>OZ007498.1:101277235-103827235 GCA_963931805.1 Microdon myrmicae | reverse complement strand
AAGGGAGTAGTGTGGCATTTCTAACAGATACACACACAGTACACAAGCAAATAACGAAGAACACCGAACGAAAATCGAATAAGAAAAATGCATCAGAGCCGTATACCATAGCGATAACATAACAATTCGACATCAGTTGAGTGTACTTAAGTTTAGAAACCGAATTCGTACACACGGCCAGTAGCCTGATGCGTCATTGCTTCGCTACTCACTCGTTTCATCGTGTGTTCAATTCACCTTCTTCACTATGCTTGCTTAACGCAACAACCCCGACCGTGATCTGTACACACAGCACACACTTTCCCACTGTAAACAGAACTTCACCACACGATCACGACTTTCGCATAAGCACCGGCACACTCGCCTGCTCCGACGTTCTTTCGTTCGCTCCGTCGTTCGCACACGAAGCTGATCGTAACAAAGTTACTGAGGAGGGAGTAGCGTGGCGTTTCTAACAGATACACACACAATACACAAGCAAATAGTGAAGAACACCGAACGAAAATCGAATAAGAAAAATGCATCAGAGCTGTATACCATAGCGATACATAACAATTCGACATCAGTTGAGTGTCGAAATCGTACATTTGGCCAGTAGGCTGAGGTGTTACGCATTGGTTCAATTTTTGGTGATTCTAACTGTCATTGTGTCGCAGCGTGCTTGAACTATTTAGTTCAAGCCATTAAATAATTTAATTACTTTTTTGTTATCAATTGTTATAATTTATAATTTGTTTTTGTTATTAATTGTTAGTCTTAAATCGTTATAATTTTGTAAATACCTGCATGTTTGGCAGCACTGTTTGTGTTTGTTACTGCCATTTTTGTTATTTAGTTTTTAGTTGTCATTTTGAATTATGTAAATTAGTTTAGTTTTCGTTCGTTTTCGTAAGCAATTAGTTGTTTTTTCGTTAGTTGTTTAGTTTTTTGCTCGTTTTTCGTAAACAAGAGTCAAATATATTCTTGTGGATTATATCGTTCGATTTTATTGCAAATCAGTGCATTTTTCGTTTTTCATTCGGCTTTTGAAGCAATTAAACTTATCGTATGTTACATAAGAGATAACAATAAACGCTTCCCTGAAATTAAACATTTCGTGTATTCGCTTTTTATTGTCGCTCGTTCCCGGTATACGCACCGGGACTCAACACTCGTCAGTTCGAATTACACTTTCTTCACTATCATCCCAAACGCTATAAAGTGCTCGAAAAACTAAAAAGCAGCAAATTTTAGAAACCGCAACAGTAAGTTGCCATTCTTCATTGTGTCGCTAAGCCCCAATAGTAAAATTGATGGACTTAGATATATTAAATACATTAATCACCAAACAATAAGTTGGGAGAGAATAAAGAAGTCCGACCGCGTATTGCAGTGTATGCGCTGTCAACGCTTCGGCCATGTGGCAGCGAATTGGAATATGTATTTCAGGTGCGTCAAATGCATAAGTAAGCATATCACTGGAGAATGCCCATTGGGCAAAGAACAGCACCCGGATAGAAATAAACTATCCTGTGTCCTCTGTAACAACACAGGTCACCCTGCTAACTTTAGAGGTTGTCCTAAGTCATGATGATCATCGGCACTACAACCGGGATCCGGTCTTGGCCTTATTTAGCAAGTCTCTCCACCGGTATCCGGTCCTTATCCGAAACTTGTTAAATTGTCCATAATAATCTGTTTTCCGGGCAAGGTTATTAGCCATGCACCAAGTACCAACAACTAAAATCAAAGTTGGAAGCCAGAAGGAAGCAAGCTGAAGATGAGAAACGGATGAAAACTCGCTCTTACAACAACTTCGTGGCACCAAGTGTGTCATACGCCCAAATGGCAGGTGGAGTAAAAAATGCACCAATCTTAGAACAATCTCGCAATATCATTAAAACCCCTGCTCCAAAGGCACAAACTGATATAACAGATATATTACTGTCCATACAAGGACAATTTGCTGCGTTTGATAAAAAATTCGAAATGATCGAAAAAAAACTGACGGAACAAATGGCTCGAACGGACATTACCTATTCGACCCTGTTTCCAGGTGAACCCACACTTTAATCATAACGTTCACTGCGGCCGAATTAACCCTAAAAATTATTGCTGTGAATGTTAATTCACTAATCCGCATGGAAAGAAGGGATAATCTCAGCAATCTGCTGGAAGCTGAACCCCCAGATGTGCTTTTGGCTAGCGAAACTAAGCTAAATCAAAGGCACAAATTGGGCTACCCAAATTATAAAGTAATTAGACGAGATCGTCCAAATTCCACTCAGGAGGGCGGGGTCGCTGTCTTAGTTAAAAATGATCTACAACACAAAGTCGTCTACAGTAGAGATGTATACAAGTTCCAGGTACTAGAAGCCTGCGTTATAGATATTCCTTTGAAAAATCAAAAGCACCTATATGTAATGTGATATCTGCTTATGCTCCCGAATCTCCACAGTGTACAGTATATATTGTCAATGAACTTGATACCCTTTTTCGAAGTCGCAAGTTAGACTCGGAAAATAATTATTTCTTTCTGGTGGGAGATCTCAATTCCAAGCACAGCACTTGGGGTAACCTTATCACAAACACAAGAGGCAATGTGTTGTTCGACTGATGGCAAACAAACGCTATCGAACATAAATTAGAATTGTACGCTACAAGTACGCCGTCATATCCAAGAGGAATTTCCTTCTTGGATTTACTGTTGCTGGACGAGCGAATACAACTATTAGATACGGATCTAACTACTCGAAATTGCCTTCGTACAATCGAGTACGATAGCGATCATTACGGACTTGGTGCTGTAATACACGTCCCCAACGAACATTCACTACTTGAGTAGTATCAACAGATACATTCTTTTAATTTCGGAAAAGCACACTGGTCGCGCTTTGATCGGATAATAAAAAAAGAATTACGATCCAATGGCATAGGTCCACCAACTGACAGAAATCTTCATAATGACGATATTGATCGTTATCTTTCGACGATGAACAACATTGTTACTAATGCAATGAATCGTTCTATCCCAAAAGTGTCTCACATGGAGAGCCATACGAACCGATACAAAAACTTAACGATCGACGAGCTGTATATGCAAAAGAATACTCCGCTCTCTATCTTAAAATTACTCTACAGACAGTTCAGCGATCCAAGTAGCCAGGAAATGAAAACAATTAATTCACTAATCAAAAATCTTCAAAAACTGATCCGTGACAACTATAGATCAGTAATTAATGAAGATTGGAACAACAGAATTCAGGCCATTAAAGCTAGTGGACCGAATATGTTCCCTCAAATAAATAAATTCTTTCGAAGGAAAGATTATAATGACATCCCATGTGTGCGAGTTCCGCGGACTCCCGAGAATTGTCAAACTCTGCTGAACGCAGGACTTACCACGGAACACATCAACTCTAACGAAGAGTTCATAATAGTAGAGGATCCGCAAAAAACAGCGAAATCAAATGGTGCTTATTTCGAAGCAGTGTATAGATTCAACGAATCGGCTCATGATAGTCTTGACCTGGAAAATAGGGCTCTCCAAACTCACATTTCGCTACGCAATGAACTTAACAATTGGCGTCTCTTAAGTCGAAGTTTCACTATCTTTAGTGAAAATAATAGAGCGGATTCCCCGCTTAGAAATCTAAACACTAGCATATTTGTACACAAGGATGAACTAACGGACATTCTTAGATCGATTAAGAACAAACAATTTTCTGGAATAGATAGTATTCCAAACATTGTCTAAAGCATTTACCTCTGGAAGTAGTGAAGGTTTACACTATTTTGTTCAATAACGTTCTAAATAATGCATATTATCCAACCCAATGGAAATCTGCAATAATTCAACCCATCCCCAAAAAGGGCAAGGACAGGAGCAATCCAGCCAATCTTCGCTCGATTAGTTTGCTTCCGAACATCAGTAAGGTATTCGAGAAAATTATAAATAAAGCATTGACTAACTGGTGTGAGGATAATTGTATTATTCCGAACAAACAGTTCGGTTTTCGATCGCAACATGACACAGTTCATGCTGCGACAAAACTTGTTTCCGACATGCAGTGGAACAAGGCGAAGCGATAATGCACAGGGGCCTGTTTGGTTGACTTTGAAAAGGCTTTCGACACCGTATGGTTAGAAGGGCTTGTATATAAGTTATCAAATCTAGGTATGCCCGAATATTTATTATACATTATCTACGATATGATAATGGGTAAACAATTTGTGGTGGAATGTGGAGATATAATCTCTAACAACACTTTCCACATCAAAAGCGGCTTACAACATGGAGCAGTGAATTTCCCCCATTTTATTTAATATTTGCACTAGTGATCTAGTGGGTTCTCTCAACCATGCAAATGCGTATGCCGACGATACTATGGTGTATAGATCTGGAGAAAAGATTGATGTCATCAACAGACTTCTGCAAAATGATTTCAACAAATCAAACGTTTTTGCGACGACTGAAAATTAAAAATAAATTTACAGAAAACAGAGACTATCCTTTTCAGAACGCCCCTGTCCAGTGCATCAAGGGATACAAGACGGAATTGGAAAAAAATTTCCATTGCAGGAAGTAACAATCTTCCCCTACAAGTAAAAACTGTAGTGGGATACCTTGGTATCTGGCTTCATCAGTATCTTTACTCTGATAAGCATACAGCAGCTAAAAACGCATATCCAGTGAGTGACTCGAAGTCTCTTCCGTAGTAGTCTTCTGGACCCCAAGGTGGAAATAATTTCATACTCGGCATTCATCCGACCAATATTAGTATATGGCTGCCCGGTATGGTATAACGTATCCTCATTCTACATTGAGAAGTTTCGGGTGTTCGAGAGTCAGTGTTTGCGTTCCTGCCTCGGAATGTACAGAACCCCAGAGTAGCAAAACAAGAAATACTATCCCAATAAAGTTATGTATGACAAATCAGGACTAAACAGAATAGATAACTTCATTATCAAGATTATCCGTGGTCACACAACTGCAGTGAAAATGATCTCATATCGGGAGCTGACATTTTCTCTTTGAATTAATTCTGTTGGTTGTCAGAATGACAACCACTTTTCGTTTACGTTATGTTAATTTCACCCTTCTTTGATCAACCTTGAAATCAACGACACGCTTTATTTAATCGAGATCATCATCAATTCAATAAAAGTAAAAGTATTAACCAGAAAAGCAACTCGTATTATTATTCCCGCTTTGGATGAAGACATTTTTGGAATTAGCTGCTTCAAATCTAGGTATTCTTTTACTTTTAAAATATTTATCTATCAGTGATCTAGATTAGGAAACAACGTCGCTGCACATCAAAGGAGAACCGTTTTCTGAAAACAACACAGCCAGGAGACGCCATCGTGTTCCTGATCTTAAAGCATCCAACGCCAGGAGACCCCACTGTGTTCAAACCGCGTGTGTTCAGCGCTTGTCTGATACACGAATCTCTTTTTGGCCAGGAGACACCATCGTGTTCCTGACCGCGTGTATTCAACGCTTGTTGGATATACAATTATCAAGATTGTCTGTGGTGACACAACTAGGGCAATGTGCAGCGAAAATGATCTCATATCGGGAGCATTCTATCCCAATGATATGTATATTGAGAGTACTCTCCAGAATGGGTTCATTCCCCCAGAAGCATTCCCTTTCTTGGATAAAAAAGGACTTACCCAAGTCAAACATGGAGTCCCTATTATTTACCACGCTTTTCGTGGTGCCAGGGGTAAACGAATTCTCAATGATAACGATGCGATCTAATATTCCAGATCGCCTGCGTTTTAGTATGATGATCGGTGAAAGAGATAAATCAATGAAAGGTCGATCCCATCCCAACTGGTGGTGGATCAGTGATGAAGAAAGGACTATACGTCCCTCAATGGCCGAGTTGGTAGGGAGGTTGTGTGCGTTTGATTGTACCCATTGTAAACAAAGGTTCAATTGACGACTCTTGCCATTGTGCAGTTCGGCATAATTACTGAGTAGTAGATAGGGTCCCAAAGCACACCCGCCCGCGAAATACCACCCATAAAGCTATAGGCTTCGTGAAATGGTTGGGGGAAATCCTTGAGAATCTTTCGGAGCTTGCGTAACTTTTTTTTTCACAATATATAAAATATGTGCATACATTAAGGTTGATACTCATGTGACTGTTGTGTGGAGTTACCTGCGTTTCGTACTGCATTTGAATATGATGGTTAACTTCCACAGAGTAATATCCCCCGGCAACTAAAAAATAGTACTTGCAGTTAATCATTTGAAATGTATATATATATATATATATATATATATATATATATATATATATATATATATATATATATATATATATATCATCATCGGCACTACAACCGGGAGCCGGTCTTGGCCTTATTTAGCAAGTCCTGAGGCTTGTTAAATTTTCCACAATGATATGTTTTTTTCCGGGCAAGGTCATTAAGTTTTGCGCCAGAGACTCCCCGACGGGGAATCGAACCCCGGTCTCCCGCGTACCAGGCGGGTATACTAACCACTATCAGAGCGAGGAGCTCATATATGTATGTATATATACATATTGTGACGCATATGACAATCAGTACTGGAATCTTCGAGAAAGTCCGAAACAAAGTACTAGATTATTTTAGGAAGTACTGGAAAACTGGAATAGAAAAGTCGAGATTATGGAACGGACGGAAACGAAACGCCGAATCAGAATGGGGGAACGGTATAAATACGTCGCACACAGACCATGGAGAGGAGTTATAAGTGCAGTGAAGCATGACGATAAGTGCGGAAGTAACAAGTAATGAGTAAGAAGTAGAACGTGAAACAAGCGATAAGTCTCGAGCGAGAAGTAAGCAGTAAAATACGCGATAATTACGGAAGCGATAATAAAGAAAACGTCAAGTGTACGGTAAAAAGGAATGATTGTTATTACGGACTAATAAAATGTCACATTAATTCAGAATCGATTTAACGGCTCTTATTTATTCAAAAATAATTAATCCAGCGAACCCTAAGCTCGCTACAATATATATAAATAATACATTATATAAATACGAGTATATAAAGGCGAGCAGTTTGATTGAAGAATTTTGATCTTTGGTACACTTTGCGCCACGAAAGAAAGGTAATAATTGTTCTTCACACTTCTTTATTTTAATTCAGTTTTTTTTATTGGTCTAATTACACTGGGTATTGATACATTTACTCTTTTCTTGTGTTCACAAAAACTTTTATGTTTAATTTTTAATTATTAATGGATAGTTAATTGTCTAGGTTGCACTTTAATTTTCAGTAGTAAGACCAATAAATTTAGTTTTGTTTTTCGCAATAAAAACTATATTTTTAGTGTTTAATTATTAATGTTTAGTTAATTCTCTATATTGCACAAACGAACAATCAACAACCACTTACTGACAATCACTGAGCCCTGCCCCAGTCCTATCTAACATCAGGCACCCTCTCCATGATCGCCCATTTTCGATCGCACACTCATCCTTATTTTCCCATTTCCCGGCCCATTCAGGTGAATAAACCCTTGCGAATTCATTCAACAGTCGATGAACTTAGGGAGAATGGGAAAATAGCAACGGAGAGCATGACGATTTAGGGATTGATTTGGTTTCACTTGCAACGAGAAGCGAAATCAGAAGGGTGACCGCATGACCGCGTTTCACGCCTGGATTGCTCTCAGAGTGCAAAAACAGAGTGCAAAACCAAAACAAGGGAAATGGAGAGGGTTGGAAAGTATACTCATGCATACTTTTCACCTGACATTGATTTTGTTCCCAAGCGAATGCCTGTACACTTTGTTACAGGAAGGAGGGCATTTCGCTTGGGGTCTTCTTTTGCATGGGAACGTGCAAGAGGAATTGGTGATAGACGAAACTGTTTCGCTATGTAGAATCAGCGTCGCTTTGCTGTTTCCAACCAGCATAAACTTTTTGATTTTATGTAGGAAGACTTTGTGGAGAATATCGTTTTTTTAGGCCAAAAAGAATGCGAATCAATTTAATGATTCGGGGTGGTTTTATTTATGTAACACTTGGCTGATGAACACAATCGAGAAAAAAAAGCATCTCAGGGCGCTGACTCAGCGCTATAGGTTCGCCTTTCCTGGGAGAAGTAAATTGAAAAAATAAAAAATAAAAAATAAAAAAATTATGTGATAATGAATCCTCCTTATAGATCAGATCTAGCTAGGGATGGCTTTTTCTTATATCGTCATGCTAAAAAAGAACTCAAAAATCACCGCTGCCTGGTAAAAGTGTAAATGCTTTAGCCGCGAAATTTTGCATGTGTACTTTATTGCGCGATTCACGCAAGATTGTTCATGATATCGTCACCAAACTTGTTATGTTTACAGTGTATTTGTCCCTCTTTCAAGTGCATAACACAAGATGGTATGTATTCGTCTAGAACGACAGTAGAGTCTGTCTTGAACACCCCTTTTAATATATTACAATGCTTATATTGTGGCGCACAGCCCACAATGTATCATTTCACCGGAAGGAGAAACCGAGTCATCGCCGCAGTGTTCGAAAACAAACAATACAAGCTAAGACAGGGTGTTATGGATCATAAATAACACAACGGAAAATTGTTTAAACAAAGGAACACCGTCAAAAGGTGAAAGCCCGGCACGATCCTTATCGCATCTTCGGCCAAACAGGCAGCAACGATCGTAACTAATGCACAGGGTGCATCCGCATTTTATCACCGGACCGAGAAAAGAAGTTTTCTCTTGCGGGAAGACTAGAGAGGTTAGTTGGTCTTTAATTTTCACTAGGGTAGATCATGGCGTAGAGGTGTTGTGAGGAGTAAAATTCGATTTGGGCGTTTAATGTATGAGTATGGCTATCATAACCAGTCGATGGACTGAATCAAACAAAAGACGAAACCATTCGTATGCCAAGAATATGATGTTTATTTAAGTCTTCTTTTGGTTGAGTATGTCACCGAGGTAATTGTAGTATCTGAGGTAATTGATGAAGAACGATTGGTCACCAGACAAGTTATTTTGGTACATAAATTGTTTTAAGCGATCTAGAAGCTGAAGTTACTTTATGGTTGTCTTCACATTGATACGACACACGTCGTTTCCTCGCTGAAGAGCATTCATCTTTATTTATAAGTCATTGCAATAGTGTGTTTTGTGGGTTGAGCCTTTCGATTTCTGTGATCATTGTCCTGCGGTTGTTAGTTGATGAAGCTGACGAGAAATGCGATGATAACTTATTAGAGAAGGATAATTACTGTTTGGGATATTGGGATTTATTATTTCCTGATTGGAGAATCGCATTATTCTTTTTCCGAAGCGAATGTATACATTTTTGAATGCCTGCTGATTCATCAGAGATACTTTCTTCGCCTGTATGTAATTTGGTTTTGGTTAAGTTACCGTTGATAAAAATTGAGAAGTTATAATCGGTTTCCTCATCGGTTTTCGTTTTCTTGCGATGTTCACTCTTTAAGAGTTTTATTGCTGGATTTTTGTCGGATTTCTTGAGTAACTCTTGTGATTGAAGGTGTGACGAACGCTGCGATTGCTTTTTCTTTACTTCATTTTCTTTACTTCATTTTCTTTTTTCGGTTCTTTAGAGAGTAGTGGAGTGGCTTCGCTTTCCACCGTTTTCGGTGGATCAGGTGGGTGAGCTTTAACAGTAGTGTGGGGGGTGAATGGTCGTGGTGCCGGCACGGGAACAGGTTCCCACACACTCCGCACTTCAAATCACGAAACTGCGCACCACTGAAGAGTAAAAAAAAAAAAAAAAAACGCTGATGATGCCTGGTTGCCTAATCACCCTTTTTTGTGCTTTTTGGATCGAAATAACGCTGGCTCGGTTCCTTTTTATTTGTATACATTCTTTAATCAAAGTAACATCGGCTTGTCTATTGTTCCTTTCTATTGTTATACATTCTTCAATTAAAATAACACTGGGTTTGTCTATTCTTCCTTTTTATTTTCACATTTACGTTTATTGTCGCGACCGATTCGCTTTCGGTCGCGTCAGCGCACTACATGCTTCAATGCGATTAACGCGGCGGTATAAATCGATGGGGGACACTACTTTCGCCTGGCTATCGCGACACTCGACCTCGTCTTGGTGCGTCGGTGTTTGGCGTTAGACTCTATTGGGTAGCCCCGGTGGCGGTGACATTTCGGCTGATTAGTTGGGGTGCACGGTTCGGCCGACGATTAGCGACTGACTCACTACCAGCGAGAAAAAGTTCATCGCGTCGTGGCAGTGGAGTCATAGCTAAATAAACTCACTGCCACTTACTAAGAACTTTGGAAAAGGTTGCTATGCCTGTATAGCGAATTTAGTTCCGGAGAATTGTGGGTACTCTAACAGATACACACAATTCACAAGCAAAATTGTGAAGAACACGAACGAAAAATCGAATAAGAAAAATACATCAGAACCGTATACCAAGCGATAAAATAAAAATAATTCACATCAGTGGAGTATAGTCGAGTTTGGAAATCAAATTCTAAACACGGTCAGTAGCCTGATGAGTAACGGTTCAATTTTTTTCGTGATTCAAACTGTAATAGCGTCAGTTCAAATCACACGATCTTCTTCACTATTATTTCAAACGCTATAGAATCATTGCTGTATACGCTGGGTTAGATTCTTTGGTTGTGTGTACCGGGAAATTGGTGTCGCAGGCATAGCCAAGTATGGTTAAGGGTCTTGATCGTTGCGATGGTCGTTTCGTGGAAGGGCGACGCATCATGCTGGTGGCTTGCCAGTAAGAGGGAGTTGGTGAGGTTCTACATGGTTTAGGTGGAATGGGAACCGAAATGGTTTTCGGGGGAACTAAATGTTGCTTGGTTACAAGCGAAGAGATAGTTTAAGCAAGAACTGAGCCGGAATAACTTTCGAGGGAAATTGGAATTGCTTGATTGAAAGCAAGGGATGTAATTAACCGAAGCGGTTTTTGGAAAAATGTATGCGGCTCGATGTAGTTGATGGAGATGGTGAGTATTCCGTTGTAAATTTGAATAGACGTTTATCACAGAATATGAATTTCGGGGGAAATTAGGATTGTTTAGTCGCGAGCAAGGAATATAATTTAGATAGAGAATTAACCGAAGCGGTTTTGGAAAAATGTATGCAATTGCAGATTTGGGGACGGATGCTATTGCGTATTGGGATGTTTTTTTTTTGCATGTTTGGAAATGGGTTACAGATTGAGTTATGGCAACGCGCTGTTGGCGGTCGAAGTTAGGTAGGAATTGTGGGTTGGTTGTCCATGTCGTGTAGAGAACTCCAACAGTAGTTAGAGAATCCAGATTCCATTGCGACCGCAGTTCTTTCTTTGATTGCAAAAACCTTATATAATTTGAACTCAAGCCCTGTTTTTCAGTGGGTGATGGTGGAGCTAGGTCCGAACATAGTCCAACGGAGATTCTTGATTTCCAATATGGTATTGATTTTTTTATCCATCGTTATGGAATTATTGGAATTGGGTATTCTCCATGTTAAACCGGGTCTGATATTGACTAGGTCTTTAAAACTCCCCTACTGAAATTTTCGTGTTGATATCAGAGAATGTGTCGATTTCTTTCTAACATAGTTCAACAATTGGGTCGCTATATACTGATGAGTGAAGAAGGTCCTGAAATGATGTCATGTAATGAGAAACAGGATCCAAATTGTTCTTGCGTAGTCGTATTTTGAGAGTTTTGTTGTTGCGTGTGCAATTACGGCTATGACGGGTCTGGAATTTTATCTAAGGCTTCTAAGACATACGGTAGTTGATGTATACTTCCCAGATTTCGTCAGAAGATACTTCAATCTGATGCATTTCAGCCTTGTCGTTTCTTTCGTTGGCGGCAATGACGTTGGCTGTGACTTTCGTCTGAAAGCTCCTTTCCGATGCTCGTGTTTTGTTGTATTAAGAATCAGACGTTGTGACCCAAGAATGTTTTTTTTTTGTGTGACGTTCTGTATGGTTATATATCATTTTATGTTGGATTGTGGGGTTGAATATCCGGCTGAGAATATTTGCTGTGGTTTGCGTTCTAAAGGAATAAATGTTCAGTCCGAGAATGAGTATTGTATGTTGTTTTGTGGGGGATTAAATCTTAGTCGAAAATAGCAGTTTTCAATCGTGTTGTGTGGGGTTAAATCTCCAGTCGAAAATATCTGTTTTCAGTTGTGTTGTGTGGCTTAAATCTCCAGTCGAAAATATCGGTTTTAAGTCGTGTTGTAAGAGGGTAAATCTCCAGCTGGAATATTTATTATGGTCTGTTGTGCCAGGATAAATATTCGGCTGAGAATATTTATTTTGTGTAATGTTGTGGTGTGGAGATAAATATCCGGCAGTGAATATTTATTTTGTGTTAGGATAAATCTCCAGCTGAGAGTATTTATTTAGTAATATATTGTGTTGAGTGGGGTTATATAATCGACTGAGAATAATTATTTCGTATTGTGTAGGGCTAAATAGTGCCCTCGCCCACTTAGTACAGCAGTTCACAAACTTTCCATCTTCTATTTATATTACTTTACAATGATAGTTGTGATTATGTTATTTATGATTCTTAAGTAAAATGAGCCTGTGGAACCTGGACGATGTTTTTCAATTAAAGAGCTGATGAGTGTTATATAATGATGAGTGGAAGTATAATATTGTGACGCATATGACAATCAGTACTAGAATATTCGAGAAAGTTGGAAACAAAGTACTAGAATATTCTATAAAGTACTGGAAAACTGGAGACTGTGAACAATAGAACATTCAAGGCAATGGAACGGGCGGAAATGAAACGCTGAATCAGAATGAGGAAACGGTATAAATACGTCGCACGCAGATCATGTAGATGAGTAAGAAGTAGAAAGTGAAGCAAGCGATAAGTAAAAAGTAAGAAGTAAGCAGTCAAAGACGCGATAAGTACGGAAGCGATAAGTCAAGAAATCGTTGTGTACGGTAAAAGTAACGGTTGTATTTAACGGACTAATAAAGTGTTATATTAATTCAAAATCAATTTAACGGCTCTTATTTATTCAAAATAATTAATCCACCGAACCCTAAGCTCGCTACAATATCACACTTCAATACGCATATCCCATTATATGTGGATATACCCATTGATTTAAAATCAGAAGAACTATTGATTATTTTCTTTCTGTTGATAATTTGTCGACAATATTCGTGCAATTTGACATTGCATAGTAATATTTGTCGAAAATACTTTCAGCTACTGAGGTATATTTAATTTAATATATAAATGAATAAATATTTTTTTACTTTTCCTAAGGAAACATTTAATCACTAAAATACTTCAGGTCCTATATAGCATTCCTGTGGAACTCCATTGACGAAAATTAATTGCGTATTGCAGAATTTCCTACCAGAAACTTCACGTTACAGCTAATTCCTTTATTAGATACTATTAACTTATAATCTTATAATCGGGATAATTTTTTCCATCAACCATCGACCCCGTCACCTATATGCGGCGATTTTATTATGAATGTGTCTAATGAAGATCGTTTCAACAGCAAATGAATATCCAAGAAGATCTTTTGCTGGGATGTATCCGTGGCTTTGTAATTCCTTCTCCTCGTAATCCTTTTAGTCGAGTCCAACATTGACTACGCTATCAAATATAGAAATACCTCGGAGACGGCCTTTTTGTACTGATCTGTACAAACTCCAGAGTAGACATGAATAACAAAACGGCAAGAACAAAAAGGAAAGAATACAAGGTAAAAAGTAAAGGAGAGTAGAAAAAATGCTTAAAAGAGAAAAGTACGAGCTGAAATATTATACAATACATTCGTAATCTAATTTTAGCATAATTTACAGATACGTGTTGTTTGGGTTTTCGGCTCTTTTTCTTCCCTTAAGCCCGCTTTGAACCACTTGCAGAGACGCATGCATGCAGACGGGCAATGGACAACGCACGAACGGAGAATTCGACCTGGACCTTTCCAGGAATTTCTTGCATTATGAATTAGTTTTAATTAAAGCGCGGACGTAATCATTCCGAGATTTTGGGATATGAAAGTTCGTTTCTTCTCTAAAGTAATGTATTTGAATGGGGACGTTTAGATTGTTATTCGGGGAAGGAGATAAAGAAGTTTTAATGCAGCTATCAAATGCACTGATATATATCTGTCCTGGGTTTGGTATGGAATTTATGTTTCTCGTAAAATCCCGTGGAATATCATTTTTAGGAATACTTTGCCATTTGATTTAAATTTTAGGCGACGTTAAGTCACGGAGTTTATTTTGACATTATTAACACTATAATGTTGTTGGGATGGAATGGAAATGATGGGATTGAGCCTTGCTTTGGGTATCATAAACTTGAATGGTATTCTTAGACTATTGTACATTTAGAAAACAAAATAAATATGAGACAATTTCAATGACACGGGGACAATGCGACCCCATGAAAGTTGGCATTTTAAGGTGTCTTTTCATGGTGACAGTTTTTGCTTTTTCATGGCTTGCCGTTAGGTGGCGCTGTACCATGTCAACTTCTTTACCATTCAACCGGTTGCCATAAAAATTGATATACAATACATGGGCAACGCGTTTTCATCCTGAAGTATGCATTGGGAAATAAGAATTCGACGCATCAAATGTCATTCACATTTGTGAAGTTAAAGCATTGGCATATTGAATCAAAGAATGACACACGACCGAGCAACCCGATAAAATAGCGCAAACGATTTGTAAGAATGCGTTCACAAACAATAAAGTTTCCCATATTACGTGTTTTTTCGGCCGGCACCCCTGTTGATTAAAAAAATGAACCAAAACCATCAAGGATATATATGGCGACAGATCAAACTGCGTTTGTTTGCTTTTCATGTGCTGATTCAATATTATGTAAGTACACCGAAGGCATTAACAGAAGTTACAAATTAAGTAAGAACAACATACATTATTCATTTATTATGACAAATATATTTGCGCAGTCGGTAGGATTTAGGTAAAGCCTTAGAACGGACGGTTCTAATAAGAGCTAATAAATCCTAAATCCTGCAAACCTTCTACCTCTAACAAAGAATTTAATAACAAAATTCTTATAATATATTTTCACGATCGTACTGCTCCAGGCACCTTTACTGAATCTGGCTTCGGAGATATGAATCGAAACGGAACAAATTAATTCAAATAAATCCGAGGGTGGGCTGAAAAGTTTCCGACCTCAACGTGAAGATAGCAGCACTTGTCAATAAAAGCTAGTGAATGTAGTTGTGCATCTTTTGACAGTTAATCGCCATAATTTCAGCCATTTATTCAGAGTGCCTTTTATTGAGCACCCAGGACTCGGATTCATATATGAATACTAGAAAGACCATGCTCTTGTACAGTAGCAGCTTGGATGTTCTGGATAAATTTCGGGATTTAAAGAGCCTTGATAGACCATAGTAGGCTTTGTTGGATTTGATCAGCCGTTCGTGTATTTCTTCTTCCATATTGTTATCAGTTGATACTATTGACCCAAGGTAGTTAAAGGATTGCACTATTTCAAATTCGTGCTCTGCTACCCTGATAGTTTGACTAACGTTAGGTCTTCTCTTCGCAGAAGTTGCCACCATGTACTTGGTTTTCTCCTCATTAATGTGCAGTCCCAGTTTTTGTGCCGCCTGCTCGATCTGGATGAAGGAATCCTGTACAGCCGAATTGGATCTACCAGTGATGTCGATGTCATCTGCGTAGGCAAGTATCTGACTAGATTTGGTGACAATAGTCCCTCTAGTTGTGACTCCAGAGTCATGGATTGCTTTCTCCACCGCCAGGTTGAAGAGGAGGCAGCCCAGACCGTCCACTTATCGGAGTCCATTAAAGATGTTTATTGGACAGCAATCCCGCTATTTTTACTTGACTAGTTATGTTGGTCATGATCAACTTCCGAAGTCATATCAATTTGTTTGGAATGGCGAATCCTCTCATGGCATTATATAGTTCTACGTATTAATAAATTTAACCGTTCTAATACTCCAACAATATCTTATATGCTAAAGGGCGCCCCCAAATCCGCGAGCTCCGAATGGATTTCGGAATACTTTCGTAAAAAATACAAGATATCCATCACAGAATCCATCGTGCTTCCTCCCTCCGATTTTGGGTCCGGTTTCCGCGTATCTCTTCCCTCCAGGTCCGACTGGATTTTCTACCCGAACAAAAATGGGTGCTGCAGGATTGGTAGGCTGTCGATGAGAAACTGCAACCCCATCCCATCAACCAAACTCCACCCCCCCACCCCAATCTCTCAATATACAGTTCCAGCCGACACACACCTAAACCGATCCCCAACACTAACCCGCCTGCACGTCCCCCCAAGGCTCTCCCCTCCCAACAGCAAATCGTCCCCTACCAATGCGCCCCCGCCTCCCTCGCTTACCACGCCCACCCCGACCCAGTCAAGGGATTGGCCGATCCACGAAATATCCTGTGCCTAACCAGATCCTAGCTCCTCTCCCTAGCCCCAAACCACGTCCGCCACCATCACTCTGTACTCCCCTCCTCGTCCGCCCGTAATATAGCCCCCCCCCCCCCCCCCCCGTAAAAATAATAGCAAACCCGCTCGCCCCACACCACCCTCGGCCCATGTCTCCAATTCCATCCCCCTTTTCCACCTCAAAACAGGCGCGAAATATCTAACTTCCATAGGTCACACATTCTTAATCCTCCCTCCTCCCATCACTCACCTACTGGTCCTAACACGAGGCCGCCTCTTGCCCCACTCCGTCCCGCACCTAGTCCTCGCCCCGGTCCACCCCCGTCCGCCCTCTTCCTCCTAGACCATTAATCGACCCAGTATTACCACCATCTGTTAAACTCACTCAACAAACCATTAATTCTTCGGACAACCGGTATGCCCTGTCTAAATTTAGAAACAAAGTGACCTATGAGAATGTACGCCTCTATCTTGCTTTCCTCCACGATAAAGCCGACTCTGTCTGTGACGATGGTATTACGATAACCAGCGTAATGGCCTCCATCTAGCAAGAAGGACTACCTACTGACGTCTCTAGCCTTCGCAGCCTATTCATCAACTTCCATAAAAATCTAAATATGCCCCCAAATAAGGTGCTAAGTGATCTCTCAGCATTTCGCCATTATATTGACAACAAAATTACCTTTCCCAATAATCAATATTACTTTTGACCCTTTTCAGCCGCCCTTTGGTCCCTCTAATCATTTCAATACTCTCCCCATAACCGTCTACCATCAGAATGTTAGGGGTCTCCGCTCCAAAACACATTCGCCTCTGGAAAAGGCACACTCCCTCCCCTTCGACATATACGCTCTGACGGAGACCAACCCTATCCCTAGTATCAGTAATCTTGAACTATTCCCTCCCTCCTTCAACGTTTTTCGCGATGACGACGCTCATCGAGAAGCTCCCAACTCCCCATGCCGTGGAGTGCTGCTCGCCACTCATAACAGACTCACTTCATCTCTAATTGCCATCTCTTCTTCTCCGGATCTCGACTACGACGCTATTAAAATTGACAAGCACCCTAAGTCTTTATTTATTATCTGTTTCTATATTCTTCCCTCTAGACCCACCGCGTCATACGAACCCGCAATAGAAGCGGTAGATAACCTTACAGAGTTAAGCACCGCAATAGACGATATCGTCGTTCTTGGCGACTTTAACCTGCCCCACCTACAATGGACATCAGCTGACGAACAAGCCTTCTACGTCTCTAACCCCACAAGTTCTAATGAACGTATTTTTATTAGCGGCTTCACCGACTCATGCCTATTCTCGTCGCAGGTCATCGGTTTCTTCGCCGCCATGGTACAACCGTAATTTCCGCAATCTTCGGAACAAAAGGAATAACTTATGGAACATTTTCCTCAAAATTCGATCCATTGAAAACTACTCCAACTATCACGGGGCCTTTTATACATTTTCCGAACTCTACAACTCCCTCTATTCCAAATACCTTATTAAAACACAATCCAATTTGATTAGCGAGCCCAAATCCTTGTTCCACTTTATAAATTCTAAACGTAAGTCCGACGCCTTTCCTAACTCCCTCTCTTATGGCGCGACTACGTCAAACGACAACCTAACTATTGCCAACCTGTTCGCGTCGTTTTTCAACAAATCCTTCACAGACATCTCCTTCGAACCCAATCCGTCGTATTTCAATGATTTGCTCGAATTCTCCCTTGGTCTCTTCACTCCTCAACTTATTCAGCGTCACGTAGTTGAGGAGAAACTAAACTTACTCAAAGACGAGTTCAGCCATGGCCCTGATGGACTCCCGTCTGTATCCTTAAAGAACTGTTCCAATTCTCTTTCTCTCCCAATATCAAAGATTTTCAACCTATCCCTTTCTCAAGGGACATTCCCTAGTATCTGGAAATCCTCCTTTGTCACCCCCATACATAAAATAGGACCCAAAAATGATATCAGCAACTATCGACTCATCGCCAAACGGTTCGATGGGCTTCTTTACAATGCGTTATCTTTTAGTTGTAAATCCATCATCTCACCCAACCAGCATGATTTCCTTTCGGGTAGGTCGACCACAACCAATCTGATCGAGTTCTCATCCCATACTCTCCGTGCCTTAGAGAATGGCAACGAAGTCGATGTTATCACCACCGTTTTCAGCAAGGCATTTGACAAAATCTGCCATAATCACATCCTTTTCAAGCTGTCCTCCCTAGGCTTCGAACACCTATTGATCAAATGGTTATCTTCTTATCTGAAAGACCGATCCTACCGTGTCAATTTCAGATCCTCCCTTTCCCATCCTTTTTTTCCCACCTCTGGGCTTCCGCAAGGAAGTCATCTAGGCCCCCTCCTTTTTATCCTAACCATCAATGATGCCGACTCTGTTATTAAACACTCATCCATATCCCTTTATGCGGACGACGCCAAACTCTACAAAACAATCATCTCTCCCCTCGGCTCCTCACTTCTCCAACAGGACCTCGACAGCTTCTCAACCTGGTGCCGTAATAACTGCCTTGAACTCAATGTTGTCAAATGTCACTCCATTACATTCTCCCACAAACGTCCACCCCTCCTCCTCGCTCTTACTTCTTGCTTAACCAGCAGATTTCATACGTATCCTCAATACGTGACCTCGGAATCTTATTTGACAGGGAGCTCAGCTTCATCCCACATATCGATGATATCATTCTTAAGGCCAACTCCGCCCTAGGGTTTGTGAAACGCTGGTCTAAGGAATTCTCTAATCCTTACGTTTCCCGTTCCCTCTACATAGCCTTCGTCCGCCCCCTTCTTGAATACGCCCGTCAGGTTTGGTCTCCACACTGCTCGTCCCATATCCGCAGAATCGGGAGCGTGCAACGTCGGTTTCTGCGTTTTGCCCTCCGCAGACTGAACTGGGAGAATCCTCGGATTCTGCCCCCATGCACAAGGCAGCTCCATTTGATCAACCTCAGTATACTTGAGGAGCGCAGAACTCTTGACGATATCCAATTCATCGACCGTCTTCTCTCCGGCACAATCAACTAGGCTAGGGCAAGCTCGCTTCCCGCCATCGCTCTCAACACCAACCGCCGTAACCCACGAAACCCTCGTCTCTTCTATCTGCCCTCCCACCACACTTCCTAAGGATGTAATGAATCTATTTCACGAATGCTAAAGCGGGCAAACTCTTACCCTACATCCTTCGATTTCTACCTCACTTCTATTGCTCTCAAACGTCGTCTTCTGTCATTCCCCTAGTGACCTTGCCCCACCCACCATCTACACTCTTACTACCCGTACACATTCCTATCATCCCGCCCCTTTATCCTACTACCCGGTCTTCGCCACCCCATCACGTGCACAGTCACCTTCCCACCTTATTACCTTCTTACTTATTCAAAAGTAATTTTTGTAATCCTAGTTGTTAAGTTAGTTCGTAAGTTTTTTACTTTTAATTTCTTTTCTTTTTTTTTCTAACGCTTGTATTAAGTGTAATAAACGGGGGTTCTGCTCTCATTAAACTGCCCTGGCTATGCTGTCGTAGGCGGCCTTAAAGTCTATGAGTAGATGATGTAAGGGAATCTTAAATTTCAGACATTTTTCCATCGCCTGCCTAAGGGTGAATATCTGATCAATCGCAGATTTGTCTGGGATGAAGGCACACTGATATTGACCAATGATGACTTTAGCGTATGGGGCTATCCGGTCTTGTAGGATAGAGGAGAGTATCTCACAGGCGGAACTCAGCAATTTATACCCTATAGTGGCTGCACAGTGTGATATCTCCCTTCTTATGCATACGGCAAATTATTCCACGACGCCAATCTTCCGACATCCCCTCTTGCTCCCATACGTGCAACACGATCTCTTGAATTGCAAGATGAAACGCTGTCCCTCCTTGTTTGATCAGCTCAGCTGGTATGCCATCATTTCCGGGGGCTTTATTTGATTTGAGCTGTCTTATGGCTTTTAATGTTTCCCCAATGCTTGGTGGCGGCAGCATTTGGTCTTGATTTTGCATTGCTTGAGCCTCCAATTCTTCTGTGAACTGACCATTTAGCAATTCATTGAAATGCACCTCCCATCGCCCCAGAATGCCTTCAGGATCGGTGATCAGATTACCCTCCTTATTCTTGCAGTAATTGCAGCGTGGTGTGTACTGCGTCATACTGCAGATTATTTGGTAGAACTTCCGCGTCCGATGCGAACCTCGTTCTCTACTTTTCTCTATTTCACAGACATTGTTTTCTTGCCAGGCACTTTTCTTTTGTCTGTGAAGTCTTTTTGCAGATCTTCTGAGCTCTTTGTATTTCTCCACGCGCACCCGCGTCCTATGAGACTGCTGTATTGCCCGGTATGCAGCATTCTTACGTTCAGTCGCTAGTTTGCATTCATCATCAAACCAGTCGCTCCGACTCTACGACTACAACCTAAGATGGATTTGGCAGTATTAATGACAGTATTCTTAAGGCGTGTCCATTTCTCTTCTCCGTCAGGCATTCTGCCCCCAGAACTTACCCCCCCCCCCCCCCGCGGAACTCGACGAGGGCGAGTCTTAGCGCTCTTACTGGTGCCCAATAGTGTTATTGCGTAAGGCAGCCGTGTTAATTCGAACCTGATCCGCGGATGCAATTCCTCTCCGTAAGGCAAACCGCGCTCTGAAAACTGTACCAACAAGATCGTGGTCCGAGTCTACGTTGGCACCTCGGTACGTTCGTCCCGTCATCAGGCTCGAGGAGTGGCGGTGATCTATCAACACGTGGTCAATTTGGTTGCGAGTGGCTCAATCAGGTGATACCCATGTGGCTTTGTGGATATCTTTACGCGGAAAACTGGTACTCGCCACAACCAGGTTCCTTGATGCTGCCAGTTCGATGACTCGTAGTTTCATTGTCATTAGTGTTCTCATGCGAACTATGGGAACCTGTGTAGTGCCTGACGATTTTCACATCGTATCTTGGGCGGGCATTGCGGGCCCATTGTAGGTCCGTCAACGTTTATGAGGCTTATGTTCTTAAACTTGCCTCGCACGCGAAGAGTGCATAGCCTTTCGTTTGTTGCATTCGTACCGTTAATGGCAGGCTTCACTTTTTGGCTGACTAGAAAGCCTACCCCGAGCACATGGTGTTTTTTATCACAGCTGTAATAAATGTCATACTCGTTTCTTTGAATTACACCACTCCCCGTCCATCTGTGCAGCTCGAGCTCTGTATAGTGAGCGGAGATTGCATGAGAAAATTCTTAAATCTTTTAGCCATTTTCGTTTCCGTGGTCGTCGTCGTGTATCCGGTCCATATCCGAGACTTGTTAAATTTTCCATAATAATTTCTTTTTACAGGCACGGTTATTGGTCTTACGCCAACCTTTCTCAGGATGTCGCTGCATGCATTGGTTCACTACTTGGCGGTGCCAAAGTAGCTATACAGGGGTGTCACGTGGAGACTGCATGTCAGCTTGGATTGAGCAAGGACAAGGATCATCCTGGCCTTCGGCGGGTTGAAAGGAATCAGAGACTTTGCCCTGTGTGCACCCCCCCCCCCCCCCCCTCTCTCCTCGTTGATAACACTTCTCTTAATTTACAGATCACATCGGGTTTGTCTTATCTTTCTCTTTTCCAGTTCATTCATATCCCCGTTTCTATTTTATTCGACAAAAATATGTTCCAAGATGAACGCTTATTACAATCACTTGTCTATATAAGCTATTCCCAGTTCTCAGCCTAGAAGTTCCAGACAGAATTACTCGGCACTTCTATACGATATTCATTATAACTTTTTTTAGACTGTTCTTCTTTTTCACATTTACTTTTATTGTTCCTTATCTGCGATTTAATTATTTGTCTCTCTAAGGCCCTTCCTTTTGTTTCAGTGTTTAACACAATTCTTCACAATATTTACTATAACATTTCTTATTCATTATATATTGTTCGATTTAAAGCAATTCCTTCTAGCTGATCTACACTTCATTACTCATGCCTCAGCCGCTCACAAACGCCGATGGCTTCCTAAATCTTCACTACCTGCTATTTTTCTTTTACCCCTTCTTGTTACCTTGGGATCAACACCTCCCGATGACGACAATGCATATTCGCTCCCCATCGACCTACTTCCTGATTTGCAATTTCAATTTGCAGTTGCGTTGAAATGCGACGTCAGCCGATATACCTCTATCGGTTTGCGTCACAGTTCAACTTCTCCAATTGCAAAGTGACCTAATAAATTATAAAATGTGCAATTATACAATTTCCATCTCAATGGTTGTGGCGAAATGTGAGGCGATTAATTGCTTTATCGCCCCGGGGGTCATGTGAATTCAAAATCGGTAGGGGTTTTTTGGTTTAAGTGCATCAATGACAATGTGGTCCACATCTTTATCTAGGTCGTCATTGATGTACTTAACACGCGTGCAATTTTGATAATTGCAAGACAACCAGAAGACAGATCAACGATAAAGGGCATACTTAGCCTTGCTCCAAAGTCAGTCTCCCTAGTAGTTCTTCCCGAATTTTTTAGAAGTTTGTAACCCAAGATGACCTTACATCACATGTAGTTCAACATTTTTCTAATAAGGCCATCATTTCTATCACAAAAAATATGTAAGTATTTTTGTAAAAATAAATGGCCTTTACTTCTCAGTACAAAAACGAATTTACTTTCTTGCCAAGAAAATACAGAAAAAAAGTATGCAGAAATTGTTTTCCAGTCTCTGAAAGCTACCACCATATAGGAAGGCTAGCATAAGATTATTGTCAAAAAAATGCATGATCTTATGCCGCCACTTTAAATCAACAGGTTCGACTGACATAAATAAGACGAACCTCCTAAAATGATCAAGTAAACTATCAACTACATTCATTTCGTGCACACCGCGTCACAGGAATCTTCCAAATGCCTTGTTAATATCACCAACCCGCAAAAGCTTCAAGCCTATTATACAGAGAAACATATCAACAAACACATCGATAGACCTTGGTACATCTATGCAAGAAACAAGATCATGAAAAGGGGGGAAAACGATAAAAATAAAGAAAGAGCGAATTCAAAAGAAGGATCACCAACATTCCAAAAGAGACGATGACTTACTTTGTCTGCCGCTATTTCACTGCTATTGCCGTGGAGACGGTTGTTGCTTTGCCTATTCCCGGCGATTGAGAAATGATAAAGGCATTCCCTGGCATTTGGATGCCACTGTTCACGGTTAGCACGAGACATTGACACACAACGTTTGGATGAGGCAACGACACCGGCAACTACGATGATCCGACATCCGTCTCATCTAAGCTTGTTCCGAGTGATCATCATCTTGAGTAATGCATCTTGGCTATTTTGCTTGTTTGAGGACATCAGGTTGTCCTGAATGAGACTCCAGCTGCCGCTTAGGAATTTGAGGCATTGCGGATATGTAGACACTCTCCGCCGGCGGGGGTTTGTATAAGATCTATCTAAATTGAATACTATACAGTTACCACTTCAGTGGTTTTTACAAAAAAGTGAATACAAAATGTTGGAGTTCAATGGGACATTTTTGGAGTCGTCACAAGCACATAAACATATTATCCACAAATATTTACCGTGGACTACCTCCGGCGCCCACTACCCATAGCAGCGACTCGCTGTCTGTTATTCGCGCGTCCAGAGCACAAAGTGTGGCGCTGCACTGCAACAACAACAACCTGAACAGGCATAAAACCTATTTGAAACTCGAAACGCTTGACTCCAAACGCAACTCCAAGTGCACGCTGTGTCCTCCAATCAATGACGGTGACTGAAATACCTGAAATTCCAGAGTTTAAGAAATCACACTAACACCACCACTATTCTTACCTGCCGCCACTCGTTGATTCTCACAATCAGAAGGCAATCATTTCGAAATCTCATTTCATTATGGTATTTACTTAAAAACTAGTAAAACATGTTTCAGTAATTTTTTCTCTCCTGTTTTCGGCGTTTGGAGTCTGTTTTTGTTTTTGGCTTTTTTTTTTTTTTTTTGGTTTTGTTTTATTAAATTTTTTTTTTTTACAGGAAATAAGTGGCTTCAGTACATGCCGCTATGCGATGTGTTGTGGAATTCAAAGGCACACTGGAGGCCATTCATGTAAGTTGATAACGCACACGCTTAACAGCAGACAAATAGACGAGGCAAGCATATCCAGGACGGAAGAAATGCATACACCTTAGTACACAAATCATCTCTGACAACGGATGACTTAATTAAATAACAATAAAATGGTTGGATTAAAAAAAAATTGTGGAATGTGAAGAAAAGAAACGCATGAGAAGATCATTTCGGTGAATGGCCAAAGGAAAGAAGAATTCCAAGTATGCTTCTAGTTCAACTACCAACAGATAAGATAAGATAAGAAACGTTTAGACTGATCGCAATCGGGGAATTCGAAAGCCACTCAGGCTGATAACTAAGTCTTCATTCCCAGAGAGCTTCTAAAAGGAGAAAATCGTGATACCATTGTTGTACTATTCTTGATTATTCCATTTACCAAAAAAAAACAAAACATCCACTATCACACTTGTGCTGGAATGAATAACAAGCTTATTTTAACTGCTTGTTTTGCACACAGTCAGCAATTGAACCCACGAGTATACATTTACTTACTTAGCCACTAATTTATTCACATACTTTCGGGCACACTTTCTTATTCCACTACAACTTCTTTTTCTATATACAGGGTGGACCTGAACTGTAGGCCTAGTTTCAATATATGATAAAAAAATAGTTACCGAACATTATTTCTTATTCTTATTTCAATTTTTAGAAACTACAGAAACGAAGGAAATTTTAAAAATTATGTGACTTCCACTAATTTGTTGACATTGTTCAAGGCGAATTGGTAAATTCGCAAAAAAAAAGAGACAAACAGCTCTTGGAATGACATTGATGACAAGAGAGCACATATTTCGCTTCTCGTCTGAAACAGGCTGTGGTCCTCTGCAAGGAGGCGACTTGCTCGTACGGTCAGGCAAGTAAAGCAGCATTCGCCACCCAGATTGAGAGGTTGGTGAAGTCCGTTCTATTGGCTGGAATCAGGGAGGTTCTGCGTGGGTTCTTTAAAGCATTCCCAAAGAACCACCCATTTCCCTTAAATCAACCTGCCCTCCCCTCACTCAACAAAGCCACTTTACTTACCTGCAATCGAGCAGCGTAAGATACCTTTTATTAACTTTCACCTGAAAGTAAAACCTTGTGGGGTTTCTCTATATTACATGGAGAACCAACGCACAATTTCAACCCCAATGTCCACTTTATTTCGACCGCTAACAGCGCGTCATCCCAATCCCAATTCCTACCGTCGGCTATTTCACCTGCAATAGACAAATCCATAAAAGAAGACTGGCTGGAAGTCATTAATCTATTCGGTTAATGCACAATTTCATTCAGTGTTTTCTTGCCATACGGCAACACTATTGCATTAACTCATGAGATTTCCACCGGAAATTTCAAAGTCATTTCGGGTAGCAACAACAAGTCGAAGCAAACGACGCCGTCGCATCATAGCAAAACCGCTGGGGAATTTATCAAAATATCTAATTAATTGTCATGATAAATTACCCTAGCCAATTTGGCGTCACTTCGGCTTTTCATCAGATCATCCATTCCGTTGGGATCAATTATCTCTTTTTGCCGGTGAATAACATCAGCTAGGTTCTCCTCTCCTTCGCAGTTCTGTCTTTCAACGGTTCAATGTTCTCTGACTACACCATAGCCGTATTACTGGGTCAGTAGGTCATGTCAGTAGCTGCATTTGATACCAACACACACAACCAAAGCTACCCCGAGATCACAGCACATCATGTTTCTGTTCTCTCATTCTCCATGTCCGGCAATTACCCTATTAACAAAAGTTAACCACACGTCGCCGGGCGTGAGGTTAAGAGAGCAGAGGCGTGATCTCTTTTGGTTGTCCTGTGTGTGGAATGAAATACGAATTTCACCCCTGATTCGAGTTAGTCGCTATTCAATAATCATCGCGGTTGGTCATGTCGCCGCTCGGGCCCAAAAATTAATTTCTTTAATTCAAATCTGTCGCTGATCATCACTCAAATGGAGCACACGTCTTCGGAGTCGATGTACAACCTATGGTCAAGTAATACGTTAAATCGAAATTTTAATTACTGCGGTCACAGTGTCGAAAAAGAAGTGTTTCACCACTATAGAAGTTATAAAATTCAATTTAATCACACTTATCACAAGTTCTAAGTTAGGTTAAGAAAGACAGACCAAAACAACATTCCTGTGCTCCAGCGTTTCATTTACTTTTCCCGTGACATTGGGATATATTTTTGTGGACAAGTTAATTGGCTACTTGGATTGCAGCGGAACTACAAGTGGGAAGGAAGTGAACCAAGTGTCCGTGTTTAGGCATATACGTTCTACCCTCACAACCTCACCAAAGGCATGCATATCAATTAAATTATTCCGTTCATAATACATGAACCATATGCCAACCCGATCGGCTCAGCTCGTCTGCCAGCATGATTGGTAAACACACGCCAATCTTTCAGCGTGTTCTTGTTCCAACAATTCGTTGGTGCATAAGAAATACATGCCGGGCAACTTGCTTGCTTGCACATCTGCAAGCCAAATTTCCAACGATGATCGCCTAAACCGATAGCCGACCATCAGGTTGGACACGATCATAATTGTTATTTAAACAATCCAATCCACGGCCGTGTCCCACGATCGGTTTTCCTCAAACCAAACACACAGTAACCTCACTGTGTTTATTCTACCAACCGTGTTTATTTTATCCGTTGGTCCATGGCCACCCTGGGTAAGTCGTATGCTTGCACATCTGCAAGTCAAATTGCTCATGATCGGCCACCCGAGCGAGGCACGATCATCGAGTTTCACACGACCCATGATTGTTGTTTAAACAATCGTATTAATGGCCATGCCCTATGATGCTTGCCCAAATCAAACATACAGCCATCCGGCCTGGTCCCTTTCCATCGTTGGCGAAGTTTCTATTGACTGAACGTCAACAAAAATATCTATCCTCCATCGTTCACCAGAACAATATAGCCAGCCTCCGTTCGCGATCATCTATTTAATCAGCCGGATATTTCAATTCCCTTTTTGCGCACCCTTCGCACCTTCTTTGTCTTAGTTTCTAGCGAATGGGTTTTCATCCAGACCTGTAGGGTCACCACAGGGGAATTCTTCCAAAAAACACAATCGATCTTTCATTGGTCATCACCAAAGAAACGATCCGATTCTGCTCCTCCCATATCGACGGAAATTCACCACCACTGCAGCTAGGGGATGTTCAGTGCAACAGCCACTAGCAAGAGTTAAAATTCATCCTCCATGGAGTTCGTTTCCTTTTCCGGTAAATTCTCGGCTTGAGTTCGGTAAATCATAAATACTGGAAAAATCCTTATTTTTGTCATTTCTTGTTTTAACGATCGCACGGCGAGTTGTTCGGTGAATGAGTAAATGAAGAGTGTGGCGATTAGCCCAATTCGACTTTACAAAGTGCTTTGACTTACTTTGAATAATAATATGTGCTTTTAATCGCATCTAACATTTGTAACTTCAAACAGAAAAGAAATTTGTAACAATAAAAAATCAGTACTCAACATCAACACAAAGCGTTTTATTCTTTACTTCTTCTGGACGAAAAGCTGCTGCTGGCAATAGGACGACTGTGGGCAGCTCGAAGGAATATCGGACGTGTCGATAGTGGAGTATCATCAATAAAGGAACTCAAGCCGTGTTTCGCTTCTACCATCTTCTCTGGCAGTTAGTGTTCTTACCTTTTCAACATCATCATCATCATCATCGGCACTACAACCGGGAACCGGTCTTGGCCTTATTTAGCAATTCCTGGGGCTTGTTAAATTTTCCATAAAGATTTATTTTTTCTGGGCAAGGTCATTAGTCTTGCGCCAGGGGCTCCCCGACGGGGAATCGAACCCCGGTCTCCCGGGTGACAGGCGGGTATACTAACCACTATACTATCGAGGAGCCCAACAGTGGAGTTTTTATTGAACCTGTATCGTTGTCGATACCAAATAAAACCACCCACAGAGCATTTCCAACACTATCTATTAGCTCTCGGGGATGAGCCTCTTAACCGATTCCAAAAAAGTGTCATCCATCCATCCATCCTTGTGGCTATCCTAGCTGGTGGAAATAGTTGCTCATTCCGAAAAAATTAAATACCTTGAAAATCTAAATACGATAGGATGACATTGATCGTCACTTGTCAACAAAAAAAAAATCAAAAGTATTGTTCGCGTACACGCGTTTTTTTTTTTTTTTGCAGGTCAGTTGAAATCTTCAAAAGATACCTCTTAACCGATCCAAAGGCATGCCGGACTTTTACCGACTAAGACTACCTCCCGCCAGGCACATATTCCCGTTGATTCCTGCGGAACTTTCTTTTAGATATTCCATCTCGGGGCGGGACGGAGTTTACCTGTTACTCCGCTCGTCGCGTATCAACTGCTGCATCATGTCACATAGAATAACATTTGTTACGGACCATGCATATTTTGATCTCAGCATGTATTCTATTACTCTTGCCGGAGTAACTGTCCGTCTCATATGTCTCTCCAACATCGTTCGCGCGGTATTGAATCTCACGCACTCTCTGGGTACGTGGTCCGCATTTTCTATTTTGCCTTCGCAATACAAGCAGTATGGGTGATTCACATGGTTATTTTTTCAATTACTACAGGCCAATCCACATTAACACTATGTAGCGTCGCGGCAATTCACATGCTTATACTTGTGCAAGTTTTCCCGAAAGCATCCATGTCCTGATATTAGCTGAGTGAGGTAATTCAGCTCGCCATGTTTTCTTTTCACTCATGTTTCTATATCAGGAATCATGGTGTGGGTCCATCTTCCTTTGGTGGAAGAATCCCACCTTCATTACCATTCTCTTAGGTTTGAGAGCTCTAGTTGTAACCGCATTCTCCGACGATTCTCTTGCACATCATACAATGCAGGGTTTTCTTTAGCTGCAATGTCAGGTGGTGTCCTCCCGGGCAAAATATTTGTACCATCTTCGGATACCGTTCGGAATGCACAGCATACTCTTAGTGACGCCAGGCTATGTGCTGAGTACACTTCCCTCATGTACGACTTATACTGTGCGGCTCCTGCCCATATGTGAGCTGCATACATTATAATGGAGTTGTTGACATTGAATATGAGTTTCCTTATGTGGGGCCGGCGTCCTCCAACATTGCGTAACAGTCTCGACAAAACTATGCATACTCACACTCTCAACACCTCATCACACTACGAGAAGAGGACATCAACGATTCTGGCATGTCACTTTTACCATTTTACAATTGACTACTATTGTTATGTAGTCTTTTCATGACTATCCTGTAGGCGCTGTCCTATTACTCAATTCATTCCTTAGGGAACAGAACGCGTCATATTTACTCTTGCGGATCACATTCCTCAACTCCTTCCGTTTGTAGACGAATTCCACGGTTTCTTGCTCTTTGTTGCGAGCATCGCAACCTGTTGCACTCCGATCGCACATGGGTGATTTCTGGGTTCCACCAATACACTGTTTTGATAGCCCGTGCTGGTTGTCTTTGTCGTGGCATAGAAGCACCACATGTGGTAGTTAGCCACTTCATGACTTTTCCAGCCTGCCTGTTCGCATCAGCCTTTGCGTCAAACTGTTCGATTTGGTCTCCAAGTATATACCATAATCGAGCAGTTCCGCATCAAGGTCCTTCTCTTTCCACCCCTTTTTCTGGGCTTTCTTCGCGAATTTGCCAGTGATGAATCTGCTGTGTGGAAATATTTCGTACATCACGGCTTGGTGGTCACTATGGGTGTAGGTGTCCACAACTCGCCACTCCATATTTCTTGCCAACATGGAGCTGGCAAATGTGATGTCGATTTTGGACCGGCCTCTCTCGTTTATGAAGGTGTCATCGATACCATCATTAAGTAACACCACATCTAGGACTGCGAAGGCTTCAAGTAGTGCCTGGCCTCTACTGTTGGTCCTTGTGCTTCCCCATTCTACTGCCCAAACGTTGAAATCTCCAGCAACTATAAGAGGGCTCTTATCTCTAGCTTCTTGTGTTATTCTCTCCAAAAAGCATTTGAAATATTCTATTTCCCACCTTTGCGGAGCGTAACAACAGTAGATATGAATTCCTCTGATCTTAGCATAGGCAATTCCTTTCAGCCGCTGGGCACTTCTGCATTCCATGGGGGATTTTCCAGTTGTCCAGATGGCCGCTGTTCCGCTGCTGTCTTCCTCCCATGTAACAACACCAGTACCAGGCGTCCTGTACTGTTCTTTGATGAGCACCACGTCGGCACCATATTCCTTAACCGTTTGGGAAAGGAGATCTTGTGCGGCTCCACAATGGTTTAAGTTGTGTGTGTGTGTGTGTGTTTTTTTTTTTATCAAAAGATACCTCTAGACCGATCCAGGGGCATGCCAGGCTTTTACCGACTAAAACCTCCTCCCGCCAGGCTCATATTCCCGTTGATCCCCGCGGAACTTTCTTTTAGATATTCCATCGCGGGGCAGGTCGGATTTTACCTGTTACTCCGCTCGTCACGTCGCAACTGCTGTATCATTTCACAGAGAATACCATTGGTTACGGACCATGCCTGTTTTGAACTAAGCATGTATTCTATTACTCCTGCCGGAGTAACTGTCCGTCTCGTGTGTCTCTCCAAAATCGTTCGTGTGGTCTCGAATCTCACACACTCTGTGAGTACATGTTCCCCATTTTCTATTTTGCCTTCACAATACAAGCAGTATGGGTGATTTACATGCTTATACTTGTGCAAGTTTTCCCGAAAGCATCCATGTCCTGATATTGGCTGAGTCTAGTAGTAATTCAGCTCGCCATGTTTTCTTTTCACCCATGTATCATGGTGTGGGTCCATCTTCCTTTGGTGGCAGAATCCCACCTCCGTTGCCATTCTCTTAGGCTTGAGAGCTCTAATTGTGCCCGCATTCTCCGACGATTCTCTTGGGAGACCTTATGCAATGCAGTGTTTTCTTTAGCTGCAATGTCAAGTGGTGTCCTGCCGACCAAAACATTTATGACATCTTCGGATACCCTTCGAAATGCACAGCATACTCTTAGTGATGCCAGTCTATGCGCTGAGTTCACTCCCCTCATGTATGATTTATACTCTGCGGCTCCTGCCCATATGTGAGCTGCATACATTATAATGGAGTTGTTGACATTGGTTATGAGTTTCCTTATGTGGGGCCGGGGTCGTCCAACATTGGGTAGCAGTGTCGCCAAAACTTTGCATACTCTTGCCGTTTTTTCACTCGTTTTCCTCAGGTGTTCCTTGAAGGTCAACCTGTTGTCGAGTATAACACCAAGATATTTAATATAGGGACCGGATCTGATTATTTGTCCTTCTATTTCCAAATCAAGGTGTTCAACTTTCTTGCGGCTGCTTATTAAAACTGCCTCCGTCTTATGTCCAGCTAGTTTCAGTCCGGCCATATCTAGCCAACATTTAATGTTCTGGATTGCTTGGGAGCAAATATTCTCCAGGTCATTTAGATGTTTAGCGACGGTTACTATTGCCAAATCATCTGCGTACCCAATGATTCTAACCCCTTCTGGTACATTGACTCTGAGCATACCATCATACATGATATTCCATAACAGCGGACCTAATACAGATCCCTGTGGTACACCCGCTGTTATTTTATATTTCTGTGGTCTCTCATCTGTGTCATAGAGCAATCTTCTATCCGAGAAATGGTGTGCTAGTATACACACCAAGTAGGGGGAGACTTGTAGATCGCCCAACGCTTCTAGAATCCGATTCCAATTCACCGAGTTAAAAGCATTTTTAACATCAAGCGTCACCACCGCGCAATATTTTTTGGTACCACCTAGCCATCGTGCGCCAGCTATTGCATCGCGAGCGATGTCACACACCACATATAGTGCCTTTCCGGTTGATATACCTTTCCGGAACCCATACTGCGATTCAGAGAGCCCCGATGTTCCCTCAGTGAATTCTTCCAGGCGAGTGGCAATTACTCGCTCAAGCAGTTTTCCTGTTGTGTCCAACATACACAACGGGCGATAAGACGACGGCGCATCTGGGTTCTTCACGCGTTTTGGTATAAGCACAAGCCGCTGTTTTTGCCATCGTTTAGGAAATAGTACTGTTTGAAGGCAGGTTGTGAAGATACTGCTGAAGACTTCCGGCTTTTTTGTTAAAGCAGTCTTCACTACAGCGGTAGGGATACCATCCAGTTCTGGGGTTTTTTTTTTGACAACCCTTGCACCCAAGAGCACCTCTTCGGTGGTCATGGCAGGTATCTCTCCTCCAGTGATACTATGGCGTTTCTAACAGATACACACACAATATACAAGCAAATAGTGAGGAATACCGAACACATCAAATAAGAAAGTGCATCAGCCGTATACCAAGGATTAACATAGCAATTCCACATCAGTTCAGTGTACTTGAGTTTAGAAATCGAATTCCTACACGGAGCCAGTAGCCTGATGCTTCAATACTTCGCTTTTCACCCGTTTCATCATATGTTCAAATCACAGTCTTCACAATCCTTGCTTAACGCAACAACCCGACGTGGTCTGTATACACACAACACACAATCTCCCATAGGTAAACAGAATTTTACTACTCGATCACGACTTCCGCATAGAGCAGCAGCACACTTGCCTGCTGCGATGCCCTCTCACTCGCTCGTTCCTCGTTCCGTCCTTCGCACACGAAGTTGATCAAAACAAAGTTATTGAGGAGGGAGTGGGGTGGCGTTTCTAATAGATACACAGACAATATACAAGCAAATAGTGAAGAACACCGAAAGCAAATCGAATAAGAATGTGTATCGGCCGTATACCAAGAAATAACATAACAATTCCACATCAGTTGATTGTACTCGAGTTTAGAAATCGAAATCGTACACGCGGCAGTCGCCTGATGTGTTGAGCATTGGTTCAATTTTTAGTGATTCTAACTGTCATAGCGTCAGTTCGAATCACGCGTTCTTCACTTTCGTCGCAATACGCGATAAGGCTAAACATAATTCGGCCTGTCTCCCTTATCCCGATGTGAGTGTGAACTATAAGTTTATCTCAAATTCACCTCCGCCATTTCGATTCCACATTCCTAATTCTGTGGTGAAGATTACGTTAACTAAAAAAAAAGATGTCTACACAGCATCTTCATCACTTCGTACGCGAAGAGGAATATTTCCTCAACGATGAAAAAAAACAGCGACTTGCACTCATACCTACAAGAGCGACCCAGAAGCGTCATCAACTGTTATACGCAAAATCTGTCACTTCGACCACCGCTCCCAACAATAATCGCAAATTAAATTCAAGAAGTTCCCGTTAAATACAGCCGATTAACGTGGATTCGGACATACGCGTAAGAATTATGGGGTGGCAGCATTTCCGTGTAATACGCCTTAACACCAATTATGCATATTGGACGCAACAGTTCTCAATCGAGTAATTGCCACGCGCCTGAAGTAGTTCAGGCAGGGTTCACCGGCAATATCTGAATGGTAATGTGGAGAGTTCAGGAAAAAAGAGAGTAACTGGAAAAGCCCTATTTGGTGTATACAAGATAGTCGCAACCCTATCGCCGGGGCACCATGGCTGCGAGGGCCTAAAAAATAGTACGTAGTGATAACATGTCAAAATAGTTTTTAACTTATACTGTTAGAACCATATTCGAGGAACGTGGAACAGTCTCCAAGTCTCATCCTACATAGTGTGTATAACACCAAACCATCTCTTTGATAGAACACTGCTTTATGACGCTGACGAGGGACCATAAAATAATTAAATAACAACCTGTGTGGCTCAGGGGTCTGCACTGGGACCGCTGCTATGGAATATTATCTATGACGGTGTGTTCAGAATAATTCCCAGCAACCTGGAACAATATATGGAGAGCACAGTGGGAGTTTCAGAATGGTAAATAATTTACACGAAAAATCTATATTCTGGTAACGTTATATGAACTGTATGCGACATAATTGAGAGAGGCTAAAACGTACTGTACGTGTTAGTGATCGGACTCGAAAGACCAAATGTTTCTGATCCGTCTCGGTGGAATATTTGTTTGTGCTATTTTAATTGAATAAGGACGGCTGACTCGCAAAAACCTTAACTCCGTAGTGAACTGTATATGTCTCCCAGGGCCACCTGGTAAAAAGGGTACCTTCAAAGAAACCCACTAAATGCAGAGGACCACATTCCCGTTAAACTTTCACGAAGAGGAATTGGCTTCCAGCATCCCTTACCACTGGTGGGAGGGAATTCTCTGGGATACCGGTAACGTAAAACAATCCGGTTGAATGCCCTTATCACTGATGGAGAGAAGCGTTCTAGAGTACCTGAAAAGCAAGTACGTACTGGATTGAAAGAGACAACTTCCCTCTAAAATTATAGGAAATATCATCATCATCATCATCGGCACTACAACCGGGCACCGGTCTCAGCCTTATTTAGCAAGTCCTGAGGCTTGTTAAATTTTTAATAATGATTTATTTTTTCGGGTTAAGGTCATTAGTCTTGCGCCAGAGGCCGCCTACGGGGAATCGATCCCCGGTCTCCCACGTGACAGGCGGGTACACTAACCACTATACTATCGAGGGGCAAGGTAATATCTACTATTCTAAATATGATTTGCTGTGCACAATTGTCTAATGTGCAAAAAAGCAGATGCCCCACTATAGACCTCCCCGTTTTTAAACATCATAAAGTCACCTTGGAGCTATATAATCAAATCATTACACCAATAATCCTTCCCCGTAATCGTAGTCCAAAGGCCGAACACACTGCAGCTGCCTCAGCTAACCGCTGCTGTCTGTGATGCGGGGATCTGTCCTATTTCTGTTCGAGATGTTTACTTACATGGCATAGTAACGTTTAGACTCCACCAAGTTCTCAAGTTGACGCATTAAAAATTTTATAAAGATCCAACATTATTGCATTAGTTGGTTCTTTTTTTCTCTATCTCTGTGTAGCGTGTTGTACGCCCCTATAACCAAAATGCTGCATTTTCTTAGCTGGCGATATCTACAACACAGTCGCACAACTGGTCCATGATGCGACTTATTTTAGGACGTCTTCAGCTTTTTTTATATAAATAAATTCTTGTTGAAAGGCGGTAAATTTATTGAACAAATTGAGCGAATTTGCAATATTTGCATGCACTGATGCCCGTCGAAGGTAGTGAAGAGCAGCTCCCATTGGATTATGCGATGAAGATAGCACTAATGATCTAGTGTGGAAAGGGCGTTTCAAATTCGATATCTCATTGGTCTTGGCGTGGACAGAGAGCTGCCGTGTGTGCTGCTATTACGTCGCGACCATCTTCCTAGAAATCGACGTAATGTAAAGGAGCTGTGTGATGCCCGATTCTTTAATGCCAATCGTTGTGCAGATAGCAGCTGCCGTATGCGCTACTATTGCACCGGTAGCATTGTTACGTTTCTAACAGATACACACGCTCTACACCAACAAATGGTAAAGAACAACATCATCATCATCATCGGCACTACAACCGGGAACCGGTCTCGGCCTTATTTAGCAAGTCCTGAGGCTTGTTAAATTTTTCATAATGATTTATTTTTTCCGGGCAAGGTCATTAGTCTTGCGCCAGAGGCTCCCAGACGGGGAATCGAACCCTGGTCTCCCGCGTGACAGTCGGGTATACTAACCACTATACTATCGAGGAGCAGTAAAGAACAACACAGAAAGAAAATCGCATAAGCAAAAAAAAACCATCCGTATACCAAGCTATAAATACATCAGTTGAGTGTAGTTGAGTTGAGAAATCGAATTCGTACACGCGGCAGTGGCCTGATACAACGAGCATTGGTTCCATTTTTAGTGATCCTAACCGTCATAGCGGCGGTACGAATCATACATTCTTCATTTCCGTCGCAAAAACTATTGCATAGTGGGGGTTCTCTAGCCTTACGCAAATAACCACCCACAATTCCAACCCCAACTCCCTTGGCAAATCTGCAGTTACCTGCAAACATTCCCTTCATCAAGAACATTTCCTTGATTAAGGTATCATTCCAAGTCACTGTAAAGAATTCTCTAGCATTCATACATTCAATGCATCATATCAATTTCCTGAAAAGAATTCTTTGGCATACATAACCATATTTAAGAAAACTTATCGGCACCCCTGTTTGCCAAGCAATTCTGCTGCACACGTCCACGCCACATTTTCCTGGCAATTCCATGGCCTCGGCAGCCTTTGTCCAAGCGACAAAATCAAATACACACATCTAGCGTCTAGTGGCCATAAATCGAATCCTTCAGCATACAAACATGCAAACAGGAATCTGACCCTTGCCGCCAGCAAGATTCGGTGCACATTACTATTGTGTACCGAAATTCCTTTTAGCACCATTTTACTAATAGCAAAGCAGACTATGTACGCAGCTGCATCTATGCCATTAATAATGTCCTTCGTTCATCTTCTCTTTTTTCAATTTGGTTTTCCCATGACCTTCGTTGCATGGGTACACAATGGATCTATTAGCACTCTAGCTAAGATCAACCGGAGAGATCCTCTCCAACTCTCCACCACACCACCACAAAGAGAGACTTCACGTTTCTCTCAAAGAAAAGAAAACTCACCCTTAGCTGGGGAAGTATTTCACAGCAGTCGTAATTCAACCACCGAAGAGTGTATAACTAATCGTGTTTCCCTCTAAGTAAAGTGCGTACGCCCGTGCGCACGAAAAACGAGTCGGAGTCGGAGTGGCGCTTCCCACCACGTCTGGAGAAATAACTTTAGTAATTGAGAAGTGAATTGCCTGTATGGCGTAACTTTTGTTTTAGTTCCAAATCCCAGTAAATTAACCGACCTGTGTAAGAATTTATCGAACAGTAATTACCAACGACTTGGTTGGGCCAAAGTGTAAATTGTACCGTCTGAAAAGAAAATAAATTAACATCGATTAAACCAAGTTAAATATAATAAAATGTTATCAGAGATCATCGTGAGTTGTGGACCATGAAAGCGTTAGTGGGGTAGTAGTGAACCAGTGCCCATGACGGCACACCTACTACGTACCCCCACAGCATCTTCTCGGAAATCAACACATTGTTGTCTTTTAACACAGCGTCTTTCTGCGATACGTCCCCGACAGTACGGGATATCAAAAACCCATTCAACTCGTCCAACTGTTGTCGTTATTAGACAGTCTTCATGTTTCAACCCTTGTGAAACCAATAGCTAACTCCCTCTTTGATTATACAAAACCATATGACACACACAATCTCCAGAAAAGTATAGGATAACAGAGGGCTTACAAGGTAAATCTATTCTGGATGCGGTGTTATGTCATGTTATGAATGAGTAAGTGACCGTAGCTAACTACCTAAGTAACCTGGAACATATTTGTGCTTAAGCAATCGATACCCTTTAGCGCAGGGTAGCTACGAGCGGAATAAAACTATAAGTAGAACACTGTTTTCATAAGCACTTGCAAGAAGGTTGAACACCTTGATATAGAAATAGATATACACTCCACCACATCTAATACACCTATAAAATATCTTGATGCCGCCATCGACAACAGTTTCTCCTGTAAGGAACACCGGAGGAAAAAAGATACAAGATTATACAATGCACTAGCGAAGTTGCTAATTAATGTAGGAGTACCGCGGCTCCGCTCATATACAACGATACACAGTGACCGAGTGCAGACGTATTTTCAATTCGGCGATCAAGTTAAGTGAAAAAAGTTGCTTTTATGAGTCGCGGGTGGTTGAAATACAGAGCCTATTTATAAATAAATAAATTCCAGTTATAAAAACAGTCAATACAAAGTTAATATATATAAACATAATCAAATAAAAGACAACGATGTCACGTGTTGTGGCAGTCAAAACAAAGAACACAGTTTAATACAAAAAGTGTGTGAGTAACACGCTATATGTGAACGGTATTTATGTGCGAGCGCGCGGAGATTGTGAATGTGAGCGCGAGGCCGCCATCTATTTGTCCTTCCCGCAATAAAAATAAATAAATAAAAAAAGTGAGAACACGTAGTGCATGATACGGACGTAAATTAGCTGGACGCCAAAATGGTTCTTCGGAGAAGGCAAAATACAGACATAAATCCTTTCCTTATCCACTTGCTCTACATTCGCTCGCACTGTGGTGTGACATTTAAGGGTACTTCAAATTACCCTTTTGTGCACGCATTAGTGTAAAAAAAATAATAATAAAAGGCTAAACGCCATAAAGCCAATAAAACAAGGATACAGACACGTTGAGTGTCAACAACGACGAAGACAACGCCCATGGTGCCCAGTATTCAGGGGCTGGAAACCAATTCCAAGAACTAGCTGTCAGCGAAACAAATGCAGACGCCAGCAATCAGGTCGAGGTCCTCAACATGCTCATCAATGACATTAGTCTTAAAAAACAAGAACTGGATAAATAAATGGAAGAAGTTCTTAAACTAAAAAACAATTTGAGAGAGAATGAGCGGAAAACGAAAATGGTACAACAACAACAGCAAGAACAAAGACAACAGTAACCCACGAAGACAAAGAAAACACGACAAGATAAGGAAACTCAACAGCAGGATTCACATCAACAACAGGAACCAAATCAGAGACAGGAACCATCTCAGGAGGTGCCAGTCAAAAAAAAAAAGAGAAAGTAGATAGGAGGTACATCAGTTACATGGAGTCAAAGGTTCTCATAAAATTGGGTGAGTTGACATGCAAAACTTTTAAAACAAAACGTATAAATAATTTGAAGATAAGTTTAACATGCGATGATTTAGAAGGCTATAGCAAAATAAAATCGGCATTGGGGAAATCGAAAAGCGAGTACTACACGTACACCCCTAAATCGGAGAAAACTGCCTCCATGTTCCTCAAAGGAGTTGATCCTTCCTTTACTCCGGAAGAGGTGCTCGAAGAGCTAAAAAACTTCGAAAACGATACCTTGAAATTTACAGGTGTGAAACCATTTTCTCCAGCAAACCGCAAGTTGCCTTTCTTCATTGTGTCGCTAAGCCCCAATAGTAAAATTGATGGACTTAGATATATTAAATATATTAATCACCAAACAATAAGTTGGGAGAGAATAAAGAAGTCCGACCGCGTATTGCAGTGTATGCGCTGTCAACGCTTCGGCCATGTGGCAGCGAATTGCAATATGTATTTCAGGTGCGTCAAATGCCTAAGTAAGCATATCACTGGAGAATGCCCATTGAGCAAAGAACAGCACCCGGATAGAAATAAACTATCCTGTGTCCTCTGTAACAACACAGGTCACCCTGCTAACTTTAGAGGTTGTCCTAAGTCATGATGATCATCGGCACTACAACCGGGAACCGGTCTTGGCCTTATTTAGCAAGTCTTTCCACCGGTATCCGGTCCTTATCCGAAACTTGTTAAATTGTCTATAATAATCTGTTTTCCGGGCAAGGTTATTAGCCATGCACCAAGGTTGCCCTAAGTACCAACAACTAAAATCAAAGTTGGAAGCCAGAAGGAAGCAAGCTGAAGATGAGAAACGGATGAAAACTCGCTCTTACAACAACTTCGTAGCACCAAGTGTGTCATACGCCCAAATGGCAGGTGGAGTAAAAAATGCACCAATCTTAGAACAATCTCGCAAAATCATTAAAACGCCTGCTCCAAAGGCACAAACTGATATAACAGATATATTACTGTCCATACAAGGACAATTTGCTGCGTTTGATAAAAAATTCGAAATGATCGAAAAAAAACTGACGGAACAAATGGCTCGAACGGACATTACCTATTCGACCCTGTTTCCAGGTGAACCCACACTTTAATCATAACGTTCACTGCGGCTGAATTAACCCTAAAAATTATTGCTGTGAATGTTAATTCACTAATCCGCATGGAAAGAAGGGATAATCTCAGCAATCTGCTGGAAGCTGAACCCCCAGATGTGCTTTTGGCTAGCGAAACTAAGCTAAATCAAAGGCACAAATTGGGCTACCCAAATTATAAAGTAATTAGACGAGATCGTCCAAATTCCACTCAGGAGGGCGGGGTCGCTGTCTTAGTTAAAAATGATCTACAACACAAAGTCGTCTACAGTAGAGATGTATACAAGTTCCTGGTACTAGAAGCCTGCGTTATAGATATTCCTTTGAAAAATCAAAAGCATCTATATGTGATACGAGGGTTGCCTCTTATGTTTCGGGATTTGGCAACTCTAGTGTTGCAATCCGGCAATTGACAGCTCTGTCGTAAAGTTGGACATTTTTGAGGTTATACGCACTCAGAACGTTTTGACATACGAGCGCTATTTGTGTTGTTGACAGTAACTTAAAAGATTCATCTCGGCCCAAAAATGGAATTAAATCGTCAACATTTTCGTGCGATTATTTTTTACAACTTTCGGCGTGGATTAACTCAGCAACAGTGCATGGATGAACTTAATTCAATTTTTGGCGATGAAACTCCATCAAGGACCAGTGTTTATCGATGGTATGGTGAATTCAATCGTGGTCGTAGTTCACTCCAAGATGAATTTCGTGAAGGTCGTCCAAAATCAGTTGTTGTTCCGAAAACCATTGATGCTGTGCGCGAACTGATATTGGAAGATCGTCATGTGACCTATCGTGAGATTGAGACAACCTTAGGCGTTAGTGGGACCAGCATACATTCAATATTGCATAAACATTTGACTGTCAAAAAAATTTGTTCGCGTTGGATCCCGCGCAATTTGTCAATCGCCCAAAAAAAGGCTCGTGTCAATTGGTCGAAAGAAATGCTAAAAAAATACGGTCGCGGTGCTTCGAAACACGTCTATGGCATCGTGACAGGTGATGAATCGTGGATTTACGCGTATGAGCCCGAAAGTAAACAGCAGTCGACTGTCTGGGTGTTTCAAGATGAGCCAAATCCAACAAAAGTTGTTCGCGCACGAAGCACTTCCAAGCAAATGGTCGCCTGTTTTTTTCGGAAAAACTGGACATGTCGCAACCGTACCACTAGAACAAAGCAGAACAGTCAATTCTGAGTGGTACACAGCCATTTGTTTGCCAGTTGTCTTCCAAGAAATCAGGAAAACCAACCGCCGAAGACGGATCACTCTTCACCACGACAATGCGAGCTCTCACACATCGGCTGCGACAACTGCATTTTTGAGCACCCAAAACATCGATTTGATGGGTCATCCGCCATATAGTCCTGACTTGGCACCGAATGACTTCTTTTTATTCCCGTACGTAAAAAACAAACTGAGAGGTCAACGTTTTTCGACACCTGAAGAAGCGGTTGCTGCATTCAGAATGCATGTGTTGGAGATACCTCAATCAGAGTGGCAAAAGTGCTTCGACAATTGGTTCAAACGCATGCAAAAGTGTATAGATCTTCATGGGGAATATTTTGAAAAACAATAAAGTGATTTTCGATGATCAATATTTGTTTTTGTTCTCTAATCCCGAAATATAAAAGGCAACCCTCGTATCTGCTTATGCTCCCGAAGCTCCACAGTGTATACACTTTATCAATGCACTTGATACCCTTTTTCGAAGTCGCAAGATAGACTCGGAAAATAATTATTTCTTTCTGCCGGGAGATCTCAATTCCAAGCATAGTACTTGGGGTAACCTTATCACAAACACAAGAGGCAATGTGTTGTTGGACTGGTGGCAAACAAACGCTATCGAACATAAATTAGAATTGTACGCTACAAGTACGCCGTCATATCCAAGAGGAAATTCCTTTTTGGATTTACTGTTGCTGGACCAGCGAATACAATTATTAGATGCGGATCTAACTACTCGAAATTGCCTTCGTACAATCGAGTACGATAGCGATCATTACGGACTTGGTGCTGTAATACACGTCCCCAACGAACATTCACTACTTGAGCAGTATGAACAGATGCATTCTTTTAATTTCGGAAAAGCACACTGGTTGCGCTTTGATCGGATAATAAAAAAAGAATTACGCTCCAATCCATAGATCCACCAACTGACAGAAATCTTCATAATGACGAAATTGATCATTATCTTTCGACGATGAACAACATTGTTACTAATGCAATGAATCGTTCTATCCCAAAAGTGTCTCACATGGAGAGCCGTACGAACCGATACAAAAACTCAACGATCGACGAGCTGTATAGGCAAAAGAATACTCCGCTCTCTATCTTAAAATTACTCTACAGACAGTTCAGCGATCCAAATAGCCAGGAAATGAAAACAATTAATTCACTAATTAAAAATCTTCTAAAACTGATCCGTGACAACTATAGATCAGTAATTAGTGAAGATTTGAACAACAGAATTCAAGCCATTAAAGCTAGTGGAACGAATATGTTCCCTCAAATAAATAAAATCTTTCGGAGGAAAGATTATAATGACATCCCATGTGTGCGAGTTTCGCGGACTCCCGAGAATTGTCAAACTCTGCTGAACGCAGGACTTACCACGGAACACATCAACTCTAACGAAGAGTTCATAATAGTAGAGGATCCGCAAAAAACAGCGAAATCAAATGGTGCTTATTTCGAAGCAGTGTATAGATTCAACGAATCGGCTCATTCTAATCTTGACCTGGAAAATAGGGCTTCCCAAACTCACATTTCGCTACGCAATGAACTTAACAATTGGCGTCTCTTAAGTCGAAGTTTCACTATCTTTAGTGAAAATAATAGAGCGGATTCCCCGCTTAGAAATCTAAACACTAGCATATTTGTACACAAGGATGAACTAACGGACATTCTTAGATCGATTAAGAACAAACAATTTTCTGGAATAGATAGTATTCCAAACATTGTCTAAAGCATTTACCTCTGGAAGTAGTGAAGGTTTACACTATTTTGTTCAATAACGTTCTAAATAATGCATATTATCCAACCCAATGGAAATCTGCAATAATTCAACCCATCCCCAAAAAGGGCAAGGACAGGAGCAATCCAGCCAATCTTCGCTCGATTAGTTTGCTTCCGAACATCAGCAAGGTATTCGAGAAAATTATAAATAAAGCATTGACTAACTGGTGTGAGGATAATTGTATTATTCCGAACAAACAGTTCGGTTTTCGATCGCAACATGACACAGTTCATGCTGCGACAAAACTTGTTTCCGACATGCAGTGCAACAAGGCGAAGCGATAATGCACAGGGGCCTGTTTGGTTGACTTTGAAAAGGCTTTCGACACCGTATGGTTAGAAGGGCTTGTATATAAGTTATCAAATCTAGGTATGCCCGAATATTTATTATACATTATCTACAATATGATAATGGGTAAACAATTTGTGGTGGAATGTGGAGATATAATCTCTAACAACACTTTCCACATCAAAAACGGCTTACAACATGGAGCAGTGAATTTCCCCCATTTTATTTAATATTTGCACTAGTGATCTAGTGGGTTCTCTCAACCATGCAAATGCGTATGCCGACGATACTATGGTGTATAGATCTGGAGAAAAGATTGATGTCATCAACAGACTTCTGCAAAATGATTTCAACAAATCAAACGTTTTTGCGACGACTGAAAATTAAAAATAAATTTACAGAAAACAGAGACTATCCTTTTCAGAACGCCCCTGTCCAGTGCATCAAGGGATACAAGACGGAATTGGAAAAAATTTTCCATTGCAGGAAGTAACAATCTTCCCCTACAAGTAAAAACTGTAGTGAGATACCTTGGAATCTGGCTTCATCAGTATCTTTACTCTGATAAGCATACAGCAGCTAAAAACGCATATCCAGTGAGTTACTCGAAGTCTCTTCCGTAGTAGTCTTCTGGACCCCAAGGTGGAAATAATTTCATACTCGGCATTCATCCGACCAATATTAGTATATGGCTGCCCGGTATGGTATAACGTATCCCCATTCTACATTGAGAAGTTTCGGGTGTTCGAGAGGCAGTGTTTGCGTTCCTGCCTCGGAATGTACAGAACCCCAGAGTAGCAAAACAAGAAATACTATCCCAATAAAGTTATGTATGACAAATCAGGACTAAACAGAATAGATAACTTCATTATCAAGATTATCCGTGGTCACACAACTGCAGTGAAAATGATCTCATAACGGGAGCTGACATTTTCTCTTTGAATTAATTCTGTTGGTTGTCAGAATGACAACCACTTTTCGTTTACGTTATGTTAATTTCACCCTTCTTTGATCAACCTTGAAATCAACGACACGCTTTATTTAATCGAGATCATCATCAATTCAATAAAAGTACAAGTATTAACCAGAAAAGCAACTCGTATTATTATTCCCGCTTTGGATGAAGACATTTTTGGAATCAGCTGCTTCAAATCTAGGTATTCTTTTACTTTTAAAATATTTATCTATCAGTGATCTAGATTAGGAAACAACGTCGCTGCACATCAAAGGAGAACCGTTTTCTGAAAACAACACAGCCAGGAGACGCCATCGTGTTCCTGATCTCAAACCATCCAACGCCAGGAGACCCCACCGTGTTCAAACCGCGTGTGTTCAGCGCTTGTCTGATACACGAATCTCTTTTTGGCCAGGAGACACCATCGTGTTCCTGACCGCGTGTATTCAACGCTTGTTGGATATACAATTATCGAGATTGTCTGTGGTGACACAACTAGGGCAATGTGCAGAGAAAATGATCTCATATCGGGAGCATTCTATCCCAATGATATGTATATGGAGAGTACTCTCCAGAATGGGTTCATTCCCCTAGAAGCGTTCCCTTTCTTGGATAAAAAAGGACTTACCCAAGTCAAACATGGAGTCCCTATTATTTACCACGCTTTCCGTGGTGCCAGGGGTAAACGAATTCTCAATGATAACGATGCGATCTAATATTCCAGATCGCCTGCGTTTTAGTATGATGATCGGTGAAAGAGATAAATCAATGAAAGGTCGATCCCATCCCAACTGGTGGTGGATCAGTGATGAAGAAAGGACTATACGTCGCTCAATGGCCGAGTTGGTAGGGAGGTTGTGTGCGTTTGATTGTACCCATTGTAAACAAAGGTTCAATTGACGACTCTTGCCATTGTGCAGTTCGGCATAATTACTGAGTAGTAGATAGGGCCCCAAAGCACAGCCGCCCGCGAAATACCACCCATTAAGCTATAGGCTTCGTGAAATGGTTGAGGGGAAATCCTTGAGAATCTTTCGGAGCTTGCGTAACTTTTTTTTTCAGAATATATAAAATATGTGCATACATTAAGGTTGATACTCATGTGACTGTTGTGTGGAGTTACCTGCGTTTCGTACTGCATTTGAATATGATGGTTAACTTCCACAGAGTAATATCCCCCGGCAACTAGAAAATAGTACTTGCAGTTAATCATTTGAAATGTATATATATATATATATATATATATATATATATATATATATATATATATATATATATATCATCATCGGCACTACAACCGGGAGCCGGTCTTGGCCTTATTTAGCAAGTCCTGAGGCTTGTTAAATTTTCCACAATGATATGTTTTTTTCCAGGCAAGGTCATTAAGTCTTGCGCCAGAGGCTCCCCGACGGGGAATCGAACCCCGGTCTCCCGCGTACCAGGCGGGTATACTAACCACTATACTAGCGAGGAGCTCATATATGTATGTATATATACATATATATAAATAATACATTATATAAATATATAAAGGCGAGCAGTTTGATTGAAGAATTTTTATCTTTGGTACACTTTGCGCCACGAAAGAAAGGTAATAATTGTTCTTCACACTTCTTTATTTTAATTCAGTTTTTTTTATTGGTCTATTTACAGTGGGTATTGATACATTTACTCTTTTCTTGTGTTCACAAAAACTTTTATGTTTAGTTTTTAATTATTAATGGATAGTTAATTGTTTAGGTTGCACTTTAATTGTCAGTAGTAAGAACAATAACTTTAGTTTTGTTTTTCGCAATAAAAACTATATTTTTAGTGTTTAATTATTAATGTTTGCTTAATTCTCTATATTGCACAAACGAACTATCAACAACCACTTATTGACAATCACTGAGCCCTGCCCCAGTCCTATCTAACATCAGGCACCCTCTCCATGATCGCCCATTTTCGATCGCACACTCATCCTTATTTTCCCATTTCCCGGCCCATTCAGGTGAATAAACTCTTACGAATTCATTCAACAGTCGATGAACTTAGGGAGAATGGGAAAATAGCAACGGAGAGCATGACGATTTGGGGATTGATTTGGTTTCACTTGCAACGAGAAGCGAAATCAGAAGGGTGAGCGCATGACCGCGTTTCACGCCTGGATTGCTCTCAGAGTGCAAAAACAGAGTGCAAAACCAAAACAGGGGAAATGGAGAGGGTTGGAAAGTATACTCATGCATACTTTTCACCTGACATTGATTTTGTTCCCAAGCGAATGCTTGTACACTTTGTTACAGGAAGGAGGGAATTTCGCTTGGGGTCTTCTTTTGCATGGGAACGTGCAAGAGCAATTGGTAATAGACGAAACTGTTTCGCTATGTAGAATCAGCGCCGCTTTGCTGTTTCCAACCAGCATGAATTTTTTGATTTTAGGTAGGAAGACTTTGTGGGGGAATCAAAGAATGTCGTTTTTTTTAGGCCAAACAGAATTCGAATCAATTTAATAATTCGGGGTGGTTTTATTTATGTAACACTTGGCTGATGAACCCGGTCGAGAAAAAAAAGCATCTCAGGGCGCTGACTCAGCGCTATAGGTTCGCCTTTCCTGGGAGAAGTAAATTGAAAAAAAAAAATAAAAAATAAAAAAATTATGTGATAATGAATCCTCCTTATAGATCAGATCTAGCTAGGGATGGCTTTTTCTTATATCGTCATGCTAAAAAAGAACTCAAAAGTCACCGCTGCCTGGTAAAAGTGTAAATGCTTTAGCCGCGAAATTTTGCATGTGTACTTTATTGCGCGATTCACGCAAGATTGTTCATGATATCGTCACCAAACTTGTTATGTTTACAGTGTATTTGTCCCTCTTTCAAGTGCATAACACAAGATGGTATGTATTCGTCTAGAACGACAGTAGAGTCTGTCTTGAACACCCCTTTTAATATATTACAATGCTCATATTGTGGCGCACAGACCACAATGTATCATTTCACCGGAAGGAGGAACCGAGTCATCGCCGCAGTGTTCGAAAACAAACAATACAAGCTAAGACAGGGTGTTATGGATCATAAATAACACAACGGAAAATTGTTTAAACAAAGGAACACCGTCAAAAGGTGAAAGCCCAGCACGATCCTTATCGCATCTTCGGCCAAACAGGCAGCAACGATCGTAACTAATGCACAGGGTGCATCCGCATTTTATCACCGGACCGAGAAAAGAAGTTTTCTCTTGCGGGAAGACTAGAGAGGTTAGTTGGTCTTTAATTTTCACTAGGGTAGATCATGGCGTAGAGGTGTTGTGAGGAGTAAAATTCGATTTGGGCGTTTAATGTATGAGTATGGCTATCATAACCAGTCGATGGACTGAATCAAACAAAAGACGAAACCATTCGTATGCCAAGAATATGATGTTTATTTAAGTCTTCTTTTGGTTGAGTATGTCACCGAGGTAATTGTAGTATCTGAGGTAATTGATGAAGAACGATTGGTCACCAGACAAGTTATTTTGGTACATGAATTGTTTTAAGCGATCTAGAAGCTGAAGTTACTTTATGGTTGTCTTCACATTGATACGACACACGTCGTTTCCTCGCTGAAGAGCATTCATCTTTATTTATTAGTCATTGCAATAGTGTGTTTTGTGGGTTGAGCCTTTCGATTTCTGTGATCATTGTCCTGCGGTTGTTAGTTGATGAAGCTGACGAGAAATGCGATGATAACTTATTAGAGAAAGATAATTAATGTTTGGGATATTGGGATTTATTATTTCGCGATTGGAGAATCGCATTATTCTTTTTCCGAAGCGAATGTATACATTTTTGAATGTCTGCTGATTCATCAGAGATACTTTCTTCGCCTGTATGTAATTTGGTTTTGGTTAAGTTACCGTTGATAAAAATTGAGAAGTTATAATCGGTTTCCTCATCGGTTTTCGTTTTCTTGCGATGTTCACTCTTTAAGAGTTTTATTGCTGGATTTTTGTCGGATTTCTTGAGTAACTCTTGTGATTGAAGGTGTGAAGAACGCTGCGATTGCCTTTACTTTACTTCATTTTCTTTTTTCGGTTCTTTAGAGAGTAGTGGAGTGGCTTCGCTTTCCACCGTTTTTGGTGGATCAGGTGGGTGAGCTTTAACAGTAGTGGGGGGGGGGGGGGTGAATGGTCGTGGTGCCGGCACGGGAACAGGTTCCCACACACTCCGCACTTCAAATCACGAAACTGCGCACCACTGAAGAGTAAAAAAAAAAAAAAAACGCTGATGATGCCTGGTTGCCTAATCACCCTTTTTTTGTGCTTTTTGGATCGAAATAACGCTGTCTCGGTTCCTTTTTATTTGTATACATTCTTCAATCAAAGTAACATCGGCTTGTCTATTGTTCCTTTCTATTGTTATACATTCTTCAATTAAAATAACACTGGGTTTGTCTATTCTTCCTTTTTATTTTCACATTTACGTTTATTGTCGCGACCGATTCGCTTTCGGTCGCGTCAGCGCACTACATGCTTCAATGCGATTAACGCGGCGGTATAAATCGATGGGGGACACTACTTTCGCCTGGCTATCGCGACACTCGACCTCGTCTTGGTGCCTCGGTGTTTGGCGTTAGACTCTATTGGGTAGCCCCGGTGGCGGTGACATTTCGGCTGATTAGTTGAGGTGCACGGTCCGGCCGACGATTAGCGACTGACTCACTACCAGCGAGAAAAAGTTCATCGCGTCGTGGCAGTGGAGTCATAGCTAAATAAACTCACTGCCACTTACTAAGAACTTTGGAAAAGGTTGCTATGCCTGTATAGCGAATTTAGTTCCGGAGAATTGTGGGTACTCTAACAGATACACACAATTCACAAGCAAAATTGTGAAGAACACGAACGAAAAATCGAATAAGAAAAATACATCAGAACCGTATACCAAGCGATAAAATAAAAATAATTCACATCAGTGGAGTATAGTCGAGTTTGGAAATCAAATTCTAAACACGGTCAGTAGCCTGATGAGTAACGCTTAGGTTCAATTTTTTTCGTGATTCAAACTGTAATAGCGTCAGTTCAAATCACACGATCTTCTTCACTATTATTTCAAACGCTATAGAATCATTGCTGTATAGGCTGGGTTAGATTCTTTGGTTGTGTGTGCCGGGAAATTGGTGTCGCAGGCATAGCCAAGTATGGTTAAGGGTCTTGATCGTTGCGATGGTCGTTTCGTGGAAGGGCGACACATCATGCTGGTGGCTTGCCAGTAAGAGGGAGTTGGTGAGGTTCTACATGGTTTAGGTGGAATGGGAACCGAAATGGTTTTCGGGGGAACTAAATGTTGCTTGGTTACAAGCGAAGAGATAGTTTAAGCAAGAACTGAGCCGGAATAACTTTCGAGGGAAATTGGAATTGCTTGATTGAAAGCAAGGGATGTAATTAACCGAAGCGGTTTTTGGAAAAATGTATGCGGATCGATGTAGTTGATGGAGATGGTGAGTATTCCGTTGTAAATTTGAATAGACGTTTATCACAGAATATGAATTTCGGCGGAAATTAGGATTGTTTAGTCGCAAGGAATATAATTTAGATAGAGAATTAACCGAAGCGGTTTTGGGAAAATGTATGCAATTGCAGATTTGGGGACGGATGCTATTGCGTATTGGGATGTTTTTTTTTGCATGTTTGGAAATGGGTTACAGATTGAGTTATGGCAACGCGCTGTTGGCGGTCGAAGTTAGGTAGGAATTGTGGGTTGGTTGTCCATGTCGTGTAGAGAACTCCAACAGTAGTTATAGAGAATCCAGATTCCATTGCGACCGCAGTTCTTTCTTTGATTGCAAAAACCTTATATAATTTGAACTCAAGCCCTGTTTTTCAGTGGGTGATGGTGGAGCTAGGTCCGAACATAGTCCAACGGAGATTCTTGATTTCCAATATGGTATTGATTTTTTTATCCATCGTTATGGAATTATTGGAATTGGGTATTCTCCATGTTAAACCGGGTCTGATATTGACTAGGTCTTTAAAACTCCCCTACTGAAATTTTCGTGTTGATATCAGAGAATGTGTCGATTTCTTTCTAACATAGTTCAACAATTGGGTCGCTATATACTGATGAGTGAAGAAGGTCCTGAAATGATGTCATGTAATGAGAAACAGGATCCAAATTGTTCTTACGTAGTCGTATTTTGAGAGTTTTGTTGTTGGGTGTGCGATTACGGCTATGACGGGTCTGGAATTTTATCTAAGGCTTCTAAGACATACGGTAGTTGATGTATACTTCCCAGATTTCGTCAGAAGCTACTTCAATCTGATGCATTTCAGCCTTGTCGTTTCTTTCGTTGGCGGCAATGACGTTGGCTGTGACTTTCGTCTGAAAGCTCCTTTCCGATGCTCGTGTTTTGTTGTATTAAGAATCAGACGTTGTGACCCAAGAATGTTTTTTTTTTGTGTGACGTTCTGTATGGTTATATATCATTTTATGTTGTATTGTGGGGTTGAATATCCGGCTGAGAATATTTGCTGTGGTTTGCGTTCTAAAGGAATAAATGTTCAGTCCGAGAATGAGTATTGTATGTTGTTTTGTGGGGGATTAAATCTTAGTCGAAAATAGCAGTTTTCAATCGTGTTGTGTGGGGTTAAATCTCCAGTCGAAAATATCTGTTTTCAGTTGTGTTGTGTGGCTTAAATCTCCAGTCGAAAATATCGGTTTTAAGTCGTGTTGTAAGAGGGTAAATCTCCAGCCGGAATATTTATTATGGTCTGTTGTGTCAGGATAAATATTCGGCTGAGAATATTTATTTTGTGTAATGTTGTGTGGAGATAAATATCCGGCCGTGAATATTTATTTTGTGTTAGGATAAATCTCCAGCTGAGAGTATTTATTTAGTAATATATTGTGTTGAGTGGGGTTATATAATCGACTGAGAATAATTATTTCGTATTGTGTAGGGCTAAATAGTGCCCTCGCCCACTTAGTACAGCAGTTCACAAACTTTCCATCTTCTATTTATATTACTTTACAATGATAGTTGTGATTATGTTATTTATGATTCTTAAGTAAAATGAGCCTGTGGAACCTGGACGATGTTTTTCAATTAAAGAGCTGATGAGTGTTATATAATGATGAGTGGAAGTATAATATTGTGACGCATATGACAATCAGTACTAGAATATTCGAGAAAGTTGGAAACAAAGTACTAGAATATTCTATAAAGTACTGGAAAACTGGAGACTGTGAACAATAGAACATTCAAGGCAATGGAACGGGCGGAAATGAAACGCTGAATCAGAATGAGGAAACGGTATAAATACGTCGCACGCAGATCATGTAGATGAGTAAGAAGTAGAAAGTGAAGCAAGCGATAAGTAAAAAGTAAGAAGTAAGCAGTCAAGGACGCGATAAGTACGGAAGCGATAAGTCAAGAAATCGTTGTGTACGGTAAAAGTAACGGTTGTATTTAACGGACTAATAAAGTGTTATATTAATTCAAAATCAATTTAACGGCTCTTATTTATTGAAAATAATTAATCCACCGAACCCTAAGCTCGCTACAATATCACACTTCAATACGCATATCCCATTATATGTGGATATACCCATTGATTTAAAATCAGAAGAACTATTGATTATTTTCTTTCTGTTGATAATTTGTCGACAATATTCGTGCAATTTGACATTGCATAGTAATATTTGTCGAAAATACTTTTAGCTACTGAGGTGGAGGTCTGAATAAATATTTTTTTTACTTTTCCTAAGGAAACATTTAATCACTAAAATACTTCAGGTCCTATATAGCACTCCTGTGGAACTCCATTGACGAAAATTAATTGCGTATTGCAGAATTTCCCACCAGAGACTTCACGTTACAGCTAATTCCTTTATTAGACACTATTAACTTATAATCTTATAATCGGGACAATTTGTTCCATCAACCATCGACCCCGTCACCTATATGGGGCGATTTTATAATGAATCGTCATGGTATCTAATGAAGATCGTTTCAACAGCAAATGAATATCCAAGATCTTTTGCTGGGATGTATCCGTGGCTTTGTAATTCCTTCTCCTCGTAATCCTTTTGGTCGAGTCCAACATTGACTACGCTATCAAATATAGAAATACCTCGGAGACGGCCTTTTTGTACTGATCTGTACAAACTCCAGAGTAGACATGAATAACAAAACGGCAAGAACAAAAAGGAAAGAAAACAAGGTAAAAAGTAAAGGAGAGTAGAAAAAATGCTTAAAAGAGAAAAGTACGAGCTGAAATATTATACAATACATTCGTAATCTAATTTTAGCATAATTTACAGATACGTGTTGTTTGGGTTTTCGGCTCTTTTTCTTCCCTTAAGCCCGCTTTGAACCACTTGCAGAGACGCGTGCATGCAGACGGGCAATGGACAACGCACGAACGGAGTATTCGACCTGGACCTTTCCAGGAATTTCTTGCATTATGAATTAGTTTTAATTAAAGCGCGGACGTAATCATTCTGAGATTTTGGGATATGAAAGTTCGTTTCTTCTCTAAAGTAATGTATTTAAATGGAGCCGTTTAGATTGTTATTCGGGGAAGGAGATAAAGAAGTTTTAATGCAGCTATCAAATGCACTGATATATATCTGTCCTGGGTTTGGTATTGAATTTATGTTTCTCGTAAAATCCCCTGGAATATCATTTTTTGGAATACTTTGCCATTTGATTTAAATTTTAGGCGACGTTAAGTCACGGAGTTTATTTTGACATTATTAACACTATAATGTTGTTGGGATGGAATGGAAATGATGGGATTGAGCCTTGCTTTGGGTATTATAAACTTGAATGGTATTCTTAGACTATTGTACATTTAGAAAACAAAATAAATATGAGACAATTTCAATGACACAGGGACAAAGCGATCCCCATGAAAGTTGGCATTTTAAGGTGTCTTTTCATGGTGACAGTTTTTGCTTTTTCATGGCTTGCCATTAGGTGGCGCTGTACCACGTCAACTTCTTTACCATTCAACCTGTTGCCATAAAAATTCATATACAATACATAGGTAACGCGTTTTCATCCTGAATTATGCATTGGGAAATAAGAATTCGACGCATTAAATGTCATTCACATTTGTGAAGTTAAAGCATTGGCATATTGAATCAAAGAATGACACACGACCGAGCAACCCGATAAACTAGCGCAAACGATTTGTAAGAATGCGTTCACAAACAATAAAGTTTCCCATATTACGTGTTTTTTCGGCCGGCACACCTGTTGATTAAAAAAATGAACCAAAACCATCAAGGATATATATTGCCACAGATCAAACTGCGTTTGTTTGCTTTTCATGTGCTGATTCAATATTATGTAAGTACACCGAAGGCATTAACAGAAGTTACAAATTAAGTAAGAACAACATACATTATTCATTTATTATGACAAATATATTTGCGCAGTCGGTAGGATTTAGGTAAAGCCTTAGAACGGACGGTTCTAATAAGAGCTAGTAAATCCTAAATCCTGCAAACCTTCTACCTCTAACAAAGAATTTAATAACAAAATTCTTATAATATATTTTCACGATCGTACTGGTCCAGGCACCTTTACCCTTTGTCCTGAGCTGAATCTGGCTTCGGAGTTATTAATCGAAACGGAACAAATTAATTCAAATAAATCCGAAGGTGGGCTGAAAAGTTTCCGACCTCAGCGTGAAGATAGCAGCACTTGTCAATAAAAGCTAGTGAATGTAGTTGTGCATCTTTTGACAGTTACTCGCCATAATTTCAGCCATTTATTCAGAGTGCCTTTTATTGAGCACCCAGGTCTCGGATTCATATATGAGTACTGGTAAGACCATGCTCTTGTACAGTAGCTTGGATGTTCTGGATAAATTTCGGGATTTAAAGAGCCTTGATAGACCATAGTAGGCTTTGTTGGATTTGATCAGCCGTTCGTGTATTTCTTCTTCCATATTGTTATCAGTTGATACTATTGACCCAAGGTAGTTAAAGGATTGCACTATTTGAAATTCGTGCTCTGCTACCCTCATAGTTTGACCAACGTTAGGTCTTCTCGTCGCAGAAGTTGGCACGATGTACTTGGTTTTCCCCTCATTAATGTGCAGTCCCAGTTTTTGAGCCGCCTGCTCCATCTGGATGAAGGATCCTGTACAGCCGAATTGGATCTACCAATGATGTCGATGTCATCTGCGTAGGCAAGTAGCTGACTATATTTGGTGACAATAGTCCCTCTAGTTGTGACGCCAGAATCATGGATTGCTTTCTCCACCGCCAGGTTGAAAAGGAGGCAGCCCAGACCGTCCACTTATCGGAGTCCATTAAAGATGTTTATTGGACAGCAATCCCGCTATTTTTACTTGACTAGTTACATTGGTCATGATCAACTTACAAAGTCGTATCAATTTGTTTGGAATGGCGAACCCTCTCATGGCATTATATAGTTCTACGTATTAATAAACGGAACAACAACAACCTCTTATCTGCTAAAGGACGCCCCCAAATCCGCGAGCTCCGAATGGATTTCGGAATCATCATCATCATCGGCACTACAACCGGGAACCGGTCTTGGCCTTATTTAGTAAGTATATATACACGGTCCTGTTTAACAGCGCGTTGAATAATGCATATTATCCCGCGCGTTGGAAAACGGCTATCATTCAGCCCATCCCAAAAAAGGGCAAAGACTGTACAAACCCAATGAACATGCGTTCGATAAGTTTACTCCCAAGCATCAGTAAAGTATTTGAAAAAATCATTAACAAAGCTCTGCTAAAATGGGTAGACGACAATAGCATTATTCCAAATAACCAGTTTGGCTTTAGGGCGGGTCATAAAACCACACATGCCGCAGCTAAACTGGTCTCCGACATACAATGGAATAAATGTAGGAACCAATGCACAGGTGCCTGTCTGATCGACTTGGAAAAAGCCTTTAATACCGTCTGGATCGAAGGGTTGTATTACAAACTGGTCAGACATGGCATACATAAGCCTTTACTATATGTACTTTACGATATGTTAAAGGACAGGAGGTTCGTGATCAAAAGTGGTAATGTGACCTCTAATAAAACGTATAATATCAAGAATGGCTTGCAACAGGGCGCGGTACTCTCTCCGATTCTTTTTAACATTTACATTAGCGACTTATTAGATGCACTTCCGCAGGCTATTGCGTACGCAGACGATCTCATAATTTACAGAACAGCTCCGAAAGTTGCGATCATAAATAGTTTAATACAGCGAGACTTCAACAAAGTGCAGCGCTATTGCGATGACTGGAAACTTAAGATCAACTTCCAGAAATGTGAAGCCATCCTATTTAGAACTCCATTATATAAAGCCACGTACGACACAAGGAAAAACTGGCGAAAGCTAGTTATCGTGGGACCGCATGGAGATAAACTGGAAACCAAGAGTTTAGTTAAATACCTGGGCATCTGGCTAGACCAATATCTGTATTTCAACAGACATGTAGAGGCTGCTTTGCTCAAAGCGAGGAAAACTTTTGCTATGACAAGGAGGCTATTTCACAGTAGCCAACTTGACAGCAGAGTAAAAGTCATATGCTACATGACGCTAATCAGGCCAATGCTCTTATATGGCTGTCCAGTATGGTTTAACATAGGTCCAAATTTGATGGAAAAGATTTGGGTGTTCGAAAGGAAGTGCCTGAGAACCTGTCTCAGATTATATCGAAAACCGGAATCGGAATACAAAAAGTACTACTCAAATGAGACTTTATATAATGAAGCCTGCATAAATAGGGTGGATAATTTTATGATTAAATTAATCAGAGGACATATTGCGAGAGCAATATGCTCGTCCAATGACCTAATTTTCGGGGCTTATTATCCAAATACCCTGTACTATGAGAACGTGCGTCGCAACGGTTTTGTTCCACCAGAGGCGTTCCTTGATTTGGACATAAAAGGGCTTATACAGGATAGATCCGGAATTCCGCTGATCTATCATGTAAGTAGATCTTCCGTAGACGGGCGATTGTGCTACGACCGGGAAGTAACGCGCACCGAAGAAGAGCTCCTGCGCTTCAGTAGGGCTATCTCCCACAGAGACCGGGACGCTAGTATTAGACAGCGTCAACAGTTCTGGTGGTTGAATGGCACATAAAGACCTGGATACCAAAGTCGGTATAGAATCACACTATCATCAGCTAGCTTACATATACTTAGCTTTTCTAGAATTAGGGTAGTATAAGATTTAAGTTAAGTTAAGCTAAGTGATTTTACATACAATAAAAAAAAAATGAAAAAAAAGTAGATAAGTTTAGGTAAGTTAAGTAAGTTAAATTTTAAGAAAAAAAAAAAAAATTGACAAAGTTTTTCAAATTTTTCTTTGTCTTTCAAATAATTATCAGTACTGCCACAAACTTCTGTCGCCGAAAGGCAAATTATACAAATATTAAGTAATGTTTAGCTTAGAGCGTCTGCGAAGGACCAGTAAGTTATTATATAAGCTATTTAAGCTAGAATTTAAGCATTTTTTGTCTAGCCTTTAATTTAGAAACTAAGAATATAGAAAGAAAATAAAAAAATGTTTAAAAATGGAATGCCCATTGGGCAAAGAACAGCACCCGGATAGAAATAAACTATCCTGTGTCCTCTGTAACAACACAGGTCACCCTGCTAACTTTAGAGGTTGTCCTAAGTCATGATGATCATCGGCAAGAGGAAATTCCTTCTTGGATTTACTGTTGCTGGACCAGAGAATACAATTATTAGATACGGATCTAACTACTCGAAATTGTCTTCGTACAATCGAGTACGATAGCGATCATTACGGACTTGGTGCTGTAATACATGTCCCAAACGAACACTCACTACTTGAGCAGTATAAGCAGATACATTCTTTTAATTTCGGAAAAGCACACTGGTTGCGGTTTGATCGGAAAATAAAAAAAGAATGACGCTCCAATGGCATAGTTCCACCAACTGACAGAAATCTTCATAATGACGAAATTGATCATTATCTTTCGACGATGAACAACATTGTTACTAATACAATGAATCGTTTTATTCTAATCAAAGTGTCTCACATGGAGAGTCATACAAACCAATACAGAAACGCAACGATCGACGAGCTGTATAGGGGAAAGAGTATTCTGTTCTCTAAGTTTAAACTGCTCTACAGACAGTTCAGCGATCCAAATAGCCAGGAAATAAAAACAATTAATTCACTAATTACAAATCTTCAAAAATTGATCAGTGATAACTACAGATCCGTAATTAATGAAGACTGGAACAACAGGATTCAAGCCATCAAAGCGAGTGGACCGAATATGTTCCCTCAAATAAATTGTCTTTCGAAGGAAAGATTATAATGACATTCCATGTCTGCGAGTTCCGCGGACTCCCGAGAATTGGCAAACTCTGCTGAACCCAGGACTTACCACGGAACACATCAACTCTAATGAAGAGTTCATAATAGTTGAGAATCTGCAAAAAAAGGCGAACTCAATTGGTGCTTGTTTCGAAGCAGTCTATAGATTGAACGAATCGGCTCATTCTAACCTTGATCTGGAAAATAGGGCTCTCCAAACTCACATTTCGCTACGCAATGAACTTAACAATTGGCGTCTCTTAAGTCGAAATTTCACTATATTTAGTGAAAATAATAGAGCGGATTCCCCGCTTAGATATCTAAACACCAGCATATTTGTACACAAGGATGAACTGACGGACATTCTTAGATCGATTAAGAGCAAAAAATCTTCTGGAATAGATAGTAAAAAGCATTTACCTCTTGAAGTAGTGAAAGTTTACACTATTTTGTTCAATAACGCTCTAAATAATGTATATTATCCAACCCAATGGAAATCTGCCGTAGTCCTGTGGGGGTATAAGGTGAGATGATGTGCCAGCGTATGGCACGTATTCCTTATATCTCCCATCGATCCGTGGGAAGGTATTTGTTCGAATAATCACGGCCGAAGAGAGTTGCTCGTAACCCCAGGTTTGTCGTATAGCCATTCATCTCTCAAAATGCAGCATCGATTATGTTCACCTTTATTGAGGAATGTGTAATTGTAAACATATATGGGACGCACGTCCACTTCCTGGTTGTACCGAATCCGATGCGAATATTGGATGACATCTCCTTCGAGTGGATAGATAAATAAACGATTGAAGTCTAATTCGAATAAGTGAGTTAAGACACCAAAGTAATCAATAAAAAAGATAACAGATAGCACTGCCAGCAAGCGTTTTAATTTATTGAAAATATTCACTAGTGAGAACATTCCGATGCGGTCACACAACACATAACTCAGATAATATTTCTAATAATTATTAATCGTCACTTTCAACCACACAACGTACTGGTCGAAACGACTTATTTCACATAAAAGTGGGATGTCCGCGGACGAGCATGCACACGCGGCGGCAATTAGCGACACCACCTTCCTCGGTTAATCACGTTAATCGACTGACTTGAAAAGGGAAGAAATTGGATACAACCAAAAGAGAACATACTTCTGCTCTCTCATTGCCACGTTCTTCGATGTGTGGTAGGTTACATCGGTAAACTGATGATCGAAGAGAGCGGGACAATGAGAGAACAGGAACACACTGTAGGATTATCTTGGGGTGGATTTGGTTGTATGTGCATGAATCAATGTAGTTCTGAGCGGAACCCATTGACCTGATTCGGTAGTATGGTGAGTTCAGTGTACATTGATCTATACGAAGACAGAACTGAGAAAGAGAGGAGAATTAAGCTGATGATATTCACCTGCAAAAAGAGAACATTGATCCCCAGCGAATGAAGTGTCTGGAGAAAAGCCGAAGTAACGCTAGGAAAATATTATCACGTGATTCAATCGAATGTGGTGATAAATTTCCCAAGCGGATCTGCAATGATGCGACAACTTTTTCCGGCTGGATTTGGTTGTCGCTAATCGACATGGATACGAGTTGCCGTATGGCAAAAAAGGTAAGCTAAACTCATTTATGCATTGTCTGCGTGGTACAATGAGTAGAGCTATGTGTCCTTGGTGGAAACATGCTTTGCAGGTGAACAGGTAAGTAGGGGGAAATGGGGTTGATTTGACGCCCTGAAAGGCGGTCGAAATTAGGTAGGAAATGTTCGTTGGAATTGTGGGTTGTTTCTCATGTAGAATAGAGAAACCCCCCACAGTCCATCCCATCCCCAAAAAGGGCAAGGACAGGAGCAATCCAGACAATCTTCGCTCGATTAGTTTGTTTCCGAACATCAGCAAGGTATTCGAGAAAATTATAAATAAAACATTGACTAACTGGTGTGAGGAAAATGGCATTATTCCGAAGAACTAGTTTGGTTTCCGATCACAACATGACACAATTTATACGGCGACAAAACTTGTTTCCGATATACAGTTGAACAAGGCGAAGCAACAATCCACAGGGGTCTGATTGGTTGACTTTGAAAAGGCTTTCGACACCATATAGTTAGAAGTTATTAAATGTAGGTATGCCCGAATAATTATTATACGTTATCTACGATATGATAATGGGTAAACAATTTGTAGTGAAATGTGGAGATATAATCTCTAACAAGACTTTAAACATCAAAAACGGTCTACAACAGGGAGCAGTGAATTCTCCAATTTTATTTAACATTTACACTAGTGAACTAGTGGGTTCTCTCAACCATGCAATTGCGTATGCCGACGAGATTGTGGTGTATAGATCTTAAGAAGAGATTGATGTCATCAACAGACTTCTGCAAAATGATTTCAACAAATCAAACGTTTTTGCGACGACTGGAAATTAAAAATAAAGTTACAGAAAACAGAGACTATCCTTTTCAGAACGCCCCTGTCCAGTGCATCAAGGGATACAAAACAGAATTGGAAAAAATGTTCCATTGCAGGGAGTAATAATCTTCCCCTACCAGTAAAAACTGTAGTCAGATACCTTGATATCTGGCTTGATCAGTATCTTTACTTTGATAAGTATACAGCAGCTGCTCTTACAGCAGCTAAAAACGCATATACTATGACACGAAGACTCTTCCATAGTAGTCTGCTGGACCCCAAAGTGCACAAACGACACTTTATTGTTAACCATTAAAAACGAACGAAAAAGCTAGATTTTTTACAACACAATGTTGGTTGACAAACGAACGAATCCATACAAAACGAAAAACTCTAATCATTTTACATAACATCAAGATGACACAAAATAACAAAACAACAAAACCATGACAACAATAACTAATAACAAAACGATGAATAACAAAAACGGCAAGTGCTGCCAAACATACAAATTAATTACAAATTATAACAACTGAATAACAAAAACAACTAATAATAAAAATAAATATAACTATACTAATTAAAAACAAATGTAATAAATAATGTCTTGAACTGATTGGGTCAAGCACGACGCGACAGGCTGCCCGGTATGGCACAACATATCCCCATATGCGGGTGTTCGAGAGGCAGTGTTGGCCTTCCTGCCTCGGAATGTACATTACCTCAGAGTCGCAATACAAGAAATAACAAATCAGGATTAAACAGAATAGATAATTTCATTATCAATATTATCCGTGGTCACGCAAGTAGGGCAATGTGCAGTGAAAATGATCTCATACCGGGGCCATTCTCTCCCAATGATATGTATATGGAGGGTACGCTCCAGAAGCGTACTCTTTCTTGGATAAGAAAGGACTTATTCAAGACAAGCATGGAGTCCATATTACTTACCACGCTTTCCGTGGTGCCAGGGATAAACGAATTCTCCATGATAACGATATTTCTAATATTCCAGATCGCCTGCGTTTTAGTATGGTTATCGGTGAAAGAGATAAGTCAATAAAAGGACGATCCCATCCCAGCTGGTGATGAATCAGTGATGAAGAAAGGACTATACGGCCCCAAAGATAGTATGCCTCTCAGGTGCGCCGCTTTCCTTCCCACTATCCACAATAATAGTTTTTTTTTGCTTATTTTAATTTTAATTTCAATATTGATTTTAATTTTAATTTTAATTTTAATTTTAATTTTAATTTTAATTTTAATTTTAATTTTAATTTTAATTTTAATTTTAATTTTAATTTTAATTTTAATTTTAATTTTAATTTTAATTTTAATTTTAATTTTAATTTTAATTTTAATTTTAATTTTAATTTTAATTTTAATTTTAATTTTAATTTTAATTTGATTGTTTTTTTTATTTTTTTAATATATTCCTTGTTTATGTTTCTACGTTTTGTTTGGTTTTTTTTTATTTTTGCTTGTCACCCCCTATATACATATGTAATAAAAAAAAAAAAATAAAAAAAAAATATATATATATATATTTATATATATGTATATATATCATCTGTCGCAAGACTAATGACCTTCCCCAGAAAAAAACAAAACATTATGGAAAATTTAACAAGCCTCAGGACTTGCTAAATAAGGCCAAGACCGGTTCCCGGTTGTAGTGCCGATGATGGTTGAGATGTGACTAATCCCACTTAGGGATGAAATTTGGATTTTGCACACCGATCAGCCAATGGTAATCGCGCTTTCCTGTGCATTCCTCAATTCTCTCCGCTCATTGAGGTGAATAAATACTTGTGTATTCGTTCGACAGTCGATGGGCGTAGAAAGGATGAAGAAATCAAAAGGAAAAGCACAATAACCCAGGGTTGATCTGGCTTTGGTGTGCTTGTATCAATGCAGCCTCTGGAGATGACCCACTGACCTAGTGCTGTGACTGTGGTTATCTCAGAGTGCATTGAACTATGGGAAGATAAAAACGGAAAGGAGGGGAAAATGGTTTTTGCTATTCACCTGTAAAAAGAGATTATTGATCCCCAGCGAATAGAATATCTGGGGAAAGTCAATAGGACGCCGCTGCTGCTTGGGAAATAATCAGCGTGAGAACCAGACTCAAATACGCTGAAATAACCCCAGCGGTTTTACTATGATGCAACAGCGTCGTTTGGTTAGATTTAGTTGTTGCTAACCCATATGACGTTGAGATTTCCGGTATAAATCTCATAGGGTTAATGATATGGAGTTGCCGTATGGCAAAAGGGAGCTGAATTCAATTCTGCATTATCTGCATAGAATAATGAATTCAGCTATGCTTTCTTTTACAGGTAAAATAGCCGACCGGCGGGATAGGGGATAATGTGACGCGCTGTAGGCGGTCGAAATTAGGTTGAAATTGTGAGTTGGTTCTCCATGTAGTATAGAGAACCCCAAGAGTTTTCTTGATGGCTTTTATAAAAGTCATTAGATAGATAGTTTGCTATGTCAATATCTGATTGGACTGGACGATTGTTAGTAGGGTTGATAATATAATCGATTCGGGGTTTGTATTTTCGATTTGATGTTGATATTTTTTGAATAAATCACGATTGGGTTTAATATTTTTAAGTATAGACGTCTAAGCCTGGTCTGCAAATTGTTTTAGTCGTCCATTTATCAGGGTAGTCAAGAGTTGGATTTGATATTTAATAAAAGGGAGTAACTGCTATGTAGTTTTCGTCTAAGCTGTTTTTTCACGCGTAACAGTTTTGTAAGGATGTTGGGTCAAGGTTTTCCTAGGTGTGTGGCTGAAGAGGGCATTTTTTTTTAGTATTTGCTCTATTCTTAAGGCTGCTTGATCAATTTCAGCAGGGAGTAGGTTTGAAGACTCTGGCAAGGTATAGTCTGTAAAACTGGCAGCAATATCCCTATTGACTCTTCTCCAGTTTGTCCTGGAGAAATTTGGAATCGGATTGAATCTGCAGCGTGGTTCGAGGGCAGGGATTTGGACAGTGGTGTGGACGGACCCACGATTGGATGATAGTTCGAAGGACACCGTAGGAGGATTAGCTGAGTTGATGTCTACGGATTTTAGGAAAAAATCGATTGTTGATTTAGTAGAATTGGTGATACATGTTCGCTGTAATGGACAGTCCGCATAAATATATGGTTGGAGTGGAAGGAGTGCTAGAAGTTGGCAACCGTATTTATTGCACTTAGTGTCGTTGAGTGAAGTATGTCGAGCATTCCAGTCTCCTCCTATTATAAAAGGTGCAGGTAGAGACTGTTGGATTATCTCCGTGACGCCGGAACAGGGGAAGTTTGGTTTCCGAGAAGGGTGAATGTATACGGACGACAGTTCAAACACTTCTGCAAAAGATTTTAATTGCCGTGTACTCAATATTGTTGATATTGATGAACCAAATTTCGGAAAATTGGAATTTCTTGTGTATTAGAATTCTAGTACCTCCACGAGGTCTAATGGCTCGTTGATTAGAAACAAGTGAATAATTAGGGATAGATACTCGGGAGTTTGGTTTAAGCCACGTTTCCAAAAGGAGGAGGATATCTGGGGAAAACTTGTCAACGAACACCTCCGGTTTTGTCTGCGAATATTGGAATATATGGACTCTGCATTGAGGGAAATTTTGGTTAAATTAGCCATTAAGGGAAAGGATATGTGAACTTATAAGAGATAAAATCTGACCCTTTTTCTATTTCTGAGATGTGCTTTAGTGTGGACAGCATCTTCTGTTAGCTACTTATGTATCCTGTGATGTCCAGATTAAGATCGTTACTGTTGGATTGGTGATTTCTTGTCATGTTATGGGAATTCTTGACAACCGTAGCGTATGACATTCCTGGACTTGTAGGATTTATTGGTTGCGGTGATGTTGTTTTGGTTGATGAAGGTTTGCTCGTTACCATAGGTGTTGTTCGCCTTTGGAGAATCCTCAGCTTATGAGGACATTGCGAGAAGTTAGCAGGGTGGGGTCCTACGCAGTTACAGCATGCAACTGTGATTTTCTTCGTTGTAATGGGTCCATCGGGGTTTGTTGTTTGGATTGCTCCTGGTGCCATCCCAGACGGGCTGGAACTTGCGTTCTCCAGGTTGATGTTGCTTTGCACATTGTACGCATCGTATGCTTAGATGACATGCGGCCACCAAGTGTCCTGAACCCTGGCATCTTTTGCAATGAAGGACGTCTTGTTTATGTGGTTCCTCAATCGCAATTTTATGTGTGAATAGGTATTTTATTTGTTTGAGCCGGGTGACATCAGTTGGAGGAATTTGTATAATACTTAGATGCAGAGTCTTGTTACCCCGCATGTATGGCGTTTGGAAGAGGTCCAGCCTGTTTATTTTCAGTTCCGGACAGATCCTGAATATTTCTGCTGCAAGTTTCTCATTGGTCCACGCTGGATCAATATGTCTTATGAAGAAAGTCGCTGGTTTCAACTGTACATGTTGAAAAGTGAAAAATGCAAGTTTATGTTGCGAACGTTTTTCTACCGCCTTGTTGTGATCCGTTAAAGTGGTTGTTGTGATGAAAGTCAAAGCAATTCTTGTGTTTGTGGTGAAATTGCGGTGGCGTAAGCTACTTTCGACCATCCAAATTAGCTCCTTGATGTTCGTTATATTTTTAATGTAGATGGGTGATAGTCTTATATTTTTGGCGTCTGTGTTAAACATTTGATTCTCGGCTGTCTTCTTTTTTTGAGGAGATGGTGCTTCGGGGGACAATTATTCTTGCTTTGGCGATGATGGGGCTAATACTGGGTGTTGAGCAGGAGTTTCTTCCATGCAAACGTCATCTCTGTTTTTAGTGGGTGCTTGTAAGGAGTGATTTTCCTCCTGGAGTTGTTTTATCTAGAGTGAAGTGTATTGATGTATTTCACGGCTTCCAGATATTTTTTTTGGTAGTCAACATCTTGTGTCTCCATGGTTGTCGGTTTCTTTGTTGCGCTAAGTAAAATGTCGGTAGCCCTTCTTTTGCGCTCTATAATGAATTCTTGATCATCACTGGGGATGTCGCCCAGCATTCGCTACTGTTGGCATTCACTGTTTTCACTGTTTTATTACACTTTTCTATTAATATTAAAATACTAAAAGTATTTTTACACGTGCGCTTCACACACTTTTACAAACACGTGTTTCACTTATGCTATGACCGACGCATGTGACAGGAGTACCAGAATACATACCCAGTGTAACAAATAACATAATATGTGGCATTATGCAACAGATGCGTCTTGACAAGCGGAGTAAAAGATAAACTCCGTCCCCCCGCGATGGAATATGTAGATTAATGGTTCCCCGAGGTACAACGTAAACATGTACTAATGATTTTCATTGGTCTCCACCCTTATACCACCCCCAAAAATAAAAATAAAACGATTTTAAATAGTTGTAACTTGGTAACGCTCTGGAAATATTCGTGCTAAAAGAAAGATTGACAGTTTTTCCTTTATGAATCAAAAGAGACTTTGACGAAGAGGTGTTCGTGCCGTTGAGAAGAAACTTGAAAATGTATGCGATCAATGAGATTGCCTTGTAAGACTCAAATAAACCACAATGGTACCTGTGGTAATATTTGTAAAAGAGACAAAGGCCCGTAACACGCTGTTTACCGTCAAGAATTCTACGCAAGGTCCTATCGTTGCCCATTCGCGCCACATGTCCGGCTCATCTTTATCTTCGCGACTTGATTACTCTCACTATTGTAGGTTTGCGGTATAGCTCTTCCAATTCGTGGTTGCACTCGTCGATAAGGGTAATGGAGGCGCCGTCATATAGGTGAGAGTTGGGGTAATGACGATCGTCAGGCCTTCTAGAGTGATTGGTGCATCTTCTGAGGAGTTTCCTTTCGAAAACTCGAAGTCTTTCCATTTGAGCCGAAGATATGCAGGACCATATGGGAAAGGCGTACGATATTCCAGATCGGATTAGCTGCATATAGCAGAGAAGCTTAACTTTGGTGTCAACTTTGTTGCTCCACTTCAAAATGTTGTGCAGTTGCTTAGACCGACCGAGGCCCCTTTGGAGAATGTGGGTCACATGTTTGATGAAATCCATTTTTGGGGTATAAATGACCCCAAGATATTTCATCCTGTCCTGTGGTCTAATCGTAGTATCTCCCATTTTTATTCGAATATTCTGAGAATATCGAGAAGTAGGTTGGAAGTGTTTACTACTCAGAATTATAGCTACTGCTTTGGATGGGTTAAGTCGAATTTTCCATCGACTATAATACTGATACAGTTCGTCCAAGTGACGGTTGAGTCGATTTGTTGCGAGTTTAGGGCCTTTGGATGACGTGTACACTAGGACGTCATCCGCATAGCATATCTGGTTTACTCTCCCATCCACAGGGCAAGGAATATCGGAGGTGTAAATATTGAATAAGATGGGGCCTAGAATAGAGCCCTGTGGTACGCCTGCAGCGGCGTGAAAAGTTCGGGAAAGCTTTCCATTCACTCTAACTTGGAAGATTTTGTTTAGAACGAACTTGTAGATGATACTACATAGCGTTCTACTGAGGCCAGTATTCAGTAATTTAAAAACGAGACCTTCGATCCAGGTTGTGTCAAAAGCTTTTTCAATGTCCAGGCTCACCACAACGGTGGGTTCCTTATTAAAGAGCCGCACGCAGACGTGGTTTTGAAATATGTTCAGAGCCATGGTGGTGCTGTGCGTTCTTCGAAATCCAAATTGGAAATCAGGTATTAGATTCCTGGCACTGATAAAGTTATTTAGTTTATCGTATATGAATTTGTCATATATTTTGCTGATGCAAGTGACAAGCGAGATAGGGCGAAAGCTTGAGGGGTGATCTGATCTTCGAATCTGAAATTCATGACCCTTATAAATGAAACCAAATCGAGATTTTGTACCTCGAAGAGATCGAATTCAAAGCAAAATCTCGATTTAGATACTTTGGCTGAAGCCAAGTGCTTGTGTTTTGAGATAAGAATTCGGTTAGGCGAATTCTCTAACACATGAGCATGAAAGTGAGTATGAAAATTGAACATCTAGTTCAATTTACCATATGTTCGCTTTTGTTTGAAGATCATAGGAAATTGATGTGTATGGATGATAAACGAATATTTGATTCGTTTACTAGGAATTTTGCTGGATTGAGATAATGTATTTCTGGATTAGTTGGATGATTATGGGGAGTTGGGTGTAAGGGCGATAAACGAACATTTGATTCGTTCATCGCGAATTTTCAATTTAGATGATTGTTTTTTGAATTTTTAGTTAAGGATTATGAGATTTGGATGTATGTGTAGGAGAAGGAGACGGTAGGGTTCACAGAGCACTACAGTGGGATCAAGGGAATAATGGAGAAGAGGCCCGAGGGAAAAGTTAGGTAGGTAGTCAAAGTATGACGGGTCAGGAACAAAGGAGTCAATGACTAATTGAAGTGAGGTTAGCAATAGTAACAGGATCAGATGAGGTATGAGAGTTTAAGGTAAGCGATATGGAGTAACCATCGGATCTAAATTAATGAATGATGAACTGGAAGAAGGTTCTGGGGTCATTTTTGAAATTGGTCCGAGTATTGGTAAAATAGTTGCCAGACAGGGTATTGAAAAGGTCCGTGAATTGGAGGTAACAGCCGGTATGGAGTAGTCAGGTATAGATCGATTCCGAGAGAAGGTGACCCATAAATTATTCCTTGTGATTGTAGCATGGAGGGGAAGATGTTGATGTTCTTTGTTTAGAGTGGGAAACGAACAGGGAAATAGAGAAAAGGATTTCGGAGTGATGGCATCTTCGATGGATAGATGATCGTAGTTGAAAGAAAGGCGGCCTACGTAGTCGTTGATGAGACAAAAGTTAGGTTTATGGAAATCGTAGCCGTAGTGGTAAGTAAGTAAGTAAGTAAGTAAGTAAGTAAGTAAGTAAGTAAGTGAGTAAGTAAGTAAGTAAGTAAGTAAGTAAGTAAGTAAGTAAGTAAGTAAGTAAGTAAGTAAGTAAGTAAGTAAGTAAGTAAGTAAGTAAGTAAGTAAGTAAGTTAGTAAGTAAATAAGTAAGTAAGTTAGTAAGTAAATAAGTAAGTAAGTGAGTAAGTAAGTAAGTAAGTAAGTAAGTAAGGTAGGAAGTACGTACGTAAGTAAGTAAGTAAGTAAGTAAGTAAGTAAGTAAGTAAGAAAGTAAGGTAGGAAGTACGTACGTAAGTAAGTAAGTAAGTAAGTAAGTAAGTAAATAAGTAAGTAAGGGAGTAAGTAAGTAAGTAAGTAAGTAAGTAAGTAAGTAAGTAAGTAAATAAGTAAGTAAGTTAGTAAGTAAATAAGTAAGTAAGTGAGTAAGTAAGTAAGTAAGTAAGTAAGTAAGGTAGGAAGTACGTACGTAAGTAAGTAAGTAAGTAAGTAAGTAAGTAAGAAAGTAAGGTAGGAAGTACGTACGTAAGTAAGTAAGTAAGTAAGTAAGTAAGTAAATAAGTAAGTAAGGGAGTAAGTAAGTAAGTAAGTAAGTAAGTAAGTAAGTAATTAAGTAATTAAGTAACTAAGTATGTACGTAAGCATGTAATTAAGTAATTAAGTAAGTAAGTAAATAACTAAGTAAGTAAGTAAGTGAGTAACTAAGTATTTAAGTAACTGAGTAAGTAATTAACTAACTAAGTAACTAAGTAAGTAAGTAAGTAACTAACTAACTAAGTAAGTAAGTAAGTAACTAAGTAAGTCAGTAACTAAGTAAGTAAATAAACAAAATGGACATCGTTAAAATAATCTACACACCTTCCTGTAATACCCCCTGCCAAGCAGCAAATCCCTGACACAAATAGCTTACATATCCAGTAAATAAAACTAAAACAAATCAACCAGCAAGCCATGATCAACGCAATTGTTTACTGTGAAAATCTATCGCAATATACCAATTCGAATATTTGTACATGGCTCATACATATTTCCAGCTTTCATGCCCCTCACCAATCCGAAACGAATGCTTAGTGGTATACAAGCGAATCAAATGCTTACCCACACTTCTGTCTGATCTTGTCGCTCTTAACGCTATAGAGAAGGGTCTCAAAAAGTGGCTAACGCTTGATTCTGTTAATGAACCAAGACCAGTAAGGAATTATCTGTAACCAGCGGTATGCTTTGGTAGCCCCAGAGTAAAGGGGATACCAATGAATATTGACCTAAGTCCAAGAGTATAGTGGAAGGAATGTTGTAGCATAAAAGTTGTGAATGAACTGAACTTTGAGATCTCGAAAGAATGTACTCTTGAGACGCGGACACAAACATTGAGATAATTCGAAATGCCATGAGCTAGAGTGGAACGATATGAGGAGGCAACTATCAGCGGCTTGATCGCCCCGCGAATGAGACTAACACTTTGCAAATACATTGACGCAATGATATTGGCTCCATCGGCACCTGCGCCACTGCCACCCGCCGCAGATCTAGACATTAGGAATGGCGTCTATGTGAATATAACCCGAACTCAAATACGTGATGACCGAACGCCAAAACGTGTTGACTGCTGGGGTTTGTGTGCACATGTCGCCCCATTGCGGTTGGAAAGTGTGCATACCATACCATCAGTCGTCCCACTACCACTCTCACAACCCGGAGCCATAAATACTTAAGCAAACATCGTAAAAGTGTGAATATTAACCCGTGAGCCCGCATTCCACTGTTGATCCCAGAAACGATCGACAGTGACGCGCAACAAATACTAAATTGTGCGCCAGCTCCCCTGTCCTCGATCAGGCAGGCGGTCGGGCGTATGAATGAAATCGTGGCAATGGCGCTCGTTCGATAATAAAGTTCATTTCTAGCGAGGACATCTCATTTTTGGGGGCGCTTAAGTGCGATTACGAGAAAAAATGGAATGAATAGAAAAAAAAGAGAACAAATAATTCTATCTGTGTGTTCATGCAACGGCATGTGCGAGAGTAAGATCGTACATGTGGCCCGTATATACCATCGTTTTTATTGCCGACTTAGGTTCCACAGTAATCTTGCCTTAAGCTCAATTTTTGTTGGTGGATCGAGATAAAATCTTTTTACTTTTTCTACCTTTTGCCACAAACATGTATGAAAAGCTAAATTGAAATTATAATTCCTGATTTCTCATTGGCTTGTACGGCGCAAAAGTCTTAACCAACTTCCTATTTGTTGTTGCCGTCACTTACACTTTAGAACGCCCTCTCTTTATATATACATAGATTTTATTTTAAGCGTAATCTCCAACAAATGGATACTAACGCTTATTTAGCAATCGATAAACATGCTTCCCCCAGGCTTACGATCTTTAATCTGGTGACTGACTGTCTTCTGGGGTCGTAGATATGAATTTTACCAATTAATTATTAGTCAATATGTTAGTGTCTTATTTATGACTGCATTCCACATTGATGAGGCTAGTCTTTTATCTTGTAGTTTTGGCAGACTTCTTGGAGGGTCGACCGACTGTGAGAATCAACAGACAATCGTTTCGATGGCTGAGCTTATCACGAATTTCCTGAAATTCCTACTTAACATTTCATTTACATTAATGTTGAGAATTTCAAAAGCGATTTGTCCTACTTTCACCAAACTAGACAAAACGATTGTGTGCTAGGTACATTGTAAACGTAACGCATGAGGCATGGCTCTTCAACGCGCGTGTTTGCCTGTGAGACATACGGCTGCATGTAGTGTGATAAATTGCGCACAATTGTCGTTACAAAATGGCGGCTGATTGTTGTGTGTGCATGGAATACATATACAATACCCTAATATATATATGTTGTTTTTTCCTTACATATAAATTGGAGATTCTCGAGGCAAATACAGCCTTGAAAATCTCCACAAAGTAAACAAACAGTCACTTGCGCAAGCTACAAACTACGCATCATTTAATAAGATTGATCATATTGCAGAAGTAATTTGAGGACAAACTTGAAGCAAAAAAATCCTCTTATCGAAAATAGGAAAGTACTTTTTGCAACTTGTATGGCAACAATTTAAGGTAGGTGCTTCTTTAAAAAAAAAAACAAAAAGTTGGATACGAACTACTCAGCCCCGAGAAATCGTTAATTGATCCTAGAGCCATTTTTTCATAAATGTGTAGGACATCAGAGTCATACGATCAATATTAAACACAATTATGACAGATAGTTTTCCGAAAGCTAGTTTTCGGTACAAAATACGAAATACTGTAATTTTCTTGTAATATAAAAGTTAATCAGGATCTTTTAAAAAAAAAACTAGTTTTTACAAACATTTAAAATAAATTATATTCTATTCCAATGCGATATCGCTATTGTTTGTCCAGCCGTTGCAATCAGTTCGAGAGTTTCGCATCGGCCACTGCAATACCTTGGGCTAAGGCGCAACTTACCAGTTATGCCTGTCATATGCATATGCACTGGGGAAAATTCAAGCGAAACCTAGGTAATTACTGATGCAGATACTTCGGAATTCTACCTGTCTGGTTATAACTTAATGCCTCTGTGTGATATATGCAAATACATTCAATCGTAATAACCTACGCACTGAGGGTATCCTGTAATTTTTGGAATCCCTTAATGTGATCCTCTTTTTGTTGCTCAATAAATTAATTGACGAACGGTCATTTCGATATTCCAAATAACACGGATACCAGTATTTCGGATTTCAGTCTGACTAGTTACCGTATAACTTAGTGGCTCTATTCTTACGTGCAAAAACCTCTATCCTTAATTGCCTATGCATTGACGCTTTCCTTCTGCGATTTTTGAAATCACACATGGTGATACGCCTTTTTGTTACTCAATAAATGTATTCGCCAACAGTCACTTTAAGACTTAAGCTACAGACATTTTATATATACCTATTTCTACCACTAGGGGTCAAATAATCCGTGTTTTAAAAATTATGTATTTTAAGATTTATCGTCATAATCATCGGCGCTACAACCTGGATCCGGTCCTGGCTCATTAAGCAAGTCTCTCCACCGGTCCCGATTTCGAGCCGATGTCATCCAGTTTGGCATTGCGTTATATTTACACTTTTTTAGTCGGCAACTCCTGCTGCATACAACGGGCCTTCTTCTTTTTCCAAAAGCAAATTCTCCAAACTTCTCTCTGATCATCATCATCATCATCGGCACTACAACCGGCAACCCGTTTTGGCCTTATTTAACAAATCTCTCCACCGGTCCCGATTTCGAGCCGATGTCATCCAGTTTGGCACTCGCAGGCTCTGGGCGTTCTGGTCTACGCCATACCTCCATCGCAGACAAGGTCTGCCGCGCCGTCTTCTTCCATACATCCTGCCACAAAGGACTTTCCGGGCAGGTTCCTCTTCGCTCATTCGAGCTAGGTGTTCCGCCCACCGGAGTCTACCGAGCTTGATTTTTCTTACAACATTAGCTTCAAGGTAGATTGCGTACAACGCATGGTTGTAGCGTCTCCGAAATCGTCCTCCCTCACATACGGGCGCAACAATTCTCCTTAAGACCCTCCTTTCGAACGCGGCTAACAGTTCAGAGTGCCTTTTATTGAGCACCCGGGTCTCGGATCTATACATGAGTACTGGTAAGACCATGGTCTTGTACAGTAGCAGCTTGGATGTTTTGGATAAATTTCGGGATTTAAAGAGCCTTGATAGACCATAGTAGGCGTTGTTAGATTTGATAAGCCCTTCGCGTATTTCTTCTTTCATATTGTTATCGGCTGATACTATTGACCCAAGGTAGTTAAACGATTGTACTACTACAAATTCATGCTCCACTACCCTGATAGTTTGACCAACGTTAGGTTTTCTCTTCGCATAAGTTGCCACCATGTACTTTGTTTTCCCCTCATTAATGTGCAGTCTCAGTTTTTGTGGCGCCTGCTCGATCTGCGTGAAGGAGTCCTGTACAGCCGATTCGGTTCTACCGATGATGTCGATGTCATCTGCGTAGGCAAGTATCTGGCTGGACTTGGTGACAATAGTCCCTCTTGTTGTAACGCCAGAGTCACGGATTGCTTTCTCCAACACCAGGTTGACCAGGGCTGGCCAGACCGTCCCCTTGTCGGAGTCCATTATAGATGTTTATTGGTTTGGACAGCAATCCCGCTATTTTGACTTGACTAGTTACGTTGGTTATGGTCAACCTATAAAGTCGTATCAATTTGTTTGGAATGCTGAACTCTTTAATGACATTATATTGTTCTACCCTGGCTAGGCTGTCGTAGGCGACCTTAAAGTCTATGAATAGATGATATAGTTGAATCTTAAATTCCTGACATTTTTCCATCGCCTGCCTAAGGGTGAATATCTGATCAATCGCTGATCCGCCTGAGATAAGGTCACACTGGTATTGACCAATGATGACTTTAGCGTATGGTGCGATCTTGTAGGATAGGGGAGATCTTATACGGGGTTCTCAGCAATCTTATACCCCTATAGTTGCTGCACACCGCCATATATCCCTTCTTATGTATGGGGCAAATTATTCCACGGCGCCAATATTCCGACATCTCCTCTTGCTCCCATACGTGTACCACGATCTCATGAATTGTGTGATGTAACGCTGTCCCTCCTTGTTTGATCAGCTCAGCTAGTATGCCATCAGTTCCGGTAGCTTTATTTGATTTGAGCTGTCTTATGGCTTTTAATGTTTCCCCAATGCTTGGTGACGGCAGCATTTGATCTTGATCTTGCATTGGTTGAGCCTCCAATTCTGTGAACTGACCATTTAGCAATTCATTGAAGTTCACTTCCCATCCACCAGAATGCCTTCAGTATCGGTGATCAGATTGCCTTCCTTATCCTTGCAATAAGTGCAGCGTGCTGTGTACCACGTCATACTGCAGATTATTTGGTAGAGCTTCTGGGCATGGTGCGGACCTCGCTCTCTACTTTTCTCTATTTTACAGACAAGGTTTTTTTCCCAGGCACTTTTCTTTTGTCTGTGAAGTCTTTTTTCAAATCTTCTGAGTTTTTTGTATTTCTCCCCGCGTACCCGCGTTCTATGAGAATGCTTCATTGCTCGGTATGCATCATTCTTACGTTCACTCGCTAATTTGCACTCGTCATCAAACCAATCGCCCCTATCTCTACAACTACTGTCTAAGATGGAGTTGGCAGTACTAACGACAGTATTCTTATGACGTGTCCATTTCTCTTCTATGCTCGTCATTCTGGCTCCAGGACTTACTCTCTCTCCATTGAGCTCTTCGAGGCCGAGTCTTAACGCATGATCAAAGGTGTTGCTGGTGTTCTCATTGCGTAAGGCAGCCGTGTTGATTTGAACCTAATCCGCGGATGCAATACCTCTTCGTAAGGCTATCGCGCTCGAAAAACTATAACAACAGGATAATGATCCGAGACGACGTTGGCACTTCGGTACGTTCGTGCCGTCATCAGGCTCGAGGAGTAGCGGCGATCTATCAACACGTGGTCATTTTGGTTGCGAGTGGTGATGATGACCCAGGTGGCTTTGTGGATATCTTTACGCGGAAACCTGGTACTTGCAACGACCAAGTTCTTTAATCCTACCACTTCGATAACTCGTAGTCCATTGTCATTAGTGTTCTCATGCAAACTATGGGAGCCTGCATAGTGCCTGACAACCGGCTCCCGACATATTTTGGTATTCAAATCACCAAGAACGATTTCCACATCGTTCCTTGGGCAGGCATTGAGGGTCCGTTCGACGTTCTCCTAGAATTCTTCTTCTTTTTCGTCGTCAGGGGACTCTTCTGTAGATCCATGAACGTTTATGAAGTTTATGTTCTTAAATTTGCCTCGCACGCGAAGAGTGCATAGCCTTTCGTTTATTGCATTAAAGTCAATAACGGCAGGCTTCATTTTTTGGCTGACTAGAAAGCCTACCCCGAGCACATGGTGTTTTGCATGACAGCTATAATAAATGTCATACTCGTTTGTTTTTTTTTTGAATAACGCTGTGGCGTTTCTAACAGATATACACACAATACACAAGCAAATAGTGAAGAACACCGAAAGAAAATCGAATAAGAAAAAGCATCAGCCGTATACCAATCAATAACATAGCATTTCCACAACAGTTGAGTGTACTTGATTGGAGAAATCGTATTCGTACATCTGGCAGTAGCCTGATGCCTCAATGCCACGCTTCTCACCCGTTTCATCGTGTGTTCGATTCACTAGCATTGCTTCACGCTATAACACCACTCCCCGTCCATCTTATGTCTTGTAATGCGGTTATGTCACTCTTCGGTCAGAGCATCGGCTAGCTGCTGTGCAGCTCGAGCCCAGTATAGTGAGCGGATGTTCCATGAGAAAATTCTCAAACCGCTTTGCCATTTTCGTTTCTGTGATCGTCGTCGTGTATCCGGTCCTTATCCGAGGCTGGTTAAATTTGCCACAATAGTTTGTTTTTCCCGGCATGGTTATTAGCCGTGCGCCAACCTTTCTCAGGATGTCGCTGCGTGCATTGGTTCAGTACTTGGCGTGTGCCAAAATAGCTATCCAGGGGTGTTACCTGGAGACTGCATGTCAACTTGGATTTAACAGGGACAAGGGTCGTTCTGGGCTTCGCCGGGTTGAAAACAGTCAGTGATTTTGCCCTGTATGTTCGCTCCCATACCCCCATTTTAAGATTTATACCATGTAATAACCCTTAGTCCAATTTAGTATATGAATAAAACATTTTTCAATTCCATCTTCTTTATTTATTAAATTGAAAGAGACATACAAATCTTCAATTTGGAAATAAATAAGGTATAAAGCTTATGTACGTTCACTGCACCGGTGATTTGACCCATCCGTGATAGTTTTAGCGTTAATATTCCATACCCTAATATTATACATAAGTAAAACAAACACAGTTTCGAGAAAAGCCAAAAGAAAAAAGTGCGACTTAACGAATATTTTTTATAATTACCTTTAATATGCGATCCCTTGATCATACATGAGATCTTCTATTGTTGCTGTGATAACTCCTTTTCCTTTTCTTCTGCTTTTCCAAATTTCCTGGCCTCTTTAGTCGCCTGTTGAGATCTTATACTATGTTTCGATATGGAGATGAGTTTCGAGCCAAACAGATGTCATCATGATCATCATCGGCACTACAACCGGGATCCGGCCTTGGCCTCATTTAGCAAGTCTCTCCACCGGTATCCGGTCCATATCCCGAGACTTGTTAAATTGTCAATAATAATTTGTTTTTCCGAGCAGGGTTATTAGCCTTGCGCCAACCTTTCTTAGGATCCCTCAGGAGGAAACAGATGTGTTCAGTGCTAATTACTATAACTTCACTAATATTGGGAATTTCTGAATATTAAACGCTTAAAATATCCTTAAAAGTATAAACGATTTAATTTGGAAAAAAAACATTTTTTTGAAAATTTCAGGGCGGTGTAACCCGTTAATAAATTCGTGTGAGCTTTCTACTGAAGATTAATCGAAAATACATTTTTCCAAGAAAAAACATCCAAACTGCCAAAATGAATCGTGTTTATGAACCCAAGAGAGATAATCGAAGCGGAGAATTCCAGTAAGAATGTTTTTTTTTTTATTTTTGAGGAACGAGGGTTTGTGATGCAAAAAAAACAAAAGTTTGATAAATTAAAACAATTACCAGACCAATTAATTTATTATTGCCGTACTGTGGTCAAGAGGATACCGATATCACATGTGATATTATGTACTAATACAATTTACACCATTTTCTACTCCTATTTACTACAATACTTATTTAAATATAATATATTAATTGATTTCAAACTCTACAAATATGCGATTACTCTTAACAGTACTGTTGGAACAAACTCCCAAGCATATCCCTCTAACTTCTAATCATCTACTTATGTTTTATCCTAGTCCTTGTCAACTATCAACAATTCATCAACTACAGTAGGTATTGTTACCATTGTTTCCTCACCTTAAATATAAGCATAGATATTTTCGACTGATTAAAAAACCTTTTTCTTCAACTTCTCGATTGCTGTATGATTCTAAATTCGAGCTGATTGTTTTAATCCCCAAATACGTTCCTTCAATTCAAGTACCTTCGCTCTAGAATCCCTTTTGATTAATTCATCCAAGTGCATTTCTTGATTCAGTTCGCCGTTGAGATTGTTCTGCACCGTCTGCACCTCCAGCTCTATTAGACTACAAGCACATCTATGTTTGACGATAAGGACGTGCCTTTTATTATAATCTTCTTTGTATCATTGCGAGAGGCCGTGTGCATATGTGTCTTTGCTTCCATTACCTTACAACACCCACTTACACGAAATGGCCCTTCTTCCTGCTAGAAGACTCTCCACTCCCCCTCCTCTGTGTTGCTTCAATGATTCCAGCTCCTCCTCTATTAGTACCTGCCATCATGCCAGTTGCTGCATCTAATAAAAAATTACCCTTCTTCCTGCTGAAAGATTCTCCAGTTCCCATACTTTGTGTTGCTTCAATGATTCCAGCTCCTCCTTTACTAGTACCTCCCATCATGCCAGCTGATGCATCTAACCCAAAATGACCTTTCTTCCTGTTGGAAGACTCTCCAGCTTCCATACTTGGTGTTGCTTCAATAAATTCAGCTCCTCCTCAGCTAGTACCTACCATCATTTCCATGTTCTTGCTGCCAGTTGCTGCATTTTACACGAAATGGCCTTTCTTCCTGTTAGAAGGCCATCCAGTTCCCACACTTTTTGTTGGTTCAATAATTTCAGCACCTCCTCCGCTAGTACCTCCCATCATGCCAGTTGCTGCATCTAACCCAAAATGACCTTTCTTCCTGCTGGAAGGCCCTCGAGCTCCCACACTTTGTGTTGCTTCAATGAATTCAGCTCCTCCTCAGCTAGTACCTGACATAATTTTCGTTTTCTAGCTGCCATTTGCCGCATCCTCTTCCAGCTTTTTGGGACCCAGAAGTATTGTACACCGTACAGTTTTTATGCTGATATTCCCTTGTTCGATCGCCGTGATACCATTCTTTGTTTCTTCGCTGATGTGTTAATCCTAAGTTTGATCTTGATAAAAAAACCCGGTATGCAGTTGTCCCACTGTGATACACGACCAGAAATCCTTTTTGTGCCTTGTTGTTAAATAGCGCCCTCTTTTCTTTCAAAACCAAAGCAAATACTTTTGGTTCCTATATAGGAAAGACCAGACTTCTATTCTGTGAACAAGTCTAACGGCGTTTCGTCAATAAATTTACTTACTATCCTGTGTTGAAGAAAACAAATCGTCCCTTTCTTCTTATCGACCCATAGCACTAACTTCTATTCCCTCGAAGGTAATGGAATCACTTATCAACCGTCAATTTTCGAAATATCTGGAATCATATGACCTCCTCAATGACCGCCAGTATAGCTTTCGTAGCAACAGGTCCACACGAGATTTGAAGGCGTAACTTACCGAAAAGTTGAGCCATTCCATCAACTATCACGGCGTAAGCAAGGTAGTCGCATTGGATATTTCAAAAGCCTTCGACATAAGCATACATTTGGCATCAAGCCCTTTTATCAGAATTACATTCCTGTGGAGTGGACAATTCCCTGATCCAATGGATATGAGACTATCTTTCTGATGGTGTTAAATCTGTCTCCCATCAAATTAAGGCTGGTGTTCCCTAGGGTTCGGTACTCTCACCCATTCTCTTCCTGATCTTTATAAATGATCTCTTGTCTTACCCACAACCCAATTCACTCGTTTGCTGATGAGAGCACATTAAGTTTCTCATGCTCATACGAACATTAACGACCACTCTTCGAACGCCATTACCATTCAACAGGTTATGCTTAATAGATTGAATTTCAACCTCAACAAGATATATCAATGGGGATTATCTACCGAAGTAGAATTCAATGCCGTAAAAACTCAGCGATGTCTTTTGTCGTCGAAGAAGAACCCCAAAGTAAATATACTGTCGATGAATGGCCCATGGATCGACGAACCAAGAAACTATGCACACTGACTTCCATCTATTTGGCACTCGAATTAATTCGACTCTTAATTGGAGCTATCACATATTTGAAGCTGTAAAAAGTGCTGCCAAATGCATGGGTTTCTTTAAGAGATGCAGAAGATACTTCACTCCATTCGTATATTCGTCCCAAAATGAGGTTAACTCACATAATTGGTCAGAAGCATCCGAAACTACGCTACACATGCTCAAAAGGATGCAAAAACGAGCAGTAAAACTTATTGACGACCCAGCCTTACGTCGTTTAATTCTGTCGTTAGAACATAGGCACAACGTATCATGCATGTCTCTTTTCTATAAGTATTATCACGGTCGTTGCTAAACTGAACTTGCTGAATGTGTTCCGCCCCTTCAGAGATTTTCAATCAATCTGTCAATGCCCATTAGTTCACGTTGAAAGTCAACTTCATCATCATCATCATCGGCACTACAACCGGGATCCGGTCTTGGCCTTATTTAGCAAGTCTCTCCACCGATATCCGGTCCATATTTGAGACTTGTTAAATTGTCCATAATAATTTGTTTTTCCGGGCATGGTTATTAGCCGTGCGCCAACCTTTCTCAGGATGTCACTGCATGCATTGGTTTACTACTTGGCGGGTGCCAAAGTAGCTACCCAGGATTGTCACGCGGAGACTGCATGTCAACTTGGATTGAACAGGGATGAGGATCGTCCTGGCCTTCGCCGAGTTGAAAGCAGCCCTGTATGTTCGCTCCCACCCCCCGCGTGTGAATGTAAGGCGATGCGAATATGAGGGTAAGTTTGGAGTGTTTTTGAAAGAAGTCGGGCACCGAGGTGAAAGTTTGTTTTGCAAAAAATTCGAGCGTAACTTATATTCCTTGCTTTAATATATACTTAGTTAAGCGAAACTCGCCTGACACAGAGCGTTATTGAGTAAGTTTCGTTTATATGGGCTTTCGTAACAACCCTACGACTGCATGAAGAGTTGCCTCAAAAATTGATCGATTCGGTTATATGTATGTAGATCACGAATGTCTTTTCTATTAATTCCACGAAGCGTTTTTTTATTGTCGCCAACACTATTTTGGCTTTATACGACTTAATCCATGCAAAGCAGTAGCCACAATTCTGAGTAGTAAACACTCCCAACCTACTTCTCGATATTCACAGAATATTCGAAAAGAAATAGGAGGTACTACGAATAGACGACGTACAGGATGTAAAATATCTCGGGTTTATTTATATCCCAAAAATGGATTTCTTCAAAAATATGACCCACATCCTTCAAAGGGCCCGCGACCAGTTTAACTAACTACACAACATTTTGAAATGGAGTAACAAAGTTGACACGAAAGTTAGACTTCTCTGCTACAAGAAAACGTCAATAAGTCTTTTAAAAACGAGGACGATTTTCTTTTATTTTCTCATTTAGCTGACCTAATAATGATGCTTAATACTGTCCAGTTATCGTCTGTCCCTTTTCAAATAGTCAAAGAAGATAATACCACGTGCATCCCAAAACACAGTACCCATAATCTTTCCAGCTGATGTCACCGTCTTTGCCTTCTTTGGAGCTCGTTCGCCTTTTACAGTCTACTGTTTTGACTGTTCTTTCATCTCGGGAGTGTAGTGGTGTAGCGTTCTACGAACGCACAATTTCACCCAGGTAAGGTTCCTACCCTTCAAGGAACATACTTATCTTATCATCACACGTGCCCACAGACACGTGTCCCAAAGCTCCTAAGCATACCTGAAACAAAGGTAAAAGCATCCATTCATCTTATCCCCAAAGATTGAAATGCGCCGCATTCCAGCACTGCACAATCTGAAATCCTGAACATCTACACGACGTTACAAGGAATCGCTATCGTCGGTAAATTAGCCGACCAACGGATGCACGTGCGGGTGGTCTGCCACAAAGACTATCAAATTCATCGGCAAACAAAGAAACGGCAACTTCATGCAATAAAGCATATCGCCCATCCGCTGCCAAATTGTAAACAACCGTAATTATCTCAACAAGATAATTCGGAATATTTACGAGAGTAAACCCAACAAAGGAAATGCTCCGGTCCCACGATTCCTTTGTAGAATTTCACACCAATTAGAAGGATCTAATGGATTTCGGTTATGTTTACAAAAGGTAAACAACCACGGACTGTACGCACGAACAATCGTCTCCGTTCTGCGCGCCAGATATTTTGTGCAAATAAAGGCGGCACAAATCGACAACCGTCGAACCAATTTCGATCGCCACCACGGATGGTGATAATGACGTTTAACGATGTATGCGTCGATTGACTTTTTCCTTTTCAGGCACCGAAATTACCCCTGGGACCTAACAACATGCTGCTAACAGAGATCCGGAAATTCTGTTAGCAGAGCAAATAGGGAAATTTTTCCGTATAGATACAGATACCAGTTTTGAATCTGGATATCTGTGTGGGCAGTCTAATTTTGATAGTCATCGCGACGAGTAGTCTAGATCGAGCACCAGAGAGAACCCGAAGAGGTCGACGGGAAGCTGCGAGGACGTGAGGATCAAGAATTCTTCCGAACTGCCACCGACGGCAATATTAAAAATAATATAATTATTATTTTCCAACCCAATTCATCATGCAACATTGAAACATGAAACTAATTAAAAGATGACAGATACCTAGTAAAGAATAATATTTACTAAAAACAGACCATTAACGATGCTACGAGCCCCATCGTAGGCGTTTCTAAGGACTTATTGACCTACCCTCGTATTAATATTTTTTTTAATGTCAACGGGTAACAAATTATCAAGTCATGCCAGCAACAGTACGCTGTTCAGACGATTAAAGCATCAACGTCGCACCAACTGAGATGCTATCAGGTGGACTAACTGAATCGAGATCTGAACAAAACCCTATAATATGGCGCATTATACAGTGTTTAGGAGAAAAAACGGGTCCACCGCTTATGATGAACGACCAGGCCATTAAATCTAAGGTAAGCGTGATGTTGCGGATTCACAAATCGATTATAAGTTCAAGAAAAAGGAAGGTTATTTTTTTTATGATCTGATATTAAGGCTGCTGGCGATTGTGTGTTTTTCGTAAGAACAAAGGAATCTCGTTTTAGTAAGAAATTTCAAATAAAAAATCGAATCCAAGAAAATCGTAACCAAAAACTCATCGAACAAAGGAAGGGAACTAAGCCATTTTTGTTACCAAAACCTAAGAATTTAAAGTCGTAAAAGAAATATTAAGTGCTAAAGTTTTTGTGGTTTATTCAATAAAATAATAAATTTATTGCAAAAAACCTAGAACTTGTCTGGTCTGTTCAGTTTTTTTTTTTGCTGGCCATTCAAAGGGTTTGTCATTGTTCTGGTTTGACTTGCGGTTTCTTAAGTATTTTAAAATTGACCACCTTCTGGGATACAGTTAAGTCTCTTTAGTACGACCCCAAGAGCCCTGGTGTCCATACAAGGCGCTCCAGTTACAACGACCGGAAACCAGAGGAAGAAGACCCGGAAACTCGACACATCTGCACCAGATCGTTAATCAAGAAAAACTGTGTTTCACTTACTGGCAGCTAAAGCGACCATCCTGCGTACGTTCCAGCTCTACGGCATCAACCACAATAGCAGTATCAGCAGGTGGGCAGATAAACTTGGATAACGACGACTGAAAAGCGGACGCAAGACCTATTGAACCACCAGGTGAGCGTCCTTTGAATTCACATTAATATTTAATGATTATCGGTTTTCGTGTATCATCTCTTCGCTCACATTTTCTTCTCAAACGTTAGGTCGCACCGGACGTACATCCATCATCTATTCACATTGATACCGGGAAGAAGGTTTTCAACGACAGACAAATAAACAATAAACTCCTTGAGTGCCTAACTGGTTTGCGTCCCTTCTGGTCAATGCCAAGAGATGTCAGCTTTAGTTTTGCTTCCTCCTCTTTTCCTTCGTTGGTGACGGAAAGCGGGACGTTAGTCACAAATTCAAAAAATAAAGCTAGTGTGTTCGCGAATTCAAACCTCGATGCCTTTGGAGCAACCTGTGGTCGCGCCGGTACGGTCTTCGATGCGGTATGTGAGGTTCCGCCCTCGTACTATTCGACGCATTCGACGTGGACTGGATTGTAGGAACGCAATCGGCCCGGACGGAACACCCCCAATTGTCCTAAAGAACTGTGCTCCAGAACTATCGCCAGTTCTTGGCAGACAATTTCGCTTATCTTATGCACAAAAGACATTTCCTACCTGCTGGAAAATCGCTCGAGTTCAGCCAATAGCAAAGATGGGAAAAAAGTGTCTCTCAGAAAATTACCTGCTAATAGTATTACTGTCTTTGTTATCTAAGGTGATAGAAAGGGTCATCAGTGCCGAGTTACTTGAGTATTTGGAGTGCAATGGAATTCTGAATGATCGTCAATACGGATTCCGTGGGAGGCGCTCTACGGGTGACCTTTTGACCGTTATAATTGATATATGGACATCTGCGATTGAGCTGCATGGTGAATCAAGGGCGGTCGCATTGGATATCTACAAGGCTTTTGACCGCGTCTGTTACGGACCTACCTCGCGCCCAGGTCCCCCCTAACATCCACAAATCCCCTTTCGTAAGCTTCCCCTCTCTGCCTCTAAAAGGAGAACAACTCGCCAAGTAGCTAATTTGCGTAAGCTACTTTGTGCAAATTTCACTTGGTAGAGAAAAAAATAATAAAACGGCGTTGGCTCCAGATAAAAAATAAAACGTCAACGGCAAATAAACATGCGAGGTAGGCCCGTAACACGTCTGGCACGGGGCATTGCTGACCAAACTTTGTTCATACGGACTTTCCCAACTGCTTCGCGACTGGACGAAGAGCTTCCTCGACTGTCGATCGAACCTGGTTGTTGTGGACGGCGAGTGTTCGGATCTATGTCCTATTAATTTCGAGGTGCCTCAACGTTCTCTTTTGTATCCAACCTTGTTTTTACCTCATATAAATGATTTGTTGGAGTCAACGGATAATAAAGTCTTCTGTTTCGCCGGGTGGTAGTGTGGCAGTTCCGCCAAACCCCACTGTCTACTTAGCGTAAAACCCCCATACCATGCAGCAAAAATCCTGACTTCGCTAATGCGACAGCATTACCACCTGAAAATGTTTCACGCATCATATAGATCAAATCTATGATCTAAAAAAGTCCCTGTAAAGAAAACTTACCTTTTCATGCATATCTTCGCATACAATGTTCCGTAAGATTTCTTGCTTTACTTATCTGGAATTTCAAACCTATTCAGCAATATCGGTACCAGACAAATTCCTGTAAACAAAATGATTCGGTTTGTATACAATGTAACCGTCATGACAGGGACCATAAATATTGCGCCGTCTATTTTCCCAGCCGCGCCATGTGTACAACAATGTTCCCTACATACACTTTGGCTGGCGACTTACACCCTAGGGACCAAAGCAAACACGCATTCCGCGTCTCTTGCATCAATTAAATCCTACAGCATATACAAACGCAATTAGGAACTCAATACCTACCCTTACTAGCGATGCCATTAACACATTTCCCATTGTGTAAATAGAAAAACCATTAGCACTTCTTTCTAATGGCGATACATTTACTTACGCATCCGCACCACAGCATAGACATGGATCATAAATCCATTTTTGCCACATTTCTTCGCTGTATCGTCGTCTATTTATTTAGACGCGATACACTCCATAGACGACGATCTTTTCGAACCCTCTGTCTTTACCGCCTGTCTGCTTCGTTTACCCATTGCTCTCGAGCACGTGTAAACCACACAGATCTGAACGATCACACACATACCACCATGATCTGCATTACGAGATCTGGTTCTCTCTTGTGATAGGTAAAACATATCCTTAGTGGAGAGGATATCCACCACCACCGAATCGAGGGTGAATCAAGAACCAGATTCTAACCCTCGATTGAGTCGTTTAACATCACTTGACCGAGTCGGGTGGACGGTTCGTCTGCCGCTCTCCGTACCGCCGGGGACGCATTCATGTTAGAGTCGTTTTACAACCAGGAGCCGAGTTTTCTTTTATTGGCGTTGTCTTTATTTCCGCGCAGTTTTTGTTAACATCAATGCTTAGTATCGGTTATTCAACATCACTTAAAGAATGTGTTCTATCAAATTGTATTCGTTAGATATTAGAAATACTTGTGCCTAATCGAAAATAACTTGTGTTTACAAACGATAATTTATTCCACGGTCTACTTGGCCACCTTTAGTGTACACCAAATAAAAGACAATAGTTACCAAAAGAATAACAATACCCCGTGTGTTTTATTCAAAGTGCTGGATGTGGTGAACAGTTTCTCTTCCCTTTAGTGAAGTGACAATACGGGTTTGGCGGAACCTTGTCGAACAGCGGAGTGTTAGTGGGACGAGGTAGAACTCGCACCCACGCCAGTGCCAAGACTTCGTACCCCCACAGTAGTACGCTTGTTTCCTGTTTTTCGAGTGATCGACCGATTAGTGCATCAATTTCGTACCAACTGAGATGTAGCCAGATCGACTTTCTGAATCGAGATCTGGATAAGGTCCTGCAGTGGGGAAAGTCCAATCTCGTCGACTTCAATGCAGAAAAATGGATCATCGGCTTCACAGCCAGACCATTGAATCTGACGAAAGCATAAAAGTGCTCGGCATCATGATCTGTGAGAATGTATCGTGGCATAAACACGTGTCGAACATCGCCATCCAGAGCCGGACCTGAAAGACCTGAGTTATCTTTTCAGTATGTGTACAGTGCGGGGAAACTCATAATCGTTCCTTTCCTTTTCGCAACTCTGTTGCGTCCCCCAGGCATCGATACTCTCGTTTAATTTATAATTTTTGGAGGGGTTTTTGTGTTTTGAGTGGCGTAATATTCGTCACGAAATGGATGTAACCCGGATTTCGGTACGGATCTATTGGGGCGCCTACTACAAGACCTGTAGTGGTTGCTTTCGCTTATCTATCGCCGGGTCCGACTTGCATCCTTTCTGAAGCGGTTTGGTTTTCTGTGTCAGGCCATTTCAATGGAACGGGAATTTCACGTCGATCTGTGTAACATTCGCGGCCTAAAATGCAATTTATCCTGTGTGTCTGCCCACGTCGGTAACCAGAAACCAGCAATCCTTGCACTTAGCGAGACGCAGGTATTAACTAATAGAGATATTTCCGATTTTACTATACTTGGTTATAACCCACTGTCTTTGTTCCTTCCACATCATGGTCCAGCTAGATACATACGATGTGATATTGCTTATCAGCTTCTGCCACAATATGGGCTCTGTTCTAATCCAGAATTTAATTTCTTGTGGCTAAAACTTCACGTTCGTAGGCATATCATACATTACTGCTTTCTTTATAGAAGCCCAAACTTGAATAGAAACGTATCCTTTAACGAATTTAATGGTCTATCTGATTCTATCGATAGGATCTTGACCCTATATCCACACACTGAAATCGTGATTGCGGGTGATTTCAATGTGCATAACTCTCAGTGGATTCGTCACTCTGGACACACAATACCCGAAGGTCAGTATGTTCAGCTCTTTGCTGAGTCAAACAATTTAGCTCAACTCGTCAGTGAGCCAACACGGATACCAGACATAGATAGTCATTCCGCCAACAGACTGGACCTATTTCTCACCTCCCAGCCAAAATACACAATTGAAGTTTCTTCGCCCTTGGGCACTTAAGACCACTGTGTCGTGTCAGCTAAATTTCCTCTAAACAACAGCAACGCTTACGAGAACACTCCCAAAAGAACAGTATGGTTCTATGAGAAAGCCAACTGGGAAGATCTGAACGACTTTTCTTGGAGGTTAAATTGGTCGTTATTTTTCCTCAATAACGATGTTGACTCTATAGAGGACACATTGACAGACACGTTTCTGCTTGGGATGCGAACCTTTATTCCACACAGAGTAAAGAGTATCAAACGAAATATGTGGTTCGATTCCGGGTGGAGAGAAGACATTAAGGTTAAAGAGTTGAGCTTCCGCTTGTATACATCAAACAATACTGAGGAAAACTGGAAAATATTTAAGAGAGCTAGAAATGACTGCAATGCGTATATTCAACGCGCAAAGTTCTTGCATAACCAGAGAGTGAGACAAAAAATTCGACACTCTCCCACAGGTAGTAGGAGCTTCTGGGCATTTGTGAAGAACATCCAAGATTCGGTCTCATCATCCATTCCTTCGCTAATAGTCGATGACAGACCAGTCACCAGTGCAATAGAGATTCGCTTCCGAACACGTACTGTTGCTCCCGGACTCAAAGAGCTAAACTCAGACAAATCCGCTGGTCCGAATGGCATTCCCAAATTCTCTTGAAGAGATGTTCCTCTTCAATCTCTAAACCACTGCGGAAACCGTTCCATTTGTCCTATTCTACTGGCCGTTTCCCTAATAGATGGAAGTCAGCGAATATTCAGCCAATTCCCAAAAAGGAAGACAAATCATCACTCTTTTCTTATCGACCATAGCACTAACTTCTATTCTCCCCAAGGTAATGGAATCTCCTATTAACCGTCAATTTTCGAAATATCTGGAATCAAATGACCTCCTCAATGACCGCCAATATGGCTTTCGTAGCAAAAATTCCACAGGAGATGTGATGGCGTACCTTACCGAAAAGTGGAGCCATTCCATCCACTACCTCCATGAAAGCAAGGTAGTCGCATTGGATATTTCAAAAACCTTCAACAGAGTTTGGCATCCAGCCCTTTTATCAAAATTACATTCATATGGGGTGGACAATTTCCTGATCCAATGGATAAGAGACTATCTTTCTGGCCGTTCAATCCAAGTGGTTCTTGATGGCGTCAAATCTTGTGCGGGCGTTTGTGTAAAAAAAAAAGCCAAGATATGTTTTACTCGGCCTCATTTTCTCCTCTATAAATCCCAAAATAAGACCCAAATATTGCTCTCATGTTTGGAGCTCTACTCCTAAACATACACTCGACCTACTTGAGAGCATACACAAGCGAGCGATCCGACTGATCGGGGGCACGGCGCTGACGTCGGGACTACAGTCGCTATCGCACCAAAGGCGCGAGTTATGTTATTAGTTAGATACGCCTACTAGTTAGATAGGACGAACAAAAAACACCTGCCGCTTAGAAAAACACTTTGTTTAATAGTTTTAACTTTGTTCAATATACATTTATTCACTAAGTATTACTCACTAAGATTAATTTGAACTCTTCATTTTATTTTTACATGCATTTATTAGTTCAACTCTACTTAATGCAGATTCATTCAACTAAGTTCGATTCACTAGGTTTAACTTTAACTTTTAGTATTGTCTTTACATTTATTTTACGGTTTAAATCTACTTAATATACATTTATTCTCTAAGTTTTATTCACTACTGTTGTAGCAGGAAATGAAATGAAAGGGCGACTACTCGTACGAAAGATATTATTCATTAAAGAGCAACTTAACAATGATTAGTATAAAAACAATTCAAGTGTTGCGTCATGTTGAAGCAAAAGGCGCACTCGGTCTGGTACAACTGTCAGAAGTAGAGTGACCGCATTAAGGCGTGAATTCATTTGCCCTTTACTCGTAACGCCCGGTCCGGCGCTGCAATCGCATAGAGCACGCAGCTTAGGGCGGATCCACAACACCCCCCTCGATTGTAGTGCTAGGTCGATCCTCTGAAGAACCCCCGACGCCGATCAAATCCAGACACTTCCGAAGTTTTTCTTTTGTCGATCCCTTCGTGAGAAAATCCGCCAGCATCTTGTCCGAAGGAAGGTGCTTAATATCCAGTTGACCTTCGCGCAAGACATCACTGACGAAATGATGCCTGATGTCGATGTGTTTCGATCTCGCGTGAAACGTGTGATTCTGGGTCAGTAGCTGCGCCCCTCGGTTGTCATTCATCACCAGAACTCTTTCACACTCGGACAGCTTGAGCTCCGACAAGAACCCCTGTATGTATAGGGCTTCTTTCGCGGCTTCAGTTAATGCCATGTACTCCGCCTCAGTGGACGAAAGCGCGACGGTGCGCTGTTTCCTCGACTCCCAGCTGATGGCGGCACCGCTCAGGTTGAAGACGTATCCGGTATACGACCTTCGATCTACCGGGCACCCGGCGCAATCGGCGTTAACAAACCCTTCCAAGGTTTTCATGCTCTTCGTGTACGTGATTCCGAAGTCGGGGGTCCCCTTCAGATATCTCAGGACGCGTTTCGCCGCCTTCCAGTGTGCCTCGCTGTGACAAGTGTTGAATTGGCTGAGACACCTGACAATATGCGAAATGTCCGGTCTTGTAGCAATCGCCAAGTAATTCAGAGCTCCGACAAGCTCGCGATAAGGCCGATTTCCTCCTGGTGATCCTTCTTCTTCAACGTCCTTTTCGAGCCTCGAACCCGATTCAACGGGAGTACTGACGGTGTTACAGTCCTCCATCCGAAATCGAGAGAGTAGTTCCCTAACGTAATTTGGTTGAGAAATGGTAATCTGATCCCCAAACAATAGCGAGCTGTTCCCAGATCTCTCGCCTCGAATTCCTGTGACAAACCTTTTCGGACGAAATCAAAATCCTTCTGGTCTCGATAGAATATCAAAATTTCGTCAACGTAGACCAGTATTATCAACGATTCTCTCCCTCGTTTGATGCGATAAACACACCGATCCGCGCTCGTTGGTGTCATATTTAATTCTTCGAGTTTCCCACTCAGCCTCTTATGCCATTGCCGAACGGCCTGTTTAAGGCCGTACAAAGCCCTTTTCCCCACCCTGAAGCTGTTTCAGCATTTCCTTGGCGCTGTTCTCAATATCGGATTTGCCTTGTGTCGCGACGATTTTCTCCAAACATCCAGCGAGTAAATCGGGTAATTTCGGCCCTCTTCGATCGTACCGTTTAGGTAGGCGGTCGTGATGTCCATCTGATGCACCTTAAGGTCGTGCTTGACCGCCAGTGCAAGTAGCATACGCATGGATCCCAGGCGGGCGACCGGAGCATAGGTATCGTGAAAATCGATCCGGGTCGCTGCGCGAACCCCCTCGCCTCGAGTCGTGCTTTTCTCCTCTCGACCTTGCCGCCCGAGTCGTACTTGTTCCTGAGAACCATTCGACATCCGACCAAGTTGCCATTCTTGGGTCGATTCACGATCAGCCATGTATCGTTCTTGATTAAGTATTTGACTTCTTCGACGATGGCGTCCAACCATTCTTCTTTGTCCGGTCCGTTCCACGCTTGCCGATATGGGACCTCCGAGTGAAGAATGGCTAAATTTGCCTCCAGGCCGTCCGAGATGTGCGACTCCTCGTCGTCGAGAGTTCGGTCAATCTCATCCCCGCTCGTTCCGTGAGGATCTTCGTCTTCTCGCGTGATTCGATACAATTTTCGCGGGCGACCGGGTCGTCCGATGAGAATCTTTCTAGGTCTACCCGGAGCTCTTCTGATCGTTTCGGTGATCTCGTCCCTTTCTCCTGTCGGGTCGTCGTGTTTCTGCGATTCACTTCTCGATTCCTCGCCGTGGTCCCCACCTAGGTGCGGTTCAAAGAAATTCGGCAGTGATATTCCCTCGGGATTGTGATTCTAATCTCGATTCGGATTTGACGAAGACGATGACGATTCGTTGCGCGTTTCCGTTTTTGTATCGGTATCAGTAAATTTGATGTCTCGTGTCGTGGTTACCCTTCGTTTGTTTGATACCCATATTCGATAGCCTTGAGTCGATTCGTCGTATCCTAGGAAAACGCATTTCATAGATCGCGGTTCCAACTTCCCTTTTCCGGGAGTTTTATCCAACATATATGCTGTCTCTCCGAAAGTTCGCATGTTCTTCACGTTCGGGCGTTTTCCGTGCCATAATTCGTAAGGAGTTTTACCTCCTAGTAGCTTCTGCCCAAAACGAGGTTGAGAGCTTCGAATGCGTCAACATGCAACGCGCCATTTCCAAGAGCGTGCGGTTTTTCCTTTTCGCTACTCCATTTAACTGGGGAGTGTATGGCGTCGTGAGTTTTCGCGCAATTCTCTCTCCCTTCAAGAATCTGTCGAATTCTTCGTTACAGAACTCTCGTCCGTTGTCGGATTGCATACATTTAATTTTTCGTCCTGTTTTATTTTCGACGAGAGCCTTGAATTCCTTGAAAAACTTCAAGACGTCGCCTTTCTTTTGCAGAAACCTTACTACTGTCCAACGAGACTAGTCGTCGGTTAGCGTGAGGAAGTGCCTAGCTTTGTCTCTTGATTCGTCTCTCATTGGTCCGCATTCGTCGGCATGGACGATGTCCAATAATTTTCCGCAACGGTGCAATTTCTTTCCGAAGGGCAGCGCGGTAATCTTCGCTTCCGAACAAATCTCGCACGTATTTGTGGTTCCGTCGTCTTCTAGGTTAAGTCCGGACACTATCCCCCTTTTGCTCATCTCCAAGAGATAGCGCCAGTTAAAGTGACCGAATCTCTCGTGCCAAACGGTTATTAAAGGCTTGCGCGTTCCCGTCGACAGGGCGCAGATCGATTCTTTTCCGGATTCGCGGAGAAAATAGAGATCTCCTTTCCGATGTGCTACTGCGCTCGTAGATCCGTGGTTGCTTTTGATTGTAGCTCCTTGGCGCGAGAACGTCACGCTGTTTCCGGCGTCTGTGATCTTCGCGACCGAGACGAGATTGTTACACAGGTCGGGTACGTGCAGTGCGTTTTCCAGACGTCGTGTCTCCGTCAGATGCCGCGATTTTTGCGTTTCCTTTCGCTTTTACGTCGGTGGAGCCATGATTTGCCAGATTAATCTTTAAATTTCCAGCACTTGCGATTTGTTCGAATGCGTCCTTGTCGTGGCATAGGTGTGATGTGCATCCACTACTCGAGACACCACGTATCGTTTTTCTGAACGCTCCCTGCAAAGCAAGAATCTGGGTCTGTGTGGGAGGTTAGGAAGGAAATGTCTTCGCCGATGGTGGCTTTTTCTTAGTTTTCGGGATGTTTCGGGTTTCGTTCGGCCCTCTCAGGACAATTTATGGTCTTGTGACCGATTTAGCGACATCTATGGCATTTGTATTTGAATGGTCCGCCGGTACGTCGATCGTCCGATTTGTCGACGGGCTTGTTCGACGCTTTGTTCGTAGTCCTTTTCCAATTCGGCGTTCCTTTTCTCACGAACATTGCTTGGTCTTCGGCTTGGCTGCGTTGTCTTTTCGTCGCGCTTTCGTCGAGGATTTTAATTTTCAGATGTTCCGGCGAAGGTAACTCGTCTCTCGACTCGATGGCGCATCTAAAATTCTCGTAGCTCTCCGGCAGACTGTGTAAAAGCATGATCGATTGTAATTCGATGCTGACTTGTACGGATAATTCGGACATTTGGTCGACCATATCGGAGAATTCGTCGACGTGTCGTTGTACATCTCCGCCTTCGTCGAGTCGATGATTCATTAGCCGTTTCCACAATGATGCCTTTTTCGCCGGTCCTTTCGATTCGAAAATTGCTTCCAGCTTCAACCAAATTTCTCGGGCTGTTTCGCAGTATCAAATTTGCCTGAGTTCGGCACCGCCAACAGCGAGATACAAGTCGGCGTTCGCCTTTTCGTCCTCGTCTTTCCACGCTTGCAAATTTTCCGCTGCTTGCGTGAGCCCACGTTTTGTTTTTCGTCATGAGTGCCCGCATTCTTAGTCTGCAGGTATCGTAATTATCTTTGGTTAGCATTGGTATGCGCATTACGTTCGTAGCTTGACCGTCCATTTTGTTTGCAGTGGGGTTATATTTTCGCGTGTGTTTTCCACGTTGTCTTCTCGTCTTTTTGATTTCCAATTCTGATTGTGCAGACGATGTTCTGCTCCTGGGCCCATAACCTGTTGTAGCAGGAAATGAAATGAACGGGCGACTACTCGTACCAAAGATATTGTTTATTAAAAAGGAACTTAACAATGATTAGTATAAAAACAATTCAAGTGTTACGTCATGTTGAAGGAAAAGGCGCACTCGGTCTGGTACAACTGTCAGAAGTAGAGTGAGCGCATTAAGGCGTGGAGTCATTTGCCCTTTTACTCGTAACGCCCGGTCCGGCGCTGCAATCGCATAGAGCACGCAGCTTAGGGCGGATCCACAACAACTACGATTAATTTCAACTCTTAATGTGGACTTTACATTTCTTTAACTCCCGAAAGAATCCATTCTTATCGTTCACCGATCACAAGTGATGGACCTCCAATTACCGACTCTCCAACCAGACTCTTCCCTATTCTGTTCGTATCCCTTCTCATTACCTCGGGATCAACACCTCCCGATGACGACATTGCAACTTCGCTCCCCATCGACCTACTTCCTGATTAGTAATTTCAATTTGCAATTGCGTTGAAATGCGACGTCAGCCGATATACCTTCATCGGTTTGCGTCGTAGTTCAACTTCCGCGATTACAAAGTGACCCAATAAATTGTGATGTGCAATTACACAATTTCCAATGCAACGGCTGTGCGAAATGTGGGCAATCGATTGCGTTATCGCTCTGGGGGTTATACAGGTTCAAAATCGGCTGGCGTTTTTTGGTTTAAGTGCATCAATGACGTTATGTTCAACATCTTTATCTAGGTCGTCATTGATACACTTAACACGCGCAGTCGACCTCTGTCTGTTTTACAGATATTATCACGGGTACTGTTCTTCGGAATTTCGTGGTATTATTCCATGCAATTCGGTTCATATTCGCTCTACAAGAAAATCCCACGGATCGCACCAATGTGCGGTTCATCTCCTGACGGCGCGAACTTCCTGCATCAGAACTCATTCCGTTACAGAGTGGGAAAGCTGTGGAACTCCCTACCCGCGCAAGTTTCCCTGGGCGTTACAACCTGCAAAAAGAACTGTAACAGTTATTTGGTGGCATCTCAGGGCCTCGTGTCGGCGCTATAGATTCGCCTCTCCGATGAGAAGTATATTTAAAAAAAAAAAAAAAAAAAAAAACTTGCTCGGAGTCATTATCAGTGGAATGTTCCGTGTCAGGGACACACTTGAATATTTTCAAGTCAACTAAGTTATTTCTTTGATAATGACTGAATGGCCAGGCCGCCGAATCTAAAGAAAGCATAAAATTAATCAGCGTCATGGTCTATGGGAATGTATTGTGGCATAAACACGCATCAAGCATCACCAGGTCCGTCTCTGGGAAACTGACCTTTTCAGACCGAAGAAATATTGTATTCCAGCCCAACTTTTTCTCTTCTACAAATCCCAAATTAGACCCGCACTGGAATACTGTTTTGATTCTAAGCATGCGAGCAGATTACACCGGCAAAAAATAGAGCTTTTAAGCAATGGCGCTCCAATCCCACCGATGTTAACAGAACGAATTGTGTTAGAATCATAAACGCGTGCAACCAGGTGATTGATACCGCGAGGAAGGCTCACAACGACAGTGCCCAACTTGTTCGCGCTCCTTCTGGTCAATGGCAAAAGCTGTCAGCGGTAACTTCACATCCTCCTCTTTCCCTTCGTTGGTGATAGACAGCGGGACGTTAGTCACGAATTCAAAGGATAAGGCTAATGTGTTCGCGAAACCAATCCCAAAGATTGGTAATGGAAAAAGTCATCAATACAGAGTTGGTTAAGTATTTGGAGTGCAACGGACTTCTGAATGATCGTCAATACGGATTCCGTGGCAGGCGGTCCTCAGGAGACCTTTTGACACTTATAACCCATATATGGACATCTGCGATTGAACGGCATGGTGAATCAAGGGCGGTCGCATTGAATATCTCCAAGGCTTTTGACCGCGTCTGGCACCGGGCATTGCTGAGCAAACTTCGTTCATATGGACTTTCCCAACAGCTTTGCGACTGGACGAGGAGCTTCCTCGAGAATCGATTGATCCGGGTTGTTGTGGACGGCGAGTGTTCGGATCTGTATCCTGTCAATTCGGGGGTACCCCAGGGTTCTATTTTGGCTCCAACCTTGTTCTTGCTTCACATAAATGATTTGTTGGAGACAACGGATAACAAAGTGTTCAGTTTTGGGGATGATAGTACGCTTGTTTCCTCCTTTTCGAGTGATCGGCCGATTGGTGCATCAACGTCACACCAGCCGAGATGTAGACAGATTGACTCTCTGAACCAGGATCTAGATAAAGTCCTGCAGTGGGGAAAGGCCAATCTTGTCAACTTCAACGTAACGAAGACCCAGTATACAATATTCACAAAGAAAACTGGATCATCGGTTCCACAGCTGACGATGAGTGGCCGGGCCCTCGAGGCTGGGGGAAGTTTGAAATTGCTCGGCGTCACGGTCTGTGGGAATGTATCATGGCATAAACACGTATCTGGTATCGCCAGATCAGCCTCAGGAAAACTGAGTTATCTTTTTAGAGCCAAGAAATATTTTACTCCGGCCCAACTTCTTCTCCTATATAAATCCCAAACTAGACCCGCGCTCGAATATTGCTCTCATTTTTGGAGCTCGGCTCCTAAACATACCCTCGACCTACTTGAGAGCGTACAGAGACGAGCGATCCGCCTGATCGGATACTCGGCGCTGACGTCGGGACTACAGTCGCTATCACATCGAAGTCGCGTGGCCGACCTCTGTCTGTTTTACAGATATTATCACGGGTACTGTTCTTCGGAGATTCTTAGTATTGTTCCACGCAATTCGGTTTATATGCGCTCCACAAGACAATCCAACGGATCGCACCTGTTTGTGGTGCATCTCCCGACGGCGCGAACATCCCTGCATCAGAATGCGTTCCGTTACAGAGCGGGGAAACTGTGGAACTTCCTTCCTACGCGAGTGTTGCCGGAGCGTTACAACCTGCAACTGTTCAAAAAGAACTGCAACAGCTATTTGATGGCATCTGGGGCGCCCACTCGGCGCTATATGTTCGCCTCTCCCGAGAGAAGTCTAATAAAAAAATAAAAAAAATAAAAAATACCCTCGTCCCACACGATAGCATTCAAAGATAAGTAATCCGTCTAATTGAAAACGCATTACTATGCTATAGTTCACTATAACATCGAAGACGCTTGGCAGATCTTTACCTGTTTTACAAATTATTTATTTTATTTTATTTATTATTTATTCCAATGTAAGTAAATTACCTAGTAACTTAAATCTAGTAGCACTAGCAACTAAGGCTTTCGGCTAGTGTTTTACAAATATTACCACGGGGACTGTTCCTCCGAGAATCATATCATTTCAAGGAATCCAGTTGTTTCAACCCACAAGGCAATTACAAGGATCCCGTCAATTTGCAATTTACCTTTCAAATGCACGTACACCTCTAAACCAACATTTACTTTGTAAACAAACGATGAGAAGCCTCTCGAACTTTTCCCCATTCTAGCACAAGTGTTTGCAGTGGGCTAAAATAAAAGCTGTTTAAAAACAACTTCAACAATTGTCTAATAGCATCTCAGGCACAATGAAACAACAAAGGCTGTTAAACACTGTTAGTCGAAGGTAATGTTGGATATTTACATTATAATAATTAATAAATACATCAATAAATCAATATATAACAAAAATATGGTAGATTTTGCTGTGAATGAAGATAATAATAAACTAACGACAAGTCGTCTGTAACTTTTAACTTTATCCGAAGTTGCGTAAATATTAATTTCACAACAACAAGGCTTTGAAAGGTTTGTATTATTTTCAATACTGTTTAATAACATATTATTTAACCAAAATATTCGCAAGGTTCTACAATTTTATACATCCATTTGGTGACAAGAAAACATCATCAGTTTTTCACTTAATCACTACTCGGCCTACTAAGCTTCACCTATCACGCGAAATCAAATCCATTTCTTTAATAGCTCTTCCCTTCTACAATTAATTTCCTTTAATATTAATGTTGTATTAATCTCTGTCATTTGTGTAAACATTTGCAACAGCCGTCCACATATTCTCAACGCCTAAAACAATTCACAAATTAAAATGTATTTCACCTACTCGGTCGATACGACAAAACGCTGCGTTAGCATCGTTAATGATCCGCCATTTTTTCGGCACTTCGTGAGGCGTTTTTCGTTTAAGTGGCTGTACTGAGTGCGCACACTTGTTAGAATGTTGGAAGTTTAAATGCACTATTTAGACGGCGTGTAAAATAATTAAATATTATATATAATAAACTTAAATTATTTATTTATTTTCAGAGTACACCGATAATGAATTGTGTGTATTGCTCGTTGTATTTTAATTGGAAATAAACTTTGATGCTGTTGGGGCTCTACGTTTTCCTGGTGATTATGGATCTTGGGAAACATTCGTATATTATCAGTCTCTTCGTAATATATTTAATTTCTACTAATATTAAGTAAGGGGCTGTTTAGGGGGGAAGGTTCATGAAATATTAGCACATATTAATGGAGAAGGCATCTTCAATGCAAGGGCAGAGAAGGAAGTGCGCCCCATTAATGTGCTACTAGGCCGAAGAATATTGTCCAATATGAGCTGAGAGTGAATTTTAAAATTTAGTAATAATTATATAATTATACTTGAATTTTAGTATTATAACTGGAAAAGTATGCTGTTTGTATTAATTTTTTTCTCTCGGGGGTATAGCGGCGCGACTATGGAAATTACAAAAATTGAGCAGGTGACCGACCTATATCTCCTTTTTAAATGTGTGCCACATGCTTGATGAAGTACATTATTAGGGTACAGATGACTCGTGGATATTTCATATTACGCGAAGTAATTGACAGCAATTCCCATTGTTAGCGAACCAGCATTTAATCTTCCGAAGGATGCCTCAAAGATCAAGCGACAATTCCTGGCCACAAGATGTCAATTCCTGGAAAAAGCCACCAACAGGGTGGTGAATTGTTAGACGACGCCACAGCCACAACCTGTTGAATTGTTAGTGTTGCATCGTGCTCAATACATTTGTCCTTTTTTTGGTTGCTCGTACACTCGCTCTTCCCAGAATTTTGCTGTATGAACAAATATGTTCATCCTTAATTACCTTTTAATGACGTAGTCCTTCCAAGAACATGTTTGCTATTAACCAATTTACTCAATCTTTGTCCTTGTACCTATTAATTGTAAAATTCTTGTAATCGTACCTTTTGTTTTGTCTAACTAAATGTATGCACCATCTTTTGGAAGGTGTAATGTAAATTTTCGATTGGTTTTGAGATCGGTCTAGTTTTCGCTGTGATCGAGCCTTGTTCGTAATTGTTGGACATCTAATGTTCTACATTAGTGTACATCCGATGCGCACACCGGCGACAATGAAATTGGTTAAACTTGACGAACATCCACCATTTTGCATTTCGTCAAGTTGCAAAGGCTTCCTGATGATGTACGTGGACATCATCATTCTCCTCTATTAACTAGCCGCTTCAGGGCACGTGCATCCAAGCACGTGGTATCCTCCCTTCGTCTCTACTACTCTACAACAGGCTATGGGCCCAGCCATTCACCAGAGCACTGCGAAATAGAGTCACGGTTGGATAAACGCGTAGAAAACCTACAAATAACACAGCAAAGGTAAATTCTAGTCTATCAACAAAATGGCACCATCCACAGCGAGCATCGAACAACTGCGGGAGGATAATTTCGACACTTGGAAGCTGCAGATGGAGGCGATCCTAGTAAAGAACGACGCATGGGGCTATGTGACTGGGGATATGGTGAAACCTGAATCGACGGAGGCGCGCACAGGCGTGGTCGAGCAGTGGAAAACAGGAGACAGGAAGGCTAAGGCAGACATCATACTAGCGATCGGACCATCTGAAGTCAAGATCATCAAAGGGTATGAAACTTCCCGAGAAGTATGGGAGAAACTCATCTCCGTGTACGAGTCAAAAGGTCCGGCCGGAAAAGCCAGTCTACTGAAGAGACTGACGCTTCATCGGATGAGCGATCGCGACGACGTGCGAACACACTTAAGTGACTTCTTTGACACCGTCGATAAATTGAACGACATGGAAATCGAAATCAACGACAATCTGCTATGCATCATGCTCCTGTATAGTCTCTCCCCGAAGTTCGAGAACTTCAGATGCACCATAGAATCCCGAGACGAGTTACCTTCACCGGAGACGCTACGAATCAAGATAATCGAGAAAAGCGACGCCAGGTGCACCAACGAACGACATGAAGCCGAAGGCGCGATGGCCGCCAAACAACGCGACACGAGGACAGAGGATAAACGCCATGTACACAATCACCCCGGAAACCGGCAAAAGCCTTCCTACAAATGCTACCATTGCGGAAAAGCCGGGTACAAGGTCGCCGAATCCTACTCTCTCAACAGAAAAGGACCGGGATCTTCTAAAGATCAAGGAAAGGAAAACAAGACGTACAACTATGGTACAAGTGTACTAGCTTACACCAACTCAGCGCAACACGGATTTCAGGCTTTTAAGTCGACTGTCAGTAAGGGGTGGTGCCTGGGCAGCGGAAGTACATCCCACATGTCGAATAACACCGAAGCATCTCGGGGCAGCCACTCGGCGCTATAGGTTCGCCTCTCCCGAGAGAAGTCTAATAAAAAAAAAATTCGAAGGATACAACGAAATTCATCCGATGAAACCAAACCTTGCCAACAGTGCCTCAACCGACATCACCGGACGAGGCGACATAAACATCACCACCCAGTACAAAGGCAAATATCGAAACGTAAAAGTGGATAACGTTCTACACGTCCCCGATCTGCGGGCGAATCTAATGTCTGTGAGCAAAATCGCTGACAGAGGATTCACAATCACTTTCGATAATAAAGGAGCGAAAGTAACGAAGTCAAAACGGCAGGTTATCTTCGAGGCTGTAAGGAAAAACGACCTGTACTTCGTTCCAGCAAGACTGAAAGAAACCCACGCAGCCGTCGCTACAACTACCCAGGATATATCACTACTGGAAACCTGGCGCCGCAGACTGGGTCACTTGAACATTAAGGATTTAACTTCGAGCCACAAAAACGGGCCTATACGAGGAATGTTTTTCAGGCAGCACACACAAGACATGAAGTGCGATATTTGCGCTCTCGGGAAAACGACGAAGCTTCCATTCCCGAAGTAGTCAGCGTGAAAAACCGGCATATTGGACCTGGTTCACACCGACACTTGCGGGCCAATGAGCATCAAAACGTTGGGCGGCTCTGTATAGTTCGTCACGTTCATTGACGATTGTTCTAGGTGGTGTACAGTGAAAATGATCAAAAGCAAGAGCGAGGTTTTAAACGCCTTCAGAGATTTTAAAGCGTTTGCCGAAAAACAGACTGGAAGGAAGATCAAGAGCTTACAGTCTAACAACGGGACCGACTACGTCAACAACGAATTCAATACCTTCTTAAGGAAAAACGGCATCCACTACAGGCTATCAGTGACTCACACACCTCAGCAAAACGAAGTAGCCAAAAGAAAAAACCGGACCCTGGTGGATATGGGTAGATGCCTCCTCATACAAGCAAATCTGGCTACAAGATTTTGGTGAGAAGCAGTCAACACAGCAAACCACATCAGAAACAGATGCCCGACCAACACACTCAACGGAAGAACCCCATACGAAGTGTGGTCTGGAAACGCTCCAAACGTAGGACATTTTAGTGAATTTGGATGCGTTGTCTACTCACTAGAACGAGGACCAAGGAAATGTAAATTCAGCCCCAAGCCCAAAAAAAGGATTTTTGTCGGCTACGCTGACAAATCGAAAGCGTACAGGATTTGGCTCCCCGACGAACGAAGAATCGAAATTGCGAGTGACGTAAAGTTCTTCGAAAAACATAACGACCGGAGTCCCGCCTCCAACGATTTTCGGCCAACAATCAACAAACCTGATACGGAAAGTGCCACGGTCGAATTCATCACACCGGATACAACACATAACGAAACGAAATGAAGCAACCGGGTAACCAACAACCCCAACCAACACATCTGACACAATCATCACAAGAAGAGGACCAGGAAGAATACAGATAGAAAGGACTGGACTCAGGGGAAGACCTCGAAAACTATTTCAAGAATGCGACATCACTTCGGAGACCGCGGGAGCAGCTGAAGTTCCTATAAAAGAAGCAACAAGCGGTCCAGACACCGAGGAGTGGATAAATGCCATGGCGCAAGAAATCGAGGCCATCATCGGAAACGACACTTGGACTGTGGTAGATCGGCCGAAACAAGACAAAGTCATCGGCAGCCGTATTGTCTTGCGGAACAAATCGAATCCCGACGGCACGCTAGAACGAAGAAAGGCACGCCTCAGGATTCTCCCAAGTACCCGGAATTGACAACCACCAGACGTTCGCTCCAGTTGCAAGAATGAACTGCATTTGAATTACGGTCGCCCTAGCCGCTCAACACAACATGAGCATCCGCCACCTTGACGTTGTAACGGCCTATCTAAACGGCGAGCTCATTTACTAAACGGCGACAATTTACATGGAGATCCCCAAACACACCGCCGTTGCCCTGGAGAGATAAATTAAATCCGGAAAAAGCAGAGAAAACATTTTAAGCAAAACAAATGCTAACGTAACTGCAAAAGGCGAATAAGGTATGTTTGCTAAACAGAGCTCTATACGGACTTCGCCAAGCAGGGCGACAGTGGCACACGAAGCTGAGCTGCGAGCTCCAACGCCTCAGTCTCAAGCAGTACACTGCCGATCCTTGCATATTCTTTGAAGGAACAGGAAAGGACATACTAGCGGTCACCGTATACCTGGACGACATTTTAGTTTCCTCACAAAGCACAGCAAAGATCGAGGAACTATCGAAGCAACATTCAAAAGCATTTAACACAAAGGACCTCGGCGAAATAAAGCATTGTCTTGGAATCGAATTTCATCGAGTCAAGGAAGAACTGCGGTGACTCAAACCAAATACATATCCGGAGTCCTGGACCGTTTCAACATGAGCGACTCGAAGCCCGTGAGAACACCCCTGGACAGCGGCACTATACTACAGAAAGGGAAGGGCAACCCGACAGAAACCTGCTGTTTAGAGAGTTAATTGGATCTCTCATGTACCTGGCAGTATGCACAAGACCAGATATAGCCTTTGCCGTGAGCAGATTGAGCCAATTCAACAGCTATTTCGACGAGCATCACTGGAAAGCCGCCAAACGTGTCTTACGCTACCTGAAAGGCACGCCGAACATTGGGTTATCCTATAAAACGAGCGGCAAATGTCTCGCCGGATACGTCCATGCGGACTGGGCCAACTGTCCGGACGACAGGAGATCATACACTGGGTATGCCTTTATTCTTAACGGCACACCTGTCCCATGAGAATCGCGTAAACAAAGAACCACCGCGCTATCATCCACAGAAGCAGAGTATATGGCCATATCCGATGCGGCGAAAGAGGCCTTACATCTACGAAGACTGATTAGTCAACTAGGATTCGCCTTAGCAGACAAGCTGAAGTTATTCAACGACAACAACGGTGCTCGGAAGATGGCTGAGAATCCCGTATTCCACTCCCGGAGCAAACATATCGACGTCCGACATCATTTCATCCCTGAAGCACTGGACAGCGGAAGACTCTCGGTCGAATACATGCTCACGGAACAAATGCCTGCAGACATTCTCACTATGGCCCTATCCAAACCGAAGCACGAGAGGTGTCCCGACCTCTTAAACCTGACGTAAATTTTTCGCACTGGTGCGCTCATCGAGGGGAAGTGTTGAACATCTAATGTTCTACATTAGTGTACATCCGATGCGCACACCGGCGACAATGAAATTGGTTGAAGTTGACGAACATCCCCATTTTGCATTTCGTCAAGTTGCAAAGGCTTCCTGATGATGTACGTGCACATCACTCTCCTCTATTAACTAGCCACTTCAGGGCACGTCCATCCAACCACTTGGTATCCTCCCTTCGTCTCTACTACTCTACAACAGTAATAAAAATAAATATATATTGTTTGAACCATTGCTTTTTTTGGTGTAACTTGAATACTATTACACGTAAAAGCATTGGTCCTTCCAGCCGGATCATTAGTGAAAAAGACTCAATTAGTGTTATTGCACTGTGCGTAATACAGTGCACTGTGACTAAAAGCGAGGGAAGCATACGCAGCGAGTCGATTTTCATACACCTCAGCAGCAGAATCCAGCAAGTCAGATCATCCAGGTGAGTCTTAGAGTGGTAAAGTTTAGTCAAGTGATTACCTAGATTTGTTCACAATCCTACGAAGTTGGGCCCTAATACCTTGCAAATTATTGCCTTTATTTCTGATTTCTCGATATAAAATTTCTAAAGTAAATTCAGTTATTTCAATTCTTCTTCCAAAATGTCAGAAGAACAGGTTAAGGCATTAGTAAATAAGCCGGCTGGAACCAAGAAATCCTTGGCTAATTATAACAATTTTTTAAATAATCCCGCACTGACGTTCCCGCTCTGGAAAAAAGGTTTTCTGAAATAGAAACGGGTCGTGACAAATTTATGTCCTTTCAGGAAGCTCTTGAAGGGTTACTAGAACCCACTGATGAGCTTATTGAACATCAGACTATCGTCGATGACTCGTATTATAAGACATATGGTATTGCTGTGAAACTTTTAGGTGAACACCCTAAAAAATATACACCGGTTGCTCCAGATACAGCAGAATTGCAAGGTGTCAACGAGTTCGATGGTAAGGCAATTACTAACAACATAAGCCCTCATTAACACCAGCTGAAAGTACTTACGCAACTAATATCAGCAAAGTTACAGAATTGATAAAAAAATCGAAATCAAAAAAGGCTGCGGGTCTCGATAATATTAACAACAAATTAATCAAAGCACTTCCACCTGCTGCAAGTAACTATTTAACGTTCATTTTCAACGCTTGTCTTAAGAATTGTTATTTTCCGGACTGTTGGAAAACAGCAAAAGTAATACCTATCCCGAAACCAGGCAAACCGAAGAACAGCCCCGAAAGCTACAGACCTATTAGTCTACTTGGCTGTCTAAGTAAGCTCTTAGAAAAAATCATTAAGGAAAGGATTGATCGTTTTGTGGAAGACAATAACATCTTACCAAACTTTCAGTTCGGTTTCCGTAGTGGTCACAGCACAATCCACCAAGTTTTGCGCATTAAAAACCACATAGCTGGTAAATTCATCGACAAGGAGTCTTCCATCGAGCCCGTTAGTCAATGTGCTTCACGGACCTTCAGTTGCACAGGAGCAGCCTGCAATTGCTTGCTAACAACAGCACAACTCCACAGCTTGAGGGTTCGCAAAATGTTGAAGCTTTAAGCCAGCAGATATTGTCCCACTTGTCGCGAAATGCAATCGACAATTCCCACTCCTCGCTCTTATCCGCTATTTCGTTGCCATCGTTTGATGATCCTATGATTCATGGTTAGGTTTCTATGATTTGTTTCACTCCTTGGTGCATGAAGATTTGAAAATTGCGCCTGTTAAAAAACTATTTTATTTAAAGGGCTGGCTTAGAGGTGTAAAGGATATTATTTTTTGGAATTTTAATTTGATACCTGTATTCGGCTTGTGGCCGTCTTCTAGATTCGAATTAACGCTTCGGCCATATGTTCGGACTCTGAATGAAGACGCATTTTGTATTTGTTTATTTTCTTTATTGATTAATAAGATTTAACGATCGTTTATTTGTGGCCTTTTACTTGTGGTAGTCTTCCAGATTTGAACTCCTGCTTTGGCCATAGATTCGGCATCTGGAACTTTACTGATCGAGAAATAGAAATGTGCCGCCCTTTTATACTTTTGGTCATTGAGATTTGTCAAAGTTTTTATTGTAAAAATTCCAAAAAGCACCAACAAGGTTTCGTGTGCTTCAATTGGAATAGGGTTCTGAGAAGTGACTAGGAATTTATTCGAATAAATTCCCGGAAGGAGAAATCATGAAATGCATTTAGAGTTAAGCATTTCATGATGTCGGGCTTATTAGGAATTGAATCAATGTATGACAAACGGACTTTTGGTTAATTTTGTCGTGCTTGTGATTCAGTTGGGGAAACATGATTTGAATTATAGGTAAGGGTGAGGTAATTAGGAATTGGGGCAATGTGTGACAAATTAACTTTTGGTTTAATTCATCGCTCAATGGTTCATTTTGGGATAGGGTTAAGGTTATAGGAAATAATGGGGATTGGATGGGAGTAGTGATTTAAGATCACTACAGGGGTGAAGCAGCTGAAGTGATTGCAGCAATCGGATCGTCTGATGCAAATTATCAGATCGCATGGGAACTCTTGAAGGATAGGTATGATGACCGTAATTATATACGTGATTGTCACATTAAGGCCTTTATAGATATGAATTCTATATCCAAGGAATTTTCATTCCGTTCTTACAAAAACACTTACGCGTGCTTCAAGCGTTAAACGAGCCCATAGACTTTTGGGATTCTATATTAATTGCAGTACTTCGTGAAAAACTCAATCCTTCGGCGCGTGAACGGTGGGAAGATTATATTAGCAATATAGCTCGGCCTACTAAAAAAAATTTCATTGATTTCCTTAAAAGACGTGCTCATTTAGAGGGTGTTCGAACTCGAGCGTCTGGCGCTAAGCCCACTCAGGAAAGACCAAATGCACGTCGCAATAATCAGTCGCAGCAAACATTCGTGGCTTCCACTCATAGTTGCGTTTTTTGTAATGATATTAGTCATCTGGTTTATACGTGTACTCAATTTTCAGCATTAGCACCCCGCGCTCGCTATGAGGCAGCTAAAAACGGCGGTTGGTGCATAAATTGTTTAAAAAAGGGTCATCGAGCCTCTAAATGCTATTCTAAGAAATGTCATAATTGCAAGCAACGCCATCATACATTACTACATTTTGACAGTTTGGCAGATGTATTTGTGGTTTCGTAGGTTGACACTTTGGCGAGAGTTTGTTGTCCATCGGTTGAAGGTTTTCGTTGCAGCGTTCCGCCGAGCACTGCTAACACCCAGAACAATACGAAGCGAACAGCACAATGAAACACGAAAATTGTTTGTTTATTTGTATTTTTACTTTTATTATTTCATCTGCCTTGTTTTTACATCATCATTATCGTATAGAGTATAATTTATGTCTAGTTTCACGAAATCTAACTCCACATGTTACGGAACTGTCTTATTGTTACAATTGTAGTTACCACACACGAAAGAAAAACCACGTTACTCCGTTAATGTTCAACACGGTTAAAACACATTACAGAACACAAGTTTCTCGGTTTAAATCTTAGCACACGTACGACTCGACCTTCTCAATTAACTTCTTCTATCGCGACCTGATTCGAATATCTTGACTAGAATCTCTTCGTTAGAGATACTCGCAGTTCGACTATCTTCGTTGGCCTTCAATCGTTAGACTCTCCTGTGCGACTCTTCGATATAGACTAATTGTCTCCATCCTAAAAATATCCCATTCGAATTACTCAACCCGCATCTGCAAAGGAAAATTTCCCCATCCAATCTGCTAACAGACTTTCCCATCGTACCTGCTTTTTTTGTTTTTTTATCGGCACTACAACCGGGAACCGGTCTTAGCCTTATTTAGCAAGTCTTAAGGCTTGTTAAACTTTCCATGATAATTTGTTTTTCCGGTCAAGGTCATTAGTCTTGCGTCAGAGGCTCCCCGACGGGTATCTGTTATCAGCATTAAATTTCCCTTTGCATCTCAAAAGGAGAATTTACCATATGATCTGAAATGGAGAAATCTTACCTAATAATCATCATTATCACCATTCGTTGTTGGAGGTCGGAATCATGTTTCTTTTGTTTCAGGGTCGGATGCCGCCGCTTACTCTCCGATCTTTCCGTAGTTTATTTGCACTACACATCTGGTATGCGGGCAAAGGATCGCATGCACTTCGGATGGGTGCACGGACTATGGGATATGTTTAGGTTAGCCATCTGGCTTAAGCTAACAAAGCTCTTGTGTGTTTCCACTGGGTAATAAAATGAACCGTGGGATTGGTATCGTTCCTTTGTTAGGGTTTTCGAATCATAAACATCTAGCGAGCAATCTTCGTTAAGATGTTTATGATTGCATGACCATTCGACGGCAGCTAAACGACATGCCTTGTTTGCATAAGTGTGCCTTTGCATTAGGTCATGCCAGGGATTTAGGTGCTAATTGCATTTAGCTACCAGCGTATGCATCCGTTGTTCGGTTTATTTACCGACAATGGTATTTCTTTGGAAACATCGCGTTAATGTTTAGGATGAGAGATTGGTGACCTGTATGCGATGCTTGCTGCATTTGACGCATTGCTTAGATGCGATGCTTTAGCTGCCCTTTTGAATTGGGGTAGAATACCATGTATGTATGCGTTGAACTCGATATTGGAAGCTTTTGAACGTTAAGTTCTTTGGTTTTTGATATCGGGTTCAACGTTGTTGCAATTTCATATAACCTTTGTTACAGGTATGGTAATGACTATTGGGCCACGTGTCTGTGGGCACGTGTGCTGCGAAAGGTGAGTAGAGTTCCTTGGCGGAAAGGATAACTCATCTGTAAGGAATTGTATGGTTCGTCGAACCGCTTCAACAGTACAAATGATGCATCTCAGGCAACCTCGCATTTCGTGGAGAAAGATACACGCATGAATAATCAAACAACATCACAGGCTCTATTAGCTACCGCATTGGTTGATATTGTCAACCATCAAGGCAAAAGCAAAATGTGCCGCGTATTTTTGGATCCAGGATAGCAAGCCCATTTCATGACTGAGGAAGTGGCGAATCTATTAAATCTTGTCAAAAACCTGCTAATGTTTATGTTACTGGAATTGATAACACAAATGTTAAGTATTCTGTCAGAGCACCGTTGCGTTCTCGTGTCGGCAAATATGCGAAATTAGCTGAATTTCTATTTGTGCCTCAGATTAGTCAAGCTATGCCGTCAATCACCATCGATCCGAACTCTTTTGATCTACCTAAAAATATTCAATTAGCTGATCCTGAATTCTTCAAATCTTCGAAGGTTAACCCATTGATTGGCTCAAATTAGTTTACAAATTGCTCAGCATTGGGCAAATATCATTGAAAAATCGGCCCAATACTGTACTTCAAAAAACACAATTTGGGTGGATTGTTGCTGGCGAGTTCGATCCATCTTCTCGGGTATCAAGCGCGTCTTGCCATGTTTCCATAAATTCGGGCCCCCCGATGTAAACTTAACCCGGTTTTGGAAATCTGAGGAACTCTCCACTCGCCGAATCTTGGCACCTGAAGAAATGGCTTGTGAGGATCATTACGATAGATATACTATTAGGAAGTTTGACGGACGATATGAAGTAAAGTTGCAGTCTAATAATAAAAGGGTTGCGTTAGGCGATTCTTATTCCGCCGCATTAAGACGCTTCCATGCTTTGGAGCGTAATTTTCGTCGAAAGCCCGAGGTACAACGCGAATACATCGCATTTCTGGATGAATATCTAACGTTGGGACATATGTCACTTGAAATGAATCAAGAAGAGACGGATAAAGGATTTTTCCTTCCTCATCATGCTGTATTAATGAAGGATAGCGTAACAACAAAGATTCGAGTTGTCTTTGATGGTTCGGCTAATACTTCAACGGGTATCTCCTTGACACCCTCATGGTAGGTCCGAAGCTACAGGAGGATTTATTTAGCATCCTTTCTCGATTTCACTCTCACATTTACGTCCTCACGGCTGACATCGAAAAAATGTATCGTCAGGTTCGTGTCAATGCCTCCGATGCGCAATATCAAAAAATTCTGTATCGACACAATATTTCTGAAATTATTCAGATATACAGGCTCAATACTATAACCTACGGGACAGCTTGTGCTTCATACTTAGCTATAAAAACTCTTTTTAGACTTGCCGAAGACGAGAAGGATAAGTTTGCTCTCGCGAGCCCTATATTGCGTATGGATTTTCATGTTGATGACTTGCTTACTGGTGCAAATAACATCGCCGAATCAACTCTATTGTGTGATGAACTCATTTCTCTACTAAAGACAGGTGGATTTTGTTTGAGAAAATGGGCATCAAATCATCCAGCATTGCTTATCGAGAATCAAGCGCATCCAAATAGCGCACACATGTCACTGGATCCTAATTCAGCTATAAAAACTCTAGGGATTCGCTGGCACTCTCGTGAATATCACTGGGCAAAATAGCATCACAAAGAGAAGTATCTTATCTCAAATCTCCAAGCTATTCAATCCCATTGGACTCCTTGGTCCTATTATAGTATATGTTAAAATTCTTACTCAACTATTGTGGAAAGCTGGAGTTGCTTGGGAAGAATCTGTCCCAATAGAGATTCACTCAGCATGGTCTGATTACCGTTCCCAGTTGCATTTGATAGAAAAAAATTAAATTTCCTCGTGCAATAACTATACCAAATGAGGTTAATGTACAATTGCATGGCTTTTGCGACGCTAGCGAGAAGGCTTATGGGGCTTGCCTCTACTTGCGTTCCACTGATACACAGGGACAAGTCCATATCCGATTAATTGCTTCTAAATCTCGTGTTGCTCCTGTGAAGCCACTGACCTTGTGGCGGTTCCTCCAAACCCCACTGTTACTTACCTGAAGAACCCCCACAACTTCGACCCAACCATATCAGTTTCTCTAATGCAATCGCATTAACACCTTAAATACTTTATGCATCTAGGTTATCTAAGGTATAACCTTTCATGCATCTCTTCTCATACAAATATCCTATAAGAGTTCTTTCCTAACTTATCATGAATCCCAAAACCTATTCGGTACCTTCGGTTGCAAGCAAATTCCAACCTTCCACACCTGCACCGCAATCTCCCCGCAGCATAAACATTTCCTTCCCAAGGATAATTAATGCTTTCAATGCATTATCGGGAAATTCCTGTAAAGAATTTTTCCTTCAAGGGCTGTTGCGGATTCGCATTTGAAACAACCGGCGAATTCGCAATAATTAATTCTGTGGCACCACTTGAACAACATGTGGCATCACCTTTAACAATGTCAGCAATCAGCTGACATTTATGAATTCTGTTGGTTGTCACTTGACACCCATTTTTACTTTTTGTTTTTCTTCTTCGTTAACTTCTTGAGACGAGCGGATATCCAATCAACACAATCCTCGACTATTGTTTGTAAATCCAAAGAAATCGAGTCCATCCTTTAAATAAAGTAATTTATTAAGACAATAAACTCACCGCGTTGTATTGTTGGTTGATGGATTGAGGAATTTTGCTGGAATTGATCAGGTATTCAGGTCACTTTTTCGTTTAATAGCACAATTTGGTTTCAGGAATCATTGCTGACGCCATTGCTGTGTTGCCGTATTCGTTCGAGAATTCAAACTCCAGGAGACACCATAGTGTTCCAAACGCGTGTGTTCAGCGCTTGTTTGACACACAAATCTCTTTGGCCAGGAGACACCATCGTGTTTCTGACCGCGTGTATTCAACGATTGTTGGATACAACAAGGGTATACATGCATCATGTAGCAATGCATCTCTGCATTAGTGACCAAGAACCGAATTTCCAATTAGTGTAGATATTCACACTAGAGTTCGATCCTGGCGTCGCCGTAGCTGCCATGCATAATTGACACAGATGGTATACACAACCGTCATTATGTAACCATCTAAATTCCTTTCCGAAGACTTGCAACTATTGATTCAGCTGCAAGTACTTCTCTTGGAAATATTTCTTTGTTTGAATCTTCAAGCAATCGCCGACGTCGCGCTTAGCCGCCGGATTGGATTCAATAGCATAAACATATGCAAAGGAATCGGATTCTCCCAGTCGGCAGAGATACGATATACGATCTCCATTGTATAAAGTATCGCAATCCCTTTTAGCATCTAATGAGTGGCTGCTATTTCCTCAGCTGACCTTCATTACCGAGCGATGCCTTAGGTCGTTTCCCTTTTGTTCTTTTTCCTTCGTTGTAGGTTCCGTTTATTCTTGGCTAAAGGCATCGATAACCACGGTGATGTGTACGAACACACGCATACACCACCTCGTCCCAGGATTGTTGCGTGATCTTGACGGGGGGCGGTAGAAGGGGGTCAAAATGTGGGGACGAGGGGTATGGGGCTGCGGCGAGATTGGAAAGTGGGTGAGAGATTCGATCTTGGGCACGGTTCAGAGGACAAATGGCCTGAACTTTCGTGGGCGGGGCCTGAGGGATTGAGAGTGTGCGATCTGTGGAAATTGGTATATTTAGCACCTGTTTTAAGGTCAAAGAACGGAAGGGAGCTGGGGTTGGGGGCGGGATGAGACGTGGGGGGGGGGTGGTTTGGTTGGTGTTGGGCAGGATGACAATACGGGAATGTGTGAAGGTTTGGGATAAGGAATGCGGTCACGGCGAGATAAAAGGAGGGAGGATCGTTTGAACCTAGGCTTGGGAGAGGGTTTGGTGGGTCGAGGACGCGAGTACGCGTGCTTCTGGGAATGGGGAACGGAGTGTGCATAATATCTGGCTTGGGCAGGGATTTTACAGGACGAGTTGTACCTGGACCGCGGGGCCCTCTGGAGGATTTTGGAGGAAGAGCGAGTGTCGATTTGGGGCGGACAGTACTGTTGTTATATCCATGCGTGGGTATAGGTGAAGACGGCAATGGTTTTGACGGTTTGTTGGGGTTGATTAGGGATAACGGCATCCTTGTTTTTTCATTTTTAAACATTTTTTTATTTTCTTTTTATATTCTTAGCTTCTAAATTAAAGGCTAGACAAAAAATGCTTAAATTCTAGCTTAATTATCTTATATAATAACTTACTGGTCTTTCGTAGACGCTCTAAGCTAAACATTACTTAATATGTATATAATTTGCCTTTCGGCGACAGAACTTTGTGGCTGTAATTATAATTATTTGAAAGGCAAAGAAAAATTTGAAAAACGTTGTCAATTTTTTTTGTTTTTTTTTTTTTTCTTAAAATTTAACTTACTTAACTTACCTATTTTTTTTTTTTTTTAAATTTTTAATTTTATGTAAAAGCTCTTAACTTAACTTAACTTAAATCTTATACTACCCTAATTCTAGAAAAGCTAAGTCTATGTAAGCTAGCTGATGATAGTATGATTCTATACCGACTTTGGTATCCAGGTCTTTATATGCCATTCAACCACCAGAACTGTTGACGCTGTCTAATACTATCGTCCCCGTCTCTGTGGGAGATAGCCCTACTGAAGCGCAGGAGCTCTTCTTCGGTGCGCGTTACTTCCCGGTCGTAGCACAATCGCCAGTCTACAGATGATCTACTTACATGATAGATCAGCGGAATTCGGGATCTATCCTGTATAAGCCCTTTCATGTCCAAATCAAGGAACGCCTCTGGTGGAACGACATCCTGCCGATCCTAGAATGCGCATTATGCGAGAACGAGCTTGCGCGGCGAAATCAGCACAGTCAGAGCCTATCAGGCAGGATCATATTTGATGGTCACATCGCATATAACAAAGTTTCACTACGTATTGTATATTATTTCATCATTTTTATTGTGACTGGTGACGTGTTTTGATTAAAAAGTGTTTGTATTTTGGAGAGGAACAATACATTGGGAAAGGAACGATGCCGTGATTTGCATTTTATTCTTTATCCTTTGTCGTTTTTTTTTTGTTTCTTTTCATAATCTTGATGTGCTGTATCTTCAGAAAGAACAGGCACAGGAGAGTATTACGCATCATTATTGGACAAATTGAACCACGAAATAAAGAAAAAACGGTCCCATATGGCGAAGGGAAAAGGTTTGTATCATCACGATAACACACCGTCACCCACGTCCTTGAAAGCGATGATCAAATTGTACCAATTACGATTTGAATTGGTTGATCACCCACCGTATTCTCCAGACTTGGTCCCCACCGACTATTATCTGTCCCCAAACCTCCAGCGGTCGCTTCAGGGAAAGAGACTCACATCGAATGAGGAAGTCAGAGCTGAAACCGCGGCAAATTTCGAAGGCTTGGACGCTTCGTACTTTTCGAGTCTGCTTGGAAAGCTGGAAATTATTTCACCTTTTTTTATTATAGTATGCACTAGAAATACCACCCATAGTGGAGTGTGGTCTATCAACATATACAGAAAAACCAGTGTATTTACTAGTTATCGTAGCAGCTGGTCAAAGCAAAGGGAATCTTTGCTATGACAATAAGGTTATCTCAACGCAGCCAACTTGAGAACAGCGTTATGCTACCTGGCCCTCATCAGACCAATGATGATCTATGGATGCCTAGTGTGGTTCAATGTATTTTCAAATACGATGGAAAAGATTCGGGTTTCCAAAGGCAATGTGTCGGCCTTAGTTTATATCAGGTCTTATGAGAGAATGCATTACAAGGCTTCGGTTAAGCAGAGGCATTCCTTGAATTCAGAATGTCTTTGATTTTCCACAAAAGAATATGTAAAATATGAATATATGGTTGAATAGGACGTTATTTCTGAGAGTCCAAAGGGAGGTCAGTAAACTTAAGGCTCCAGCAGCTCAATCGAGCAATGCTCAGCACCATGCCATCACAAACAGAGGAGTTACACTTCCATACGTCAGCAGCTCCATAGCTTGAATACCAATTAAGACGTTACACCTATTCGATTTATATTTTTCATTTTTTTATTGGCTTGAATGATGTCGAAATATAAAACCCGATACATTTGGTGCACGTATATAGTCGCTCTAATCAACAATTGAATTAGTTCCAATGCCAAGAATTAGGAGCTACTTGCCTTTGACGATGCAGATGGTTCATTGTTGATCATAAGAGGTAGCCTTGAGTTTTCATGCTATTAGATTCTACTCAGTTAGATACTCTGTGTTGGTATATTTTGTTGAAGTCGGAATTCAATGAGTTGAGCATATCTTGCCGATAATCGGATTTATAGAACGTTGGAATGGACACAACACACTCAAAGTTCTGCCATCAGCAAATTATTGATTGGGATTGCAGATAATAAACAAAAGATCTGTAATAAAAAAGAGAAATAGCGTAGGTCAAAATACGGAGCCCTGGGGAGCATTAATTGAATTGAAAGCAGTTTTGGCACCCTCCAAAACCACTTGAATTCAGTGATCAAGAAGATAGTCTGCTACCCATTGAAGCATTGTATTATTAACTCCATACAAATGCATTTTGTCAACAGGATTCTGTGAGTTCCCTTTTCGGTATCAAGGGCGGCAACCGTAGTTTCACCGAAGGAGTAGATACTTTTTGGCTAGATATGCAATCACATCTCCTCTGAAACTGTTGCTATGAGACCACATTATCGGTTGCAGTTCGTTTATTTACAGATATTCCGGCAGTAGACGGTTAATCAGTGATTTCGTAACTTTGGATGGAATAGGAATAACTGCTACGTGTGGATAAGAAGAGATTTATTGCCCTTGTTGGAAGTTGGTTCAATATTGGCCGACTTCCACTTATTTGGGAATCGATCAGTTGAATAGAATATGAGATCAGGCAGTGATGAGTTAGTACTGAAATGCGTAATGGTGGGAAGATATGTAGCATTTCTAACAGATGCACACACAAACCACAAGCAATTAGTGAAGAACAACACCGAAAAAAGATCGAAGACCCGTATATCATGGCAAAAAGATAATAATTCCACATCAGTTGAGAGTACTTGAGAATAACGATCGAATCCGTACACGCGGCAGTGGCCTGATATGTTGAGCATTGGTTTAAGTTTTTAGTGATTCTAACCGTCAAAGGGTATGTTCAAATCACACGTTCTTCACTATGGTCGCAAACGCTATAGATTCCCTGCAAAAGGAAGGAATTCAACAACGGGGAGGAAACTCATTATCAGGTAGAGTATTCTACATTCGTGTGGTTCGGCTAAAGAATGGCTCTCTATGTTTGTTTGTGGGCCTGAAGCTGACTTTCAAGGTGATCTGATGCGCATTCTCAGATTGATTCGTATCACGGGAAAATGTCTGAATGGGCGGAACACATTCAGCGAGTTCAGTTGAGCAAGTACCGTGATAATACCTATAGAAGAGAGAAAGAGAAGATAAGTTGCGCCTATGTTTTAACGACGGAATTCATCGGCTCACAGAGGGGTCCCCAATAAGTTTCACTGCTCGTTTTTGCATCCTATCGAGCACGAGTAGTGCAGTTTTAGATGCGCCTGACCAAATATGGGAGTTGAACTCCATTTTGGAACCAATATACGCCTTGTAAATAGTGGCCAGGTAAGATTATTTACTTTAACTTTTTCGTAGGGAACCTTTTTCTCTGTCTCAATTGTTTTGATCCTATCAAAGCTCAATCCGTTAATCTCCACTATGACGGACGGAAATTGTGATCTACTATAATTTTTCTATCTTTTAAAAAACGAGAGTTTACTAGATGAATTCCGTTTGTTACAATATATAATGTGACATTCCATGGAGAGAAATCCCACAAATTATTCCACTCATCATCATCATCATCATCAGCAATACAACCGGGATCCGGTCTTGGCCTTGTTTAGCAAGTCTCTCCACCGGTATCCGGTCCCTATCCGAGACTTGTTAAATTGTCCATAATAATTTGTTTTTCTGGGCAAGGTTATTAACCTTGCGCCTACCTTTCTCAGGATGTCGCTGCATGCATTGGTTCATTACTCGGCGGGTGCCAAAGTAGCTATCCAGGGGCGTCACGTAGAGACTGCATGTGAACTTGGATTGAACAGGGACAAGGATCATCCTGGCCTTCGCCGGGTTGAAAGCAGAGATTTTACCCTGTATATTCGCTCCCATCCCTCCACAAATTATCAAACTCGGTAGCTCGTATTTCCACACTTGACACTTGGGACTGTTTAGGTTGATTAATCCCTTGTGATGCGATTGTACAACAAATAATAGACAATTGTCAGATTTCTCAAAGGCGCAGGCTTTTTTACGGAATAGATATCCGTAGTGAGGCAGGCTCGTCTTCCAGTTTAATCAGATTACAGGAAATAGTAAATGTTTTAGTACGTCTCACATACTCATCTGTTCTGTTAGAATATTCCAGCCAGTTGGAGTTGTGTACATTTTAAACGCCACAAATAATAATGTCGAATGCTGGGTGGTTGATCTGTATCAAGTCGACGATGTGAGAAATATGTTTGAAGAATATCGCTGGTTGATCTTCTTTTAGAGGTCAGTAAAGACAACAAGGAAATTTGGGCGGACCTCTTAACACGATTATTATGAAAATAGTACCCAAGTTAGTCGGTTCTAAGGCGTCCTCCCTTTTGCAAGTTAAATCAGACTAGCTGAAGATGTTGGCGCAAGACTAATAACCTTGCCCGGAAAAAAAAAATTATTATGTAAAATACAGACTCTGCGTTTAAAATGATATCTCGCCTGTAAATCTTATCCTGGGCAATTCATACGAGGGTTGCCTTTTATATTTCGGGACTAGAGAACAAAAACAAATATTGATCATCGAAAATCACTTTATTGTTTTTCAAAATATTCCCCATGAAGATCTATACACTTTTGCATGCGTTTGAACCAATTGTCGAAGCACTTTTGCCACTCTGATTGAGATATCTCCAACACATGCATTCTGAATGCAGCAACCGCTTCTTCAGGTGTCGAAAAACGTTGACCTCTCAGTTTGTTTTTTACGTACGGGAATAAAAAGAAGTCATTCGGTGCCAAGTCAGGACTATACGGCGGATGACCCATCAAATCGATGTTTTGGGTGCTCAAAAATGCAGTTGTCGCAGCCGATGTGTGAGAGCTCGCATTGTCGTGGTGAAGAGTGATCCGTCTTCGGCGGTTGGTTTTCCTGATTTCTTGGAAGACTATGGGTAGTATTTTCCGTGCTGCTGACGTCCTTAGCACTGTTTTACTCCTACTCCCATATTCTGGTGTACTCTGTCCTCAACAACTCGTGGCGACTATTAAAAACACTCGGCGATTCCGTGCTTTGATTTAATTTTTTTATATAAATAAAAGTTTCGAAATGGTTTTCAATGGATGAAAGTTTATTAAAACTAGGCTTCTTATACACTGCTCTTATTTAACGTTGTAGATTAAATGAAAGTTTATTAAAACTAGGATTCTTATACACTGTTCTTATTTATATTGTAGATTAAATGAAAGTTTATTAAAACTAGGATTCTTATACACTGTTCTTATTTAACGTTGTAGATTAAATGAAAGTTTATTAAAACTGTATTTACAATTGGAACACAAAAGTTATTAATTCACATACATTCGGTTAGTGGTTCTTACTATTGGTATTCGGGTAATTGCAAACCGATCGCATACTAAAACTGTCTTTTACAATTGGTACACAAAAGTTATTAATTCACAAACGTTCGGTTAGTGGTTCTTACTATAGGTATTCGAATTGCAAACCGATCGCATACTAAAACTGTCTTTTACAATTGGTACACAAAAGTTATTAATTCACATACGTTCGGTTAGTGGTTCTTACTATAGGTATTCGATAATTGCAAACCGATCGCACACACAGGCCATCAACACCGTAACTCGGTTCCGTCACTTGGAATCCTTGGTATCTCTTGGGACAACCCACGAGAGATTTTTCTTTTATTCCGCTTGAGACTAACCACTCTGTCCACCACCGAATTTTTACTCCCTGTCCGAAACGCTACTGATCTGTACTCGAGGCGACAGGATACCAAAAACCTATCTATCGCCTCGATGACCATATTTGGTCATCATTTTTTACTTACTTGGTTCCCCATCCTATAAGGGTTGAACACACAGCAAGATCCCTCGTTAGTGTTCATCGCTTGTGTCGCCCAGCATGCGGACCATATACATTGAGCAAACACAATAACAACACATTCGCAGCTGGGGCGAGTTGTTCAGGGAAGGTTATTGTATTTGCATGATTGCCGATCGTGCGCATGATGGCCGTTGGCATTGACACAGTCGCGCCAGCGTGCGTGTATTTACGCTGGTAAGTTCCATATTGCCTGTGTGTGGCATTTCTGGTACGTATCAAGAGAAAATATGAACATTTCTCGTTGCATAGTCGCCGTTTCTTATGACCAATTTCTTGATAGGGGATAGTGCAATGTTGGTTGCTAGATGTGCGACCAATTTGTACTTCCTATGGCGTGCTTGGGTTTGGCAATATTTGAACAGCGCAGTTAAATATTGCAGCTGGTGGTTGGTCGTATGGGCAGGTAGGTCGTACCTTTCAGGTTTTATTATGCCCATGTTGTATTCTTATATATCTTTTAAAGCGTTTCTATTTAGGGGGAATGCCTGTTATTGCTGATACACTTTATGTATCAGCAGACATTGCGGTTATTCTATATGCTAGTGCAGGTAAGTACACGACTTATTGGCGCCGAAGGCCTATAAACGAGGGTTTACCTGGTGGTAGGTTAGCAGGTGAGTAGTGGCGTTCGCAAGAGCCGCCACAAGACAACTGGTAAACAAATGGTTGTGTACCACTCAGAATTGACTGTTCTGCGTTGTTCTAGTGGTACGGTTGCGAGATGTCCAGTTTTTCCGAAAAAACAGGCGACCATTTACTTGGAAGTGCTTCGTGCGCGAACAACTTTTGTTGGATTTGGCTCATCTTGAAACACCCAGACAGTCGACTGCTGTTTACTTTCGGGCTCATACGCGTAAATTCACGTTTCATCACATGTCACGATGTCATAGACGTGTTTCGAAGCACCGCCACCGTATTTTTTGAGCATTTCTTTCGACCAATTGAGACGAGCCTTTTTTTGAGCGATTAACAAATTGTGTGGGATCCAATGCGAACAAATTTTTTTGAAAGTCAAATGTTTATGCAATATTGAATGTATGCTGGTCCCACTAACGCCTAAGGTTGTCTCAATCTCACGATAGGTCACATGACGATCTTTCAATATCAGTTCGCGCACAGCATCAATGGTTTTCGGAACAACAACTGATTTTGGACGACCTTCACGAAATTCATCTTGGAGTGAACTACGACCACGATTGAATTCACCATACCATCGATAAACACTGGTCCTTGATGGAGTTTCATCGCCAAAAATTGAATTAAGTTCATCCATGCACTGTTGCTGAGTTAATCCACGCCGAAAGTTGTAAAAAATAATCGCACGAAAATGTTGACGATTTAATTCCATTTTTGGTCCGAGATGAATCTTTGAAGTTACTGTAAACAACACAAATAGCGCTCGTATGTCAAAACGTTCCGAGGGCGTATAACCTCAAAAATGTCCAACTTTACGACAGAGCTGTCAATTGCCGGATTGCAACACTAGGGTTGCCAAATCCCGAAACATAAGAGGCAACCCTCGTACAGTCTCGTCCATATGTTTTGAAAATATAAAATATGTTTTTGAAGCAGTAAAAAACAGGAGATCATCGCTCTTCTATAATTCGAAATTATTTTAAAGGAGAGTTTTAATTTAATCTGTAGATATATTATATTATAAGGAGTTGGATCTGAAAGGTTCAAATTTGCACCTACTCCCTCCGATACTTAGAAGGAGACGAACAAAGTAAAAAAACTGTATACATAACTTCACTAACTCATGTAAGATGTGACTATTTAAAAAATAATTCGAGCAAAGTCATATTGATTAAGAACGCTGTCATCGATGAAAAGTATCTAATGCAAACAGCCCATGTCATAAAAAGGTATGCAACATCAGTATCTTGATGTTGTACAGTCACGAAATGTATGTGTTGCAATCGATACAAGTAAGGCTAATCTAGGCGAGTAATCTAAGTGGTATATGAAAAGCATAGAATTGTAACCAATTAACATACCAACTTACATCACGACACCTTTATATATATAAATAAATAGATATTCCGTTCGTTGCCTATAATCCACCGAGTCTTCTGGAGGCCGTGCATAAAATTATTCCTAAGTCACCCATCATGTGACTGGGTTTTCATTCAATCTTTTCTTATGACTCTAATGCATGAGATTTTATCACGGCTTAAGAATGCATTCTGAGAAAAACCTCTATGACTATGAGTATCTTGTGAGTTCGTCCATTCACAAATCCTGTGCCCATGGCAATAACAATGCCGACAACAGCACAACTAAACTTTATTAATAGATTCAACCTTCGATCTTTGAATGGCTTGGCGATTGTATGCTACAGAGGTGGAACTATTTATCTAAGTCGTGCTCTTCAACTACACAAGCCGGAGACAGAGCTCATTTGAATGTTAGTCATCCTCTAACACTTGTAATTTCTTAATTAAATAAATGAGCTGAACTAAAGATTGCCAAGCGCAGTCGATATTATTTTTTTGAGACATTTATGAATCCAACGTATTATTGGATGAATGGACTTTTGTTCGTTTACCAGGCGACGATTCTCTATTATTGACGCGGATTTTTCTATTGATGGGTAATAACAGAGTCGATCTGTAATAAATTGTGTTGGAAATATTTGCGTCTGCGTTTGAAATAAAAATTCTTAGATGAGTGGTTAGCATTTGTATTCTAGTCAAAGAATCCTGATCTAGTATCCGGTCTGCTTCCATGAATGAGTCGTTGCCACCCTGAATCTAATGAAATGCAAATGCCTTTGGCTTATTTTCAATTCCATTTAGATATACTTTGCTTTTGCAAGAATTCCAGGAATTCTCCGCTGCCAATGGCTCAAGAGAAGTGAAAGGGTATTTCCGGAAATACCTACATCTTCATGTTGGAATGATTAGGGTGATTTCATATTTCAACGGAAGTTCATTTTATAAGTAGGTTGGTATCAGCTCATTGATAAGAGCCATTTATACTCGCAATCAGTAATTTGGAAGCGTTCATTCACATCGTTCTCTAACTTGTACAACTCACAAAGTTATTCCATTGAAAATTTCCACTACAAAATTTGTGAATTATTCCTTTATATTAGGTTGTCTCTTCTAGAATTACGTGGGCATCAATAACTCATTCATTCACAATAATTCCCAGTTTCAGCTTGGAAAGCATAAGAGAATTACAGATGTAGATATGAATAAACAGAGTAAATTACCTAGAACTGTTTACACTAAGTCTCTGGGAGAAGCAGATTGTCCAAGATGTTAGAATAAATAGAGATTAGATGCGATTCCAAAGGTTAATAAACAACCCTAAAATTTGTCATGATACCAACACACTTAATAATTGGGCGCAGTTGGAAAAATACTGAAGACTGTCATCGAGGATGGAGCGACCCTTAATAAAGAAGTGCAAAAGTTGCGCGATGGATACGATGATTCAAGTGTGCAGAATAGCTGAAAATAGCATAGTGGCACGAAACTACTGAGTTGGAATTTTAACATTAATAAACTGCATTAACTGAGAGTGTATCCTTTCACCGGTCATGTTAAGGGGATATTCGGGTGTAGAGAGCCAAATTTGAATGTTTCTTAGAATCCTGTTAACAAAACAACGAAAAATTTTTATTATCAGATTTTTGCGCAATATTTATTTATAACATAACAAAACAACAACAAAAATGTCGAAAATTTCCAAAATTCCAGAGTGGTGAAGTGGGGGGTTGCTCCTCGATAGTATAGTGGTTAGTATACCCGCCTGTCACCCGGGAGACCGGGGTTCGATTCCCCGTCGGGGAGCCCCTGGCGCAAGAGTAGTGACCTTGCCCAGACAAAATAAATCATTATGGAAAATTTAACAAGCCTCAGGACTTGCTAATAAGGCCAAGACCGGTTCCCGGTTGTAGTGCCGATAATGATGATGATGAAGTGGGGGGTTGAAACAAATGCGTTCTAATTATCTGAAAAAACAACAAAAATTGATTCCTAATCAGTGAAGGTGCTGTAATCGTCGAAGAAATAAAAAAACAGTTCGCCAAATGGTTGATTTTTCTCATTATTTTTTTCCGGTTATTAATTTTTTAAAAATAGTACTTTTTTTTGCTGGTAGGGGCTTTAGAGCGTTATACCAAGAAGGTGTATGCCAAATTTCAAGTCAATCGGTTCATTAGAACTTGAGATATCGTGTCAATAGACTTGAAAAACGTGGTTTCGAGAAAAACGCGTTTAAAAATTTCAGGTTATAGCAGCTTCAAGTGACATAACATTGCGTTATATTTACACTTTGTTAGTCGGCAACTCCTGGTCCATACAACGGGCCTTCTTCTTTTTCAAAAAGCAAATTCTCCAATCTTCTCTGATCATCATCATCATCATCGACACTACAACCGGCATTACAAGAAACCACTAAGGAAAGCAGCACCCATGAAACGAGCGAATGAGAGGACGGCTGTGGGCCTATATAAGGCAGGCACATCGGCAGAGCAGCAGGCGTGACCACGCCTAATTCTGTTCGTGGGGAAAAACGGAAAAAACCTCGGGCAATAGCAAACTCCGAGGGTGATCTCTCCAGTAAACGTGTTGCCACCGGCTGTACGCCAATAATATCCCCGGCTTCGGCTAATAAAACGGTGCCAAACCTCTCGGTACACCCCACTGCGCAAAAAGTCCCCCCTTTGGCAAAATCGGCAGCATCATCCACAACCCCAAAACCAAAGACCGCCCCAAATCCAAAGGCCATACAAACAGTGGTCACGGCCGACCCACCTGCTTTAAAAAAGAAGCAGCAATCTGGGGTCTTTGCACGAGACCTCAACCTAAAGGAATTCGTCCGTGATATGAACCAACAAGGAATCTCAAACTTTAAGGCAAACACCTTGAGTCCAAGTCTCAATAAAATCGTAACCTACGATCGACAAACGTTCTCCAAGGTTAACGATACCCTGACGGCCAAGGGGGTGAATTATTACACATTCACCCCGGCCGACGAAAAGTCGAGGACCATCCTCTTAAAAGAGTCGCTGCCTGCTGGGAAAAGGACGACATCGTAACTGCCCTTGAGACAACATTTCGTAACGTCAAATTCACTGACGTCAACAAATGCTCTCCCACACAAAGGTTTGTGAACATCACACCGGAAATATACAGAGAGGTGAACATATGGGAGCTTCACCTTGCCCCAGGACATAGACCGGCCTAGACTCCATAATACGGACAAAGTCGCTTCCAACTCTTCACCAACAAGTTGTCCTCGAGGTTTTTCATAACAATGAAATACCTCAGTGCCGACGTTGCCAACGTTTCGTGCATGTCTCCCGGAACTGCAACATGGATCGCCGTTGCGTCCGTTGTGGAAAATCCCACGACATTGGCAAGTGCGAACTCCCGCCAGAAAAATACGATCCCACAACAAATGTGCAGGATGCAATTACGTTGCCAACTTGCTGCAACTGCGGTAAGAAAGGACATCCGACCAGCTACAGGAACTGTTCCAAATATAAAGAGATAGTCCACAGAACCAAGGAGACTCGAGCTAAACAAGTAGCCAAGTCAGACTTCGGAAAACAGGCCACACAAAATTTCATCCAAAATGGATTCACATTCGCTGATAAGGTTAAAGGGAACCAAACAAAGAATACGAAAACCCCACCACCTCCCCACCAAAAACATATTGAAGTTCCTAAGCGATCCGCTATACAGGCCAACACAATGCCACAAATCCAAGCGGCGCAACAAAAGCCTCCAAAAGGGCAACCCTCAATGCTCGAGAAACTACTTAGTCTCTCTCGCATGATTGAGGATATTCGACCCCGATATGAAAAACTAACAACTGAGGCTGAGAAGGATGCACTCCTTTTCACGGCATATGTAAGACATACGCTTCAAATGGATCCCAAAATTAAAGTTATCCTTATAAATGTCAACTCCCTTGTTTCGCTATCAAAGCGTGCGATAGTCTCTGACTTCATAAAGGATAACCGGGCGGACGTGGTTCTTGTAACCGAAACTAGGTTGCATCCATGTCACCGTCCCACTTTCCCAAACTTTTCAATGAACTCTCACTGGCGGCCCCACCATCAACGGAGGTGGCACCTGTATTCTAGTTAATAGCGAACTTCGCCATGAAGCCATTGACTTCCCACATTTCGTGTCCATAGAGGTCTCCGGGGTTGAACTGCATCTAGCTAATAATGGTAGAGTGAACATATACTCCGTATACCTCTCGCATAAAACCAATAATGGCCCCATTAATCCCGAAGATATCGGCCAATTAATAACGTCCTCGGGGCATACACCCTTCATCATAGGTGGCGATTTCAACTCCAGGCATACCCACTGGTACAACTCCGTTTCTTGCCCAAATGGCACAAAGTTGTTCGAATGGTACACCGAAAACTGTCATGCCCTCAACTTCGAAATAGTCGCACCTACGGTTGGTACCCGAAGCAACTCCATCCTGGACATCTTTATTGTGTCCAAAGACTTCCTTCCCCAAATCACTCCTCCCCAAGTATCGGCGGATGTATCTGACCACAACGCTGTGAAGATGCTCATCCGCGGCTATGGAGCATGTCAGATACATACCCGATTATGGACGCACAAACTGGGACAACTTCAATATTACATTGAACGAAAAACTCCACCAACTCTCTCTCTCCACTGACAGGAACCTAACGACGGTTGAGATAAATAACGCTGCAACTCGACTTCACGAGATTCTAGTTGAAACTTCTGAGACTCATGTCCCGAAGGACAAACTTGAAAAGACATCAGATTCCCCTTGACGACCTCACTCTTCGTCTCATCCGGGAGCGTAAAAATCTCTGCAGAATGAGATATCGTCACCGCTTTACGCAAAGGGGTCCATTATTGCGAGCCATTATTCACAATATTGGCACACTGATAAAACAAGGAATCCAAAACAATCGCCCCCGACAATTGGAAGACAAACTGAAGGGTATTCAGATGGACCAGAACATTTATAAAAATGTTAAAAAGATATGTGGCACCTCTCGTATCACTGGACCCATCATGCGCAACGGTCTTGTTGTCAATAATGGCGCCAATAAAGCAAACATCATCGGAGAGACTTGTAGCGGTTCCGCCAAACCCTACGGTCTACTGACCTGAAAAAACCCCCATAGCTACTACCCAACTCCCTTAAGTTTGCTAATGCAACAGTATTAGTACCTGTAAATGCTGCACGCATTTAAGAGATCAAATCTATGATCTTTAAGTCCCTGTAAAGAAAACTTACCTTCATGCATTCTCTTCGCATACCATTGCTCCTTAAGATTTCTTTATTAACTTACCAGGAATTTCCCATCAATTTCGGCATCTACGTCGCCAGTCAAATTTCCTTAGAGGAATTCCGGTAAACAAATAATTCGATTTACATACATTTGTAACCTTCATGACAGGGACCATAAATACTGCGCCGTCTATTTTCCCAGCCGCGTCATATACCTTTTCATACACATTGCCTGGCAACCTTTTTTGTTTTTCTTATCAACAAACAACCCAAGCAGCTGCATATAATTAGCGCAATAGACGCTGAAACCAAATTCTCCAGCATTTCCTAATGCAAATATGAACCCGGTTTCTACTGCAGCCAGAGACGCCATAAACATCCAATTTGCTTTTAACACCTTTTTCTCCTAACGTCGAAAATAGCGACGAGGCATCGTGTAAACAATGACCCGCATTACTAACGGCGCATTTGGTCATTTTTCCCTATTGTCCTTGCCGCCTGCCTGTTTCGTCGTTCCACTGCTTTCGAACACGTGCAATTACATTGAATCTGTTCCATCGCGCACATATACCACTGCACCAAAAAGATCGCATTTTCTTAGTGGTTACACCCTTAAGAGAAAAGTTTTTCTCGTTCTTCCTTTTTTTTCCTTAGCGAAATCATCTCTGCATGAGATGACGATCGCTGAGTCAAATTCCATTCTTCGACCTGACCAGGTCGTGTCTCCATCGCTACCCTGGTGCGCACAGGGGAGCGATAATCGCGTGAGTCGAGAGTCGCGTTCGGTAACCACGAAATGTATTCTGTGTTTTCCCCTGTCAAATAACATTTAAACTTAATGATGTAATCATTTTTCAAGTTGTGTATTTATGTCACCGTCATCAATCTGCATACAATAAATTAAAATGCAAGAACCATTTAAATCAATAAAATGTCGGTGATCACCTTTCAATTCGTGTTTTTAATTTACTGTGTTGCAGTGCCTTCGGCATTCATAGATGTGTGTACTTAATCGTTCTATTGGTCCGATGTTTGTGCTTTTCCATCGATGTTGTACTTGTTAAATAGTTTTAGTGGATGTGATGGGGAAGAAGTGAACCGTGTGCCCGTGTCTGGCACAATACTTCTCCTCCCTACAGACCTTTGAAAATAATCACAAGCTCACTCTCGAGGATGGCGACGCGGTTCAGAGGTTCACAATAAATTAGACAACTTTAACGAGCCAATAGTTGTCTTTAACTCAGCTAACAGTGCATACTTAGTCACGGCTTCGTCACACATACCCTACAGAACCTAGTTAAATCTCCAAACCCCAAGAAGTCACCCGGTATCGACAATATGTCCTACCACTCGTTGCGAAGGCTTTCTGCTTTATTCTTTATAAAGCTCTCCATTCTGCTCAACCATGCCTACAACACGGGGTATTTTCCCCAAGCTTGGAAGCATGCTGTTGTCTGCCCAATAGCAAAAGTTGGGAAACCAAATTATCACCCCTCAAGCTTTCGTCCTATTTCGCTCCTCACCTGCATCAGCAAAATATATGACCAGTTCATATACGAGAAGCTAAATAAATTTATCAATGTCAAGAACCTAATACCTGACTTCCAATTTGGATTTAGAAGAGCGCACAGCACCACTATGGCTCTCAACATATTTCAAAACCACGTTTGCGTGCGCCTCTTTAATAAGGAACCCACCATTGCGGTGAGCTTGGACATTGAAAAGGCTTTTGAGACAACCTGGATCGAAGGTCTCGCTTTCAAATTACTAAATACTGGCCTCAGTAGAACGCTGTGTATTATCATCTACCAGTTCGTTCTAAACATAACCTTGCAAGTTCGAGTGAATAGAAAGCCTTCCCGAACCTTCAACGCCGCTGCAGGCATACCACAGGTCTCCATTCTAGGCCCCATCTTATTTAATATCTACACCTCAGATATTCCTCGCCCTGTGGATGGTAGAGTAAACCAGATTTGCTATGCGGATGACGTCCTAGTGTACACGTCATCTAAAAGCCATAAACTCGCAACAAACCGACTCAACCGTCATCGGGACGAACTGTATCAGTATTACAGTCGATGGAAAATTCGACTTAACCCATCCAAAGCAGTAGCTATAATTCTGAGTAGTAAACACTTCCAACCTACTTCTCGATATTCACAGAATATCCGAATAGAAATGGGAGGTACTACGATTAGATCACATGACAGGATGAAATATCTTGGGGTCATCTATACCCCATAAATGAATTTCATCAAACCAGTGAACAACATTCTTCAAAGGGGCCTTGGTCGGTCTAAGAAACTGCACAACATCTTGAAGTGGAGCAACAAAGTTGACACCAAAGTTAAACTTCTCTGATATAAGCAGCTAATCCGATCTGGAATATCATACGCCTTTCCCATATGGTGCTGCATATCTTCGGCTCAAATGGAAAGACTTCGAGTTTTCGAAAGGAAACTCGTCAGAAGATGCATCAATCACTTTAGAAGGCCTGACGGTCGCCATTACCCGATCTCTCACCTATACGAAGGTGCCTCCATTATCCCTATCGCCGAATACTTGCTACAATTAGCATATTAGTACCTCGAAAGCATTCAGAACAGCGAGAACCCACTTGTACGGGAGTCTTGCGTTCTTGACCCTTCTCTCTTTCGATCTCTTCGGATCGGGAACCGGTCTTGCCCTTATTTAGCAAGTCCTATTGCTAAATCTTCCGTAATGATTTGTTTTTACGGGCAAAGTTATTGGCCTTGCGCCAATCCTTCCCAACAACATTCTCCTCTATAATAGAGGATTCCTGGACCCATCCCATAGGGTCTACTGCTGACACACTACAAAGACGCGCGCACAGTACAAGACAGCACAAACACACACACATACACATCGACCAAAGCGCAGATTATCAGACGCCAAAGACGTGATCTGCGTTTACTACCGCTCCCAAGACCTACCGGTCTTGTATAATTTCTTTCCCACCATCCTTCTATACAAGTAGTTAGAGAACACCTGGACTAACACTGTCCACGCTATCCTTGGACGCCCCCATTTTTTCTTTTCTTTTCAGATATCGCGAGACCGAGCCCAACATCCTCACGGATGTGGGTGATTCTGGTTATCGCAAGATAACCAGAAGTCAGAGACAAGATGAAAGTCACATCTGTCCTTGCTAAAGTCGGCCCTCTCGCCAACCCATTTTTGTTTTTTTTTTTTTTTTTTTTTAGAGCAGCAGGCGTTGCTACGGGAACTCCAAGTTGTAAAGAGATAAGTGACAGTTTCGGTGCACATGATTTACTGTAGTGCACTCCATAAGGCCACAATAAAAATCACTGCATAACAAGTAATAAAGAGTGAACAAGTGACTGTATGAGCAATATTTTATTTGGAGAGTACAACGATCGTACTGAGCAAGACAACAATGCCCTTCGTCCAGACCAGAGTCCGCTTCTGGAAGTACGTTACGTTAACCAAAGAAATCGTTTTGCCGTAACAGTAACTGGGGTGTCACAAAGTTCTATTTGGGCCCCAACCTTATTTTTGCTTCTCATAAATGATTCGTTGGAGTTAACGGATAACAAAATGTTCAGTTTCGTGAATGATAGTACGCTTGTTTCCTCTTTTTCGAGTGATCGACCGATTAGTGCATCAACGTCACACCAGATGAGAAGATCGACTCTCTGATCTGGATAAAGTCTGCAGTGGGGGGAAGTCAATCTCGTCGACTTCAATGCAACGAAGGCATAGTATACAACATTCACAAAGAAAAGTGGATCAACGGTTACACAGCTGATGATGAATGGCGAAGCCCTCGAATATTGGGAAAGCATCAAATTGCTCGACGTAACGATCTGTGGGAATGTATTGGGCATAAACACGCACCAAACATTGCCGGGTCCACCTCTGGAAAACAAAGTTATCAGTTTAGAGCCAACAAATATTTTACTCTGGCTAAGCTTCTTCTCCCGTATAAATCCCAAATTAGACCTGAGCTCGAATATTGCTCTCATGTTTGGAAAGCTGCTCCTAAACATATCCTCGACCTACTTCAGAGCATATAGAGCTGAGCGATCGGCCTGGTCGCGGACACGACGCTGACATCGGGACTACAGTCACTATCACATTGAACGTGCGCAGCCGACCTCTGTCTGCTTTACAAATATTATCACGGTACTGTTCTTCGGAGATTCGTTGTATTGTTCCGAGTAATTCGGTTTACATGCGGTCAACAAGACAATCAGACGGATCGCACCAACTTGGGATTCCTCTCCCGACGGCGCGAACATCCCTGCATCAGAACTCGTTCCGTTACAGAGCAGGGAAAATGTGGAATTCCCTCTCCAAGCGAGTGTTCCCGGAGGGTTATAACCTGGAACTGTTCAAAAACAACTGCAGCGGTTATTTGTTCTCATCTCGGGGCGCCGTGTCGGCGCTATATGTTCGCCTTTCCCGAGAGAAGTATATTAAAAAACAAAAACAACACATTTATTTTTCCCGTAATGGCTGATGACGTTTCATCACTTGGGATCACGAGTTTTGATGGAGGATTTTGGGGTGAAATCAGATTTAGCCACGCATCTGGCAAGCAAAAGGTAATTTGGGAACCTTCTGAGTAAGACGTTCTTCTAAATTCAAGTGTTTGTTTATATCCATGATTAAGGAAACCTGAAAAAATAATTTCGTAGGGTCACAACCTGCGAGATTTGAGCCTCTCTAACTTTCTAAGTGCGATTTGAATATTTTCAAAATGAAGGACATTTAAGCTCCAATAACGATTATTATTATTATTAAACCTTTATTGACACATAATTAATTAGAATATCAATAACTTTTCAAAATTTAGCACTAGCTACCAGAGTCTTCGGCTAAGTTCCAATAATGACTATCACTACATTGTAAGGATATACACGCTAAGAAATGATTTAAAATGAGTTTATTGTCACTAGCGGTCTACGTATATGTTCAACCTATACAATTCACAATTGTAAAAAACACCAAGGCGCAAGACTTTGCCCGGAAAAACAAATTATTATGGACAATTTAACAAGTCTCGGATTAGGACCGGATACCGGTGGAGAGACTTGCTAAATAACGCGATGACCGGATCGCGGTTGTAGTGCCGATGAAGATGATGATGATGATGATGATGATAATGATGATGATGAAAAAACCCCAAAATCCTCTCAAGAGCACATAGGACCATTGAAGCTAAGCAGTGCTGGTGAAATCTTAAAAGCATATTGCAGCAATTTGGACAACATTAAAATCTCCCTTAGGGAGTTCATATTTCCGTCCTCTTTTAGATACGATCAAACCAACAAGTAACTCTTTCCTCTTCTTTCGATCTCCTACTAGTTTTAATACCCAAGGATATCAAAACACCGCAATTAATCGGACGATTTCTAAGGGCAAAAACTGTCTAGCTTTTACCCTTCCTCTCCATCAAAAACTTTCCAATTGAAAGAAAACTATGAAAATGCTGTTGATTTATAATTTTCAACTCGTCCCTCTTTTATGATATTTGAAATTCCAGAAATGCCATTCGCGTTCTAGTTTTTAGAGATAATCAGACGATCACGCTGTAGGCAACGCATCCGTGCTCCGACCATTTTGTCGGCCCAACTCAGATGAAAATACTTCATTGAAAGTTGTACAACAGAAATTCATGCGGACGTTTTGTAGTTCAATTCGACTCATAACTGATTTGAATTCTTTCTTGACTGATTGGAATGCAATTGCATTGTGCAATGAGTTCAGGCTAGGCGCTGGAGTTCTCGTAGATTTCAAATTTTAGGGAAATGCGTTAATTACGTAGCGATAATCTTTAAGATGTTGGTCGTAAACTTAAGTAGATTTTGTTGCTTTATAATGTGTGCGATTATCATTTATATGCTTATGCGTATTGTTTAGTTATACTTGCAATGGTTTAATGTCATGGCCCTAGATACGTCTAAGTTTTTTCGGATCTGTGAACAGGCGCATTGTCGTGATGGATCAACACCAGTGCTGGATTACCCATTAGGTTTTAGTCTTTAAACCACATTTATTTTCCTAATTCTTTTTACATGTATAATATTAGGGGTAAATGTTAAACCCTTTTCTACAATCACAATCCTTAAATTAACTGACTGGCTCTATGCGAGCTCTCTAAATTACACATTACATCTTGATTTTTATATATGCCTTTCGGCGTACATATTTTTTTTTGTTTCTTATATATATGTATATATATATATATATATATATATATATATATGAAATAAGTCATATATTAGAGGGACTCCTCGTTTACATGTATATATTATTATTACAATTTATTTTTTTTTTTTTTAATTATTATAACAAACAAAAACTTCAAAACAAAACGAATAAAACATAAAATAAGAAATAAAAAATAAAATAGCTACACAAAAGTAATTGGGAAAGGAGGACAGGGGGAGGGGGGACAAGAGGAAGGAGAGCGTTGCTCTTGAGAGGCATACTATATCTGAGGAAGTGAAGTCCTCTCCTCGTTGAGAAGCCACCACCATTTGGGAGATGTTCAATCTGTGGCTGATTTATCTCTTTCACTGATCGCCGTGCTAAAACGCATGCGGTCTGGGGCATTGGAGATATCACTATCATGAAGAATTCGTTTGTCCCTGGCACCACGGAGAGCGTGGTAAATAATCGGGACTCCATGCATGTCTTGGATAAGGCCTTTTTGATCCAAGAAAGGAAACGCTTCTGGGGGAATAAACCCATTCTGGAGGGTATTCTCCAGATACATATCATTGGGATAGAATGCTCCCGAGATAAGATTATTGTCACTGCATATTGCCCTTGCTGTGTGACCACGAATAATTTTAATTATGAAATTGTCTATCCTATTTAACCCAGATTTGTTATACAGGATTTTGTTGGGATAGAATTTTTTGTATTGCGACTCTGGTGTTCTATAAAGTCCGAGGCAGGTACGCAAACACTGCCGTTCGAACACGCGAAACTTCTCCATATAAAGTGGATACTGGACAGCCATAAATCAAAACTGGTCGGATGAATGCCGAGTACGAAATTATTTTGACTCTGGAGTCAAGAAGACTACTCCGGAATAGACTTTTTGTCATAGAATATGCACTTTTAGCTGCGGAGAGGGACGCTGCTACGTGCTTGTCAAAATATAAATACTTTTCTAGCCAGATACCAAGGTATCTAACTACAGATTTCACTTGCAGTGGAAGGTTATTGTTACCTACAATAGAAAAGTGTTTCCAGTTGTATTTTGTATCCCTCGAGGCCCTGGATAGGGGCGTTCTGAAAAGAATAGTCTCGGTTTTCTGGAAATTAATTTTTAATTTACAGTCGTCGCAAAATTGTTTTATTTTGTTGAAGTCATCTTGAAGGTGCCTATTGATGACGTCTATTTTTCCTCCTGTTCTGTACACCACTATGTCATCGGCGTACGCAATGGCGTTTTCGAGAGAACTCACTAGATCACTAGTGTAAATATTGAATAGAATGGGAGAATTCACAGCTCCCTGCTGTAAGGCATTTTTAATTTGGAAGGTCTTGTTGGAGAGTATGTCCCCGCATTTCACCACAAAATGTTTGTCCTTTATCATATCATAAATGATGTATAACAAATATTGCGGCATACCCAGGTTTGTTAACTTATAGACAAGTCCTTCTAACCATACGGTGTCGAAAGCCTTTTCAAAGTCAACCAAGCAGGCGCCTGTACATTGTCGCTTTGCCTTGTTCCACTGTATATCGGAAACAAGTTTCGTCGCTGCATGAACTGTATCATGTCGCGCTCGAAAGCCAAACTGGTTGTTGGGGATGATATCGTTTTCATCACACCAACCTATCAGTGCTTTGTTTATAATTTTTTCGAATACCTTGCTGATGTTGGGAAGCAGGCTGATCGAGCGCAGATTAGCTGGATTGCTCTTCTCCTTACCCTTTTGGGGGATAGGGTGGACTACTGCAGTCTTCCAATGGGTTGGATAGTGTGCATTGTTTAGAGCGTTGTTAAACAAAGTAGTGTATATGTTCACTGCTTCGCGAGGCAAGTGCCTTAGGACGACATTTGGAATGCTATCTATTCGAGATGATTTCTTATTTTTAATTGAGCTGAGTATGTTTCTAAGTTCATCCTTGCGCACAAACATATTTGTATTTTCATTTCTGACGGGAGAATCCGCTCTATTATTTTCGCCGAATGTGATGAAACTACGGTTTTCGGATCGCCAGTTGTGAAGTTAATTTTTTCCCAACTTATTGTTTGGATTACCCATTAGGCCGGACTAGGCCATGGCCTGGGGCCCCTGCCGAGCAAGGGCCCCCAAGAAAATTTGTCATGATTGTTTTTAATTTATTTTTAATTTTAATTAAATTTTTTTATATTTTTTGAAATTTTGTAAACAAAAATTTTTTTAAAGACAATTCATTTATCTTATGTAATTGATTATATAAATGTATTTTCAAACAAAAGTATTTAAAAATCTTAATTGATTTATTCTTTTGATTGTTATTTTAAGCTACCGTTTGAATTTCAAATCGCGCGCTAAATAACCGAAACAGCGCTTGCAAACTCGAGCTTGTTTATATAAACAAAAACGATTCATTTCAGTGTTTTAAGCAAAACAAAACTATCTGTTGCTTTGTCGTTTGTCAAATTACATTTGTTCGTTGTTCTTAGAGAAAAAAAGAACGTTTTTTCAATTAGTGACGAATCTAGATGTTAATTAATGTGAAATTGTGGTATTGTGTGTAATGAACATACCGAAAACTACGCATTTGTTGAAAAAGGTAGGTTCTGTTTTATATTGTATCTTTTCACACAACATAAAAAACATCACCAATCAAATTGTTTTTTTTTTTGTTATTCAACAACAATAATGAAAGTGAGATTGTATATTGTTTTCGTTTTAAATTTCTTTTATAAGTTTCGTTCAGTTTTTTGAAATTTGTTTTGTTGTTCGATTTTGATTTTGTAAACTGATTTAGTTTTAGCTATTTCGATAATTTAACATTTTGGTTTTGTTTTTTTGATTTATTTTTGAGTTCGATTTTTTGATTTTAAACTTTGTTGTTTAATTTCAAATGCAGAATTTGATGTTTGCTTTTCCTATCAGAATGTTACGATTTAAGTATGTTTGTAGATTACATAATGCGGCGATCCTACCAGAGCGGGGCTCAAAAAATAAAAATTGCGGATGAAAAGAAAAAACGAATTGAGACAGATTTATCGAAACTACCAAAATTGACGTCATTCTTCCAAAGTTCCACTGCACATGTTTCTTCATCAGCTAGTGAACAGATCGAATCTAGTAATGAAGATGTAAGAATCGAAATATAATTTACTGTTGATATTTATAAATTATAACTTTCTTATAAAATATAAATTAAAGTGTTTTTAGAGCAAATGTAATTCTTAAAACTTTTGAATTCAAAATTGTTTTATCAAATTAGCAGATTCAATCTGAAACCGAGCAAGTCGATCATCTCAAAACCTCTGAATCTTTGGATCAAGATGATGGATCAAACTCGCAGCGTGATGTTAGTCTGAACGAATACAAAGAGCTCAGAGCCGCGGATTTGAGTACTTTTGAAACTGCAGCGAACAATGACAATTGTTCGAGCGATCCAGGCAAGTGGGGTGATTTCACTGACAATGACGCCAATTTTTGGATCAATCGTGGTCCAAGCATGTGCCAAAATCACTCTGGACCGTTTGAGCCGTGTCGTAGATTTTACGATGCAGAAGGTAGAGCAAGATATTGCTCAGAAAAAACGTTTTTTGGAAGAAAGTCAAATCAAGAACGGTTCAAGCGCGAATGGCTAATATATTCTCCCACGACTGGTTGCGTGTATTGTTTTGTATGTAAAATGTTTGCTTCCAAAGACAAACAAAACAAACTGACCAGCGATGGATTTAATGATTGGAAAAATGTTTCCCAATTACATCAACATGAGAATGGATCTCTTCACAGAGGATGTATGTTGACATACATTCAAAGGCGACAGAACTGCGTCGATGTTTCCGACAACCTTCAACTTGAGTACCAGAAAGAAAAATTATTGGAAAGATGCAGCGCGACGATTGATTCCAGTCATCATAACGTTGGCTGAACGAGGATTACCTTTCAGAGGCACAAACGAGCATTTCGGCGTTCCAGATAATGGAAATTACTTAGATTTACTAGAACTAATTGCACCGTTTGACCCGTTCCTAAAAAGTCACATTGAAAATTTTGCGGACCGAGGCAAGGGGAATCCCTCGTATTTATCAAAAACAATTTGTGAGGAGTTGATCAGCATTATGGGTTCAAAAGTAAGACATCAATTATACAAGAGGTCTTAGCCGCGCGATATTTTGGTCTTTCAGTCGATTCCACTCCGGATATCGCTCACGTTAATCAACTCAGTGTAGTTGTCCGATATGTTGCTAAGAATGGAAAGCCCGTTGAAAGATTTTTGACTTTTTTAAACTTTGATAGCCATAGAGGTGTTGCGATGGCTGAAGTGGTTTTACAATTTCTTGCGATTTGCGGCTTAGATTTTAAATACTGCAGGGGTCAATCTTATGATAATGCTCCGAATATGTCGGGTATTTACTCAGGTATGCATTCGATCTTGTTAAATTTCAACGAATTTGCGATTTATTTACTATGTGCAGCGCATTCGCTTAACTTAGTTGGAGAAACTGCTGTAAAGTGCTGCTTGTTTGCAGTGAACTTTTTTTCTATTGTACAATTATTGTACACATTCTTTTCAAGCTCAACCCACCGGTGGGACGTTTTGAAGGAGCGTATCGGAAACGAAAAGGTACTGAAATCGTTATCCCAAACTCGTTGGGAAGCTCATGCGAACGCCACTGAGGCAATTCAAAAATCTTTCAACGAAATCGTAGCAGCATTGTATGAAATTGCTGATGATTTAACACAAAAAAGTGACTGTAGACACGAAGCTGAATGTATCGCGAATAAAATTCAAACCTTCGAATTTGTTTTCATGCTTGTTTTGTGCAGCGATATTTTGAACAAATTTCGGGCAACGAGCAAAGCATTGCAGTCAGTAGAAATTGATCTGAAAACCTGCGCGTTAATGTACTCGTCAGTAGAAAATTTGTTAGATGAGATGAGTGATAAGTTCGAAGTGTTTGAAAACAAAGCCAGATCCATTTTACCTGAGACAGATTATGCGAATGTTGCATCGCGAGTTCGACGAAGAACAAGACATCCAAACGATGGCGATGCTCCAGAGGTTGCATTAAGTCCGCGCGACTATTTTCGTGTAAACGGTTTTTTGGTAATCATCGATACGCTCAAGATTGAAATCAACAGACGAAGCAAAGTTTACTTAGAGGTTTCGGAGAGATTTTCGTTTTTGGCTGATTTTGATTTAACCGAAAATGTGTATTCCAAAAAGATTTCCGATTTAGTTGACTTTTCCTCTGACGATTTAGAAGAATTTTACCCTGAACTCATACAGTTTCACGCTTTCATTAAATCAAAATTCCCAATGAAACTTAAGTTCACTCACTCTGACCTCTACGAAAGTTTGATTCAAGATCATCTTGAATTAGGTTTTCCGAACGTTGAATTTGCTCTTCGCATTTTTTTAACTCTTATGATCACGAATTGTTCGACAGAGTGCTCTTTTTCAAAATTGAAACGCATCAAAAACGAGCAAAGAAGTGTTATGCGTCAAGAACGATTAGACATGCTAAGTCTGATGTCCATTGAATCAGACATTCTTCGTCAAATTGATTTTGAAGAAATCATCAATGATTTTGTTGATCAAAAATGTAGAAAACAAGTTTGTTGAAAACGAGCGTCGCTTTCATCATCCAAAGAGATGTCCAAAGATTATTTTATAATTTAATATACTATTAATTATTTTTAATCAAAACATATATAATTCAACTGAAAAGAATGATTTCCTTTATTTTATTGTATTTGAAAACCTTAAAATGATATGAATTAGTTGTTTAAATTATACAAATGCATCAATAACGATTAATTTTACGATTATTAAAAAAAAGAGGGCCCCAAAATTTGAATGGCCCAGGGCCCCCGATTGGCTTAATCCGGCACTGATCAACACCTTCCTTTTCGCGGCATTTTTTCCCTAATTTCACCACTCCAACGCTACAACAAGTTTGCATAATATTCGCCGTTGATGGTTAATCCTTTTTCAAGATAATAAATGAAAATTATACCAAGCCCATCACAAAAAGCTGAAGCCATATCCTTGCGCGCAGATGGAACCGTCCTTGCCTTTTTTGAGACCAAATCTCCCCCTTCAGTCCGTTGTTTTGACTGCTTCTTCGTCTCGGGTGTGTAGTGATGGACTCATGTTTCATCCATAGTTATGAATCGAAACAAAAACTTTGTTGCGGCAAAACATGACCAAACACTCGATTTAAACATCCTCACGACGCTGTTTTTGTTTTAAGAAAATTTTTTATACTTGTTATATGTTTTTACGGGGGGGATGGGAGCGAACTTACAGGGTAAAGTCTCTGCTTTCAACCTGGCGAAGTCCAGGACGATCCTTGTCCCTGTTCAATCCAAGTTGACACGCAGTCTCCACGTGACACCCCTGAATAGCTACTTTGGCACCCGCCAAGTAGTGAACCAATGCATGCAGCGACATCCTGAGAAAGGTTGGCGCACGGCTAATAACCATACCCGTAAAAACGAATTATTATGGCAAATTTAACAAGCCTCGGATATAGATCGGATACGCGACGACGACTACTGAACCGAAAATGGGTAAACGATTTAAGAATTTTTTCATGGAGCGTCCGCTCACTATAGAGAGTTCGAACTGCACAGCAGATAGCCGATGCCCTGCCCGAGTATAAGGCTGACCTAACACCATTACCAGAAATAAGATGAACGGTGATGGGCTTATTTAAAGAAACAATTATGACATTTATTACAGCCATATAAAACACCATGTGCTCGGAGTAGGCTTTCTAAACAGTCAAAAACTGAAGCCCTTAGTGCAATAAACGAAAGACTATGCACTCTTCACGTGCGAGACAAGTTTAAGTACATAAGCCTCATAACCGCTCAGGACCTACAGAGGAGTCCCCTGACGACGAAAAGGAAGAATACTGCGAGAACGTCGAACGGGCCCTCAATGCCTGCCCTAGATACGATGTGAAAATCGTTCTTGGTGATTTGAATGAGAAAATAGGTCGGGGCTGGTTTTCAGGCACTATGCAGGTTTCCATAGTTTGCATGAGAACACTAATGACAATGGACTACGAGTCATCGAACTGGCAGCATCAATGGACTGCGGGCCATCGAACTGGCAGCATCAAGGAACTTGGTCGTTGCGAGTACCAGGTTTCCGCGTAAAGATATCCACAAAGCCAGTAAAGATATCCACAAAGCCACCTGGGTATCACCTGATGGCGCCACTCGGAACCAAATTGACCACGTCTTGATAGATCGCCGCTACTCCTCGAGCCTGATGACGGTACGAACGTACCGAGGTACCCACGTCAACTCGGATCACTATCTTGTTGGTATACTTTTCCGAGCGCGGATTGCCTTACGGAGACGTATTGCATCAGCGGATGAGATTCGGATCAACACCACTGCCTTACGCATTAAGAACACCAGTAACATCTTTGGTCATGCGTTAAGACTCGCCGTCGAAGAGCTTGATGGAGGGAAAGTAAGTCATAGAGCCAGAATGTCGGGCGTAGAAGAGAAATGGACACACCTTAAGAATACTGTCATTAGTATTACCAACTCCATCTTAGACAGTAGTCGTAGAGATCGGAGCGACTGGTTTGATGATGAGTGCAAACTAGCGACTGAACGTAAGAATGCTGCATACTGGGCAATGTAGCAGTCTTATAGGGCGCGGGTACGCCAGGAGAAATACAAAAAGCTCAGAAGATCTGAAAAAAAGACTCCACAGACAAAAGAAAAAGACCTGGGAAAAAATCTAGTCTGTGAAATAGAGGAAAGTAGAGACCGAGGTCCACACCAGGTGCGGAAGTTCTATCAAATAATCCACAGTATGACGCGGTACACACCACGCTGCACTTACTGCAAGGATAAAGAGGGTAATCTGATCGCCGATCCTGAAGGTATTCTGGAGCGATGGGAAGTGCACTTCAATGAATTGCTAAATGTGTCGTATATTATTTCTACAATAATTGTATTTAATTATTTCTGTGTCCACAAAACTCACCCCGTGGTCGGCAGCTTCAATTTCCTGCTGCGATGATATTGAGGACTAATTAGCGTTTTAGCACAAAACGATTTTATAGCACAAAACGATTTTAGTTAAATGGATTAATCAATTTTAGAAGTTTCACATGAGGACAGGGAGTCTCGATGTAAATGTCCTTTGCACACAAGAGCGAATATTAGCACAAAACGAGAATATAAGAAATATAAGTACAAAACGATTTTATTTTCCATTTCAATTGCACATGCACATCGTACTTTATTTTACTTTCTTAAATATGAGAACTGAATAATTGAAACACACCCATACGCGGCGACTGCTTAACCAACAAGAAGGACTCATCTCGTGTCTTTTGCCACACATCCTATTCCGTTCCGCTTCCACGGTAGTGATTTCGAGGAAGCGGACGAGGTGGCTAATGGCTAATAGGGGGCGACTATGGCTACTACAAAGAAGATGACTATTGCAATGTGAATGGGGTTTTAAATTGGTTTTACGTTTATTTAAATTAGATTCTATTGTAAAGGGAATAGGCAATTCGTACTTTGTAGGGAAGGGAAGGATATGGGAAGGATGAAGGATATGTGCGTAAAGACACGAGATGTTAATGACGAGAAGTCAAGGATTCAAAAGGGGAGGGATTATTAATTGAAGTTTAATTATATAACAAATGGTCAGCTCACAGAAGAATTGGAGGCTCCACTAATGCAAGATCAAGACTAAATGCTGCCGCCACCAAGCATTGAGGAAACATTAAAAGCCTTAAGACAGCTCAAATCAAATTAAGCCCCCCGAGCTGATGGCATACCAGCTGAGCTGATCAAACAAGGAGGGACAGCGTTACATCACGCACTTTATGAGATCGTGGTACACGTATGGAAGCAAGAAGAGATGTCGGAAGGTTGGCGTCGCGGAATAATTTGCCTCATACATAAGAAGAGAGATATCACACTGTGCAGCAACTATAGGGATATAACATTGCTGAGTACCGACTATAAGATACTCTCCTCTATCCTACAAGATCGGACAGCCCCATACGTTAAAGCCATCATTGGTCAATATCAGTGTGGCTTCATCCCGGACAAATCAGCGTTTATCAGATATTCACCCTTAGGCAGGCGATGGAAAAATGTCTGGAATTTAAGATTCCATTATATCATCTATTTTTAGACTTTAAGACCGCCTACGACAGCATATCCAGGGTAGAACTATACAATGCCATGAGAGAAATCGGCATTCCAAACAAATTGATATGACTTGATAGGTTGACCATGACCAACGTAACTAGACAAGTAAAAATAGCGGGATTGCTGTCCAAACCAAAAAACACCTTTAATGGACTCTGACAAGTGGACGATCTGGCCTGCCTCCTCTTTAACCTGGCGTTGGAGAAAGCAATCCGTGACTCTGGCGTTACAACTAGAGGTACTATTATCACCAAGTCCAGCCTCCGCAGATAACATCGACATCATCGGTAGATCCGATTCAGTGGTACAGGACTCCTTCACCCAGATCGAGCAGGCGGCACAAAAACTGAGACTGCACATTAATGAGGGGAAAACTAAGTACTTGATGTCAACTTTTGGGAAGAGAAGACCTAACGTTGGTCAAACCATCAGGGTAGTGGAGCACGAATTTGAAGTAGTGCAATTGTTTAACTACCTTGGGTCAATAGTATCAGCCGATAACAATATGGAAGAAGAAATAAGTAAACGACTGATCAAATCCAACAAAGTCTACTATGGTCTATGAAGGCTCTTTAAGTCCCGAAATTTATCCTAATCATCCAAGCTACTACTGTCTTACCATGTATTGATCCGAGACCTGGGTGCTCAATAAAAGGCAATCTGAACTCTTAGCCGCGTTCGAGAGAAAGGTCTTAAGGAGAATGTGAGGCCCCGTATGTGAGGGACGACGATTCCGGAGACGCTACAACCATGAGTTGTACGCGATCTGCCTTGAAGCTAATATTGTAAGAAAAATCAAGCTCGCTAGACTCCGGTGGGCGAGACACCTAGCTCGAATGAGCGAAGAGGAGCCTGCCCGGAAAGTCCTTTGGGGCGGGATGGATGGAAGGAGACAACGTGGCAGACCTTGTCTGCGATGGAGGAATGGCGTAGGCCAGGGTGCCCAGAGCCTGGGACTGCCAAACTGGATGACATCGAGTCGAAATCGAGACCGGTGTAGAGATTTGTTAAATAAGGCCAAGACCGATGATATGTTGTTACACAACATTTATCTGTGGCTCGTTGAGCCCGTGGGTATCTTCCTCGAAAGTACTTAATGCCCGTCTTACGAGCCTGTCCTATATCTAGACGTCGTCCTTACTTACTGTTTGTCCAACTTGAGTCTACATCCACCATAATATATAACTCCTTTTTTTGTTTGCCTTTGTTTTTTATTATTACAGTTTATTTAGGTATGGCCAATTACAACATTTGAAGCCATTGCGACTATATTTATTTTAAATTTAAGTTGTATTTTATTTACTTTAAGGTTAACTAATTCGTTTGGTATCAGCAGACTACCGTAGTTGTAGCCAACGGTCAAATGGCTCAGTTCAATCTGAATCTTTTTAGTTTTGGTGCAAACCCTTTTATAGTGCCAAAACTAACCCAACTCTCTTTCCCACGGTCGCATCGTTCACCTTGAGATCGCTACCCAATGCCAGCACATACGCAGGCCGTGTCAATGACGAAGGGAATTGCAACTTTGCAATATTGTCGCCATTCACCCTGAGACGGCAACCTTACGCTTATTCTGGCTTTAGCTTACTCCAAGGCTATGGGAAAATTTCGGGCAGATCCAGGTGTCAACCGATTCAAGGTGATAAGAACAGAAGGCATGTGCTAGGATGGAAAATGGGAATTGCAGAATTGAGGGAAGAGTCGGAATGTGTTGATAATTACCGGATCGCCATTGTTTATGCGGCGGCGCTGCTGCTGCTGATTCGTGCACTGTTATGCTTCACTTCTGTTGGAATTAAATGTGGTGATGTATTGTTTGCTCTTAGGGTTGTTGTTTTTTGTCGCCGGACTGGCGGAAGACGTCTCTTCTCTGCACCTTGTTAATGAATACAACGCATCGTATGTTGATGCGCCTGTTTCGGCTTGCACTGTGTCATCTATACAGGATCAAATGGTCGTGCCACGCCAAGCGGCTTAAGCTCCCACTGTGAAATTACCTCAGTTCCACACTGATGGGACTTCGAGTTGGGTTTTAAATTGACTCTCTTCCTTTTCTTTGTTTTTTACTGGTAGAGGATGTTCATCCTTCGGGTAGGTAAGGAATGTTTGGATCAGTCCAATCCACTGCCACTGGTGTGCCGTTTTGGGTTTGTTGGTAGGGGATTATGGTAATCCCAGTTGTTCTTCGCCAGACTGTCTATCTTCTTGGTAGGGGATGTAATGGATACATCCCACCGCTGCCACCAAATTGTTGTCGCGCCGCGCCGTGCTTCCTCCTGAATTGAATTCACGGAGTTTTCCCAAAGGAAAAGAAAGGTTTTTACTTTATAAGACATTTACTTCTAATCACATGTTCATTCCTGTGGACGTTCTGTACAAAACTGAAACTTAACAACTATCGACAAGAAAAATAAAAATAGGGTGCACCATCCTTTCCCTTATTGGATTTTGGTAACTAAAAGAACCATGGCAAAGGTTTTTTTTTACCTGCGCTACGGCGGCGTAATAAAAGGATCAGAATTTTGTGCAGACAAAATTCTTAAGAGATGATCTGTAAATTGGTATTTAATGAAATATAGATGTTCAATAAAACGAACATTAGTTAGGAAATTTGTATAAATGGTTGAAGAATGATGCGTCTATGGGTAAGCATCTGGTTTTACACATTTCGTTTTATTTAATATTTTGGGAATTTTGTTTGATAGATTTGAATCAATGTGCGACAATTGAACGTTTGGTTCAATAAGTTTGACATTGGATTCAATTAGAGGATATGGCTGGATGATATGGGGGAAAAGAAAATGTGAGAGGTGTATTGAGGAGGAAAATGGTAGGGCTTCGTGGAGCACTCCACTGTTTAATCATATTTTGCTTTTTTTACATTAACGCGCGCACAAAAGGGGTATTGAAGTTCCTTTAAATGTCAGAGCACAATGTGGGCGGATGGCGAGGAAGTGGATAAGGAAAGGAGGTATCGATGTATATTGGTCTTAAATGCTTGGACGTTACAACAACGAGAAAACACATGAACAGGTAGAGCATTCCACATTCGTCTGGTTCGGCTAAAGAATGCCTCTATGTTTATTTGTGCGCGTGAAGTTGATTTTCAACGTGAGCTGATGCGCATTCACAGATTGACGGGTATCACGGGAAAATGTCTGAAGGAACACATTCAGCAAATTCAGTTGAGTAACGACCTTGATAATACCTATAAAAAGAGATAGGCTTGACATGTTGCCCCTATGTTCTAACGACGGAATTGAACGAGTTCCGACTAAGTCCCCAATGAGTTTCAGTGATGGTTTTTGCATCCTATCGAGCACGTGTAGCTAGTTTTGAATACGCCTGACCAAACATGTGAGTAGAACTCCATTGTGGAACAAATAGTGGCCAGGTTCAATGGAGTGATGTATATTTAGATCTCTTATGGAACCTTATATAGGGTTATACAATAGGGACTTGACAACTTTGAATTTAATTTGTGAACGCACCCTTTCACTAATCATCGAACTGTCACTGTCAATTTATTTAGCAAATTTAACATTTTCATCATGGTTAAGTACACGAACGAACAACGTCTGCAAATTATAAAAATTTAGTACCGAAAAAAAGTTGTCAAGGCCCTATTGGAAAACCCTATACATTTGGTCGCACTTTTCGCAGCTTCATAAATGTGGTCATTCCAATTAAGAGTCGAATTAATTCGAGTGCCAAGGATTGATAGTTCCTTGGCTTCGTCGATGCAACGCCGTTCATCGACAGTATAGTTACTTTGGGTTTCGCCTTTGATGACAAGAGGCAGCCCCGAGTTTTTAAGGCATTGAATTCTAGCCGGTTAGATAATCCCCATTGATATGTATATCTTGTGGAGGTCGGAATTCGATGTGTCAAACATAAACTGTTGATTGGTAATAACGTTCGAAGACTTTGGTCGGGAATTTTCATATGAGGATGAGAAACACGTTTCTGATTCTAACAAAATTCGTTCTGTTAACATCGGTGGGATTGGAGTGCCATTGTACAAAACCTCTCTTTTTGCCGCTCTAATCTATTCGCATTTTTTATCAAAGCAAGGTTTATCAGATGAATTCCTTTGATGGAATGCGGAATAATAAGAATAATCTCTGTAACTGCGTTAACATCGGAGCATCTAAAACACACCTCCGACCATGCGAAGAAATCTCGCAAAAAGCCCCAGTTAGCAGCCCCATACCTCAATACATGGTGAAGCTTCTTAGATCAGTTATTCGTTTGAAATCCAAGTGGCTGGGCGACCAATACCAAGTGATTTGAGTTTCCCAGTGGCGTAGCAACTTACACGGTATAAATGCTCGGATCGGATGTCAAAAACAGATCCAGGGTGTTTGCATAATCACCTCGGGTATCGGCACTGGCGTAGGTTCCTCCACAAGTTGAGTCAAATTGTGGCTAACAGCGAACATCTCCGGCAGCCTCCCAGCTTCTTTGGTTTTGTTAGAATACACCAACCAGCCGCAATTGTGTACATTAAAATCGCCAACGAGGACAATTTCAAACGCCGAGTAATTGATCTGTATCCAGTCGACGGTACGTGAAAGATGTTCGGAAAGTGTCAACGGTCGAAAGTCATTCGGGGAGTAGTAAAGACAACAAAGAAATTTAACAGAATTCCGCACGAGCTTCAACTAAATGATATCCAAGTTATTGGGTTCTAATGCCTCCATCCTTTGGCAAGAAAGATCGGACCGCGCGATGGCGCAGACTCCGCCCTTGAAACGAATCTCGAATGTAAGTAATCCTGAGCCATGAACATATGTCGAATCAGACAACGAATCGACCTTGGTCTCAGTTAGGACAAGGACATCAGATTTCGCTGTTTGCAAATATTGGTGGACGGCGTTTACATTCGTATTGATGAAACCGATCCCCATGATGTTACAAAATGCCGTTGTCAGTCGAACGTCGACAGAGTTTCGAAAACGAACCCGAAATTCTTTATTTCAGAAGATACCATCGTAAATTATCTCCGTGTCATTTCCGGCCATCAACCATACATCCGAAACAGTGTCGAACATTTCTCCCGACGGTATCACGGAATATACAGCGTGACGGGATGGAACCGACTTACCACCTAAACCAACCTTTTCTTGAACCGGTCCATCAGTCAAGCTACGGAAGATGGCCAGGGATTTCTGCCGACCATTTCACGGAGCCTATACCTTGATGGGCTGATATTTCACCGGGCGACGGAGCGTTGGGTCCCCACCTACTACTCGGCCCTTAGTCGCCTTTTACGACAAGCTGACTTAGCTGTGAGTACATTGTAACGCCCTACTCACAGGGGTGCCTCCAATACCTCGAAAACCCATAATTTTGAGGAAATCACTTTTCCCCTACTTTAGGGATTGACTAGATGTATGGAAGGAGACAGCGCGGCAGACCTTGTCTGCGATGGAGGGATGGCGTAGACCAGGAGCCCAAAGCCTGGGAGTGCTAAACTGGATGACATCGGCTCGAAATCGGGACCGGTGGAGAGATTTGTTAAATAAGGCAAAAACCGGATCCCGGTTGTAGTGCCGATGATGATGATGAAATGTGAGCAGTTTTTCAAAAAGTGGGAAAAGTTTTCTGACCATAAAATATACGGAAAAGTTTATAAAGAACCGATGAAAGTACTGGTGCAAAATTTTAAGAAACTAGGTTTGGTATTAGGTTTGCTTTCTTACAGTTGAGCCCATGGAAGGTCACCAACCGGACATTCATACATGGATCTAGGAGACCATTACACACTTTATTGCCACCCCGTTTTGCAAATGGCACGCACGTTTGTTTTAAATTACTTTATCATAATAATATGGTAGATAAATAACTCGACCAGTATGTAAATAATTGAATATCTTGGATCAGTTTAATTATGTCGACGAATAATTATTTTATAATCAAACTTTCACACAAGGAACACTTTCAAATTGATATAAACGAAACTGTTTGAAACACAGTGAACAATTTAAATTAAATGAACACAGTAATACTCAATTACAACACTCGACATGACCGACACGGGCAACGTCTTATAAGGAACTCTCTTAATTTGTTTAAAAATGACACGACCGTCTTCACGGACAATCTCAACTCTCTTATTAATTACACTGTAGATAGCCGAAAGTCTTAGTTGCTAGCGCTATTAGATTTAAGTTATTATGTAATTTACTTACATTGTAATAAATAAAAAATAAAAAAAAATAAAAAATTAAAAAAAAATGACACTGTAGAAGTTTCAAAATCCGTCAAGCGACGCAGGGGGAGAGAAAACCGAACTCAAGTACGTTAATCTAATGATGGTGAAGGTTTTTGTAGGTTAGCTCTGGTTTCTGATATATTTAAGATTCTAATTTATAGACTTGAAGAGCCCGGGAAGAAATGATAATTCAAATTTTATGACTATTCATTGATTTAGAGGCGGTGAAAAGTGATTAAGTAAACAGCGTATCGTCAAATAAATCTTTCGAAAAGAAGCTATTTGAATAAAAAAATAAATAAATCGATTCAGCTGTATTTATTGTTTTTTCATAATGTTCCGTAAGATTTTAAAAATGTTCTTAATTTTTTTTTGTGTAGAGCAATACGACCGTCTTTGTTGACGTTTTATTAACGACTTGCCTTTTCATCAAGTTGAAAACTCTTCGATGTCAGTCGTGAAAAGTGTCATACGGACCTAGACAATTGAATTGTCTCTCGTACAATTGAATTGTCTTTTCGTTTTCAACTCAAGGATCCGGAAAATATTATTGTTGTATTGTGTTACTATTGTCGCAATGCAAGCCTTCATGATCACCTTTATGGATGCCATCATACTTTCCTTAAAGAATGTTTAATCCTAGACTATGATTTTATGAGACAGGGCGCAATCGCGGTTTATCCGCAAGGTTGTATACCAGGCTCTGATCACGTTATATATTAAATTTTATAACCTGATTAAGTACACAGCTTACAGATATGTAGTAATTGATTGTGCTGAATAATGTAAAATTGGTCAGTGCTTCTTAACAGTGGGGGTTTCGGGTGTAGTAGCAGGATTTAGGGTTGCCTTTGCAGTAATTTTTCGAATTTGTGTCTAGAGTCCGGGTGCCACTCCCTTACAGAGCGAGAGAAGAGGACCTGGGGAACTTCCTCATTGAACTTATCACGATCTGACAAATGTATTCACTATTGGTTAACCTAATGTTTTATTGAAGAGTAAGTTAGAGTAATTTAGATAAATGTGAATAATTGGTGTATAATAAAATTGCAGTTTCTGTTAAAAATTGTTAAAAGAAAAATTGATCAAACATAAATCACAAAAATAAATGGTCAAAAGGAAGTCGTAAAAATTAATAATAATGGTAGATTATAAAACCTTTATTAATATAAGTTTAAATATATTGATCGATATCGACGTTATTAGGAAGAAGCAGATCTAAATAAGTAAATAAACCATATATGTCTTTGTTTTTCTAATTAAGGTCAAAAGGTCAAAATTGATGTGAAGTTGTCTTGTATTTAAGTGAGTTGAACTAGATTCCTACCTTTTATTTTTGTACTAAGCATTTGCTTTTTTTTAATTTAAGTTTGTTTTTGAAATTCAAAACTATAACAGTCCCAATTAATTTGGAATACGGTCAATATTATAGTCGAACACACGACAGTCCTCAAACAAAACAGATGACTCAAGCAGTATTCTTAACCTCTTCATTCCAAATAACAACGAAGGAAGGGGAAAACTCTTAAAGTAAAATTACAGCAGCATTTAGGCATGCAATCAATTCTTTTTAGTAAGATTAAATGGAATTCTGCGGGTCATTTAATTAGGGTATTGAAGACAACCGTAGTGTAATAGCAATAAAATGCTGAAGGGTGCTCCGTATATATTTTTTGTTCGAAATGTAAGGGAATATTTGAGGAAGTTTCACGGGGTGTACAGTGATGGGTCATTCACCCATAGTCACATGTATTTGTTAATTTCGGTGTCAACATCAATATGGTCTACATAATCGGAGGTCATTGTACGGAATAGTATTTCGATTGCTGAAAACAATACTTTGTATTTTTTTATATTCATGCATATGTCCAAGAATATTGAGGAAGGAATACAGAGGAGAAGATAAAGAAAGGAGGCGCCGGATCAGATACAGACTTTTCAATGTAATGACATTCAGTCAAATTATTACTAACAATCATTCAAGTGCCCTAAGTAATAATAACCCCATAATAAATGGAGGCGGTGTCCTATTTCGGGGTAAACGAGGAACGCCACCACCTCAGCAACAAAATAGCTTTCAAGGCAATACTCATACGCTAGGTACGGGAAATCCTGCTTATCAATTAAGACATGGCGTTCCTTTAGCTCTAGCATCTGATATAAATGGTTCACCAATGTAACCTCAGCCAGCAGTGTTTTCTTCAAATATTCTTCCATATACCCATCAAGGGACACCAACATCTGCAAATGCACTGGGCGCAGTGGTGTATTAACTCCACTGTTGCAACAACCAAGTACTGTGATCGGTTCTATATTTAATCATTCGCCTTTACCTGGAAATAATGGAGACATATCACTAGACCGGTCAGCGCAACCAGCGACGCCAGCCAGTTACACTGTCCATACAAATGGTGGTTCGAATCATCCACGTCCCCCCAGCGGGACTCCACAATCAGTACCGAGCACACCACATGGCCTATCGCACCACACTCAAAGAAATCCTCCTTTTTTCCCTACTCCTACAATAAATACACGTAACCGTCTCCTGTGAGTAGGGCGTTAGAATATACTCACAATTAGGCCGGCTTGTCCTAAGATGCAACTAAAGGCCGAGTAGTGGGTGGGGTCCCAAGGCCTCGTCGCCCGGTAAAATACCAGTCCATCAAGCTATACGCTCCATTAAATGGTCGGGAGAAATCCCTGACCATTTTTCGGAGCTGATGGACCGTTTCGAGAAAAGGATGGCTTAGGTGGTAAGTCGATCCCAAGGTGAGATACCACCCCGTCACGCTGTACATTCCGCGATATCGTTGGGAGAAATCTTCGACTATATTTCGCATGTATGGCTGATGGCCAGGACTGACACGAAGATAGAACATGATGGTGCCTTCTGAAATAAAAAATTCCGTAGGTAAACTAGTTTCCCATTCGGATCTTCGGGGGGACTATGTTAGGGGGCACATCATCCAAATATTCTGATAAATAATCGAACTTTAAGAAATTCGTCATCGCGTAATCGGGCTCGTTCTCGAGGCTCTGTCGACGTTTGACTGATAATGGCATTTTGCAGCATCAGGGGCATCGGTTTTATCAATACGAATGTAAACGCCGTCCACCAATATTTGCAAACAGCGAAATCTGATATCCTTGCCCTAACTCAGACTCAGGTCGATTCGTCAACTGATTCGACATATCTTCGTTGGTCGAAATACGACTTGCATTCGAGATTCCGTTTTATGGGCGGAGTCTGCGTCTTCGCGCGGTCCGATCTGGTTTGCCAAACGATGGAGGCGTTAGAACTCAATAACTTGCACATCATGTGGTTGAAGATCGTGCTGAGGAATTCTGTTAAATTTCTCTGCTGTCTTTACCACCCCCTGAATGAGGATCAACCGGTGACACTTTTCGAACATCTTTCACGTACCGTCGACTGGATACAGATCAAACACCCGGCTTCTGAAATTGTCCTCGTTGGCGATTTTAATGTACACAATTCCGGCTGGTTGTTGCATTCTAACAGAACCGACGAAGCTGGAAAGCTGGCGGAGATGTTCACTGTTAACCGCAATTTGACTCAACTTGTGGAGGAACCTACATATGTGCCGGATGCCCAAGGTGATTATGCGAACACCCTGGATCTGTTTTTGACATCCGAGCCGAGCATTTATACCGTGAAAGTTACTGCGCCACTGGGAAACTCAGATCGCTTAGTATTGGTCGCCTAGCCACTTGGATTTCAAACGAATAAGAAGCTTCGCCATGTATGGAGATATGGGGCTGCTAACTGGGGCGATTAGCGAGATTTCTTCGCATCCTGATAAGAAATGTATGAAGGTATGGGGCTGCTAACTGACAATTTTCGAGATTTCTTCGCACACTTTCCGTGGTCGGAGGTGTGTTTTAGAGGCCCGATAGTAACGCATGCGCGAAGCCGATCACAAAGATTATTCTTATTATTCCGCATTCCATCAAAGGAATTCATCTGATAAACCCTGGTTTATATTTTTTGGCAAAAAATAGAGCTTTTAAGCAATGGCGCTCCAATCCCATCGATGTTAACAGAACGAATTTTGTTAGAATCAGAAACGCGTGCTACCAGGGGATTGATACCGCGAAGAAGGCTTACAACGGCAGAGTGTCCAATAAACTCCTTGAGTGCCCAACTGGTTCGGGTCCCTTCTGGTTAATGGCAAAGGCATCAGCATCATCATATCAGCAGTAACTTCGATTCCTCCTCTTTTCCTCCGTTAGTGACGGGCAGCGTGACCTTAATCACAAATTCAGAAGATTAAGCTAATGTGTTGGCGAATTTAATTTCCGCGAGTTCCAACCTCGATGCAGGTCTTTTGAAGCCACCTGTGATCGCGCCGGTACGGCCTTTGACGTGGGACGTGATGTTGCGCCCGCGTAGTATTCGACGCATTCTACGTGAACTGGATTGTAGGGAATCAACCGGCGCGGACGGAATACCAGCAATAGTTTTAAAGAAAAGTGCTCCAGAACTATCGCCAGTTCTTCGCAGGCTCTTTCGCCTATCTTATGCACGGAGGGCATTTCCCCCCTGCTGGAAAATCGCTCGAGATCAGCCAGTCCCAAAAAGGGGAGAAGAGTGTCGCCGACAATATTACGGCCGATAGCATTACTGTCTATGTTATCTAAGGTGATGGAAAAGGTCATCAATGGCGAGTTAATTAAGTATTTGGAGTGCAATGGACTTCTGAATGATCGTCAATACGGATTCCGTGGCAGGCGGTCCACGGGAGACCTTTTGAGCCTTATAACCGATATATGGACATCTTGCAATTGAGTGTCATGGTGAATCAAGGAATATACAACGTTCACAAAAAAAAGTGGATCTTCGGTTGCACAGCTGATGATGAATGGCCGGACCCTCGAATCTGGGGAAAGCATCAAATTGCTCGACGTCACAATCCGTGGGCGTATATCGTGGCATAAACACGCGTCAAACATCGGCGTGTCCGCCTCTGGAAAACAAAGTTATCTTTTTAGATCCATTAAAAGTTTACTCCGGCCTAACTTTTTTTTTCTGTATAAATCCCAAATTAGACCCGCGCTCGAATATTGCTCTCATGTTTGGAGCTCTTCTCGTAAGCATACTTTCAACCTACTTGACAACTTACAGAGACGAGCGATTCACCTGTTCGCGGACATAGGGACTACAGTCGCTATCACAACGAAGGCGCGTAGCTGACCTATGTCTGTGTACAGATATTATCCCGAGTACTGGTTTTCGGAGATTCGTTGTTCCGTGCAATTCGGTTTATATGCGCTCCCCAAGACAATCCGACTGATCGCACTAATTTGCGTTTCATCTTCCTCCGACACGAACATGTATGCATCAAAACTCGTTCCGTCACAGAGCCGGAAAGCTGTGGAATTCCTCCCCGCGCGGGTGATTCCAGAGCGTGACAACCTGCACCTGTTCAAGAAGAGCTACAACAGTTATTTAGCGGCATCTCATGTGCCTCTCCTGAGAGAAGTATAGTAAAAAAAAAAAAAACATCAACAGTCATGATCCAGCATGATCACATGTCCATGGCTATGGTGTATGAAGCTGTCAAAAGGCTGCGACCTTCATCAAGCCGTTTCACATTCATGCAACCCGAAACCACGTCCAAACATTAACCAAATAATCTACGTGCCTCGCCAGGAATCGGCTTCGTGGGAGTCACGCATATAACATTGCTGAGTACCGCCTATAAGATACTCTCCACTATCCTACAAGATCGGATAGCCCCATACGCTAAAGCCATCAATCGTCAATATCAGTGTGGCTTCATTCCAGGCAAATCAGCGATTGACCAGATATTCACCCTTAAGCAGGCGATGGAAAAACGTCTGGAATTTAAGATTCCATTATATCATCTATTTCTAGACTTTAAGGCCGCCTACGAGAGCATAGCCAGGGTAGAACGATATAATGCCATGAGAGCGGTTCGCCATTCCAAATAAATTAATACAACTTTGTAAGTAGACCATGATCAATGTATTTAGTCAAGTAAAAATAGCGGGATTGCTGTCCAAACCAATAAACATCTTTAATGGACTCCGAGCAGGGGACGGTTTGGCCTGCCTCCTCTTCAACCTGGTGTTGGAGAAAGCAATCCGTGACTCTGGCGTCACAACTAGAGGGGCTATTGTCAGATACTTGCCTACGCAGATGACATCGACATCATCGGTAGAACCGAATTGGATGTACAGGACTTCTTCACCCAGATCGAACAGCGGCACAAAATCTGGGACTGCACATTAATGAGGGGAAAACTAAGTACATGGTGGCAACTTCTGCGAAGAGAAGACCTAACGTTGGTGAAACTATCAGGGTAGTGGAGCACGAATTTGAAATAGTGCAATGCCTTAACTACCTTAGGCCAATAGTATCAGCCGATAACAATATGGAAGAAAAAATACGTGAACGGCTGATCAAATCTCACAAATCCGCTTATGGTCTATCAAGGCTCTTTACATCCCGAAATTTACCCAGAACATCCAAGCTAGTGCTGTAAAAGACCATGATCTTACCAGTACTCATGTATGGATCCGAGACTTGGGTGCTCAATAGAAGCCACTCTGAGCTCTTAGACGCGTTCGAGACGAAGGTCTTAAGGAGGATTTTGGGCGCTGTATGTGAGGGAGGACGATTCCGGAGACGCTACAACCATGTGTTGTACTTGATCTACCTTGAAGCTAATGTTGTAAAAAAAATCAAGCTCGGAAGACTCCGGGAGGCGGGACACCTAGTTCTAATGATGCGAAGAGGAGCCTGCCCGGAAAGTCCTTTGTGGCGGATTTATGGAAGGCGACAGCGCAGCAGACCTTGTAGGCGATCCAGGAATGGCGTAGACCAGGACGCCCAGAGCCTGACAGAGCCAAACTGGATGTCATCGGCTCGAAGTCGGGACCGGTGGAGAGTCTTCCTAAATAAGGCCAAGACCGGATCGCGGTTGTAGTGCCGATGATGATAATTATGATGAATACAATCGGTCTGCAGGCTTCAATGAACAACTTGGGGTTATATAATCTTGAGAAAATTATCACAGTCATTGTCGTAACGCTGAAAATGTTATATGGCCGAAAGGCAATAATTTATAACATTACTCACCTTATGTTTAGCTTAGAGAGTCCGTCGAGGACCTGTAAGATAAGATTTGATATAGATAAACTAGAACGAATGGGTACGGTCACTACCGCGATTGTTATAACGCACGGCCAGCCGTCGTGGTTTGGATGGATCGCGTCATTATCGTGCTTTTTACACTATGCACTATTTACAATAATTTTCTCTATTATTTCTTAGCTTATTTTGGATAGGGTATATGGCGTACAACTGATTCTGGAGAGAGCGAATCCCCTTCTTGTAGCTAATTAAGAGTCTTAACCTTCTGGATGTAAGCATGTACGTAGCGTAAACATTTTTTGTGTCGAATAAGTGATATTTATCGCTTATCACTCTTGCTGAAGGACCCAGATGAGGGTTGATAGGTGCTCCTTTTTTCATACAAGAGCCGCTTGACAGCATCTTACTTTTGTATATTCGTATTGTACAACAAGCAACCATCGATCCCCGATGCCTTATTGGGAAACTCAGATGCCGACTTTGTTAACATGATCTTTTCACCCTTTCGCCCTTAGTAAACAAAGAAAGAAGCATGGGTATTCAATGATATGGTGCCAGAAGTTGTTTATTCCCATTTAACATTATTATCTGGATTTTACTTAGTGCTGGAATTGTGGGTTACTAAATATGGGCAAACAAAGCAGGATAGGAACAACTTAAGCCAACTATCTTGCTTTGGTCGATGCGGAACTCTCGTGTTGTTGCACAGTCTTGGCACGAAAGAGCAATATTACCCCAAAGTGGGATGTAATTTATGTTTTACGAAGGCAAACACTTTTTATATTGTGTCAGATCCTGATTGACTTCTAAATAATAGAACATCAGTATTTTGTACCAAAAACTAGCTTCCAAAAGAATATAGTTTTTATGAAAAACGATCGCTTCAGTTATATTGTAACCGCGACTTTGGCTGGCAATAGCAGTTTCCTAAAAAAAAAAGTTTTTACCAATGTTGGTACAGCGGTCATCGATTTTGCGGCTGTTTTTTTGTTACACAAACGCGCGCACAAAAGGGGATTTTGAAGTACCCTTAAATGTCAGAGAACGGTGCGGGCGGAAGGAGAGGAAGCGAATAAGGAAAGGAGGTATCGATGCATATTGGTCTTGAATGTTTGGACATCACAACGACGAGGAAACACATGATTAGGTAGAGCATTCCACATTCGAGTGGTTCGACTAAAGAATGAGTCTCTATGTTTATTTGTGCGCCTGAAGTTCACTTTTAACGTGAACTGAGTACATTCACAGATTGACGGGTATCGCGGGAAAATATCTGAAGGGGCGGAACACGTTCAGCAAGTTCAGTTAAGCAACGACCGTGGCAATACCTATAGAAAAGAGATAGGCATGATACGTAGCGCCTATGCCTATGACGGAATTAACGACTTACAGCAGCGTCCCCAATAAGTTTCACTGCTCATTTTTGCATCCTATCGAGCACGTGTAGTGCAGTTTTGGATGCGCCTGGCCAAATATGGGAATTGAACTCCATTTTGGGACGAATATATGCGTTATGGAAAATTTAACAAGCCTCAGGACTTGGTAAATAAGGCCAAGACCGGTTCCCGGTTGTAGTGCCGATGATGATGATGATGATGATATGCGTTGTAACAGGCGTAGTGGCCAGGTTAGATGAAGTGAAGTATCTTTTGCATCTCTTAAGGAACCCCATACATTTGGCTGCACTTTTCGCAGCTTCAAATATGTGTTCATTCGAATTAAGAGTCGAATTAATTCGAGTGCCGCGGATTGATAGTTCCTTGGTCTCATCGATACAAGTGCCGTTCATCGACAATATATTTGCTTTGGGTTTCGCCTTTGACGATAGGAGACTGCACTGAGTTTTTAAGGCATTGAATTCTACTCGGTTATATAATCACCATTAATATATCTTGTTGAGGTCAGAACTCAATGCATTAAACATAACCTGCTGATTGGTAATGACGTTCGAAGAGTTTGGTCAGGAATGTTCGTAAGAGATGAGAAACTCAACGCGCTATCATCAGCAAACGAGTGAATTGGGTTATGGGTAATGGACAAGAGATCATTCATAAAGATCAGGAAGAGAGTGGGTGAGAGTACAGAACCTTGGGGAACACCTGCATTAATTTGATGGGAGATAGATTTGACACCATCAAGAACCACTTGAATTGAACGGCCAGGTATGTAGTCTCTTATCAATTGGATCACGGAATTGTCCACTCCATATGAATGTAATTTTGATAAAAGGGCTGGATGCCAAACTCTGTCGAAGACTTTTGGAATATCCAATACAACAACCTTGCTTTCTCCGAAGTAGTGGAATGAATAGCACCACTTTCGGTAATGTACGTCATCAAAACTCCTGCGGAACGGTTTCTCAGACAGCCATATTGGCGGTCATTAAGGGGGTCATTTAATCCCAGATATTTCGAAATTTGACGGTTAATCAGTGATTCGATTATTTTCGAGAGAATAGAAGTTAGTGCTAGGGGTCGATAAGGAGGGCGGGACGTGTTGTCACCATTTTTTGGAATTGGTTGAATGTTCGCTGACTTCCATCTATTCGGGAAACGATCAGCAGAATAAGACAAACGGAAAGTTTCCGCAGTGGTTTAGCGAGTGAAGAGGAACATTTCTTCAAAAGAATTGGGGGTATTCCATCAGGACCGGCGGATTTGAACATCTCTTCAAGAGAATTTGGGGAATGCCATCCGGACCAACGGATTGGTTTGCGTTTAGCTCCTTGAGTGCGTGGGCAACAGTATGCGTTCGGAAGCGAATATGGCTCATGGTGTGCTGCTTATGCTCGAGTTGAACTGGAACTGATATGGTTTCAGGGAGCATTGAGTTCGCTGCATAATGTGCACTTTCTCTATTGTACTGGTGACTGGTTGTCATCGACTATTAGCGAATAAAAATGGAAAAGAGACCGAGTTTTGAATGTTTTTCACGAATGCTCAGAAGTTTCTACTACCTGTGGGAGAGTGTAGTATGTTTTGTCTCATTCTCTGGTCATGCAAGAGCTTAGGGCGTGATTCCTAGCTCTCCTGAAAATCTTCCGCCTTTCCTCGGTATTGTTTGATTTATATAATCGGAAGCTCAATTCTTTAGCCTTAATGGCTTCTCTGCACCCGGAATCGGACCACATATTTCTCTTGGGTTTGATAAAATAATTTGTGTGGAATAAAGGTTCGCATGACAAGCAGTATCGTGTCTGCAATGTGTCCACTATAGAGTCAACATCGTTATTGAGGGAAAATAACTACCAATTTAACTTCCCAAAAAAGTCATTTCGACCTTCCCCGTTGGCTTTCTCGTAGGACAATACTGTTTTTTTTTTTTTTGGGAGTTTTCTCGTTAGCGTTGCTGTTGGTTAGAGCAAACTTAGCTGATACGACGCAGTGGTCTAAATACCCAAAGGCGAAGAAATTTTAATCGTGTATTTGTTCGGATAGGAGGTGAGAAACAGGTCCAGTGTGTATGCGGTATGACCATGTATGTCTGGTACCCGTGTTGGCTCATTGACGAGTTGAATTAAATTATTCGAATCAGCCAAGAGCTGAACATATTGACCTTCAGGTGTTGTGTGTCCAGAGTAACGGAGCCACTGACGGACATGCACATTAAAATCACCCGCAATAACGTTTAAGCACCATCTATCAAGATGTGTGTTGTCAGCAGCCAAGACATTACCTTAAGTGTTGTGGAGATTTTTACTATGGAAGAAACAAATCTTGAGCAAAGAGCTTGGTAGATATTTTTATTATGAAGAGAACTTGTTCGTCAAATGGGGTAATAATGGAGGAAAAAGCTTACGGATACTCTGTGATATCAAGAACAAGAGTATTTGAGTAGAAGTAACTAAAAACTTGCCTACTCCGATACGCCGTGCAATTGCAGCTACTGAAGAAAACGGTGCTCGAAATTCGTTACTATATTTTGAGAGAGCATTACTAAGAACTATCTGCCTCTCACGAATCAGTTTGCCACGTTTTAGTTGATGTTTTATGCATATGACGCGAAGCACCACCGCGAATCAGTTTACCATGTTTCACCATAGTTGATGTTTTGTGCATATGACGCGTACCAGCACAGCTTGTTCCGAAAGTTCTGAATATATGAATGAGTTGTTCCGCCAATGTAGCTGTCATGGTTGACTTCGCTGACATTGGTGCCGGCGTCTGCTGGTTGCTGAAGGATTTCCTTTAATCTCAAACTGGCGACGGTGGGTCTTTGCGTCCGGACTCTGGTGTCCCGCGATCTTCTAATATGCTGCGAACTGGCAGCAGTGGATTGGATCCACAGACTGGATCCGGTTGCGCCAAGAACTGGTCGCGGTGTGGTGGTAAGTAACTGCTGGGGGCAGCTGTTTGCGCCACGAATTCGGCGGCGGTAATTTAGTGGTAATTGAAAACACTTTCTTACCTGTGAATCTGGGCGGTTGATCCTTACGTCTGAATCTGGTGATTGCCACGAACTTGGATCCTTACGTCTGGATCCTTCTTGCGTGCGCTGCGACCTGGGCGCGGTGTGGTTAGTTGTAGCTGCGCTGGGGGCAGCTTCTTGTTGCGCCACGAATTTGGCGGCGGTCGGTCCTTAGGCTGGACCTTGGTGCTGCAAACTGGACAGCGGTATCTGTATCTGTAGTTGGGGCAGCTTTGGTTACTGCGCCACGAACCTGGCGGCAGTATTGTACCTACCCTGTGGGCAGAAAATTGTTACGCCACTGATTTGGCGGCGGTGGGTCCTTAGGCTGGACCTTGGGGCTGCGTTCTGGGCAGCAGTTAATGATCCACAGATGGATCCCTAGTGATCAATGATTTTAGTTGTTTTTTTGAAGACAAATTCAAGCTATGACACGTGTCCAATGGTTAAATTGGACCATACGCAAATTCAAGAGCAAGTTTCCGAAGAAATGGGACATCCGCACAAACTGGGGCACCTTTGGTCGAAGAATACTGAACAGGAGACGCTCTTCGGTGAACACTACCGGGTACACTGCTTGCGGACGTTAGATCTGTGTCGCAATAATTAAGCGCAATGGAATTCCGTCAGAACGTTTCCCTTTGACTGATTTAACAATCTAACAACAAATTGAAGGACGTCCCCGATTGCGCCGCGAACTGGTTGCGGTGTTTTAGAAATATCGCTGCACTGGCGGCAGCTCCTTGATGCACCATAAACCTGGCGGCAGTAATGTAGTTGCACTTGGGCCAACTCTTTATTCTGCCGCGAACCTGGCAGCAGTGGATTGGATCCACAGACTGGATCCGGCTCGAAGGACCAACATGTATTGGCACTCGTTCGGCCAATACGTAAATTACTGCGAAATGCAATCTGCTATAAACACGTACGTAAGTCCCACCAACAACTGCTTCTTGTGGTGGGCCGTGGGGATGATCAGGAACAATGGTGTCTCCTGGCGTGCCGTGATGTTGGTTGTCGCTCTGCGATAATCTTAAAAGTAATGCTGTGAAAAGAGGAATTAATACCTACCCGGAAATACTCCTTCTCCAGACGGCAATAAGAACAATGGATGGTTTAATTTACTTTCAGATAACTGATTATTAGATCTAGTAATTGACTTCTCTTTCAAATTTATTGTCAGAGTAAATTTTATTTATTTAATTTATTTAATTCATTTTATTTTCAATATTGTTGTGAAATTAATTTATATTGTAATTGTCCCGGTTCCATTTTGTTGTTGACCTGATGACGATCAAATACAATGATCGAAGCGTCGTTTGTTAATATAATGTGAAAAAATTAAATTACATTAAAAACAAAAATTGGTCTGTACGAGTATTGGCGACTCTAATTTCCTCCGTTCTAGATTATTGGATGTAATAGGATTATAACTTCGTGGTCGTCAACAACTAAAGTGTATGAGAGAGATTTTAACTAGTTGATTGACAGCTAGCAATTTAGTTGTTTATGCGTTGTCATGACAACTGTTTGCTGACTTTTATTGATGATGGTTGCATTCAATTGCGAATTCGCTGGTTGCAACCAGTGCGAATCCGCAACAGTTGTTCTTCTTATAAACACTGTCTCAGTTTTAATTTGACTGAATGTATTATATATCTAGTGTTTGGTGGCGCAAGGCTAATAACTTTGCCCGGAAAAACAAATGATTACGGACAATTTAACAATCTCGGATAAGGACCGGATACAGGTAGAGAGAGTTGCTAAATATGGCCAAGATCGGATCCCGGTTGTAGTGCCGATTATGATGATGATATCTAATGTTTGGTGTTCGTTATTGACCGGAATCACTTGGATTCTTAAATGGCTACGACTGATCTAGTTGACTATATATTTCTGTACTACGTAGTTCGCATCAATCCAAGTTGACATGCAGTCTCCACGTGACACCCCTGGATAGCTATTTTGGGACCCGCCAAGTAGTGAACCGATGCATGCAGCGACATCATGAAAAAGGTTGGGGGAAGGCTAATAACCTTGCCCGGAAAAACAAATTATTATGGACAATTTAACAAGTCTCGGATAAGGACCGGATGCCTGTGGAGAGACTTGCTAAATAAGGCCAAGACCGAATCCCGACTGTAGTGCCGATGACGATGATGATTTATTGTTTTCAAAAAAGGCAGAATGATTCGAATTAGTCCTCAAAATATATCTGCAACGCTTATTAAACGTAGTTTGTAGTTTGTGGAGGCGGCTGCTTGTTTACTTTTTGGTCAAATTGATGCGGAACTTTCGTTTCATTGCAACATTCCAGCGAAAAACACCAAGGCCGACACGAAATTGGATGTGAATGGAGATTCGCAGTTGATGAGGGAAAGCGATTGCTTACATTAAAATATGGGAAGGGCAGAGGCAATAAGTTATATCCAAACAGGTGGAAATCTAAAATATGGGATCTGTGTTTACTGGGGTTTCCCTCCGATCAAGAGTTGGGCGTAAGGTTCATCATCGGCACTACAACCAGGATCCGGTGTTGGCCTTATTTAGGAAGTCTCTCCACCAGTATCCGGTCCATATCCGAGACTTGTCAGATTGTCCATAACAATTTGTTTTCCGGGCAAGGTTGTAGCATATAACTTAGTTATGTGTCTGCATAGACACGGATTTACCAAGTTTCGCTAACAAGTTCATGTAAGAGGCGCACTCAGACCATGGGGAACAAACAGAACTCTCACAAATTTGGCGGTTGAACGATCATTTCTGATGATATTTAGCAATAAGTGTTCGAGCACACCGTTGGTCGAAGAATTCGAATTGTTCTTATTTGTCGTTGATATCTTGACGCGATTTGAGAGTTCTCCACCTGTTGATGCACTAAACAATACCTACTGCAACTCTCAGTCGTCCCACTGCTTAACGCTGCTAATCGCCAAGAAGAAGAAATAAAACTCTCGGCTGTGTTTGATGAGGATTGTTTTTTTATTTAAAATCGTCTTAAGGTTTTGTTATGACTAAAAGGTGCCTTAGATGCACATTTCACAAGGAATTCACTCGGGATTAAGATCCGATACGTAAGGGGATTCTTATTGACTCGCGCAGTGACTTCTTATCTAAAATAGTATGTATGGTGTAGCGCAACAAAACTCGACAGCCCGAACGCGTGTATACTCGATTTCTCTCGTTGATGGTGATATTTTGACTCTAAGCACAAGTGCTCGCGACAAGGGATGCAATCTGACTCCACGATGCAATTCATATCCATCAGATTCGATGGCCGCGAATTACATCGATAGGGGAGGATTGTACATGTGTCCGTATAGGACAAGTACGTTGCCCTTCAGCCTGCATATCGGCAACGACGAAAATGCACCTAAATAAACATGGGCTGGTAGGTAGGTATTGTAGGTATTATAGGGATACGCGATAGCGAAGATTGCCGAAAGGAGAAATAGGTTTCTGTGTCTTAAATGAACAGAAACGCTATTTCGAGGGCCATACATCTTTGATAAGCTGCGCCTGAGAACGACATAGGTTTTTGCTTTAAGATACACAAAAACGCTATTTCAAGGGTCACGATGATATGCACCTCGTGTTTGCTTAGGCGTTCATGCTAATGCCATTCTAGGCTATACGTTCAGGTGACGATAGGTCAGCCGACAATTTGGGTCTTGTTTACAAGACGGTGCCGGTACATGAGTATAATGGCGAGGAATTAGCCTTGCAGATGTGCAAGCGTACATCTCGCCCAGGGTGGCCATGGACCAGCTGTCGATTAATAAGATAAACACAGTGATGCTACTGTGTGTTTGTTTGCTTAACAGGCCGGTGTTAGGCATGGTCTGGGGCATGATTGTCTAACGTCAATCATATTAGTGCCCAAATCCCATGATCGGTAGATAACCGATAAAGGAAATTGGTCGCAAGTGTTGCGAACCTCGGGACTGAGGCATTAAATGGTTATGAACCCTAACAAAACCCATCGGCTACAACTGTGTCAACAATTACGCTGGCCAGCTAGTATTTATCTATTATAATCAAGCCGAGCCGATGGAGATATGGTACGGTTCATATAATAATTCAATGTGATGCATGCCTTGATGAGGTTTAACTTTCAAGTGAAAGTTATTTGAAAGAAAGCTTACACTGCTCGAATGCAGGTAAGTGTAGTGGTTTATGGAGTGAGGGAAAGGTAGGTTGTTTTAAAGAAATGGATGGTTCTTTAGGAAGGCTTTAAAGAACCGCCACATACTCCTTCTCCAAACGGCAATAAGAACAATGGTTGGTTTAATTTACTTTCAGATAACTTTTATTTAATAGATTATTGGATGTAATAGGATTATAACTCCGTGATCGTCAATAGCTAAAGTGTAAGAGAGAGAATTTAACAAGTTGTTTGACAGCTAGCAATTTAGTTGTTTATGCCTTGTCATGACAACTGTTTGCTGACTTTTGTTGATGGTGGTTGCGATGGTTGCATTCAATTGCGAATTCGCTGGTTGCATTTAGTGCGAATCTGCAACAGTTGTTGTTCTTATAAACACTGTCTCAGTTTTAATTTGACTGAATGTAAATTTCGTGTTTGGTGGCGCAAGGTTAATAACTTTGCCCGGAAAAACAAATGATTACGGACAATTTAACAAGTCTCGGATAAGGACCGGATACCGGTGGAGAGACTTGCTAAATATGGCCAAGGTCGTATATCGGTTGTAGTGCCGATGCTGATGATGATATCTAGTGTTTGGTGTTCGTTATTGACCACAATAACTTCGATTCTAATATGGCTACGACTGATCTAGTTGACTATATATTTCTGTACTACGTAGTTCGCATCAATCCAAGTCGACATGCAGTCTCCACGTGACACCCCTGGATAGTTACTTTGGCACCCCCAAGTAGTGAACCAATGCATGCAGCGACATCCTGAAATACGTTGGCGCAAGGCTAATAACCTTAATCGGAAAAACGAATTATTATGGACAATTTAACAAAACCCGGATGAGGACCGAACACCGGTAGACAGACTTGCTAAATAAGGCCAAGACCAGATCCAGGTTGTAGTGCCGATGATTATGATGATGATGATGATTTATTGTTCTCAAAAAAGGCAGAATGATTCGAATTAGTCCTCAAAATATATATGCAACGCTTATTAAACGCAGTTTGTAGTTTGTGGAGGTGGCTGCTTGTTTACTTTTTGGTCAAATTGATGCGGAACTCTCGTTTCATTGCAACATTCCGGCAAAAAACAACAAGGCCGACACGAAATTGAATGTGAACGGAAATTCGCAATTGATGAGGGAAAGCGATTGCTTACATTAAAATATGGGAAGCGCAGAGGCAATAAGTTATATCCAAATAGGTGGAACTCAAAAATATGGGATCTGTGTTTACTGGGGTTTCCCTTCGATCAAGAATTGGGCCTAAGGTTAAATATATGGGCGGATCATCATCATCATCATCATCGACACTACAACCAGGATCCGGTGTTGGCCTTATTTAGGAAGTCTATCCACCGGTATCCGGTTCATATCCAAGACTGCGGGGTAAGGTTTAACTGTGCTCCTGCACGGGAGCGGATTCGATAAACACCCACTGAATAACACTGGATAACAAGAAGAAAAAAATGTCAAAAATACTAAAACGCGCTGGATTGACTGTTGTTATTTTTTTCTTCCTTTATTTATTTTTTTTCCTTTTTAAAGTACATTTGAGTTCACTTAATTCAAACTTCAACTTAACACAAGTGATTCACGATAATGTTATAAATTGTCGAGAGCACTTCTACCTTTGGGTGTGAATGTTTCTTAACTGATATTGAAACATCCGCAGTATGTCCATTTAGTTTTTAATTCCCGATAGCACATGCACACCGATAATCCATGGTTCTGGTGACAGTCCGATCGCACAATAAACTATTCGCGAATTCTCTCGTACGAAATAAAAATTGAAACTTAAAGTTCTTTACGCATCCACACTCTATAACCCGGGAGTAAAGGAAAACTCGACTCTTGGCACGCGTGTAATCCCGACAGGAGATACAATCTGACTCCCTGAGCTGGGCGACGTTGACCCAGCCTCTGGTGATTGCGATGAGTTTCCACGCATGTCATCGCAGGAGAAAAACAATCTTTCCTTTTCATGAAAGACACCCAAACACGCGCTGGGCGCAGGAAAAGGAAAGAAACAAACATGCAGCTGGTCAAATATGATGATCGGTGTATGGGTGGGTGTATTCCCATCGTATGATAGGGGATCGATTTGGGTTGGCGATAAGTCAACAAAACTTTGCTGCGACGACAAAGGCTACTAGATTTGGGTGCATGTTTATTTTAGGAATTAGATAATGCACAGGAATACTGGCATGCAGGCTAAAATTATTTCTTCTGTTTACGTAGAGTACACAGAAGCATTTCGTTTAGAATAGTGAGAATAGTGGCTGGTCGTTGTTTAGACAACGACTCATTAGACATGATCATGGGTATGATTGTCTAACGTCAATCATATTCGTGCCCAAATCCGATGATCGGTGGATAACCGATAAAGGAAATTGGTCGCAACTGTAGCGAACCTTGGATTGGAGCAATATTCACTCATGAACCGTAGCAAGAATATCGGCTACAGCTGTGTAAACAATTACGCTAGACAGCGGGTGTTTATCATTTATAATTGCCGACAAGCCCAGCCGATTGTCTGGCACGGTTCATGTAATATGAATGAAATAATTTGTTTGATGTGCATGCCTGCTGGGGTTTTACTTTCAGGTATGAAAAATGCTGCTGAGAGCGTACGCTGCCCAAAATTGCAGGTAGGTACGGTATCTTGTGGAGTGAGGGCAAAACAGGTTGATTTAAAGAAATGGCTGGTTCTTTGGGAAAGCTTTAAAGAACCGCCACAAGACTTGTCAAATTGTCCATAATAATTTGTTTTTCCGGGCAAGGTTATTAGCCTTGCGCCTTATATGGGCGGATACTACTTATAAATAGCACCTCAAGCTATGGATACTTACTGGCCAATGCGGAACTCTCATGTTATTGCGACAAATCGGAATAAAGGGCCAATATCGCATCGAACTGAAGTAAGGCCTACACCTTTTTTTATGCGTATTAGAAGAAAAAAAGAGTACTCTGAAAGGGATAAGTCATGTCTGTTCTGTGAATACAGAAGGTCTACGTACGATCTTTAATAGTTGACTTGTCCTCAGAAATTTATTTTACAACTATGTTGTCTACAACAATTCTTTAACTTGATAGTGATCAATACAGAAAATTAAAATTAGGTAAGATATATATATATATATATATATGTTTGCTGGTTACATATGGCAATCCGAATCTCCTGGTTGATATTGCCTGTGTTTTTATTATTTACGACAGACAGAAAACTGGACCTTGAGAGACACTTGTATTTATCATGAGTATTACGCATTACGTGCACAAAACGTGTGTATTTATTTCAATCTAAATGAATTAATAAATTGCGAAGTTTTATAAGAGCTTTCTGCGCCGTATTTTCCCTCCTCGCTTTTTTCCGTTTTCTTTTTCCAACAACAGGCTTTTAGACTATGTAAATGTGCATAGATATGTATACTCACAGTTGGAGCTGGGCTTTAACGGATGACGAGTGTTTAGGGAACTTGTAAAATGTAAAGTAGAAATTTTTCGAGGTTAAAGGGAGTAGAACGGATATAACCTCAATTTAATTTAGAATTGATTATTTAAACATTATAAACGAAGTATGGAAACGTATCAAGTAGTTATTAGCCCAAAGCATAAAACGAGAGACAACAGCAACTGATCAGGAAGGAAAGGAATGACGGGGAATGTAGAGCACGACTCCGACACTACGTTGAGGAAAGCACGTGGAGGCATTTGATAACACAGATCCATGCGTACGCCACGTGCATTAACAATACCCAATACGAACAACAAATCTGTATACGTCATCCCTTGCAACATGTATCCCTTGCAACAAGGATACCAGTTCAAATATAAATTCTCATTTTTCAACTCCCATCCATAAATTCCCCATTTTGTATATTGAAATTCGCAAAAGAAAAAAAAACAGCACCACAGAAAACGAAGAGCAACACAAAAAAAAAATAAAAATCCTCCGCAGCGTGTGTATCGGTTTGTCCTAAATAAAATTGGAATTTCTTATTAGATAAACGTTGAATGTGTTTGTGCAGCAACATATCGCCGCAACTCCTCCATCTTTCATCGCGTATCCGTAGCCATTTCATCTACCTGACCAACACATCCGCTAACAACTTATACACGCTCCAAAGTATCTATACATGATGATAGACGACCACAATTTAGCTCCGACCTTGCGTGGAACGAACCCGAAAAATCAGATACAACCTGAGTGTGAAATATATCAGTTCGTACTCGGCTGATTGTGCAGACGCACTAGGAAGTAGTTTGTGGATAAATAGGATACACATATATATACTTTTATTAATTTGACGTTTGTGTTCTGTGTGTTGCCGAAAACTTGTGTTGCTTCAGAGGAGTCTAGTGATCACGATGGTCATCATTCATCGTACGGATACATTTATTTATTGCCAGTTGTATGCAGTTCGATCAACATATATCTTTATCCATCAACATCCCTGAAAATCGATACGCAGTCAGGCACACAGCCACAGGGTGTTTTTACTTGTTTTGGCTTTTATTTGTGAATAATTAATAATTAGTTCTTGTTTGAATTAAAAACATCGACAAATAACTTTTAGAGATGCTAACGTGTAAAACTTGGAAGAGACAGTGACGGAGATGTAATACCGAAATTCAGAACAACGGAGATAAGATAAGTTAGGCGAACAAACTCTGAAACTTATCTCCTGGGATATTTTGAAAACGCAATTTGAAAATACTGTGTTATAGTGGACGTTACGAACTGTAAATCAACATAAAGTGTTTCTAATAGCCAACATGGACTATCGATCACGAGACGCAATGATAAAACATCCTTCCTTGTGTTTTCGTCATTGACTGTACATTCGATTTTATGCAAATGGACCGATGATACAACTGATCCAAAAAGGTATTTATAAAAATCCATACATTTAGGGTATTTTTCGTGTTTACATTAAAACAAACCTAGTATAATATTCATGTTGACCATTAGAAAGACAACCAACAGAACAACAGAAATAAGAAGCAAAGTGAAAAATGACCTTTGAAAATCTTCAACAAGTTTGCTATAAAAATAAACGCATCAAAGCCTATTGTGTATATTATGTGCACCAAAGACGAAACACAAAAAAAAACCGGCCACTGTATGTCTTACTCTTACTTCGAGACGAATAAGCAGATAGATAAGTAATAACAACACAGCGAATAACAAAGATGCTAATAATTTTTCTACACAACGAATAGCAGTAGAACGTAGAAAGTTTATTGGTTCATTAATGTGTATATAACAAACTCCCCCATATACAAAATAACCTTTACATTCTCATCAACAAAGCCGACAAACTTGTGCTAAGTACAATCAAATTTGTTTTCTACAGAGCAAAAAACAAAACGATAAAAAAAGCAGTCTAATCTCGAAAATTCTTAGTAAACTTCCAACTGGCGTCTATCTATGCTGTAGATCTTATTGTATAGAACCAACTATAAATTTGCCCTACACATGCTTGAGAGGGTGGGCTTACTTTTGGCAAAAACAAAATACACTAACAAATTGCTCAATAAGCTTCTTCTCTTTCTGCCGTCTCGAGAAATAAAGTATTTCTTTTCAAAACAATAAAATAAAAAAGAAGCCAAAAAAAAAAACAGTCAAAACACAAATCGCTTTCTACGTATATTTCTATCTACAAATACGAAATGTATATTTTTTGTTTTATAAATTTCGTCTCAGCTCTCTTCATTTAGCAAAGCTTCTCGAAAAAATACCTATATACTCCGTACACCACGAGCCAGACAGATACTGTTTGATATATACCAACACCCCACTCAGCAAACAACAAATATTGGGTCTAATGTATGTGCATACATTTAAATATCTATTTATTCGATCCGAGTAGCAGTTATATATATGTCTATATATATATATATATATATATATATATATATATATATATATATATATATATGTATATATATATATATATATATATATATATATATAAATTTATATATATATTTATGTACACAATTTTATCCCTGACGTACATTGTTCTATGTACTTTGATTTTTAAACCCCACTACTACGTACATTTTATAAAGTTGTTTTTTTTTTTTTTCTTTTTTATTATTATTATTTTGCTCTGATATCATCTTAGCTTTTGTGCTGGTCTCTCTACAACGTAAAAAAATCGCGTTTAAACAAATGTGCGATTCGCTCAAACACAAAATTCAAAAACAAGAAGTATCACAACGAAATGGGGTTAATTGTTAGTTTGCTTAATAGAGAATCAACGAAGTTCCTGTATATTAGTTGAAGATATTTTAAAATCAAGCCATTTTTTAGGAGGTGGTTTTCTTTTATCATATATGCAGAATAAATCATGTTATTCAGATGTGGATATTTAGATAAAAGTAATTTATAATCTAATCTAAGAATCTAAAATAATCGACTCATCAGGGCGCAAACAAACTTTCATTGAATTGAACTTTCATAAGGATCCCAATGATTGACAAACTGTTGGATGTTAGCTCTTACTCTTACTGTCACGTCAAACTGGTTAGTATAAAAACTGAATTATATTTTTTCAGAGTTCGATGTAACTACTTTATGTCCTCAGTACCACGACTGTAAAACATGTTTTTTTTATAACATCCTTAACTTTTTTTAAACACCCTCAAAAATATTGTTTAGCTATTAACCGAACTTAATAATAATAAGAGATTACTTCATACCGTGCGACTTTTTAGCGACACGTTTTTAAAAAAATAAATGAAGTATGAGCAGAAGTACTCTAGGCAGTTTTGTTGTTCTATTAACGTCCTGTTATAAATCTATTATATAATTATGTTAATTTATTATCACCCCCCCCCCCCCCCCCCCCCCCGGCCCCTATTTCGAGGGTTGCCTTTTATATTTCGGGATTAGAGAACAAAAACAAATATTGATCATCGAAAATCACATTATTGTTTTTCAAAATATTCCCCATGAAGATCTATACACTTTTGCATGCGTTTGAACCAATTGTCGAAGCACTTTTGCCACTCTGACAGAGGTATCTCCAACACATGCATTCTGAATGCAGCAACCGCTTCTTCAGCTGTCGAAAAACGTTGACCTCTCAGTTAGTTTTTTACGTACGGGAACAAAAAGAAGTCATTCGGTGCCAAGTCAGGACTATACGGCGGATGACCCATCAAATCGATGTTTTGGGTGCTCAAAAATGCAGTTGTCGCAGCCGATGTGTGAGAGCTCGCATTGTCGTGGTGAAGAGTGATCCGTCTTCGCCGGTTGGTTTTCCTGATTTCTTGGAAGACAACTGGCAAACAAATGGTTGTGTACCACTCAGAACTGACTGTTCTGCGTTGTTCTAGTGGTACGGTTGCGATATGTCCAGTTTTTCCGAAAAAACAGGCGACCATTTGCTTGGAAGTGCTTCGTGCGCGAACAACTTTTGTTGGATTTGGCTCATCTTGAAAGACCCAGACAGTCGACTGCTGTTTACTTTCGGGCTCATACGCATAAATCCACGATTCATCACCTGTCACGATGTCATAGACGTGTTTCGAAGCACCGCGACCCTATTTTTTGAGCATTTCTTTCGACCAATTGACACGAGCCTTTTTTTGGGCGATTGACAAATTGTGTGGGATCCAACGCGAACAAAGTTTTTTGACAGTCAAATGTTTATGCAATATTGAATGTATGCTGGTCCCACTAACGCCTAAGGTTGTCTCAATCTCACGATAGGTCACATGACGATCTTCCAATATCAGTTCGCGCACAGCATCAATGGTTTTCGGAACAACAACTGATTTTGGACGACCTTTACGAAATTCATCTTGGAGTGAACTACGACCACGATTGAATTCACCATACCATCGATAAACACTGGTCCTTGATGGAGCTTCATCGCCAAAAATTGAATTAAGTTCATCCATGCATTGTTGCTGAGTTAATCCACGCCGAAAGTTGTAAAAAATTATCGCACGAAAATGTTGACGATTTAATTCCATTTTTGGGCCGAGATGAATCTTTTAAGTTACTGTAAACAACGCAAATAGCGCTCGTATGTCAAAACGTTCTGAGTGCGTATAACCTCAAAAATGTCCAACTTTACGACAGAGCTGTCAATTGCCGGATTGCACCACTAGGGTTGCCAAATCCCGAAACATAAGAGGCAACCCTCGTACAATCTCGTGTCGGTGCATGAATATCCTTTACCAATATCTACACCTCACATTCAGATACATTAGAATATTCTCACATACAATAGATAAATAATTAAAATAAATTAAAACCACTATTTCAAGCCTTATTTCAAAATCACAAACATACTGCACACAACCATTATTATTATTATTTACTGGCCTGTAGGAACCCGGAAGTTCATGACCTCACCGACTCGGCTCCGCCATTGTTCCCTGTCCTATGCGCTCTCCTTCCACGTTCGATCATCCGATCCGATCTCCTCGAGGTCCAATCTAACATTATCCTCCCATCTCCGTCGCGGCCGTCCTGTCGGACTCTTCCCCGTTAGTTTACCGTCAAGAATTCTATTCACGGTCCTATCATTGCCCATTCGCGCCACGTGTCCGGCCCATCTTAATCTTCGCGACTTGATCACTCTCACTATTGTAGGTTTGCGGTATAGCTCTTCCAATTCGTGGTTGTGGAGTTTCCCCCATTGTCCTGACTCCTCGTCATATTTACCGCCAGATATACCCCGTAAAACTTTATTCTCGAATACGCGGAATTTGTTTTCTTCCCGTTTTGTGAGAGCCCATGTTTCGCATCCGTATAGAGCAATCGGCATGATTATGGTTCTATAGACACGGAGCTTTATATCACGTGATAGCAGTTTGGATTTTAATAGTTTACTGGCTGCATGCCAACTAGCGTTGCCGGAATGTAGTCTTTTGTTAATTTCCTTTGACGATTCGTTTCTGGTCGTCAGTATTGTTCCCAGATATTTAAATTCTTTGACATTTTCAAATAGCTTGCCCCTGACGTTTATATGTGTTCTCCGAGGTCCACCTGCTCTCGCCGTAATCATGTATTTTGTTTTGTTTTCATTTATTTCTAGGCCCACCTCTTCTGCCGCTTGCATGATGATTTCACAGTTTTTACTTATAGTTTCGAGATTATCGCCCAAAACGGCGATGTCATCCGCATACGCGAGCACTTGTGTGACCCCGTTTAGTGATGATCCGGCCGTGTTGTCGTCATGTACCTTTTTGATAACATACCCGAGGACAAGGTTAAAAAGGCATGGTGAGAGGCCATCCCCTTGTTTTAGTCCGTCCCGGATTTCAAATGGTTCTGAGAGGTGGTTTTCTATTCTAACTCGCCCTTTGTTTTCGTTCATGCAAATTCGAATGAGGGCGGCATATTTTTTCGGGATCCCCAGCTCAACCACAATATGGTAGAGACTGAGTCGTCGGCTTTTTTGAAGTCCACGAACAGTTGGTGAACCGTCTCTCCGTATTCCCACTTCTTTTCCAGCAGTTGCCTCATTGTGAACATCTGGTCGCTTGTTGACCGGTTCCGACGGAATCCGCATTGGTAGTCTCCCAATATTTCTTCTGCATACGGTGTGATTCTTGCCAGTATGACATTTGTTAGTATTTTCTATGTGTCTGGGGCAATGATATTCCTCTGTAATTTTCGCAGTCAGATCGGTCGCCTTTTTTGAAAATGGGGATGACTATTGCGGTTTTCCATTCTTCCGGAATGACTTCCTTGTCCCATATTATTTTAACCAGTTGGTGGATCTTTCGAGCAGTTGCCCCTCCTCCATGCTTCACAAGCTCTGCCGGTATGCAATCGATTCCGGGGGCCTTGTTGTTTTTCAGTCGACTTATCGCGCCTACAACTTCGTCGAAAGAGGGCTCTGGGATCTGGGGCTCGGCTGTATGTACGTCTGGTGCGTTTATTTGTGGTTGACGGGTGCGCACATTGAGCAGGTTTTCAAAGTACTGCTTCCATCTTGTCACGATATTTTTTGTTTCTGTCACCAGACATCCGTTTGTGTCTCGGATTATTTTGGCTCTCCCTCGGTAGTCATTTCTAATTGAATTTATGCCAGCATACATACCTCTGCTGTTCTTTGCTCTGGCATTTTCTATGATTTTTTCGATCCGAGTCTTCTCCCATTCGCGTTTTTTGCGTTTGAATAGTCTAGTTGTTTCTTTCCGAATTGTCGCGTATCTTTCTGCGTTGACTTCATCATATGCTTCTAAGTGGATCATTTTGAGGCGTTTACGTTCTTCGATCTGTGCCCTGCACTCATCGTCAAACCAAGGTTTGGACTTAGTTGTTTTCTTAAATCCTAATACCTCTTGGGCTGTTTGTTTGATTGTGTCTCTGATCGGCACACAGCCATAGTCTCCCTAATTCCGTTTCCACAAAATAACATAGTCCTGTTTTGAGGAAGCGGAACAAAAAAAGGATATTGAATGGAACGACACGAGATTTCCTGTTTCTATATTAAGACCTTGGCGCGTGCGGTTGGAAAATTTAAATATCAGTAAAAGAAGTGTGGTACAATAAAGAAAAACCTAGTTGAATAATTATATATTATTATTAATGTATTGGCGGAAATTTGTTCATCGCGTTTCAGAGAAAGAAAAGTTGATCAGTGAAATTCGGTTGAAAATAATGTATATGTACAATAGATTTATCAATCCGAAATCATATGGCCGCGACTGTAGAAATATTTTCCTATTTAATGACTTTTTATAATTAAGAAACGGACTCATGATGAATAGTCACAACTGCGGGAAATCATGTTTTTATATTTACCTACATTGTTTAATTAAAAATTTTGTTTTTCTACAATATTAAAAGACATTTCATATATAATAAAAGAGGTTGAGTTATAACAATAACCTTGCCCGGAAAAACAAATTATTATGGAAAATTTAACAACCCTCGGGACCTGCTAAATAAGGCCAAGGCCGGATCCCGGTTGTAGTGCCGATGGTGATGATGATGAGTTATAACAAATACGGCACTGTTATTATTATTATTTTTTTTTTATATTATTTATTCGCCTCTAGGAACCCGGAAGTTCATGACCTCACTGACTCGCTTTTTTTCTTGACAATGTGCAATGTTGCAATTTTTTAGTGCTAAAATCAACGAGAATGCTCGATACCGACTTGAAGAATTATGTGTATTGTTAGTAAGATAAAATATCCATCTTACCCGTCGATATTAGGGAATCATATTATTATTATTATTTATTGGCCTATAGGAACCCGGAAGTTCATGACCTCACCGACTCGACTTCGCCATCGTTTCCTGTCCTGTGCACTCTCCTTCCACGCCCGACCATCTGATCCGATCTCCTCGAGGTCCAACCTAACATTGTCCTCTCATCTCCGTCGCGGCCGCCCTGTCGGCCTCTATCCCGTTGGCTTACCGTCAAGAATTCTATGCACGGTCCTATCGTTGCCCATTCGCACCACGTGTCCGGCCCATCTTAATCTTCGCGACTTGATTACTTCTTTTATAAATTGGATCACGGAATTGTCCACTCCATATGAATGTAATTTTGATAAAAGGGCTGGATGCCAAACTCTGTCGAAGGCTTTTGAAATATCCAATGCGACTACTTTGCTTTCACCGAGGTAGTTGATGGAATAGCTCCAATTTTCGGTAAGGTACGCCATCAAATCTCCTGTGGACCTGTTGCTACGAAAGCCATATTGGCGGTCATTGAGGAGGTTATTTGATTCCAGATATTTCCAAAGTTGACGGTTGATAAGTGATTCCACCTTACTTTGGAGAGAATAGAAGTTAGTGCTATGGGTCGATAAGAAGAAAGGGATGATTTGCCACCCTTTTTGGGAATTGGCTGAATGTTCGCTGACTTCCATCTATTTGGGAAACGGCCAGTGGAATAAAACAAATGGAAGAGTTTCCCCAGTGGTTTAGCGAGTGAGGAGGAACATTTCTTCAAAAGAATTGGGGGCATTCCATCAGCACTAGCGGATTTGTTTATGTTTAGCTCCTTGAGTGCCCGAAACAACAGTACGCCTACGGAAGTGAATCTGGCTCATGTTGTGCTGTTTATGCTCGAGTTGAGCAGGAACTGATGTGGTATCAGGCAGCGTTGAGTTCGCCGCAAAATGTGCAGCAAGTAGATTCGCCCTCTCTATTGCAGTGGTGACTGGTTTGTCATCAACTATTAGCGAGGAAATGGAAAAGAGACGTAGTTTTGAATGTTTTCCACGAATGCCCAGAAGTTTCTACTACCTGTGGGAGAGTGTAGTATTTTCTGTCTCACTCGCTGGTTATGCAAGAACTTGGCGCGTTGAATATAAGCATTCCAGTCATTTCTAGCTCTATTAAATCTTTTCCGGTTTTCCTCAGTATTGTTTGATTTATACAACCGGAAACTCAACTTGTGGGGGTTGTAAGTTGGTGTGTCTGGCACGACACGGATTCCTTAAATCCCCATCGATGTTTCGACGCAGACGAGAATGAAGAAATAAAAACATAAACACCTCAACTGGTGCTGATTGGAATTAATTTCATTTTGATTTAAATTTTATAGTTTAATATTATTCACTAATATTATTTTTTTTTTTGATTGTTTACAATGGCTTAATTTTCCAAATTGTCGCGGACTTTATTGGTCAAACACAAATGTCAAATATATTTGATGATCAACGCTCACAATTGAAGGTGATATTTTGTTAATTATTATTACTACTGGTGATCTTTATGGAAATGTATTCCTTCAAGTTCCTTCCGAATTGTCTAATATTTTTGTAACCAATTTCACTAAATTAAAAATCAACTTTAACGCCTCATAAAACAGAGGGAAACTTTACTGACGACTCACTCGTATACTCGCACTGATCCGACGTATTTGTATACACCCCGGTGGTTAATATTCTCCTGCTTTAATAACATACTTTCTTGACCCGAGCGGCGTGACTTGGCACGGTAGTGATTGGATAGCGACTGATTGGAATTAGGGATGGAAATTGGGATTTCTGCTTTTACACAACGATCAGCCAATGGTAATTGTGCTCTCTTGTGCATCCTTGAATTCCCCACGCTCACCGAGGTGGATAAGTACTTGCGTATTCGTTCGACGTCGATGGGCGTAGAAAGGATGAAGCAATCAAAAGGAAAGCACAATAACCCAGGGTTGATCTGGCTTAGTGTGTGTGTATTAATGCCGCGTATGAGACTGATCCACTGACCTAGTGCGGTGATTGTGATGATCTCAGAGGGCATCGAACTATGGAAAGACAGAACTGTGGAGGAGAAGAAAATGTAGTTTGTGTTATTCACCTGTAAAATGAGATCGTTGATCCCAAGCGAATGGGTGATTTGCGGAAAAGCCAAAATGACGCCAAATTGGCTAGGGTAATTTATCATGAAAACTAATTAAATATTATGATAAATTCCCCAGGGGTTTCGCTATGATGCAAAGGCGTCGTTTGGTTAGATTTGTTGTTGCTAACGGACATGATGTGATTTCCCATGGAAAGCTCATGGGCTAGCAAAAATGGAGTTGCCGTATGACAAAAAGGTAGCTGAATTCAATTATGCATTATCTGCATAGAAGAATGAATTCAGCTATGCGTCCATTTGGAAAACATGATATTTCAGGTGAATAGCATGAACGGTGGAATAGGGGATAATATGACACGCTGAAAGCGGTCGAAATATGGCGGAAATTGTGGTTGGAATTGTGGGTTGGTTCTCCATGTAATATAGAGAACCCCCACAAACTCTTTAGCCTTAATGGCTTCTTTGTACCCGGAACCGAACCACATATTTCTCTTGGGTTTGATAGTCTTTACCCTGTGTGGAATAAAGGTTCGTATGCCAAGTAGAATCGTGTTTGTCAATGTGTCCGCTATAGAGTCAACATCGTTATTGAGGAAAAATAATGACCAATTTAACCTCCCAAAAAAGTCGTTCAGACCTTCCCAGTTGGCTTTCTTGTAGAACAATACTGCTTTTTTGGGAGTTTTCTCGTTAGCGTTGCTGTTGGTTAGAGCAAACTTTGCTGACACAACCCAATGGTCTGAACTGTAATTGTGTATTTGTTCGGATAGGAGGTGGGAAACAGGTCCAGTGTGTATGCGGTATGACCATCTGTGTCTGGTACCTCTGTTGGCTCATTGACGAGTTGAATTAAATTATTCGAGTCAGCCAAGAGCTGGACATATTGACCTTCAGGTGTTGTGTGTCCGGCGTGACGAAGCCACTGAGAGTTATGCACATTAAAATCACCCTCAATAACGATTTCAGTGTGCGGATATAGGGTCAAGCACTTATCGATAGAATCAGACATAGCATCAAATTCGTTAAAGGATACGTTTCTATCCAAGTTGCCGTTCAATCGCAGATGTCCATATATCGGTTATATGTGTCAAAAGGTCTCCTGTGGACCGCCTGCCACGGAATCGGTATTTACGATCATTCAGAAGTCCGTTTGTGGTGGTCCTGAGGTCGTTTTGTCGACATGGACGCTGGTTCTACCTCGTCCACAATATGGTTCGCTGGAGAAAACTGGTCGTCGGCGAGTGGAGATTAAAAGCCGAAACAAGCTAACGTCGAGCGAGGAACAAGCAAAATGCAAAACACGGTTTCCTCACCAATGGTTATCGAAGAAATAAAACACGTTGTGGGTCTTGTTGGTTGATGTTTTTTAACATTTTAATGTCTATCATTAATGTTGCACTCTAGAGATGATGATTACAAAAACACTCAATGGTATTAGATGGATTCTTGAATTAGACACACAACTGTATAACTTGAATTCAGATACAAAGGTGCTTAAGTTAAATACACAACAAAGTTACAATATGATTCTGGGTAACATTGACAAGTTCTTGAGCTTAGGTACACGACTGCATAATATTGAATTAGTTAGAAAGGTTCTTAAATTAAACGCACAATGAATTTACTATATAACTTTGGTAAACATTGACAAGCTCTTGAATTTAGATGCACAACTGTATAATATTGAATTGGGATTGATAGGTTCTTGAATTAAACGCACAACTGATTTAAAATACGACTCCGAAAGGAAGGTGCGTGTACCGTAAAGGTTACTATGAGACTCCCCGCGAAATCGTCCTCAACATTTCTTGTAGTATCGGATACCTCTGGTGTACCAGGGAAATTCCAATACACATCTGGTAAATAGAGACTGGCAGAAAATGTAGTCATAAATCATGGGAAGGGTTTCCCATGATGTTGATATAATATTGTAGCGAGCTTAGGGTTCGCTGGATTAATTATTTCTAGTGAATAAGAGCTGTTAAATCGATTTTTAATTAATATCACACTTTATTAATTCGTTAATAACCCGTTACTTATCCCGTACACTCAACGATTTTCTTTCTTGTCGCTTGCTTCGCTTTCTCTTCTTTTATGTCTGTCCCCATCAGCTGTCTCGACGTCTTTTTATCGTTTCTCACATTCTCATTTCGTTTCTGTCCGTTCCATAATCTTGGATGTTCTAGTCTCCAGTTTTCCAGTACTTTATAGAATATTCCAGTACTTGTTTTGGACTTTCCCGAATATTCCAATACTGACTGTCATATGCGTCACAATATCAACAGAAACCCAAGGCTGCCTGAGAGCATGTATCTTTTCGGCTACATTATTTGTGTAGGAAATTGCCGCCTGGACGAAAATGTTTTCTTCTGTCTACATTGGATAGACAGAAGTATTTCGGGTAGCATAAAGGAACAATACTGGCGGCGGCAATTGGGTCTTCTGTGATGTAAAATTCACAGAAGATCGCTCGCCATAGCAACTAGAAAAAAGGTTTATTGGTCTTTGGGATATTGGTCTTTTTATTATCCCGCTCATTGTGTCCTATTGCAGGACTATTAGAAATCTGTCTTGCAGATGTGCAAGCCGGCAAATAGCCCGGCATGTATTTTTGGACGCTAATGGGCATGGTGACTGGTGGATGTGTAACCTTTTATTCTGCTCAAGGTAACATTCCATCGGTCGATGCATCGGGTGTGGTATTTTGAAAGACATTCGATCGGTTGCAGGTAGTCAACCGTGGCTACTCTGCATATCGTCGATAGAACGATCGGCCGATGGGTCTGTAGCTACGAGGTAAGTATACAATGCCAAATGTGGAGGAAAAGCTCCTCGGCTATGAGGGGATATTAATGTCGATTCTCCAGGGGGACAACCGATTTGTTTTCAGCTATTTTAGGACAGTAAATAATGCTATGGCAAGGTTGTGTGATCTTGCCAGGGATTCGACTTAAGGGTAGATATGTGGTTTATAGGATTTTTATGGGGTTAAAAATGATGCGAGGTTCTTCGGGCCCTGAAAAGCCCCACACGTTGCACTCCAAATACTTAACCAACTCTGTATTGATGACTTTTTTCATTACCTTAGATAAAATAGACAGTAATGCTATCGGGCGGTAATTTTCTGGGAGACACTTTTTTCCCGTCTTTGGGATTGGCTGAACTCGAGCGATTTTCCAGCAGGCAGGAAATGTCCTCCGTGCATAAGATAAGCGGAAGAGTCTGCCAAGATCCGGCGATAGTTCTAAGTTCATCAATTTTACTATTGGGGGTTAGCGACACAATGAAGAAAGGCAACTTACGGTTGCGATTTTTAGAATTTGTTGTAGAAATTGGTTTCACACCTGTAAATTACAGGTTATCGTTTTCGAAGCTTTTTAGTTCTTCGAGCACTGCGTTGGCATGGATCCTCATCGAGCAATTTCTCCAATTCAGCGTCTCCGAAGGTTTTTTGTTTGGTGTTCCTTCACGCGGGCGGTCGTCAACGTCGAAATCACTGTCTTTGAAGCGACGGAACCAATCACGGCACGTTGTTTCACATAGAACAGCATCTCCGTAAACTTTGTGGAGCTCTCAATGCGCTTCAGCCGCCGTTTTCTTCGAATGCAAGAAGACAATCAACACTTCCCGCAAATGACGATTATTTAGCACAAAATCAGACATTTTCACACAAACAAAAATATATGACGCCAAAACAAAATCACTACTGTGTAAAAACGGTTTGTTTACCATATGTCTAAGCTTGGTTTATGACGTTTTGGATATGTCGAAATCGATCAACACTTATTTCTGGAGCCATCTATTAACAAACAGCGGGAACTTAGTTGCGCACCTAATATTTGTATTTTATAAGTTTTGTTATGTTTCCAACAAATGATTGCCAGAAGTGCATACGTCCAGCTTAAAATAGTGACACATCTATAAGGAAGTACCACAAAAGCTTGAAATTCAGTGTATGCTTTAACCGAAGGGTAAACAACTCTGTTTCACATTATGACGAGTTTTGTGACAAAAACAAAAATCTGGCAGGAAATTTTATGACACGATTTTATTCAAAAATGTCTGCAGCTGAAGCACTCAGAATCACTGTTGAGTCTTTCCGGAAACAACATGTAGAAATGATGAAGATAGTTCGAAAATAACGAATTCAATGGTGAAGATAAAGAACACTCACCGAAAAAGTTCGAAGACGAAGAATTTGAAGTATTCCTTCGACAAGCCTCATATCAGACGTTAGCTGAATTTGCAAAATGTTTAATTCATTACACAACAGATTCGAAACCCTTTAAAGTATTAAGAATGATTCAAAAGCAAGCACTTGGACGCGAATTGAAACCAACGAGAACTTATTCAAGGCCCCAATATGAACGCTGTAATCGAATGTGGCAGATAAAAACAAAAACAAAAACTATTTTACAAAACGATTCGGTTACATTAATTATAGTCGCGACTGTAGGAAATTTTATATTCTGAATATCATATCATAAGACGTAACAACATTAAGAAGAGCAAATTCAAAAAAATAAAGAAAAACGATTAATAGATTTAACTACCTTTAACTTAAGTAATTTCCGCATAAGGCGACTTAAAAACTAAATCGAATACTTGTAGTAGCCAAAAAAACAGCAACAAATTACACGGCGGACGCAAAACTAGCGAAACCTATCTTTCCTATATTTTTTCTCCACATTTGTTTTTAATTCTGTTTATTGCGCTTCATCGTCGTTGGCCAGCGTTTCTAGTTTTGTTTAATTTTAAATTGCGTCTTAGGTAGTGTAGGTCGGTTTGTACGTACACGTATTTTGCTTTTTTTAACTTCCTATCGTGTTTATATTTCCCTCTATAGATTTTTTTAAATGTTTATTATTTTTGATTTGTCCTGTTTTGTCTACTTTGAGGGTCGATGCTCTAGTGCTAGTGAAAGTGTTTCGCGCACCGATTATTAATTTGTTTACATTGTATCTTCTATCTGTTCGACTTCCTGTTTGGTCTAAGTTCAAATAAATGTTGAGTGTTTTTTATTACGCATTTTGTGGCGACTTGATTCGCAATAGTGTTCTTATCCATTTTGCGATTTTAGATGATAGAACTTCTTTATTATTCGTCAGGTGATTCAATAACTGTTTTTTAGAAACAATTTATAAGATGGGATTAAGTTTTGCATCCAAAACAATCCTTGTGTTATAATATTTTATAGTCAGCCCCTCACGTGACACAATCTTTATAATTCGTTAAATGAATTGAACAATTCTCTTGGTAAAATATTTTTTTTAATATATTTTTCTCAGCAGAGGCGATTCTATAGCGCCAAATCAGCGCTCTGTAGTGTTGTTAGATAACTGTTGGAGTTGTTTTTGATAGTGGAAAATTATAACACTCGCGCCGAGAGGGGGTGGAATTGGACCTGTGAATCTTCTTCGTGGTCTCGATGGTTACAAACCAGACTAACAAATTTCGTTGACCTCTGTAAGATTACAACGCCACTGTTGTAAAATGCTATTTTTAGCCGCTGTGATTTGTTCGCATTTTTTATCAAACCAAAGTTTTGAATCACTACGGAATATGAAGTTCCATACCCAGAAGAATCATTTCTGGACCCGACTTTGCCTAACCGTTAACATTGGGGTTTCTAAAGGGAACCTCTGACCACATAAAAGACACGAAGAAATCTCGCAGATCGTTACAGCTGGGAACTCTGTATTTCCATAGTCTTTATTATTATTTATTAGCCTGTAGGAACCCGGAAGTTCGTGACCTCACCGACTCGGCTCCGCCATTGCCCCCTGTCCCGTGCGCTCTCCTTCCACGTTCGACCATCCGATCCGATCTCCTCGAGGTCCAATCTAACATTGCCCTCCCATCTCCGTCGCGGCCGTCCTGTCGGTCTCTTTCCCGTTAGTTTACCGTCAAGAATTCTATGCACGGTCCTATCATCGCGACTTCATCACTCTCACTATTGTAGGTTTGCGGTATAGCTCCTCCAATTCGCGGTTGCGGAGCTTCCTCCACTGTCCTAGCTCCTCGTCAAATTTACCGCCAAAGATACCCCTTAAAACTTCATTCTCGGATACGCGGAATTTGTTTTCTTCCCGTTTTGTGAGAGCCCATGTTTCGCATCCGTATAGAGCAATCGGCATGATTATGGTTCTATAGACACTATAGCTTTATATTACGTGATAGCAGTTTGGATTTCAGTAGTTTACTGACTGCATGCCAACTAGCGTTGCCGGAGTGTAGTCTTTTGTTAATTTTCTTCGACATTTCGTTACTGGCCGTCAGTATTGTCCCCAGATATTTAAATTCTTTGACATTTTCAAATATCTTGCCCCTGACGTTTATATGTGTTCTCCGAGGTCCACCTGCTCTCGCCGTAATCATGTATTTTGTTTTGTCTTCATTTATTTCTAGGTCCACCTCTTCTGCCGCTTGCATGATGATTTCACAGTTTTTACTTGCAGTTTCGAGATTATCGCCCAGAACGGCGATGTCATCCGCATACGCGAGCACTTGTGTGACCCCGTTCAGGGATGATCCGGCCGTGTTGTCGTCTTGTACCTTTCTGATAACATACTCGAGGACAAGGTTAAAAGGACATGGTGAGAGGCCATCCCCCTGTTTTAGTCTGTCCCGGATTTCAAATGGTTCTTCTTTTAGTTTATCAATCTCGAACCTTTTGCTCGTCTCCCGTGACTGTCCATTAGGGTTTGCTGCGAGCCGCCTTCTAATTTTGCCCATCACTAGAAGGTGATCGGAGTCGCAATCTGCTCTTCTATATGATCTTACGTCAAGGATATTCGAGTGGTGTCTTTTGTCTATGAGGAAGTGGTTTATTTGGTTACGCGTTACACCGTCGGGTGATATCCATGTGGCTTTATGGATTTGCTTGTGCTTGAACATCGTGCTTTTCACTACCAGATCTTTTGACGCTGCGAACGTGATAATTCGAATACCATTATCATTTGAAACGTCATCTAGGCTTTCTTTACCTATAGTTGGTTGGAAGATATCTTCCTTTCCAATTTTCGAATTGAGGTCGCCGAGGAGGATTTTAACATCGAATGATGAGATCCCATCAAATACTTCCTCTAGGGTCTCGTAGAATGTGTCCTTTGTTTTTTCGTCGGTAGATTCTGTTGGGGCGTGTACGTTTATAAATACGTAATTGTACCATGGGCCCTGTATTTTTAGCACCGATATTCGGTCGTTAATAAACTGCACATCTTTTACATGGGGCGTAATCTTCTTGCTTATGATGAAGCCAGTTCCGAGGTTATGTGTATCGGTACCTCCACACACCAGTGTAAACCCGTTGATTTCGATTACTTGATGTGGGAGTCGAACTTCTTGAAGCGCGACGATGTCCATTTTATATTGTTTCGCGTTTTCTACGACCGTCTGTATCGCGCCTGGTTTATATAACGTTCGAACATTCCACGTGCCGACGCGTATATCCCGCTTTTTCAGTTTTTCCCTACGTCTTCTTTTTGCCGAGTCGATGTTTTCCTGATGATTTTTTCCCTTATGGTAGTGTCGGCTCATCACACCTACGCCTACCGGGTTTTTCGTGTTCACAATAAGGCAACTACTGGAAAAAAAGTGGGAATACGGAGAGACGGCCCACCAACTGTTCGTTGACTTCAAAAAATCCTACGACTCAGTCGCAAGGCAAAGACTCTACCATATTGTAGTTGAGCTAGAAATCCCGAAAAAATATGCCGCCCTCGTTCAAATTTGCATGAACGAAAACAAAGGGCGAGTTAGAATAGAAAACCACCTCTCAGAACCAATTGAAATCCGAGACGGACTAAAGCATTGAGATGGTCTGTCACCGTGTCTTTTTAACCTTGTACTCGAGCATGTCATCAGAAAGGTACAAGACGACAACATGGCCGGATCATCCATGAACCCAGAACAAGTGTTTGCATATGCGGATGACATCGCCGTTCTGGGCGATAATCTAGAAACTGTTAGTAAAAACTGTGATATCATCATGCAAGCGGCAGAAGAGGTGGGCCTAGAAATAAATGAAAACAAAACGAAATACATGATTACGGCGAGAGCAGGTGGACCTCAGGGAACAGATATAAACGTCAGAGGTAAGATATTTCAAAAAGTTAAAGAATTTAAATATCTGGGAACGATACTGACGACCAGTAACGAAATGTCGAAGGAAATTAACAAAAGACTTAATTTCGGTAACGCTAGTTGGCGCGCAGTCAGTCATCATCATCATCGGCAGTACAACCGGGGACCGGTCTTGGCCTTATTTAGCAAGTCCTAAGGCTTGATAAATTTTCCATAATGATTTATTTTTTCTGGGCAAGGTCATTAGTCTTGCGCCAGAGGCTCCCCGACGGGGAATCGAACCCCGGTCTCCCGGGTGGGCACGCAGTCAGTAAACTGCTGAAATCCAGACTGCTCCGTATCTATAGAACCATAATCATGCCGATTGTTCTATATGGATGCGAAACATGGGCTCTCACGAAACGGGAAGAAAACAAATTCCGCGTATTCGAGAATAAAGTCCTAACGGGTATCTTTGGTGGCAAATATGACGAGGAGGCAGGACAATTGAGGAAACTCCACAACCACGAATTGGAAGAACTTGTGGGGGTATAAGTCGGTGTGCCGGCACGGAGCGGGTTTACTTATCACCCACCGAATACCGCAGCAAAACGATCACCAAACAAGAAGGAATGAAACACACAGTGGTATTGTTTTGTATAAATGTTGTTTATTTTAATAGATACTTGACTTACACCGGTTTACATTATATTATTGTTCACTTAATTACAACATTCGAATTTAGTTGTATTTAAAAATTTACTCGATCCGCGAGCGCCTAACTCCGACTCAGTGGTGCACTCCGGGGTGCACTTGTGGCGTTTCTAACAGATACACACACAATACACAAGCAAATAGTGAAGAACACCGAACGAAAATCGAATAAGACAATGCATCAAAGCCGTATACCATAGCGATAACATAACAATTCACATCGGTTGAATATATTTCAGTTTAAAAATCGAATTCAAAACACGGCCAGTAGCCTGATGTGTTACGCATTAGTTCAATTTTTGGTTATTCTAACTGTCATAGCCTCAGTTAGAATCACACGTTCTTCACTATCATCCCAAACGCTATACACTCCCGTGCGCACCCGCTGATGATTAAAACTCGACTCGGTGTAGGAATCCGTAAAACGAAAAGGGGCGTGTGCACTCTGCGGTGGTTGGATTTCGACTCGTCTTTCTCAAGGATTAACCTCGAGAGACTCGTGGTGAGTCCCTCTCAGCTAAGGTTCTTTCCTCGAGAGAAACGTGAAGTTTCTCTTTGTGATGGTGAATTGGAGAGGATCTCTCTGGGTCGACCTTAGCTAGTGTGTTAATTGATCCATTGTTTACTCATGCAACGAAGTCATGGGAAAACGAAACTGAGAAAGGAGGAAGGAACAATGGTCATCATAGGAGACAGGGTGCAGCTGCGTAAATAGTCTGCAAGCCATTAGGAAAATGGGTGCTAAAAGCAATTTAGGTACACAATGGTGATTGTGCACTGTATCCTTGCTGGCGGAAAGGATCGAATTCTTTGTATGCACGTTTATATGTTGGAGAATTCGGTTATTGGCGGCTAGACGCTAGATGCGTAAACGCTTTTGTCGATTGGACAAAAGACTGCCGAGACTGTGTATAAGCCGGGAAAATGTGCTGCGCACGTGTGTGGCAGGGTACGCTGGCTGACAGGGGCGCCGATAAGGTTTTCCTAATTAAGGATGATGCTTTGCCTGTGAAGAATTCTTTTCAGAGTTTTTGATAATGCGTTAAATGCATGAATGTTAGTGAATTCTTTACAGGGAGTTTTGGGCGAAGTGCATTAAATGTCCTTAGGAAGGAAATGCTTGCAGGTAACTGCAGGTTTGTGGGGAAGATGTATTGTGCACATGCGTACTGCGCTGATTCACTTCAATCCCCATCGCGAATCGAAAGTTCCACCGCAGCAAGCTGTTCACCAACACAAAATAAAAAGCACGGAAATGTTGTTTCGAAATTTGTTTTTTTTTTTATTGTTTAAGGTTCCTTTAATATGGTGTAATTTAAATACACTCGTTTACAATGTATTTTGTCCTTCTTAATCCTTATTATGAATTGAATTAACTGGTTAAAAATCACAGTGCAAAATTGACGCGGCGAACAATAGTGAAACGGATAACTGGTGATTAACTAAAATCTCGAACACTCTCGACTCTGGTTATACGCCTCCCCGTGCGCGAAACGGGGAGCGGGAGGCGGACCGACCGGCTCCGCCGGGTGATGGTAGCCGACTCAATCGAGGGTTGGAATCTGGCTCTTGATTAACCCTCGATTCGGTGGTGGTGAATAACCTCTCGGCTAAGGATATGTTTACTTACCACATCATCATCATCATCATCATCATCGGCACTACAACCGGATCCGGTCTTGGCCTTATTTGGCAAGTCTCTCAACCGGTATCCGGTCCTTATGCGAGACTTGTTAAATTTTCCATAATAATTAGTTTTTACGGGCAAGGTTATTAACCTTGCGCCAACCTTTCTCAGGATGTTTACTTATCACAAGAGAAACGTAAAGTCTCTCTTTGTGGAATAGAAAACCAGATCTCGTAATAAAGATCATGGTGTATGATCGTATAGATCACAGTGTTTATCGATGCATTTCAGCAAAGGATAAACAAAATCTGAAACGAGGGAAAAAGAACAAAGGGAGAAGTCACCTAAGGCATCGGCCTGTAATGAGGGTCGACTAAATAAATAAGCTGCAACTCATTAGGTGTGAAATGCATTTGGGATACATCATACAATTTGTATATCGTATCTATGGTCGTTGTAAGGAACGGATTCTTTATTTGCATTTGTTGATGCTATTGAATTCAATCCGGCGGCTATGCGCGGAGTTGATGATTGTTTGGAGATTCAAACAAAGGAGGATTTCGGTGTAAAGTGCTTGCAGCTGTATCAATAGCTGCAAGTCATTGCGAAGCAAATTAGATGGTTACACAATGACGGTTTGTATAACATCTATGCCAATTGTATATGGCATCTTAGGCAACTCAAGAGTAGTGTGAGTATTTACACTAAACGAGAATTCGGTTCTAGGTCGCTAATGCAGAGATACATTGATGCATGCATGTATGCCCTTGTGGGAGAAACTCTTTACAGGGATTCTTAGATAATGCGTTGAAAGCATTAATTGCCCTTGAGAAGGGAAATGTTTCAGGTACACTGGTGATTGAAGTGCAAATATGGGAAGGCTGGAAAATGCCTGGCAACCGAAGGTGCCGAATTGGGCTTGGGATACTTGTCCGTATAGGACAAGTACGATGCCCTTCAGCCTGCATATCGGCAACGACGAAAATGCACCTGCATCAACAAAGGAACGAACATAAGGATGCAGGCAATGCGGCCATAAATCCTTGATGTCCTGCGTCTGAGAACGAAATAGGTTTTTTGTTTTAAGGTAAACAAAAACGCAATTTCAAGGGTACGATGGGATACACATCGTGTTTACTCGGGCGTTCATGACAATGCCGGTGTAGGCTATACATTCTTAGGTGCCGATAGGTCAACCGAGCATTTGGGGCATGTTTACGATAGCAGTGGCTAGGGTAGCTATTGTTTAAGCTAATATAATGGAACATGGGTAAAATTGTCTAAACAATGATCATTTCCATGCGCAAATTCCATGATCGGTTGATACCCGATGAAAGGGAATTGTCGCAAGTGTTCCGAACCTCAGGATAGGAAGAATGGGTTGTTTATTCGTTGGCCATTGCGTACAGCATCAATTAGCTTGCACGCAGATTGCCAACGTTCCATCGGTCGGTGTGTTGTTTGTGTTAACACAACACTACAAATTCCTATAGGCGGCCAGCAATGGTTGCGCTGTAGGTTGTTGATTATACAATCGACCGATGGTTCAGCGGTGATGTGAATAAACATGTCATGCACATGCAACAGGAAATGTTTCTTGGTATTGAGCATTGGCCTGTGCATGAATCAAAGCTGGTTAACTGATGAGGTAGCTGAATTAGCTTTTGGGGTTTTTTGACCTTATCCACCCTGACAAAGACGTGCGTGCAGCTGTGCAGGTCACGGAGATGTCCCACTTCATGGCGTTGGTTACGCGGTGTTTCACCATCCAGGAAGAATTCTCCTGGAAGAAGGAGGTTGGTACCGTAGGTGAGCTCTGCTGCCGAAGCACCTAGGTCCTCTTTTATGCTTGTCCTCAGGCCGAGGAGGACAGCGGGAAGGGCGTCTAACCATTGGGTGCCGTAGTGACACATGAGTGAGGCCTTGAGGGATCTGTGGCAGCGCTCTATCATCCCGTTGGATTCGGGGTGGTGGGCGGTGGTACGACGTCTTTGGCTGCCAAGGAGGTTTGTTAGCTGTCTGAATATCATTGCCTCGAATTGTGGGCCTCGGTCCGAAATAAGAGTTGTTGGTACACCGAAGCGTGTGACCCATGTTGATTAAAAGGCCTTGACGACTGATTCGGCAGGAACTACCCGAAGAGGTGTCGCCTCTGGCCATCGCGTGCAGCGATCCATCATTGTGAGGATATAGGAGCATCCCCTTGATGGAGTAAGCGGCCCCACTATGTCTGTATGGACATGGGCGAAGCGTACCGTGGGAAGCTTGAATTGTGCTGGCTCCTATACATTATGTCGCGCTATTTTGAGGCGTTGGCATTGGAGACAAGCACGTGCCCAAGCCGTGAGATCTTTGCTCATCCGGGGTCCAACAAATTTGCGATGGACAGCAGCGGCTGTCGCTCGGCCGTTGGGGTGGGCTGGGTTGTGGTAAACTTGGAACACGCCCTTACAAAGTTTCTCGGGGATGTAAGATCAAGCGGTTCCAGTGGAAACATCACACCAGATTTCGCCCAAAGGGTCGCGAAGAGTGATTTTCTTAAGCTCAAGTGCCGTATCGGGCAAGGTCAGCATTGTTTAAGGCGGTACGCAAGTGAATCGTATCGATTTGAGAAAGGGCGTTCGCCGTGACGTTCTGTTTACCGGAGATGTGTTTGATCTCCCTAGTGTATTGCCCAATGAGGTCTAATTGACGCTCTTGTCATCATCATCATCCGCACTACAACCGGGAGCCGGTCTTGGCCTTATTTAGCAAGTCCTGAGGTTTGTTAAATTTTCCATAATGATTTGTTTTTTCCTGGCAAGGTCATTAGTCTTGCGCCAGACGCTCCCCGACAGGGCTCTTGTCGGGGGGAGGCATTTCCCGACTTCTTCCGGAACGCGTAGACCAGCGGCTTGTAGTCTGTTAAAATAGAGAGCGAACGTCCTTCTATCATATGACGGAAGTATTTGACAGCGTTGTAGATCGCAAGTAATTCACGATCGTAGGCGCTGTAACGTCGCTCTGTCGAGCTCAACTTCCTTGAAAAGAAACCGAGTGGTTCCGGGCGGTCTTCAATGTCCTGTTCAAGGACGACTCCGATTGCGGTATCCGATGCGTCGCATTGGATTGATAGTGCCGCTCCCTCGAGTGGGTATCGGAGTAAAGTGGCATTTGCCAATTGCTCTCTGGACAGTTGAAATGCTCGATCAGCGGCTTCTGTCCAAGTGATGGGGCGCTTGTCATTGCTCTTAGCTCCTTTCAGGAATTCATTTAATGGAGCTTGAATCTGGGCAACGTTAGTCAGGGTCGGACGATAGAAGTTGAGCATGCCCAGGTATCGACGAAGCTCATTTACATTGGTGGGACGAGGATACTTCATAAGGGCCTTCACACGATCTGGCAGTGGGCGAATGCCCTGGTTGTCAACGACATAACCCAGATAGGTGATTTGCTCCTTGGCGTATTGACACTTATCTGGGTTGATGACTAGACCAAATTCGCGAAGGCGCTCGAGGACCTGACGTAAGTGGCGTTTGTGTTCGGCGTGGTGTTTGGAGGCGATGAGAATGTCATCAAGATATGCGTGCGTGGCAGCAATTGAGACCGCGTAATGCCGAGTCGATATAACGTTGGAATGTCTGAGGCCGAAAGTCATCACTTTGAACTCGAAGAGTTCGAAAGATTTGATGACCGCGGTCTTGGGTATATCGTTTGGTGCCACCGCGATTTGGTGGTAAGCCCTGGTTAGATCCGGGGTAGTAAAAACATTGCAACCTCGTAGTTTATACGAAAAATCGTAGAGGTGTGCAATGGGGTATCTGTCCGAGACAGTTGCTGCGTTCAACAACTCACCAGAACGTTTCTTCACTAAGTGAAGTGGGCTTGCCCACGGGCTGTCCGATGGTTGACAGATACCAGATCATATGATCGAATTCTGCGCGTGCCGCGCGTAATTTCTAGGGCGCCAGTCGTCGTGGGCGCTGGCTCACCGGGGGACCTCGTGTTTCTATGTGATGGAACACGGTTGCTTTGTGTCGGCGCTGATTAGGTAGAGGAATCGTTGTACGGACAAATTCCTGTACCATGGCCTCTATTGGGTCTACACTGTTTGTGGCCCTGGGTGTTACCGCTGAAGATGCCGGCAGGGGCAAGGAGGGTGCGGTTGTAGCTACAAGCCTGTTGTGGGTCGTACCGACCAACAGGTTGTGTGTGCCTAATAGGTTGGAACCTATTAGGGGTTCGTTAATATCCGCAATGATAAAACGCCATGTGATTGGACGTTGAAGACCAAGTTGGAGTGTCAGCTTCTTTCGACCGTACGTAAGTATCGGTGAATTATTAGCGGCTGACAGTTTGAGTACGGCGGGTACGCGGTTGCGCGGATCGAACGATCACGGGAGGACTGAAATATCGGCGCCGGTATCGACAGTAAAAGCGATATTCAGTTTTGGATCCAGGATGGTTAGGCTGAGGGGGTGAAGTGTAGATGCCGACGTATGGCAAGTATTCCACTAACTCCCCAACGATGTTGCTCCGACGATTCCGTTAATCTTCAATAAAAGACACTGGTGTTCCTTGTTATAACAGTTTTGTTTATTTTTCTTAATTTTGAATAGCTTTTATCCGACACGGTTGGACTAAAGGAAACCGAGTTGAATTTTGAAATTTTGAAATCGAACTGGTGTTAATTGATTAGTATTTTTATTTTTGTTGAAAAATTTCGCTGTTTTTGTTGGAAATTTTATTTAACTGTTTTTTTGATTTTTATTAAGTAGAATGTTTTTAGGCACTCGAGGAGAACCCGTAACAGTTAATCTTCGCGGACAAGCGTGTGCATGAGCATGCACACGCGGCGGTGGTTAGCGACCCAACCTCCTCTTGTTAATCTCGTTAATCGACTGCTTGAAAAGGGAAGAAATTGGATACAACCAAAAGAGAACATACTTCTGCTCTCTCATTGCCACGTTCTTCGATGTGTGGTAGGTTACATCGGTAAACTGATGATCGAAGAGAGCGGGACAATGAGAGAACAGAAACACACTGTAGGATTATCTTGGGGTGGATTTGGTTGTATGTGCATGAATCAATGTAGTTCTGAGCGGAACCCATTGACCTGATTCGGTAGTATGGTGAGTTCAGTGTACATTGATCTATACGAAGACAGAACTGAGAAAGAGAGGAGAATTAAGCTGATGATATTCACCTGCAAAAAGAGAGCATTGATCCCCTGCGAATGAAGTGTCTGGGGAAAAGCCGAAGTAACGCTAGGGAAATATTATCAGGTGATTCAATCGAATGTTTTGTTAAATTTCCCCAGCGGTTCTGCAATGATGCGACAACTTCGTCCGGCTGGATTTGGTTGTCGCTAATCGACATGGACACGAGTTGCCGTATGGCAAAAAAGGGAAGCTAAACTCATTTATGCATTGTCTGCGTGGTTCAATGAGTTTAGCTATGTGTCCATGGTGGTAACATGCTTTGCAGGTGAACAGGTAAGTAGGGGGAAATGGGGTTGATTTGACGCCCTGTAAGGCGGTCGAATTTAGGTAGGAATTGTGGTTGGAATTGTGGGTTGTTTGTCATATAGAATAGAGAAACCCCCACAAGGCGACTTATAGGAGGGGTGCCGGCCGGTTGCGCTGTAGGTTGTTGATTATACAATCGACCGATGGTTCAGCGGTGATGTGAATAAACATGTCATGCACATGCAACAGGAAATGTTTCTTGGTATTGAGCATTGGCCTGTGCATGAATCAAAGCTGGTTACCTGATGAGGTAGCTGAATTAGCTTTTGGGGTTTATAATGCTGGTGAGAGTTTGATGTACTATATTTTCAGCTGTAAAGAAAAGCTCACTTGTAGGTAAGTGGGGGATAGGTAATTTGTGGCAATGGGAGATTCTTTGGAAGGGGGTTAAAGAATCCCCACAGGACCATGTTAGGTTTGACCTTGAGGAGATCGGATCGGGTGGTCAAGTGTGGAAGGAGAGTGCACGCCACAAGAAACATGGCGGAGTCGACTCGGTGAAGTCATGAACTTCGGGGTTCCTATAGGCCAATAAATAGTAATAGTAATTAAAAGTCATAATGACCCTCTTTGTGAATCTGAAGGGACTGAAGGCTACTTGGGAGTGATGTGTTGTTATTGGTGAGGTTAATACTCCTGAGCCATCCTAGCAAAGGAATTTGCTCGACATTAGCATATCCCGATTAGCCCTTTTTTGGTACATCTAGCACGTACGACTATTAACGGCATGTGCATATTTCCAATATACTGCATGCTATATCCCTTCACGTTCGACTACAGGTTGGCCATCGAATTAGATTAACATAGGAAGTAAATTAACCCTATTCCATCAGTCATACAAGGGATAATAAAAACGGAGTCAACCGTAGCAAACAAATAAACACTTCCGAAAAGTAAAAACGAAATAAGATAACAACAGAAAGGAAAAATTAAAAAGAGTCCACGACTTACAGGGGTCCCCTGAGGCATGCCATCACTTGAGTCAGTTTACCATTCCATGAATATTCATCCGATCTACTGGTGTGAACTATTAATACACCTAAACAGTGGATGGAGTTCCAGCAACGGCGATGGTATTTCCCACTTTAAGTCGGTAATTTCCGTTTTAGATAGGGAATTGTAGTCTGTCGATGGTACGATAGTGGTCTGTGGTAATTTTCCGGTGGGTTCCCCTAGAATAGCTAATTGTCAAGAGTACTAGTGGCCCAATTAGACCCGCAAGTGGTTTGCTTGCAACATACGGTATTTCAAAGCAGTTCAGTGCGTTTTACATCTCTTCTTATTCTGTTTGGATGTGCTATTCGATGGTTTTATGGGGCTTCTGTTTTTGTTTTTGTTTTCTCGTTTATGGGAGTTATTCCTTCACATATAAGCGGCCTTAAGTTTAGCAACAGAATGTTTTTTTTTTTTTTGGGTTATTCCTTTTTAATTCTTAATTTAGTTTTTACATAATATTTACCGTTATCTTCCTCTTTCTCCGTGGAGCGGTGTAACATATATTTAGATGAGAAGGAAGTAATTAGTATCAAATGCACCGACAAAGTGCTGGTATAATGACTGCCAACTAAAAAGAGGGGGGAAACTGAAGTATGAATATGAAAATAAGCAGTGACACGAAGCGAAAGAAGAAAACAAGTAACACGTGGTATGGGTTGTAGTGTTACTGGTGGCCCGGATGCGGAAGACATTATTAGGAAGTTTCCTCTTTGTGGTCTTTCCGTTTGTATCCATGTAAACAGTGGAAAAGATGAGGACGTAGGCGACGGATTTAGTACTTGATTTGAATGCTTGTTCACTAGTGCATGGCGAGGGTATTTTTAGGATTCCTATTTTTGATATGCGACTTCCTTTCATCAGAAGTGTTGCTGCCACTTTTGGGTAAGCAGCTGCCACCATTTTTTTTGTTCCTTTGGGTTTGTTTTACTTTAACGCTGAGACAACGTCAATTGCACGTCATTATACAATCATTTAACGTCGTCGAAGATATTTTTAGATTGGAAATAGAAGGGACATTATGATGTAATCACTTACGGAGCCTGATAAGTGGGCACACTTATTCAGGCTCTGATTGAGTGCACATACAACATTGTATCTAGATGCATGCTGCTAGCTGATGGCAACAAATAAAAGCAATGACGATGCAGGTTGCATTGCAGTTAACACATCAAAGCCAACTATACCATACAATTGATTGCATTCTTAGATACTTGCGTTGAGTTGGTGTGGATGGATTTTGCTTGTGTACGGCTGCAGTGCATTATGTGGAACATAGGATGATTTGGTTGAAGAAGTTGAAGAAGGGTGTCAAGAGTCAGAAGAATGACGGCGGTTCTGTCTCACGACGAGTATCCTATGAATAGAATGGGGCAACGACGACAACAGGAATGTTGCTTGATTGATATGAGTAGGAGAAGTTGAATGCGCATATTTGGATGACGATGTGGCAAGTCAAGGCGATGCAAGGTGACGGATAGAAAGGGAATTGAAGAGAAAATATTAGATGGGGGAGGTTGGGTATACAGCCGATAGGTAGATAGAAAGAGAAAAAGGTCATGAGAAAGAGCACGAGAGAAAGGGAAAAGGAAAACAAATAAAATGTGTAGCAAGAGGAATTGAAGGCGAAAACAGTTGTAGTGGTAAATAGTGCTCGATACCAGTATGGAATTTGTAGTCACCACCGAGAAGTGTAATTACGAAATCGGGTACAAATTTTCATGAATGAAATTCCGCTCTCTACATGCTACTGGGTGTATTTTGAGTTCATTGACCCGTTGGACTGAATAACAACATTGCAAGAGCGTTAATGTGGTGAGTCTAGTTCAAAAGTCTCATGCTATTTATCATTATCCCGATCCCCTCATGTCTGTCGTACCATGTCGTGTGTATGCCATGAGGTGTGGAAGAGAAAGCAAACTACAAACAACAACAATAAAAAAGAGAATGTTACCATAAAACAGAATCACACAACATGGAATCACAATGTAGTTTAAATTCCTATAGGATTTTGATTTCTTTCGAGATGCCCTTCTGCTCTGCTTCTTCGCATCTTATCAAGATTCTATTTGATTACAGTTTGGATTCTTTTTTCATGGACATGGAATGTGATGCATTTAAATGCCCGCTTAACTAATCTGATTAAATTGCTATTGCTCTTATATAATTATTTCCAATTATCGACGTAAAATAATAGAAAACACGTGTGGCAACATCATCTTTCATTGCCGTTTGTGACATTTATCAAAAGGCATTGCCAGCAGCTTAAAGTTTATTTACTTTTATTTTATTTCATTTCGGTGGTTTATCTTTTGCGAAATCGTTGTAATTAATGTGTTTTAAAATAATAACATTTTGTTACGACTCCATGTCGAGCCACTTGTCTGCATTACATCGGTGGAAAATTGAGTGTAAGTGGTGTAACAGTGTAAGACTTATCCTCTGGTTGCAGTTAGTCACAATCTGCCTAACTGACACAAAATGGATAAGATGCCATTAGAAAAGCGAGCGTCGCGGAAAAGATGAGGTTACGTCAAAAGCAATCGGTGGAATATAGATAGGAACGATATTTTCAACGGAGGGTCGCTTCCCCGGAGTATAATTGACCTTTTGTACGATTGCAGCTGACTCTTATTGTGCTTGTTTATAAAGAGAAATGTCGCATGAGGGAGAATTAAGGAAAATTGAGGCCTGAGAACGCAATGGTATCAGATGTTCTCATCGTTCCAGTTGGGCATGTCTCCAATTTAAATGCAACCGGCATGCGTGATCATCGAACAATGTGTTTTATATTTGCTGGCAAGTTCGTCGATTGTAATATGTAGAAGCTGACTGTTCTTTGCTTGGAAGGTTGTCACCTATGAATTACAGTTCCAAATTGTTCATGATAACTTTCAACTTTTTGACAGACTTTCAGTGGATTATAGATATTGTTGCGAGCTTAGGGTTCGCTGGATTAATTATTTTTAATAAATAAGAACCGTTAAATCGATTTTGAATTAATGTAACACTTTATTATTCCGTTAATAACAACTGTTACTTTTACCGTACATTTAACGCTTTCTTGGCTTATCGCTTCCGTACTTATCGCGTCTTTGACTGCTTACTTCTTCCTTTTTACTTCTTACTCCTATTCATGATCTGTGTGCGACGTATTTATACGGTTTTTTCTCATTCTGATTTGATGTTTCGTTTCCGTCCCCTCCGTAGCCTTGAATGTTCTACTGTTCTTTGTCTCCAGTTTTCCAGTACTTTCTAGAATATTCTAGTACTATGTTTTGAACTTTCTAGAATATTCTAGTACTGATTGTCATATGCGTCACACTACCCTCCGCCTAGATTAGTTCGTCCCGAACTAAGTTCACTGGTCTCCTGGGTTAACAAAAGTCGCCAGTCGGCCACGATGCACCACTTTCATCTTGGCGTTCGGTCTTCTCTGAATCCTATAGACAACGTCGTTAATTCTTGTGAGAATCTTATACGGTCCTTCCCAATATTGCTGCAACTTCGGAGACCTTCCTTTTCGCCGATGAGGGTTATAAAGCCATACGTTATCGCTTGCATTAAATCCGGATGCGTTGGCTTGAACGTCGTACCTTGTTTTCATCCTGTCACTTGATACCTTGCTTTGCTTTCGAACCAAATGATGAATCTCATCGAGGCGTAGTAGTAGTCTTCAGTCTTATCCATGGCGTCTAGAGGTATTCCGAATCGCAGATCGGCTGGTAATCGTATCTCTCGTCCAAATATAACTCTTGCTGGAGAATGGCCTGTCGTATCGTGATTAGCCGATCTATAGCTCATGAGAAAGGTTTGTACATATTTGTCCCAATCTCGTTGGGGATTACTAACGACCTTCGATAAATACTCTTTCATTGTTCGGTTGAACCTTTCGACCATTCCGTCTGACTGCGGATGTAAGGGTGTGGTCCTGGTTTTCCATACGCCCAGTGCCGCGCAGATGCCTTGAAATATCTGTGATTCGAAGTGTCGGCCTTGATCGGAATGCAGCTCACAGGGAACTCCATATCTGCTGATCCAATTATTGATAAGCTGCTCAATGATGGTTGTAGTGCTCCGCAGCCATACCGCCTTCCCAAAATCCTTACCTCAATCCTAACATATCCATTTAACCATAAAATCCCACAATGTACATTTATACACTTAATATAGTAAATATATCCTTTAATAATCCTTTTTCTTGAAACTCATTTGCATATCTATTCAATTTCCATAGTTCAAACATTTACATACTAATCAAATCAATTTTCATTGTTCTTACATTTGCATACTAATCAATTCAATTTCCATTAGATTAGAAATACAATACTTCATACATTAGAAATACATTCATCATCCCTAATTCACAAATTTGCATAACATAACATAACATACACATACCAAATTTCCAGCCATACATTTCATAACAACAGTTATTACAATTTCCGTTATCCTAAGCAGCTGCATAGTTTGAAATAGTTTCGGTTAACGAAAAACAATGAATCACCCCCATTAATTAACTAGGGGCAACTGAATGATTTCGTTCATACGAAATCAATAATGTCAAAGGAGTAAGAATTATACTTTCGTACAAAACAGTTGAGAAGGATGCGTGTGTGCTTAAAATATAAAAAGTATTAAAATAAAATATGCAAAGCATTAATAAATCGTGTGCTCTTAAAATAGTAATTAATTGTTTTCATTTAAACGAAAAGATAAAATGTGGTTAATTAATGAAATTCTTGGCAATTTAATTAGTTTCTATCGTACGGTTCGAAACGAAAAATACATTCCACGCTCTTCCCTCGGCCGAGACGAGGAAGCACGGCGGTGGAATACAACATGGTTGTTGCTTCTTGGCTTGGAATTGGAAGGACTTCCACCAACTTGCTGAAGTAATCCATGATAACCAACATATATTTGTTGTTGTCGTTTGTTTTTGGGAATGGTCCTGAGATATTAATCGCAATTCGCTCGAAAGGGGCACCCACGATGTACTGCTTCATAGCGTTCCTTGGTTTTGCTGTTGGTCCTTTGGTCGTTGTGCAAGTTGTGCACTTCCTACACCAAGACTCGACGTCATCTCTCATGTGAAGCCAGTAGAAGCGAGATCGTAATTTTGAAAGTGTCTTATTAACTCCCAGATGTCCACCGTCGTGCATTTCTGTTAGTACATCCTTCACTTTTGATGGTGGGACTAGAATCTGCATTCGATGGGATTTTCCGTCCGCGGCTTCCCATTTACGCTTTAGAATTCCATCTTCCACCAGCAACGAATTCCATTCTGCCCAATATATCTTAAATGTTCCACTCTTGTCGGAAATATTGTTCCAAGTTGGCCGCCCGTTTTTTTCTTTGTGTTCCAGGATTAGCGACATATCTTCATCCTGAAGTTGAGCTGCGCGTATAGCATCACTCGTTCACCCATCTAGTACCTCTACTTGTACATTTCGCAGGCCGTACGCCTCTTCTTTCTCTTCCGCTCTATGACAATGTTTACAATCTGGCTTACATGGTCTTCTTGATAGAGCATCAGCGTTATTATGCACCTTCCCTTGCTGAATTGAGCTTATCATTGATACGGGTACACATTCTGTGGTTAACTCTCCTTTTCTTATTGCAACCGGCTCCTCGGACGCAATTTAGTACTCTGACAGGTACAATGTGCTTCTTCACCTCAGGTTGGTCCGTTGATAGTCTGCTCTTATTATAAGCGCATGAACAACAATTCTCACTCAATGTTTTATTCATTCGTCGACGTTTCCAACAGTCAACAGAGATGTAGCCAACTCCGCCGCATGTCCAACACTTCATAACTGGTCTCGGGGTTCTCCATTGTACATGCCCGATTCTTTGGCAGGAACATTCCTGGACGGACATTTCTCGGACTCTATATGTACTCCTTTGGCGCAAGACTAATGACCTTTCCCGGAAAAACAAATTATCATGGAAAATTTAACAAGCCTCAGGACTTGCTAAATAAGGCCAAGACCGGTTCCCGGTTGTAGTGCCGATGATGATGATGATGATATGTACTCCTGGCAGCCAGTTTAGCAGATTCATATGCCAATGCGAACGCCAGTATTTCATTAGTCGTCTTCTTTCCTGCCAAACGAACGGCTTGTTGCAAGTCCCGATCTTGGAGTGCATTTATAAATGCATCCATTGCTACCTCGTTCAGAAATTCCTTAGTCATATTTGAATAAGACAAGTTTGCCAATCGCTCAATGTCTGCCTGCAACAGTTGAAGATTTTCTCCAGGTTTCTGAGTTCTGCTCCGCAATTGCATGCGGCAGACCTGCCGTCTCTTACCGCTTGGAAATCCGTTTGCTTTTCTGCTGGTATGGTTTGTAGCAATTCTGCAGCCGCCCCGCGAAGTGACAAAATTAGTGATGTTGACTTCTGCTCATCCGACCACTTATTGTAGTTGGCCGCAGCGTCAAACTGACGTATAAATACGGAGAAGGGTCCCGTTCCATCGAAGGTTGGCGGTTGCATCCTTGTATCTTTGTAGTCATGTTGATTGCTAGGCGATGTCTTATTTCTCTCCACACACTCGTCTCTTTTCGATTCGTGTTATTTCATCGTTGACTTTCTTAAATTCAGCTTCGTTTTTTAGTTCCAGATTTTCTACTTCGTTTCGAATTTTTGACTGAATTTCTTCCTTAAAGTTTTGAAAATTACATTTCATCCACTGCGTTTGGGCATCCAATTTTTCATTCAAATCTGCAGCTTGTGCGTCGAATTTTGAATTTTGGGCATCTAACATTGCATTCAGATCTGCAGCTTGTGCGTCGAATTTTGAATTTTGGACACCCAATTTTGTATTAATGTCTGTAGCTTGTGCGTCCAATTTTGTCAGCATCTCCGAAATGTCCAACTGTGTCGAACTCTTCTCCGTTACATTGGCACCACCTTGACGCGCTGTTTCTTCTCCATCCGGACAGTCTGGCCCAATCGGAAAAACATATGTGTCGACATCAATACCCTCTTCCTCCATTGCTGTTTGCAGCCGCTGTCGAAGAATTTGCTTCTGTCCTCTGCTATCCAGATTCCGGTTATCAAGTTCCTTCTTCAACTCAGGAACGCAAAGATCCTCCAAACGTCGACCTAAAATCGTCACAATACACTTTCACAGACTTATTCACTTCACCAATAATCAATCCCACTTCTGACACCAATTCTAGCGAGCTTAGGGTTCGCTGGATTAATTATTTGAATAAATAACAGCCGTTAAATCGATTTTGAATTAATGTAAACTTTATTAGTCCGTTAATAACAACCGTTACTTTTTATCGTACACAACGATTTCTTACCCATCGCTTCCTTACTTATCGCTTGCTACTCTGCTTGCTTTCTCACTTATTACTTATCTCCATGATCTGTGTGCGACGTATTTACTCCGTTTCCTCATTCTGATTCGGCGTTTCGTTTCCGTCCGTCCCATAACCTTGAATGTTCTACTGTTCATAGTCTCCAGTTTTCCAGTACTTTCTAGAATATTCTAGTACTTTGTTTCGGACTTTCTCGAATATTCTACTACTGATTGTCATATGCGTCACAATATGTATTTTAGTATATTAATTAAAGTATAAATAATATTTACAAAAAAATAACAAAAAAACATAAAATTAAACAAAATTAGCTGGCGATCTAATTAAGAACGATTGATTGTTAGTCCAAATTTGATGTCTTAGCTTAGCATTTTGTAGGAAAACCTTTGTTTTAATCACTGCCTTACACCGCCTGGGCATTGAAGCAATAAGGTCCTGACATTTATTCGTTGTTATGTTTTCCCAATCTGCTTTAGCAATCTCATACAATTCATTTAAGTTACTTATTTTATGCTTGTTTACTTATCTTTTTAATTCGTTCCAGAGGTTTTCTATTGGGTTTAGGTCCGGGCTACATGAAGGCCAATCGATGACATCCACGAAATTATTAGAAAACCATGCTCTCGTTGCTCTCGCGGTATGCTTAGGGTCACTGTCCTTCATAAATTTCCATGTCACAGGCAATTATCCATCTGCATAGGGCAGTATTATATCTTCAAGGACGTTAATGTAGTTTTGGGCGTTCATTATACCTTCTATGCGATGTAACGGATCGGTTCCTTTGTATGATATACAACCCCATAGCATGATACTTCCTCCTCCATGTTTGAGGGTGACGGTCGTGTATTTAGGGTTGAATGCTTGATTTTTTGCCCGTCGAACATATTGCTTTCCATCGGAACCGCCTCTGTTGATTTTTGTTTCATCACTCCACAATATTTTTTTCCACTGTGAGATGTTCCCGTCTCGTGATAACAGAGGTTGTGGTTCGCGTATGTAATAGCTCTGTTGAAATTTGGAAAACATCTCATAAAGAAGAGTGTCGCAGCAGGCTGAAAGTAGTTATTGTAATTCTTAAATAATTTAATTTATACTCGTTATATTTTTTTTCTTATAAAAGTTACTAATTGCCAATTCTCATCATCATCATCATCGGCATTACAACCGGGAACATGTCTTGGCCTTATTTAGCAAGTCCTGAGGTTTGTTAAATTTTCCATAATGATTTGTTTTTTTCCGGGCAAGGTTCCAATTCTCATGTTCCCTGGCAAAAGCTAACCTAGCCTTTCGGTTTTTTAATGATAGCAATGGTTTTTGTCTAGCCCATCTTCCAAAAAGCTAGCTCTCAGTCAATCACTCTCTAATAGAGCGTGCTGAAAGTGCATTTGGGTTCTCGCCGAAAACTTCCTTTGGTATTTCTTTTGAAGTCATAAATGGATTTTGTTTTGCAGCTCGAACAATTAGCCTATCCTGGGCTTCAGTCGTTTTACGAGATCTTCTCCGTTTGCTACGAGTTCTGTGGTTTTATGTTTTTCTACATATTTTATAGCATTAAATACCATTGTTTTAGAGCAATTAAGCTTTTTTGAAATCTCTCTATACGACGACCTTTCATTATTTCGAAGATTTATTAACGCTTCTCTCATGTTTTTTGTACAGCTTTTTTTCTTTCCCATATCTCGTTCAAATGTCTTAAAACAACGCAAGAACTTATAATTACCTTTACTTTCAAACAAATTATTATATTTACGTTTCAAACGAAGTTATACAAAAAGAAAAAATCGTTCTTAATTAGATCGCCAGCTAATTTTGTTTTACAAAACCTTTTGAATTTAATTTTATGTTTTTTTGTTATTTTTTTGTAAATATTATTTATACTTTAATTAATATACTAAAATACATATATAAAAAACATTTTACAAACTGTTTATAGTAAAGAATTTTAATAAAAAATTATTGTAAACAACATTTCTAGTATCGTTCTTTATTAGTTTGCCACAACTGTATGTTTAAGGGGGTATCCTGATGTGGAAGGCAAGTAAGCAGATTTTGTCAATTTAAAAAAAAAAACTATTTAAGATATATTTTTGGAAATTTGAGCATTTATTGTACATGCATAGAAGTTTTTAAGTTAATTTTCTCATTAAATTTTATGCATGAACAAGCAAGTTATAAGTAATAGACATCAGCCCAGTGAAATATCACCCCATTAAGTATAGGCTTCGTGAAATCATTGGGAGAATCCTTGAGCATCTTTCGGACCTTGGCTGATGGCCCGGCCGAGAAAAAAAAATCATCTCAGGGCGCTGACTCAGCGCTATAGGTTCGTCTTTCCTGGGAGAAGTAAATTAAAACAAAAAGAGGGCCGTTTGGCACTGTTTACTTTTGTGGATTACCTTCGTTTTCATGTGAGAAAGCCAAAATACACGAATTTAATTGACGAATTCCTTCCCCATCCATCGTATTGTCCAGATCTGCCCCCTAGTCATTACTGGCCGTTAGCAGACCTCGAGAAAATGCTTCAAGACAAGAGATTTAGTCCTAATGATAAAGTCATCACTTCAGTTGAGGGTTATTTTGAAGCTAAAGATAAATCATTTTGCACACATGGTATAGAAAAGTTAGAAAAGCATTGGAATGGTTGTATCGCAGTTGAAGGAGAGTATGTTGATGAACAAAGAAGAATTTTACCAAAAAAATGTTGTTTTATTAGTTAGTATCAGGATTTATTGAACGTTTTTATTATTATTATTATTAATAATAATAATCCGTGTCTATAGAACCATAATCATGCCGATTGTTCTATACGGGCGCGAAACATGGGTTCTCACAAAATGGGTAGAAAACAAATTTCGCGTATTCGAGAATGAAGTTCTAAGGGGTATCTTTGGCGGCAAATATGACGAGGAGGTAGGATGTGGGGGTACTTTAAGGCTCGCCTGAAGAACCACCCATCGTCCTAACCCAACTCCCATTTCCCAACCTGCAATGCCATTACGTATCGTAGCCTCTCACCTGCATATGAGCAATCCAAAGCTCTCCTCCAATCATGTATTACCTGAAATATAAATCCACGGCAAGATCATCATCTTGCCATGGCATCAAACAATCATATCAACCAAACCATTTCGGTTCATGTTACATGAATCATTTAGGAACCTGGTCGGTTCCTCTGGGTGGTTACATGTCAATCAAACACACTCCAATTCTCCTGTGTTTACTCGTTTCCAACAATCCGTTGGTCCAAAAGACAAGCCGGGGAACTTGTTAGCTTGCACATCTGCAAGCCAAATTTCCTACAATCGATCGCTTATACCGGTAACCGATCGTCGAGTCGGACACGACCATAATTGTTGTCCAAACAATCATATCAACGGCCGTGTCCCACGATCCGTTTTTCTAAAGCAAACACACAGTAATCTCACTGCGTTTATTTTACCCTACCATCCGTTGGTCCATAGCCAATCTGGGTAAGTTGTATGCCTGCACATCTGCAAGTCAAATTCCCCATAATCGGTCACCACAAGCATTAAACAATCACCGAGTTGCACACGACCCATGATTGTTATCCTAACAATCATACCAATGGCCATACCCTATGATTAGTTCCTTAAACAAACATGCACCAACCATCCTAGACCCTGGCCATCGTAGCGAAGTTCTGTTGACTTAACATCAACAGTAAAATCTACCCTCAAGCGTTTATGATGGCAATACAGCCAGCCTCCGTACACGATCTTCATATTTGACCAGCTGCCTGTTTGGATTCTCTTTTGATCACCCTTCGCATTTTCGTTTGTCCTGCCTTCCAGCGAATGGGCATTGCAACCAGACCTGTACGAATGTGTGAATTCTTTACGGTAAACCACGGCGGCCGCGACGGAGATGGGGGGACAATGTTAGGTTGGACCTCGAGGAGATCGGATCGTGTGGTCGAACGTGGAAGGAGAGCGCACGGGACAGGGAACAATAGCGGAGTCGAGTCGGTGAGGTTATGAACTTTCGGGTTCCTACAGCCCAATAAATAGTAAAAAATTATTATTATTATTATTATTATTATTATTATTATTATTATTATTATTATTATTATTATAATAATAATAATAATTATTATTTTTTTTTTTATTAGACTTCTCTCGGGAGAGGCAAACCTATGGCGCTGAGTGGGCGCCCCGAGATGCCACCAAATATCTGTTGCAGTTTTTTTTGAACAGTTGCAGGTTGTAACGCTCCGGACAAACTCGCGTGGAAAGGGAGTTCCACAACTTCCCCGCCCTGTTACAGAACAAGTTCCGATGCGGGGATGCTTGCGCCGACGGGAGATAAACCACAATCTGGTGCAATCCGTCGGATTATCTTTTGGAGCGCATATAAGCCGAATTGTGTGATACAATACCACGAATGTACGAAGAACAGTACAGTTATTATTATTATTATTATTATTATCATTATTATTACCATTATTATTATTATAATAATAATTATTATTATTATAATTATTATTATTATGATAATTATTATTAATTATTATTATTAATTATTATTATTAATTATCATTATTAAGTAAAGCTAATAGCCTTCCCCGGAAAAACAAATTATTATGCAAAATTTAACAAGCCTCGGATATGGACCGGATACACGACGACGACCACGGAAACGAAAATGGCTAAACGATTTAAGAATTTTCTCATGGAACATCCGCACACTATACAGAGCTCGAGCTGCACAGCAGCTAGCCGATGTCCTGTCCGAATATAAGGCGGACATAACAGCATTACAAGAAATAAGAGAGACGCTGAAAACCCTTCTTGGTGATTTGGACTACGAGTCATCGAACTGCCAGCATCGAAAAACTTGGTCGTTGCAAGTACCAGGTTTCCGGGTAAAGATATCCACAAAGCCACCTGGGTATCACCTGATGGAGCCACTCGCAACCAAATTGACCACGTGTTGGTAGATCGCTGTCACTCCTCGAGCCTGATGACGGCACAAACGTACCGAGGTACCAACGTCGACTCGGAACACTATCTTGTTGGTACAGTTTTCCGAGGGCTAATTGTCTTACGGAGACGTATTGCATCTGCGGATCAGGTTCGAATCAACACGGCTGCCTTACGCAATGAAAATACCAGTATCTTGTTGAGATCTGAATTCAATGTATCAAGCATAAGTTACTGATTGGTAGTGACGTTCGAAGAGTTTAGACGGGAGTGTTTGTATGAGTAGGAGAAACTCAACGTGCTACCATCAGCAAACAAACGAATTGGGTTGTGCGTAATTGACAAGAGATCATTTATAAAGATGAGGAGGAGAGTGGGTGAGAGTACCGACCTCTGGGGAACACCTGCATTCATTTGATGGGAGGCAGATTTGTCACCATCAAGAACCACTTGGATTGAACGGCCAGAAAGATAGTCTCTTATCCATTGGGTCAGGGAATTAACCACTCCATATGAATGCAATTTTGACAAAAGGGCTGAATGCCAAACTCTGTCGAAGGCGACTATATTGCTTTCACCGAGGTAGTGGATGGAATGGCTCCACATTTCGGTGTTACGCCATCAGATCTCCTGTGGACCTGTTGCTGCGAAAACCATATTGGCGGTCTTTGAGGAGGTCATTTGATTTCAGATATTTCGAGAGTTGACGGTTGATAAGAGATTCCATTACCTTGGAGAGAATAGAAGTTAGTGCTTTGGGTCGATAAGAAGAAAGGGATGATTTGTCACCCTTTTTGGGAATTGGCTGAATGTTCGCTGACTTCCATCTATTTGGGAAACGGCCACTAGAATAAGACAAATGGAAGAGTTTCCGCAGTGGTTTAGTGAGTAAAGAGGAAGATCTCTCAAGAGGATTGGGGGAATGTCATCCGGACCAGCGGATTTGTGTGCGTTTAGCTCTTTGAGCGCGCGGGCAACACTACGGGTTCGGAAGTGAATCTGGCTTATGGTGTGCTGCTTATGCTCAAGTTGAGGTGGAACTGATGTGGTATCAGGCAGCGTTGAGTTGGCTGCAAAATGTGCAGCAAGTAGATTCGGCTTCTTTATTGCAGTGGTGACTGGTTTGTCATCGACTATAAGCGATGGAATGGATATTGTGTTTAGATACGTATTGGTGAAACCGAAGCCTCTAATATTACAAAATTCGAACGTCAACAGAGTTTTGAGAACGAACCCGATTACGCGACGGCGAATTTCTCAAAGTTCGGTTATTTATCAAAACATTTGCATGGTGTTCCCTCTGACATACCAGGTGGACCGATGTGAAGTTAGCGTCAAGATACAAATGTATCGATAGGGAACGTTTGTTCTGAACGGGCCCTTATATTTTTTTATTTGGTTGCTATGACATCTGTCAAACATATTTAGTATGCATCAAGTCATTGTACAAAAGACACTTCTTTTTTTAAATCCTGTTAAAAATGTCGAATTTTGTAACTAAATGATGATTGCGGAAAGCATTAATTTTTTTCATTTGAAGAAAAGTGTTGCAGAGTCGCATCGAATGCTTGTCGAGGCTTGTGGTGATCATGCTCTATCAGAAGCAACATGCAAAAGATGGTTTAAGCGGTTCAGTGGTAATGATTTTGATGTGCGAAATGAAGAACGTGGAAGACCACCAAATAAGTTTGAAGATGACGAATTGCAAGCAATATTTCATCAAGATGACACTTTAAGTCGAAAACAAATGGCACAAATGGTTAAATGTTGCACAACAAACAATTTCTGGCCGTTTAAAAGCTATGGGGAAGATCCAAAAGTGTGGAAACTGGGTGCCACATGAATTGAATGACAGACAAATGGAAAAGCGAAACACCACATGTGAAACGTTGCTTCTACGACAAGAAAGGAAGTCCGTATTGCATCGAATTGTGACTGGTGATGAAAAATGTATTTATTTTAAAAATCCTAAACGCAAAAAATCATGGGTACATCCAGGAGAAGCGTCAACATCGAATGCAAAGCCTGATCGGTTCGGAAAAAAGACAATGCTCTGTGTTTGATGGGACCAGAGAGGGGTGGTGTATCATGAACTTCTAAAACCTGGCGAAACTGTTGATGGGCAACGCTACCAACAACAAATGATCAATTTGAACCAGGTATTGATCGAAAAACGACCAGAATGGGCCACAAGACACGGAAAGGTTGCACGATAATGCTCCGAGTCATACAGCAAAACCCGTCAAAGAAACAATAAAAGCTCTCGGCTGGGAAGTGTCACCTATGGGGGTAAGAAGTGTGATGCGCCGGCGTACGGCACTGGTTCACTCCTATCCCCATCGTCATTGAGAGTTCCACTGGTGAACACCAAGGGAAAAGCATAAACACACCCGGGATACCATTGCGAAAATAAAGGAAACGCACTGTTTTGATATTATTGTTTGTTTTGATAATTTGTTCATTTATTTGTGTCCATGTTTTTGCGATTACGAATGAGTACTTTGATTTTTGTCCGTACGACTTCAAATAACAAAGGTTAAGATTTCACATACACAGGTCAACTAAAATATAACTTCTCAAATCGAATTACAGATGAATACTTTACGTTCACTCCACTCAGCTCAGACTCCTCACATATTCCGATCGAATTATTTTTGCGTTTAACGTGGAAGGCACTACTTGCCTCCACGGAATCTGGCTACAGACTGATTAATTACACAAAATTGAAATACAATTTTGCTCGTTGACCAATAGGAGAATATCCTCCAAGCATTCGGCACAGCAAAGGGCGCGAAACACACACACAATGACCCTTTTGGTCGTTCGCGATGTGTGTCCGAGTGTCTGCGAACCGAGAATCATGCCATTTGCTAGGGGTAAAACAACATAGGAAATGCTTTGCAGCTGGTGAAAATTTCATGTAAACGCATGTTTATACGATCGGCACCGCGTACAGCATCCATGCTGATCGGGCACATATCGCTGGCGTCTTCAAAGGGTCGATCTGTCGTGTGTATGCCACACTCGATTCCCTTTGGTAGCCGGGTCTGGTGATGTGACTTGCCATGCACGTGTATGGAAAAATTCTTTCTTATTTGTGTGCATGGACAAGTTCGAGGATTCTTGGTGGTTACGTAGTGTCGTAACCGAATTGAACTTCAGGGGCATGCTTATAGGTGCCAATGCATTTGCTTGTCGATGGGTTTAGCGACCGAAATGGTCGCAGCAAAGAAGTAAAGCAAGAATATCTCCTGCTTGAGTGCTATAGAATTCGACAAGGGATATGGGCGCCGATATGATTTGAATTTAATATCGGTTGCTTGGTGTTGCAACCGAATTGCTTTTTAGGCACATGATGCGTTTCATGCCCTTGGGGAAATGTCTGCTTGGTGCTAATACTCTTGAATTAGCGAAATTTATAGGTTTAGATACTTTAGGCGAAAGTTTGAGCAAACAATGGAAAGGTACGTAATGGCGTTCAATGAAACTGCCATAATACTTCCCCTTCAGGGTTTTTAGATGCTCTAGGGGGGAGTTTTTGGGTTATACCTGCAAGAGGTATGCAGTGGCGTTAGTGGGAAACGCCACATACTCCACCCGCCGTATTCACCAGACTTGGCTCCTTCCGACTACCATTTGTTTTCATCGATGAGACATGGATTGGGTGAGCAGCATTTCATTTCCTACGAAGTAGTCGAAAATTGGGTCTGGTTTGCCTCAAAAGCCGACCGGTTTAATTGGCGTGGTATCCACAAATTGCCAGAAAGGTGATCGAAATGTGTAGAAAGCAATGGCCAATACTTCGAATAAAATGTTTTATTTTTTTATTTTTTACTTTTACTTTACTAAAAAACGCTCACTTTATGCCGGTACACCTGGTAGTTCTGTCGCAAAATTCAGTCGCGATGACGCCATGAATGTTTTGAATCGCAAAAAAAAAATCAACAGTAGTGTGCATTATCAGTGCGCGAGGATTAAGGTGGGCTGGAAGTAAAACGAGAATGGGCAACGTCCAAATCATACATAGAATTCTTGGCGGAAGACCACTGGAAAGAAGACCGGCGGACGACCGAAACGGTCAATATCAACCGTGATCTTGAGGAAAACGGGTTAAATTGCGAAACGTGCAGGGAAAATGCACAGAATAGAAAACGGTAATGTAGCCGTTATGATACCATGAAGTTTCAGGTTTCCACGAACCAATAAATAGAATAGAAGATTATAAAAAAGGGTTTGGCAGATGGTGATGTGGTTTCGTAGGTTGACACTTTGGCGAGAGTTTGTTGTCCTTCAGTTGATGGCTTTGGTCGCAGCGTTCCGCCGAACACTGCTAACACACAGAAAAATACGAAGCGAACAGCACACTGAAACACGAAAAATTGTTTGTTTATTTGTATTTTTAATTTTATTATTTCGTCTGCCTTGTTTTTACACTTATCGTCTAGAGTATAATTTATATTTAGTTTCACGAAATCTAACTGCACATGTTAAGGAACTGACTTATTGTTACAATTGTAGTTACCTTACACGAAAGAATACGCACATTACTCCGTTAATGTTTAACACGGTTAAGACACATTACAGAACACAAGTTACTCGGTTTAAATTTTAGCACATGTACGAATCGACCTTCTCGATTAACTTCTATCATGACCTGATTCGAATATCTTTGTTAGAATCTCTTCGTTAGATATCCTCGCAGTTCGACTATCTTCGTTGGCACTCAATCGTTAGACTATCCTGTGCGACTATTCGATATAGACTAATTGCCTCCATCCTAAAAAGTGCATCTGCAAAGGAAAATTTCCCCATCCAATCTGCTAACAGACTTTCCCATCGTATCTGTTAACAGCATAAAATTTCCCTTTGCATCTCAAAAGGAGAATTTCCCATAGGATCTGGAAAGGAGAAATCTTACCTCATAATCATCATCGTTACTATTCGTTGCTGGTGGTCGAAATCATGTTTCTTTTGTTTCAGGATCGGATGCCGCCGCTTATTCTCCGATCTTTCCGTAGTTTATTTGCACTACACATCTGGCATGCGGACAAAGGATCGCATGCACTTCGGATGGGTGCACGGACTATGGGATATGTTTAGGTTAGCCATCTGGCTTATGCTAACAATGCTCTTGTGTGTTTCCAATGGGTAATAAAAGGATCCGTTGGATTGGTATCGTTCCTTTGTTAGGCTTTTCGAATCATAAACATCTAACGAGCAATCTACGTTAAGATGTTTATGATTGCATGACCATCGGACTGCAGCTACACTTATTTGCATAAGTGTGCCTTTGCATTAGGTGATGCCAGGGACTTAGGCGCTAATTGCATTTAGCTACCAGCGTATGCATCCGTTGTTCGGTTTGTTTACCGACAATGGTATTTCTTTGGAAAGGCGGAAAGGATAACTCAACATGTAAGGAGTTGTATGGTTCGTAAAACCGCTACAAGGGTTATCTCCTTCATAATGTGTTCCGCCCCTTCAGACATTTTCCCGCGATACCCGTCAATCTGAGTTGAAAGTCAACTTCAGGTGCACAAATAAATATAGAGAGGCATTCCTTAGCTGAACCACACAAATGTGGAATGCTCTACCTGATCGTGTGTTTCCTCGTCGTTGTAATGTTCGGGCATTTAAGACCAATGTACATCGACACCTTTTGGCGGATGTTTATGTTGTCCAAGTGTTCCGCCGAACACTGTTTACCGCAGAATACACCAACGGAGCGCACAGCACAAAATTGAAACTCAGGAGGAATTGTTTTATTTTGAACTTTTATTTTTCGTTTTAAATTTTCTTTACCAGAAGGTACGCAATCGTTTGAATGTTCGCGATATTACAATTTATGGTGATAAGACACAACCGCTCTGTGGTTCACAATATAATGTTTTTTTTTATAATTTAACACTATCGTTCGACGGTCACGATATACTTTCTTGCTAGGTGTTTGTGGCAAAACAAATCACTAGGTACATTTTTCAAATTTCAACCGCTAGATTACACACTCGACGTTACTTTTAAACTTTCACAAATACTTTTCACGGACCGACCTCCTCGTTGGGTTCTCTGTGACTGTATCTATCGACCTCCTCGGTGAGGTTCTCTCTGTTCGACTAGGCGATATAGACTTGTGGGGTACGAAGTCAATGTGCAGGCGTACGACCGGGGTTCTACTTCGTCCCACCAGTTCTCCAAGGTCCGCCGTAAACTAAACTGTTCGTCGAGAAAAAGGAAGTACACACAAACACTCAGGAAACAGCAGCTGGGAAAGAAAACACTAGTGCATGTTGTTCAAAAAGAGCTCTTTATTTAAACTGTCATTTATATATACTTGACTATCATATTGTGTATGTGATTCGTCATCAGAAGGATGCACTGCCACACCAAAAGTTTAACTTCACAAAAAGGCAATGGCTTGAGATTTAGAATTTAGAATCACCATAACGAAACACTTGAGTTTTAAACTTGAAGTTTATTTCAGAATACATTAGTACTTGAAGACGATCGTCCCGAACTACAAATATCGACGGACTTAAGATAGTGGTTGCAACACTCCACTATATACGATCAACTTCCGTACTTCTAAAACTTTATGCAAAACTCGACTTCAGGATATTTATTTACGCGTCTCCGGTGTCAGCGGAGAGCGGGAGTGACGCGTGACCAGCGTGGCCAACGGATGAAAAACGACTCCCTGCGGATAGAACTCTGATATGAATTCCATCCTAGGTTAGGGTTAAGAAAAAGGAAGAGAGAGAAAAACTTTTTTCTGAAGGGTGTTGCCGCCACAGAAATCCACTCTTTCAGTGCAGTGGTGTGTGTGCGCGATCGAACAGAACGATGTTATTTACACGGGTTCGAAGGCAGTCGAACAACGAAACAGGCAAGCGGCAAAGACAAAAGGAGATTTATGATCTATGTCTATGCTGTGCAACATCGCTATGATAGACGTTAGGAAAAAAAGGGTGCTAATGGGATGCGATACTTTATACAATGGAAATTGTATATCGTATCTTGGGTCGGTGGCCAAAACGAATCCCTTGCTTACATTTGTACATGCCGGGTAATTAGTTGCGACCGGGAAAGAAATTGAAGGCTGTTTGTTAGTGGGAAAACAAACAATAAGTTGAATCCTATGCATGTTTACATGTGTAGAAATATGGTTTATGGAATCTGTAAAAACAAGCTGCCCGAGATGGGATTTTAACGCAGCCAAAAGGTGCCGACTGGCTTGGGATTCATGATGCCATATGCACTTTAAAGAATTATTTCCAGGAACCTTATCTAACGCGTTGTATGCATTAATGTCCTTGCAAAAGAAAACGTTTCAGGTATGCTGGGTGGAGATTACGGTGCAGATATGGGAAATTGAAATTTGCCTGGGATTCTTGAAAAGGTAGAAAGAAATTCTTACAGGAGATTATATGCGAAGAGATGCATGAAGGTAAGTTTTCTTTCACAGGGACTTTTTAGATTATAGATTTGATCTATATAATACGTGAAGCATTTACAGGCGCTAATGCTGTTGCATTAGCGAAGTGAGGAGGTTGGCTGAACGTTATGGGGGTTTTACGGTAAGTAGACAGTGGGGTTTGGCGGAACCGCCACAGACTAATTGTCTCTATCCTTAAAATCCCATTCGAACTTCTCATCCCCGCATCTGAAAAAGAAAATTTCCCATCCAATCTGCAAAGAACATTTTCCCATCATCAATCCATCATTCTCCTTTCTGCCTTCCTTACCGGAATCTTGTTCCTTTGTTTGACGATCGATCATACCGCCGCTTAATTTTCGATCTTTGGGATTTGTTTATGTTCCCCATTTGGCCCAAGACAATGAGGTTCTTGTGCGCTTCAGATGGGTACAAAGGAACCGTGGGATCAGTATAGTTTTTTTGTTAGCACTTCCAAGTCATAAACATCTAGCGAACGATCTACGTTAAGATGTTTCTGATTGTATGACTGTTGGTCGCCGGCGAATCGCTATCATTTGTTTGCACAAGTGTGCTTTTCGGGTTTTGGGTCATGCTGGGAATTTAGGTGCTAATTGCTATTAGCTACCAGAGGAGATATTCGTTGTTCGGTTTGTTTACCGAAAATTGCGTTTAATGGGTGCAACGCATTGATGCCTTGAATGGGTGCCTTGTCTTGGATGCGTTGAATTGACGCGTCGAATTGGATGCGTTGAATTCAATATTAGAGACTTTTGAACGTTTAGTTCGATTGATTTCTGCTATTGAATTCAATGTTGGTGTGTGAAATGTTACTTTCTGCTTCAGGTGGGAGTAAGAACTTTTGGAACACGTGTCTGTGGGCACGTGTGATGGATAAAGATGAGTATGTTCCTTGGCGGAAACGACATCTCTTTGGCGGTTCGTTTGTCGGTTATGTTCGGTTTGCTGAATTGGTCTTTGTCCGTCGTCGGAGTGTTCCGTCGAACACTGATCGCAAGAAAACACAGAGTGAATACCTTTAATTTTGTTTTTTCTTCTTATTGTCGATGATTTTTTAAACTACTTAGTTGTCCGTCGCTATATGGCTAATACACATCATATAATTTCATTTTATTGATTTTTCGATTAACGTTCGCAGCACACACAAGAATTGACACGTTGAATTGCGCCCAGTATTTAAGCTAACTTGCGCACTAACTTTCTATGTACTTTATGTTTAAATTACTGTTCACCGAGCGATTTGAATTACTATTCACCCAGCACACGTTAAAGGACACTTCCTCGATTTAATTCTCTGACCTCTCCTGGATTAGACTGATCGATGCTGATATTCAACTCGACTGTCTCCTACTCGACTTGTCGTCTCGTTGACGATCCAAATTAGACTCCTCGCTTCCGCTTTACACAAAGTATCTCGATACAGATCGTATCTGTATCTGTAAAAGAAAATTTCCCAATTAGTCCGCTAACAGGATCATCGAAGTCTCTGTTAGCAGCATGTTATTTCATCCTCAGGAGAATTAGTAGTTTCCTGAAAGGAGAAAGTCGCTCATCACATACATCATTATCACCCTCGGTGGTGGTGATAGCATTTCATCTCAACGGCCGTCTATTTGCACAGAACATCTGGCGCCCAGGCCGGAGGTATTCGATGATTTGTTTGGACGTACAGTCCGTGGGTCTTGTTTGACTTTTTAGTTAAAATCGAAATCCATTAGATCTTTCTAATGGTGTGAAATTCCAGAATGGCCGTGGGACCGGGGTATTGCCTTTTATTGGCTTTACCCGTCATAAATATTCGCGTTATATCTTGTTGAGATATCTATGATTCCCAGGAATCTGGTAGCGGATGAGCGATCTACATTATCGTAGTAGGTTGCCGTTACCTTTGTTTGCCCGGCGGATTTGGGTGGTCTTTGTGGTAGACTATCCGCCGTGCATCCTTTGATCGGCTCATTGGTGATAGCAATCCACTGATATTTGGAATTGCCGATTGTGCAGGGCTGGAATGCGATGCATTTCAATCTTTGGGAATTACTCTTGGGACTAGGATGAATGGATGGTTTTACCGTTATTTCAGATATGATGAACTATGATTGTTGATCTTGACATTAAAACCTTTGGGGACGTTTAGTTCCTTGCTTTTTGGTGTCGGGCTCAATGTTGGCTATGAGTTGCAGGCCCTATGGTGAGACTTTGGGACACGCGTCTGTGGGCGCGTGCAACGTTCTCAGGTAAGTAAGTTCCTTGAAGGTAGGAACCTTACCTGCGCGGAATTGTGCGTTCGTAGAACGCTACATCTCCACCTATAGTGAGTTGTGTGGTGGTAGAACCGCCACAACCTCTTTTCCTTATCCACTGCCTCTCCTTCCTCTCGCACTGTGCTCTGACGTTTAAGGGTACTCCAAAATCCCCTTTGTGTGCACGTTTGTGTAAAAAAAAATGTCTGACGTTAACCTATTCATATAAAATTGCAAAACAAACTAAGTACAACAAACCAGCTATCCTCGAAAAGATGTTGTCAGCTTAAAGACATATACCTCAAAACGAAACATCGTATATACAGTTACAACTCAGCAACCGCTTGTTAATATTTTAACTGTATATTCTAGAGCTGTAACAACAAAGCGCCCGGAGTCGACTGCATACCGGCAGAGCTAGTGAAGCATGGAGGAGAGGCAGCCACTCGAAAGATCCACCAGCTCATTCAAACAATATGGGATAAGGAAGTCACTCCGGAAGAATGGAAAACCTCAATAGTCGTTCCCATTTTCAAAAAAGGCGACAGATCTGACTGCGAAAACTACAGAGGAATATCATTGCTCCCAATCCCATACAAAATATTAACAAATGTCATTCTGGCGACGACGTACGCAGAAGAGATACTGGGAGACTACCAATGTGGATTCCGCAGGAACCGGTCAACAAGCGACCAAATGTTCACAATAAGACAACTGCTGGAAAAGAAGTGGGAATACGGAGAGACGGTCCACCAACTGTTCGTTGACTTCAAAAAAGCCTACGATTCAGTCGCAAGGCAAACACTCTACCATATTGCAGTTGAGCTGGGGATCCCGAAAAAATATGCCGCCCTCATTCAAATTTGCATGAACGAAAACAAAGGGCGAGTTAGAATAGAAGATCACCTCTCAGAACCATTTGAAATCCGGGACGGACTAAAGCAGGGAGATGGTCTATCACCGTGTCTTTTTAACCTTGTGCTCGAGTATGTCATCAGGAAGGTACAAGACGACAACATGGCCGGATCATCCCTGAACGGGGTCACCCAAGTGCTCGCATACGCGGATGACATCGCCGTTCTGGGCGATAATCTACAAACTGTTAGTAAAAACTGTGAAATCATCATGCAAGCGGCTGAAGAGGTGGGCCTAGAAATAAATGAAGACAAAACAAAATACATGTTTACGGCGAGAGCAGGTGGACCTTAGGGAACACATATAAACGTCAGAGGTAAGATATTTCAAAAAGTTAAAGAATTTAAATATCTGGGAACGATACTGACGGCCAGTAACGAAATGTCGAAGGAAATTAACAAAAGACTACATTCCGGAAACGCTAGTTGGCACGCAGTCAGTAAACTGCTGAAATCCAGACTGCTATCACGTAACATAAAACTCCGTGTCTATTGAACCATAATCATGCCGATTGTTCTATATGGATGCGAAACCTGGGCTCTCATAAAACGGGAAGAAAACAAATTCCGCGTATTCCAGAATAAAGTTTTGAGTATCTTTGGAGGTAAATATGACGAGGAGGCAGGACAATGGAGGAAACTCCATAACCACGAATTGGAGGAGCTATATCGCAAATCTACAATAGTGAGACTAATCAAGTCGCGAAGATTAAGATGGGCCGGACACGTGGCGCGAATGGGCAACGATAGGACCGTGCATAGAATCCTTGACGGTAGACCAACGGGAAAGAGGCCGGCAGGACGCCCGCGACGGAGATGGGAGGACAATGTTAGATTGAACCTCGAGGATATCGCATCGGATGGTCGAATGTGGAAGGAGAGCGCACAGGACAGGGAACGATGGCGGAATCGAGTCGGTGAGGTCATGAACTTCCGGGTTCCTACAGGCCAATAAATAATATATAATTCTAGAGCTGTTGGGGAACAAAATTAGTTTTAAAAAATCGACTTGAAAGTTTTAAATCTAAAAGAAAAGTTTTATAAAAGATTCAAGTAATATCACGTAAACGTATTTTTTGACAATCACAGTATATACGTAATGTTTAACTCACTGTTCCCAATAAACCACCAATCACTTTTTTTTTCGGTAACCTAATGAACAAAATTTGTTTATCAACAATTTTCCTCAAGTAGTTATATGTCAACCTCGCATTGACGCAACTACTACTTCAACAAAATGTTTATCAACAGTTGTTGGAATTTGTGGTTTATGAATGACGCCAAATATACGAACGTCAGCACTTATCTGCATCCTGTTTGAACTGTAAAAGAAGAAAGAAAAACGCATTCGTGTTAAACGTGTGTGGGTGTGTGATATACTGTAAGAGCAACAAGTTCCTCTGCACGGCACTTACACGTGCCTTGACTTGATAGTCGGTTCGCAGGCAACTCGAGGTGATTTTCTCAACGAAAATGATAATAAAACAATTTCATTCAAACAACTGCTATTTGTGAGTGTGTGTTTTGCTCATTGACATTCCCGACATTCCTCCCAACTTACATTCTACATATCGTGTGGTGCCCTAGCTGCGTCATGTAAAATTAGGTCCGTTTCATTCATCAGTGCACACCCGACATACCCATACACCCAACCGCGCAATGCACACACAGGCTTCGGCGCACGCATCTACTCGCATACCAGTGCTGTGTACAACAGAAATCACACTCTACTTGTTAATTTGTAACCTTTCAATGAACCCTGTCCTCTCTGGTATCTGCTGTCGTAATCGAACTCGCAATCGCAGTTGACGAAGAGCATTGCCATCCCGTGAGTGTGGAGCAGCAACAGGAGAGCCCAGCGTTAGAATGATGATTCCATCTCATTGGCCGATCGGGCAAACGCTAATCCAATCGGACGCAATGGGCCCGACGGCCGCAACGGTTTTCATTGAGCAAAATCCCAAAGAATGCGTATGATGCAACAATCGCGAGGGCAACAACAATGCACCGTCTTACAGCGTACCGTTTCACGGTGTGTGTACATATCGCAGCTTCTCTTTGTAGGCCTCAGATTCGTTGAGCTCGGCTCACAATTTTACTATTTAGGTTGCGAATAGAATGTGAAGATAACTGCGGCATACGCGCTCAGTTGCGCCAGTGAGGTTGGAATGTGCGTTTATTAAACTCTGTAAGGTCTAAGCGTGTGTGCATTGTGGGGCATAGTGGGTTATGTAAGCAGAGCTACTTGAAAATATTCAATTAAAATCGATGGAGCCTTTCCAACACCAGTGCAGATGACGACATGATACCGATGACTGTGACGGCTAGTCGAAATGATATTCGACGAGGAAGATGTGGATTGTGTATGTGTTTTGTATCTTTTCCCTTTTTTCTTCTTTCTATTTTCTCGTGTTTTTATTTGATTGTGGCTCGTCCAAGTATCTCACGAAGGATATGCAACGCTGTACGACTGGACGGCAGTGTGTTGGTGTTCGGGTACACATTGTAATAGAAAACTTATTAGTAGCAACAAGTTTACAATGAATTGAATTCCATTCCCATGAGTCATGCAACAACACGGCCACCAGGCGCTGTTGGGTTCAACTCAGACGGAGCCAAAGTCACTTACAGACGATTGTTTGTTGGGCTAAGGTTTACATTGAGTATCTCTACCAGCTACACAGCCAGTTCAAAAGGTTTTTTTTTGTTATTGTATTGCGTTGTTGTTCAGTTTGTGTGGCAAGGATGTCCCTCTCTTCCAGTGAATTTGTCAATGAATTGTTGTGTTTAGTCGCGATCGTTTCATTGATATCAAAGTGATTCAATAATGTCATCAATCGTGTGAAAGAAATCCTGTTGAAGGTAAAAAAAAAATAAGTAAATGAAATAAACAATAATGATAAACAGGAAATGGTTATTCAATATGTGGATTGCCGTCACTAGGGGCAGATAACATTGCTTAAATGAAACACCTTTTTCGCTTCCTAACGACGTGTTTAATGGTGAATTTAGTGTTTTTGTTTGTTTGTTTGTTTGTTTTGTATTGTGAGTTTTCAGAAACTTGTACCTGTAATTGGGTTTTATTAATGAGTAAACTTACCTGAAACACGTACTTAGTAAGGTGTGTTGCTATCGTTTTTGATTCAAGAGTTGACTTATTTTTACTTTTGTGTTTTACCTTCGCATCAATGAAACAAATATTAGATGACAAGCCGAAGTGAGTGTAGGATGTCAAGCTGCTTGTAGGAATATTTACTAAATCTTCGCCAATTTACATGTAATAACGAAAACTCTATACAGTGTGGCTCAAAGTGGACCTTGTGGGTTGAATTTTTTATAATCTTTTTATTTGGCCGAAAATGCTTACTTTTTATTTAAAGCTCCGCTTGCACTATATTCCGACATTTAAGGGTACTCCAAAATTTCATTTTGTGCTCGCGTTTGTGTAATTTTTTTTTTTCTAATTACAAAAAATGATATCTTTCAAGTGATGGCCAATTTCTACTTTGAATATTCGTATTTTTCCAACACATTTAAAGGGTACAAGGGAAAACCACGGCTGTCCTGTTATATTCGTTTTGAGAAAAACGAAATTAAACTTTAAAGTTACGTAGACAAAAATGCATTAAAGCTATAACTATTTCTACAGAACTGCTGAATATTATCCTATATAAAAAGCAGACTTCTTCTGAACATTATTGTTTACTAGTATACAAAATTTCAGATCTTAAAACTTATATGCAAAAATGTCCATAACGTCTCCAAGAACCCAATCGTTGTGGGGGGAAACCACGGAAGTCCATATTAAAAAGTCAATACTTTATTGAATTTAGCTAGTTTTAAGGGGGGAACCTCATGTAAATAGTCTGTTTTTCAGGAATTTTTTTTTTTGAATAATGTAATGCGTAGATTAATTTTCAATTTAAGGCACAATTTATTTACGTTATAATATTTAAAGAAAATATTTTTTTAAGACTAATCGTTAACAATAAAACGGTACAATGGCGACTTGAAAACAGCGTCTTGAAAATGCGCCGTGCAGCATACAGGTCACAAAAATGATCTGAAACAAAAAATACAAAATGGGTTCTTTAGTTTATGCAAAAACGCTCAGCATGACGTTACTCTTTTATTAAAATTTGCAAATTTGCCAAAATGGCGAAGTTTTGAAAAAAAGGACTTTCTTTTATAAACAATTGTTAATAAAATGTTTTAAATAAAAAAATAAAAAATCGGAGCTCGTCATGCTTAGGCCAAATATCTATAGAATTTCTATACCAAACTTCATAAAGATCGATTGATTAGCTTTTGAGCTACGTTGCACGGCGTCCGAAATTTTGCGTTTCGAGAAAAACGCGTTTAAAGTTTGAGCAATAGAAAAATCGTGAAAAAATTCGTTCTAACTTACCGCAGTTTTCTGCTAATCTGCGATTCCCCGGCCATAGAGTAGCCCTTCCTCTTCTTCAAACTTTTCTAATTGAGCCGATTTTTCCTGTTGTCGAAAAGTACGAGCCTCTTTGGTGGCATCGCCCAATTAGACTGTTTACTTTCTTTTGAAAATAAAGTACAAGGAGGTCTCGGATCACTTTCTAACTTTTTTTCTCGTATTTTTGAGGAAATTTCCTATCAATTTAGGCAAAAACAAAAAATTGCTAAAAAATTTCATTTTACATGAGGCTCCGCCCTTTAAGCTATAACTATTTCGAAAAAAGCATCATTCTTCTGAATATTATTGTTTACTAGTATACAAAATTTCAGATCTTAAAACTTATATGCAAAAATGTCCATAACGTCTCCAAGAATCCAGTCGTTGTAGGGGAAAACCACGGAAGCCCATATTAAAAAGTCAATATTTTATTGAATTTAGATAGTATTAAAAAACACCGTTAAAATTCTTTTTTTACTTAACATTTACTTTAATGAAAGCACAAAAAAAGTTATAATAAAAATTACAAGGATAGTAGGTTACCTAGTTATAATATTTAAAAAAAAAAATTATATTTGAAAAATACTGAAATTAAAAAACACGGCGTTAACAATTTTTTTACTTAACATTTATTTTAATGAAAACACAAAAAAGTTATAATAAAAATTACTAGGAGGTAGGTTACCCAGTTAAAATATTAAAAAACAAATTATATTTGAAAAATACTGAATGATAGCATTAAAAAACTTAACATTTATTTGAATGAAAACAAAAAAGTTATAATAAAAATTACTAGGATGGTAGGTTACCTAGTTCAAATATTTAAAAAAAATATTTAATTAAAAAAATATTTGAAAAATACTTAATGCTAGCATTAAAAAACACGGCGTTAAACATTTTTTTACTTGACATTTATTTTAACGAAAACACAAAAAAGTTATAATAAAAATTACTAGGAGGTAGGTTACCCAGTTAAAATATTCAAAAAACAAATTATATTTGAAAAATACTGAATGATAGCATTAAAAAACGGCGTTAAAATTTTTTTTACTTAACATTTATTTGAATGAAAACAAAAAAGTTATAATAAAAATTACTAGGATGGTAGGTTACCTAGTTCAAATATTAAAAAAAAAATTTAATTAAAAAAATATTTGAAAAATACTTAATGCTAGCATTGAAAACCACGGCGTTAAAATTCTTTTTTAGTTCACATTTATTTTAATGAAAACACAAAAAAGAGTTATAATAAAAATTACTAGGATAGTAGGTTACCTAGTTAAATTATTTAAAAAAAATTATATTTGAAAAATACTTAAGCTAGCATTAAAAAACACGGCGTCAAAATTCTTTTTTACTTAGCATTTATTTTAACGAAAACACAAAAAAGTTATAATAAAAATTACTAGGATAGTAGGTTACCTAGTTAAAATATTAAAAAAAAAATTTAATTAAAAAAATATTTGAAAAATACTTAATGCTAGCATTGAAAACCACGGCGTTAAAATTCTTTTTTAGTTCACATTTATTTTAATGAAAACACAAAAAAGAGTTATAATAAAAATTACTAGGATAGTAGGTTACCTAGTTAAATTATTTAAAAAAAATTATATTTGAAAAATACTTAAGCTAGCATTAAAAAACACGGCGTCAAAATTCTTTTTTACTTAGCATTTATTTTAACGAAAACACAAAAAAGTTATAATAAAAATTACTAGGATAGTAGGTTACCTAGTTAAAATATTAAAATAATTTAATAAAAATAAATAATATTTGAAAAATACTTAATGCCAGTATTAAAAAACACGGCGTTAAAAAATTTTTTACTTAACATTTATTTTAATGCAAATACAAAAAGTTATAATAAAAATTACTAGGATAGCAGGTTACCTAATTAAAATATTAAAAAAAAAAATATTTGAAAAATGCTTAATGCTAGCATTAAGAAATACGGCGTTAAAATTCTTTTTTACTTAACATATTGTAGCGAGTTTAGGGTTCGCTGGATTAATTATTCTCATGAAATAAGAGCCGTGAAATCAATTTGCTATTTAAACTTTATTCGTCCGCTAATGACCACCGTTACTTCATTTCTCCCCTTGACTTTTCGTTTTTCCTTCCCGGTGACACTTCTCTCACTGGCGACTTATCGTTTTTACTGCTCATAGTCTCTAGTTTTCCAGTACTTTGTTTTGGAGACCTGCCAGATGTCCAGTTGATTGTCATATGCGTCACAATATATTTTGATGAAAACACAAAAAAGTTATAACAAAAATTACTAGGATAGTAGGTTGCCTAGTTAATATATATAACGAAAATTATTAAAAAAAAATTATATTTGAGAAATACTTAATGCTGGCATTAAAAAACGCGGCGTTAAAATTCTTTTTTACTTAACATTTATTTTATTGAAAACACAAAAAAAGTTATAATAAAAATGACTAGAATAGTAGGTTACCTAGTTAAAATATTTAAAAAAATTGATTAAAAAAAGATTATATTTGAAAAACACTTAATGCTAGCATTAAAAAACATGGCGTTAAAATTCTTATTTTCTCTCTGTGTAGAAAAACTAACATACAAGATCAAAAACAGAACAATATTATTAAAAACTAAGTATATAGTTTTAAGAATAATATTTTTTATTTAAATTATCAGCATTCACAATTTTAATTTCTTTCTTACGTGCACCCACCGTGACTGCTCGAACAAGAAGAAGGCAAGGAGCCGGAAGTCCATCTGTTACGTTGATTTTTCATACAATTTAATATTCACAATATAGTATTATACAGCGCAGGGCTAATAACCTTGCCCGGAAAAACAAATTATTATGGAAAATTTAACAAGCCTCGGGACTTGTTAAATAAGGCCAAGACCGGATCCCGGTTGTTGTGCCGATGATGATGATGATGATGATGAATATAGTATTGTGTTTCTATTTCCAAATTTATTTAACTGGTAATTGTAAGTAACGTGAAGGACTTACTTGAATTTATCTTGGTTGATCGTGGAGCGGTCGCTGTAGCTGCTGCCGGCAGGTTGCAGGGGGCGTTGAGCTTTGTGCTCCCCTGTTCCGTTTCTGGTCGTGGATAGTACTGAAGAGCCTCCTTTGTTTCGTTTCTGGTCGTGGATAATCCTAACGAGACTCCTTTGTTTCCCCTTTTCCGTTTCAGTCGTGCTTTTATTTTATTGAATACTATTTCTCTTGTTTAAAGAATTTAACTAAAGCTTACGATAATTATTACAAATATTTAAATTATTCTCGAAGTTATTCTGGTTTATCGAGTTTTTCTGGTCTCGTTCTATTCGGAGTTTTACGTCGAATGTCGAATGTAGAATTGTTTTCGCCGTTGACGTTTATTTTATATTCGGCTCCAACGCCGTTTTTTATTATTTGTCTGCCAAGTAGAATTTGCACAAAGTAGTTTATGCAAATTAGCTACTTGACGAGTTGTCTTCCCTTTACAGGTAGAGAGGGGAAATTTGAGAAAGCGAATTAGTGGGTGGACGCGAGGTCCCTAACGCATGCATTATCATACTATTGTACTATATCAGTCACAATGGGTTTACATTAATGATGGGCTTACAGTGTAAAGTCTAGCGATAAGTTATGTGTACAAGTTTTTATTTTTTTTTACTAGATCTCGGTCAACCTGACAATTTAGATCGACCACGATCTTACATGATTTAACAACAATTTTCGTGCTTAAACTCAATAATATAGTGGCAAGCGTTCCTAAGAAAACATTCAATTCAATCAGCTAGCACTAGTCCTCCAAAGGCGGATGTTTTTAGCCTCGATGACACCATTATGTAGCAACTGTCTTTTTTTTCTTTTTTTTTTGGTTTCGGTAGGAAGGTGGAAATCTTCAAAAGGTACCTCTGGGCCGATCCAGAGGCATGCCGGGTTTTTACCGACTAAAACCGCCCCCCGCGAGGCTCATATTCCCGTTGATCTCCGCGGAACTTTCTTTTAAATACTCCATCGCGGGGCGGGACGGAGTTTACCTGTTACTCCGCTCGTCGCGTCGCAACTGCTGCATCATTTCACAGAGAATACCATTTGTTACGGACCATGCTTATTTTGAACTAAGGATGAATTCTATTACTCCTTCCGGAGTAACTCTCCGTCTCGAATGTCTCTCCAAAATCGTTCGCGCGGTCTCGAATCTCGTTCACTCTATGAGTACGTGTTCCGCATTTTCTATTTTGCCTTCGCAATACAAGCACTATGGGTGATTCGCATGCTTATACTTGTGCAAGTATTCCCGAAAGCATCCATGTCCTGATATTAGCTGAGTCAAGTGGTAATTCAGCTCGCCATGTTTTCTTTTCACTCATGTTTCTATATCAGTTATCATGGTGTGAGTCCATCTTCCTTCGGTAGAAGAATCCCACCTTCGTTGCCATTCTCTTAGGCTTGAGAGCTCTAATTGTGACATTGCATTCTCCGACGATTCTCTTGGGAGACCTGATGCAATGCAGCGTTTACTTTAGCTGCAATGTCAGGTGGCGTCCTCCCGGCCAAAATATTTATAGCATCTTCGGATACGGTTCGGAATGCACAATTTTCGATGTCTCGAATCACATATCTGTCATGTGGTAATACTTTATGGACCACATCATCATCATCATCATCGGCACTACAACCGGGAGCCGGTCTTGGCCTTATTTAACAAATCTCTCCACCGCTCCCGATTACGAGCTGATGTCATCCAGTTTGGCACTTCCAGGCCTTGGGCTTCCTGGACTACGCCAGCCCTCCATCGCGGACAACGTTTGCCACCCTGTCTCTTTCCATACTTCCTGCCACAAAGAACTTTCCGGGCAGGCTCCTCTTCGCTCATTCGACCTAGGTGTCCCGCCCACCGGAGTCTACCAAGCTTGATTTTTCTTACAACATTAGCTTCAAGGTAGATTGCGTACAACTCATGGTTGTAGCGTCTCCGGAATCGTCCTCCCTCCCATATGGGGCCAACAATTCTCCTTAAGACCTCACTGCTCATTATGATTGTTTGTAAATCTACTTGTTATATTTTTTAACAATAAAATTATTAGTAAAATTGATAAAAATAAATCAACACAATCACATTAATCATAATCTTACACAACAACAAAACAAGAAGTAACAGCGCGCAGCTACGCCTGTGCGATATGGACTACCGTGGTTCTTCCCCTGCATTCAGGACTACCGTGGTTTTCCCCTGCATGCCTATTTTATAATGTAAATTTAATAGGGACTAACGTGTTTTTTCACCAATCTAATATGCTGGAAATGAAAGTACACTTCATATACTAACAGATGGCAGCACCAGTTTAACATTTTTAAAGAATGGACTTCCAAGGTATTTCCCATGTACCCTTCACTTTTGATGCCCACGCAAAATTGCAAATGTAATTGCATTGATTTCATTGCTTCATTGTGAATATGGTTTTTTTATAGTTCGGGGATGGCTCCCCGCTTATTAATGTACATGCTTGCGTTGAAATATTTTCAAGGGAAACAGTCAGAGGCGGTTATATCCGGTGAGTGGTGGAGGCCAATTGAAATCACTTTTGAGTTCACCAAAGGTATCTCTTAACACGTTCGGCGCCCCGTCGTCCAAATATGAGTGACGCTCTTCTTGTGCAAGTTAAATAAGATTTCCAGTTGGATTTTTAAAAGGAATATAATGGAACAAGCACTGAATTATAAATGTATAATATACAGGATAAAAATATCAAACATATACCAGGTGTTCCGGTATGAAGTGAGCGTTTATTTTTTTAAGTAAAAAACATTTTTTTTAAAAAAGTAAAAAACATTTTATTTGAAGTGTTGGCTATTGCTTTCTACACATTTCGACCACCTTTCTGGCAATTTGTGGATACCACACCAATGAAACCGGTCGTCTTTTGAGGCAAACCATTCGGAGACCAAATTTTCGACTTCTTCGTAGGAATTGAAATGCTGCTCAGCCAATGTGTGTCCCATCGATGAAAACAAATGGTAGTCGGAAGGAGCCAAGTCTGGTGAATACGGCTGGTGGGGTAACACTTCCCAGCCGAGAGCTTTTATTGTTTCTTTGACGGGTTTTGCTGTATGACTTGGAGCATTATCATGCAACAAAATTATCTTCCCGTGTCTTGTGGCCCATTCTGGTCGTTTTTCGATCAATACATGGTTCAAATTGATCGGGTGTTGTCGGTAGCGTTGCGCATCAACAGTTTCGCCAGGTTTTAGAAGTTCATGATACGCCACCCCTCTCTGGTCCCATCAAACACAGAGCATTGTCTCTTTTTCGTACCGATCAGGCTTTGTAGTCGATGTTGACGCTTCTCCTGGATGTACCCATGATTTTTTGCGTTTAGGATTTTTCAAATGAATCCATTTTTCATCACCAGTCACAATTCGATGCAATACTGACTTCCTTTCGTGTCGTAGAAGCAACGTTTCACATGTGGTGTTTCGCTATTCTATTTGCCTGTCATTCAATTCATGTGGCACCCAGTTTCCACACTTTTGGATCTTCCCCATAGCTTTTAAACGGTCAGAAATTGTTTTTTGTGCAACATTTAACATTTGTGCCATTTGTTTTTGACTTAAAGTGTCATCTTGATCCAATATTGCTTGCAATTCGGCGTCTTCAAACTTTTTTGGTGGTCTTCCACGTTCTTCATTTCGCACATCAAAATCATTACCTCTGAACCGCTTAAACCATTTTTTGCATGTTGCTTCCGATAGAGCATGATCACCATAAGCCTCGGCAAGCATTCGATGCGACTCTGCAACACTTTTCTTCAAATAAAAACAAAAAATGAATGCGTTCCGCAAATAATCATTTAGGTATAAAATTCGACATTTTTAACAGGATCAAAGAAAGAAGATGTTGTTTGTACAATGACTGGATGCATACTAAATATGTTTGACAGATGTCATAGCAACTAAATAAAAAAAAATATATGGGCTCGTTCACAACAAACGTTCCCTATCGATACATTTGTATCTTGACGCTCACTTCACACCGGTACACCAGGTACATATTATACTATACTTTTTATTAATTTATATTTAGGATAAAATATTACATAATCTACGTCGCATGATATTCCTTAAAACAGTTCAAGCACATTTGTTGCGATTTTGGGCAATTCAAACAATACGTTGTCGTTTTTTTAACGTTTTTCCTCGCTTGTTGGCGTTCGAAAGTTTGCCTCTTCTTTTGGTAACACAGGATGCATCTCCTTCTTACAGTGCTCGTCACAAAAAGTATGCTTTTCGACTGAATGAAGAATCTGGACTAACTGCAGTGATATACGTGGCAATTCTCTTTCCGAAAAGCTTATCGCTTTTCCCATTTCGGAAAAAAATATTCTATTTGTTTGTAATGGATCGAAAGTTGTGTAACATTAGATCACCGACAACACGAGATAGATCACCGACAACACCATTAGATCACCAACACCGACAGCCTACTCAAGTTTCATCGTAGCTATCCCTGCTAATTGCTCTGTTTAAGTTCTGGGGCTCCGACGGTAGGGTTTGGGCCCCGCGAGAAAATCAACCAAATCACGCTGGGCACCGAACGTGTTAACATAGTCGTTGAGTCTCTTGCAGTATACCCTGTGGGTCTATCTTGTTGAAACCACAGGGTTAGATGGTTTACCACAGCTGGCCTTAAAAAATGTTCCAACATCGATCACTACTATTGATGGTTACTGTCGTCTGATACTGATCACTATTGATGGTTTCAAAAGAAAAATACAGGCCTATTATCCTTGGGACGATATGACGTACGAACAGTACATTTACGTATGTGTAACGTTCGTTAATAAACTGCTTTTGAGTTCTCCATAGCCCATGTTCTGCAAATTAGCTTGTTTACGAAGCCATTTGAATTAAAATGGATTTCATCACTCATTATTGCGCATAAAAGCCGGACTTTCTTCTGCTTATTGCCGGAAACAAAAAAGATATATTTAAGTCGTTCCTGGTGGTTTGTCGTCTTCAATTGTTGCACAAGCTAAACTTAATCAGGTTGCATACGTTTTCTCCGGTTTAACTAAGTGATGGTGCCACCGAAAAGTATGCAGCGTATTAATTTGACACATACGTCATTTTGTTCGTCCGGATTTAACTACAAACACACACGAGTTGAGTCCGCCAGAAACTAACGTCTTTGTTTTATCGTTCAGTGATCATGTATAGTTTTGTGCGTGAAAAGAGCATTTGCAACACGCATTGCTTTTCTTATTTAATCAAAAGAAAAAGGCTGTTGACAGTCATCGTTTGCTGGTAGAAACATATGTTGAGCACGTTGCATCCATTAGAATCTATGAGACATGGTTTCGACAATTTAAAAGTGGTGATTTCAATGTGAAAGACAGTGAGCGCTCTGGTAGACCACAAACATGTAAAAACGAGCAATTGCCAGAGTTCTTGGATGATGACCCAAATCAAGCTCAATGGCAATTAGCAGCACTCGTTTGTTGATGATAGCACGTTGAGTTTCTCATACTCATACGAACACTCCCGTCCAAACTCTTCGAACGTCACTACCAACCAGCAACTTATGCTTGATACATTGAATTCAGACCACAAGAAGATATATCAGTGGGGATTATTTAACCGAATAGAATTCAATGCCTCAAAAATTCGGTGCTACCTCTTGTCGTCAAAGGCGAACCCCAAAGTAAATATACTGTCTATGAACGGCACTTGCATCGACGAAGCCAAGGAATTATCAATCCTCGGCACTCGAATTAATTCGACTCTTAACTGTAATGACCACATATTTGAAGCTGCGAAAAGTGCAGCCAAATGTATGGGGTTCCTTAAGATATGCAAAAGATACTTCACTCAATCCAACCTGGCCACTATTTACAAGGCGTATGTTCGTCCCAAAAAGGAGTTCAACTCCCATATTTGGTTGGGCGCATCCAAAACTGGACCACATGTGCTTATCATCATCATCGGCACTATAACCGGGAACTGGTCTTGGCCTTATTTTATATTATATTATTTAGCAAGTCCTGAGGATTGTTAAATTTTCCATAATGATCTGTTTTTTCCGGGCAAGGTCATTAGTCTTGCGCCGGAGGCTCCCCGACGGGGAATCGAACCCCGGTCTTCCGCGTGACAGGCGGGTATACTAACCACAATACTATCGAGGAGCCACCACATGTGCTCGATAGGATGCAAAAACGAGCAGTGAAACTTATTGGGGAATCGGCCGTAAGTGGATCAATTCCGTCGTTGGAACACAGGCGCAACGTATCATGACTGCCTCTTTTCTATAGGTATTACCACGGTTGTTGCTCAACTGAACTTGCTGAATGTGTTCCGCCCCTTCAGACATTTTCCCGCGATACCCGTCAATCTGTGAATGCGCATCAGTTCACGTTGAAATTGGACTTTAGGCGGACAAATAAACATAGAGAGTCATTCTTTAGCCGAACCACACGAATGTTGAATGTTCTGTCTGATCATGTGTTTCCTCGTCGTTGGGATGTCCATACATTCAAGACCAATATACATCGACACCTCATTTCCTTATCCACTTCCTCTCTATCCGCTCGCACTGTGCTCTTCAAAATCCCCTTTTGTGCGCGCGTTAGTGTAAAAAAGAAGAAGAAGCATTACATGTGTCACAAGAAACAATCAGCAGACATTTACGAGCAATGGGGAAGATCAATAAATTCTGTAAATGGGTCATACACGAATTGAATGAACGTCAAATGGAAAATCGCAAACTCACTTGTGAAATGTTGCTCCAACGCCACCAAAGGAAATCGAATTGTAACGTGTGACGAAAAATGGATTTATTTGGAAAACCCAAAGTGGAAAAAACCGTGGCTTTCACCTGGCGAACCGGTGCTTCAACACCAAGGCCAAATCGCTTCGGCAAGAAGACCATGCTCTATGTCTGGTGGGACCAGAGTGGTATTGCGTATTATGAACACTTGAAGCCCGGCGAAACCGTTAATACACAACGCAATTGTCAACAAATGCTTAATTTAAACCACGCATTAGACGAAATAAGACCGGAATGGGTCAGAAGACATGGGAGAGTGATTTTGTTATACGCGTCGTCTCACATAGCAAAACTAGTGAAACACACCTTGAAATCGCCCCAGACTTGGCGCCTTCTGACTATCACCTCTTCGCATCAATGGGGCACGCGCTCCCAGAGCGGGACTTCAGCGATTTTTGTTGGATAATGGCTCGACGAAAGGACAAGCAGTTTTTCTAGTAGGCTATTCATAAATTACCTGAAAGATGGGCGAAATGTGTAGAAGCCGATGGCCAATGTTTCGAATAAAAAAAAAAATTAATTTCCTTAGGAAATTGCGTTTTTTTTATACCAAATAAACCGGAAGCAACTTATGCATACACTTAGTATATGAGAACGTACGTAATGTGCGTAAAATTTGTTGAGGCGCCCTTCGTGATAGTTCCAATTCTGCCGAAAGTCTCCCTGTCGGTATTTCGAAATTTCCCTGAATTCTGTCACGTACATTTTCAATCTTGTACGCCGTACGCAATCTTTTGGCACCAGGAAGGTTCCTCGTTGTCGAACATTTACAACCAGACAGTCTATTGTTGGTTCTGAAGGTCTGATCCGCCCACTAATACACACACGCCACACCTGTTGCGTTTAAACAGTGAAACATTGATTTTCAAAATAAAATTCAATGCTTTTAGTTCGTTGTTCGACTGTGTATTGTTCCATTTTAAATTGCCAATGTTTTCCTCACAAAATCCTGAGAAAAAAAAGAATATAATAGGTTGTAGTAGTAGTGGTTGCTGATGTTTTTATTTCTTATAAAATCTACTATATTCATGTTTTTACATTAAATATTACAGATACAATGTTTTACAACCAAATATAAGAAAAATAGAAGACAATCAGTGTTTTTTATAAAAAGAAAAACCAGAATTAAATGTTTCTTCACATTAAAGTAGGCTCCAGGCTAAAGTAGTAAAAACAGGAATATGGTGGGGTGACCATTAAAGATAGATTAAAAGAAAAAATGTATGTTGTACATTAAAAAATCTTGGTCCGAACATAATTCATTTCAAACCTATTCATCATTGACACTACAACCGGGATCCAGTCTTGGTTTATTTAGCAAGTCGATCCAGCGGTATCCGGTCCTTATCCAAGACTTGTTAAATTGTCCATAGTAATCTGTTTTTCCGGGGAAGGTTATTAGCCTTGCGCCAACCTTTCTCAGGATGTCGCTGCATGCATTGGTTCACTACTTGGCGGGTGCCAAAGTAGCTATCCAGGGGTGGTGTCACGTGGAGACTGCATGTCAACTTGGATTGAACAGGGACAAGGATGGTCCTGGCCTTCGCCCGGTTGAAAGCAGAGACTTTACCCTGTATGTTCGCTCCCATCCCCCCATTTCAAACCTGTTACTACTATTTATTGGCCTGTAGAAATCCGAGAGTTCATCACCTCACTGCCTCATCTACGTCTTCTTTTTGCTGAGTCGGTGTTTTCTTGATAAATTCCTTCCTTATGGTAGTGTCGGCTCATCACACCTACGCCTGCCAGGAATTCTTTTCAAACCTGTCAAGGAAAAACATGTATTATGAGTTAAGGGGGGAAGTCCCTGTAAACGACGTGTTTTTCAATAATTATTTTACAAAAAAACTGAAAGCATTTATTGCAATTTCTGAAGTTACATATTACTATAGACGTAAAAATGTGTATGACCATTTCTTCTTTTATTCATTCAACAATTCTCCTTAAGACCTTCCTCTCTATCGGGGCTAAGAGTTCAGAGGGCCTTTTACTGATCATCCAGGTCTCGGATCCATACATGAGTACTGATAAAACGTGGTCTTGTACGGTAGTAGCTTGGATGTCCTGGATAAATTTCGGGATTTAAAGAGCCTTCATAGACCATAGTAGGCTTTGTTGGATTTGATCAGGCGTTCGCGTATTTCTTCTTCCATATTGTTATCGGCTGATACTATTGACCCAAGGTAGTTAAAGGATTGCACTACTTCAAATTCGTGCTCCACTACTCTAATAGTTTGACCAACGTTAGGTCTTCTCTTCGCAGAAGTTGCCACCATGTACTTCGTTTTTCCCGCATTAATGTGCAGTCCTAGTTTTTGTGCCACCTGTTCGAACTGGGTGAAGGATTTCTGTACAGCCGATCTACCGATGATGTCGATGTCATTTGCGTAGGCAAGTATCTGGCTGCACTTGGTGACAATGGTCCCTTTAGTTGTAACGCCAGAGTCACGGATTGCTTTCTCCAACGCCAGGTTGAAGAGGAGGCAGGCCAGACCGCCCCTTGTCGGAGTCCATTATAGATGTTTATTGGTTTGGACAGCAATCCCGCTATTTTTACTTGACTAGTTACGTTGGTTATGGTCAACCTACAAAGTCGTATCAATTTGTTTGGAATGCCGAATTCTCTCATGGCATTATACGAGGGTTGCCTTTTATATTTCGGGATTAGAGAACAAAAACAAATATTGATCATCGAAAATCACTTTATTGTTTTTCAAAATATTCCCCATGAAGATCTATACACTTTTGCATGCGTTTGAACCAATTGTCGAAGCACTTTTGCCACTCTGATTGAGGTATCTCCAACACATGCATTCTGAATGCAGCAACCGCTTCTTCAGATGTCGAAAAACGTTGACCTCTCAGTTTGTTTTTTACGTACGGGAATAAAAAGAAGTCATTCGGTGCCAAGTCAGGACTATACGGCGGATGACCCATCAAATCGATGTTTTGGGTGCTCAAAAATGCAGTTGTCGCAGCCGATATGTGAGAGCTCGCATTGTCGTGGTGAAGAGTGATCCGTCTTCGGCGGTTGGTTTTCCTGATTTCTTGGAAGACAACTGGCAAACAAATGGTTGTGTACCACTCAGAATTGACTGTTCTGCGTTGTTCTAGTGGTACGGTTGCGACATGTCCCATCCATCGCCTGCCTAAGGGTGAATATCTGATCAATTGCTGATTTGCCTGGGATGAAGCCACACCGATATTGACCTTTAGCGTATGGGTCTATCCGATCTTGTATGATAGTGGAGAGTATCTTATAGGCGGTACTCAGCAATGGTATACCCCTATAGTTGCAGCATAGTGTGATATCTCCCTTCTTATGTATGGGGCAAATTATACCACGACGTCAATCTTTCGGCATCTACTCTTGTTCCCATACGTCCACCACGATCTCATAAATTGCGTGGTGTAACGCTCTCCCTCCTTGTTTGATCAGTTCAGCTGGTATGCCATCAGCTCCGGGGGCTTCATTTGATTTGAGCTGTTTTATGGCTTTTAATGTTTCCCCAATGCTTGGTGACGGCAGCATTCGGTCTTGATCTTGCATTGGTGGAGCCTCCAATTCTTCTGTGAGTGGACCATTTAGCAATTCATTGAAGTGCACTTCCGATCGTTCCAGAATGCCTTCGGATCAGTGATCAGATTACCCCCTTTATCCTTGCACTAAGTGCAGCGTGGTGTGTACTGCGTCATATTGCTGATTATTTGGTAGAGCTTCCGTATGCTTTGTGATGTCAACGAGCAGTTGGTTAACCGTCTCTCCGTATTCCCACTTCTTTTCCAACAATTACCTTACTTTGAACATTTAGTCACTCGTTGATCGGTTCCAACGGAAACTGCACTAGTAGTCTCCCAGTATTTCTTCTACGTAGGGTGTGATTCTCGCCAGTATGACATTTTTTAGTAACTTGTATGTGGTAGGGAGCAATGATATTCCTCTGTAGTTTTCGCAGTCATATCTGTCGTTTTTTTTGAAAATAAGGATGACTATTGAGGTTTTCCATTCTTCCGGAGTGACTTCCTTATCCCATATCGTTTTGGTCAGTTTGTGGATCCTTTGAGCGGTTCCCTATCCTCCATGCTTCATAAGCTCTGACGGTATGCAGTCGACTCCGGGAGCCTTGTTGTTTTTCAATCGATTTATTGCGTTTACAAATTCGTTGAAAGAGGGCTCTGGGATCTGAGGCTCGGCAGTATGTACGTCTGATGCGTTTGTTTGTGGTTGATAGGTGCGCACATTGAGCAAGTTTTCGAAGTACTGCTTCCTGTTGTGGTTTTACTCCGATTGGTGAGTAAAGTGGATATATTCGTACTTGTAGGGATAATTATTTTAATGTCTTCGCCAAGTGGCTATATGCATTCTAACGGCTTCCTGCTTTGGAAACCCATTGGTTGCCCGTTGTAGTTGCGCACAACCTTCTTCCGTTTGCAGGAACCTAGTTAACGTTTGAAAGGGGCTTACACGAATCCCCCAATATCCAGATTGCTGGATTTCCCTCCAGTTCTTGTCCGCAAGCAAAGTCCACGACGCTCAGGGCAGCCGGCTTTAGTGGTGTCGGCCGCCCCAGTTGCTCGCCACAGTCTCCTGCCAACTCGAACCACGATACCAAACAACAAGTTTAATTTAGTCCTTCATGGAGAACTTTCATATTTATTTCTATTAGTAATTAAGTTAACACAAATTACGTTTAATAACTTATTAACTTCAACATAAAACAAATTCCTTTATTTAAAACAAAAATTTGTCCTTCATGGACTGGACTTTCTTCTTCAGTTCCTTCTTCGCACTCTCAACTCCAACTGACTCAAGACCACCCTCTCTCTCTCTATCGATTGCCATCTCGCCACTACTCCGAAAGGAAACTCTATCTAACCGACCAAACACGATGCCGGTTCGTGCCTCAGCTCGTATTTAATTGTAGAGTTGTTACTATAGAATTTCAATTTAATGTGGAGCATCACCTAACATTTAGATTTTCACACCAATGTAACAATAACTTAGATTCAATCAAATAATAACTTAGATTTTCACACCAATGTAAAGCATCAAATAATAATTTAGATCTAAATCCTGAAACAGGTCGAAAGAAAATAGACACACGTCTTTACTGCCTCTCTGTGGGGCAATGGTAATAGGGGGTTACGCAACATTCCATCTTGTCACGATATTGTTTGTTTCTATGACCAGACAGCCGTTTGGGTGTCGAATTATTTAACTCTCCTTCAGTATCCATTTATAATTGAATTTATGCCAGCATACATACCTCGGATGTTCTTTGCTTTGGCATTTTCTTGGATTTTTTCGATCCGAGTCTTCTCCCATTCCCATTTTTTTTGTGTTTGAAAAGTCTCATTGTCTCTTTCCCAATTGTCGCGTATCTTTCTGCGTTGACTTCATCATATCTTTGTAAGTGGATCACTCTGAGGCGTTTCGTTCGACCTTTGGCCTGCACTCCTGGTCAAATCAAGGTTTGGACATAATTGTTTTCTTAAATCCTAATATCTTTTGGGCTGTTTGTTTGATTGCGCCTCTGATCGATGTCCATTTAATGTCCAGATTATTGGCTTCCTCTTCTCCACTACTCCCATTCTCTAGGACGCTAGATTTATTCGTTAGTTCGTCTTGCAGGTCTTTTAGTGTCGAACTTTTTGTTCACCTCCCGTGACTGCCCATGTGGCTTGCTGTGCGCCGTCCCTTAATTTTGCCCATCACTAGAAGATCATCGGAGTCGCAAACTGCTCCTCTATATGATCTTACGTCAAGGAAGTTCGAGTAGTGTCTTTTGTCTATGAGGAAGTGGTCTATTTGGTTACGCTTTACACCGTCGGATGATATCCACGTGGCTTTATGAATTTGCTTGTGCTTGAACATCGTGTTTTTCACTACCAGATATTTTAACACTGCGAGCGTTATAATTCGAATTCTATTATCATTTGAGGGCGTTAGAATATACTCACAGCTAGGCCGGCTTGTCGTAAGAGGCGACTAAAAGCCGAGTGGTAGCCGGGCTCCCAACGCCCTGTCGCCCGGTGAAATACCACCCCATCAAGTTTTAGGCTCCGTGAAATGGTCGAAAGTAATCACTGGCCGTCTTTCGGAGCTTGGCTGATGGGCCGGTTCGAGAAAAGGTTTGTTAGGTGGTAGTTAGTCCCAAGGTGAAATACCACCACGTCAAGCTGTACATTCCGCGATATCGCCGAGAGAAATCTTCGACGGATGTGTGGCTGATGGCCCGTACTGACACGGAGATAAGTCATGATGGTACCTTCTGATATAAAGAATTCCGGAGGTAAACTAGTCTCCCATCCGGATCTCCGGGGGGACTATGTCAGGGGGAACATCATGCAGATATCATGATAAATAATGGAACTTTGAGAGGTTCGTCGTTGCATAAGCGGGTTCGCTCTCGAGGCTCTGCCCACGGTCGATTGTTGACGGCAGTTTGTAACATCAGGGGCATCGATTTCACCAATACGAATGTAAACGCCGTCCACCAATATTTGCAAACAACGAAACCTGATATCCTTGCCCTAACTGAGACCCAGGTCGATTCGTCAACCGATTCGACATATTTTCGTTGCTCAGGATACGACTTACATTCGAGACTCCGTTTTAAGGGCGGAGTCTGCGTCTTCGCGCGGTCTAATCTGGCTTGCCAGAGGATGGAGGCGATGGAACCCAGTAATATGGACATCATATGGTTGAGGGTCGTGCTAAGGAATTCTGTTAAATTTCTTTGTTGTCTTTACTGCTCCCCGAATGACAATCGACCGGCGACATTTTTCGAACATCTTTCACATACCGTCGACTGGATACAGATCAACCACCTAGCTTCTGAAATTGTTGTCCTTGGCGATTTTAATGTGCACAATTCTGGCTGGTTGTTACATTCTAACAGAACCGACGAGACTGGGGGGCTGGCGGAGAGGTTTGCTGTAAGCCACAGCTTGACTCAACTCGTGGGGGAACCAACGCGAGTGCCGGAAGCCCGAGGCGATTATGCGAACACCCTGGGTCTGTTTTTGACATCCGAACCGAGTATTTATACCGTAGAGGTTACTGCGCCACTGGGAAACTCAGATCACTGCTTGGTATCTGTCACGCAAGCACTTGCATATCAAGCGAATAGCCGGGCGAGGCAGCTTCGCCATGTATGGAAGTATGGGGCTGCTACCTGGGACGATTTGCGAGATTTCTTCGCACCCTTTCCGTGCTCGGAGGTGTGTTTTAGAGGCTCCGATGTTAACGCTTGCGCGGAGTCGGTATCAAATTATTCTTCTGAGGATGGAGATGTATATTCCACATTCCATCAAACGAAGTTCGTCTGATAAACCTTGGTTTGATAAAAAATGCGAGCTGATTACAGCGGCAAAAAGTAAAGCTTTAAGCAATGGCGCTCCAATCCCAACGATATTAACAGAACGAATTTTGTTAGAATCAGAAACGCGTGCAACCAGGCCGCGAAGAAGGCTCACAACGACAGGGTGATCAATAAGCTCCTTCGGTGCCCAACTGGTTCGCGCTCCTTCTGGTCAATGGCCAAAGCTGTCAGTGGTAACTTCACATCCTCCACTTTCCCTCCGTTGGTGACAGACAGCGGGATGTTAGTCACGAATTCAAATGATAAAGCTAATGTGTTCGCGAATTTATTTTCCTCGAATTCAAAACTCGATCCCGGCCTTTTGGAGTCAGCTGTGATTGCGCCGGTACGGTCTTCCATACAGGATGTGAGATTTCGTCCGCGCACTATTCAACGCATTCTACGGGAACTGGATTGTAGGAAGGCAACCGGCACGGACGGAATACCAGCAATAGTCCTTAAGAAATGTGCTCCAGAACTATCGCAGGTTCTTGGCACACTCTTCCGCTTATCTTATGCACGGAAGACCTTTCCTGCCTGCTGGAAAATCGCTCGAGTTCAGCCAATCCCAAAGACGGGAAAAAAGTGTCTCCCACAAAATTACCGTCCGATAGCATTACTGTCTATTTTATCTAAGATGATGGAAAAAGTCATCAATACAGAGTTAGTTAAGTATTTGGAGTGCAACGGACTTCAAAATGATCTTCAATACGGATTCCGTGGCAGGCGGTCCACGGGAGACCTTTTGACACTTATAACCGATGTATGGACATCTGCGATTGAACGGCATGGTGAGTCAAGAGCGGTCGCATTGGATATCTCCAAGGCTTTTGACCGCGTCTGGCATGGGGTATTGCTGAGCAAACTTCGTTCATATGGACTATCCCAACAGCTTTGCGACTGGACGAGGAGCTTCCTTGAGAATCGATCGATCCGGGTTGCTGTGGACGGCGAGTGTTCGGATCTGTATCCTGTTAATTCGGGGGTGCCCCAAGGTTCTATTTTGGCTCCAACCTTGTTTTTGCTTCACATAAATGATTTGTTGGAGACAACGGATAAAAAAGTGTTCAGTTTTACGAATAATAGTACGCTTGTTTCCTCCTTTTCGAGTGATCGGCCGATTGGTGCATCAACGTCACACCAGCTGAGATGTAGACAGATTGACTCTCTGAATCAGGATCTAGATAAGGCCCTACAGTGGTAAAAGGCCAAGCTCGTCGACTACAATGCATCGAAGACACAATATACAACATTTACAAAGAAAAGTGGATCATCGGTTCCACCGCTGTTGATGAATGGCAGGGCCCTCGAGGCTGGGGAAAGCTTGAAATTGCTCGGCGTCACGGTCTGTGCGAATGTATCATGGTATAAACACGTGTCGAGCATCGCCAGGTCAGCCTCAGGAAAACGGAGCTATCGTTTTAGAGCCAAGAAATATTTTACTCCGGCCCAACTTCTTCTGGAGCTCGGCTCTTAAACATACCCTCGACTTAATTGAGACCATACAGAGACGAGCGATCCGCCTGATCGGGGACTCGGCGCAGACATCGGGACTACAGTCGCTATCACATCGAAGGCGCGTAGCCGACCTCTGTCTGTTTTACAGATATTATCACGGGTGCTGTTCTTCGGAGATTCTTGGTATTGTTCCACGCAGTTCGGTTCGTATGCGCTCCACAAGACAATCCGACGGATCACACCCCCTTGTGGTTCATCTCCCGACGGCGCGAACAGCCCTGCATCAGAACTCGTTCCGTTACAGAGCGGGTAAGCTGTGGAACTCCCTTCCCACGCGAGTGTTCCCGGAGCGTTACAACCTGCAACTGTTCAAAAAGAACTGCAATCGTTGGGGACATCTCGGGGCGCCCACTCGGCGCTATAGGTTCGCCTCTCCCGAGAGAAGACTAAAAAAAAAACACGCTGGTGCAACTAATCATTTATCTCTTTCTTCTTTAATGCCCACTCCACCTTAAAAATCGATATTTTACTTCTTTAACCATTGTGAAGAGGCCATCAACCCTGGTTCTTCTCTGGTTGTATAAAAACACAGAATGAATGCCTACTAGTTTTTCTTATATATTCTTGTAAGTCGATAATATTTGTCGTCTGATTGTAAAATTTATTGTATATGTTTATATAAGCAATATAATTACTACTTCTACTACCCTTTAAAGCCAGGAAAAGGAATTGCGCCATCTTGTTTCGGGAAACATTAAATACAAGATGACAGATGTGATATCAGCTATTTCGTATGTTGATTCTATCAGCTGGCGAGCAGGGATGGCATATGGCATTTTAGGATATTAGACAGTCGCTTCTGTGTTATAAAAGTAAAGTTTACCCGAGCTGGTTGTAAACGTACACCTGGAAAGTAAAGTACAAGGACGCATACTTAATAATGTTGAACATTTTAGCAGTATATTCTCTTTGTTAGTATTTTCAATTTTAAGAATTGCTCTGCGAGTTAAGCTCAACATTCGTCACTGTTTAGTTTTGATGAAGTTTGAGGTAAAACTCTAAGGACATTTTAAGGGGATAATTTATAGGTATGCGGTGAGTGAATTAACGTAATTAGGGTATAAAATTTATATTATTAGTTCCAAAGTAATATTTAACATTTTATATGTTTTGACAACTGTCTGATTTACAGAGTTGTCAACATCATTGAATTACAGTATGAAGTATATTTTACTAATCAACGGATTGTTTAAATGATCACAACGGATTGTTTAAATGATTACTTATTGATCGTTGATCTGTTCAACATTTGCAATGTGCTTCTCTTTGAGCATGGTTATTGCAACGCAATATCCTTGACTAAGCGAAGCTTAAAATAAACCAATTCTTGGTTATTAATTTGACTGATTTAAAAAAATGTTTGCAATACCATAAATAAAAGGAAGACGCGAAATGCGCTAATGTTTTCCTATTCCACAAATAAGGCGACTCTAGTGACAAGTTTTGACGTTGAAATTTGATTGAGCGAATCTATTTAGATTTCATTGAAAGAAAAAATTACCGTTTAACTTTATACATGAATCACGCCACGTAGCTACAATCCTTCAAAAACCAAAAAAGAAATGAAATAATAATAATGAAAAAAAAAACAGTTTCCGCTGTAGAAAATAGTCGCGTCTGGCGCTTGATTTCTACATATTTTCCATGAAGACTATTTGAGATGATTTTGTCCTCTTTATTCAAAAATAGATCAGAAATGGCTATTTAAATAAAAACTGTCTGGCTACGAATTATTTTTGTAACAAGTTCATTGGGGGTCAAATGGTTGTTGGTATTTTGAAACAAAACAACAAAAACGAGAAAAATAATAATGAAAAAAAAAAAAAGAAATAGAAAGCAACATAAATTCGATTGCGTAAATTTTCTATTTTTTGAGTTTGTCGTACCAGCTTTAGGTAGCCGATCTTAGAGTCCACGGCTTTGTACTGATAGTTCGCCTAGTAATCATTGGGTGAACAGATGATGAGCAACAGCGACGGCAGCTGTTGGTTGGTAAGCAGGAAATCAGTTCAGCGGCGGTTTTATTTTTCTAACTGATTATTTTGAAATAATTTGAAACTCGATACGAAAGTCGAAGAAATTCCAGACAGGGCGACATGGAATTGGAATTTGCTACACAGCCACAACAACCAAGGTGTGAGACGAGTGAAAAGTTTTGGTTAGACGAGAATTGTGAGAAAATGTTAGTCGCTTTTGAAATTAATATTAATTCGTGGGATAACGGACAGCTTTTACTATTTTGATCTTTACTACTTCTTTATCGGTTAAATTAATAAGTATGTTTTTATTTTTAGGATGCTCCCTGGGAAGTATACAGAGTTGTACTGCACGACTTCAGAAAGAATCAATCTAATAAGTTCAGCGGCGTTATATCGAATTGCACCATCCGAGTTATATGCAATTAGTTATTTTAAACTGAACGGAACTTTCGAAGATCAAAGAACTTACAAAGAGGCCGATGTGGTTAATTGGACTTAACATAAAAGTACCCTTTCACGGATTTATGTGACATCAACGAAATTCTAAATTAAGATGAGGTAAGAGAAGTGATCAAAAATATAGACAATAAATTATTATACCTGAGGCTCCTTTAATATAGGGGAAAATAAAAATTTACGGGGTCGTGCAATATTAACTTAAATAAGTGCTATCAATATAATTAATCGTGATCATTGACACAAAATTTAACTTTGTTGATATACAACGCATACGGTGTTATCATAATTTAACGATCCATACATTTCTACAGCATAATTTAATTTAAAATAATTAACATACAGCGTTGTATCAGAGTGCATTACATATGTATATATTATATGATATATATTATATGATATATATTATATGATATATATTATATGATATATATTATATGATATATATTATATGATATATATTATATGATATATTATATGATATATATTATATGATATATATTATATGATATACTGTAACGAGCTTAGGGTTCGATGGATTAATTATTTTTAATAAATAAGAGCCATTAAATCGATTTTGAATTAATATAACACTTTATTAGTCCGTTAATGACAACCGTTACTTTTACCGTACACAACTATTTCTTGACTTATCGTTTCTTTGCTTATCGCTTGCTTACTCTGGCTCTTCTCACTTATTACTTTCTACTTATCGCTTGCTTCACTTTCTTACTTCTCGATCTGCGTGCGACGTATTTATACCGTTTCCTCATTTTGATTTGGCGTTTCGTTTCCGTCCGTTCCATAATCTCGACTTTTCTATTCCAGTTTTCCAGTACTTCCTAAAATAATCTAGTACTTTGTTTCGGACTTTCTCGAAGATTCCAGTACTGATTGTCATAGGCGTCACAATATATTATATGATATATATTATATGATATATATTATATGATATATATTATATGATATATATTATATGATATATATTATATGCTTTAGTGAAAGGGTGCGTTCACAAATTAAATTCAAAGTTGTCAATTCCCTATTGTATAACCCTAAGGTTTTCCAATAGGGACTTGACAACTTTTTTTCGGTAGTTAATTTTTATAATTTGCAGATTGATCGTTCGTGTACTTAACGATGATGAAAATGTTGAGTTTATTGAATAAATTGACAGTGACAGTTCGATGATTAGTGAAAGGGTGCGTTCACAAATTAAATTCAAAGTTGTCTAGACCCTATTGGAAAATTCGACATATATATATCATATATATATATTATATTAGGTGTACAACTTTGTTTCCGCCGTTTTTTTCCGAAATTCGAGGCTTTATTGTAAAAAATCATTCCCGTGACTTTCAGGCGTTTTGAAATGGCTTGTTGCGTCACTCCCAATGATCCTGCCAATTCCTTTTGCGTTTGACACGAGTCTTGATCAAGTAATGCCTCCAATTCTGCATCTTCGAAAACCTTCTCTCTTCCACTGCCATGCTGGTCTTCGACGTTAAAATCGCCGTTCTTGAAGCGTTGAAACCGCTCATGGCATTCGATGGGCCTCAGCCGCAGATTTCTTCATATTAAGGCAGAAAATTAAAACCCCCCGCAAATGACGAGAATTTGGCTCGTAAGCTGACATGTTTAATCGAGAATAACTGATGCAGACATAAATCGACTAATATTTCGATGGCGTTATGTTTACAAATACCTAAGCTTATTGTATGACATCTATGATCTATTTATTTCAACTACCACTTACCGCTACAGCCATCTATTGCAAAACGGCGGAAGTTGTACACCTAATATATATATCATGTATATATATCATATGTATGTATATCATATATATATATATATATATATATCATGTGTATATATATCATATGTATATATATCATATATATATTTATATATATATATATATATATATATATATATATATATATATATATATATATATATATATATATATATATATATGTATGGTATATATATATAGACATATATATATATATATTTATATATATATATATGGTATATATATATATGGTATATATATATAGATATATATATATATATATTTATATATATGTTTATATATATATTTATATATATATTTATATATGAACTACATAGGCTGAACGGCGCAAAACGAATGACCTTGCTCAGAAAAAACAAATCATTATGGAAAATTTAACAAGCCTAACGGCTTGCTAAATAAGGCCAAAACCGGTTTCCGGTTGTAGTGCCGATGATGATGATGATGATGACATAGGCTGAACAGTCCCGGAATTTTTAATGTAAAAATTCTTTTTTTGGGCAAAGTTCTACTTATTTCTCAACATAGTTACCTTCGATGGGGATACAGTTGGTATAGCGATTTTCCAGTAATTCGGTGCCGTTTCTGTAGTGCGAAACTTTTAAGCCTTCGAAATACGCTTCGGTTTCCGCGATGACTTCCTCATTCGATTTTAATTTCTATCTCTTGAGCCACCGCTTGAAGTTTGGAAAGAGCTAATAGCCGCTGGGGAGAATACAGTGGATGAGCAACCAATTCAAATCGGAATTGGTCCAATTTGACCATCGCTTTCAAGGACGTGTGTGACGGTGCGTTATTGTGCTGGTACAGAACTTTTTACTTCGCCATATGGGGCCGTTTCTTTTTTTACTTTGTCGTTCAGTTTATCCAATAACGCGCTTTTTTTACGCTAACGCGCGCACAAAATAGGATTTTCGAGTACCCTTAAATGTCAGAGCGGAAGGAAAGGAAGTAGATAGGGAAAGGAGGTTGTTGCTAAAACAAAAAGAGAAAAACCGAAACAACAAACGGCGCTTCGCTAGCGCTGCCTCAGTCTCTCTCTGAGTGGACTGTATTTTCCGGCACTGGCCGGCCAACGATGCTTTTTCCCCAAATTTGAGAGATTGTACCTCCAGAGCCGGACTCTTCTCTGGATTGGCGGGCGTTTGAGTCTTGCCCAGTACAATATCGAAAGTGAAAACGACCGAACGAAAGAAGACAAACCAACCGACCAAAGAAAATCTCGATGAAGCAAAAAACAGTTTGCAATAATATCTAGGGAATACTTTGCTTATTCCCTATAGTTTATTGCTGAATATTTCCAATAAAAATCTGTCTCTTTACACTAGTCTTGAACAAGACTGATTGGGCAGGAGTTCCTTTGACGACTCCCACTGCTTCAGCGCCGCGCTCGCCTTTTATTGTCAGCAGCTGTCTCCTCGTTCGCTTGGTTTCGATAAATCACTCGTTTCCTGTTGAGTGATTTGTCGCGACTGGTATACAGCTGTCTGCCATGCTCCTCCTTCTTGAGTGCTTGTGCGCCGACGTCGAGTGCTTGTGCGCTGGTGCCCAGTGGTTGTGTGTCGATGCTGAGTGCTTGTGCGCCGGGAAGTATGCATCGCCAACAGTCTCCCCCGCAGTGCGAAGCACTTCAACGTGTGGCGGCGATGTTGTCGCTGGAACCAGCACTACTACGCGGCGGGTTGGCCTTCGTAGTGTTCCCCATGTCGTCCTCACGTCCAGGACTCTGATCCTTCCATCGGGTCCGGGATATACCGCTTGCACTTCCCCACGGGGCCAGGTATTGCGGGGCAGCGATGAGTCCACTACCAGGACTATATCTCCGACTTGTGGGTCGGTGGTATCTTGGCCGGAGATTCTTCTTGGCCTCAATGTCGGCAGGTATTCTTTTACCCATCTTTGCCAGAAGTGGTCCGTCAGTCGCTGCGCCGTTCTCCAGTTCGTCTTACTGACGAGGTCGTGATCGTCAAACTCATCGGGTGCCATCGCACCACAAGAGCGCCCTAGCAGGAAATGGTTCGGTGTGAGGCTCTCTTCGTCGTTCGGGTCCGTGCTGACGTGGGTCAGTGGGCGTGAGTTGACGACGTGTTCTGCTTCGGTCATCAGGGTGTACAGTACCTCTTCTGGCGGCGTCCTGGAGTGTAGAGTGGCGGTCAAGGCCGTTTTTACCGATCGCACGAGCCTCTCCCATGCTCCACCCATATTGGGGCATCCTGGTGGTATGAACTTCCATCTGATGATATGCCCGTTATTGGATTTCTCCAGCGCCTTGCTTGCCCCGGTGAAGTTGGTCCCGTTGTCGCTCCAGATGGTCCTCGGAGTCCCTCTTCTTGCGGCCATCCGTCGCAGGGCCATGATCATGGAACTGGCGCTGAGAGAATTGGCCAGCTCCAGGTGTACGGCTCTCGTGGTTAGGCACGTAAACAGCACTCCCCAGCGCTTCTCGATCCTTCTTCCGATAGCGACTTGCATTGGCCCGAAGTAGTCCACCGCGGCGGCAGTGAACGGGTATTGGTGGTGGTGCAGTCGTTCGATCGGTAGGTCTCCCGTGGGTGGCACTTGAGGGGTGCATTTGTGGACTCTGCACCATTGGCATCGGTGTATCACTCCTTTTGTGGATGCTCGTAGCCCTAAGATCCAGTATCTCTGCCGAAGCTCGTTCATCACGGTTGCGGTGTTGCCGTGGGCGAACCTCTTGTGATAGTGGCCGATCAAGAGGCGGCTCAGATGATGTTTCCCGTCCAGCACAATGGGATTTGTTCTCCAGCCGTCGATCGTTATTTTTCTCGTCCGGGACCTCAGCTTCATCACTCCATTTTCGTCGAGGTAAACATCTATTTTGCGCAGCCGACTCGAGCTTTCCGGTGGTCTTCCTTCTCGCAGGCGGGCCACGTCTCCTGCGAAACTGTCCTGTTGGCTCATTCTGACCAGTTGCTCTTCGGCCCTGTCCAGATGTTTTTGACGCAGGGGTGTGAATGTCTTCTCGGCTTTGGAACATGTGGGTGTTTGTTGCCTTCGAGACTTCGGTGTTTTGGCTGATATCCGCCGCTCTCTCTTCTCTTTTAGCGTGTCTATAAATTGAAACACGCGTGCTGTGGTTCTCAGCAGACGCAGCCAGTCGGAAAATCGTTCCGGGTTCGGTGTGGATGGTTCGACCACTCTCGCCGCGGCTACCACTTGGGGGCTCTTTTCTTCTCCAGTGACTGTCGCCGGGCTCGCCTCGAAGTGCCGGTTTGGCCACTTGTCTCCTTCCTCGTACAGAAACGCGGGTCCCTTGAACCATCTCGCTGTGCTGCTGAACTCGTTTGGTATCCCTCTGGTAGCGTCGTCCGCTGGGTTTTCCTTCGTCGGCACCCATCTCCAGTCCCGTGGTCCTGTCAGCTCTTCGATTTCCGCCAATCGATGGGCTACGAAAGTCTTGAACTTGCGTGGCTCCGATTTTATCCACTGCAGTACTGTGCTGGAGTCGGTCCAATACCATTTCTCCGATATTTGGAGCCTAAGCTCCTTCTCTATTGTGGCCGCTAATCTGCTTCCCAACAAGGCAGCCTGTAACTCTAGTCGGGGCATGGACACTGGTTTTGTCGGAGTTACCCGGGCTTTACCGGCGATCAGGGTTACGCTCACTCTTCCATCGGGTTCCACCGTCCTCCAATAAACTGCGGCTGCGTATGCCTCTTCGCTGGCATCGCTGAAAGTGTGCAGCTGACCTTCTTCCTGACTGCTCGACAGGCACCGAGGAATCCTCAGACCTTTGAGGATGGACGTCTCTTTTAAGTAGGTGGTCCAAGCGGTCCTCTGTTCCTCTGGGATCTCATCATCCCATCCGATTTTGGCGCGCCAGACGTCTTGGATCAGCTTCTTCCCCTGTATGAGCACTGGCGTTGCGAACCCCAGCGGGTCGAAGGTTGACATCACCGCGCTCGTGACTTCCCTCTTGGTAGGCATTCTTCTCCCGGTGAGGACTTGTGGGGGGGTGTTCCGGAACTCTACGTTGAAAGCCAGTATGTCCTCCGTCTTCATCCATCTGAGTCCGAGGGTCTTCTCTTCCTTCGATAATTCCACGGCTTCTGACTGGGGCTGCGCCTGAAAACCTGAGAAAATTTGGGGTTGATTACTACTCCACCCTTTGAGTCGGAATCCCGCCTTAGCATGTATCCTCTCCACCGCCTTTGCCACGTCCCTGGCTTCTTCTACCGTCGCAAAACTCTGTAGGTAGTCGTCCATGTAGTGGTTTTCACGGATGGCTTGCGCCGCTCCCGGATGTTCCTTCTCGAAATCCTTTGCGTTCTTGTTCATCACATAGATCGCGGTTGATGGTGATGAGGTGGCTCCGAACACTACGGACGTCATCCGATATTCTTCCGGTTTGCTTCTTGTGTCTCCGTTGCGCCAAAGAAACCTTAGGCAGTCGCGGTCGGCTTCGCGCATCTGGATTTGGAGGAACATTTCCTTGATGTCAGCGACGACGGCGATTGGTCTTTCTCGAAATCTGACCAGCACCCCCACGATCGATTGGAGGAGGTCCGGTCCGGGGAGTAGAGCGTCGTTAAGGCTCTTGCCGTCGAACTTGGCTGCTGCGTCGAGTACTATCCGCGGTTTTTTCTTCGTCGGGTGTATTACTGCAAAGTGCGGGAGGTAGAAGGTCCTTCCGGCGATGGAGTTCGCCGGCGCTTTTTCTGCATACCCGTTCTCTAGCAAATTGTCTATTTGCTCCAGGTACATCTTCTTCAGGTCCTCGTCTTGGCCCAGTTTCTTCTCGATATTCAGAAGGCGTCGATAGGCCTGGCTATAGTTGTTGGGCAGCATCTCATCGTCGCTTCTCCATAGAAGGCCCGTTTCGTATCTTCCGTTTGGCAGTCGTCTCGTGGTTTTTTCCAGAACCTCTATGGCCCTTCTGTCGGCGTCGTTCTTGGGGCGTCGTGGTTGCACTCCCAATGTTTCGATTTCGAAATGGCGTCTTACGAGCGATTCTGTCTCGTCTTCCTTAGTCCTGCCATAGTTGACGAATCTCACCGGCGCGCTGCTCCTGGCCTCGCACCCGTGCAGGACCCATCCCAGGCTGGTAAGCGAAGCGACTGGTTCGGTGCGCCTCCCCTTCCTCAGACTCCTTGTGACTATCAGGCCCCAGTTGTCCTGGCCGATGAGCAATTTAGGTTCCTGTTGGGTGTAGGTCAGTTGGTCTCCGAGGTCTCGTAGATGCTCGCATCTCTCAATCGTCACCTTCTTCACCTCCTGCTTCGAAAGTTTAAAGTTAGGAAGGGTTCTTACCTCGATCGAGTATCCGGTCCGGCCATGGGCTCCTTTGACTCGCACATGGACTCTTTGCGAGTCGTTCCTCCTGATGCCCAGTTCCCCGACTGTCTCCAAAACGAGCGTTTCTCGCCTGCCTTTCGCACCGATCTTCTCGGCGACCGATGAGTCCAGTAATGAAATAGTGGATCCCTCGTCAAGCAGAGCCAATACTCGAGCCGACCCCTTGGGTCCGTAAACGTCCACTGGAACCATCTTCAGGTAGGCTTTGGTGCTACTAATTGTGCGCATGGAGGTGACCACCTCTCCTCTAGTTTGCTCGTGGTCGTGGCCTGATGGCGAGGTGTCCTGGTATGACCTTCTTCCTCTTCTGGGTGCCATTCCTGGTGGAAGTTCGTCCGGGTGGAGGATGACGTGGTGTTCCCTTGAACATCTATTGCACGGTGGTGCCCTGCAGTCTGCCTTTCGGTGTTTGGAGCAAAGGCATTTAAAACAAAGCTTTGCCGTTTTTGCCAGATTCCATTTTTCCCGATTACTGGCCTTCTTGAACGTGGGGCACCTGGGGGTGTCGTGATCCTTCAGACAAACCGGACACTCTGGTTTGATTCCGCTCCCGGGTGCATCATTCTCTCGAACGGCGTGGATCGATCTCCTTCCTGAATTGCGTCGTCCTTGGGATGATGCTCGTTGATGGTAGCCTCCTCTCGGCTCCCATGATACTTCTGGTGGGGCGAAATTGGCACACATGTCTGCCTCTACCTTCATGAAGTCGCTGAAAACCCTCAGCTCCGGCTGGTCCTCTCCTCCATGGCTGTTGTAGTACGCGAACCACCTGCACCTCATGGATGACGGGATCTTTGTCGCCAGTTCTCTTACCACCTCGGGTGCGTTTAGAAACTGCTGCTTGCCCAGCGCTCTGATGGTGGCCACGGAGTTCATAACCCGGCTGGCGAAGACTCCAATATCGCTCGGGTCTTCGGTGACCCGAGGCAGGGCTCTCAGCTTTGTCAGCTCTGCTACGGCCAACGCTCCCGGCCTTCCAAAGCGAGCCTCTAGTCCTTCCATTACCTCTTGGGGGTCCTCGGCGATAAACAGGAGGCTTCTGACAGCCTCTTTTGCTCTTCCTTTTAGAGCTCTCCGGAGACGCGCCAAGTTCTGCGCGTGGGTGAATCCGGCGGAGGTATCAACAAACGATCTCCTGAAAGCCAGCCACTCTTCGCTGGCACCGTTGAAGTCAGGTAGTTCCACCATTTGCCTCGAGGTACTTGCTCCGGGGGGTGTTCGCAAGAGCCTGGCTATGGTCTGGGTCAGATCCTGGATCTCGCTCCTTCCTTGATCGCGGTGTGGTGACCTGTCTTCTTGGGCTAGCTCCTCCTGCCTTTCTCCGGGCGGTCTCGGCAGTTCGTCCCATTGATTGAAGGGGTTCCGCTGGTACTCGTCCTCGTCTTCATCAGCCTCGCTCTGGCTCGCCTCGTCCTCGGAGTCTATCCTCCGCAATTCGAGCTTCTCTCGGGCCACCTTCGCTTTCGCCTGGGCCACCTTCGCCTTCGCCTCTTCCGCCTTCGCCTTCGCCTCTTCCGCCTTCGCCTTCGCCTCTTCCGCCTTCGCCTTCGCCTCGGCCGCCTCCAGTTCTCGCATGGAGACTTCTAAACTGGCTGCGGCATCAGCTCGCCTCGACGACTTCATCGAGCTTCTTCTTGAGGTAGTGCTTCGCGTTCCGCGCCACGCTTCGACCTTGGCACGGTTGTCTCGGGCCCTGTCTTCTCTGGCTACGCTGGTCTTCTGGGTTAACGCTTCGTACGTTAACTTGGTCCCCCGCCTGGGGGTGTGGGGTTCGGATTGGATCCCCCTTGCTTTGGCCGATCTCGTTATCGGCATCTTCATCGTCTCTTCGGTCACGTGCGCTGATCCCCTTCTTCTGGCGAGCGCTCCGACAGGTCCGTCATATTCTCCTCCAAGTCGTGTGGGAGATTCTTCTCCTGTGGCGCTTGCTCCTTGTCCTCCCGTAGGGAACGGCAGCGTCCTCTTCGCCTTAGCCGATCTCGTTATCGGCATCGTCGCCTTATCGCCGAGATCCGGCTCGAAGGACCAAAAATGTTGCTAAAACAAAAAGAGAAAAACCGAAACAACAAACGGCGCTTCGCTAGCGCTGCCTCAGTCTCTCTCTCTGAGTGGACTGTATTTTCCGGCACTGGCCGGCCAACGATGCTTTTTCCCCAAATTTGAGAGATTGTACCTCCAGAGCCGGACTCTTCTCTGGATTGGCGGGCGTTTGAGTCTTGCCCAGTACAATATCGAAAGTGAAAACGACCGAACGAAAGAAGACAAACCAACCGACCAAAGAAAATCTCGATGAAGCAAAAAACAGTTTGCAATAATATCTAGGGAATACTTTGCTTATTCCCTATAGTTTATTGCTGAATATTTCCAATAAAAATCTGTCTCTTTACACTAGTCTTGAACAAGACTGATTGGGCAGGAGTTCCTTTGACGACTCCCACTGCTTCAGCGCCGCGCTCGCCTTTTATTGTCAGCAGCTGTCTCCTCGTTCGCTTGGTTTCGATAAATCACTCGTTTCCTGTTGAGTGATTTGTCGCGACTGGTATACAGCTGTCTGCCATGCTCCTCCTTCTTGAGTGCTTGTGCGCCGACGTCGAGTGCTTGTGCGCTGGTGCCCAGTGGTTGTGTGTCGATGCTGAGTGCTTGTGCGCCGGGAAGTATGCATCGCCAACAGAGGTATCGATGTACTTTGCTCTTAAATGCCTGGACATCACAACGAGGAAGAAACACATGATCAGGAAGAGCATTCCACATTCGTGTGGTTCGGCAAAAGGATGACTCTATGTTTATTTGTGCGCCTGAAGTCTACTTTCAACGTGAATTGATGCGCATTCACAAATTAAGGGGTATCACGGGTAAATGTGTGGAGTGGCGGAACACATTCAGCAAGTTCAGTTGAGCAATGACTCTGGTAATTTTTTTGTTTTAGACTTCTCTCGGGGGAGACGAACCTATAGCGCCGAGTGGGCGCCCCGAGATGCCACCAAATAACTGTTGCAGTTCTTTTTGAACAGTTGCAGGTTGTAACGCTCCGGGAACACTTGCGTGGGAAGGGCGTTCCACAGCTTCCCCGCTCTCTAACGGAACGAGTCCTGATGCAGGGATGTTCGCGCCATCGGGAGATGAACCACAAACGGGTGCGATCCGTCGGATTGTCTTGTGGAGCGCATATAAGCCGAATTGCGTGGAACAATTCCACGAATCTCCGAATAACAGTACCCATGATAATATCTAAACAGACAGAGGTCGGCTACGCGCCTTCGATGTGATAGCGACTGTAGTCCCGACGTGAGCAGCGAGTCGCCGATCAGACGGATCGCTCGTCTCTGTATGCTCTCAAGTAGGTCGAGGGTATGTTTAGGAGCCGAGCTCCAAACATGAGAGCAATATTCGAGCGCGGGTCTAATTTGGGATTTATATAGGAGAAGAAGTTGGGCCGGAATAAAATATTTCTTGGCTCAAAAAAGATAGCTTAGTTTTCCTGAGGCTGACCTGGCGATGCTCGACACGTGTTCATGCCATGATACATTCCCACAGACCGTGACTCCGAGCAATTTCAAGCTTTCCCCAGCCTCGAGGGCCCGGCCATTCATCATCAGCGGTGGAACCGATGATACACTTTTCTTTGTGAATATTGTATATTGTGTCTTCGCTGCATTGAAGTCGACGAGATTGGCCTTTTACCACTGTAGGACCTTATCTAGATTCTGATTCAGAGAGTCAATCTGTCTACATCTCAGCTGGTGCGACGTAGATGCACCAATCGGCCGAACACTCGAAAAGGACGAAACAAGTGTACTATCATCCGCAAAACTGAACACTTTGTTATCCGTTGTCTCCAACAAATCATTTATGTGAAGCAAAAACAAGGTTGGAGCCAAAATAGAACAGATCCGAACACTCGCCGTCCACAGCAACCCGGATCGATCGATTCTCAAGGAAGCTCCTCGTCCAGTCGCAAAGCTGTTGGGATAGTCCATATGAACGAAGTTTGCTCAGAAATACCCCATGCCAGACGCGGTCAAAAGCCTTGTAGATAACCAATGTGACCGTCCTTGACTAACCATGCCGTTCAATCGTAGATGTCCATATATCGGTTATAAGTGTCAAAAGGTCTCCCGTGGATCGCCTGCCACGGAATCCGTATTGACGATCATTTTGAAGTCCCTTGCACTCCAAATACTTAACTAACTCTGTATTGATGACTTTTTCCATCACCTTAGATAGAATAGACAGTAATGCTATCGAAAGGTAATTTTGTGGGAGACACTGTTTTCCCGTCTTTGGGATTGGCTGAACTCGAGCGATTTTCTAGCAGGCAGGAAAGGTCCTCCGTGCATAAGATAAGCGGGAGAGTGTGCCAAGAACCGGCGATAGTTCTGGAGCACATTTCTTAAGGACTATTGCTGGTATTCCGTCCGGGCCGGTTGCCTTCCTACAATCCAGTTCACGTAGAATGCGTTGAATAGTGCGCAGACGAAATCTCACATCCCGCATGGAGGACCGTACCGGCGCAATCACAGCTGACTCCAAAAGGCCGGGATCGAGGTTTGAATTCGCGGAAAATAAATTCGCGAACACCTATATAAAAGAGGAGAAAATAAAAAAAGGGGGGAGAGTGATATCTAAGGACAGCTACCGGATTAGTTCAAATGATCTTTAACTACTTGGATGGCTGGATGGTGGGGAAGAGATCATAAAAGATGGTAGGTCTTGAGTGCGGTAGGGCGAAAGCGGGGGTGATATGGCGGTTTCCCAACTTTGGCTATTGCACAAATAATACGAGGGTAGGTCAATAAGTCTTTAAAAAACGAGGACGAGTTGGTGGAGATTTCCGATCGATGTGACATTGAAGTTGTCCCAATTTGTGCGCCCATAAACGGGTATGGTTTTGATATGAGCCCGAGATGCTCGCTAACTGCGGATGACCGTGGTCACAGCATTGAGGTCACATATACCGGCCGATACTTGGGGAGCAGTGAATTGGGGGAATTAAGTCTTTGGACCCAAAAAAGATGTCCAAAATTGAGTTCCCTCGCGTACCAACTGTAGGTACGACTATTTCGAAGTTGAGGGTATGAGAGTTTTTGGTGTACCGAATTTTGTGCCATTTGGGAAAGAGGCAGAGTTGTTCCAGTGGGGATATCTGGGGTTAAAATCGCCGCCTATGATGAAGGGTGTATGCCCCGAAGACCCTATTAATTTGCTGATATCTTCGGGATTAATGGAGCTATTATTTGTTTTATGTGAGTGGTGTACGGAGTATATAGTTCATCATCATCATCGGCACTATAACCGGGATTAGGTCTTGGTTTTATTTAGCAAGTCTCTCCACCGGTATCCGGTCCTTATCCAAGACTTGTCAAATTGTCGGTTGTCCATAATAATCTGTTTTTCCGAGCAAGGTTATTAGCCTTGCGCCAACCTTTCTCAGGATGTCGAGCTCGAGCTCTGTATAGTGAGCGGACGTTCCATGAGAAAATTCTTAAATCGTTTAGCCATTTTCATTTCCGTGGTCGTCGTCGTGTATCTGGTCCTTATCCGAAGCTTGTTAAATTTGCCATAATAATTCGTGTTTCCGGGCATGGTTATTTGCCTTACGCCAACCTTTCTCAGGATGTCGCTGCATGCATTGGTTCACTACTTGGCGGCAGCCAAAAGTAGCTATCCAGGGGTATCACGTGGAGACTGCATATCAACTTGGATTGAACAGGGACAAGGCTCGTCCTGGCCTTCGCCCGGTTGAAAGCAGAGACTTTACCTTGTATGTTCGCTCCCATTCCCCGGAGTATAAGGTTACTCTAGCATTATTAGCCAGTTGCAGTTCAGTCCCAGAGACCTATATGGACTCAAAATGTGGGAGCTCAATAGCTTCGTGGCGAAAAGTTTAGGAATACGGGACGGTGACATGGATGCAACTTAGTTTCGGTTACAAGAACCACGCCCGCCCGGTTAACCCTTACGAAGTCGGAGGCTATCATACGCTTTGATAGCGAAACAAGGGAGCTGACATTTATAACGATAACTTTCATTTTGCGGCCCATATTACGATATGTTTTACATATGTCGTGAAAAGGAGTGGATCCCTGGTACAAGAACCACGTCTGCTCGGTTATCCTTTAGGAGGTCAGTGACCATCGTACGCTTTGAGAGCGAAGTCATATATAAGGATAACTTTAATATAGGTATCCATCTTGGAGGGTATGTCTTACATATGTCGTGAAAAGGAGTGGATCCCTGGTTACAAGAATCACGTCTGCTCGGTTATCCTTTATGAGGGAAGAGACTATTGTACGCTTTGATAGCGAAGTCATTTACAAGGATAATTTTAATATAGGGATCCTTCTTGGAGGGTAGGTCTTACATATGCCGTGAAAATGAGTGGACCCCTCTCAGCCTCGATTGTGAGTTTTTCTTATCGGGGTCCAATATATTCAATCAAGTGGGAGAGACTAAGTAGTTTCTCGAGCATTGTGGATTGCCCCTTTGGAGGTTTTTGTACCGCCGCTTGGATTTGTGGCGTTGTGTTCGCTAGGAAGGCAGATCGCCTAGGGGCTTGAGTATGTTTTTGGGGGAGATGAGTTAGGAGAGTTTTGCTGATTAAGGATTGGAAGCAACTTTGTCCGTATTATGGAATCTGTGTCAATCCCTGGAGCGAGAGGTAGCACCCATATGTTCATCTTGCTATATTTTTCCGGTCTGATTTTCACAAACCGGTGTGGAGGACAGACGTTTTTGACGTCAGTGAATTTTCAATAGGATTATCATTGGCTTATCTTTGGCCGGACTGAATGTCTAATTATACATGTCCTTGGCCTTGTTTGTATCCCTTTTACTTTATCGACGAATGTAAATCCATTTTGGATGAAGTTTTGTGTGACCCGTTTACCGAAGTTTCACTTGGCTACTTGTTTAGCTCGAGTCTCCTTGGACCTTTGGACTATCTCTATTTTTAGGGCAGTTCCTGTAACCAGCCTGATGTCCTTTCTTGCCGCAATTGGAGCAAGTTGGCAAAGTTATCTCATCCTGCACGTTTGTCGTGGGATCATATTTTTCTGGCGGAAGTTCGCACTTGTCAATGTCGTAGGATTATCCACAACGGACACAACAGCGTGTCATGTTGTTTCGGGAAACATGTCTGAAACGTTAGCCGCGTCTGAATTGTATTTTATTGTAATGAAATACCTAGAAGACAACTTGCTGATCCAAACTGGAAACGACTTTGTTCGTACTATGGAATCTATGTCGGTCCCTCGAGCAACATGAGCTCCCATATGTTCACCTTGCTGTATTTCTCCGGTCTGATTTGTACAAATTGTTGCGGGGGGCAAAATTGTTTCACGTCAGCGAATTTGACGTTGGGAAATGTTGCCTCAAGGGCAATCTTCAACGCAAGGCAAGCGCCGGTGCACAAGTTCCTAGGAAACAATGATCAGCGGCGCACCGATTCCAGGAAGGTATTAAGGAAAATAGCATTCAGGAAATGAGTGAACAAGATGACGGCTACCGACCTATATAAGGCGGGCACATCGCCAGAGCAGTAGGAGTCGCCACTGGAACTCCTCTCCGTAACGTTTGTAAGGAGATCAATAACAGAGTTAATAGTTTATCAACAGAGTTTATATGTTTATCATGTAATAGAGATAATTTGAATAAACGAGACAATAATAGAAGGGTTATTAAGTCACTACAGGAACAGATAAAGAAGAATAAATCGAATAAATCGTTTGGCTGGCTGGCGCCGAAATACAGTCCACAAGGAGAAGAGTAAGCTGCGACGTCGCCGGAGATGGCAGCGCCCCCAGATCAGTAATACCACTTCTTTTCTAATAATTGCATTACTGTGAACATTTAGTAACCTATTAATCTGTCCTGCGGAATTGATTGTCTTCCAGTATTTTTTCTGTATATGATATGAGTTTGTGACGGTTCCCATAAACGCCACTACTTACCTTCTCAAATTACCCTAAAAGCTTCCAGTCCTGAAGCTCCCATAATCCTATCGTTTCGCTAATACAACTGCATTACACATGTAAACCTTTCCCTTCCGTAAGAAATTAATGCGTCCAGGGCATTGCATTAAACTCTCTATAAGAATTCCTTCATCCATGCATCTGTGGGGTAAAGGTATGTATGCCGACGTACGACATGGATTCACCAATATCCACAACAATTGCGTAGAAAATTGTTCGCAAAACTCCGATGTCCAGAAAAGAGAAAAATAAAATGCACTTGATTTGTGGGTAGATGTTTATTGTTCTAAAATTCTATGGATTAATTACACATTAATTGGCAAATTACAAGGAGAACGAATCTATTCTCAGATTTGCTTCACTTAGCTCTCCTATGTATTTTATCATAGCGTCAAACTGTGTATATTGAGATCGGATTGGAATGCAAACTCTAAGCACACTCTTCGTATCACCACCAAACTTTAAAGCAACAGGATATAACTGGTTCAACAAAATCACAAGTAATTGAATTACTAGGGAATATCCTTTAAATCACATTGACTTATAAATATTTCGGATTAGTTGATCGATCTGGCCAGAGGATTCAAATACTCGACGAACTCGAACTTAAAATTGCAAGTGAACCCGCTCCAGTGGAGGAACTTCGACTTGTGTCGCGTGACTGAAAACTTGTCGCCAAAAGAAATAAGACTCTATATATCGCGTGCGCACACTTAAGACGATGAAATCTGACTCTTCGATGCAATCCACATCCGTCAGATTCAACGGTGATGGATCACATCGCTGTGGGAGGAGCGAACAGGCTCAACTTGGCGACGGCCAATGGTGATCGAGGAAAGGGTTCAATGGGAGGATTTCTCGTATGCTGCATAGGGACCGTACAATGCCCCCTTCGCTCGAAGTATCGACAACGAACGATACTGCACTTGAATAAACAAAGGAACGAACATAAGGGACTGTAGGCAATGTGGTCATAAATCCTCGATGACCTGCACCTGAGAACGAAATAGGTTTTTGCTTTAAGGTAAACAAAAACGCTATTTCAAGGGTCACGATGAGATGCACATCGTGTTTACTCAGGCGTTCATGATAATGCCTTTGTAGGCTATACATCCTTCGGTGCGATAGGTCAGCTGAAAATTTGGGTCTTGTTTACATGACGGTGCTGGTACATGAGTACAATGGCGAGGAATTACCCTTGCAGATGTGCAAGCGTACGTCTCAATCATCAATCGGTAGATAACCGATAAAAGGAAATTGGTCGCAACTGTAGCGAACCTTAGAGGATAGGAGTAATGTATGTTTATTCAATGGCCATTGCGTACAGCTTGTACGCAGATTACCAATGTCCCATCGGTCGATGTGTCGGGTGTGTTGTTTGCGTTAGAACAACACTGGAAATTTCTATAGACGGCCAGCAATGGCTCCGCTGTAGGTTGTTGTTTGTACAATCGACCGATGACTTGATGATGAGGATGAACATGTCATGCACATGTAAGAGAAAATGCTTCTTTGCATAGAGCATTGGCATGTGCATGCATTGGTGCTGGTTAGCTGATGAGGTAATGCGGAATTAGCTTTCGGGGACATGATGCGTTGGATGCACGCATGCCCCGACGTGAAAGTCTGATGTCACGGCTAGATGAAAGTCTTGCCGTGGATCTATGTTTTCAGGTGGAAGGTGACGCACAGTAGGTTACAATGCTCATTTGCAGGTAAGTAGAAGGCAGTTAATTTATGGAAATGGGTGGTTTTTTTGGAAGTGGCTTAAAGAACCCCCGCACATCCAATGCATTTCATAAATTCCCTGAAAAAATTTATCAAGTACTTACCCATTATAACTATCTTCTGAAAGGAATTTATAGCGTTTGAAATAATAGTGAAGAAGAACGTGTGATTCGAACTGACGCTATGACAGTTTGAATCACCAAAAATTGAACCTAAGCGTTACCCATCAGGCTACTGGCTGATTTTAGAATTTGATTTTTAAACTCGACTATACTCCACTGATGTGAATTGTTATGTTATCGCTAAGGTATACGGCTCTGATGTATTTTCTTATTCGATTTTTCGTTCGGTGTTCTTCACTATTTGCTTGTGTATTGTATGTGTATCTGTTAGAGATAATACACTACTCCCTCCTCAGTAACTTCGTTACGATCAGCTTCGTGTGCCAACGACGAAGCGAACGAAAGAATGTCGGAGCAGGTGAGTGTGCCTGTTGCTCTATGCGGAAGACATGATCGTGTGTGAAGTTCTGTTTACTACGGGAAAGTGTGTGCTGTGTGTACAGATCACGTCGTAGTCACCAATTTAGCGATTTAATTGTCTTTGGGCGCTGTGTTTCGCCGAACACCGTACACGAACAAAACTGCACCAGAAACGAATGCTGTCACCAATAAAACAAGGAGCTGAGTTTGTTTTTAACCTGTGGTTAGATTTTATTTTTCCAATTTGAATTGGATGAGTATCTGTTAGAGTCGCTACAAATTCACCAAGGCCAAACACAATATCCCTGAAAAGAAAACACATATAATGTAACCACATAATCAGGGAATCTTAACCTAGAACTGCATATTCCCAGCCTTACATGTGTACAACAATGTCTTACATACACATTGGCTGGCGGTTCCATTGTCTAACGGCCAAAGCACCGTCGGGCAGCTTGTTTATTCAGCTGGAATATACCCGACCACGATCCCTCGTCTAAAAGAATAAACAATCACCAATTTCGTTCTTTGCCACAAACAAACTATACTGCATATACAAATGCAAGCAAGGGATTCGTTTCGGCTACCGACCCAAGATACGATATACAATTTTCATTGTATAAAGTATTGTAATCCATTAGCACCTTTCTCTAATGGCTATTCGTCTATTTACATAGGGCATCACTCATCTAAGACTTTCATGATGCTCTCGTCCCATCTTTTCTTTTAGCACATTTCCTCGATGCATTATCATCATCATCATCGCCACTACAACCGGGATCCGGTCTTGGCCTTATTTAACAAATTTCTCCACCGGTCCCGATTTCGAGCCGATGTCATCCAGTTTGGCACTCCCAGGCTTTGGGCGTCCTGGTCTACGGCATCCCTCCATCGCAGACAAGGTCTGCCACGCTGTCTCTTTCCATACATCCTGCCACAAAGAACTTTCCGCGCAGGCTCCTCTTCGCTCTTTCGAGCTAGGTGTCCCGCCCACCGGAGTCTACCGAGCTTGATTTTTCTTACAACATTGGCTTCAAGGTAGATTGCGTACAACTCATGGTTGTAGCGTCTCCGGAATCGTCCACCCTCACATACGGGGCCAACAATTCTCCTTGAGAACTTTCTCTCGAACGCGGCTAAGAGTTCAGAGTGCCTTTTATTGAGCACCCAGGTCTCGGATCCATACATGAGTACTGGTAAGACCATGGTCTTGTACAGTAGTGGCTTGGATGTTCTAGATAAATTTCGGGATTTAAAGAGCCTTGATAGACCATAGTAGGCTTTGTTGGATTTAATCAGCCGTTCGCGTATTTCTTCTTCCATATTGTTATCGGCTGATACTATTGACCCAAGGTAGTTATATGGCGTTTGAAATAATAGTGAAGAAGAACGTGTGATTCGAACTGACGCTATGACAGTTTGAATCACCAAAAATTGAACCCAAGCGTTACCCATCAGGCTACTGGTCGTGTTTAGAATTTGATTTTTAAACTCGACTATACTCCACTGATGTGAATTGTTATGTTATCGGTATGGTATACGGCTCTGATGTATTTTCTTATTCGATTTTTCGTTTGGAGCTCTTCACTATTTGGCTTGTGTATTGTGTGTGTATCTGTTAGAGTCGCCACAGTTAAAGGATTGCACTACTTCAAATTCGTGCTCCACTACCCTGATAGTTTCACCAACGTTAGGTCTTCTCTTCGCAAAAGTTGCCACCATGTACTTAGTTTCCCCTCATTAATGTACAGTCCTAGATTTTCTGCCGCCTGCTTGATCTGGGTGAAGGATCCCTGTACCGCCGATTCGGTTCTACCGATGATTTCGATGTCATCTGCGTAGGCAAGTATCTGTCTGGACTTGGTGATAATAGTCCCTCTAGTTGTGACGCCAGAGTCACGGATTGCTTTCTCCAACGTCAGGTTGAAGAGGAGGCAGGCCAGACCGTCCCCTTGTTGGAGTCCATTAAAGATGTTTATTGGTTTGGACCGCAATCCCGCTATTTTTACTTGACTAGTTCCGTTGGTCATGGTCAAACTACAACGTCGTATCAATTTGTTTGGAATGCCGAATTCTCTCATGGCATTATATAGTTCTACCCTGGCTATGCTGTCGTACGCGGCCTTAAAGTCTATAAATAGATGATATAAAGGAATCTTAAATTCGAGACATTTTTCCATCGCCTCCCTAAGGGTGAATATCTGATCAATTGCTGATTTTCCTGGGATGAAGCCACACTGATATTGACCAATGATGACTTTAGCGTATGGGGCTATCCGATCTTGTAGGATAGTGGAGAGTATCTTATAGGCGGTACTCAGCAATGTTATACCCCTATAGTTGCTGCACAGTGTGATATCTCCCTTCTTATGTATGGGGCAAATTATACCACGACGCCAATCTTCCGGCATCTCCTCTTGCACCCATGCGTGCACCACGATCTCCTGAATTGTGTGATGTAACGCTTTCCCTCCTTGTTTGATCAGCTCAGCTGGTATGCCATCAGCTCCAGTGGCTTTATTTGATTTGAGTTGTCTAATGGCTTTTAATGTTTTCTCAATGCTTGGTGGCGGCAGCATTTGTTCTTGATCTTGCATTGGTGGAGCCTCCAATTCTTCTGTGAGCTGACCATTTAGCAATTCATTGAAGTGCACTTCCCATCCCTCCAGAATGGCTTCAGGATCGGTGATCAGATTAGCCTCTTTATCCTTGCAGTAACTGCAGCGTGGTGTGTACCGCGTCATACTGCGGATTATTTTATGAACTTACGCGCCTGGTGTGGATCTCGCTCTCTACTTTTTTCTATTTCACAGACAAGATTTTTTCCCAGGCACTTTTCTTTTGTCTGTAAAGTCTTTTTTCAGATCTTCTGAGCTCTTTGTATATCTCCTCGCGCACCCGCGTCCTATGAGACTGCTCTATTGCCCGGTATTTAGCATTCTTATGTTCAGTCGGTAGTTTGCACTCATCATCAGACCAGTCGTTCCGATCTCTACGACTACTGCCTAAGATGGAGTTGGCAGTACTAATGACAGTATTGTTAAGGCGTATCCGTTTCTCTTCTACGCCCGGCATTCTGGCCCCAGGACTTACTCTCCCTCCGTCGAGCTCTTCGAGGGCGAGTCTTAACGTATGACCAAAGGTGTTACTGATATTCTCATTGCGTAGGGCAGCCGTGTTGATTCCAACCTAATCCGCGGATGCAATACATCTCCGTAAGGCAATCCGCGCTCGGAAAACTGTACCAACAGGATAGTGATCCGAGTCGACGTTGGCACCTCGGTACGTTCATACCGTCATCAGGCTCGAGGAGTGGCGGCGATCTATCAATACGTGGTCAATTTGCTTGCGAGTAGCTCCATCAGGCGACACCCAGGTGGCTTTGTGGATATCTTTACGCGGAAACCTGGAACGCGCAACCACCAAGTTCCTTGATGCTGCCAGTTCGATGACTCGTAGTCCATTGTCATTAGTGTTCTCATGCAAACTATGGGAACCTGCGGAGTGCCTGAAAAACGGCTCCCGACCTATTTTCGCATTCAAATCACCAAGAACGATTTTCACATCGTATCTTGGGCAGGCATTGAGGTCCTCGTAGTTTCTTCTTTTTCCTCGTCAGGGGACTCCTCTGTAGGTCCCTGAACGTTTATGAGGCTTATGTTCTTAAACTTGCCTCGCACGTGAAGAGTGCATAGCCATTCGTTTATTGCATTAAAGCCGACGATGGCAGGCTTCAGTTTTTGGCTGACTAGAAAGCCTACCCCGAGCATATAGCGTTTTGCATGACATCTGTAATACATGTCATACTCGTTTTTTTGAACAACACCACTCCCCGTCCATCTTATTTCTTGTAAAGCTGTTATGTCAGCCTTATATTCGGACAGGGCATCGGCTAGCTCCTGTGCAGCTCGAGCTCTGAGCGGACGTTCCATGAAACAATTCTTAATTCATTTTGCCATTTTCGTTTCCGTGGTCGTCGTCGTATATCCGATCCATATCCGAGGCTTGTTAAATTTGTCATAATAATTCATTTTTACGGGCCTGCGCCAACCTTTCGCAGGATGTCGCTGCATACATTGGTTCACTACTTGGCGGTGCCAAAATAGGTAGTCAGGGGTGTCACGTGGAGACTGCATATCAACTTGGGTTGAACAGGGACAAGGATCGTTCTGGCCTTCGCCGGGTTGGAAGCAATCAGTAACTTTGCCCCGTATGTTCGCATCCATACCCCCGATGCATTGCCGTCTATTTACTTAGCCGCAATGCATACCATAAACAAAGATCTCCACGTCCCTTTTGTCCTTACCGTTTTCCTGCTTTGTTTTTCCATCGTCTTCGCGCATGAGTTGAACAATATGATCTTCACGATCACTCATACACACATACTACCATGATCTTCATTACGAGATCTGGTTTTCTATTCCACAAAGAGAGACTTTACGTCTCTCTTGTGGCAAGTAAAAATATACTTTTCTTCCACCGACCGAGCCGATCGTGTCACTCCCGCTCCCCGGTTCGCACGGGGACGCGAAAGTCAACCGCGAGTCGCGTGATTAATGTTTATCAACAAATCCAAAATTGTTTAATTAACCATAAGATACATTTTTTAATTAACAAACAATGTGAGAGCGCTTAGATAAAATACGTAATAGATTTCAGTGACTGTAATTCATGTTTTATTTTTCATTTAACATCAATAAAGTAATCATTTAATAAACAATCAACAGTGTGCTTTGTTTCATTCTACTTCCTGTGGACGGTGTGTTGCGGAGTTTTGTTTTGATCTTTGTGTTAGACTGTATTCGGCAGAACAGTGGAACTTTCTTCTGGTGTTTAGCGCCGTACGCCGGCGTAACCTACTTCTCTTCCCCACAAGTTCATGGCGCAAGGCTAGTAACCTTGCCCGGAAAAACAAATTATTATGGAAAATTTAACAAGCCTCGGGACTTGCTAAATAAGGCCAAGACAGTATCCCGGTTGTAGTACCGATGATGATGATGATGATGATGATGGTGGTGATGATGATGGTGATGATGATGATAATGATATGAGTTCCGTCAGTATAACATTTGTTGGTACTTTGTATGCGGTTGGAAGCAGTGATATTCCACTGCAGTTGCCGTAGTCATATCTGCGACCGTTTTTGAAAATTGGAATTAATATGGAGGTTTTCCATTGTTCCGTAGTGGCTTGCTTACCCAATATTGTTTTAATCGATTGGTGAATTTTTCTCTCCCTCTCTCTCGTTCTTACCTTCTCTTTCTTACTCTCCGCTTTCTTTTCCTACGTGCCGTAGTTGTACGTTTTTTACATTCTTCTCGTTCTCTTTATAGGAGTTATGCCTCGCTGGCGGCTTAAATGGAGGATCGGTGATTTAGAACGAACTCTCGAGAGTGAGGTATAAGAGATAAGACTTCCAATTTTTTTATATTCTCGTAATATAACAAATTGTTTGAATTGATATGTCTTAAAGAATCGTTCTTTTTTTTTAATTTGCTATTGTATTTGGTTTTCTCAGTAAATGAGAGACAGATTTCTTCTTCCCGAGCACTCTCCTACCCTATTCCCCTAGAGCGAGGAATAAGAGATAAAAGCTCAATTTTTTTATATTCCGCGTAATGTAACAAATTGTTTAAATGGTTATAATAGTCATAAAAGACCTTTTTTTTAATTTCGCTATAATATTTGGTTTATCAGTGAATAAGAGACAGATTTGTTTGTCTCTCGATCCCGAGCACTCTCCCGCCCTATGCCCCAATCTCCCTCTTTCTTCTTCTTACTCCCCTTATACATGTTTCGCCTTACTGGCGCCTTTGGTGAGATCGAGGTAAATATAAGTGAGAACTATTGATCTCCAGTCAGAACTGATGAGTAAATAAAATATAGAGTACCTATCCTACTAACATCCATTGACTTACACAAAAATCCCTGCCAATAATGCCAGTTCCGACTTACAAGCTTACTTACTGACCTACAAGCTTAGTCTGGAATGTTTCGGGGTGAGGCAATATTCATTATCGATGCTGTCTTCAATATATGGCCAGAGCTGCGTTATGAAGTAACCACTGTGACTTTGGCACTTGCCTAATCAGTCTTAACGAAACTATAGCAACGATCGTGCGTCATAGGTAGTAAAGGAATAGGAATGTTGTCTTTATTGGTACGTCAATAGTGTGAGTCGTCTCGAGGATCAGCCAATCGACGTCAATCGATGACGGACTGCGTCTACACATCGCTTCAATTGCAATTGTTGTCCGTCGCCAATATGCTGTGTAGATCATTACTGAATTTCAGATTTCTCTGTATTGTGGTGATCTTGTCGTCAGTTGGGTCTATAGCTGCCATATGTTCAAAATATGTGAATGAAAATGATTGACCTAATTTTAGCCAATCTCCCTGTCTCTTTCTTTGGCTGTCTCTCGTTCTACTGTTTACTAGCTTTGGCACTGATAGTGCGCTGTCAATGCGGTCAACAGATAGGAAAGGTTTACGAGGGGACTTCAGAGGAATTAAAAAAATAATAAACAACAACAACAACAGTATGGGAAGAATAACACGTTACAAAACAACAGAAATAATAAGAATGAAGTGGGAAAAAATGTGGAAGTTGATAGGCGACCGCCGCCGCTCTCACGGCTCTCACAGCACATTGTGGCACACTCTCCCCTTCGGGTTTGTTCCATGCTTTCTCTGTGTCTTCGACTGCTGTAGTTCGTGTTGTGCTCTTGTGAGTAGAGTAGAATAGAGCGAACTCAAGTTGAGTATAGGGTATAGAGTGGCATGTGGAAATATGCTTGCTATGGTATTTGATTTATACGCGACAGACACATTCGTCGGAGGAGCTATAGACTCCACTCGCGGATTATACGTTTGTGAAGTGATCGAACGCGTACATAGAAGTTTGAGAAATTAGGGCGTGGGGAGTTCTTATGTGGCATGGTAGCGACGTGTGTAGGAATGTATATCTACACCACATGACAGATAAAGTTCTTTTACAGTTGGTCGGTGTTCCTTTTTGTCGTTTTGTTTTTGATTATATTATTTTAAACTGTTTTCTGTTGTTTTATTTTTTCAGTACATTTGCTGTGCTTACTGTTTTATATACTCGCTTGCGGAGCATACCGATCTCCGTTTGTTGCTGGTAGTGCTGTATCGTGTCCGTAGTGAATGTTGCCAGATAGATCCCTATCATAATTCCTTCGGTCTTCTAACGTTTAATGGTGAACTTTCCAACATAAAGGTTGGCCAACATACTTATGTAAACGACTTGTTTGTTTGAACCTTTTGCGGACGATCTATTGACCATTATCATTTTATCATTTTTTCGTTACAGGAAGACACTAAAATTGAATCTGAAAACAAAAAAACAAAATTAAAAATCAAACGCAGAACGTGGGCGCTGGTGGCATAATTTCCGATTATGATCGACACCACTGATTACTTAATGTTTAAGGCGCCGGTCTCCAAAACGGAAACAGTCGTGCTGATTTGGGCATAAGTCGGTGCTGCTCTTCATCTCGTGTTAAAAAGGAAGTGAAGATTAATATACAAAAAGTGCGATGATCGTAGGACGCAAGTAATTACACGAGCACAGGGTGCTGTTGATCTTTTTTTGGTCAACGTTTGATATTTGTGTGTGAGCGGAATGTGTGGAGATGGTAATGGAGCATTGAAGAGGTACAGACGCCGCGTGTGAATAGGTCAATGGTGTAGGCGTAACAAGGGCTCGATCGGAGGGAGAGACGGTAAAATGTAGTGTGTGAAAAATAACTAACGAAACCGGTTTTCGATTTGGTTTGACTGATTTTTACGAAGTGAGATCATTTTGAAAGCTGATTTTGTGAATGAAAGCAACATGTTGTTATTGTACGGATACACGTCCCCCTTGTCGGCAGTGGCGATCATGAAGTGATGTGATCATCCGCGGGGCAAGTAGTTGGCGCATTCCATTCCCACATTCGATGCATTCCATTGACGGTCGGGCACTTTCTTTTCTTTTCTCTCTTATCTTCTTTTGTTATGCTGTTCGTGCTCCATACCTCGGGACGTATCGTGTATCATTGCACAAAATATTTTTGTTTTGTTTGTTGTTTTTTAATTTTATTTTCTGCGTTGCGTTGTGTTTCCTCCTTTCTGTATATAGGGCAATACAGCGGACGCAGCATAACAGAAGCGACGTCGTATCCGTCGCACTATCGTTTGTATGGATGAAGAGTAAAACAGCAGAGATCGCACATTCCATGGGGGCACTCACCTTTGCTTAGTTGGGGAGAGTTGTTCTCAGGCACACATAACAAAACACAAGGCGCAGACAACCGAACGATGTGACGACGAAATGTATGTACAAGCGAGAATAATTCAAGTGATCGCAGCGTAATACTGAAAAACAATGTATACAGTCGCAGCAACAAAATGATTTAATTAAAACTTTTATTTACAGGTCTGATACATTTATGTCACTGAGGTTATATTGTCGGGCCACATGCAGTGGCCTAGTTTTGCTATTAGGTCCGAAGTACATGCGACGGAGTGACGTCGGTGACTAGTTGCGAGATGATAGCAACGGCGGCAGTTTTAGTTTCTGTCTTTTTGTGGTAATGTCAGGCGGAAGTTCAAATTGCTTCCATCCGGCCTTTTATCTCATGCATCACAATTGTGAAAACTTTTGCTGTGGATTTTGTGGTTGTCCAACTGCGGAAATTGAATTTGTCTCTCTTATTTTATTTTTTATATTTATAATTTCTGTTGTAGGAATTTCCCTTTTTATATTGTGGGTTTGGCCATAAACGGAAATGGTGAGTGCGCAAGGTTGGTGCTTTGACTTATGGTTTTTATATTAACTTGCTCCGGGGATTATATCGCGCTACGATGTGTAGTGGTTGGTATTGTGTGGTGGTTCAACAGAAGCAGTAGACTGGTTTATGTGCTAGAAAGGTTTACAACTTGGATACCAATGCACAATGGATTTAAGCAATGGTTTTTAATTTTTATTATCTAGGGTTTCGTGATAAACGCTTTCTTTACATATGTAAAGGTAGTTTTGGGTAGACAACATAATCTTTTTCTCTCAAGGCTGTAATTCTTTCTTAGGAAACTCATATTAAGTTAAAACCAGAAAATGACATAATTTCTTAATTAGAAGCTTTCGACGTGAGATGGTGTTTATACAGGAAAGGCGTGCATAGTAGGAATTTTGTGACATCCTAGGGTAGAATAGGGGAAGAAGGTATTGCCACATTCGAGTGGTTGGAGATAATAATAACTATAATCCTGTTGAATATTGTACTTGCCCTAAAATGAACACTGTACGTCTATCCGTGTATTTGAAGGCAATTTTCGAAGTGAATTAATGCCCACCCCCGTTAGTTAGAGATCGCCTGATCCTATTTGGGAAGATTAGAGGCATATCCCAAAAACCTGTAGAAAAGTTATGGGTACTAGGGACGATAGGTCTATGTTATAATGACGTTTTGTGCTTGTATTTGCTACAAATTTTGTGCTTTTTTTTACGTTCTAGTTGTCCAAATTACAAGTTTTTTTATGTCCAATTTGTTGGAAATGAGACTTTATTTGTAAGAATGATATTTGTAAAACAGAAGTTAACATTTAGTCTTAAGTTAAATGTTGAATTAAATTGTGTTGACGACAGGTTCAGCGGCGAAAGGAGAGAGAGAGAAAGTCATCGGTGCTACTGTTTATATATGCCTTGCTTGTTGACCCAAGTGCCACCTATCCGGCGCTAGAACTACTAAGGTTGTTACCAGAACACTCTGTAAGCGTTCCCTTTCCAACACTCCTTTTTTTTTTTTAGTTTTTAAACCACATTTATTTTCCTAATTCTTTTTACATGTATAATATTAGGGGTAAATGTTAAACCCTTTTCTACAATCACAGTCCTTAAATTAACTTACTGGCTCTATACGAGCTCTCTAAATTACACATTACAACTTGATTTTTATATATGCCTTTCGGCGCACATCTTTTTTTTTGTTTCTTATATATATATATATATATATATATATATATATATATAGATATATATATATATCTATATATCTATATATATATATATATATATATCTATATATCTATATATATATATCTATATATATATATATATATATATATATATATATATATATATATATATATATATATATATATAAAATAAGTCATATATTAGAAGGACTCCTCGTTGACATCTATATGTATACATTATTATTACTTTTTTTTTTTTTTTTTTTTTAATTATAACAAACAAAATCTTCAAAACAAAACAAATAAAACATAAAATAAGAAATAAAAAATAAAATAAAAGTAAGGGGAAAGGGGGACAAGAGGAAGGAGAGCGTTGCTCTTGAGAGGCATACTATATCTGAGGAAGTGAAGTCCTCTCCTGGTTGAGAAGCCACCACCATTTGGGAGATGTTCGATCTTTTGCTGATTTATCTCTTTCACTGATCGCCGTGCTAAAACGCATGCGGTCTGGGGCATTGGAGATATCACTATCATGGAGAATTCGTTTCTCCCTGGCACCACGGAAAGCGTGGTAAATAATCGGGACTCCATGCACGTCTTGGATAAGGCCTTTTTGATCCAAGAAAGGGAACGCTTCTGGGGGAATAAACCCATTCTGGAAGGTATTCTCTAGATACATATCATTGGGATAGAATGCTCCCGCGATAAGATTATTGTCACTACACATTGCCCTTGCTGTGTGACCACGAATCATTTTAATTATGAAATTGTCTATCCTATTTAACCCTGATTTGTTATACAGGATTTTGTTGGGATAGAATTTTTTGTATTGCGACTCTGGTGTTCTATAAAGTCCGAGGCAGGAACGCAAACACTGCCGTTCGAACACACGAAACTTCTCCATATAAAGTGGAGATATATTATACCATACTGGACAGCCATAAATCAAAACTGGTCAGATGAATGCCGAGTACGAAATTATTTTGACTCTGGGGTCAAGAAGACTACTCCGGAATAGACTTCTTGTCATAGAATATGCGCTTTTAGCTGCCGAGAGGGACGCTGCTACGTGCTTGTCAAAATATAAATACTGGTCTAGCCAGATACCGAGGTATCTAACTACAGTTTTCACTTGCAGTGGAAGGTTATTGTTACCTACAATAGAAAAGTGTTTCCAGTTGTATTTTGTATCCCTCGAGGCCCTGGATAGGGGCGTTCTGAAAAGAATAGTCTCGGTTTTCTGGAAATTAATTTTTAATTTACAGTCGTCGCAAAATTGTTTTATTTTGTTGAAGTCATCTTGAAGGTGCCTATTGATGTCGTCTATTTTTCCTCCTGTTCGGTACACCACTATGTCATCGGTGTACGCAATGGCGTTTTCGAGAGAACTCACTAGATCACTAGTGTAAATATTGAATAGAATGGGAGAATTCACAGCTCCCTGCTGTAAGCCATTTTTAATTTGGAAGGTCTTGTTGGAGAGTATGTCCCCGCATTTCACCACAAAATGTTTGTCCATTATCATATCATAAATAATGTATAGCAGATGTTGCGGCATACCCAGGTTTGTTAACTTATAGACAAGTCCTTCTAACCATACGGTGTCGAAAGCCTTTTCAAAGTCAACCAACCAGGCGCCTGTACATTGTCGCTTTGCCTTATTCCACTGTATATCGGAAACAAGTTTCGTCGCTGCATGAACTGTATCATGTCGCGCTCGAAAGCCAAACGGGTTGTTGGGGATGATATCGTTTTCATCACACCAACCTATCAGTGCTTTGTTTATAATTTTTTCGAAGACCTTGCTGATGTTGGGAAGCAGGCTGATCGAGCGCAGATTAGCTGGATTGCTCTTATCCTTACCCTTTTTGGGGATAGGGTGGACTACTGTAGTCTTCCAATGGGTTGGATAGTGTGCTTTGTTTAGAGCGTTGTTAAACAAAGTAGTGTATATGTTCACTGCTTCGCGAGGCAAATGCCTTAGAACCACATTTGGAATGCTATCTATTCCAGATGATTTCTTATTTTTTATTGAGCTAAGTATGTTTCTAGGTTCATCCTGGCGCACAAACATATTTGATTTTCATTTCTGACGGGAGAATCCGTCCTATTATTTTCGCCGAATGTGATGAAACTATGGTTTTCGGATCGCCAGTTGTGAAGTTGGTTGCGCAGCGAGCAATGTCTTTGACGGGCATTGCTTTCAATTTCAGTGTTAGCATGAACTGATTCGTTAACTCTGTACACTGCTTCGAAACAGGCTCCAATTGAATTCGCTTTTTTTTGCGGATCTTCGACTACTATTACTTCATCATTGGAGTTGATGTGCTCTAAGGTGAGTCCTGCGTTCAGCGTTATCTGACAATTCTCGGGAGTCTGTGGAATTCGGAGACAGGGAATGTCATCGTGATCTTTTCTTCGACATATTTTCTTGATTTGTGAAAACATGTTCGGTCCGTTTGCTTGGACAGCTCGAATTCTGTTGCTCCACTCCTCATTTATTACTGCTCGGTAATTATCCCGGATCAGTTTTTGAAGATTTTTAATCAAGGACTTGATAGTTTTGATTTCATTGCTATTTGGGTCACTCAACTGCCTATAGCACAATTTCAGCTTTGAGAGCAGGGTGCTCTTTTGCCTATACAAAGCATCGATAGTTGCATTTCTGTATCGGTGGGTATAGCCATCCATATGAGCTACTTTGGGAATGGAACGATTCATTGTGTTAGTAACAATATCGTTCATAGTTAGGAGGTAATGATCGATTTCATCATTACGAAGGTTTCTATTAGTCGGTGGATCTGTGCCAATTTTGCGTATTTCTCTTTTTACTATGCGATCGAAACGCGACCAATGTGCTTTTCGGAAATCGAAAGAGTGTACCTGGTCGTATTGCTCAAGTAGATGGTACTCGTTTGGCACGTGTATTACGGCTCCAAGTCCGTAATGATCGCTATCGTACTCAATTGTGCGAAGACAATTTCGAGTAGTTACCTCGGTATCTGGTAACTGAATTCGATCATCTGTCATAAGTAAATCCAGGAAGGAGTTACCTCTTGGATAAGACGGTGTACTTGTAGCGTACAATTCTAGTTTATGCTCGATCGCATTTGTTTGCCACCAATCAAACAAGGCATTGCCTGTGGTGTTCGAGGTCAGATTGCCCCAGGCACTGTGCTTGGCGTTAAAATCACCTGCCATTAAAAAGTAATTGTTTTCCAAATCTAACTTGAGACTTCGGAAAAGCGTATCGATTTCACTGATAAATTGGGTACCTTGAACAGATTCAGGAGCGTAAGCAGCGACTACATATAGATGCCTTTGACTTTTTAGCGGAATGTCTATAATGCATGCCTCTAGCACCTGGAATTTGTGTACTTCCGTGCTGTAAACGACCTTATGGTGAAGACCTTTCTTAACTAAGATAGCGACCCCACCCCCTCGAGTAGAGTGTGGTCGATCTCGTCTAATTATGTTATAATTTTTGTAGCCCATTTTGTGCCTTTGGTTTAGCTTAGTTTCGCTAGCCAAGAGCACATCTGGGCATTCGGCTTGGAGCAGATTGCCTAAATTATCCCTTCTTTCGATGTGGATTAGTGAATTTACATTCACAGCTATAATTTTTAGGTTAAGTTCAGACGAAGGGTTGAAGATTTTGATGTGGAGAGTTATTTGAGAACAGGGTTGAATAGAGAGTATCTATTCGTACTCTTTGTTCAGTCAGTGTTTTTTCATCATCATCATCGGCACTACAACCGGGAACCGGTCTTGGCCTTATTTAGCAAGTCCTGAGGCTTGTTAAATTTTCCATAATGATTTATTTTGTCTGGGCAAGGTCATTAGTCTTGCGCCAGGGGCTCCCCGACGGGGAATCGAACCCCGGTCTCCCGGGTGACAGGCGGGTATACTAACCACTATACTATCGAGGAGCCCCAGTGTTTTTTGAAATCCTGCAAATTGTCCATGCATGGTTAATAACATTGTTATTATTTCTGAATGTGCCTCTGGTGCAGGCATTTTCCCATTACTATATGTATGTTCCATGGATGCTGGTTGCTTGTTGCTTAGGAGCACCGGCCATTTGTGCATATGACACACAAGGAGCCACGAAATTGTTGTAAGAACGAGTTTTCATTTTTTTCTCTTCTTCAACTTGTTTCTTTTTGGATTCCAATTTTAATTTAATTTGTTGAAATTTAGGACATCCTCTAAAATTAGCAGTGTGACCTGTATTTTTACAGAGGGCACAGGACAGTGTTTTCCTATCTGTTAGCAGTTCCTTGCCCAAGGGGCATTTACCAATGATATGGTCGGAGAGGCACTTTACGCACCTGAATTGCATGTGGCAGTTTGATGCCGCGTGCCCGAAGCGTTGACAACGCATACACTGCAATACGCGATCGATTTTTCTTATTTTTTCCCAACTTATTGTTTGGTGGTTGAGGTGTTTGATGTATCGGAGAGCATCAACTTTACTGTTGGGACTCAGTGATACAATAAAGAAAGGCAATTTGCAATTGCGTTTTCTGGAGTTGGCGGTAGAGAAGGGTTTCACACCTGTAATTTTTAAATTGTCGGTTTCGACATTTTTTAATTCCTCTAATACCTCCTCAGGGGAAAAACATGGATCAACGCCTTTTAGGAGCATGGAGATTATTTTCTCCGATTTCGGGGTGTACGTGTAGTACTCGCTTTTTGTCCTACCCAAAGCAGTCATTACTTTGCGATAACCTTCAATATCATCGCACATTAATTTTATTTTAGAATTATTAATTTTTTTTGTTTTGAAATTTTTGCAAGTTAACTCACCTAATTTTATAACGTCCTTTGTTTCCATGGACGTAAGTATTATAGGCGGCGCCTTTTCCTTTTTGTTGGTTACGATGTGCTGGTTTGTTTGCTGCTTCTGCATCTCCTTTGTTTGCTGCCTTTTGTTTGCTCCCTGATGTTGTTACTGATTTTTCCGTTGTGCTGTTGTATTTTCTTGGCTTTGTTGTTGCTGCACCAGGTCTTTTAATTTGAGGATTGCTTCTCTTTGTTTATTGAGTTCCTCTTTTTTTGTGTCAATATGCGCAAGGAGTTTTTCTAATTCCGCCGGATCTGTTGCAGTACCTGTGATATTGTTTTCTTCCTCAGCAGGTAATTCGATTTCACTTGGGTCAAGGTCAACCAATTCGTTGAATTGGTTACCTGCGCCTGTGTATTCGTTTTTCTTTCTTTTGCATTTTTTTCGCCGTCCGAATTTGGCTTGTGCCGCTTTGTTATAATACTCGGCTGTCGCTCGAGTCGGCTCCGTGTCATCGCTTTCAGGTCTGCCTGGCCCCTTTTCATGAAAGGCGACGAGCTCTTGAGCACTTTATTTGTTTCCATAATTTTTTATTTTTTTATTTTTTTTTATTTTTTAAACAACCGCTCTCAGTGGCGGCCACACTGTGTAATCCACACTTGTTCACTTACACTCGCGCGACGAATTTATTTATTTATTATTATTTTTTTTCCTTTCTTTTGCTTTCTCCTGTTGTCAGGTATACGTCTTATCTCTTTGACGTGTTGGTAACGACTGTTCCAACACTCCTTCTCGCTTCAGAATGTTCCGGTCTATGCAGTCCTAGTCTTTCTGCAAGTTCTTCGAACCGGTCCCTGGCCAACGGCTTCGTTAGGATATCTGCCAATATTTGTTCGGATGGGCAATAACAAACATTTATTATCGCTTTCTCCAAAAGGTCCCGCATCTGGTGATAGCAAATGTCAATATGTTTGGTCCTGGCTGATCCCGAACCTGAGATTAGTCTAATACAACCTTGGTTGTCTCCGTACATGGTTATTGGTCCCTCAATGGAATTTTCATATCCTTGAACAACTGCCTCAACCATAGCAGCTCCCTGCTCGCGAACGACGCGGCAATGTACTCTGCCTCTGTGGAGGACATTGCTACCGGGGTCTGCTTACGACTACACCAAGCGATCACTGCTTTACCAAACAGGAAAACGTATCCGCTTGTTGACTTCCTGCCCGCCTTGTCGCCTGCCCAGTCCGCGTCCACGTAGAAAGTGAGACTGGCGTCCTTCGCTGAGGGTAGTCTTAACACTGTGTCCGCGGTAGTTTTCAGGTAGCGCATCACCCGCTTGGCTCCGCTCCAGTCAGCTTGGGTTGGGTGTTCCACTCTTCGACACAGCAGCCCGACTGCAACAGCGATGTCCGGTCTCGACACAGTGGCTATGTATAGGAGCGACCCCATCACTATCCTATACAATTTGTTGTTCTCCACTTCTACGCCATCTTCTCTGGGAGCTGCAAGGAATCCGGTCTCCATCGGTATGGTAACCGGCTTCGCGTCCAGCAAGCCGTTCCCTTCCACCAAATTGACGATTTTTGCCCTTTGATTCAGCAAAAATGAACCGTCGTTGTCTCGCTCAATTTGACTCCCCAGGTAATGGCTAACGTTTCCCAAGTCCTTGATCTGGAAATGTCTGCTCAGCTGCTTGCTCACCTCAGGCGTTGCTCCGGCCACTAGCAAGTCATCAACGTAGAGCAGAATGTAGGACATCCTTCCATCTTTTTCTTCCTTTAAGTACAGACACCTGTCTGCACAACCACAGCTGAAACCCAGGTTGCCAAGGATTGCCGCTGCGTTCAAATTCCAGACCCTTGCCGACTGCCTCAAACCGTAGAGGCCCCTTTTGAGTCTTAGCACCTTCTTCTCCTGTCCTGGCATAACAAATCCCTCGGGTTGCTCCATGAAAATCTCTTCGTCTAGCTCGCCGTTCAGGTACACACTCTTCACATCCAGGTGCCGGACATTAAAATTCTGCTGGGCTGCCAGTGTGAGTAGGACTCAAACTGTCTCGTGTTTGACCACGGGAGCAAACGTCTCGTCGTAGTCTTCGCCGTACCGCTGCGAGAACCCTCTCGCGACAAAGCGAGTTTTGTGGGTGTAGATTTTTCCATTGCCATCGGTCTTGCCCTTGAAAACCCACTTGCACGAAACTGTTTGGAGGAAGATCTGCTATTTCCCAGACTTGGTGGTCGTTCAGTGACTTCATCTCTTCTTCGGCTGCCACTCGCCACGGGTTCTGCTCTCTGGGTGACATCTGTAACAAATCTTGCCAATCCTTTGGTTCTCTTACGATACAGGCTCTCAGCTTGTACCCCAGCCTGGTGGTGGTGCATTTTTGTTGCTTCGTTGATAAACTCTTCTTTGTACTGATGGGGATGTTTGGAATTGTTCGTCTGCGGAATCGCCTTCCCTTTGCTCTTCTTGACCTCTCAATTCTATTGTCTCTCCATCTGAGTCTTGGCCTTCTTCCCCAGAGTCGGTTTCTCCTTCTGGTTCCTCACTCTCTGGCATCTCGTATGTGACGTATCGCTCTGGTAGCCTCTTGTTCTTCTTCTCTTCATGGCAGCTCTTCTTTCGCTCATGATTGATCTGCTAATCCAGGTCTCGTTCGTTGACGGGTCCAGAACCCGATATCCTGTAGTGTTGCCATGGTACCCCACCAGAACTCCTTCTCGTGCCTTGACATCCCACTTTCTTCGTTTTTCTTTTGGGATGAACGAAAAAACCTTGGAGCCAAAGGTTCTTACGTGCGACAGGTCTGGCTTTTCATCTGTAAACAGTTCTACCGGTGTTTTGTCGATGCTTCTGCTCGCCATCTTGTTTTGCAGATATGTCGCTGTCAGCACTGCTTCCCCCCAGAACCGTTTGTCCAGTCCAGCTTCAAACAGCATGCACCTCGCGGATTCGACCAGCGTCCTATTCTTTCGTCTTGCTGTGGCGTGTATGTGACCGTGAATTGCTGCTCCACTCCTTCTCGTCGAAGAAAGTCTTGCAATTCCTTGGGGACGTACTCCTTTCCGTTGTCCGACCTGATTGACACTGGTTTTCTGCCGTATCTGTTTCCAATTGCTGCAACATAATCTTTAATTGCATCGGTTACCACGGTTTTTGATTCCATTAGCCTGACGACTGTGAAACGAGAAAAATTGTCGATGAGGGTCAGGAAATATCTGTTTCCGCTCGGTGTCTGTGCCTGCATCGGCCCGCATAGATCCGAATGGATCAGCATCCCTGGTTTCCTTTCTCTCCTCTGTGCCTGTAGGAATTTCTTCTGGCTCAGCTTTCCTCTGATGCAACTCTCACAGGTTGATTCACACTTGCAGGGAGAGATGCGTATTCGGGTTATCTGTCCAGAGCTAGCCATTTGTCTGAAAGCTGCTTAATCTCGATGTCCTAATCGCCGATGCCAATCGTGGATGCACGCTGCTTCTCTGGTCAGGAGTGCCTGCTCCTTTACTCCTACCAATTTCAGCCTGTACAAACCGCCGTCGTTGTCTGCTTTAGCTACTACTTCCTTTCCTTGAAGGACCTGGCATCCGTTGTCCTTGAATACTACTTCGTATCCTTTATCGATGATTCTCCGAACTGAAATTAAACTGTCATCGAGTTTGGGTCAGCCTTACTTTCTGGACTTGACCGCCTTTCACGATGCATGGTAGGTAGCCATCTCCTATCCCAGTTGCCATTATCTTTGATCCATCCGCCAAATAAATTGGTTTGTTCAAATCCCGGATGCCGTCGAAAAAGGCTGAGTTGTTTGTCATGTGGCTCGTTGCTCCCGAGCCCACAAGCCAGCCATCTTGTCCGCCGTCTTGGATCCTCGTGTCATCTCTCGCTTGGAAGAGAAACCGCTTCTGATTGGCGTCAGCCCTCGGCGTCTTTGACTTTTCTATTCCTGCCCTGGCTTGTTCCTTCATTGCTTTGTACCATTTGCAATCCTGTTTCAGGTGTCCTGGTTTCTGGCAATGGTAGCATGTACGAGTTTCCTGTTTGTCCTTCCTTTCTGTCTGGAAATTTGAACCTTTGTTGAGATGTCCCTTCTTTAGTTCATGTTTACCTGGACCTGCTGATTTGAGAGCCACTTCTGAACCTCCGCTGCTCGAGCCTTGAGATTCTGTCCTTCTCTGGTATTCGTCCATAATCTTCCCTGTTACGTACTCGATTGTGAGATGCGGCCCTCGAGCGCAGTGACTAGTCCCGAGTACGATTCCGGAAGACTCACCAGTAGAATAGCCACGACTTCCGCATCCTCTAGTGGCTTGCCTGATCCTCGGAGCAGTGCAATCACTGTCATGATGGCATCCACGTGGTCACTCATTGGTTCGCCTTTGTACTGTATTCCGTACAGTTTCCTTCTCAAATATAGCCTGCTTCCGTACGTTGAACGTTCATACTTCTTTGTTAGCGCTTGCCACGCTTTGAACGCTTCTTCCGTATATTGGATGTGCACTAACTGATTATCTTCGACACTCAGAGTTATATATGCCATGGCTTTGTTGTTTTTCTTTTTCCACTCGGTGTCTTTCGGCGTGGGTGCCGGCTCACTCACCACTTCCCATAACTCATCTCGAACCGGTACTGCTTTAAGTTTTGTCTTCCAGGGTATGTAATTTCCTCCGTTTAACAACGGAATATTTGTCTTCATTCCGTTCTGCATCGTACTGATTACTTGGCGTCACTTTTGGGTCTTCACGTATTGTCGCCACGTGTTCCGTCGACGCGTGCTTTAACCTCACTATTTATTCCGGCGTTTGACTGGGCCCATAACCTGTTGAAAATGAGACTTTATTTGTAAGAATGATATTTGTAAAACAGAAGTTAACATTTAGTGTTAAGTTAAATGTTGAATTAAATTGTGTTGACGACAGGTTCAGCGGCGAAAGGAGAGAGAGAGAAAGTCATCGGTGCCACTGTTTATATATGCCTTGCTTGTTGACCCAAGCGCCACCTATCCGGCGCTAGAACTACTAAGGTTGTTACCAGAACACTCTGTAAGCGTTCCCTTTCCAACACAATTTTACCAGGGCTCTTTATTTCTTTGTTTCTCCTTTCCTTTTACTGCTTCGGCTGCCATGTCGACCACTGTTTTGATGGTATCGATGGCTGATCGGGACTTCCTGAAGCCATATTGGTGATCCGATAGCGCTCGGTTATTTCCCGCTATGGTGGGCAATCCACCATATATGATCTACTCCAGTATTTTTCCTATTGTATCCAGGAGGCATATGAGGCGATGGGATGATGGGTTATCTACCAGTTTATTTCTTCCCTTTGGGAAAACTACTAGGTATTGGACTTATAGCGTTTGGGATTGATAGTGAGGAACGTGTGATTCAAACTGACGCTATGACAGTTAGAATCACCAAAAATTGAACCAAAGCGTAACACACTGGCCGTGTTTTAGAATTCGATTTTTGAACTCAAATATATTCAACTGATGTGAATTGTTATGTTATCGCTATGGTATACGGCTCTGATGTATTTTTCTTATTCGATTTTCGTTCGGTGTTCTTCACTATTTGCTTGTGTATTGTATGTGTATCCGTTAGAGATAATACACTACTCCCTCCTCAGTAACTTCGTTACGATCAGCTTCGTGTGCGAACGACGGAGCGAACGAAAGAATGTCGGAGCAGGCGAATGTGCCTGTTGCTCTATGCGGAAGTCATGATCGTGTGTGAAGTTCTGTTTACTACGGGAAAGTGTGTGCTGTGTGTACAGATCACGTCGTAGTCACCAATTTAGCGATTTCATTGTCTTTGGACGCTGTGTTTCGCCGAACACCGTACACGAACAAAACTGCACCAGAAACGAATGCTGTCACCAATAAAACAAGGAGCTGAGTTTGTTTTTAACCTGTGGTTAGATTTTATTTTTCCAATTTAGAGGACACTGTTGGATACTCATAGGTCACGATCCAAAGTTTATTAATACACGGGTTGTTTCAAATATTGTTAAAGAGTTTTACAATTCTATTTTCTTTGTTACTTGGGATTCGCCTCTTTCGTACACTTTATGCTACACATTTGGAAGCACATTCATCTTTATTAGAATTTGAATTCCCGGATGAATGAACTAGTAAACTATTTCTTTACAAACTAAATCGCGCACACGCTTTATGTCGTTAGTTACACTTCGTCGGGTTTCTCTCTGTTCGACCCACGTTCTAATAGACGGATGACTTTTTAATAGACGGATGACTTTCTAATAGACGGATGCTTCCACTGGACCTTCCGGTGCAACTATTTCCTCCAGACTGAATGTCCCTATCCAAAAAATATCTCATTCTATTACTTCCTCGCATCTGCAAAAGAAAATCTTTCATCCTGTCTGCTAACAGATTTTCCCATCGTATCTGTTAACAGCATAAAATTTCCCTTTGCATCTCAAAAGGAGAATTTCCCATCGGATCCGAAAAAGGAGAAATCTTCCTCATGATCATTATCATTAACATTCGTTGCTGGTGGTCGGAATCTTTTTTTCTTCTGTTTATGGTTCGGATGCCGCCGCTTATTCTCCGATCTTCCTGTGGTTTATTTGAACTACACATCTGGCATGCGGCAAGGATCGCCTGCATTTCGGATGTGTACACGGACTATGGGATGTAAAGCTTTGTTTGCCTTTTTCATCATAAACATCTATCAGGGATAGTGTTACGGGTTTATGATTGTTCGCTTGCTAATCAGCGGCGCAACGAATCGTTTGTTTGCGCAAGTGTGCCTTAGCATTACATCATGCGAGGGATTTAGGTGCTAATTGCATTTAGCTACCCGAGAATGCATCCCTTGTTCGGTTTACTTACCGACAATGGTATTTCGTGGGAAAACATCGCGTTGCTGCTCCGGCTGGGTGATCGATTTACATGTGATGATTTCCTGCGTTAGCGCATTGTTTAGATGCGATGCTTGCTGCCTTTTTGGATTGGTTTTGCCTACGATGTATGGATGCGTTGAATTCGATATTGGAAGTTTTTGAACGTTAAGTTCCTTGGTTTTTGATATCGGGTTCAACGTTGTTACAATTTCGTATAACCTTTGTTACAGGTATGATCACCGGCTATTGAGACACGTGTCTGTGGGCACGTGTAATGGATAGAGGTAAGTATGTTCCTTGGCGGAAAGGTCATCTTACCCTATAGTTGGCTGTGGTGGTTCGTCGAACCGCTACAGACTTACCATGCGCCGAGAAACATTTCGTCTTCTAGACGTTCCTGCTTCGCGTTTTGGGATGCTTCTGGTCTTATTCTAAGCGCAGTTTTGTAGCTTCGTTTAGGATCCTGTCGAACCCAGGGTTTTTTGTTGTGCATTCTTTTGTATGCTCTCAGCCTGATCATGTGATCCTTCAGCTTTGTATTATATTGTCATTAAAGTACATTGATATTTTTTTACCCTATAATATTTTCCTTTTGCCCCATTATACTTTTATATTATAGGGTACGCCAAGCACATATCGAGCGCAATGGTGTATAAGAAAAGTGGACGGACATTATCCTACCTTTCCCTTTTTTCAGATGTTACCACAAACAATGTTCCAATGGACTCGGAAGCGATGTCCGCCTATTCGCCCGCGAAAGCGGGGTGACTGGTGACGAAAAGTGGTTCACTTAAGAGCGGTGAGCCGGTGGGCAAGCCGGGATTGATGGTCAGGAAGCTTTTGCCGTGTGTTTGGTGGGATTGGAAGGGAATCATCTACTATAAGCTGCTCACCTACGGCTAAAATCTTAATTCGGACACGTATTGTCAACAATTGGACCGTGTGAAGGAACAAATCGCCCGGAAGCGGCCAGATTTGGCCAATGAAAGAGGAATTGGGTTTCATTATGACAACGCCAGGTCACACATCGATACTGATCCGCCAGAAGCTCCAAGAGCATGGTCAGTAGGTTCTTATGCATCCACCTTATAGTCCGGATCTGGCACCAAGTAATTACCACGTGTTCCTGATTATGGCGAATGATTTTGCTGGTGAAAAATTCGTCTCAAGAGAAGCTTGTGAAAATCGACTGTCCCAGTTTTTTGCCAATAGGGACGAGTGTTTTCACCAGAGAGGCGTAAATGAAATTACCTTCGAAATCGCAACAGCTTATCAAATAAACGGTGCATATTTGACCTAAATTGAATCAATCTAAATATACTAAATAAAGTCTAAAATTTCTTACAAAAATAATTGATTTATTTTTGCTACAACAGATATAAAAAAAAATGAAAGTTGTTTATTTAGTTGTATAGGCTTAAGTAGAATAGGGCGCTTGCTAACTACAATTAAACATAGTATATAGGGAGCTAGAGTAAAAGAAAAAAGGAGTGTAAAACAAGAGTCAAAATTAATTAAAAATAGTCAGGCCATGTAGCCAAATTAAAACCATGTCATTGTAGCAACAGGCTTATTCATTAGTCTGTAGATACAAGCAGAAAAAAGATAGCTCATATTTATCTAGTATAGTAATAGTTTATAAGCAAGAACCATGCAAACTCGACTCAATAAAGCACGGGGTGCAACGCGGGAACTATCTTATTTGAAACGCGGACCATACATTCTGTCAAATGTCTACCCGGAATTGCTCAATAAAATAAATTTGAATTAATCGTCAACATTTATTTTATCGCCTTCAAAGTAGGTCTATAGCGGATTTTTGTGAAGTCACTACTGGAGTGTTCCGCCGAACATTGTTCACGACAACACAAAACAACACCGTAGCGGATTCAATTACAACACCGAGAAATTGTCACAAATGAAACAATGGTTATTTATTTTGATCCTTTTATTGTTCCTTTTTTTGTTGAACGACATGCACTTAATTTGCTATCGCGTTACAAGTTTCGCTGGTTCTCTTATAATTATTTTTCTGCACACCACGTAATTAACCCGATAAATACAATCCCGACGTCTTTCGTGAGGATCACAGGTCTGCGCGCGTTATATTGCGGTACGTTGAACGTCGAATGTCTACGTTTATTTCGTTTGCCTTAGGTGGCAGTTCCGCGAATGCACTCGGTAAACTCGCGTATTTTAAAAGTGAAGACACTTCGGGTCGGCCGGTTTCTTTTTTCCATTCAATGCGCTGTGTGGGTACCTCCGCGTCGGGGTTCTCTATGGTTCGACTATGCGATAAAGACTAATTGTCTCTATCTTTAAAATTTAATCCGAACTTCTCATCCCCGCATCTGCAAAAAAGAATTTCCCATCCAATCTGCTAAACAGAATTTCCCATCGTATCTGTTAAACAGAATTTCCCATCGTATCTGTAAAGAAAATTTTCCCATCATCAATCCAGCATTCTTCTTTCCGTCTTCCTTGTCGGTCATCTTGTTCCTTTGTTTGACGATCGATCGTACCGCCACTTATTTTCCGATCTTTTCGTGGGATTTGTTTAGGTTACCCATCTGGCTTAAGCTAACACTGCTTTTTTGCGTTTCAAGTGGGTAATAAAGGAACCGTGGGATTGGTATAGTTTCTTTGTTAGCATTTCTAAACCATAAACATCTAGCGAGCGATCTACGTTAAGATGTTTATGATTGCATGACTATTGCTTTGTTTGCACAAGTGTGCCTTTTGCGATAGGGTCATGCAGGGGATTTAGGTGCTAATTGCTATTAGCTACCAGAGTAGGCATCCGTTGTTCGTTTTATTTACCGACAATGGTGTTTCATGGGAAGCTTCGCGTTGATGCTTAGAATGGGTGCTTGACTTACATGCGATGCCTAGCTGCATTTGATGCATTGGTTTGGATACGATGTATGGATGCGTTGAACTCGATATTGGAAGCTTTTGAACGTTTAGTTCCTTGATTTCTGATATCGACCTCAACGTCGTGGCATATCATATTACCTTTTGTTTCAGGTGTGATTAATGACTATGGGGACACGTGTCTGTGGGCACGTGTACTGGCAAAGGTGAGTATATTCCTTGGCGGAAGGATATCTCACCCTATAGTGGGTTGAGTGGTTCGTAGAACCGCTACAGGTCCCTCCAAGGCACTTATGCCAACGATTATTCTAATCATTCATACACATTTTATAGGTCGCCGCGGGAATCGATTTTAGCTCTTTGTTCGATTTTTCGGTTTTTGCTTCAATTGAGTCGAAACGTGTTCTTCCAAGTGGCAATTTGAGTTTGCGAAACAGGAAAAAGTCACAAGGAGCCATATCTGATCGACATGGTTAGTTGAGTTTTTGGTCACAAACTCGCTCACAATGGTAGCTTTGTGAGATGGAGCATTATCATGGTGCAAAATCCAAGATTTGTCATTAAACAAATCGGGCCTCTTTTGATGAAGATTTCTTAAACTTACCTAACACTACCCTATCCTAAGAAAAGCTAAATGTAAGGTTGCCATTGTTTTGAGATGTTATTAACTATGCTCTTTTCGGCTGACAGGTCTTTAGTTGCCATTCAACCACCAGAACTGTTGGCGTTGTTTCTTAACTTCTCTTTGATCATTGTGAGGCGGTATGAAATGCCAATCGATCCTTTGACCACTACAAAAATCAAATACGGCATTTTGATGCTCCTTGGAATTAAAAAGATTGTAAAGTTGATGGAGCTCGTTTTTAGCCCCGACGAAGTTGCTTCCATTATCCGAATGTATTTCGACTGATTTTCCCCGCCGTGAAAAGAAACGCTTTAGGCTCGCGATAAAATCCTCGGCGGATAATCCACCAACTAATTCTAGATGCACCGCTTTTGTGCACAGGCAGACGTACACCGCTACGTAAGCTTTTAACCGACATTTGTTGCGATGACGCTTTTCTTTTATATAAAAGGGTCCACAATAGTCTATTCCGACGCGTAGAAAGGGACGAGCGGATGTCACTCGTTGTTTCGGCAGAGTACCCATAGGGTAGTCGGCGAGGAGCGGCTTAGCTCTAAAACACGGCATGCACCTATGAAGCACACGGCGAGTTATGGTGCGGCCGCTTATCGGCCAATACTGCTGGCGCACCGAATATAACGTGGTTTGGATACCACCGTGTTTGAGTCTAACATGCTCAGCTTGTATAATTAACTTCGTTATGTGATGCTGAGCTGGCAATAGGATGGGATGACTCTGATCTTCTGAAATGGAAGAATGCGCAAGCCAGCCTCCGACCCGTAACATGGTAACCGGATCCATTATTGGATTCAACGGGATCAATTTGCTTGATGCTCGGAGTGGCTGGCCAGCTGAGAGCGAATGCATTTGAACAAACCGAATAATGGCGTTATGTGCGTGCGACAGCTCGTCAACTCGCAATGGGCCCTCATTGCGTTGAGGCTTGTTTTTAGCATTGTGAATGAATCTGAGCACATATCCAACAACTCGTTGTAATTTGCTGAATGAACTGTATCGTTCAAGTATATCCCGACCAGAGATAGGCTCATTAATTTCCGTTGGGATGCCTGCTCTTATGATGTTGTACAGTCGAGAGAGCAATACCGCTGCGCAGAGTTCCTAGGCCTAGGCACCGTTAACGGGTTGAGAGGAGAAACTCGCGGTTTAGATGCGATTAAGCGGATATGCACTTAGCCTTGCGGATCGATGGACCGCAAATAAAAACAAGCCCCGTAAGCCTTTTCGCTAGCATCACAAAACCCATGTAGTTGTACATTAACTGCAATTGGTATAGTTACTCCACGAGGAAATTTGAGATTTTCAATCAAATGCACTTGCTCCTGGTAGCAGCCCATGATGAATGCATCTCCATTAGGACCGACTCGTCCCAATTAACGATATAGCGATATATGTGAACTATCAGGATGCTCTTGAGCTTTGACGAGTAGTGCTGGGTGACTCGAAACCCATTTTCTCAAGCAGAATCCTCCTCTCTTGAATAGGGCGAGAAGTTCATCACGGAGTAGTATGGCCTCGGTTAAGGTCGCAGCTCCTGTAAGTAGATCGTCCACGTAAAAGTCCTTGCGCAATATTCGAGCAGCCTTGGGAAAATTTTCTCATCAGCCAGTCTGAATAACGTTTTTATGGCCAAATATGATACGCAAGTTGTTCCATAAGTTGTAGTATTAAGTTTATTCACCTGAATGGGATCATGCATATTGCGGCGATAGAGGAATTTTTGATATTCCGAGTCGGAGGAGTGGACACGAATTTGGCGATACATCTTTTCGATATCAGCCGTGAGAACGAAAATATGAAAGCGAAATCGTAGGAGAAGTTCGAATAAGTCGTCCTGTAATTTGGGGCCTGCCAAAAGCGCGTCATTCAATGAGATACCCGTTCTTGTTTTTGCGGAACCATCGAAAACAACCCGAACCTTGATTGTCAGGCTACTCTCCTTCAACACCGCATGGTGAGGAAGGAAAAAGCCCTTGGGCTCTTGACTCAGTGCGAGTGACATGTGCCCTAATGACAGGTATTCTTCGAGAAATGGAGTGTACTCAGGCTGCACCTCAGGCCTGACTTGGAGCTTGCGCTCCACAGCATAAAAACGTCTTAATGCCATCGTATAAGAGTCGCCTAATGCGGTCTTCTTATGGTTGAAAGGCAATTTTACATCATATCTCCCTTTGCGAAGTCTAATGTTATGAAAGGAGTAGTGCTCCTCACAAGCTATTTCTTGAGGCGAACGAATTTTTTCAATTGAGATCTCCTCAGATTCCCAGAACCGAGTTAAATTCACATCTGGAGGGTTGGATTGTATAGACATATGGCAAGACACGTTTGTTGCCCGATAATTTGGATCGAGATCGCCCGCAACAATCCATCCTAATTGCGTTTTTTGCAATACTACATTTGGCTGTTTCCTTAACGATATTTGGCCAATGCAGAGCAACTTGTAAAACAACTTAACGCCAATTAACGCATCAATCTTTGAAGATTTAAAAAATTCCGGGTCAGCTAATAAAATAGAAGTCGAAGGCATTGGATGCCCAATCTGCGGTATGATTAGGAACTCAACTGATTTCTCGTGTTGCCCGAGTGGAATGTCAAAGTATTATCGATTCCTGAAACATAAATGTTGGCAGGCCTTTTGACGAGATTCAAAAGCTCAGCTGTTTCCTGAGTCATAAAATGGACTTGCGAGCCCGCATCCAAAAATATGCGGCACAGCTTGCTCCTTCCTTGATTTTTAACAATATCAACCAAGGCAGTGGCTAGCACCCCACGTGCTTGCGAAATGCGCTGTAACCTGGTCTTGATTATTTACCTTGTCAAAATGCAAAAAGGTATGATGGCGTTGTTTACACTTATTGCATGGCTGTGCCTTACAGCCTGAAACTCGATGATCTTGTCTTAAACACTTTGCAGCAACGGCCAGTCTTGGTTGCCTCGAATCGCGCTTGAGGAGTCAGAGAGATGAATTTGCTACACGTGTATACCTGATGACTTGTGTCATTGCAAAAAATACAAGTCTGAGTGGATGCCACAAATATCTGCTGTGGTATATGGTTGCGCCGTATAGAGGACCTTTCCGATGTGGTATTAGAAATGGGTTGAGCTCGGGCACTTTCTACTTGCGCCCGTCTTTTCATAAAGTTGATGAAGTTTTTCATGGTGGGGTGAACTATACTACTACTGCAATCTTCCCATCGCTCACGGGAGGAGGGATTGATTTTCTCGCGAAGTATGACTCTACAGGTTCTTTTAAAGCTTGGAGTGCGCGCAGATGTTTCTGTAAAATGTCCACAAATAACCAAAAGGAGACATCCTTGGATATTAAAGGCATATCGATAATAGCCTTAATGTGACAATCGCGTATATTTTTACCATGATCGTATCTTTCCTTCAAAAGCTCCCAAGCAACCTGATAATTTGCATGTGACGATTCGATGGCCGAGGTAACCTCAGCTGCTTCACCTTTCAGACAGCCTTTTAAATAGAATAATTTTTTGACTGGTGCAATTATGATATCTTGGTGCACCAAGGCATCAAACAAATCGTAGAATCCTAGCCAGGACTCATACGAACCTTCAAACGACGGCAAGGAGATGGTTGGCAGCTGGGACGAATGAAAATTCTCCACTAAGTTTCGCGATAATTGAGAGATAATTTACTGGTTTATGTTTTCAACATCCTGCGACGTACTTATGGCGGTTCTTTAATTCATTCCCAAAGAACCGCATATCCTCTTAAATTAACCATCTTCCAAACCCATAGCACTTACCTGCAAATAGGGGCAGCGTAAACTCCCCTGCAGCATGACACCTGAAGGTTAAACCTCATCAAGGCATGCATCACATTGAATTATTATATGAACCGTACCATATCTCCATCAGCTCGGCTTGTCAGCAATTATAATAGATAAATACTTGCTGGCCAGCGTAATTGTTGACACAGTCGTAGCCGACCAATTTCCTTTATCGGTTATCTACCGATCAAGGGATTTGGGCACTAATATGATTGACGTTAGACAATCATACCCTAGATCATGCCTAACGATGCTCCGGCCTGTAAAACAAACAAAAGCTACCATAGCCTAGGCCATTGGCGAGCAAACTATCGGTTTGCTTATCGCCACGAAAAATCTATTGCCTGCAATGGCATAAGTCTGGGGCGATTATGTTTTGGTGGATGTTTGCCTGTCTATAATTGGTGCAGTGTTCCGCCGAACACTGTTCACACAAAGCGAAGAGACACTGCCACAAATAAAACACTTGCACTAGACTTTATTTATTGTTTTCCTTTTGTTGTTAAGGGATGTTTACAAGTTCGTAATTGTATAGCGAGTCACTTACGTCTAATACACAAAAATTAGTTTATTTTGGTTCTTTAGCACAATTCATTATTTGGAAAACGCAGCGAACTATAATTAATAAAGGTCCTCCGGAAGGAATTTAGTTAACTCGTGTATTCGAAGAGTCTACGAGACTTTGGTCGACAGTTTCTTATTCGATTTATTTTGTTCCGCGGATTACCTCCTCGTCGGGGTTCTCTCTATGTCGACTGAATGCTCGAAGTCGACTGTCTAATCTCAACAACCAAAATATCCCGTTCGCATCCGTAAGGGAAATTTCCCCAACGTATCTGTGAAACAGAATTTCCTATCCTCTCCGCGAAGCGAAATTTTCCATCGTATCTGTAAAGGAAGGATTTTTCATTATCCTAATAATCATCATCATCACCATTGTGGTGGTGATCAAAATCCTGTCCTCCTTTGTCCGTTGATCGGACGCCGCCGCTTATTCTCCGATCACTCGCTGGTTTGTTTATCCAACACATCTGGCATGAGGAAAAGTGTCCCATGCAATTCGGATGGGATAGGAACCATAGAGTGTAACGCTTTTGTTTACCTTTCACTCATAAACATCTATCTGGGATAGTGTTAAGAGTTTATGGTAGCTCGACTGCTAATCAGCGGCGCAACGAATCGTTTTGTTTGCACAAGTGTGCCTTCATTAGGGTCATGCAAGGAATTTAGGTGCTAATTGCATTTAGCTACCCGAGTATGCATCCCTTGTTCGGTTAATTTACCGATAATGGAATTTCGTGGGAAACCATCGCGTTGCTGCTCAGGCTGGGTGGTCGATTCACATGCGATGATTTCCTGCACTTTGGGATTGGTTTTGCATACGATGAATGGATGCGTTGACTCGATATTGAAAGTTTTTGAACGTTAAGTTCCTTGGTTTTTGATATCGGGTTCAACATTGTTGCAACTTCCTATGACCCTTGTTACAGGCATGATTAAGAGCTTTGGGACACGTGTCTGTGGGCACGTGTAATGAATAAGGTAAATATGTTCCTTGGCGGAAAGGACATCTCAACCTATAGTTGGTTGTGATGGTTCGTAGAATCGCTACAATGTAAACAGCCGATGCTCCCATATAGCATCGCCTAAATCACAAATAATGTGTATCGCATCGTTTGAACCTTGAAATATCGTTTCTGTTTATTTAGGACACAGAAACCTATTTCTTCCTTCGGCGATCTTCGCTATCGCGTATCTCATAATGCCTGCAATGCATTACACCAGCCCATGTGTATTCAGGTGCACACAGCGTTGAATTTGACGGATATGGATTGCATCGGTGAGTCAGATTCCTATTACCGCAGCGGACAGTCGCACCCGCTTAGAGTTCCGCCTTTTACCAGCCCCGCTACTAAGTAGCCAATTTCGTTTTTCCACCTTTTAAATATTCGAATTGGAGTGCCGTTTTACCTTGCTGTCAACTGGTCGCGGAATTCATTTTGTTCTTTTTTAAGTGAACTTTCCCTTATTCTTTTTAAGTGAACTTTGTGTTAAAACTTTCAACGATCCTGAAGGAGTGCAGGCATCATCGCAAAGGATTAAGTGATATTAATATTGTGAACTCCCAGTTTAAGCGCATGTGCCGATGCCATATCGTGGATAAAAATAAAGAACACTTGATAACGAAATACTTGCGGGCCTATTTATTTTTTTCGCCGGTTTGGAGTTGACTTGTTTCGTGCCAAAATTTCGGAGAAACCAATGGTAAGTGTTGCTGTAATGAAAAGAGAAAACCGAAACAACAAACGGCGCTTCCTCTAGCGACGCCTCAGTCTCTTCTTTAGTGGACTGTATCCCGGCGCTGGCCGGCCAAACGATGTTTTCTTAATTCGAGGGATTGTACCCCCAGAACCGGACTCTTCTCTGGATTGGCGGGCGTTTGAGTCTTGTCCAGTACAAATCCTTAATCTACGCGACCAACGAAGAAGACAATCCAACCGACCAAGGAAAATTTCAATGAAGCGAAAAAACAGGTTGCAATAATATTGTAGCGAGCTTAGGGTTCGCTGGATCAATTATTTTAAAATAAATAAGAGCCGTTAAATCGATTTTGAATTACTGTAACACTTTATTAGTCCGTTAATAACAACCGTTACTTTTTTTACCGTACACTTAACGTTTTCTTTATTATCGCTTCCGTGATTATCGCGTATTTTACTTCGTACTTCTCACTCGAGACGTATCGCTTGCTTCACTGTCTTACTTATCTCTAACTTCTTACTTATCGCTTGCTTCACTTTCTACTTCTTACTCATCACTATGCTCTGTGTGTGGCGTATTTATACTGTTTCAGCGTTTCGTTTCCGTCCGTTCCATTGCCTTGAATGTTCTACTGTTCCTAGTCTCCAGTTTTCCATTACTTTATAGAATATTCTAGTACTCTGTTTCAGACTCTCTAGAATATTCTAGTACTGATTGTCATATGCGTCACAATATCTAGGGAGTACTTGGCTTATTTCCTATAGTTTCTTTGCTGAATATTTTATTATTTATTATTCGGTATATTTCTGATCTCTTTAGCTGGTCTTGAGCAAGACCGATTGGGTAGGAGTTCCTTCGACGACTCCTGCTGCTCCATCGAAAGTGCCCGCCTTATATAGGCCCGCAGTCGTCCCCTCCTTTGCTCGTTTCCTGGGATCTGCTTTTCTTAGTGGCTTCCCGAAATCGGTGGGCTGCTGATCGTCGTTTCCCTGGAAGTGGTATGTTAGCGCTTGCCTTGCCTTTCCTGGGAATTCGTGATACATCGCCAACAGTAAGTGTTGAACTAGTGCCCGTGTACGGTACAATAACCAACCCCTACATACTTACCGTTGTTTTTGGGCTTTCTGGTGGATCAGGAGCACCGGGAATGGACAAAGATAGGTTTTTTGAAGGGGTGAAAGGGAGGTTAGGAGGCTCGTTGTCGTGGGTAATCGCCTTGCTGTCAACCTCGCCAACATCTATTAATTCGACTGTTACAGGAACAGGTTTTTTGGTGTGCTCGGCTAAAAGTCCCACAGCGATAGCATACGCCTTGTAGTACAATTTCTCGAAGGCGGTGCTGTATTCAAAAAGCTTTTCAGAGGGCTCTAGCAAGCCCTCCAGAGTTTTCTGAAGCAACAAAAACTTTTCGCAAACCTTTTCAATTTCCGAGCACCTCTTTTCAAGCGTGAGAAAATCAGTCTTGGGATTGAAATTATTTAAAAAATTCACATAATTGGTTAAGGATCGTTTGGCACCAGCCCGCTTGCTGATCAATGCTTTAATTTGTTCTTCGGCCGTTATGGATAAAATAATAGACAAGGAAAGGAAAAAACACCGCGACACTAATTCGAAACATACGAGGTTATATACAAATGGAAGCAAATATTGTTTGGGAAATTTGGGAAATGGATAGCAAATTAAAATCTTATAACACTAAGTGACTCACCTTGGTTTTGTCCAATGACGCTCGTTCCCACAATAAGACTGTTTAAAAATAGCTGTAAACGACACGACAATGTGAAGTTATGACGTTCTCCTGATCCTATCCAATGACGTTCGATTCCGGAACTAGATGATGTTGACGTAGATGTCACGGCACTCTGCTTTCTGGATGGCACTGGCAGCAGGGTTTTTGGAAGCTTGATCCTCCCACCTTGTTGATGATAGCACTATTGTTAATTTTTATTTAAATGTTTTACACGAAAAAACACGTGATAGTCAATATTTTCATCAAACACAGTTTGTACACGTACGTGATTCTCATCGAAAATAAAAGTAATTTAATTGTTTGAAAGGACCGATTAAAATAGCACTGTTCTTTATATTAAACTGATCCGGGTCGAAGGACCATGTTTAAGGCACGGTGCGTTTACCGTGCAATTTGAAATGTTTAACGAAACGAACTACGATTTAAATTAAAACGACACAAAATGGTAATTGGTAAATGGTAATGGTAATTTAAACGACAATATTCAATTACACACATGAAAAGTCGTACGACACGATACAATAAGCGACCGAAACGATAGCAATTACGAATGAAAATATTAGAGAGGTAAAAAATAGAAGACAATCGCTTTTATAGCGTTTACATATTGAAAACAAAATGGCGGTGGAACGCAGTGGCAGCAAAACACCTTACAGGCTGTTAATAGATTTAATATGGGATTTCATAATAAAGGCAAGATTGAAGAAAGTACTAGAAGAAATACACGGAATACAATTTACAACAGTTAAAACATGGAAACAATAAAAGAAAATCCTTAAATGTGTGTATTCTTCAATGAAACCTAATTTTGGTAAACCTAAGCATGCTGTTACACTAAATATGCTGCGACAAGATGATATAATGGAATCTTAAATTCCAGATATTTTTCCATCGCCTGCCTAAGGGTGAATATCTGATCAATCGCTGATTTGCCTGGGATAAAGCCACATTGATATTGTGACGCATATGACAATCAGTACTAGAATATCCGAGAAAGTCCGAAACAAAGTACTAGAATATTCTATAAAGTACTGGAAAACTGGAGACTAGGAGCAGTAGAACATTCAAGGGTATGGAATGGACGGAAACGAAACGCCGAATCAGAATGAGGGAACGGTATAAATACGTCGCACACAGATCATGGGGACGAGTAATAAGTAAGAAAGTGAAGCAAGCGTGTTGTATTTTATTTCTACAACAATTGAATATTGTGACGCGTATGACAATCAGTACTGGAATCTTCGAGAAAGTCCGAAACAAGGTACTAGATTATTTTAGGAAGTACTAGAAAACTGGAATAGAACATTCAAGACCATGGAACGGACGGAAACGATACACCAAATCAGAATGAGGAAAAACGGTATAAATACGTCGCAAGCAGATCGGGAGTTGATTTATAAGTAAGACAGTGAAGCATGACGATAAGTGCGGAAGTAATAAGTAATGAGTAAGAAGTAGAAAGTGGTTACAAAGAAATCGTTATGTGTACGGTAAAAAGTAAAGGTTGTATTACGGACTAATAAAGTGTTGTATTAATTCAAAATCGATTTAACGGCTCTTATTTATTTTAAAATAATTAATCCAGCGAACCCTAAGCTCGCTACAATATTATTTAGTTCTACAGATCTTACCCCGGATCTCCTCCAGTTGATGTTGGAACTGCTACGGGGATATAGAACACATCACAAGAACAACACATTTAGTAGTTTTTATTTTGTTTTATTATGGGAAATATTATCGTGTGAACCAAATTCGAAGAATTTGGAATTTCCCCAGCCGTTGCATAATTATGTAACCGCGTCATTTGGTCTGGTCTTGGTTGTTGCTAACCAAAATAACTTTGAAATTTCCGGTGGAAATCTCATGGGTTAATGCAATAGTGTTGCCGTATGGCAAGAAAACACTGAATTCTACTGTGCATTAACCGAATAGATTAATGACTTCCGGCCGGTCTTCTTTTAGGGATTTATCTATTGCAGGTGAAATAGCCGACGGTAGGAGTTGGGATTGGGGTGACGCGCTGTTAGCTGTCGAATTTAGGTTAGGATTGTGGGTTGGTTCTCCATGTAATATAGAGAACTCCCACACCATCAGCTCGAGGGGGTTCATTTGATTTGAGCAAACTAATGGCTTCTAATGTTTCCTCAATGCTTGGTGGCGGCAGCATTTGGTCTTGATCTGGCCTTGGTGGAGCCTCCAATTCTTCTGTGAACTGACCATTTAGCAATTCATTGAAGTGCACTTCCCATCGCTCCAGAATGCCTTCAGGATCGGTGATCAGATTACCATCTTTATCGTTGCAGTAAGTGCAGCGTGGTGTGTACCGCGTCATACTGCGGATTATTTGGTAGAAATTTCGTATGCTGTTTGAAGTCAACGCGCAGTTGGTCAACCGTCTCTCCGTATTCCCACTTCTTTTCCAACAATTGCCTTATTGTGAACATTTAGTCACTCTTTGATCGGTTCCAACGGAATCTGCACTGCTAGTCTCCCAGTATTTCTTCTACGTAGGGTGTGATTCTCGCCAGAATGACATTTGTTAGTAACTTGTATGTGGTAGGAAGCAATGATATTCCTCTGTAGTTTTCGCAGTCAGATCTGTCGCTTTTTTTGAACATAAGCATGACTATTGAGGTTTTCCATTCTTCGGGAGTGATTTCCTCGAGCGGTTCCCTCTCCTCCATGCTTCATAAGCTCTGACGGTATGCAGTCGACTCCGGGAGCCTTGCTGTTTTTCAATCGATTTATTGCGTCTACAACTTCGTTGAAAGAGGGCTCTGGGATCTGATGCTCGGCAGTATGTACGTCTGATGCGTTTATTTGTGGCTGATAGGTGCGCGCAAGACTAATGAACTTGCCCGGAAAAAACAATGGACAATTTAACAAGCCTCAGGGCTTGCTAAATAAGCCAAGACCGGTTCCCGGTTGTAGTGCCGATGGTGATGATGATGAGGTGCGCACATTGAGCAGGCTTTCAAAGTACTGCTTCCATCTTGTCACGATATTGTTTGAGCACCCATTTCTCAGATCCACACATAAGTACTGGTAAGCCCATGGTTTTGTACAGTAGTAGCTTGGATGTTCTGGATAAATTTCGGGATTTAAAGAGCCTTGATAGACCATAGTCGGCTTTGTTGGATTAGATCAGCCGTTCGCGTATTTCATCTTTCGTATTGTTATCGGCTGCTACTATTGATCCAAGGTAGTTAAAGGATTGCACTACTTCAAATTCGTCCTCCGTTACCTTGATAGTTTGACCAACCTCAGGTCTTCTCTTCGCAGAAGTTGCCACCATGTACTTAGTTTTCCTTCATTGTGCCGCCTGCTTAATCTGGGTGAAGGAGTCCTGTACCACCGAATCGGATCTACCGATGAATTCGATGTCATCTGCGTAGGTAAGCATCTGGCAGGACTTGGTGACAATAGTCCCTAACGCCAGAGTCATGGATTGCTTTCTCCAATTGAAGAGGAGGCAGGCGAGACCGTCCCCTGTCGGAGTCCATTAAAGATGTTTATTGGTTTGGACCGCAATCCCGCTATTTTTACTTGACTAGTTCCGTTGGTCATGGTCAAACTACAACGTCGAATCAATTTGTTTGGAATGCCGAATTCTCTCATGGCATTATATAGTTCTACCCTGGGTATGCTTTCGTAGGCGGCCTTTAAGTCTATAAATAGATGATATAAAGGAATCTTAAATTCGAGACATTTTTCCATCGCCTCCCTAAGGGTGAATATCTGATCAATCGCTGATTTTCCTGGGGTGAAGCCACACTGATATTGACCAATGATGACTTTAGAGTATGGGGCTATCCGATCTTGTAGGATAGTGGAGAGTATCTGATAGGCGGTACTCAGCAATGGTATACCCCTATAGTTGCAGCACAGTGTGATATCTCCCTTCTTATGTATGGGGCAAATTATACCACGACGCCAATCTTCCGGCATCTCCTCTTGCTCCCATACGTCCACCACAATCTCATAAATTGCGTGATGTAACGCTCTCCCGCCTTGGTTGATCAGTTCAGCTGGTATGCTATCTGCTCCGGGGGCTTTATTTGATTTGAGCTGTCTTATGGCTTTTACTGTTTCCTCAATGCTTGGTGGCGGCAGTATTTGGTCTTGATTTTGCATTAGTGGAGCCTCCAATTCTTCTGTGAGCTAACCATTTAGCAATTCATTGAAGTGCACTTCCCATCGCTCCAGAATACCTTCAGGATCGGTGATCAGATTACCCTCTTTATCCTTGCAGTAAGTGCAGCGTGGTGTGTACCGCGTCATACTGCGGATTATTTTGTAGAACTTCCGCGCCTGGTGCGGACCTCGCTCTCTACTTTTTTCTATTTCACATACAAGGCTTTTTTCCCAGGCACTTTTCTTTTGTCTGTGAAGCCTTTTTTCAGATCTTTTGAGCTCGTTGTATTTCTCCTCATGCACCCGCGTCTTATGAGACTGCTGCATTGTCCGGTACGCAGCATTCTTACGTTCAGTCGCTAGTTTGCACTCATCATCAAACCAGTCGCTCCGATCTCTATGACTACTGCCTAAGATAAAGTTGGCAGTACCAATGACAGTATTCTTAAGGCGTGTCCATTTCTCCTCTATGCCCGGCATCCTGGCCCCAGGACTTACTCTCCCTCCGTCGAGCTCTTCGAGGGCGAGTCTTAACGCATGACCAAAGGTGTTACTGGTATTCTCATTGCGTAAGGTAGCCGTGTTCATTCGAACCTGATCCGCGGATGCAATTCCTCTCCGTAAGGCAATCTGCGCTCGGAAAACTGCACCAACAAGATAGTGATCCGAGCCGACGTTGGCACCTTGGTACGTTCGTACCATCATCGGGCTCGAGGAGTGGCGACGATCTATCAACACGTGGTCAATTTGGTTGCGAGTGGCTCCATCAGGTGATACCCAGGCGGCTTTGTGGATATCTTTACGCGGAAACCTGGTACTTGCAACGACCAAGTTTTTCGATGCTGCCAGTTTGATGACTCGTTGTCCACTGTCATTAGTGTTCTTTTGCAAACTATGGGAACCTGTGTAGTGCTTGAAAACCGACTTCCGACCTATTTTTGCATTCAAATCACCAAGAACGATCTTCACATCGTATCTTGGGCAGGCATTGAGGGGCCGTTCAATGTTCTCGTAGTATTCTTCCTTTTCGTCGTCAGGGGACTCCTCTATAGGTCCGTGAACGTCTATGAGGCTTATGTTCTTAAACTTGCCTCGCATGTGAAGAGTGCATAGCCTTTCGTTTATTGCATTAAATCCGATGATGGCAGCCTTCAGTTTTTGGTTGACTAAAAAGCCTACCCGGAGCACATGGTGTTTTGCCTGACAGCTGTAATAAATGTCATACTCGTTTCTTTGAATAACACCACTCCCCATCCATCTTATTTCATGTAATGCTGTTATGTCAGCCTTATATTCGGACAGGGCATCGGCTAGCTGCTGTGCAGGTCGAGCTCTGTATAGTGAGCGAATGTTCCATGAGAAAATCCTTAAATCGTTTAGCCATTTTCGTTTCCGTGGTCGTCGTCGTATATCCGGTCCATATCCGAGGCTTGTTAAATTTGCCATAATAATTCATTTTTACGGGCATGGTTATTAGCCTTGCGCCAACCTTTCTCAGGACATGCATTTAGTCCTACATAAAGAAATATGTATAATTTGATGTTGAATTAAAATAAATGCGGACTTCAAATAAAAAAATAAAAAAACTAATTGACAGATAGCACTAAAACTTGACGTTATTATGTCCACCAGTGGTGCCAACCCCATGGCAACAAGAAATTTGACAATAGGCTTATGCGGGGATTTTAAATGAAATTTTCCATATGATATTTGATAGAATGTATTTGTTTGTTTTGTTTGCAGACCCATTTATTCAGAAAGTCTTTTTTTATGTTTTACAATTTTAGTCTAAATGCTAAACCTATCTTAATAATTTTTACTACATAATGTAATTTACTGGCTCTTCACAAGCACTCTAAATTATACAATATTATATGCTTAATTTATGCCTTTCAGCTTACAATTTCTTTTATTTATTCTTAATATAATACACATACTTTATAAAAAAAATAGATTATTATCTTAGAGGTCTACCTCTTCTTCTTTTAGAGGCATTATGACAAAAAAATAAAAAATATCCGCAGCTGGTCTCCAAGGTGAAGGGTCTCTAGTCGATAGAATAATGTAGGTAAGGGAAGTCGGCAAATTAGATCCGTAACTTCGGGATAAGTTCAGCATATATTCGGCAAACAATTTATTACAGCGCTTGCAGATCACGATCCTGATCGAAAATCGATTGTTCGATCGGGGGACACGTTTATGGATATTGGTCGTCCGTGGAAAAAAGACTTTAGATGTACCGCCATGAAAAATAAATAAATTAAAATACCTTTTGTTTTATGAATTTTTTAAATAAGGAAGCCTCGGCGATGCACTCTGTACTACTGCTACTTTATCACTTAAGCGCGTTTAACATTGTTTTATAGCGTCTATAACTTAATGCTATATATGACAAGCCTTCCTACCACACCCGGTATCAGTGAGCTATTTGTCAAAAATCTCTGCATTTTATATAAGTTTATCTGATTATAGTTACACCCCCTTTATATATTTGATTGTTTTCATATATATCACTGTACCACTTTTCTACGTCACGCACTCTTTCTTTATTCTATAGAGGAGAAAAACATTAAACTTGTGAAATTAGATTAAAATATATGCATGCAATGCGAAACTTCAATTTAATTTGGGATTATAGTGTTGTAGTTTGCAATAAGAAAAATTGGTTAAAATAAATATGGTGGCTTAAAAGTTGCAGCATTTGTCTACAGAAAGACTAGTGTACGAAATTTTCTGTGCAGCGATATGTTTTTGTTGAAACAAACTTCCCTTTCATCCTTTCATAAAATCTACAAAAATTAAAACATTTCCCCATTTGCGTACGAATCGAAGGAACGAATTCTGTCCGACATTAAGGTTCTTGTAACGACTATGCGAAACCGTGCTCTGTTTAGTGTCATCCAGATTTTGTAAACGCTTTCTAGTCTATTCGGAATAAGTGGGATTCGAACTATTCGTATTTTGTTACTCGAACTCTACACAAAGTTTACGATATGACGTTGTGTTACAAGATAATATACGATATGAGGTTGTTTCATAAGATACGATAGGTGGGTGAATAGATTTATACCATTTAATCGAACATTGATTTTCGAAGTCTCTTTAGGTCGAATTTTGTTGACGAGAAGAGAGCAGTCCACAATTTATTGAGTGTAATATTTTCTATCGCACAATTCCAAAAATATTTATTTCGTGTTTATGTAGAAATTGTTATAATTTTGTTACGATAAGTTAAGGGATACCTTAAGATTAATTGCTCTAGTTAGTCGAAGTTTTCGCCTCACATAACGACTATTTCAGAGTGTGCTCACTGAATAGGCTTGACAATGATGGTCAATTACATTTCTGAATTTCTTTTCAAAATAATGATATCGATATTTTCTAAATGAACATTATACATTGTACGTTAAAGGGGAGTCTTTTCGAAGTTTATTTTCATTACTGATTGTTGGTAAACACCAAATGATATTCAAAACTACCGGTTGCTTTGAGAGGTAATATTGACTGAATGTTGATAAAAACCTTTAAGGTTGTTAATGTTGATAGGATAAAATAGAGATTCCAGGTAGAAGTTACAACACATCGTCGCGGATCCAATCTGTTATGTGGTTGTTTGTATGTTATGTATCCACACGAGTTTTCACTGATTTGTTGATGTTACGGACCTACTTAGCGTCCAGGCCCCCCTAACATCCACAAACCCCCTTTCGGGAGTTTTTTCTCTCTACCTCTAAGAGGAGAACAACTCGCCAAGTACCTAATTTGCATAAACTACTTTGTGCAAATTCTACTTGGTAGCGAAAAAAATAATAAAACGGCGTTGGCGCCAGATAAAAAATAAAACGTCAACGGCAAATATAAATATATTTGACACATTCGACGTAAAACAATCAAAAAAACGACACGCAAGTCGAATTACTCCAACATGTAAGTGAGCAGTCATAAATTAAAATTCAGGGACACGTTATCATTATAAGAGGTATCTGAAGAAAGAATAATTGCTAAGAACAGAAGGAGAAAGCCACTACGACTGAACAGGGGAGCATTACCTCAACGCCCCCTGCACCCAGTCGCCGAACCCACCAGCCGAAGCAGCAACTGCAGCGACAGCCCAACGGTCGCACAAGCTTATCTCAAGTAAGTCCCTTAACTTACCTTGAAAACATTTAAATATACTCAATATATGTTATTACCTTATATTATCAAATTGTTGTTAAATAAATAACCATAACAATTTTGGCGCAGCCGGTGACCACCAGGTGAGATTGGTATCAAATCCGTCGGGGATACAATCCAGTGGTGGGAAGAGCCCCGAGGCTCTAACGGTCCTACGCCGGCTAGCGGAACTAGCGGCTAGGATACAAGAATAAGCCCTATAATAAATAAAAAAAAAAAACAAAAATATTGTTTCTCTCTTTCCCCATTTCTTTTCCAATTACAGGAGAGAGGACGAAATTCAAAGTTGGGTGGAAAAGTCTAAAAATAAAGATTACCCAAATATTTTCCATTGTTTCTCATGTTTATTTGCAGGTTTTTATCTTCTTCTTTCTTTTCAACGTTTTATCTAGATTGGGTCTTGTCCCTTATCCTTGGGTCAAATAATTAAATGTCCCTCATCGTTGGGCCGTTTGTTCCATAATCGTGTTGTTTTGTTCGCTACGGTTAATAGCGAACAACGGTTAGAATAATCCGGGTAGTCCCACCGTACGCAAAAATAAGAAACGCGCGTAAGTCTCACCCTTGGTGCAAACTAGGAGCCACTCAAGAAGACTATCCGCGGAAATAATTACGGTAGAACCCATCGCCATTATGCTGGGTGCGGAAAAAATTGTGGACCTAGTCCAAGCTAATGTGGAAGTCTACAGTGGCCAGAAAGGGCCTAACGCAGCGAGGGAACTACATAGTTTCCTCGAAAGCTGTGACAGGACGCTGGACTGCTTACCAGAGGAGGAGGAAAAAATTGTCCTGCGGTGGTTGACCATGAAATTAACTGGGAAAGCTCACCGCATGTTCAAAGAACAACTCCCAACGACTTTCAAGGAGTTTGAACAACGACTCCGAAGCACGATACTACCACACGCGTTATACGGAGAGTTACACTCGAAACTCTCGTATGCGACAATCCCACGAAGAGGATGTCGCCGATTTTACCCACCGCATAATGCAAGCACTAACGGACTGTAATGAGGCGGCAACACGTAAGTATGGGAGTGCAAATAGCATAGGGTTCACCTTCCAGACCAAGAGATTAGCAAAATCGGCTGTGATGGTAGGAATCAGGAACGACCAACTGAGGCATCTGATAGTACAATCAGAAAAAGATCCTTTAGATAGGATAATTGCTAGGCTTCTCGAGTTACAACAAACCGAGAATGAGACGAGAATCGAGAGTGGATGGTATGAAATACCAACGAGGTATTATGCCCAGTCACCTTCACCTGAAATGAACGACACATACCATGCTCCCATCTCACCATATGGGCAGCCAATTTTACAGAATAATCCATTCTATGTTACTATTGGGAGAATGAACAAGATCCCCCAGAGGAAACAAATAGGGTTTTAGATAGGAGCTACGGGGATAATCGACCAAACCCGCAGGAATCGAGGCAACGGCAGAATAGGCCTATAAACGATGCGTCTCGGGTAGTAGAGACACAGAATAGGAACTCTAACACTAGATTCCCAGAACGATCTCGCCCCGTTACACGCCCACAACCTGGGAAAACCCCGTTTAGGTCGGAAACACCACCACACACTTCTAGAAGACCAACAGAGTCTAAACCAAAGAAGCCCGAGGTACCACGACACCTGCAAAGAGGCAGAGGTGACTATCTTAGTGACTCCTCTAGGCAAGGTAGGGACAAGCGTACACCAAACACATGGGTTACACGCATGACTTGCAGCTTCTGCAATAGGAGAGGGCATGTATACGGCGAATACCTTCGACGCCGAAACACACCAAAGTGTACAAAGTCTGATCGATATGAGCACGATGTCCAGGATTGTCGAACACTAAGTACACAAAGGAAGGCGGATAATCCCGAACCCACACAAAGGTCACAGAACCAACAACAGTCACCCAGGAATACCTCAAATCAAGGGCTTTTTTTTTATTTACTGGCCTGTAGGAACCCGGAAGTTCATGACCTCACCGACTCGGCTCCGCCATTGTTCCCTGTCCTGTGCGCTCTCCTTCCACGTTCGATCATCCGATCCGATCACCTCGAGGTCCAATCTAACATTGTCCTCCCATCTCCGTCGCGGCCGTCCTGTCGGTCTCTTCCCCGTTAGTTTACCGTCAAGAATTCTATGCACGGTCCTATCATCGCCCATTCGCGCTACGTGTCCGGCCCATCTTAATCTTCACGGCTTGATTACTCTCACTATTGTAGGTTTGCGGTATAGCTCTTCCAATTCGTGGTTGTGGAATTTCCCCCATTGTCCTGACTCCTCGTCATATTTACCGCCAAATATGCCCCTTAAAACTTTATTCTCGAATACGCGGAATTTGTTCTCTTCCCGTTTTGTGAGAGCCCATGTTTCGCATCCATGTAGAGCAGTCGGCATGATTATGGTTCTATAGACACGGAGCTTTATATTACGTGATAGCAGTTTGGATTTTAATAGTTTACTGGCTGCATGCCAACTAGCGTTGCTGGAATGTAGTCTTTTGTTAATTTCCTTTGACGTTTCGTTTCTGGTCGTCAGTATTGTTCCCAGATATTTAAATTCTTTGACATTTTCAAATATCTTGCCCCTGACGTTTATATGTGTTCTCTGAGGTCCACCTGCTCTCGCCGTAATCATGTATTTCGTTTTGTCTTCGTTTATTTTTAGGCCCACCTCTTCTGCCGCTTGCATGATGATTTCACAGTTTTTACTTATAGTTTTGAGATTATCGCCCAGAACGGCGATGTCATCCGCATACGCGAGCACTTGTGTGACCCCGTTCAGGGATGATCCGACCGTGTTGTCGTCTTGTACCTTTCTGATAACATACTCGAGGACAAGGTTAAAAAGGCATGGTGAGAGGCCTCTCCTTGTTTTAGTCCGTCCCGAATTTCAAATGGTTCTGAGAGGTGGTTTTCTATTCTAACTCTCCCTTTGTTTTCGTTCATGCAGATTTGAATGAGGGCGGCATATTTTTTCGGGATCCCCAGCTCAACCACAATATGGTACAGTCTTTGCCTTGCGACTGAGTCGAAGGCTTTTTTGAAGTCCACGAACAGTTGGTGAACCGTCTCTCCGTATTCCCACCTCTTTTCCAGCAGTTGCCTTATTGTGAACATCTGGTCGCTTGTTGACCGGTTCCGACGGAATCCGCATTGGTAGTCTCCCAATATTTCTTCTGCGTACGGTGTGATTCTTGCCAGTATGACATTTGTTAATATTTTGGATGTGATTGGGAGCAATGATATTCCTCTGTAATTTTCGCAGTCAGATCTGTCGCCTTTTTTGAAAATGGGGACGACTATTGAGGTTTTCCATTCTTCCGGAATGACTTCCTTGTCCCATATTATTTTAACCAGTTGGTGGATTTTTCGAGCGGTTGCCCCTCCTCCATGCTTCACAAGCTCGGCCGGTATGCAATCGATTCCGGGGGCCTTGTTGTTTTTCAGTCGATTTATCGCGTCTACAACTTCGTCGAAAGAGGGCTCTGGGATCTGGGGCTCGGCTGTATGTACGTCTGGTGCGTTTACTTTTTTTTTTTTTTCAAAGTACTGCTTCCATCTTGTCACGATATTTTTTGTTTCTGTCACCAGACAGCCGTTTGTGTCTCGGATTATTTTGGCTCTCCCTTGGTAGACATTTCTAATTGAATTTATGCCGGCATACATACCTCTGCTGTTCTTTGCTCTGGCATTTTCTATGATTTTTTCGATCCGAGTCTTCTCCCATTCGCGTTTTTTGCGTTTGAAAAGTCTAGTTGTTACTTTCCGAATTGTCGCGTATCTTACGGCGTTGACTTCATCATATGCTTCTAAGTGGATCATTCTGAGGCGTTTACGTTCTTCGATCTTTGCCCTGCACTCATCGTCAATCCAAGGTTTGGACTTAGTTGTTTTCTTAAATCCTAATACCTCTTGGGCTGTTTGTTTGAATGTGTCTTTGATCGATGCCCATTTAGTGTCCACACTATTTGCTTTCTCTTCCTCACTACTGTCATTCTCTAGGATGATAAATCTATTCGTTAGTTCGTCTTGATATTCCGCCCTTTTACATAGGTCTTTTAGTTTATCAATCTCGAACTTTTTGCTCGTCTCCCGTGACTGTCCATGCGGGTTTGCTGCAAGCCGACTTCTAATTTTGCCCATCACTAGAAGGTGATCGGAGTCGCAATCTGCTCCTCTATATGATCTTACGTCAAGGATATTCGAGTGGTGTCTTTTGTCTATGAGGAAGTGGTCTATTTGGTTACGCGTTACGCCGTCGGGTGATATCCATGTGGTTTTATGGATTTGCTTGTGCTTGAACATCGTGCTTTTCACTACCAGATCTTTTGACGCTGCAAACGTGATAATTCGAATACCATTATCATTTGAAACGTCATGTAGGCTTTCTTTGCCTATTGTTGGTTGGAAGGTATCTTCCTTTCCAATTTTTGCATTGAGGTCGCCGAGGAGGAATTTAACATCGAATGATGAGATCCCATCAAATACTCTCTCTAGGGTCTCGTAGAATGTATCCTTCGTTTCTTCGTCGGTAGATTCTGTTTGGGGCGTGTACGTTTATAAATACATAATTGTACCATGGGCCCTATATTTTTAGCACCGACATTCGGTCATTAATAAATTGCACATCTTTTACATGGGACGTAATCTTCTTGCTTATGATGAAGCCAGTTCCGAGGTTATGTGTATCGGTACCTCCACACACCAGTGTAAACCCGTTGGTTTCGATTACTTGATGTGAGAGTCGAACTTCCTGAAGCGCGACGATGTCCATTTTATATTGTTTCGCGTTTTCTACGACCGTCTGTATCGCGCCTGGTTTATATAACGTTCGAACATTCCACGTGCCGACGCGTATATCCCGCTTTTTCAGTTTTTCCCTACGTTTTCTTTTTGCCGAGTCGGTGTTTTCTTGATGATTTTTTCCTTATGGTAGTGTCGGCTCATCACACCTACGCCTACTGGGTTTTTCGTGGAATTGTTTTTTGTATATGGGGGAATGACCATACACTTGGAAACAAGCAACGGCATCGAATCGTAGAGTGTACAGCATTCGATGTTGTTGTGAGTTTTGTGGTCGAAAGGGTCACACGTAGGACGAGTGTCGTATCAAGGCAAGGTGGATAAAACCAGAAAAGCCAACAGACACACCCAATGTGGTTAAGTCTGTACTTAGCGACCACACCCCACCGACCTGCACGGTCAATACAGAATGGCAAACAGTCCAAGGAAGAAAAAATTCAAAGGACAATAAACAGTCACGTGGCATAGGCGGTGAACAGACTGTTACGGACCGACATTGAGTCCAGGTCCCCCCAGAATCCACTAATCCCCCTTCGATTCCCCTCTTTACCTGTAAAAGGAGAATAACGCGCCAAGTAGCTAATTTGCATAAACTACTTTATGCAAATTCTACTTGGCAGAGAAATAAATAAAAAACGACGTTGGCGCCAGATAATAAAAATAACGTCAACGGAAAACAAATATAAAATTCATCATCATCATCGGCACTACAACCGGGAACTGATCTTGGCCTTATTTTGCAAGTCCTGAGGCTTGTTAAATTTTCCATAATGATTTATTTTTTCTGGGCAAGGTCATTAGTCTTGCGCCAGGGGCTCCCCGACGGGGAATCGAACCCCGGTCTCCCGGGTGACGGGCGGGTATACTAACCACTATACTATCGAGGAGCCCAATATAAAATTCAATTCGACGTAAATCTCCGAACAAGCACGGATGCCATTACATACACAAAGAAAACTACAGCAACGAATTGAGATCAAGTTAAGATTTAAGCTTACAGTTCAATTGAATGAGAAGACTTAACAGGGGAGCAGCCATCAACGCCCCCTGCAACCAGTCGCAGCCAACAACAATAACAACACTGCGACCACTCAACGGTCGCACAAACACAAAATCCAAAGTAAGTCCATCCTTACTTAAAATTATATTCTATATTAAATAAAATTGTTATATATAACCACGTAACAAAACTCGAGCCAAGAGTAGTAGTAGTTCGAGCAGTACGGAACACTCGGAGGCTGAAAAAATAAAACAACGCCAAAACCGATTACAACGCCATCGACCCGAATCGAACCGTAGCCAGTTGAACTCAACCGCTACGGACGCGTCAGAGACGCCAAAAAAGGGGCATAGGCTACAGAAGAACGGAGAATGGTGTACATTTTGCAAGCGACACAACCATACGGCGACAGTGTGTCGGCAAAAAGGAAATTGGGAGAAGTCGGAAAACTCCCAGAGGTCGGGCCGGACTTCCCCAACCCGACCGAATTAAAGCCACCAACAAAAGAAAACTGTCCTCAACCACCAACAAAAGTTCCAATAGTCCAGCTCCCATTAGACATCGGATGTAGACACTACACGTCTAATAGTAGACACAGGTGCGGAGATCAGCCTTCTTAAGCTGAAGGCACTTCAAAATGGAACAGAACTGGATACCAAAAAGGCCACTACTCTCCAAACGGTTTTTGGAAAAGGAAAGTCTAGGGGCTTTTGTAAGGGAATATTCAAACTACCCCAACCAATCTCCTGTAACTTTCAGGTAATGGACTCCCTACCGGGATTGTCAGCAGATGGGTTGTTAGGAAATGACTTCCTGGCTAGGAATTGTAAAGTCAACGGACCCGGGAATTGTTTGGAATTCTCCCAAACCAATGTAAATCCAATAAGTTTTTCCGTTGAATTTACAAAAGATAGGAAGCGGACGCCAGGACATAAGGCACCCAGTCGGCAACCCGTGCCAAGGGGATCCATAGAGGTCCAGACCGCGGCCGGAAGTACACCGGATACCTTACTCAAACAGGGGAAAGGGGGCGAAAAATTGTCAGGCTCCAAGCATCCCAATCCCACATTAATAGCTGACAAACCAAAGAAAGCTAACAATGAAGTAACAGTGGTGGAATACTCACTGCCAAACGCTTCGGAGGTAGACATTTTTCTGAACAAACCGGCAATAATACCGGCACGTTCACGAAAAATACTGAGACTTCCCATAGAAATTCGGGAAGAGGTAATTCTAGTACCTAAACCAATGCAATCAGCGATTTTCATATCCAATTGTATTGTAGGGAAAGCGAAGAGTGCCCAAGTAGATGTATAGCATTTGAAATAATAGTGAAGAAGATCGTGTGATTCGAACTGACGCTATGACAGCTTGAATCACGAAAAAACTTTTACCTAAGCGTTATACATCAGGCTACTGACCGTGTTTAGAATTTGATTTCTAAACTCGACTATACTCCACTGATGTGAATTATTTTTGTTATCGCTTGGTATACGGTTCTGATGTATTTTTCTTATTCCATTTTTTCGTTCGTGTTCTTCACTATTTTTGCTTGTGAATTGTGTGTATCTGTTAGAGTTGCCACAGAGGTACTCAATATCGCAAACTACCTCAACGCCCCCTGTACCCAGTCGCCGAACCCACCAGCAGCTGACAACCAGCAGCAACTGCAGCGACTGCTCCACGGTCGCACAAGCTTATCCCTTAACTTACCTTTTAAACATATTTAAATATATTCAATATATATATTATTACCATACTACAATAAATTGTTGTTAATTTAATATAACATTGATACTCACTCTTAATATCTTCTTCGTGTGACTTTTCAATCTTAGGTGGCTAATTTGTGTCTTCCTGGTCAGATCGTTGTGGTTATATAGTATAGTTTACATTGAAAGCAACAGTACAACAAGTGAAACAGAAAGATGCCAGTGTGAAAGCAGTTACACGGGAAATCACGACGGAGTATCGAGACCTAGATGAGGTTACCGCTGTCGAGGAAATCCTATATTGATCGCTATAGAGTTCCGTGTATTGAACGCAATTCCAAAGGAAGCGGTAAAGAGCTTAAGAAGGATATCAGATGGAACGCAAGCTGCCATGATCCGCCAACGAAGTGGTAGTTAGGCTAGCATCTTGCGGGCTACCGGTTTCCTACGGGTCGGATGGGTGAACTGGATTTTACTTCACACCCACATGATGTTTCACATTACGGACATGTGGCGAAATCCTTTAAATCCGAGGAAGATCGTTGGGAAAACTGTGTGAAATGCGGCGGAAAAGGCCAACAATCGATGAGCTGTTAAGCATAACGCAAATGCATGTTCTGCGAATCAGGGTCCGAAGGTGGTAATGAACACTTTACACGGAGTTACAAATGCCGAACATTTAAAAAAGCGATGGCCAATCTTCAGAATAAAAATGGACAGGTTTAAGTGCAATCAAATTAACCTAAACCATTGTGCAGCCACACAAGACCTCTTTTCCCAAACCGTTAAAGAATATGGTGCCGACGTGGTACACATCAGTGAGCAGTACAAGACTTCTAGCATTGGCACAATTATTGGGTTGTATTGTGGGGTACGAAGTCGTGGTGCCGGCGTACGACACGGGGTTCTACTTCGTCCCACAAGTTCTACAAGGTCCGCCGTAAAATAAACTGTTCCCCACGGAAAGGAAATACACACCCAGGACACCGTATCGAAAGTAAACGAAAAGCAATAGATAGTCTATTGTAAAAGGTTCTTTTTTATTTTTAAACATTAAGTATTAACAAACACAAAGTTGGCACTTGATTTGGTGATTGTTTTTATTGTTCGTTTTTATTCACAACGGGTCACTTGGCATTTAGTTGGATTACAACAACAGATTTGAATTACTTTTAAGTGATTATTGTTACAACTACTTTATATTACGCAACATTAACTCGGGGTACGTTCGCGTTTCCGCAGCGCTACGGAGAGCGGGAGGCGGACCGACCGTCGCGATCGGTGGTTGTAATACGACTCAGCGATGTGAATTCGCTGGCAAAGGAGATTCGGCCAGTGGTATTGGCTCTCTTAGTTAAAGGTGCGTTTCCTATTCCTAAGAGAAGCGTGAAGTCTCTCTTTGGGGGTACGTAACCGGATCTCATAGAGAAGATCATAGTGGTACGCGTGTATGTGTGATCATTGGTTCTTTCATGGGACAAAGCCATGAGAACGAATCCGAAAAATCGAAAAGGGCAATGGCATCAATGAGATGTGAGTTCGGCTAAGTAAACAAGCCGTATCTCATTGGTTACTAATAGATTTCTGTTTGCACATGCCGCGAGATGATGAGAAGAAGATCCAGAAGTATTGGAAGACAAAGAGATCGTGTAGATCATTGTCTATGATGTGCATTGCAGCTGTATTGATAGACCGCAATGCATCGTGGACATCGTGGTTTTGGCGTATTCGCTGATGATTGGTGGTTATGGCATCGCTGCCAAGGGTAAGTACACAATTCCTATTTGCATTTGCTTATGCTATAGGGATTGGTTTATGCCTTAAGACGCAAGATGCGTATATTTGCTTTCGTCCCTTGGGTAAAGGTCGCCAGCCAATGTGTATGTAAAAGAATTTATTGTACATATGGTGAGGCTGGGAATAGGCGACGCAATGTTTATTATCCCTGGTTATGATGGTTACATTATATGTGAACCAAATTGTTTCGTTATCAGGAATTCATCTAGGGAAAATGGATATGGTAAGATTGGGATTTGCCTGGCAACCGAAGGTGCCGAATTGGGCTTGGGATTTATGATAAGTTTGGCCAGAATTCTTGTAGGGAATTTTGAATGCGAACTAATGCATGAAGGTAAAAATTCTCTTCCAGGAACTTTTAGATAAGTACATTAGATACTTGATGCGTGAAGCATTTACAGGTGCTAATGCGATTGCCTTCGCGGAAAACTATGAAAGTTGGGTTGTAGTTATGGGGGGTTCTTCGGGTAAGTAGACAGCGGGGTTTGGCGGAACCGCCACAGTATCACATGAACTGTCCGATTTTATAGTCAAAATTTAAAAACCAATATTATTTTTCCGTAAATTTGTATTCAATCAAAATAGGATCCGTTGGCATCTATAACATTCTTCCAACGTGATACAAGGTCAAATATTCCTTTTTCGTAGAAGTGCTGACTTTTTGAGGCAATAAAATCTTCAAAGGCTTTTATGACCTCTGCTCGGTTCCGGAAAATCTTCTGCCGGCAAAATGAAGCCAGATTGCGGAAAAGATGGTAGTCGTTGGGGAAATGTCAGGAGAAATGGAAATGTACGGTGGATGCGAAGAATCTCAAATCCCAACTTTTTGCACCTTTAATTGTGAGGTATGGGGTCTAGCATTGCCATGGAAAAGGATCGGGCCTGTTACATAATTAACATGCGTTAATTATTACCCCCACCCTCCCCTCACCTTCAAATAATTAAAAGCTGTCGCTAATTCGTGTTAGTATACGCAAATTACCAACAACTCCCCCTATTCCAGCAATGTACCGCTAACTTCACCGTTAGCAACGATTTTTTATTTGGGGTTGGATGTGATGTTAACTCGCGCACAAAAGGGAATTTTTAAGCACCCTTAAATGTCAGAGCACAGTGTGAGCTGATGGAGAGCAAGTGGATATGGAAAGGAGGTGTCGATGTATATTTTGGTTTTGACAACGACGAGGAAACACATGATCAGGTAAGCATTCCACGTTTGCGTGGACTGGGTTAAGAATGACTCTATGTTTATTCGTGCGCCTGAAGTTGGTATTGTGTGTATTCATATTGTTCAAGAAGTTCATCGATGACATAGATGGATTTATGATCCAACTTACACTTCAACTTTAACATAAGTCAAACAACAAAGTAATTAGTAATCAACTAACAATCTAAATTACAGTCGACTTTTCAATATCCAAGGTTGTTCATTTATTTAATTCGGCAGAATTCACAGCAGGTAAATCAAGGAACATTATAATCGGTTTCAGTATTTCGGTTGAGGACATCATTCGGCTCCTCCTTCAACGATGTTGCAGGTACTTTCGCGATCCACGCTACAGGACTTAGATACGCCCCGCGTACACTGAAAGAATAGTCAAAAGAACAATTTAATTAAACCTAAGCGTGTTGTACTAAGTACTAAGACAAAGTTTGTCAACAAAGGCACTTCCGGTCCTATACCTGCAATATCAATCCAAACATCGAATTGCAGATGAATAACTCCAAGGACCCCGGAAATTGCGATTTCACCGCTTCCTCTACATCCGTTCCTGGGCACCGCTTCTCGAAACCTGGGCGCATCGTTCACGCATCTAGGAGTTGCCGCTCTCACCACCCAGGCACAGCGCTGTCACGTGTCTAGGGTTCTTCGCTTTTGCCGCCTGGACGAAATGCTCTCGGGGCACCCTCTTAACACCGCCCATTGTACATAGCTGCCACGGGGGCCACCACTCCAACGGAGTCGGTGTCTAAGATAGGCTTTCGGTTATAAGATTAAGGGACAACGAAAATGGGGAACAAGGAAAGATGCCGCCACCTTTCGGGAAATCAGACCAACGGAAAGCGAACTGTTAACGCAGGATCCAGTCACCGTTCAGAAAAAAAAACAAAAAAAAAACACCATTTCAGCACAATCATTCGACCAGTGGATCAAATACTCCACCAGGCAACGCTGCCGACAGAGAGTTCAGTTCCCATCAAGAAATTCGCCCAACGCCGAGCATTGGTATAGCGGCGTAGATGGGATATATCCCCAATTGCAACAGCATCAGCCAGATCAATCAACTTGGATTCGAGACGCTGATGATCCTATGCAGTTGGCGGTAACTATAACATTTCTAGTATCGGCACAGGCTGAACATACTCAGAAGATGGTGAAATTACAGCCTATCAACTTCGGCATATTGACGACTACGTCGCTCAATTACAACGTCAAATGGACAATGATCCGAATATTGCACAACTGCCGACGCAGTTCAATGGAGCTTGATAAATTAATCAAATCAACCGGAATAGTGACCTCAACCAATTGAATAACGTAAGTGCTTATTCAAATCGTTGCTGCGGCTGATGCGGTAAATATCGCCTTTCAGGCAACTTCTCCACAACATGTCGGAGATTTTCAACTATATCAAGCTACATCGTTGGCACTCTATAGCCAACTGGGCCCTCGGTCTCTCCCATACACACACGCACACACACTAACCCTGATAATTGATTACGAATTGAAACAATAACCAATTATATTTCATAACAAAATAACCCAATTAATAGTTAGTTCTAGTCAACATAATTAATTATTGTCACCCTACCTCTGCACCGTACCGGTACATGGGCAGCACGAGCATTGAAGCCTCTGCTCTCAACCGCAAGTACCAACCGCGACTTCCCACGGCGCTGACATGCACACATTGGTGACGCCAACTGAAGGGGACTACTGGGTCCATTGTCGGCGGCCCGGGAAGATGTTGCAATACAGCAACAACCTTTAACCATCAGACAGTCTCATCATGTCAATAAAATCGCTATCAGCAACACACGTCGTTTATTCGAATACACATTCGAGCATTAAGCGCCCGAGCTTATACTTTAATATCCAACTATTCGATTGCAGTAGAGGACACTATTGGCATTGAACGCTGCCAATTGTTCGAATTCCAAAGATTCAGCGAACTGATAACGGGCCTCATTGAGATCGAAGTATCTGTTGCTGTTCAGTGACATACGGTGCTTGTGTCTTTTCTGTACATTGCTGTTTTTAACTTGTGACAGTGCTTTTTGGAAAACACAGTTTTTTGTTTTTTGTTCATCGTTACAGTCGATTGTAAAATAAAGTTAAAAGATCTCGTATTGCAATCTATTTTTAATACAAATGTTTCTTTTAGTGGATGCGTTCTCTTTGATGTCAAAATCGAAATTTGAGTGTGTATGTTCATTGATTGTTGGTTCATCCTTTTGTTTGCTCGTCGAGGAGGAACTCGACGCAGAACACACATTTTGCTGTTCCCAGTTGGCGAACCATCTGCAACGATTGGAGTTGCGGTTCCCAGCTGGCGAAACACCTTGAAACAACTGTGCTCAGCCCTGTGAGTAGAGTAGGGTGTTAGAATATACTCATAGCTAGTCAGGCTTGTCGTAAGAGGCGACTAAAGGCCGAGTGGTAGGTAGGGTTCCAACGCCCTGTCACCCGGTGAAATACCACCCCATCAAGCTATAGGCTACGTGAAATGGTGGGGTGAAATTCCTGGCCACCTTTCGGAGTTTGGTTGATGGACCGGTTTAAGAAAAAGTTAGTTTAGGTGGTAGTCGGTCCCAAGGTCAGATACCATCCCGCCACCCTCTAAATTCCTTGATATCGTTGACTGATGGCCTGGTCTGACACGGAGATAAGTCATGATGGTACCTGCTGAGAAAATTCCGGAGCTAAACTAGTTTCCCATTCGGATCTTCGGGGGTGACTATGCCAGGGAGAACATCATGCAAATATTCTGATAAATAACCAAACTGTAAGAAATTCGTCATCGCATAATTGGGCTCGTTCTCGAGACTCTCTCGACGTTCGACTGATAACGGCATTTTGTAACATCAGGGGCATCGGTTTCACCAATACGAACGTAAACGCCTTCCACCAATATTTGCAAACAGCGAAACTTGATATCCTTACCCTAACTGAGACCCAGGTCGATTCGTCAACTGATTCGACATATCTTCGTTGCTCAGGATACGACTTATATTCGAGATTCCGTTTTAAGGGCGGAGTCTGCGTCTTCGCGGGGTCCGATCTGGCTTGCCAGAGGATGGAGGCGTTGGAACCCAATAACATGGATACGATGTGGTTGAGGGTCCTGCTGAGGAATTCTGTTAAATTTCCTTGCTATCGGTACCGTTACCCGAACGACGATCGACCAGCGACATTTTTCGAATATCTTTCACGTATTGTCGACTGGATACAGATCAACCACCCGGCTTCTGAAATTGTCGTCTTTGGCGATTTTAGCGTACACAATTCCGACTGGAGATGTTCGCTATTAGCCGCAATTTAACTCAACTCATGGAGGGATCTACACGAGTGCCGGATGCGTAAGGTGATTATGCGAATACCCTGGATCTGTTTTTGACATCCGAGCCGAGCATTTATACTGTGGAGGTTGCTGCGCCACTGGGAAACTCAGATTACTTCTTGGTATCTGTCGCCAAACCACTTGCATTTTAAGCGAATAACCAACCTAAGAAGCTTCGGAGGTATTGGGCTGCCAGCTTGGACGATTTGCGAGTTCTTCGCGTCCTTTCCGTGGTCGGAGGTGTGCTTTGGAGACTCCGATGTTAAAGCAAACGCGGAGTCGGTCACAGAAATTATTCTTCTCGTTGTGGACATCTATATTCCGTATTCCATCAAAACAAATTCATCTGATAAGCCTTGGTTTTATAAAAAATGAGAGCAGATTACAGCGGCAAAAAATAGAGCTTTTAAACAATGGTGCTCAAGTCCTACCGATGTTAACAGAACGAATTTAGTTAGATTCAGAAACGTGTGCAACCAGACGATTAATATCACGAAGAAGGCTTACAACGACAGAGTGACTAATAAACTCCTTGAATGTGCAACTGGTTCGGGTCCCTTCTGGTCAATAGCAAGGGCTGTCAGCAGTAACTTCATCATGATCATCCTCGGCACTACAACCGGGAGCCGGTCTTGGCTTTATTTAGCAAGTCCTGAGGCTTGTTAAATTTTCCATAATGATTTTTTTTTGGGCAAGGTTATTAGTCTTGCGCCAGGAGCAGTAACTTCGCTTCCTCCTTTTTTTCTTCCTTAGTGACGGGCAGCGGGACGTTAGTCACAAATTCAAAAGATAAAACTAATGTGTTCACGAATTCATTTTTCGCGAATTCAAACCTCGATGCCGGTCTCCCACCAAATTATTGTTCGATAGCATTACTGTCTATGTTGTCTAAGGTAATAGAAAAGGTCTTCAATACCGAGGTAATTAAGTATTTATAGTGCAACTGACTTCTGAATAATCGTCAATACGGATTCCGCGGTAGGCGGTCGACGGGAGACCTTTTGACCCTTATAACCGATATATGGATATCTGCAATAGTGCGACGTTGTGAGTCAAGGGCGGTCGCTTTGGATATATCCAAGGCTTTTGACCACGTCTGGCACGGAGCATTGCTGAGCAAGCTTCATTCATCTGGACTTTCCCATCAGCTTTGCGTCTGGACGAAGGGCTTGCTTGAAAATCGAGTTGTGGGCGGCGAGTATTCGGATCTGTATCCTGTTAATTTCGGGGTGTCTCAAGATTCGATTTTGGCTCCAACCTTGTTTTTGCTTCATATGAATGATTTGTTGGAGTCGACGAATAACAGGGTGTTCAGTTTTGCGGATGTCTCATCTGTGACAGTTTTCGCCACAGAAAATTTGATATAAGTATAAATTGGTTACCTGTTTTTCTTTTCCTTGGTGACTAGTTCAGCAATCCTACTGTGATCGGCTCGGGTCTGTGCAGCAGCTTTCCCTCCGGCTGCGTTCACCAATTTCTCGAGTACTACCTTGTGGAGCCTCAAATGTCTCGCCTGGTTCAATTTATTTTATTCAATCTGAACAGGGAAAATACCACTCTCTGTTTCGTTCTCCAATTCTTTGGATAGTATACTGCTTATACATTTTTGGATTGAAATCTATAGTAAACCAAATTGTCCGAAGTACTTTTTCAATAACTTTTTTAATTTTAATTCTTGCTTCTTTACAATTTATCCAATCTCTTTATTTTTAAAACTTTTCTTTACAATGCTTCTTCAAAGAAAAACGGGAAAATTCAGGTTCCTTCCTTCTTCAACTGTAAGCCGAACTGCACCAAAAAAACATTTACAACGGAATCAAAACAAAAGACAGTCTTCAACAAAAAAAACATCAACAAACGGCATAATAGAAACTTGTTGTTCCTTCTTCTTTCCTCTCCGTCAAGCACACAAAAAGAACCTCTCTCTCTCTCTCCATCTCCATCCACTCCGAAAAAGAGATCTCACTTCCACACGATCCACACTCGAGCAAGAGTATGTTCGCACATTCAACATGTGGATCGTGTGTTTCTTTCGTCACCTTACCATCTATTATTAAATTATATTAAAAAGAACAAACGATGGAGATGGCGGAAGTCGCACGTAACACATCGACGCTTGTTTCCTCTTTTTCGAGTGATCGATCGATTAGTGCATCAACGTCGCACCAGCTAAGATGCTGTCTGATCGACTCTCTGAATCGGGATCTGGATAAGGTCCTGCAGTGGGGAAATGCCAATCTCGTAGATTTCAAATGCATTGAAGACACGGTATACAACATTCACAAGAAAAGTAGATCATCGGTTCCAGAGCTGATGATGAATGGTCAGGCCCTCGATTCTGAGGAAAGCTTGAGATTGCTCGATGTCACGATCCGTGGGAATGTATCGTGGCATAAACACGTGTCGAACATTGCCAGATCCGCCTCAGGAAAACTGAGCTATCTTTTTAGAGCCAAGAAATATCTTACTCTGGCTCAACTTCTTCTCCTGTATAAATCCCAAATGAGACCCCGCGCTCGAATATTGCTACTAACTACAGTCGCTATCACATCGAAGGTGCGTAGCCGACCTCTATTTGTTTTACAAATATTATCACGGGTACTGTTCTTCGGAGATTCGTGACCTTGTTCCGCGTAATTCGGTTTATATGCGCTCCACAAGGCATCGCATTAATTTGAGATTCATCTCCCAACGGCGGGTACATACCTGCATCAGAACTCGTTTCGTTACCCCAAACAATCTGCGATCGATCAGTTTGTTACCGAGTATCAGTAAAGTATTCGAGAAGGTTCTAAACAAGGCTGCACTTAAATGGGTTCAGGACAATAAAATTATTCCAAATAACCACTTTGGTTTTAAAGTTGGTCATGAAACCACACATGCCGCAGCTAAACTGGTTTCAGACATTCAATGGAATAAGAGTCTGAAACAGTGCACAGGTGCCTGTTTGATTGACTTGTAGAGGGCCTTCGAAACCGTTTGGCTAGAAGGGTTATACTTCAAGCTAATGAGACTAGGCATTCATAAAACACTACTGTATATAGTATACGACATGTTGAATGAAAGGAAATTTATCGTCAAAAGCGGCAATGACATTACTTACAAAATAAAAAACGGTCTGCAACAACATCCTTTTTAATATGTACACTAGCGACTTGATCAGGCTATTACGTATGCAGACGATCTGATAATATATAGAACAGCAGCAACAATTGAAATCATTAACGGATTATTACAAGGGGATTTCAATGATGTTCAGCGATACTGCGACAACTGGAAACTCAAAATCAAAATCCAGAAGTGTGAAACCATCCTCTTTAGAACACCACTGGCTGAAACTACCAGAGACACCAGGAAAAACTGGCGAAAGCTAGCTATTATGAGACCACACCAACAAACACTGGAAATCAAAGATGTAGTCAAATACTTAGGCATCTGGCTGGATCAGTATCTATACTTTAATAAACATGTGGAGGCTGTGCTGGCCAGGGCAAAGAAAGCATATGCTATGAAATAATAATAGTCAACTTGACAGCAGAGTTAAAGTTATATGCTACATGGGTCTCATCAGACCGATGATCATATATGGATGTCCAGTGTGATTTAATGTGGCACCTAGCTTAATGGAAAAGATTCCGATTTTTGAGAGACAATGGCTCAGGACGTGCTTTAACTTACATCGGACTAATGAATCCGATCACAAGAAATACTATCCGAATGCAGCGTTGTACAGTGGGGCCAATATAAACAGCGTGGATAACTTTATGATCAAGTTGATCCGAGGGCATCTTGAGAGATCAATGTGCTCGCCGAACGATTTCAATTTTGGTGCATATTATCCAAACAATATGTATTATGAGGGGGTCCGTCGCAATGGCTTTATTCCACCAGAAGCATTTCTCAGTCTTGACAAAATGAATCCGCTATACCGTTGATTTATCACGTGCGTCGGTCGGGCATAGATAAACCAATATGTTATAATCGAGAGTTTGCGCACACAGATGAAGAGCGCCTGCAGTTCAGTAGGGCAGTAGCACAGAAAGACCGAAAAGGCACAAATAAGCAACACCAGAGATTTTGGTAGCTGAGTGGCAATTAAAAATCTGTTTCCATATAAAATTGGAAAAAAAAGCAAAGGGAAGCAATAATAATAATAATAATAATAATAAAAGCCCAACAAACAACGGAAAGCTTACATAGATTTAGCATTTCGAAGTTAGTTAATTTAGATGTTAGGTTTAGGATAGAGTTAAGGGGAAAAAAAAGTTATGTTAGTTAGTTTAGTATTTAAGTTAGATATAAGATAAAAACAATAACAAAAACTGAGTTTTTTCTGTTCTCCATTTTCTTTCCTCCCCACGCAAGTGTTCCCGGAGCGTTATATACAGCAACTGTTCAAAAAGAACTGCAACAGTTATTTGGTGGCACCTCGGGGCGCCGTGCCGGGGCTATAGTTTCGCCTCTCCCGAGAGAAGTATATAAAAAAAGCAAAAAAAAAAAAAAAAAACAAAACACAGATCCTGCGTATGTATTATTATTATTATTATTATTATTATTATTTATTGGCCTGTAGGAACCCGGAAGTTCATGACCTCACCGACTCGGCTTCGCCATCGTTCCCTGTCCTGGGCACTCTCCTTCCACGCTTGACCATTCGATCCGATATCCTCAAGGTCAAACCTAACATTGTCCTTCCATCTCCGTCGCGGCCGTCCTACCGGTCTCTTTCCCGTTGGTCTACCGTCAAGAATTCTATGCACGGTCCTATCGTTCCCCATTTGCGCCACGTGTCCGGCCCATCTTAATCTTCGCGACTTGATTACTCTCACTATTGTAGGTTTGCGATATAGCTCTTCCAATTCGTGGTTATGGAGTCTCCTCCATTGTCCTGCCTCCTCGTCATATTTACCTCCAAAGATGCCCCTCAAAACTTTCTTCTCGAATACGCGGAATTTGTTTTCTTCCCGTTTTGTGAGAGCCCATGTTTCGCATCCATATAGAACAATCGGCATGATTATGGTTCTATAGACACGGAGCTTTATGTTACGTGATAGCAGTCTGGATTTCAGCAGTTTACTGACTGTGTGTAAACTCGCGTTGCCGGAATGCAGTCTCTTGTTAATTTCCTTCGACATTTCATTACTGGCCGTCAGTATCGTTCCCAGATATTTAAATTCTTTAACTTTTTCAAATATTTTACCTCTGACGTTTATATGTGTTATCTGAGATCCACCTGCTCTCGCCGAAATCATGTATTTTGTTTTGTCTTCATTTATTTCTAGGCCCACCTCTTCTGCCGCTTGCATGGTGATTTCACAATTTTTAGTTACAGTTTCTACATTATCGCCCAGAACGGCGATGTCATCCGCATATGCGAGCACTTGTGTGACCCCGTTCAGGGATGATCCGACCATGTTGTCGTCTTGTACCTTTCTGATGACATACTCGAGCACAAGGTTAAAGAGACACGGTGATAGACCATCTCCCTGCTTTAGTCCGTCCCGGATTTCAAATGGTTCTGAGAGGTGGTTTTCTATTCTAATTCGCCCTTTGTTTTCGTTCATGCAAATTTGAATGAGGGCGGCATATTTTTTTGGGACTCCCAGCTCAACTAGAATATGGTAGAGCCTCTGCCTTGCGACTGAGTCGTAGGCTTTTTTGAAGTCAACGAACAGTTGGTGAACCGTCTCTCCGTATTCCCACTTCTTTTCCAGCAGTTGCCTTATTGTGAACATTTGGTCGCTTGTTGACCGGTTCCTACGGAATCCACATTGGTAGTCTCCCAGTATCTCTTCTGCGTACGTTGTGATTCTCGCCAGAATGTCATTTGCTAATATTTTGTATGCGGTTGGGAGCAATGATATTCCTCTGTAGTTTTCGCAGTCAGATCTGTCGCCTTTTTTGAAAATGGGGATGACTATTGGGGTTTTCCATTCTTCCGGAGTGACTTCCTTATCCCATATTGTTTGGATGAGCTGGTGGATCTTTCGAGCGGTTGCCTCTCCTCCATGCTTCACAAGCTCTGCCGGTATGCAGTCGACTCCGGGAGCCTTGTTGTTTTTCAATCGATTTATTGCGTCTACAACTTCGTTAAGAGACGGCTCTGGGATATGAGGCTCGGCTGTATGTACGCTTGGTGCATTTATCTGCGGTTGATGGGTGCGTACATTGAGCTGGTTTTCAAAATACTGCTTCCATCTTGTCACGACATTGTTTGTTTCTGTGACCAGACAGCCGTTTGCGTCTCGAATTATTTTGGCTCTTCCTCGGTAGCCATTTCTAATTGAATTTATGCCGACATACATACCTCTGCTGTTCTTTGCTCTGGCATTTTCTATGATTTTTTCGATCCGAGTCTTCTCCCATTCGCGTTTTTTTCGTTTGAAAAGTCTAGTTGTTTCTTTCCGAATTGTCGCGTATCTTACTGCGTTGACTTCATCATATGCTTCTAAGTGGATCATTCTGAGGCGTTTACGTTCTTCGATCTCTGCCCTGCACTCATCGTCAATCCAAGGTTTGGACTTCGTTGTTTTCTTAAATCCTAATACCTCTTGGGCTGTTTGTTTGAATGTGTCTTTGATCGATGCCCATTTAGTGTCCACACTATTTGCTTTCTCTTCCTCACTACTGTCATTCTCTAGGATGATAAATCTATTCGCTAGTTCGTCTTGATATTCAGCCCTTTTGCATAGATCTTTCAGATTCTGTTGGGGCGTGTACGTTTATAAATACATAATTGTACCATCGGCCCTGTATTTTTAGCACAGACATTCGGTCATTAATAAATTTCACATCTTTTACATGGGGCGTAATCTTCTTGCCGGTTCCGAGGTTATGTGTATCGGTACCTCCACACACCAGTGTAAATCCGTTGGTTTCGATTACTTGATGTGGGAGTCGGACTTCCTGAAGCGCGACGATGTCCATTTTATATTGTTTCGTGTTTTCTACGACCGTCTGTATCGCGCCTGGTTTATATAACGTTCGAACATTCCACGTGCCTACGCGTCTATCCCGCTTTTTACGCGTTTCCTTATGTCTTCTTTTTGCCGAGTCGGTGTTTTCCTGATGATTTGTTCCCTTATGGTAGTGTTGGCTCATCACACCTACGCCTACCGGGTTTGATCCTGCGTATGTATGCCGGCATAATTTCAATTAGAAATGGCTACCGAGGGAAAGCCAAAATAATTTGACACACAAACAGCTGTCTGGTCATAGAAACAAAAAATATCGTGACAAGATGGAAGCAGTATTTTGAAAACCTGCTCAATGTGCGCACCCATCAACCACAAAGACGTACATACAGCCGAGCCTCAGATCTCAGAACCCTCTTTCAACGAAGTTGTAGTCGAAGTCGATTAAAAAACAACAAGGCTCCCGGAGTCGACTGCATACCGGCAGAGCTTGTGAAGCATGAGGGAGAGGCAACCGCTCGAAAGATCCACCAACTCATCAAAACAATATGGGATAAGGAAGTCACTCCGGAAGAATGAAAAACCTCAATAGTCGTCCCCATTTTCAAAAAAAGGCGACAGATCTGACTGCGAAAACTACGGAGATATATCATTGCTCCCAACCACATACAAAATACTAACAAATGTCATACTGGCGAGAATCACACCGTACGCAGAAGAAATACTGGGAGACTACCAATGTGGATTCCGTAGGAACTGGTCAACAAGGGACCAAATGTTCACAATAAGGGGACTGCTGGAAAAGAAGTGGGAATCCGGAGAGACGGTTCACCAACTGCAAAAAAGTCTATCATTCAGTCGCAAAGGCAAAGACTCTACCATATTGTAGTTGAGCTGAGAATCCCGAAAAAATATGCCGCCCTCATTGAAATTTGCATGAACGAAAACAAAGGGCGAGTAAGAATAGAAAACCACCTCTCAGAACCATTTGAAATCCGGGACGGACTAAAACAGGGGGATGGCCTCTCACCGTGTCTTTTTAACCTTGTGCTCGAGTGTGTCATCAGAAAGGTACAGGACGACCACATGCCCGGATCATCCCTGAACGGGGTCACGCAAGTGCTAGCGTATGTGGATGACATCGCCGTTCTGGGCGATAATGTAGAAACTGTAACTAAAAATTGTGAAATTTTCATGCAAGCGGCAGAAGAGGTGGGCCTAGAAATAAATGAAGACAAAACAAAATACATGATTACGGTGCGAGCATGTGGACCTCAGGGAACACATACCATATAAACGTCAGAGGCAAGATATTTGAAAAAGTTAAAGAATTTAAATATCTGGGAACGATACTGACGGCCAGTAACGAAATGTCGAAGGAAATTAACAAAAGACTACACTCCGACAACGCTAGTTGGCGCACAGTTAGTAAACTGCTGAAATCTAAAAATGCTATCACGTAATATAAAGCTCCGTGTCTACAGAACCATAATCTTGCCGACTGTTCTATACGGATGTGAAACATGTGGTCTCACAAAGCGGGAAGAAAACAAATTCCGCGTATTCTAGAATAAAGTTTTAAGGGGTATCTTTGGCGGTAAATATGACGAAGAGGCAGGAGAATGGAGGAAACTCCACAACCACGAATTGGAAGAGCTATACCGCAAACCTAAAATACTGAGAGTAATCAAGTCGCGAAGATTACGATGGGCCGGACATGTGGCGCGAATTGGCAACGATAGGACCGTGCGTAGAATTCTTGACGGTAGACCTGTGGCGGTTCCGCCAAACCCCACGGCCCACTTACCTGAAAAACCCCCATAACTGCTACCCAACTTCCTTAAGTTCGCTAATGCAATCACATTAGCACCTTAAACGCTTTACGCATTAAATAGAGCAATTTATAATCTAAAAGCCCCTAGAAGAGAATTCTTACCTTTTGTGCATCTCTTTGCATACAAATTTCCTAACTTATCATAAATTCCCTGAAAGAAAATTCATCGGTTTACATATAATACAATCGCATAATCAGGGAATCTTACCCTAGAGTTCGTTTTTCCCAGCTTCATCATCTGTACAACAAATCCCATTTCATACACATTGGCTGGCGAACTTTTCTCCCAACAATAAGCAACCCAAGCAGCTGCATATAATTAGCACAATCGACACTGAAGCCAATTTCCCTAACTCGCACCATGTGCAAACAAAAGAGCGCTGTTCTTCCGCAGGCATTCTGGCGATATAATAAACAATCTATATCGTTTGAAGTATCCCAAATGCATCTCCCATCTAATGAGTTACAATTTGTTTACACAGTTGAACTCTCAGATCATAAATTCCCTTTGTCCTACATATTCCTGGATCCATTTACCATTGACCTTCTCACATAAGCAAACACAAACCCAATTAGCATCTAATGACATTCGGCTTGTTTGCTTAGTCGAATGCACATCTCATGGATGCACGTTTTCCCTTTCTTTGTTTTAGATTCGTTCCCATGGCTTTGATCCATAAAAGAACCAATGTACACACATCCATGTGTACCGTGACGATCTTCTCTATGAGATCTGTTTGGTTACCCCAAAGAGAGACTTTACGTCTCTCTTGGACTAGGAAAATGCACCCCCTAATTAAGAGAGTCAGTTTCACTGGCCGAATTTCTTTTGACAACGAATGAATATCGTTGAGTCTAATTCCATCCGCCGACCACACCGGTCGCGCGATCTCGCGCTCCCCGTCGCGCGGCGGAGAAGCGTAGATATACTGAAGTCGTGTCGAGAAAGAAGTGTTTCATCCTGAAGAAAATTTATAAAAATCAATTTAACATTAATAATAAGTTCTAAGTAAAGTAATAAAAAGGCGGTGATCACCAATTAAATCTGTGCGTTTTATTTCCGAATATCTACGGTGGACAACTTTCCTATTTCGAACAATTCGTGGACGTTGCGTTGTGGAGTTTCGCTTGTGTTTCTCTCCCAATGCGTACTTTTCATCTTTCCGCCTTTGTGGACAATTTTGGTGCTGCGATATTCGGTGGAAAATTTAGAGGAACTAGTGGGTACGAGGTAGAACCCCGTGTCGTAAGGCGGCACTACGACTTCGCTCCCCACAGACCAACGGGAAGGATACGGGCAGGACGGCCGCGACGGAGACGGGAGGACAATGTTTGGTTTGACCTTGGGGAGATCGTACCGGCTGGTCAAGCGTGGAAGGAGAGTGCACAGCACAGGAAAAGATGGCGGAGTCGAGTCGGTGAGGTCATGCACTTTCGGGTTCCTACAGGTCAATAAATAGTAAATACTAAATTAAAATAGATTCTGCGTTGGGATGCACTACCAATAGCATAACAAAAGATACTCTAACAGAGAAGTCTACATGAGCGCTAAAGTTACCCCACTAATGGACTATGGTGCTAGAGCGATGGTAGCCGGAATAGCAAGGTTGTCTGATAGTGAAAACGGTGTGATTAGAAATTTACTTGACAGACATGTCAGTAAGTTGGGAAACATCATCATCATCATCATCGTCACTACAGCCGGGAACTGGTCTTGGCCTTATTTACCAAGTCCTGAGGCCTGTTAAATCTTCCATGATAATTTGTTTTTCCGGGCAAGGTCATTAGTCTTGGGCCAGAGACTTGTGGGGCTTTTCAGGGCCCGAAGAGCCATGCATCATTCGATCCCCACTATTCCAGGCGAACCGACTCACCTCTAAGTCGAACTTCAGCAAGGTTGCGTAACATTGCTACGGCATTTACCCCCAGCCAAATCGCCGGAATTAATACAGTTACCCAATCGGATAACTGTTATGAATATCCGTTAGGCAGCTTACCCACTCTGTGGGGGGTTTTCCGTCCAAACCCCTTTTTCTCCAACACCATCCCTGAAAAACATTAAGTCCACGGCAAAGCTTACCACTTTGCCGTGGCATCGAAAATTCACCCTCGGGCAGGCATCGATTCCTAAAAAAAACATAAGTCCACGGCAAAGATTATCACATTGCCGTGGCATTTGAAATCCTATCCTTAGGCATACATTCTACCCAGGGCATCTCGTTTCCATAGCCTTATGCTATGGAAACAACATCAACAAAGAGTTCCTTGTTGACTCGTTTTATTGTTTGCCCCATGGCACTCCTTGCATGCGGCTATTAGGTCCCATTGGTTTGCCACCGCCGACAAGGTTTCGGCTGAGGCAAACCAAACATTTCCCTAATCACCAACAATCGCTGGTTTCCTGTTATCGGTCCCCACCGATCAGGGACCGCAAACAAGCAAAGAATTGGATGCAGCCAGCAAGTGTTTACTTCCAACATCTGGCAATGGCTGCACCCTATATTCGTTGCAATATTTAAACATCGCATTGGCACCACAGAATGCTATACATACACAATCCCCTAATAACGGCCGCCACCCGTCGGCGGACCAAAGGGAATTTACATCGCCAACCGAAATGTTGATTTATGGCCTCCCATAGGATGACCAGATCTCCGGTTCATGTCTTTCTCACCCCAGATGTTATTGTTTGCATTCGTGGAAGATGCTGTAGCGATGTTGGCCTCCATCCACGGTCGTCGGACGATCGTATGCAAGGTATACGCACACAAGCATAATGTATGCCTATTCCCCGGTCCAATCACGATTAACTACCGCGAGTTAATCGTGTAGCTCCTCCCCTTTTGCGGTTTTCTTTGGATGTCCCTTTTCTTTTGTGGGCATTAAATCCCCAGTCAGATTTTATCACCAGTGGTGTGTGGTACGAGAGCAGAGAGAAAGTCGTCGTAGTTAATTTGTTTCGCGTGGTTTCATACCTGTTTCAAATATTTATTTTTTTATCATCGGACTACCACAAACTATTTTGGACTCGCAGCTTCGAAACGAATTAAAAATTAAATCTACTGTTACAGTGCGATATATTTATTAATTAATCGATTATCAGTAGTTAAGTGAACCAACAAACAAGTATACATTTAAACAATAAAGACTAAACGGAAAACTACTCCAGCGTTTTATTCCACGGAAATTGGTGATCGTGCGTTTTATTAATGAACAGTAAGTAAGTTTCCGAGTACATAACCACTGTGTTTTATTTTCGTGTCTCGTGTGTGAGCAGCCATAAGAGAACAATTTCCTGCGTAACATCGGTGGTGTTTTAGCAGAATCCGCACCCGTGCTTGGTGCATAGCCAAAACTAACCCACAGACTCCCCGACGGGGAATCGAACCCCGGTCTCCCGCGTGACAGGCGGGGATACTAACTACTATACTATCGCGGTGCCCGTTGGGAAACATCTCGTTACCCAATTATAAAAGGAGCAACCAGCACGAGGCTCAACGAGAAATTTCTTACTCCAGAACCTGGCAAGCTCTGACCGCCATATTACAAAAAGTAATCCCCGGCCAAAACAGGGGTAAGATGCGCCCCCAGTGAGCCTGTGGCGGTTCTTTAATGCATTCCCAAAGAACCACGCATCTCTTTAAATTAACCACGTTCCTCTTCCCTTACAAAGCCATGGTAATTACCTGCAATTAGGGGCAGCGTAAGCTCCCAGCAGCATTATCCATACCTAAAAGAAAACCTATCCGACGGCATACATACATCCTGAACTTTCCTGGTTCATACTCCATGAACCAGTTCGTCTCCTATTGGCTCAGCTTGTCTTCAATTACCGATAAACAAACGCTGGCCAGCGTATTGCGGTTACAGCTGCAATCGATATACCTACTTAATCGTATATCTTATCCTACCCTAAAGTCCGCGTTAGTGCGACCAATCCTCTACCCATTACCCAGCTATACATTTGATTTGAGCATGAACGTGATCGTTTATTCACTCACGTTCATGTCCCATGAAGACCCATCATCCAACCCGAACAAACAATTCATAGCCACCGTAATCGAGTTTTCTGTGGACTTAACGTCCAGATTCAATTTCCCCCATTGTGCTCCAGGGCCATTTGGCTAAAGTAAACAGATTCCCAATCTCTGGTCGAGGTGTTGACACCAGTAGATACTGCCTACATCGGTATTTCCCCGGAATCTCAAGCAAATCCAATGACGTCCCCTTTGTAACATAGGCACATCATGTACATTATGCGTGCCACCATTTCACACGTGAAATTGCGTTTTTGTTTACTTTGAAACAAAAATCTATTTCGATCCCTGGCATACTTCATCGACGATGTATGGGTACATCGCTGCAGCTCCCCGATGATCGTGCGTTTGTTTAATCAGGTATCCGCAGATCATCGTCTTCATCGCAGGGCATCGAACCTGCCGTACACAGTCAAGTGGATCCGTTGCTCCTCCCCTATCGATGCAATTCGCGGCCATTGAATCTGATGGATGTGAGTTGCATCGAAGAGTCAGATTTAATATCCCAACGTGCGCGCACGCATTTTCGAGTCACGACGAGTGTTTTCGTTTTTTCATTACTGTTGCGGATTCGCAGTTGAAATAACCGGCGAATTCGCAATATTTAAATTTGTGGCATCCCTTTTAAACAATATATGGCATCACCATGAACAATGTCAGCAATCAGCTGACTTTTATGAATTCTGTTGGTTGTCACTTGACAACTATTTTTATGTTTATATTTTTCTCTTTCTCTTTTTCGTTTGCGTTTGGTGACACAGGTCACCAATTTCATAATCATTGTTAATCCCAGTAATCCAAATAAACAAATACCATTAACCAGTAAGAAAACAATAGACCACGAGTTCGTTTATCAAGGGGGACGAATCTTATATGAATTTTCTGCAACAATTAAAGGTATTCGGTTCCTTTTTTCCTTTTAAATATCGATTGGTTCCAGGTATCAGTGTTGCGGTTGCCATTGCTTTGGAAAATCCAGTACCACGTGTGTGTGACCACATCTGAAGGATTTTCCCCAACGATATTCATCACGTCAGGGGACAGCATTGTTCCTAACGCCAGCCCACAACACAAAAAAGAACTCGGTGTTCGTGGAAGGTGTGTTCAACGCGTGTTGAACATACACAATTTGGTCCTTCGAGCCGGATCCAGTCTGTGGATCCAATTCACTGCTGCCAGCTCGCAGTATATCAAAAGGTCGCGGGACATATTCGAGTCCAGACGCTAAGACCCACGACCAGGAAAGTTAGTGAAACGTGCAGTGCAAGTGAACAAAACCTACAACACAATAAACTCGACGATGGCAACAGCAGTGCTTTCCTCCGCCCAGTGAGTGGCCACTGCCAGGGATCCATCTGTGGATCAAACCGATGTCCAACAAACTGACAAAGAGCAATCCGATTACAAACACCGCTGCCCAGTTCGCTGCCCCAAGGTCCAGCCTAAGGACCAACGCGACCATTTGCTTGGAAGCGCTTCGTGCGCGAACAACTTTTGTTGGTCGACTGCTGTTTACTTTCGGGCTCATACGCGTAAATCCACGATTCATCACCTGTCACGATGTCATAGACGTGTTTCGAAGCACCGCGACCGTATTTTTTTAGCATTTCTTTCGACCAATTGACACGAGCCTTTTTTTGGGCGATTGACAAATTGTGTGGGATCCAACGCGAACAAATTTTTTTGACAGTCAAATGTTTATGCAATATTGAATGTATGCTGGTTCCACTAACGCCTAAGCTTGTCTCAATCTCACGATAGGTCACATGACGATCTTCCAATATCAGTTCGCGCACAGCATCAATGGTTTTCGGAACAACAACTGATTTTGGACGACCTTCACGAAATTCATCTTGGAGTGAACTACGACCACGATTGAATTCACCATACCATCGATAAACACTGGTCCTTGATGGAGCTTCATCGCCAAAAATTGAATTAAGTTCATCCATGCACTGTTGCTGAGTTAATCCACGCCGAAAGTTGTAAAAAATAATCGCACGAAAATGTTGACGATTTTATTCCATTTTTGGGCCGAGATGAATCTTTTAAGTTACTGTACACAACACAAATAGCGCTCGTATGTCAAAACGTTCTGAGTGCGTATAACCTCAAAAATGTCCAACTTTACGACAGAGCTGTCAATTGCCGGATTGCAACACTAGGGTTGCCAAATCCCGAAACATAAGAGGCCACCCTCGTAATACCCAATAAAGGAACATTAAAATAAATTCAGTGCGTTTTCTTTTATAATACTTTGGACACGTCGGTAATCTCCTGTGAATAATCCGTGGTGTTTTTGCTCAACCTGCGTCCGTGCTGACGCTTCTAGCGAAAAATACTTACAAGCCTTTCATTAAGTACCTTAAGTGTTTATTGGAAAAACAAGGAATTAAAAAAAAAAACAAATAAAAAAACTAAATAAAATTACAATAAACAAGGACAACCGACAAGAAAACTGTCTAAAAAGTACGGATATGTGCACACAACGAGTATCTGCAATGTCAAACTAAAATAGAATTAAGAACTAACATTAGGAAAACCTAGGATTAAGATTGTAAATAGTTGTATGTTAGCGGTACATGTCAATATATTATATTATAAATATTGTAACTGTAAGGCGCCTAAAATGCTGAAAAAACAAACTACCCCAGGAGCAAGGGTTATACAGAACAAATAATTTAAAAACGATTAATAAATAAACCAATTGGGAAAAAAGCCATCCTGGCAAATACAATAAAGGAAGCAAAGTTGTGTATCAGGGCCATACATTACAGCCCTTAGAATTAAGCTAAAATATATTTTATTTTTATATTAACGATATAAGAATTGATACAAAAAAAAAACTCAATATACTTACTGTTACTGTTAGGGTCTTTTGTTAGAAATAAAATGCATGGCATTAAAAATAATTATCTTTCTCACAGGAATTGTTTTATTTTGTAAATTTTAAATCTGCATTACTCAGGATTTTATTACGTGGCAAGTAGCAGTGAAATAAAAATAGCCAAAACTACAAAAGCATCGTCCACAGATCAGAGCCAATCTTCCTTGATTGTGGTAAATTTTTCATTCTCCGATGTGAAAAGGGGCATTTATCAACAACAATATCACATTTTGCAGGAGCTGGTGAAATAATAAAACACAGAATACAACTTTTCAACATTCAGGATAGACACATCCTTAAATTTTTATTTCAGATTAAAATAACACATAAGTTTTTAGTTTCAGTTAAAAGTTTGTCCTGTTGCCTTTCTTTATCTATCATCCACATTTTGTTTTCGTTTCAAATATTTCCGTGTTTGCATTAAAATTATATATACGTGTATGTATATAATATAATATAATATATATATATATATATCATAATATAATATAGTATAAGTAATTCTAAAAGTATCTAATACTAATTTTGATTTTGTGCTTCCGATATAGTTTGTCTCAAATGTAGGTAGTCATTTATTATATTTTTTAAATATTTTTTGTATCATTAAATTATGTTTTTGTTTTGTTTCCATTTTTAGTTGAGTCTAAAACTATTTCGTTTTTATTAAAATTTCTTTTACGGTATTGTTTAAGTATTTTATTTTTACAATATATATTTTTGTATTTTAATATTTGATTTAGTTAAATGTATAATAATATTAATAAATATAAATACAATCTATAGAAGTTTTTTGATTTTGTCTCCTTTTTTTTTGTTTTGCCTTAATTGTTATATAAAATTTTGATTTTTGCTCATTTCTTATAAACTACTTGTTTTGTTGTAAAGTTTCATTTGTAAAAACAAGAACTAAACAAAAAAGAATCAATGAAACAAATTAGTAAGGAATAAAACAAATTTCATTATATAATGAGTAAAAACAGAAATCTTTGGTGCTAGTGACGCTAGTCATCCTTATCGAGGGTTATTTATCAACCCAAATCCTGGATATTGCGGGTGATAGTGTCACCTTTAAATATAAACTAATAAACTCCTCCATCACTGATAAGCGTAATAAAACTAAATGAATTTTTATTCGCGAAATTTCGATAAATATTCCCGCCACGGTGAGGGTATAACAAATGCACGGCTTATCTACCGCCTGTTACATTCGATATGCGTGTGATCGGTTGCGAGGATATTTCCACCGGCATTCTCTGTTGAATTTCAAGGATAGCCGGGGAGCAACCCTTTTAGGATGTCTTAAGGCCATCTGCACGATTGTTTAAACTAGACGCACGCGTTACACACTTCATTAAATATGTCTTCTGTCCTAACCCTATCTAACCCATAACTTTTCAAATGAAAAATTCCGCACATTTTTCGTTAAAATATGAAAGAATTCAACCCAAAAAGGATTTCCTTACGTTTGCACACCGCACCCTGCCCCTCGACGGATGAAGAATGAACGGCAGTGAAATTAAAAAGGGGACATAGACAAGGGACCACGCGCCACGTCGGTGACACTTTTGGTATGTACACAAACGTAACACGACCGGCTTGTCTATTATGGATTTCAATAGTCCACCCTTATCGATAAGGGATCAAAAGGAAAAGAGTTAAATTCGTGAAAGGTATGTGACTAATCCATGAGCATGTGTGGAAGGGGTCGAATGGGAGGATAATGGATTCGTTACGGTTCATTGCTAAAATTTTTCCAAAAATTCTTAATTTTTGGCAATTTTTTTCTCAAAAACGAAGAAAAAAAGAAATTAAATGAAAAGAAACATTTTTCTTCTCGAAATGTTTAGCTAAGGGATGGAAAATGAAGGTCGACATGCGAGGAGAACTTAAAATTCAGCCGGCGACCTTGTGCCGTATAGGTCGACCGGAGGGTTGTGTTCGCGATTTATAAATAGTCAGAATTTTGTAGTGTAAACAGGCAACAGCGTTGCGGGTAATCCTTGGGACAGTGACACCAGCTGGCTGTGCGACAAATCCTTAGTATCCCTGCCAGGTTTTTTTTTCTTCTTTGGGTGATTTTTATTGATTTTATTGATGGAAAATGGGGTGAATTGAAATTCCATTTTGAATGTGAAAAACTTCAGAAAAAAGGAAAAAAAGCGACTGCAGTTTTTATTAGTTGTTCTGATGGCAGCCAAGCTGTGGCACATGCCAGTTTTAGATTTAAGGTTCCGGCGTTGACATGAAGACAGCCGAAGAACATTTCAGGGGTAAGGGTTCAAATCCCATTAATTATGAAAAAGGATTAAGGGACATATCAGCAAAAGTACCGTGTAATTAATGGATTAGTTTTGAGTAACAATTTCTGTGAGGGTCGGTTTATACTTTATGACCGAAAAGAAGGGCAGTATTTTGGAAGTATTTTTTTACCTATCATGTTGATCTGTTATTAAAGCGATAGTCATATAAATATGGGATTGATGGTTCATCTAAATTTTATTTTCTTACATATACAGGGTAACCCCCGGGGGAAGGAGAACTAAAAAAGTGTCTAACATTTTAAAATGTTGACAGTTCAATTGGGTCATCATGTCAGATATGTACCATTTTATACGTCAAAATAGTACATATTTGATAGGATAGCTCAACAGAACTGGCAATTTTCCAAAACTCTATGATATTTTATTGCTTAACTGATCTTAGTACACAGCAAATTTCAAGAACTACACAAAATGATTTTGTTTCATATTTCAATATGATCTCCTTTGGCGGGCACTGTGGCTCTCAGGCAGCCGATATTCCGAAGGTTTCGAAAAATGCAAATAGCTCAAACATAGTGCGATTTGTAGTAGGGCCATGATTTATTCTTCTGGCAGGTTATGTGGTAAGGTATCACCTCCCCTCCTTGCCCCAAAGTGGAACTTTATTTCCTGGACACCCACTAAAATAACCTATTAAGTATTTTTCAAAAACAAAACCAATCATATTTATATCTCAAATCTTTTTGAATTGAATCTATATTTCCATATCTCATTATAATTTTACAAAAATATTTTTTTTTATAAATCACCTTCCCTGTGACTAGGACCTTAGAATATGCTCACAACTAGACCAGATTGTTGCAAAAGGCGACTAAAGACTGAATGGTGTGCTCCCAATGCCTGGCCGCCCGTTGAAATATCCCATTAAGCTATAACTTCAGTGCAATTTTGTGGAGGAATCTTTGACCATCCTCGGATCATGGCTGATCATCATCACCATCGGCACTACAACCGGGAGCCGGTCTTGGCCTTATTTAGCAAGTCCTGAGGATTGTTAAATTTTCCATAATGATTTTTTTCCGGGCAAGGTTATTAGTGTTGCGCTAGAGGCTCCCCGACGGGGAATCGAACCCCGGTCCCCCGCGTGACAGGCGGGTATACTAACCACTATACTATCGAGGAGCCGATAGACCGATCAAAAAAGATTGGAACCGACGACAGGTTGGTCTCAAGATGAGAAGTCTTCGACTATGTTTCAGGTGGTTGACTGATGGTCCAGAGTAAAGTTAAGAGAATCGCATGATGTTAGCCTCTGAGATAAAAAAATGCTGGAGTTACGAGGGCAATTGGATGGGTTAGTGACTTTTTGAATATCTCGCACAGCAACTTTAAACACAACTCTTCCCAACTGCTGTCTATAAATAGACTATTGTCAAAGTTTGAGCAAACTGCGTGATTTAGTTTATGTTTGACAGCCATTGGAAGCAGACAACCTCGTGAATTGTAACGAAAATGGTAGAAGTGCATCTCGAGTGCTGATTAAGCATTATTTTTCGCCTAAAAAAAACCATTATCGAAACCAAGTAAAGGCTTGATAAATACCATGAGGTCTCTGCACCATCAATATCAGTGGTTAAAAGTGACGCCGAACGTTCAGGTCACCCAAAAGGGGTCGTCACGCCAGAAATCGTCAATAAAATCCATGGAATGATATTGAACGATCGGAGAATGAAAAGGCATGTGCTGGCTGAGGCTGTAGGTATCTCAACTGAGTGGGCACATCACATTTTACACGATAGTTGGATATGAAAAACTATCCTCCCGATAGGTGTCGCGATTGCTCGGACTCAACCATAAGCGCAACTGTGTGACCACTTCAAGGAAGTGTTCGGCGTTGTTCAGTCGCCGCCCAAATGAGTTTTTGCGTCATTTCGTCACCGTAGACGAAAACTGGATCTATCACAATACACTACAGAACAAGGAACAATCAAGACAGTGGGTTTCTCCGGGTGAACGTGCAACAAAGAAAGCTAAGGTGGGTCTGTCGGGATGTACGCGGTGTTATTCACATCGATTATCTTCAAAAGGTTAAAACAATCGCCGGCGAATATTATTCAGAGCTGTTGAATAGATTCGATATAGATTTGAAGCAGAAACGACCACATTTGTCGTAGAAAAAACTGCAGATTTCGTCAACAAACGGAAGGAGTTGAGGAATGTGATCCGCAAGAGTAAATATGACCATTCTTCTCCCTAAGGGAAGATTAAATAACAATCCACGGGGTAGCCCCCAACAGGATAGTCATGAAAAGACTACGCAACAACAGTCACATGCAAAAGAGTTAAAGTGACATGGCCAGAAAAATTGCTGTCCTCTTTCCGTAGTGTGATGAGATGGTGAGAGCGTAAGAAGAATGGAACATCACTGAAAGATAAATACCTCCCGTGACAACCGAAGAGGTGGGCTTGGGTACAAGGATTGTTAAAAAAAAACAAGATCCCGGGACTGGATGGTATTCCTAACGCTGTAGTGAAGACTGCTTTAACAAAAAAGCCGGAAGTCTTCAGCAGACTCTTCACGATCTGCCTCCAAACAGGACACTTTCCTCAACGATGGAAAAAATAGCGGCTTGTGCTTATACTAAAAGGAGTCAAGAATCCAGAAGCGACGTCGTCCTATCGCCCGTTGTGTATGTTGGACACAACAGGGAAACTGCTTGAGCGAGTAGTTGCCACTCGCCTGGAACAATTCACTAAGGGGACGTCGAGGGCTCTCTGAATGGCAGTATGGGTTCCGGTGTGCCGTTTCTAACAGATACACACACAATACACAAGCAAATAGTGAAGAACATCTAACGAAAATCTAATAAGAAAATGCATCAGAGCTGTATACCATAGCGATAACATAACAATTCCACATCATTTGAGTGTACTTGTGTTTAGAAACCGTGGTGTGCGATATCGCTCGCAATGTGGAGGCTAGAGTGCGATGGCTAGGGGGTACGAAAAAATATTGTGCCGTGGTGACTCTAGATGTTAAAAATGCATTTAACTCCGTGAATTGAAATCGGATTCTAGAAGCGTTGCACGATCTACAAGTGTCACACTACTTACTGCGAATACTAGGAAACTATCTTTCTATCTATAAAATAACAGCGGGTGTACCCCAGGGGTGTATATTAGGTCCGCTGTTATGGAATATCATGTATGATGGTCTGCTCAGGGTCAATGTACCAGAAATAGTAAGAATTATTGGGTAAGCAGATGATTTGACGATGTGGCCGTAGCTAAACATCTAGATGACCTGGAGAATACCAATCCAGAGCATTTAATGCTCGCTAGATATGACCGGACTGAAACTAGCCGCACATAAGACGGAGGCAGTTTTAATAAGCAGTCGCAAGAAAGGTAAACACGTTAAATTGGAAATAGAAGGACAAACAATCGCATCCAGTCGCTATATTAAATATCGTGGTGTTATACTCGACAACAGGTTGACCTTCAAGGAACACCTGGGAAAAGCGAGTGAAAAAACGGCAAGACTGTGCAGAGTTTTGGTGAGACTGCTACCAAATCTTGGAGGACCTTAGCTCCACGTAAGGATACTGATAACCAGTGTCAATAACTCAATTCTAATGTATGCAGCTCACATATGGGTAGGAGCGGCACAGTATAAGTCGTACATGAGGGGAGTGAACTCAGAACATAGGCTAGCATTATTAAGAGTCTGCTGTGTATTCCGAACGGTATCTGAAGATGCCATAAATGTCTTGGCCGGGAGGAAACCACTTGACATTGCAGCTAAAGAAAACGTAGCGTTGCATGTGGTCTCACAAGAGAACCGCTGGCAAATGTGGTCACAATTAGAGCATTAAGAGGATGTCAACGAAGTTGGGATTCTTCTACCAAAGGAGGATGGAACCACGCCATGATACCTGATGTAGAAAGCTGGGTGAAAAGAAAACATGCCGAGCTGAATTGACGCAGCTGATATCAGGACATGAATGGTTTCGGCAATATTTGTATGAGTATAAGCATGTCAATCTTCCACACTGCTTGTATTGCGAAGGCAAAATAGGAAATGCGGACCGTATTCACAGAGTGCGTGAGATTCGAGACTGAAAGAACGATTTTGGAGGGGCGTATGAGACGTACAGTTACTCCGACAGGGGTAATAGAATACATGCTAAGTTCTAAGCAAGCATTGTCCGTAGCAAATGTTATTCTATGTGACATGATGCAGCAGTTGCGTCGCGACAAGTGGAGTAACAGGTAAACTCCGTCCCGACCTGCGATGGAATATCTAAAAGAAAGTTCCGCGGGGATCAACGGAAATATGTGTCTGGAGGGAGGTGATTTTAGTCGGTAAAAATCCGGCGTGCCTCTGGATCGGCCAGAGGTATATTTTGAAGATTTTCACCACCCTACCGAAAAAAAAGAAACAATAAATTGACTTCTGTCAATGTTATGATCTTTTCCTTTTGGCACTTGTTATCTGTCACCTTAAGCTTGCTACAAAAACAAATTGATCGTTATTTTAGTTACAAATGTTAGTTTTCTGTTAATCTCAACATGCAGTGCAAAAAGGAGCATATTCGTCATATTATACATATCTATTTTTGTAAAGGAAAGAACGCAACACTAGGTGTTAAAAAGTTACGTGATGTGTACTGTGATAAACCCTTAAAAGAAAGACAGTTCCGAAATGGGTTTGATAAATTTCGTTTTGGTGATTTTTCCTTGAAGGAAGACCAACGCTCTGATCGGCCAACTGAAGTGGATGATGACCAAATCAAAGCGGATCGTCATACACTTGTTAAATGTTAAATGTAAAGTTAAATGTAGCGATACAACAATTGAAAATCATTTAAAATGTGTTGGATTCAAGCTCAATATTTGGGTTTCACACGCATTGAAAGAAATTCATTGAAATAACGCATCAACATCTGTGAATGGAATCTCAAACCCAATGAAATCCAATTTTTCTGGAAACGAATCAATACTAATGATGAAAAATGGGTTAGTTACGTTAACATCGATTGGAAACGATCATAGTCCAAACTCATTAAACCAGCACAAATCACATCGAAAGTTGATTTTAATTTGATTACTAAATACTGGAAAGATGTTGTATTTCACCATGACAGCGCTAGACCACAGATAATTTTGATCAATCGCCAAAAATTATTGGACCTTGGTTGGAAAGTTATGCATCCACCATATTTGCCTAAACTCGCACTAGTGGATTAGCATTTATTTCGATCTTTGTAAAGCTCGTTGAGTGCTAAAACTTTCAATGGTGATGACCCTGTGAAATCGTATTCGGATCATTTTTCTGCCTGTAAAAACCAGAATTCGAAAGGCGTGGAATCATGGAGGTTGCAGAAAGATAGAAGGATCCAAAAGGTCACCGATCAGAATGGAAAATATATAATCGATTAAAGTTGATTCATTGTATAAAAAAATAGGCAATCAATTACTTTCTTGCCAAGCCAATATCTTAAAAAAATCTTTTGCAGCTATTAAAAATGCAGAGTGACAACTAGAAGCTCAACTACTGGCAATAAATCAGAAAGGAGTGTAGCGATCCTAAATCACTACTCCCATCCAAATCCCCAATATTACCAATAATCCCATCCAAATCCCCAATACCTCCCATAATCCCAATCCAAATTCCATATTGAATCATATGAGCGATAAGTTAAACTAAAAGTTAATTTGTCGCACATTGATTCAATTTCACATTAACTTAACCCCAATCCAATTGAATCATATGCACGACAAATTTAAACCAAAGTTCATTTGTCGTGCATTGATCCAATTCTCAAAAATGGTGACATCATGAAATGCTTACTTCAAAATGCATTTCATGATTTCCCTTCCAGGAATTCATTCAAATAAATTCCTAGTCACTTCCCAGAACCCAATTCCAATTGAAGCACACGAAACCTTGCGCGTGCTTCTTGGAATTTTTACAATAAAAACGTTGACAAATCGCAACGACGAAAACATATAAAAGGACGGCACATTTCCATTTCGCGATCAGTAAGGTTCCAGGAGACAGAACCTACGATCGAATCGCCAGTCAAGTTCTAGGAGGCCGAAGCTATGCCGAATGAAAAATAGAGAATTGAATGTTCAAACCAAAAGAATCAAAATAAAGAAAAGATAGTACAACTCCAAGTTAAAACCGAATGTTTCACTTTCACTAGATATACTATTGCTGGGAAGCTTGCGCTCGCCGCTCGTCATTTAGTTACTCGGAACACTTTTAAATAAAGCAAAGGATCTTTGCCAACTCATGCGGCCCCCAACACGGAAACCTCAATGACGAATTAATTCAAGTGACTTAAAGGGAAAATAGCGTGCTTTATCCCGGAGTAACAAAGGATGTCCTGGAAGGAAACTCCGCCCTCAATCCACGGAACTTACGCACACCGAGTCTCCCCAACGCCCGCCAAAGGAAGTTGCGAGGGCACACCAAAGGAGGTAAGCCAAAATCCTTAGTTTAGGAATATAGCACCTTCAACAGGAGTCAACTTCCTTTTTATTTATTTATTTATTTATTTTTTTTTTTTTTAAATTCACTTCTCCCAGGAAAGACGAACCTATAGCGCTGATTCAGCGCTTTGAGATGTTATTTTTTCTTGACCGGGTCGATAAGCTAAGCTCTGAAAGATGCTGAAGGATTTCTCCCAACCATTTCACGAAACCTATAGCTTAATGGGGTGGTATTTTACCACACGGCTGGGCTTTGGAATTTACCTCATCATTATCATCATCATCATCATTATCGGCACTACAATCGGGATCCGGTCTTGTCCTTATTTAGCAAGTTTCGAGGCTTGTTAAATTTTCCATAATAATTTATTTCTACGGACAAGGTTATTAGCCTTGCGCCGTTTGGAATCTACCTACCTTTCAGTAATTGTCCCGAAGTGCACAATAGCAAGAGTCGTAGGTTGAACCTAGGTTCGCACAATCAAACGCACGACACAACCTGCTTACTCAACTCAGCCATTGAGGCGGCAAATGGATGTTAGGCACCACTTTGTCAGAAAAACTTTAAAGCCAGGTTACATCGAACTTGAAGACGTTCCTATTGAGACGAAGGGAGCTGACATCCTCCCTGAAACTGCTTGGTTTGCGGAAAATGGGCGATTCCAAAATGGAATTTCACTTGAGAGGGAGAGTTCGTGCTATACTCCATATTCGTGGTGTCTACAGCGCCATCCAATGACAGTATGAATTTGTTTACGAAGTATGTTTTTGCTTTCAGTTCGCTTGAGAGACTTGTGGGGCTTCTCTATATCACACGGAGAACCACCCCACAATTCCTACCTAACTTCGACCGCTAACAGCCCGTCACCATAACCCAAACCTGCTATAGCACACATTCGCATCTTGCAAAGAATACACTTCCCAATATGCCCAGAATCCATTTCCCAACCTGTAATAAAATGCATTTTCAAATTTACAACGGAATATTAATCATCCCCCTCAACTACATCAAACCGCATACATTTTTGCAAAAACCACTTAGGTTAATTTCTCACTTAAATTATATTTCCCGCTTGCAACCAAGCCGCACTAATTTCCCCCGAAAACCATTTCGGTCCCTATTCTACCTAAAAGACGTAAAACCACATCAATTCCCCCTTACTGGCAAGTCAAATCGAAACAACCATCGCAACGACCAAAACCCATATTCCTTTGTCTAACCGACAACTCATGCCCATACTTGGTCGTGTTTCCAAAACCGATTTCTCCGTATAAATAGCGACAGAGAAATCCAATTCAGCCTGTACGGCAGTAATTCGCTAAAACTATATTCCCTATGCACGAATAGCAACCCTTTTCAAGTTCCTAGTAAGTGGCAGCGAGCATACTTCGCCATGACTCAACTGCCACGACACCCTGGATGAATTCTCGCCTTCATCATTATTAGTCGCACGCATACATTTTAGTCAGTTTACACTCCTCAAGGAGGCACACGTCACCGGTCGGAAAGAAGAGTTAATACGCGTGTGTTGAAGTCGAGGATTTGGAGAGTCGTGAGTCGGAGAGTTAGTGTGCGTGTCTTAAAGTTTGGACTTCTTAGGGTGGCGAATCCAACTTCCGAATGAACTTAGAAAGCACAAACCTCCAGATGGAATGGGAGGACATCCGTAAGAACCATGAAGAGATAGAACGCCTGGCCACTCCAGAGATGACCAGCGGCCACCACTACTTCGTGGACCGATTCATAGATCAAGCCGAAAAGATCTATCTGGACAAGGCCACAAAGTTTGTTGAGGCAAGGAACGCCCTCACAGCCGAACGTCCGGCCGCATACAAGACTGATACCGACACCTTGTATCCACCCAACAGTCGGTTGCTGCCATTGATGTCGCAAACACCTTGGTGGCCGGGAACTCCTTCAACACTTGGCCTGCGATTGCCGCATGGCCATCCATCCAGATTGCCATCACGGATGATGCACCCGGAAAACCCCCATACGGACAACAATGGCGTGACGACAGACACGAAAAGGTCAGCCAAGGCAGGTTCTGTCAAAAGCAAGACAGCCAAAGGAGGAACGGTCGAGAAGAAAACCGATCCGAAACCTAAAACTAACGCAACCAAGCACATCAAAAAGGTTTCAGAAGCAGTGAAAGAAGTGCAAATTGCAGCAGCACCCCCCGCCGCTAAAGCGATACCACAAAAGAAAGCTTATTTCAGCAAGAAGGCACCAGCAGCTGCCAGTGCACCAGCACCAGCGACGACAGATGCCAAGAATTCTGAGGCACCCAGCCCAGGAAAAGAGCCTGCTGCAGAGAAACCCGCCAAGCAAGGCAATGATGCCCAACTCCCGAGACTGCTCGAGGCTCAATTCGCGCTCGACCCAGTCTCCCCCATTAAGGCAAACGACTCCGACCAAGGCAATGATGCCTAACTCCCGAGATTGCTCGAGGCTCAATTCGCGCTCGACCCAGTCTCCCCCATTAAGGCAAACGGCGCCGACCAAGGCAATGATGCCCAACGACCCCCCCCCCCCCCCCCCCTGTGACATCAGCGACCCTCATTCCGGCAGCACATAGACGAGAACCGCACACACTCCCAGTGAGTATGCATCAGCAGGCCGCCGACCAGAGTGCCGCCTGCCCACCGATCAAATCAGCCCATGTCCCGATGTTCGGACGAACGCAGAAACACATGGCCGTTCCTCGTGGGTTGCGAATTTACAACTCCAACCCAAGGGAACTGGCCTACCCGGAACAATGCGCACCGAACAAGAACCACGTATGCACACATCAAAACAGAAATGCCCAGCTTGGCGGGCGGCGCTCCCCAGCATCCAGGGATCAACCGCATCCCCGCAGTATCGGTACATTACTTTCGACTACCATCCATTACGTGGTCATTGATCGTGGGTTGCGAATTTACAACTCCAACCCAGATCAAATGGTCAGGTCTGCGACCAAGGGTACCAAACACCGACGACGGACCTCGTGTCGTCACCAACACTGTATTCATAATCAATTCAGGGCGGGCCGCTCTATACAGACTTCCGCCTCAATAGAATTCCAAGGCCCTGGGCCTCCGTCTTCTGCAACAAACGGATTCGCAAATGATTGGCGAATGCAGCTGCAAGCAATTACCACCAAGTCAGCTGAAAAGGAACCGCACCACTCCCCAGTAAGTGAGAATGCCTCAGCAGGCCGCCGACCGCAGCGCCGCCTGCCCACAATCGGAACCGCATCCTATTCAAGATAGTGAGCACCAACAGGCCGCTGACCGAAGTGTCGCCAGAGATTATCCCGGCCCATGCCCTGATGCATGGACCAGCGGAGCCCCACGGAGACAATCGCCATGCATAGTCTGTGGGGCACACCACTACATCTTCGTTTGCGATGGGTTTCGATCCCTCACACCTGTTCATCGGAAGTCTATAGTACGCAGGAAGAAACTGTGCTTCAACTGCTTGGGTCGCCATCTCAGACGCGACTGCCTCTCAAAGGAGGTGTGCCGGCAGAGAAATAGGAGACATTGTCGACGTCTACCCCGGAGGCCACGAACGAGGCACATGCAATCAACCACCACCGACCACCTGCGTGAACCAACCATCGGACATGTCTCTCGCCCGCTGGACTGTCGCAAGGACAACGGGCAATTGAAGAGCCAGCAGCCAACATACAGCTATCGCCATAGACCAAGGAACACGCAATGCCCCGTTTGGCGGGCGGCGCTCCCCAGTATCCATGGACCGACCGAGTTCCAACCGCTGCATCTGAATGAACGCTGCGGCCTCACCCGCAAAGGTACGCATCGTTCCGGCCGCTAACTTCGGACGGGCGCCAATGGACGCAGCACTCGTCATCACCACTAGTTGTCTGGATGGAGTGAGACCAATTACCAGTCAGCAGGTGGTCACTGACCGTGAGTTGTGACCTTACAACTCCAACCCAGATCACATGGCCAGCTCCATGACTACAACAGAGAACGGCCTCCAGCGCCGAAAAGGACTAATCAGCATCCTTCAACTGGAGGAGGAACCCCCCGACCAACCTCCGGACGATCATCCGCTGGAGCCAAATGATTCGCCAATGATCGGCGAAGGCGGGCGGAATGTTGCGAATTCACTGGATGCAACCAGCGAAGTCGCAATGGAATGCTGCCCTTGGCAACAATATAACAAATGTCAGCAACTAGCTGACATAATCGAATTTGGTTGTCAACCAATAACAAACCTTTGACTCCTTCTTCGTAAAACTTCAAGCGACACGGTTGCAATATTTTTAATCTGTGTAAATCAAGTTCATCCTAGAAATAAACCAAACCAATTGTCAATAAGATCAAACCAACCCGTATTATTATTCCATTGGATGAGGATTAGTTGCTTGGAATTGCTGCTCCACATTTAGGTATTTTTTTCCTTTCACTCATTAACTATATCAGTGTTTCAGAGCAACATCGCTGCATGACAGAAGACATCAAATGAGATAAATCTTCCCCGACGACATTCCTCGGTCGGCGGAAATAACAAAGATCTTCTCCGACGACATTAGTCGGTTGGCAGAGATCATACAGATTTTAAATGCGATAGTTGTGGTCAACGACTCCGTCTACTTTTGATTACAAACCCATAAAATCCTGTACGATGAGAAGGCGATATATTTTCGAAAGTTTTTTACCCCATTTTCTTTCCTCTGTACCGCAATTGTCCTTATAATAACTTTCAAATTTAAAATTTAAGACCACTAGAAAAACCATATTCTTCACTGTTCAAGCAATAACAAGTTAGACTTCAACCCTGTTAGGAAACAGAAACTGAATCAGGCTTCACATCTGCAAACCATAACCCCTTTCTTGTGGTTTAAAAAGTCATTCGGATTTTAAATGTAACATTTGTAATCAAGGATTGTGTCACAAATCTTTTATCTATTGTTGACTCCAGGTGTTTAAAGTTGTGTATGACAAATTAGCGAAGTATTTTTGAAAATCTTTTTATTCCGTTTTTCTCCTTCTTCGCCACGATTGTCCTTTAAGAAATCTTCAAAAAGAAAACCGAAGAGTACCAGAAAACCCAAAGAAAACTTTTACATCCTTCGCAGTCAGAGAAATTCCTATAAAGTTGAAAACAAAAACCCAAAGGCAATATATCTTTACAAAAGCTACACATGTGGTACACTTCTTTCCACTGCCTGTCGAGAGTGAAGGAATTGAGATAATGGGTTCAAAGGAATGGTGGGCGGTCTAACACTCTGTCCGAAGCCAGTGGTAGTGTTTTTAGACTGAACCAAGCAAAAAATGTAATTTTCATCTGTTTTTTTTTTTTTTTTTTAGTTTTATTTCCTTTTCTCTCAAACTCAAATAAGAAAAAAGTTTTTCTGACCTTAGAAAAAAAATGGGGAAAGATAGTGTGACTGTATGTGTGTGTGCCCTTTCAGTTCAATCTTCTTGTCGGAAAGTAAACCGTGCGGATGGGTGGGTGGCGGTAGTAGCTAACGACTGGTCGCCTGGTTGCTGGTTTCTGGTTAGTTAAAAGGGAAAACCTAATTGGGAGACAGGGCTAGAGAATGTATGAAATACTATAAATCGCCTACACACTTGAACGCATACAAGCGTATGTGCGTTTGTACAATTTGAAGTTAAATAGAGTTGAAAAGGTCGACAGCAATGAAAAGTTTGTCGGTGGGTACAGAATTGTGGATACTTTGAAGGGTGGTAACTAAGAGAAAGTGTTACAAATAGAGGGCGGGTTGATATGTGAACTCTAATAATCAAAAGTTGTGAAATTTATTGGACAGGGTACAAGTGAATTCACTCTCAACAATGTGCCTCGCTTTTGCTCGTCGTTGTTCTTGGCATCCAATATAACTCTTTACAATTAAGAATCAATATTCTTGATTGAATTGTACTCCCTTCGAGGAAGTTAACTTTTATTGAAAGCCTTTTCAAATTGATAGCTTTTCATATCGAAGGACATTTTGATGAACTCACTCATAGAAGAAGATTGACTGACGAATACGGTCTCTTCGTGTAAAAAAATCAGACAGGAAAGTAAAATTCAAAGACATAACAATAAAGATACACTTGGTTATGGGAGGCAGAAGAGCACAGGACGAGGAGTTTATATTCGGAGGTGCCAGTGAAATGTGAAATCAAATTCAATGAAGTGATAAGATCCATTTTTGGGTCGTTTTTTTCCTTGTTTTTCCTGTTGTTTGCCTTCTCCTACTTGTTCTTGTTCTCCGTTACCATTCGTCTCATTTTTCTATCCAATTATTATTTATACTTATTTTGGTAGCATCTTGGTTCCTCCAGATTGTTGGATACATTTTATGTCCTGACTGCCTTATAGTGTATCTCATTCGGATTGTGATATAAATTAATATATGTAACATACATACAACTGTGTAATGCGATTGATATGTGTTGTATTATTATATTTCATTTTTTTTTTGTGTGGGAGGGCGATCGGAACGAACCTAGAATACTCGCATTTTTATTCGTTAGATAATATTTAATAGAAAATTTTTATTATACGAAGGCGTAAAAGTTACGCATATTCACAACTTGCAACACCACGCACACCGATGCTTATCGTAATTGTGTGCGTGTGCCCATGATTATGTATGAGAATGAAATTTCTGATTATTTCCTTCGCATAATATTAATAATCACCATGGAGAAAGTGACGAAGGAAAAAAAGGAGCAGAAGCAAAAAAAAAAAAAAAAGAAGTAAAATAATAATAAAGAAATAAATAAAACCATACGTAGAAAAATTAAGAAGAGAGATGTATATCATTTGTGGCAACAGCACCATCATCCTACAGTGATGCTTTAACTCGCCTTCGGTAAAGGATATCCGTTAAAGGACAATCAAAGCATTAGGTGGCAACTATCATATGTGGCTGAGGGTGACACACTCCGAGGGGACTGCGTATCTTGCAAATAAGCCCAGCAACAAACTAATGCCTGTGAATGTGTGCAATTTTTATTTAGATTCAATATAAATGGGTGATTGTGGCCGGTCTCCACCATTTCCGTCGCCCCACTCCATTCACGTTTTCCCGTCTAATTCGTATACTTGTGTATGAATGAAATGGCTTTTCAATGGTGCCCAAGGAGAATATGCCAGTTTACCCGATATCCTTCGTCGTTGGGTGTCATTTAATATGTTCACTAGCGGTGGGGGTAAAATTTAATGAAAATGAACGACAAAGATGAAAAAAAGGAGGCAGAACGAAGATAAGGGAAATAGAGAATTTTCATTAAAGTATTCATGATTCGGAGGGGCGGGTTTGGATAATTTATTTTTGCACATGCTTAATGGAGATATTATTTTTTTCGACCTAATGTGGTTTCGTTTTGTGTTTTTACGATTACTGAATTATAAGGCTTGCAAATTGGAAACAATTTGTTATCAGAAGAAATTCTTGAGCGCTCCCAAATCTCATAGAAAATTTAAGTTTACTGTTGAATGCGTACCCGAACTTTCAAGAAAATTACTATACGTTAGATCATCACAGGATGCATTCTTTGGAAAAGGTTTTACATTTTTTCTTGCACTTTATATAAGTCAAGTGGCATTTTTCTATTACAATACATTACAATATTTAGATCAATCATCAACATGTGTGGTCTGAACTTTAAATTATTCCCCAAGCAGCTTTCCAAAAAAAAAAAAAAAAAAAAAGAAAAAAATCTACGAAAGTACGAGGGCAGGTCAATAAGTTTTTAGAAAAAGATAGAAAAACTTTTTTTTTATGTTTTGGAACATAATCTCCTTCTAGTTCAATACACTTTGACAGAACTCCCTCCAATTTATTTAAGCCTTCAGAACAGTAGGATTGTGGTAGTTTCTCAAAATAAGCATATGTGTGTGCGCTGACCTCCATATTTGATGTAAACCGTTGTCCACTGAGCCATTTTTTTTTAAATTTGAAAATAAAAAGAAGTTACTTGGGCCAGATCTGGTGAATACGGTGGGTTGTATCAATTCAAACTCCAATTCCTCAATTTTAGCCATTGAAACTGTGCACGTATCCCTTCCTGCATTATCCTAGAGAAAGAGAACTTTTGTTTTTTTCAAATGAGGATGATTTTCTTTTATTTTCTCATTTAGCTAACCTAATGATGACGCATAATACTGTCCAGTTATGGTCTGTCCCAAATAGTCTGTTTTCTAAATAGTCAATGAAGATAATGTCACGTGCATGTCAAAACACAGCAGCCATAACCTTTACAGCTGATTTCACCGTCTTTGCCGTCTTTGGAGTCCGTTCGCCGTTGTTACGGACTTCGCGTTCATGCCCTGGCCCAAACCCCACAATCCTCATGAATTCCCCCTCTCTATCTGTAAAAATAGTCAATTACGTCAACTAGCTAATTTGCATAAACTACTTTATGCAAATTCGACCTGGCAAGAAAAATAAAAATAAAAGGCGTTGGCGCCAGATAAATAATAAAAAAACGTCAAGGGCGACAACGAAAAATAACTCAGTCGAGAAAAATTGATCGAAACGAAGACAATACGTAAAATCGAAATACAGAAAAAGTAGCTAAGCGTAAGTGACATAATCACCGCGAGTGAACACACACCGGGATTACATACCATGCACCCGCAGTTACGGTACATCACCGGGATTACCAATCCATCTGTGAACAGGGGGAATCAAGAACACAACTACCTCTGCAACAGGAATACCAGTAACAACGACGACCGACGAAGAGGTTTGTTTAAAACTTAAGGCCCAAGTAAGTCACCGTTAAATTTATAACCATTAATTATATACCCCTATCTAGTATATTATTCAAATTGTTAAATTTTACTACACACCTTTAACAATCCACTGTGTTGACTGTTCTTTCGTCTTGGGAATGTAGTGATGTATGCATGTTTCATCTACAGTTAGTATTCCGCGCAGAAACTCATCTGGGTTGCGACGCATGCGCTCCAAAAGAGCCTTAGAAGACACCACGCGGTCGAGTTTGTTGTCAGGTGAGAGCAAGTGCGGCAGCCATCTCGCAGATATCTTTTTCATACCCAATTTATCAGATACTTACAAGATATTTATTTATTGTATTTGACAGACAACTAGTGAGGAATGATGCTTACTAAAAACAGACCATTAGCGATGCAATGAGCGCCATCTATTAGAATTTCTAAGGATTTATTGACCTGCCATCGTATGATTATAACCGAGAGAAGAAAGAGAGAAATATCCTTCACAAAAAAGGTGATATAGTCCAATTCTGTATCGATCTATTAAAGGCAATCTAACTTGATACTGATATCGTGAAATCAATTGTAACTAGGGACGGGATATTGTGTTTAGAATTTGAAACAAAGCGACAAAGTTGCAGCCTGTTCGAACACATAAAAGGCTTTGGAGCAATAGTGCTCCAATCCCACCGAGGTCAACAGAACGAATTTTGTTAGGATCAGAAGCGCATGCGTCGAAGCGATTGATACCACGAAGAAGGCTTACAACGACAGAATGACCAATACACTCCTTGAGTGCCCAACTGGTTCGCGTCCCTTCTGGTCAATGGCAAAGGCTGTCACTTCGCTCCCACATCCTTTCCTCCGTTGGTGATGGGCAGCGCGACACTAATCACAAATTCAAAAATACAGCTAATGTGTCCGCGAATTTATTTTCCACAGATTCAAACGATGGGATATGAGTTTCCGCCCACATACTATTTAACGTATTCTACGTGGGTTGGACTGTAAGAAGGCAAGTGTTCTAGACGGAATATCAGCAATAGTCCGCAAGAACTGTGTTCCAGAACTGTCACTGATTTTTGGCAGACTCTTCCCCTTATATTATGCACGGAGGACATTTCCTACCTGCTGGAAAACTGCTCGAGTTCAGCCAATCCTAAAGAGGGGGACAAAGTGTCTCGCACAAAATTACCGGCCGATAGCATTGCTGTCTATGTTATCGAAGATGATGGAAAAGGTCATCAATGTCGAATTAATTAAGTATTGTAGATGCAGTGCCACGGACTTCGGAATCAATACGGATTCCGTGTCTAAAAATAGCTGCCGTATAAACCCAGCTCTATTCGGCGATGACATCTTCGAAAAGTTTCGAAGTTGATCGTAGCCAAGTTTCTTCGCTGAGACAACGGCATCGATGAACGGAAGTAGGGGAGGGGACTCCGAACGAGACAAGTCTTGACCCTCGTCTCGAATACCACTTTAGCCAGTTAGAACGAATTTGGATTTCGTGTTTGACGCAAAAATTACGGTCGCCGTCTGTTAACACAGTTTTTTGATCGTGATAGAGTTTGTTCAGTTTTTGCCGGTTTTGTGCTGAATAAGTGGCCAGAGTCTTTAAAGACAATTCAAATGTAAAACCGTAGAATAACTAGTGTTTAGAGTTTGGTCCCCCGCTTGGTAGAAACCTGGTGCGGAGGCTTAAACTACAATGAATCACTCAGGCTATGCTGACGGAAGCATACGCTTCCAGTAGGGTCACCCATGTCAGACAGGGTAGCGAGGAGTAACCCACAAAGATTTACCACCCCTAATCCAGGGTCTTACGCGTCACCGTGCCCATTGGATAGTTTGCTGCCAGTTGTATACCTCCTGTATTATAACGGCGCTCCTTGATAGTATAGTGGTTAGTATACCCGCCTGTTACGCGGGAGACCGGGGGTCGATTCCTCGTCGGGGAGCCTCTGGCGCAAGACTAAATGACCTTGCCCGGAGAAAACAAATCATTATGGAAAATTTAACAAGCCTCAGGACTTGCTAAATGAGGTCGAATCAGAGCAGTAAGCAGACCTTACCATGTCGAAGAGGGGTTCTGATATGGGGGACCGTTTGAAATTTATTAATAACCGAATGTTGGTGCTAAAAATACAGGGTCCATAGTACAATTATGTATTTATAAACGTACAGGCCCCAACACAATCTTCTGACGAAGAACGAAGGTCATGCTCTACGAGACACTAGAGGAAGTATTTGATGGGATGTCGTCATTCGATGTTAAAATCCTCCTCGGGGACCTCAGTGCGAAAATTGGAAAGGAAGACATCTTCCTACCAACTATAGGTAAAGAAAGCCTACACGACGTTTCAAATGATAATGGAATCCGAATTATAACGTTCGCAGTGTCAAAAGATCTGGTAGTGAAAAGCACGATGTTCAAGCACAAGCAAATCCATAAAGCCACATGGATATCACTCGATGGCGAAACGCCTAACCAAAAAGACAACTTCCTCATAGGTAAAAGACACCACTCGAATATCCTTGACGTAAGATCATATAGAGGAGCAGATTGCGACTCCGATCATCTTCTAGTGATGGACAAAATAGGGAGTCAGCTCGCAGCAAACCCACATGGGCAGTCACGGGAGACGAGCAAAAAGTTCGACAACGATAAACTAAAAGACCTACAGAAAAGGGCGGAATATCAAGACGAACTGACGAATAGATTTATCATCCTAGAGAATGGGAGTAGTGAGGAAGAGGAAACCAATAATCTGGGCACTAAATGAGCATCGATCAGAGACACAATCAAACAAACAGCACAACAGGTATTAGGATTTAAGAAAACAATTAAGTCCAAACCTTGGTTTGACGATGAGTGCAGGGCGAAGATAGAACAACGTAAACACCTCAGAGTGATCCACTTAGAAATACATAACGAAGTCAACGCAGAAAAATACGCGACAATTCGGGAAGAGACAACGAGACTTTTCAAACGCAAACAAAAACGGGAATGGGAAAAGACTAGGATCGAAAAAATCCTAGAAAATGCCAGAGCAAAGAATTTCAGAGGTATGTATGCCGGCATAAATTCAATTAGAAATGGTTACCAAGGGAGAGCCAAAATAATCCGAGACACAAACGGCTCTCTGGTCACAAAAACAAACAATATCGTGACAAGATGGAAGCAGTACTTTGAAAACCTGCTCAATGTGCGCACCCATCAACCACAAATAAACGCACCAGACGTACATACAGCCGAGCCCCAGATCCCAGAGCCCTCTTTCGACGAAGTTGTAGACGCGATAAATCGACTGAAAAACAACAAGGCCCCCGGAATCGATTGCATACCGGCCGCTCGAAAGATCCACCAACTGGTTAAAATAATATGGGACAAGGAAGTTATTCCGGAAGAATGGAAAACCGCAATAGTCATCCCCATTTTCAAAAAAGGGCGACAGATCTGACTGCGAAAATTACAGAGGAATATCATTGCTCCCAATCACATACAAAATATTCACAAATGTCATACTGGCAAGAATCACACCGTACGCAGAAGAAATATTGGGAGTTTACCAATGCGGATTCCGTCGGAACCGGTCAACAAGCGACCAGATGTTCACAATAAGGCAACTGCTGGAAAAAAAGTGGGAATACGGAGAGACGGTTCACCACCAAGCCTACGACGCAGTCGCAAGGCAAAGACTGTACCATATTGTGGTTGAGCTGGGGATCCCGAAAAAATATGCCGCCCTCATTCAAATCTGCATGAACGAAAACAAAGGGAGAGTTAGAATAGAAAACCACCCCTCAGAACCATTTGAAATCCGGGACGGACTAAAACAAGGAGAGGCCTCTCACCATGCCTTTTTAACCTTGTCCTCGAGTATGTTATCAGAAAGGTACAAGACGACAACATGATCGGATCATCCCTGAACGGGGTCACACAAGTGCTCGCATATGCGGATGACATGGCCGTTCTGGGTAGAAACTGCAAGTAAAAACACTGAAATCATCATCCAAGCAGCAGAAGAGGAGGAACTAGAAATAAATGAATACAAAACAAAATACATGATTACGGCGAGAGCAGGTGGATCTCAGGGAACACATATAAATGCCAGGGGCAAGATATTTGAAAAAGTTAAAGAATTTAAATATCTGGGAAAAATATTGACGGCCAGTATCGAAATGTCGAGGGAAATTAACAAAAGACTACACTCCGGCAACGCTAGTTGGTAAGGGGTAAGTAAACTGCTGGAATCCAAACTGCTATCACGTAATATAAAGCTCCGTGTTTATAGAACCATAATCATGCCGATTGCTCTATACGGATGCGAAACATGGGCTCTCACAAAACGGGAAGAAAACAAGTTCCGCGTATTCGACAATACAGTTTGAAAGGGTAACTTTGGCGGTAAATATGACGAGGAGGCGGGACAATGGAGGAAGCTCCGCAACCGCGAATTGGAGGAGCTATACCGCAAACCTACAATAGTGAGAGTCATCAGATCGCGAAGATTAAGATGGGCCGGACAAGTGGCGCATGGGCAACGATAGGCCCGTGCGTAGAATTCTTGACGGTAGACCAACGGAAAAGAGACCGACAGGACGGCCGCGATGGAGGTGGGACGACAATGTTAAGTTTGACCTTGAGGAGATCGGATCAGATGGTCGAGCGTGGAAGGAGAGTGCACAGGACAGGGAACGATGGCGGAGTCAAATTGGCGAGATCATGTACTTCCAAGTTCCTACAGGCCAATAAATAGTAATAGTTTAAGAGTTTGGGTTTTTAAATAATTAATTTAAAATTATTGAAATAAAAGCATTGTTGATTCAATTATGAATGAACGAGTTTCAGAATTTGAGGAAGAGGAATTTTTGTTTTCGCGGACTTTATGAGCCATGATATGAACCAAGATAATATTCAATTCAAAATGATCCGCACTGAAACAGGTAATCCCTTCGTTGAAGATAGTGTATGCCAAATTGCAGAAAATCCTAAGACATCCAATCGGACAAACTAAGCTTCACGCGTAAGGGAAGGATGTAGACCAATATAATATTCAATTCAGAATGATCGACACCGAAACAGGTAATCCAATCGCTGAAGTTAATGAATTTATATCTAAGAAAGTCGTGCGGGATCCGGTCAAACGGACTAAGAAATCAACGTACTCCCGGGGCCAACATCGAGACTCTACGAAGACCATCTACCCCAGTTGCCTGAGACGGCATCGAATAAGTTGTTGGAACGTAATCTAAATGGCCACCGTGTACTAAATCAGAAGTCCAGCATTTTAAATTGTGCGGTTCGGCTTGGAGGACAGAATGCACGTGAAGCAGTCGAAAATTTTATACGTGATCTAGTTTCTTACCAGAAAGTCTAGCACATCAGAGACGCGGACGCATTGAGCGAGATCTTGTACGAGAGGAGTGGGCTCTACTGGCCCAACTACCACCAGAACATCACTCTGAAGAGGCAAACATTGACATATTTTATGAATTGCAAGACCATGATAGGACAACTGTGAGTACCCCTTTTGTGCATACCTTCGTTGACAGTAACAAATATATATATATATATATATATATATATATATATATATACATATATACATATATATATATATATATATATATATATATATATATATATAACATAATATTGTAAACACAACCATTTTATTAAACACAACAGATGTAGCCAGATCGACTCTTTTAATCGGGATCTGGATAAGGCCAATATCGTCGACTTCAATGCAACGAAAACACGATATACAACATTCATAAAAAAAGTGGATCATCGGTACCACAGCTGATGATGAATGACCAGGCTCTCGACTAGGTCGACTGCGCCTACCTCCTTAACTTAATTCCTCTGAACACAAACCCTCGAAATACGCGCAATCCACGCCTTCTCAACAGTCCGTCTCACCGAACCTCTTATGGTCTCAATGAACCCCTTTCGCGGATGCTGAGAAATGTCAATTCCAATTCCATCTTGTTCGACTTTGACCTCTGTACCCATACTCTCAAGCATCGCCTCCTTAACCATTCTCACCACTAATCTTAAGCGGCGGAAAGCTTGAAGTTGCCATTTTAGAGACAAAAAACATTTTACTCCGGCCCGACTTTTTCTTCGATATAAATCCCGAATTAGACTCGCGCTCGAATATTGCTCTTATGTTTGGAGCTCTGCTACTGAACATACCCTCAACCTACATGAGAGTGTACAGAGACTAGCGACCCGCCTGATCGGAGACACGGCACTGACGTCGTTACTACAGCCACTATCACTTCGAAGGCGCGTAACTGACCTCTGTCTGTTTTACAGATATTATCACGGGTGCTGTTCTTTGAAGATTCGTGGTATAGTTCCGCGCAATTCGGATTATATGCCCTCCACGAGATAATCCGAAGGATCGCACGACTTTGCGGTTCACCTTCCGACGGGATGAACATCTCTGCATAAGAACTCGTTCCGTTCGTGAGCGGGAAGCGTGTGGAACTTCCCCCCCGCGCGAGTGCTTTCGGAGCGTTACAGCCCATAATTGTCCAAGAAGAACTGCGACGGTTATTTGGTGGCACCTTGGGGCGCCCTGTAGGTCGTCTCCCATGAGAGATATATAAATATATTGTGACGCATATGACAATCAGTACTAGAATATTCTAGAAAGTCCGAAACAAAGTACTAGAATATTCTAGAAAGTACTGGAAAACTGGAGACAATGAACAGTAGAAAATTCGAGGCTATGGAACGGACGGAAACGAAACGCCGAATCAGAATGAGGAAACGGTATAAATACGCCGCACGCAGGTCGAGAAGGGAGCAGTTCCCCGCCCCGCGGACGGGAGAGTAAACCAATATGCTATGGGGATGACGTCCTGGTGTACACGTCAACCAAAGGCCCTAACCTCGCAACAAATCGACTCAACCGTCACTTGGACGAACTGTATCAGTATTACAGTCGATGGAAAATCCGACTTAATCCATCCAAAGCAGTAGCCATAATTCTGAGTAGTAAACACTCCCAACCTACTTCTCGATATTCACAGAATATTCGAATAAAAATGGGAGATACTACGATTAGACCACAGGACAAGATGAAATATCTCGGGGTCACTTATACCCCAAAAATGAATTTCATCAAACATGTGACCCACATTCTCCAAAGGGGCCATGGTCGGTCTAAGCAACTGCACAACATCCTGAAGTGGAGGAACAAAGTTGACACCAAAGTTAAGCTTCTCTGCTATAAGCAGCTAATCCGATCTGGAATATCGTACGCCTTTCCCATATGGTCCTGCGTATCTTCGGCTCAAATGGAAAGACTTCGGGTTTTCGAAAGGAAACTCCTCAGAAGATGCACCAATCATTCTAGAAGGCCTGACGGTCGTCATTACCCCAACTCTCACCTATACGAAGGCGCCTCCATTACCCCTATCGACGAGTACTTGCTTCAATTAGCATATAAGTACCTCGAAAACATTCAGAACAGCGAGAACCTACTTGTACGGGACTCCTGCGTTCTTGACCCTTCTCTCTTTCGATCTCTTCGGATCAAACCCCCACAATTTCTTCTTCAGTACAAAACTGAAGAAAGCACCCTTCCCAACAACATTCCCCTCTATAATAGAGGATTCCTGGACCCATCCCATAGGGTCTACTATTAACAAACCACACACACGAACGCACAGTACAAGACGACACAAACACAAACATATACACCGACCAAAGCGCAGATTATCAGACGCCAAAGACGTGATCTGCGTTCACTACCGCACCCAAGACCTACCGGTCTTGTACGATTTCTTTCCCACCATCCCTCTATAAAAGTAGTTAGAGAACACTCGGACTAACACTGTCCACACTATCCTTGGATACCCCCCCTTTTTCTCTTTTCTTTTCAGAGATCGCGAGACCGAGCCCAACATCCTCACGGATGTGGGTGATTCTGGTTATCGCAAGATGACCAGAAGTCAGAGACAAGATGAAGGACACATATGTCCTGTCTCGCTAAATTCGGCCTTCTCGCCACAATTTTTTTTTTTTTTTTTTTTTTTTTTTTTTTTTTTTTTTTAGAAGGGAGCAGTAAGAAGTAAGAAGTAAGAAGTAAGCAGTAAAAAACGCGATAAGTACGGAAGCGATAAGTCAAGAAATCGTTAAGTGTACGGTAAAAGTAACGGTTGTTATTAACGGACTAATAAACTAATAAAGTGTTACATTAATTCAAAATCGATTTAACGGCTCTTATTTATTAAAAATAATTAATCCAGCGAACCTTAAGCCCGCTACAATTAAAAAAAAAAAAAGGGGGGGGGGGGGGCAGGGGGCTTCCTCCAGGGACCCCAAAGGCGGCAAACGAGGGGTTGGGTATCATGGACCTGAACGGAGTAAAGTCTCTCCTTTAGATAGGAGGACATCCGTTTCAGAAATCCAGGTTCGAGGCCTACGGCGGATAATTTGAAGAGGATTAGACTGTGGGAGATATTGGCAAATGCTTTACTGACATCAGTTGAGACCAAGTCGACCTTGTTACCGTGCTCTCGTGCTGACTTAACAAGGTTAGTTGTAGTTGATCGACCATTGACAAAACCATGTTGCTTTGGTGGGAGAAGCTTGGCTTTTGTCTGTCTGTCTTTCTTACTTACTTTCAATTTCCGAAGGCAATTAGTTTTAAATATGCCGCAGCAGGTTATTTACTTTACGGAGTAAAGACGATTCAATGTAAGTTGGAACTTTTTTTCTCTACGATTTCAGTTAAAACTTCAATCGCATTTTTCTTGAAATTCTATTTTTGAAATCGGTTGTTATGATTTCTCAAAAAGTTATGCATGGAGTTTGCTCAACTTTTATACACTTCTTCAAGATAAAATTATCTTGTCCTTGGATCAAGGATTCTTTTTCTTTTTCCAAAAATAATTTTACAGGGCAATACGACTGAGAATTAAGCGCAAATTATACCAAAAAATATAATTTTTTTCACATCTACGGCAAAAACTCAAATTTTAATATTTTGTTCTTCGTCCAGGCACGAGCTTTACAGATCTACTAACAGAAAATATTTGTTTTTTTAATTCCATATAAATTTGTCATGAGTTATCCTGACAACGCGACGGCGGGAGAACTTTTTTCTTATGGGTCAAGAGAAATGAGGTCGCAAGGCTGAATTTCTAAAATTTTCAAATGAAAATTTCACAAAGTACTTATCAAACGTGTATCTTTAATATGTTAAATTGTTTGAATAAAATATAATACCATATTTTATTTGATATATTAGAACGAAACTAGAAAAATATGCTTTTTTGAGCTTTAGAAACTCACCTAGCCCGTTAAACATATTCGCATTCTCTTTTAATTAGCTTATTTGTAGAAATTCAAATTTGTCTCCATCCTAAAGTGCGATGTACTAGTATATCTATTGAATTAACTATCTGAGCAGAGAATCGATGAAGCAGGAACTGTATAACATCTGTCTAAAACTTTAATGCATATAAATTGTGGATTTTAAGGCTGTGATCGGGTACAACTTCGCAAAATAAAAAAGACAATCATACATTATATAACGAGGATGAGATGTAATTAATTCACTCGTAGCTTCATCATGGCACGCCGTAAGGAAAAAAATTGCCCATATACGGAAATTTGTACCAATGGCACCCTATAAAAATGTCACCCTTCGTCAGCCAAATACTTGAAATAAAATTATTTGATAAGAAGCTGCAGTCAAGAATAATTGAGAAGTGGAAATCATATTGTGAGGTTGACAATGAAGTATTTTTGAAAACCAATAGAAAGGCAAGTTCCCAGTCCACAATATTTTCACCATTAAAAATATAGGTTGTGAACCCAGTGTCACGCACCTTCGCCACCTACGACTGAGAATTAAGCGCATGACGCGTGTGTGCGCACAGAAAACTTCTAGCCCGCTTATTACAAACTTAGAAATTGTAATTCATGTCTATCTATATTCATACACATTCAAGGCACCACCGACCGAACTATTTAAAAAAAAAGAGAAACAATTCCCACCCTTCACTCAAGGACTAAGGAACACAAAAAAGAATAACAAATTTCAAATATAAAATAATTTTCAGTCCCATATTCATTGGGAGTGGACAAAGTCAACTATACGAACTCGCACTTAGATTCAGTAGTGAGGTTTTCGAATCACGCGTCATTATTTTGATTGCACCTTTTACGGTGTCAATGATGATTTAGGGGGTTGTGATACAACGCGGAATTGAATGGGGGTGGTGGCAGTTTCAAAATACGATAATTGTTGCGTGTTTGTGTGTATGCGCACGGTCGAATATTGTATTCGCCAAGACTAGAAAAAAAGAAAAGAAAATAGAGCAACGATTGTTTTCTAATTGCACACGCTGAAATTTATCTAGACAACAGCCAGGTGGCATTTGTTCGTTTCGGGGCTGAATATATTTGAGTCTCTTGGTCCTGATAATGGGACAGAAGGCAAAGGCATTTTCTAGACATGGGCTTCACGTGTGTATTAATGAACAAAAATGTCTCCATTCCAAGTTTTTGCTTGTGCTTTATAATTTATTCCAGTTTTAGATTATTTTTTATTATCACTCTTCGTTGCGGATATTTATATTTTCTGACGATTAGATTTAATGGTTGTTGGGGGTGGCTGGGCGGATATTACCTACCACATCGATTTACGTCGTTGTGCCTTTGTTCCTTTTAATGCGTCTCCCTTTTTGTTTTTGGTGTGAATAACTGCCATAAGCTCGTCTTATGGCGATTTGGTATATAATTAAAAGAATCTGAAGAGGGACCATCAAATTTACAGCGTAATTCTAAAAAATATCTACATGCATATGTGTTTACGTTATGAATATGTATGTGGACATGTAAACGTATGGGTGGGACAAAATTATGTGATTTCGGCGAAACGTGCTTCATCAAAATGTTGCTGCTTTTGGGGGGAATAGAAATATGCCCATTTAAGGACATGCATTAATTTTTCGGTACGAAAATTAAAAATGGTCTGGATTTATGAGACTTTTAGGATTCTTGTGATGTGTTTAAATGGGTTCATGATTTGTGGGTGGATTAGCGAGACAATATGAGTTCCTTCATACGATATGGTATGACATTGGAATAAAGTGGAACAAATACTAACGAGAGAGGACTTACAATTTGAATAATTCGTACGATGAAAGACGCTGTGGTATTCGGCTGGATTCAAAAGGGAATTAATAAAGATGACAATAACAATGTCTGATATATTAGCGGAATTTATATTAAGATGAATAACATCATGTGAAAACCCCATAACTCACTGGGGTAGCATTTTAAATTGCTAATATTATTCATTCCCTTAAGAAGCCGTGCTATATTACGTGAAAGAAGAAAATAGGAATTTCCTATTGATAATAAAATACATTTTATAAAATCTTATTGGATCAGTCACTTTCACAAACGGTGGCTGATCTAAATCGATGAATTTCTTATTAATGCGTACACCACAAAGACAGAAAACAGGCATAAAATGGGGGTAGTATAGTGACGGCAGATAGAGAGGTTTAAAAAAGTAAGAAAAAAGGGTAAAACAAAGGAATTAAGTCCCATTATGCTTTGGTTTTGTTATATATATATATATATATATATATATATATATATATATATATATATATATGCGTGAACAGGTTTCTAGTATGTTCACCAGTAAAGCTCGCCAAAACAATGAACAGTCACACACAATCCTAGCCAAACATCACTAAGCAAGGACAAAGATAAATATCTCATACAATTTTCGTAACTTTGTTGCAGCAAGAGTTGGGCATGTACGACAAAGTGAAATGGCCAAGTCGATCACAACTATTCAATCCATTTGACGTTAGTTTGGTCTAGCAGAGCAAAGTGAGGGACAGACTACTAAACCATCACATTTAAACCCCCACTTTCCCCTTTATTGTCGTAATCCAAGCATTGCAAATTCGAATGTGCTAAATTAAACAGAAACATCCTATACGTAAACTTCAAACAAACCGACAAAGACTTCGCAAAACAATCATATTGTGGGTTCATTGACTCCGGCGTTTTTGGACCGATTATCATCATCATCATCATCATCGGCACTACAACCGGGATCCGGTCTTGGCCTTATTTAGCAAGTCTCTCCACCGGTATCCGGTCCTTATCTGAGACTTGTTAAATTGCCCATAATCATTTGTTTTTCTGGGCAAGGTTATTAGCCTTGCGCCACTATTACTATATTCATCATCATCATCGGCACTACAACCGTGATCCGGCCTTGGGATTATTTAACAAATCTCTCCACCGGTCCCGATTTCGAGGCCATGTCATCCAGTTTGGCACTCCTAGGCTCTGGGCGTCCTAGTCTACGTCATCCCTCAATCGCAGACAAGGTCTGCCGCGCTGTCTCCTTCTATACATTCTCCCCCAAAGGACTTTCCGGGCAGGCTTCTTCTCTTCGCTCATTCGAGCTAGGTGTCCTATCCACCGGAGTCTACCGAGCTTAATTTTTCTTAAAACATTAGCTTCAAGGTAGATTGCGTACAACTCATGGTTGTAGCGTCTTCGGAATCGTCCTCCCTCACATACGAAGCCAACAATTCTCCTTAAGACCTTCCTCTAGAACGCGGCTAACAGTTCGGAGTGCCTTTTATTGAGGCTCCAGTTCTCGGATCCATACATGAGTACTGGTAAGACCATGGTCTTGTAGCTTGGATGGTCTGGATAAATTTCGGGATTTAAAGAGCCTTGATAGACCATAGTAGGCTTTGTTGGACTTGATCAGCCTGGACCGATTATCACTTGGCTTAAATTGCTTTTCACGACAAACCAACTATCATCCCACACAGGATTGGTCGACTATAAGGACCCGAGTGTTAAAATGTTGCGAAATGTAATCAGTAGATACTTTGATACTTCTAAAAACCAATGAGAGTTCGACACCATCTTTGGCTATTAATAAAGACAGTCCCATATTGAGAATTAGCAATCACCATTTCTTTTTTGTAATTTCTGTCGGTTCTGATGTCAAAATCGATGGACTGAGATAATCATCATCATCATCGGCACTACAACCGGGAACCGGTCTTGGCCTTATTTAAGCAAGTCCTGAGGCATTGTTAAATTTTCCATAATGATTTGTTTTTTCCGGGCAAGGTCATTGGTCTTGCGCCAGAGGCTCCTCGACGGGGAATCGAACCCCGGTCTCCCGCGTGACAGGCGGGTATACTGAGACAATAGCACCAAGTAAAATAGCAGTTGAGTCAGGACTTGCTACTTACATTTTAACCCCCGTCTGTCTAAGGGTAAAGCTAACTTTTGACTTTTCTGTCTTTTGTGCCGAATGCTGATGATGAATGGCCGGGCTCTCGAGGCTGGGGAAAGTTTGAGATCGCTCGGCGGCACGGTCTGTGGGAATCTATGATGGCATAAACACGTGTCGAGTATCGCCAGGTCAGCCTCAGGAAAACAGAGTTATCCTTTTAGAGCCAAGAAATAATTTACTCCGACCCAACTTCTTCTCCTATATAAATCCCAAATTAGACCCCCGCTCGAATATTGCTCTCATGTTTGGAGCTCGGGTCCTAAACATACCCTCGACCTACTTGAGAGCATACAGAGACGAGCGATCCGCCTGATCGGGGACTCGGCGCTGACGTCGGGACTAAAGTCGCTATAACATCGAAGGCGCATAGCCGCCCTCTGTCTGTTTTACAGATATTATCATGGGTACTGGTCTTCGGGGATTCGTGGTATTGTTCCACGCAATTCGGTTCATATGCGCTCCACAAGACAATCCGACGGATCGCACCCGTTTGTGGTTCATCTCTCGACGGCGCTAACATCCCTGCATCAGAACTCGTTCCGTTACAGAGCGGGGAAGCTGTGGAACTCCCTTCCCACGCGAGTGTTCCCGGAGCGTTACAACCTGCAACTGTTCAAAAAGAACTGCAACAGTTATTTGATGGCACCTCGGGGCGCCCAGTCGGCGCTGTAGGTTCGCCTCTCCCGAGAGAAGTCTAATAAAAAAAAAAAAAAAAAAAAAGATCCCTGTCTGTCTCTACTGTCCTTCTTGGGGGAACGCGCTTGGTTCAGAGGTCTCAGTTATGTCCAAATATGTTCAACCTTAGGTGTCACCTCCGCTTTGTATTCAAGGAAACAAGGCTTGAGTATTTCAACGTTCACTGTGGATGGCCACCCATCTTTATCGATTGATGAAGCTTGATCATTGGTGCGATCGAAAACTTCTTATGGGTCGTTGTAAGGAGGTTTAAGAAGCTCCTTAACTTTATCCACCCTAACGAAAATGTATGTATAGTTCTGAAAACTAGGTTGAACGAATGGCTGCTTGGTGGGATGTCTAACTACCCGAGTTGCTCTGACTTTAAGCATGAGTTCTCGTAAATTGATCACAATTTGCAGTGGATAGTGTGGTAACTTACTATCCGCAAAGAATTCTTCCGACAAAAGAAGTTTAGTACGTATGCTAACTCTGCTGGGGACCTATGAGAAAGGTGGACAGGGCGTATGTCCATATACTGTCGTTAAAACACACTATTGAGGCTTCCAATGATTTCGATAGATGTCAAATGATATGCTGCCCAACAAAGTAAGCTCGTTAGTTGTATAAATATGTTTGCCTCGAACTGCGGTTCTCTATCAGATGGGATCCTTGGTGGACTCCTGAAACATTACCCTGCTGTCAATGTTCGCAATGGTAATGCCCTCGGCTAACGTGTGAAGTTTATCATTGTGAGGTTGTATAAATATTCTCTCGGAGGTGCTGGTACTCCCATTATGCCAATGAGGATATGGATGAAACGTGCCTCGGTGAACTTGAAATGGGCTAGTTGCAACACGTTGTGCTTTTATAATTTAGCCTGGTGGCACGTTATACAAGTGCGGGACAAATTCGAATATACGTTGGACAGCTGGGGCTGCAGCTTCTCCATTATGATGAGAAGGGTCATCATAAGTTTCAAAAACTATCTTTCAATGGTTTATGCGAACACAGGTACCTGTGAACCCTGTTGAGACACCAAATATCGCCTTTCGATTCGCTGGAAGAGAGCCGTCGCTACTTCTAATAAAGAAACCAGCTGACTGTCTTCCTGCTGTACCTTTGCCAGATCAGGGTTGTTGAAGGCAGTACGGAGTTGAATCGAGTCAATTCGGAAAATAACCTGTAACATTCTACGTGCTTGGATAGATTTTGGGATATAAAACTGGTCAATGAAACCGATATGTCGATTGAGGCGAAGATGCGTTTTCCGAGAGTTTTTTGGAAGGCACAGATCAATTGCTGGAACATAGTCTAATCTCGAAAATTCTCGTATTTCCCTGTCTTTTCTCCCCCTCGACATTATTCGTAAGCGAACATATACGAAAAGTTTTTCTCTCATCTTCACTCTCTCCTGCCATTCTGCTTTTTGCTGGTACTGTCCTAGACCAAAATTACAATTGTTCGGTACAAAACTGTCATTCTTCAAACTTAGTCGTTGGGCTCCACGGTTCATTTTCGCCATTGGGCTCTGTTACACGCAACGCCTACCATCCCCGAATACTCACCCTTTTGGGGCAACCACCCTGCCATTAACACGATTCCCCTTCATGTGAATCCCCCTAAGTTGATTAATCCTAATCAACATATCCAATGCCATAAGTACCTGTAAAAGTGCATTAAATACAAAATGCATACATGGGCGAATCATGGAATCCAGATAACACATCTTGGAAAAAATTTATGACGGCACAAAGAAAATAATGTGCTACCAAAACAGACAACAATTCCATGGTAATGAAGCAATGAGATCTGGCGAGGGGGTGGGGAGGGGGGGGGGGCATACAGGGCAAAGTCTCTGATTGCTTTCAACCCGGAGAAGGCCAGGACGATCCTTGTCCCTGTTCAATCCAAATTGATATGCAGTCTCCACGTGACACCCCTGGATAGCTACTTTGGCGCCCGCCAAGTAGTAAACCAATGCATGCAGTGACATCCTGAGAAAGGAAAATAACTTTGCCCGGGAAAAAAGATATTATGGAAAATTTAACAAGGGTCGGAAATGGACCGGATACCGGTGGAGAGACTTGCTAAATAAGGCCAAGACTGGATCCCGGTGCTAGTGCTTTAAGCATGTGCCGGAAGCTCATTATAGTGCTGTAGATCTCCGCTGTCGGTGTTGTAGGGCCCCCGATAAAGCTTGAAATTCTTCGAAAAGGAAACACATAATTTCATCGGGCTCTTGTTCTAGTAATACCTCCATTGCCATGTCTGACGCCTCCCAATTGATAAATAATGGCGCTCTTTCATTAGTATAACCTAATAAAGTGGCTTTGGCCAGCTGCTCCTACTTTAAATGTAGCAATCGAAGAAAATTTGATGTGAATTAGTAAGGACCGGCTCTTCTTAAATTCTTAAAAAAAGACAAGTATTATTCAAGACTGTGAGCTGTTTGTCTTCAAGTGACTATTGAATTGTATTGTTACATACACCTATCACGAAAACATTATATAGTGAGAAACACCAGAACGATTGGAATTATATTATAATAAAGAAAATTTAAAACGAAAAATCCGTGTTGCGATTTCTTTGGAACAGTGTTCGGCGGAACACCTCAACTGTTATAGACAGACCGAAAAATGGGCCAAACAACCATTGACGCGGTGCACTTATGATCATTTATCCGAATAAAAAAATAATCCTTGTAATCGGATAAAAACTCGCTGTTTTTTTCAATGTTTTCATCGTATGTCATTAGGGAACACCCTTTCCCAACACCTTTAACATAAACAATTGAGCTTACCGCGGTACGTTTCGCATACCCAGCAAACTCTCCCAACTTCGTCCAAATTATGTTAAGTTTGTATAGGTTTTTGATTCACGGAAAAGTTAATTGCTTCAAAGCAAAGACTATTCCGAAGAACATTATATTCACAATCACTGTGGGTAAAGTCAATCTTTTTACTGCCACGCTTTCCACTCTACATATAGGAAACCAAAAACAGAAAAAAAAAGAAAACTCTAATTTCACAGCAAATATCCTTTTCAAGATCTCACGTCACATAAAATAAAACAATCTCTTCAATGAAAGCTCTTGTTTCCGTAAAAAGAAGTAGATAAGGAGAACAAACGATCAAATTCGAGTCTAAGAAATTTCGTCTTGTATTTTGGTCCTTTTACGAATTTCCTGTATCCTTGGTTGTTGCTTTGTATTATTACGCTTTGATGGAAATCACGGACACATATCAAACAAACTGCCATTCACAGTATTTGCGGTATTATCAACAAAAGGAAACGAGATGGAAAAATCACAAATTGAATTTCAGGCACTAAAAGAAAAAGGGAAGTATCTAAAGCAAAATATAAAAATGAACAAAAGTAAATAAACGACAAAATAAAACTGAGGATATTCTGGTTGTTGTTTATTGAAATCATAAACTTACTAAATTATACAATAAATAAAATATACAAATGTGGAAATTAAAATGAAATCAAACTTGTAGGAATCTAGAAGAATTAAATTTGTTTTTGACCTTTTCTAATTACATCATTTTTCCTTTTGTAATTATTCATCTATGACCTATAAATATTCTGTTGTTTTCCATTCATTCACATAAATTGTAATTTATCTTATTGACTAGAATCATTTTTAAATAGCTTAATAGTAAAAATTGGAGAATGAAAGGGAAGACCCCATCCTAATCCTTTTGATTTTTTTGCTCATTGTAAAGGTACGTTACTTATTTGTTTATTCCGTTTTTTTGTTTTTTTGTTGTTGTTTTACTTTCATTTATATTTATTATAATTTGTTCTTGGATGTGAAATTCATTGTAATGCCTTTTATTAGTTTCTTAATTATAGTTTGATGTATACTCATGCAAAACCGAAGTTTTTATTTGAATTCGATTTAATTTATGATGCAGTATAAATATACGTTTTACTATCTCCGTTCGTGCGTCCGTGGGCATATCGATTGATTGATTTCACTTTGTACAACGAGGGGTGCGTGTGTCCCAAATAAAATCCCATACCCCACTTAATTTGCATTTCTATTTATTCACTTTATCCTCGGTTTTTGATTTCGTTTTTGCATAAATTATTTTTACTCAGGATTTCCACATTGCGTGTGCATGTTTGTGTGGTAATCGATACATTTTTGCATTTTATTGATGAGGGTGAAATGTCGATTTTTCGGTAAAATTTCCAAAATTTTATTCAAAAAAAAAGCGAAAGTAATAAAATCCACCCCTATGTGGAATTGTGCGCTTGAATCAAAGTGAACGTAGAGAAAAGAAGTGGGATGGATGAAAGAAAAAAATTGAGGAGCCAGAACAAAGGACATCATGGGTGAGGAGATGTGTACCATGCAAGGAACACGGTGTACGTATAAGGATTTCAGGACATTTTCATAAATTTTCTGGTGATTTTTTTCCTTCATTCGTTTTGGACAAAGTCTAATGGATAAAATACATTCAGGCATCTATCGTTGCCATTGACCTCGGGGTCATCTCAGGGGATCGGTGTTCAATATCAAATGTCCTTGGGTGGTTTTAATCTCGTTTTTCGGAAAGAATTATAATTTGCATCCCTGAAATGGGCACGCGACATTGTCGTGGATAATTATAGATTTTCGTAATAAAGGAAATATTCGTTAGTGTATCTGATGACCAGAATCAAAGAAAAATTCTTTGCTCTTAGGGTAGCCAATTTTATATGGACTGCTGTGCATTGATGCACATGGTTCCATTGGACGTTTTTGCTTTTTCTTTTTAATGACAATGTATGTGTAATGAGCATTTTTTAAATCGAAAACTGCAGCTGCGGACACAGTGGATAGTAAAGTGAGTGCATTTGACCGTGAGCAAAGCCATTCTAGATACGAAGGGATATTTTAATGGGTTTTTTGCTTAATCTTTAAGTTTTTGGAAAAATGGTTTTCAGTTTTTGTTAGCAGTTCAAAATAAAGAAAATTTTATGAGTTCTGTTTATTAATGTTAGCTTATATTGAGAAATTTGTATAATACAATAGAAAAGCAAACATTGACCTGGTTTAGAAGGTGCACATCTTCATTTATGATTCGTTTGCGGTAAAATAGGACAAGACGGGTTGCTGCACACCTGTGGATGGAATATAATATGTCACGTCTGGGTCTCCTATGAATTAGGTTGCTCTACTCTACATTATATAGAGCACGAGAAGGGTACGAGATGCTTCTTAAGGGGGGCAAACCCTTCTCAGTTTTCAAAATTTGGTTTTTGTTTACATAGGTATTTCGAAAGTATAATATACTGGAGGTGTACTGGCAAAAAGACAAATCGAAATATTAAATATTTATGGATCTATAGCACATAGTCAAGACGACCAGGGCCGAATTACATATATTGAGGCTTTAGAAAAATTTCCAAAACATGCACATCTTATGGTATTTCTTGGTGAAGAGATGAAGCAACATCTTTTATCAATTTTTGAAAACTTATCCAAGGATGATTTTCTTGCGATGCGCTTTGGTGGCCATGTCCAATGTTTTAGCACCACGGTTCGTCTATTCCAAAACACCTACATTCTGTATTAATATCATGGAAATATCAGCGTACATTTCCGCTGCTGTGTTTATTGCAGTCTTCAACCCCATTCTGCAAATTACGAACCCGTTAAATATAATCGTTGGCACCTACAAGGAAGGTCAACAAATCTTTAGAATATGAGGGCGATTTTATTTTATTTTCACATTTGGTTCAGCTAATTATTTAACATACGAGGGCAGATCAATAAGTCTTTAGAAAATGAGGACCATTTTCTTTTATTTTCTCATTTAGCTGACCTAATAATAACCCATAATACTGCTCAGTTATCGTCTGTCCCTTTTCCATATAGGCAATCAAGATAATATCACGTGCATCCCAAAGCACAGTAGCCATAACCTTCCCAGCTGATTTCACCGTCTTTGCGGCTTTAACAATCCACTGCTTTGACCGTTCTTTCGTCTCGGGAGTGTACTGGTGTATCCATGTTTAATTTACAGTTACTACTCTGCGCAGAAACTCATCTGGGTTGCGATGCATGCGCTCCAACGGAGCATTAGAAGAGAACACGCGGCGGCGTTTGTTCCCAGCTGAGAGCAAATGCAGCACCCATCTCGAAGATATTTTTTTCATACACAATTTATCAGATACCTACAAGGTATTTTTGCATACCCAATTTATCATGCAAAACTGATACATGAAAAGGATTGAATATGTAGAAGAAATGACGCTTACTAAAAACACATCATTAGCGACGCTACGGGCGCCATCGTGGGCGTTTTTAAGGACTTATTGACCTACCCTCATAGTTCCAGTGAGGGCAGAACCAGATGAACGTTTTTGAGATAACAGCAGCTCGTATAGCTCGAAAATATCAACAGATGAAAGTTTGCCGGATTTTCGAGGAAACTTTGGGTTTATTATATGTATTTGCAATCGCTAATTGAATGGTAAGTCAAAAAAATTAATGGTGTTATTGTATTGAAATTTTAGACGCGATTATCTCAAAACTGTCTTTTCAAAAACTGTCCATGCTGTAGCTAGAAAAGTTAATGAGTGATTTGGCTCAAATTTATATGAACGAAAACAAAGGGCGGGTTAGAATAGATAACCACCTCTCAGAACCATTTGAAATCCGGGACGGACTAAAACAGTGGGATGGCCTCTCACCATGCCATTTTAACAAGACGACAAGATGGTCGGATCATCCCTGAACGGGGTCACACAAGTGCTCGCATATGCTGATGACATAGCCGTTCTGGGCGATAATCTAGAAACTTCCTATAGGAACCCGGAAGTTCATGACCTCACTGACTCGGCTGCGCCATCGTTTCCTGTCCTGAGCTTATACTTTTTCACAGGCGAAATTTGGGTTTTTTTTTCAGAAAATTAATTACCATTCCTGGTAAAAAAGCAATTAAGTTATTAAAGGTTTGCCCTGAGTTGGTGTCGATTGACAATATTTTGTCACAAAACTAGTCATAAAAGTTTATTACTCATTCCAAGAAAACTGAAAATTTACGTTTGAGTCTATAATTTTTCACATTGCTGTATGTTGGGCACGGCGTATTTTGCTTGAACAACTTAGTATGAGAAAGCTTTGTACAAGACGGGTAACAAAATGAGGAATCAATTCTCTCAGCGATGTTTGTACTGCTTAAAAATAGAGTCTAATAGATTTTTTGTGGTAACTTGTTATGATGGATGAAGCGTGGATTCACAACTTTATGTCCGCACCAAAGAAATACAATATATTGGTTGGAACTGTTGAGGCGGATGTACTTTTGGGTTTCCATATCGACTATCATTGGCCTGTGAGTAGGGCGTTAAAATATACTCACAGCTAGGCCGGCTTGTCGTAAGAGGCGACTAAAGGCCTAGTGGTAACTGGGGTCCCAACGCCCTGTGCGCCCGGTGATATACCACCCTATCAAGCTTTAGGCTCCGTGAAATGGTCCGGAGAAATCCCTGGCCATATTTCGGAGCTTGGCTGATGGACCGGTTCGAGAAAAGGTTGGTTAGGTGGTAGTCGGTCCCAAGGTGAGATACCACCCCGTCACGCTGTACATTCCGCAATATCGCCGAGAGAAATCTTCGACAGTGTTTCGGATGTGTGGCTGATGGCCCGGACTGACACGGAGATGAGTCACGATGGTACCTTCTGGTATAAAGAATTCCGGAGGTAAACTAGTCTCCCATTCGAATCTCCAGGGGGGACTATGTCGGGGGGAACACCATGCAGATATCATGATAAATAATGGAACTTTAAGAAGTTCGTCATCGCATAACCGGACTCGCTCTCGAGGCTTTGCCCGCGCCCGACTGGTGACGGCATTTTGTAACATCAAGGGCATCGGTTTCACCAATACGAATGTAAACGCCGTCCACCAATATTTACAAACAATGAAACCTGATATCCTTGCCCTAACTGAGACCCAGGTCGATTCGTCAACTGATTCGACATATCTTCATTGCTCAGGATACGACTTACATTCGAGATTCCGTTTTAAGGGCGGAGTCTGCGTCTTCGCGCGGTCCGATCTGGCTTGCCAGAGGATGGAGGCGTTGGAACCCAATAATATGGACATCATATGGTTGAGGGTCGTACTGAGGAATTCCGTTAAATTTCTTTGTTGTCTTTACCGTTCCCCGAATGACGATCGACCGACGACATTTTTCGAACATCTTTCACATACCGTCGACTGGATACAGATCAACCACCCAGCTTCTGAAATTGTTGTCCTTGGCGATTTTAATGTGCACAATTCCGGCTGGTCGTTACATTCTAACAGAACCAACGAGGCTGAGAGGCTGGCGGAGATGTTTGCTGTAAGCCACAACTTGACTCAGCTCGTGGGGGAATCAACGCGAGTGCCGGCTGCCCGAGGCGATTATGCACACACTGGATCTGTTTTTGACATTCGATCCGAGTATTTATACCGTAGAGGTTTCTGCGCCACTGGGAAACTCAGATCACTGCTTGGTATCTGTCGCGCAAGCACTTGCATATCAAGCGAATAACCGGCCTAGGCACCTTCGCCATGTATGGAAGTATGGGGCTGCTAACTGAGACGATTTGCGAGATTTTTTCGCATGCTTTCCATAGACCGAGGTGTGCTTCGGAAACTTCGATTTTTATCAGAGATTATTCTTCTGGGGATGGAGATGTATATTCCACATTACATCAAACGAAGTTCGTCTGATAAACCGTGGTTCGACAAAAAATGCGAGCTGATTACAGGGGCAAAAAATGGAGCTTTTAAGCAATGGCGCCCCAATCCCACCGATGTTAACAGAACGAATTTTGTTAGAATCAGAAACGCGTGCAACCAGGCGATTGATACCGCGAAGAAAGCTCACAACGACAGGGTGATAGATAAGCTCCTTCGGCACCCAACTGGTTCGCGCTCCTTCTGGTCAATGGCCAAAGATGTCAGCGGTAACTTCCCTCCGTTGGTGACAGACAGCGGGACGTTAGTCACGAATTCAAAGGACAAAGCTAATGTGTTCGCGAATATATTTTTCGCGAATTCAAACCTCGATCCCGGCCTTTTGGAGCCACCTGTGATCTCGCCGGTACAGTCTTCCATGCGGGATGTGAGATTTCGTCCGCGCACTATTCAGCGTATTCTACGTGAACTGGATTGTAGGAAGGCAACCGGCCCGGACGGAATACCAGCAATAGTCCTTAAGAACTGTGCTCCAGAACTATCGCCGGTTCTTGGCAGACTCTTGCGCTTATCTTATGCACAGAGGACCTTTTCTGCCTGCTGGAAAATCGCTCGAGTTCAGCCAATCCCAAAGACGGGGAAAAAGTGTCTCCCACAAAATTACCGTCCGATAGCATTATTGTCTATTTTATCTAACGCAATGGAAAAAGTCATCAATACAGAGTTAGTTAAGTATTTGGAGTGCAACGGACTTCTGAATGATCGTCAATACTGCTTACGTGACAGGCGGTCTACGGGAGACCTTTTGACACTTATAATCGATATATGGACATCTGCGATTGAAGGGCATGGTAAGTCAGGAACGGTCGCATTGGATATCTTCAAGGCTTTTGACCTTGTCTGGCACGCGGAATTGCTGAGCAAACTTCGTTCATACGGACTTTCCCTGCAGTTTTGCGACTGGACGATTAGTTTCTCGAAAATCGATCGATCCGGGTTGTTGTGGACGGTGAGTGCTCGGATCTATATCCATTAATTCCGGGGTGCCTCAAGGTTCTATTTTGGCTCCAACTTTGTTCTTGCTTCACATAAATGATTTGTGGGAGACAACGGATAACAAATTGTTCAGTTTTGCGGATGATAGTACGCTTGTTTCCCCCTTTTCGAGTGTTCGGTCGATTAGACAGATTGACTCTCTGAATCAGGATCTAGATAGGGTCCTGCAGTAGGGAAAGGCCAATCTCGTCGACTTCAATGCAGCGAAGACACAATATACAACATTCACAAAGAAAAGTGGCTCATCGGTTCCACAGCTGATGATGAGTGGCCGAGCCCTCGAGGCTGGGAAAAGTTTGAAATTGCTCGGCGTCACGGTCTGGGGGAATGTATCATGGCATAAACACGTGTCGAGTATCGCCAGGTCAGCCTCAGGAAAGCTGAGCTATCTTTCTAGAGCCAAGAAATATTTTACTCCGGCTCAACTTCTTCTCCTATATAAATCCCAAATTACACCCGCGATCGAATATTGCTCTCATGTTTGGAGCTCGGCTCCTAAACATACCCTCGACCTACTTGAGAGCATACAGAGACGAGCGATCCGCCTGATCTGGGACTCGGCGCTGACATCGGGACTACGGTCGCTATCACATCGAAGGCGTGTAGCCAACCTCTGTCTGTTTTACAGATATTATCACGGGTACTGTTCTTCGGAGATTCGTGGTATGGTTCCACGCAATTCGGCTTATATGCGCTCGACAAGACAATCCGACGGAACGCACCTGTTTGTGGTTCATCTGCCGACGGCGCGAACATCCCTACATCAGAACTCGTTCCGTTACAGAGCGGGTAAGCTGTGGAATTCCCTTCCCACGCGAGTGTTCCCGGAGCATTACAACCTGCAACTGTCCAAAAAGAACTGCAACAGTTATTTGATGGCATCTCGGGGCGCCCACTCGACGCTATAGGTTCACCTCTCCCAAGAGAAGTCTAATAAAAAAAAAAAAAAAAAAAAAAAAAAAAAAAAAAAAAAAAAAAAAAAAAAAAACCTGACACAAAGTAATTAACGGAGAATACCATATACATGTCTCTAACCACTTAAATAAAAAGTTAGAGCGAAAAATACCTTGTTTGCATTCTATTGCAAAAAAAAAATGGAATCACCCACAAAGGCGACATCGACAAAATTGACAGATTAGAAACATGCATTGGCTCCCTGCTGGACAAATTTGGTTCCCTCAGACTTTCAGTTATTCATGAAAAAAAATTGACGGGAGAACATTTTGGGTCACGTAAAGAGGTGATACCAGGGGTAAGTGAATAGTTAGCAGAAATATTCACAAAAGAGTGAAGATAATTTTAAGAAAAAAAAAATGATTTATTAAAATAAGGATCTAATTTTGTTACTACTACGCCGAATATTTTTTATCATACGCTCGTTTTCACAAAAATCCATCAAATCCAATTGCCGGATTTGCTATTCGGTTCATATTGTTCAATGTTACAAAAGGTCTTTACCCCCGTCAAACAAGGTGAATGACATACTGCACGACCTGGCTTCCAAAGACATTAATTACTATTAGTTTCACTGCTTTCTCGAGTATCCTATAAAGAGCAAATTTGGCATGAAATTAAAAGCACCATCTTTTTGATGGAGAACAAATCTTAATGTGCCTCGATAACTAAACGAGCCCAACCTCTTCTCACCCCAATTAAGTGCTCAACTCTTGGATTGATCTTCTAAATGAGATCGTTCTGGAATTTGTCATTGCACAGATATAATTATCATTGTTGCACCGAATCGAATCGTTGATATTCTTCTGCTTGTTTTCTTTAAATTACATGCTGGTACCCTTGACCGTTCTGGTTCTTTCTTTACATTGTTAGCAAAAAACGAAAACATCGCACCCGTATTTTAATACATATATTCTTTTTTCTACAAAACAAATGATTTTCAACTAAAGAGAAGAAATATCTTTGTAAAAGATCGTAGCCATAGGGGACCATGTCACACAACGGGGTGGGTTTTTTTTTACTTCACTTCGGCAAACAATTGTTGAAATTTCAATAAAAAATAAAGTGTGACAACCACAAGACCGAGGGGGGTTGAATGAAGACTCAAAAAAACCAGCACCACCTTTTCACTGTAGATGTGTAATCAATCAATTTTTCTACCCATGGACATCAATTACTTTTGATTTTACTGCTTGAATAAATTTTTAAAATTGTTACATGAGTTTACCTATTTGTCGTTAGTACTTTGTCGTCTTTGATTTTAAGTTAAAAAAACATATCGATAAAAATAAGTTTATTTAAATATTAAAATAAATGATTCGTGATTAACTTATCTTTGCACTTTTTAAAATTTGATGTATTTTTGCAACCACTTGATTCTAAATAAAATACTTGTTTAAAAACAAATTTCTTAAATTTCAATAGTAGTGAACAGCAATTGCTATAAGGCACACAGCGATTTTGTTTCAATTAAAATTGTAAATAGCAATTACCGTGGGTGGAAAAGTAAAATAATATTTTTCAATGTCTTCGAATAGTTTCTTTCCAAAACCACCTTAAGTACTAAAAATATACAAAGGAAAGAAAGTTCACGAAGAGATTCAAAAAAGTTATTCTCTTCCCTTTTCCTGCTTCTTATTTTTTTGTGTATAATTTTGATTTATAATTTGGAGTTAATTCTTTTATACTTGCGCTAAGCGTAGTGTTACTATTTACTTCATGTTCACTTCTATATATTATTGTGACTAGATGTTGTACACTTGATATCTCGACTAGGAATGTGTTTGTTTTAGTTTTAAAGGAATGACGACATTTCTTAAAATAATAAATAAATAGTAAAAAAGAAAAATTGTATGGTGTTAAAAATGGAAATACTGTTATAACAAAACCTAATGGTTGGAATTAAAGTATAAAATGAGGTATTCTTCTTATTTTAATTTTTTATTGTGTATGAGGTAGCTTTAAAAGTGTTTTTTTCCTTATGGTTTAAGTTTACGGTGTGTAAATTGTACTTTTGCCCTGAGATTTTAAATTAATTATATACAACGTTTGTTTTTCTTTGTGTTTTTTTTTTAACAATCTTATTAGGTGCTAACGTCAGTTTGTTAAATTATAATTTATTATATTTGTTTTTTCGGCACATAATTAGTTGGAAATATGTATTTAATAATATATCGGCAAACATTTTGTAGCTTTTGAACTATAAATTAACATATCTTCGTGTTAAAATTGTTACATATAATTGCTAACAATACGTAGCTACATATAACAAATGCTTATTTTTCTTATACATTTTTTCTATTTTACTTCTCCTAGGAAAAGAGAAGCTCTAGCGCTGAGTCAGCGCCATGATATGACATTTTTTTCTCGGCCGGGTCTAACACCCAAGCTCTGAAAGATGGTGAATGTTCGAAAGTGGAAGTGGTTAGTCTCAGGTTGGGCTAACTGGATAGGGCTGTTGGTTGAGGCCTAAACTAAATCAACGACCTTTGTTTAACACTACACAAGAAAGGTAAAGTAGGCTAATACAATACGTCCTACTTTCTTCACATTTTATCTGCCTATTGGGAAAATTCAACAGTGTCTAACTACAATCCCAACTCAATAAGAAGAACAACTTTAGTACACGCTAATGTATGGTCTGTCCCAATTCCGTGGCTACGAACAATGTAAACTGAGAGCTATTCCATCGTGATATCGGATTTCCTTACCAGTTTCCCCAAAGAAAATTATTACTATTTGTAAGAACATAATATTATGGTACCGGGAAATGGCCTGAGATACCAGACGGCGACTTTGGAAACGAAAACGATTCACGAATCTTATCATGGAACGAAAGGTAGAGCGGTTCAATAACTAGTCAATATCCTGCCTACATATGACGCTGACATATAAGCTGTTTAAAAACATATGACGGACAGGAAATGATGTTGCACGGAGCAAAGATCAAAATATTAGGTTAGTAAAAACTATTGAGTTTTTCTGTTTACTTAATTATAAAGTGTCAAAACTTTGAAGCGGCTAGCTTCATCCCTTTTTTACAGACACTAGATCAAGTGATTATTAGTGAGAATATGGTTTATGAGAATAAAGCTTCCAATAGCGGATTAAAGGTGACAGTTAGGAAGGTTAGCCAATTCACTTTGTCGTTGATGGAATTTGTATTTGGAAAACAAAGTTAGATTTTCACCTCCGCCGTTAGGTATAAACATATCTGCTTTGCCAAGCAACATATATCAAATATACAGATCCAAAGTATCAAGACACTCAATTCTTGCTTTCTCTTCTTCTTACTACTGCCTAACCATCGTGCCTAGATATAAAGGTATTAATATTCCCAGGACAATGTGCCTTTTGTAAAAGTGGGCTAGCCGTTATATAGAACCAAATCTTCATACCACATACTCCTTTCTCTCTATTCTCTTTTTGATATTTTATCTAAACTCCTTATCTTCATAAAAATAGAATATCGAATTGATTTATCTATGTATTTCCTTATGGTTTAAGTTTACGGAGGATACCATAATGACTAAAATGATAACAAATGGGAAGTTGCAACCCTGCGGTATTAAAATTAAACATGGAACATATTGTGGTAGAAACTAAAAAGAAACTTCGCTTCAAATCTACACGGTTATGCCGAAATGTGGGATGGACAAAGAAACTAACCTATGTCGGGGCTCTTCGAAATCAGAAATATCATTATCAATGAGTATCTGGACTTCGCATCGTCCATGAATAACCCTATTAATGAGTATATGAACTCCCCATCTTTCAAGAATTAGAGTTTATGGTAAACAAATTATACCTAATGCCACGAATGTTGCACTGACCGACGCGAAACTCTCATGTTATTGCCAAAGTTCAGCATAAAACAGCACCGTTGCGAAGATGAGCGATGCAAAGGTGAGCGATTCAAAAGATTTTGTATTATGTTTTTGCTATGTAACCGTGAAAGTAACGTAATATAGGCTCATCTGTTTCATACAGACAGCTGCTTGGATGCTTTGAATTCTCTTATCTATGTTGCTGCACTAGTTAGGCGGGTAGTCATGAGCTGATTTTGAATATAGAAAAAGGCATGATTGTATGTTCCTTTTGAACTTCTTTGTTTGGAAAATTGAGGCTGGGAATCATTATGGTAACATCGGAGCTAAATCTTTTTCAACGATGAACATTTAAGGGTATTCAAAAATCCCCTTTTGTGCGCGCGTAGTGTAAAAAAAACTAGCGGTGTCCATCATGAGACGTAGAGAATTCTCTACTCTCGAGTTTTACCGCTCAGATTTAACATATCTAACATTGAATGAAATTATACTCAACTACTGGACTATGCCTACGTTACACATACAGATTTTTATAGAATTGAATTGGAAAGGAACAAACCAAAAATCCACGAATATTATATAAAATAATCTAAACCATTGTAAGGTGGCGTAGAATATGCTGATACATATGGTCAACGAAAAGAAAGCTAATTGATACCGATTTCTATACTAATCCATGCTGCTGTCAAGAACTTCACGGTTTGGATTAGTGATGAAAATGAACGAGCAGCCATATGGATATGCGGAAGGCACATCTTTCTAGGTATCGGAGATCTGTGGCATTTCTAATAGATAGTCACACAGTACACAAGAAAATAGTGAACAATAAAAGAGAAAGAAAATCGAATATGCGGAAGGCACATCTTTCTAGGTATCGGAGATTTGTGGCATTTCTAATCGATAGTCACACAGTACACAAAAAAATAGTGAAGAATAACAGAGAAAGAAAATCGAATAAGCAAAAGCATCAGCCGTATACCAAGCAAATAACACAGCTATTCCAATTTTAATGATTCTAACCGTCGTAGCGCCGGTTCGAATCAGATGTTCCGCACTATTGTCGCAAACGACTATAGATCAACAGAGGAGCTTTTTAAGAGCTCCAATAAGTGGTATTTCATTTTGCAGTTAGTATGCGCGATACGACTGGAATAAACGAGAAATCATGATGAAGACAATATAAATTACTCTAAACAATTGTGAATCACGCCAGGATATCCCGACAAAAAAGACCAAGGAAGGAGAATCCTGACGTGGTACTGATCAACGAAACCCATAAAGTTCTTGTTAGTGACATGTAGATGAGGCAGCCATATGGATATGCTGAATACACGCCTTTCAAAGCATTTGGGATCAACAGAGAGGTTTTATAAGAGCCGAAATAAATGGCCTTAAATTGTACAGCTTTAATGTTTATTTAATTGGATATTAAACCAATATCAAACCATGCTAAACAACCCAACGGTTTATGCGAACGTCGTAATAGCCGGTGACTTTAACAATGGGCTGGCTATCGAACAGAGCACCAAACATGTCATATAAGAAGACGCAGACTATTGGAAATATTTGCGCCGTTAGACGTCACCATCCCAGATACTGGCAGGAATAACATATATCGTAAAGCATGAACGGGCTTAGTAATGGTTGACATGTTGACAAGTTGACATGCAGCCTCCACGTGAATCCTATCTGCAACCATCTCATAGGGATAGCTAAATGGCATTTTAGTGAAAGCTATACTTAATGTAAAGGCGCAAGGCTAATGAACTTGCCCGTAAAAATAAATTATAATGGAAGTTTAACAAGCCTCGAGACTTGCTAAATAAGGCCAAGACTGGATCCCGGCAAAGTGCTTACAATCACGTGGCGGTTCAAATAGGCACGACACAATACACACCACAAACAGACATCGCCATACCGAAGAACATACCATAGTACCGAAGCAAAATTGGAAAAACGGCAGAGCTACATTCTTTAGCAGTGGGTGTGGGAGCGAACATACAGGGCAAAGTCATTGATTACTTTCAGCACGGCGAAGGCCAGGACGATCCTTGTCCCTATTCAATCCAAGTTGTCATGCACTCTCCACGTGACACCCCTGGATAGCTACTTTGACAAGTAGTGAACCAATGCATTCAGCGACATCCTGAGAGAGGTTGGCGAAAGGCTAATAACCTTGCCCATAAAAACGAATTATTATGGATAAACGAACAAGCCTCAGATATATACCAGATTCACGACAATGACCACGGAAACGAAAATGGCTAAACGATTTGAGAATTTTCTCATGGAACGTCCGCTCACTATACAGAGCTCGAGCTGCACAGCAGCTAGCCGGTCAGGACAACAAGCCTCGAGACTTGCTAATATGAATATATGGCAGACATAACAGCATTACAAGAAATAAGATGGACGAGGAGTGGTGTTATTCAAAGAAACGAGTATGACATTTATTATAGCTGTCACGCAAAACACCATGTGCTCGGGGTGGGCTTTCTAGTTAGCCAAACACTGCAATTATCGACTTTAATGCAACAGACGAAAGGCTGTGGACTTTTCGCGTGCGAGGCAAGTTTTAGAACAGAAGCCTCATAAACGTTCACGGACCTACAGAGGAGTCCCCTGACGGCGAAAAAGAACAATTCTACGAGAACGTCGAACGGGCCCTCAATGCCTGCCCAAGATACCATGCGAAAATCGTTCTTGGTGATTTGATTGCGAAAATAGGTCGGGAGCCGGTTTTCGGGCACTATGCAGGTTTCCACAGTGTGCATGAGAACACTAATGACAATGAACTACGAGTCATCGAACCGGTAGCATGGTCGTTGCAAGTACCAGGTTTCCGTGTAATGATATCCACAAAGCCATCTAGTTATCGCCTAATGGAGCCATTCCCAACCAAATTGACCACGTGTTGATAGATCACCGCCACTCCACGAGCCTGATGATGGTACGAACGTACCGGGGTGCCAACGTCGACTCGGATTACTATATTGTAGACCAGGACACCCGGAGCCTGGGAGTGCCAAACTGAATGACATCGACTCGAAATCGGGACCGGTAGAGTGACTTGCTAAATGAGACCAGGACCAGTTCCCAGTCATAGTGACGACGATGATGACGACATTTTTTAGCAACTAACATAGCAGCCCCACAGCTTAAAGAGGAGTCGAGAAAAATTCGTACCACCCTATAGGCGGCTGTGGTCTGAAGTGGCGAGGCTTTGGTTCTAACTTTCTTTGTGATTCTGAACGTCACAGTTGGTGGATTCGAATTGCATTCTCCACTATAGTCGTAAAACACTATAGTTTCAACGAAGGATGCAACGGTTTAGTGAAAAAGCTGACTTCCAAAGCAACTTGAAAGCTTAAAAATGTAATCCGACATAAAAGAGGCCATAAAAACAGCAAAGCGAGATGCTTCAAAAACGTCTAAGAGAAAGCGAATATAAACCGTCGTGGTATGCCAAGACTAAAAGCACATAATACCTCACATTTAAGTTGTTCGAATACGAGTGCGGTACGCTCAGTAATAAAGCATTTCCTTCTTCGGAAACCCGGAACAAAGTGGAACGGTGCCATAACCACTGGCACCAAGGTCGTCCCAGTACAACCGGTCTATGAGATATATATATGTATGAGATGCAGGGTATATGCACAGGAATACGTGACAAAGACATTCTTGGGCCATAGAAGATCCCAAACAAAGTCGTCAAAGGTGCACTTAAACGAAATTAGAAACTCCTATATTCCAAGCCGCGATGCAGAAGCTCATAGAAAAAGGGCATGGATAGTGCAGTATTAAGAACATGTGCAATAGATTAATTTCACCGTTACCATTACAGCCCATATGCCTCCGGGATACAGTGGGGCAAATCCTGGAGAATATTATATATGGTGGATTGCTCGTCATAGCATATGTCTCCCGGATACAGTGGGGCAAATTCTGGAGAATATTTTATATGGTGGATTCCTCGTCATAGCAGAAAACAAGGGAGCGTCGTCGGATCATCAGTATGGCTTGAGGAAGTCGACGCCGATCATTGTTGGTCTTGCTTACAACAGACGGCCAAATCAACTGCAAAGACCCCACCGACGATAGAATCATCTATAGAAAAGGTTTCCCAATAAGAGCGATATGATTTATAAAATTAACTAATGGGTTTCTTAGTAGCGATACGCTTTTAAAACGTCATGGCAGCCATATTTAAAATGGTAGAAATCCCATTAGCTATCATTGGGCTTTAGAACTTGACTTTAAAATAGTTGTACTTTTGTTTTATCTCAAATGTTTTTTCATAAATTTCATTGTTTGTTTCAAAAACACGTTTGTTAGAAAATTCATTATTACTAAATTGTTCTACGAAGCTAGGTCAATAAGTCCTTAGAAACGCCCACGATGACGCTTGTAGCATCGTTAATGGTCTGTTTTTAGTTAGCATCATTCCTCACTAGGTATCTGTCACTTTTCAATTTGTTTTATGTTTCAATATCTATCTGCGAGACGGGTGCCGCATTTGCTCCCAGCTGAGAACGTTTGGGGGACATGCGTCGCAACTCAGATGAGTTTCTGCGCAGATTAGTAACTATAGATGAAACATGGATACACCACTATATAGCGTTTGAAATAATAGTGAAGAAGATCGTGTGATTCGAACTGACGCTATGACAGCTCGAATCACAAAAAAAATTTTACCTAAGCGTTACACACCAGGCTACTGACCGTGTTTAGAATTTGATTTCCAAACTCGAGTATATTCCACTGGTGTGAATTATTTTTATTTATCGCTTGGTATACGGTTCTGATGTATTTTTCTTATTCGATTTTTTCGTTCGGTGTTCTTCACTATTTTTGCTTGTGAATTGTGTGTATCTGTTAGAATCGCTACAACTACACTCCCGAGATGAAAGAACAGTCAAAATAGTAGAGCCGAACGGGTTCCTTGCCTTCTTTGTACGTACGGTGAAATCAACTGGAAAGGTTATGGGTACTGTGTTTTGGGATACGGGTGGTATTATCTTCATTGAATATTTGGAAAAGGGACAAACGATAACTGGACAGTATTATGCTTCATTATTAGGTCAGCTAAATGAGAAAATAAAAGAAAATCGTCCTTATTTTCTAAAGGCTTATTGATCTGCCTTCGTATCTTAAATAAAAACAATTTTTTGTACACAAACGCGCGCATAAAAGGAGATTTTGGAGTATCCTTAAATGTCAGATTTAATAATCTTGCCCGGAAAAAACAAATCATTATGCAAAATTTAACAAACCTCAGGACTTGCTAAATAAGGCCAAGACCGGTTCCCGGTTGTAGTGCTATTATATTATATATCATTAGTCTTGCGCCAGAGGCTCCCCGACGGAGATTCGAACCTCGGTCTCCCGCGTGACAGGGGGGTATATTAACCACTATACTATCAAGGAGCCCGGGAGGTGTATTTAGTCGGTAAAAATCCGGCATGCCCGATCCAGAGGTATCTTTTGAATGATTTCCACATTCCTACCGAAACCAAAAAAAAAAAAAAAAGGGTTTACAAAACTGAATTTGGAGAAACTTAAGAGTGACATTAAACTTGTGTCATTTCCAGCAGACACACTTTAGTGAAGAACATAGCACGAAAGAAAATTGAAAAAAATCATCACTGTCGTGTGTAACAGCAATTGACATAGCAACCCACAGCTTAAGTAGCTATAAAATACATCCTCGTGTATGCGCGGCCGTTGTTTGAAGGTTTGATACTTTGGTTCCAACCATTTACTTTGATTCTGACCTTTTCATAGCTTGGGTTCGAATCACGTGCTTCACTTCACAACGTTTTAAGCACGGAAACGCAACGGTTTATGTAAAACTGAGTTCAAAATAATCTTTTCACTATCAGGCTTTGATGTTTGAGGCTTTGGAAGAAGCTGTCTGTCAGATCTTTGGCTGAGGTAAAAGATTGAAGCTAAGTCGAAATGTGGTAACTGAGGGATCAAACAGTATTCAGGTCGCGAAGATTAAGATGGGCCGGACATGTGGCGTGAATGGGCAACAATTGGACTGTACGTAGAATTTTTGACGGTAGACCAACGGGAAAGAGACCGGTATGACGGCCGCGACAGAGATGGGAGGACATGTGGTGATGGAAGCATTCTGCACCGGCGTACGGACCCGATTCTCTTCGCATCCCCATCATTCACTTGATGAAAGTTCCGCAGTAAATAGTCCACCGAGGGGAAACGTCACATACAGGAGAAATAAAACACGCCGCCAAGGCACACGGAAAAATTAAACACCGTATTCCTTTGGTTTAGCTTTATATTTATATTAATTGAAAAACACTATTGTTGGATAACTTGTTTGAATTAATAGATCATTGTTCCGTCTCATTTTCTCATGGAATACTATAATTTTACGGTAGCACTGCGAGAAAGTTACATTATGAAGTCAATAAAGAAAACACAATCTTCGAAGACTGCCGCAAATGTAATATTCGACATGGAGGTTGCAAACACTTCGACACGACCCCGACGTATATTACGCATCTCTGCCGCCGGCGGAGGGCGGAAGCTCGAGTGACCGTTCTGGTCACCTGATGAAAAACGACTCACCGAGGATAGAACTCTGACATGAATTCCATCCTAGGTTAGGGTTAAGAAAAGGGAAGAGAGAGAAAAACTTTTGTCTTAAGGGTGCGGCCGCCACAGAAATGCACTCTTTCAGTGCAGTGGTGTGTGTGGATGGTTCTTTCATGGATGAGAACGAACCTAGAACAAAGAAAGGGCATAAAGTGCATTCATGGGATACGATTTCGGTAAAGCAAATAAAACCGAACTCGTCGGATGCTAATGGGATCTTTGTTGGAAATGTGCGTCGCGGCTAAACAAAGAGACGACGATACGATGTGGAAATGTGCTAATTGGTTTTAGCTAGGTTACTGGGAAATGATGTTTATGGCATCGCTAGTCAGGGTAGGTATTGAATTCCTATTTCCATTTGTTTAAGCTGTAGCTGAACATTGTTGTACACATGGCGCGGCTGGGAAAATAGACGGCGCAATTTTTATGGTCCCTGTCATAACGGTTACATTGTATGCAAACCGAATCATTTTGTTAAAAGGAATTTGTCTGGTACCAAAGGTGCCGAATAGGTTTGGAATTCCAAATAAGTAAAGCGAGAAATCTTATGGAAAATTGTATGCAAAGAGATGCATGAAAAGGTAAGTTTTCTTTACAGGGACCTTTTAAGATCATAGATTTGATCTATATGATGCGTGAAGCATTTTCAGGTGCTAATGCTGTTGCATTAGCGAAGTTAGGAAATTGGCTGAATGTTATGGGGGTTTTACGGTAAGTTTTTGGCGGAACCGCCACAGACAATGTTAGGTTTGACCTTGAGGAGATCGGATCAGCTGATCAAGCGGGGAAGGGGAGTGCACAGGACAGGGAACGATGGCGGAGTCGAGTCGGTGAGGTCATGAACTTTCGGGTTCCTACAGCCCAATAAATAGTAATAGTATAGAGGGATCAAACAAGAAACTGCGTTTAACTGTCAGTGCAATTCGATACATTTGGTCAACGAAAAGTGTTCATGTTCGTTTCTTTTAAAATATTTTCATGTAAATAGTGATAATGTTAAATATTTTGGTTATAAAATAATAATAATAACAAATAAAAATAAAGATAAAACAAAATAAAGAAAAATAAATATATTTAAATTAAAAAATATAAATAATAAATCTAAATTTAAATGTTAGGGCGCTGTCTCAGTTAGTCTCTTTCGAAAACAGTATCAAAAAATACATATATATATTCCCTAACTTTTTGTATGTTCTCTAAGGATGTTTGGGGTGAAATTTTTGCCGATATATTTTCCAAACACTAATATTTCCAACATGCCACATCGTTATATCTTAGCATTCAGTTTAATTATTTTGAGCAAGCCATTTTTAATTTATGTATTATTCGCGTCATATATACCATCTATATGTTTTATATATAGATGTAAACAAATTGTTACTCGTTTTTTTTTCCTTTTGAAAATCGAAATAAAGTGATTAAATAAAACTTTGGAAAATTAGTTAATAAATAAATTCCTAACTCCGTTCTGCTTCGATTCACCTAGTTAATAATGCGATTCTATATATTTCTCATTTACTGTATAAACTATTTAAATATAAGTTTATAGGAACTTTTTCGTTAATCACTAAATTTTAATGTTAAATATAAAAATATAAATAACTTGTTATTGTTGCCAATATTTGTTTTTTAAAGGTTTTGTTTTTACTTTTGAATATTGTATATTGTTGACTAGAACTGACCAGATCAGAATATTGATATATTTACTAAAAAGTTTAAAATTCAGTCTTCCTTACTTTGGTTTGATTTGGTTTGGTTGTTATTGTTATTATTGTTATTGTGTTACTGTTAGTGTTATATGTATATTGTTGATTCTATTGTCACTTTTGTAACTGGCAACATATTAACAAACAAACCAATGAAGAAGAACAAAAACGTTTAGTGCAAGAAAGTTTTAAGCTGGTGTCAGTGTGAAGGATACACTGATGGGACCTGAGATCCTTTCCCTAACTGGTAAATAAATAAGTGCAGGGACAAACCTGTTGGATCCGTCTTTACCCTCCGACAGTGAATTCTCTTGAACGAAAAAGGACTGCATCAATTCACCTCCTGCTCCAGATATTCCTCCTCCTCCAATGCGATTGAGATCCTGTGGCAGAGCGAACGAGACTGGCCGATTAGTCTTGTTAGCAATTTCCTGAATAATATTGACATCAATATTGTTCGAAGATACATTTGAGATCAATGTTGCTGTTGTCATTGGTGGGAGGTTTGAGTTTGTTGTTTGAGCTAATTCGACCCTTGCTGGTGCTTCGCGTTTGGCTGTTTCTAGTGGCGTTTGCGGTATGGGCGTTGAGGCTGGGGTCGTTGTTGGAGTTCCTCCCGATGATGTCGGCGATGATGATGACGATGACGAGGACACAGCTACTTTGGGAGCCGACGTTGTTTGTTGGTTAGTCGGATCTGCTTCGGTGGATAGGTCTTTGGCGATCGACACGGCGGATTCGGATTTAATTGGCGCCGGAGATGTGGCAGTTAGAACCATTGACGAAGATGAGCTTCCGCTAAGAATTGAATGAGATCTTTCGTGTATGAAGAGAAACGCATAATATGGCGTAGAGAACGGGCACAGAGAGCATTGGTATTCTTTGAATCGGGGTGATTGTAGCGAATTGTCGGTTGCGAATAATCCAGGGAAGGGATTTTTTGTCAAGATGCTTGCATTAATGTTGCTTAGGGGGCTGGATTGCGGGACATTACTTCCATTGGGTATTTTGAGGGTGGGACTAACTGGTTTACTGAACGTCGATCCAAGTTGTTGCTCCATTTCGCGAAGTTTTTCGACACCCGCTGGTCCATGATCACCTAGCAAGTGAGCTCGCAACCACTTGGCACTTCTGAAGCGTCGACTGCAGAAAGGACACACTTCGGTGTATTGCGTGAAGTACCTGCTGTTAAAGTCGACTCCGGCCATGTCGGATTTGGTATCTGAGGAGAAATTGTTGCTATTCAAATCGGGCTGTTCTTGTTGATCGGTGCCGTTGGTTTGTCGCGACTGTGGTAGTGGAGAGCCTTCGTCGACGATACCGTGTGTGTTGTGTTTGTGCACTCGCAGAAAGTATTTGCTACATAATTCCTTGTTACAAATATTACAGACGACCCCACCGATTTGGGCTCCGTTTTCAATCTCGATACCGTGCATTCGTTGCATGTGCGTCTTCATGAAGTATTTGTTACAAAGTTCTTTGTTGCAGATCTCACAATAACTGCTGGTCGGTGTTATTGTGTATGGTGCCCTTGCTCTTTCTGGTTGTGGTCCTGGAGCACTGGGCGTTGTTGGTCCTCCAGAATTGGTGGTTATCGGACGTTCAGGCGTTACGAAGCCTTCACGTATGGGACTATTGTTACTGAGACTGGACAGAGTGTGAGTCTCAGCGATATGTTGTTTCAATTCAAATGTGCTAGAAAATTCCCTGTCACATTGTTTGCACACTTCGTTGGAAGTGGTGGGTAGTGTGGGAGAAGACGATGGAGAGTGTTTTATCGCTGAATAGGGTTGAGAGCCCAGGCTATCGCTGTTGTTATTGTCCCGGGAGTGTTCTGTCGTTATATGAGCATGAAGAAGATATTGATTATCGAGCTCCTTTCCACAGATGTGACATGGGATTGGTCGTTTGCCATTGAGGTCGTTCAATTGCATTATCATAGACTGGAGTTTTTGGAGGTTTAGTCCGACGGCTTCTGCATCAACCGATGACACAGTTTGCTCTGACGCCTCACTAGTTATGGCATTTTCATCGTTTTTATCACGCAAGCCGTTGGTACTCTTTAAATCGCTTTCGAGTTTTAGTCGTTTAATAGATTCTTGGCTTTCTAGTGCAAGTACTGACTTCTGCTCCAGGAGTTTTTCATTGGCCATCATTAAGTTCAATGGAGTAGTTTGCATGGCAAAAAACGGCCATTGCATCTTTATATCGTCTTTAGCATCATCCGGTGGCACAAATATTCCGTGTCGTTTCCACTTGTGGGTCCTTAAAAAGTATTTATTACAGTATTCCTTACAGCACAGGTCACAAAATGCTTCTGGATTTATAACTCCTAGTCGCTTAAGTTTGTCGAAGGAGAAATTCGAGTCGCGTGCTTGTTGCTGCGACGAGGGTGACAACTTGCGAGGTTGTGGGGTAAATGATACGTCTTCTTGTTCCACGGAGAAGTCTTCTCTGAAACCCTCTGGTAAACGGATATTGCTAGTTGAAGGTGCAGAAGTGTCCTTGTCCAGTATGTTGTCTTTTTCACTTAAGTGTCCAAGCGGTGTGTTGTCGGTATCGTGTTTCATATGCTGCGGACTGGATGTTGTTGTGGATGAATTGGGGTTAGAACCATTTGGTGGAGGATTGTTGGAAATTAGGGGAGGAATTTCGTGTGCTTTAGAGCGGTGGCGCTTCATGGCGAAGATGTTTGTGAATTTTTTCGAGCAAATGTCACATGGTATCATTGGCGATGCAGCAACAATTTGCTGCTGCTGCGTGGGTGGCTGTTGCTGCTGTTGTTGTTGATGCTGCTGTTGATGTTGTTGTTGCTGCTGGTGTTGTTGGTGTTGTTGATGGGTATGAAACTGATGTTCTAACTGTTGATGTTGTTGGTGTTGTTGTTGTTGAAGTTGTAAGTGAAAAACTTGAGTCATTGCGTTCATAGGAGTAGAAGGTGTCACCCCAGAATCTGATGACGAACACGCAGGATCATATATTCCATGCTTATTTGCTTTATGTGTTTTGAGAAAATATTTATTACAGAACTCTTTGTTGCAAAGGTCACAATATGCCTCCGGATTAAATATTCTCAAAGGTGGTCGAGTCAGCCCTTCAACAGAAGGAAATGCCGGTGGTACACCGAGCAAGGGAATTTGTGATAAGTATCCACTGGAAAACGCAGCAGCTGCAGCGTCGGGAGGAAACGGGAAGCTTAAACTAGGCATAGCAGTTAACCATTGCTCGGGTTTCGGCGCCATTCTGCCATCTTGCATAGGGGAAAGTGGTTCTTCTTCATCATTTTGTTCCACTTTGACTTTTGATGGTGACAACAGGTGCAGTGTATTAGATTCAGATTGATTGTGTTTCTCGTCTGATTGGTGTCGATGCATTGAGTGCTCCTGCAGAATATGAACTCTTAACCTCAGATCGGAATCAAAATTTTCACCACATTCCTTACAAAATATCTGCCGATAGTTAGTGAGATTTTCTTGGCTATCTTGTCGTTCGTCAGTATCCGGACTTTGTCGACTTTTCTCTTCCCGAAAATTTTCTAATGGTGATATGTTTCGTTGTAGCAATTCAAAAGGATTAAGCTGACTGACAAGATTTGGTAACAAAATCTTTGATAGCTTATCATCGTATTCATCATTTCGATTCTCTTCATCAGGTTGTTGTTCGTCATCTTTTGACGCGGCACAATCATCGTTTTGTACTGTTTCATTTGGATCTAGTGATGGTTCTCCAATGGAGCCGCCGTTGGCACTTAAATTCAGTGCAGCTAGACGAAGTGGCGTAGACTGTTTTCGCCTTTTCTTTGACTGGTCGAATTGCATTGCGTCGAATAATGCTGAACTGGAAGATGCTGACAATATGGTTTGATTGGGACCCATTAGAACATCTGCTATGCTACGCTTGTGATGTTTTCTGTTCTCTTCGCCTCTAATCTCTGTTCGTGTGTCATTTTCAAGTGCCCCCGGAGTAGTTGATAATGCTGCTGACAGTTTCGAGCTACTCTGTTGGGAGCTTGTGTTACTCACGCGGGAAGAATTCGATGCATCGCTGAGAGCTGTGTCCTCGCTACTTAAATCGGGTGGTGGTGTTGCATATATTGATGCAGCCATCTTTGTTAATTCTGGAAAGAATAGAGATATAAATGAAGATATGTACTCCATGTGATACGGGTCGTAAGATCAGGGATTAGATAATAGACAATTTCAAATAATAAATGATCAATGGCAAAGCAATTTGGAGAGAGTATGTTGCCACCCCATTGGATGTAAAATCAGCTAGTATCATCAAATGTTTTCAGAATTAATATCAGAGTTTTCATTTGTGGTCTGCTTCCGTAGGCGTGATTATTATTACCGTCTTCTTTGTAATTCTGATTGATATTTAGGGGACTGAACACTCAGTTGAAATTATAAAAAAATGGTGGAGATCATTTTTTTGTATGGTTTTGAGAAGTTTCGAAGTTTCGTGCTACTTATTTAAATTTTGTGAAACGTCGTTTGCTTGGTGCTAATAAATACGTAATCGAATGCTCAATAAATTGGGTTAATGAAACAGGATAATGATAGTTTTAGAGAATACTGAAACAGGATAATAATGGTTTAAGTTGAATACAGGTAAAAAAACCATCATCTGAAGACAAGTTGTTTATTTTTTTATTATGTAATATCCGTATTGCAACTCTTGTACAAGATGGAGTTATTTTGTACGGTTAATTAATTATATTCCATATTTGATACAATAGATTTCAGATTGTACAAACACACAAATACGAAAAAACCATAGTAAGAAACAACGTCAAGAAAAAAATAAAGCAATTAAGTAATCAATGCTGCACATTAAAGTAATTAACGTGGCATAACATCCTACAGCTAAATAGCGGTGGAGAACAATATATTATTTTCTATAGGATGTAGTGGTCTGGCGTGTTAGGGGTTTCGTTCTATCTTCTAACGCGATGATATTGCATTCTGTTTATTATCGTGGGGACCACGAATCGTGATACGAGCACCCAGAATCAAGGGGTGAAAAGATTTCTAGTGTTTTGGACGAATACCTACCAAAAGTAACCTTAACACAAGTGAACAATTCGCCGTCTTGTGCTCGTTTCGTTGAGTTTTGTATAAGACTTTATACCGAGCCTCGTAACATTTACCACTAAATATATACGCATCGTTATATATTGTGAACCCATGACTAAAGAAAGAAAGCAATATAAATTATGTATCGTGATTCCTAGGAGGTGCCTTAAAAATATTGCGAAAGATTGAGCTGACAATCCAACACTAGTGCAACCAGTTTAAGGCGGTATTCTGGTCTAGAAATTTGAAAAAATCATTTTTTTTTTTCATATTTTCAGAGCTTAACCCTCTAAGAATATGTCTTTAAGAGGATTTTAGAAAATTCAAATTATTTTCGGAGGTATGGCTGTTTTGCTGACGCGCCGTCTAAACCGACTCGGCCGGAACGAATCGAACAAAAGACATTAGGGACTTTCTGTCAACCTGCGATCCTGTTTCCTCGTGAAACCTTTTGTGCCTTTATATACATATTGAAATACAATAACCGAAGGTAACCCTTATGTATTTTTAAATTTTCTTTTAAATTTAGTGTGAGCTTACATCCAGTTGCGAACAGTTGAATTCTGACCTTCAAGCCAAGTGAATGTAGTGCCCTACCACCTTTTTCCCCCATTCCTACATCCAAATCCCAGCAATATTACTCTAAAACCCCAAATCCAGTCAAAACCCGAAAACACCCATACGTGATCCAAAATTCGCAATAAACGAACCAAACATCCGTTTATCGCTTAACATTTGCCCCCACGGCATAATTTAATCCAAAACCTAAATTAAAATTAAAATTCACAATAAACGAATGTAATATTCGTTTATCGTTTCACATTTGCCCCACGGCATCATCAAAATCCAAAATCCAGAGATCGTTATCTCTATCTGGAAAATTCCATCAAGTTAAACAAATAGAAAACCGAATCCAGATACATATCCACATCTGCAGAATAGTTTGGTAAAAATTCAAGAAACTGAACTCTTATCTTAAGTAAACACTGAGCATCTCACTCAGGATACAAAAATCAAGATTCGTGCAAGAAATTGCGCATTTTTGAGATACAAATGTCGATGTGTTTTCCTTTATAAAGGAATAGTAAAGTGATCTCCGGGCCGTATTTTAACCTTATTATTTGTCCCGGAACAAGGTACCCCAGGAGCGAAGCCGCAGTAAACGGATGTACACTGTGCCTGAAGGAAATGCCCCAGGGAAATCCTTGATTAACTTGAAGTAAAAAAAATAAACGCTTATACAAAAGGAAACAGAACGAACGTTTCATTTTATCTAACACCGGGTAAGTGAAGCCGTGGTACTCCACAAAAGACACTCTTGTAGATTAGGAGTATCACCTGGCCCCCACAGAAACCAGCGGAGACGAGGGCTGAGGCCAAACTAAGGGCGTTGCTCTTCCCTCAGGATCTGAGGAAGCAGGGCGACGACCCCTTTGCAGTACGTTGTTTCAGTAGCGGCCTATAAGAGATCCCTCATCCTTTTCAGGACAAGGAGATGCGCTCCCTGAAACAGAAACCTACTACATGAACGCTGTGAGTAAAATAAAAATATTTCAAGTGATAATTTTATTTTTTTAAAGTAAAATGGACCGAAAATCTTCAGCGAAAAGGATTACGCGTCCGGATCGAAGTAAAAAAAGGCGATTTCATGGTAATAGATTCACGGTAGAGGAAGACACCAGTTTTACGAGTGTATCAGCAGCAAAATTGAGCAAATCAAATGATGAAGAAGTGATTATTGACAATAACAAGAATTAAATCCATATGATTTTTAGTTAATCCTAACCTTCAAAAGACGCGTGTATAAATTTGACAGATGTCGGATCATTAGTTTGTGAATTATAGTATTTTGAGTGAAGCAACTTCTGTTATTGTGAAAAAAATAGATAAAAAGGAATTTCGCGTGCTGATAAAATATTGCTTTTTGAAGGGAAAAAATACAGTTGAAGCAAATACTTGGCTTGATGACGAGTTCCCAGACACCGCCCCAGGAAAATCAACCATGCTAAGTTTAGGCGTGGTGAAATGAGCACCGAAGACGGTGAACGCAGTGGACCCCCAAAAGAGGTTGTTACCGACGAAAACATTAGAAAAATCCACAAAATGACTTTGAATGACCGTAAATTGAAATTGAATGAAATAGCAGGCACTCTAAAGATATCAACTGAACGTGTACATCATATCATTCACGAATATTTGGGTATGAGAAAGCTCTGTGCAAAGTGGGTGCCGCGCGAGCTCACTTTTGACCAAAAACAACGACGAGTTGATGATTCGGAGCAGTGTTTGGGGATGATCAAGCGTAATAAACCCGAGTTTTTGCGTCGATATGTGACAATGGGTGCAACATGGCTCCATCATTTCACTCCGAAGTCCAATCGACAGTCATCCGAGTGGACTGCGCACGATGAACCCGCCCCAAAGCGTGGAAAAACGCTACAGTCGGCCGGCAAGGTTATGGCGTCTGTATTTTGGGATGCGCGCGGAATAATTTTCATTGACTATCTTGAAAAAGGAAGGAGCATCAACAGCGACTATTACACAGCGTTATTGGGCCGTTTGAAGGACGAAATCGCCGAAAAACGACCGCATTTGAAGAAAAAGAAAGTGCTGCTTCACCAAGACAATGCATCGTGTCACAAGTCAGTGAAAACGATGGCAAAAATCCATGAATTGGTCTTCGAATCGCTTCCGCATCCACCGTATTCTCCAGATCTGGCCCCCAGCGACTATTTCCTGTTCTCAGATCTCAAAAGAATGCTCGCCGGGAGGAAATTTTCGTCGAATGAAGAGGTGATCGCTGAAACTGAGGCCTATTTTGAAGCAAAGGACAAATCGTACTATAAAAAACGTATCGAAAAGTTGGAGGGTCGCTATAATCAGTGTATCACCCTCGAAGGGAATTATGTTGAATAAAAAAACCGAATTCTGCCACAAAAATGTGTTTTACTATGGAAGGCCGGGGACTTTTCAATTGACACGTTAATTGCGGCTACTGTATTTTGGAGTTTTTCACAGTTTTTACAGCGATTTCTTCCATAGTTTTGTGTAATACTTGCAAGAAAGAGATACCATTTTCACGAACGTCTCATCGCGGACTAGGTTATAAAATTGCATTACAATGCAGTTGCGATAGTATACAATATGTACAGTCATGTCCATTCGTCGATAAATCCTTCGAAGTAAATCGAAGAATGATATTTACTAAGCGGCTTTTGGGAGTTGGAAGGGAAGGAATAAATATCTTCTGCAGTATGATGGATATTTGTCAAGGACTATCAATCTGTACTTACTACTAATTGTAGAAAAAAAAGAGTGCGTAGTGCATGTACAGAAAATAATGGGTGTAAGGGTACGGAAAGCAAAAAAAGATAATAAAGGGATTGGTGGAAAAGGTGAAGGCAAATTAACTGATAAAGTGTTTAATAAATTGTCTTTATATTATGGTTTAGCGATTCGCCGGCACCCTGATTCTGTTGAGGACATGAGAAATGCAATTTGGGTTACTTATTATCATAATAGTTCCACAAATAAAAATCCGCAACATATGTATTGCCCACCTGGCGCAGAGAGTTGATGTAAGTGGCAAAAAGCTGCATCTGAAGGTACATTACAGGAGTTTGACCACGAAAATCCTCCTCTATGTGCCAAGGTATTGGATATTATGAAGCCAATTTACGAGAGTTTATCGTCGGAGGAGTTATTGACTCAATGTTTAGGCTCAGAAACTCAAAATAATGATGAGTCTCTAAACTCTTTGATTTGGACTTTCGAGCCGAAACATATTCATTCCGGAACTCACGTCATTGAAATTGCTACGTTTATTGCTGTTTGCATATTCAATGAAGGCTACATTTCTCTTTTAAAAATAATGATGCTTATGGGTGTCAAAATTGGTCCAGAAGCTTATTCATTCGGTGGGAAACGAGACAATGCCCGGATTGACCGCTCAGAGATACGAGCGTCTAACGCATCAAAGGAGGCCAGAACTGCTCGGTTGGAAGAGAGAAGTGCGAAAGATGCTTATTTCGAAGTCGAGGAAGGTCCAATGTATGCAGCAGGAATGACAATGAATAATTGAATAAACGTAAGCCAAAAATATCATTTCATGACTTAGACCGCGAGAAACTTTATGTGAAACTTTAAACGCGTTTTCTCGAAACTGTCTTTTTTAAAACAATACCCACGATTTTTCAAGTTCTACTGAACTGATTTACTTCAAATTTAGTATATGTCTTCGTTATAGGCTTTTATATTGCATGAACTATCCTCATCCCCAAATTTTAATGTTAAATATTTTTAAAAAATTGGAAAAACTAAAAAAAAAGTGGTACAAAAATAAATTTTTTTTCAAGCAGTCGCCATTTTGTTAAAAAAACGTTTTTTTTTCAACGTTTTTTAGTTCCAAACATAGAGGCATTTCTATAAATTAATAATCTTTTTTTTCAGATTGCTAGGAGAGTTGAATCGTGGGTATGGTCGCGTGCCCACTTTTTGAGATCCCCCACTTCATCAGCTGCTAACTTTTTGAATTTTGAATATTTTAGTTTCAATTTTTTTACTGTATTCTTGAAATATTAATAAACATCCTATAAAAAAATGAATAGTAAACATATTGATTGCTTGTTTTTTACAGCACTTCAAAAATTGCGTTAAATTCGTGCGTCTAGACCAGAATACCCCCTTAAATATGGACCAAAATCTTACTTAGACGTTCGAAAGCAACTCTTTGTAACAACGGAATCGACCTACCAGAGCCTTAACGACAACTTCGGACGGCACCAGTCCCCATAGAATATAATCAACACACAGAACCATAGACAGCTTTATTTAACAAACGCTGTTCTCATATACAGGTTTTTTTTAAATATTATATTCTGTTGTCCGAGATCCTTTTGAGCCCAACAAACGCTTTAAAAATAATTGTAAATTATTATTCCGAGATGCGGAAAGAAATTGCGAAGTTTCTTCTGAATCTCAAACGTTAATACTAATTTTTTGAATGAGTTCCCTCTTCCCTCACACCATTTATTACTGAATTCACCGAAACCAATAAAGCATCACACCCCGTAGGAATCGACACATTCCTAAGCCTTGAAGAACTATCCGAAGTCATTACTTCACGTAACAATAAAAAATCGACTGGCCTAGATGGAATCCCTAACCTCCTATTCAAAAGACTCCACCCAGGCAACTTGCTCCCGATTCTCGTTCTTCTCAACCACATAATAAACGCTTCACATTTCCCTAAAAGTTGGAAAACAGCGGTGATCGTCCCTATTAGCAAATCTGGGCCCTCCAAGTACCCGGATAACTTCCGTCCGATATCGCAGCTAAACTCGCTTAGCAAGATTCTTGAATGTTAAATCTACAAAAATCTTCTCTCATTTGCCAGGGATAACTCCCTCATTCAGAACTCTCAATTTGGCTTCCGCTCACAACATTCCACTTGTCATGCTCTCTTAAAACTGACACATGATGTGACGACCCACCTACAAAACCAATCCCCAACGGTATGTGTCTCCCTAGACATATCTAAAGCATTCGACTGTGTCTGGATCGCAGGACTGTTATACAAACTTCATTCAATGTATGGATTAAACATCCACTCCACAAAACTTCTCGCTTCTTGCCTCTCTGATAGAAAGTTCATGGTGAAAATAAACTCAACTCTCTCGACACCTTATAGCATAACCGCAGGAGTTCCTCAAGGATCCATCCTCGGCCCACTACTATACCTTCTTTATACATCAGACGCACCGCAGCCACTGTTACCCAATACAACAATGCTCAACTATGCCGACGACACCTTAATTTATTCAAGCAACAAGCTTGTCAAGGAGGCAAGAAACTGTATTAACAGATATCTCCCAATCCTGTCAGCCTACTTTACCAAGTGGAGAATTCAACCAAATCCAACCAAAACTCAGCTCATAGTTTTTAAAGGCAGAAACGCGAGTTGTACAAACAACACTATTCGCTGCCATAATAAAATCAGAATTAAAATAAATAACAATATAATTAAACCCTCCAAAACCTTAAAGTATCTAGGTATAACCTTTACCAACAATCTGTCATTCTCCGCCCACATTAAAAATACGATTCGTAAAGCCACAACCCAACTGAACCTCTGCAGAAAAGTCATGTACAAACCGAATGGTCTCTCTCCCAAAGTCAAATCACTTATCTACAAACAAATAATCAGACCCACTCTCACATATGCATGCCCGATATGGTACCATATCACACCCGCCCAAATGGAGAAGCTACGCATTTTCGAAAGAAAATGCTTCAGACTTATCACTGGTCTCAACCGACATCCTAACTCCCACAAATATTACAACAGTAGTTCGCTCTACTATGCCGCTAATATTGAACGTATAGATCGACGCTTCCTCGAGCTGTCCATCAAATTTATCGAAAATCTTCCCAATAATCCCAATCCGATAATAAATGCGGTCACATCGACTCCGTCAGACAACCGAACTGCCTACCCGAACTGTCTCCACACCAGAACCCTCTTCACCTCTGGCAGGTTGTTCAACAACTCCAATGAGATTGTATACCACAATACTGAACTCTCACCTCACCAGTTTAAATATTGTAATATACAACCCTTCTCTAATATCTTGCGTTTCAACGACCAATCGGAAAGTGTTCCCCCAACCCATATCCCCGACTCATAGTACCCACCCTAACCCAAATTCCACCCATCAACCACTATACCTCCCGCCCCACCCTACTCTAACTTATTGTAATAATAATAGATTTAATAATTAGATAAGCTAGGCTAAGCTAAGTTAAGTTAAGTTAAGCAAATTAGTTATAGGTGAAGTAAATAATTATATCCTGGTTTTCTGACCTTTTCCAGGAAGCCCCACCTACTCCTATCTTGTCCACCCATGAAATATATAACTTTATAATAATGTTTGAAAAATGTACTAGCAAGTATGTGTAAACGATTAAAGCTAAGCTAATTATAAGTTATCTGTATTACTTATTGTAACAAATCATTTATGGTCAATAAATACAGAAATGTAAAAAAAAAAAAAAAAGATATCCCTCTAACCCGCTACATACACTCCATGAGGCCACAAATTTTGCAATTGATTTCCACTCTTTATACCTGTTGGAAATTTTGTATCCGAAAACATATACTACCTGTGAATAGGTACGTATTTTCCTAAAAGAAATTCATAAAATTAACGGGTAGTTAAGAAACGACCGCTGGAATTTCCCAAGATCAAACAATAAACTCCTTAAAAAGGATATAAAAAAGTACGTCATTATTTCGCGAGGCCATTGCGATTATTTCGTTGCAGGAGTGCACATGGGAGAGTTTTTTAAAAATTTTGTTTAGAATATTTAAAAAAAGTGTTGAAAAGAACAGTTTTTATTTCATTTGAAACACAGATGGGTTCCGGAAAGACGTTGACAACGACAGAAAGAGGACAAATAGATGCTTTCAAGGATTTAGGACTCTCAGGGCGAGAAATAGCAAGGAGGCTTAACAGAAGTAAGACTGTCGTAAACAGTTATCTTGCGGGTCCAGAAAAATATGGGAAAAATCAAAAAGGACGCACATCTAAATCAACAACATCACGAGAAAAGCGGTTGATTCTACAGCTTGCCTCAAATTCTACTCTACCAGGGACTAAAGTAAGGGCCAAAAGCGGAGTATCAGCCAGCATAGCAACGGTCCGAAGGATAATAAAAAAAAGGGATATTATCAAGAGAAAAACATTGAAAAAGAAAACTGTTTTGAGGCAAGTACACAAAGAGCATCTAATGAATTTTGCAAGAGAACATGTCGCTTGGACTAGTGAATGGAAACGCGTTGTCTTTTCGGATGAAAAAAAGTTTAACCCTGAGGTTCCCAATGGTTTCAACTTTTATTTCCCTGATCTGAGAAAGGAGGAGCTTATTTTGGCCAGACATCACAGCCATACATCAGGTGTCATGGTGTGGGGAGCTATGACCTACTATGCCACAATCGAGTTCGAGTTTTTGTCCACAATAATGAACGGAAACAACTACAAATGTTTGCTGGAACGGTCATTTCCAAAAATTAAAAACATTTTCGGACCCCTGTCTTGGATTTTCCAACAAGACAATGCCCCATCCACACTTCCAAGGTTGTTAGAAGTTGGATTCAATCAGAAGACGTGGAACTTTTGCCATGACCGCCCTATTCGCCGGACTTAAGCACAATCGAAAACGTTTGGTCGTGGCTATCTCGTAAAGTTTATGAAGGTGGCAGACAATTTGAAGACAAGGACACCTTAATCGAAGCTATTCGTGATTCCTGGGACCAAATTTCCCTAGACTATTTAAAAAAAACTCCATGATTCTATTCCAAACCGTCGTATAGAGGTCATATCCAAAAACGGCAGGCATACTCACTATTAATGTAGAAAAACGTTATAAATAAATATTTTAAAATCATAAAATGTAAACATTTCATTAGTTTTTTCCTTCTTTTCGAAAATTTTGCATGCGGCTTCATCCTAGCGATTTACTTTTTTGTATCCTTTTTAAGTAGTTTATTATTTGATCTTGGGAAATTCCAACGGTCGTTTCTTAACTACCCTTTAATTTTATGAATCTCTTTTGGGAAAATACGTACCTATTCACAGGTAGTATATGTTTCGGGGTACAAAATTTCCAACAAGTATAAAGAGCGAAAATCAATTGCAAAATTTGTGGTCTCATCCCAGTGATTGAGAGTTTATTTCCGAGGGTGGCCTGAAAATTTCCGACCTCAACGTGAAGATAGCGGCAGTCGTCAATAAAAACTACTGAATGTAGTTGTGCATCTTTTGACAATTACTCACCAAAATTTCAGTCATTTTGGACGGGTAGTTTTTATTTTAAAGTCGTTTGAGTGAGTTGATGTGTTTTGCTTCTTTTGGAGCCGATTCCCCCATTTTCAGTCCACTTTTTTGACTGTATTTTTGTTTCGCGCGTATAATGGTGTATCCAAGTTTCATCGACAGTAATTAATCGGCGCCAAAACTCGGACTTATTGCGCCTAAACTGCGCCAACAGAAAGTTGGAAATGTTCATTCGAACACGTTTTTGGTCTAACGTTAGCAAACGCGGCACCCAACGCGCGAAGAGCTTTCTCATGCCTAAATCTTGCTTTAATATGTGACAAACACGTTCTTTGGACATTTTCATAGTCTCTGCTATCTCCCCCGCCTTAATTCGGCGGTCGTCTAGTGCCATTTGGTGGACTTTAGCGATGTTATGGCCAGTTGTTGCAGTTTTTGACGTCCCGAACGTTCATCGTCTCCCAAGCTCTCACGGCCACGTTTAAATTCAGCTGGCCAAAATTTCACGGTGGTAAATGATGGTGCAGAGACCCCTTAATATACTTCTTGCCTGAACTCGTTATCTTGTTTTTGTGCGCGGTCCAGAAGCAGGTGTGCGTTACTTCTCAGCCTATACTTGTACTGTAAATGTTTACTAGAAATGACTGAATTGTTAAGGATTCTATAAAACTACATATATATAATATATATCACCACTATGGAATTTAAAAAAAAAAAACAGCTTTTATTTATTTTTTATTTTCTACATACCATGTAACGGAACCTGGGAGTTAATTATTGTTAATATTTTTTATCGTCAAGTATGCGGCAAATAAGTTACTAATGAAATATTAATTATAATTAAGAGACTGCATTCCTGCACCGGTAGTTGGCAAGCAGTCAGTAAAGTGCTGAAATCCAAACTGCTATCACGTAACATAAAGCTCCGTGTTTATAGAACCATAATCATGCCGATTACTCTATACGAATGCGAAACATGGGCTCTCACAAAACGGGAAGAAAACAAATTCCGCGTATTCGAGAATAAAGTTCTAACGGGTATATTTGGAGGTAAATATGACGAGGAGGCAGGACAATGGAGAAAACTCCACAACCACGAATTGGAAGAGCTATACCGCAAACCTAAAATAGTAGATAATCAGGTCCCGAAGATTAATATCGGCCGGACATGTGGCGCGAATGGGCAATGACAGGACCGTAGAATTTCTGGTGGTAGACCATCGGGAAAAAAACGGGCAGGACAGCCGCGACGGAGATGGGAGGACAATGTTAGGTTTGACCTTGTGGAGATCGGATAGGCTGGTCAAGCGTGGAAGGAGGGTGCACGGGACAGGAAACGATGGCGGGGTCGAGTCGGTGAGGTCATGAACTTCCGGGTTCCTACATGCCAGTTAATAGTAAAACTAATGAAATATTAATTCAAATGAGTGTGTAATACACCCACTGTAAGAATAACCACAAAAGGTCTATTCGCGCAGTTTGAGTTGCAAATTTTTAATAAGACGCTGCAACAAAGTAAAAAATGTTTAGGTATTATAATATTCCACGTTAAAAAAGGTAATTTATACGCAACGGTACAGTTTAAACTTTACATACATTAAAAATGTTACATAACATTCCATTGTGTGAGGGGATGATGTTTACATAGTGTTTAGATGCATGTGTTCCGAGGGATGGGAACTCAATTTTATACTTTACAACTTTCTGAAATGAACGTCCGGTAGATTTAAGCTTCATCGCACTGTTTCGAACCGTCTACTGTTGAAGCTTACGAATTGTACTTAAGGGAAGGTTCTGATCAATTCAAAAGTTCGCCATTTTATTAAATTTCGACTTTCATAGATGGTTCTAGTAGCGGCTCCAACCACACTCATATAGTTCATGAAAATTCTTCGATTATTGATTTTTGATCATTTTTGCAGGTGCTAGTGTGGCCAACATTAAGGTACCCCCCCCCCCCCTAAATATACTTCTTGTTCGATGTTGCTATTTTATTTTTGTTCGCGCTCCACAACGATATGTATATTATTTCTCGGCCCACTCCCGTATATTATATTGAAGTTGATTTAAATCAAAGGAAATATCTTGTTTTCTTCACCCGTCAATTTGGCGAGTTTACGTATACAAGAAACATCCTTAAATCCAGCGTTAATAAAGGTAAACTTCCGCTCTACGGAGTATGATCACGTGGGATGCCATCTACTCTTAAATTTTCGTCGAAAATTCCGATGAGGGGCCGGTGACGACGTAGAACTACATGAACCTTTCTGAGACAAAAGTAAACCTTACAGCCCGAAAACAACAGCAGGTGAAACATTATCAACTTTTCGAAGAAACTGAAGGTTTATTATATGCGGCTGACTCACTAGTTGATCGCTAAATCAATAAAACTGTAGTGATTCTAAATCACCACCCGCACCCAATTGTTAATAATCCTCAACCTAATTAGTTTTCCCCATACGATGCGTCATAGTACGAACCTTAAGTTCATACTGTCCGTTGAGCAATTCCTTGGAATGATAACATCATGAAATGCGTATTTTCAAATGCATTTCATGGTTGTGCTTTCCGCGAAATTCCTCAATCAAAATCCCAATATCTTCCCCAAATGAATCATATGAGCGACAAATTAAACCAAAAATCCATTTGTCGCACATTGATTCAATTCCCAATAACCCTAACATTATGAAATGCCTAAATACATTTCATAACGTTTCCTTCCGGGAATTTGTTCAACCAAATTCCCTTCCACTTCATAGAACTGTGGGGAGGAGAAGTATTATCCCGGACACGGGCACACGGTTCACTTCTTCCCCATCAATCATTGTCACTAAAGTTCCGACACATCGTTCGCGAGCCAACAATCCGAACACTAAAATACGGAGCGGGCAACACAGAAAATAACGCACAGGTTTAATTGGTGATCACCATTTTTGTGACGGACTTGATTTTAATTACTTTAAAAACTATTACCCACACGACTCCGAGTATTTGCGCGTCTCCGTGCACACCGGAGAGCGGGGTGGCATGACCGTGGTGGTCAGCGGGTGGAATAAGACTCAACGATATTCAGTCGTTTGGGGTGAGTTTTCCCGAGAGAGAAAGTGTTTCTCTCGTGGTGAAACCAAGGAAGAAAGTCTTGGCAATGTATGTGTATGTGTGAGTGAAGATCACATTGGTTTTTTCATACACAAGGCCATGGGAATGATCCTGAAACAAAGAAAGGAAAATGGGATAGTGGAGATCTTTGTTTATGTGAGAAGGTTACTGGGAAACGAATCCAGAACTATGTAGGATAAAAGGAATTTATGACCTGAGAGTTCAACTGAGTAAACAAGTTGCAACGCATTAGATGGTAGGTGCATTTGGGATACTAGAATGATTGAATTGTTTGCGTATCACCAGAATGCCTGATGAAGGACAGCGGTCTTTTGTTTACTCATGGTGCGAGTTAGTGAAATAGTCTCAACGTGGATGGTGTTAATTACATGCAGCTGGTGTTGGGCTATTTATCGTTGGCTAAAAGAGTCGTCAGCCGATGTGTGCATAGATAGTTTTTATGTACACATATTGGGGCTGGGATTAGCCAACTCAAGGGTAAGATTCCCTGATATGCGGTCGTATGTATGCAAACCGATGAATTTTATTACAGGGAATTTATGATAAGGTAAGAAAGAACTCTTACAGAAATTGTATGCGAAGAGACGCAAGAAATGGTGAGAATTCTTTTACTGAAGCTTTTTAGATTATACCTTAGATAATCCTAGATGCGTAAAGCATTTAAGGCGCTAATGCGATTGCATTAGCGAAATAATGTGATTGAATGGAAGTTATGGGGGCTTTTTTAGGTGAGTGAACCCTGGGGTTTGGCGGAACCGCCCCAGAACCCCATTCCAATTGAAGCACGCACCAAATCTTGTTTGTGCTTCTTGGAATGTTTATGTAAAATGTTTAACAAATCTCTAAATGCAGAGTATAAAGGGGCGGCGCATTTTAGTTTCGTGATGAGTCAGTCGATGGAAAATCCGACTTAACCCAGCCAAAGCAGTAGCCATCATTCTGAGTAGTAAACATTCGCAACCTACTTCTCGATATTCAGAGAATATTCGAATACAAATAGGAGGTACTACGATTAGACCACAGGACAGGATGAAATATCTTGGGGTCATCTATACCCCAAAAATGAATTTCATCAAACATGTGGTCCACATTCTTCAAAGAGGCCTCGGTCAGTCTAAGCCACTGCACAACATTTTGAAGTGGAGCAACAAATTTGACACCAAAGTTAAGTTTCTCTGCTATAAGCAGCTAATCCGATCTGGAATATCGTACGCCTTTCCCATATGGTCCTCCATATATTCGGCTCAAATGGAAAGACTTCGAGTTTTCGAAAGAAAACTCCTCAGAAGATGCATCAACCACTGTAGAAGGCCTGACGGTCGCCATTACCCGAACTCTCACCTATACGAAGGTGCCTCCATTACCCCTATCGACGAGTACTTGTTACAATTAGCATACAAGTACCTCGAAACCATTCAGAAGAGCGAAAACCCACTTTTACGGCAGTCTTGCGTCCGTGACCCTTTTCCTTTTCAGATATCTCGAGACCAATGCCAACATCCTTACGGATGTGGGTGATTCTGGTTATCGCACTATTCCTAAGTACATTTAATTATTTAACACGGATGTAATATTGGTGTTATATTGAGGAATAAAAGAGATTTTTTTTGTATAAAAAAAGCTTTAATTTTTCATTTTCTACAATGAGCTTTTACCGTCCTCCTTGCTTCATGAATTTGGGCTCATACAAATGCATGCCCTAAGGGTGTGCTTTAAGATGGTTATCATTTGATAAAGACTAGCCGGTGAACGAATTTGAAAAACTTCGGAACAAATAGTTATCCGAAAATGTCAGATTAAGCTTAGACCGGAGATGAGGCGTTACCTTCCAAGCAAGTTTCGCCAATTTCTCGCGAAGTTGTTTATTTATTTATATTTCAGCTTAGTAGCTGACATGCCCCTCTCCGCATCTGAAGAAGCCTATATTCCTGTCATTAACCACCAGCGGGATGGAGGTAAGCTAAACACACTTAAAAATATAACCTTAACAAAACTAACTGTTTTACTGTGTTGAAATTTACATGCTAATATCTCAAAATAGCATTTCAGAAATCTGCCGGTGATGTATGTCAAAAAGTAAATAATCGATAAAAAGTTGTTGATCGAAATTTGTTGGAAGAATGCACCTAAAGCTTTAAGGTAAATTAAATACATTTTCCGGTACAAATTTCGGAAAAATATCCGAAAATTTGCACATTTCATTGAAAAGCTTATTTAATTTTTAGTTTTACACTTGTTTATAACATTGAACCGTTTGTCCTTCCCCTACATCATCATCATCGGCACTACAACCGGGATCCGGTCTTGGCCTTATTTAGCAAATATCTCCACCGGTATCCGGTCCTTATCCGAGACTTGTTAATTGTCCATAATAATTTATTTTTACGGGCAAGGGATGATGATGATATGAGAAAATAAAAGAAAATACGTCCTCATTTTCTAAGGACTTATTGACCTGCCCTCGTACAATATTCTGTTATATAAATCAAAATTACCAACAAGAACAAAATTAGGAAATTAATGATTGCCTCTCATTTCGTGTTGGCGGTACACCATTAATACTGCCGAAACTCAGTTGGCCCGGCATTTAAATGATGATCGCAATATTTGTGTTCGTTTGATGCTTCTTTACTTCCGCTATTATCGGGTAGAATTTTTGGAGGTATTCAACGTCTGGCAATGATGCGTTTAACTACCACGTTTGGTTAATTATATTTACACATGCATTTGGATCGCCACACAATTTGGCCTTACGAACCATGTGTCATGAATGAAATAGCTAGCCGTACACACATAGCAAAGTGGGGTATATCCCCTTTCCTGGACGAACGATGGGTTTGAGGGAACATTTATCACAATATCTTTCTTTTCGAGGTTTTAATTCGTCTAGGAAGTTTAATATGGCTGTGACTTTCTAACACTTTTTTGGATTGCAATAGTTGTAAGATAGCTAAAAGGTGGAGGCAAGTATGAAGAACTTGCTTTCAAAATTTTGTTTTTCTGACAATGCCAAAACGATGCTGAACTTATTTTTGAACAACAACAACAACAATCGAAAAACCGCACAGCACTGAATGACTGCAATCCACCACTCAATTGTGCAGGTCGTGTTCTCAGTTATGTTCGATTGTTTTCTTTTTCTAAATTCCGTATAATTATAAATATATGGAATAAATAAAATTAATTAATGTTTAAAATTTAGTGAATTGAGGACTTTTATTTCGGCTTGGAGGTACGCCGTAATAAAACGCCCAAACCAAACTTAGTGCCTGCATCGAAAACCCAATGTGGTCTCTGCCTTCATAGAGAAATTCCAACCTAAACTCTAAGGTCGAAGATTGGCGAAGTCCGCGAACTATCAACTTTTGCCACTCGAATTGAAAACTATATGAGGTTTTGTAGTAGATGCAAAAAACGTGCTTGAGGTACGCGGTAAAAAAACGCCAAAACCGAACTTAGTGCCTGTATCGAAAACTCAATGTTGTGTTTGTCATCAAAGAGAAACCCCAACCTAAACTCAAAGGTCGAAGATCGGCGAAGCCCGCGAACTATCAACTTTTGCCACTCGAATTGAAAAATATGAGGTTTTGTAGTAGATGCAAAAAACGTGCTTGAGGTACGCGGTAAAAAACGCCAAAACCGAACTTAGTGCCTGTATCGAAAACTCAATGTTGTGTCTGTCATCAAAGAGAAACCCCAACCTAAACTCAAAGGTCGAAGATCGGCGAAGCCCGCTAACTATCAACTTTTGCCACTCGAATTGAAAAATATGAGGTTTTGTAGTAGATGCAAAAAACGTGCTTCAGGTACGTGGTAAAAAACGTCAAAACCGAACTTAGTGCCTGCATCGAAAACTCGATGTTGTCTCTAATCAAAGAGAAATCCAAATCTAAACTAATTTTCTAAAGACTTATTGACTTGCGCTCCTATTTAAAAATAAAATCTCAAGGTTCGTAATTTAATAAAATGATTCGTTAGACCTGTATACTACTTCACACCCTATGTCCCAAAATAAATCGAAATCGCTTTCTACCGTTGATGAACCAGAAGCAAAGCACCAGAGTGCTGAATGGTGGTCACGAGATAAAGGAAATCAACGGAAAAAAAAACGCGTTTGGCGAAGTCAAACATCAGAACAATGCTCATCTCCATTTTTTCGATTCCAAGAGAATTATCCTCAATGAAGTGTTCCAAGTGTGTTCTATTTTCAAGTATTGACGCTTTTGCTACGTCGTATTCGTCCTGTTTATCCTGAATGTTGACAAATAGGCAGTTGGAAATTATTGCATGATATTGCACTTTCTCATCGTCCGACAATTATCAGCGATTTTTGAACTAATAATCAATCATTTTTTTACTCCAACACTCTTCGTACTCGCGTGATCTGGCTTCCTGTGACTATTTCGTAAACTCAATTTGACCATGAAAGCAAACCGTTTTGCATCAATTGAAGGCATTCGCCGGACAACGACCGCCATCCTGGAGAACATCCCAATCAATGACAAACAAAAGTCATTTGATGTACTTGTCGAATGAGCAAGTCAATGTATTTGAGTTCAGGGAGATTATTTGGACTGAATAAAATGATTTAAAAAAAAACGATCCGTGTTCCTTTAATCCATTCCGGTTTATTTTAGGATAGAATGTGAATTAAAATATTTTTGTTTTGAAAAAAACTTGTTGGGGCACTTTATATATACAGTCTGCTAGGGCTACTTGTTTGGAAATCAACACTTCAATGGTATGTCGTGGAGAGTTGCTGTGTTATTTTCCATTAAATTTCAGCAACGGCCTTGTAGAAATTCAAAGGGTCAATTCTGGCATTGCTGCAACTTGGGTTTTGGCCTCCACTATAACATCGCATGTCCGGCGCTTGGGGAAAGTGACGATAGAGCGTTGTTCGTAAGACTCAAATATTCTACTAATTAAACTCCACATTAATCAGTAACGCCGATGATATATACAGTGAATAAATTAATCCACATCGTTTAAACATGCTTACATTTGAGATCACCACTGTCCATTCCCTTAGTTCATGTTCTGGATTGCATCCTATTACATAAAATTTACCACAGTAATTATTGGTCATAATGTCACACGGTATATTTCACAAGCCGATGCCTAAGAAGAATTCTACCCCATGTCCAAGTCCCCAATATCTCGTTTCAAATATATGGCTTCGCCTTTTGTTGACCGAATCTAATAAGGAGTTGGAAAATAGAAAACTTTTTACCAATATCCTGCTTGCGCGCACACAAAGGCATCCACACCATATACAGTCATTCGATTTAATGGAATTCAACAAGGCGAATAGAAATTTCTTCTTTTCCTTTTATACACATATACCCCTCATTCTTTTTTTTGTTTATTATCCTGCCACATATTGGTCTGGTCGAAAGGAAGGAAAAATTTCGTTAATTTTACTGGAAAATGTAACAAATTCCTAGCGCTGTTGCAAACATAAATTAAGTCTCCATATGGAAGACAGTTTTACACCACAAACTGACACTGTGACGGCATGGATCGGTGGACTTGTACATGCCACTGGTAGGCAACAAATGAACTATGATACGAATAGACCAGGCAATTTCAGGGGGGCTGGCGTAAGGACTTAGTGCATATATCTCAATGGCCGCACAAATTACATATATACACAACTTATCTCCGTACTGAGGAAAATGAATAAAAAAATATAAAAAAAAAACAAAAAAAAAGGAAGCAAATATTTATACACACACTCATACATATATTTGAGTTTATCGGCCAGTAGTTTGGATTCGTGTAAATTTTTCTATATTCCTTAGCACTCATGGTCCTTGGTGATTTTAGATGGTGTTAGCCTTTAATTTAGGTTTACTATTATTTCCCATTGACACCCTCTTCCTCTTCTACCACCTCAGTCCTCAGTTATCCTCCCAACTACACTTTCACTGACACACTACTCTACGGCAAAAGGACACGTTCAATAAAAACTCCCAACCAGAAGATTTATAGTGTATTGGCTGAAGGAACCAATCACATGCTTAATACTCACATTTTGGAAGGACCGGCGAAAGAGATGATGAAAAAAAAACAAAAAATAAAATAAAACACAAACGACAAAAGGAAATTGCTTATGAAAAATATGTCTTCGATGAAACGAAAAAAAAAGAAACGTTTATCGCAAAAATTAATTAACACAACAATCATGCGCGAGAATCGATGTCCTTTTAGTAAAAAGTTCAAATAAAGACTGAAACCTGAGTGCTCTTCCCTCATCCCATTACAGCCACACGCCGGTACGAAAAAGTGAGAGATTTAATTTATAAAAACCGATAAAACACCCCAAAAACACACATCTGATAAGTTTTTCCTCAAAAAGTGAAAATCTATGCTCCGCCCCTTGTACATTTTCCAACTAATATTCCAATAGTTTCAAAAGGCGGAAATTACTTAGGGGTGAGTTCGTGATTCTATTGTACGTCTCTTGTGGCGGGTCAATGTGATAATTTAGTTTCATTGACACAAATCCATTTTTGTTCATTAACTATGCAGTTGCAGACGATGTAAATACATGTTAGTACTTCGGAGGAGTACTTGGTCAAGTTAGTTGTGGCCGGATTTTGTATTTATTTATTTATTTACATTCGTGGGTCTGCTTGAAAGACACCAATACTAGACGGTTGAACTTTTGAACTGTTAGTTCCCAGTCAAAACCTTACCGCATGAATATGTAAACAAATAAAGGATAATAAAGAATGACTATTTATATTTACTAGTCTTACTAATCAAAATATACTTTTCCTTATTAATAAAAGTCAATATTAAATTCAGGAGGACTTAGCTTATCCACGGAGATCTTTGGTGACATCAAATGCCTCGTATAGACTAACAGCTTTTCAATGTCATTCAAACACCAGTATTGTTTATTGATGCTACTCTATCCTTTGTGTTATCCTGAAATGGGAGTATTGTTCTTCGCAGCAGGTGTCTAAGTCGTTTCCCAAGGCCTTTTCGCAGAAGGAAAGAGAGCAAGTTTCATGGCAAGTATTTTTCTTATATATACAAAATATTTTAACAAATTAAAATCCGAATAAAGATTGAAGCTATCAAAGGTTTTGCGCTTCCAGTCGGTCTAAGGTGGTCCAACCCGTTTTTAACGCGCATTAGACTGCTTGCGAATCAAAAAGGAAGAAATGATTAGTGTTGGCGACACTATCTAATATATTATCTCAAATAAGAGATAAATCAGTATAAAATAAAAACAATGGAAATGTGTCGTCGTAGTAGTCACGTAAAAAAATAGAACTTCCACAAAAGCACTTCATTGATGTATAATAATGAAATATGATATAATTTAAATTTAAATATAATTTAAATTTAAATATAATTTAAATTTAAATATAATTTAAATTTAAATATAATTTAAATTTAAATATAATTTAAATTTAAATATAATTTAAATTTAAATATAATTTAAATTTAAATATAATTTTATTTAAATAAAATAAAATACAATCAGGTATCTTTTCGAACTAGCCGGCGAATAAACATAATACGGTCCACCAGCAAGTCATCAATACAGAATTGGTTAAGTATTTGGAGTGCAACGGACTTCTGAATGATCGTCAATACGGATTCCGTGGCAGCCGGTCCACAGGAGGTCTTTTGACACTTATAACCGATATATGGACATCAGCGATTGAACGGCATGATGAGTCAAGGGCGGTCGCATTGGATATCTCCAAGGCCTTTGACCGCGTCTGGCATGGGGCATTGCTGAGCAAACTTCGTTCATATGGAATTTCCCAACAGCTTTGCGACTGGACGAAAAGCTTCCTTGAGAATCGATCGATACGGGTTGTTGTGGACGGCGAGTGTTCGGATCTGTATCCTGTTAATTCGGGGGTGCCCCAAGGTTCTATTTTGGCTCCAACCTTGTTCTTGCTTCACATAAATGATTTGTTGGAGACAACGGATAACAAAGTGTTCAGTTTTGCGGATGATAGTACGCTTGTTTTCTCGTTTTCGAGTGATCGGCCGATTAGTGCATCAAGGTCGCATCAGCTGAGATGTAGACAGATTGACTCTCTGAATCAGGATCTGGATAAAGTCCTGCAGTGGGGAAAGGCCAATCTTGTCGACTTCAACGCAACGAAGACGCAGTATACAACATTCACAAAGAAAACTGGATCATCGGTTCCACAGCTGATGATGAGTGGCCGGGCTCTCGAGGCTGGGGAAAGTTTGAAATTGCTCGGCGTCACGGTCTGTGGGAATGTATCATGGCATAAACACGTATCGGGTATCGCCAGATCAGCCTCAGGAAAACTGAGTTATCTTTTTAGAGCCAAGAAATATTTTACTCCGGCCCAACTTCTTCTCCTATATAAATCCCAAATTAGACCCGCGCTCGAATATTGCTCTCATGTTTGGAGCTCGGCTCCTAAACATACCCTCAACCTACTTGAGAGCGTACAGAGACGAGCGATCCGCCTGATCGGGGACTCGGCGCTGACGTCGGGACTACAGTCGCTAACACATCGAAGGCGCGTAGCCGACGTCTGTCTGTTTTACAGATATTATCACGGGTGCTGTTCTTCGGAGATTCTTGGCATTGTTCCACGCAATTCGGTTTATATGCGCTCCACAAGACAATCCGACGGCGAACATCCCTGTATCAGAACTCGTTCCGTCACAGAGCGGGGAAGCTGTGGAACTCCCTTCCTGTGCGAGTGTTCCCGGAGCATTACAACCTGCAACTGTTCAAAAAGAGCTGCAACAGTTATTTGATGGCATCTCGGGGCGCCCACTTGACGCTATAGGTTCGCCTCTCCCGAGAGAAGTCTAGTAATAAAAAAAAAAAAAAAAAAAAGTAGTGGATGTAGGTGGAAGAAAAGACGATGCCTCTAACCAGATCAACAAAGTCAAAGAGGTCAAAACCTGTTGGAAAAACTGCCGACCGCTTTTCCAGATATCCGCACGGTAGGATGAGTTTTGAGGAAGTTTTTGGGAACCAAGGGTGTGTTTTCTAATGAACGTTATGAAGTATTATTATTTTGACCTGTGAGTAGGGCGTTAGAATATACTCACAGGTAGGCCGGCTTATCGTAAGAGACGACTAAAGGCCGAGTGCTAGGTGGAGTCCCAAGGCCCTGCCGCCCCACTAAGCTATAGGCTCCGTCAAATGGTCGGGGGAAATCCTAGCTTACGGAGTTTGGTTGATGGACCGGTTCGAGAAAAGGTTGGTTTAGGTGGTAGTCGGTCCAAGGTAAGATACTGTGGGGAACGAAGTCGATGTGCCGGCGTACGACACGGTGTTCTACCTCGCCCCACTAACTAATTTCGCCGAAGTTCTTAACCAAAAGTTAATCACCGTTGCACCAAAGAACGATCACCACGAAGACGAAGTGCCGCTGACAGATATATCGCCATGGCACCAAATATTGTCACCAAGTAAACTGTTCGCACAGTCGCGCGAGTGAAAAATAAAACACTATGTTTATCTATGGTAGTGAATAATCTCTTATTTGATGAAATTTATTTAATAATAACAGTTATTTAATAATTTTACGTCGTCTATGGATATACACTGTTTCGGTATTTAAATTTTTCTGAACAACTCGACATAACACTCATGAAACGTAACTAAAAACACGACTTCGGGGTATGTACGAGGGTGTATATTTACGCGTCCCCGCTGGTGGCGGAGAGCGGGAGTGAAGTGACCACCGTGGTCAAAGGATGGTAAAGGACTCCACGATATCTTGCTCGTTCAGAGCTCACTCGGTCATCGTGATCATGGTGGTATGTGTGCCTAGAACAAAGAAACACATAAAATGCATTCCTAGGATACGATTTCGGTAAAGCTAACAAAACCGAAATCGCCGGGTGCATGTGCGTAGCAGCTAAATAAACAGACCACGATACGATGTGGAAATGTGCTAATTCGTTTTAACTAGGTTACTGGGAAATGGTGTTTATGGCATCGCTAGTAAGGGTACGTATTGAATACCTATTTGCATTGTTTATGCTTGGATTTCAATTGATGCCAAGGGACGCGGAATGCGTATTTGCTTTGGGTTGCACATTGTGCGAGTCAGGGAATTTTATTGCCGGGAGAAAAACGTCGCCAGCCAATGTATACATAAAGAAATTTATCGTATACATGAATGAAGGTAGGAATAGGCGACGCCATGATAATTATCTCTGGCTGGAATGGTTACATGATATGTGAACCGGCGTTTTTCTTTTCAGGATAATTTATGATAAGGGAAGTAAGAACTCTTACGGGGGATTTGTAAGCGAAGGAATGCTTGAAAAGGTAAGAATTCTCTTGCAGAAGCTTTACGACTATAGCTTTGCCTCAATTAATGCGTGTAACATTTTCAGGTGCCTAATGCGATTGCATTGGCGAAATTATATGGGAAGATGGATGTTATGGGGGTTTTTAAGGAAAGCGTACTGTGGGGTTTAGCGGAACTGGCACCGTACCCCCCCCCCCCCCCACAGTGACGTAGTCACGGAAAAAAGGTATGGGGCGAAGGGATGCTCGATGGTGGGTGCTGTTATGATAGGGAGGCTGGGCGCTGGGGAATCAAGGTGGTCCTGCGTACTTCGGTAGGCGCTGTGATTAAATCGGGGGAACTGTTATGGTGACTAGTTCCAGGTACAGTATGGGCCTTTGTCGATAAAGAAGGTGGACGCAGATGTTACCGATTGATGCCATCAAGGACAAAGGTGTGCGGCGTGGTCCATAGGCCTGTTATGGGTCTCATGGACCAACATGCTTATCGTCCGAATAGGTCGGGACCCATCGGAAATCCGCTCACATCCGCAGTGACGAAATGGCGTGTGCGAGATGGAGGGGAACTTATCCCAGGGTAATTCACATCCGCAGTGACGGGTTGCCGTGTGCGGGATGGAAAGGGACCTAGCCCAGAGCCGGTGTCTTTTGTCCATACGTTTGTATGGCGAATTGTTTGCCGCTGGGACTGGTAGAGGGGGGCGGGCCCTCAGTTGCACGTTTTACCTATCGAGGGAGGACCGGTACATTGGTGCCAATGTAGCGGTAGCTGCGACCTCGACCGAATGGAAAATTATTGTGAGGTGCCGGCCGTCGCGCTTGTTAAAAAAATATGGAACTTTGCTTAGGGGGCACCTGGTGGGTAGTTGATTGTGTCCAACCCCAGGGCGCCCTAGGGTTACTAGATGTGCGCTCCGAAGTATTATACACCTTATAAGTATGAGGCGGCGTAGAGGGGCGTGTATTGCCTTTGGTTGCCGCTAAGGTGAGCCATGGTGGCTAAAGATTAGGGTATCTGCATGGGGTGGTCAGGTATATTGGCTCAGTCCGGTGGTATCGATTTGATTTGTCGACCGGTGTTGCTAAGACATTTGGGAGACGTTAAGAGATCTAAGGACGAAGGTCTTGAAGTTTAAATATAGAGGTAAAGCCAGGTGTCCTGCTGGGTGCTGCTACGCGTAGTAGCTGTGGTAACGGGGGGAGCTGGCTTGCTGAAATCGGGTAGAAAGGTCGAGCATTGATGAACGGTGTCGCGTGAAGGCTGTGGTTGGCGAGCATGAGCGCCAATATTCAGAAAAGAGACAGAAAAGGTTGAGATGTTTCACGCGAGACAAAACCGGGCGTCCAATAGATTATATGCTAAGCGTAGTAGCTGTTGTTACATAAGGGGACGGTTTGCAGAAAATGGGTGTTGAGAAATGGCGAGCGTGTGCGCCAATATTTGTAAAAGGGCCTTAAAAAAAGGTGGGCAGAGGCGAAATTTGCCTGTATTTACGGAAGGCCAGAAGGGGTCGACATGTGTCGAGCGAGAGGTGCAATGGGGGTTTTTAAGGAAAGCGTACCGTGGGGTTTGGGGGAACCGCCACAATACCACCCCGTCACGCTGTACATTCCCCGAATTCGAGGGGAGAAATTTTCGACTATGTTTTGGATGTATGTCTGGTGACCCGGACTGACACGGAGACAAGTCATGAGGGTACCGTCTAATATACAGAATCCCGGAGGTAAACTAGTTTCCCATTCGGATACCCCCCGGGGGGGGGGGGGGGGGGGGTAATTTTAGGGGGAATATCATGCAAATATTCTGATAAATAACTAAACTGGAAGAAATTCGTCATCGCATAATCGAGTTAGTTCTCGAGGCTCTGCCGACGTTCGACTGATAACGGCATTTTGTAACATCAGGTGCATTGGTTTCACCAACACGAATGTTAACGCCGTTCACCAATATTTGCAAACAACGAAACCTGATATTCTTGCCCTAACTGAGACCCAGGTCGATTCGTCAACTCATTCGAGACATCTTCTTTGCTCAGGATACGACTTGCATTTCAGATTCCGTTTTAAGGGTGGAGTCTGCGTCTTCACGCGGTATGATCTGGTGTTGTGATCCTTCTCTCAGGGAGTGTGTCTCCTTGTCCTGAAAAGGATGAGGGATCTCTATAGACCGGTCCTGAGGGGACCCGTTGCGGTCGCCACCGTGCTTCCGGGGCCTCCGGGAAGAGTGACAACCGATTGTTGAACAGGAGAAATCGCCAGGCCCAATAAAATGCTTTTCAAATACTTTAGATTTATTTTATTAGTATGCATATGAAGATATGCATTACGCTGTTTAGTTTTTAGGAAGGATTTGATATATGAACATTGGTTTGTTAGTTTGGGGATATGGGTGCATGATATAGTAGGTGGGTACAAATGTATGTGGGAGGAAAATGGTAGGGCTTCTCGGAGCACTACACTGCCTTGCCACAGGATGTAGGCGTTGGAACCCAATAACTTGAACATCATGTGGTTGAGGGTCGTGTTGAGGAATTCTGTTAAATGTCTTTGCTATCTTTACCGCTCCCCGAATGATGATCGACTAGCGACATTTTTCGAACATCTTTCACGTACCGTCGACTGGATACAGGTAAACCACCCGGCTTCTGAAATTGCCGTCTTTGGCGATTTTAAGGTGCACAATTTCGGCTGGTTGGTACATTCTAACAGAACCGACGAGGCTGGGGTGCTGGCGGAGATGTTCGCTATTAGCCGCAATTTGACTCAACTCATGGAGGAACCTACGCGAGTGCCGGATACCCGAGGTGATTATGGAAACACCCTGGATCTGTTTTTGACATCTGAGCCGAGCATTTATACCGTGGAGATTGATGCGCCACTGGGAAACTCAGATCACTGCTTGGTATCTGTCCCCCGACCACTTGCATTTTAAGCGAATGACCAACCTAATCAGCTTCGCCATGTATGGAGGTATGGGGCTGCCAACTGGGACAATCTGCGAGATTTCTTCGCATCGTCAGAGATGTGCTTTTGAGACTCCGATGTTAACGCATGCGCTCAGTGGGTCACAGAGTATTTTTCTCGAGATGGACAGTTTACTGGACCAATGTTCAGCTCCCAAGTAGATTTTAATATGTTAATTTATATGGTTTCGTCCGTTTTAGCCTTTTCATTTCGTGGGTGACATCCAAGAGCCGAATAGCTTATATGTTGGTATGATCGTGTAGGCGTTTTTCATGTTTGACAACATCGGTGGCTGCTAATTGGAAACATTTGCGGGATATCTTCCCATCCTTTCCGTAGTCGGAGATGTGCCTTGCAGAGTCCGATGTTAATGCATGCGCGGAGTCGGTGACAGAGATTAATCTTCTTGGGATGGAGATCTACATTCCGCATTCCATCAAAACAAATTCATCTGATAATCCTTGGTTTGATAAAAAGTGCGAGTAGATTACAGCGGCAAAAAATAGAGCTTTTAAACAATGGCGCTAAAGTCCCACTGAGGTGAACAGAACGAATTTTGTTAGAATCAGAAACGTGTGCAACCAGGTAATTAATACCACAAAGAAGGCTTACATCGGCAGAGTGGCCAATAAACTCGTTGAGTGCGCAACTGATTCGCGCCCCTTCTGATCAATATCAAGGGCTCTCAGCAGTAACTTTGCTTCCTCCTCTTTTCGTTCTCTCGTAACGGGTAGCGGGACGTTAGTCACAAATTCAAAAGATAAAACTAATGTGTTCACGAATTCATTTTCCGCGAATTCAAACCTCGATGCTGGTCTTTTGGATGCTGGTCTTTTGGAGTCACCCACAGAAGTCACGATAGACGGGCACTGTTTTCCGACTCTGATACGTGTTGTTTCAGATACTATGTCTCAGCAAAAATTTTTGATCGGAACTGACTTCTTGGTACCAAGAAATTTCCACACAAAGAACAGTACAATTTACATTAATCCTGATGTCGATGCTGATGAATTACCGGAGATTTTGCAGATCAGCGTGCTCGAAGAGGAGAATCGTATTAAGACTGATTTTTCTCACATCGAAGACAAGAACACGAGGAAAAAAATAATGACGTACATAGAGGATTACAGGCGCAACAAGACGTTGGAGATAACAGTGAGTAGGAGACTCGTATTAAAAGACAATGAACTAGTGTATCAAAAGGCAAGGCGGCTTGCGCCCAACGAAAGGCACATAGCCAACAATCAAATAGCGGAATGGCAGAACCAGGCCATCATTCGACCCTCATTACACTACATATTACGTTACCCTCATTACATTGCCAGCCCAATTATGTTAGTCAAGAAGAAAGACGATTGTGCGTTGACTATCAGCTTTTGAATAAAAAAATTATCCGAGACAGATACCCCCTGCCGATAATCGAGGACCAACTGGATAAACTGCAAGACGCGAAGATCTTCAGTATACTCGACTTGAAGAATGGGTTCTTACACGTGCCAGTCGATGCCGAAAGTATTAAATACACCACAGACGGACAATTTGTGTCCCTGTGTGTCACTTTTGGGTTGTGTAATGTACTCTCAGGTTTCCAGCGATATGTAAATGGCATATTTCGAGGCGCTATTCGGGACGGGTATGTCTTAACGTACGGGGGGCAAAGTCTCTGCTTTCAACCCGGCGAAGGCCAGGACGTAAGAATTCTGTTCAATCCAAGTTGACATGCAGTCTCCACGTGGCACCCCTGGATAGCTACTTTGGTACCCGCCAAATAGTGAACCAATGCATGCAGCGACATCCTGAGAAAGGTTGGCGCAAGGCTAATAAACGGAAAAACAAATTATTATGGACAATTTAACAAGTCACGGATAAGGACCGCATACCGGTGGAGAGACTTGCTAAATAAGGCCAAGGCCGTATCCCGGTTGTAGTGCCGGCGATGATGATGATGTCTTAACGTACATGGGTGATCTGATTGTTCTTTCCAACAATAGCGAGGACGGGCGTCTTTCTATTGAAAGACGTATTCGAGACGGCAAGGAGGGATGAGCTGAGTATCAACTGGAAGAAATGTTGCTTCCTGGCGGGATGTGTTGAATTGTTGGGCCACATTATCGCAACGTGGTTTATTATACAAATATGCTGGTGACGCGGTGCGCGTTGTGATTCCGAACTCTATGCACCAACAGGTGATACAAAAAGCCCATGAACGAAGCCACTTTGGGATCAATAAGACAGAGGCGTTGGCCCAGAATGACTACTGTACAGCTGATTTAAGGGTTAAGATTGAAAAGGAAATTCGGAACGGTATTTCGTGTATACTGGCCGAGCGCAATCGAGGAAAATGACAAGAATTCTTGAATCCTGTGGAAAAGGGCAGTGCGCCCATCGACACCTTCCACATCGATCACCTGAGTCCACTGGCGTTAGCCAAGAAGTCTTACGCGCACTTCCTGATCATTGTGGACGCTTTTTCCAAGTACATTTGACTGTATGGCACCAAGTCGACGGCATAAGCAGAAGTCATCTGCCATTTGCGAAGGCTGTCATTTATCTTGCAAATCGTGGGAGGATTATTTCCGACAGGGGTACCCCGTTTACTTCAAAGGAGTTCGTGAGCTATTGCCACGAAGAATGCATGGAGCACTGTTGGCGATGCATCACGTCGACACGAATTCTTGAATCCTGTGGTGTTCCTGGGAAACAACGATCAGCGACGCACCGATTACAGGAAGACACGAAAGAGAACAACAGCCAAGAAACGAGCGAACGAGGACGGCTTCGGGCCTATATAAGGCGAGCACATCGGCAGAGCAGTAGGAGTCGCCACAAGAACTCCTCGCCGCACGGTTTTAACGAGACAGCAATTATAAAGAGAAGAATCAATAAAGATCGACCAATTAGTGGCAGCGTGTTTTTTATTTGCAAATTGCAAAGAATCGTACTGGGCAAGACAATAACGCCCTCCGTCCAGAGCAGAGTCCGGCTCTGGAAGTACGATACGCAAATCGAATAAATCGTCTGGACGGCCAGAGCCGGAATACAGTCCACACGAAAAAAGATGTCAGGTTGCAAGGGTGAATCGCACCATAATACTATTGCTGACAAAACTATCAGCTCCTAAACCAAGCGAGTGGTATCGGTACCTGGACACGTTACAAAGTTGCTACAACGCCACGCTACATCGGAGGATAGGGATGCCACCATTCCGATTAATGTTTGGAGTTGACGCTCGTTTGAGGGACGTTCTGCAGATTAAGGAGCTCTGGAGGAAGAATTGATTGCCTCATTCGACGACCAACAAGTAGAACTCCGCAAACAGGCAAAGGATAATATCCAATGCATTCAGTCCGAAAACAAACGGCACTTCAATAAAACCAGGAAGGCGGCGTTCCGATATCAAGAAGGCGATATCGCAAAGTACAGCAAGTACCTGGCTTAAAGCTCACACACAAGTTCCCTTGGATCGTATGAGGATATCAAGATCCCGCGCAACGATCGCTACGTTGTGCGTCGCATAGGAGAGAGATGTCCGACTCCCACATCAAGTAATCGAAACCAACGGGTTCACATTGGCGTGTGGAGGTACTGACACACATAACCTCGGAACCGGCTTCATCATCAGCAATAAGGTTACGCCCCATGTAAAAGATGTGAAATTTATTACTGACCGAATGTCAGTGCTAAAAATATAGGGCACATGGTACAATTATGTACTTATAAACGTACACGCCCCAATAGAATCTACCGACGACGAAACGAAGGACACGTTCTACGAGACCCTAGAGGAAGTATTTGATGGGATCTCACCATTCGATGTTAAAATCTTCCTCGGGGACTTTAACGCGTAAATTGGAAACGACGGTATTTTCCTACCGACTATAGGTAAAGAAAAATGAAGTTTCACATGATAATAGATTTCGAATTATCATGTTGATAGCGTCAAAAGATCTGGTAGTGAAAACCACGATGTTATGGTTTAAACGTATTTAGACCACTTCCTCATAGATACTAGACAGCATTTGAACATCCTTGACGTAAGGTCATATAGAGGAGCAGATTGCGACTCCGATCCAAAAGCAAACAAGTTCGGCATTGATAAACTAAAAGACATGCGCAAAAGGGCTGAATATCAGCACGAACTGATGAATAGGTGTAGCATCTTATAGCTTCTTAGAGAATGGGAGCAATGAAGAAGAGGAAACCAATAATGTGGACACTGAATGAGCATCGATCAGAAACGTAATCAAACAAACAGTCCAAAAGGTACTAGGATTTAAGAAAACAATTAAGTCCAAACCTGGGTGTGATGATGAGTCGAGGAACGTAAACGCCTCAGGATGATCCACTTGGAAAAATATGACAAAGTCAACGCAGAAAATAGGATAAAGCTAATGTGTTAGCGAATTTATTTTCCGCGAATTCAGACCTCGATCCCGGCCTTTTGCCGCCACCCGTGATCTCGCCGGTACAGTCTTCCATGCGGGATGTGAGATTTCGTCCGCGCACTATTCAGCGCATTCTATGTGAACTGGATTGTAGGAAGGCAACCGGCCCGGACGGAATACCAGCAATAGTCCTTAAGAACTGTGCTCCAGAACTATCACCGGTTCTTGGCAGACTCTTCCGCTTATCTTATGCACGGAGGACCTTTCCTGCCTGCTGGAAAATCGCTCGAGTTCAGCCAATCCCAAAGACGGGAAAAAAGTGTCTCCCACAAAATTACCGTCCGATAGCATTACTGTCTATTTTATCTAAGGTAATGGAAAAAGTCATCAATACGGAGTTGGTTAAGTATTTGGAGTGCAACGGTCTTCTGAATGATCGTCAATACGGATTCCGTGGCAGGCGGTCCACAGGAGACCTTTTGACACTTATAACCGATATATGGACATCTGCGATTGAACGGCATGGTGAGTCAAGGGCGGTCGCATTAGATATCTCCAAGGCTTTTGACCGCGTCTGGCACGGGGCATTGCTGAGCAAACTTCGTTCATATGGACTTTCCCAACAGCTTTGCGACTGGACGAGGAGCTTCCTCGAGAATCGATCGATCCGGGTTGTTGTGGACGGCGAGTGTTCGGATCTGTATCCTGTTAATTCGGGGGTGCCCCAAGGTTCTATTTTGGCCCCAACCTTGTTCTTGCTTCACATAAATGATTTGTTGGAGACAACGGATAACAAAGTGTTCAGTTTTGCGGATGATAGTACGCTTGTTTCCTCCTTTTCGAGTGATCGGCCGATTGGTGCATCAACGTCGCACCAGCTGAGGTGTAGACAGATTGACTCTCTGAACCAGGATCTAGAAAAAGTCCTGCAGTGGGGAAAGGCCAATCTTGTCGACTTCAACGCAACGAAGACCCAGTATACAACATTCACAAAGAAAACCGAATCATCGGTTCCACAGCTGATGATGAATGGCCGGGCCCTCGAGGCTGGGGAAAGTTTGAGATTGCTCGGCGTCACGGTCTGTGGGAATGTATCATGGCATAAACACGTATCGGGTATCGCCAGATCAGCCTCAGGAAAACTGAGTTATCTGTTTAGAGCCAAGAAACATTTTACTCCGGCCCAACTTCTTCTCCTATATAAATCTCAAATTAGACCCGCGCTCGAATATTGCTCTCATGTTTGGAGCTCGGCTCCTAAACATACCCTCGACCTGCTTGAGAGCGTACAAAGACGAGCGATCCGCCTGATCGGGGACTCGGCGCTGACGTCGGGACTACAGTCGCTATCACATCGAAGGCGCGTGGCCGACCTCTGTCTGTTCTACAGATATTATCACGGGTGCTGTTCTTCGGAGATTCTTGGCATTGTTCCACGCAATTCGGTCTATATGCGCTCCACAAGACAATCCGACGGATCGCACCCGTTTGCGGTTCATCTCCCGACAGCGCGAACATCCCTGTATCAGAACTCGTTCCGTTACAGAGCGGGGAAGCTGTGGAACTCCCTTCCCACGCGAGTGTTCCCGGAGCGTTACAACCTGCAACTGTTCAAAAAGAACTGCAACAGGTATTTGATGGCATCTCGGGGCGCCCACTCGACGCTATAGGTTCGCCTCTCCCGAGAGAAGTCTAATAAAAAAAAAAAAAAAAAAAAAAAGAAAGATACGCGACGGTTCGGAAAGTGACAACAAGATTTTTCAAACGGAAAAACGGGAATGGGAGGGAAATCGAATCGAAAAAATTGTTGAAAACGCCAAGCAAAGAACATCTGAGGAATGTATCATCGGCACTACAACCGGGAACCGGTCTTGGCCTTATTTAGCAAGTCCTATGGCTTGTTAGATAACATAATGATTTGTTTTTTCCGGGCAAGGTCATTAGTCTTGCTCTAGAGGCTCCCCGACAGGGAGCTGAGTAGTGTATGCCGGCATAAATTCGATCAGAAATGAGTACTGTGCGAGAGCCAAAATATTTCGAGACACAAATGGCTGTCTAGTTACAGAAACAAAAAATATCTTGACAAGGTGAAAACAGTACTTCGAAAACCTGCTACATGCAAGCACCAATCAACCAGAAATAAATGTACCAGACGTACATACAGCAGAGTCTTGTGGGGTTTTATTTGGTATCGGCAAGGATACGATTTCAATAAAAACTCCACCGACGCAAAAGAGGAATTTTTTTTTCTTCAATCACTTGAATGATGTTCGCCTCCCTGAATACCACATCGGATTTGCTGCGTGAGCGATTGCGCATTTCCACTTATTTGTCACGATTGGAAGTCCTCCATTTAACAACACCTAAACAATCCTTACCGAAACACCGGTCGCACAAGTGAAAAATAAAACACACATTTTGTGGCTGGTGACCACCGCTATTGTTTTAATGTATTTTAATTATCGACTTTAGAATTTTACACTATTGTTTTAATGTTATGTAATAAAACATTTTTATCTTGGGGTAAACATGGTTCAAACATTCGGTGCGGGTTTTATTTAAGTGTGACGTCATACACTAATTACAAAATTGTCAAGCGACGTAAGCAACACACGTTTTTAACAAATAGGAAGACGCACCGTACCGTACGTACGGTACGGTGGACGGTAGACGACCCGACCGGATCGGCGGTTAGAAAACGACTCAATGATCGTCATCTCATGCAGAGATGATTGCGCTAAAAAAACAAAACGGAAGAGAGAGAAAAACTTTTCTCTTAAGGGTGTAACCACTAAGAAAATGCGATTTTTTTGGTGCAGTGGTATATGTGCGCGATCGAACAGATTCAATCATGTTGCACGTGTTCGAAAGCAGGCAGGCGGCAAGGACAATAGGGAAAAATGACCAAATGCGCCGTTGGTAATGCGGGTCATGGTTTACACGATGCCTCGTTTCTATTTTCGACGTTAGGAGAAAAAGGTGCTAAAAGCAAATTTGATGTTTATGGCATCTCTGGCTGCAGTAGAAACCGGGTTCATATTTGCATTAGGAAATGTTGGAGAATTTGGTTTCAGCGTCTATTGCGCTAATTATATGCAGTTGCTTGAGTTGTTTATTGATAAGACAAACAAAAAAGGTTGCCAGGCAATGTGTATGAAAAGATACATGACGCGGCTGGGAAAATAGACGGCGCGATTTTTATGGTCCCTGTCATGACGGCTACATTGAATGCAATCCGAATTATTTTGTTTACAGGAATTCATCTAAGGGAATTTGACTGGCGACGTAGATGCCGAAATTGATTGGAAATTCCTGGTAAGTTAATAAAGAAATCTTAAGGAGCAATGGTATGCGAAGAGAATGCATGAAGGTAAGTTTTCTTTACAGGGACTTAAAGATCATAGATTTGATCTCTTAAATGCGTGCAGCAGTTTTAGGTACTAATACTGTTGCATTAGCAAACTAAAGGGAGCAGGGTAGTAGTTATGGGGGTTTTTTCAGGTAAGTAGACCGTAGGGTTTGGCGGAACTGCTACAGTCTCATATCCCCCTTTCAACGAAGATGTAGACGCAATAGATCGATTGAAAAACAAAAAGATAAAAAGAAAACTAAAAAGGTGTGAGTGTATTAGAGAGTGCACAACGGCACGTATTAAGTAAACAAATATTGAATGCTTCGACGACGTCTGTTAAAAAACAGACAACAATTTAAAATCATAAATCCGCAAAAAACATATAAAACAATTTAAAAGTGAAGCACTGACAATGAACGAAGGTCAGCTAATACGTAAAAAAGCACGGAGGAGGTTGAACTCTCAAGCGAATTTGACCGCCAAAAGGCACAAATCAGATGCGAACGAAGGACGACTATGAAATAAGTAGAATGATGAATATTTGTATCTCAGTGATGCGCACTGCTCTGGAGCATGGAACAAATACAAAAACCTGGCCATTAAGAAGTCAGTGGAAAATAAGTCTGATGAAGATTTCGACAAGATTATCGCCGAGCTTATCTAAAAAGGGGATGAGCTGTGCAGAGAAGTAAAAGCACCTCTGGAAAAAAGGAACGCGTGGCGTTTATAATTATGTGAGCAAAAACAACAACAACGAAATAACAACAGCAGCAGCAGCAGGAGGAAAAATAGCAACAAAAACAACAAATCGATAGGAAGGAGAAAGTACCTCCCATCATTGTGAGCCAACGGAGACTAAGAACGTAATTGAAATCGCTAAGTTAACATGTTAGAATTTTAGAACCAAAAGCATCAATATTGCAAAAAATAGTAGTATGCGTAGTTCCTTACAGGTCTATCATAACATTAGATCTGCTTTGGGTAGGGCAACCAGTACTACACTTAGACTCCAAAAGCAGAGAAACTGTCTCCATGCTCCTAAAAAGAGTAGATCCTTCTCTTTACCCAGACGAATTAAAAACTGAGTATAGATGTGAAACCGTTCTACACGGCAAGCTCGAAACTGTAAGTTGTCTTTCTTTATTGTGTCACAAAGTCCGGTCAGAAAAGTTGATGGGCTTAGGTATTGTGGTTGTACCACATGAAATGTCCGATTTTATAGTAAACATTTAAAACCCAATATAATTTTTCCGTAAATTTTTATTCAATCAAAATAGGATCCTTTGGCATCTATGACATTCTTCCAACCTGATACAAGGTCAAATATTCGTTCTTCGTAGAAGTGCTGACTTTTTGAGGCAGTGAAATCTTCAAAGGCTTTTATGACCTCTGCTCGGTTCTGGGAGACCTTCTGCCGGCAAAATGAATCCAGATTGCGGAAAAGATGGTAGTCCGTTGGGAAAATGGCAGGAGAGTACGGTGGATGCGGAAGAATTTCAAATCGCTATTGCAAACGTTTTTGCACCGTTACTTGTGTGGTATGACCAAAAAATTGGTGAACATTTATAAACGTTCTTCAGCCGAGTCACACATTTGTGAAATGTACTAACTAATAATTCGTTAAAAGACGAACGTATACCGATAGCTCATTTCTTTTCCTTCTCTCTCTTCCTATGCCTGGTATTTCAAAACCCCGCAAAAACCCGTATAGTTCACGTGTTTCGTGTAAAATAAGTGTCTTTCGGAAGTTGAGCGTGCTCGAATGACTAAGAGAAATTCAACGTGGTCATCGCTGGATAATGGAACAGACAACATTTATGAAACGTTAATTTTTTGGGAGACGGATTTAACACCATCCAGCACTAGTTAGATTTAATGGCCAGAAAGATCTCTGAGTATTTAACAAAATACTTTGCCTACTTATTATATCATATACTTTTCCACAATTTTTGGTTACAATATTTACTTAAATACTATACAGTATGGTATGGTCTAGCATTGTCATGCAAAAGGATTGGCATGCAATATGTCGATTTCCTTACAATATTTGATAACGGTCATCGTTTCTCCTGGTTGAAGAAATGAAAAGTGGATTGGTCCCTTCGATGTCCACCGAATTGCCACCACAACCTTTTTTGGGTGAAGATCGGGCTTGGTAGTGTGTTTTGGTTTTTCACCTGCATCCAACCACTCAGGTCTTCTACGGTCATAATATAGAATTCACTTTTCATCACAGGTGACTATCCGGTGTAAAAACGGTTCAGTTTGGTATCTTAATCTAAGCGACGCGCAGATTTACAGGCGGCGTCGTTTTTGGGACTCGTTCAGTTCATGGGGTACCCATTTATCGAGTTTCTTTACCTTTCCTGTCAGAGAAAGGTGTCGACTTATTGTGATTGGGGATACTCTTGTGCTTGGTGCAATCTCCCGCACCGATTTCGTTGGGTCCACTTCCAGCGTTGCTCTTCAAACTACCGAACGGAACTTTCTAAACGAACGTTGGACATTGCGTTCGTTTACCGCTCAAATGCGTCATTAATGTTTTTTATTGCCAATGACGCATTATGTCCCATTTTAAATTCATAAAGGAAGAGAGTTCAAATTTGAACTGCCGACAGCATGGTAAGCAATAACTGTACTTGTAGCGAATTCTAAAATGCTCACACGTCAAGCACACATACCACTTTAATTTATAAAAAATGAAAATGTAACGATCTGGCACAGATGTTCATTCGAGAACTTCTTATTTCCGACTAAGCAAAAATCGGACATTTCATGTGGTACTGTGGCGGATCCACGAACCGCACAAATCACCATAAGCTGAGATGTCTTCGTTCGACCAAGGAACATACTCACCTATAACCAAACTTCACGTGCCTACAGACACGTGTCCCCAAAGTCCACCTTTTCACCTGACCAAAGGTGACATCCATACTGGTGTCAACAACCCCACGTATCCACAGATACCTGGGCCCCAAGTCCCGCACAATTTCCCTACGCCTCCACGGCGATCGAAGGACGCGATCCAGCATAGAATTTGTGTATCGATCCATTAGCTGGATAAACACAAGCGGTTGGCACAGATGTCGACAAACATCAAATCCCCGGCGATAAAACAATTGCCGTAAAGCAATCCGTCGGCAAAACCTTTGTCCCTGCCGGCAAAACCTTTGTCCCTACCGTCCCTTCGCCTAAACAAAGGCCATTGCGGAGAAACAGCAATAGACGAAAACGTTGTTCCCATAGGGCAAAGCAAATACGATAATTACCACGATCCCAGGAGCGGCAAGAATAAACAACACACCCGAATGTTTGCATAAGCAACGCAACAGAAGTGTGAAAATGCTGACGATCCCACAGACGGCAACCTCCGCGTCTGTATGTGTGAGCGCGATCTTCCCTGGTGGAGAGATTCTCGATTGAGAGAGAATCACCGGGACAAGGAAAATGAAAGGAAAAAGAGAACTATGGGGTGAATAGGATCATCCCCAGAGGAAACATGATTCAGTTTACATAGAGAACCTCGACGAGTAGGTTGAACTGCGCACAACACGATAAAACGAGAAAGTAACGTTTCGACCCGAAATTTTAAACCTTGTAAAATACGCGAGCTAACCGGAGTATATTGACCGAACTGCCACCAAAGGCAAACATGAACGTATATATACGAAGTTCAACGCACAGTAATTAAACGCGCGCAGGCCTGTGATCCTCACTAGGGACATCCGAAATGTTTTTATCGGTTAATTACATTGTTCTCTAAAATAACTCAAGGAAGTGCGGACAGTAAATACGGAAACTGAGACGGTTAATCTCGTCGTGACACTTTCGTGGTATCCCAATGTGTACCGTTTTTATATTGTCAATTTTTGTACTGAAAACAATAAGTGAAAGGCTACATCCGATAGACAGGAATAATTAAGGATATTTTCAAAAATTAAGACGATTCGAGGTGTGGTGGAAGTTTGTTGTTTTTTTTTTTTTTGCAATATACAATTTAACAAAATAAATGTAACACTAAAAGATACTCGTAAATAGTAAAATAAAACAAAATTATGAAAAAAAAAATTCGTTGTATTTAATTGGTGACGGCATTCGCTACGTGTATCGTTTTGTTTTTGTGGACAGTGTTCGGCGGAACGCTTCCGACCAAAAGACCAAAATCATTCCCCTCTACCAACAACTATGGCGGGCATTTTTTAAACAACGCATTCGCTTCTCTGGCTTCTTCTGAATCTGAGGACGAACAAAAAGAAATAAATGAGCTAGAAGCAAAACTAGCTATAGCAAAAGTGCGACAAGAGGAAAGAAGAAGAAAGAAAAACATTGAAGCGCTGGAACAACAACAAAATAAACAAGGAAAGCCGAAGCCAAAAGGAGGCCAACATCAGCAACAAAAAGGAAACTCAGAATCCGGACCAGATGAACAGAAGGCAGCCCATCAGCCAAAAGCACAACAGCAGGAAACCTAAGAAAACTGAAATGCCACCAATCAACACGGTAGACATCGATTGTAAAGAATTGGTAAGTCTGTGTAAGTTAGCTGTAGGAAGTAATAATTTTGTGATTAAAAGACTGGAAGGCAATGGGCATGCCAGTCAAACATATACCCTTGGTGATATTAAAATTAAAAATGTTTTGAAAAGAGCCACCGCGGAATTCTTTCCTTACACGACGAAGGAACTTGAAAATATTACAGTGCTATTAAAGGGCGTCGACCCCGAAACTGAACCGGAGACTCTTTTCAAAATACTGCGAGATAAAGTACGATGAGCTTGAATTTAATATGGTCAAACCCTTCACCACAGGCAGGTCTAAAAGGGAGAACCGGAAGCTACATTTTTTCTGGTACAATTAACTCCAAATACTAAAATTGGTAGTCTACGGAAAATAACAGTCCTGGAGCACCAAAGTGTAACATGGGACAAACTAAACGATGGCAGAAACATTCTTCAATGCGTCCGTTGCCAAAGGTTTGGGCATTCAGCGGCGAACTGTGAAATGCAGAATCGTTGCGTGAAATGTGATCAGGATCATAATGCAGAGGAGAGCCCTTTGGGTAAAGAAAGGGGGAAGACAAAACACTTTTAAAGTGTGCATGTGTGTATGTCGGAGTGAGAGAGACCCCGCTAACTACCGAGGTTGTCCTAAATACTGAGAACTAACGTCGAAGGGTGTGAATCAGCAAAGAAAAACTGAGCCAAATCGCACAAGATCAATGACTGTTACCCCTCAATGGTCTTACGCACAAATAGCGAGAGGCGTGGGAACCCCAACACAGGCTCCAACACTGATGCTCACAGATACGTCGGCACAGACTGAAACAACATCACAAACATACGTGTTCACAATATTGTTCAATCTACAGAGACAGATGACACAGCTGCAACGTCAAATAAACAAGATCTACTCGCATTTGCCCAGTCTAAATAAAAAGTCGATATAAACTCTCTAACCTAAAAATCAATGAAAGCTCTTGTCGTGAATGTAAATTCACTTATAAGGACCGAGAGAAGAACCACTCTTTTTAACTTGTTGCAAGACGAAAAACCTGATGTGCTTCTGGTTGGGAAAACTAAGTTCAACTACAGGCATACTCTTCGGCACGAAAACTATAATATTATACAAAGAGACCGACCCAATTCCTCACAAGGGGGAGATGTCGCCATTTTTATTAGAAAAGGACTCCAACACAAAGTCATATATAGTAGAGACGTGCGCAGGTTCTGGGTGCTTGAAGCATCGTACGAGGGTTGCCTTTTATATTTCGGAATTAGAGAACAAAACCAAATACTGATCATCGAAAATCACTTTATTGTTTTTCAAAATATTCCCCATGAAGATCTATACACTTTTGCATGCGTTTGAACCAATTGTCGTAGCACTTTTGCCACTCTGATTGAGGTATCTCCAACACATGCATTCTGAATGCAGCAACCGCTTCTTCAGGTGTCGAAAAACGTTGACCTCTCAGTTTGTTTTTTACGTACGGGAATAAAAAGAAGTCATTCGGTGCCAAGTCAGGACTATACGGCGGATGACCCATCAAATCGATGTTTTGGCTGCTCAAAAATGCAGTTGTCGCAGCCGATGTGTGAGAGCTCGCATTGTCGTGGTGAAGAGTGATCCGTCTTCGGCGGTTGTTTTTCCTGATTTCTTGGAAGACAACTGGCAAACAAATGGTTGTGTACCACTCAGAATTGACTGTTCTGCGTTGTTCTAGTGGTACGGTTGCGACATATCCAGTTTTTCCGAAAAAACAGGCGACCATTTGCTTGGAAGTGCTTCGTGCGCGAACAACTTTTGTTGGATTTGGCTTATCTTGAAACACCCAGCCAGTCGACTGCTGTTTACTTTCGGGATCATACGCGTAAATCCACGATTCATCACCTGTCACGATGTCATAGACGTGTTTCGAAGCACCGCGACCGTATTTTTTGAGCATTTCTTTCGACCAATTGACACGAGCCTTTTTTTGGGCGATTGACAAATTGTGTGGGATCCAACGCGAACAAATTTTTTTGACGGTCAAATGTTTATGCAATATTGAATGTATGCTGGTCCCACTAACGCCTAAGGTTGTCTCAATCTCACGATAGGTCACATGACGATCTTCCAATATCAGTTCGCGCACAGCATCAATGGTTTTTGGAACAACAACTGATTTTGGACGACCTTCACGAAATTCATCTTGGAGTGAACTACGACCACGATTGAATTCACCATACCATCGATAAACACTGGTCCTTGATGGAGCTTCATCGCCAAAAATTGAATTAAGTTCATCCATGCACTGTTGCTGAGTTAATCCACGCCGAAAGTTGTAAAAAATAATCGCACGAAAATGTTGACGATTTAATTCCATTTTTGGGCCGAGATGAATCTTTTAAGTTACTGTAAACAACACAAATAGCGCTCGTATGTCAAAATGTTCTGAGTGCGTATAACCTCAAAAATGTCCAACTTTACGACAGAGCTGTCAATTGCCGGATTGCAACACTATGGTTGCCAAATCCCGAAACATAAGAGGCAACCCCCGTACGCATACCACTTCAGCAACGAAAGGGGCTGTATGCGATCTCGGTTTATGCAGCCGAGGTACATCAATATAATCTCTTTATAGCAGAACTTGAGACTGTCCTTCGATGCTTGCGTCGCCAACTGGATAAAAACTACTTTATTATAGGTGGAGACATGAACGCCAAACATAAAGATTGGGGAAATTGCATGTCCACCAGTAGAGTAAATCTACTGGCTAGATGGTTAGATCAATATCACGTAGAATATAAAACTAACTTTCTAGTTACGGAATATCCATCGTTCCCTAGAGGTAGATCCTATCTAGATATCACGCTTATTGACACCTGACTGACTATTAAACACCAACAGATATAACAGAAACTGTTTACGGACAATTGAGTACGAGAGTGATCACTGTGGATTCACGGCCGTAATAAAGCTTCCGAACGAACTGGCAGAACTGGAGGAATTCGTGGTTCCACAACCCTACAACTACGGAGCAATACGATGGCCATGATTCATCAGATCGTTAGCAAAAGAATTACGTTCGAGTGATATCGACCTACCAACAAGTAGAAACCTGACGAATGACGAAATCGACAAATATATTCAACAAATGGACGAAACTATAAAATGAACAATGGACTCCTAAAACAACTGAAGTGGTCAATATGAACTTGTATAGGAACACAACAATAAACGCAATTCACTGAAAACAAAATCAGACTGATAACAAAACTAAAACAATTATACAGACAGATAACTGAGAGACAAGTTCAGGAGATGATATCACTGAAACCCGGATTAAAAAACCTCCAACAATTACTAAAAGCTAATTAATGGAAGGGGAACGATAGGACCGTGCGTAGGATTCTTGATGGTAGACCAATGGGAAAGAGATCGATAGGACGGCCGCGACGGAGATGGGAGAACGATGTTAGATTGAACCTCGAGGAGATCGGATCGGATGATCGAACGTGGAAGGAAAGCGCACAGGACAGGGAACAATGGCCGAGCTGAGTCGGTGAGGTCATGAACTTCCGGGTTCCTACAGGCCAGTAAATAATAATAATAATATACATATATATATATATATATATATATATATATATATATATATATATATATATATATATATATATATATATATGTATATATATACATATATATATATTTTTTTTTTTGTTTTTGTTTTTTTTTTGTTTTTTTTTGTTTTTGTTTTTTTTGTAACGAGGAGTTTCATATTTTTTACACATCAAGGTTGTCCTCTTTAAAATAATTTCCTCTTTCACACTAATATAGTAACCGAAGTGCTGGTTCTAGTTTTCGTAGAAGAAGGGATCATCTGGAGTACTTTCCAGCTTGTCTGTTTCACTTTTCTGGCACCAAAGTGACATAGTTTCAAATGGTTTTTGAGCCCGGAGAACAAAACAAAAAAAAAAAAAACCGTAGGGATGGCGATCCGGCGAATATGACAGATGAACCACAGGAATTATACATATGGCTTGCTAGAAATTCATTGATGGGGTTGCTGCCTGATTTGATGGCCCCATATTGATCTTACTTCCCCCGGTCCACGGTACTAAGGCATTTCACGAACATTACTTCATGCAGTAACTGGGGTAAGTTCAAATTAGTACTGAATCAAGGACACAATCAACCTGTCGTGCGAACTGTGTGATTCATGCAATCTTGGCAGTCTTACTACTTTTCTACCTCCTTGTACTTATAATCACAAATATGTTTTGACTTCCTTACCAAACGCATTAATGGGTATTGCAAAAATGTTGTTAAATGTTTCTCCAATGCTTCAAAATCATAGAAAGTGCGTAAATCGTACAATATATTCGAACAATATATAAACGTCCTGTTATAGTGTACTTCACGATGGTGCAATGGGAATCTAGGACAAATCTGTTTTTAAAACCATTACCACTTTTACAATGTTTCGACTCACATATTGGAAAAATTTTAATATAATTAGTAATTCTCTATAAAATAGCAAATCATTAAAACAAGAAAATAGCCAACCCAAAATGGCACATTCGATACGAATGTGTTTGCTCCAGATGTAATAAATTAGTTCGAGTTGTACCCACAGATATTCTGATAAGTTTCATGCCAATCTGTTTTTAACAAAAAAAAAAAAAAAAAGCAACTAATTAATCACTGGCGATATCCGAATTCAAATTATTAAATTCCAAACCAGTAAATATTATATCTATGGTAATTCCAACTCATGCCGTTGGCTGAGAATTATTTGGGAACAGGATACATAATATAGCACCTTCGCCATTCACAGGATCATGGGCTCAGTGTGGTTGAAAGACATAAGACATTTATATCCCCAATACAGAGTGAGATGAAAAATAATAGTCAAACACAAGAACAAATCATTGCCAGAAATTAATAACTTATTTCCTTTCCTTCATTATGCCTCTTATGCCCTACGTCAACGTGAAAAATTCATTTAAATGAGATATACAAAAAAAGAAAGAAACCAAAAATATTTGTTCTCCCCTTAATCTTACGTATGCCTATCACAGATGGACTTAGCATCCATCACGAAAAATCTCATATCCGTTGATGTGTACTTCAGGTTGCCAGCGTGTGTAATCAAAAGATAAAAGTTTACTTTCATCCGTTCCAGACCCACCCTGCCTCTTCATCATCACCCCCGGTGAAATTAAGCACAGGAAAGTATTTTCCCTCACTGTGGGTCTTCCAACATCTAACACAAAAAATAAGAAAGGATAAATCCGACTTTTTTCTTCCTCGGGGCACCTCTCTGAGATTTTACAAGTCCATAACATGTACAGCACCCAGGCCGAGATACACAAATCTTCCTTATGCCTGACTATTGCTCTACTCAAAGTACATGTTCCCGGTGTTACATGTACGTACATACGAACACCCACACACATACACAGACCGCCCTTAGGCGCATGTATGCATGCAACTAATATACACATTTCAAACTCTCATCTTTCACATCGTATATGAGAAATACCTTCGTAGGAAAAGCGAAAAAAAAACCAAATTTTTTGTTTGACTGAATTTCCATCTCCTTATCCATTAGGTTGCTACCGCCTCGTTCGACCCATCTGCCTAGACCCTACACCATTCCTCCCACATATCCCATCAACAATCCCCATCACCACCCTCGCCCGTCCACGCATCTCTCCATTCACTCACCAACGCACATAGTTTTCATTTTCATCTATTTCATTTCGGTTGAAGGAGTCCCAAAATCAAAAAATTCGCCTGCTACACGCACCAGGTTCGGAACGGGGCGTCGGGAACGAGGGAAATGTGTGCAAAATGAAACTTTTACATTTCATCCCAAAGTATTTCTTCTTCAAGATAGCTCAGCTCCGAACTAGACGATTGACTGTAGGAATAAGGAATAAGGGATTGTGGGCTGTAAGGGGTGACTTAGCAAGCAGAGGCAATCTTAGCAACCACACGTTCATATATCGCAAAAACTAAAATTCCCAAAAACCCACCCTCCCCAAACAAATATTGTACATTCACCCCCCACCCATTCCCCCTAACGACACGTCCTGCCCTCTGCCCGCCTGCCGCTCTAGTCTACCATTTCGTCCTTCATTCCGCCTGCAACTTTCTTCACACTCATTTTCCTCATTTTGCTTTCTTGTGAAAGAGGAAAGAAAATTTTTATGCTCCAAAGTATTTTTCACAAAGCATCGGCCTACGGGGCGGAGGCGCAGGAAAAAATAAAATAAAATAAAATAAATGAAAGTCAGTATATCAGGACTTTGCAGGATAATAATAAAACAGTATGTTGGTGTGTAAGTCATACATTCCCAACTATGGCAGTGTTGTGTGGCGTACAACTGTGGATTGGGGATAGCTATCTGAACAGGGTTGCTTTAGGGATACGTGTTTTTGTTGGATCTCCGGTTATTGTATTGTTTCAGAGAATTTTTCAAGTGAAACAAAAATAAAATCCAACGAGGATTTTTTCCTTGCTTTTCGGCTGCTTTGTCTCAACCAAAATTCCTAACTAAGTCACAACGGAACGAGGGAAGCAGTATTTCAAGTTAATTGGAGATTCTTCTTGGCAAAAAAATTTGAACGTTCCGAGCTTTCCATATTAAACGTTAATTAGAATTTTTAAATTTACATTTCATTGAGTTTGTAGGACTCTCAGTGGCACCAGAAACTATCTAAAGACCAAACCAATGACATTACACGCCATGGTCAGCAAACAAATCCGGATGTTGGTCATACTTTCTTCAACACTTATCACAATTCCACCGGCAGAAATAGTATATTAATTGCTCAATCGTTGCCTAAAAATCGTTAGGCTAGCCTAGGCGCAACCGTGTGGATATCTTACCCGTAACTATATAACATACTGCACTGTATGTTAGCTTTCAATTAGGGATTTCTTACATACAAAAAGAAAATAACAGTAAATACTAAACAACCTTAAAGTAATATCAGATTACGATTCTGTATAACAAATAATATCGAGTTGATTGAACTTACATTCACATGTTTTACTAAAGCCTTAAAAGCTATGTTAGAAATACGACAAATACGAGTACTTAAATATGCACGACTTATAGTAAGACACATCCTTCGGAACAACCTATCAAACCCTTCTCTATTTTGCAACCCAAGGTCAAACCTAACATATCTGTGGTTGTCAAATCCCTGTAGATGTCTAACATCCTTGTAATTGTTAAGGATTCCTGTAAATGGTGGGCCTTATCTATATACATATTTTCCAGATACAATAAGAAACACATTCCAATAGAAACTATTTTAATTATATTTTTAGGAACTACAATAAAAGCAAACTTTTATAATGACTAACTTTTAAAAACTGTATTGTCCCAGTGACTTCCAACAGCTTGTTGACATTGTTTAAGTGGGTTTCGCGAATTTTCAAAAACACGTTGACAAGTTACTCTATAAACGGAGTTGATTTCCCGTACAATGTTTTATTGTAACTGGTCGTTTGTTGTCGGATTTCATTCAGAAACCCTTGATTTTAAGTATCCTCACAGAAAATAATAGCTCACAGAAAGATCTGTGCTCAGGGGGCATTCACTGTCTCTTTTTCGTGATATGAGTTTCAACGCAAACATATCTCTCAACAGGTCTCCCGGTTTTATTTCTTCTGTCAATTGAATTTTAGACACTTTGAGATGCAAATTGCAGTGCAAAATTCTCCGCAACGTGGTCCTGTGGGGGTTCTCTATACCACATGGAGAATTATTTTGTGGGACGGAGTAGAACCCCTGTGTCGTACGCCGCCACCAAGACATTCGCCCCCCACAGTCCTCTTAATATTTTAGACTTGCCATCTCGTGCAAGGTGATTGTTGGCTTTTCTATTATGGATTCACGAACTTGTTGAATAATCTGTGTCCTTGCTTTTGTTTTTTTTTTACACTAACACGCGCACAAAAGGAGATTTTGAAGTACCCTTAAATGTCAAAGCACAGTGCGAGCGGATGGAGAGAAAGTGGATAAGGAAAGGAGGTGTCGATGTATATTGGTCTTGAATGGCTGGACATCACAGCGGGCAGGAAACACATGATCAGGCAGAACATTCCACATTCGTGTGGTTCGGCTCAAGAATGACTCTCTGTGCCTGAAGTCCACTTTCAACGTGTACCGATGTGCATTCACAGATTGACGGGTATCGCGGGAAAATGTCTGAAGGGGCGGAACACATTTAGCAAGTTCAGTTGGGGAACGACCGTGGTAATACCTATAGAAAAGAAATAGGCATGATACGCTGCGCCTGTTTTCTAACGACGGAATTGATCGCCTTACGACTGAGTCCCCAATAAGTTTCACTGTTCGTTTTTGCATCCTGTCGAGCACGTGTAGTGCAGTTTTTGATGCGCCTGACCAAATATGGGAGTTGAACTCCATTTTTGGACGAATATACGCCTTTTAAATAGCGGCCAGGTTGGATGGAGTGAAGTATCTTTGAATATCTTAAGGAACTCCATACATTTGGCTGCACTTTTCGCAGATTCAAATATGTGGTCATTCCAGTTAAGAGTCAAATTAATTCGAGTTCCTTGGCTTCGTCGATGCAAGTGCCGTTCATAGACAATACATTTACTTTGGGACTCGCCTTTGACGAGAAGAGACAGCACTGAGTTTTTTGGGCACTGAATTCTACTCGGTTAGATAATCCCCATTGATATATCTTTTGGTTGGTATTGACGTTCGAAGAGTTTGGACAGGAGTTTCCTATGAGTATGATAAACTCAACGTGCTATCATCAGCAAACGAGTGAATTGGGTTGTGAGTAATTGAGAAGAGATCATTTATAAAGATCAGGAAGAGAGTGTATGAGAGTACCGAGCCCTGGAGAACACCTGCAATAATTTGATGGGAGACAGATTTGACACCATCAAGAACCACTTGGATTGAACGGCCAGAAAGATAGTATCTTATCCATTGGATCAGGGAATTGTCCACTCCATATGAATGCAATTTTGACAAAGGGCTGGATGTCAAACTCTGTCGAAGGCTTTTGAAATATCCAATCCGACTATCTTGCTTTCACCGAGGTAGTGAATGGAATGGCTCAACATTTCGGTAAGGTACGCCATCAGATCTCCTGTGGACCTGTGGGGGGTGTAAGTATGGGTGCACCGACGTACGGCACGGATTCACTTAACACCCACTGATATGTTCTTTAATCGAAGTGTCCAAAGTAAAACTCCACTGCGTGTCACTGAAACTGTTCTTCAAAGGAAAGGAAAAATAAAACGCCGTGTTTTGTAGGGTGATGACTTTTTATTGGTATCTACGAATATCCTTAAGAACACTAATTATAAAAGTTACATATATTTGACAATGTGGTACACTAACGCACTGTTATTAGTTCCAAGTTCACATACATAGCAATCGTTCTTTAAGTAATTTTATTACTATAAAATATTAAATTCATTCTCATAGAACTTATGTTTCTCGACAAACAACTCGACATGAAAACAAGCGTGTGTCGGCTTAAGGAATTTAAATTTGACAACGGAAGGCGCGGCAGCAGAGACTCGACGTCTCTCCTCGAAGGGTGATAAAATTTGACTCTTCGAGGCAATCCACATCCGTCAGATTCAACGGTGGTGGCTCATACCGTTGTAGGAGGGGCGAACTGGATCAACTTGGCAGCGGCCAATTGTGATCGAGGAAAGGGTTCAATGGGAGGATTTCCCAAATGCTGCATAGGGACGCGTACAATGCCCCTTTTGCCTGCAATGCATCAGGGGCTGCAGGCAATGTGGTCATAAATCATCGATGAACCACGCCTGAGAACGAAATAGGTTTTTGCTTCAAAGTAAACAAAAACGCTATTTCAAGGTTTAAATGATGATGATTCATGGTCTGCCGATGCTGCATGGGATCATCATGGTATTTATATATGAGTTCAAGGGAAATGCCGCTGTAGGCGATACATACTGGTGATGCTAGTTCAACCGGAGATTTGGGTTATGTTTGCTTTAGCCGTATGGCTCTGGAGCACTAGGAGGGAAATTATTCATAGACTTTAAGTCAACAGAAACCTCAGCGATGGTGGCTATATGGTTAGGTTAATGTGCTGGTGCATGGGTATGGTGGTGGGGGATTTGACCTGCAGATGTGCAAGCAAACGTCTCACCTAGGGAAACCATGGACCAGCGGTTGGTAAAAAAAAACAAACGCAGTGAGGTACTGTGTGTTTGCTTTGATTTTCTGGTGGCTCATCATAGGGCATGGCATGGGTAAGATTGCCTAAACAATGATCATATCCATGCCCAAATTCCATGATCGGTTGATAGCCGATAACGGGGAATTGTCGCAACTGTATTGAACTAAAGGTATAGGCGCGATATACAATTGTGAACTGTGGAAAGAATATCGGCTACAGCTGTGGCAACAGATACGCTGGCCAGTGTGTATTTGTCGATTATAATTGCTGACAAGCTGAGCCGATTGGGGGGTATTGAATGGTTCAAGTATTATGAAACAGAACAATTCGCTAATATGCATGCCAGGTTGCTTTTAGGTGGGAGATGCTGCAGGGGAGCTTACGCTGCCCCTTTGCAGGTAAGTAGAAAGACTTACTTGGGAAGTGGGAGACAGGTGACAGGGAATGGGTGGTTCTTGGGAAATGACTTAAAGAACCCCCACAGACCTGTTGCTACGAAATCCATATTGGTGGTCATTTGATTCCAGATATTTCGAAACTTGACTGTTGATAAGTGACTCCATTACCTTGGAGAGAATAGAAGTTAGTGCTATGGGTCCATAAGAAGAAAGGGATGATTTGTTACCCATTTTTTGGGAATTGGCTGAATGTTCGCTGACTTCCATCTATTTGCAAAACGGTCAGTAGAATAAGACAAATGGAAGAGTTTCCGCAGTGGTTTAGCGAGGGAAGAGGAATATCTCTTCAAGAGGATTGGGGGAATGCCATCCGGACCAACGGATTTGTGTGGGTTTAGCTCTTTGAGTGCGCGGGCAACAGTACGCGTTCGGAAGTAAATCTGGCTCATGGTGTGCTGCTTATGCTCAAGTTGAGGCGGAACTGATGTGATATGAGGCAGCGTTGAGTTGGCTTCAAAATGTGCGGCAAGTAGATTAGCTTTCTCTATTGCACTGGTGACTGGTCTGTCATCGACTATAAGCGATGGAATGGATGAGGAGACGGAGATTTGAATGTTATTCACGAATGCCCAGAAGTTTCTACTACCTGTGGGAGAGTGTAATATTTTTTGTCTCACTCTCTGGTCATGCAAGCACTAGGCGTGTTCAATATACGCATTGCAGTCATTTCTAGCTCTCTTAAATCTTTTCCGATTTTCCTCACTATTGTTTGATTTATACAACCGGAAGCTCAACCCTTTAGTCTTAATGGCTTTTCTGCACCCGGAATAGAACCACATATTTCTCTTGGGTTTGACACTCTTTACCCTGAGTGGAATAAAGGTTCGCATGGCAAGTAGAATCGTGTCTGTCAGTGTGTCCGCTATAGAGTCAACATCATTATTGAGGAAAAATAACGACCAATTTAACCTCCCAAGAAAGTCGTCCAGACCTTCCCAGTTGGCTTTCACGTAGAACCTTACTGTTCTTTTGGGAGCTTTCTCTTTAATGTTACTGTTGGTTAGAGGATATTTAGCTGACACGACACAGTGGTCTGAAGTGCCCAAAGGCGAAGAAACTCCAATTGTGTATTTGTTTGGGTGGGTGGTGAAAAACAGGTCCATTGTGTTGGCGAAATGACCATATATATCTGGTACCGTGTTGGCTCATGGACAAGTTGAGTTAAACTATTTGAATCAGCAAAAAGCTGGACATATTGACCTTCTGATGTTGTGTGCCCGGAGTGACGAAGCCACTAAGAGTTATGCACATTAAAATCACCCGCAATAACGATTTCAGTGTGCGGATGTAGGGTCAAGATCCTGTCGATAGAATCAGACAGAGCATCAAATTCGTTAAAGGATGTGTTTCTAACCAAGTTTGGGCTTCTGTAAAGAAAGCAGTAATGTATGATATGCTTACGAACGTGAAGTTTTAGCCAAGAGAAATTAAATTCTGGGTTGGAACAGAGCCTATATTGTGGCAGAAGCTGATAAGCAATATCATTTCGTATGTATGTAGCTATACTACGATGTGGAAAGAACACAGGCACTAAGTTATATCCAGGTAGATTAAAATCGGAAATATCTGTATTAGTAATTACCTGGGTTTTGCTAAGTGCAAGGATAGATGGTTTCTGGTTAGAAACGTGGGCAGACACATAAGAGAAATAGCATCTCAAGCCGCGAATGTTACACAAATCAACACGAAATTCCCGCTTAATTTAAATGGCCATACACAGAAAATCAATACCGCCTCGGTGTTGACTCTATTCATTGTTCTTACTGAATACCCGGTTTTCTCAAATATTCCGATCCACTTACCAATAGTCATTGCTCTTCATGCTTGACTAATGTCTCGGAATCGTCACAAAGTAATTATTTATACACGTACGCGTACGAAAACAAACTCAGACTGTACTTTTCCGGCTCAATGGTGACTAAAAACTCCACGGAGTGACGCGTCTAATAATCCCGTTGCCGGCCTGTTTATATTAGATAAATGTAACAAATCGCGGTTACAATTAAGGTCAACCCCTTATAATATCTCTGTGAATGTCCAATATCCCCGCAGTCTTGTGGCGTTTCTAACAGATACGCACACAATACACAAGCAAATAGTGAAGAACACCGAACGAAAATCTAATAAGAAAATGTATCAGAGCCGTATACCATAGCGATAACATAACAATTCCACATCAGTTGAGTGTACTTGAGTTCAGAAATCGAATTCGTACAAGCGGCAGTGGCCTGATGTGTTGAGCAATGGTTACATTTTTAGTGATTATAACTGCCATAGCCAGTTCGAATCACACGTTCTTCTATGCACTATCGTAGCAATGCGTTATAGTCTAATATCCCACATCCCTGAAAATATCTAATATTCCTTTAGACGTGTAATACCCTTGTGCATATTTAACATTCCTGTAGATCTACCATCCTAGATTGTTTAACATAGATGGAAATGTATGACATATCTGTAACATTCCTAAAAATATCCCTTTAGATGTCTATCATCACTGTGGACATTTAACATTGCATGGGTTTAAACATCTCAATGGACGTCTAACATCCCGATGGATGGCTAACATCCCCGTAGATGTCTATCGTGCCTGAGAATGTATAAGGTCCCTTTGTATGTTTGACACCCCTGTGGATATTGAACATCACGTGAATGTTACACATCTCTGTGGATGACTAACATCCCTGTGAATATATAACATTTCCGTAGGTGTCCAACATCCATATGATTGTTTAACATTTCTAGGCATGTATAGCATCTCTGTAAGTTTCGGATAAGGACCGGATACCGGTGGAGAGACTTGCTAAATAAGGCCAAGACCGGATCCCGGTTGTGCTGCCGATGACCACCATCATCATAGCATCTCTGTAGACGTTTAACAAACCTTCGGATGTTTAGCATCCCAATAGCCAACATTCAAGAAAATGTCTATGACCTCTTTAGATGTCTTACAATGGTTATTGAACGCCGCGATATATGTCTGAAAGCTCTGTGAGTGTCTCCCAGATGTCTTTTTTCACTTCATCGTGGAGGGAAACCTATGACAAGTTTAAATTTCGCAGCCTTTCAAATCCAAACTACGGAGGCAGTTTGATAAGTCAGCGACTTAAGCTGCTCCCGTCAACTACCATCTATAAATATTGTAGACTACTGTCAAAATTTGAGCACGCTGCGTCATTTAGTTTGTGTTTGATAGCCATTGAAAGACAACCTCGTGAATTTTAACGCAAATGGAAAAAAGTGAATTTCGTGTGCTGATTAAGCATAATCAAACTAAATCCCTAAACTGGGCTAAGAACTGTTACTCCATTCAGCATATTCTCCAGATTGAAGCCTCCTGCGACTATTTCCTGTTTCCAAACCTGAAGAAATGGCTGGGCGGTAAGAGATTTGGGTCGAATGAAGAGGTCATCACAGAAACTAACGTCTAGTTTGAGGGTCTTGTGGTAACCTGTGGCGTTTCTAGGAGATGCACAGACGATTAATAATGAATAACAACCGAAACGGTAAGTCGAAAAATCACAGCACATCCCTTAAGGCCGTATACCATAACAGCATTTCCACATCAATTGAGTGTACGCGAGCTTAGAAATCGAATTCGTACGCACGGCAGTGGACTGATGCGTCGAGCGTTGGTTCTATCTTTTACTGATTGTAACCATTGTAACGTCGATTGGAATCACAAACGCTTCACTATTGTCCCATACGTTATAAACCTATTATTTGGAAGGAATAAAAAAATTGGAAAAATGCTGGACTAAATGTCTCGAGCTAAAAGCAGACTATGTTGAGAAATAAAGTGCTTAGTTGCCGAACAAAACATCTTTTATTCAAAAAGTCACTGCCTTATCAAACTGGCCTCGTATTATCTTCCGCAAAACTGAACACTTTGCTACCCGTTGACTCCAACAAATCATTTATATTAGGCAAAAACCAGGTTGGACCCAAAATATAACCTTGAGGCACCCCGAAATTGACAGGATACATATCAGAAAACTCGCTGCCCACAAAAACCCGGATTGATCGATTCTCGTGAAAGTTCTTCATCCAGTCGCAAAGCTGCTGGGAAACTCCGTATGTATAAAGCTTGTTCAGCAATGCCCTCGTATTATGCCACTGTAAAATTACAGAATACGGTTACTGGATGAAGCCATGCGTATTTCCAGTCAATTTAAAAACACTCATTTGTAATCTGGGAGAGTGGGCAGAACAGCAACAAACCCATTACCATCATTTACATTCTCCAGAAATTTCGATAGTATTAGCTTTCGTTGTCGGTCGGGATAGATAAGTCAGTTGGCTCCGGTGGTTCAAAAAAACATTGTTTATAGTTGCACAAAAATTTGTGATTCGTAACCATTTAAAGTTATACTACGACGGTGGGTCAATAAGTTGTAGAAACCTTTACGATGGCGCTCGTAGCATCGTTAATGGTCTGTTTTTAGTAAACATCATTCCTCACTAGGTATCTGTCAATTTTCAATGTGTTTCATATTGCAATTTTGTATGATAAATTGGGTATGAAAAAAATATGTTCGAGATGGGCGCCGCATTTTCTCTCAGCTGAGAACTTTTGGAGTGCATGTGTCGTGTGTGCGCAGATTAGTAACTATAGATGAAACGTGGATACATCACTACACTCCCGAGATGAAAGAACAGTCAAAATAAGGTTATGGCTACTGGGTTTTGGAATGTAGGTGGTATTATCTTCATTGACTATTTGAAAAAGGGACAAACGATAACCGGACTGTATTATGTCAGCTAAATGAGAAAATAAAAGAAAACCGTCCTCATTTTCTAAAGACTTATTGATCTGCCCTCGTACAATATTTTGTTATATAAAGCAAAATTACCAACGAAAACAAAATTAGGAAATCAATGATTGTCTAACAGTGCGTACTTTGACGACACACGTGATCATGATCACGGTTTCATCACACCAAATACCCTTCAGAACCTAGTTAAATCTCGAAACCCTAAGAAGGTACCAAGTATTGACAACATGTCGTACCACTCGTAGCGAAGGCTTTCCGCTTTATTCTTTATAAAGCTCTCCATTCTGTTCAACTATGCCTACAACTTGGTGTACTTTACTAAAGCTCAGAAGCATGCTGTTGTTCGTACAATAGCAAAAGTTGGGAAAGCAACGTATCACCCCGCAAGCGCCCCATTCAGCGCCGTGCGCCGGTGCAACTTACTTCTTCTTCCCCACACTACGATTAGACCACAGGACAGGATGAAATATCTTGCGGTCATCTATACTTCAAAAATGAATTTCATCAAACATGTGACCAACATTCTTCAAAGGGGCCTCGGTCGGTCCAAGCAACTGCACAACATCGTGAAGTCGAGCAACAAAGTTGACACCTAAGTTAAGCTTCTCTGCTATAAGCAGATAATCCGATCTGGAATATCGTACGCCTTGCCCGTATGGTGCTGTATATCTTCTGCCCAAATGGAAAGACTTCGAGTTTTCGAAAGGAAACTCCTTAGTAGATGCACCAACCACTCTAGAAGGTCTGACGGTCGCCATTACCCCAAATCTTACCTATACGTGCCCCCAATTAACCCTATGGTCGAGTACTTATTACAATTACCATACAAGTGCCTAGAAAGCATTCAGAATAGCGAGAACCTACTTGTACGGGAGTCTTACGTTCTTGACACTTCTCTCTTTCGATTTTTTCGGATCCAATCACCACAATTTCTTCTTCAGTACAAACGTGAAAAAGCACCTTTCCCAACAACATTCCCCTCTATAATAGAGGTTTCTGGACCCATCCCATAGGGTCCACTGCTGACACACTGCAAAACGCACGCACAGTACAAGACAGCTCTACACACACACACACACATTGAGCTAGCAGACCACAAAACAGAGGCGGTTTTAATAACTAGCCGAAAAAAAGTGGTTCGGAGATCAAATTATTAGATCGAAAGACACAATAAAATATCTAGGAGTTATGATCGACGACAGGCTACAATTCAAAGAGCACGTCAAGTATTCTAGCCAAAAAGCGTCAATGCTGCAAGCAGCACTTGCTCGAATAACACCAAACATCGGAGGACCTGGATATCCACGAACAATCTTGATGTCTAGAGTAGTGACCTCGGTCCTACTATACTCCGCCCCTGTTTGGGCCAGTATACTGACGACGAAGGAAGCGAGGAGAAAGCTGACGTCAGTCTATAGACTCTGTGCCTTAAGAACCATTAGCGGTTTCCGAACCACCTCGGACGAAGCTGCTTTTGTCGTAGCCGAAATGGTTCCAATTGATATCCTTGCGGACGAGATGTTAAGAATCTACAACAGGAGAACGTCAAGGCAACTGGGACCAACAGCAGTCAAGGAGATCAAGGAGGAAGAGAAAGCAACCTCATTAACCATATGGCAAACTCGGTGGGACAACACTACGAAAGGCAGATGGACGTACAAATTAATCCCATCTATCGCCACTTGGATGAAGAGAGACCACGGTACCTGCAACTACAATCTTACCCAGTTCCTGACCGGCCATGGTAGATATTGCAAATATCTGCACCGTTTTGGACACAGCAGCTCACCGTTGTGCCCAGCGTGTCCAAACCAAGAGGAACATACGGAGCATGTGGTGTTCCACTGTAGTCGCTTCAACGAAGGAAGATCCAATCTCCCAGGCCCGCAAGATCTCATAGAGCAGATGCTATGCTCCGAGGATAACTGGATGGAGATAAGCACATATGTGACCAAAGTGCAACTCGAACTTAGAAGAATCGAGAAAGTAAGGCAAGCACAAATAGCCGACATGGACAGAGCAGCTTAAAAAAGCATAAAGCTAACCAGCCCCGCGAAGTAATACCTAACGGCAGTCTCGCGGGGAGAGTGGTTGACGGGAGCGAGGGTGTGGTTTAGTACGCAGGCGTGCGACTTGGAACCGTCGTTCCAGGTACACGAATCGTGCATGCTAATAGCACGGGCTGCTAGTATCTATGAAGATTCCACATCCGTTGACGCATCAAAAAAAAAAAAAAAAAAAAAAAAAACACACACCGACCAAAGCGCATATTATCAGACGCCGAAGACATGATTTGCGTTTACTACCGCACTTAAGACCTACCCGTCTTGTATGATTTCTTTCCAACCGTTTCTCCGTCCAAGTAGTTAGAGAACATTCGAACTAACCCTGTCTACATTATCCTTAGATACCCTCCCCCTTTCTTATTCACATATCTGGTGACCGAGCCCAACAACCTCACGGATGTGCGCGATTCTGGTTATCGTAAGATGACCATAAGCCAGAGACAAGATGAAGCACACATCTGTCCTTGTCTTGTTTTTTTTTTTTTTTTTTTTTTGACCCCAGTCTATCGTTCCACAGCGAATGGACAAGTAGAACGCGCTCATAACACTATAACAGATTAACAGAATTAACGCGAATTTGTACAAATAATAATAATAATATAATAAAATACCAATGCATCGGAAGAAATTTTAAACAGTAAAAGAGTTAAATAATTCGGTTCCGGATATAACCCCAAAGAAATACATTTCGGTCAAAAGCAACGCAGTAAAGAAATTGAAAACAAAATCCGTCACGCGTCCGAAAAAAACGCTCAGAAAACAAAATAAAGGTACAGTACACAGAACATTTGAACCAAGTGAAGAAATTGTAGTGCGAATATCAGGTTTATGAAAAAAGAATAACGCAAGATATAGAAAACATGTAGTTAAAGAATATCATGAGGACACAATCATAACAACAGAGAGGGTAATTGTACACGAAGGCAGCATAAAAAACTACACGTTTAAAAATAATGAAATACGAGTACTTATGCCTGATATTACTGGCAAGTGCCGTGTCGCAACTATTAGCAGAAACTGAGATAGAAAATATAAAAAATCAAAAGGTCGTGCTCACTCAAACTGACGACCTCTATTTATATTTCGATTGCTCATTTCTATTCCACGATACAAATTTAACAAAAATCTATACCGCCTATAATAACTACCCAGAAGCGAAGTTACAACCAACACCGGAAGAAAAAAATCTGGACACATAAAATTAATATACTACAGAGGAGGTCAATTGATTTTATAAGATCGGGTATTAAATGAATGCTTGGGAATCATTTAGTTGAACTACAAACTTGTATTAATAAACTAATTGACAACAATGAAAAACAAAGAAATATAAACTTCAGATTCGAGAAATTATTAGACACATTACAAGGCAAAAGTTTAGGAAGCCATTTAATATTAGAACAAGTATATGAGCAACTAGTATTACTCATGAGAACGCTTAACTCAGCGAAAAATAATGAATACCTATTAGAATCTATAGATTTAGTTGACATAGAAAAATAATTAAAACAGGGTTATTTAATGTACCATTAATTAATATATTAGATTATGCCACAATAAAATGATTTAATAATAATTATATACAAATTATGTACAAATATCCAGTACAAATATCCAGTTTTAACTGAACAATGTAAACTCTTTAAATTTACTCCTATACGTTTTAAACATGGAAAAGTTTCCACAGACTCTGTAATAGCACTTTGTAGACTTACTATATCCGTGTTAAGAAATGTCAAAATAATTTCACATAATAATGACGAGGACAATTGCATCATACATCTAATTAATAGTAATAAATCCGTGTGTAAAAATATTCAAGAATATAATCCAAGCATATGGGAAGTAGATGGATAGTACAGTACTAACGGACGGAATACATATACAATAATAAATAATTGCGCTTTTGATGGAATCCATTTAGTAAAATTTACGAACAATGTAAGAATAGATAGCAAAGACTATGTTAACTTTAAACAACAGATTAAAGAGCCACCTGCCCTGTGAGTAGGGCGTTAGAATATACTCACAGCTAGGCCGGCTTGTCGTAAGAGGCTGTGGCGATTCTAACAGATACACACACAATTCACAAGCAAAAATAGTGAAGAACAGCGAACGAAAAATCGAATAAGAAAAATACATCAGAACCGTATACCAAGCGATAACAAAAGAAAAACAAAAATAATTCACATCAGTGGAGTATAGTCGAGTTTGGAAATCAAATTCTAAACACGGTCAGTAGCCTGATGTGTAACGCTTAGGTAAACATTTTTTGGTGATTCGAGCTGTCATAGCGTCAGTTCGAATCACACGATTTTCTTCATTATTATTTCAAACGCTATAAGGCGACTAAAGGCCGAGTGGTAGCCGGGGTCCCAACGCCCTGTGCGCCCGGTGAAATACCACCCCATCAAGCTTTCGGCTCCGTGAAATGGTCGGGAGAAATCCCTGGCCATCTTTCGGAGCTTGGCTGATGGACCGGTTCGAGAAAAGGTTGGTTAGGTGGTGGTCGGTCCCAAGGTGAGATACCACCCCGTCACGCTGTACATTCCGCGATATCGTCGAGAGAAATCTTTGACGGTGTTCAGGCTGTGTGGCTGATGGCCCGCACTGACACGGAGATAAGTAATGATGGTACCTTCTGATATAAAGAATTCCGGAGGTAAACTAGTCTCCCATTCGGATCTCCGGGTGGGGACTATGTCAGGGGGAACATCATACAGATATCATAATAAATAATGGAACTTTGAGAGGTGTATATTCCGCATTACATCAAACGGAGTTCGTCTTATAAACCTTCGTTTGATAAAAAATGCGAGCTGATTACAGCGGCAAAAAATAAACCTTTTACGCAATGGCGCTCCAATCCAACCGATGTCAACAAAACGAATTTTGTTAGAATCAGAAACGCGTGCAACCAGGGGATTGATACCGCGAAGAAAGCTCACAACGACAGGGTGACCAATAAACTCCTTCGGTGCCCAACTGGTTCGCACTCCAATGGCAAAACCTGTCAGTGGTAACTTCGCATCCTCCTCTTTCCCTCGGTTGATGACAGACAGCGGGACGCTAGTCACGAATTCAAAGGATAAAGCTAATGTGTTCGCGAATTTATTTTCCGTGAATTCAAACCTCGATCCCGGATTTTTGGAGCCACCTGTGATCTCGCCGGTACGGTATTCAATGCGGGATGTGGGATTTCGTCCGCGCACTATTCAACGCATTCTACGTGAACTGGATTGTAGGAAGGCAACCGGCCCGGACGGAATACCAGCATCAGTCCTTAAGAACTGTGCTCCAGAACTATCGCCGGTTCTTGTGCAGACTCTTCCGCTTATCTTATGCACGGAGGACCTTTCCTGCCTGCTGGAAAATCGCCCAAGTTCAGCCAATCCCAAAGACGGGAAATTACTGTCTATTTTATCTAAGGTAATGGAAAAAGTCATCAATACCGAGTTAGTTAAGTATTTGTAGTGTAATGGACTTCTGAATGATCGTCAATACGGATTCCGTGGCAGGCGGTCCACGGGAGACCTTTTGACCCTTATAACCGATATATGGACATCTGCGATTGAACGGTATGGTGAGTCAAGGGCGGTCGCATTGGATATCTCCAAGGCTTTTGACCGCGTCTGGCACGGGGTATTGCTGAGCAAACTTCGTTCATATGGACTTTCCCAACAGCTTTGCGACTGGACGAGGAGCTTCCTCGAGAATCGATCGATCCGGGTTTTTGTGGACGGCGAGTGTTCGGATCTGTATCCTGTTAATTCGGGGGTGCCCCAAGGTTCGATTTTGGCTCCAACCTTGTTTTTGCTTCACATAAATGATTTGTTGGAGACAACGGATAACAAAGTGTTCAATTTTGTGGATGATAGTACACTTGTTACCTCCTTTTCAAGTGTTCGGCCGATTGGTGTATCTGCTTCGCATCAGCTGAGATGTAGACAGATTGACTCTCTGAATCAGGATCTAGATAGGGTCCTGCAGTGGGGAAGGGCCAATCTCGTCGACTTCAATGCAGCGAAGACACAATATACAACATTCACAAAGAAAAGTGGATCATCGGTTCCACAGCTGATGATGAATGGCCGGGCTCTCGAGGCTGGGGAAAGTTTGAAATTGCTCGGCGTCACGGTCTGTGGGAATGTATCATGGCATAAACACGTGCCGAGTATCGACAGGTCAGCTTCAGGAAAACTGAGTTATCTTTTTAGAGCCAAGAAATATTTTACTCCGGCCCAACATCTTCTCCCATATAAATCCCAAATTACACATCTTCTCCTATGTAAATCCCAAATTACTTACTTGGGAGCATACAGAAACGAGCGATCCGCCTGATCGGGGACTCGGCGCTGATGTCGGGACTACAGTCGCTATCACACCGAAGGCGCTTAGCCGACCTCTGTCTGTTTTACAGATATTATCACGGGTACTGTTCTTCGGAGATTCGTGGTATTGTTCCACGCAATTCGGCTTATATGCGCTCCACAAGACAATCCGACGGACAGCACCCGTTTGTGCTTCATCTCCCGACGGAGCGATCATCCCTGCATCAGAACTCATTCCGTTATAGAGTGGGAAGCTGAGGAACTCCCTTCCCACGCGAGTATTCCCGGAGCGTTACAACCTGCAACTGTTCAAAAAGAACTGCAACAGTTATTTGATGGCATCTCGGGACGCCCACTCGACGCTATAGGTTCGCCTCTCCCGAGAGAAGTCTAATAAAAAAAATACATAGAATTAAAAAAGAAGAATTTATAATCAAAGAGATATTGAAGTCAAATAACGAATTAGCGTTTAATAATATACAATAGACTCATTATCAAAAATACTTATACGTTTTGAAGAACACCCCATTAAAACCACATAAATAATTTTGGGAATAACTATATTAATTACCATCGTAATTTTTGTCTAGATTAAAATAACAAAAATTGTATTAGAATACAAAAAACAAAAATTACTAGAAAGCTATAATGTAGCATACCATAGAGAACTCGAAAGTTTATAACAAAGAAATCGGGACGATTTATTTTAGAACGGCGGAGTTATGGACCCATGTACATAATCAACTACAAAGACATGAATGGCGACGCAGAAACTAATCGGTTGCGGACTCTCGTACTTTGGAATCAACCTCAAAGATACGAACGGCAACGCAAAACCTAATCACAACCGATGGACTTTACCATACTTAGCTAAGAGATAGAAACGACGCCAATGTATTCGAATTTTCCCATACGATAACGGCAGAAGATACCATAACAACAGAAGTAGGCGACAACAGCAATTATGGATTACAGCAACATATAAAGACAGTGGACAGAATTCCACACAGTTAGTCTTAAGCCTTGGGTCATCTACATTAGCATGACCTTTAAAATAAAATTTTATTTTTAATAAAGTTGTGTTTTATTTTTGACGCCCTCGCTAAGTAACTCAATAATTCGCGTCACCAAGCAGGATAATGTAAAAATCGGAAATGGAATGTGAAGTGTATTTTTCAAATTTGTAGAAGTTAACGCAATGTTGTGTCGGGTCCAATTCGTTCGTACAGTGCTATCAGAGGTAGAAGGTCCTAAAGGAGAGATCTCCGCTTGACTAATATATATGGCTGGGCACGAATGCCGTAGGTGTCTGGCAGAAAGTTGGAGTATATTCGTAGGGCGGGGCACCCAGTAGGTCACATGCCATCATGTTACAAAACATTTGTTCTTAAAATTTATTTTTATTTTCTACATAGTCTCCTTGTAACTCTACACACTTCTCCCAGCGATCTCTCTAAATCCACTCGTCCAAATAGTACTCGGTGTTTTACTCTGCAAAATAACTGTTCACGAAGGTGATTGCCTCCTCATTTGACGAAAATCCCTGCTCTGCGAGCGCAATTTTTAGATTAGGGAGCAAAAAGAAGTCGCTTGGGGCTAGATCTGGTGAGTAAAGTGGATCCTCAAGCAGTTCAAACCATAATTCGTGTATTTTAGCCATGGCAACCACTGAGGTGTGAGTCGGTGCGTTGTCGTGGTGAAACTGGAATTTTCTCTTGCTGTAAATGCGACCGTTTTTCCGCAATTTCTGCCTCCGTTGGTCAAGTAATGATGCGCAGTATGCTCCTGTAATAGTTTTTCCTTTTTGAAGATAATCGATTAAGATAACTCCATGACTATCCGAAAAAACAGTCGCCATGACTTTCCCAGCCAAAAAAAAAAACAGTTTTTGCTTTTTTTGGAGCCGATTCCCCCTTTGCAATCCACGGTTTTGGCTGTATTTTTGTTTCGGTAGTATAATGGTCCAAGTTTTATCGACAGTAATTAATCGGCGCGAAAGTTCAGATGTATTGCGCCTACACTGCGCCAACAGAGCGTTGGAAATGTTTGATTCGAACTCGTTTTTGGTCTAATGTGAGCAAACGCGGCACCCAACGCGCGGACAGCTTTCTCATGCATAAATCTTGATTTAATTTGTGACAAACACGTTCTTTGGACATTTTCATAGCCTCTGCTATCCCCCTCACTCTAATTCGGCGGTCGTTTAGCACCATTTGGCGAACTTTAGCGATGTTATGGTCAGTTGTTGCAGTTTTTGGACGTCCCGAACGTTCATCGACACCCAAGCTCTCACGGCCACGTTTAAATTCAGCTGCCCAAAATTTCACTGTGGTAAATGATCGTGCAGAGTCCCCATATACAGAGTCCAACTCATCTTTGATTTGCGCAGGCGTATTGCCTTTCAAAAACAAAAATTTAATGACAGGTCGATACTCAATTTTGTCCATTTTCACAAAAACACTCACATCGACTCACACAAATGACTGTGAAATAAAAGCTACGCATCCAAAATTGCTGAAATTTTGGTGAGTAACCGTCAAAAGATACACAACAACATTCACTAGCTTTTATTGAAGAGTGCTGCTATCTTCACGTTGAAGCCGGGAACTTTTCAGAGCATCCATGTAAGAGCGGAAATATTTGCGGTAGGTGTGTGTACCGCGGGCTCCGACATGATCAGTGCAGAAAGAATAAAAACAAAGAATAAGATATTAAAAGGCAAATTAAGTCTATTAAAACGCTCTTCGTGCACCAAACCGAATTTAAAAGCGGCAAAAATAAATCAAAGAGAGCGAAATAAGCAGCATAATAATGACTCGTAAAGCTGCAGAACTCATGTTAGAACAACAACAACTATGGCGGGCATTTTCTGACAACACATTCGCTTATTTGGCTTCTTCTGAATCTGAGGACGAAGACGAAGAAATAAATGAGCTAGAAGGGAAACCAGCTATATCAAGAAGGCGACAAGAGGAAAGAAGAAGAAAGAAAAACATTGAAGCGCTGGAACAACAAAAAAATAAACAAGAAAAGTCGAAGCCAAAAGGTGGCCAAAATTAGCAACAAAAACGAAACTCAGAACCAGGATCAGATGAACAAAAGGCAGCCCATCAGCCAAAAGCACAACAGCATGAAACCAGCGAAAAAACTAAAATGCCACCAATCAGCACGGTAGACATCGATTGTAAAGAATTGGTAAGTCTGCGTAAACTAGCTGTAGGAAGTAATAATTTTGTGATTAAGAGACTGGGAGGCAATAGGCGTGCCATTCAAACATATAACGTTGGTGACCATATTAAAATTAAAAATGTTTTGGAAAGAACCACCGAGGAATTCTTTCCTTACACGCCGAAGGAACTTAAAAATATTACAGCTCTATTAAAGGGCGTCGAGCCTGAAACTGAGCCGGAGATTCTTTTGAAAATGCTGCGAGAGCTCAAGTACGATGACCTTGAATTTAGTATGGTCAAACCCTTCACCACAGGCAGGTCTAAAAGGGAGAACCGGAAGTTACCCTTTTTCTGGTAAAGTTAACTCCAACCGAGGTTGTCCTAAATACTGAGAATTAACGTCGAAGGGTGTGAATCAACAAAGAAATACTGAGCCAAATCGCACAAGATCAATGACTGTTACCCGTCAGCGGTCTTACGCACAAATAGCGAGAAGCGGGGGAACCCCAACACAGACTCCAACACTGATGCCTACAAATACTTCGGCACAGACTGAAGCAACATCACAAGCAGACGTGTTCGCAATATTGCTCAATCTACAGAGACAGATGATACGGCTGCAAAGTCAAATAAATGATATCTACTCGCACTTGCCCAGTCTAAATAAAAAGTCGGTATAAACTCTCTAACGAAAAGATCAATTAAAGCTCTTGTCATGAATGTAAATTCACTTATACGGACCGAGAGAAGAACCCCCAATAAAGTCCAGTATGACAAATCAGGACTAAACAGAATAGATAACTTCATTATCAAGATTATTCGTGGTCACACAACTAGGGTGCAGTGAAAATGATCTCATATCGGGAGGATACTATCCCAATGATATGTATATGGAGAGTACTCTGCAGAATTGGTTCATTCCCCCAGAAGCGTTTCCTTTATTAGATGAAAAAGGACTTATCCAAGACAAACATGGAGTCCCTCCCACGCTTTCCGTGGTGCCAGGGATAAACGAATTCTCCATGATAACGATATCTCTAATACTCCAAATCGCCTGCGTTTTAGTATGCTGATCGGTGAAAGAGATAAGTCAATAAAAGGTCGATCCCTTCCCAACTGGTAGTGGATCAGCGATGAAGAAAGGACTATACGGCACCAAACATAGTATGCCTCTCAGGGGCACCGCTTCCCCTCCCCATATCCCCTATTCCAAATCATTTGTTTTTCATTTTTTAAATTTTTTTAAAATTTTTTTAAAATCTTTTTTAAATTTCATTTTAATTTTTTTATTTTATTTTAATTTTTTATTTTTTATTTTTATATGTTTGTACGTTTTGTTTCGTTTTTTTTTATTTTGCTTGTAAACCCCTATATACGTGATTAAAAAAAAATTATAAATAACACATGATACAGAGAGAACAGAATACATTTTCAAAAAGAAATCATATCAATTATTGTGATATGTTATAAAAACACTAGTTATTGTACGTCGAAAGGCATAGGAAACACAAAATTGATGATGTATAATTTAGAGTGCTTGCGAAGAGCCAGTAAGTTAATGTAAGCATGATATTTGGAAAATAGAAGTTAACATTTAGTCTTAAGTAAAATCTGTAATTGAATTGTTAAATAAATATCGAGATAAAACAAAAAAAAACCGAGAGAAGAACCACTGTTTTTAACCTACTGCAAGACGAAAACACTGATGTGTTTCTGGCTGAGGAAACTAAGTTAAACCAGAGAACGCCAAACATAAAGATTGGGGAAATTGTATGTACAACAGTAGAGGAAATTAACTAGATAGTTAAGCTGGTTAGATCAATATCACGTATAATATCAAACTGGCCTTCTAGCTACGGAATATTTATCGTTCCCTAGAAGTAGATCCTATCATATATAACATATATCATGTTTGTTAACACACGAGTGAGACTGTTAAACACCAAGAGACATTGTGGGGTTTCTCTATATTACATGAAGAACCAACTCAAAATTCCATACCTTATTTCAACCGTTTTCAGCGCGTCATTTCTACCCATTCCCCTTATATGATATTCACCTGAAATAACATGTTTTCCCCAAGGACGCATAGCTAAACTCATTATCCTATGCAGAGAATGCATAATTGAGTTTAGCTACCATTTTCGCCATACGGCAATACCATTACTCTCACCATGAGATTTCCACCGGAAATTCCATTCATATTGGTTGCATCATCATCCATTGGCTTGGGTAATTACCAACATTCCTTAGCGTTTTTCCCACGGTACCATTTCCCTAGCCGATGTAGCGTCCTATCAATTTTCATCAGATCATCCATTCGCTTGGGATCAATGATCTCTTTATGCAGGTGAATAGCACCAGCTAAATTTTCCTCTCCTCCGCAATTCTGTTTTTCCATGGTTTGATGACCTCGGAGATCACCACAATCACCGCACTAGGTCACTGGACCAGTCTCGTGGCATTAATACACACACACTAAGCCAGATCAACCCTGGGTTATTGTGCTTTCCTTTTGATTTCCTCATCTTTTCTACGCCCATCGACGTCGAACGAATACACAAGTACATTTCTACCTCGATGAGCGTGGGGAATTGAGGGATGCACAAGAGAGCACGATTACCATTGGCGGATCGGTGTGTAAAGCAAAAATCCTAATTTCCATCCCGAATTCCAATTAGTCACTATCCAACTACAATCGCGCGCAGTCACGCTGCCGCTCAAACACAAATTTAAATTCGCGTTTTTTTTAAAGAGTCGCTATTCATTCACCATTGCGTGTGGACGCTACATCGAACGTGGAAGCAGAAGTCGCTTTTTAATCATCACTGTGGACGGACACGCTGCAATACAGAATTTTCTTCTTCAGTCGGATCGTGTCGAAATAATATCGCTACGCTAAGTCGAGTGTTGTGTGCCAGTGGAAGTCATGTACAAAAATTAAAATTCACCAGGGAATATGTGCTATAATCAAAATTCGTTTGTATCTGAATTTTTACATTAGAACTCGCTTTTGTATCTAAACCAAAAACTGTGATAGAAGTGTATATATGTAGATAAATCAACTATTTAGAAATACAAAAAACATTAGAAGAAAATAAAGTTAAAACAAAACAAATTTTCCCACTGTCTATATTTTTGTTTTTTTTTTCTTGATGCACTGCTTGCGACGGAACTCTTTTTTATTTGCACAGTGACGTTGGGGATAAAGTGAATACGTATGGCAAGTTGGCATTCGAACTTTCACCCCCACAACATAACAGAAACTGATTACGGACAATTGAGTACGACAGTGACCACTGTGCATTCACCGCCGCAATACAGCTCCTGAACGAACTGGCAGAACTGGAGGAATTAGTTGTCCCACAACCCTACTACTACCGGGCAATGCGATGACCACGATTCACCAAATCGTTAACAAAAGAATAACGTTCGAATCATATCGACCTACCAACAAACAGAAACCTGACGAATCACGAAATCGACAAATACATTCAACAAATGGACGAAACTATAAAATGACAAAACAATTCCTAAAACAACAGAATCGGACAATATGTACTTGTATAGGGACACAACAATAAACGCACTTCACAGAAAAAACAATCAGATTGCTAACAAAACTAAAACAATTATACAGAGTTTACTGACAGACACGATCAAGAGATAATACCACTGAAATTCCGATTAAAAAACCTCGAACAATTACCTAAAGCTAACTATAGATTAGCATCAAATTTGTATTGGAACAACAGAATTCGGGCTATAAAAACGAATAACCCGAATATGTTCCCCCAAATTAATAAGATATTCAGGAAAAATAACCAAAATGAGATTCAGTGTCTCCACTTACCACGAAATGACGAAAACAAACAAATGTTAATCAACATAGGCATATATACAAAGAACGCCCGCTTCAGTAATGAGCTCTTCGTGATAGAAGATCCCTTAGAAAAGGCGAACACTGTGGGAGCTGTCTTCCAGGAAGTGTACAAGGTAAACGAAAGCATCCACCGAAACTACGATTTCGAAAACAGAGTTCTGGTGAATCACTTGCACCTTCGAAATGAAATTTCAAATTGGCAATCAGAGAATCACGGTTTTACCGAATTCAATGATGATAATTTGGCAAATGCTATTAATGCCAATAACAGCGCTAATAGCCTATTAATAACATAGGAGGAGATCCAGGGTATCTTCGACTCATTGAGAAACAAAAAGTCAGTGGGAATAGATGGAGTGCCAAATAACGTACTCACGTATCTACCACCATTAGCAATGGACATATCATCATCATCATCGGCACTACAACCGGGAACCGGCCTTGGCCTTATTTACCAAGTCATGAGGCTTGTTAAATTTGCCATGATAATTTGTTTTTCCGGGCAAGGTCATTAGTCTTGCGCCAGAGGCTCCCCGACGGGGAATCGAACCCCGGTCTCCCGCGTGGCAGGCGGGGATACTAACCACTATACTATCGAGAAGCCCAAGCAATGGACATATACACAGCTCTATTTAACAACACAATAAATAATGTACACTATCCCATGCGTTGGAAAACGACAATCATTCAGCTTATACCAAAAAAGGGCAAGACCTGTACAGACCCAATGAACATGCGTTCGATAAGCTTACTCCCAAACATCAGTACAATATTCGAGAAAGTCATAGACAAAGCTTTGCTTAAGTGGGCTGATGACCACAACATTATTCCAAATAACCAGTTTGGCTTTAAGGCGGATAATGAAACCAAAATCACTCATGCCACAGCTAAACTGGATTCCGACATACAATGGAATAAACGCAAGAACCCAGGCACGGGGGCCTGTCTGATCGACTTGGAAAAAGCCTTCGACACTGTTTGGCTAGACGGATTATATTACAAGATTGTCAGACAAGGCATTTATAAACCTTTACTCTATAAACTTTATGATATGTTAAATAACAGGAGGTTCGTGGACAAAAGTGGCAAAGTGACCCCCAGTATAACGTATAATATCAAGAATGGTTTACAACAGGCAGCGGTACTCTCTCCGGATTTTTTTTTTTTAACTTTTACGTAAGCGACATATTAAGCGCACTTCCCGACGTAATTGTGTACGCAGATGATCTTATAATTTATAAAACAACCCCGAAAATTGAAATCATAAACAGGTTACTGCAACGCCACTTCAATAAAGTGCAGCGATATTGCGACGTCTGGAAACTTAAGAAAAACTCCCAGAAATGTGGAGCTGGTCTACTTAGAACCCCGTTGCATAAAGCCACGAATGACACTAGTTATCATGGGACCGCATGAACACAAACTGGAAACCTAGAGTGTGGTTAAATACCTTGGTATTTAGCTTGATCAGTATCTGTATTTTAACAGGCATGTGGAGGTAGCTTTGATCAAGGCCAAGAAAACTTGCTATGACAAGGAGGCTATTTTGCAGTTGCCAACTTGATAGCAGGATGAAAGTTGTATGCTATATGACCGTAATCAGCCCCAATGTTTATATATGGATGCCAAGTGTGGTTCAATATAGGTCCAAATATGATGGAAAAGATTCGGGTGTTCAAAATAAAATGTCTTAGAACTTGTCCCAGATTATATCGAACACCGGAATCTGACTACAAAGGTATTATCCAAATGAGACCTTATATAACAAAGTCTACATAAACAGGGTGGATAACTTTATGATCAAATTAACCAGAGGACATATCGCGAGAGCAATAGTTGCGTCCAATGACCTAATTTTCGGAGGTTATTATACAACAATTTTGTATTTTGAGAGGGTCCGCCACAATGGCTTTGTTCCACCAGAGGCGTTCCTCGAATTTGATATGAACTGTCTTATACAGGATGAATCCGGAGTACCGCTGATTTATCGTGTAGGTAGATCTTCCGTAGGCGGGCGATTGTGTTACGGTCGAGAAGTCACGTGCACCGAAGAAGAGCTATTGCGGTTTAATAGAGCTACTTCCCATAGAGACCGGGACGACATTATTATACAGCACCAGGAGTTTTGGTGGTTGAATGGCAAATAAAGACCTATGTACCAAAGTCGGTAGAGTAACTCCAACATCAACCAACTTAGACAGATTTAGCTTTTCTAGTATTAGGGTAGAGTTTAAATTATATTAAATTAGGTTATTAAGCTATGAAAAATGTATATCCAAATATATATATATATATACTATATTATGGAAAATTTAACAAGTCTCGAGACTTACTAAATGGGGCCAGGACCGGATCCCGGTTGTATTGCCGATGATGATATATATATATATTTATACATATACATATATATTTATACATATACATATATATATAAATATATATATATATATATGTATATATATATATATATATATATATTTATATATATATATATATACATATATATATAGATGTAAGTTCATTTTATGTTAAAAAAACGAAAACAATATTGACAAAGTTTCTTTAGTTTTTCTTTGTTATTAAATTAACATAATTAAAAATCAAACAAGGTTCTGTACCGAAGGCAAATTGTACAATAGACTTGTAAAGTTTAGCTTAGAGCGTCTGCATAGGATCAGTAGGTTATAACATAAGATAATTAAGCTAAAATTTAAGCATTTTTTGTCTATCCTGTAATTTAGAATCTAAGAAAAAAACGTAAATAAAAAATATTGAAAAATAAATCCAGTACAGTTTATACTTGGGTTTTGTCACTAATAAACCCTAAAATCTCTGCTTTGCTTACTACTTTTTTGTTTTGTTTGTACGATTACAAACATATTGACTTTCAAAACTACGAGAATCAGGCGCCCTAAAAGTTTCTTCAATTTCAAATTATCCTATACGATCTGTCATTCTAGACATCTTTGGACAAATTATCAACCAAACGACTTGTAAACCCGTAAATTAATGTCCTTCCCCTCCAGTTTGTGGTTAACACGAAGACCAACAGTAGTCAGTATTGGAATCACCTATATTCACACGTGCACTGCATTTAACGACGTCATTTTCGGTGGAGTCACTAATCACTGTTTACGGCCCAACATTATGGATGCATACTGTGTGCGTGCAATTAGAAAGTGAAAATGATTCCGACTTTATAGCTTTCACTTAGATTAAGAGTTTGCGCAGTCGAAACCAAAAGCCGGCTCTCAATTTCGAAATTCATTGGAGGAGTATGGTCAAGGTTCCTTGTTCCTTTATCACTACAAATATTTCCGCTTTCACTTTCATCGTTTTTATCGATTCCCATGGGTATGTGTGTGAATGTGAATGTGGTCTGTATAACATCGCTGTGGTAAAGCATCCCCCGAATGGATACATTTTCCACCTTGTAAGTATTTTCCTATACAACCATTTGCGGTGGATGTTTACAATGTTTACATTCTTGTCGTTTCAGATAGTAAAATACCATATTTGAGTTGAATGAGTACCCTTGGTAAGTCCAGCCGGTAGTGGTATTAAAAATTATATCCAGACCTTAAAATAGTCATTCAGACGACAGACAATGAATGTTATTATATATTTGTCGATTGAGGGGTCACTCACCCCTTGGGTAACTTACTGAACTTGTGCACGCAACCGGTTTAAACCTAAACACCAACACCTCAGCAGTTGCCCAGCCAGAGCAGTGGGTAATAATTTTAATGGACTGCCACAAAGCATGTGACAATTTAAATTGTACACCCCTATGATGGATATCCTGACAGTCCAGTCCAACCTCTTTAATTTTCATTATAAAGTGGGCAATTCCCCTCTGGCTATCGAATGGATTGTAAGGTGTTGCACTTGGAGGAATTGAATTTTAAAAAAAGCCAAAAGGGAACAACATTCCAAATGGTTGTCTATAATGTTTAATAAATAAATTAATTTAGATATTATTAAACACTCGATATTAGAAATATTTTTTTTTGTTGGAAAAATTAGCTTTTTTTCTAATTTAAAAATAGTTTAAGTATTCATGGATAACTACGTAGTGTAGTGAATCAATACATGCAGCGACATCCAGAGAAATGTTGGCGCAAACCTTGCCCGGAAAAACAAATTGTTATGGACAATTTAACAAGTCTCGGATATGGACCGGATACACGACGACGACCACGGAAACGAAAATGGTCAAACGATTTGAGAATTTTCTCATGGAACGTCCGCTCACTATACAGAGCTCGAGGTGCACAGCAGCAAGCCGATGCCCTGACCGAATATAAGGGTGAATTGACAGCATTACAAGAAATAAGATGGACGGGAACTAGTGTTATTCAAAGAAATGAGTATGACATTTATTACACCTGTCATGCAAAACACCATGTGCTCGGGGTAGGCTTTCTAGTTAGCCGAAAACTGAAGCTTGCTATTATCGGCTTAAATGCAATAGACGAGAGGCTGTGCACTCTTCGTGTTCGAGGCAAGTTTAAGAACATAAGCCTCATAAACGTTCACGGGCCTACAGAGGAGTTCAATGACCACGAAAAAAAAAGAATTCTACGAGAATGTCGAACGGGCCCTCAATGCCTGCCCAAGATACGATATGAAAATCGTTCTTGGTGATTTCAATGCGAAAAGAGGTCGGGAGCCGGTTTTCAGGCACTACACAGGTTCCCATAGTTTGGATGAGAACACTAATGACAATGAACTACGATTCATCGAACTGGCAGCATCAAAGAACCTGGTCTGGCCTGCCTCCTCTTCAATCTGGCGTTGGAGAAAGCAATCCGTGACTCTGGAATTAGAACTAGAGGGACCATTGTCACCAAGTCCAGCCAGATACTTGCCTACACAGATGACATCGACATTATCGGTAGTACAGGAGTCCTTCATCCAGGTTGGCACAAAAACTGGGACTGCACGATAATGAGGGAAAAACGGAGAACAAGGTGGCAACATCTGCGAAGAGAAGACCTAACGTTGGTCAAACTATCGGGGTAGTGGAGCACGAATTTGAAGTAGTGCAATCCTTTAATTACCTTGGGTCAATAGTATCAGCCGATAACAATATGGAAGAAGAAATACGCGAACTGCTGATCAAATCCAACAAAGCCTACTATGTGATAGACCATAGGCTCCTTAAATCCCGAAATTTATCCAGATCATCCAAGCTACTACTGTACAAGACCATGGTCTTACCAGTGCTCATGTATGGATCCGAGACCTGGGTGCTCAATAAAAGGCACTCTGAACTCTTAGACGCCTTCGAGAGGAAGGTCTTAGGGATAATTGTTGGCTACGTATGTGAGGGAGCACGATTCCGGAGACGCTACAACCATGAGTTGTACGCAATCTATCTTGAAGCTAATGTTGCTAATGAGCGAAGGGGAGCCTACCCGGAAAGGCCTTTGTGGTAGGATGTATGGAGGGAGACAGCGCGGCAGACCTTCTCTGCGATGGAGGGATGGTGTAGACCAGGACGCCCAGAGCCTGGGAGTGCCAAACTGGATGACATCGGCTCGAAACCGTGATGGGTGGAGGGACTCGCTAATTAAGGCCAAAAACGTATCCCGTTGGTAGTGCTGATGATGATGATGATGATGGTGATTAACTATTCATATTCAAACAATTTCCACTTTTCGGCAAAATGCAATATTTCATTAATGAAAAATTTCAAGCTTTCATCTTTGAAAATCGAACGCAAGCACGTTTTACACTGCTCTTTTGACGTCAATTAAATCATCTAAAAGATATTCCAGAAGCCAGTATAAATAATAATCTGAACTTCTTAAGACTAGATCCTAAACACATCGAGATTTTCCAATGAAAAATAGTGGGCGTCAAAGGTGTGTGTGGGTTAACGTTGTTTTGGAATGGAATATTGTCATAAATTCCGGCACCGAGGCCATTCCAGTGCTGTCGTTAGAAGAGATACAAATTGCACTCAAAAGAATACACGACAAAAAGCCCCTGCGCCTGACAACTCCAAACAAAGCTGCGTTTAGAATGAGAAGGGACGTATTCCATTTAATATCTAAATAAACATATGGAAACGATGACAACTTATTAAAAAGTATTGTAATTGGTAATGAAACAAATGAAACGTAAATAAGCAACAAAGCGTCAGAGTATTAACTCGCCGTCAACAGATGAAGAAAATCCAAGAAGAAACATAAAAAAAAGTGCGACAACCGCCATCCTCCTCTTAATCAACGCCATAGAAAAATCAGTTGATGCGTTTATAGAACGAGCAAATCGATGTATTTCAGTTCACGGGGATGATTTCGAATAAATACAACTGTTTTCGTAAAAATTAATTAGCTACTTGTATGTTTTTTTAATCCATTCCGGTTTATTTCGGAACTGTTATTTATTTATTTTTAGTTTTTTATTTAGTTTGTTTATTTTTTTAGTTTACATCTCAAATTAAAAGCGAACCTATAACATTGAGCCAGGTCTCTGAGATTCTACTTTTTCTCCACTGGTAAGCATTAGGACCCACCCCACAACTAAAGAATTGGGGAGAAGTGCTACTACGACAAGAGTCGTCAGTTTATGGATAATCAAACGCACAACACAATTTTGTCACCAAGTGAACCATGGATGCGGTCGATAAGGCAGTACCAATTTAAATATATACTATAATAACAATATAAACTATAAATGTGCGAAGATAAGTTCAACTGATGACTTTATCAATATATTGTATCGATTGGGCAATAAGTTTACTATTTAGCCTTGTATGTGGAATTATGGACTCTGAAACTAACTTTAGGAGTTTGAAGTTAATGTAAGATGCAAAGGTGTTGGAATAAGGTCGTAGTGTTAAAAATCAAATTTAATGTTCAAATTTCTTCTTTAACCTCAAATAAGCCATCACCTGTGTTACGAGTTAACCCCCTCCCCCGCGCATTTGTTTCGCTGAGAAACCAGCCAAAATAAAAACAAAATACAAAAATAATAAACTTACACGTTTCTATAAACAAAAAACACATATACATATATTCATTCACGCGTATTTAGACTAAAATTACAAATCAAAACAAAAACAAAAACATAATCATAAAATCCGAAGTTGACATATTTCGGTTGAGATCGCAAGCAGGAAAATGTCGTTTGCCTCGCGAACACGCAATCCGGCCTATATCGTTCGGAAAACTGTTTGAAATGCGGTGGAAAAGAGAACAGAGCGATGAGCTGTAATGCACAACCCAAATGCATGTTCTGCGAATTAGGGTGCGAAGGCGGTAGCCACCACTCAATAGGGAGTTACGAATTCCGAGCTTTTAAAAACGGGATGTCGAATCTCCTGAATAAAAATGGACAGGTTGAGTTCATTTAAATTAACTTAAAGCATTGGCTCCACAATCAATCAACAAGATATCCTAAACCAAACGGGCAAGGAATATGGTGCCGACGGGGTACTCATCAATGACAGGATGCCTAGCACTGGTACAATTACATTAGAAGAAGACAACAGCGGAACGGCGGCCATCTGGACAATTGGAAATTCCCCCATAGAATGCAGAAGTGTCCAGCGGCAGGAAGGATTCGCCTATGCTAAGATTAGAGGTATTCATTTCTACTGTTGTTATGCTCCACCAAGGTGGGTAATAGAAGAATTCAAATGCTTTTTGGACAGGAAAACAGAAGAAGCCAGACATAAGAGCGCCCTTATAGTTGCTGGAGACTTCAACGCTTGGGCAGTAGAATGGGGAAGCACAAGGAACAATAGTGGAGGCCAGGCACTACTCGAATGATGGTGCTGATGACACCTTCATAAACGAGAGATGTCGGTCCAAAATCGACATCACATTTGCTAGCTCCATGTTGGCAAGAAGTATGGAGTGGCGAGTTTCGGGGTGGTGAGCTGTAGACACCTACACCCATAGTGACCACCAAGCCGTGATGTATGAAATATTACCACACAGCGGATTTATCACTGGCAGATTGGCGAAGAGAGCCCAGAAGAATGGGTAGAAAGAGAAGGACTTCTATGCGGAACTGCTCGATTATATACTAGAAGAGCAAATCGAACAATTCCACGCAGAGCCTGATGCGAACAGGCAGGCTGGAAAAGTCATGAAGTGGTTAACTAACGCACGTGATGCTTCTATTGCACGACAAAGACAACTGTACGGGCAATTAGATCAGGATATTGGACCCCAGAAATCGACCATGCGCGAACGGAGTGCAACAGGTTACGACGCTTGCCACAAGGAGCAAGAAACCGTATCACAGCTACATGTGGGATTCGTCAACAAATGGAAGGTGTTGAGGAATATGATCCACAAGCGTAAATATGACGCGTTCTGCTCCGTATGGGGCTAATTAAATAACAACCCATGGGGCAGAGTCTACAGGATAGTCATGAAAGTACTACACAATAACAGTAGCCAAATGCAAAAGAGTTAAAGTGACATGAATCGAGCTGTCTTCTTCCCGCAGTGTGATGAGGTGTTGAGAGCGCAAGAGGAATTGAACATCACTGAATGAGAAATACCTCCCGTGACCACTGAAGTGGTGCTCTTGGCTGCAAGGTTTGTTAAAAAAAACAAGGCCCTGGGACGGTGGTATTCCTAACGCTGTAGTGAAGACTGCTTTAACAAAAAAGCCGAAAGTCTTCACCAGTCTCTTCACGACCTGACTCCAAACAGGACATTTTCTTCAACGGTGGAAAAAACAGCGGCTTGTGCTGATACCAAGAGGAGTCAAGAATCCAGAAGCGCCGTCGTCCTACCGTCCGTTGTTCAAGCTGGACACAACAGGGAGACTGCTTGAGCCAGTAATTGCCACTCGCCTGGAACAATTCACTAAGGGGACATCAGGGCTCTCTGAATTGCAGTATAGGTTCCGGAAAGGTAGATCAACCGGTAAGGCACTATCTGTGGTGCGCGACATCGCTCGCAATACGATGGTTGGAGCACGATAGCTAGGAGGTACCAAAAAATATTGCGCGGTGGTGACGCTAGGTGTTTAAAGTGCGTTTAACTCGGTAAACTGAAATCGGTTTCTAGAAGCGTTGGGCGATCTACAAGTCTCACCCTACTTGCTGCGTATACTAGCAAACTATCTCTCGGACGGAAGACTGCCCCATGACACTGATGAGGGAGCACATGAATATAAAATAACAGCGGGTGTACCTCAGGGGTCTGTACTAGGTCCGCTGTTATGGAATATCATGTATGATTGTATTCTCAGGGTCAATGTACCAGAAGAGGTTAGAATCATTGAGTATGCAGATGATTTGGCCATAGTTGCGGTAGCTAAACATCTAGATGACCTGCAAAATATTTGCTCTCAAGCAGTCCAGAGCATTAAATGCTGGCTTGATATGGCCGGACTGAAACTAGCCGCACATAAGACAGAGGCAGGTTTAATAAGCAGCCGCAAGAAAGTTGAAATCCCTTGATTTGGAAAGAGAAGGACAAACAATCAGATCCAGTTCCTAAAATAAATAGCTTGGTGTTATATTCGACAACAGGTTGACCCGAGGAAAACGAGTGAAAAATGGCAAGAGTATTCAAAGTTTTGGCGGAACTGCTACCCAATGTTGATGGACCCCGGCGCCATATAAGGAAACTGATAACCAGTGCAAACACCTCTATTATAATGTATGCAGCACGCATATGGGAAGCAACTGCACAGACTAAGTCATACATGAGGGGAGTGAACTCAGGACATAGGCTGGCATCATTAAGACTATACTGCGAATTCCGAACCGTATCCGAATATGCCATAAATGTCTTGGCCAGAAGAAAACCACTTGACATTGCAGCTAAAGAAAATGTTGCGTTGCATGCGGCATCACAAGATAATTGCCAGAGAATTGGGTCAAAATTAGAGCTCTCAAGCCTAAGAGAATGACAACGAAGGTGGGATTCTTCCACCAAACTAAGATGGACCCATATCATGATGCCTGATGTAGAAACCTGGGTGAAAAGAAAACATGGCGAGCTGAATTACCACTTGTCTCAGCTGATATCAGCGCATGGATGCTTTCGATAATATTTGCACAAGTATAAGCTTGTGAATCACCCACACTGCTTGTATTGCGAAGGCAAAATAGAAAATGCGGGACACGTACTCACAGAGTGCTTGAGATTCGATACCACAGGAACAATTTTTGGAGAGACATATGAGACGGACTGGAAACCAAGAGCGTGGTTAAATACCTTGGTATTTGGCTTGATTTCGGCACAAGGCTAATAACCTTGCCCGGAAAAACAAATTATGACGGGCAATTTAACAAGTCTCGGATAAGGACCTGATCCCGGCTGAGAGACTTGCTAAATAAGGCCAAGACCGGACCCCGGTTGTAGTGCCGATGATAATGATGGTGAGACGGACACTTATTCCGATAGGAGTAAAAGAATAAATGCTAAAAACCCAGCAAGCATGGTCCGTAGCAAATGATGTTCTATGTGACATGATGCAGTAGTTGCGACGTAACGAGCGAGTATCAGTAAACTTCGTCCTGCTCCGCGATGGAATGTGTCAAAGGAAATTCCGTGGAGATCAACAGGAATGTGCCCGGCGGGAGGTAGTTTTCGTCGGTGAAAATCCGCCATGCCTCTGGATCTGCTCAGAGGTATCTTTTGAAGTTTTCCATTTTCTTACCGAAACCAAAAAAAAAAAAAAAAGGCCTATACTGTAACAACCAAGGTCAACGAATTCACCGTTGGCAAAAAAACACCACATTCTCGTACGATTACAGATTTTGTTCTAAAATCTGAAACGGTTCACACTTCATTGGTTTCTCAGGTGAGCATATAGCGTTTGCTACGATAAAGAAGAACGTGTGATTCGACCTGCGCTATGACGGTAAGAATCACTAAAAATTGAACCAATGTTCAACACATCAGGCCACTGCCCCGTGTACCAATTCGATTTATAATCTCAAAACATTTAACTGATGTGGAATTGTTATGGTATCGCTATGGTATACGGCGCTGATGCTTTGCTTATTCAAATTTATTTCGGTATTCTTCACTATTTCACTACTCCGTCCTCAGTACGTTTGTTACGAGCAACTTCGTGTGCAAACGACGAAGCGAGAAATGAGCGAGCGAGAGAACATCGAACCCGGCGAGTGTGCGAGTGATCTATACGGAAGTCGTGATTATAGCAGTAAAGTCCTGTTTACCTATGGGAGATTGTATGTTGTGTATACAGATCACGTCGGGGTCACCAATTATAGCGTTTGCGATGATAGCGAGGAACGTGTGATTCGAACACTATGACAGTTATAAACACTAAAAATTAAACCAATGCGCAACTGATCGGGCCACTGCCCCGTGTACGAATTTGATTTCTAAAATCAAGTATATTCAACTGGTGTGGAATTACTGTGTTATTGTTTAGTATACAGCGGATGCATTTTTCTTACTCGATTTTCGTTCGGCATTCTTGACTATTTGCTTGTGTATTTGTGTGTGTGCAAAGAAACTTCACCCTATTCCCTCCTCAGTAACTTTGTTACGATCAACTTCTTGTGCGAACGACGGAGCGAGAGAACGTCGGAGCAGGCGAGTGTGCCGGTGCTCTATGCGGAAGTGGTGATTGTAGTCGTAAAGTCCCGTTTACCTATGGGAGATTGTGTGTTGTGTATACAGATCACGTCGGGGTCACCAATTATAGCGTTTGCGATGATAGTGAGGAACGTGTGATTCGAACTGACGCTATGACAGTTAGAATCACTAAAAATTAAACCAATGCGCAACTCACCAGGCCACTGCCGCGTGTACGAATTTGATTTCTAAGCTCAAGAACATTCAACAGATGTGGAATTGCTGTGTTATTGCTTGGTATACGGCTGATGCATTTTTCTTATTCGATTTTCGTTCGGTGTTCTTAACTATTTGCTTGTGTATTGTGTGTGTATCTGTTAGAAACGCCACAAGCTAATGTGGTAAAAAGATAACATCGCATAAGGTATAAGATAAGATCGCCCGGTTGGTCTTGTTCTGACGAAAAGTAACGTAATCTAGAAAAGACGAAAATGAAGAGTTTAGGATTGACTTGTATGGTGATAAAGTAAAGTAATATAGAAATGCTGATAGGATAAGGGAAATAGCGCAAAAATAAGTCAGAACGCCAAAAGCTCTAGCTAGCATGAAATCTGCGATGGCTCACAAGCAGAGTGACGGTTCCTGAAATAAGGGCGATAACGGTAGAAATGTTGGGGTTGACACAACCACATGACGACAGGGTATCGACAAAAAACAAAACGGGAGAAATCAGAAAACTCGCGGCTGCCGGGTCGGGAAACCCTGACTGAGTTATATAACGACCGATGATCATCGCAAGTAAAATCAATTGTAATGGATATCTACCAGCCAAGGAAGGAAAACAACATTTAACATATGAAGGTGTGCACTTGTAACTATTCTGAGTTGATTTTAGTAATTAAGACCTGATTGTGGCGCCTTTGTGGAGCTCACAGGAACCGAATAATAAAAAAAAAACAAGGCAAACGCACGCACCCATATTCATTAGCGCTATGTAGTTGGATTGCGAGTTGATATTCGACAGCCGTCGAGAGTGATCGGTATCTAGTTATCAGGGAGCAATTTACGTCGCAACAAAGTGTTCAAGAGTTGTTAGATATGGCATTCACGTAACGGTGGAGTTTGGAGGTGTTTTCGGATCGATACGGGTAAATTCAATTAATACGAGGGTTGCCTTTTATATTTCCGGATTAGAGAACAAAAACAAATATTGATCATCGAAAATCACAATAAAATATCGATCGAAAGACACAATAAAATATCTAGGAGTTATGATCGACAACAGGCTACAATTCAAAGAGCATGTCAAGTATTCTAGCAAAAAGGCGTCAATGCTGCAAGCAGCACTTGCTCGAATACTACCAAACATCGGATGGCCTGGATATCCACGAAGAATCTTGATGTCTAGAGTAGTGACCTCGGTCCTACTATACTCCGCCCCTGTTTGGGCCAGTATACTGACGACGAAGGAAGCGAGGAGAAAGCTGACGTCAGTCTATAGACTCTGTGCCTTAAGAACCATCAGCGGTTTCCGAACCATCTCGGACGAAGCTGCTTTTGTCGTAGCCGAAATTGTTCCAATTGATATCCTTGCGGACGATATGTTAAGAATCTACAACAGGAGAACGTCAAGGCAACTGGAACTAACAGCAGTCAAGGAGATCAAGGAGGAAGAGAAAGCAACCTCATTAACCATATGGCAAACTCGGTGGGACAACACTCGAAAGGCAGATGGACGTACAAATTAATCCCATCTATCGCCACCTGGATGAAGAGAGACCACGGTGCCTGCAACTACCATCTTACCCAGTTCCTGACCGGCCATGGTGGTTATCGCAAATATCTGCACCGTTTTGGACACAGCAGCTCACCGTTGTGCCCAGCGTGTCCAAACCAAGAGGAACATACGGAGCATGTGATGTTCCACTGTAGTCGCTTCAACGAAGGAAGACCCAATCTCCCAGGCCCGCAAGATCTCATAGAGCAGATGCTATGCTCCGAGGATAACTGGATGGAGATAAGCGCATATGTGACCAAAGTGCAACTCGAACTTAGAAGAATCGAGAAAGTAAGGCAAGCACAAATAGCCGACATGGACAGAGCAGCTTAGAAAAGCATAAAGCTAACCAGCCCCGCGAAGTAATACCTAACGGCAGTCTCGCGGGGAGAGTGGTTGACGGGAGCGAAGGTGTGGTTTAGTACGCAGGCGTGCGACTTGGAACTGTCGTTCCAGGTACACAAATCGTGCATGCTAGTAGCACGGGCTGCTAGTATCTATGAAGATACCACACCCGTTGACGCATCAAAAAAAAAAAAAAAAAAAAAAAAAAAAAAAAAAAAAAAAAATTACAACAGTGTGGTGCAGTGTGCTATATAGTGTTGTGGGGCAAAGTGAGAAAGAAAAAAAAAGTTTTTCAAGGCCCCATAAAGACAACATAATTAAAAAAAACATTGTCAACAAAAAAATATAAAATTAAAAAGAGTGTATAGAATTGAAGAATTTCAAAGTGATAATCAGTGAAAAAAAAAATACAATAGTCAGAAGGCAAAGTGGATCCCATACGTGTTTTCAATTGCCCCTTTGGTGATTGTTTCCATACGGTAAGTTTTGTCTTATCAAATTGGATTTTGGATTCTGAATTTTCAGAGACCAGTCATACAAGCACACAAAACTTGCTCTCCCGACAGGAACAGAGGGGCTTTTTCACAGTTGTGCAAAGGAAGGTTTTTTGGATAACTTATGGCGGCAACAAGCAGTGGTGATATAGAGTCGAGCGCGGGTGAGAAACGTGACGGAGGTGATGATGGTTCTTTGGTGTTCGGGCAGATCGGATAACGGATCGCACAATTTACAAGTACGATCAAAATTAAAAAGAAAAGGCATATTACTAATGCCGTGGGAGAGCTGGTCGAAATCATTGGTTGCCTTTATGATAACGAACTGGAAAATCGCTTAAAGAAGCCATCTGCGCCCGCTGCAGCAGGCGGTGGAAACTTGCAAATCCAGCCAAAGCAAAACTCGCACACAGGCGTAAGCAGGGTCCCGGGGCAGATCAATGATGAGTCAACCAATTACAATTTGTTTACAATTGGCCAGAGGGGACGGAAGAGGGATGCGAGGTTGGAAGGTGAAGAGACTCCAAAAAATGATACTGGGAGGGCCAACATTATGAAAAGAAGGAGACCACGCCCGGATGCTATAATAATATCCAAAACCGGAGAAGAATATATGCGAATACACTGAAGTTTATGAAGGCCTAGCCCGAGGTAAGTGAACTCGGAAATTGCGTGAATAAAGTTCGAAAGACAACAAAAGGGGAATTGCTGCTAGAACTGAAACGCCGCCCAGAGGCCGCCACCGAGACACTGAAAACTAAGGTACAACAAGTGCTATGCTAATGTGAAAACAGTGTCATAGGAAATCACGCATGAGTGTCGTGATGTAGATGAGGTTACCACTATGGAGAAAATCCTGACAGCAATCGCTATAGAGTTCCCTGCACTGAACGCGATACCAAAGGAAGCGGCAAAGAGTTTAAGAAGGAAACCACATGGCACGCACGCTGCCATGATCCGCTTACCAAGTGAAAAGGCTAGCATGTTGCTGGCCACAGGTTTCCCACTGGTTGGATGGGTGAGATGCAGACTTTGAGAACACATCGCACCCACACGATGTTTCAGATGTTGGCAATACGGTCATGTGGCGAAATCCTGTAAATCCGAAGGAGATCGTTCGAAAAACTGTTTGGAATGCGGAGAAAAAGGCCACAAAGCAACGTGTTGTAAAGCACAATCCAAATGCATGTTCTGGGAATCAGGAAGCGATGGCGGTAACCACCACTCAACAGGGAGTTACAAATGCCGAGCATTTAAAAACGCGATGTCCAATCTTCTCAATAAAAATGGATAGGTTAAAGTGCATTCAAATCAACTTAAACCATTGTGGAGCCGCACAAGATGTCCGTTCTCAAACCGTTAAGGAGTATGGTGCCGACGTGGTACTCATCAATGAGCAGTACAGGATGTCTGCCACTGGTACTATTACATGGCAGGAAGACAGCAGTGGGAATTCCTCCATGGAATGCAGAAGTGCACAACGGCTGGAAGGAATTGCCTTTGCTAAGATCAGAGGAATTCATTTCTACTATTGTTGCGATCCGCCAATCTTGGAAATAGAATACTTCAAATGCTTTTTGGACAGGATAACACAAGGAGCTAGAGACAAGAGCCCTCTTATAAATATTGCACGGTGGCGACACTAGATGTTAAAAATGCATTTAACTCGGTGAACTGGAATCGGATTCTAGAAGTGTTGCACGATCTACAAGTCTCACCCTACTTGGTGCGTATATTGTCTACACTCTTACAACCCGCACTAAGCTAAATAAATAAATGAGTAATAATTGATGGATAAACCCAGTAACCAACTGGCCAAACATACCCCGCCCCCGGTCTTTTTTCTTTTTAACCTTTAGTTTTAAGATAGTTGTTAAGTTTTATCGCTTGTACTAAGCTAAATATATGAGGGTTCTGCCCTCACTAAACATAAACATAAAACATATACTAGCAAATTATCTCTCGGATAGAAGACTGCTCTACGACACAGATGAGGGACCACAGGAATATAAAGTAACGGCAGGTGTACCTCAGGGATCTGTATTAGGTCCGCTGTTATGGAATATCATGTATGATGGTGTGTTCAGGGTACCAGAAGGGGTTAGAATCATTGCATTGGAATGGTAAAAGCGAATCTACTTGCTGCACATTTTGCAACCAGCTCAACGCTGCCTGATACCACATCAGTTCTACCTCAACTTGAGCATAAGCAACACACCATGAGCCAGACTTCTATTCTCTCGAAGATAATGGAATTTTGGCGGATGGTTATGTTGTTTGTTGGTTTGATTGGATTGACTTGGTGGATTTATATTTGTCCTTGGTCAGGTATTGATGACTGTGGTGTTCCGCCGAACAACGTCCGCAGTAGAAAGAATTAAAACACCGGAACACGGAGACGATCCCACAAATAAAACACTGCGAAAGCTTTGGGTATAAATCTCATTTTATTATTGGTCCTTTGCTTTTGTTTAATTTAGGTTTTATCTGCACTACATGTAGATATTACAGGTTTACTATTTCAATTTGGTAATGTTTGTGCACGCGACTTTCTTAATCGCCACGATATTACGGAATCAATATTCCAATTGTTAAGGTTTGTGCACCCAACGATTTTCTTAATCGACACTACTATGTTTCTCTTCTAGCGACGCGAAACTCACACAACTCACAACTCATGTTAATTGGATTTAGTCTGTTTCTCGAATTACCTAATTCCTCCACGATGGGGTTCCTCAGTGTCTCTACTCCGGATGGATGTTATAAGTCGACTCCCCAATTCGATGGTATTCGCTAGACTCTTCGATAAAGATTGACTAACCAAATTCTAATTCCCCATCCGAAAAGGGAAATTTTCCCCAAGTATTTCTGCACAGTATTTCCCACAGTATCTGTTAAGCAGAATTTCCCTTAGTATCTGTGAAAGGAGAAGTTTTCATTATGGTAATGATCATCATCATCACCATTGTGGTGGTGATCGAAATCCTGTCGTTCTTTGTCCGTTGATCGGATGTCGCCGCTTATTCTCCGATCACTCGCTGGTTTTGTTTATCCAACACATCTGACATGAAGAAAAAGGGTCCCATGCAATTCGGATGGGATAGGAACCATGGAATGTAATGCTTTTGTTTGCCTTTCACTGATAAACATCTATCTGGGATAGTGTTTAGAGTTTATGGTTCTATGGCTGCTAATCAGCAGCGCAACGATACGTTTTGTTTGAACAAGTGTGCCTCAATATTATAGTCATACCCTGGGTTGGTGTTGATTTTCAATAGCCACCAGAATAGGCATCCGTTGTTCGGTTTATATACCGGCAATGATAATTCCTTGGAAACATCGTGCAGATGTCCAGGATTGAAGATTGTGCATTGTTGGGATGCGATGCATTTCTGCCTTTTCAATTGTTTTTGCATATGATGGATGAATGCGCTGCAATCCTTTCCTAACCTTTGTTTCAGGTATGATCTATGGAACGCTGAACTCGATATTGGAAGCTTTTGGGACGTTAAGTTCTTTGCTTTTTGGTATCGGGTTCCACGTTGTTGCTTGTTTCAGGAATGGCCATGACTCTTGGGACACGTGTCTGTCGGCACCTGTAATGAATAAAGGTAAGTCTGTTCCTTGGCAGAAAGGACATCTCAACCTATAGTTGGTTGTGGGGTTCGTAGACCCGCTACAGAATCAATATCTGGAATCAAATGACCTCCTCAATGAGCGCCAATATGGCTTTCGTAGCAACAGATCCACAGGAGATCGGATGGCGTACCTTACCGAAAAGTGGTTCCATTCCATCCACTACCTCGGTGAAAGCAAGGTAGTCCCATGCGGGACTATCTTTCTGGCCGTTCCATCCAAGTGGTTCTTGATGGTGTCAAATCTGTCTCGCATCAAATTAATGCAGGTGTTCCCCAGGGTTCGGTACTCTCAACCACTCTCTTCCTCATCTTTATAAATGACCTCCTGTCAATTACTTACAACCCAATTCACTCATTTGCTGATGATAGCACGTTGAGTTTCTCATACTCATACGAACACTGCCGTCCGAACTCTTGGAACGTCAATACCAGCCAGCAACTTATGGTTGATACATTGAATTCAGACCTCAAAAAGATATATCAGTGGGGATTATCTAACCGAGTAGAATTCAATGCCCTAAAAACTCAGTGCTGCCTTTTGTCGTCAAAGGTGAGCCCCAAAGTAAATATACTGACTATGAACGGCACTTGCATCGACGAAGCCAAGGAATTATCAATCCTCAGCACTCGAATTAATTCGCGTATTAACTGGAATGACCACATATTTGAAGCTGGGAAAAGTGCAGCCAAATGTATGGGGTTCCTTAAGAGATGCAAAAGATACTTCACTCCATCCAACCTGGTCACTATTTACAAGGCGTATGTTCGTCCCATAATGGAGTTCAACTCCCATATTTGGTCAGGCGCATCCAAAATCCATCAATGCCCAAAAACTCAGTGCCGCCTCTTGTCGTCCAAGGCGAATCCCAAAATAAATATACTGTCTATGAACGGCACTTGCACCGACGAAGTCAAGAAACTGTCAATCCTCGGGACTCGATTTAATTCGACTCTTATCTGGGATGACTACATATTTCAAGCTGCGAAAACTGCGGCCAAATGTATGGGGTTCCTTAAGAGATGCAAAAGATACTTCAATCCATCCAACCTGGCCACTATTTAAAGGGCGTATATTCGTCCAAAAATGGAGTTCAACTCCTATATCAGGCGCATCCAAAACTGCGCTACACCTGCTCGACAAGATGCAAAAACCAGCAGCAAAACTTATTGGGGACTCAGCTGTAAGTCGATCAATTCGGTCGTTAGAACACATGTCCAACGTACCATGCCTATCTCTCTTCTATAGGTATTAATATATATTATATATTATATATAAGTATAACTTGCTGAATGTGTTCCGCCCCTTCAGACATTTTCCCGCGATACCCGTCAATCTGTGAATGCGCATCAGTTCACATTGAAAGTGGGCTTCAGGCGCACAAATAAACATAGAGAGTCATTCTTGAGCCGAACCACACGAATGTGGAATGTTCTGCCTGATCATGTGTTTCCTGGCCGTTGCGATGTCCAGACATTCAAGACCAATATACATCGACACCTCCTTTCCTTATCTACTTCGTCTCCATCCGCTCGCACTGTGCTCTGAGATTTAAGGGTACTTCAAAATCCCCCCTTGTGCGCGCGCTAGTGTAAAAAAGGGCAACAAAAAAAAAACCGATTCCCGTAACACAAATCTCATGCAAATGATTTCCAAATTATAGAAATTTACTACTGCTCCTCTTTGACAACCTAAATCAGATCGGGTGAAGACACAGATTCTACATTCAATATGAAATCTAGCATGGAAATCCAATCTTGTCAACAGAGATATTTAAAGTGGGTTGGCGAGTCCATCTAGGCAATGGCAAGAACATCGAGTTTTGGTCTTTGTAGTTGGTGAACGGTGTTTCTAGTCGGAATATTTTTTATTTTGGTTATTGAGACCAACGAATGTGTACAGTAGGTGTCGGTTTGAAGTGTCAAACAATTTACGAAATGTGAAAGAGGGAATATTTGTGAAAGTGCTGAATTTAACCAGCTACCCCTTCACAGCATCACGAAACCGAGTCGTCTGAAAATACAAAATGCCATTACCAGGAGACAGTTGGCCATGTTTTTCGGGCGAACCTTATTATCATTTGATTTCTTATGAAATAATTTGCATGGTATTAATCTTGAGATAGATGGACGGTGGCTTTGAATTACGCTTTAAAATTCAACCTGTTATAATGTAATATTACTTCACCGTAAAATTGCAGAAATTACACTTCCTAAACAAAGCCAATGAGAGTGGGGTCAATTATTTAGAATTTTCTAAAACTTTTGATTGGTTTCTGTTACTGTTTGAAATCGAGAATTATTCAGCTGGCTTCGGCTTGTATTTTCATATCAAGAAAGACAAATTAAATTAGTTTGTGAATTTGGGACTTTATCTCCTGTTGGCCATACATGAATACATCCGCCGAAATCCTTCGGGAGATCAGAATAGGACTGTGGGGGTTCTTTAAAGCATTCATTAAGAACCACCCACTTCCTTAAATCAATCTGCCTTCCCCTCACTCCAAAAGCCACTATACTTACCTGGAATCGGCAGCGTAAGCTACCTTTCATTAGCTTTCACCTGAAAGTAAAACCTCACCAAAGGCATGCATACCAATTAAATTATTCCGTTCATAATACATGAACTATATGCCAACCCGATTGGCTCAGCTCGTCTGCCAGCATGATTGGTAAACACACGCCAATCTTTCAGCATGTTCTTGTTCCAACAATCCGTTGGTCCAGAAGAGAGACATGCCGGGCAACTCGCTTGCTTGCAATTCTGCTAGCCAAATTTCTAACGACGATCGCCCAAACAGATAACCGATCATCGAGTTGGACACGATCATAATTGATTGTTTAAACAATCGAATCAACGGCCGTGTCCCACGATCGGTTTTCCTCAAGCCAAACACACAGTAACCTCACTGTGTTTATTTTACCAACCATTCGTTGGTCCATGGCCACCCTGGGTAAGTCGTATGCTTGCACATCTGCAAGGTAAATTCCTCATGATCGGTCATCCAAGCGACGAACGATCATCGAGTTTCACACGACTCAATCATATTAATGGTCATGCCCTATGATGCTTGCCCAAACCAAACATACAACCATCCAGCCTGGTCCCTTGACATCGTTGGCGAAGTTCCTGTTGACTTAACGTCAACAAAAATATCTCCTCCATCGGTCACCAGAACAATACAGCCAGCGATCATCTATTTGAATTTCCTTTTGCGCGACCTTCGCATCTTCTTTGTCTTGGTTTCCAACGAATGGGTGTTTATCCTGACCTGTACGGTCCCCCATAGTAACTTGCCAACAAAATCAAACCGATCGCCCATCGGCCGACGCCAATGAAAAGATCGGAGTTGCCCCTCCCAGATCGAGGGAAATTCACCACCACTGCAGCTAGTGGATGTTGACGGCAACAACACGGAGAGTCAGATTTTATTCGCCCAAGGAGTAAGGAGTCAAATTTTATCAGTCGAGCAGACGAGTCGAGTTTCGTTCCCAAAACTGTGCACGCGAGTCCAGTGAATCCGTAAAAAGGCGCAACATAACTTAGCGTTTATATAAAGTATCAGTTGTTAAGAAATATCGAGGCTATAAGTGTTCCCGAGTGTAAGAGTGGTAAAGACTCCTGTGTAGAATTTTAACGGCTATCTAATTTAAATCTGGGAACAATATACTATTGCATTCCCCTTTCAACTAAGTGACGGTGAACTAAATTAACGGCTGTGTAACTATATTGACGTATATAATAAAAGATTTACAAACGATTTCCGAAGTTTATTTGTTTGGTTTCTGTGTCCGCTCTGTAATTCGAAACTTTGGGTTTTGCTGAACAATTTTCGGGAGAAGACTGCGGAAGTTTAGTGAACCTTGCACCCTTGCCGGTGCCCTGACTAAACTTACCCACAGTTCATCCCCAGAATTCTTTATCTCAGAGGGTGCCATCATGTTCTTCTCTCAATCTATGTCGTGGGCACCAGCTACCACTCGAAACTCATAGGGCGTTCCATTATAAAGAGTTTGAGAAAATGCAAACGTTTATTAATCATCATGCAGCATAGTTCAAAAATCAATTAAGTTATTTTAAGAAATTAATAAACGAGTTTCTATACATTTTTGCAAGATATAATATAAATATCAATCCTTTTATGAGAACATAGTCAAACAAACTGTTCGTTATATTAACTTCAGTGGTTCCAATCCAAGCATTCACTGAAGCGAATGAAAGTTTGACTAGGATATCGAATAAACGCAGTTTTATGAATAACTTTCGTTAAAACTAATTTATTTGATTTGATAGCACCTAAGTATCTGCGGCAAAATGGATATTGATTATTTACAGTAAATCAATCAAGAACCAAACAGTTGCAGTACTAGCATGTAGTTTATGGATTTAACGTCCCTCGATAAATGCTCAACTTTATCCTCGAATATGCAGCAAAGAAATCAAGGAGCTAGTGTCATTTGAGTCGTGTTACGTACATATTTAGGAATTGATCTACGAAGGATTATAACAATAGAAGGCAGCGAAATGAATAAAAGCTCATATATGATAGGTAATCCAACAAACAGATAAATGTTTGACTAGCTAGTAATCTGTCGTCTGATATTTACACGTTAGTCCTTATTCAAATTGGTGTATATTTGAACATAACCAGTATAAGCCGTTGCGGAAAATGTGTTCGCGACAAGTAGTTGCTTCTCACCTGGAAGGGATCTTCTTCATATCTATAATTTTGGTTTACATCAGGAACAAAGTGTTAGAATGGATAATACGATGTAATTACTACATATCACGTGAAACACATTTTTAACGTTCGCTAGTCAGAATGTTATTACTTTTTGTTATTAAGACACACGAATACGGACTGTAGACGTCGGTTTGAAGAGTCAAACAATTCATGAAATGTGAAAGAGGGAATATTGTTTGTGAGGGTAGTGAATTTAACTAGCTACCCCTTCACAGCATCACGTGCCTGTGTGTTATTAAAATCTTACCGTAGGTAGTATAATCGTGTTGGTTTGTTGTCGCAGTCTACCTGCGCTATTGCCTGATGTTTGTTGATGCAGATAAATATTGATTCCATTTAATACTTTCTTGGGCAGATCAATTATGATGTTCCTGATTGTTGATATTTTATAGGGGATCTGGTCTTGGTCCCCTGCCATTGCCTCCTCCACTGCACTTGAAGGTCAGCATGTCCAGCTCTTTGCTTTTTCAAATAGTTTAACTCAACCCATCAATGAGCCAAGATGGGTATCAGATATAGATGGTCATTCCGCCAACACACTGGATCTGTTTCTCACCTCCCACTTGAACAAATACACAATGATCGTTATTTTAATCCAATAACGATGCTCACGCTGTAACTGATACACTAACTAGTATGATTCTATATTTATTCCAGAGTGAAGGGTCTCAAATCCAAGACGGATACGCGGTTCCGTTCCGGGTGCCCAGAGGCTATCTAAGCTAAAAAGTTAACACATAGTTGGTTCTAAAAATCAAACTATATACAGCAAAACTGGAGAAGACATAAAAGGAATGACTGCAGTGTGCGCATTCAACTCGCAAAGTTCTCGCTCGACCAGAAAGTGAAAAAAACTACGCTCCTCCTCAGGTAGTAGAAATTTATAGTCGTTTGCAAATAAATGAAGAACATCAACACACTATCCCCTCATCCATTTCTGCGGTTGTAGATTATGACAGCCCAGTCACCAAAACAATATAATTTACTTGGAACAAGTTTCTCAGCCAACTCAACGATGCTCGAAATCACATCAGGTTCGTCTTAATTTGTGCGCAAGCAGTTCATCATGAATCAGATTCACTTTTGAACTTGTACTGTTGTAGTGCTCTAAAAAGCCTTACCACCTTTTTCCTCCATTCCTACATCCAAATCCTAGATATATTACCCAAAAACCCAAAATCCTATCGAAATCCGAAAAAAACCCAAACATGATCCAAAATTCGCAATAAACGAATCAAACATCCGTTTATCGCCTAACATTTGCCCCCACGGCATAATTAAATCCAAAATCATAAATTAAAATCAAATTCACAATAAACGAATCTAATATTCGTTTATCGTTCTACATTTGCCCCACGGCATCAATCGAAAACCAAAATTCAGAGATCATTATCTCTCTCTGAAAATTTTCCGTTAAGAAAAACAAATACAAAACCAAAACCAGATACATTCCCACATCTGCGAATTAGTTTCGTACGAATTCAAGAAATTGATTTCTTATCTAAAGTAAACACTGAGCATCTCACTCAGGATACCCAAATATCGAGATTGTGGTATGAAAATGTGTATTTTCGGGATACAAATCACGATTTGTTCTCCTGTATAAAGGAATACCAAAGTAATCTCCGGGCCGCAGTATCTTAATCCTCGTGCCAAAGAGCAGTAATACTCTGATTTAAATTTACATCTGCATATGAATCAAGGAGCAGTAATACTCTGATTTAAATTTATATCTGCATATCCCTCTTGCCTTAGGGGCATCGCCCCCAGAAAAATCAACATTCAATAAACCTAAACTGAAATTAAAACAAACACATTTTTTATTATTTTGGAAATTGTGCGTCGTCACCAACGTTGGCTGATTTTTTGAGTACCAGGACGACTCCTAAAAATTGGAAAAGGAACCGGTGAGTAGAGTGGTGTCAAGACCAATGTTTTAACCCTTATAGCGTCCACGATTACGGACATCAACAGAAGGTACTAAGGTTGCAAGGTACAGGGACGCTATTCCCAAAGTGACGTCCCACGAACGATCGGTTGTTGCTCTTCCCTCAAGGTTTGAGGAAGCACGGCGGCCACCGCAACGGGTCCCGTCGGGTGCGGTCTTAAAGAGATCTTTCGTCCTTTTCAGGACAAGGAGACACGCTACCTGGGAGCGAGGCCAGTAGTAACATCTACTACTACACTGTTGCCTAAACTCTCAAAGATCTGAACATTAACAAATCAGCTGATCCGCCATTCCCCCAATTCTTTTGCGTTTTTAAGTTCTTCCTTGCTCGTTAAATTTTGCGAGAGCTGTTCCATCTGTCCATCTGTGCAACTGTATTATTATTATTATTTATTGGCCTGTAGGTTCATGATCTTACTGACTCAGCCCCACCATGGTTTCCTGCCTTGTGGATTCTCCTTCCCCGTTTGGCCATCTATTCCGATCTCATCAAGGTCGCCCCTTAGATTGTGCGTTCACTTCCGTCGCGGTCTTCCCCCCGATATCTTTCTCGTTGGTCTCCCGTAAAGAATTCTAGGTACGGTTCCGTCGCTGCCCATTCTCGCTGCATCCCCGGCCCATCTTATTCTTCGCGATTTGATTATTCTCACTATTATAGGTTTTGCATATAGCTCTTCCAATTTCCGTTTTTTTACACTACCAAGAAGCCTTAAATGCCGAAATACAGTACGAGTGAACAGAGAAAAAGTGGATAATAAAACGAGATATCGATGTACATGGTGTGCGAGTTTTGGGGATGAGTCATACGTTAACTCGCGCACAAAAGGAGATTTTGGAGTACTCTTAAATGTCATAGCACAGTGCGAGTGGACGGGGAGGAAGTGGATAAGGAAAGGAGGTATCGACGTACATTGGTCTTAAATGCCTGGATATTACAACGACAAGGAAACACATGATCAGGTAGAGCATTCCACATTCGTGTGGTGCGGCTAAAGAATAACTCTCTGTGTTTATTTGTGCGCCCGAAGTGGACTTTCAATGTGAACTGATGCGCATTCTCAGATTCAAGTCGAAGTCTAACCGCCGACGAGTCAGCGCATGCGCTTCTGGCTCGTGATCCGTACCATGGGATTAGTTGGGCAATCTGTTTATATTAAGTAAACACAAGATACCCAATTGCACTACCGGTTCGCGCGTCAACTCTTCTGTGGGATCCTAAGTAAACAAACGTATCTGCACACACGCGTCCATGATGTGGTGCTACTTAATGGTGCTGATCATCATCATTATCGTTATCATTTTTTTTTTGGGCAAGGTCATTAGTCTTGCGCCAGAGGCTCCCCGACGGGGAATCGAACCCCGGTCTCCCGCGTGACAGGCGGGTATACTAACCACTATACTATCGAGGAGCCTGAGTCCAACACTCATACTGCAGGCAAAATAGAAAATGCGGAACACGTACTCACAAAGTGCGTGAGATTCAAGACCGCACGAACGATTTTGGAGAGACATATGAGATGGGCCTGTGGCGTTTCTAGCAGATACACACACACAATACACAAGCAAATAGTGAAGAACACCGAACGAAAATCGAATAAGAAAATGCATCAGAGCCGTATACCATAGCTATAACATAACAATTCCACATCAGTTGAGTGTACTTGAGTTTAGAAATCGAATTCGTACCAGCGGCAGTGGTCTGATCTGTTGAGCATTGGTTACATTTTTAGTGATTTTAACTGACAGCGTCATTTCGAATCACACGTTCTTCACTATCGTCTACAATTGGTGACCCCGACGTGATCTGTGTACACACACACACACACTTTCCTATAGTAAACAGAACTTTACGACTATGTTCACGACTTCCGCATAGAGCACCGGCACACTCGCTTGCTCCGACGTCCTCTCGCTCGCCCGTTCCTCGCTCCGTTGCTCGCACACGAAGTTGATCGTAACAACGTTACTGAGGAGGGAGTAGTGTGGCGTTTCTAACAGATACACACACAATACACAAGCAAATAGTGAAGGACTGTGGGGCATACGATTTTCTCAAGAGAGACCTCAAGGGTGATCACTACACCTAAGACGACGAGGCGAGGGCCGCTGTTAAGCCCTAACCAATTTCATGACAAAAACACCGTAATGTGGTCGATGGAAATCAATCACATAACATTTCAACTTCGCCGCACTGTTTCAAAACGTCTTCCCCGGCGCACATAAATAGTTTTCTTATATCTTATAATTTTTTTCCCAGAATACAAATTCTGCCAATGGAATAAAAAAACTGCGTGACAGCTGATTATTTGGGTTTATTAAAAAAGGGTAAGCTCCTGGTCAGGTAGTTACAAAAGAGGAGATTTAGGAATTGTTTCCTTATATAAATTTTACAAGTGTAAATCTTATGGTGACAAGCTCACGGCTTACGGAAAAATATGAGCGCTATTTCAATGAAATTCAGTGACACTTATACAAAACCGTCATGAAAAATGCCGACAAAATAATGCGCTGGGTGCCCTTTCTTATATGCTATTCCATATATTGGGTTTTTCAATAGAGACATAGCGATTTCGTTATTATATAAAATACAGAATAATTGGTATATCAGGGTGACATTTTTTCCAGGTGCAGTACTCATGTTACATTAAGTATGTAAAATTCGCTACAATTTGCTGAACAAAGTGGAAGCAACGGATTTGACTCATGACCGAACCACTTACGGTTATGATATTCTTGAAATTCAGGTTAATCCTCAAAGTATTGTGTAACCCAAACAGTGTCGGCGCGAGAGTCAGCTATCAATTTTGAATTAATTTGGTCTTGCAAGGGCGTAAGCCGAGGTCTTTACACGAAATTCGCGACAATGTGGTTTAAGAGATTCCCAATTCTTGTAAACGGCGTGGTATCGACCGATTTGGCTTATTTTGAACTTGTACTATTACCAATTTCAGCGCGACCGTCCGCTATGGGGATTGAAATCTAACTGTCTGGTGATGTTGTGCGGAACCTACCACCAGTCGCAATCGATCTTTTCTTTGGTAACGACCAATTAACGATCGATTTGAGTTTTGTTGGGAGAATTTCCCTGGTGACCGTACAGGTCTGGTTGAAAACCCATTCGCTGGAAGCCAGAACAAACGACGATGCGAAGGGTGGACAAAAGAAAATCCAAATACGCAGCTGATCAAATAGATGATCGTGTACGGAGGCTGGCTGTATTACCATGGATGGTGCATGTTTGTTTTAGAGAAATATACCGTGGGACCTGATCATTGGCATGATTGTTTGAATAACAATCATGGTCGTGTCCTATTCGATGATCGGTTGTCGGTTAGGCGACCGATCATAGGAAATTTGACTTGCAGGTGTGCAAGCGTACAACCTACCCAGGGTGGCTATGGACCAACGGATGGTAGGAAAAAAAAATGAACACAGTGAGATTACTGTGTGTTTGGTTTAGAAACGGATCGAGGCAGACGGTCGTTGATTTGATTGTTTGGACAACAATTATCGTCGTGTCCAACTCGATGATTGGTTATCGGCTTAGGCGATCGATCATCGGAAATTAGGCTTGCAGATGTGCAAGCAAGCAAATTGTCCGACGTGTCTTTTTGGACCAACGGATTGTTGGAACAAGAAGACACAGGAGGATTGGTGTATGTTTGATTGACATGCTGCCACCCAGAGGAACTGATCAGGTTTCTAAATGATTCATGTAAGATGAACCGAAGTGGTTTGGTCGGTATGTATTGGTTGATGCCGTGGCAAGATAATGATCTTGCCGTGGGCCTATTGTTCAGGTGAGAAATGATGATGCTTTGGATTGCTCATATGCAGGTAAGAGGCTACGGTAGGTAATGGAATTGCTGTTGGGAAAGGGGAGTTGGGTTAGGACGATGGGTGGTTCTTCAGGAGGCCCCACAGTCCCTCAGTGCTTTTTGCATTTATCATCAGGGCAAGTCATTCAAAGCGCTCAGTTGCCGTAAAAAAATTGACAAATAACAATAACAGCTAGTAGGAAAAAAAAACTTCTTGGAACTGATACGTTGTCCGCTTATTTCAAATTCATCAGTTGTCCGCTTATTTCAAATTTTAAATTTTTAACTTTTCTTTATTTTATAATTTAGGTAAACAAAAAGACAATTGTAACCCCTGATTCTCAATCTAACTTAGCTTTGTATTTTCGGTCTTACAAAGAGATCCCTCGTCCTATTAAGGACAAGCAGACACACTGTCTAACAAGCCTACAACAAACAAAAGCATTTAGAGCTACGTCATTTTTCGTACTCGCACCTGCACAATCAATAGTGAATATTTTGACTCAAATTTATCCACAAGAGTACGTACAGCTTCCCTGGTGGCACGATTATTAGGACCGAAATGAAGTTGCGAACACCAGCTCAGTATTTTGACAGTAATTTTAAATCGTTTTCAATCGATGCTCGTTCGTGAACTTCACGGTGATACAAATGTAAACCCTTACTAACGTTTTGACATTAACAGATTTAAAAAAAAAAAGGTTAAGGGGGTGTTCGTAAATACAAAATTCTCCCTGTCGAAAAACCCGTATGTTACGTCCGTTTTGTAAATCCCGATATAACACAACCGAGTTCGGCTGTTACTGATGAAGTGCGCGTGAACCACAATGACTACGCAAGCGCCAACGTCGACACATCTGTATAACATGAACCCTTCACTTTCAATTACCGCCTCTTCGGTGTATGCATTAGTCTAGCTGTAGCTTTCTTCTATTTAAGGGGGTATTCTGGTCTAGAAATTGGAAAAAATCTTTTTTTTTTCATATTTTCAGAGCTTAACCCTCTAAGAATATGTCTTTAAGAGGATTTTAGAAAATTCAAATTATTTTCGGAAGTATGGCTGTTTTGCTGACGCGCCGTCTAAACCGGCTCTAAGCTTTAAACGCATTTTTCTCGAAACCGTCTTTTTTAAAACAATACCCACGATTTTTCAAGTTCTACTGAACCGATTTACTTCAAATTTAGTATATGTCTTCTTTATATGCTTTTCTCCGCCGCTTGGTAGAAACCTTGACGTGGTGCAGGGGCTTAAAGTACAATGGATCACTCAGGCTATGCTGACGGAAGCATATGCTTCCAGTAGGGTCACCCATGTCAGACAGGCTAGCGAGGAGTAACACACAAAGATCTACCACCCTTAATCCAGGGTGTTACGCGTCACCGTGCCCATTGGATGGTTTGCAGCCAGGGGTATACCGGCTGTATTATAACGGCGCCTCTCTGACACCGGGTCGAATCAGAGCAGTAAGCAGACCTTACCACATCAAAACGGGGCTCTGATGTGGCGGACTATTTGAAACCCCAAGTCTCGTGGGATCAAAAATGAATAATCAATATACAAAAAACAATCCCACGAAAAACCCGGTAGGCGTAGGTGTGATGAGCCGACACTACCATAAGGGAAAAACTCATCAAGAAAACACCGACTCGGCAAAAAGAAGACGTAGGGAAAAACGGAAAAGGCGGGATATACGCGTCGGCACGTGGAATGTTCGAACGTTATATAAGCCAGCCGCGATACAGACGGTCGTAGAAAACGTGAAACAATATAAAATGGACATCGTCGCGCTTCAGGAAGTTCGACTCCCACATCAAGTAATCGAAACCAACGGATTTACATTGGGGTGTGGAGGTACCGATACACATAACCTCTGAACTGGCTTCATCATAAGCAAGAAGATTACGTCCCATGTAAAAGATGTGCAATTTATTAATGACCGAATGTCGGTGCTAAAAATACAGGGACTATGGTACAATGATGTATTTATAAACGTACACGCTCCAACAGAATCTACCGACGAAGAAACGAAGGACACATTCTACGAGACCCTAGAGGAAGTATTTGATGGGATCTCATTATTCGATGTTAAAATCCTCCTCGGCAACCGCAATGCGAAAATTGGAAAGGAAGATATCTTCCAACCAACAATAGGTAAAGAAAGCCTACATGACGTTTCAAATGATAATGGTATTCGAATTATCACGTTCGCAGCGTCAAAAGAACTGGTAGTGAAAAGCACAATGTTCAAGCACAAGCAAATCCATAAAGCCACATGGATATCACCCGACGGCGTAACGCGTAACCAAATAGACCACTTCCTCATAGACAAAAGACACCACTCGAATATCTTTGACGTAAGATCATATAGAGGAGCAGATTGCGACTCCGATCACCTTCTAGTGAAGGTGGACAGTCGCGGGAGACGAGCAAAAAGTTCGAGATTGATAAACTAAAAGACCTATGTAAAAGGGCGGAATATCAAGACGAACTAACAAATAGATTTAGCATCCTAGAGAATGACAGTAGTGAGGAAGAGAAAGCCAATAGTGTGGACAGTAAATGGGCATCGATCAGAGACACAATCAAACAAACAGCCCAAGAGGTATTAGGCTTTAAGAAAACAACTAAGTCCAAACCTTGCCTTAACGATGAGTGCAGGGCAAAGATCGAAGAACGTAAACGTCTCAGAGTGATCCACTTAGAAGCATATGATGAAGTCAACGCAGTAAGATACGCGACAATTCGGAAAGAAACAACTAGACTTTTCAAACGCAAAAAACGCGAATGGGAGAAGACTCGGATCGAAAAAATCATAGAAAATACCAGAGCAAAGAACAGCAGAGGTATGTATGCCGGCATAAATTCAATTAGAAATGTCTACCAAGGGAGAGCCAAAATAATCCGAGACGCAAACGGCTGTCTGGTGACAGAAACAAAAAAAAAATCGTGACAATATGGGAGCAGTACTTTGAAAACCTGCACAATGTGCGCACCCATCAACCACAAATAAACGCACCAGACGTACATACAGCCGAGCCTCAGATCCCAGAGCCCTCTTTCGACGAAGTTGTAGAGGCGATAAATCTACTGAAAAACAACAAGGCCCCCGGAATCGATTGCATACCGGCAGAGCTTGTGAAGCATGGAGGAGAGGCAACCGCTCGAAAGATCCACTAACTCATCAAAACAATATGGGATAAGGAAGTCACTCCGGAAGAATGGAAAACCTCAATAGTCATCCCCATTTTCAAAAAAGGCGACAGATCTGACTGCGAAAATTACAGAGGAATATCATTGCTCCCAACCACATACAATATACTAACAAATGTCATACACACGAGAATCACACCGTACGCAGAAGAAATATTGGGAGACTACCAATGCGGATTCCGTCGGAACCGGTCAACAAGCGACCAGATGTTCACAATAAGGCAACTGCTGGAAAATAAGTGGGAATACGGAGAGACGGTTCACAAACTGTTCGTGGACTTCAAAAAAGCTTACGACTCAATCGCAAGGCAAAGACTCTACCTTATTGTGGTTGAGCTGGGGATCCCGAAAAAATATGCCGCCCTCATTCAAATCTGCATGAACGAAAACAAAGGGACAGTTAGAATAGAAAACCAGCTCTCAGAACCATTTGAAATCCGAGACGGACTAAAACAGGGGGATGGCCCCTCACCATGTCTCTTTAACCTTGTCCTCGAGTATGTCATCAGAAAGGTACAAGAATCCCTGAACGGGGTCACACAAGTGCTCGCATATGCGGATGACATCGTCGTTCTGGGCGATAATCTAGAAACTGTAAGTAAAAATAGTGAAATCATCATGCAAGCGGCAGAAGAGGTGGGCCTAGAAATAAATGAAGACAAAACAAAATACATGATTGTGGCGAGAGCAGGTGGACCTCAGAGAACAGATATTAACATCGGGGGCAAGATATTTGAAAATGTCAAAGAATTTAAATATCTGGGAACGATACTGACGACCAGAAACGAAACGTCAAAGGAAATTAACAAAAGACTACATTCCGGCAACGCTAGTTGGCATGCAGCCAGTAAACTATTAATATCCAAACTGCTAACACGTAATATAAAGCTCCGTATCTATAGAACCATAATCATGCCGATTGCTCTATACGGATGCGAAACATGGGTTCTCACAAAACGGGAAGAGAACAAATTCCGCGTATTCGAGAACAAAGTTTTAAGGGGTATATTTGGCGGTAAATATGACGAGGAATCAGGACAATGGAGGAAACTCCACAACCACGAATTGGAAGAGCTATACCGCAAACCTACAATAGTGAGAGTGATCAAGTCGCGAAGATTAAGATGGGCCGGACACGTAGGGCGAATGGGCGATGATAGGACCGTGCATAGAATTCTTGACGGTAAACTAACGGGGAAGAGACCGACAGGACGGCCGCGACGGAGATGGGAGGACAATGTTGGATTGGACCTCGAGGAGATCGGATCGGATGATCGAACGTGGAAGGAGAGCGCACAGGACAGGGAACAATGGCGGAGGCGAGTCGGTGAGGTCATGAACTTCCGGGTTCCTACAGGCCAGTAAATAATAATAATAATTATATGCTTTTCTATTGCATGAACTATCCTCATCCACAAATTTCAGTGTGAACTATTTTTAAAAAATTCGAAATAACTAAAAAAAAAGTGGTACAAAAATAAATTTTTTTTTCAAGCAGTTTTTTTTATTTCAACTTGTTTTAGTTCCAACGATAGAGGCATTTCTGTAAATTAATAATATTTTTTTTCAAATTGCTAGGAGGGTTGATCATGGGTATGGTCACGTGCCAACTTTTTGAGATCCCCTACTTCATCAGCTGCTAACTTTTTGAATTTTGAATTTTTTACTCTCAATTTTTTTTACTGTATTCTTGAAATATTAATAAACATCCTATAAAAAAATGAATAGTAAAAATATTGATTGTTTTTTTTTACAGCACTTCAAAAATTGCGTTAAATTCGTGCGTCTAGACCAGAATACCCCCTTAAGATCTCTTTTGTTGTTTTGTCAGAAATTACTATACTATACATTATACTAGTCAGAAGAGCTTATACTATACAGTTTAGGTATCAGCAAAGTGCAATTTTTATTTAAAAAATTGTTTTGTTCTATCAAAGTCATTTCTTGCATACATTTTGCGACACTCCTCACAATTGATTCTACCTCTTAAAGATTACTATATTTGTATTAAAGTGCAGTACAGAATTTAATATTAATATTTAAATATATTTGATGGTGTTATAGTGAATAATATCTCACATACCCTTGTCCTTCATTTGCTTCGTTTGCATTTTCATGGTCTCTTTTTCATTACGCATTCAAAAATCCACCATTCGTCATTGTTTTTTGAAGTCCTACACTCATTCAACCCTTAGTCAATTTCTAAAATTTCAACTTCCACATAAATCCTTTACGTTGCTGTACCCATAAAGTAATCCACCGCCGACACTGCCATTCCACATCACATGTCTCCTCATTCCCCATTCACTTTCCGGCAGCCACTAAAAACCTAATTTCATATTTTTGAATCTGCCATCTCTGGTAAATTTTGCCTTTGCGCGCCATCGCATACCCCGTTACACCACCCATTATCCTGGACTTGATCAACGCCACCTACAAACGTCAAAGCGAAATCTGGATCTCCCCCCAGTCCAACAAGCCAAAAACAAATTAATGGAAATTCCATAGGAAAAAAAAGTGAAAATCAAAATTGCGCCTGTATTCGTAATTCAACGAGAGCCCGAGTCGATAATAACAAAATAAATATATTTAGGAATCCTCCCGACCGATAGTTGAAGGAGTTGGTGGCAAGGACTATCAAGCCACCACTTACCTCGATGAAAAGCAAAAGCAAAGCAAAAAAAAGTAAGAAATGAAATGAGCACAATTTTTTCTTTCTGTTGTTAATACTTTCCCCTACAGCACTACAGCCCTTGGTGCTGTCAGGAGCATGAAATTATTTTTCTTTCCATTTCTGACACTCGAAAAATATTATTTTCCAGTTATATACGCGTGTAAGTGTACGTATATCAAAACATTGAAACATTGAGAAAGGGGGCGTAATAATAATAACAACAGAATCAGCAGCCAGCCAGCCACAGCACTCGCACCAGCACCAGCAGCAGCAGGAGCAAGTAACCAAACGACTGGGAATGAAGAGAACAAAAAAAAAAAAACAGGAAAGTTATTGATTTTGTACTTTTTTCCTTTCTAGAATTTCAGTATTTTTTTCGCCCTCTCTTCCTTGGATATTACGCATCCCCCCCAACAAAGACTTTCATTCGAACGCTCCAACCAACCCTTGGCAAACAGCATTAGTAAGTTCTCGGGCATGTATCACCCGTTGTACTGAGATACACTTTGTATGTTAACTAACGAAGGATGGCAAATTGGAGATTGGTGGTCATGGTAGTAGTACAGATGGCAGAACGCATTGAAATTGTGAATTCGATCAGGCGTACCCAAAGGTCCCCCTGGTGCCCTGCTGTGCGTCAATATACATATTTTTATTCATATTTCATGAGGGGTAATGGCTTATTACCGATTACTAACTACCCCTCGAAAACAAGGTAGGAAGGTAGATACTAATTTCTCGATATCACCAGCCCACCCTCCGTTGGTAGTATGGCACCTTACCAGGATGACAAGCAACAGAAGTTCGGTAAGAGAGAGATAAAAAATAGGGGATGCCTTTTATTTAAATTCCTATTCTCATCGCTGTTGTGTTGCCAGTTTAAAAATGGGGGGAAAGATATCAACATTATGCTTAAGTTCTCGTGTTGCGCTTTGTTCAAATAGTAATTAGAGTAATTGTTTAAACATACTTTGTAATGGACATTGTTAACCAGATCTTGGATAGGATTGCGTCCAAGCATACATCACCCCTACCTTTATTCACTTCATTCACTATTAAACTACTCCCTGAATATAAAATACTTGACCCCCAAAACAATCGTAATATAAATCTGCTTTTAAAAGGTATCTCTAAATATCATAACATCCGAACGTTGAACAGTCCCCTTCCATGCATGCACATTGTTAATCACAAATAAATTTAATTTTAATTATAAAAAATTCTCCCGTAAGACTGCGAACCAATATTCCACTGTCAAACAAACCATATGTAGAATCCTTTTCTACAGTTCGTGATGTTAAAATTGAACCTTCATGAGCACACTGATTACAGAAAAGAAGAGAATACGACACAAACGATGCGAAGGATCTAGTATTGCAGTTACACTTACAGAACTCTAAAAGGGTGTTTCACTTGTTTATCATTCCGATAAGAATTTACACGCGGAAAGTGTAGCCACAACCGGCCACTTCTTATTCACGGACGCGCTGTTTGTAGACTGAATTGTGACAAATTCAACCTAAGGGAACTGCTTGCGGTAAAGGATTCCAGATTCTCCTTGCTATTGTGTTGTTAGTTACTCCCACACACATGTGTAAATGTATTTCCATCTCTCTGGTGCATGGAAAAGAGAAAAAAGGATCTTGAAATGAATTGGACGGAAAGAGCCGATTATGTTAGCAAGGAGCATTCTCAACCAATACCATGAATAGGATAAACTGTTTATGTACCTATAGATGTAGGCTTTTCATTTATTATCTCTAGGTATTTGCTTATTCTAAGGAGGGGTAGAATGTGTTTCAAACAAGTGTTTTTGATAAAGTTCCTAGATATTCACCGCACGGTTGAGCTTATTTTTGAGTGAGCTACGAATTTTTAATTTTTTTTTTTGAAAAATGTACACGCATTTTTTCAAACATTCGTTTACTCATTATTCACCTGTAAGGACGAAGAAGCAGACGATTTAGATCATGGAAGAACACATTGCTAGTAAGTAGAGGTATCCGCTCGGGTAGTTCGACCGAAGAACGATAATAATTTTTATGAGTGCCTACATGTCAAAGTACAGCACATTTGTAAGTACAGGGAATAAAAAAGAAAAGACAGCATCGATGTACGTTGGTCCCCAATGCGCGGCTATTATGATGAGGAAGCACATGAAGAGGCAAAGTACTCCATATTCGTGCGGCTCGACTGAAGAATGATTCTGTATTTAACTGTACATCTGAAGTAATTTTTTAATACAAATTTATGCGCACTCTCTACGTAAAGGGTATCGCATAATAATATTGTGAAATGCGAAAAGTATTTATTTGAGTAATGACCATAAGACCCCCATTGAAAAGACCTGGGCAGAATATGTTGTGCTCCTGTTCCAATTTCTGTTGCTGCCTCAGTAGTTGAGTTGTGAAGGAGTTTGTGTCCTGGATGTGATTGTGTATACGTAAGTACAATTGGCAGTTTGGCATACTTACTGAAATGTATGTAGAGTCCCAATGCCCAGCTGCATAGTAGAATAGCTTAGTTTAGTGGGGCTACCACCTAATTTATTGGCTTATTTCAGGCAATATATGTACTTGCCAGCTAAAGTATATACATGACTTTATAAACTAATGAACGTAAAACTAAATTAACTGAACCAAAAACAAAGTTCGAGCCAAAACAGAACCTTCAGGCACCCCGAATTAACAGAATTCAGATCCGAACACTCGCTGTCTACAACAACCTGGGTCGATCGATTTTCGAGCAAGCTCTTCGTCAAGTCGCAAAGCTGTCGGGAAAGTCCATATGAACGAAGTTTCCTCAGCAATGTCCCGTGCCAGACGAGGTCAAAAGCCTTGCAGATATCCAATGCAATCGCCCTTGACTCAACATGCCCCTCAACATCGCAGATGTCTATATATCGGCTTAAGAGTCAAAAGGTCTTTCGTGGACCGCCTGCCACGGAATCCGTACTGACGATCGTTCAGAAGCCCGTTGCAGTCCAAATACATAATTAACTCGGGATTGATCAGATCCAAAGCGTTCGTATAATCACCTCGGGCATCCGGCACTCGCGTAGGTTCCTTCCCGAGTTGAGTCGAATTGCAATTAACAGCGAACATCTCCCCCAGACTCCCAACCTCGTCGCTTCTCTTAGTATGTACCAACCAGCAGGACTTGTGTACATTAAAATCAGAAAGGATGACAATTTCAGAACCCGGGTGGTTGATCTGTAGCCAGTCGACGGTACGTGAAAAATGGTCGAAACATGTTGCTGGTCGGTCGTCATTCGGAGAGCGGTAAAGGCAGCAAAGAAATTTAACAGAATTCCTCTTCACGACACAACTATATAGTTAAGATCTCCGGCAAGCCAGATCAGACCGCGCGAAGACGCAGTCTAACCTCTAATCGAAATCTCGAAAGTAATGCGGAAATCGTAAAGCAAGCGCATCGAATCGTTTTGAGTGATCGTCAAGTGAATAGCGCTAGTTAGCTGAGGCTGTGGCCATCTCAAAAAAAACGGGCGGGATACTTTTTGCGCGATCTTTTGGAGATGGAAAAGCTATCGGTGCGATGGGTGCTGCGTTTGGTGATCGTCAACCAAAAACCGCACCGCGTTGGTGGTTCAACGGCCGCCTTGCGTTTTTTTGCTGCGTCATCGAGCGGATTGTTTTGACGTTCCTGGACATAAGAACCCCTTGGGAAACACTATGGAGACCGCCGCGAAGAGTCATCATCCTGGTCCCAGCAGGAAGAAGTGCTTCGCACTGTGGGGCAGATTGTTAGCGACGCCCCACTCTATGCCCAGAAGAGACGTCGCCCCGATACATCATTCAATGTCCAAGATGTCGCATCGAGGAAAAGAAAACCAACAAACAATTTCCACCTGTTGCTGGATAATAAAAAACAATCTATTGCGGATACCCAGATAGGCGAGTATAGATGTATGGAGTGAATGAAACGTGGATCCATTACCATAGGCCTGAGTCCAGAGTCATCGGCAGGATGACTATATCCAAGCACAATCCCAACAAATCAACTAAACACCTGCCCTTCTTTCCCAAATCCATAGGACGTGATAACAGCCGCACTCTCCCTCCTAAACTAGCACACAAAACCACTTCGTTTCCTCTTCTCTCCTCGGCACCCCCAATTCGATCGTAACTCGTCTTTTAAAGTCCCATCCCCGCAAATGCACACCCACCCCCTCTTCGCCAAATGTGGTCACATCTGCACCCCACTTCCCAAAATAATGACAACTCAAGCCACAAAATCCTATTCCAAGCCAAATTCAACTCCTCTCCCTACTTCTAACCGCTTCACCACCTGCCACCCTAGACCCTCCTCCTCACCTCTTAATCACGACATAACTGCTCGTCCTACACCACAATCTTGTCCCTTCGCCATTTTCTACCTCAAAACTGGTCCGAAGTATACCAACTTCCACAGATCACACACTCTTAATCCCAATAACCCCTCCCATCGAGAAACTTTCCACTCGTCCACCGAACCCAACTCAAGGCCGAATTTCGTACCACCCATTTCCACACCCACAGTTCGCCCCTGGCCGACACCCCCTTCCACCCGACGAATTATTGATCCCCTCATACCTCCAACTGTTAAAATCACACAACAATCCATCAATTCATCTGATAGTTGCTACGCCTTATCTATACTTAGAAATAAATGGACCTACGAAAATGTCCGCCTCTATCTTTCCTATCTCCATGACAAATCTGATTCAGTCTGCTATGAAGGTAAGGCCAGCGGCGCAGTTTCCATTCAGGCGGAAGGACTTCCTACCGACTGCCCTAGCCTTCGCAACCTGTTTATGAACTTCCATATAAATTTCAATATGCTCCCATAAATAGTGCCAAAAGATCGCTCGGCCTTTCGTCTATATATTCACAAGAAAATGACCTCTTCCAAAAAGGGCAAGCCTTTTTTACCCTAATCAACCGCTGTCCCTACTCCTCCCTAAGACTTTCAATACTCTCCCCTTAACCATCTACTATCAAAATGTCAGAGGTCTCTGTGGGGGGCGAAGTCGTTGTGCCGGCCTACGACACGGGGTTCTACTTCGTCTCCACCGTCACTAAAGGTTCCGCCGAAGGAAAACCAAAACACCGTCCACCAACTTGTGCAAAACTGCGCGACAAATACAATTTTTTTTTTTTTTTTATTTATTACCATGTAAGTAAATTACATAATAACTTAAATCTAATAGCGCTAGCAACTAAGGCTTTCGGCTAGTTTGGCATTAAATATTTATGTGTACATTTGTTTTTTTTTTGTTAAATTACGTTTTGAAGCTTAACTAGGGTTAGTAGGTGGTAGAGCTTGGCTATGTTGGTTGCGGTTGGGTCGGAGATGATGTTTCTGATGTCGTCTTGAAGATGTCGGTGAGCGAGGGCTTTTATGCCTTCGCATTCCAAGAGGATGTGTTTGGATGACAATGTGGAGTTAGATCTGCAGATGTGACATGTGGGTGGGTTGGTTTTATTGACGAGATACTGGTTGGTTATACGTGTATGTCCAAGGCGCAGGCGGAGAAAGCATTTGATCTGTTGCACGGGCGATGTTGTCGGGTAGGTGACGGGTTGTCTATTAGGGTTTATTGGTACATATGTATGGTTGTAATTTAACCATTTCAATTGTTCTATCTTTCGTAGTTCCCTTTCAAAGTACTTGTCTATGTCCTTATTGTTGTACGCGTAGAAAGTTGTTAATGGCTCCTTTATAGCCAATTTGGCTGCGATATCAGCTGCTTCGTTTCCCCTTATACCACTATGACCAGGGACCCAGAGCAGTTTTACTTTGGATTGCTTCCGGATTAAGTTGTCCTGAATCATGTGGATTATTTGGTTTTTGTTATTCGGGTTCTGTATTGCTTGTATGGCGGACAGGCTGTCGGTGCAAATTAGTGTTTTATTTTTCTCAACTAATTTGATTGCTTCCAGCACTGCTGTTGCTTCGGTTGAAAAGATGGAGCAGAATTCGGGTAAAAGTCCGTTTCTGATGACTGTATCTGTTCTGTTTACTACGGCGAATGCTGTACCTTCTTTTGTTTTGGAACCGTCGGTAAAGAGTAGGTCCCATTCCCGGTGTTTGTTTCGTAATAATTGGAAGTGTTGTTGGTATACTTCTTGGTTAGTCGTGCTTTTGGGGAGCTGTGATAGGTCTTCTATTACACAATCTGTTGGAATTAGCCATGGAGGAGAATGTGCTCGTTGTCTTTGTGCTGTAGGTGTGGCGAGCAGCTCTTTTGCCAGTTCTATTGAGTGTCCTAAGGCCGAAGTATATTTTTGAGGGCGTTTTCTCTTAAGTATTCGTTTAATGTCCTCTAAAATGGGTGTTGAGGCCATTGTGGGAAACATTGCGGCTAGTTTGGACGACAGAGTTTTTATACTATTTTCTATGGCCGGGAGTCCACTTTCTGTTAGGATGTTCGTAATTGGGGTGGTCCGAAAAGCCCTTGTACTTATGGGGGCTGCTGCGTGGCAGGGAGATTTAATATTCTGTAACGTTGTTTTGCTGCAATTACCGTATATTAGTAGGCCATAGTCTATTTTTGACAGTAGGAGAGCTCTAGTAATGTTTATTAGTGTGTTAGTATGGGCTGAGCCGTTTTTAGATGACAAATATTTCAGTATGTTTAACCTTAACATTAGATTTTTCTTAAGGGCTAGACAATGATTCTTAAAATTATATTTATAATCGAATTGTAGGCCGAGCATTTTTAGTGTATCTACATTCCTAATGTAAGTGTTTTCAAAATTTACTAATAAAGATTTGTTACAATGTTTCTTTTTGCATATATGTAATATTTTAGATTTCACGCTCGAAATTTTTGAGCCTGAATAGTTACACCATTTTTGTATGTCTGATAGGATATTTTCGAAAGTTTTCCTAGCTACTTCTAGGTCGTTTACATTTGTGAATAATATAAGATCGTCGGCGTAGAGGCAATGTTTTACATTTTTATGTTTAGAGATAATGCTATTTAACTCTTCAAACGCTATCTTAAATAATACTACTGATAACGGTGATCCTTGGGGGATTCCAGTATTTATATTATGGACGCCAGAGAACACGCCGTTACATTTGATCCTGAATTTTCTATTATTCAGAAAGGATCTAACAAAGTTATACATATGATGTCCTATTTTCCATTTTTGTAATTTGTGGAGGATGACGTGTGGACCGATGCGGTCGAATGCTTTTTCGAAGTCTATTGATAAAATGGATGTATGTTTCTTGCAGGAAAGGGCACCAACAATATGGTTATCTATATGAAGAAGCGCATCCATTGTTCCCTTGCTTTGTTTGAAACCGACTTGTTTGGTACTTATCAATTATATTTTTCTAGGTACCAGTTTAGTCTCTTAGCGACAATTTTTTCCAATACTTTTCCTAAACAAGGCAGTAAAGAAATGGGGCGGTAGCCGTGGATTGTGTCAGTTTTGTTATTATGCTTTGGTAGAGGGATAATTGTGGATACTTTCCACATTTGAGGAATGGTGCCAGTTGTATATATGGCATTAAACAGATTTAGAAGGTGTTGTTTCAAAATCGTTGGCCCGTTTTTTTACCATTTGGTAGTCAATTTTATCAAAGCCTGGTGTCTTACCTTTTGCGGTATGAAGACCAGATTCTAGTTCTATCTGTGTTATGGGAAGTTGGATAACGCTATTATAGGAATTACTTGGGTTGCTTGGGGGCGTTGGATGCGCCTCTATTTGGTTTTTGGCAGTATGGAAATCTGGGTGGAAGTTGAAGTTGGAGGACGTATTTACCCAAGTCTCGGCGAAGTATTTGGCTATTTTGTCCGGACATGTGAGGGCGTCAGATCCTGTATGTATTAAATTGATAGTAGATGGGTTATAGTTGCCTGTTAGCGTTTTTATGTTGGCCCATATCTTTTTGGGGGTGTATGTTGGGTTTAGTTTTTCCGTGAAGGACTGAAAGGATTTTGCTTTTTCGATTTTGGCTGTTCTTCGGAACATGGCGTTAAGCCTTTTGTACCTTAAGAGATGTTGGTCGGTTAGGTGCTTCTTAAAAATTTTGCATGCCAATTGCTTTTCTGCCCGTAGCTTTGCCAGATCTGGATTCCACCATGGTACGTCGGTTTTGTGATACCTTTTCGTTGTCTGTGGAATGGAGCCATTGGCGGCTGTTCGAATAGCTTTTGTGATAACGGCAGCTTCTTGATTTATGTTGGATTTTGTGTTATGTAGATTAAGGAATTGTGTGGTGATAGTTTGAAATTTGTTCCAATTTGCTCGGTCAGATTTGAATTTAGGTAGGAGCTTGATTTTTCCCTTTTTATTGTTGCCGGTTGAAATACAGATTTTTATTGGAAAGTGATCACTTCCATGTAGATTATCTAGTATTTCCCAGTTTGTATTAGTACACCCGCCTGTCACCCGGGAGACCGAGGTTCGATTCCCCGTCGGGGAGCCCCTGGCGCAAAACTAATGACCTTGCCCAGACAAAATAAATCATTATGGAAAATTTAACAAGCCTCAGGACTTGCTAAATAAGGCCAAGACCGGTTCCCGGTTGTAGTGCCGATGATGATGATGATGATTAGGGGACAGTTGGGATGATACGAGGGAAAGGTCAACATTTGTAAACGTCTTGTGTGTGAAAAAATGAGTGTAATTGCCGTTATTCAATATTACCAATTGTGATTGCAGTAAAAATTGTTCCACGGTTTTCCCTCTTTTATTTGTTGTTTGTGATCCCCATATTGTACTCCAAGCGTTGAAGTCTCCCATTAGAAGAATGGGGGTGTGTATGTGTTGAATTATTTTATTCAAGTCAGACAGGGTATATGGTTGAGTAGGAGGAATGTAGATTGAGATCACGGTTAGCTTTAGTTTGCCCGTTAGTTCGACTGCCGTGGCCGAGAAAGGGGTATTAAGACTGATATGCTTATGGGTTAGTGCCCGATGTATTAATATCCCGGACCCTTGTTTACAGGAGTTATTTTCTTTAAGATTGTTAAAGTATGCTATGTATTCCCGAGGCACTTTCGCATTTGAAGAGTGGGGTAAGTGCGTTTCTTGTAGTGCTATGATGGACGGTTTGAGTTCTTTTATAAGGAGCTGTAACTCGTGATAATTGTTATGAAACCCATTCAGGTTCCATTGAAGTATTAAGCAGTCTGCGGGGTTATAATTGGATGTTGCTATAGAGTTCGAGGTGGGGGTATAACGGTGGTTCTTTTCCTGACTCCGCGCCACACAGCTCGTCCCACTCAGTTTTCCAATCCACTCGAATTGATTTGAGTGAGAAGAGCTCCGTGCCGCGGAGTCAATAGGCTGTTGAGAGAGGTTAGAATTATATATTTCCATATTCAGGTAGAGGGATATTCCCGATTTGATCTAACTGGGAGTTTTGTGTTTGTGTGGTGGTAGGTTTGGCTTTGGTTGTATGTGTTTGAGTTTCTAGGGAGGAGGAAGATTGATCTTTAGTTTTAGTTATATTTATTCGTTGAGAAATGGGATATTTTCTCTTTTCAATTTCTTTTAGAGCTGTATAGGAAGAGGAGGGAAATATATTTGTTTCTTTGTTGGGAGATTTGTTTACGGCTATTGGATTTTGAATTACTTTTGGTAGAAGTGTATTGGAACTGGTTGGAGTTATAGGCGCAGACGTGTGTTTTCTAATTTGATCGGAGTAAAGATCGTTATTTGTTGTTTGTATTGTATTCTGTTCCCTATATATGCGTTTAGCGTCAGCTGGGGTTGTTTTGTTTTTTGCTTGAATTTCTAGTACTTTTTGGTACTCAATATATTTAGGGCAGGTAGAGGCAGAGGCCGGGTGCGGACCTAGACAGTTAGCACACATTGTTCTTGTGCGTTCAGTTTCGGGATGTGGTGGCAGATTACATGTATTACATGCTGTTGTGCGTTTACACCATTTTGCCGTATGGCCGAGTAATTGGCATTGTCGGCACCGCATTGGCCTTGGAATGTATTCCTTGACCTTGGCGTTGTACCAGCCGATTTCTATTGTTGTTGGTGGTTGTAGCCGATTAAAAGAAAACAGCATCAATCCTGTGGGTAATCGTTCTTCGTTGTTAATTTTTGTGAATTTGAAGACATTTACCACACCTTGGGAACCCATTTCTGATATAATGTCGGCTTCTGGGACGTTAATTAGGCAAGGGGCATACACAACCCCTTTGGAAGTATTTAGTTTGGGGTGCAGTCTAATATTGACCGGACAGATTGTGTCAAAACGCGTAGACTGGATGAATCTATCAGCGATTTCTTGGTCTTTAGCTAAAATTAGGATAGAACCATCCCCAAGAAGTGTAATTTTTTCGTACTGCGTACTGATAGAATCAATGATTCTTTTTAGTACAAAGACGTTGACGGATGTGAGTGGCATTGATGCTTCGGTTGGGTAGATTTGAACGAACCGTGGGTTTTTTATTGCGGTTTTGTTCGGGAGAGCAGGGAAATTGAAAGACAATGGGCTGCGGGATTGTCTTTTCTTTTTTGTTGGCACGTTGGCTGTAGAGCCAGAGAGTGAGCATTCTCCCAGTTCTACGAACCTATTGCCGGAATGATGGCTTGGCCCTAGGGCCATGTTTTTTTTTTTGTTTCTTACCTGGTGTATCCTTGTTGTGTTTTGTTTGTGAGTTCAAGGGAATTTACGATTTTTAAATACTTTTACTCTAGGACAATTCACTTCACTTTTTTTAACTATCGCACTGTTAAAAAATGGGGTTCTCTGTAAGAGAGTTCGCGGGTGACTGATGAATTACTAATTAAAACACGGGGTTAGTCTATTGTTTGTAATGTATTTTATTTTATTTCACTTTCGTTGAGATGAATTAAAATACAGTTAGAGATTTGAATTAAACACGGGCAGTTACACTATATTGTTTATTGAATTATTACACATAGTTTTATATGCTAAACTTATTACAAACACCGTGGTTTGAGATTGCTAGATTCTGGAACGCGATACGTATTGGACACACTTACAACATTAACACGAACAGAACTCGAAATATATATACGCGTCTCCGCAGTGACGGCGAACGGGAGTGACGCGGGTGACCTTTCGATATAAACGCACTAACCGAAACCAACCTTATCCCGAGTATTAACAGTCAAGAATTATTCCCCATACACCTTTACCGTTTTTCGTGATGACGATGGTATATGTCCGAATTCACCTTGCTGTGGTGTGCTGCTTGCCACCCAAAATAAGCTCGCCTCAGCTCTTATTGCCATATCTTCTTCTTCCAATCTTGACCATGTCGCAATAAAAATTGACCAACGCCCAAAGTCTTTATACATCATATGTTTCTATATACCTAATTGCAACCGATCGTGTCATACGAAATAGCAATAGCACCGGTTGGTCACCTAACCGAGTTAAGTACTTCCTTTGGTGATAACGTTGTTATTGGCGATTTCAACTTCCCCCATCTCCAATGGACTCTGTCAGACAATCAATCCATTTACACCTCAAACCCCGCTATTACCGCGACGGTTCTACGAACCACACAATCCACTATAGGTTGAGATATCGTCGTTCCACCAAGGAACATACTCACCTATATCCATTACACGTGGCCACAGACACGTTCCTCAAAAGTCCTTCTTTCCGCCTGAAACAAAAGTGTTGCAACTCCAATCGCCGTGCTTCATCTTTTTATCGAGGAAAGAGCGTGGAGGTTTTATTAAATGCATTTAGTTTTATTTTTAGTGTTCATATTTATTTACACAACTCAAACTATAGTTAATTTATAATACAACTCTACAATCAAAACTCTTCTTTTAAAACTCTTCTCAAAACTCTTGATTCAAAACTCTTGATTCAAAACTCTTGATTCAAAACTCTTCTACTTCAACTAACTTCCTCGACTGTATTTCTCAACTAACTGATTCACTTCAACTGCTTCAACTCAACTGACTACAATATAAATTTCTCTATACTTATAGAACATTGTGTTCTAATTTACTGGAAATTATAACATGAACAAAACAACTTTTAACAAGGTCTCTGTGACTTTTAACATGAATAAAATTTGGACGAAAATCAAAGTTACTATGTTTTGAATGAATAAAAAGGTGCAGGTTATTAAATGTGCTGTAACTGGCAATATTGTGAATGTTTATGAATAGTATGTATTAAGTGAGAATGTAATATATGTTAAGGGAAGTTTTTAAGGATGTGTAAGGAGATTCAGTGTTAAATTTAATAAAGGGTAGTATTCTGGAATACAACAAAAGGTAACATTCCATATACCCAACATTGAATTCAATGGTCAAAATCGATCGAACTAAACGTTTAATACTGAATTCACTGCATTCATTCATTTCATCCATTCAATCCATCCATTCAATCCATCCATTCAATTCAATTCCCCTATTTACTCAATTCATCCAATTAAACGCATTTCTCTAGAAGCAAACAGAATAATCCATATCTCCTCATGTAGCTAATAGCAATTAGCACCCTAAATTCGTCGCAAGCTTGCAAAACCAAGCAGCGCACGTGTGCAAACAAAGGCATTGCGATTCGCCGCCGACACACAATTCTTGCGATCATAAACATCTTAACGCATATCTCACGCCAGATGTTTTATGATTTGGAAATGCGATCTAGGAACCGATATCCAAATCCCAGGGTTCCTTTGTTACCCATCTGAAGCGCACAAAAACTCTTGTTGTCTTAAGCCAGATGGGTAACGCAAACAAATCCCATGAAAGGATCGAGAAATATGTGGCGGTACACTCGATCCTTCGAACAAAGATACAGATAAGTAAATGAGAATCGAGATGGGAAATTTTCTTTTACAGATAGAAGGATGAGAATTATTAGGGTGGGAAATTTCCTTTTCAGATGAGGGGAAGAGAATTGGAACTGGATAGGGAAATTAGTTAGTACAGTCAGAGAACCCCCCGAGGAGGTCGATCCGCGCCGAGCAATTCAATAAAATAAATACTCTCCGGCAAGGTTGCAACAAACGACGTAAAGCGTGAGCGCGATTTTCATTTGTAAAAAAAAATTGTTTACTAGTTTATTCATCAGTGAATTCAAATTCTAATAAAAGATTACGTGCTTCCAAGTGTTTAGCATAAAGTGTAGTATGCGAAACGAGGAGAATCGCAAGTAAACAAAAAGGAATGTAAAACCTCTCTTAATAACATTAAAATAAATTCCGTGAGTGTGACAATTCGCTGGCAATCGGGTAGTTCACGTCGCACACAATACACAAGCCAGCTAATATAAAAACCGGATGTACGCACACCAGTGCAGTTAGAATCGCCACAGGTGATCAAGAGTTTGTGAACCGTTATTAATTAAGTGTTAATAAAAAAGACAGACTTAAACCAAATACAACCACAATAAAATAAACAATTCATAAAAACAAATTCACCGTGTTTCATTTGTGGATATAGTCGCCCCAGTGTGTTTCTTTCTTGTTTTCGTGAACAGTGTTCGGCAGAACACCATCCACAGACGACCCAAAGGAATAAACATCCGCCAAAGTACCAAGGAAAGTTTTTTTATAGACGGTCTCACCGACTCAAGCCTCCGTCAAATAAGTAGTGTGCCAAATTATATGAAGAGGAGCTTGACCTTGTGTTTACATCGGACCCCTATAATTCCTCCTCAGTTGCCCTTAGTCCTCATGCTCTCTCCACCATCGGCAATTACCACCCCCACCGCCCCCCTCCTCTCGGATCGCAAACCTCACCAACCTACGTAAACTTTTCCTACAACTTCCGCAAAGCTAACTTTCGCCTATTAAATGAGAATCTTAGCAGAATCGCTTTGATCACCTAGAGGTACAAGAGGTTCTGCCGTTCTCTATAAGGATATATACAATGTCATTTACCTATATGTCCCTTATTCTCGACACAGGACATCGGTATCATCGCCTCCATGGTCCAACCGCACACTTCGTACTCTCCGAACAAAAGGAGTAATTTGTGGAACATTTTTCTAAGAACACACTCTTCCCTGGACTACTCTAACTTTCTCGGTTCCTTTTATAAATCCACCCAGCTGTACAACTCTTTTTATTACAATTATCTCACAAAAACACAAAACAATATGATGAATGACCCCAAATCTTTTTTCCACTTTATTAACTATAAACGTAAATCGGACGCCTATCCCAACTCACTTTCGTATGACACAATTACTTCCATCAACCTACGAACTACGGCCAATCTTCTTACTTCTTTCTTTAAAAAATCCTTCACGGACAACTCTTTCGAACCTAACCGCTCTTACTTCAAAGACCTGCCCGAATTCTCCCTTGGCCCCTTCATCTCTCAAATTATCCAGTACCACCTAGTTGAAGAAAAATTAAACTTGCTTAAAGGCGAGTTCGGCCCCGCACCAGTTGGACTTCCGGATGTCCTTTTAAAAAAATCTTTCTCTTCTCTTTCTCTCCCGCTATCAAAGATATTCAATCTATCCCTTACACAATGTGTCTCCCCAAATATTTGGAAATCCTCTTTTGTCACCCCCATACATAAGAATGGGTCAAAAAAGGATATTGGTAACTACCGTCCCATCGCCAAACTGTCACATATTCCAAAGCTGTTCGAAGGCATTCTTTACAACGCGTTATATTTTCGCTGCAAATCCATCATCTCACCCAACCAGCACGGTTTCCTTACGGGTAGGTCGACCACCACCAATCTAGTTGAATTCTCATCCCACGCTCTCCGTGCCTTAGAGAACGGCAACGAAGTCGATGTAATCACAACCGATTTCAGCACGGCCTTCGACCAAATTTCACACAACCTCATCCTATTTAAGTTATCCTCCCTTGGCTTCGAACCCCTACTGATTAAGTGGATTTCTTCCTATCTTAACGATCGAACCTTCCGTGTCAGATTTAGATCCACCCGCTCTTCTGTCGACTCCTCACTTCTCCAAATGGATCTCGATAGCTTTTCAACTTGGTGCCAAATAACTGCCTCGAACTAAATATTGCCAATTGTCACTCAATACCCTTCTCCCGTAAACGATCTCCTCCCCGCTACCTTCCTATGTCTTATTCAACCAAAGGATAACACCTGTATAAACGATTCGTGATCTTGGCATCTTATGTGATAGGAAGCTTAACTTCATCCCACATTATGATGACAGTATTCTCAAGGCCAACTCTGTCCTTGGTTTTGTGAAACGCTGATCGGAGGAATTCTCTAATCCCTACGTTTTCAGATTGCTCTATATAGCCCTTGTCCGCCGCCTTTGTGAATATGCCAGTTAGGTTAGGTGTCTCCACGACTCGACCCAAATTTGCAGGGTCGAAAGCGTGCAACGTCGTTTTTTGCGTTTTGCCCTCTGAGGATTGAATTGGGAAAATACTCTGATTCTACCCCCATACACGAGCTGTCTTTCATCCCGAGCTTGCAAGAACCCATCTCCCAATCTGCAATAAAAGGCATTTCCCAAAACTTCCAATAGAATACAATTCAATAGAATACATTCTAAATCATCTCTCTCAAATACATCACCCCACATATAATTTCTCCCAAAACCGCTTCGGTCAATTCTCTATTTAAGTTATATTCCTTCCTTGGGACCAAGCAATCTTAATTTCCCCGGAAATTCATATGCTGTAATAAAACGCATATTCAAACCTACAACGGAATATTAATCATCACCACCAACTACATCGAACCGCATACATTTCCCCGAAATTGCTTCGGTTAATTCTCTATCTAAATTATATCTCTTACTTGCACCCAAGCAATTCCAATTTCCCCCGAAAACCATTTCGGTTCGTATTCTACCTACAATCAAACCGTATGCATTTTCCCCAAAAACCACTTCGGTTCATTTCTTCCTTAAACTATACTTCTCGCTTGCAACCAAGCGACAGCTAATTTTCCACGAAACGATCACAACAATCAAGACCCTTGATCATACCTGGCTATGCCGCCGAAACCAATTTCCCGGTATACACAACCAACGAATCCAACTCAGCTTATACGGCGAGGATTCGTTGGAACTGAATTCCCTATGCAAGCATAGCAATCCCTTTCAAGTTCCGAGTAACTGGCAGTGAGATTATTTAGCTATGACTCTACTGCCACGACGCGATGAACTTTTTCTTGCCTTTAACCGATCAGTCGAGATCCAACCACCACCAGGGCCACACCGCCACCTGCAAGCATTTTGTTTAGTTTCGAATGTGTCCGTTCGGTCCACTCAGTCGGTGTTGACGTAGTGTATTTCGGGAGTCGGTCGTAAAAACCTGACATGCGTTTTGGCCACCTTGCGCTTGGCAATCCTCGCGTATCAAACAGCCTTTTGTAATATAACGCTGCGTAACTCGGGTCAGTGTTGGGAGCATGCGGGTTTACCCAACCACCAGATGCCGATATGTGCAAATTTCACACAAACAATATTTTGGATAGTTATTGGATGTATCTAGGACATTTGTATATATGTAGAAGAATATGTGTGTAGAGAATTAATATTGTTAACTGGATATATTTAATTTACAGTGTACAAATTCCACACAAATAAAGTCGTTTTAGTGTATTAAGCAAGCAAAAGTGGCCCTGTATAGGACCACCGTAATAAAAGCCATTCTACTGTGTTACCAATTACTGAGCGTGTTTTATTCCTTCTTCCCTTCGTCGGGGTATATCGTCATAGTTCATTGTTCGCGGACAACGCATCTGGGCTCATTTTCCTCCTTCACCCGTATTAACATTGTCGGTGGAAGGTGGAGAGACAAGGAAAGGCAATATTTGCCCTGTGAGTAGAGCGTTAGAATATACTCACAGCTAGGCCAGCTTGTCGTAAGAGGCGACTAAAGGCCGAGTGGTAGCCGGGGTCCCAACGCCCTGTGCGCCCGGTGAAATACCACCCCATCAAGCTTTAGGCTCCGTGAAATGGTCGGGAGAAATCCCTGGCCATCTTTCGGAGCTTGGCTGATGGACCGGTTCGAGAAAAGGTTGGTTAGGTGGTAGTCGGTCTCATGGTGAGATACCACCCCGTCACGCTGTACATTCCGCGATATCGCCGAGAGAAATCTTCGACGGTGTTTCGAATGTGTGGCTGATGGCCCGGACTGACACGGGGATAAGTCATGATGGTGTCTTCTGATATAAAGAATTCCGGAGGTAAACTAGTCTCCCATCCGGATCTCCGGGGGGACTATGTCAGGGGGAACATCATGCAGATATCAAAATAATGGAACTTTGAGAGGTTCGTCATCGCATAACCGGGCTAGCTCTCGAGGCTCGGCCCACGCTCGACTGGTGACGGCATTTTGTAACATCAGGGGCATCGGTTTCACCAATATGAATGTAAACGCCGTCCACCAATATTTGCAACAACGAAACCTGATATCCTTGCCCTAACTGAGACCCAGGTCGATTCGTCAACTGATTCGACATATCTTCGTTGCTCAGGATACGACTTACATTCGAGATTCCGCTTTAAGGGCGGTGTCTGCGTCTTCGCACGGTCCGATCTGGCTTGCCAGAGGATGGAGGCGTTGGAACCCAATAATATGGACATCATATGGTTAAGGGTCGTACTGAGGAATTCCGTTAAATTTCTTTGTTGTCTTTACCGCTCCCCGAATGACGATCGACCGGCGACATTTTTCGAACATCTTTCATATACCGTCGACTGGATACAGATCAACCACCCAGCTTCTGAAATTATTGTCCTTGGCGATTTTAATGTGCACAATTCCGACTGGTTGTTACATTCTAACAGAACCGACGAGGCTGGGAGGCTGGCGGAGATGTTTGCTGTAAGCCACAACTTGACTCAACTCGTGGGGGAGCCAACGCGAATACCGGATGCCCGGGGCGATTATGCGAACACCCTGGATCTGTTTTTGACATCCGAACCGAGTATTTATACCGTCGAGGTTTCTGCGCCACTGGGAAACTCAGATCACTGCTTGGTATCTGTCGCGCAAGCACTTGCATACCAAGCGAATAACCGGCCTAGGCAGCTTCGCCATGTATGGAAGTATGGGGCCGCTAACTGGGATGATATGCGAGATTTCTTCGCATCCTTTCCATGGTCCGAGATGTGCTTCGGAAACTCCGATGTTAACGCTTGCGCGGAGTCGGTGTCAGAGATTATTCTTCTGGGGATGGAGATGTAGATTCCACATTCCATCAAACGAAGTTCGTCTGATAAACCTTGGTTTGACAAAAAATGCAAGCTGATTACAGCGGCAAAAAATAGAGCTTTTAAGCAATGGCGCTCCAATCCCACCGATGTTAACAGAACGAATTTTGTTAGAATCAGAAACGTGTGCAACCAGGCGATTGATACCGCGAAGAAGGCTCACAACGACAGGGTGATCAATAAGCTCCTTCGGTGCCCAACTGGTTCGCGCTCCTTCTGGTCAATGGCAAAGGCTGTCAGCAGTAATTTGCTTCCTCCTCTTTCCCTCCGTTGGTGACAGACAGCGGGACGTTAGTCACGAATCCAAAGGATAAAGCTAATGTGTTCGCGAATTTATTTTCCGCGAATTCAAACCTCGATCCCGGCCTTTTGCAGCCACCCGTGATCTCGCCGGTACAGTCTTCCATGCGGGATGTGAGATTTCGTCCGCGCACTATTCAGCGTATTCTACGTGAACTGGATTGTAGGAAGGCAACCGGCCCGGACGGAATACCAGCAATAGTCCTTAAGAACTGTGCTCCAGAACTATCGCCGGTTCTTGGCCGACTCTTCCGCTTATCTTATGCACGGAGGACCTTTCCTGCCTGCTGGAAAATCGCTCGAGTTCAGCCAATCCCAAAGACGGGAAAAAAGTGTCTCCCACAAAATTACCGTCCGATAGCATTACTGTCTATTTCATCTAAGGTAATGGAAAAAGTCAGCAATACAGAGTTGGTTAAGTATTTGGAGTGCAACGGTCTTCTGAATGACCGTCAATACGGATTCCGTGGCAGGCGGTCCACAGGAGACCTTTTGACACTTATAACCGATATATGGACATCTGCGATTGAACGGCATGGTGAGTCAAGGGCGGTCGCATTAGATATCTCCAAGGCTTTTGACCGCGTCTGGCACGGGGCATTGCTGAGCAAACTTCGTTCATATGGACTTTCCCATCAGCTTTGCGACTGGACGAGGAGCTTCCTCGAGAATCGATCGATCCGGGTTGTTGTGGACGGCGAGTGTTCGGATCTGTATCCTGTTAATTCGGGGGTGCCCCAGGGTTCTATTTTGGCTCCAACCTTGTTCTTGCTTCATATAAATGATTTGTTGGAGGCAACGGATAACAAAGTGTTCAGTTTTGCGGATGATAGCACGCTTGTTTCCTCCTTTTCGAGTGATCGGCCGATTGGTGCATCAACGTCGCACCAGCTGAGATGTAGACAGATTGACTCTCTGAACCAGGATCTAGATAAAGTCCTGCAGTGGGGAAAGGCCAATCTTGTCGACTTCAACGCAACGAAGACCCAGTATACAACATTCACAAAGAAAGCCGGATCATCGGTTCCACAGCTGACGATGAATGGCCGGGCCCTCGAGGCTGGGGAAAGTTTGAGATTGCTCGGCGTCACGGTCTGTGGGAATGTATCATGGCATAAACACGTATCGGGTATCGCCAGATCAGCCTCAGGAAAACTGAGTTATCTTTTTAGAGCCAAGAAATATTTTACTCCGGCCCAACTTCTTCTCCTATATAAATCTCAAATTAGACCCGCGCTCGAATATTGCTCTCATGTTTGGAGCTCGGCTCCTAAACATACTCTCGACCTACTTGAGAGCGTACAAAGACGAGCGATCCGCCTGATCGGGGACTCGGCGCTGACGTCGGGACTACAGTCGCTATCACATCGAAGGCGCGTAGCCGACCTCTGTCTGTTCTACAGATATTATCACGGGTGCTGTTCTTCGGAGATTCTTGGCATTGTTCCACGCAATTCGGTCTATATGCGCTCCACAAGACAAAAACATGTTTGATGAAATTCATTTTTGGGGTATAGATGACCCCAAGATATTTCATCCTGTCATGTGGTCTAATCGTAGTACCTCCCATTTGTATTTAGATATTCTGTGAATATTGAGAAGTAGGTTGGGACTGTTTACTACTCAGAATTATAGCTACTGCTTTAGATGGGTTAAGTCAAATTTTCCATCGACTGTAGTACTGATACAGTTCGTCTAGAGGAAGGTTCAGTCGGTTTGTTGCGAGTTTTGAGCTTTTAGATGACGTGTACACTAGGACGTCATCCGCATAACATATCTGAATATCTGAGGTGTAGATATTAAATAAGATGGGGCCTAGAATTGAGCCCTATGTTACGCCTGCAGCACCGTTTAAAGTTCGGGAAAGCTTTTCATTCACTCGAACTTAAAAGGTTCTGTTTAGAACGAACTGGTAGATGATACTACACAGCGTTTTATTGAAGCCAGTATTCAGTAATTTAAAAACGACACCTTCGATCCAGGTTGTGTCAAAAGCCTTTTCGATGTCCAGGCTTACCGCAATGGTGGGTTCCTTATTAAAGAGGCGCTCGCAAACGTGGCTTTGAAATATGTTGAGACCCATGGTGGTGCTGTGGTTACTTGTAGCGTTCTACGAACCGTACAATTCACCACAGGTAAGGTTCCTACCCTTCAAGGAACATACTTACCGGAAAGCATTGCACGCGCCCACATACGCGTGCCACTAACTCCTGCTAGGGGCCGGAAGCATTTAGCCAACGTTGAGCCCGACACCAAAAAGCAAGGAACTAAACGTCCCAAAGCTTTCAATGTCAAGCTCAACAATTTGAATATAGCATACCTGAAACAAAGGTAAAACATTCACTCATTCTATGCCCAAAAACAATCCCAAAGACTGAAATGCGCCGCATTCCAGCATTTCACAATCGGCAATCCTGAACACCTACACGATGTTACAAGGAATTACTATCGTCGGTAAATTAGTAGACCAACGGATGCACGTGCGGGTAGTCTACCATAAAGACCACCCAAATCCGTCGAGCAAACAAAGGCAGCGACAACCTAGTACAATATTGCATATCGCTTATCCGCTGCCAAATTCCTGGCAACCATAAATATCTCAACGAGATAAGTCGAGAATATTTACGAGAGTAAAGCCAACAAAAGGAAATACTCCAGTCCCATGGTCCCTTTTTGGAATTTCATACCCATTATTAGAAAGATCTAATGGATTGCTAGTTTTAACTAAAGAAGTTAAACAAAACTCATGGACCGTACGTCCATCCAAATTGCAGGTTATCATTCGGCCTACGCGCCAGATGTTTTATGCAAATAAAGGCGACACAAAATCGACAGCCGTCGGTCCCGGGAGACCGGGGTTCGATTCCCCGTCGGGGAGCCTCTGGCGCAAGACTAATGACCTTGCCCGGAATAAACAAATCATTATGGAAAATTTAACAAGCCTCAGGACTTGCTAAATAAGGCCAAGACACGATCCCGGTTGTAGTGCCGATGATGATGATGATTGATGGTGATAATGATGTAATGTTATGCTGCTAACAGATGCGTCAGGAAATTCTGTTAGCAGATTGAATGGGGAAATTTTCCTGCAGTATAGATACAGAGCGCAGATATGAAGGTAAATTTTTTTACAGATACGGATCATGGAATTTGAAGCGGATAGTTTTTGAATGCAGACAGTTAGTCTATATCCAACCTGCGAGACAACGAGTCTACTTTTGGTAATCAACGAGGCGAGAAGTCTATCTCGATCAATCCAACCAGGTAGTCGATTTGCGAGAAAAGCGACCTTACGCTCGAAGGTTTTGAGTCCGAACCATAGAGAACATTACCAGCCGATAGTACCGTCGCGAAATAATTCGATCTTGTATCACGAGGCAATCCTAGCCAGGACTTGTAGAATTTGTGGCGTCGTATGGCGTTGTGTCGTGCGTGAATTTTAATTTAAAAAAAAAGAACAATATAGTCAGAGGCGAGGGTCGTTCCACCGTCCTTTGTTAGTCGAATTGTATAGAAGTAGTGGATAACCAAAAATAAAGCAATTAGAACAATAAAATTAATGAAACTAACTCTTCGTGACCCGCCCAAATGGAGAAGCTACGCATCTTCGAAAGGAAATGCTTCAGACTGATCACTGTCCTCAACCGACATCCCAACTCCCACAAATATTACAACAGTAGTTTGTTCTACTATGCCGCTAATATTGAACGTATAGATCGACGCTTCCTCGAACTGTACAACAAATTTATCGAAAATCTTCCCAATAATCCCAAGCCGATAATAAATGCGCTCACATCGACTCCGTCAGATAACCGAACTGCCTACCCGAACTGTCTCCACATCAGAACGTTCTTCACCTCTGGCAGATTGGTTAATAACTCTAATGAGATTGTATACCACAATACAGAGCTTTCACCTCACCAATTTAAATATAGTAATATTCAACCCTTCTCCAATATTTTGCGTTTCAACGAACAAACGGAAAGTAGTTCCCCAACCCACATCCCTGACTGACAATATCCTCACTAACCCATTGATCACTATGCTACCCCCTTCCACACCACACTAACTTATTTCAATAATAATTAGGTAACTAGACTAAGTTAAGATAAGTTAAGTTAAGTTAAGCAATTTAGCATAGGTTAAGTAAATAACTATATCCTGGTTTTCTGACCTTTTCCAGGAAGCTCTACCCACTAAAATCTTAATCCATAACCAATATATAACTTTTATCATATTGTTTGAAAAATGTACTAGTAAGTATATGTAAACAATTATAGCTAAGGTATCATAAGTTATCTGTATTGCTTATTGTAAAAATTATTTATGGTCAATAAATACAGAAATGTAAAAAAAAAAAAAAAAAACTCTTCGTGTTTTGGTGTTTAAATTGTCGCTGTATCCGCTCCGGTTCCTGTGTTTCTCGTTTTCCAGTGAACAGTGTTAGGCGGAACACCAGTAACAGTCGACCCAGAGACCATATCGCCAACTTCAGACTATATACACCAAATACTCCTTCTTGATCTGCGTGCGACGTATTTATACCGTTTTTCCTCATTCTGATTCGGCGTTTCGTTTTCCGTCCGTTCCATAGCCTCGAATTTTCTACTGCTCATAGTCTCCGGTTTTCCGGTACTTTCTAGAATATTCTAGTACTCTGTTTTGAAGACCTGCCAGATATCACGGCTGACTGTCATATGCGTATATTATATATTATATAATATTGGAAAATCGCTATACCAAGTGTATCGCCCTCAAGGCAACTATGCTGACGTAATAATAAATATAACTTGGCCCAAAAAACGCTTGTGATCATTAAAAAATCCCGGAACTTTTTAGCCTATGTAGTATATGGGAGCTATATTCCCGCCCAATCAAATCCATTTATATGACAGTGGAGATATTTTTATGGAAGATAACAGAAAAATATTGTGCGGTAACCGGCAACTTGAAAATACTTTTTATTCTCCGATGGAGCTATTTCTTATAGTTTAATTTACATTATTTTTTGTTCAGTAAATACCTAGATCAGCGGATCACTTAAATCTAAGAATATAATTTGAATGCGCTAGAAAGTGTAGCAGGAAATAGACTACGCACAGACCGCAGAGAGCTTCACATTCTAACGTGATTTGTCACATGGAGAGTATGCAGTACAGACGCAGTCGATGGGAGTAAAAGGCAGATTTACACAAAATTAATAACTGCAATCTTTTGATTAACTAAATCACTCTAACTGCTGCGTGGTTTTGGTGCTTTCTTTAATTTCATGGTACTGTCCAAGAGATCCCTCCTCATATTTCGACACCACTGTTTTGTTCAGCTCCTGTTTCTGTTTTTCGACATCGGCCTCAACCGCATCTTTCATTTTCTTTTCTTTATTAGACATTTTTATGTTTTTTCGTACGCGGTTTCCTAGTCTTGACGTCGCCAACACTTTACTCACTTTGGTACTTTTCAACCAGCGATCGTTCCAAGATTCCAGTCCCTGCAATATAAGTTAAAATTTTGGTTTACAGAGTAATCGATCTCAGAATGTTGTCATATTCTCACCTGATCCCCGGTCCTGTCATTATCTTCGCTGGAGTCGTCTAATATGATAACATCTGTGGCGCCATCTTCAAGATCTTCCTCAAGATGGTCTTTAATTTCTTGAAATAAGTCACCACCTTCTAAGGAAATTACATCGTCGATAGAACCATCCTCGGTATCTGATTTATTCTTCACATCCTCTATCACTTCACTGTTCGGAGCAGCAGCAGCGGGTTGATTTGGTACAGGCTTTATAACAGCAGCAACGAGTTGATTTGGTACAGGCTTTGTAACACCAGCAGGGGGTTGATTTGTTACAGGCTTTATAACTATATCTGAAATAATATTTATAGCCGGATTTTTCTTTTGGCTCGTCGGTGGTATAGGACATTTCACTTCCTTGGGATGTTGCTCATCCTCCTCGCTAATTTCACCTTCCTCTCGTTCCTTTGGTAGTGGTGGTTTTCCTGGAGGTGGCCTAGTTTGTACTCTCTGGACCTCCGTTGTTATTTCACTTTTTTCTGTTTGACAATTTTCACCAGTTACATTTTTTTCGCTAGTTACATTTTCCGCCGGCTTCTCGTCATCAGAATCACTTATGCAAAGCGTTACAGGATCAGTGATGATAGGTATGACATCCGGAGAGGCAGACCTGGATATAGGTGCTGTGGGAGCTTCATGTTTGGTACCTCCAGGCTTTGGAATCGCTGCTTCCGCAAGGATTTTGTCTTCTTCCTCAATATCTTGCACTAGTTTTCGAAAATTTCTTTTCAATTTAATACGTTTTTTGGGTGGAGGAGCTTCGGGAACAGAGCTTGTAGTCGTTGGTTTATTAGACTTTTCGATTTCTTTAGGCGGTTTTTTATCATTCTTTTTCGGTTTTTCCGACTTTCGCTGTGATGATGATGATTGTAAATTGGAGTCATTCTTAGTTCGCGTTTCCTTTTCAGAATCACTGTTCAATTCGATTTTGGTTACAGGTTCAAACGCAAGTTGCGATCGAATTGCTCTTGCGCGAGCTTGTAATTCCAGGAGTTCTAGGACACTGCACTGTTTTTCTTTTGCTGAGAAAAAAAATTGTTTGTAAATTTAACTTTCACTTGTTACAAAGCAAATCATAATTTTCAGACCCGAGGGTCTAATCGAATCTAAGATTACCACTAGAACGAACAAGTTCGAATGATGAATGAACTGGTCAATTTCTCAGGTTAGAAATGCTTAAATAGTCCAACCAGATAATTGTGCTTTAGCAAAAGGAATTTTGGATATGTGTTATCCGCTGCTTGGACATTTGATGTTTATACAAGAACTGTTCTGAGGGGATACAGAGAGTTGTAGTCACTACCGTGTTTACTTTTACTAAAAGAAGAGTGGCAATCAACGCCCGCATTTTGCTTAAAGGACACGTCGTGGGTTTCTTCTAATGTTCTTTGTTTTAATGGTTTTATATTCCCACTCTGATCGTCTTAGTGTGTAGATGCGTTTTGCCACTGCCACTGCTTGACAGAAAGAAAAAAAAAAACAAAAAAAAACACGTGTGCGCGTGTGAACCATAAATGTGGTACCGTCATTAAGAACGGTCTGTGACAGAACATTGTTCTTTGTGTAAAGTGATAGTGTAAATTACTTAAATCTCGGTGATACCTTATGAAAACTATCCCAAAATTGGTAAACCGAAACAAAAAATAAACGACCGTATCCGGATTTTGCGTTCGCAGATGCCGGGCAACGGTCCCAGTGCTGCCCAACGATTGACTATAAAACGGAAAAAAAAACCATCCACAGTAGCTTAAACGCCCCGAAGAAAATCGCTACAATGACTACTCAACCAACCATCGACTACCAGAAGAAGTACAATGACGCCATGGAACAAATAAGGCTGCTTACAGCCCAAATGAACCAACTGCACGACAAAATACGCTCTCTTCAATCACCGACCAAAACCTATGACGATGTCTGCATGAAGGAAGTACATCCCCAAAGATCAGACATTTCCTTAACAACCAACATCAAACCATCGTCATCACAACCGTCAACGTCCCAATATACCAACAAAATAGATGACCAGTGGCAAACAGTTGGACACAAAATTACAAATAAAGTGAGGCCACCACCAATTTACATCAAAAATGCAACTAGCATCAAGGAAGTAATCAAGATGCTCGAGAATGCCCTAGGACATCGAAACTTTACCACAAATTCCAAAGGCTCCTCGATCTCGGTCATGACAACAACTTTGACGGACCACGACACGGCAGTAAAAAAACTCACAGCGAAAAAACATGAGTTCTTCACTTTTCAACATGCCCAGAGTAAACCAAAGACATTCATCATAAGGCACATTGATCCAGCATGGACGAATGAGGAACTCCTACTCGAAATATCGAGGATCTGTCCGGAACTGAGTGTACACAGATTGGACTACTTCCAAACTCCTCATATGAGAGAAAACAATATTCGGAGTTTACGAATCGTACAGATTCCACCGAACGAAGATGTTAGCCGGCTTAAACAAATAAAATATTTGTTTACGCATAAAATTGCGATTGAGGAACCACACAAACAGGACGTTCTCCATTGCAAAAGATGTCAAGGTTCAGGTCACTTAGCAGCTGCGTGCCATTTAAGTGCACGATGCGGGAAATGTGCCGAACAGCATACACCTGGAGAATGCAAGGTAAACCCGCCTGGTACTGAACCAACAACAATTCAAAAAACAAACGCTGATGGATCAACAAGCACAAATAAAATCACAGTAACGTGCTGTAACTGCGGAGGCCCACATCCAGCGAACTTTTCCCAATGTCGCGAAAAGCTGCGAATCCTCGAGAGACGATCGGCACACACGACAACAAATAAACCAGCACCAACCAAAGGAACTGCAACTAAACCCTCATCACCTCAACCATCTCATCTCGCGGGATCAGGAATATCCTATGCAGAAGTTACGAAAGATTCCCGAAACTAGACTAAACCTCATCAACCCAATTCCAACGTCCTCAACCTGGACATCATGGGTTATATTAGAAGCCTGAATACGCTGCTACCCACCCTGAAACACAGCTCGGAAATAGAAAAAAAAAGTCAGATCTTAGATTTAATAACTTCCCACATTCTTTCCCTTAATGAATAGTTTAACCCTAGTCTCCCTCAACACAGAATCCATATATTCCCACACTCGTAGACAACACCTCCGTTTGTTTGTTGAAAAGTTCGCCCCAGATGTTCTTCTTCTCTCAGAAACTTGGCTTAAATCAAACTCTCGAGTATACATTCCTAATTACACATTTGTGTCCAACCCGCGAACCACTGGCCCTCATGGTGGTACTGGAATTCTAATACACAAGAAATTCCAATTTATTGAAATCAGGTTCACTAACATAACTAATGTCGAATACACGGCAGTTAAACTCTTCTGCAGAAGTAATAAAGTACTGGTTTTGTCGTCTATATACATTCACCCTTCTCGTGAACCTAACTTCCCTAGTGCAGACATTTCTCAAATAATCCAGCAGTCTCTGCCGGCACCTTTCATCATAGGGGGAGACTGGAATGCTCGACATACATCATTTAATGACATCAAGTGCAACAAATATGGCTACCAACTCCTAGATCTCCTCCCACTTCACCCATATGTTTACACAGACTGTCCATTGCAACCTACTCGAATTTGTAGTACAACCAAATCAACAATCGATTTCTTCCTAAAATCCACAGATATCTATTCATCTAATCCCCCTACAGTGTCCTTTACATTCCCATCCGATCATGGGTCCGTTCACTCCACGGTTCAAATCCCTTCGCTCGAACCACTCTACACAGTGAATCCTATTCCAAATTTTTCCAAAACAAACTGGAAAAAAGTCAATAACGATATTGCTGCCAGTTTTTCAAATTATTCTTTACCGGAATCTTCAAACCTATTCCCTACTGAAATTGACCAGGCAGCTGTAAAAATAGAGCAAATACTGGGAAATGCTCTCTTCAGCCATACCCCTACGATCGTCCCTCATAACCACTTAGGAAAACCATTACCCAACCTCCTCACAAAATTATTGCGCATAAAAAAACAACTCCGACGTAAATTGCATATTAGCTACTCACCCTTTATTAAACAACAGATACAGCTTTTGACCAGCCTGATAAATGGACAACTTAAAAATTTCACCGATCAGACCTACACGTCTACTCTAAACAGTATCAAACCAAACCGTGACCTATTCAAAAATATAAATCGACTAACTGGTCGTAAATTCAAGCCTCGAATAGACTATCTCATCCAACCAACTAACAGTAACATCGCCCAATCGGACACTGATATAGCAAACTGTCTCGCTGAACACTTCTGTAAAACTCATAAACAAAACGATTCCCTCCCAGTCACTAATTTCCACGACACCGTGAATGAATTCATCTCAGGCACACTTGAGCCATCCTTCCCACCATTCATTACTGAATTCAACGAAACCAATAAAGCGTCACATCCGATGGGAACCGACCCATTCCTAAGCTTTACAGAATTATCTGAATTGATTACTTCGCGTAACAATAAAAAATCTACAGGCTTGGATAGAATCCCTAACCTTCTGTTTAAAAGGCTTCACCCGGAAAACTTACTCCCCATTCTCGTTCTTCTCAACCACATAATAAACGCTTCACATTTCCCAAAATGTTGGAAAACAGCGGTGATAGTCCCTATTAGTAAATCCGGTTCTTCCAACAACCCGGCTAACTTCCGTCCCATATCACAGCTAAATTCGCTTAGTAAGGTTTTGGAATGTAAGATATACAAAAATCTTCTCTCATTTGCTAGAGACAACTCCCTTATCCCCAATTCTCAATTTGGCTTTCGTCCACAACACTCAACTTGTCATGCTCTGCTAAAACTGACACATGATGTAACAATGAATCTCCAAAACCAATCCCCTACAATATGCGTCTCTCTCGACATAGCAAAAGCATTCGATTGCGTTTGGATTGCAGGACTGCTCTATAAGCTACATTCAATGTTCGGATTAAACACCCACACCATAAAACTTCTCGCTTCCTACCTTTCTGATAGAAAGTTCATGGTGAAAATAAATTCAACTCTTTCGACACCATACAGTATAATCGCGGGTGTTCCTCAAGGTTCCATTCTCGGACCATTATTATACCTTCTTTATACTTCAGACACCCCGCAGCCACTGTCACCTAATACAGTAATGTTGAATTATGCCGATGACACTTTAATTTATTCAAGCAACAAGTTTGTCAAGGAGGCAAGAAACTGTATTAACAGCTATCTCCCGAATCTCTCTGCATATTTTACTAAGTGGAAAATCCGACTCAACCCAGCCAAAACTCAACTCATAGTGTTTAAAGGCAGAAATGCGAATTGTACTAACAACACCATACGCTGCCATAACAAAATCAGAATCAAGTTAAATAACAATATAATTAAACCCTCCAAAACCTTAAAGTACCTGGGAATAACCTTCACCAACAATCTGTCCTTCTCCGCCCACACCAAAAACTCGATTCGCAAAGCCGCAATTCAACTTAATCTCTGCAGAAAAGTGTGTACAAGCCGAATGGTCTCTCTACCAAAGTTAAATCACTTATCTACAAACAGATAATCAGACCCACTCTCACATATGCATGCCCGATATGGTACCACATCACACCCGCCCAAATGGAGAAGCTACGCATCTTCGAAAGGAAATGCTTCAGACTGATCACTGGCCTCAACCGACATCCCAACTCCCACAAATATTACAACAGTAGTTCGCTCTACTATGCCGCTAATATTGAACGTATAGATCGACGCTTCCTCGAACTGTCCATCAAATTTATCGAAAATCTTCCCAATAATCCCAAGCCGATAATAAATGCGCTCCCCCGAACTGTCTCCACATCAGAACGTTCTTCACCTCTGGCAGATTGGTTAATAACTCTAATGAGATTGTATACCACAATACAGAGCTTTCACCTCACCAATTTAAATATAGTAATATTCAGCCCTTCTCCAATATTTTGCGTTTCAACGAACAAACGGAAAGTAGTTCCCCAACCCACATCCCTGACTGACAATATCCTCACTAACCCATTGATCACTATGCTACCCCCTTCCACACCACACTAACTTATTTCAATAATAATTAGGTAACTAGACTAAGTTAAGATAAGTTAAGTTAAGTTAAGCAATTTAGCATAGGTTAAGTAAATAACTATATCCTGGTTTTCTGACCTTTTCCAGGAAGCTCTACCCACTAAAATCTTAATCCATAACCAATATATAACTTTTATCATATTGTTTGAAAAATGTACTAGTAAGTATATGTAAACAATTATAGCTAAGGTATCATAAGTTATCTGTATTGCTTATTGTAAAAATTATTTATGGTCAATAAATACAGAAATGTAAAAAAAAAAAAATAATAATGGTTTTATTCCCTCAGTGAGAAGGTTCCTTAATAAACTTAATAAACGCAATTTTTCGGACATCTATGTTTCTGCTGCGAGAGATGGAGTACACTTTAGTTGAACACCGATAGTGATAATACCTATAGAAAATAGATAGGCATGATAAGTTACACCTACGTCTGGGTTTCCAATGACTTTCACTGCTTAATTTCGAGCAGGTGTAGCACAGTTTTGGATAAATCTCACAAAATGTGGGAATTGAATTCCATATAAGGACGAGTATGCACCCTCTAAACTGTGGCCAGAGAAGATGGAGTGGAGTGGTTTTTGAAATTAAGAAGCTTAATACAATTGGTCGCACTTTTCGCAGCTTTATAATACTTAGTGTCGAATTAATTCGAGTTACATGTAATTCGGATTGATGGTCTCTGACAGTGACAATACGAGTGCCGCTCATCGAAAGTATAATCGCATAAGGGTTTGCACAATCGCGGCAACAAGACGAATCCAGGAATACTCAATCATCCAATGGCATCATGAGATCGATTCCGGGCCAAAACAACGACATCCCATGTACATTTTTTATTCTCATCACGTGTTGGTTGGTGAATCTCATAATTCGCAATCAGACATGCGATTACAATCCGGAAGCGCGATTGATGGGAACAACATGGAGTCAAGGCAAGGAAGTCATATAAGGATCGATCAAATGATGCAGCCCAATAATGTTTTTGTTTTGTTTATTAGACTTCTCTCGGGAGAGGCGAACATATAGCGCCGAGTGGGCGCCCCGAGATGCCATCAAATAACTGTTGCAGTTCTTTTTGAACAGTTGCAGGTTGTAACGCTCCGGGAACACTCGCTTGGGAAGGGAGTTCCACAGCTTCCCCGCTCTGTAACGGAACGAGTTCTGATGCAGGGATGTTCGCGCCATCGTGAGATGAACCACAAACGGGTGCGATCCGTCGGCTTGTCTTGTATTGCGTGGAACAATATCAAGAATCTCCGAAGAACAGTACCCGTAATAATATCTGTAAAACAGACAGACGTCGGGTACGCGCCTTCGATGTGATAGCGACTGTAGTCCCGACGTCAGCGCCGAGTCCCCGATCAGGCGGATCGCTCGTCTCTGTATGCTCTTAAGTAGGTCGAGGGTATGTTTAGGAGCCGAGCTCCAAACATGAGAGCAATATTCGAGCGGGGGTATAATTTGGGATTTATATAGGAGAAGAAGTTGGGCCGGAGTAAAATATTTCTTGGCTCTAAAAAGATAGCTCAGTTTTCCTGAGGCTGACCTGGCGATACTCAACACGTGTGACCGTGACGCTGAGCAATTTCAAACTTTCCCCAGCCTCGAGGGCCCGGCCAATCATCATCAGCTATGGAACCGATGATGCACTTTTCTTTGTGAATGTTGTATATTGTGTCTTTGCTGCATTGAAGTCGACGAGATTGGCCCTTCCCCACTGCAGGACCCTATCTAGATCCTGATTCAGAGTCAATCTGTCTACATCTCAGCTGATGCGACGCAGATGCACCAATCGGCCGAACACTCAAAAAGGATGAAACAAGCGTACTATCATCCGCAAAACTGAACACTTTGTTATCCGTTGTCTCCAACAAATCATTTATATGAACCAAGAACAAGGTTGGAGCCAAAATATAACCTTCGGGCGCCCCCGTATTAACAGGATACAGATCCGAACACTTGCCGTCCACAACAACCCAGATCGATCGATTCTCGAGGAAGCTCCTCGTCCAGTGGCAAAGCTGTTGGGAAAGTCCATATGAACGAAGTTTCCTCAGCAATGCACCGTGCCAGACGCGGTCAAAAGCCTTGTAGATATCCAATGCGACAGCTCTTGACTCACCATGCCGCTCAATCGCAGATGTCCATATATCGATTATAAGTGTCAAAAGGTCTCCCGTGGACCGCCTGCCACGGAATCCGTATTGACGATCATTCAGAAGTCCGTTGCACGCCAAATACTTAACTAACTCCGTATTGATGACTTTTTCCATTACCTAAGATAAAATAGACAGTAATGCTATCGGACGGTAATTTTGTGGGAGACACTTTTTCCCGTCTTTGGGATTGGCTGAACTCGAGCGATTTTCCAGCGGAAGAGCCTGCCAAGAACCGGCGATAGTTCTGGAGCACAGTTCTTAAGGACTATTGCTGGTATTCCGTCCGGGCCGGTTGCCTTCCTACAATCCAGTTCACGTAGAATGAGTTGAATAGTGCGCGGACGAAATCTCACATCCCACATCGAAGACCGTACCGGCGAGATCACAGGTGGCTCCAAAAGGCCGGGATCGAGGTTTGAATTCGCGGAAAATAAATTCGCTAACACATCAGCTTTATCCTTTGAATTCGTGACTAGCGTCCCGCTGTCTGTCACCAACGGAGGGAACGAGGGGGATGCGAAGTTACCGCGCACAGCTTTTGCCATTGACCAGAAGGAGCGCGAGCCAGTTGGGCACCGAAGGAGCCTATTGATCACCCTGTCGCTGGGAGCTTTCTTCGCGGTATCAATCGCCTGGTTGCACGCGTTTCTGATTCTAACAAAATTCGTTTTGTTGACATCGGTGGGATTGGAGCGCCATTGCTTAAAAGCTCTATTTTTGCCGCTATAATCTGCTCGGATTTTTTATCAAACCAAGGTTTATCAGACGAACTTCGTTTGATGGAATGTGGAATCTACATCTCCATCCCCAGAAGAATAATCTGATACCGACTCCGCGCAAGCGTTAACATCGGAGTTTCCGAAGCACACCTCGGACCATGGAAAGGATGGAAGAAATCCCGCAAATCGTCCCAGTTAGCAGCCCCACACTTCCATACATGGCGAAGCTGCCTAGGTCGGTACTATTAAATTCCAAAACTCCCCAAGGAAGTAGAATTCTTATAATAGGAAAAGGGGCAACTATAACGTTAGCACTCAGTGGCTAACTTGACCTTTTAACACACATGCATACACACACACACACACACACACACACGCGCACACACACACACACTGATAACACGAATTATGCCACTACAACATAACCAATTATATTTGATAACTCAAGACCACTACTAGAATCAATTTCAAATAACCTAATTAACAATTGCTACCCTACCTTTGCACGGTGTCGGTCCATGGGCGACACAAGCATTTAAAATTATTTGTGTCTCAATCGCAAGCATTCCCGTGCTAACCGCGCCCAAGACCACCATTGCGCTGATACACCTCACCTGGACAAGAAAGGAAGAAACGCCCAATGACGCTTCGTCGCCAGCCCGGGAAGATGTCGCAAAAGCAACAACACAACAAACAAATTGCATCGATTAAATGAGTCAAATGAATTCAAATGACTCTGCAAAGTCTCATACTTTTGCAGCGCCTAAGAGTATGCAGTTGCAAGGTTGCAGTCCAAACTTAGCCATGCCGCTGAATAATATTCAAAGTGCTCTCTCAGGTAACGGAGAAGACACAGCTGTTGAATACCAGGCCCCGTTGCTGTAACCGCTGCAGTCGGTTTGAAAAGAGACCTTCACACATCTGTAACGGGAGGAGAGTTGTTTTTGAACGATTTGTTTCTTCAGTTGAATAAGTTGACCACTAAAAAGAGTTCAGTCAGTAGTTTTGAAAATGATTCGGTAAATAAAAGTGTACGATTATATTGCTTTTTGAACTTGTAAAAAGGACAGTTTTTAAAATTTGGTTCTGCAATTGTTGCTAAAAGGTGAATTGTTCCTGAAGTTAATAAAGATGAATTACAATAATCTTTCGACATTTTCTTGTTTTTTATTGCTGGGCTCTATCGCCAACAAGGTTCATCTTTAACGACAAGAAGCAGCACCGGTTTCTCACAACACTGAATTTTTCTTGGCTAGGTTATTCCCATTTGCATATCTTGTTGAGTTCGGAATTCAATGAATGTTCGTAAGAGGATGATAAACTCAGCATGCTATCGTCAGCAAACAAGTGAATTGGATTGTGGGTAAGGAACAAGAGATCGTTTTACAAAAATGCGGGAGAGGATGGATTAGGTGATGGGCCCTAGAGAACTTCGGCGATAATTCTATGGCAAACAGATTTGACACCATCCAGAATCTCTTAAATTGAGCGACCAGAAAGATAATATCTTACCCATTCAATCAGCACATCATCAACTGCATAAGAATAATCCATATGAATGTAATTCCTACAACAGGACTGGGTACCAAACTCTGAAGAGACATCGAATCGAAAAAATTTTCGAAAACGCCAGAGCAAAGAACATCAGAAGAATGTAGGGTGGCTTAAGTTTGATTTGAAACGGGTACCGAGGGAGACCTAAAATATTCCGAGACGCAAATGTCTGTTTGGTCACAGAAACAGACAAAATCGTGGCAAGATGGAAGCAATACTTTGAAAACTTAACTTAACTTAATGTGCGCACCAACCAACCTCAAATAAATATATCAGACGTAAATACAGCCAACCCACAAATCCCAGAACCCCCCTTTAAGGAAGTTGTAGACGCAATAAATCGATTAAAAAACAACAACGCTTCCGGAGTCGATTATATACCAGCAGAGCTTATGAAGCATGGAGGAGAAGCAACCGCTCGGATGGTCCACCAATTAATTAAAACAATATGGGTAGTCACTCTAGAGAATTAAAAAACATCAATCATCATCATCGGCTCTACAACCGGGATCCGATCTTGGCCTTATTTAGCCAGTTTCGAGGCTTGTTAAATTTTCCATCATAATTTATTTTTACGGGCAAGGTTATTAGCCTTGCGCCAAAAAAAAAAAAAAAAACCATCAATAGTCATCCCTATTTTCAAAGAGGACGACAGATGAAAAAGAAAAGGTCTGTTTAGGTGGTAGTCGATCCCATGGTGAAGTACCGCCCCGTCACGCTGTACATTCCGCGATATCGTCGGAAGAAATCTTCGAATACGTTTCGGATGTATGGCTGATGCCCCCGACTGACACGGAGACAAGTCATGATTGTACCTTCTGAGATAAAGAATTCCGGAGGTAAACTAGTTTCCCATTCGGATCTCCGGCGGGACTATGTCAGGAGGAACATCATGCAGATATTATGATAAATAACTTTCAGACGTTCGTCCTCACACAATTGGGTTCGTTCGCGAAGTTCTGTCGACGTTCGACTGATAAGGGTATTTTGTAGCATCAGGGCCATCGGTTTCACCAATATGAATGTAAACGCCGTCCGCCAAGATTTGCAAACAGCGAAACCTGATATCCTTGCCCTAACTGAGACTCAGGTCGATGCGGCATATCTTTGTTGCTCAGGATCCGACTTGCGTTCGAGATTCTGTTTTAAGGGTGGAGTCTGCGTCTTCGTGCGGTCCGATCTGCCTTGCCATAAGATGGAGGCTATGGAACCCAATAACATGGACATCATGTAGCCGAAGGTCGTGCTGAGGAATTCTGTTAAATTTCTTTGCTGTCTTTACCGCTCCCCGAATGACGATCGACCGGCGACATTTCTCGAAAATCTTTCACATACCGTCGACTGGGTATAGATTAACCACCCGGCATCTGAAATTGTCGTCCATGGCAATTTTAATGTACACAATTCCGGCAGTTTGGTACATTCTAACAGAACCGACGAGGGTGAGAGGCTGGCGGAGTTTTTCGCTGTTAGCAAAAGCATCAGAGCCGTATACCATAGCGATAACATAACAATTTCACATCAGTTGAGTGTACTTGAGTTTAGGACTCGAATTCGTACACGCGGCAGTGGCTGATGTGTTGAGCATTGGTTACATTTTTAGTGATTCTAACTGTCATACCGTCAGTTCGAATCACACGTTCTTTACTAACGTCGCAATACGCAATAGGCTCTTGTTGGAAAAGAAGTGGGAATGGGGAGAGACGGTCTACCAATTTTTCATTGACTACAAAAAAAGCCTACGACTCAGTCGCAAGGTAAGGACTACCATATTGTAGTTGAGCTCGGAATCCCGACAACATATACCGCACTTATTCACATCGGGATCACTCGGATATAATCTAGAGACTGTAAGTAAAAACAGTGAAATTACCATGCAAGCGGCAGAGAAGGTGGGTCTAGAAATAAATGAAGACAAAACAAAATAGATGGTTACTGTTTGTTGCAGTACAGCAACATAAGCAAACAATCACAGCTCCAAATTGACAGCACCAAAGGGAAGGACAACCACTGGTGCATCGTCGTCGGCCTGGCAAGATGTTGCAGTACAGCAACATGAGCAAACAACCACAGCTCAAATGTTGTAGGTTTATATTCAAAGGCTATCCAACGCATTTGCAGCCGTTAGCGATACAACATTTTTGAATTTAAAAATACATTTGCACTAAGCTCCTAAGCTTATGCAGCAAAAGAAAACGAAGAAGAAGTAATCATGTCACTAGACTTCGAAGTCTGTTGTCAGGCAACGTCATGTGACTGACCTTCGATGAGAACCGTTGCCAACCGAATGATTCTCTCTTCAGAGCCTTGGAGGGAAAACGGGTCCCTGGCCATTAACCTCCGTGACGATTCAGTTAGGAAAAGAAGAACACCTACTGAAGACTAGAAAAATAACACGAAAGTATCCAGTTGAATTGCAAATTGGGGGAAGCGAAGAAGACGGCAGTGCGATCGTGCAGTAAAAAGTAAAACAAAGAAACAAAGAAAAAGTGTGCTGGCAATATTCTAAAAATACAGAGTCTCTTTTGCATAACGTGTGACCAGGAATAAAATATAATTAACTTAACCAATTTTAACTTTTTGCATTTTCTTTCCGGTAAATTTGGAAACGAGCATCATTGGTCTCTTCTGGCTGGATGAAAACACCGACATTGGGCTTCATGTATTCTTGCCGCGATTGCGGAATCAGATTCATATTTTGCTATCTCGTCGAGGATCAGCTCGACGAAAAACACTGTTGAAAATCCATGCGCACGTTGCGTCAACAACGCCACTTTCCACCCTATGGCCGAAAAGACGAGTTTCCTTATCATGTGGTAAAAAATAAATATTTTGCCCAAGGAGTGTTGCGGCAAAATCAACAACCGGCGTCCCTCTCACACTTTGGCAAATTCATAAGCAATCGCACGAGTAGCCAATGATCAGGCAGCGCTCGCCTCAAACTCAGTTGGCTTAAGGGTGACTACGGTTTTGCTTGGTGCAACTCCAAAATACCTTGGTCTGAAATTCTAAACTATAGAATAAACACAGCTACTGCTTGAGGATTCGAGAACCGAGCACGTGTGCAGGGGCAGAAAATCATGAATTCTGCCCAGAGGACACCGAAATCCTGACCCCGAAACATCAGCTTGATGGGCAAGATGCTGTCCAACCGCTGCTGACCTTATCAATCTATTACATGTTCATGTGTGTTTGGCGGTGTCTATTTTTATCCCAATCAAGTGTAACCGGCGTTTCACCCGCACTAAGGAAAATTAACAACCTTTTCAGTTCAGTTATTTTTCGCGTATACGTGTTTCCAACTCGCCCCGATTCGCGTGTCTTGATCGTGGCTATACTAAGTGATTGAAAATAAGAGAAGTATCTCAATCTCGATTCCTGCAGTATAAATGGATGTTGTATGTGGAAGATTGTGGGGCGTTCTGAGGAGATAAATAAATGCCTTGTCTGCATTCGTCCTACAAGCACATGGTATTAAATTGGAAATAACCGAAAACAGCATGGTACAGATATTGCTCGCGATTGCCGCACCAAGAGATAGAGCACCGCAGGGGTCCATCGGAGGAGAAGTAACATACATCTCCGCACAACTGCACAGAGATCATGGCAAACGCAGAAACAAATTACACGCGCCATGTTGTATGTCAACACAGGACGATGTCGATGATGTGAGTCTATCATCTAGTCAATCGCCGAACCCAATTTCATCAGCTTCCCAAACACCACGCCAGAGTCCGACCAATGGAGAATATTTGGTGATGATTTTCTGTTACACCCTAAACAGATACTACATTAGCGATTGTGATTTTCAGATTATCATACGTCCGAGCAGTCACTAAACCCCAGGACATCCTTTGATCAAGGTCCAAAGAATACCCATTCAAAGGCTCATCTCACGTCGAGTTGCAGTTTACTAGTGGCAGTGAAGCCAGATAATTACCATCACTACACAGTCTACTTCTCTTCAGTTCAGTTCAGGTAGGCGAGGTTGTTTTTTAACAGTCACAGTGAGAACCTCAGGGAAAGCATATAGACGTCGAAGGAAAGACATTTGAGAACGTTAAAGAGTTTAAATATCTGGGAACAGTACTGACGGCCAGTAAAGAAATGAAGGAAATTGATAAAAGATTGCATTCCGGCAAAGCTAGTTGGCACGCAGTCAGTAAACTGCTGAAATCCAAACTGCCATCCCGTAAAATAAAGCTTCGTGATTATAGACCCATAATAATGCCGATTGCCCTATACGGATGTGTGGCAGTTCTGTCAAACCCCATTGACTACTTACCTAAAGAACCCCCATCACTACAACCCAGTCTGCATAAGCTTTCCCTAATGCAATAGCATTAGCACCTTAAATGCTTCGCGCATCAAGTCGATCAAGTTCATTTAGCTAAAATCCCCTAGAAGAGAATTCTTACCTGCATGCATAACTTCGCATTTAAAATCCTCTATAAGAATTCTGTCCAAGCTTATCATAAATTCCCTGAAAGAAAATTCATCGGTCCATGTATAATACAACCGCATAATCAGGGAACTTACCCTTGAGTTGGCTTATCCCAGCTTCATCATGTGTATCATAAATCACCATACAAACACATTGGCTGGCGACCTACATCCAAGGGACCAAAACAAATATACGCATCTCTTGGCACCAATTAAATCCTACAGCATAAGCAAATGCAAATAGGAATTCAATACCTACCCTTACCAGTGATGCCATAAACACCATTTCCCGGTAATCTAGCTAAAACCCATTAACACCATTTCTTCGATGCGTCGCGTCTATTTATTTAGTCGCGACGCACATCTCAAACAAAGATCCAATTAGCATCCGACGAGTTTCGGTTTTGTTTGCTTTACCGAACTCGCATCCCATGGATGCACATTCTCCCTTTCTTTGTTTAGATTCGTTCCCATGGCTTTGATCCATAAAAGAACATTTAGTTACAGAAGTCCTACTGTGTGTTTTCTTTGACTTGCTCCGTGTGTTGCGAAGTTTTCTTTTGGTGCTCGGTGGAACATTCTCTTAGTGAGCGAGTGGGTTGGTGGTAGAACTCTCGCCCATGCTGGCGTCGCGACCACCTATCGTAATCTCACAAAACGGGAAGAAAACAAATTCCGCGTATTTTAGAATAAAGCTTTAAGAAGTATCTTTGGCGGTTAATATGATGAAGAGGCAGGGAGAAAACACGAATTGGAAGAGCTATACCGCAAACCTACAATAGTAAGAGTCATCATTAAGGCTAATTGGTATGCGCTTAAAATCGAAACTGCTGTCACGTAATATAAAGCTCCATATATATAGAAGCATAACCATGTTCTATACGGATGTGAGACATGGGCGTTTACAAAACGAGAAGAGAAGAGAGTTTTAAGGAGTACCTTTGGCGGTTAATATGATGAAGAGGCAGGACAATGGAGGATACTCCACAACCACAAATTTTCCAAAGAGCTAGAAGTGACAGCAATGCACCTATTCAACACACAAAATTCTTGTATGACTAGAGAGTGAGACAAAAAATACTACACTCTCCCACGGAGTAGAAACTTCTGCACATTCGTGAAAAACACCCAAAACTCGGTCTTCCCTCCATTCCTTCGCTTATAATCGATCACAGGCCAGTCATTAGTGCAATAGACAAGGCGAATCTACTTCTGTTGCAGCCAACTTATCAGTGACTGATACCACAGCAGTCGCACCTCAGCATGACCATAAGCAGCACACCATGTGCCAGATTCACTTCCGAACACGTACTGTTGCCCGTACACTCAAGGAGCAAAGAGCAAACAAATCCGCATGTCCAGATGGCGGTCCGCTATTCCCCTTAAGAGTGCCTCTTCACTCGCTAAGCCACTGCGGAAACTCTTTTATTTGTTTTATTCTACTGACCGCTTCCCAAATAGATGGAAGCCAGCGAACATTCAGCCAATTCCCAAAAAAGACCGACAAATCGTCCCTTTCGTCTTATCGACCCAGAACACTAACTTCTATTCTCTCGAAGGTAATGGAATCACTCATTAACCGTTGACTTTCGAAATATCTGGAATCAAATGACGTCTTCAATTACTGCCAATATGGCTTTCGTTGCAACAAGTCCACCGGCGATTTGATGGTGTAGTTTACAGAAAAGTGGAATCATTCCATCCACTTCATCGGCAAAAGCAAAGTAGTTGCATTGGATATTTCAAAATCCTTCGACAGAGTTTGAGATCCAGCCTTTTTGTCAAATTTACATTCCAATGGAGTGGACAACTCCATTATCGATAATTTGATGATGTCAAATCTGCCTCCCATCAAATTAATGCAGGTGCTTCCTAAGGTTCTGTACTCTCACCCACTCTCTTCCTCATCTTTATAAATGATCTCTTGTCCATTACCCTCGATTGCACGTTGAGTTTTTCATACTGATATGAACATTCCCGACCAAACACTTCGAACGCCATTACTAATGAGCAGGTGCTCACGCTTGATACATTGAATTCCGATCTCAACAAGATATATCAATGGAGATTACCTAACCGAATGGAATTCAATGCCTTGGAAACTCAGTGCTGTCTCTTGTCGTCAAAGGCGAACCCCAAAGTAAATATACCGTCGATGAACGGCACTTGCAACAACGAAGCCAAGGAACTATCAATCTGCAGCACTCGTATTAATTCGATTCTTATTTGGAACGACCGCATATTTGAAGCTGCGAAAAGTGCGACCAGATGTATGGGGTTCCTTAAGAGATGCTACAGGTACTTCACTCCACCCAACCTGGCCACTATTTACAAAGCGTATCATCATCATTATCGGCACTACAACCGGGATCCGGTCTTGGCCTTATTTAACAAGTATGAGGCTTGTTAAATTTTTCATAATAATTTGTTTTTCCGGGCAAGGTTATTAGCCTTGCGCCATTTACATCGCGTATATTGGTCCCAAAATAGAGTTCAACTCCCATATTTGCTCAGGCGGGTCCAAAACGGTGCTACATGTGCTCAATAGAATGCAAACACGACCCGTGAAACTCATTGGGGACCCAGATGTGAGTCGATCAATTCCGTCGTTAGAACATAGGCGCAACGTATCATGGCTATCCCTCTTCTATAGGTATTATCACGGTCGTTGCGCAACAGAACTTGCTGAAGGTGTTCCGCCTCCTCAGACATTTTCCCGCGATACGCGTCAATCTGTGAATGCGCATCAGTTCACGTCGAAAGTCGACTTCAGGCGCACAAACAGACATAGCGAGTCATTCTTTAGCCGAACCACACGAATGTGGAATACTTTACCTGATCATGTGTTACCTCGTCGTTGTAATGTCCAGGCATTTAAGAGCACTGTACATTGATACCTCTTTCCTTATCCACTTCCTCTCCTTCCGCTCGCACTGTGCCCTGAGACTTAAGGGTACTCCAAAATCCCCTTTTGTGTGCGCGTTTGTGTAAAAAAAATGCAGATAACGATCCACAATGGATGAACGAGTGACCACTATACCAGTTATGCACTCATAGTATCTGTCATTACCTGGTCAAATCCTCTCCATGACGGATACTGCGCAGCAGCACAAATTCACGCACATCATAGACGACATAAGAACAGGTATATTTGTAGTATAAGATGTAAATTACCGGTTATTTTATGGAATTTTCGTGAAGAACTTAGCCTATTCTATTCTATTTATTGGCCAGTAGGAACCCAAAAGTTCATAACTGACTCGACTCCGCCATTGTTCCTTGCCCTGTGCACTCTCGCTCCACGTTCGACCATTCGATCCGATCTCCTCGAGGTCCAACCTAACATTGTCCTCCCATCTCTGTCGCGGGCGTCCGGCCGGTCTCTTTCCCGTTGGTCTACCGTCAAGAATTCTATGCACGGTCCTATCGTTGCCCATTCGTGCCACGTGTCCGGCACATCTTAATCTTCACGACTTGATTACTCTCACTATTGTAGGTTTGTGATATAGCTCTTCCAATTCGTGGTTATGGAGTTTCCTCCATTGTCCTGCCTCCTCGTCATATTTACCACCAAAGATACCCCTTAGTACTTTATTCTCGAATACGCGGAATTTGTTTTCTTTCCGTTTTATGAGAGCCCATGTTTCGCATCCGTATAGAACAATCGGCATGATTATGGTTCTATAAACACGGAGCTTTATATTACGTGATAGCAGTTTCGAATTCAGCAGTTTACTGACTGCGTGCCAACTAACGTTGCCGGAGTGTAGTCTTTTGTTAATTTCCTTCGACATTTCGTTACTGGCCGTCAGTATTGTTCCCAGATATTTAAATTCTTTGATATTTTCAAATATCTTGCCCCCGATGCTTATGTCTGTTCTCTGAGGTCCACCTGCTCCCGCCGTAATCATGTATTTTGTTTTGTCTTCATTTATTTCTAGGCCCACCTCTTCTGCCGCTTGCATGATGATTTCACTATTTTTACTTACAGTTTCTAGATTATCGCCCAGAACGGCGATGTCATACGCATATGCGAGCACTTGTGTGACCCCGTTCAGGGATTCTTGTACCTTTCTGATGACATACTCGAGGACAAGGTTAAAGAGACATGGTGAGAGACCATCCCCCTGTTTTAGTCGGTCTCAGATTTCAAATGGTTCTGAGAGGTGGTTTTCTATTCTAACTCGCCATTTGTTTTCGTTCATGCAGATTTGAATGAGGGCGACATATTTTTTCGGGATTCCCAGTTCAACTACAATATGGTACGAGTATAGTCTTTGCCTTGTGACTTAGTCGTAGGCTTTTTTGAAGTCAACGAATAGTTGGTGAACCGTCTCTCCGTATTCCCACTTCTTTTCCAGTAGTTGCCTTATTGAACATTTGGTCGCTCGTTGGCCGGTTCCGCATTGGTAGTCTCTCAATATTTCTTCTGCGTACGGTGTCAGTGTGGCGACTCTAACAGATACACACACAATTCACAAGCAAAATAGTGAAGAGCACCGAACGAAAAATCGAATAAGAAAATACATCAGAGCCGTATACCAAGCGATAACATAACAATTCACATCAGTGGAGTATAGTCGAGTTTAAAAATCAAATTCAAAAATCGGCCAGTAGCCTGATGGGTAACGCTTAGGTACAATTTTTGGTGATTCAAACTGTCATAGCGTCAGTTCGAATCACACGTTCTTCTTCACTATTATTTCAAACGCTATATGAGTATGACATTTGTTAATATTTTGTATATGGTTGGGAGCAACGATATTCCTCTGTAGTTTTCGTTGTCATATCTGTCGCCTTTTTTGAAAATGGGTACAACTATTGAGGTTTTCCATTCTTCCGGAGTGACTTCCTTATCCCATATTGTTTTGACGAGTTAGTGGATCTTTCGAGGGGTTGCCTCTCCTCCATGCTTCACAAGCTCTGCCGGTATGCAGTCGACTCCGGGAGACTTGTTGTTTTTCAATCGGTTTATTGCGTCTACAACGTCGTCGAGAGAGGGCTCTAGTATCTGAGGCTCGGCTGTATGTACGTTTGCTGCGTTTATTTGTGGTTGATGGGTGCGCACATTGAGCAAGTTTTCAAAGTACTGCTTCCATCTTGTCACGATATTTTTTGTTTCTGTCACCAGACAGTCGTTTGTGTCTCAGATTATTTTGGCTCTCCCTCGGTAGCCATTTCTAATTGAATTTATGCCGGTATACATACCTCTGATGTTCTTTGCTCTGACATTTGTTAGGATTTTTGCGATCCGAGTCTTCTTCCATTCGCGTTTTTTGCGTTTGAAAAGTCTCGCTGTCTCGTTCCGGATTGTCGCGTATCTTCCTACGTTGACTTCATCATATCCTTCTAAGTGGATCAGTCTGAGGGGTTTACGTTGTTCGATCTTTGTCCTGCACTCATCGTCAAACCAAGGTTTGGACTTATTTGTTTTCTTAAATCCTAATACTTTTTGGGCTATTTGTTTGATTGTGTCTCTGATCGATGTCCATTTAGTTCCCAGATTATTGGTTTCCTCTTCCTCACTACTCCCATTCTCTAGGATGCTAAATCTATTCGTTAGTTCCTCTTGATATTCAACCCTTTTGCGCAGGTCTTTTAGTTTATCAATGTCGAACGTTTTGCTCGTCTCCCGTGATTGCCCATGTGGGTTTGCTGCGAGACGACTTCTAATTTTGCCCATCGGTGATCGGAGTCGCAATCTGCTCCTCTATATGATCTTACGTCAAGAATATTTGAGTGGTTTCTTTTGTCTATAAGGAAGTGGTCTATTTGGTTACCCGTTACGCCGTCGGGTTATAACCATGTGGCTTTGTGGATTTGCTTGTGCTTGAACATTGTGCTTTTCGCTACCAGTTCTTTTGACGCTGCGAACGTGATAATTCGAATTCCATTATCATTTGAAACGTCGTGTAGGCTTTCTTTACCTATAGTTGGTTGGAAGATGTCTTCCTTTTCAATTTTCGCATTGAGGTCCCTGAGAAGGATTTTAACATCGAATGATGAGATCCCAGCAAATACTTCCTCTAGGGTCTCGTAGAACGTACTGCTCTGATTCGACCCGGTGTCAGAAAGGCGCCGTTATAATACAGCCGGTATACCCCTGGCTGCAAACCATCCAATGGACACGGTGACGCGTAACACCCTGGATTAGGGGTGGTAGATCCTTGTGTGTTACTCCTCGCTAGCCTGTCTGACATGGGTGACCCTACTGGAAGCGTATGCTTCCGTCAGCATAGCCTGAGTGATCCATTGTAGTTTAAGCCCTCGCACCACGTCAAGGTTTCAACCAAGCGGGGGGAACAACTTACCCACTCAACTCAATAATTTCCTACAGTTCAGGATTGGTGACCTTGATCATTGAAATTAACACACATTGGATCTGTAAGAATCAATAACAAACCCTCACGGATACCATAAAAAAAATACATTAAAAAAAACCACAAAATCAAGGTAGGCACATAGAAAATGTTCAGTAATCAGATCGTTGTAGTCAGGCAGTCAGGCAAATTTATTTTCGATAATATTTTATGCGTATACAACTTGTTTTTTTTTGTTCGGTATTTGGAATAAATTAAATTTATAAAATGGCTACTGAAGAAGCTGCACAGGCTGCACAAGTTCCACCCGAGTTGATCAGACTTTTCGTGGCACCGGAACCACAGTCAACTGAGTTTCATGAAGTTACACCAGCTCAGCTTGACCAATATTTACAAGAATCCAAATCCAAAAAAAGCGGCACTCGTAGGAGAAATCGGTATCACCATTTAGCCGTCGTCGCTAGGATCGAAAACGATACCACAGAAGAGGAACTACAACGATTGATCCAAAGCGAAGTTCGAACACTTCTTGTCCAGATGTGGTCCAACACCCCAACCGAACTCGATGAGATCTTTAAAAAAATTAACAGCACCCTTGAAAAACATTACTTTGAAAATACATTCCGGCTTCCAATTAACGTGGCAATGGAAATTAGTGCCGAACTTCTAATAATCGGTCGGATGAGAAATAATGCAAAAATACATTTGGAGGAAGGGCACATATTGGTCTTGACAACAAATGAAGATTATAAATATTGCGGTTTCAAGGAAATTGTATTCGTAATCAATTTATGGCGTTATATGTCTGTGCTCAAGCTAGGTGATATTGTGCGAATCAATGGAGGACAAATTGTCGGCAAGGTCGTGAAATGTGGGTGTATGCGTCCGACCACGATTGCAATAACGAAGCCTGGAATCCTCTCATCTTATCTGAGTGTAGAAATACCATATTACATAGAAGCCAAACAACTAGAGGAGAAGGATATAGAAGTTATAAATCAAGCTATTAATTTCGGCATAGGGGTCTTGGTACTACCAAAACTCAGAGGCATCGATTATTTAAATGCCGTTCGAGCGTATGTTGACCCGAATATCATTATTGTGGGATCAATTAATCTAGACTACATCGATAGTAAATTTATTGATTTATCGGACCATCTCATGGTGCTAGACGCTGTATGGATTGAAGACTTGTTTGCGATGAACAAAGAAAGGCGTATTTCGACTTTGATAACCCGATGCGACGCTTTAGAAAAACCTATCATTGGAACAATACCCTTAAAGACTTGCAATGATTTCAAGAGGCTTGAGAATAATCACAGAGTGAAACAACTCGATTGCCTACTGATTGAAAAGAGTCCACTTCGTAATAAATTCCCATTGATAGCAAAGAAATTACTACCAGTGTGTAGGAGACAAATCGATGTTCCGCCTTTGGAGTGTGTGTCATGCAAAGAAGGAATTGTAAACTTCGTATTACGGACTATCTATACGGTCCCTTGTCAAGCTATTTTGGTCAGCAATAATTGCCAGAAGGCGGCATTAGCATTTTCTGTCCCGTCCATTTATTGTCCAGTTATAGTCGTAGTGCCGTCTGATGAAAAGGCGCGTACCCTCAATTTGTACCGAAACATCATGACTGTAGTGAATCAAAATGACGAAGTTGCTTTAGAGTTTGGTATCGCATTTGGTCGTCGACATGGAATTCTGACAACTGGAGATTTCATTATAGCTGTAAGCGACTCATTAGATGAATCTGGCCAAGTGATGGTGAACCTTCGAGCCTACTACATACCTCCCATAACAGAAGAATTGTGATTCAATTTCACATTTGTAACAAATTTACCTTTCTTTCTGCCTTTCCCATTATTTTGATCATCTATATCACTGTCTGAAGATATCTCCTCCAATGATACGTGTTCTAGAAGATTTATTGAAATTCACGAATATTAAAATACGCAACAATAAAATGAGAGGAAATACCTCGAATACTAATCACATCTTCATCGCTCGAAGATTCTGTATCTGTCGGACACCGCGTATTGTTAATAATGGACAGCAATCGTTTTTCTGATATGCCAAGGATTTCATTTAAACACTGTTCTTGAAGGTATTCCATGGGTCGCTTCTGGAAATAGAAATTGTTAGTGAGGCTATCGTCTCGAGTATAACAGAGTAAATTCGATACCTTCAAGAAATCTGGTGCCAGGTTTTTGATAGTCTTTGGTTTGAGAGAGAAGAATATTTGACGAATCAGCTCAATCCGGTCGTCCATATAATGTTCCATTGGATGCAGAACATTTGCACCATCTTTTTCTACTTTCATCGGCTTTGGTACCTTCGAAGGTTTTTGTTTCTTTTTGTGTTTTGTGGAATCCATAATGTTTGTCTAAATGCACGAACTAATATCGTATAGTGACATTAAATCTCGCATCTCAGCTGATGAATTCACCGGCGCAACACAGAATTACGGGATACGATATTAGAGTTCCATGGCAGTGACAGACCCAATATTGATATTCCGATATAGTTCTGTGTTTACATGTCGGTGGTAGTTTATATAGTGGCTTAAGACGCAATCAATAATTAAATGGAGAGATAATAATAGAAACATCAAATTCGTATCTACATTATGGGTAGAATCTAGAGTTGTTGACCGCATTATTTTCTTGCGAGGACGTGTGAGCACAGATGTGCACCTTCGCGAAATCACTCGCGAAATATTTAAAAACTTAAAAACAAAAAAATATATAATAATAATAGAAGAATGGCGGAAACAAATGTGTGTCATGTGAAAACTGGTTCACAGATACATCACCACGATGAAAAAACGAAAAAAAAACGTGAAACCAGGGAATTTGGCGTTGATTTGTGTAACATTCGCGGCTTGAGATGTAATTTCTCTTCTGTGCCTGCCTACGTTTCTAACCAGAAACCAACTATCCTTGCACTTAGCAAAACCCAGGTAATTACTAATACAGATATTTCCGATTTTAATCTACCTGGATATAACTTAGTGCCTCTGTTCTTTCCACGTCGTGGTATAGCCACATACCTACGAAATGATATAGCTTATCAGCTTCTCCCACAATATGGGCTCTGTTCCAACCCAGAATTTCATTTCTCTTGGTTAAAGCTTCACGTTCGTAAGCATATCATACAGTACTGCTTTCTTTATAGAAGCTCAAACTTGGATAGAAATGCATCCTTTGACGAATTTGATTCTATCGATAGGATCTTGACCCTATATCCGCACACTGACATCGTTATTGCGGGTGATTTTAATGTGCATAACTCTCAGTGGCTTCGTCACTCCGGGCACACAACATCTGAAGGTCAATATGTCCAGCTCTTTGCTGATTCAAATAGTTTAACTCAACTTGTCAATGAGCCAACACGGGTACCAAATATAGATAGTCATGTCGCCAGCACACTGGACCTGTTTTTCACCACCCACCCAAACAAATACACAATTGGAGTTTCTTCGCCCGTGGGCACTTCAGACCACTGTGTCGTGTCAGCTAAATATCTTCTAACCAACAGTAACGTTAATGAGAAAGCTCGGAGGTTAAATTGGTTGTTATTTTTCTTCAATAACGATGTTGGCTATATAGCGGACGTATTAACAGACCTGATTCTACTTGGCATGCGGACCTTTATTCCACACAGTAAAGAGTATCAAACCCCAAAGAAATATGTGGTTCAATTCCGGGTGCAGAGAAGCCATTAAGGCTGAAGAGTTGAGTTTCCGATTGTATAAATCAAACAATACTGAGGAAAACCGAAGAAGATTTAGGAGAGCTAATGCGTACATCCAATGCGCCTAGTTCTTGCATGACCAGAGAGTGAGACAAAAAATACTACACTCTCCCACAGGTAGTAGAAACTTCTGGGCATTGGTGAAAAACATTCAAAACTCGGTCTCCTCATCCATTCTTTCGCTAATAGTAGATGACAGACCAGTCACCAGTGCAATAGCGAAAGCGAATCTACTTACTGCACATTTTGCGGCCAACTTAATGCTGCCTGATACCACATCAGTTCCACCTCAACTTGAGCGTAAGCAGCACACCATGAGCCAGATTCACTTCCGAACGCGTACTGTAGCCCGCGCACTCAAAGAGCTAAACGCAAACAAATCCGCTGATCCGGATGGCATTTCCCTAATCCTCTTGAAGGGATGTTCCTTTTCACTCGCTAAACCACTGCGGAAACTCTTCCATTTGTCTTATTCTACTAGCCGTTTCCCAAATAGATGGAAGTGAACGAACATTCTGCTAATTCCCAAAAAGAGTGACAAATCGTCCCTCTCTTCTTATAGATCCATAGCACTAACTTCTACCAGGTGTACCGGTGTGAAGTGAGCGTCAAGATACAAATGTATCAATAGAGAACGTTTGTTGTGAACGAGCGCTTATATTTTTTTTATTTGGTTGCTATGACATCTGTCAAACATATTTAGTATGCAATGTCATTGAACAAACAACATCTTTTTTTTTTAATCCTGTCGAATTTTGTACCAGAAAATGATGATTTGCGGAAAGCATTAATTTTTTGTTTTCATTTAACTAAAAGTAGAATCAGCGTCGCATCGAATGCTTGTCAGGGCTTATGGTGATCATGCTCTATCGGAAGCAACATGCAAAAGATGGCTTAAGCGGTTCAGAGATAATGATTTTGATGTGCGAAATGAAGAACGTGGAAGACCACCAAAAAAGTTTGAAGACGCCGAATTGCAAACAATATTGGATCAATATGACACTTTAAGTCAAAAACAAATGGCACAGATGTTAAATGTTGCACAACAAACAATTTCTGACCGTTTAAAAGCTATGGGAAAGATCCAAAAGTATGGAAACTGGGTGCCACATGAATTGAATGACAGGCAGATGGAAAAGCGAAACACCACATGTGAAACGTTGCTTCTACGACACGAAAGGAAGTCAGTATTGCATCGAATTGTGACTGATGATGAAAAATGGTTTATTTTAAAAATCCTAAACGCAAAAAATCTTGGGTACATCTAGGAGAAGTGTCAACGTCGACTGCAAAGCCTGATCGGTTCGGAAAAAAGACAATGTTCTGTGTTTGATGGGACCAGAGAGGGTGGTGTATCATGAACTTCTAAAACCTGGCGAACTATTGATGCGCAACGCTACCGGCAGCAAATGATCAATTTGAACCATGTATAGGTCGAAAAACGACCAGAATGGGCCACAAGATACGGAAAGGTAATTTTGTTGCATGATAATGCACCGAGTCATACAGCAAAGCCCGTCAAAGAAACATTAAAAGCTCTCGGCTGGGGAGTGTTACGCCACCCGCCGTACTCACCAGACTTGGCTCCCTTCGACTACCATTTGTTTTCATCGATGGGACACGCATGGGCTGAGCAGCATTTCAATTCCTACGAAGAAGTCGAAAATTGGGTCTCCGAATGGTTTGCCTCAAAAAACGACCGGTTTTATTGGCGTGGTATTTACAAATTGCCAGAAAGGTGGTCGAAATGTGTAGAAAGCGATGGCCAATACTTCGATTAAAATGTTTTTTACTTTCGCAAAAAAAAAAAACGCTCACTTGAAACCGGTACACCTGGTATACTCTCGAAGGTAATGGAATCACTTATCAACCGTCAACTTTCGAAATATCTAAAATATCAATGACCTCTTCAATGACCGCCAATACGGCTTTCGTAGAAACAGGTCCACAGGAGATCTAATGGCGTACCCTACCGAAAAGTGGAGCCGTTCCATCCACTATGTCGGTGAAAGCAAGGTAGTCCCGTTGGATATTTCAAAAGCCTTCGACAGAGTTTGCCATTCAGCCGTTTTGTCAAAATTGCATTCATATGGAGTGGACAATTCCCTGATCCAATGGATAAGAGACTATCTTTCTGGCCGTTCAATTCAAGTGATTGATGGTGTCAAATCTGTCACAGTAAATTAATGCAGGTGTTCCTCAGGGTTCGGTGCTCTCACCCACTCTCTTCCTGATCTCTACAAATGATCTCTTATAAATTACTCATAACCCAGTTCACTCGTTTGCTGATGATAACACGTTGAGTTTCTCATACTGATCCAACACTCCCGTCCAAAGTCTTCGAACGTCAATATCAACCGGCAACTTGTGCTTGATACATTGAATTCCGACCTCAACAAGATATATCAATGGGTATTATCTAACCGAGTAGAATTCAATGCTTTAAAAACTCAGTGTTGCCTCTTGTCGTCGGCGAACCCCGAAGTAAATATACTGTGGATGAACGGCACTTCCATCGACCAAGCCAAGGAACTATCAATCCTCAGCACTCGAATTAATTAGACTCTCAATTGGAATGACCACATATTTGAAGCTGTGAAATATGCAGCCAAATGTATGAGGTTCCTTAAGAGATGCAAAAGATATTTCACTCCATCCAACCTGGCCACTATTTACAAGGCGTATATTCGTCCAAAAATGGAGTTCAACTCCCATATTTGGTTAGGCGCATCCAAAATTGCACTACGCGTCCTCGACAGGATGCAAAAACGAGCAGTGAAACTTATTAGGGACTCAGCTGTAAGTCGATCAATTCCGTCGTTAGAACACAGGCGCAACGTATCATGCCTATCTCCTTTCTATAGGTATTACCGCGGTCGGTCGTTGCTCAACTGAACTTGCTGAAATTGTTTCGCCCCTTCAGACATTTTCCCGTGATACGAGTACCCGTCAATCTGTGAATGCGCATCAGTTCACGTTGAAAATGGACTTTAGGCGCACAAATAAACATAGAGAGTAATTCTTTAGCCAAACCACACGAATGTGGAATGTTCTGCCTGATCATATGTTTCCTGGTCGTTATGATATCCAGACATTCAAAACCAATATACATCGACACCTCCTTTCCTTATCCACCTCCTCTCCATCCGCTCAAACTGTGCTCTGACATATAAGGGTACTTCAAAATTCCCGTTTGTGTGCGCGTTTGTGTGAAAAAAAAAACAAAAAAAGCAGACTGCTAACAAAACTAAAACAATTATACAGACTGTTTACTGACAGACACGAGTTCTACAGCTTTGCGAGTCATTATTACATTGCTTATTTCGCTCTCTTTGATTTTTTTCTTGCCGCTTTTAATGTCGGTTTGGTGCAAGAAGAGCGTTTTAATAGACTTATTTTGCCTTTTGATATCCTACTCTTTGTTTTTATACCCTCTTCACTGCTCATGTCGGAGCCGGTGGTACACACACGTTGTAGTGCTCTGAAAAGCCCTACCATCTCCTTCCCCCACACATACATCCAAACCCCATAATCATCCAACTAATCCAGAAAGACATTATCCCAATCCAGCAAAATTCCTAGTAAACGAATCAAATATTCGTTTATCATTTATATACATCAATTTCCTATGATCTTCAAACAAAAGCAAACATATGGTAAATTGAACCACATGTTCAATTTCCATACTCACGCTCATGTGTCCAAGAATTCGCCTAACCGAATTCTTATCTCAAAAAATAAACACTTGACTTCAGCCAAAGTATCTAAATGGATATTTTGCTTTGGATTCGATCTCTTCGAGATACAAAATCTCGATTTGGTTTCATTTATAAGGGTGATGAATTTCACATTCGAGGTCATTCATTCGATACACAGATCTCGTGCAGTGCGGACGAGAATTACAGTACGCAAACGTGCTTACACGTAAAAAGTGTATTACTAAATTATCAATTTGTGTAGTTTAAACACCAGAAAAAAAAAAATCTTAACAGCAGGTAAGCTGTTACTTACTGACAAAACCGATGAAAGGCGATAACCCTGAGTCTGATTGCATCCCTGTCGGAGACACACGCGTTCGGTTCGTCGCGTCTTAATCTTACTCCACGGTCGGTCCATCCTTACCAGTCGGCTGAGTGTAACAAGTTTCGGTTCTCAAACCTAATTGCACTAATCAGTCCCTAAGAAACAATAGTTCTCGTGATTGACTTTTTTGTAGAGGCAAATCTAAATACACTTATCAGTGTCTAAGGTTTAATAGTTTTAGAGGTTGCCATTTTTGTAAAAGAACGAGCCGATTGGTACTAACTTTCATACCAGTGTAAGGGAATTAGAAACGCTGACAATACAAATTAAAAGACCAACAATTTTATTAAAGATAACCCGTTGAATACAACCAACCCCTGTGTTTTATTTTATCTTTTGTTGTTTCTGGGTGCACAGTTGTCCGGTGGAACTTGGGCAGTGAAATACGTGGTGTTTTTAGCGAACCCCGCGCCCTTGCCGGCGCCACGACTAGAAATCCGCCACAGGTCTACCTGATTTCACTTTTAAGACCGTTCCGTTGAGAGATTTGTTAACTATTGTTTGTCGGTTGTCGACAAGTCTTTACCGGGTGGCGGTCAATTTGGTACCGGTTGCAAACGTTTTTGTAACGAAATTCAGTCTGCTAACCTCTTTAGGATTAGAGCGCTGTTGTTTAAAACCCTTATTTTTAACTGCCTTCTTCGTGGTATCAATCGCCTGGTTGCACGCGCGGGTGATTCTAACAAAATTCGTTTTGTTAACCTCAGTGGGATTGGAGCGCCACTGCTTAAAAGCTATAATTTTTGTTGCTCTAATCTGTTCGCATGTTTTATCAAACCAAGACTTATCAGATGAGTTTCGTTTGTTGGAATGTGGAATGTGAAGTTCCATACCGAGTAGAATAATTTCAGTGATCGACTATGAGCAGGCGCTAATATTGGAATTCACAAAGCCAACTTCTGAGTCTGAAAAGGAGGCGTAGAAACCCCACAAACCGCCCAAATCAGTAGCCCCTGTTTTTCCATTCTATGAGTTGTGTAATCACTTAGGAATTCAAACGACTAAAAAACTAAGAACCTATAGCTTAATTGATTGGTATTACCTCGGCAGACAGGGCATGGGCATCCCCCACCTATTCTATGCTGTACTAACTCTGCTAGATCACTTGACGAAATCATTCTTTGAGTCATCTGTCGATAACACTCCACACCCCACCGCATCAATACTTCAAATCTTGTGAATTCAACAGATTTTGATTTCCTTCATGATTAACCTGACATAGATCTATGGACACAATCGCATCGATCATTTTCAACAAAGATATTTCCTTATTTTTTGCTCAGAACTACTGTAGGGGATTGGTGTTGTCTTATAGGCCTGTTCACTCTTGGTACCTTAAGTCTTCCGTTTAATCAATAATGGAAACACCTTTTACCCACTAACATTACCCATTTATTTATTTAAACAACAATGGTGTAAACTAAACAAACAAACAAAAAGAACTCACAATGCTTCTTTTCTACTTAAAGAACTAAGGAGACTCCGTTGTTCGACTGGTTCTCCACTCACAACATTTAGTTTAAAGTTAATAATTAATCGAAATGATTTAGACTGCAAAGAATATGTTAACCAGGATCACTGATGTACGATTTAGTTTAAAGTCAATACTTAATGGAAATGATTTAAACTGCAACGAATTTCTTATCCAGGATCACTGATGTATGATTTAGTTTAACGTCAATAATTAATGAAAATGATTTAAACTGCAACGAATATGTTATCCAGGATCACTGATGTATAATTTAGTTTAAAGTTAATAATTAATGGAACTAGTGTACACGGCAAAGACTTCACAATATATTGGGTTTAGCAGACACAATCGAAATAACACACCGTTAGCTTTTAAATTGGAACTATTGAAATGATAACTTTGGTTGCACTTCCACAGGTAGCTGGTCTCCGACTGACCTCAAATATCGACTGAAGCGACAGAATACCAAAAATCCCAACCATCGCTTCGGCGACCATATAAGGGATGATTCCCATTTATCGCTTGAGGATGTGCACTCACACAGATGCATTTACCTCGTACGCTCATGGCTAGTATCCATGAGCATGCGAACCGTGGACATTGAAATTCCTTATAAGGAAATGTTTATCCGATCAGCACTGTGTGGGACATTCATGCTGATCGGGAGCGCGTTGCTGGCGTCCTCTCATATGACTTGCCATGCACGTGTGTGGGAAAAATTCTTTCCTCCTGTGTGCATGGAGAACGTCAAGGGCTTATGTCGGTTACGTAATGTTGTATCGAGTTGTATTTCAGGGGCATTTCACTAGTGCCAATGAATTCGCTTGTCGATCGGGTGACCGATCGATGTGGACAAAGGCGACAATAAAAAGGAAAAAATATCTCCTGTGGTCTGGGGCAGACACATTAGGAGGTATTTCTTTGATACTGTTTGGGCAATGTTGGTTGCTCTATGTTCAACCAAATTGCCTTTAAGGAACATTGGTGCGTTTCGTCCAACTATACCCTTGTGGTGAATGTCCGTTGTTGCTGATGTATTTTACATCATTGAAAATTGTAGGTTTACCGAATTTCAGGTATTGCGGTACTAACCATAGAAAGGTAAGTAAATGCTTTCCAGGTTTTTAAGCTTTCTGTAATGCCCTAGGGAAGGTTAGGTGTTGTACCTAGAAAAGGCGAGCGGTGGCGTTATTAAAACCGCAACCGTACCCCCCCCCCCCCCCCCCCCCCCAGTGACGTAGTCACGATAAAAAGGTAGGGTAAGGTTCGCTCTGTTAGCAATGTGCGCAGAAAAAGAAAAGAGAACGAAACATTACACTGTACTATGTACAATTAAAAATAATGGGCAATGGACCCGTTTACGCCGCGGTGGTGCCAACAAGGGCAGAAGGTGTGCGGTACGGTCCATTGTGGTATTTGGGTTCTTATGGGCTGATCCGTCTGTATTTTCCAATTAGTCGGATCCCATGTGGCTTCCTGACATTGGCTTCTCAAGGTGTCAGGAGGTGTGGATAGAGGCTCGCTGGCATTGGTACTCCAATGTGCCAGGAGGTGTGTTAGAGATCGCTGACATTGGTTCTCCAAAGTGCCAGGATCTGGGGAATTAAAGATCGCTGGCATTGGTTCTCCAATGTGCCAGGATGTGAGCTGGAGGTCTCGCTGCCCGCTATACATTTAAACGGGCTGTCTGAATTTGCGCCCCGCGGCTGGACTCGAGAGCGGCTTCGCGTAAGGGGACCGTCATATTTGTTCGGTACCCCCCCCCCCCCCCCGCCCGCGCAGTCACCAACGGTTGTTTTATTGCAGGCGCGGGGTGTGCGGTGACCCTTGGGCAACTCCCCTCCGCTAAACACGCTTTCACTCTCTCCACACTGGTTGTAACTGCTTTCCTTCGAATTTCCAACACGTACACCCGCTCGCTGATTCGCTTTAGAATCTTGAACGGGCCCTCGTAAGGAGGGTCTAGTGGTTTCTTCACCTTATCCACCCTAACAAAAACATGCGTGCAACTGTGCAACGCGGGGTATACGAAAACTCTTTTAGTACCGTGTCTGGCCACCGGTTTTGCCCTGATTTTGCACATTAAATCGCGAAGGTAGCCCACGGTTTTTAGTTGGTCCGATGGAACCTCCCCATCCACAAACAGTTCGCCGGGCAACATGGGGCTTGTGCCGGAAGTCAGTTCCGCAGCGGATGCGTCCAGATCCTCCTTAATACATGTCCTCAATCCTAGGAGGACAGTGGGAAGGGCGTCAAACCACTGCGTGTCGTTGTGACACATTAGGGAGGCTTTCACTGACCTGTGCCCACGTTCTATCATCCCGTTGGATGAAGGGTGGTATGCGGTCGTACGATCTCGCTTACAGCCCAGTAAATTCGTAAGCTGTCTGAAGATCGTAGCCTCGAACTGCGGGCCTCGGTCTGATGTTATCGTTGCGGGTACGCCAAAACGCGTAACCCAAGTCGAGTAAAACGTTCTGGCGGCGCTCTCGGCGGTGACCACCCGCAGTGGCGTGGCCTCTGGGGACCGCGTGAAACGGTCCATCAGGGTAAGTATATAAGAGAACCCTCTTGATAGCGCCAGTGGGCATAGGCGACAACAAAAAGGAAGAAATATCTCCTGTGGTCTGTGGCAGACACATTAGAAGGTATTTCTTTGATGCTGTTTGGGCAATGTTGTGTTACGTACCAAAACCACCCCCCCAAACATTCATACCGGGCGAAGCCCCAATCAATTTCGGATCACATATAGTGAATCCCAGGCAGATTGATTAATGTACCAATCAGCTAAGAAAATATAACCATAGAGTCCAGACATACATCTGAGAACAATACTCAATGGCGACACCGTTTCCTTTAATCCATTCTAAGGATACGTTTCCTAAACGGAAAAAGAGCGGTGCATGTAAATAGGATTGCTGGACAACAATAGCATTAAGATGTACAAAATATCTTTGGCACCGTTGTCCATTAAAATGTAATTACCAAAAATGCCCCTGGTAAATACCAATCCTAAACATTACTAAAAAACCTAAGTAATGTTTAATGACCTATGGAAATTGTCGATCCTAGGAAAATTACCGAAGGATCAAACAAAAGATCGCTGGCTCACAATAGAGATCCGGATACAAAGGATTTTATGTGAGGTCGGCGAGAAAGCAAAAAACGAAAATAACACGTTGCTTTGAGTTAACGTGGAAAAAGGTTTTCTTCCGATCTTCCGAGAACGGTCCAGTAACGTGTGTGAGTTCGTGTACGAGCAGAACGTTAGAAAAAGAATTGGTGATGTCGTCTCGCTAATTTCGTGTTATGAGTGTTCTCTTAAGTAATTAACTTTCTGTGGTATTTTTGTTTGGTGTCAAGTTTGAGTTTTAATAACAATTTATAAAAGTAACATAATATATTTTAAACAGTTAAAAGATTACTACAAATCAAGTTCGAGTTTTAATAACAATTTATAAAAGTAACATAATATATGTAGCGATCCCAAATCGCTACCCCTATCTAAATCCCCAATATCATCCATAATCCTAACGCAAATCCCAAATTTCATATTGAATCAATGAGCGATAAATCAAACCAAAAGTCAATTGTCGCACATTGATTCAATTCCACATAACACATCCAAATTCCATATTGAGTCACATGTACAACGAATTTAACCAAAAGTTAATTCATCATGCATTGACTCAATTCCTAAAAATCCTAACATCATGAAATGCTAAATTCAAAACGCATTTCATGATTCCCTTCCCAGAATATATCCAACAAAACCCTTTAAATAATTCCCAGAACAAAATTCCAATCGAAGCACTAAGTCATTGTGTGTGTTTCTTGGAATTTTGACAGTAAAATAGTTGACAAAAGTCAACTCCAAAATCTATAAAAGGAGAGCGCATTTTCAATTTCACGATCAGTCTCTTTTCGAAATCCAAACCTCTGGCCGTTCAACAACCAATTCCAAATCACCCTTGTACTTTTAAATATACACAAAGAATAAAGTTGTGTCGTTGTTTTAACTTGACCTTTTCGCGTCTTTCATTTTTACCGTCGACACTCCGGGCTCTTCTCCCAACCGTTCGGGAAAGCACGGCCTCGGAGCATTACAATATTTTAAATAGTTACAAGATTAGTAAAAATAAACTAAGTGCCAGAAAAGAAAAAGGTGTTTTATTTCCGATCTATGTCTGTGTGGTGTGCAAAGTGGGTAGAGTGACAAAGAGTCCCATGACAATCATATAACAGTTGGTTGCTCTGTGCAACCAAATTGCCTTTAAGGAACATTGGTTCGTTTCGTGCAACTATGCTCTTGTGGTAAAAGTCCGTTGTTGCCGATGTATTTTACATCATCGCAAATTGTAGGTTTAGCGAATTTCAGGTATTGCGGTAAGTAAATGCTTTCTAGGTTTTTATGGTTTCTGTAATGCCCTTGGGAAGGTTAGGTGTTGTACTTGGGAAAAGCGAACGGTGGCGTTATTAAAACCGCCACACTACCACTTTAATACGTCAAGACCGGCTAAGATAGCCCCACTACCCCTTTTGCGCGCACTTGATACACTAAATTCGCGTCGTGCAATGCATAGAAAATAATATCTCACTGCTTTATAACCTCAAAGTGTTTATAAATAATTTATTTCGATATAATAATGAACAATAAAATTGAACAATCTTTACTTCATATGCGCAATCATTTCTTGAGCCTTCTTTACGACATCTTCAATATCCCCGACCATATAAAAAGCAACCTCTGGGTAGTCATCAAGTTCTCCACTAAGAATCTTAACGAAACCTTCAATAGTCTTTTCTAAAGGAACAAGTTTTCCTGGTTTTCCTGTAAATACTTCGGCAACATTAAAAGGTTGCGATAGGAATCTTTGGGCCTTTCTGGCTCTTGCGACAGTCATCTTATCCTCTTCGGATAATTCATCCATACCAAGAATAGCGATTATATCCTGCTCAAAAAATAATTAAATGATTGTGTGAATTTAATTTCCAAACAGTTTGTATGGTGTATTACTTGTAAGGACTTGTAAGTCTGGAGTAGTTTCTGTGTACTTCTAGCTGTGACGTAATGATGCATTCCAATAATGTCTGGATCCAAAATTCTTGAGGATGAATCTAATGGATCTACTGATGGAAAAATACCCAGTTCGGCTATAGAGCGAGATAACACAGTAGTAGCATCTAAGTGAGCAAACGTAGTCGCTGGAGCTGGATCAGTAAGATCATCTGCTGGAACATACACTGCCTGTACGGAAGTAATAGATCCACGATTGGTACTTGCAATTCTTTCTTGCATTGCACCCATGTCTGTCCCTAATGTGGGTTGGTAGCCCACAGCTGATGGGATTCTTCCCAATAGAGCTGAGACTTCAGCACCGGCTTGAGTAAAACGGAATATGTTATCAATAAATAATAGCACGTCTTGACCCTCGAAATCTCTAAAATATTCTGCGATTGTTAGTCCTGTTAAAAGGACACGTGCTCTAGCTCCAGGTGGCTCATTCATTTGCCCATAAACAAGTGTTACTTTTGATGTGTCATCTTTTAAATTGATTACATTCGATTCTATCATTTCCATGTACAGATCATTGCCTTCACGTGTTCTTTCTCCGACGCCAGCGAAAACAGAAAAGCCTCCGTGCTTTTTGGCAACATTATTGATTAATTCCATAATCAAGACCGTTTTTCCGACTCCTGCCCCACCGAACAGGCCAATCTTACCACCTTTCACATATGGTGCCAAAAGGTCAATGACTTTAATACCAGTCTCAAGCATAACCGGGCTAACCTCGAGGTCTACTAGAGCAGGTGCCTCTGCATGGATGAACGAATAGTGATCAGTTTTTACTGGACCTCGATTGTCAATAGTTTCTCCAATGACATTCAGAATTCTTCCTAAAGTACCTCGTCCCACGGGTACTCTGATGGGAAAACCACTGTCAACGACCTGCATGCCCCTCACTAGACCGTCAGTGCTGTCCATAGCAATCGTGCGAGCTATGTTGTGTCCAATATGATGACATACCTGGGATATAAAGGGACGTGCCTAGACAGCTTGTATCATTTTTTACCCTGTACTTACCTCTAATATTAATTTATCTTTGCGATTAGTTTTTACTTCGATAGCATTCAGTATTTCTGGCAATTCCCCTTCAAAAAGCACGTCGACGACGGGTCCAATAACTGCACAAATCTAAAACAACTTAGCTCTCAAACAACTATATAACATGGGTGGAAACTAAAAGACTAACCTTTCCTTGACGAGCAGTCTTACTTCCTTCACTTGCTGGTGGATCTGGTTCCTTCGGTTGCTCAGTTTTTGGGGGCTCCCTTTCAGTCGGTGTGGTTTCTGAGTGTTCCTCACATTTCGATTCATGTTCTGAATCGTCTGTTTCCTTTTCTTTCGTTGATTTTGTCAGACTCAGAGCAGAGCGGAATATGCTTGCGAAGCTCTTCTGCTCCTTTTCTTTCTCCGAAGTTTCCATAGTATTTATAATTTCTTTAGGTGCCACTTCTGGACTTTGTTTAGGTGGCGTAGCATGGGAAGGCAGGGGAGTTTCAGGTCGTTCCCTTGCTGATGTAGGAACATCTTCTGGCAAATCTTTCCGATGCACACTCGAACTAGTCATAATTTTCATCACATTCTCTCGGAAAGATCTGTCGGGTTTTGACGATGGGACATTCTCATCTGAAGATTGTTTATCTTCTTTTTCTCTTTCCATAGTAGTGTCAGACGTTGATCTGAAAGGGGGCTGATGATATGTTGAACCATCTGTTCGCGATGGCGTTTCCTCTTTTTGTAGATTCTGATCTGAATCTTTCTCATGTGAAGTTTCTTCGCCGGAAATAAGACCAGTTAACGCTTTTACTAATTGGGCTTTGGAAATTGGACCAGGATACGTTGGGGAAGCGGCAAAATTTGAAATTATTTTATCCGAGTTATCATCTCCAGATCCATCATCACCGGGAACCACAGCCAATGCTCCGAATGGCGACTTTGGGAATGAATTTTTCGGGTCGGAAGAGTTTTGATCATCGCCCTCTCCACCTGAACTAGTGCCATCCAAGGATTTGGTTGGCTCTTCTTCGGAAATGCCAATCATTGATTGCGATAGTATATCATCTTTTGACGAAGTCTGGTCCTTTCCGACGTCCTCCGATGAAGTACTTGATTGTGGTTGACCGCCCGTGTAGTGAATAGGTTCTTGTGAAAAGAAAGACAAATCTTCCTCAGTTTTCAAGCTGTTCCAATCTTCAGTTGGCTCATTATTTCCTTTTACAGTGGCGTCTATTTTTCAATAGGAATAAGTTAAAAAACATCTTACGACTGATTCGAAAATTTAGAAAGGACGCTCTTAAGTAGGCAGCAGTACTTACCTAGTTCTTGTTTGACGATTGTAACGGGTGATAGTTTTTCCGCTGCAACTGTGACTGATGGTTTCTTTGCAGGTTCAGTTTTAATAGACGATGTATCCTTTGCCATTTCTTTATTTTCGACATCATCTGTCTGAATTTGAATTGAAAAGGGAAACTTGTGTTCAGTTACAGAAGCATCCTTTTCTGCCTGTGCTTTGCTTGCCGTAGGCTCCTTGGTTGATTTCACGTTCTCATTCAGATCATCTTGTTTTATATTAATTGAAAAGGGAAATTTATAGTCTACTGGACTTGTGGACGTAGCATCCATTTTATCCTGCGAGGTTTCCTCCTGTGGAAGCTTTTTATCCATAAATTGATTTTCTGCACCAATTTTCGAAAAAGCTTTTTCTAAAGGATGGGATCCTTTGACTTCACTACTAGTCGGAAAAGCTGAAACTTCAGCCGTTCCTTTTTCCAATCGGCTATCTGCAAACTTGGGTCCTGTGGTACGTTCAGATGGAAGACGGGAATCTTTTGATGGTAGATGACTAGGTTGGAGGATATTTTTCTGATCGAAATCGGTAGAAACTTTTTCCGCAGGAATAGCTAGAGATAAAGCACTATCTTTCTGTTTTGTGCGTTTTTTAGCTGGCTTTTCAATTAAAGGCTGAAATAAAGGAGTGTCTTTCTTCAGTTTTATATCTGCGTCTTCTTTCTTGGTTTTAGTCCCTACAAATGCAAGTTTTACGTCAGGACTCTTGGAAATATCTTTCTCTTTTTTCTCTTTCTCTATTATAGTTTGAGTTGCTTTCTTTTCATCATATTCCTTTTCAGCGGCTGATTTCAATGCTGTATATGGCTTCGCTGATTTCTTTATACTTTTATCTTTTAAGGTCTTGTCTGTTGCAGTTTTGGCAGAAAGGCCGCTCTTAGATGACGATGAAACAGTTTCTGTCAGTTTTTCGACTGATTTTAATGCTGTATATGGCTTTAGCGGCTTCGCTGGTTTCTTTCTACTTTCATCCTTTAAGCTCTTGTCTGTTGCAGTTTTGGCAGAAAGGGCGTCCTTAGATGACGATGAAACAGATTCTGTCAGTATTTCGGCTGATTTCAATGCTGTATATGGCTTTGCTGATTTCTTTATACTTTTATCTTTTAAGCTCTTGTCTGTTGCAGTTTTGGCAGAAAGGGCGTCCTTAGATGAAGATGAAACAGTTTCTGTCAGTTTTTCGACTGATTTCAATGCTGTATATGGCTTTAGCGGCTTCGCTGATTTCTTTCTACTTTCATCCTTTAAGCTCTTGTCTGTTGCAGTTTTGGCAGAAAGGGCGTCCTTAGATGACGATGAAACAGATTCTGTCAGTATTTCGGCAGATTTCAATGCTGTATATGGCTTTAGTGGCTTCCCTGGTTTCTTTCTAATTTCATCCTTTAGGCTCTTGCCTGTTGCAGTTTTGGCAGAAAGGGCGTCTTTAGGCGACGATGCAACAGCTGCTTGCAGTTTTTCGGTTGCTTTCGATGCTGTATATGTCTTTACGAGCTTTGCTGGTTTCTTTATACTTTCATCTTTTAAGCTCTTGTCTGTTGCAGTTTCGACAGAAAGGGTGTCCTTAGTTGACGATGGAACATCTTCTTTCAGTTTTTCGGCTTTTGATTTCAAAATTTGGGACAGTCTTTTTGGCAACGGCTTTCGCATCGATTCTAAGCAAACAAATCAAAAGCCATAAATTAAAATCGTTAAATGTTACATCGTGTGGGAAGAGCTATTATCCTTACCCGGGGTGGCTTTGCTAAGTACCATTGAATCGAGATCTGTATCCGTGAATCCACTGTAAGGACTAATTTCATCTACATTAAAAAAATTTAGAAATTGAAACTTAAAAAATAATAAGAGAAGTACTATATGTGTTTTTATACCTTCTTCGGACTTTTTGGATTTATAGCTATTATCTATTTTATCAGCAACGGATCCGTCTTTGTCATCTTTGTCATCTTTCTTGTCTTTAAGAATCATAGGAAGCGAAGATATGAATGTAACAAATCATAAAAAAAGCCAGCGTGTATAAAGAAAAGATGGGATTAAAAAGGAGAAAGAAGAGGAAGCGGGCAAAGCAATAACAATGGAAAAGAAAATGCGCACTAAAGAAAAAAAAAATGGCAATAAAAAACAAGTGATGATGATTATGGGTGAGAGAGAATGAAGCACGAGCACAGAAAGTAGGACAAAGGAGAGGATTAAAACAGGTGAAAATGAAAAAAATAAATAAAAACGGAGGTGTGTATTGTAGTGCTCCAGAAAGCCCTACCATTAACAAATGGTAATGCAGCAACACACTCAACAGCAGCTGCAACACCAGATATTTATACAGTCGTGTCTAATCCAAGGCGACAAATGAAAAGCCCCAACCCAAAATTAAAAATTGTTTACATTGTAAGAGACAAAGAGAGCCCCGCAACATAAAGAAAAAGAAAAAAAAGGGGCTTTCCTTTTTCTCAAGGGGGATACATAAAAAAACCACCATATTCATGAATTTTTTGTCATTATATAGATTTAAGATTATAGTTGTAAAGGAATTGCTATCCTAAATCTCTTAAATACTACTTGTAAAATATACCATAAATGTAATTATCTACCAAATAAAATTGAATTGAATTGAAATTCATGAATTAAAATTTTTTTCAAAAATAAAATTTTATTTCTCAAAAGGAATAATAATAAAAACCCCAAGTTAGGATACATATAGATAATTTAAATGGGGGAATAAGAAATTAAAAAAAAAAGTTTATACATGTATATACATGGGTGGGCTGAAAAGTTTCCGACCTCAACGTGTCTATCAGCACTCGTCAATAAAAGCTAGTGAATGTAGTTGTGCATCTTTTGATAGTTACTCACCAAAATTTCAGCCATTTTGGAAACGTAGTTTTTATTTGGCGGTCGTTTGAGTGAGTCGATGTGTGTTTTTGTAAAAATGGACAAAATTGAGTATCGAGCTGTCAATTTTTATTATTTTCTCTGCTAAGTAGAATTTGCATAAAGTAGTTTATGCAAATTAACTACTTGGCGAGTTGTTCTCCGTTTACAGGTAAAGAGGGGAAACGAAGGGGGATTGGTGGATTCTGGGGGGATCTGGACTCAAGGTCGGTCCGTAACACAGTTTAGGCGCAATAAATCCGATCAATTACTGTCGATTAAACTTGGATACACCATTATACCCCTGAAACAAATATACAGTCAAAACAGTGAACTGCAAAGGGGGAATCGGTTTCAAAAAAGGCAAAAACTGTTTTTTCGGTTGGCAACGTGTTTTCTGGGATAGTCACGGAGTTATCTTAATCGAATATCTTCAAAAAGGAAAAACCATCACAGGAGCATACTACGCATCATTACTTGACCAACTGAATGCAGAAATAGCGGAAAAACAGACACATTTGCAGAAAAAAAAATCCTGTTTCACCAAGACAGCGCGCCGTCTCACTCCACAGCAGTAGTCATGGCGAAAATTCCCGAATTACGGTTTGAACTGCTTGACCATCCGCCTTACTCACCAGATCTAGCCCCAAGCGACTTCTTTTTATTCCCTAATCTAAAAATTGCGCTCGGAAGAGAGAGATTTTCATCAAATGAGGAGGCAATCACCTTCGTGAACAGTTATTTTGCAGAGGAAAACCCCGAGTGATATTTGGGCGGGTTAGAGAGATGGGAGCACCGCTGGGAGAAGTCTGTAGAGTTACAAGGAGACAATGTAGAAAAATAAAAATACATTTTAGGAAAAAATGTCTTGCATCTTTGTTAGGTCGGAAACTTTTCAGCCCACCCACGTATATATATATATATATATATATATATATATATATATATATATAGCGGAGTTCCTACAGGTTGAACTGCATCTTTGATGCGCCAAATGCCTGAATGAGCATATCGTTGAGAAATATCCTATGGGCGAAGAACAACTCTCGTATAGAATTAAATTATCCTGTGTCCTTTGTAACAACACATATCACCCTGCTTTAGGGGTTCCCTAAACACCAACAACTAAAATCAAAGTTGGAAGCCACGAGTAAGAAAGTTGAAGAATAGAAACGAATGAAAACTCGTCCTTAGAACACTTTCGTGGCACCCAGTGTGTCATACGCGTAAATGGGAAGTGGTGTAAAGAATGCATCGATCGTAGATAAACCACGCAATAGCATAAAAAAATTGCTCCAGAGTCACAAACTGACATAACAGCAATCCTACTGTCCAATACAAGGGCAATTTCCTGCGTTTGATAAAAAATTTGAAAAGATCGAAAAAAAAAACGGACGGAACAAGTGGCTCCAACTAATATTATCTATTCGACCCTGTTTCCAGCTGACCCTGCACTCACAATGTTGACTTCGGCTGAGTTAACTCTTAATATTATTGCCGTGAATGTTTGAGCAATCTGATGGAAGCTGAACGCCCAGATGCGCTTTTGGCTAGCGAAACTAACCTAAACCAAAGGCACAAACAGGGCTACAAAAATCATAAAGTAATTAGACGAGATCGTCCAAACTCCACTCAAGGGGGCGGAGCCGCTGTTTTAGTTTAAAAAAAGTCTACAACACAAGGTTGTGTAGAGAGTTTTAGTGAGGCTAACACCCATTTATTGGGTAAATTCAAGCAACATAATTTCCTACAATTAAAGTATATACAACCTACAAACTAAAGAACGTAAAACTGACTTAAGTGGGCTTAACCTAAGATAACCAAGTTAATTTAAGTAGGCAGAAGTAGGGGCGGGATGAGGAAGCAGGTTATAGTAAAGTGTAAAAGCGCTGCTTAAGATTGGTGGTGGGAATGGTTTAGGAGGCAGTCCCTGAGAGTATGGCTAGAGAGGTCGAAGTCGAGCAAGGTGGAATTAGAGTTGACATTTCTCAGCATCCGCGAAAGGGGTTCGTTGAGGCCATAAGAGGTACGGTGAGGGGGGGGGGGGGGGGGACAATACAGGGCAACATCTCTGATTGCTTTCAACCCGGCGAAGGCCTCGACGATCCTTGTCCCTGTTCAATCCAAGTTGACATGCAGTCTCCACGTGACACCCCTGGCTAATTTGGCACCCGCCAAGTAGTGAACCAATGCATGCAGCGACATCCCGAGCAAGGTTGGCGTAAGGCTAATAACCTTGCCCAGAAACATGAATTATTATGGAAAATTTAACAAGCCTCGGATATGGACCGGATACACGACGACGATCACGGAAACGAAAAAAGCTAAACGATTTGAGAATTTTCTCATGGAACGTCCGCTCACTATACAGAGCTTGAGCTGCTAGCAGCTAGCCGATGCCTTGTCCGAAAATAAGGCTGACATAACAGCATTACAAGAAATAAGATGAACGAGGAGGGGTGTAATTCAAAGAAACGAGTATGACATTTATTACACCATCATCATCGGCACTACAACCGGGAGCCGGTCTTGGCCTTATTAAAATTTCCATAATGATTTGTTTTTTCCGGGCAAGGTCATTAGTCTTGCGCCAGAGGCTCCCTGAGGGACATTTATAGCAAAACACCACGTGCTTGGGGTAGGCTTTCTAGTCAGCCAAAAATTGAGGCCTAAAATGATCGGCTTTAATGCAATAAACGAAAGGCTATGCATTCTTTGCGTGTAAGGAAAGTTTAAGAATATAAGCCTCATAAATGTTCACGGACCTACAGAGGAGTCCCCTGACGACGAAAAGGAAGATTATACGAGAACGTCGTACGGGCTATTAATGCCTGCCAGGTTATAATGTGAAAATCGTTCTTGGTGATTTGAATACGAAAATAGGTCGGGGGCCGGTTTTCAGGGCACTACACAGGTTCCCATAGTTTGCATGAGAACACTAATGACAATGAACTAAAAGTCATCGAACTGGCAGCATCGGAAAACTTGGTCGTTGCAAGTACCAGGTTTCCGCGTAAAGATATCCATAAAGCCACCTGGGTATCACCTGATGGAGCCGCTTGCAACCAAATTGACCACGTGTTGATAGATCACCACCACTCATCGAGCCTGGTAATGGTAAAGATGTAGAACCGGGAATATAAGAGAAAAATAAAGAAAAAAGACGATGTAAGAAAAATAAATGAAATGAGTGCTCTACGTGTTATGTAAGAAAGTCGATGCAGGTTGGGAGAAAACTCATGTGAAAAAATTCCTTTTAAAAAGCGATGTCGACAAAGTAAACAAAGAAGAAAAACAAATGACCCAATACAGAAGTAGTGGAAGAAATAAGATAAGGTACCGGGGACAAAAAAAGTAAATAAAAAAATATGATAGAAACAGGGCCGACAATAAAAGATATAGACGAAAGTGTCGGAAAAATTGACATTCATCGACAAAGAAAAAGTCGGAAAGTGTAACCACTTATTAAGTCTACAAAACTAAACAAAAATATAATATCGACTTACCCAGCAACAGCGCTGATTGCCGAAAGTATCTTTCCGGATATTTTGTAACTTGGGCAATAGCTGGAATTCGGCACCGATATCGATCTAGAACAATAATTCGTTAATAGAATAACTTTCAGATTCACATAAACACTTACATAAATAATTAACTCTTTGACAAATAAACATTTTAAACAAGTTTCTTAAAAATATGTGGTAAACATGTATAATAATTGGCACACTATTGCTTGAGAAACTATTTGTATTTTTTTAATTTTAAAAACCCTCAAAAATAATTTTTTTTTTCGAATTGTAGCTTTTGATATTAACTAAAATGCTGTTTTATTCGACTGAATCGTTCACCCTTATTAATTTATTCTATGCATTACTCTGTGAACTTGATTGAATATAATTTTGTTAGTTAAAGGGTTTTTTTTTCTCATTATGCGTGCCAGTGTTTTTTTTATACTACTCTCATTAGAGTTTACTGTTCAAATTTTTTTTAACAATTATAAATAATATTGTTCTTGAAATATTCGCATTAGAAAGGAGCTATAGTGTACTTGTTCCATAACAAAATAAGTTTTGGTATGCGGTTATATGTGGCGTTGACATCCACTCATATCCTTAGGAATATACGAGTTCATTGTGGTGAACGAAGGGGGTAAATAATTCGAAATTTTACGGTAAATGGCGAGAGATCCCTACTCGTAATCTAGAGGAATTTTGTGAACAGTTGGAATATCGAGCCACCTTATAATAAACACACACAAAAAAATACAAGTTACGTAGTCAGTACAAATTCGACCATCGGCCACTGAAGACGAAAGTGTAGTCAAGTGAATTGAAGTGAGTACAATTATTAAACCAAACACTTGTTATATCTTTCCACACCACACACGCTTGCCACACCTATAAAATAAAACACTCTTTGTTTTTTTCGTCATTTAACTAAACTTTAATGTTACTATCTTGGTATTCATGTGAACAAAGACACTCTTTAGTTTCTTTTTTATTAAAACGCTCTTTAACAACTCAACAAATTATCCTTACTAATTTCACTAAAACGCTCTTCAACGATTCAACAAACTATCCGTTTTAATTTCACTAAAACGCTCTTCAACGACTCAACAAATTATCGGTTTTAATTTCACTAAAACGCTCTTCAACGACTCAACAAATTATCCGTTTTTATTCCCACTCAACCCCACGCACCACTTCAAGGTCGTCTCGGTCAAAATTCTAAAACCAACCAACTCCTTTTTTCCTTCGTCATCCCGAACGAAAACTTTTTCGTGCAGATCGAAGGATATGTCCTTTTATTTGCATGGCCCCTTTGCCAGCCGCCATTTCCTTTCTTTATCTATTCGGGCTTAGGATCAAAAGAGGAAACACAAAGGAACAATCAACAGAGGATCTTGCTATTCCACATTTACGATCCTCAATGCCGGTGGGCGATAAAACGAACGTGTGGTTCGTTTTATAGCGCAACTTGTTTGTTTTAACTTGGGAATGGAAAAGGATGTTGCCTGTGGTAAATGGTTTAGGTAAACAAACCTTTAAAGCATCATAAAATTGCAGTCGCGCATTCAACAACTTTACTGGGAAGTTGGTCATCTGGTCCGCAGATTTGGGTCCAGGGGATTTTGAGTGGATTTAGGTTAAATTCAATATGAGCAAATTGAACGCGCAGTTCAATTTGTTTGATATTGAATTGATATCGCGACATTTAATGTATGCGCGATTAATGGTGGAGACTAGCTCCAAAGAGGTAGGTCTTAAGTGGTGGAGGGCTTTCTAGGTAACACTCTGTGTATCGTGTACCAACGCACCGTAAGTGAAGATTGCTGAATAATGCTTAATTATCATAAATTATCATGGGGGAGCAAAGTCACTGATTGGTTTCAACCCAGCGAAGGCCAGGCGCCTGTTCAATCCAAGTTGACATGCAGTCTCCACGTGACACCCCTGGATAACTATTTTGATACCCGCCAAGTAGTGAACCATTGCATGCAGCGTGTTGCGGATTCACCCTTGACACAACGGGCGAATTCGCAATTAAATTCAAGATGTGGCATCACCTTAAACAATGTCAGCAATCAGCTGACATTTTGGCATTAATTCTTTTGGTTGTCAAATGACAACCACTTTTTCCGGTTTTTTTTTTTTTCTTCTTCGTTTGCTATTCAAGAGACACAGGTCGCAATAAGTTTGAATCGATAAAAAATCCAAATAATCGGTGAAATAAAGCAATATTTAAATAAAATAAACCAACCCGTTTTATTGTTGCAGTCTGGAGGAGGGATTCTTTCTGGGATTGTTGCACAATCGACCTAAGTATTCTTTTTCCCTTTCACAGCATTACTTTAAAATTGTTTCAGAACGACATCAATCAACATCCCCCAACACCATCGTGTTCCTGCCGCCACTATCCATCCCACACCAAATTAACAACTTTCTGTGTGTGGAAGGTGTGTTCCACGCTTGTTGGACACACAGCGACATCCTGAGAAAGGCTGGCGCAAGGCTAATAACCTTGCCCGGAAAAATTAATTATTACGGACAATTTAACAAGCCTCGGATATGGACCGGATACACGACCATGGCCACGGAAACGAAAATGGCTAAACGATTTGAGAATTTTCTCATGGAACGTCTGCTCACTATACAGAGCTCGAGCTGTACGGCAACTATCCGATGCCTTGACTGAATATAAGGCTGACATAACGACATTAAAAGAAATAGTATGGATGGCGAGTGGTGTTATTCAAAGAAACGAGTATGACATTTATTATAGCTGTCATCCAAAACACCATGTGCTCGGGGTGGGCTTTCTAGTCAACCAAAAACTGAAGCCTGCCATTATCGGTTTTAATGCAATAAACGAAAGGCTATGCACTCTTCGCGTGTGAAGCAAGTTTAAGAACATAAGCCTCATAAAGGTTCACGGACCTACAGAGGAGTCCTCTGACGAGGAAAAAGAACAATTCTACGAGAACGTCGAACGGGCTCCCAATGCCTGCCAAAATAGCATGTAAAAATCGTTCTTGGTGATTTGCATGCCTAAATTTGACGGACATTTCATGTCGTACAATCCAATAAGACAAATCAAGCTCGGTAGACTCCGGTGAACGGGACACCTAGCTCGATTGAGCGAAGAGGAGCCTGCCCGGAAAGTCCTTTGGGGCAGGATGTATGGAAGGAGACAGCGCGGCAGACCTTGTCTGCGATGGAGGGATGGCGTAGACCAGGACGCCCAGAGCCTGGGAGTGCCAAACTGAATGACATCGGCTCGAAATTGGGACCGGTGGGGACATTGTTAAATAAGGCCAAGACCAGATCCCGCTTGTAGCGCCAATGATGATAATGATGATGATGTAAGGTATCTGGATCTTAATAAACGCTAGGTGAGTTCAAGTGCAGGATACGGAGAAAGTAAATTGCGTCGATGCTCGTGCAGAGACAAACAGGTCACCCTTTTTTTTTAAATTTTAATGAACACAAACCTGAAAGACTATCACGTACACGGACGAAGAAAAAAAACGCCACAAAAATAAAAGGAAAGCGGCCCCAAAAAAGTGAAGAGGTGCGCAGGTTCCGGGTGCTGGAAGCTTGTACCGTACGCATACCATATGCAACTGAGGAACACCAACATAACCTCCTTATATCAGAGCTCGATACACTCTTTCGATGCTTACAATTGCACCTGAAAAAAAAAGTCTTATCCTAGGTGGTATGAACGCCAAGCAAAAAAATTGGGAAAATTGTTTATCTAATACCAGAGTGGTAGGTAGGGCCCCAAAGCCCAGCCGCCTGGAGAAATACCACCCCATTAAGCGATAGGCTTCGTGAAATGGTTGGGAGAAATCCTTGAGCATCTTTCGGAGCTTGGCTGATGGACCCGGTCGAAAAAAATAGCATCCAATGTTCGCCTTTCCTAGGAGAAGTGAAAAAAAAATAAAGAAGAAAACAATGTCATGAAGAATATAAACCTGACCTACTAGCAACGGAATATCCATCATTTTCTAAAGGTAGATCGTTCTTAGATATCTTGCTTATTGACTCACGACTGAGACTACTTAACACCAACAGACGAAACAGAAACTGTTTACAGTCAATTGAATAGGGCAGTGACCACTGTGCATTCACGGCAGTAATAAATCTTCGGAACGATATGGCAGATCTGGGTGAATTCGTGATACCGCAACCCTATAACTACGCGGCAATGCGATGGCCACGGTTCACCAGATCATTAACATGAGAACTTCGTTGGAATGACTTTAATCTGTCAATAAACAGTAACCTGACAAATGACGAAATCGACAAATACATTCAACAAATGGACGAAACTATAAAACGAACAATTGACAAAACAATTCTCAAAACAACAGATTACATAAACATCTACAGAAACACAACAATAAACGCACTTCACAGGAAAAAGAGCAGACTGCTAACAAAACTAAAACAATTACACAGACAGTTTACAGACAGACAAGTCCAGGAGAAAATATCACTGAAACCCTGATTAAAAAACCCCCAACAATTACTTAAAGCTAACTATGGATGACAAATTTGTATTGGAACAACAGAATTCGAGCTATAAAACAGAATAACCCGAAATAAATAAGATATTCAGGAGAAATAATCAAAACGAGATTTAGTGTCTTCAAATTCCACGTAGTGATGTAAACAAGGAGCTGCTAATCAACATTGGCATAGATAGAGAGAACGCGATCCTCAATAGTGAGTTTGTGGCGTTTCTAACAGATACACACAATATACAAACAAATAGTGAAGAACACTAAAAGAAAGTCGAATAAGAAAATGCAGCAGCCGTATACCAAGCAATAACATAGGAATTCCACATCAGTTGAGTGTACTTGAGTTTAGAAATCGAATTCGTACACGCGACAGTGGCCTGATGTGTTAAGCATTGGTTTAATTTTTTGTGATTCTAACCGTCATAGCGTCAGTTCGTATCACACGTTCTTCACTATCGTCGCAAAACGCTATGAGCTCTTCGTGATTAAAGATCCCTTGGAAAAGGTGAATGCTGTTGGAGCATTTTTTTTTTTTTTGGTTTCGGTAGGTAAGTGGAAATTTTCAAAAGATACCTCTGGACCGATCCAGAGGCATGTCGGGTTTTTACCAACTAAAACCACCTCCCGCCAGGCTCATAATCCCGTTGATCCCCGCGAAACTTTCTTTTAGATATTCCATCGCGAGGTCGGAGAAACTGTCCGTCTCATATGTCTCTCAGAAATCGTTCGTGCGGTCTCGAATCTCACGCACTCTGTGAGTACGTGTTCCGCATTTTCAATTTTGCCTTCGCAATACAAGCAATATGGGTGTTCACATGCTTATTCTTGTGCAAGTATTTCCATGTTTTCTTTTCACCCATGTTTCTATATCAGATATCATGGTGTGGGTCCATCTTCCTTTGGTGGAAGATTCCCACCTTCGTTCCCATTCTCTTAGGCTTGAGAGCTCTAATTGTGGCAGCATTTCCGACGATTCTCTTGGGAGACCTTATGCAATGCAGCGTTTTCTTTAGTCAGGTGGTGTCCTCCCGACCAAAATATTTATGGCATCTTCGGATACCGTTCCGAATGCACAGCATACTCTTAGTGATGCCAGCCTATGCGCTGAGTTCAGTCCTCTCATGTACGACTTATACTGTGCGGTTCCTGCCCATATGTGAGCTGCATACATTATAATGGAGGTGTTGACACTGGTTATGAGTTTCCTTATGTGAGGCCGGGGTCTTCCAACATGGGGTAGCAGTCCCGCCAAAACTTTGCATACTCTTGCCGTTTTTCCATTCGTTTTGCTCAGGGGTTCCTTAAGGCTCAACCTGTTGTCGGGTATAACACCAAGATATTTAATATAGGGACTGGATCTGATTATTTGTCCTTCTATTTCCAAATCAAGGTGTTCAACTTTCTTGCGGCTGCTTATTAAAACTGCCTCCTTCTTATGTGCAACTAGTTTCAGTCCGGCCATATCTAGCCAGCACTTAATGCTCTGGATTGCTTGGGAGCAAATATTTTCCAGGTCATCTAGATGCTTAGCTACGGCCACTAGTGCCAAATCATCTGTGTACCCAATGATTCTAACCCCCTCCGGTACATAGACCCTGAACACACCATCATACATCATATTCCATAACAGGGGACCTAATACAGATCCCTGAGGTACTCCCGCTGTTATTTTATATTGCTGTGGTCGCTCATCTGTGTCCTAGAGCAGTTTTCTATCCGATAGATAGTTTGCTAGTATACGCACCAAGTAGGGTGAGACTTAAAGATCGCGCAACGCTTCTAGAATCCGACTCAAGTTCACAGAGTTAAATGCCTTTTTAACATCTAACGTCACCACGGCGCAATCTTTTTTGTACCACCTAGCCAGCGTGCTCCAGCTATCGCATTGCGAGCGATATCGCACACCACAGATGGTGCTTTTCCGGTTGACTTACCTTTCCGGAACCCATACTGCGATTCAGAGAGCCCCGATGTCCCCTCAGTGGATTGTTCCAGGCGAGTGGCAATTATTCACTCAAGCAGTTTTCCTGTCGTGTCCAACATGCGCAGCGGGCGATAAGACGACGGCGCCTCTGGATTCTTGGCTCCTTTTGGTATAAGTACAAGCCGCTGTTTTTTCCATCGTTTGGGAAATTGTTCTGTTTGAAGGCAGGTCGTGAAGAGACTGCCGAGGACTTCCGGCTTTTTTGTTAAAGCAGTCTTCACTGCAGCGTTAGAGATACCATCCATTGCCGGGGACTTGTTTTTTTTTTGCCAACCCTTGTAGCCAAGAGCACCTCTTCGGTGGTCACGGGAGGTATCTCTTCTTCAGTGATACTCCACTCCTCTTGCACTCTCAAGGCCTCATCACACTGCGGGAAGAGGACAGCAACGATTCTTGCCATGTCAGTTTTACTTTTGTGCATTTGACTACTGTTGTTCTGTAGTTTTTTCATGACTATCCTGTAGGCGCTGCCCATGGGTTGTTATTTAATTCATCCCTTATGGAGCAGGAAGCGTCATATTTACTTTTGCGGATTATATTCCTCAACTCTTTCCGTTTGTTGACGAATTCCGCATGCAAGTGGGGATAGGTGTTACGGTTTCTTGCTCTTTGTTGCAAACGTCGTAACCTGTTGCACTCCGATCGCACATGGGCGATTTCTGAGTTCCACCAATACACTGGTTTGATAGCCCCTGGTGGTTGTCTTTTTCAACGCTTGACGTTTCTAACACTGTGGGAGTTGTCTTTCAGGAAATGTACAAGGTGAAATCACGACTTGAAAGACATAGCTCTACTAAATCACCTACACCTCCGAAATGAAGTTTCACTTCGGCAATCGGAAAATCCCGGTTTTACCGAATTCAGTGACGATAATCTGTCAATTGACATTAATGCCAATGGTAGGGCTAATAGCCTTTTAATTACGAGGGAAGGAATCCAGGGTAACTTCAACTCATTGATAAGCAAAAAGTCAGTGGGAATAGATCCAGTACCTAACATCGTACTCAAGAACCTGCCCCCAATGGAAATAGATATATACATGGTCCTGTTTAACAACGTGTTGAATAATGCATACTTTCCCGCGCGTTGGAAAACGGCAATTATACAGCCCATCCCAAAAAGGGACAAAGACTGTACAAACCCAATGAACATGTGTTGGATAAGTTTACTCCCAAGCATCAGTAAGGTATTTGAAAAGACTATTAACAAAGCTCTGCTAAAATGCGTAGACGACAGTAACATTATTCCGAATAACCAGTTTGGCTTTAAGATGGATCATGAAACTACACATGCCGCAGCTGAACTGGTCTCTGACATATAATGGAATAAATGTAGGAACCAATGCACAGGTGTCTGTCTGATCGACTTGGAAAAGCCTTTGATACCGTCTGAATCGAAGCATTATATTACAAACTGGTCAGACAAAGGCATATATAAGCCTATGCTATATGTACATGACCCTAATCAGGCTATTGATCATATATGGTTGCCTAGTATGGTTTAACATAAGTTCAAATTTGATCGAAAAGATTCGGATGTTGGAAAATCGGGCTATAAGAAGTATTATACAAATGATACTTTATATAATGAAGCCTACATAAATAGGGTGGATAATTTTATGATCAAATTAATCTGAGGACATATTCCGAGAGCAATAAGCTTGTCCAATGACCTAATTTTCGGGGCTTATTATTCAAATACTTTGTTGGTATGCGTCGCAACGGCTTTGTTCCACCAGAGGCGTTCCTTGATTTGGACACAAATGGGCTTATTCAGGAGGGATCCGGAATTCTGTTGATCTATCATGCAAATAGATCATCCCTAGACGGGCGATTGTGCTACGACCGGGAAGGCTCGCGCACCGAAAAAGAGCTCTTGAGCTTCAGTAGGGCTGCCTCCCACAGAAACCATCATCATCATCATCATCAGCACTACAACCGGGATCCGGTCTTGGCCTTATTTAGCAAGTCCTGAGGCTTGTTAAATTTTCCATAATTTGTTTTTTTCCGGGCAAGATCATTAGTCTTGCGCCAGAGGCTCCCCGACGGGGAACCGAACCCCGATCTCCCGCGTGACAGGTGGGTATACTAACCGCTATACTATCAAGGAGCTCCCACAGAAACCGGGAGGATAATATTGAACAGCACCAACAGCTCTGGTGGTTATTTGAATGGCAAATAAAGACCTGGGTACCAATGTCGGTAGATTAACTGTATCATCAGCCAACTTACACAGACTTAGCCTTTCTAGAATTAGGATAGTATAAGATTAAGCTTAATGCCCTTTAAGTAAAAATGTAGCTTAATGTCTTTTAAGTAAAAAAAAAAAAGAATGGCACAAAGTTTTTATAATATTTCTTTGTTGTACATATTCATAATTAAAGCCACAAACAAGTTGTGTCACCGAAAGGTAAACTACACAATAGTCATATAACGCATAGCTTAGAGCGTCTGCGTAGGACCAGTAAGTTATAATATAAGTTAATTAAGCAGGGATTTTAGCATTTTTGTCTAGCATATAATTTAGAATCTAAGACAAGAATGGAAATAAAAAAAGAAAAAAAAATCGATATCAAAGCATGAATCTAAACTATTCCCACGGGCAACCGTGGCAGCTGATCAAATATGACTAACTTACATGTGATTCAAAATTTTATTATAGTATTTAAGAAAAGAACAAAATTGAGATAACGATTAGTATTGCAAACAACGCCGCAACGCTGACTCAAAAACAAAAGTATCAAAAGGTAGTTTTTCAAATTAAAACAAAAAAATCTCAACATGTAACGCTCTTCCCTCAATTGCGAGGAAGCACAGCGACTGTGTAAAGGTAAATATACCGATCGGGCAAAGCCGAATACGGTAGGCAACAGAAAGCAAAACACTACTTCTACAGAAAATCAAAAAGAAATATGCATTGGAAGCGAAACCACAGACATGCCGGAGACGGCAAATCAACTGATAAATGTGGGTAAGCACTGCGATAATAATGCGAGGGCTGTTTGATAAGTAAGTGATTTTTTGAATTTCACGCACAGTAACTTTAAATGAGACTCTCCTCACATCAGCTACCAACTATAAACGGACTACTCTCAAAGGTTGAGGAAGCTGCGTTATTAAGTTTGTGTGTGACAGCTATTGAAAGCAGACAAACACGTGAATTTTTACCAAAATGGAAAAAAGTGAATTTCGTGTGCTGCTTAAACATAATCAAGCAAAATCCATAATTGGGCATTCTCCAGATTTAGCCCCCTGCGACTATTTCGTATTTCCAAGCCTGAAGAAATGGCTGGGCGGTAAGAGATATGGGTTGAATGATGAGGTCATCACAGAAAATAACGCCTATTTTGAGGGCCATGGGAAACCTATTATTTGGGAGGAAGAAAAAAATTGGAAAAACGCTAGACTCAATGTATCGAGCTAAAAGGAGATTATGTTGAGAGCTAAAATGCATATTTGTCGGAAAAAAATCTGCTATTCAAAAGGTCACAGACTTATCAAGCTGCCTTCGTAACAACGAACCATCCACAGCATCGATGATTACCATTAGTGATATAAAGCGAGTAGACCAGACTAGAGTAAAATCCAGACGGGAGTTAAGGACAGACGACCGTTAAGGCGCCAGTAAACGGTCTAGCAACATCGAAGGGGGGAAACCGGTTCCAGATATGAGAGGAACACAACATTCATCACAGAGCAACAAACGAAATGAACAACAGAGTCATCCCGGGTAAAAATGTTGGACTACCCTCTTCTTATGTATATGCAAACGTTAGAAAACTTATCGAATATTTAAAAAACAGAAGCCCAGAATTTAATTTTAAGGTAGTTTACATAACAATGATCAAATCTAAACTTTACGTCGATGAACCTCAAATGCAGGAGCATATTTTAAAAGAGCTCCAAGAAAACGCAGATGTGGAAGCCCACTTGTTCACCCTAAAGCAAAACAGAACGGTTAACGTAGTGTTCAGAAGTCTAACGGCGGACTTTGAACCGGAGGAAATCAAGGCAGAATTAAATGCCACAGTTCCTAATACCATGGAGGAAGTAAGAAGACTGGAAACTTTACGGTCCAAGAAACTAAGTATTCGCTTCGACCTCTTCGTAGTACGCCTCTCTGGGAGATTGCTACTAAAAAGTAAAATTCTCTTCCACATACCGGTGTCCTGGAAAAAACCTGTTACGTAGTACCTCCCCCACCACCTTTGTCCCGCCGAGAAAACATAAATCATTAAATTACACATATAACATACAAAACATCTATACAAACATAAAATTAAAGCATTAAACATAGAACTGGCGCATAGAAACGCCCAGTTATTTCATCAGCGATGATGTCTCCGATAAACTCGAGATCGATCATCGCTGTTGTTTTCTCGTTGAAATAACGGTGGATAAAAAAAAAACAAATGAGCCGGTGGTATCGCACGGTTGAGCTTAACAGTCGTTGTTGAATAGTCGAAGCCAATGGTGGGCTAAAGAAAGTAAAGAGCTGCATAAAGTTTTCGCGATTTGAACAGGGAATTACTACGTAACAAACCGAATGGGAACTCTGATCCAGTCCAATGCAGAAGATGCCAATCGTTTCGACACAAAAAACTACGCCCTAGCTCCCAAATGCCTAAAATATGAATAACCGCACGGCCCTTGGGAATGACAATACTAGGGAAGACGACAGCCAAGCCTATTGCAATAACTGCAACCAAACTGGATATTCTGCGAATTATCTTGGCTGCGCCAAATACAAGGCTCTGTTCAACAAGGGTACTAAGCTGGCCAAGCAAGCGGAAGAGAATATCCTCTCTCAGAAACTACGCGTGAATTTGGCGGCTACCATTGCCAGCAACAGAAGGCTCGGTGTAAGCTACGCTAACCTCTTACGAACACAGCCAAAATATGCTCCAAGTACCCAATGTCACTCAAATACCACTCGCACAGGAATCATCAGAGAATGCATGGCCCTTTGCAGTCATTTCTTTGGCACGGATATATCAGCCAACTTCTGTGAGGAGAAGACCAAACGTTGGTCAAACTCTCGGGGTAGTGGAGCACGGATTTGAAGTAATGCAATCCTTTAACTACCTTGGGTCAATAGTTTCAGCCGATAACAATATGGAAGAAGATATACGCGAATGCCTGATCAAATCCAACAAAGCCTACTATGGTCTATCAAGGCTGTTTAAATCCCGAAATTTATCCAGAACATCCAAGCTACTACTGTACAAGACCATGGTCTTACCAGTACTCGAAAATCGGGCTATAAGAAGTATTATTCAAATGAGACTTTATGTATATATATATAGCCTGCATAAATAGGCTACATGTATGGATCCGAAACCTGGGTGCTCAATAAAAGGCACTCTGAACTCGTAGCCGCGTTCGAAAGGTAGGTCTTAAGGAGAATTGTTGGCCCCGTATGGGAGGAAGGACGATTCCGGAGACGCTACAGCCATGAGTTGTACGCAATCTACCTTGAAGCTAATGTTGTAAGAAAAATCAACCTCGGTAGACTCCGGTGGGCGGGACATCTAGCTCGAATGAGCGAAGAGGAGCCTGCCCGGAAAGTCCTTTGTGGCACGATGTATGGAAGGAGACAGCGCGGCAGACCTTCTCCGCAATGGAGGGATGGCGTAGACCAGGACGCCCAGAGCCTAAGAGTGCCAAACTGGATGACATCGGCTCGAAATCGGGACCGGTGGAGAGATTTGTTAAATAAGGCCAAGACCGGATCCCGGTTGTAGTGTCGATGATGAGAATGATATCAACCTTCGTGAACGAAATTTGAAAAGGAGACTCGATTACAGCTTAAACCAAATACCAATACCTGGAACTCCTGAACCAAGTTTTCGCAATCGGTATCTAAAGTGGGCAAATTTTTAACTCTGGACGTTTTGTCCCTGGTCGACCACTCAACTGACCTCTTTGAATTACTTTGACGGGAAAACATTTCTGGTGCTTTCATACAAGAAATGCATCTCAAAAACGCTACAAAATCATTATAAACGAATATAACTTCCTGAGGAACGACGCCGACTTAGGATAGCTATATATAAGGGGCTCAGATTCCAGAAAGTGGAAATTACCCTAATCATCCTCTGAATAACATTTCTTAGCAATAAAAATGATATGGCTAAATACATCTGAAGCAGTATTTCTGGGATCGAAGTACATACCCTCACACTTAAGTGGGCAAACTCTCAGGAATGACTCTAATAGGACCCTCAACATCGCACAAAAATATGGGGACTATTGACAGGCGGTGATCTGAACCCGAAACACACGGCCTGGGGAGATTGCTCCCAACGGCAAGGTGTTCCTGAACTGGTGAAACGAATCAGGCATAGATATAATATCCCCCTGTGCTGAAGATCCAACGTACCCGTACGATGCCTCCTATCTGGACCACAAGCTGTTAAGTCTGGCCGTCAATATAAAGATGAAGGCTTCCTTCTCAAAACGGACGTTAAACAATCGTACATCGACTTAAATAAGCTAAAGAAATAGCGACCGTTCTAAAACAACGACTGGCAACGACCATAACCCCCCACCAGTCCTGTCCATCCTTTACAAGAAACTCTTCAATACGGAAATAGAACAGCAAATATTGGAGGGCATATTTGACCGTAACCGAAATTGAACTTCAGATGAGTACATGGAACTCTCACAAGGGATTTCTTTAATAAAAAAATATAATAAAAAATCAGGTGGCGGTAGGGTCAAAAATAACTTACAAACCGGCATTTCATCTATTAAGCCTGGACCCTAGGTATTCAAGGAAATAGGCAGGTGAGTAGGGCCGCAGAAATGTACCAAAATCGCAAAAGTCAAAATGGGTTAAACAACATAAAGCGATCCGGACGGCATAGTGTTAGCGCTTGCCAACACTTTGAGTCAGTGTACCGGACTAGTGTCCTAGATTCCGACACTAGTTTGAGAAATAGCATTGAAACATATGTGGTTGATCAAATAAGACTGAAATTAAACCACATCTCCCCTTCAACCCCGGAAATCCAGCCACTGAGCCACTATACCCTAAATCCTTCAGCAATAAAGACGAACTTATTACTATTTATTGGCCTGTAGGAACCCGAAAGTTCATGACCTCACCGACTCGACTCCGCCATTGTTCCCTGTCCCGTGCGCTCTCCTTCCACGTTCGACCATCTGATCCGATCTCCTCGAGGTCTAACCTAACATTGTCCTCCCATCTCCGTCGCGGCCGCCCTGTCGGTCTCTTTCCAGTTGGCTTATCGTCAAGAATTCTATGCTATCGTTGCCCATTCGCGCCACATGTCCGGCCCATCTTAATCTTCGCGACTTGATTATTCTCACTATTGTAGGTTTGCGGTATAGCTCTTCCAATTCGTGGTTGTGGAGTTTCCTCCATTGTCCTGCCTCCTCGTCATATTTGCCGCCAAAGATACCCATTAGGACTTTATTCTCGAATACGCGGAATTTGTTTTCTTCCCGTTTTGTGAGAGCCCATGTTTCGCATCTGTATAGAACAATTGGCATGATTATGGTTCTATAGACACGGAGCTTTATGTTACATGATAGCAGTTTGGATTTCAGTAGTTTACTGACTGCGTGCCAACTAGCGTTGCCGGAGTGTAGTCTTTTGTTAATTTCCTTCGACATTTCGTTACTGGCCGTTAGTATCGTTCCCAGATATTTAAATTCTTTAACTTTTTCAAATATCTTGTCCTTGACGTTTATATGTGTTTTCGGAGTTCCACCTGATCTCGACGTAATCATGTATTTTGTTTTGTCTTCATTTATTTCTAGGCCCACCTCATCTGCCGCTTGCATGATGATTTCACAGTTTTTACTTCCAGTTTCTAGATTATCGCCCAGAACGGCGATGTCATCCGCATATGCGAGCACTTGTGTGACCCCGTTCAGGGATGATCCGATCATGTTGTCGAGTTGTTCCTTTCTGATGGCATACTCGAGCACAAGGTTAAAGAGACACGGAGATAGACCATCTCCCTGTTTTAGTCCGTCCCGGATTTCACATGGTGAGAGGTGGTTTTCTATTCTGACTCACCCTTTGTTTTCGTTCATGCAAATTTGAATGAGGGCGGCATATTTTTTCGGGATTCCGAGCTCAACTACAATATGGTAGAGTCTCTGCCTTGCGACTGAGTCGTAGGCTTTTTTGACGTCAACCAACAGTTGGTGAACCGTCTCTCCGTATTCCCACTTCTTTTCCAGCAGTTGTCTTATTGTGAACATTTGGTCGCTTGTTGACCGGTTCCTACGGAATCCACATTGGTAGTCTCCCAGTATCTCTTCTGCGTACGGTGTGATTCTCGCCAGAATGACATTTGTTAATATTTTGTATGCGGTTGGGAGCAATGATATTCCTCTGTAGTTTTCGCAGTCAGATTTGTCGCCTTTTTTGAAAATGGGGATGACTATTGAGGTTTTCCATTCTTCCGGAGTGACTTCCTTATCCCATATTGTTTGGATGAGCTGGTGGATCTTTCGAGCGGGTGCCTTGTGGGGAGGAAGTAGGCTGTACCGGCGTACGGCGCTGATTCAATTCACATCCCCATCATTCACTAAATGTTCCACCGAATACAAACCGAATGCAATGCACAAACACGAACCTTAGCCACGCACCGCCCACCAGGAGGAAAGATAAACACTGATGAAACGAATCACACTGCACATAGTTTCTGAGTTATTTTACTGTTCACTTGTAATTTGGAAAAGGGTTCTATTGTTTTTTTATTAGGTGTCCGGATATTGATGTATTTAATGAAAAAGACTGTTGGGAACGTCCCAAAAAAAAGAAAGATGGCACTGTTAAATTTGACTTCCGCGGCAATGACTCCTGGCCGCCTTACCGCGACTCCTGGATATATCGCGTCTCCGTGCGCACTGGGGAGCGGGAGATCGCGTGTGAGCAGCGTGGTCAACGGGTGGAATTTGACTCACCGAGGATAGAACTCTGACATGAATTCCATCCTAGGTTAGGGTTAAGAAAAGGGAAGAGAGAGAAAAACTTTTCTCTTAAGGGTGTGGCCGCCACAGAAATGCACCCTTTCAGTGCAGTGGAGTGTGTGCATGGTTCTTTCATGGATGAGAACGAACCTAGAACAAAGAAGGGGCATAAAGTGCATTCATAGGATACGTATTCATAGGTTGTGTTGTGGGGAGGAAGTATGTACCATCATGGGTACTCTGTTCACTTCCATCCCCATCATCTATTGTTCTCGCGCTAAGGAAAGTGACACTAAACAAAACTTCTCGACGCTAAATTTGACTGGCGACGTAGATGCCGAAATTAATTGGAAATTCCTGGTAAGCTAATAAAGAAATCTTAAGGAGCAGTGGTATGCGAAGAGAATGCATGAAGGTAAGTTTTCTTTACAGGGACTTAAAGATCATAGGTTTGATCTCTTAAATGTGTGCAGCATTTTTAGATGCCGAATGCGAATGTATTGGCGAGGACTTGAGCGTCTTGGGTGATGATTATGGGGGTTTTTTAGGAAGGTAAACCGTGGGATTTGGCCACAGTACGGCGGGCCCTGAATTGCACGCTTTACCTATCGAGCGAGGACCTGTACATTGGTGCCAATGTAGCGGTAGCAGCGACGTCGACCGAATGGAAACTTGCTGTGAGGTGCCGGCCGTCGCGCTTGTTAAAAAATAGGGGACTTTGCTTAGGGGGGCTCCTGGTGGGTGGTTGATTGTGTCCAACCCCAGGGCGCCCTAGGGTTACTAGATGTGGGCTCCGAAGTATTATGCACCTAGGTATTTGAGGCGACGTAGAGGGGCGTGTATAGCCTTTAGTTGCCGCTAAAGGTGAGCCATGGTGGCTAAAGATTGGGGAACCAGGTATATTGTCTCAGTCCGGTGGTATCGGTTTGATTTGTGGACCGGTGTTGCTGAGACATTTGGGAGACGTTAAAAGATCTAAGGACGAAGGTCCTGAAGTTTAAATAAAGAGGCAAAGCCAGGTGTCCTGCTGGGTGCTGCTACGCGTAGTAGCTGTGTTAACGAGGGGAGCTGGCTTGCTGAAATTGGGTAGAAAGGTCGAGCATTGATGAACGGTTTCGCGTGATAACTGTCTTTCGCGTGCATTATTATTTATTATTATTTATTGGCCTGTAGGAACCCGGAAGTTCATGACCTCACCGACTCGGCTTCGCCATCCTTCCCTGTCCTGGGCACTCTCCTTCCACGCTTCACCATTCGATCCGATCTCCTCAAGGTCAAACCTAACATTGTTCTCCCATCTCCGTCGCGGCCGTCCTACCGGTCTCTTTCCCGTTGGTCTACCGTCAAGAATTCTATGCACGGTCCTATCGTTCCCCATTCGCGCCACGTGTCCGGCCCATCTTAATCTTCGCGACTTGATTACTCTCACTATTGTAGGTTTGCGATATAGTTCTTCCAATTCGTGGTTATGGAGTCTCCTCCATTGTCCTGCCTCCTCGTCATATTTACCTCCAAAGATGCCTCTCAAAACTTTATTCTCGAATAGACGGAATTTGTTTTCTTCCCGTTTTGTGAGAGCCCATGTTTCGCATCCATATAGAACAATTGGCATGATTATGGTTCTTCTTTCGCGTGCATGGGCGCCAATATTAAAACAGGGGCAGAACAAGTTGTTAGCGGTCAAGGAGAGTCGAGAAGGGTTGCATGGGGTTGCGTGAAGGCTATGGTTGGTGAGCGTGAGCGCCAACCTTCAGAAAAGAGACAGAAAAGGTTGAGATGTTTCGCGCGAATCAAAACCGAGCGTCTTATAGATTATATGCTACGCGTAGTAGCTGTTGTTACATAAGGGGCCGGTTTGCAGAAAATAGGTGTTAAGCAATGGCGAGCGTGTGCGCCAATATTTAGGAAAGGGCCGAAAAAGCAGATGTTGAAATAGAGGGCATTGTATGCGAATATTTAAGGAGGGCCAGAAAGGGGTTGAAGTATTACGAGCGAGACTAAACCAGGCGTCCTATTGATTATGTGCTACGCGGAGTAGCTATTGTTATATAAGGAGCCGGTTTGAAAGGGTTAAAGTGGGAGTTACGAAGAGACAAGGAAAGGCGAGCTGGGTCGCGTGGAGTCAAATGGTGGCGTTGTATGCCAATAGTAAGAGGAAAGCCGGACGGGTGTTGAAATGGGTCGAGTGAGGTTGGATGATGTAAAGGGTCGAAGAGAGTCTAATGGGGTCAAAGGGAGCCGAAGGCTCTCGAGTGGAGTCGAAAGGTGCTCGGGTATTGTCGCGATGTGGATGTACAGAAGTCTCGTGTGGTCGAGTAGGGTTGAGGGAAATACAAGGCGGAGCCAAAATTGAGTGCGAATGTGCCGAGTCGTGTGGAGTCGTGCGGAAATTAAGAAATAAGGTTGTGCGTTGCTTAATACCCTCAAGGGGCTTACAATATTTGTTATATTTATTTCTATAAACTATAAAATTTGGCAGCAACCTTTTTTATATAATTGAATATGATTCTGTGTTCTCTGCGATTTTGCGTTTTTATTGATTAAGTAATACATGCACTTAATTAGCAATATTGATAAGTTGATCGCCTGAGAGTTGATGGCGATATATTCTTTTATGTATAGGGCTATATTCCTTTTAATGCAATGCAAGCAAACTAAGACATGGTTAATTATATTCTTATTTTCTCGCTTTTATCTTGTAAGATTGTGTGGTTAGTTTTTTACATGCAAGTGATATTAATTTGTTGGTTTTCCCTTTGTCATCAGTTTTTACTTGCTGTGTTTTTATTTACTAAGTTCAATTCTTATTGTTAACAAAATTTATAAACAGTGGTAAAGTTTCGTATATGTGGCCGGTAGTGGAATCTGAGTAGGAATTTTGCATTTTCAATTGTACTGTTTGCTTGAAGAGCTGATTTTGACTTGTATATTTACAATAATTTACTTTTATTATATTTTTTTAATTTAATTAAAAAGAAAAACATACATTATGAGATAGATGGTGTATAGTTGTTTTTAAATGCTTGTTTGTTTTTATTTTATTTTTTATAGTATTAATTACGTTTTGCAAAAAATATAAGCGGCAAGTTGGTGCTTATCATACTGCTTACAATGTTTTTTGTATGGTTTATATAAAATTTACTTGTTGTCCCTTAAACGATTGAGTAATTTGTTTATTTTCGTCTAAACTATTGTGGGTTTTACTTTTCGGTTTGATTTATTTTGAATTTGATTGCTCTGTATTTGCGAATGTATTAAGGTGTTTATAATTTGGTTTGTTTGTTATTTTGATTTACCACTAAATGAACGCAATTATGGTATAATGAAGCCAATTTAGGACATAATGAATTTAGGGCAATCATTAAAATATGATCAAAGTTGTTAAATGATAGTTAATTGTATAGAACATTGGTAAATTGATCTTAATTGTTTAGTTTTTATCCATTTTTATTATATTTCATCAATAGGGAATAAATGGTTAACATTACAATTGTTCATATATTGGTTAAAGAGACACAGAAAATCTTAAATTTATTTATTTATTTTTACCGGTTTTGAGTTAATTTTGTCAGTACAACACAGTGAAGTGCAATGAAAAGAAAAATTTTACACTATTTCCGTATTTGTTTAAAGTCATTGATGATAATGTGTTTTGAAAATTTCCAATTGTTCATGTTGGTTTGTAAATTTTACAAGAAAATAAAAGAAACGCATTCATACAAATGAACATATTTCCGGACATATGTCCATTCACATAAATATCGATATCTTTTATAGCCTTTAATAGTCAAGCCTATTATACAGTTTTCTTAGCCTGGCAGGACAACTGTTTCGAACCAGTTGTCTACCTTTACCATGAAAACCGTTTTACAACTGAGAACTGTGTGTGGAAATTTGCACTTCAAATCAGTAATTAATTTTGCATAAAACCAAGCTTAATAATGCGACGCATATGACAGTCAGTACTGGAAAACAAAGTACTGGAAAACTGGAGACTATGGATAATAGAACATTCAAGATTATGGAACGAACGGAAACGAAATACCGAATCAGAATGTGGGGAACTGGTATAAATACGTCGCACACAACTCATGGGGACAAGTAGAAAGTAATAAGTCTGGAGTGACAAGCAAGCGATAAGTAAGAAGTAAAATACGCGATAAGTACGGAAGCGATAAGTCAAGATATCGTTGTGTACGGTAAAAGTAACGGTTGTGGTTAACGGACTAATAAAGTGTTATATTAATTCAAAATCGATTTAACGGCTCTTATTTATTCAAAATAATTAATCCAGCGAACCCTAAGCTCGCTACAATTGGTGTCAGAAGTGGGATTAATTATTGTTTAAGTGAATAAGTCTGTGAAAGTGTGTTGTGACTATGTCAGATCGACATTTAAAGGATCTTCGCGTTCCTGAGTTGAAGAAGGAACTAGAGGACCGGAATCTGGATAGCAGAGGACAGAAGCAAATTCTTCGACAGCGTCTACAAGCAGCAATGGAGGAAGAAGGTATTGATGTTGACACATATGTTTTTGCGATTGCGCCAAACTCTCCGGATGAAGAAGAAATACCGAGTCAAGATGGTGCCAATGTAACGGAGAAGAGTTCGCCACAGTTGGGCATTTCGGAGATGCTCAGGATGATGATGATAAAATTGGACGCACAAGCTACAGATGTTAATGCAAAATTCGACACCGTAAATTTAAAATTCGACGCCCAAAATTCAAAATTGGACGCACAAGCTGCAGATGTCAATGCAATGTTGGATGCCCTAACGCAGTGGATGAAATGCAATTTTCAACACTTTAAAGACGAAATTCGAAACGAAGTAGAAAATCTAGATCTAAAAAACGAAGCTGAATTCAAGAAAGTCAGCGATGAAATAACACGAATCGAAAAGAGACTTGATTGTGTTGAGAGAAATAAGACATCGCCAGGCAGTCAACATGACTACAAAGATACAAGGATGCAACCGCCAACCTTCGATGGAACGGGACCCTTCTCCGTGTTTATACGTCAGTTTGACGCCGCGGCCAATTGTAATAAGTGGTCGGATGAGCAAAAGTCAACATCACTAATCTTGTCACTCCGCGGGGTGGCTGCAGAATTGCTACAAACCATACCAGCAGAGAAGCAAACAGATTTCCAAGCGATAAGAGACGGCCTTGAAGCTAGGTATGGACACAACCACATGCAGCAGGTCTACCGCATGCAACTGCGGAGCAGAACGCAGAAACCTGGAGAAAATCTTCAACAGTTGCAGGCAGACATTGAGCGATTGGCAAACTTGGCTTATACAAATATGACTAAAGAATTTCTGAACGAGGTAGCAATGGATGCATTTATAAACGCACTCCAAGATCGGGACTTGCAACAGGCCGTTCGTTTGGCAGGAAAGAAGACGACTAATGAAATACTGGCATGCGCATTGGCTTATGAATCTGCTAAACTGGCTACCAGGAGTACATATAGAGTCCGAGAAACGTCCGTCCAGGAATGTTCCTGCCAAAGAATCGGGCAGGTACAACGGAGTACCCCGAGACCTGATATGAAGTGTTGGACATGCGGCGAAGTCGGCCACATCTCTGTTGACTGTAGGAAACGTCGACGAACGAATGAAACATCAAGTGAGAATTGTTGTTCATGCGCTAATCATAAGAGGAGACTATCAACGGACCAACCTGAGGCCAATAGCTCGGGAAACTTGTAAGGGCAGACTTTAAGGGGCGAAAGTCGCCTGGTGGAATGTGTAGCCCCAGCATCGTAACTGTATCACAACTCCAACGGGATAACCAAACTTTGGTTATAACTACGATTGTTAATGCAAGGATGACAACAGTGACAATCGACACTGGAGCAACGAGATCCATAACTCGGCCGGATGTCGTGGGCCAAATTGCCTTTAATAAAAATAGAAGATACGCTTTGAGGACTACCACAGGAGAATGTTAGACAGTCTACGGAGAAGTCGAGAGCATAATAGTGCTGGGCAATATTTCCATCTCCCACAAATTTTTGGTTGCCGATATTACGGACTGGATTGCATTCTTGGAATGGATTTCATGAAGGAGCACCAAGTTGTTCTAGATATCGGTCAAAGAACACTGCGAATCGGTAACTTGGAGGTTGCTATTACATTGAAGGACGAACAATTGCGAAGACTGAAATGTTATGCGCGTGAGGAGGATGAGATCCCACCTCGTTCGGACTCGGTAATTTGGAAAAGTCTCGAGAGTGATTCCGGTGACAATCGATTTTACATCACCGAAGCTGTACAAAATCAGCGTATGGGGAATATCCTTGTTGGGAAAGCTCTTATCGATGCGAAGAAGCACATCGTACCCGTCAGAGTACTAAATGCGTCCAAGGAGTCGATCGCAATAAGAAAAGGAGAGGTAATCGCAGAATGTGCACCCGTGTCAATGATAAGCTCAATTCAGACAAGGGGAGAGGACCACTCAATTCAACAGCCCTCTGGTGCACTCCCTGTGGTTAATAGGCTGATGCCCCAGAAAATCGGATTAACAGACGGAGAAAAGAAAAGCGTTGAATCACTGCTGAATGATTTTTCTGATATTTTTGTGACAGAAAATGATAAATTCGGACGCACCGGTATAGTTAAACATCGCATTGACACGGGTGAGTCAAGACCTATAAGACAGCCACCTTGTCGACTACCGTTGGCCAAACAATCAGAAGTAGGCAACATGATTCGAGATATGGAAGAGCAAGGAGTCATCGAGAAATCATCGAGCCCATGGGCTTCGCCGGTAGTGCTCGTCAAGAAGAAAGATGGGACAACTAGATTTTGTGTCGACTACCGCCGGTTAAACGACGTTACGAAGAAAGACAGTTACCCACTTACTCGAATCGACGACACACTAGATACCCTTTCTGGAGCTCAGTGGTTTTCAACATTGGACCTAAAAAGCGGTTACTGGCAAGTGGGAGTGAAGGGGGAGGACAAGGAGAAGACAGCGTTTACTACCGGAAACGGACTTTATCACTTCAACGTGATGCCTTTTGGATTGTGTAATGCTCCAGCAACGTTTGAACGATTAATGGAAAGTGTTCTACGGGGACTTACATGGAAGACGTGTCTTGTGTACTTGGCCGATATCATCGTTGTCGGAAGGAATTTACCAGAACACATCAATAATCTTTTTGCCGAGTCGGTGTTTTTCTGATGATTTGTTCCCTTATGGTAGTGTTGGCTCATCACACCTACGCCTACCGGGTTTTTTTGTGAGATTGTTTTTTGTGTATTGATCATTCATTTCATTGGATCACTCTGGGGTTTCAAATGGTCCGCCATATCAGAGCCCCTCTTTGATATGGTAAGGTCTGCTTACTGCTCTGATTCGACCCGGTGTCAGAGAGGCTCTATCGATCAGAGACACAATCGAACTAACAGCCCAAAGGTATTAGGATTTAAGAAAACAATTAAGTCCAAACCTTGGTTTGACGATGAGTGCAGGGCGAAGATCGAAGAACGTAAACGCCTCAGAGTGATCCACTTAGAAAGATATGATGAAGTCAACGCAGAAAGATACGCGACAATTCGAAGAGAGACAATTAAGCTCTTCAAACGCAAAAAACGCGAATGGGAGAAGACTCGGATCGAAAAAATCCTAGAAAATTCTAGGGCAAAGAACATCAGAGGTATGTATGTCGGCATAAATTCAATTAGAAATGGCTACCGAGGAAGAGCCAAAATAATTCGAGACGCAAACGGCTGTCTGGTCACAGAAACAAACAATGTCGTGACAAGATGGAAGCAGTACTTTGAAAACCTGCTCAATGTACGCACCCATCAACCGCAGATAAATGCACCAAGCGTACATACAGCCGAGCTTCAGATCCCAGAGCCGTCTCTCAACGAAGTTGTAGACACAATAAATCGATTGAAAAACAACAAGGCTGCCGGAGTCGACTGCATACCGGCAGAGCTTGTGAAGCATGGAGGAGAGGCAACCGCTCGAAAGATCCACCAGCTCATCCAAACAATATGGGATAAGGAAGTCACTCCGGAAGAATGGAAAACCTCAATAGTCATCCCCATTTTCAAAAAAGGCGACAGATCTGACTGCGAAAACTACAGAGGAATATCATTGCTCCCAACCGCATACAAAATATTAACAAATGTCATTCTGGCGAGAATCACACCTTACGCAGAAGAGATACTGGGAGACTACCAATGTAGATTCCGTAGGAACCGGTCAACAAGCGACCAAATGTTCACAATAAGACAACTGCTGGAAAAGAAGTGGGAATACGGAGAGACGGTTCACCAACTGTTCGTTGACTTCAAAAAAGCCTACGACTCAGTCGCAAGGCAGAGACTCTACCATATTGTAGTTGAGCTCGGAATCCCGAAAAAATATGCCGCCCTCATTCAAATTTGCATGAACGAAAACAAAGGGTGAGTCAGAATAGAAAACCACCTCTCAGAACCATTTGAAATCCGGGATGGACTAAAGCAGGGAGATGGTCTATCACCGTGTCTCTTTAACCTTGTGCTCGAGTATGTCATCAGAAAGGTACAAGACGACAACATGGCCGGATCATCTCTGAACGGGGTCACACAAGTGCTCGCATATGCGGATGACATCGCCGTTCTAGGCGATAATCTAGAGACTGTTAGTGAAAACTGTGAAATCATAATGCAAGCGGCAGAAGAGGTGGGCCTAGAAATAAATGAAGACAAAACAAAATACATGATTACGGCGAGAGCAGGTGGATCTCAGATAACACATATAAACGTCAAAGGTAAGATATTTGAAAAAGTTAAAGAATTTAAATATCTGGGAACGATACTGACGGCCTGTAACGAAATGTCGAAGGAAATTAACAAGAGACTGCATTCCGGCAACGCGAGTTGGCACGCAGTCAGTAAACTGCTGAAATCCAAACTGCTATCACGTAACATAAAGCTCCGTCTCTATAGAACCATAATCATGCCGATTGTTCTATATGGATGTGAAACATGGGCTCTCACAAAACGGGAAGAAAACAAATTCCGCGTATTCGAGAATAAAGTCCTAACGGCTATCTTTGGCGGCAAATATGACGAGGAGGCAGGACAATGGAGGAAACTCCACAACCACGAATTGGAAGAGCTATACCGCAAACCTACAATAGTGAGAGTAATCAAGTCGCGAAGATTAAGATGGGCCGGACACGTGGTGCGAATGGGGAACGATAGGACCGTGCATAGAATTCTTGACGGTAGACCAACGGGAAAGAGACCGGTAGGACGGCCGCGACGGAGATGGGAGGACAATGTTAGGTTTGACCTTGAGGAGATCGGATCGAATGGACAAGCGTGGAAGGAGAGTGCCCAGGACAGTGAACGATGGCGAAGCCGAGTCGGTGAGGTCATGAACTTCCGGGTTCCTACAGGCCAATAAATAATAATAATAATAACATCAATAATCTGCGCTCCGTCTTCGAACGACTAAGACAGGCCAACTTAAAGCTCAATTTGAAGAAATGTGAACTCTTTCAAAGGAGAGTAAAATTCCTGGGACACATCGTTTCATCTGCAGGAGTCCAAACGGATCCCGATAAGATAGCAGCTGTCCAAGAGTGGCCTACTCCAGAAGATAAACAACAGTTAAGAAGCTTTATGGGACTAGCCACATATTACCGACGGTTTGTTAAAGGTTTCGCTAACGTGGCTAAAGCCCTACACGAACTAACGGGTAAAGACAAGAAATTCAATTGGACAGACAAATGTGAGGCAGCATTCAACACATTGAAGGCCGAGTTATGTAACACTCCAACATTGGAATTCCCAAGATCGGATCGCCCGATTATATTGGATACTGATGGAAGTAACACAGGAATTGGAGCAGTGTTGTCACAGGAAATTGATGGTGAAGAGAGAGTTGTCGCATATTATAGTCGAGTTCTATCTAAGCCAGAGAGAAATTACTGGGCAACAAGAAAGGAACTGCTGGCTGTCGTAGAAGCCGTTAAGAATTTCCATAAATACCTCTACGGACGTCGATTCCACCTTCGGACGGATCATGCCGCCCTGAAATGGTTGCTAAATTTTAAGAATCCGGAAGGACAAATAGCTCGATGGATCGAACGACTTCAAACGTACGATTTCCAAATTTCCCACCGTCAAGGGAAGGTACATTATAACGCTGATGCTCTATCAAGAAGACCATGTAAGCCAGATTGTAAACATTGTCATGGAGCGGAAGAGAAAGAAGGGGCGTACGACCTGCGAAATGTACAAGTAGAAGTACTAGAGGGATGGACGAGTGTTGCTATACGCGCAGCTCAACTTCAGAATGAAGATATGTCGCTAATCCTGTTACACAAAGAAAAGAACGAGCGACCAACTTGGAACAATATTTCCGACAAGAGTGAAACATTTAAAGCATATTGGTCACAATGGAAATAATTGCTGGTGGAAGATGGTATTCTAAAGTGTAAATGGGAAGCCGGACGGAAAATCCCATCGAATGCAGATTCTACTCCCACCATCAAAAGTGAAGGATGTACTAACAGAAATGCACGACGGAGCTTCCGGTGGAGATCTGGGAGTTAATAAGACACTTTCAAAATTACGATCTCGCTTCTACTGGCTTCACATGAGAGATGACGTCGAGTCTTGGTGTAGGAAGTGCACAACTTGCACTGCGACCAAAGGACCAACAGCAAAACCAAGGTGCGCTATGAAGCAATACAACGTGGGTGCACCTTTCGAGCGAATTGCGATTGATATCTTAGGACCATTTCCAAAAACCAACGACAAAAACAAATACATGTTGGTCATCATGGATTACTTGAGCAAGTGGGTGGAAGTCCTTCCAATTCCAAACCAAGAAGCAACAACCGTCATTGAGCAGCTTATCAATAATTGGAGCAGCAGATATGGAGTCCCCTGTGAGCTTCATTCCGATCAGGGCCGAAACTTCGAATCACAGATATTTCAAGGCATCTGTGCGGCACTAGGCGTAAGGAAAACCAGGACCACACCCTTACATCCACAGTCAGACGGAATAGTCGAAAGGTTCAACCGAACAATGAAAGAGTATTTATCGAAGGTCGTTACTGATCACCAACGAGATTGGGACAAATATGTACAAACCTTTCTCATCAGCTATAGATCGGCTAATCACGATACGATGGGCCATTCTCTAGCAAGAATTATATTTGGACGGGAGATACGATTACCAGCCGATCTGCGATTCGGAATACCTCCAGACGCCATAGATAAGACCGAAGACTACGTAGCCGAATGGAGAAATCGCCTCGATGAGATTCATCATTTGGTTCGAAAGCAAATCAAGGTATCCAGTGACAGGATGAAAACAAGGTACGACGTTCGAGCCAACGCATCCGGATTTAATGCAGGCGATAACGTATGGCTTTATAACCCTCATCGGCAAAAAGGAAGGTCTCCGAAGTTACAGCAACATTGGGAAGGACCATATAAGAATCTCACAAGAGTTAACGACGTTGTCTATAGGATTCAGCGAAGGCCGACCGCCAAAATGAAAAGGGTACATCGTGGCCGACTGGCGACTTTTGTTAACCCAGAAGACCAGTGAACTTAGTTCGGGACGAACTAATCTAGGCGGAGGGTAGTGTGACGCATATGACAGTCAGTACTGGAATATTCGGGAAAGTCCAAAACAAAGTACCGGAAAACTGGAGACTATGGATAATAGAACATTCAAGATTATGGAACGAACGGAAACGAAATACCGAATCAGAATGTGGGGAACTGGTATAAATACGTCGCACACAACTCATGGGGACAAGCAGAAAGTAATAAGTCTGGAGTGAGAAGCAAGCGATAAGTAAGAAGTAAAATACGCGATAAGAACGGAAGCAATAAGTCAAGAAATCGTTGTGTACGGTAAAAGTAACGGTTGTGGTTAACAGACTAATAAAGTGTTATATTAATTCAAAATCGATTTAACGGCTATTATTTATTCAAAATAATTAATCGAGTGAACCCTAAGCTCGCTACAATAATTACTTCTATGATTCCTTGTATTGGATATAACCCACTAATCAACTTTTTAACATATTATTGAAAATTTTAAATTTGGATTTCGCTCAGAAGGAGCTTACAATAAAAATGAAACATTTTAAAAAAAAGTGAAAAAAAGGCAAACCTGTGATGTTGATGTTGTTGGATGAAGTGTTGAGTCAGGTGGTGTCGTTGGGACGTTGGAGCGATGCTTTTCGGTTCATTGTCGTCTACATTTGTTGCTCCAAATTTCCGTCCCAGTCATTTGATATTTCGTTTGTGTGTTTCTTCCTTCAATTATCTGTTTCCTTGGTTTTAAGTTCTTTTGATGTTATTACGATTAGGCATGGTGACTTCATGTTGCAACCTTCGAACGGAACGTTCATGGAATTCGGCACGAGCTTCCGTCTCCTTCAGTCGTTCACTGCTGCGCTAAATTTATTGGGTAAAATAACAAGAAGAAAGGATACTTATCTTGTTGTAGCTGATGATGTGGCTGTCGCTGGTCCGGTGATGGAAACTGGTGTTGATGTTTCGCCAGGTGCTGTTGTTAGGGGGATATTTTTGCCCATAGATTGTTTTCCGGCAATTGCCGCCACAATTGCTCACTGGAAAATTCACTGCACGACCGCTTACGTGCGTATTCACTACACATACTCAACTTTTGTCGGAAATTCAATAAGGTCGCGTGTTCAAGTTTTTTTATATTAATAAAAACAAACCGTCGCGGGTCACCAATGTGGGGAGAAAGTATGTACCAGCATGGGTACTCTGTTTACTTCCATCCCCATCATCTATTGTTCTCGCGCTAAGGAAAGTGACACTAAACAAAACTTCTCCACGCAGGAAACAAGTTCAAAATTCAGAGTGGACACCGCACAGAAACAATGAAACAAACACTGGTGTAGTTTATTATTTGGACATCGGGTTTTTATTTTCCGTAGGTAAACGTTAATATTTAATTTATATGCACTCAATACCGACTCGCAGAGACAACGACACAACGCTTATTTTCCATTATCGCTTCCCTGTGCGCACCAGGATAGCGATGGAGCCGCGACCTGCTCGGGTCGAAGGATGGATATTCAATCGTTGTTAAAAGAAATTCAGCTGGGAAATTGGTTCTCTTCAATTGAGGGTGCATTTCCTGTTCCAAGAGAGACATAAAGTCTCTCTTTTGAGTAACCAAACCGATCTCATAGAGGAGATCTTCACGATACACAAGTGTGTGTGTACGTCGGTTCTTTTCATGGCTCGACGCTATGATGAATAACCTGAAACACAAAGCAAGGGAAAGGATCGTAGAGATGTTTGTTTATGTGAGAAGGTTACTGGGAAACGGATCCAGAACTATGTAGGATAAAAGAGATTTATGACCTGTGTCTATGCTGTGGTGCGGATGCGTAGGTAAATGTATCGCCATTAGGAAGAAGCGCTAATGGTTTTTCCATTTACACAATGGGAAATGTGTTAATGGCATCGCTAGTAAGGGTCGGTATTGAGTTCCTATTTGCATTTGAATATGCTGTAGGATTTAATTGATGCAAGAGACGCGGCTGGGAAAAAAAGACGGCCCTGTATTTATGATCCCTGTCATGGAGGTTACAATGTATGTAAATCTAATTATTTTGTTTACCGAAATTCATCTAAGTAAATTTGAGACTGGCGACGTAGATGCCGAAATTGATTGGAAATTCCTGGTAAGCTAATAAAGAAATCTTAAGGAGCAGTGGTATGCGAAGAGAATGCATAAAGGTAAGTTTTCTTTACAGGGACTTAAAGATCATAGATTTGATCTCTTAAATGTGTGCAGTATTTTTAGATGCCGAATACGAATGTATTGGCGAGGACTTGAGCGTCTTGGGTGATGAGTATGGGGGTTTTTTTAGGAAGGTAAACCGTGGGACTTGGCGGAACCGCCACAATGTATCGTCGGATGCTAATGGGTTTGCTTAAACATCGTCCGGTAATGAGGGTCAGTTAAATAAATAGCAGCCGCTCATTAAATGAAAATTTGTTTTTCAGATACCACAAACGATATGAATTGTTTATGGTATCACAGGAAACCTATGTAGGAACAGCGTTCTTCTGTTTGCATTGGTGCGAGTTAGGGAATTTTATTGCTGGGAGAAAAAGGTTGCCGGCCAATGTGTACGTAAACAAATTTATCGTACACATGACGAAATTGGAAAATAGACGGCGCAATATTTATGGTCCATGTTACATTGTATGCAAACCGAATCATTGTGTTTACAGGGATTTGTCTGGTACCAAAGGTGCCGAATTGGTTTGGAATTCCAGATAAGCAAAGAAAGAAATCTTACGGAAAATTGTATGCGAAGTGATGCATGAAAAGGTAAGTTTTCTTTGCAGGGACTTTAAGATTATAGATTTGATCTAATTAATGCGTGAAGCATTTTCAGGTGCTTAATGCGATTGCATTAGCAAAACTTATGCGACTTGGGATGAGGTTAGGGGAGTTTTAAAGTAAGTGTACCGTGGGGTTTGGCGGCACCGCCACAACCACTCCTCCATGCTTCACAAGCTCTGCCGGTATGCAGTCGACTGGCTGTGATCCTTGTCTTCGGTACTTCTTGCGCAATTGGGGAGTGTGTCAGATGCGATATCACGGTCCGTCGGATCATGTTCAACCAGTCGGGCGAATATCTTCACTTTCATACAGCCGATGGATAATCCACACATCTTAGCCCTTTGTCGCAATTCGCTAACTGGGAAATCGCTCGCTTCAGGCATGGTTAATTTATCCGTTTGAGGTTGGAAGCTATGTTGTCGTCTTTATTCGTCGTTTTTTCCCCTTTGTCGTCGTCTTTAGTCTTTCTTTGCCGTCTTTGTTCCTTCGTTGTCGTCTTTATTCCTTCTCTAAATCCCGGTTGAGCCCCCAAATGTGGGGTAAAAATATTCACTTTACTAAACCTTTCTTTTATTCTCTTGCTCACCCTATCAAAAGTGATCTGGTCTGATTGACTGTGAATTATAGGACAAAACAAAATTCAGCTCGTCTCCACTGTCAGGATGTGGCTGTGAACTATAAGCTTATCTCAAATACACCTCCGTCATTTCTATTCCACAACATAATAATGACTAGGAATGAAGTGTAGGAAATGGGGAAAGGTGTAGATGCCAAAATACTATCTATCTCTGCAAGTAGCATTTTAGTTAAATCATATTTCGAGTATATCGCATTATCCTATCTAAAGTATACCCATTCAGAAAATGAGGAGTTTAATATCCAATTCCCTTCTCTTTTTTAATAACGCGATCTAAAATCAGTTTGTTTACAGCCCAACTTTCATGAATGAAGTTTGGAAATATATTCTCACAGTGCTTCATCCAGTGTATAATACTCTCTTTAAACAATCACAATATGTTCCCGACTTGGTACATCAATGAAATCTAATTTAAATATGCACTCGCACACATAAGTGTTAATTGACCCAGAACCTGGTGACATATTTGACCTCTGTGTAAGTTTTTCCCCTTTGAATAACGACATCTGTGGTTGCGTATGTTACACTTTTCTGTTCAGCCGTGTGGGCTCTTGGGGTCTTGAACCCCAATCGGATAATCAATTCAACGTTCTATTTCGTTTTTATATATTCTTCGCTCAATTAATTAATACTCTGCCCGAATCGGTTACACTCGATCATACATGTATCGCTCTCGTTAGGATACTTCCTGTTCGAGGGATTTGCTACCCGATCTGATCTCCCGCCCACCTTTTTTTTCTCAATTAGAAACAAGCACTTTGTAGACGTTGTCTTGCCCATTATGTTGTGGATCTTTTCTGCTGTAATTAAAGTAATGCTTAGAAAAATGCGTTTATCAATTCAATTCGACAGCAATGGCCAGTTGGATGAGTCACTCGCAACCGAGTTTAGCGTGTGTGTGTTCCCCATTGGGGCAGGGTTCAGTCTGGGGTTGGCCAGAGTGTGATCAAGCCAATTCTATGACATCGGTATTTGAGGGGCGCATGATGTTGTAGGAATGACAATGCGATCATCATGGATCAGTTTACCGTCGAACCAGGGTAGAGTGGTTTAAACTCGCGCTCGACAGTTGTCGCTACATATTAGTCGGAAGTCGTGTAGTGTAGACCCTAGAAAAGGGTGAAAAATATACCTTACGATTCAGTTTTTTGAAATAGTCAGAATGCATTTGTGTGGTGCAATTGTGTGCATCCTTGGTGTATTCATCATACACAGTCAAGCTGACTCGAGCGATGAAGACAGTGCTACTACAAGCCAATCGATGTTTTGTCAAAGCGTTCGTCCACAACATTCTCTTCATCTACCAGAAGTGTGTATTTTTCAAGTTTCAAATGTGGCCCAGTATTTACAGTTTATGTAGGAATAAGATTACATGAAAGAAAGGTAACATTGTTGAGATGGCTCCTAGAAAGATTCATTTTGAAATACTGATGCGCAATATGATTTGTGATGAAGGTAGATGTATATTTGATTAAAATCAAGTGTGTTACAGTTTAACAATATTATTTGCTCCAATAGTCAACTGGAAAAGTCCGCTGCGCATTTTAATCAGAATTTGTTTGATTACAACGTTGACTACTAGGAGAGAAATAGCAAATTACTTGAATGGGGATGTACGTGTACGTGATGCCGTTGTAATTTTATCTTGAAGTTGCTTTAAGATTTTATACTACGTTCAGTGTGTTCTTTCGTTGTAATTTATATGTGAGTACGTTTTAAAGGGAGAGAGTGGTGTGACCGAAAGAGATTAATAACGCGAACTTATGCAACTATATTGTCACACGCGCATAAAAAGGGTTGCAAATTTTTTTGTTAAATTGTTTATTCCAAGTGAAATGGTTTCATCTCATTTTAATCTTTGAACGTAATTTCACCATCAATGGTATGAGAATTGTTTTCCTTATGCACAAAACCAAGAATTTGTTTCTTACTTACAAGATACCATTCAAATAGACCTTAGTCATACACTGAACCTTCATCATATATCGAATCAATTGAAGGGTGAAAGAGGTTTTTGATGGAAACCGGATTGGGGTAGCATTGGCTAGGTCTACTGATTTAGGTTACATCCCCTAAGCCGCCGACCACAGATGAGTCGATCGTAGTATCTATAATACATACACACATATTTAAAAATCCATTGTCGAGAATATTCATTTCAATTGAAAGTAATATTAATCTAATGAGATATGATACAAAGACTGTGATTTTTCTGTAAACCCATTTATTTACAATAATAAGAAGTATAGATAACGGTTTTTACAATATTAGACTGAATGCTAAGCATATTTCAACAAAGTAAGCTAGAGTACGAGCACTCTAGACACATTTATTTATAGTATTATTATTATTATTATTTTTATTATATGTTACCTTTCGGCGTACATTCATTTTGTGTTTTATTATTTTTACTTTAAAAAAAAGTTTCATATTATATCTGAGGGAAAAAAAAGAAAACTTGAATCTAGTTCATCATCATCATCGGCACTACAACCGGGATCCGGTCTTGGCCTTACTTAACAAATCTCTCCGCCGGTCCCGATTTCGAGCCGATGTCATCCAGTTTGGCACTCCCAGGCTCTGGGCGTCCTGGTCTACGACATCCCTCCATTGCAGACAAGGCGCTGTCTCCTTCCATACATCCTGCCACAAAAGGCCTTTCCGGGCAGGCTCCTCTTCGCTCATTCGAGTTAGGTGTCCCGCCCACCGGAGTCTACCGAGCTTTATTTTTCTTACAACATGAGCTTTAAGGGAGATTGCGTACAACTCATGGTTGTAGTGTCCCCGGAATCGTCCTCCCTCACATACGGGGCCAACAATTCTCCTTAAGACCTTCCTCTCGAACGCGGCTACGAGTTCAGAGTGCCTTTTATTGAGCACCCAAGTCTCGGATCCATACATGAGTACTGGTAAGACCATGGTCTTGTACAGTAATAGCTTGGATGTTCTGGATAAATTTCGGGATTTAAACAGCCTTGATACACAATAGTAGGCTTTGTTGGATTTGATCAGTCGTTCACTTATTTCTTCTTCCATATTGTTATCGGCTGTTACTATTGACCCAAGGAAGTTAAAGGATTGGACTACTTCAAATTCGTGTTCCACTACCCTGATAGTTTGACCAACGTTAGGTCTTTTCTTCGCAGAAATTGCCACCATGTACTTAGTTTTCCCTCATTAATGCGCAGTTCCAGTTTTTGTGCCGCCTGCTCGATATGGGTGAAGGATTTCTGTACAGCCGATTCGCCTCTACCGATGATGTCGATGTCATCTGCGTAGGCAAGTATCTGGCTGGACTTGGTGACAATAGCCCCTCTTGTTGTAACGCCAGAGTCACGGATTGCTTTCTCCAACGCCAGGTTGAAGAGGAGACAGGCCAGACCGTCCCCTTGTCGGAGTCCATTAAAGATGTTTATTGGTTTAGACGGCAATCCCGCTATTTTTACTTGACTAGTTACGTTGGTCATGGTCAACTCACAAAGTCGTATCAATTTGTTTTGAATGCCGAACTCTCTCATGGCATTAGTTCTACCCTGGCTATGCTGTCGTAGGCGGCCTTAAAGTCTATAAATAGTTGATATAATGGAATATTTTTTTTCCATCGCCTGCCTAAGGGTGAATATTTGATCAATTGCTGATTTGCCTGGGAGGAAGCCACACTGATATTGACCAATGATGCTGTGGGGGTAAAGGTCTGAGCGTCGGCATGGACGCCGATTCTACCATCCACCCACTACTTCGTGTACAGCTGGAAATTGTTCGCCGGAAACAATCACCATAGCAGAAAAGCAAACATCACACACCGGATAAACGAAACACACTATTTTTGTAATTTATTTTCTTTTATTACGTGGTTCGATAATGATAGGTTTAAAATGTCATTATGGTTATTGTTTATCATTCAATTTTACGTGAATATATTTATATTAACACTTTGTACATTGACGGCCGTTTCTAACTTAACAACGATTACAAATTAACTGGACCACAGCACACACGAATGGAATCGGAAAATGTCTTCAACTTCACTTTATCTGCCCTTTTTCATCAAGGATTTCGTTTAGAAAATTAAATTAAAAATTAGATTTAATACATTTAACCCGACAGAACTAATGGTTTCTACACCCTTGGGGGTAGGCTCACCCCCAGGCGTACGATGGTGTATCTGAAACGCGACCGACCTCTTAGGTCATAGAATTACGACTCAACCGATATCCTCTCCAATAAGGATATCGTTTTTACCTAACACCAGAGACACGTAAAGTCTCTCTTGGTGGTATAGGAAACCAGATCTTGTGATAAAGGTCATGGTAGTATGTGTGGTGATCGTTCAGATCGATGCTATTCACACGTGCTCGACAGCCGTGGAACAACGAAACAGGCAGGCGGCAAAGACAAAAGGAAGAAAATGACCAAATGCGCCGTTGGTTATGCGGGTCATTGTTTACGCGATTGTTGTGTTTAGTAGGGGTTTGTTTCAGGACGCGAGTCTCCTGATCCTTAAAAGGACAAGGCGATCTCTTAAAACAGACCGCTCCTGAAAACTTGTCCTACAGGGGGTCGTTACCGCGCTTCCTCTGATCCAGAGGGAAGAGCAACGTCCTTTTGGTTTGGCCTCAGTCTTCGCAAGTCCGCTGGTTTCCGTGGGAGCCAGGTGATACTCCAGATCTTCAGAAATATTCTCTTTGAGGGAGTACCTATGCTTTACTCACCAGAAAAATGAAAACAAGGCTCGTTTTTCCTTTTAGTATTTTATTTATTTCCAATTTAAACTTCGCCCTTCTCCAGGATATTTTCCTTCAGGGACAACGGACGATATTCAACTGCGGCCCGGAGATCACTATACTATTCCTTTATAAAGGAAAAGGAATCGAAAATTGTATCCCAAAGATACACATTTTCGTGCAACAATCTCGATTTTCAATACATTTCGTGCGATGCTCAATGTTTGTTTTAGATAAGATTCAGTTTTCTGAATCTTCATCAATCTATTTGCATATGAGGATTTGAAATGGTATTTGGGTATTGTTTGCTAGTGGCAAATTCGAACATCTGGTGTGATTTGCCATGGATTTGGTTTGTTTAATTTTCTAGGGAAATTACCAGATTGAAATGTATTTCTGGATTTTGAATTGAGATTATGCCGTGGGGCAAATGCAAAGCTATAAACGAATATTTAATTCGTTTATTGCGAATTTTGATTTTAGTTTTGGTTTTTTGATTAAATTATGCCGTGGGGGCAAATGCAAAGCGATAAACGAATATTTTAATTCGTTTATTGCAAATTTTGGATTTAGTTTTGGTTTTTCAGGATTTTGATAGGATTTAATGTTTTGGTGTAGGATTTCTGGGATTAGGATGTATGGATGGGGAAAAAGGTGGTAGGGCTTTTTAGAGCACTACATCCTCCCCTCCTTGAAAAAAAGAAAATTGATCTTTATGAGATTAACTTTCTGGAAAATGGTGTGGTTGAGGATAAAGGATGATAGTATCGTGATTCCGTTGCATAGGCCTGATATTTTCTAACATAGTAGCTTTATGTATACAATATTTATTATAAATGTGTAATTTTTGTAGTTTGTTTCTTTCTTATTATGACTGTATTCGTGTATCGAAGTTTTCACGATGGTTATTTATATAATTAGAATATTTTCTTTTGAAATTTTGTACAAATATAATTTGGTTTTTTAGGTTTGAATTTTCTTAGTATAAATGTGCTTAATAAAGTTTTTATTTGATTTTATTTTATTTTGAGTTAAGGGTATATTCGTTTAGTTCGGTTTTGGTTGTATGTACAATAGACATTTGGTTTAAAATTTCGTATAAGTTGTTTTTTTTTTCATGTTGGTTAAATATTGTATTAGAAGGAAACATTTGATTCTAAAAATTTTCGTTTTGATTTAAAGTAAATATTTTCTTATTTTCTGAGTATACGTTTTAATTGTATACTGTTTTATAATTATATAAGTATTTGAATTCATTATTTAAACATTATTTCGTATTGTAACTTTTGGGTTTTTTTTTCTTGTTTTGGTGTATTACAATAAATTTTTATTATTTACATATTTTATCTCTTTTTTTTTTTGAGGACTTTTCATTATCCTTATTTGTCGTGCGTTTATTTATATATATAATTTTTTTTTCATGTATTTGAACGTACAATTAAATTCTACAACTTTTTTCTTTTCTTTGTTTTGAGTTATACAAAAATGTTCTTACTTTCTTAGTATATCTTAGTTGAAAACTGTTTTGTACTTATATAAATATTAGTAATTCTTATTTTAACATTGTTTCGTAAGTTTCGTTTTTGTATTTTCGTTTTTTTTTTCGTATATATATATTGCGTTTTTCCTTTTATAACTCAAGATTATTTATTCTTACAAAAATTTTTTTCAATTAAGTCAGTCATATTGTCTGATATTTATAAACTTATTTTATTAAGTGAGTTACTATTTGTCTTCATATATAATTTTGTTGTTGTTTTGTTTGTTTATTTTGGTTATTTAAAATGTTTATACAATATTTACAAAGTTATTTGTTATTTGTTTACAAGTATTTGAAAAGGAAAATGTTGAGGCAAATTTTAAATACATTATCGTGGTATTTTGGTAGTGTTACTTTATGATTTTTTTTTTTTTTTTTTTTTTTTTTTTTTTGGGTTTACTACACGTATATGGTATTATTTATTTCTTTTTTTTTTGTAAGGTTGTCTATACATATATACATTTGCTTTCCCTCAACTTTTTTATTATTTTCTTTTTGGAGTTTCTCATTCGTGATTGCCTAATCCACAAATGGTTTTATATTGTTGTTGTGGACTATTCGGGTACCTTTCCCTATTTTGAGGATTGAATTTTCTTCGGATAGGATCTTGACAATTTCGTAGGGGCCTTTCCACAGGGAGGTTAATTTGTTAGGTCTTGAGTGATTCTTTAATAAAACCTTGTCGCTAACATTAAATTTCTTACGGCCTACTTTTTGGTCGTAGTATGCCTTAGATTTTTGTTTTTTCTCTATCAGTATTCCCTTTGCTGTACGATAACCATGTTGTAATCGCATTTTTAATTCATTTTTGTAATGGTCGTAGTTATAAGTGCTTTCGGGGTTTTGTCTGAGAGAACTGGGTATTTCGGCTGGGAAACCATATAGTAATTCATGCGGCGTGTAGCCTGTATTACTATGGGGTGTAGTATTATACACAAACATTGCGTACGGTATCCAGGTGTCCCAGGTGAGAGGATCCTGGTTTACATAGTGGCGGAGGTATTCCACCAGAGTTCTATGGCTCCGTTCTAGTGCTCCATTCGTTTGTGGATGATAGGGTGCTGTGTTTAGTTTTCTCATTTTAAGTAAGGAACAAATGTCCTTAAAAAGTGCGCTGAGAAAATTAGCACCTCGGTCAGTTAATAGAGAAGATGGTATGCCGTGCTGGCAGACGATGTTTTCAACGAAAGTCCTGGCCACGTCCTTGGTTTCGGCCCTGGCCAGTGCGTAAGCTCCTGAGAATTTAGTCAAATCGTCTTGAAACGTTAGTAAGTATTTATTTCCATTATAGCTGACTGGTAATGGTCCTACTATATCTAAAGCAACTCTTTCAAAAGGTTTGGAGCTTGTTGTGGTTATCTTCATAGGAATTCTAGGATTTCTTCCACTTTTGTTTATCTGGCAGGAGGCACATTTTCTAATATACGCTGCAACGTCAGCGCTCATTGTGCGCCAGTAATATTTTTGTTTCAATCTTTTGATTGTTCGGGTGGCTCCTTGGTGTCCCCCGAAAGGTGAGTTATGGTATTCCGCGAGTAACTTTTGTATTTCGTTAGGATCTGTTAGAAACTTCTTTTTATTGGAGAAAACGTACATTGTCACGTTGAGGTGTGCAAGTGCAAGTTTCTTTTAGCAAGTTATTGAGTGTTACTTTTGATTCGTTTTCTATGAAGGGGACTAAAATTCCAATGGAATTGAAATTCCGGTCTTCGCAAATCTTCTTCAGATCCATAAGGGAACTCTTAGTGGTTTCCTGGTCGCTTAGGTTTCTGAAAGGCAATGGCAATGTGATGGCGCATAACCCATCTTGCTCATGAAACGTAATTTTACCTACGTCTGGCTTGGTGAAGTTTGGGATTCTTCCTGCCAGGTTTTCTTCCTCAGCAGAGTCTATCAATGGGAGGATTATAATACGTAGTCCAAGTTTTTTCTTGGTATAGATGGACCCTGTTTGTTCTTGCCATACAAGATTGGTAGTATCTTTGTATGATTGTACAGCCACATCTTCTTCGAGTTTGGCTTTACTTCGTGTGGTGACGAGGATATTATTTTTAATGGGATCGACTGGGGTAGTCGTTGTTATACGGCTGAGAGCATCAGCATTTGCATTTTGCTTTCCTTTTTTATGGACGACCATCGCATGAGTCTAGATGTAGGATCTTTTCGTCCTATAAGCCACTGTAGAGAGCTATGGTCAGTTACTATTGTGAATTTTCGTCCGTAGACATATGGTCGGAACTGGGCTAATGCAAAAACGATTGCTAGTAATTCCTTTTCAGACGGCTAGTGAAGCAAAAATGACAAACTTAAATGAATTTTTCTTTATTTTAATTATCAAATTGAGTTCACTTTCTGTTTCACTTTTCACTTTAATAATAAAAATTTTCTTTTACCTGTGGTTGTTGTAGCTGCGACAGCAATCGGTTTTTCTGCTGACTGAGGTTCGCGCCACTGGATGTATTATCTTATTCTTTTCTGGTCCTAATCACTATCGTCAGGATCTAGCAGCAAATTTCCTGATGATTATGTTGTGCTGTTGTACAAGGAAAAATATTTTTCCTCTTGTCCACGGAACTCGTGGCAGTTTTCGTAGCACTTTGATTTTAGTTATCTACTTTGCCGGTATCCAAGCCCCAGGCAACGCTTTTAAATTTCAATACCTTTCCGGTGTCAGCCCCGGAATACGCTCTAAAAATTAAAAAAAAAAAGGTTTTAATGTCACTGTTCCGGTGTTAGCCCCGGAATACGCTTTAGAAGAAATTTTGCTTCACTGTTTTTGTTGTTAGGGGATATCGCAAGTATTATCCCGCCAGTTTTAAATGTCTTCTTTCAAGCGCCTGGAGTGCGTGTCTTTGATGTCTTCAGGAATCAGTTATAGAGGATTTTGAAATTTTGCATTATCAGGACGTCGTTCGTGGAAAATTTTACCAGTGTTCTCTTTGGTAGGGGATTTTGGGTATCCCACGCGCTGCCACCAAAATTTTTTGTTGTGTTTTGTAGGGGTTTGTTTCAGGACGCGAGTCTCCTGATCCTTAAAAGGACAAGGCGATCTCTTAAAACAGACCGCTCCTGAAAACTTGTCCTACAGGGGGTCGTTACCGCGCTTCCTCTGATCCAGAGGGAAGAGCAACGTCCTTTTGGTTTGGCCTCAGTCTTCGCAAGTCCGCTGGTTTCCGTGGGAGCCAGGTGATACTCCAGATCTTCAGAAATATTCTCTTTGAGGGAGTACCTATGCTTTACTCACCAGAAAAATGAAAACAAGGCTCGTTTTTCCTTTTAGTATTTTATTTATTTCCAATTTAAACTTCGCCCTTCTCCAGGATATTTTCCTTCAGGGACAACGGACGATATTCAACTGCGGCCCGGAGATCACTATACTATTCCTTTATAAAGGAAAAGGAATCGAAAATTGTATCCCAAAGATACACATTTTCGTGCAACAATCTCGATTTTCAATACATTTCGTGCGATGCTCAATGTTTGTTTTAGATAAGATTCAGTTTTCTGAATCTTCATCAATCTATTTGCATATGAGGATTTGAAATGGTATTTGGGTATTGTTTGCTAGTGGCAAATTCGAACATCTGGTGTGATTTGCCATGGATTTGGTTTGTTTAATTTTCTAGGGAAATTACCAGATTGAAATGTATTTCTGGATTTTGAATTGAGATTATGCCGTGGGGCAAATGCAAAGCTATAAACGAATATTTAATTCGTTTATTGCGAATTTTGATTTTAGTTTTGGTTTTTTGATTAAATTATGCCGTGGGGGCAAATGCAAAGCGATAAACGAATATTTTAATTCGTTTATTGCAAATTTTGGATTTAGTTTTGGTTTTTCAGGATTTTGATAGGATTTAATGTTTTGGTGTAGGATTTCTGGGATTAGGATGTATGGATGGGGAAAAAGGTGGTAGGGCTTTTTAGAGCACTACATCCTCCCCTCCTTGAAAAAAAGAAAATTGATCTTTATGAGATTAACTTTCTGGAAAATGGTGTGGTTGAGGATAAAGGATGATAGTATCGTGATTCCGTTGCATAGGCCTGATATTTTCTAACATAGTAGCTTTATGTATACAATATTTATTATAAATGTGTAATTTTTGTAGTTTGTTTCTTTCTTATTATGACTGTATTCGTGTATCGAAGTTTTCACGATGGTTATTTATATAATTAGAATATTTTCTTTTGAAATTTTGTACAAATATAATTTGGTTTTTTAGGTTTGAATTTTCTTAGTATAAATGTGCTTAATAAAGTTTTTATTTGATTTTATTTTATTTTGAGTTAAGGGTATATTCGTTTAGTTCGGTTTTGGTTGTATGTACAATAGACATTTGGTTTAAAATTTCGTATAAGTTGTTTTTTTTTTCATGTTGGTTAAATATTGTATTAGAAGGAAACATTTGATTCTAAAAATTTTCGTTTTGATTTAAAGTAAATATTTTCTTATTTTCTGAGTATACGTTTTAATTGTATACTGTTTTATAATTATATAAGTATTTGAATTCATTATTTAAACATTATTTCGTATTGTAACTTTTGGGTTTTTTTTTCTTGTTTTGGTGTATTACAATAAATTTTTATTATTTACATATTTTATCTCTTTTTTTTTTTGAGGACTTTTCATTATCCTTATTTGTCGTGCGTTTATTTATATATATAATTTTTTTTTCATGTATTTGAACGTACAATTAAATTCTACAACTTTTTTCTTTTCTTTGTTTTGAGTTATACAAAAATGTTCTTACTTTCTTAGTATATCTTAGTTGAAAACTGTTTTGTACTTATATAAATATTAGTAATTCTTATTTTAACATTGTTTCGTAAGTTTCGTTTTTGTATTTTCGTTTTTTTTTTCGTATATATATATTGCGTTTTTCCTTTTATAACTCAAGATTATTTATTCTTACAAAAATTTTTTTCAATTAAGTCAGTCATATTGTCTGATATTTATAAACTTATTTTATTAAGTGAGTTACTATTTGTCTTCATATATAATTTTGTTGTTGTTTTGTTTGTTTATTTTGGTTATTTAAAATGTTTATACAATATTTACAAAGTTATTTGTTATTTGTTTACAAGTATTTGAAAAGGAAAATGTTGAGGCAAATTTTAAATACATTATCGTGGTATTTTGGTAGTGTTACTTTATGATTTTTTTTTTTTTTTTTTTTTTTTTTTTTTTGGGTTTACTACACGTATATGGTATTATTTATTTCTTTTTTTTTTGTAAGGTTGTCTATACATATATACATTTGCTTTCCCTCAACTTTTTTATTATTTTCTTTTTGGAGTTTCTCATTCGTGATTGCCTAATCCACAAATGGTTTTATATTGTTGTTGTGGACTATTCGGGTACCTTTCCCTATTTTGAGGATTGAATTTTCTTCGGATAGGATCTTGACAATTTCGTAGGGGCCTTTCCACAGGGAGGTTAATTTGTTAGGTCTTGAGTGATTCTTTAATAAAACCTTGTCGCTAACATTAAATTTCTTACGGCCTACTTTTTGGTCGTAGTATGCCTTAGATTTTTGTTTTTTCTCTATCAGTATTCCCTTTGCTGTACGATAACCATGTTGTAATCGCATTTTTAATTCATTTTTGTAATGGTCGTAGTTATAAGTGCTTTCGGGGTTTTGTCTGAGAGAACTGGGTATTTCGGCTGGGAAACCATATAGTAATTCATGCGGCGTGTAGCCTGTATTACTATGGGGTGTAGTATTATACACAAACATTGCGTACGGTATCCAGGTGTCCCAGGTGAGAGGATCCTGGTTTACATAGTGGCGGAGGTATTCCACCAGAGTTCTATGGCTCCGTTCTAGTGCTCCATTCGTTTGTGGATGATAGGGTGCTGTGTTTAGTTTTCTCATTTTAAGTAAGGAACAAATGTCCTTAAAAAGTGCGCTGAGAAAATTAGCACCTCGGTCAGTTAATAGAGAAGATGGTATGCCGTGCTGGCAGACGATGTTTTCAACGAAAGTCCTGGCCACGTCCTTGGTTTCGGCCCTGGCCAGTGCGTAAGCTCCTGAGAATTTAGTCAAATCGTCTTGAAACGTTAGTAAGTATTTATTTCCATTATAGCTGACTGGTAATGGTCCTACTATATCTAAAGCAACTCTTTCAAAAGGTTTGGAGCTTGTTGTGGTTATCTTCATAGGAATTCTAGGATTTCTTCCACTTTTGTTTATCTGGCAGGAGGCACATTTTCTAATATACGCTGCAACGTCAGCGCTCATTGTGCGCCAGTAATATTTTTGTTTCAATCTTTTGATTGTTCGGGTGGCTCCTTGGTGTCCCCCGAAAGGTGAGTTATGGTATTCCGCGAGTAACTTTTGTATTTCGTTAGGATCTGTTAGAAACTTCTTTTTATTGGAGAAAACGTACATTGTCACGTTGAGGTGTGCAAGTGCAAGTTTCTTTTAGCAAGTTATTGAGTGTTACTTTTGATTCGTTTTCTATGAAGGGGACTAAAATTCCAATGGAATTGAAATTCCGGTCTTCGCAAATCTTCTTCAGATCCATAAGGGAACTCTTAGCGGTTTCCTGGTCGCTTAGGTTTCTGAAAGGCAATGGCAATGTGATGGCGCATAACCCATCTTGCTCATGAAACGTAATTTTACCTACGTCTGGCTTGGTGAAGTTTGGGATTCTTCCTGCCAGGTTTTCTTCCTCAGCAGAGTCTATCAATGGGAGGATTATAATACGTAGTCCAAGTTTTTTCTTGGTATAGATGGACCCTGTTTGTTCTTGCCATACAAGATTGGTAGTATCTTTGTATGATTGTACAGCCACATCTTCTTCGAGTTTGGCTTTACTTCGTGTGGTGACGAGGATATTATTTTTAATGGGATCGACTGGGGTAGTCGTTGTTATACGGCTGAGAGCATCAGCATTTGCATTTTGCTTTCCTTTTTTATGGACGACCATCGCATGAGTCTAGATGTAGGATCTTTTCGTCCTATAAGCCACTGTAGAGAGCTATGGTCAGTTACTATTGTGAATTTTCGTCCGTAGACATATGGTCGGAACTGGGCTAATGCAAAAACGATTGCTAGTAATTCCTTTTCAGACGTTGTATACCGTGTTTCGGCGTCGTTTAGGGTTCGGCTAGTGAAGCAAAAATGACAAACTTAAATGAATTTTTCTTTATTTTAATTATCAAATTGAGTTCACTTTCTGTTTCACTTTTCACTTTAATAATAAAAATTTTCTTTTACCTGTGGTTGTTGTAGCTGCGACAGGAATCGGTTTTTCTGCTGACTGAGGTTCGCTCCACTGGATGTATTATCTTATTCTTTTCTGGTCCTAATCACTATCGTCAGGATCTAGCAGCAAATTTCCTGATGATTATGTTGTGCTGTTGTACAAGGAAAAATATTTTTCCTCTTGTCCACGGAACTCGTGGCAGTTTTCGTAGCACTTTGATTTTAGTTATCTACTTTGCCGGTATCCAAGCCCCAGGCAACGCTTTTAAATTTCAATACCTTTCCGGTGTCAGCCCCGGAATACGCTCTAAAAATTAAAAAAAAAAAGGTTTTAATGTCACTGTTCCGGTGTTAGCCCCGGAATACGCTTTAGAAGAAATTTTGCTTCACTGTTTTTGTTGTTAGGGGATATCGCAAGTATTATCCCGCCAGTTTTAAATGTCTTCTTTCAAGCGCCTGGAGTGCGTGTCTTTGATGTCTTCAGGAATCAGTTATAGAGGATTTTGAAATTTTGCATTATCAGGACGTCGTTCGTGGAAAATTTTACCAGTGTTCTCTTTGGTAGGGGATTTTGGGTATCCCACGCGCTGCCACCAAAATTTTTTGTTGTGTTTTGTAGGGGTTTGTTTCAGGACGCGAGTCTCCTGATCCTTAAAAGGACAAGGCGATCTCTTAAAACAGACCGCTCCTGAAAACTTGTCCTACAGGGGGTCGTTACCGCGCTTCCTCTGATCCAGAGGGAAGAGCAACGTCCTTTTGGTTTGGCCTCAGTCTTCGCAAGTCCGCTGGTTTCCGTGGGAGCCAGGTGATACTCCAGATCTTCAGAAATATTCTCTTTGAGGGAGTACCTATGCTTTACTCACCAGAAAAATGAAAACAAGGCTCGTTTTTCCTTTTAGTATTTTATTTATTTCCAATTTAAACTTCGCCCTTCTCCAGGATATTTTCCTTCAGGGACAACGGACGATATTCAACTGCGGCCCGGAGATCACTATACTATTCCTTTATAAAGGAAAAGGAATTGAAAATTGTGTCCCAAAGATACACATTTTCGTGCAACAATCTCGATTTTCAATACATTTCGTGCGATGCTCAATGTTTGTTTTAGATAAGATTCAGTTTTCTGAATCTTCATCAATCTATTTGCATATGAGGATTTGAAATGGTATTTGGGTATTGTTTGCTTGTGGCAAATTCGAACATCTGGTGTGATTTGCCATGGATTTGGTTTGTTTAATTTTCTAGGGAAATTACCAGATTGAAATGTATTTCTGGATTTTGAATTGAGATTATGCCGTGGGGCAAATGCAAAGCTATAAATGAATATTTGATTCGTTTATTGCGAATTTTGATTTTAGTTTTGGTTTTTTGATTAAATTATGCCGTGGGGGCAAATGCAAAGCGATAAACGAATATTTTGATTCGTTTATTGCGAATTTTGGATTTAGTTTTGGTTTTTCAGGATTTTGATAGGATTTAATGTTTTGGTGTAGGATTTCTGGGATTAGGATGTATGGATGGGGAAAAAGGTGGTAGGGCTTTTTAGAGCACTACACGATGCCTCGTCGCTATTATCGACGTTGGGAGAAAAAAGGTGCGAGAGGCAAATTGGATGTTTATGGCATCTCTGGCTGCAGTAGAAACCGGGTTCATGTTTGCATTAGGAAATGCTGGAGAATTTGGTTTCAGCGTCTATTGCGCTAATTATATGCAGCTGCTTGGGTTGTTTATTGATAAGACAAACAAAAAAGGTTGCCAGGCAATGTGTATGAAAAGGTACATGACGCGGCTGGGAAAATAGTCTGTCCCTCCTTGTTTGATGAGCTCAGCTGGTGTGTTAATGTTTCCTCAATGCTTGGTGACGGCAGCATTTGGTCTTGATCTTGCATTGGTGGAGCCTCCAATTCTTCTGTGAGCTGACCATTTAGCAATTCATTGAAGTGCACTTCCCATCGCTCCAGAATGCCTTCAGGATCGGTGATCAGATTACCCTCTTTATCCTTGCAGTAAGTACAGCGCGGCGTGTTACCGCGTCATACTGCGGATTATTTGGTAGAACTCCCGCTCCTGGTGCGGACCTCGCTCTCTACTTTTCTCTATTTCACAGACAAGGTTTTTCTCCGAGGCACTTTTATTTTGTCTGTGAAGTCTTTTTTTCAGATCTTCTGAGCTCTTTGTATTTCTCCTCGCGCACCCACGTCCTATGAGAATGCTGCATTGCCCGGTATGCATCATTCTTACGTTCAGTCGCTAGTTTGCACTCATCATCAAACCAGTCGTTCCGATCTCTACGACTACTGCCTAAGATGGAGTTAGCAGTACTAATGATAGTATTATTAAGCGTGTCCATTTCTCTTCTACGCCCGGCATTCTGGCCCGAGGACTTACTCTCCCTCCGTTGAGCTGTCCGAGGGCGACTTTTAACGTATGACCAAGGGTGTAACTGGTACTCTCATAGCGTAAGGCAGCCGTGTTGATTCGAACCTGATCCGCGGATGAAATACGTCTCCGTAAGGCAATCCGCGCTCGGAAAACTATACCAACAAGATAGAGATCCGAGTCGACGTTGGCACCTCGGTACGTTCGTCCTGTCATCGGGCTCGAGGAGTGGTGGTGATCTATCAACACGTGGTCAAATTAGTTGCGAGTGACTCCATCAGGTAATACACAGGTGGCTTTGTGGATATCTTTACGCGCAAACCTGATACTCGCCACGACCAAGTTCAATCATTAGTGTTCTCATGCAAACTATGGGAACCTGTGTAGTGCCTGAAAACCGGCTCCCGACCTATTTTTGCATTCAAATCACCAAGAACGATTTTCACATCGTATCTTGGGCAGTCATTGAGGGCCCGTTCGACGTTTGGCTGACTAGAAAGCCTACCCCGAGTACATGGTGCTTTGCATGACAGCTGTAATAAATGTCATACTCGTTTCTTTGAATAACACCACTCCCCGTCCATCTTATTTCTTGTAATGCTGTTATGTCAGGTTTATATTCGGACAGGGCATCGGCTAGCTGCTGTGTAGCTCGAGCTCTGTATAGTGAGCGGACGTTCCATGAAAAAATTCTTAAATCATTTAGTCATTTTCGTTTCCGTGGTCGTCGTCGTGTATCCGGTCCATATCTGAGGTTTGTTAAATTTGGCATAATAATTCATTTTTACGGGCCTGGTTATTAGCCTTGCCCCAACCTTTCTCAGAATGTCGCCGCATGCATTTATTCAGTACTTGACGGGTGCCAAAGTAGCTATCCAGGGGTGTCACGTAGAGACTGCATGTCAACTCGGATTGAACAGGGACAAGGATCGTCCTGGCCTTCGCCGGGTTAGAAGCAATCAGTAACTTTGCCCTGTGTGTTCGCACCCACCCCCCCTGAATCTAGTTACATTATCATAATTGGTGTTTTTTTTCTATATATATATATATATATATATATATATATATATATATATATATATAAGTTAACTTCTTCCTTCTCTTTGGGAGCAAAAAAAAAAAAGTAATTGAGTAAAAATCATGATTTAATTTTAAATTAGATTGTCTTTATTTACGTCCAACTTACAACTCAACTCATCCATAAAACTACATATTCTTTTATATTTGATTAGTGTTGATGCTTCAGTTCCCAGCCTTGCTTGTCTGAAGCGCTTGTTACTTGCTGCTGCAGGTGAACCGCCATGTACGATGTTGATTCCGTTTCCTGTCGTTAGGCATGAATCGTCAGATATCATACTGCAGGTGTCGTGTAGTGTCCGCGGTATTTGTTAATGTTGCAAATAATATCGTGGGATAGTTTTTGCAGCCTATTGCTGGCGATGATGTTGTCTTCCCCTCTTAGATGCGATTGTCCTCGAGCGTATTAGAAGTAAAGTAGGTCATAGAACTTTGTTGTTGTTGGTATTTCATGTAATGATGGTGGTGCAATTATTGGTCCTATTTTTTGTGTAGTGATCTTAAATCGCCACCCTCACCCAATTCCTAATAAACTTCAACCTAACTCTTCAACAAACGATGCGTCGTAATACGAACCTTAAGTTCATACTGTGCGTTGAGTAATCCCCTGGAATGATAACATCATGAAATGCGTATCTTCAAATGCATTTCATGGTTGTGGCTTCCGCGAAATTCGTCAACCGAAATCCCAATATCTTCCCCAAATGAATCATATGAGCCACAAATTAAAACAATAATCCATTTGTCGCACATTGATTCAATTCCCAATAACCCTAATATTATGAAATACCTAAATACATATCATAATGTTTCCTTCCGAGAATTTGTTCAACCAAATTCCCTTTCACTTCTTAGAACCCCATTTCAATTGAAGCACACACCAAATCTTGTTTGTACTTCTTGGAATTTTTAAGTAAAAATTTTTTAAGAAATCTCTGTCGCCACAGCGTATAAAGGGGTGGGACATTTTAATTTTCAATTTAATAGAAAACTTTAATTTTAAATGGACATCAAAATCGAGCAACACATAAAATCACAGATTTTTATCAATTCTTTCACCAACTTTACGCAAGTACTTTCGACATTAAATATGAATCAAGAAGCAAAACAATTATTTAGCAAACTCTCGAAATATCCACGTGAGAGCGATATTCACCAGTCAATACGTTATTTTGAACTTGTCCTACTTGAAAAGGTTGCGCTATATAGCGGCGGGCGCGAACACCTTGATGGTGTGGATAATGACTCTAGCGCGAGCGGCGGCGTGACTGACCGCGATGGAGATTGGATAGTGACTGGTGTGAATTAGGGTTGAAATTTATATTTCATTCCACACACAGGACAACCGAAAGAGACCACGCCTCTGCTCTCTCAACATCACGCCCGTCAAAGTGTGAGTAACTTTTTTAATAGGGTAATTGACGGACATGAAGAATGAGAGAACAGAAAACATGATATGCTGTGATATCGGGGTAGCTTTGGTTGTGTGTGTTGGTATCAGATGCAGCTACTGACATGACCTGGTGGCCCAGTGGTACGGCTATGGTGTAGTCGGGGCACATTGAACCGTGGAAAGACAGAAATACGAAGGAGAGGAAAACCTAGCTGATGTTATCCACCTGCAAAAAGAGATGGTTGATCCCAAGCGAATGGATGATCTGACGGAAAAGTCAATAGGACGCCGCTGATGCTTGGGAAATAATCAGCGTGAGAGCCAGACTCCAAGACGCTGAAATAACCCCAGCGATTTTGCTAGGAATTGTGGTTGAGATTGTGGGTTGTTTCTCATGTAGAATAGAGAAACCCCCACAAGTGTTTTAAAAACCATAAAACTGATTTTAATTTTTACACTTTCTCAAACATTTCTACTTTCATTTACATAGCACATTTCTATATTCCAGGTTTATGCTGAAATTTTAGCTTTCATTTAGGTTTTATTGGGCTTATCTTTTATATCCGTATTTCCTGTTCCTATCCACTTTTCTCTGTTTCCTGCACTCCTACTTGTTTCAATTTGCCTGCTTCTTCTCTGCTTGTTTCTCGCTCTTTGTGATTTCCCGCGTCCATCACTTTTCTTCACTTATCCCTCGCAAAAATGGACCTCTCTTCTCTTCAGAGCTTAGGGCATCAACCCCATCAGGATTTGATGATCCTTCTGGAGACATCGAGGACAGAACTCGCTGCCGCGGTAGCCAGGATTGCTGTTTTCGATAAACAGATTGCAGCATTAAGACCTACATCACCCCCGACCCCGTCCACTAACAACTCGGAAACCCTTGACCCAAAGACGGGAATCGAACGCGTAATGACAACCCTTGACAGCGACTTTGATTTCTCTGCCGACGAGAGCTGCTCCCGTGTCCCCACCCCGAATTCTTCTAGCCCACACCTACTTCTGTTCGTGGGGAAAAACGGAAAACACCTCGGGCAATAGTAAACTGCGGGGGTGGTCCCTCCAGTAAACATGTTGCCACCGGCTGTACGCCAACAATATCCCCGGCTTCGGCTAATAAAACTGTGCCAAACCTCACGGTGCAACCCACTGCACAAAAAGTCCCCCCTTTGGAAAAATCGGGCACACCAAGGGCAGCATCATCCACAACCCCAAATCCAAAGACCGCCCCAAATCCAAATGCCAAACAGCGGTCACGGCCGACCCACCTGCTTTAAAAAAGAAGCAGCAACCTGCGGTCTTTGCACTAGACCTCAACCTAAAGGAGTTCGTCGGTGATATGAACCGACAAGGAACCTCAAACTTTAAGGCAAAGACCTTGAGTTAAAGCCTCAATAAAATCGTAACCTACGATCGACAGACGTTCTGTAAGGTTAACGACACCCTGAAGGCCAAAGAGGTGAATTAATACACATTCACCCCGGCCGACGAAAAATCGAGGACCATCCTCTTAAAACGAGTCGCTGCCTGTTGGGAAAAGGACGACATCGTAATTGCCTTTGAGACAACATTTCCTAACGTTAAATTCACTGACGTCAAAAAATTCTCTCCCCCACAACGGTTTGTGAACACCAGACCGCAAAAATACAGCAGGGTGAACATATGACAGCTTAACCTTGCCCCAGTAACCGGCATAGACTACATAATACGGACAAAGTCGCTTCCAACTCTTCACCAACAAGTTTTCTTCAAGGTATTTCATAACAATGAAATACCTCAATGCAAACGTTGCCAACGTTTCGGGCATGTCTCCCGGAAATGCAACATGGATCGCCGTTGCGTCCGTTGTGGAAAATCCCACGACATTGGCAAGTGCGAACTCCCGCCAGCAAAATACGATCCCACAACAAACGTGCAGGATGAAATTACGTTGCCAACTTGCTGCAACTGCGGTATGAAAGGACATCCGGCCAGCTACAGGAACTGCCCCAAATATAAGGAGATAGTCCACAGAACCAAGGAGACTCGAGCTAAACAAGTAGCCAAGTCTAACTTCGGAAAACAGGCCTCGCAAAATTTCATCCAAAATGGATTTTCATTCGCTGATAAGGTTAAAGGGAACCAAACAAAGAATATGAAAACCGCACCACCTCTCCCCCAAAAACATATTCAAGTTCCTAAGCGATCCGCTATACAGTCCAACACAATGCCACAAATCCAAGCGGCGGCACAAAAGCCTCCAAAGTGGCAACCCACAATGCTGGAGAAACTACTTAGTCTCTCTCGCGTGATTGATGATATTCGACCCTGTGGCGGTCCCGCAAAACCCCACGGTACTCTTTCCTTAAAAACCCCCATAACACCCATCTTCCCATATAATTTCACCAATGCAATCGCATTCGGCACACAAAAACGCTGCACGCATTTAAGAGATCAAACCCATGATCTTAAATTCCCTGTTAAGAAACCTTACCTTCATGCATCTCTTCGCCTACAATTTTCTGTAAGAATTCTTCATGACCTTTTTAGAAATTCCATAACTCCCATTGTTTCCCGCCAATGCATTTGCATTTGTCCCAGAAAACATTTCCTTTTCCAAGGACATGTAATGCTTTCAAGCATTATCTGAAATTCCTAAAATTGATCCTTAATGTGCATATGCACCATAAATACCAAACATTCGATACCTTTTGTCTGAGTTAAAATGCTATGTCGTCAGCTTGTTTTTACAGCTGCAACACTAGCGATTCAATAGACAAACAATGATGCATTTCTTTCGTCGCCACCACTAATTGCTTGGCATACCTAAATGCAAGCAAGGGATGCGTATCGGCAATTAACCCAAGATACGATATACAATTTCCATTGTATAAAGTATCGTATCCCATTAACACCTTTTTACCAACGTCTGTCATAGCGACGTTGCATAAACATGACCCTCATTACGGAGCGAACCATTTGGTCGCCTTTTCCTTTGTTCTCGCCGACTGCCTTTCTCGTTGTTCCACTGCTTTCGAACACGTGCAACAACATTGAATCTGTTCGATTGCGCACACACACCACTGCACCAAAAAGATCGCATTTTCTTAGTGGTCACACCCTTAAGAGAAAATTTTCTCTTTCCCCTCCATATCTCACCCTTAATTGAAGATAGAATTCAAGTCAGAGTTCTATCCTCGAGGAGTCCTTTTCCAGCTGCCGACGACAATAGTCGTGCGGACTTCCGCGGTCTGTAGCGCTGCAGACTCGCGATAAATTCGAAGTCGTGTTCGTGCGTGTGCAAATTTTAAACCTAATTAAATCGAAACAAAACAAAATAACAGTAAATAAATAGAAAAAAAAATGAAACAATGACCGAATTTTTATAATTGCCTTTCACATAATTATTAGGAGCTATAAATGAGATGTAACATATCTTTTTAAACAAAAGTGAATAAATTTGCAATAAATAAAAAACAGTTTTTCAATTCGTATTCGTCCTTGTGTCCGATGTCGCCGTGGAGTTTTGTTTTTGACTTGCTTTCCCGTGGCGTAACATTAATGATGATGGAGGAGGAAGGGAACCCGGTGCAGTACGCCTGCACACCATACTTCCCCCCCACAACCCCGATATGTAAAACTAACAACTGAGGCTGAGAGGGGTGTACTCCTTTTCACGGCATATGCAAGACATACCCTCCAAAATGCATCCCAAAACTAAAGTTATCCTCATAAACGTCAACTCCCTTGTTTCGCTTTCAAAGCGTGCGATAGTCTCTGACTTCATAAAGGATAACCGGGCGGACGTGGTTCTTGTAACCGAAACTAGGTTGCATCCATGTCACCGCCCCGTATTTCCAAACTTTTCCATAATTCGAAGAGATCGAACCCTCACTGGCTGTCCCACCATCAGCGGAGGTAGCACCTGCATACTGGTTAATAGCGAACTTCGCCATGAAACTTTTGACCTCCCACATTTTGAGTCCATAGAGGTCTCCGGGGTTGAATTGTATCTAGCTAATAACGGTAGAGTGAATATATACTACATATACCACTCACATAAAACCAATAATGGCCCCATTAATCCCGATTATATCGACCGATTAATAAGGTCTCGGGGCATACACCCTTCATCATAGGCGGCGATTTCAACTCCAGGCATCCCCACTGGAACAACTCCGTTTCTTGCCCAAACGGGACAAAGTTTTTTAAATGGTACACCGAAAACTGTCATGCCTTCAACTTCGAAATAGTCGCACCTACGGTTGGTACCCGACGTAACTCAATCCTGGAAATCTTTATTGTGTCCAAAGACTTACTCCCCAAATCACTCCTCCCCAAGTATCGGTGGGTGTATCTGACCACAACGCCGTGACCATCTTCATCCGTTGCGAAGGCTTTCTGCTTTATTCTTTATAAAGCTCTCCATTCTGTTCAACCATGCCTACAGCATGGGGTACTGTGGGGCTTTTCAGGGCCCGAAGAGCCACGCATCGCTCGATCCCCACCATTATCAGCAAATACAACTTACCTTAAAGTTGAAGTTTCGGTAAGATTACACAATCTTGCTATGGCATTAACTGCCAACCAATTTCTGGAATCAATTCGGTTATCCCCACGGATAACCGACATAAATACCCCATAGGCAGCTTACCTTTTTAAGGGCTGTTCCAAGCCCTCTTCGAGCGGTCATACCTGGAAACATAATTCATGACAAGATTATCATCTTGCCATGACATCAATCCAGCATCAACCGAGCTTCCGCGACCGAACAATGGATGGCACATGCCTACCAACACACGCTAATCTTTCCGTGTGTTATCTTGGTACCCATCCATTGTCCTAGAAGTCAGTTTTTAACAGCCAGAGGATCCGCACCTTCAGGACAACTCCCCGCGGAGAGTCGACAAAAAAATAAGTATCGCAATAGCCGTGTCTACGGAAAATCTCGTTCGCTACATATTCGCGTGAAATCGGAGTTGTGTCTGGTATTTCTTTGTGTGATTTTTTTTTTATGATGTACAACAATTGTTATTTTAAAGAAAAGTTAATAATTTCTAAAGCCTGTAAGTGAGGAACAGTCACCAGGAAAATAAAAACCCTGTTTAAATAATTAACTACACCAGTGCGTTTTAATTGTTCCTGTTTTTCTTGGTGCTTGTGTTCGCTGTTTTGTTTTAGACAATTTTTGTGTTGAACTCGTTGTTGGTGTTTGTGATTTGTCTTTTCGTCGGTGGAGTTTTTATCAACTCGCATCCTTGAAAATGTCATCATAAAAACCTACCACAGTACTTTCCCCAAGCTTGGAAGCATGCGGTTGTTTGCCAAATAGCAAAAGTTGGGAAACCAACATATCACCCCTCAAGCTTTCGTCCTATTTCGTTCCTCACCCGCATCAGCAAAGTATATGAACAGTTCATATACGAGAAGCTAAATAAGTTTATCAGTGCCAGGAACCTAATATCTGATTTCCGATTTGGATTTAGAAGAGCCCACATCACCACTATGGCTCTCAACATATTTCAAAGCCACGTCTGCGTGCGGCTCTTTAATAAGGAACCCACCATTGCGGTGAGCCTGGACGTTGAAAAGGCTTTTGACACGACGTGTATCGAAGGTCTCGTTTTTAAGTTATTGAATACTGGCCTCAGTAGAACGCTATGTAGCATCATCTACCAGTTCGTTCCAAACAGAACCTTCCAAATTCGAGTGAATGTAAAGCTTTCCCGAACTTTCCACGCCGCGGCAGGCGTACCATAAGGCTCCATTCTAGGGTCCATCTTATTTAATATGTACACCTTAGATATTCCTCGCCCTGGAGACGGAAGAGTAAACCAGATATGCTATGCGGATGACATCCTAGTGTAGACGTCATCTAAAAGCCCAAGACTGCCAACGACCCGACTCAACCGTTAGCTGGACGAACTGTATCAGTATTACAGTCGATGGAAAATTCGACATAACTCATCCAAAGCAGTAGCTATAATTCTGAGTAGTAAACACTCCCAACCTACTTCTCGATATTCACAGAATATCTGAATACAAATAGGAGGTACTACGATTAGACGATAGAACAGGATGAAATATCTTGGGGTCATCTATACCCCAAAAATGAATTTCATCAAACATGTGACCCACATTCGCCTAAGGGGCCTCAGTCGGTCTAAGCCTCTGCACAACATCTTGAAGTGGAGCAACAAAGTTGACACGAAAGTTAAACTTTTCTGCTATAAGCAGCTAATCTGATCTGGAATATCATACGTCTTTCTATATCTTCGGCCCAAATGGAAAGATTTTGAGTGTTCGAAAGAAAACTCCTCAGAAGGTGCACCAACCACTCTAGAAGGTCTGACGGTCGCCATTACCCAAACTCTCACCAATACGAAGGTGCCTCCATTATCCCTATCGACGAGTACTTGTTACAATTAGCATATAAGTACCTCGGAAGCATTCAGAACAGCGAGAACCCACTTGTACGGGAGTCATGCGTTCTTGCCCCTTCTCTCTCTCGATCTCTTCGGATCAGACCACCACAATTTCTTCTTCAGTATAAAACCGAAGAATGCACCCACCCCAACATTCTCCTCTATAATAGAGGATTCCTAGACTCACCCTATAGGGTCTACTGCTAACAAACAAACACACACACACCGACCAAAGCGCAGATTATCAGGCGCCAAAGACGTGAGTTGTGTTTACTACCGCACTCAAGACCCACCGGTCTTGTACGATTTCTTCCCCACCATCCCCCCATCAAAGTAGTTAGAGAGCACTTGAACTAACCCTGTCCACACTATCCTTATGTACCTCCTTCCCCCTTTCTTTTCAGATATCTTGAGACTGAGCCCAACATCCTCATGGATGTGGGTGATTCTGGTTGCCGCAAGATGACCAGAAGCCAGAGACAAAATGAAGGACACATTTGTCCTTGTCGGCCTCTCGCCACCACCCCCCCCCCCCCTTTTTTTTGGATTCGTGATCAGTCGAAAACCAAGAGGCCAAGACAACGGCCAAACAGGAAATAACTATAAAATAAAAAAAAGGGTCCACTTAAAACTTTGAATATTCGGTTGTTTTTCTGTTCACACATTTTTTTGGTTGGTTTCGCGACGTCCACACTAGAAGAAGATCCATCCCCTGTCGGGAACTAAGGTCGGAAGCAACCAACCAGAAGGAGCCGACACTGAAGATCTGCTCATCGGGGAAGCTCCCACTGAAGAGACCGGACCACCCCTTACGCCGCCCCCCACATTAGAAGGTAAGGGTAGGACAATACAAACAAAATATAACATCACATTTGCAAGGGTATGTCATTTGGGTTTTCTTCTTTATTTGTTTAGATACTTATTTTTGATCGATTTGAATTGGTTAAAATAGGTTTGCATATGTTTGCGGCTGATACCACATCAGTTCCGCCTCAACTTGAGCATAAGCAGCACACCATGAGCCAGATTCACTTCCGACCGTGTACCGTTGCCCGCGCACTTAAAGAGGTAAACGCAAACAAATCCACAGATCCGGATGGCATTCCCCCAATCCTCTTGAAGAGATGTTCCTCTTCACTCTCTAAAGCACTGCGGAAACTCATCCATTTGTCTTATTCTACTGATCGTTTCCCAAATAGATGGAAGTCAGCGAACATTCAGCCAATTCCCAAAAAGGGCGACAAATCGTCCCTTTCTTCTTATCGACCCATAGGACTAACTTCTATTCTCTCCAAGGTAATGGAATCACTTATCAACCGTCAACTTTCGAAATATCTGGAACAAATGACCTCCTCAATGACCACCAAAATGGCTTTCGTAGCAACAGGTCCACAGGAGATCTGATGGCGTACCTTACCGAAAAGTGGGTCCATTCCATCCACTACTTCGGAGAAAGCAAGATAGTCGCATTGGATATTTCAAAAGCCTTCGATAGAGTTTGGCTTCCAGCCCTTTTATCCAAATTACATTCATTTGGAGTGGACAATTCCCTGATCCAATGGATAGAACTCTATCGGTCTGGCAGTTCAAGCCAAGTGGTTCTTGATGGTGTCAAATCTGTCTCCCATCAAATTAATGCAGGTGTTCCCCAAGCTTCTGTACTCTTACCCACTCTCTTCCTCATCTTTATAAATGATCTCTTGTCAATTGCCGACAATCCAATCTACTCGTTAGCCGATGATAGGACATTGAGTTTCTCATACTCCAACGAACATTCTCGGCCAAATCCTTCGAACGGCAATACCAATCAGCAGATTATGCTTAATACACTAAATTCCGACCTCAACAAGATATATTAATGGGAATTATCTAACCGAGTAAAGATCAATGCCTAAAAAACTCAGCGCTGTCGCCTATCGTCAAAGGTGAACCCCAAAGTAAATATACTGTCGATGAATGGCACTTCCATCGACGAAGCCAAGAAACTATCAATCCTCAGCACTCGAGTTAATTCGACTCTTAATTGGAGCGACCACACTTTTGAAGCTGCGAAAAGTGCGGCCAAATGCAATGGGTTCCTTAAGAGACGTAAAAAATATTTCACTCCATCCAACCTGGCCCCTATTTAGAAGGCGTATATTCGTCCCAAAATGGAGTTCAACTCCCATATTTGATCAGGCGCATCCAAAATTGCACTTCACGTGCTCGACAGGATGCAAAAACCAGCAGTGAATCTTTTTGGGGACCCAGCTGTGGGTCGATCAATTCCGTCGTTAGAATATAGAAACAACGTATCATGCCTCTCTCTCCTCTATAGGTATTATCACGTTGCTCAACAGAACTTTCTGAATGTGTTCCGCCTCTTCAGACATTTCTCCCCAATCTGAGAATGCGCATCAGTTCACGTTGAAAGTCAACTTCACGCGCACAAACAAACATAGAGAGTCATTCTTTAGCCGAACCGCACGAATGTGGAATACTCTACTTGATCATGTGTTTCCTCGTTGTTGTAATGTCCAGGCATTTAAGGCTAATGCACATTTATGATGCTCCATGTTGTTAAGCGCTTGGGTGAACGTGTAGTTCGTTTTATTGTGCCTGTTGTTTGTTTTAGCCGAATGGGCAAGGATCTCCTTTGTGGGAAATCGATAGGAAATACAAAGGGTAAATAAATAGTGAATCGTGCTAATGCACATTTATGATTCTCTATGTTGTTATGAGCTTAGGCTAACGTGCAGTTCATTTTATGGTGCCTGTTGTTTGTTTTAACTCGGTTTGGTTAAAACGGAAACCGACGCTGATTGTGTTAATGGTTTTAGGTAACCATTTTTCTAAGGGATCATAAAATTGCTGGCGTGCATTTTATGATTCTCAACGATTTCGTTTGAAGGAAGTCATCTGTTCCGCACATTTGGATCTTAGGGGATTTTTGTGGCGAACTTGTGATTCGATTATCCTGTCTAAGTTTTCAATGTGAGCAAATTGAACGTTTAGTTCAATTTGTTTGAAGTTGAATTGATTAGCGCAAATTGAACGTTTAGTTCGATTTGTTTGGTATCAATTGATTTGGGACCATTTGATGTATGGGGTAATACTCTTTGAGTAGTGTCTAATCCTTTAGTTGGATGTTTTTGGCGTGTATCGCAATTAGTGGTGGAGACTGGCCCCAAAGGGGTAAGTATTATGAGATGGGTGGTTGTGGCCGTAACAGTCTTCCAAAAAGGAGCCGTAGTAAAGTATGTTCCAGATTTTTGAAAAATAGTTGAAGTGATAATGATAGTATAGCGTTTGAAATAATAGTGAAGAAGATCGTGCGATTCGAACTGACGCTATGACAGCTCGAATCACGAAAAAAATTTTACCTAAGCGTTACACACCAGGCTACTGACCGTGTTTAGAATTTGATTTCCAAACTCGACTATATTTCACTGGTGTGAATTATTTTTTTGTTATTTATCGCTTGGTATACGGTTCTGATGTATTTTTCTTATTCGATTTTTCGTTCGTGTTCTTCACTATTTCGCTTGTGAATCGTGTGTATCTGTTAGAATCGCTAGACCACTCCCGCCGCAGTAACTTCGTTACGATCAGATTCATATGCGGACGACGGACGAACGAGAGAGAGAAACGGGAAAACGTCGGAGGCTGTGCTCTATGCGGAAGTCGTGACCGTGTGTGAAGTTCTGCTTTACTATGGGAAGTGTATGCTATGCTGTGTGTACAGATCACGTCGTAGTCACCAATTATAGCGTTTGAAATAATAGTGAAGAAGATCGTGTGATTCGAACTGACGCTATGACAGCTCGAATCACGAAAAAAATTTTACCTAAGCGTTACACACCAGGCTACTGACCATGTTTAGAATTTGATTTCCAAACTCGACTATATTCCACTGGTGTGAATTATTTTTTTGTTATTTATCGCTTGGTATACGGTTCTGATGTATTTTTCTTATTCGATTTTTCGTTCGTGTTCTTCACTATTTCGCTTGTGAATCGTGTGTATCTGTTAGAATCGCTACAATAGCTAAATCAGGAAAACCACCTAGTGAAACAACATCATATAGACCAATTTCCCTGTTACCTGTTATGTCAAAAGTATTTTAAAAACTAATACTAAAAAGGCTAAAACCAATAATAGAAACCAAGGATATTATTCCAGAACACCGGTTTCAGGGAAAAACGCTCTACAATAGACCAAGTTCATGGAATCACAAATATAATCGAGAAAACTCACGAAACAAACAACTGTGCTCTACTGTTTTCTTAGATCTAGCACAGGCATTTGATAAGGTGTGGCACGAAGGCCTTATACTAAAAATGCTAACCAGAACATATGCTGATATACTCGAATCGTATATATCGGATAGAGCATTTAGAATTAGGTATGAAGATGCCTACTCCGAAATTAAAAATATTAAAGCTGGGGTGCCACAAGGAAGCGTATTAGGTCCGGTCTTGTACCTTTTATCCACCACACCAGTGACATGCCTACATTAGAAAATAACACCATTGCAATGTTTTCTGATGACACTGCTATAATGGCGATTGGAAACTCTCACGCAGAAGCAGCAGGAAAACTCCAAATAGCTGTTAATAAAATATACAACTGGACGATAAAGTGGAGAATGAAGTTAAAGAGTCGAAATCGATTTATACAAACTTCACCAAAAAAAAGGAAAAGTACTTTCTGGTATTCATTAATAACAAGATAATACCATATGAAAATACCACAAAGTATTTGGGCATAACACTTGACGGGAAGCTACGCTGGAAAGAGCACGTTAAGAAGAAAAAAGATGAGTTAGAACTACGGTGCACAAAGATGTATTGGCTGCTTGGAAGACATTCTACTCTAGCCATTCACACAACAAAAATTTATTATATAAACAAGTCCTAGTCCAGTGTGGACCTATGGTATACAGCTCTGGGGCTGTACCAAAAAGAGTAATGTTCAAATAATATAAAAATTCCAAAATAAAGTTCTCAGAGGAATAGTAAATGCGCCCTGGTAAATAAGAAACGACGATTTCCATACGGACCTTAATGTAGAGTTTGTCGCTAAAGTTATCAAAAAATACGCAGAAGCTCACGAGCATAGACTTCATCACCATGTGAATGTTGAGGCTATCCAGCTCCGCGATACCACGGACATAGTGAGAAGGTCCAAAAGAGTTCTTTTTATAACATTAATTTATAAAACTAAGATAGAGTTAAATTACTCATTAGCCTACTTGGCTAATGTAATAATATTGGTTACAATAAATAAAATTTATTAGCCTAAACAAAAAAAAAAAAAAAACGATGGCGTTGGTTGGTCGCTGTCATAATCAATTGTGCGTAAGCAGTTTTTATTTTGTCTGTTGGTATGTGTATGTTTAAGTCGTGTGTCAATAAGCATTTATCTAGGAACGATCCTCCTGTGGGGAAGGAAGAATATTTTGTAGCTAGCAGCCTTATATTCGATGAGATGTTGATCTAGCCAATCAGCTAGTTGATTTCCTCTCGAGTTGGGCATGCTATTTGCCCAATCTGGGTGTTTAACATTCAAATTGTTGAAGTTGTAAGTGGGGGGGTTCTCTATACTACATGGAGAACCAACCCACTGTTTCCGCCTTATTTCGACCGCTAACAGCGTGTCAAACCAACCCCAATTCCTCCTACCAACTATTCACCTGGAAATCATGTTTTTAAACAGACGCATAGCTGTATTCATTATTCTATGCAGGTAATGCATAATTGAATTCAGCTACCTTTTTGCCATACGGCAACTCCCGCCCTCTAACCCATGAGATGTCCACCGGAAATTCCAATTCATTTCAGTTAACAACAACAAGTCGAATCAAATGACGCGGGTTCACCATTATCCAATGGCTTGGGTAATTATCGAATTCCACAGCGTGTTTCCCGCGATAATATTACCCTAGCCAAAGTAGCGTCATTTCGACTTTGCCCAGACCATCTATTCGCTTGGGATCAATGATCTCTTCTTATATCGTGAATAGCGCAAACTACATTTTCCTCTCCTTCACAATTATGTCTTTCCATAGTTCAATGCACTCTGAGATCACCACAGTCACCGCACTAGGTCAGTGGATCATCCTCAGAGGCTGCATTAATACACACACACTAAGCCAGATCAACCCTGTGTTATTGTGTTTTCCTTTTGATTCCTTCATCCTTTCTACACCCATCGACGTCGAACGAATATGCAAGTATTTTAACCACCTCGATGAGCGTAGAGAATTGAAGCAGGCACAGGAGAGCGCGATTGCCATTGGCTGATCGTTGTGCAAAAGAAAAAACCCATCTTCATCCCTAATTCCAATCAGTTGTTTTCCATCCCCCATCGCGTATACACGCTACATCGAGCGTTCAGGCAGTAGTCGCTTCACATCCACCACCGGTGACCGTCACGCCGCACCAATTCGCTAATCATCACCCAAACGGAGAACACGTCTCCTGAGTCAATGGACAATCTACGGTCACGTAATAAATTAAATAAAAATTTTAATTTCTGCGGCCACAGTGTCGAGAAAGAAGTGTTTCATTTTGTATAAAATTTATAAAATTCAATTTAATAATAAGTGGCATTATAAATGCCGCCTTTATACACATTCAGAGTGATAAACTACATAAGAAAAGGACTTATCTAGTTTGCATTAAATTCAACATGTGCTGTGAATCGTGCTATAGCCGTTAATGTCCAAAGACAATAAGTAAAATAAAACCAAAAAACGTAGTTATGAATTAGTTAAATAAAGAAAACGTTAACAATAAGAAATCAACCCCAGTGCGTTAATTATTCTTCTCTTCATTTGGTGAACAATTAGCAGCAGAACATAGTAGGGGATTTAACTGAACCAGTGTCATGCGTTGACAACCCTACTTCTACCCCCACATAAGCATCGGAAAAGACTCTCTAGCTCCACTATAAATAGATATCACACACATCCCCCTACCTTGTCGGAGGGGTATGCGGATGATGCACGCTTCAAACACCTGAAATCTGCTCATCTCACTATACATTACCTTATTTTGAAGTTCTTTTTTAACAAAGATTGCCACCCCTCCTCCTTGTGTGGAGTTGGGTCGGTCTCCTCGTATAATGTCGTAGTTTGTGTGACGTAGTTTATGGCTCTGATTCAGCTTAGTTTCGCTAGCCAGAAGCACGTCACGACTTTGGTCTTGCAACAGTTTAAAGAGAGCGGCTCTTCGCTCGATTCTGATAAGTGAATTTACATTCACGACTAAAGTCTTATTTCTGCTTTCTGTTGGGGGGTTTATATTGACGGCTGGCTAGACAATTGGATATAGACCCAGTCTAGTCTAGTGTCCTGGTCCCTTATTGCTTTTTGCATTTTGTTATCTGCGTTTGAATAGCGACCAACGTTGTGAGTACATCTGCTAGGGTTACTATTTCTGGAGACACAGTATGTACCCTAGGTGCGGTACCCGTGTGGTGGGTTGTGGCGTGTTTCTCCTACCAGCTATTACTTCGGCATACGAGAACTGCGGTGTTACGATTAGTGATGGTCGAGCTTGAACTATCGGGCGTTCTATTTTTCGTTGCTGTGAAAACTTTTTTTCCCTGTAGTTCGCGGAATTTAGGATAGCCGCGACAATTAGCGGGGTGTCCCTCGCTCTTACAAACTGCACACTTTAGAAGAGATCTGTCGTTTACCCTTTCTTTACCTAACGTGCATTATTCTGCGCTGTGGTCATGTCCGCATTTTACGCATCGATACTGCATTTCGCAGATTTTTTTTTTTTTTTTTTTTTTTTAAACTTATGTCCTAGAGCCCGGAGTTTATTTCTTAATTTTCTTCAGGTAAAACTCGAGTTCTTTTCCTTCCAAAATGTAACCGTCAGCGGGTCCGCACTGTCCGGGCCGGGAAGCGACACAAGCTAGGATACGTCCAGAGATAAATTGATCTTCTAACGCCTGCTCCACCTTGGCGTGCTTTGCCGATCCAAATACTTCTTCATAACTCGTTCGCTGCGTTTCTTATTTAATATATCATTCGCATCGTCCTTTGGCGCGTGTTTCGGGTCACGTTTGCGACCCAACGGCAGGATGTAGTGTGCCTCATACCATTGCCTGAATGGTGTGGCATCAATTACAACAATAGCATTCTTTACCAAGGTACTGGTGCGGACCAGTTCGTTATTTGAAGCATTGTACACTACGTCGATGATACGGGTTTTGCAGGCAACGCCTTCAGACACCCAGGCAAAATTTCCTGTGTCCAAACGGTGAGCACGGTACTTGATGTTGCCGCCACGGGTTCGCACTTGGTGAATACGTGCACCGCCAAGTTTGGTGTTTGCTGCAGGTCGTCCTAACTCAAACTTCCTCTTCTTGCGGATCGGCTTCCTTTTTCCACCGGTGGCTCGCCTCTTATGTGCACTATCACGACTTATACCCATGTTTGCGTGAAAATCAAAAAAGATGCTGCTGAGTGCCCGAAGCTTTGGCAGAGGAGACACTGGAGTATATCTCTGTCTTTTTTCAATTTGTCCCATGTGACAATTTGATGGTTCAGGATAGTGATTTTCCTAAGTCCACGAATTTTGCTACCGGTACCCAGCTGCACCAAGTAGAATAGTAGTATACGATTCTCCCGTCTAGGCCTAGCTGTATTGCAGAGTTTTACCGCGATAAACTCAAGATAATTATAGTTAGGCGCTCGTGGCGTTTGTAATAGAACTTCTGGTTCTGTTTCAGGGTCGACGCTCTATAGTAGACCGTTATATTCTTTATTTCTTTCGGGGTATACGTGTAAAATTCCGCGGTGGCCCTTTTAACACATTTTTCATTTTTTCGAATTCTTCAACCGAAACAGGTTTGTCTGTATGACAAACCTGTTTCCTGCCAGTCTTTTAATTGAAGAATCCTTCGCAATAGAAAGCTTACACAGACTTGCCAGTTCGTTACAATCCATATCTGTAATGTTGATGGGTGGCATCTTCGCTTTCCTTTTGCTGTCTGTTGCTCTTGTTGTGGTTGTTGTTGTGTAATCTGTTGCGGTGGACATCCTTTTTGTTGGCGAGGCTTTTGTTGTGCACATTGCTGCTGTTTTTTCTGCTGCTATTGTTTCACCATTGGCTGTTCCTTTTCCGCCACTTCCTTCTTTTTGCGACGCTTCTCAGCTAATTGTGCCCTTGCTCGGGATATCCTTGCTTCAAGGTCGCTGATTTCCTCGTCCTCAGCCTCGGTAGTCGCTAAACAATCAAACATGTTATTGGTCACATTGCCGTCAGTATATGGAACCACGGGGAATGTATTGTCCTCTTCCATTTTTTTGCCCTTTTTGAACAAGTCTGTTTTGCCTCGTTTGGGTTCTTGATTTTTGTCATCGATCGTGTCAGTGGGAAGCTCGCAGGACGCTTTATTAACGCGGCCTTTGGTTTCAATTTTTTAATTACTTGTTTTTTCTCTGCCATTTTGCACGCTGAGTGTCAGTACACTGAGCTTGTTGCAAACAAGATAGCAGGCCAGTCTTTGCTGTAAACCAGTTATTAGGTTGGCTTCACTTAGTAATTTCGAAATATATTCTAGTTCCTTTTATTTCTTTTTTATTTATATTTATTATTTTTGTTTTGTTTTTCTTTGACTCTAACTTTTTTTTTTGCTAAACACGTGTAGTATTAAACTGTGAATGAAATGACGCTATTGTAAAAAATATAGATGAAGGTATTTTACCATAACACATTAAAATATTCATACACATTAAAAATATAATCTTTTGTGGGGGTTCTTTAACGCACTTCCATAGAACCGCCCATTTCCATAAATTACCTGCCTTCTACTTACCTGCAAATGAGCATCATAAGCTAATCTGCATCACCTTCCACCTGAAAACATAAACCCACGGCAAGATTACCATCTTACCGTGGCATCAAGCTTTCACCCCGGGGCATGCTTGCATCCAACGCATCATGTTTCCGAAATCGAATTCGGTTACCTCTTCATGTAACCGACATTAATTCCCGAACATGTAAATGCGCATTGCTGAGAAGCACTTTCTCACACACGTGCATGACATGTCCATCCTCGCCTTATCGGCTGGACCATCGGTCGATCGTCCAAACAACAATCCGTTGGTCCAGAAGACACGTCGACCAACGTACTTGTTGACACAACTGCAGCCCATAGTTTCCCTACCATTCGGTAATTAAATATTGGCCCCATATCTTTAGCTTTGCAATAGCTGCAACCAATTTTCCATTAACAGCTATCAACTAATCATGGGATTTGGGCATGAATAGTATCGTTGTTTAGGCAATCATACCCACGTTCATGCTATATGATGACCCTTCTGGAAATCAAAGTAAACACACAGTACCGCACTGTGTTTGTTTTGCTTACCAACGTTGGTCCATGGTTCCCATGGGTGGCAAATTCCTCACCACCATATACATGTACCAGCATATTAACCCAAATAAGATAACAACCAGCCTGACCCTTAGCCACCGTCGGCAAGATTTCTGTTGACTTAATGCCAACAAAATATCTTCCTTTCTAGAGCACCAGAGCCATACGGCTAAAACAAACAAACCCCAAATCTTCGGTCGACCTATCGAAGAATGTATCGCCTACAAGGCATTACATAAACACAATGCCTGCCTCCCCCTGTTGCTCATCCACTTGTTTGAACAGGTGCGGTATCGTTCGTTGTCGATATGCAGACTAAGGGGCATCGTACTTGTCGTATACGAGCACATGGGAATCCTCCTATTTAACTCCCTTGTGATCGCTCATTGGCCGTCGCCAAGTTGAGCTTATTCGCTCCTCCCACATCGATGTGATCCCCCACCGTTGAATCTGGCGGATGTGGATTGCATCGAGGAGTCACATTTCTATCACCACAGCGGACGGTCGCGCCGCTTAACGTTACCTTTTCACCTGCCGCGTTACAAAGTGGTCAAGTTCTTAACACGGTCAAGATACGCGATTCCAGAGTGCGAGCTGTAGTACAGTGTTTCTTTTTTAATCGACAACTCAATAAATCCGTTGTTCTTTTTAAGTGAACTTTGTATTAAAACTTTCAACGATCCTGAAGGAGTGCAGTCGTCATCGCAAAGGATTAAGCGACTAACATTGTGAACTCCCAGTTTTAAGCGCATGTGCCGATGCCATATTGTAGATAAAAATAAAGAACAGTAACCAACACCTTTCCCAACAGCTTTGCGACTGGACGAGGAGCTTCCTCGAGAATCGATCGATCCGCGTTGTTGTGGACGGCGAGTGTTCGGATCTGTATCCTGTTAATTCGGGGGTGCCCAAGGGTTCTATTTTGGCTCCAACCTGGTTCTTGCTTCACATAAATGATTTGTTGGAGACAACGGATAACAAAGTGTTCAGTTTTGCGGATGATAGTACGCTTGTTTCCTCCTTTTCGAGTGATCGGCCGATTGGTGCATCAACGTCGCACCAGCTGAGATGTAGACAGATTGACTCTCTGAACCAGGATCTAGATAAAGTCCTGCAGTGGGGAAAGGCTAATCTTGTCGACTTCAACGCAACGAAGACCCAGTATACAACATTCACAAAGAAAACCGGATCATCGGTTCCACAGCTGATGATGAATGGCCGGGCCCTCAAGGCTGGGGAAAGTTTGAGATTGCTCGGCGTCACGGTCTGTGGGAATGTATCATGGCATAAACACGTATCGGGTATCGCCAGATCAGCCTCAGGAAAACGGAGTTATCTTTTTAGAGCCAAGAAATACTTTACTCCGGCCCAACTTCTTCTCCTATATAAATCTCAAATTAGACCCGCGCTCGAATATTGCACTCATGTTTGGAGATCGGCTCCTAAACATACCCTCGACCTACTTGAGAGCGTACAAAGACGAGCGATCCGCCTGATCGGGGACTCGGCGCTGGCATCGGGACTACAGTCGCTATCACATCGAAGGCGCGTAGCCGACCTCTGTCTGTTTTACAGATATTATCACGGGTACTGTTCTTCGGAGATTCTTGGCATTGTTCCACGCAAATCGGGCTATATGCGCTCCACAAGACAATCCGACGGATCGCACCCGTTTGTGGTTCATCTCCCGACAGCGCGAACATCCCTGTATCAGAACTCGTTCCTTTACAGAGCGGGGAAGCTGTGGAACTCCCTTCCCACGCGAGTGTTCCCGGAGCGTTACAACCTGCAACTGTTCAAAAAGAACTGTAACAGTTATTTGATGGCATCTCGGGGCGCCCACTCGACGCTATAGGTTCGCCTCTCCCGAGAGAAGTCTAATAAAAAAAAAAAAAAAAATTTGCCTCCTTGTGCACCGGAGCCATCCGGCTAGATTGGATATTGCCTACATCGGTGTTTCCAAGGAATCTTGGGCAAATACCATGACGACCCCTTTGTATCATAGGCACATCATTTACATCATGTGTGCCACCATTTGATCTGTGAAATAGCGTTTTTGTCTGTCGCCGAAAGGCAAATTATACAAATGTTTAGCTTAGAGCGTCTGCGAAGGACCAGTAAGTTATTATATAAGATAATTAAGCTAGAATTTAAGCATTTTTTGTCTAGCCTTTAATTTAGAAATTAAGAATATAAAAAGAAAAATAAAAAATGTTTTTAAAAATAACAAAAAAAAAATAGCGTTTTTGTTTACTTTGAAACAAAAATCTATTCCGATCCCTGGCATACATCATCAACGATGTATGGGTACATCGCCGCAGCCCCCGATCATCTTACGACTGTTTAATCAGGTGTCCGCCGATCATCATCCTCAACGCAGGGCATCGTACTTGTCCTATACGGACACATATAGAATCCTCCCCTATCGATGCAATTCGCGGCCATTGAATCTGATGGATGTGGGTTGCATCGTTGAGTCAGATTTGATCATCAGTCGGGTGCGGAACCATTCCCTGTTGAAATGCGAGTTATTTGGTCGAAGTTGTAAAATATTACCGCCAATCGGTCGTTCGGTAATTAATGTTGCTACCCGAGTGTCGACAAAAAATCAGTATTGCAATAGTTGCGTCTGGGGAAAATCTCGTCCGTTACCTGTTCTCGTGAAATTGGTGTTAAGGCGGTGTCTGGTATATCTTTGTGTGACTTTTTGTGTTTGTTTTCTTTTTCGCTGTACAACGATTTGATATTTTAAAAAATTAATAATTTTCAAAGCCTGTCAGTGAGGAACAGAAATCAGTGAAATAAGGAAGCCAACGTTTAAATGACAAACTACACCAGTGTGTTTTTATTTGTTTTGTGCCCTTTTGGTGCACAATTTTGACAGCGGACTGTGGAAGTTTAGTGAATCCTGCGCCCTTGCCGGCATCGCGACTAAAATTACGCTACAAGGGCATTGATGCACTCAAATCAAAAAACGCTATCCGATTATAAAGTCAAATAAACCGCAAGACGATAATGTAATTAATTGCACATTTCATCGCAATCGGTGAACCACATAAAGCAATTAATTGCATATTCCAAAACAATTGCCCAAAAATGCAAAAGCAATTAATTGCATATTCCGGAACAATTAACAAATCACGGAAAAGCAATTAATTGCATACGAAACATAAAAGAACTAATTGGGTCAGTTCGCAACTACGGATATAGAACTGTGGCGCAAATCGATGAAGAAATATCGGCTGACGCCGCAGTACAAAGCAATTGCGAATCGAAGGTAAAATACGGAAATTAGGTCACTGCGAAATGTAATTGCAATATCGTCATCGGGAGGTGTTGACCTCGTGCTGACGAGTTTTGATTAGGAGTAATGAGGCAGTCGGTGGTTGGTCACGGTAAGATCTTGAAGAGGAATTAAAACGGAGTGTTAGAAGGCTAGTGGTAATTGGTTAAAAGTGGACGAAAGATTAAGAAGTGTAAAGGAAGAACAAATGAAATGGTATATTGAACGCTAGTGGAAATAAGTTAAATTTAAAATTAATGGATTAAAAATTCAATATGTGAAAACTAAGAAATGTAAAGGAAGAATCAAGAAATGAAATGTTGAACGATATTGAAGATAAGTTAATTAGTGGATTAAAAATCAATACGTTAAACTAAGAAGTGTAAAGGAAGAACAAATGAAATGAAATGTTGAACGATATTGAAGATAAGTTAATTAGTGGATTAGAAATCAGTACGTTAAATTAAGAAGTGTAAAGGAAGAACAAATGAAATGAAATCTTGAACGATATTGGATATAAATTAATAAGTGGATTAAAGATCAATACGTTAAACTAATAAGTGTAAAGGAAGAACAAATGAAATGAAATATTGAACGTTATTAGAAATAAGTTAACTAGTGGATTAAAGATCAATACGTTAAAACTAAGAAGTGTAGAGGAAGAACAAATGAAATGAAATGTTGAATTGTCAGTGAGAAAAGACAATGAATGAAGTGGAAAGAGAAGATAACAATAAAAATTGGATGAAGAACTAAGAATGAACCTGAGTTTTGTTATTTAATAACTGGTGATATGGGAAAGAAGAGTTGATCGTCATTCCCTCGGCGTCGAGTCTAACACTAATCTTCTGTGAGCACTAGAAAAACTATAACTCACGCGTAGTCATTGTGGCACATACACGATTTAACCAAACCTCGTATATCTTTGACTAGATTTATAAAACTTTGGATATCACGGGCCTTACTAATTTTTTTAAGTAACTAACCTTTCGAAGAACAAACCTTTTCAAGCAGGCTCTTAAATTACCCAGATACTTGCAGATTCTTGGAATGTGGTACGGCTCCGAGATCATTGCACATACCGAAAGTAGTCCAGGGACTTACTATTACGATACATGCGTTTTGGTTCACATCACTGACGTTACCGATCAGGTATTAGATTTACAATCGTCGATACGAATGTTTCAAACATTTTACTTTAAGATAACAACCACAACAGAGAGAATTCGTGACTACAACATTCACTTCCGAAGAACTTCCCAAGGACGTCAAGTACCAACAAACAAATATCTTCGTCTTGTCTGGGACGAAAGGGACAACAATCTGGAGTACACCCTCAATTACACAGAATCAAATCCAGGACTCTGGATGAGCATTGGTGATCAGCGTGGATCAATGTTGGATTTGCAGTATCAGCAATTCCGTGGAACGATACAAGTGGTTAAGGCGGTGCACGACCATATGGTATTAACTTTCTGTGACTTTAAAGTGAACAGCACTTTCTTCACAATCGTGTTGACCCGACGACCCCAAGCCCTGAGCGAAGAGGTATTGCTCTAGTCCTTAAATAAAACAACCTATTACTATATTCTCTTTACAGGTTCTACGGAGCATTAGATCTCTCCTTGCACGTCGAAGCTTGGCAACCGATTCCATTCGGAAAGTATGTACATCTGGTAGCAGTTCTGCCACAATATCAATGGCATTCATCGTCGTATCACTGTTCTATCTTATGCAGTGGTGAATTGAAGGGCACATCACAAAACTGCATTTGACACAATTGTTCTAATATTTGACTTTCCTAATTTATTTCAAGCCGTTAGTAGGCGTTCGGTTGTAATCCTAAATTAATGCGCCAAAATTGTTAATTAAAATCGACAAATTAAATTGAATCCAACGAATACGGATGGTCGTGTTCTAATTATTATATTCGTTTTAACTTGATGCTAAAACGGATCGAGCATCCGGAAAGATAGACAAATTGATGCCGTAACGCAATTAATTTCGTTAGTCAATTAGTTTCAATTGTGATCATTAACGGAGCGTTATTTGAGTGGGAAGAAGTTTATTTATTGATCATTGAAACCCAAGATAGACTTTACGTCGGATGATGGCGCGTATGGTTTCATACTATAGCACACACAATCCGAATTCAAATAAATTTAAACCATGTGCTTGTGGTACTCACCAGCCTATATGTTGATTGTTACATTTATTATCAACGGCCTTGCGTTTGAATCTTTGTAGAGGCTAATTGTTAATCTTAGTGTAGAGATGAAATATTCTTCGCGACAACGCCTTGTCTGCTTGAATATGGACAAAACGCGAGTCCAAACAATTGACGATATATTATTCACTACAAGTGAAACGAGAGGTATACGGTTAGGGAGAATTAAACACGACTTATAAGACGAGGTTAACAATGCCAAAGCAACTTTTAGGTACTCCATCCCCATTAGAAATAATTTCAATTCTTATAATTCACTCAAAAGCAGTTTTTTTTTTTTTGCGCTGTCAAAACACCACTGTGGCAACGCAAAAGGAGAAATCATTGTTATTATTATTAATCTCAAAATTTCCGTTACCCGAAAATAAATGACAATGTTAGACGCAAGAGGGAGAGAATAATAAAATATAGTACTGATGCGCATTGTTTTTAATCCAAAAGTTTCCACCACGTGAAATCAAATGATCAGACATTTCGTCAGACGTCCGTGTATCACATAACGTCATATATGTTTATCTACGTAACGCCTCCGTAATTGTCTGTTAACTGATAAACAATCTATCTTAGTTGGTAGTTCATTTGAACACTGTTTATTACCATCTTTATTCAATTGTGTTTTAATGAGCTTAATACAATTTTCAATAATCTTTTTCGAGTCTTATATCTTCTCGGCAGTAATTTCTGGTCTGAAATTTAAAATCAGAAAAGGTTGTACGTAATAAGAGGGCCAAATCTTTCCATTGGATTATGGCACTCAAGTAGCCGTTTTATTGAAACCATATTCAGTTCAATGTCAATTGCGTGGATCTTTGTTCAAGGCTTATGAGGGTTAAGGTGAAGAGCGATAGCTTGCAAAAGTGGTGGAGAGTGAATCATACCATCTTGTAATTGATGGATGAATGGTTTGCCGGCATAATCTCTTTCTGGAAGTTTTTTCATGCCAGTGGTATAAATGCAATGTGATCGTATCAAGACAGTCCACGCAGAGTGAATTAAATGAATCTATTGTAGTTTTAGTCTGAGATCATCGCCGAACACTATTACTTTGTTTTCTAATTTCATCAGAGGTTTTAACAAAATCAGACTAAGAGCACTCACATTCCACGACGATCTAATGGCGGTCCTCCCATTTTCTTTCTATTCGTATCCTACTATCGAACGTTGGTTCGGGTGTAGTTGAAAGTGTTGGAAAGGTGTATTACAATATAATCCTGAGTAAATATTATTCACATCGTTTGTTTGTAGTCAAGAATCCGGGCTTCATTGGCACAATTGACGATGGCTTATCAATTAGGACTTTCCTGGATAGTCGGCAGGTTTTGCTGTCTTTTTAGGTTAACAGAAAATGTTGGTTTTAAGGACAACGTGTCGTGTGATTTGTGTGCGGGCTTGAGCTACGTGGGGACAGAAGTCATGGCTCATGTTATATGTATATAAGGATGTTGCTTATGTAAAAGTGAACAATACGCTGTCTCCAATTAAAACTAAAGAAACGCAAAAGAAAATAATATATCATCATCATTGGCACTACAACCGTGAACTGGTCTGAAAATAATATATACTTACACGCAAAAAAAAAAAACTAGAAAAGAACCACCCCGCCACACTTTGTGTTAAATGGAATGAAATCATGTAAATACATATAGGGCTTAAAGAGTTATGCCACTGTAGAAACCCGAAAACCGACCACTTTTTTGGTATTTTCTTTGGATGGGAAAAAATGTATTATTAATAAAACGAAGTTTACCACATGTTTATATATATATTAAGGTTTTTTTTTTTAAAAATACAAAAACAAACGGCCGTCGAAAAAAAAAACCTGTTTTTAAAAAGTTGCTCGAGGGTTACAAAATAACTTGAACAGCTTTGATCCTGCAAAAATAAAAAAAAATCTTCTTAAACTACATGGAAATGTGTAGTGTATGCCGTACGACATTTTGAAAACATTGATTTGGAAAAAATGAGAACTATTTACTACTATTTATTGGGTTGTGGGAACCCGGAAGTTCGTGACCTCACCGACTCGACTCCGCAATCGTTCTCTGTCCTGTGCACTCTCCTTCCACACTTGACCAACTGATCCGATCTCCTCAAGGTCAAACCTTACATTGTCCTCCCATCTCCGTCGCGGCCATCCTGCCGGTCTCTTTCCCGTTGGTCTACCGTCAAGAACTCTACGCACGGTCTTATCGTTGTCCGTTCGCGCCACATGTCCGGCCCATCTTAATCTACGCGACCTGATTACTCCTACTATTGTAGATTTGCGGTATAGCTCGTCCAATTGGTGGTTGTGGAGTTTAATGCATTTGTCATAGTTGGCCTCGCTCCCAGGTAGCGTGTCTCCTTGTCCTGAAAAGGATGAGGGATCTCTTTAGGCCGCACTTAAGGGGACCCGTTGCGGTCGCCTATAGCGTTAAGCAAGGATAGTGAAGAAGGTGAATTGAACACACGATGAAACGATTGAAAAGCGAAGCAGTGAAGCATCACACTACTGACCGTGTTTAGAATTTGATTTCCAAACTCGAGTATATTCCACTGGTGTGAATTATTTTTTTTTATCGCTTGGTATACGGTTCTGATGTATTTTTCTTATTCGATTTTTTTCGTTCCGTATTATTCACTATTTTTGCTTGTGAATTGTGTGTATCTGTTAGAATCGCTACACGCCGTCGTGCTTCCTCAAACCTGAGGGAGGAGTAGCGACCGATCGTAGACGAAGCTAATACCGCAAACTTCCTAAGGCAACAGCCAGTGGCTTCTGCTGGCTTCCGTGGGGCAAGTGATCCTTGGCGTCAGCGATAATCTGTGGATAAACAAAAGGGGCGAGTGCCACAGTTCTACTCGCCAGTCAAGAATACAACTCCGATTTTTTAAGGCGTACAGGGTCTTCTTTATTCTTTCAGTTATAAGTTGTTCAGGATTTACTATCCTGTTGGTCTCCTGCAGCACTTCCTCCAGGGACCATGTACATCAATCAACTGCCGCCCGGAGATCGCGATGCACTTTCCTTTTAAATGTAAACAAATCGAGATTTGTATCTTGAAGCCAACGATTCAAATGGAACATCTCGATTTCGAGACATTGGGTGTGGTGTTCAATGTTTGTTTAAGGATTTCGATACATTGGATGTGGTGCCCAATGTTTGTTTAAGATAAGAATTCAGTTGTATGAATTCTCATGAAACTATAGTGCATATAAGGATATGCATTGGAATTTGAGTTTTGTTTGTTTATGGCAAATTGAAAATCTGGTTCGATTTGCCATGGGTTTGGTTTATTTAGTTTATGAGGGATTTTACCAGATTGGGATAATGTATTTCTGGATTTTGAATTAAGATTATGCCGTGGGTCAAATGCAAAGCGATAAACGAATATTTGATTCGTTTATTGCGAATTGTTGAATTTTGATTAATATTTTATGTTAGTCTAAGTTTAGGAGTAGGATTGTGGGATTTGAATGTATGTGCGGGGGAAAGAGGTGGTAGGGCTTTTCAAAGCACCACACATTGCTCTGCCTCCTCGTCATATTTACCGCCAAAGATACTCCTTAAAACTTTCTTCTCAAATACGCGGAATTTGTTTTCTTCCCGCCCATATTTTGCATCCGTATAGAACAATCGGCATGATTATGGTTCTATAGACCCGGAGCTTTATATTACGTGAAAGCAGTTTGGATTTCAGCAGTTTACTGACTGCGTGCCAACTAGCGTTGTCGTAATGCACACTTTTGTTAATTTCCTTCGACATTACGTTACTGGCCGTCAGTGTTGTTCCCAGATACTTAAATTCATTAACTTTTTTGAATATCTAGCCTCTGACGTTTATATGTGTTCCCTGATGTCCATCTGCTCTCGCCGTAATCACGTATTTTGTTTTGTCTTCATTTATTTCTGGGCCCACCTCTTCTGCCGCTTACATGATGATTTCACTGTTTTTACTTACAGTTTCTAGATTATCGCGCAGATCGGCGATGTCATCCGCATATGCGAGCACGTGTGTGATCCCGTTTAGGGATAATCCGGCCATGTTGTCGTCTTGTACCTTTCTGAAAACATAATCGAGCACAAGGTTAAAAAGAGTTAGCACTAATGTACAACCAATTCGGTTATACCCAGTGATCGTGGTGTTAATATTTAATAAATAAGTGCGTTTAATGTTTACTTCAAACACAATCATGTATAGACTCCCACGACTGTAAATTTACTTAAAATAGTTATATATCAAGGGAATAACAGAAATAAATGAACATTCTACAGAACAACAACATCCGCGTTTTAATTTGTCATCATTCTGCAGTGTACAGTGTCCTGGAACTCGAGTGTGGTGGTCAGTGTTCTTCGGCCCAATTTTTCATCGGTATCCTGTGTTTCCTTTATCTACTCATTTCTGCAAGTGATAATTTCCCGTGAACTATCCGTGGTGTTTTTATCGAACTCCTCTGCTGATGCCATAGTAAAAACCACCCAGATAACATTTTTACAAACACAAGAGGCAATGTGTTGTTCGACTGGTGGCAAACAAACACTATCGAACATAAACTAAAATTGTACGCTACAAGTACTCCATCATATCCAAGAGGCACAAGGTTAAAAAGACATGGTGATAGACCATCTCCCTGTTTTAGTCCGTCCCGGATTTCAAATGGTGAGAGGTGGTTTTCTATTCTAACTCGCCCTTTGTTTTCGTTCATGCAGATTTGAATCAGGGCTGCATATTTTTTCTGGATTCCCAGCTCAACTACAATATGTTAGAGTCTTTGCCTTGCGACTGAGTCGTTGGCTTTTTTGGAGTCCACGAACAGTTGGTGAACCGTCTCTCCGTATTCCCACTTCTTTTCCAACAGTTGCCTTATTGTGAACATTTGGTCTCTCGTTCACCGGTTCCTACGGGATCCGCATTGGTAGTCTCCCAATATTTCTTCTGCGTACGGTGTGATTCTCGCCAGTATGACATTTGTTAGTATTTTGTATGCGGTTGGAAGCAATGATATTCCTCTGTAATTCTCGCAGTCAGATCTGTCGCCTTTTTTGAAAATGGGGACGACTAATGTTTTCCATTCTTCCGGAATGACTTCTTTATCCCATATTGTTTTAATCAGTTGGAGGATCTTTCAAGCGGTTGTCCCTCCTCCATGCTTCACAAGCTCTGCCGGTATGCAGTCGTCTCCGGGAACCTTGTGGTTTTTCAATTGGTTTATTGCGCCCACAACTTCGTCGAAAGAGGGCTCTGGGGTCTGAGGCTCGGCTGTATGTACGTCTGGTGCGTTTATTTGTGGTTGATGGGTGCGCACATTGAGCACGTTTTCAAAGTAATGCTTTCATCTTGTCACGATATTGTTTGTTTCTTGTCACCAGACAGCCGGTTGTGTCTCAGATTATTTTGGCTCTCCCTCGGTGGCCATTTCTAATTGATTTTATGCCGGCTGATATTCTTTGCTGTGGCATTTTCTAGGATTTTTTCGATGCTAGTCTTCTCCCATTTTTGCATTTGAAAAGTCTCGTTGTCTCTTTCCGATTTGTCGCGTATCTTTCTGCGTTGTCTTCATCATATCTTTCTAAGTGTATCACCGAAGCGCGACGATGTCTATTTTATATTGTAGCGAGGTTAGGGTTCGCTGGATTAATTATTTTTAATAAATAATAACCGTTAAATCGATTTTGAATTACTGTAACACTTTCCGTTAATAACAACCGTTACTTTTAACGTACACTTAACGATTTCTTAACTTATCGCTTCCGTACTTATCGCGTCTTTTACCTCTTCACTGCTTACTTCTCACTTATTACTTGTCTCCATGATCTGTGTCCGACGTATTTATACCGTTCCCTCATTCTGATTCGGCGTTTCGTTTCCGTCCGTTCCATAGCCTTGAATGTTCTACTGTTCCTAGTCTCCAGTTTTCCATTACTTTATAGAATATTCTAGTACATTGTTTAGGACTTTCTCGAATATTCTAGTACTGATTGTCATATGCGTCACAATATTGTTTCGCGTTTTTTACAACCGTCTGTATCGCGCCAGGTTTATATAACGCTCGGACATACCACGTCCCGACGCGTATATCCCGCTTCTTCTGTCTTTCCGTACGTGTTCTTTTTGCCGAGTCGGTGTTTTCTTGATGATTTGTTCCCTTATGGTAGTGTGCAAGGATAGTGAAGAAGGTGAATTGAACACACGATGAAACGGTTGAAAAGCGAAGCAGTGAAGCATCAGACTACTGACCGTGTTTAGAATTTGATTTCCAAACTCGACTATATTCCACTGGTGTGAATTATTTTTATTTATCGCTTGGTATACGGTTCTGATGTATTTTTCTTATTCGATTTTTCGTTCGGTGTTCTTCACTATTTTTGCTTGTGAATTGTGTGTGTATCTGTTAGAATCGCTACAGTAGTGTCGGCTCATCACACCTACGCCTACCGGGTTTTGCGTGAGATTGTTTTTTGTATATCTATATCATGTATTATTTAAAAATTTTTTTTAATTACATTTATAGGGGGTTGACAAGCAAAATAAAAAAAACAAACAAAACGTACAAACATGAACAAGGAACACAAATAAAAATAAAAATAAAAAGAAAAAAGAAAAATAAAAAAAATTATTGGGAAGTGGGAATGCGCCTGAGAGGCATACTGTGTTTGGGGACGTATAGTCCTTTCTTCATCACAGATACACCACCAGTCGGGATGGGATCGACCTTTTATTGACTTATCTCTTTCACCGATCAGCATACTAAAACGCAGGCGATCTGGAATATTAAAGGTATCGTTATCGTGGAGAATTCGTTTATTCCTGGCACCACGGAAAGCGTGGTAAATAATAGGGGCTCCACGTTTCGGATAGAATGCTCCCGAAATGAGATTAGTTTTACTGCACATTGCCCTCGTTGTATGACCAATGATCTTGATAATGAAGTTATCGATTCTGTTCAGTCCTGATGTGCCATACAAGACTTTATTGGGATAGAATTTCTTATATTGCGACTCTGGGGTTCTGTACATTCCGAGGCAGGAACGCAAACACTGCCTCCCGAACATTGGAATCTTCTCCATGTAGAATGGGGATATGTTATACCATACTAGGCAGCCATACACTAATACTGGTCGGATTAATGCCGGGTATGAAATTATTTTCATCTTGGGGTTCAGAAGACTACTACGGAAGAGACTTCGTGTTATTGCATATGCATTTTTAGCTACTATAAGAGTAGCTGCTCTATGCCTATCAAAGTAAAGATACTGATCAAGCCAAGATACCAAGGTATCTGACTACAGTTTTTACTTGACGGGAAAGATTATTACTTCCTGCAATGGAAAGTTTTTTCCAATTCCGTTTTGTATCCCTTGATGCACTGGCCAACGGTGTTCTGAAAAGGTCTCTGTTTTCTGGAAAACGTTTGATTTTGTTGAATTCATCTTGCAGAAGTCTGTTGATGACATCAATCTTTTCTCCAGATCTATACACCACAATGACATCGGCGTACCCAATTGCATGGTTGAGAGAACCCACTAGATCACTAGTGTAAATGTTAAATAAAATGGGAGAATTCACTGCGCCCTGTTGTAAGCCGTTTTTGACCGGGGTTCGATTCGCCCTCGGGGAGCCTCTGGCACAAGACTAATGACCTTGTCCGGAAAAAAAACAAGTCATTATGGAAAATTTAACAAACCTCAGGCCAAGACCGGTTCCCGGTTGTAGTGCCGATGATGATGATGATGATGATGATTACAGCACCAAGCCCATAACCATAATGATCGCTAACGTATAGCGTTTGAAATAATAGTGAAGAAGAACGTGCGATTCGAACTGACGCTATGACAGTTTGATTCATCAAAAATTGTACCTAAGCGTTACCCATCAGGCTACTGACCGTGTTTTAAATTTGATTTTAAAACTCGTCTATACTCCACTGATGTGAATTGTTATGTTATCGCTAAGGTATACGGTTCTGACGTATTTTTCTTATTCGATTTTTCGTTCGTGTTCTTCACTATTTTGCTTGTAAATTGTGTGTGTATCTGTTAGAGTCGCCACAAACGTACTCGATTGTACGAAGACAATTTGGAGTAGTTAGATCCGTATCTAATAATTGTATTCGCTCGTCCAGCAACAGTAAACCCAAGAAGGAATTTCCTCTTGGATATGATGGAGTACTTGTAGCGTACAATTTTAGTTTATGTTCGATAGTGTTTGTTTGCCACCAGTCGAACAACACATTGCCTCTTGTGTTTGTAAAAAGGTTATGTGGGTGGTTTTTACTATGGCATCAGCAGAGGAGTTCGATAAAAACACCACGGATAGTTCACGGGAAATTATCACTTGCAGAAATGAGTAGTTAAAGGAAACACAGGATACCGATGAAAAATTGGGCCGAAGAACACTGACCACCACACTCGAGTTCCAGGACACTGTACACTGCAGAATGATGACAAATTAAAACGCGGATGTTGTTGTTCTGTAGAATGTTCATTTATTTTTGTTGTTCCCTTGATATATAACTATTTTAAGTTAATTTACAGTCGTGGGAGTCTATACATGATTGTGTTTGAAGTAAACATTAAACGCACTTATTTATTAAATATTAACACCACGATCACTGGGTATAGCCGAATTGGTTGTACATTAGTGCTAACTCTTTCTTAATTGAATGACAAAAATTAACATTTGACGAGCTCGCGTAGGATATAACCGATTCGTTTGCACTTAGCGCTAACTCTATCTTAATGGAACAACGAAAATTAACAGTCGATGTACTCCCGTACGACGACTTTGACACACTCCACTGATCCGTCCTGGTTGTAGGTTGAATTCTGACTCTGGTGATGCAACTCACATCCATCGGTTCGATGGCCGCGAATTGCTTAGATAAGGGAGGATTCTATATGTGTCCGTATAGGACAAGTACAATGCCCTGCGATGAGGACGATGATCGGTGGACACCTGATCAAACAGAAGTGCGATCGTCGGGGGCGATGTACCCATACATCGTTGATGACGTATGCCAGAGATCGAAATAGATTTTTGTTTCAAAGTAAAAAGAAACGCTATTTCACAGATCAAATCGTGGTACACATGATGTATATGATGTGCCTATGATACAAGGGGTCGTCATGGTATTTGCCTAAGATTCCTTGGAAACACCGATGTAGGTAATATCCAATCTAGCCGTATGGCTCCGGTGCACAAGGAGGCAAATTATTTTGTTGACATAAGTCAGCAGAAACCGCGTCGACGGCGGCAAAGGGTCAGGCTGGATGGCTGTATATTTGATTAATACGCGGGTAAGTAAAACGCACACAGTGAGATACTGTATGTTTACTTTAGGTTTTCAGGCAGGTCATCATAGGCATGGCTGGGGTATGATTGTTTATGGTGAATCATATTAGTGCCCAAATCCCATGATCGGTAGATAAACGATAAAGGAAATTGGTCGCCAGTGTTGCGAACCCCGGGACTGGGGCAATAAATGGCTATGAACCGTAGCAAAACCCATCGGGTACGACTGTGTCAACAATTACGCTGGCCAGCAAGTATTTATTTATTATAATTGCTGACAAGCCGAGCCGACGGAGATATGGTACGGTTCAAATAATAATTCAATGTGATGCATGCCTTGATTTTAACGTTCAGGTGTGATGCTGCAGGGGAGCTTACGCTGCCCCTAATTGCAGGTAAGTGCTATGGGTTTGGAAGGTGGTTAATTTAAGAGGATGGGCGGTTCTTTGGGAATGTATTAAAGAACCGCCACAGTTACCCCAAGCACTGTGCTTGGAATTGAGATCTCCCACCATAAAGAAATAATTATTTTCCGAGTCTAACTTGAGACTCAAGTTCATTGATAAACTGTATACACTGTGGAGCTTCGGCAGCATAAGCAAAGATCACATATAGATGTCTTTGACTTTTCAAAGGAATATCTATAACACAGGCTTCTAGCATCTGGAGCTTGTATACATGTCTGCTGTAAACGACTTTGTGTTGTATACCATTTTTAACTAAGACAGCGACCCCGCCCCCCTGAGTGGAATTTGGACCATCTCGTCTAATTACTTTATAATTTGGGTACCCCAAATTGTGCCGTTGGTTTAGCTTAGTTTCGCTAGCCAAAAGCACATCTGGGCGTTCAGTTTCCAGCAGATTGCTCACATTATCCCTTCTTTCCATGCGGATTAGTGAATTAACACAGCAATAATTTTTAGAGTTCATTCAGCCGCAGTGAACGTTATGATAAAAGTGCGGGTGCGTCTGGAAACAGGGTCGAATATATAATGTCCGGTCGAGCGAACTGTCCTTGTATGGACTGTAATATTGCTGTTATATCAGTTTGTGCCTCTCGAGCAGGCGTTTTAATGATATTACGTGATTGTTCTAAGATTGGTGCATTTTTTACTCCACCTGCCATTTGGGCGTATGACACACTTGGTGCCACGAAGTTGTTGTAAGAGCGAGTTTTCATCCTTTTCTCTTCTTCAACTTGCTTCTTTTTGGCTTCTAACTTTGATTTTAGTTGCTGGTATTTAGGGCAACCTCTAAAGTTAGCAGGATGACCTGACTTGTTACAGAGGACACAGGATAGTTTACTTCTATCGGGAAGCTGTTTTTTGCCCAATGGACATTCTCCAATGATATGTTTGTTTAGGCATTTGACGCATCTGAAATGCATATTGCAATTCGCTGCCACATGCCTGAAGCGTTGACAGCGCATACACTGCAATACGCAGTTAGGTTTCTTTATTCTCTCGCAACTTATTGTTTGTTGATTAATGTATTTAATATATCTAAGTCCATCAATTTTACTATTGGGGCTTAGCGACACAATGAAGAAAGGCAACTTACGGTTGCGATTTCTAGAATTTGCTGTAGAAAATGGTTTCGCACCTGTAAATCTCAAGGTATCGTTTTCGAAGTTTTTTAGCTCTTCGAGCACCTCTTCGGGAGTAAAGGAAGGATCAACTCCTTTGAGGAGCATGGATACAGTTTTCTCCGATTTAGGGGTGTACGTGTAGTACTCGCTTTTCGATTTACCCAACGCCGATTTAATTTTGCAATAGCCTTCTAAATGATCGCATGTTAAACTTATTTTAAAGTTATTTAAATGTTTTGTTTTAAAAGTTTTGCATGTCAACTCACCCAATTTTATGACATCATTTGTCTCCATGTAACTAATGTAAATAGGAGGTACTTTCTCCTTTTTTTTCGACTGGCACCTACTGAGATGGTTCCTGCTGTGGATGTGGTTCCGGCTGTTGAGTTTCCTTAGCTTGTCGTGTTTCCTTCGCGGGTTCCTGTTGTCTTTGTTCTTGCTGTTGTTGTTGTATCTTTTTCGTTTTCCGCTCATTCTGGCTCAGATTGTATTTTAGTTTAAGAACTTCCTCCATTTGTTTATCCAGTTCTTGTTTTTTAAGACTAATCTCATGGATGAGTCTGTTGAGGACCTCAACCTGATTGCTGGCGTCTGCATTTATTTCGCTGACAGCTGGTTTTTGGAATTGGTTTCCAGCCCCTGAGTATGGGCACCGTGGCCGTTGTCTTCGTCGTCGCTGGTGTAACTCCACGTGTCTGTCATCATCATCATCTGCACTACAACCGGGATCCGGTCTTGGCCTTATTTTACAAATCTCTCCACCGGTCCCGATTTCGACCCGATGTCATCCAGTTTGGTGTCCTGGTCTACTGGTCTACGTCATCCTTCCACCGCAGACAAGGTCAGCCGCGCTGTCTCCTTCCATACATCTTGCCACAAAGGACTTTCCGGGCAGGCTCCTCTTCGCTCATTCGAACTAGGTGTCCCACCCACCGTGGTCTACCGAGCTTGATTTTTCTTACAACATTAGCTTCAAGGTAGATTGCGTACAACTCATGGTTGTAGCGTTTCCGGAATCGTCCTCCCTCACATACGGTGCCAACAATTCTCCTTAAGACCTTGCTCTCGAACGCGGCCAAGAGTTCAGAGTGCCTTTTATTAAGTTCCCAGGTCTCGGATCCATACATGAGTACTGGTAAGACCATGGTCTTGTACGGTAGTAGCTTGGATGTTCTGGACAAATTTCGGGATTTAAACAGCCTTGATATACCATAGTAGGCTTTGTTGGATTTAATCAACCGTTCGCATATTTCTTCTTCTATTGTTATCGGCTGATACTATTGAAACAAGCTAGTTAAAGGATTGCACTACTTCAAATTCACGCTCCACTACCCTGATAGTTTGACCAACGTTAGCTCTTCTCTTCGCAGAAGTTGCCACCATGTACTTAGTTTTTCCCTCATTAATGTGCAGTCCCAGTTTTTGTGCCGCCTGCTCGATCTGGGTGAAGGATTCCTGTACCGCCGATTCGGTTCTACCGATGATGTCGATGTCAGCTGCGTAGGCAAGTATCTGACTGGACTTGGTGACAATAGTCCCTCTTGTTGTAACGCCAGAGTCACGGATTGCTTTCTCCAACGCCAGGTTGAAGAGGAGGCAGGCCAGACCGTCCCCTTGTCGGAGTCCATTATAGATGTTTATTGGTTTGGACAGCAATCCCGCTATTTTTACTTGACTGGTTACGTTAGTCATGGTCAACCTACAAAGTCGTCGACTTTGTAGGTTGATACGACTTTGTAGGTTGATAGGACTTTGTAGGTTGACCACGTGTCTGTTTCCTTGTTTTTATTGGCTCTATGGCATTTAACCTTTAGATTTAGGTCTGTATCTTGCCTTCTCCGAAGCACCATTTTGGCATCCATTTGATTTACGTCCATATTATAGAGCACGTATTCTCAATTTTTTTTTAATTGTTTTTTATATTCCGCGAGTGACAGATAGAACATCACATTGATGAGTTTATTTATTACACTGTGCACATACACAAACAGGAACACTTCGTATATCGCGTATCAGCACTAGTTGTTTTTTAATAATTTTGAGTGCAGAGAAGTCCCAAGCGAACCCGTACTCATTTAAGATGTGCAACGTAGTTTATTTTAATAATAATAATTTAACTATAATTTAATAATAATTTTACACACACTTCACTTTTAAGGCCGTTCCGTTGAACGGTTCATCAATTATCATTTGTCGACTGTCGACACGTCTACACCGGATGGTGGTCAATTTGGTACTGTGACTCTCATCCTTGTTCTTTATTTTAAGTGACGGCATGAGTTTGGATGAAGATGGGTTGTTGTTATTGCCTTATTGGTGATGATGCGTACTCGTATAACTTCCATTATAAGTTGTACTATCGTCGAAATGACGCTTCCTTTCTTTAATACTCTCAGTAGTAGTTTTTGGTAATGTTGAATGTGGCATTTCTTGGTTAATATTAACATCTGTTGTAGTAGGCATGTTGGCCATGTCCAAACTGTTTACGTTCAGCTTCATTAACACCGCTGATACGAAATTCTGGTTTTCATCGATTTTGTATATTCTCAAATTACGTTTATTGCTGTTGTAGCTAGAGTAGTTGTCTTTGGCAGACTAAAGTTCGGGAGTGTTGTCCCTATGAGTGTGGAGATGTGATCTCAATTATGATGATATAGATTTTGTGATCGACCACTGCCAATACGACGATACGGATGGAGTGTAGCACCAGATTTACGAAGATTCTGCTATTCATTGTAACTGCGGCAGTTGTTGCCATTTGAAACAGTTGGCCTACGTTTGAAAGATGCTGGCATCTTACTCTGCTCAAGCTTCTGCAGAAAATCCTTTTCATCAGTTTTCCATTCATGCGATTGATATCTGGATTTCAGAGGCGGATACTCACTGCCAGTATCAGCTTCGTACAAGTAGTTCAGAATATTTTCTGATGATATGACTTCAGTCATGGGTAAATTGTACATATTAAGATTGGATGCTGTTATAACAAATCCGGGTGTGGGAAAATATCTCGCCTCAATCGAGATGTTTCCCTTGGGTGCTTCACACCGACTGCTCATGAATTTAATGTACAGAGGAAACGGTCCTAAATCAATTACCTTCCGCTTTTCTGTAAGTTGCGCCTTACTTGTGTAATTACTTCTTTTAGCGTCCATCTCTTTAAGTTCGAATTTTGATCATACTCGTGAAAGGAGAATCATACCGCTGAAGTGAAAGAAAATTAGTTTGATTCTGCGATATATCTCATCTGTGAAATATTTGTCCCTTAGCGGATCCGCCGCACTGGTCCCTATGGTGGCGTCTGGGCCCGTTACCGATCTAAACAATTCATCTACGCCCGCTAAGCATGCGTTAAGATAACCATTTCCGGGAATCGGGGTGCATCTTATATTCGCGGAACTCGGATGCGATTTCTTCGAGACATCTCTCTTGTCGTTCCGCCGTTTTCGGCAGGTTCGACATTACTTAAGAGGAATGATATCAATTTGGTTTGTTACACTTGAGCGTTTATTATATTTTTGTAGGCTTAGGTTAATTGGATTATTGTAAGTACTTCAATTGGTTGTACTTATTGGTGCGATGTCCGTTGGTGACAGGGTTTGGATAGTGGGCCAAACCTTGTTTGTTGCAGATGTCCGTTGATGACGGCGTTTGGATAATTGGCCAAACCTTGTTTGTAGCCGGTGTCCGTTGATGGTATCCAGCTCCTGGATCGGGGTTCACACTTGTCCGTCCCCTGGATTTCCTGCAATCGAAAACAAAATGGATGTGTTGTTGTTGCAATTAAATAAAGAAGATCCTGGATATGTAAATCCGGCTTCTGGGCTCCTTTTCCTGGATATGTAAATCCGGCTGATGTATCTGCAATTAGATAAAAAATATTCGGCTCCTGGATATGTAAATCCGGCTGATATTACTGCAATTGGATAAAAATATTCGGCTCCTGGATATATAGAACCCGCTTCTGGATGTACATCTTGAATAAAATATTCGGCTCCCTTTCCTGGATATGTAAATCCGGTTGGTATATCTGCAATTGGATAAAAATATTCGGCTCCTGGATATGTAGATCCGGCTTCTGGATGTGCGTCTTGAATAAAATATCCGACTCCCTTTCCTGAATATGTAAATAGGTCTGATATCTGCAATTGGATAAAAATATTCGGCTCCTGGATATGTAGACCCGGCCTGTGGATGGATATTGAATGAAATGTCCGGCTCCTTTAATTAAAATCCGGTTTGCAGGACCCAGTTTTACGATGTGATTAATTAAAACGAAATTGATACTTTTACGAGAGCTTTATTTCCTTTCCTTGGGGAGGTGCAAAGACTGAATCAATTCGCTTCAAATTGCCTCTGACGTCCGTTCTCTCTAGACACGACGCCTTCTGAGGTGATTTCATGTGTGTTTCTTTTTCGGCAAGTGATTGCAAGTTATTGGAGCCTTGTTGGGAGCCCAACAAACTGCGACGTGATCTCTGTACACAACATTCAATCTCCCAGTAGTAAACAGGACTTTACTACTACGATCAAGACTTCAGCATAGAGCACCAGCACACTCGCTTGCTCCGACGCTCTCTCGCTCCGTCGTTCGCACGCGAAGTTTATCGTAACAAAGTTACTGAAGAGGGAGTAGTGTGGTGTTTCTAGCCGATACACACACAATACACAAGCTAATAGTGGAGAACATCGAACAAAAATCGAATAAGAAAAAGCATCAACCGTATACCAGGCAATAACATAGCAATTCCACATCAATTGAGTGTACTTGAGTTTAGAAAACGAATGCGTACACGCGGCAGTGCCCTGATGTGTTGAGCATTGGTCCAATTTTTAGTGCTACTAGCCGTCATAGCGTCAGTTCGAATCATACGCTCTTCACTATCCTCACAAATGCTATAGTACGTGTGCTTTTTAGGGTTCGTTACAAGTACAGTTTTTTTTCCTAGGAATTGTTTCCGACAGTTCAAATTCGAACCCTCTTCCTTTATGAATTTAAAAAGCGACATAATGGGCCATTATCAATGAAAAACATTAATGACGCATTTGAGGATTAAGCGGTAAATGAACCCACTATACGACGTTGGTTTGGAAAGATCCGTTCGGGAGATTTCAGCCTCGAAAATGAACCACGTGGGAAGCCGGGAACGTTAGTTAACGACGACTTTAAAGAGCAACGGTGGATGCGGACCCAACGCAATCGGTGCGGGCAATTGCACAAAGCATGGGAGTATCCTCAATGACAATAAGTCAACACCTTTCTCTCATAGGAAAGGTAAGGAAACTCGATAAGTGGGTACCCCATGAACTGAACGATTCCCGAAAACTAGTCAGCACGTTTACGAAGAAGGAATATTTGACGTTGTATCACGTTGGAAGAATTTCATAGATCCCAACGGATCCTATTTTGATTGAATAAAAATCTACGGAAAAATAATATTGGCTCTTAAATGTTTACTATTAAATCGCCCATTTCATCTCGTACAATCCAATAAGAAAAATCAAGCTCAGACTCCGCTGGGTGGGACAACTAACTCGTTGACGACGATGTTTTAAGAGCAATAGTGGATGCGGACCCGACGAAATCGGTGCGGGAGATTGCACAAGGCACGGGAGTATCCCCAATGACAATAAATCGACACCTTTGTATCATAGGAAAGGTAAAGAAACTCGATAAGTGGGTACCCCATGAACTAAACGATTCCCGAAAACGACTGCGCCTGTAAATCTGCGCGTCGCTTATATTAAGAAACCAAATTGAACCGTTTTTGCACCTGATAGTCACCCGTGATCAAAAGTGGATTCTATATGATAACAGTAAAGGACCTGGGCAGTTCTTGGTGGATGTAGGTGAAAAACCAAATCACTCCCCCAAGCCCGATCTTCAGCAAAAAAGGTTTATGGTGACGATTTGGTGGAGATCGAAAGGACCAATCCACTTTTCATTTCTTCAACCAGGAGAAACAAGAAACGCTACCAAATATTGCGCGGAAATCGACATATTGCATGCCCAATTGGCTGAAAAGTAACCTGCGTTGGTCAATAGGCACAGCCCGATCCTTTTGAATGAAAATGCTAGACCCCATACGTAATACAAGTAACGTTGCAAAAACGGTTGCAGTTGGGATTTGAAATTCTTCTTCCGCAACCACCGTACTCTCCTGACATTTCGCCAATGGACTTGTAGGATTATCTTAGTTATGCGCCGACATTGGCACGGGTCGACTAAGACTTCCTAACCTGTTCGGTAGAATTCCGAAGAACGTAGTGCACTCTACGACGCACTCAGGACACTTACAGAAACACTCAGATGTCCAACTGGTTACTGCCACTGTTCCAGCAAAGAAAATAAAACTCCGAGAAATGTTTTATGATATATGGTGACTTTTATTAACGCTAGTTCTTATATTACACAGCAAGGGGACTTTATTTGTTTTAAAGTTGTACTATACAAGCGATTCTAGTTGTTTTACGTTTTAACTGCACAAGCGATTTTTAATGTTTTAAATTATAACTACACGTTTCAATTAGCGGTATTACAGTGAACCCGATCGATTACGCGCACTCGATTAATTTGAAAATTAAAACAAACCTTTGCTCGCGCGGTCGCACTTCTCTGTGTATCAAACTCGATAACTTCGGACACTCTCCGTTATTAATTTTCCTCGACTGCTGGTAAACTATTGGACACTCCGTCCGTTTTGAAACACTCACACCGACTAAACTACTTTTGCGCGCGGATCACCTTGTTGGCTCGTGATGCGAGGTCATGGGTGGTCGAACCGTGGGAAAGAAAGAGCATCTTTGGGATAAGTATTTGCAGTTGTCCAAATACTACGTTAGAGATTAGGATGCATTTGGGATAATTACACAATGATGGTTGTGTTTACCACCATGTTAATTGTGTATTGCATTCCTAGGGAGTCATGGGTCGAATTCCAGTGTGAGTATTTACACTGGCATTTAATTCGGCTCTTGGCAGCTAGGCGCGAATTGCGCCGCTGCTTTGAAGATTGCATAAAAGTCGCCGTGAGTACTGGTGCAACATGAAAATCTGTTGCGCACGTGTGGGACAGTAAATGCAGGCAGACGGGGGTTCTGCTGATTGTTTTCATAATCCACTTCGGTTATCTAATATGGCAACCGAAATGTTTTCTTTTTAGAACAATGCTGAGATGCATTGAAGTATGCGGTACTGGCGTACCGAATTTCTTCTAGGGAAAATTGATATAACGCGTTAATTGCGTGAATGTCCTTGATGGGCAGATGCTTGATGTTGGATGTGATTTGCATACTCGAAAGGTAATGCAATCGGTGGGAGAATGCTTGGGGAAGTTATTGCGCTTGCATACGCAAAAATGATGAAATTAGTGGAGCTTTAGGAAGGAAGATTTGGAGGTAGGTTGAAAGGGTAGCAGTGGCGTTGGTAAAGACGCCACAGACTTTTCCGCAATCTGGATTATATTGCCGGCAGAAGGTCTTCCGCAACCGAGTACAGGTCATAAAAGCCTTTGAAGATTTCATTGCCTCAAAAAGTCAGCACTTCTACGAAGAAGGAAAATTTGACCTTGTATCACGTTGGAAGAATCATCATAGATGGCATGGATCCTATTTGGATTGAATAAAAATGTACGGAAAAATAATATTGGCTTTTAAATATTTACTATAAAATCGGACGTTTCATGTGGTACAACACAATTGTTGTTGTTGTTAAATAACGCATTTATTGTACAATAATTTAACAAATGTTGACTTAGGACTAAACTGCTAAATCCTATTTTACAATCTTTTCTTATTCTTAAAATAATTTACTGGCTATACGCGAGCACTCTAAATTACACAATACAGTTTTGTGTAATGCCTTTCGGCGTACAATAATATTTTTATATTTTTATATTTTTATATATTTTCTATTACCTGAATATTCTAGAAGTCGAAGTTCTCTCTCTGTATTGTTTTTTTTTTTTTTTTTTTTTTTTTTTTTTTATAAATAATATAAGGTAAAAAAGTTTACAAAAAGAAAAAAAAATTAATAACAAAAAAACAAAAAATGTTAACAAAGAAATTTTAAAACGAAAAGGAATCTAAATGAAAAATGGAAATGAAAATTATTATTTATTGGCCTGTAGGAACCCGGAAGTTCATGACCTCACCGACTCGGCTTCGCCATCCTTCCCTGTCCTGGGCACTCTCCTTCCACGCTTCCCCATTCGATCCGATCTCCTCAAGGTCAAACCTAACATTGTCCTCCCATCTCCGTCGCGGCCGTCCTACCGGTCTCTTTCCCGTTGGTCTGCCGTCAAGAATTCTATGCACGGTCCTATCGTTCCCCATTCGCGCCACGTGTCCGGCCCATCTTAATCTTCGCGACTTGATTACTCTCACTATTGTAGGTTTGCGATATAGTTCTTCCAATTCGTGGTTATGGAGTCTCCTCCATTGTCCTGCCTCCTCGTCATATTTACCTCCAAAGATGCCTCTCAAAACTTTATTCTCGAATAGACGGAATTTGTTTTCTTCCCGTTTTGTGAGAGCCCATGTTTCGCATCCATATAGAACAATTGGCATGATTATGGTTCTATAGACACGGAGCTTTATGTTACGTGATAGCAGTCTGGATTTCAGCAGTTTACTGACTGCGTGCCAACTCGCGTTGCCGGAATGCAGTCTCTTGTTAATTTCCTTCGACATTTCGTTACTGGCCGTCAGTATCGTTCCCAGATATTTAAATTCTTTAACTTTTTCAAAGATCTTACCTCTGACGTTTATATGTGTTCTCTGAGACCCACCTGCTCTCGCCGTAATCATGTATTTTGTTTTGTCTTCATTTATTTCTAGGCCCACCTCTTCTGCCGCTTGCATGATGATTTCACAGTTTTTACTAACAGTCTCTAGATTATCGCCCAGAACGGCGATGTCATCCGCATATGCGAGCACTTGTGTGACCCCGTTCAGGGATGATCCGGCCATGTTGTCGTCTTGTACCTTTCTGATGACATACTCGAGCACAAGGTTAAAGAGACACGGTGATAGACCATCTCCCTGCTTTAGTCCGTCCCGGATTTCAAATGGTTCTGAGAGGTGGTTTTCTATTCTAACTCGCCCTTTGTTTTCGTTCATGCAAATTTGAATGAGCGCGGCATATTTTTTTGGGACTCCCAGCTCAACTAGAATATGGTAGAGTCTCTGCCTTGCGACTGAGTCGTAGGCTTTTTTGAAGTCAACGAACAGTTGGTGAACCGTCTCTCCGTATTCCCACTTCTTTTCCAGCAGTTGTCTTATTGTGAACATTTGGTCGCTTGTTGACCGGTTCCTACGGAATCCACATTGGTAGTCTCCCAGTATCTCTTCTGCGTAAGGTGTGATTCTCGCCAGAATGACATTTGTTAATATTTTGTATGCGGTTGGGAGCAATGATATTCCTCTGTAGTTTTCACAGTCAGATCTGTCGCCTTTTTTGAAAATGGGGATGACTATTGAGGTTTTCCATTCTTCCGGAGTGTCTTCCTTATCCCATATTGTTTGGATGAGCTGGTGGATCTTTCGAGCGGTTGCCTCTCCTCCATGCTTCACAAGCTCTGCCGGTATGCAGTCGACTCCGGGAGCCTTGTTGATTTTCAATCGATTTATTGCGTCTACAACTTCGTTGAGAGACGGCTCTGGGATCTGAGGCTCAGCTGTATGTACGCTTGGTACATTTATCTGTGGTTGATGGGTGCGTACATTGAGCAGGTTTTCAAAGTACTGCTTCCATCTTGTCACGACATTGTTTGTTTCTGTGACCAGACAGCCGTTTGCGTCTCGAATTATTTTGGCTCTTCCTCGGTAGCCATTTCTAATTGAATTTATGCCGACATACATACCTCTGATGTTCTTTGTCCTAGAATTTTCTAGGATTTTTTCGATCCTAGTCTTCTCCCATTCGGGTTTTTTGCGTTTGAAGAGCCTCATTGTCTCTCTCCGAATTGTCGCGTTGACTTCATCATATCTTTCTAAGTGGATCACTCTGAGGCGTTTACGTTCTTCGATCTTCGCCCTGCACTCATCGTCAAACCAAGGTTTGGACTTAATTGTTTTCTTAAATCCTAATACCTTTTGGGCTGTTAGTTTGATTGTGTCTCTGATCGATGTCCATTTAGTGTTCACACTATTAGCTTCCTCTTCCTCACTGCTCACATTCTCTAGAATGCTAAATCTATTCGTTAGCTCGTCTTGATATTCAGCCCTTTTGCGTAGGTCTTTCAGTTTATCAGGAAGAATAAATAAATATGAAAAGGGAAATGAGGAATGGGATGGGAAGGCGTAGCATCTGGAGATCTTACTATATTTTGGGATATTAAATCCTTTCTTCATTGTCAATCCACCACCAGTTGGGATGGGATCGGTCATTTATAGATTTATCTCGATCGCCTATTGCCATGCTAAATCGCAAGTGAACTGCAGCATTTGATATATGACTGTTATAAAGAATCCGTTTGTCCCTGGCACCACGAAAAGCGTTGTAAATAATAGTGACTCCGTGCTTGTTTTGGATAAGACCTTTTCTATCCAATAGAGGGAACGCTTCTGGTGGGATAAACACATTTTGGAGTGTATTCTCCAGGTATATGTCATTGGGGTAGTATGCTCCCGAGATAAGATTATTTTCGCTGCACATTGCCCTTGCAGTGTGACCACGAATAATTTTGATAATGAAATTGTCTATCCTATTCAGTCCTGATTTGTCATACAGTGTCTTATTAGGATAGAATTTCCTGTATTGAGACTCAGATGTTCTATGTAACCCGAGGCAGGAACGCAAGCACTGCCTCTCGAACATGCGAAACTTTTCCATGTAGGATGGGGAAACGTTGAACCATACCGGGCAACCATACACTAATATTGGACGGATAAATGCTGTGTACGAAATTATTTTAACTTTGTGATCTAGGAGATTATTTCGAAACAGACTTCTTGTCACTGCATATGCACTTTTAGCTGCAGAGAGGGCAGCTGCTATGTGCTTATCAAAGTATAGGTATTGGTCCATCCAGATACCAAGGTACCTGACAACAGTTTTCATTTGCAGCGGAAGATTATTGCTTCCTACAATGGAAAAGTTTTTCCAATTATGCCTTGTATCTCTTGAAGCTGTAGAAAGAGGTGTTCTGAAAAGGATGGTTTCTGTTTTTTGGAAGTTAATTTTCAATATCCAATCGTCACAAAAGCGTTTGATTTTATTGAAGTCTTCTTGAAGAAGTCTGTTAATAGCATCGATATTTTTTTCTGATCTGTACACTACAATATCGTCGGCATATGCAATAGCATGATTAAGAGACCCAACTAGATCACTAGTATAAATATTGAAGAGAATGGGAGAATTCACGGCTCCCTGCTGTAGGCCATTTTTAATATGAAAAGTTTTATTGGAGATTTTGTCCCCACATTTTACCACAAATTGCTTATGCATTATCATATCGTAAATGATGTATAACAGATATTCAGGCAAACCTAGATTTGATAGCTTATATATAAGTCCTTCTAGCTATACGGTATCGAAGGGCTTTTCAAAGTCAACCAAACATACGCCTGTGCATTGTCGTTTTGCCTTGTTCCACTGTATATCGGAAACAAGTTTTGTAGCTGCATGAACTGTGTCGTGCCCCGCTCTAAAGCCAAACTGGTTGTTCGGAATGATGTCGTTTTCATCACACCAGTTTATCAATGCCTTACTTATGATTTTTTCGAATATTTTGCTAATGTTTGGAAGCAGACTAATCGAGCGAAGGTTAGCGGGATTGCTCCTGTCCTTGCCCTTTTTGGGGATGGGATGGACTACTGCTATTTTCCAACGTCTTGGAAAGTATGCATTATTTAGAGCGTTATTGAACAAGGTAGTGTAAATTTTCACCGCTTCCGGAGGCAGATGTTTAAGAACAGTATTCGGAATACCATCTGTTCCAGAGGACTTCTTGTTTTTAATGGATCTAAGGATATCCATGAGTTCATTCTTATTCACAAATATGTTTGTGTGCAAATTTCTAAGCGACGCATCCGTTCTATTGTTTTCACTGAAGATGGTGAAACTTTTGTTTTCGGAATGCCAACTTTGCCGTTCATTGTGCAGCGAAATATGGTTTGGGATAGCTCTGTTTTCGATATCGAGGTTAGAATGAATGGATTCATTCACTTTGTGTACTGCCTCGAAACAGGCGCCAATGGAGATCGCTTTCTCTTGCGGATCCTCGACTACTATTAGTTCTTCGTTGGAGTTGATGTGTTCCGGGGTGACTCCTGCGTTCAGCAATATTTGACAATTCTCGGGAGTCCTCGGGACTCGAAGGCAGGGAATTTCATTATGATCTATTCTTCTAAGTACTTTATTTATTTGCGGAAACATATTCCCACCACTGGTTTTAATGGAGAGAATTTTACGTTTCCATTCTTCATTAATTACTGATCTGTAGTTGTCACGGATCAGCTTTTGAACGTTTTTAATCAATGACTTAATTGTCTTTATTTCTTGGCTATAAGGATCGCTGAACTGTCTGTAGAGCTGTTTGAGCTGGGAGAGCAGAGCGCTTTTTTGTCTATAGAGGGCATCAATAGTTGAGTTTCTATATCTATTAAAATTCTCCTCTATGTGCGCCGCTTTTGGAATGGAACGGTGCATTGTTTTGATGACAATGTTGTCCATCGTTGAGAGATAATGATCTATTTCCTCATTTCGAAGGTTTCTATTAGTTGGAGGGTCTACGCCATTAGAGCATAGTTCTCTTTTTATTATGCGATCAAAGCGCGACCAGTGTGCTTTTCGGTCGTACTGCTCAAGTATTGCATGTTCGTTTGGAACATTTAAAACGGCGCCGAGGCCGCAATGGTCACTATCATACCCGATTGTGCGAAGGCAATTTCGAGTATTTAGGTCCGTGCCTAATAATTGTAGTCTGTCGTCAATCATAAGTAAGTCCAGAAAGGAGTTTCCTCTTGGATAAAATGGCGTACTTGTAGCGTACAATTCTAGTTTATATTCTGTTGCATTTGTTTGCCACCAGTTGAACAGTGCATTACCTCTCGTGTTCGGAGTGATATCACCCCAAGCACTGTGTTTGGAGTTGAAATCTCCCGCCAGAACAAAATAATTGTTTTCCGAGTCTAATTTGAGATTAAAAAGGGTATCCAGTTCGCTGATAAATTGCGAACACCGAGGAGCTTCAGGTGCATACACGGATACCACTTTGACTTTTCAAAGGTATATCTATAATGCAAGCTTCCAGCAGCTGAAATTTGTGTACAGCTGTGCTGTAAATGACCTTGTGGTGAAGGCCTTTCTTAATTAAGATAGCAACTCCACCTCCTTGTGTGGCGTGTGGACGATCTCGTCTAATGACTTTATAGTTTTTGTAGCCCAATTTGTGCCTCTGGTTTAGCTTGGTTTCGCTAGCCAGAAGCACATCGGGACATTCGGCTTCAAGCAGGTTCCCTAGATTATCCCTTCTTTCCACGTGGATTAGTGAATTCACATTCACAGCAATAATTTTTAGTGTTAAATTAGTTGGATAGTTCATTGTGGTATGTTGGGTTGTCTGAGAACAAGGACGAATAAATAATATCTATTCGGGCCGCTTGTTCAGTCAGTTTTTTTTCAAGGCCAGCAATCTGTCCTTGTATGGCTAACAGGATTGCTCTTATATCGGAATTTGCCTCTGGAGCGGGCGCTTTTATGACGTTGCGTGAAAGTTCCGCCGCCGTTGTATTAATTGGATTACTAGCCATATGAGAAAATGATATTCTAGGTGCGGAAGGTTTTGTGATATTACTTCCCTGTGTCGCGAAGTTTGAGTTTAATGGACTACCGGCAATTTGAGCGAATGATACACTAGGTGCAACGAAGTTATTATAAGAACGAACCTTCATTCGTTTCTCTTCTTCAAGTTGTTTTTTTTTTTAAATTCCAACTTGGCTTTTAGTTGTTGGAATTTCGGACAACCTCTAAAGTTGGCCGGGTGACCTGTATTTTTGCACAGGACGCAAGATAGTTTGCTTCTATCCTGAACCTATTCCTTATCTAAGGGGCATTCTCCTACGGTATGATTGTTTTGGCACTTTACACATCTAAACTCCATACAACAGTTAGATGCAACGTGGCCGAATCGTTGGCACCGCATGCACTGCAACACACGGTCAGCCTTCCGTATTTTTTCCCAAATTATTGTTTGGTGGAAAATAACTTTAATATTCCTAAGTGCATCGACTTTGCTGTTGGGACTTAGGGAGACAATGAAGAACGGCAACTTGCGGTTGCGACTTCGGGAGAGAGAAGTGGAGAATGGCTTCACATCAGTGAATTTTAAACTGTCATTTTCGACAGTTTGTAGTTCTGAGAGGAGTTCTTCCGAGGAAAAAGAAGGATCAACTCCTTTAAGTAACATGGAGATAGTTTTCTCCGATTTAGGTGTGTACGTGAAGTACTCACTACTTGCTTCCCTTAGAGCAGATTTAATTTTATGATATTCATCTAAACTATCACATAAAAAACTTATTTTATTATTATTTAAATTCTTCGTTTTAAAATTTCTACATGTTAACTTACCCAATTTAATTAGGTCCTTAGCTTCCATAAAACTAACTATGATGGGAGGCACTTTCTCCTTCTTATTGGCTGCGGCTTGTTGTTTTTCCAGCAGTTGCTGCTGCTGCTGTTGCTGTTGCTTCTGCTGTTGTTGTTGTTTCTCCTCTTGCTGTTGAATGTTGCTTTCCGATAAGGCTTCTTTGATTTGTCGATCCAAATCGTTCTTCTTTTTGGAGAGCTCCTCTTTCTTTTTGTATAGCTCCGCAATAAATTGAGCACGTTCGACATCTTTGTCACTCATTTCAGTATTGCTGGTTTTGTGGTCTTCAATTGCCAGTTCTTTAAATTTATTCCCTTCTCCAGAATAATGTGTCTTGTCAGGAGTGGTCATTCCTTCTCTGCGAATTTTTTCTTTGTTGGTTGGGTTAGCTTTATGCCGTTTGGCAAGGAGGTTTGGCTGGGCTTTGGGCCTCCTCTTTGAAATTACTTTTAGTATTACTTTTCTGTTTTCCACTATTTGTTTCCACCGTTAATTCAATTGTTTTATTTGTGAAGCAACATGCAGAGAACATCTGCTTTCACACGCATACACATTAACACACACCGTTTTTTTTTTTTTTTTTTTTTTTTATTGACCGTTCGGTATATACACAGCGGTAGACACGTCAGCACAGACGTGCACGCGACAATATTGTAAATTTGTGTGGACGACCGGCGAACGATGTGTTTTCAACGAGAGTTTTAGACGGGCACTTGGCACATTTTCGTTTTATTCAAGTTACACCCTATTTTTGGGTTTAATTAATATTTATTATATCTTTTACGCGCACCTTGCACAACACTTTGGCTACGAGTTCAATGACTATACAGCCGTTCTCAGTGACGGCCACACTTTCACACACAGGTGCACACACTAAAAAGACGCGGGATAGAACGATAGAACGATCCGTATCCTTCGAACGTTAGCTGAGTTATGACAAATGAAGGGTATGTTCTGGCAAATGGTCAGATTATTCTCTGAGCTTGTGTGGGTAGTCGCTATAAGTGCAGCAACTTTTGCAAAGCAGCGAGTTCCTTTTTTGCAATGTGAAACATGTCGCTTCTAGCATTCCAGCAGTCATCTGCGTGGTACAACGCAATGCTAAAGGTACTATGTCCGAACACACATCATGCAAAGGTTTTGATAAATAGCAAACTGTAAACATGAAACACTGTCAACGTTCAACTAGTAATGGCATTTTGTACCACCAGAGATATCAGTTTCAATTCAATATGAAGGTGAATGCCGTCCGCCAATATTTGCAAACAGCGAAACCTGTTATATAGCCCTAACCGAGATACAAGTCGATTTGCCAACTGACTAGACATATCTTCCTTGGACAGGGCACGGCTTATATTCGAGAGTTCCTTTTAGGGGTGGATCGGGCCGATCCGATTTTACTTGTCAAATGGAAGAAGCGTTAGAACCCAATAACTTGGATATCGCGTGGATAAAAATAGTGATGAAGAGGTCTGTGAAATTTCTTTGTTGTCTCTACTGCTCTCCGAATGATGGCCGACCAGTGACACTTTACGATCATTTTTCACGCACCGTCGACTGGATACAAAAAAACCACCCGACTTCTGAGATTTTCGTTCTCGGCGACTTTAACATACACAACTCCATCCGCTTTTTACATTCAAATAGAACCGTCAAGACGGGAGGATGGCTGGTAGGTTCGCTGCTAGCCGCAAGTTGATCGTGGAGGAACTACGTGTATGCCGGATGATCGAGGTGATTTTGTGAACACCGAGGATCTGTTTCTAACATCCGAGCCGGGCATTATATCTTGAAAACGACTGCGCCATTGGAATTACTGTTTAATACCGGTTGCTCCCTCACTTACATTTCAAACGAATAACCGACGTAAGCAGCCTCGCCAAGCATGGAGTTACGGGGTTCTAACTGGGTCGACTTGTGGGATATCTTCATATCCTTTCCGTCGTCACGGGTGTGCTTTGGAGACTCCGATGTTGACGTTTGCGCGGAATCACTCAGAGAGATTATTCTTCTCGGTATGGAGCTTTCCATTCCGCATTCCATCAAACGAGGGTCATCTGATAAGCCTTGGTTACATAAAAAATGCGAGCAGAATAGAATGTTTAAGCAATGCTGCTCCAATCCTACGGAGGTGAGCAGAGGTAATTATGTTAGAATCAGAAACACCTGCAACCAAACGATTGATACCACGACGAAGGTTGAGAATAACAAAGTATTGCGTACACCGAAAGGCAAAACAAAAGAAAGCCGCTGACGCGTGTACGAATACGATTTGTAAACTCAAGTACATTCGACTGAGGTGGAATTGCTATGTTATTGCTTGGTATGCGGCTGATGCTTTTGCTTACGGTTCTCGTGCTGTGTTATTCTTCACTATTTGCTTGTGTACTGTGTGCGTATCTGTTAGAAACGCCACCCAGGCATTTAAGACCAATGTACATCGATACCTCCGTTCCTTATCCACTTCCTCTCCTCCCCCCGCACTGTGCTCTAACTTTTAAAGGTACTGCAAAATCCCCTTTTGTACGCGCGTTAGTGTAAAAAAAAAATATAGTCGATGTGTTTGGGAATTTGTTTTCCAGCCACGAGCCATTCAACACATCAAAATTCAAAATAGACCAAATGTACGAGGTTATGTGCGGGGTCAATCAAAGCCTCTGAACTTGTACGAGTATTTATTATTAAACTGATGCAAACTAGGAAACGAGCAATTAATTGCGCTAGGTCAACGCGTAACGTGATATATAAAGTTGTTTTTTTTTTTCGAATGAATTCATTTCGCTTCATCCTTATCGTTTAATAAGCTAATTTTTTTTTGTGGAAATTGTACGATTGAACTCTTAGTTCTTAGTTTGAGGTTGACTTTTTATGAATCTTTGATCTCTGCAATTACATTTTCGCCGCAGCCTCGCAAACGTTCAGACAAAAGTGCTCGTGGCGATAAAATGCTTGGGATTCGGTCTACACGCAATCTATAGTATACGTAAAACATTTACTCTATAGTGTTATCATTTTATTTAAAACTAAACGGTGGATTATTTAACATCAGACTCTTGTTGAGGTTTCGCAGTCTACAAATGGTATGGTGTCTCACACAGTGACAGTCATTTATAATGCGCCAGAAAATATTATGTTCGATAAGGCGTAATACAAAAATACAACTGAACGAATAGGCTACATGTATCTGCTATTCAGTTTAACAAAGATTAGCATAAGTAGGTGATAACTAGGAATTACAACCTTAGGTAAGACAATAAGCAACCTTTAGCCCAGAGGTGAAATGATTGGTAGACGACTTTAATATCGGCACGTCAAACGGCCTTTTCCCAATAAACTGTACTGAATGGGAGTGTAGTATGACGCACAATTTCTAATCAGTCGGTCATATATAATTTGTTCATGGAGCGTATTCTCGCATTACCCTTCTACGGGTACGTTTCGCGGGTAAATGCAGCAAAGTCTAGTCAAAACTCGCCAGCTGATTTATTTATCGGTCAAGAAAGGTGCCTTTATTGTTGTAATAACCGTATATGAGGCTGTTTCAGTTGCGTCACCGAGAAGTGTTGGAAAAATAAGTTATGCAACATGCAAAGATTTCTAGAACAGATGTCTAGAAAGTGCTAGAAAGCAAAAGTAGTCGAACCTGCAGGGACGGAGAAGGTTCTTTCCTTAAATTCACTATCCCACTTACTGAGTGTGTTGTGCATGTGGGAATGCGCTGATTTTTTCATTTTCATTTTTTCTTCCTCTTATAATTTACTTACTCGCTAGACAAAAATGATTAGACTCTAGCTTATGTTATCTTATTTCCTAACTTACTGATCCCTTGCGGTCTCTCTAAGTGACATGCATACGTTTAAAGCGTGAAAGTCTGTCTTTCGACATTATGATTGTTTTGTTTAGATGCATTTTAAATAACTTAATTAGATACAAAGAAAATGAAGAACAGAAACAACTTTTTTCCTTTTCGTTATTGTTTTTACCTTATCATCATCATCATCGGCACTACAACCGGGAACCGGTCTTGGCCTTATTTAGCAAGTCCTGTGGCTTGTTAAATTTTCCATAATGATTTGTTTTTTCCGGGCAAGGTCATTAGTCTTGCGCCAGAGGCACCCCGACGGGGAATCGAACCCCGGTCTCCCGCGTGACAGGCGGGTATACTAACCACTATACTATCGAGGAGCGTTTTTACCTTATATCTAACTTAAATACCAAACTAAGTAATTTTTTTTTTTCTTAACTCGGTCCTAAACCTAACATCTAAACTAAATCTTCGAAATGCTAAATCTATGTAAGCTTTCCGTTGTTTGTTGGGCTTTTTTATAACTATTATTATTACTACTATTTATTGGCCTGTAGGAGCCCGAAAGTTCATGACCTCACCGACTCGACTGCGCCATTGTTCCCTGTCCCGTGCGCTCTCCTTCCACGTTCGACCATCCGATCCGATCTCCTCGAGGTCCAACCTAACATTGTCCTCCCATCTCCGTCGCGGCCGCCCTGTCGGTTTCTTTCCCGTTGGCTTACCGTCAAGAATTCTATGCATGGTCCTATCGTTTCCCATTGGCGCCACATGTCCGGCTGATCTTAATCTACGCGATTTGATTACTCTCACTATTGTAGGTTTGTGGTATACCTCTTCCAATTCGTGGTTGTAGAGTTTCCTCCATTGTCCTGCCTTCTCGTCATATTTGCCGCCAAAGATACTCCTTAGGACTTTATTCTCGAATACGCGGAATTTGTTTTCTTCCCGTTTTGTGAGAGCCCATGTTTCGCATCTGTACAGAACAATCGGCATGATTATGGTTCTATAGACACGTATCTTTATATTACGTGATAACAGTTTGGACTTCAGCAGTTTACTGACTTCGTGCCAACTAGCGTTGCCGGAGTGTAGTCTTTTGTTAATTTCCTTCGATATTTCGTTACTAGCCGTCAGTATTGTTCCCAGATACTTAAATTATTTGACATTTTCAAATATCTTGCGCCTGATGCTTATGTGTGTTCTCTGAGGTCCATCTGCTCTTGCCATAATCATTTATTTTGTTTTGTCTTCATTTATTGCTAGGCCCACCTCTTCTGCCACTTGCATGATGATTTCATTGTTTTTACTTATAGTTTCTAGATTATCGCCCAAAACGGCGATGTCATCCGCATATGCGAGCACTTGTGTGACCCCGTTCAGGGATGATCCGGCCATGTTGTCGTCTTGTACCTTTCTGAAGACATACTTGAGGACAAGGTAAAAGAGACATGGTGAGAGGCCATCCCCCTGTTTTAGTCCGTCGCGGATTTCAAATGGTTTTGAGAGGTGGTTTTCTATTCTAACTCGCCCTTTGTTTTCGTTTATGCAGATTTGAATGAGGGCGTCATATTTTTTCGGGATTCCCAGCTCAACTACAATATGGTAGAGTCTTTGCCTTGCGATTACGTCATAGGCTTTTTTGAAGTCTACGAACAGTTGGTGACCCCTCTCTCCGGGTTCCCACTTCTTTTCCAGTAGTTGCCTTATTGTGAGCATTTGGTCGCTCGTTGACCGGTTCCTACGGAATCCGCATTGGTAGTATTTGTTTTTTCATTTGTGTCATCTGCGTCTGAATAGCGAGCAAGGTTGTGAACATATCTGTTAGTGTTACTGTGTCTGGAGGCACAGTATGTTTAGAAGAAATCTGTCGTCTACCCTTTCTTTACCTAACGTGCATTGTTTTGCGCTGTGATCCTGTCCACATCTTACGCATCGATACTGCATTTCGCAGTTTGCCGCTGAGTGCCCGAACCTTTGGCAGCAAAGACACTGGATTATATCTCTGCCTATTTTCAATTTGTCCCATGTGACAATTTGATGATTCAGAATAGTGATTTTCCAAAGTCCACCAATTTTGCTACCGGGGCCCAGCTACAGCAGGTAGAATGGTAGTTTATGATTCTCCCGTCTAGCCCTAGCTATATTGACGGGTTTTACCGCGATAAACTCAATTTCATTATAGTTAAGCTCTCGTAGCGTGTGTTACACATAACATTGCACTTTACGGCACGCAAACTGCCAATACCCTCCATATAAATTAAATTACAAATCTAACATAAAAATTGCATTTGCTGTACGTAAACTGCCTATCCTTTCAATACCAATTACCAATACATTTCACCAAACCTAACATTAATCCTGCAATATTGTATATCATATATACATTTAAAATGTTAAAACCGAAGCAATTCTCTTAGTGTAGCATCAATAAATTCTTGCTACAATCCATTGAATCCTTTCGGTGTAGCATGTGAAACCTTATCACATGTCTACGCATTGCTAAACGCATTCCATACCCCATATTTAAAAATACAAATCTTGCATTCTCCCACATTTTTCTTATTCCAAACGAATAACCTTGGAATGCATTCAGCCCCATAAGCCACGTCAAAGTCGCAATTCTGCAATTCCTGCGGTCTCATCATCTAGATGAAAAAATGAAACGTACACCTCATCATCGCGAAGGTAATAAGACCTGCACCGCGTTCGCTAAGATTCAAGTCACCGAGAATCGAAATGATCTCATGGTGAAGAATTTGCGGACTTGCAGAATTTGCGATCCTCCGTCGTTGGCTTAGCCTTCGACTGCGACTGGCGTCAGGTGACTGTCTGGAGGACAGCCGTGGCCGTGGGAATGCATGTGGTGTTTTGTTTCTTTTTCCTTCAATATTTATATATAAAAAGGAGAGCTCCGCTAGAAGAGAATCAATCAGTATCCGACAGCCAAAGTTGGCACGTAAATTTAATAAAATAAATTAGTTAGGATCAGTACTCGAAAGGGGGTGCATCACCAATTAGTAGTTGGCACACCGATTAAGATCAATAAAACCAAAGGAAAACCAAACCCAAAAGACTTCTCATTGGCTAAACAAACATCGGGGCCACTGCTAGGAGGACACCAGAGGTTGGACGCAGCCTGCTCACTTCCTCTCACTCGTCCAGCTGGACCGGGTACTCGAAAGTAGCCCGAAGAAGACAAAATAAAGTAAGTAACACATATAACTAAATAAATAATAAGTGTTGTATAGCAATATACATTTTGGCGCCCGAACAGGGACGGAGAAGCCCGAGCCAACCATCATCCGCCATTTGCTACAGAAGTGTTGACTCATAAGTGCTTGAAAAGGCCCTGTCCAACCAACGTAGGACCGTATGGACCCCGAGACCTACCAGCCGGAAGCCGCACCACCACCTTACGGGCTGTACTGCCAACCGGCAAGAAGGACGAAGACATCCACGGGCTTAACCAAGCCGGAAGCCGCACCACCACCTTACGGACTCTATGAGTCGGAGGTAAGTGTTACCAGCAAAACGTAACACTTGTGTAATAGAACTTCTGGTTTTGTTTCAGGGTCGACGCCCTTTAGTAGAACCGTTATATTCTTTATTTCTTTCGGGGTGTACGTGTAAAATTCCCCGGTGGCCCATTTTAGCACATTTTTAATTTTTTCAAAGTCCTCAACCGAATTTGTCTTATAGCCAACCCAATAAAAAGCTTACATACCAGGTGTACCGGTGTGAAGTGAGCGTCAAGATACAAATGTATCGATAGGGAACGTTTGGTGTGAACGAGTCCATATATTTTTTTTATTTGGTTGCTATGACATCTGTCAAACATATTTAGTATGCATCAGCTCATTGTACAAACAATATCATTTTGTTTAATCCTGATAAAAATGTCGAATTTTGTACCAGAAAATTATGATTTGCGGAAAGCATTAATTTTTTGTTTTTATTTGAAGAAAAGTGCTGCAGAGTCGCATCGAATGCTTGTCGAGGGTTATGGTGATCATGCTCAATCGGAAGCAACATGCAAAAGATGGCTTAAGCGGTTCAGAGATAATGATTTTGATGTGCGAAATGAAGAACGTGGAAGACCACCAAAAAAGTTTGAAGAAGCCGAATTGCAAGCAATATTGGATCAAGATTCCACTTTAAGTCAAAAACAAATGGCACATATGTTAAATGTTGCACAACAAACAATTTCTGACCGCTTAAAAGCTATGGGAAAGATCCAAAAGTGTGAAAACTGGGTGCCACATGAATTGAATGACAGGCAGTTGGAAAAGTGAAACACCACATGTGAAACGTTGCTTCTACGACACGAAAGGAAGTCAGTATTGCATCGAATTGTGACTGGTGATGAAAAGGGGATTTATTTTAAAAATCATAAACACAAAAAATCATGGGTATATCCAGGAGAAGCGTTCCTATCGACGGCAAAGCCTGATCGGTTCGGAAAAAAGACAATGCTCTGTGTTGCGTGGGACCAGAAGGGGTGGTGTATCATGAACTTCTAAAACCTGGCGAAACTGTTGATGCGCAACGCTACCGACAACAAATTATCAATTTGAACCACGTATTGATCGAAACACGACCAGAATGGGCCAGAAGCCACGGAAAGGTAATTTTGTTGCATGATAATGCACCGAGGCATCAGCAAAACGCGTCAAAGAAACAACAAAAGCTCTCGGCTGGGAAGTGTTATCCCATCCGCCGTATTCACCAAACTTGGCTCCTTCCGACTACCATTTGTTTTCATCGATGGGACATGGGCTGAGCAGCATTTCAATTCCTATGAAGAAGTCGAAAATTGGGTCTCCGAATGGTTTGCCTCAAAAGACGACCGCTTTTATTGGCGTGGTATCCACAAATTGCCAGAAAGGTGGTCGAAATGTGTAGAAAGCAATGACCAATACTTCGAAAAAAAACGTTTCGAAAAAACGCTCACTTCAAACCGGTACACTTGGTAGACTTACCAGTTCGTTACAATCCATATCTGTAGTGTTGATGGGTGGCATCTTCGCTTTCCTTTTTGCTGCCTGTTGCTCTTGTTGTGGTTGTTTTTGTGTAATCTGTTGCGATGGACATCCTTTTCGTTGGCTAGTGTTTTGTTTTGCACTTAGTTGCTCTTTTTTCTGCTGCTGTCGTTTCACCATTTTCAGCCAATTCCTCTTTTCTGCGACGCTTCTAAGCTAATTGTGCCCTTGCTCGGGATAGCCTTGCTTCGAGGTCGCTGATTTCCTCCTCCTCGTCCTCAGTCTCGGTAGTCTCTAAACAAGCAAACATGTTATTTGTTACATTGCCGTCATTATATGGAACCGCAGGGAATGTATTGTCCTCTTCCATTTTTTGCCCCTTTTCGTTATTGCTCGTTTGGCTTGTTGACTTTTGTTGTCGCTCGTATCGCTCGCAGGACGTTTTACTAACGCGGACTTTGGTTTTAACTTTTTAATTACTTGCTTCTTCTCTGCCATTTTGCATTTTAACTTTTTTGTTTTTTGTTTTTTGCTAAATACGTGCTCACTTGCGAACTCAGGTGGTTAGTATTAAATTGTGTTCTTTGTTTTGACTGTCACACAACACTTGGCTTCGTTCTCTTTTATTTGCTTCTATTTATATTTTTTCACTGTTTTTATGGAATTTATTTATTTATAAATAGTTCCTATATTTCAGCCACTCGTACAAGCAACTTTTTCGTTTAACTCGATCGCCGAATTAAAAACACGTTTGCACTCGGTCACAGTGTATCGTTGAGTATGGGAATGCGCTGATACCGATAAATAATTTACTGATTATTCCTCTAAAGTTACGAACAGTTGTGAAATGAATTTCCCGAAATCGTTTAGGTGGTTACAAAGTTTTTGATTTTTTCTATCGTTCTAGATTTTAATTTTGTACATCTCTCACAATCATTGAAACGCATTCAGAACAAGGGGAAAAAGTGTCTCCCACAAAATTACCGATCGATTGCATTACTGTCTATGTTGTCTAAGGTGACGGAAAATGTCATCAATGCTGAGTTAATTAAGTATTTGGAGTGCAACGGACGTCTGAATGATCGTTAATACGGATTCCGTGGCGGGCGGCCCATGGGAGACCTTTTGGCACTTATAACTGATATATGGACGTCTGCTATTGAAGGGTATGGCGAGTGAGGAGCGGTCGCATTGTATATCGTCAAGGCTTTTGACCGTGTCTGGCACGGAGCATTGCTGAACAAGCTTCGTTCATACGGACTCTTTTTTGCGACTGGACGAAGAGCTTCCTCGAGGATCGATGGATCCTGGTTGTTGTAGACGGCGAGTCTTTGGATCTGTATACTGTTAATTCCGGGATGACTCAGGGTTTGATTTTGGCTCCAACCTTGTTTTAGTTTTACATAAATGATTTGTTGGAGTCAACAACTGTTCAGTTTTGCGGATGATAGTACGCTTGTTTCGTTTTTTTCGTGTGATCGGACGATTAGTGCATCAACATCGTACTAGCTCCGATGTAGCTAGTGTTACGGACCTACCTCGCGTCCAGATCCCCCCTAACATCCACTAATCCCCTTTCGTTAGTTTCCCCTCTCTACCTCTAAAGGGACAACAACTCGCCAAATAGCTAATTTGCATAAACTACTTTGTGCAAATTGTACTTGGCAGAGAAAATAATAAAAAACGGCGTTGGCACCGAATAAAAAATAAACGTCCCATTTACCAGAAAGTTGAGTACTTAAACAGTTTGTTGGTACTGTTATATAATTAAGTTCATTTAATTATCACCCCCCCTATGAATAATTAACATCTCGTGTCTTCACATGCATATCCTTCGCTTCCCTCCAAATCACCAATTTCCCATTACAATAGAATATTCCCAAATACAATAATTAAATAATTTAAATAAAGTAAAATCCCTATTTAAAAACCACAATCCTATTGTACATAGCCACATTCTCTCTATTAGCCATCGTCGCCCTATCAACCATAGCCCAGCCCCCTACTAGCCAATTCCGCTTCCTAAAAATAACAATCGTGGAAGCCGAACAAAAAATAGGGGGGTGATAATTAAATGAACTTAATTATATAACAGCACCTATGTCATTATGAACATTCTTCGCATATATCAATCGTTTGGTTGCAGGTGTTTCTGATTCTGACATAGTTTCCTTTGTTTACCTCCATGGGATTGGAACGCCATTGCTTAAATGCTCTATTGTGCTCACATTGCTTATCAAACTAAGGTTTATTAGATGAATCTCGTTGGTGGATGGAATACGGAATGTTAAGCTCTATTCCGAGAAGAATAATCTCTGTGACTAACTCCACACAAGCATAAAGATCGGAGTCTCCAAAGCACACCCGTGACCATGGAAAGGATCCAAAGAAATCCCGCATCGAAGACAGTACGGGCACGATCACAGGTAGTTCAAAAAGATCGACATCGAGGTTTCAATTCACGGAAAATAAATTCGCGAACACATTAGCTTTATCGTTTAAATTTGTGACTAGCGAACAGCTAGTCACTAACGGGGCAAAGGTGGGGAGGAAACGAAGTTATTGCTGACAGCTCTTGCCATTGACCAGAGGGGACGGGAACGAGTAATACTAAGATACTAAGCAGTGGTCCGAGTTTCCCAGTGGCGCGGCAATCTCCACGGTATAAATACTCGGTGTCAAAAAACAGATCCAGGGTGTTCGCATAATCACCTCGGATATCCAGCACTCGCGTAGGTTCCTCCACAAGTTGAGTCAAATTACGGCAGCAGCCTCCCAGCCTCGTTGGTTCTGTTAGAATATACCAACCAACCGGAATTGTGTACGTTAAAATTGCAAAGGACGACAATTTCAGAATTGTGGGTCTGTATCCAGTCGAAGGTACGTGAAAGATGTTCGAAAAATGCTGATGGTTGATCGTCATTCGCGGAACGGTAAAGACAACAAAGAAATTTAACAGAATTCTTCAGCACGGCCTTTAACCACATGATGTCCAAGTTATTGGGCCCCAACGCCTCTATCCTTTGGTAAGCCAAATCGAACCGCATGCAGACGCACACCCCACCCCTAAAACGGAAACTCGAATGTAAGTCGTATCCTGAGTAATGAAGATATGTCGAATCAGTTGACGAATCGACCTGGGTCTCAATTAGGGCAAGGATATTAGGTTTCGCTGTTCAAAAATATTGGTGGACGGAGTTTATATTCGTATTGGTAACACCGATGCCTCTGATGTTACAAAATGCCATTACCAGCCGAACGTCGACAATGTTTCGAGAACAAACTCGATTACGCGATAACAAATTTCTTACAGTTTGGCTAATTATCAAAACATTTGCATAATGTTCCCCCCGGAGATCCGAATGGGAAACTAATTTACATCCGGAATTCTTTGTTTCAAAAGGTACTGTGGGGATTATAAGTATTGTGCCAGGCATGGGCACTCCGTCCACTTCTTCCCCATCGAAGTCAATACAAGTTCATCGGTTCCGCCATTAACCTATCACAAGGATTAAGTCCAAAACACAGAACAAACGCAGCACAGCGAATAAAACACACCGATGGAAGTCACAAAAAAAAAGTAAAACGCACTGAGCACAGGTTTGTTATAATTAATGTTTTTTATTTCACAACGAGCTTAATATTAATGTTAAATTGGTTTTTAAAGATTTAATACAAGGTGAAACACTTTCTTTTCACACGACCTACGCTTCTCCGCCGCGCGACGGAAAACGACAGCGACAACGACCCTGCTGGTCTGCGGATGTAATTTGACTCAACGATACAACCCTCGTTTGGGGTGAGTTTGTGGGGTGGTGGTAGATATCCTCTCCACTAAGGATATGTATTTACTTACCACCAGAGAAACGTAAAGTCTCTCTTGGTGGAATAGCAAACCAGATCCCGTAATGAAGATCATGGTGGTATGTGTGTGATCGTTCAGATCTGTGTTGTTTACATAAGGCTTGCAGGTCAAAAGCAAAACATAACCTAGACATGGAATACGGACAAAGAAAGAAGCAACGTAATGCATCGCCCGGTAATGAGGGTCGGCTGAGTAAATAGCAGCCACTCATTAGATGCTAAAAGGAATTGAAATAATGGAGATCGTATATCGTATCTCTGCCGACTGGGAGAATCGGATTCTAGTGTTCGCATATGTTTATGCTATTGAATCCAATCCGACGGCTAAGCGCGACGTCGGTGATTGTTTGGAGATTCAAATAAAGAAATATATCCGAAAGAACGTACAGCTGACGGGGTGGTATCTCAGCTTGGGACTGACTTACCACCTAACAAAACCTTTTATCGAACCGATCCATCAGCCAAGTTCCAGATTTCTCCCGACGAATTCACGGAGCCTATAGCTTGATAGAATGACGTTTTGCCAGCCGACAGGGCATTGGGACCCCACCTACCAATAATGCCACCTGCATCCCAAAGACAGTAGCCATAACCTTTCCAACCGATTTCACCGTCTTTGCCTTCTTTGGAGCCCTTTCGCCTTTAACAATCAACTGTTTTGACTGTTTTTTGTCTCGGGAGTGTAGTGGTGTACCTATAGTTCATCCACAATTACTAATCTTCGCAGGAACTTTCTGGGTTGCGACGCATGCGCTCAAAAGAGGCTTAGAAGAGACCACGCGGTTGCGTTTGTTCTCAGTTGAGAGCAAATGCGGCACCCATCTCGCAGATATTTTGCTGCATACCCACTCTATCAGATAGATACAAGGTATTTATATACTGTATTTGACAGATACCCAGTGAGGATTGATGATTACTAAAAGCAGACCGTTAGCGATGCTACGATCGCCATCTTTTAGATGTTCTAAGGACTTATTGACCTGCCCTCACATTAGGAAAAGTTAAAAGAAAAGATACCATTACAGTGACAGAAGTCCTTTAAAACAATTACAGCTCTCTACCGAAGATATTTTCTTGTCAACAGGTGAGAAAAACATAAAATTTCCGAATTAAAAATGACTAATCATATGTTAGCTTACCGTTCAGACATTTAATATATATGTATGTGGTAAAAGTATATTATGTGTCAACGTATCACTGTGCATCCGTATCCAACACAAAACAGTATTTAAAACCATTGTAATCAGAATCATGAAATTGAGGTCATTGAATTTAAATAGAATCGAGTGATGTTGTTATCGACAATAGACGATTTCCAATTTCTTGGAGAATGTGTTTATGTGACGTGTTATCAATTGCAAAAAAAGATTGCGGATTAGTAGTTGTTTTTCTAGTCAGTTTTGGGATTTCTAATAACGTTGAGAGATATATTAACATGTGTAAGAGATGTAACGATGTAACGACAACGCAATTTTTCATTTCAAGAAAACAACTCCGCCATAAACACGTATGTTTTAACATTGAATGACTATTTGATTTCACCAAAAGTATTCTCCCTTAATGTGTACCGTATTTGAAACTCATTGCGGCTAATTGAACCGAGTTGTAAGTTGTATTCTTGTGGGAGAATATATATGTTATATACCCTTGTCTGAAATAGACTTGTAAGAGTGACAAATGCTCCAATAAAACTTTGCCCTCACTCTGTGGTCTTATCTGGTTTTCGTGCCTACTTGATGGCGTGATCCGCGATACATATTCGAGTGGCGGCTACGAGTAGGTATTCCATAAGTTTCCACCAAACAACTTTTGATACTGCCTCTTTCAGACCAAGTATATGAGCCAAGTAAATTCCATTTCTCAGTAAAGGGCGTTAAAAAAATACAATTAGTCGAACATACTTGACTAAAATTCCCAAGGTTGATGTCAAAAACGCCTACCGTAGATACTGTATCTCATCAAGGTTGACTTATCATTTTTATGATGTAGTTGACTGTGTTAATGACCTGGTAACCGCCGATAATTTGCTTTAGGGCCATATTTCGACCCAGTATTATATATATACATGGAATAAACAACGGCTTTTATTTCATTAATCATCGTTCGTTTTCATATAATATATAATAAAGTAACAATCACGACCTTTGAACTTTAATCTCACAGAAGATGATTTATCTGTAACCTTAGCGGATTGCTTTGTAAAACACATGTAAGATCACAAAGTGAATATATATGTACAACTCTTAACTACCTATAGTTACTCTTACACATAATTAAAATAAAATAATTTTTTTTTCTTTTCACGTTTTTACATTGTTACACAGTTGTATGTCCTGCAACCAACCAGCTTAGTGGTCAGAATTAGGATTTATAATTCCGGGTGTAATTAGTCAAACGTATATTTTGAGGTGGCAATTGTTGACTTCTATCGAACTCCACAGTCTTGTTGTATTTGTACATCTTGCCGGCTGGTTTAGACCTCCAGTAGACTGTCTGTACTGCATTCCGGCCAGCGATATACCGTGTCGCAGCTCCAACTAAGGTATTCATATTGTTGCTACTCATCTTGAAGACGCGATTTGGAAAAAAGTATTTTCGTTTATTGTTTTTGAATTTTGCACAACACCGTCTTTTGTTGTTGAATAAAATGATTTGTCTATGAATGGAAGCTCGGCGACTGAATGGTTGACTACTTCGTTGAAGTCGACCGTTTTATAAACGATTTTATTACAAGCTCTGTCGTTTTATTTAGTCGTACGTTATTAGGAGAGGATACGTTATCAAATCGTTTGAATAGAGTTTTATTGTTCATAACATTGTCGCAGAGACTATTCGCTAAGCGTGGCGATTTGTTTTTGTTTAGTGCTTGAATCAGTAAAACACTCGCTGTAAGGATGATTACAATATTTATGTCAATCAAGTCGATGACTGGGGTGATCGTGTGCAATACAATGATTAAATGAGTTTTAATTAGTAGTTGTTGTATTTGCAAATTACTCATATAATTTTAAAGGCAGATTTGCCTAGGTTGCATTGCGGATGGTGGATTTCATGCGTCATTAGAACGGTTACTGTTTTGTAACGTCTACGAATTGGAATTTTGTGGACTTAACCTCGATTTCAAATTTCGCTAGAAATATATCTCCCTAGATCTGCGCTGTGTATAAAATGATGTAATGAATAAAGGGTCATGTGGAAAGTTTCATAAAGGAAAGTTACCCGTTGACGTTCTCTTATGATACGACAATATAAAAGTGATTTTTGGATATAACTAGTGTAGTCGACAAAAAAGAAAGTGTAAATGCATGTTGAACGCTTATAAATGCATGAAAACCCTGCTCATATTGTGCTTTGACACTCAGAGTTTCTTCGAAAACTTGTGTATGCAACAAAGCTGCAGAACAATCATCTGTGCATACTCATTTGCCTAAAACTGATCTGTGGCACAAACTGGTATGCATGCTATAATCCATAGCTTTGGTGAGCCTAAAATGGTTAAGAGCAGCGCTAGTTGAGAAATATCTGTGGTAATATTTCAAGTACAGTCTAGCAGGGTGTTTTTTTTTTTTTTTCATAAGGAAGGTAGAAATCTTCAAATGATACTTCTGGACCGATCAAAAGACATGCCGGATTTTTACTATTACTATTACTATTGATTGGCCTGTAGGAACCCGGAAGTTCATGACCTCACCGACTCGACTCCGCCATCGTTCCCTATCCTGTGCACTCCTTCTTACTCTAGTTTTAAGATAGTCTATAAGACTTTTTATATTAATTTAATTTAAGTTAAGTTAATCGAAGCATGCATTAAGCTAAATAAATGAGGGTTCTGCCCTCACACTAAACACTAAACTAAACTAAAAATCCACGATTGGCCATCCGATCCGATTCCCTCAAGGTCAAACCTAACATTGTCGCCCCATTTCCGTCGCGGCCTTCCTGACGGTATCTTTCCTGTTGGTCTATCGTCAAGAATTCTGCGCACGGTCCTATAGTTGCCCATTCGCGCAACATGTCCGGCCGATCTTACTCTTCGCGGTAAAGGTCTTCCAATTTCTTCTATTGCCCTGCCTCTTCGTCATATTTACCGCCAAAGATACTCCTTAAAACTTTGTTCTCGAATACGCGGAATTTATTTTCTTCCCATTTTGTGAGAGCCTCTGTTTCGCATCCGTATAGAACAATCGGTATAGTTATGGTTCTATAGACCCGGAGCTTTATATTGCGTGATAACAGTTTGGATTTCAGCAGTTTACTGACTGCGTGCCAACTAGCGTTCCGCAGTGTAGTCTTTTGTTAATTTCGTTCGACATTTCATTACTGGCCGTCAGTATTGTTCCCGGATATTTCAATTCTTTAACTTTTTCAAATATCTTATCTCTGACGTTTATATGTGTTCCCTGAGGTTCACCTGCTCTCGCCGTAATCATATATTTTGTTTTGTCTTCATTTATTTCTAGGCCCACCTCTTCTACCGCTTGCATGTGGATTTCACAGTTTTTACTTCCAGTTTCTAGATTATCGCCCAGAACGGCGATGTCATCCGCATATGCGAGCACTTGTGTTACCCCGTTCAGGGATGATCCGGTCATGTTGTCGTGTTTTACCTTTCTCATTACATACTCGAGCACAAGGTTAAAGAGACATGGTGAGAAGCCTCACCCTGTTTTAGTCCATCCCGGATTTCAAATGGTTCTGTTGCCGGATTTTTACCGAATAAAATCACCTCTCACCAGGCACATATTCCCGTTCATCCCCACGAAACTTTCTTTTGATATTCCTTCGCGGGTTGGAATGGAGTTAACCTGTTACTCGGCTCGTTGTGTCGCATCTGCTGCATGATGTCACATAAAATATCATTTCCTACGGACCATGTTTGTTTGGAACTTAGCATGTATTCGGTTACTCCCATCGGAATAACGACCCGTCTCATATGTCTCTCCAAAATCGTTTGTGCGGTCTCGAATCTCACGCACTCTCTGAGTACGTGTTCCGTGTTTTCTGTTTTGCCTTCCCAGTACAAGCAGTATCGGTGATTGACATGTTTACACTTGAGGAAGTAACAGGTAAATTGAAAAGTCCCCGGCCTGACACATAGATGGCGGCACTATAATTAAATCCATATGATTTTTTAGTTAGCCCTAAAGACGTGTGTATAAATTTGACAGATGTCGGATCATTAGTTTGTGAATTATAGTATTTTGAGTGAAGCAACTTCTGTTATTGTGAAAAAAATGGATAAAAAGGAATTTCGCGTGTTGATAAAATATTGCTTTTTGAAGGGAAAAAATACAGTTGAAGCAAAAACTTGGCTTGATGACGAGTTTCCAGACGCCGCCCCGGGAAAATCAACCATCAAGGATTGGTATGCTAAGTTTAGACGTGGTGAAATGAGCACCGAAGACGGTGAACGCAGTGGACGCCCAAAAGAGGTTGTTACCGACGAAAACATTAGAAAAATCCACAAAATGATTTTGAATTACCGTAAATTGAAATTGAATAAAATAGCAGGCACTCTAAAGATATCAACTGAACGTGTACATCATATCATTCACGAATATTTGGGTATGAGAAAGCTCTGTGCAAAGTGGGTGCCGCGCGAGCTCACTTTTGACCAAAAACAACGACGAGTTGATGATTCGGAGCAGTGTTTGGAGATGATCAAGCGTAATAAACCAGAGTTTTTGCGTCGATATGTGACAATGGGTACAACATGGCTCCATCATTTCACTCCGAAGTCCAATCGACAGTCATCCGAGTGGACTGCACACGGTGAACCCGCCCCAAAGCGTGGAAAAACGCAACAGTCGGCTGGCAAGGTTATGGCGTCTGTATTTTGGGATGCGCGCGGAATAATTTTCATTGACTATCTTGAAAAAGGAAGGACCATCAACAGCGACTATTACACAGCGTTATTAGGCCGTTTGAAGGACGAAATCGCCGAAAAACGACCGCATTTGAAGAAAAAGAAAGTGCTGCTTCACCAAGACAATACACCGTGTCACAAGTCAGTGAAAACGATGGCAAAAATCCATGAATTGGGCTTCGAATCGCTTCCGCATCCACCGTATTCTCCAGAGCTGGCCCCCAGCGACTATTTCCTGTTCTCAGATCTCAAAGGAATGCTCACTGGGAGGAAATTTTCGTCGAATGATGAGGTGATCGCCGAAACTGAGGCCTATTTTGAAGCAAAGGACAATCGTACTACAAAAAAGGTATCGAAAAGTTGGAGGGTCGCTATAATCAGTGTATCACCCTCGAAGGGAATTATGTTGAATAAAAAAAACGAATTTTGCCAAAAAAAATGTGTTTTACTATGGAAGGCCGGGGACTTTCCAATTGACCTGTTATTCCCGAAAGCATCCATGTCCTGATATCAGCTGAAGCAAGTGGTAGTTCAGCTCGACATGTTTTCTTTTCATCCAGTTTACACATCAGGTATCATGGTGTGGGTCCATCTTCCTTTGGTGGAAGAATCCAACACCGTTGCCATCTTAGGCTTGAGAGCTCTAATTGTGACCGCATTCTCCGACGATTCTCTTAGGAGGCCCCATGCAACGCAGCGTTTTCTTTAGCTGCAATATCAAGTGGTGTCCTCCCGACCAAAATATTTATAGCATCTTCGAATACCATTCGGAATGCACAACATACTCTTAGTGATGCCAGCCTATGTGCTGAGTTCACTGCCCTCATGTACGACTTATACTGTGTGGCACCTGTCCATATGTGAGCTGCATATATTATAATGGAGGTGTTGACACTGGTTATCAGTTTCCTTATGTGGTGCCGGAGTCCTCCAACATTGGGTAGCAGTCTCGCTAAAACTTTGGATACTCATGCCGTTTTTTACTCTTTTTCCTCAGGTGTTCCTTGAAGCTCAACCTGTTGTCGAGTATAACACCAAGATATTTAATATAGGGACTGGATATGATTATTTCTCCTTCTATTTCTAAATTAAGGTGTTCAACTTTCTTGCGGCTGCTTATTAAAACTACCTCCGTCTTATGTCCAGCTAGTTTCAGTCCGGCCATATCTAGCCAGCATTTAATACTCTGGATTGCTTGGGAGCAAACATTTTCCAGGTCATCTAGATGCTTAGCTACGGCCACTAGTGCCAATACATCTGCGTACCCAATGATTCTAATCCCCTCCGGTACATTGACCCTGAGCACACCATCATACATCATATTCCATAACAGCGGACCTAATACAGATCCCTGAGGTACACTCGCTGTTATTTGATATTCCTGTGGAACCCATACTGCGGTTCAGAGAGCCCCGATGTCCCCTCAGTGAATTATTCCAGGTGAGTGGCAGTTACTCGCTTACTCGCTCAAGCAGTTTTCCTGTTGTGTCCAACATGCACAACGGCCGATAAGACAACGGCGCCTCTGGGTTGTTGACTCCTTTCGGTATAAGCATAAGCCGCTGTTTTTTCCATCGTTTAAAAAATTGTCCTGTTTGAAGGCAAGTTGTGAAAAGACTGCTGAAGACTTCCGGCTGTTTTGTTAGAGAATACCACCCAATCCCGGGGTTTTTTTTTTTTTTTTAACAACCCTTGCAGCCAAAAGCACCTCTTCGGTGGTCAAAGGAGGTATTTCTCTTTCAGCGATGTTCCATTCCTCTTGCGCTCTCAACACCTCGGGAAGAGGTCAGCAACGATTCTGGCCATGTCACTTGTACTTTTTTGCATGTGACTACTGTTGTTGTGTAGTCTTTTCATTTCTATCCTGTAGGCGTCGCCCCATGGGTTGTCATTTAATTCATCCTTTAGGGAGCAGAACGCGTCATATTTACTTTTGCGGATTACATTCCTCAACTCTCTCCGTTTGTGTTTGTTTGACGAATTCCGCATGCAACTGTGGGTAGGTGTTACGGTTTCATGCTTTTTGTTGCAAGCGTCGTAACGTGTTGTACTGCGATCGCACATGAGCGATTTCTGAGTTCCACCAATACACTGGTTTGATAGCCTCTGCTGGTTTTCCTTGCCGTGGCATAGAAGCATTACATGCGGTAGTTAGCCACTTCATGACTTTTCCAGCCTGCCTGTTCGCATCGGCCTCTGCGTCAAACTGTGCGATTTGGTCTTCCAGTATATAATCGAGCAGTTCCGCATCGAAGTCCTTCACTTTCCATCCATTTTTTGAGCTTTCTTCGTCAATTTGCCAGTGATGAACCCCCCGTGCGCTAATATTTAGTACATCACGGCTTGGTGGTCACAATGGGTGGAGGTGTCCAAAACTCGCACTCCATACTTCTTGCCAACATGGAGCTGACAAATGTGATGTCGATTTTGGACCGGCCTCTGTCGTTTATGAAGGTGTCACAGGACTGCGAAGGCATCGAGTAGTGCCTGGCCTCTACTGTTTGTCTTTGTGCTTCCCAATTCTACTGCGCATGCGTTGAAATCTCCAGCAACTATAAGAGGGCTGTTATCTCTAGCTCTTGTGTTATTCTGTCCAAAAGCATTTGAAATATTCTATTTCTCTCCTTGGTGGAGCGTAACAACAGTTGAAATGAATTCTTCTGATCTTAGCATAGGAAATTCCTTCCAGCCGCTGGACACTTCTGCATTCCATGGGGGAATTTCCAGTTGTCCAGATGGTCGCTGTTCCGCTGCTGTCTTCCTCACATATAATAGGACCAGTGCCAGGCATCCTGTGCTGCTCATTGATGAGTACCACGTAGGCGCCCTATTCCTTAACCATTTCGGAAAGGAGATCTTGTGCGGCTCCACAATGGCACAATGGTTTAAGTTAATTTGAATGCACTTAAACATATCCATTTTTCTTTAGGAGATTGGACATCGCGTTTTTAAATGCTCAGCATTTGTAACTCCCTGTTGAGTGGTGGTTACCGCCTTGGCATCCTGATTCGCAGAACATGCATTTGGGTTGTGCTTTACTTATTGGTTTGTGGCCTTTTTCACCGCATTCCAAACAGTTTTTCGAACGATCTTCTTTGGATTATAAGGATTTCCCCACATGACCGTATTGCCAACATCTGAAACATCGGGTGGGTGCGATGTGTTCTCGAAGTCTGCATCTCACCCATCCAACCGGTAGAAAACCTGTAGCCAGCAACATGCTAGCCTCTTGTCTTGGTAAGCGGATCATGGCAGCCTGCGTGCCGTCTGGTTTCCTTCTTAAACTCTTTACCGCTTCCTTTGGGATCGCGTTCAGCGCAGGGAACTTTATAGCGATCGCTGTCAGGAATTCCTCAACAGTGGTAACCTAATCTAAATCACGACACTCAACCATTTAATCCGACAATTAATTGTTTTTCAATTAAAATTAATTTCAATTAATTCTAAATTCCACACCAACTGCAGAAACATGCTCTATATATTTAGTAACTCCACTCCAATAATTTGTCACCCACAAATTTTACTGAACATCCAATGCAACTAGATTTAAAATTTAAAGGCCACCATTGTAAGAATTCTCGTCTTCAACAAATGATGATATCCAAATACCAGCAATTATATTTATAAATTTCCAAAAAATAGTGTGTATATACCCGGTATTCAGTTTAACAAATGGTAGTAAAGTTCGCGATTCGAACCCACGCAAATTATAGCAACAAACATAACATCAACGCATGAGGTTGTCCGAGGTGTGCTTCGGAAACTCCGATGTTAACGCTTGCGCGGAGTCGGTATCAGAGATTATTCTTCTGGGGATGGAGATGTAGATTCCACATTCCATCAAACGAAGTTCGTCTGATAAACCTTGGTTTGATAAAAAATCCGAGCAGATTATAGCGGCAAAAAATAGAGCTTTTAAGCAATAGCGCTCCAATCCCACCGAAGTCAACAGAACGAATTTTGTTAGAATCAGAAACGCGTGCAACCAGACGATTGATACTGCGAAGAAAGCTCACAACGACAGAGTGACCAATAAACTCCTTCGGTGCCCAACTGGTTCGCGCTCCTTCTGGTCAATGGCAGAAGCTGTCAGCGGTAACTTCGCATCCTCCTCTTTCCCTCCGTTGGTGACAGACAGCGGGACGTTAGTCACTAATTCAAAGGATAAAGCTAATGTTTTCGCGAATTTATTTTCCGCGAGTTCAAACCTCGTTCCCGGCCTTTTGGAGCCACCTGTGATCTCGCCGGTACGATCTTCGATGTGGGATGTGAGATTTCGTCCGCGCACTATTCAGCGCATTCTACGTGAACTGGATTGTAGGAAGGCAACTGGCCCGGACGGAATAGCAGCAATAGTCCTTAAGAACTGTGCTCCAGAACTATCGCCGGTTCTTGACAGACTCTTCCGCTTATCTTATGCACGGAGGACCTTTCCTGCCTGCTGGAAAATCGCTCGAATTCAGCCAATCCCAAAGACGGGAAAAAAGTGTCTCCGATAGCATTACTGTCTATTTTATCTAAGGTAATGGAAAAAGCCATCAATACAGAGTTAGTTAAGTATTTGGAGTGCAACGGACTTCTAAATGATCGTCAATACGGATTCCGTGGCAGGCGGTCCACGGGAGACCTTTTGACACTTATAACCGATACATGGACATCTGCGATTGAACGGAATGGTGAGTCAAGGGCGGTCGCATTGGATATCTCCAAGGCTTTTGACCGCGTCTGGCACGGGGCATTGCTGAGCAAACTTCGTTCATATGGACTTTCCCAACAGCTTTGCGACTGGACGAGGAGTTTCCTCGAGAATCGATCGATCCGGGTTGTTGTGGACGGCGAGTGTTCGGACCTGTATCCTGTTAATTCAGGGGTGCCCCAGGGTTCTATTTTGGCTCCAACCTTGTTCTTGCTTCACATAAATGATTAGTTGAAGACAACGGTAGTTTTGCGAATGATAGTACGCTTGTTTCCTCCTCTTCGAGTGTTCGGCCGATTGGTGCATCTGCTTCGCATCAGCTGAGATGTGGACAGATTGACTCTCTGAATCAGGTTCTAGGTAGGGTCCTGCAGTGAGGAAGGGCCAATCTCGTAGACTTCAAGGCAGCGAAAACACAATATACAACATTCACAAAGAAAACCGGATCATCGGTTCCACAGCTGACGATGAATGGCCGAGCCCTCGAGGCTGGGGCAAGTTTGAAATTGCTCGGCGTCACGGTTGTGGGAATGTATCATGGAATAAACACGTGTCGAGTATCGCCAGGTCAGCCTCAGGAAAACTGAGCTATCTTTTTAGAGCCAAGAAATATTTTACTCCCCCCCCAACTTCTTCTCCTACATAAATCCCAAATTAGACCCGCGCTCGAATATTGCTCTCATGTTTGGAGCTCTGCTCCTAAACATACCCTCGACCTACTTGAGAGCATACAGAGACGAGCGATCCGCCTGATCGGGGACTCGGTGCTGACGTCGGGGCTACAGCCGCTATCACATCGAAGGCGCGTAGCCGACCTCTGTCTGTTTTACAGATATTATCACGAGTACTGTTCTTCGGAGATTCGTGGTATTGTTCCACGCAATTCCGCTTATGTGCGCTCCATAAGACAATCCGACGGATCACACCAGCTTGCGGTTCATCTCCCGACGGCGCGAACATTCCTCCATCAGAACTGGTTCCGTTACAGAGCGGCGAAGCTGCGGAACTCCCTTCCCACGCAAGTGTTCCCGGAGCGTTACAACCTGCAACTGTTCAAAAAGAACTGCAACAGTTATTTGGTGGCATATCGGGGCGCCCAATCGGCGCTACGTTCGCCTATCCCGAGAGAAGTCTAATTAAAAAAAAAAAAAAACATTGAGCAGGTAAGGAGTTTTATAAAGTACTGCTGTACATTGTCATTATATAGATTTAAGATTATAGTTGTAAAGGAATTGCTATCCTAAATCTCTTAAGTACTAGTTGTAAAATATACCATAAATGTAATTATCTCTAAAGTACTGCTTCCATCTTGTCACGGTATTGTTTGTTTCTGAATTATTTTGACTCTTCCTCGGTAACCATTTATAATTGAGTTTATGCCGGCATACATGCCTCTGATGTTCTTTGCTCTGGAATTTTCTAGGATTTTTTCGATGCGAGGCTTCTCCCATTCGCGTTTTTTGTGTTTGAAAAGTCTCATTGTCATTTTCCGAATTGTGGCGTATTTTTCTGCGTTGACTTCTACATGTCGTTCTAAGTGGATCAGTCTGAAGCGTTTACCTTCTTCGATCTTCTCCCTGCACTCATCGTCAAACCAAGGTTTGGACTTAATTATTTTCTTAAATCCTATTACCTTTTGGGCTGTTTGTTTGATTGTGTCTCTGATCGATGCCCATTTAGTGTCCACATTATTGGCTTCCTCTCCCTCACTACTTCCATTCCCTAGGATCTTAAATCTATTCGTTAGTTCGTCTTGATATTCAACCCTTTTGCGTAGGTCTTTTAGTTTATCAATATCGAACTAGTTGCTCGTCTCCCGTGACTACCCACGTGGGTTTGCTGCGAGCCGTCTTATAATTTTGCCCATCACTAGAAGATGATCGGAGTCGCAATCTGCTCCTCTATATGATCTTACGTCAAGGATATTCAAGTGGTGTCTTTTGTCTATAAGGAAGTGGTCTATATGGTTACGCATTATGCCGTCGAGTGATCTCCACGTGGCTTTATGGATTTGCTTCTGTTTGAGCATCGTGCCTTTCACTACCAGATCTTTTGACGCCGCGAACGTGATAATTCGAATTCATTATGTTGCAGCACAAGCAACAAACAATCACAAGGGTGAATCGATTTATCACCGACAAAAGATAAGGAGAACAAACAATCACAATTCAACTGAAGACCTACCTATCATTAAACCAGCGAAACCTACATCTTCGGAGCTGCTACGCCCTAAAGGTACGCACAAGAGATCGCACCATAGGTTGTCGTTTTTGCTAAGTTCTGCACTAGCATTCCAATACACTGGATATTGCGTGATCCACCGGCCAACGGAGATTGGCAAACAGCACTGGATCATAGAACAGTTTTTGCTGTAATTACTGGTCTATGGTACGGATTTTTTGATCTGATGTTTCTAACGGCGGAGGAAAAGACTATGTATGAATGCATACAAATAGGAGCACGAGTTGAAAAATGTGTCAATCATTATATTGGAGTTATCTTTCTCGGCGAACGTTAGTTTAGCGTAATTTTGAATTTTACTTTTTATGGCAGTTAGGTCTTGTTTTATTACGTACAATAGAAAATCCTGAAATTATCGCACCTTTGGCTTGTTGTGTATCTTACTGCAATAATCAATTTTGTGTCTGAATAACTAAAAGGAATAGGACGACTTGTTCGGCCAGTGAAATTTGTTTGCTGTTCCAGACCAAACAAGTGGAGCGAATACTTCCAAAGCAGAAAAATTCACCGCCTCCCTGATTTGGATTTGCGAACAGATCTGGTCCTTTGAGCCGGATTTCAAAATCCGAGGCAAGAAGTCAGCGCAACAACTAAAAACGGAGTCCAACATCCGAGGGACAACAGTGATCAACGTGAGCAGCGCTACAATCAAGGTAGGTGGTAATTTAATAATTTTTAATATTAATAAATTAAGGATCCGATGCGATCGTAACAAAGAGTGTTGTGTGGTGTGTCGACAAAGGTGACTACAGAGGGGATTTATAATAATACAGTGTTTTCTCAATAAAACGATGAATTAAAAACCTATTCTAACATATTCTAAATTGGAAAATTGCGTTGTGTGCTGTACTGGAACTTCAACTACTTTCGTGACAAGGTGATCGTTTGGTTACTGGATTTGTTGGATTGAGATGCTGATGGGGTAATATACGGACGTCACCGTTTTTACTCCGGTGAATATTGTTGCACTTAGCTTATCGAGTTTCTATGTTGGAAAATTACACTGTGTGCCGGATTAAAACTTCAAATACGTTCGTGATCGTTGTCTGCTGGGTTCTTAGGAAAGAACTACTGATTGGATCATCTACAGGCGCCATAATTTTCCTTTGCCGGTGAATGTTTGCGTTACAACAGATTCTCGATGATGCGATGTGCAGTGTTCCCATCAAATTATACACTAACACAAATAATTAATGAAAAATAAAAATAAAATAATAAATAAATTAGCAAGTCAAAAATACCAGCACGTAGTTGTTTTCTTTTTTATTCTGCCATCCAACTTTGTTCAACAAAACAGAACATCTACTAGTGGCTGTTTCAACGAACCCAAATTAGAACATAATATACATTACACAAGTAATAAGATTCGAGTGGTAAAACTGGAAACAATGACAACATTAACTATGAACCAGAGCAAACGGACGGAACTGATATGGGTCACAATAGCTGTTGTGTCTGAACAACGAAAGCGCGCCCAATAACGACTATCACGGATTCACAGAGTTATAGGATTTTCTCCAACTATTCTACAAATCGTTATGGAGAACAACGTGGAATTATCAATTAGACAAGTGGGAGCTATTTATTCCAAGAAGCTCATTTTGTCGTACTGGTTCGAAAAGGAGACAAAACCTAGAGAAACAATTATCGTCTCAATTCATAAACATAATCGTGCATTGATTCGGGGCAATATTGTGGATGCAATTGTGCATGCTCCCGACATGATGGGCCGCATGTTTGGTGGATATAGAAGTCCCGAAACCGTTGATAATAAATATCGGAAATTTGCGGAATGGTATCTTCTTACATTCACGTCAGGTGTTCTGGATGTTTCCCTTAAGATTTTCAACCAATATCGTAACCGCGTTCATGTGTCACCGCAAGTTTTAACACATATTCTAATGTACCTGAGAAATGATGTGGTTCATGTGTATTCCTGGAAATTGATTAGACCTCACATGGTTGTGTGGGGAGGAAGTAATGTACCTGCATGGGTACTCCGTTCTACTTCCTCCTCCATCATGTATTGTTCGCCGCGCAAATCACCGAACCGAAAGAACGAAACAAAACAAAACCTACGCCACACAAAAACACTGGAGGAAAAGTTAATCTGGCGGAACCACCACAGTTGCAATTGTTCGAGATGTTATATTTCCAATAATGTTCTTTACGGAGTCTGATCAGGACCTCTGGGAAAACGATCCGCATGAATTTATTCGAACAAATTTCAACATTTTTGAAGATTTTGTTTGTCCAGTTCCTGCAGCACAAATGTTTCAACACTTATCAGGTAAAACCCGGAAAGGAATTCAACCGAAACCTATGAGAATCATGATGCAGGTTATTGCAGCACCAAACGCTGATGATAAACAAGAGGATGGAGCGCTTCATGTGATTGGAACTCTGGCAGATGTGCTTCTGAAAACGAAGATACCGTGGTCAAGCGGAATATGCTTACCACAGATATATTTCCTGAGTTTCAATCGGGCTGAACATATGCGAGCCCATACTGGTTGGATAGTTCATTACCTTTGTGAACTACCTGAAAACTAATTTCTGCTTTTTACTTGAATAATTGTTTTGTTTGTAATCGGCGGAAAATAGAATAAAATAATGAATACTTCCTATTTTTCCCATCTTTACAAACTCCAATATAACAATACCAACATTTCAACGTTAACATACAAGTCGAACAAGAACCTAAATAATAATATTGATTTCAACATTAGTAACCGAAAAGCTAGTCAATCTACCAAATCATATTACATTTAGCAAATACAATTTACAGTCCATTTTTCAACATCCAAGGTTGTTTCATTTATCCTAATTCTGCAGAATTCTCCGCAGGTAAATCAAGAAGTTTTCTAATCGGTCCCAGTACCAGTGTTTCGCCAGCTGGGAACCGCAACTCCGTTGTTGCCGATGGTTCGCCAACTGGGAAACAGCAAAAGGGGGTTATTTCTGCGTCTCGAGCAGAACAGCAAAATAATGGCGTTGTTGCCCAGCGAATGACTGCCGCGACGGGCAGTATTAAACACATTTTGAATATACATTAATTTAACTTTATTTCCGATTTAAATTTTATTTATGGAACGATTTAATGCACGTTAACAAGTAAAAACGATTAGAGTTATATCAAACGTAAAAAACAGTGTAGCACAAAACTGCCTGATCTAGAGGTTATATAAAACAACAGGTGCTAAAAGCACCGTATACAAATCAAAATTCTAACTTTTACATCAAAACAAACTGTGTACGAAAACAGTAAAACAAGCACTGCCCGAAACAGCAACATGGAAAACGTCACATGAATAGACAATTTTGCTTTTGTCTATTCAGCAATAGGCGGCGTTCCGCGTGGTATGTTTTTTCCGACTGGTATAAGAAATAATATATGTTGCGGAACTGCAACAACCAGGTTGAGGACTTCATTCGGCTCCTCTTTTAACGATATTGCAGGTACTTTTCACGACCCACGCTACGGAATTCGATACGCCCCGCGTACAATGAAAGAACGTCAAGAAGAGGACGATGACCCATCGGGCAGAACAGTCAAGAGGATAATTCAATTAAATCTAAGCGTGTTGAAATCAGATTCAACGAAAGAGCTAGAAGCTCTCATGGAAAAGCAAGCGTCACCTGCAACAACATCAGGGAAACCGGAGAGTTTTGGAACTTCCCTCCTGTAAAAAACTATCATCTGGCGGGTCAGCGTTTCAAGCGCAAGCGGTCAGTAATAAGACAAAGTTTGTCACCAAAGGCACATCCGGTCCTATACCTGCAATATCAATCCAAACATCGAATTGCAGATGAATAAATCCAAGGACCCCGGGAATTGCGATTTTCACCGCTTCATCTACATCCGTTCCTGGGGCACCCTCCACCTGGACGCATCGCTGTGACGCGTCCAGGATTTGCTGCAACTCGCCACCTGGGCACATCGCTGTCACTTGTCTGGGGTTCATCACTTCTGGCCGCCTGGGGGCAACGCTGTGGGGTCACCCTCTTATCACCGCCCAGACACCGCGAATCACGTGTCTGGGGGCACCACTCTCACTGAGTCGGTGTCTAAGTTGGACTTTCGGTATCAAGAGTAGAGGATATAGAAGATGATGAACAGGAAAGATGCCGGCACCAATAAAAATCATATCATCGGAAAGCTGTCACAGTTTGGATTACACCGCTTCTCGCCACCTCGGTACATCGCTGTCACGAGTCTGGGGTTCTTCACTTCTCGCCGCCTGGACACAAGGCTCTGGGGGCACCTTCTTTTCACCGCCCAGGCACCGCGAATCACGTGTCTGGGGGCACCACTTCAACAAAGTCGGTGTCTAAGCTGGGTTTTCGGTAACAGGATCAGGGGATATAGAAGATGAGGAACAAGGAAATGTGCCGGCACCCTTCGAGAAACCATATCAACGGAGAGCGAACAGTGATCACATGGTCCGGCCACCTTGGGAGATACCTTGGGGACTATTTCATCCTGCGGCACATTGGAACGAAGGCTGCTATTGATCAGCAGATTATTCTTCCTGATAACAACCTGGATGCGCAACCTCTCTGGCTCAATCAAGTGCCAGTTGGTAGTCCAACATATTTTCACTCTACTTATGGATTTACGATTCAAATAGGGACTACGTCCAAGATACTCATACTCTACTTATGGATTTACGATCCAAATGGGGACTACGTCCAAGATACTCATACTCTACTTATGGATTTACGATCCAAATGAGGACTACGTCCAAGATACTCACGCTCTACTTATGGATTTACGATCCAAATGGGGACTACGTCCAAGATACGCATACTCTGCTTATGGATTTACGATCCAAATGGGGACTACGTCCAAGATACTCATACTCTACTTATGGATCTACGATCCAAATGGGGACTACGTCCAAGATACTCATACTCTACTTATGGATTTACGATCCAAATGAGGACTACGTCCAAGATACTCACGCTCTACTTATGGATTTACGATCCAAATGGGGACTACGTCCAAGATACGCATACTCTACTTATGGATTTACGATCCAAATGGGGACTACGTCCAAGATACTCATACTCTACTTATGGATCTACGATCCAAATGGGGACTACGTCCAAGATGCTCATACTCTACTTATGGATTTACGATCCAAATGGGGACTACGTCCAAGAGACTCAATTACTGGGCGCAGACGAAAAAAGGGTTGCTGTTACAAAGGAAAGGGTTCCAGCTGTATCAAACCTAGTCAGTGGATTTTCGGTCTGGCTATTCCCCGTGGGCAAACACACTGTCAAGGTAACTGCTGGAGTTAGTTTGGCTGCCCAACGGGTGAACAGTTTTGGTCCTTCGAGCCGGATATGAACCAGGGACCTATGGATCATCAAATCAACCGGAATAGTGACCTCAACCAATTGAAAAAGGTAAGGGCTTATTCAAATCTTTGCTGCGGCTGATGCGGCAAATATCGCCTTTCAGGCACTTCTCCACATCTCGGCGATTTTTCAATTACCTCGAGCTACAACGTTGGCACCCTATAGCCAAACGAGCCTTCGGTCTGTCACACACACACACACACACACCCACACGCACACACAGTAACACTGATAACTGATGCCATACTCATACCCTCCACAATGGTCGCGCTGATGAACAGCATAAGTGATGGCGGGGACATTCAATAGCACTTAATAACATTTTTCTTAACACGAAAAAGATGAAGCCTAGGTCAAGTATCTCCGTGCTAATCTTATCATCGGAACCATACAAACAAACCGTTTTGGAGCGTCATCGCCGGCCCGGCAAGATGTTGCAGCACAAGCAACAAACAATCACAACAAGGGTAATTCGATTTATCACCGACAAAAGATAAGGAGAACAAACAATCACAATTCAACTGCAGACCCACCTATCATCAAACCAGCGAAACCTACATCTTCGGAGCTGCTACGCCCTAAAGGTACGCACAAGAGATCGCACCATAGGTTGTCGTTTTTGCTAAGTTCTGCACTAGCATTCCAATACACTGGATATTGCGTGATCCATCGGCCAACGGAGATTGGCAAACAGCACTGGATCATAGAACAGTTTTTGCTGTAATTACTGGTCTATGGTACGGATCTTTTGATCTGATGTTTCTAACGGCGGAGGAAAAGACTATGTATGAATGCATACAAATAGGAGCACGAATTGAAAAATGTGTCAATCATTATATTGGAGTTATCTTGCTCGGCGAACGTTAGTTTAGCGTAATTTTGAATTTTACTTTTTATGGCCATTAGGTCTTGTTTTATTACGTACAATAAAAAATCCTGAAATTATCGCACTTTTGGCTTGTTGTGTATCTTACTGCGATTATCAATTTTGTGTCTGAATAACTAAAAGGAATAGGACGACTTGTGGTTCGGCCAGTGAAATTTGTTTGCTGTTCCAGACCAAACAAGTGGAGCGAATACTTCCAAAGCAGAAAAATTCACCGCCTCCCTGATTTGGATTTGCGAACAATCATCATTTGAAACATCGTGTAGGCTTTCTTTACCTATAGTTGGTTGGAAGATATCTTCCTTTCTAATTTTCGCATTTGAAACGCCATGTAGGCTTTCTTTACCTATGGTTGGTTGTCTTTAGCTATGGTTGGTTGGAAGGTATCTTTCTTTCCAATTTTCGCATTGAGGTCCACGAGGAGGATTTCAACATCGAATGATGAAATTCCATCAAATACCTCCTCTAGGGTCTCGTAGCATGTGTCTTTTGTTTCTTTCTCGGTAGATTCTGTTGGGGGGTATACGTTTATAAATACATAATTGTACCATGGGGCCTATATTTTTAGCACCGACATTGGGTCATTAATAAATTTCACATCTTTTACATGGGGCGTAATCTTCTTGCTTATGATGAAGCCGGTTCCGAGGTTATGTGTATCGGTACTTCCACACACCAGTGTAAACCTGCTGGTTTCGATTACTTGATGAGGGAGTCGGACTTCCTGAAGCGCGACGATGTCCATGTATTGCGCCTGGTTTATCCCGCTTTTTTCCGTTTTTCTCTGCGTCTTGTTTTTGCCGAGTCGGTGCTTTCTTGATTATTTCTTCCCTTATGGTAGTGTCGGCTCATCACATCTACGCCTACCAGGTTTTTCGTGGGATTGTGTGTATATTGGTTATTCATTTTTGCCCTGTATTTTTAGCACCGACATTCGGTCATTAATAAATGTCACATCTTTTACATGGGGCGTAATCCTCTTGCTTATGATGAAGCCGGTTCCGAGGTTGTGTGTAGGTATCTCCACACACCAGTGTAAACCTGCTGGTTTCGATTACTTGATGTAGGAGTCGGGCTTGCTGAAACGCGACGATGTCCACTTTATATTGTTTCGCCTTTTCTACGACCGTCTGTATCGCGCCTTGTTTATCCCGCTTTTTCCGTTTTTCTCTGCGTCTTCTTTTTGTCGAGTCGGTGTTTTCTTGATGATTTGTTCCCTTATGGTAGTGTCGGCTCATCACCCCCACGCCTACCGGGTTTTTCGTGGGATTGTTGTGCGTGTATTGGTGATTCATTTTTGTTCCCATGAGTCTTGGGGTTTCAAATGCTCCGCCATATCAGAGCCTCGTTTTGAGGCGCCGTTATAATACAGCCGGTATACCCCGGGCTGCAAACCATCCAATGGGCACGGTGACGCGTAACACCCTGGATTGGGGATGGTAGATCTTTGTGTGTTACTCCTAGCTAGCCTGTCTGACATAGGTGCCCCTACTGGAACCGTATGCTTCCGTCAGCATAGACTGAGTGATTCATTGTCGTTTAAGCCCGTGCACCACGTCAAGATTTCTACCAAGCGGGGTTGTCCGTATCTAGGTTGCGATTATATAAACCACCGTCGCATATTAAAAAAAAAACGTTTATAAACGAATTGACCAACACGTTCCAAGATACAGAACCACCCACATTAGTCCACCAACAAGCTTCATTTAAAGCAGCCATGCAATAAATCACCGACAATATTTAAGACGGATATCAATATCCGCCCTCATAATTTTAAGTGATGCCAATCAGTTTATTTATTTTTTTTTTTGCTTAGTAGTTATAACTATTTTATCAGTCTCAAATCTGTTTTCCAGCGATGGTCGCATGTGTCGTTGAACTTTTTTGTTCCCATGACATTGAACCCATTTTTTTAGGTCTGTGGCTCGAACTCGTCCAACTGAAAACGGATAGTTATGGCAATAACAACAAACGCCTGTGAACTCCCTATTCAAAGAATATTTTATCAGGTACGGGATGGATGACGGCAGTTGCGACGCAAATAAAAAAGAACGTAGCGCTTGCATAAGGTTGGTTACATCATTCCAGAAGCAACAAAGCCCTATGCGTCGCCATTGTGCCTCGATAGTTAGAGCGCAATAGTTTCGCCTTCAGTTCAGTCATGACGTTGGCTTCATTAGCGGTTTATTGACTCAAGTGTTCTTTGCAAATAATACTCAGCAGAACATTCTCGTATTCGATTCGACTATATCACCACCTTAGTGGCTTTCCAAGCGACAATCACTAGCGTGTTTATCTCTGTTGCGGTCGAGTTACATATTTCTTTCAGTAAACTTGGGAAAAGCCTTGTAAAATGATAAGCGCTAAATAAATATAAAATGCTTGTTGTTCATAGTGTTGAGTGGTGCTGGATGACTTAACAGTAGTTTTAAATTTATTTAATGCTACAATTGGCTAGCCTACTGGTGAGTTGCTCCCCGGAAGAAGTGAGTAGAAAGGCATCCTTCCACACAGCTACTCCCTCGGCATTGGTTTTTAGGTCTGCTTGAAGTTTCTCCCACACCTATAATAGACATTACGATTAGATAAATGCAGCCAATTTTCTTATCGATAGCTCACCTTTTTTTTAGGATTCAACACTTCATCAGGCGTTCCGGTGTAACCTTCAACTGAGATTCTTTCACCAGCGTTAGATGCTGCCGGGATGATAATCGGCTCGACTTCCGAGTGTTCCGAGCTGAATTAAAAATGTTTAATGTTGAACACGAATTTGTTTGATTAAGAGAACTTACTTTGATGTACACAAGACCATTCCTTCGGAGAGAATTCCGCGCATTTTAGCTGGTTTTAGGTTGCATAAAACTGCAACGAGTCTCCCATTAAGTTCCTCCATCGAAATATATTTCACGAGGCCGCTAACGATGGTGCGAGAGTTTTCTTCACCAAGGTCAATTTTGAGAACGTATAAGGTATCCGCGTCAGGATGTCGCTCAACAGAGAGGACCTTTCCAACTCGGATGTCTAACCTTTGCGGGCCATCGTCTAACGTCACTTCGGTTTTCTTTGCCGATGGGTACGCTGCCAAACTGAGTTGACTGTAACAAAAATCTAAAAGTCTTATTTGCTGTGCTGCATAACATTGCACCTACACTAGCTCGGGACTTTCGAACTCTTTCCTAATCGGTTCCAAGAGCTTGTTGATGTATTGTTCTACAGCAGATTTTAAATCACCCGGATGCAAATTCTGCTCTGCAAATGTCTTCTCAAGTTCTTCATAGGACAAAAAATGCAAATCACCACCATTCTTTTCGCTACGTTTAATGACGAAGGCTTCACCTTCCGCAAATAAAGAGAAGAGAACATGCTTCACAAACGATAACAATCCATTGTCGGTAACGTTTCCGGGTTCACAAAATGCCTTTTTCAATTTCTTTTTGACATCCGCCGGGGAATCAAGTAGGTCTATCTTTGAGTCTTCTTCAGAGGAAGACATTTTTCCTCCAGCGAGCCCAGGGACTAATCCAGAAAATATATTTTAGTACAAATAGAGACGTTGTTTCTAACATTTCCTTACCCATGGGATTCATAAAATGAATCCTCTTTTCGTATCCGAGTTGTGGTAAGTATTTTTCAGCCAGTGTGAATATCTTCCTTTGATCCACACCGCCAAATTGAGCATCAACTTTCAGGTACTCTTCATCAAGTACTTGTAATCCTGGATATAGTAGCCCCGAGAGTAGGGGATACTCTACCTGTTTAACTACATCTGCACCAGCTTTCCTTGCGTCGTGTTGGGTCACCACCGAAGTCAATTTATATACATCTAATGTATATTCTTTTGACAACTGGTAATCAGTTCCTTTCACAAATCTATTTGGGGGAATAAGTTTTTTAATAATTCACGTAAATTACAGAAAAGGAGATTCAATTTATAATATAATTATATTTATTCAAACATCGGAACATAAAACAAGTTCATACAACAAGATCGCTGGGCAAAGAGAACAATGTCGAAAAATTATTATTGATGTCTAATGTGGAGGTAACTCCACAACCACGAATTGGAAGAGCTATACCGCAAACCTACAATAGTGAGAGTAATCGCGAAGATTAGGATGGGCCGGACACGTGGCGCGAATGGGCAACGATAGGACCGTGCATAGAATTCTTGACGGTAAGCCAACGGGAAAGAGACGGACAGGGCGGCCGTGACGGAGATCGGATCGGACGGTCGAACGTGAAAGGAGAGCGCACGGGACAAGGAACAATGGCGGAGTCGAATCGGTGAGGTCATGAACTTTCGGGTTCCTACAGGCCAATAAAGAGTAGTAGTAGTCTAATGCTGCGTAAAAACACAGTTTTGAAAATTTTGTTGTAATCAGTTTGAAGGAAGTCGTGGGAACTGCCTTCCCAAGATTGTTTATCGTTTATATAAATAGGTGACATAGATGGTAGCAGAGATGTTCAAGAAAGGAACGAACGTGACGTGAGAACAATGTAAGAATGATATTTCGGGTAAGAAGGTATTCATTTTAATATGGCTCCTAAACGAAAGACCGACTGCTTGAATGTGATCAATTGATGTAATATATTATATTGGGTGTGGGAATATGAATCTTTTCCCAATTCGTGTCGTTAGTATTAACAGTTAAGTTTAAATTTAGTGGGGCTACATCTAAAGTATATATAAGTTACAAACTAGAGAGCTATCTTAACTAGGCTTAACCTAAGGTAACCAGGACAAATTAAGAAGGCAGGAGAAGGGATGTTGTATTCCAGAATACTACCCTTATTCGCTTAAACACTAATGTCATGTCCTTTCTAACACCACCTTTAAAACTACGTCCTCACATATCTTACATTCTCATTTAATACAATTCATAAATAAACAGACACAATATTCTATATCCAGTCACTTAGAGCACATTTAAAAACATGCCCCTTTTCATAACAAGCACATTTTTCATTTCATTTTCGTTCACAGTTTATTCAAAATTATAAGACAGAAACTTCTGGAATAACTTGATGAAATTTGTTTTGTTCATTTAATACGGCACAGTTAGTTGGAACAAAATGTTCTATAATAACAGGAAAATTTATATTGTAAAAGCAGTTCAAGTTAGAGCTCAGCTTGAGATAGTTGAGTTCAAATAAAACTATAATTATTATAATAAAGAAAAGATATTTTATAACCCCCACGCTCTTCCCTCGAAAGAGGAAGCACGGCGCTGGAGACGTAACAGGGGGGAGAGGTGAGGACAAGTTATAATAGAGTCTAGAAGCGCCGCTTAAGATTGGTGGTGAGAATGGTTTAGGAGGCGGTGCTTGAGAGTATGGGTAGAGAGGTCGAAGTCGAACAAGGTGGAATTGGAGTTGACATTTTTCAACATCCGCGAAAGAGGTTCGCTCAGACCATAAGAATCTGGTGGGGGGAATTTGGAGAAGGCGGGAATTACGCGTATGTTGAGATTTTGTGTTCAGACGAATTAAGTTAGGGAGGTAGGCGCAGTCGACCGACCCGGAGAGGAGAGACAACTCCAACAACAATGTCCGAAACGCCGCAGTGGTTGTATGCGGAAATTGTAGCCATGGAGAGAACCAAACAGGCTAAAACACTGGTAGCCACAAAGCTTTTCGCTTTGTGCATATTTAATTTTGCTCCACTCTACTCAGCATCAGCGGGGATTTTCAGTTGGGCAAGGGAAAGCTTTTGAAAATTTATGGCGGCAACAAGCGGTGGCGATTTAGAGACGAGTGCAGGTCAGAACCGTGATGGTGGTAATGATGGTTCTTTGGTGTTCGGGCAGCTCGGAGAACGGATCGCAGAATTAACGAGGACGATCAAAAATAAAAAACAAAGGCATATTACTAATGCCGTGCGAGAGCTGGTCGATGTCATTGGTAGCCTCTACGATAAGGAAGTGAAAAATCGCTTGAAGAAGCCCCCTGCGCCGTTTAAAGCAAACGGTGGAAACATGCAAATCCAGACGTAAGCAGGGTCCACGGGGCAGATCAATGTTGAATCACCCAATTATAACTGGTTTACAATTGGACAGAGGGGAAGGATGAGCGATTTGAGGTTGGAGGGTGAAGAGGCTCCAAACGGTGATACTGGGAAGACCAATATTATGAATAGAATGAGACCACGCCCGGACGCCATAATAATATCCAAAACCGGGGGAAAAACATATGCGGATATACTGAAGTTTATGAGGGGCAATCCCGAGCTAAGTGAACTCGGAAATAGCGCAAATAAAGTTCGAAAGACAGCCAAAGGGGAATTGCTGCTAGAACTGAAACGCCGTCCAGAGGCCACCACCGAGACACTCAAAGCAAAGGTACAACAAGTACTAAAAGAAGATGGTAATATCAAAACAGTGTCACAGGAAATCACGGTTGAGTGTCGTGATTTAGACGAGGTGACCACTGTGGAGGAAATCCTAACAGCGATCGCTATAGAGTTCCCTGAGCTGAACGCGGTCCCAAAGGAAGAGGTAAAGAGCTTGAGAAGAAAACCAGATGGCGCGCAGGCTGCCATGATCAGCTTACCAAGAGAAAAGGCTAGCATGTTGCTGGCTACAGGTTTCCTACGGGTTGGAAGGGTGAGATGCAGACTTCGAGAACACATCGCACCCACACGATGTTTCAGATGTTGGCAATACGGTCATGTGGCGAAATCCTGTAAATCCGAAGAAGATCGTTCGAAAAACTGTTTGGAATGCGGAGAAAAAGGCCACAAAGCAACGTGTTGTAAAGCACAACCCAAATGCATGTTCTGCGAATCAGGATGCGATGGCGGTAACCACCACTCAACAGGGAGTTACAAATGCCGAGGATTTAAAAACGCGATGTCCAATATTCTCAATAAAAATGGACAGGTTTAAGTGCATTCAAATCAAGTTAAACCATTGGGGAGCCGCACAAGATCTCCTTTCCCAAACGGTTAAGGAATATGTGCCGACGTGGTGCTCATCAATGAGCAGTACAGGATGCTTGGCACTGGTACTATTACATGGGAGGAAGATAGCAGCGGAACAGCGGCCATCTGGACAAATGGAAATTCCCCCATAGAACACAGAAATGTCCGACAGCAGGAAGGATTCGTCTATGCTAAGATCAGACGAATTCATTTCTACTGTTGTTACGCTCCGCCAAGGTGGGAAATAGAAGAATTCAAATGCTTTTTGGACAGGGTAACATAATAAGAAGAGAAGAAGAATGGGGAAGCACGAGGACCAACTGTAGAGGCCAGACACCACTCGAAGCCTTCGCAGTCTTAGATATGATGTTACTTAATGATGGTGCTAATGACACCTCCATAAACGAGAGAGGCCGGTCCAAAATCGACATCACATTTGCCAGCTCCATGTTGACAAGAAGTATGGAGTGGCGAGTTTTGAACACCTACACCCATAGTGACCGCCAAGCCGTGATGTACGAAATATTACCACACAGTGGATTCATCACTGGCAAATTGATGGAAAACGCCCAGAAAAATGGGTGGAAGGAGGAAGATCTCGATGCGGAACTGCTTGATTATATACTGGAAGACCAAATCGAACAGTCTGACGCAGAGGCCGATGCGAACAGGCAGACTGGAAAAGTCATGAAGTGGCTAACTACCGCATGTGATGCTTCTATGCTGCCAGTGTATTGGTGGAATTCAGAAATCGCGTGTGCGATCGGAGTGCAACAGGTTACGACGCTTGCAACAAACAGCAAGAAACCGTAACACCTACCCACAGTTGCATGCGGAATTCATCAACAAACGGAAAGAGTTGAGGAATGTAATCCGCAAAAGTAAATATGACGCGTTCTGCTCCCTAAAGGATGAATTAAATAACAACCCATGGGCCTACAGGATAGTCATAAAAAGACTACACAACAACAGAAGTCACATGCAAAAAAGTAAAAGTGACATGGCCAGAATCGTTGCTGTCCTCTTCCCGCAGTGTGACGAGGTGTTGAGAGCGCAAGAGGAATGGAGCATCACTGAAAAAGAAATACCTCCTTTGATCAACGAAGAGGTGCTTTTGGCTGCAAGGGTTGTTAAAAAAACCCCGGGACTAGATGGTATTCCTAACGCTGTAGTGAAGACTGCTCTAACAAAAAAGCCGGAAGTCTTCAGCAGTCTCTTCACAACTTGCCCTCAAACAGGACAATTTTTTAAACGATGGAAAAAACAGCGGTATGTGCCTATACCAAAAGTAGTCAATAATCCCGAGGCGCCGTCGTCTTATCGCCCGTTGTGCATGTTAGACACAACAGGAAAACTGCTTGAGCGAGTAATTGCCATTCACCTGGAACAATTCACTGAGGGGACATCGGGGGTCTCTGAATGGCAGTATGGGTGCCGGAAAGGTAGATCAACCGGTAAGCCACTATCTGTGGTGTGCGACATCGCTCGCAATGCGATAGCTGGAGCACGATGGCTAGGTGGTACCAAAAAATATTGTGCGGTGGTGACGCTAGATGTTAAAAATGCGTTTAACTCGGTGAATTGGAATCGGATTCTAGAAGCGTTGGGCGATTTACAAGTGTCACCCTACTTGGTGCGTATATTAGCAAGCTATCTCTCGGATATAAGACTGCTCTATGACACAGATGAGGAACCACAGGTATATAAAATAACAGCGGGTGTACCTCAGGGATCGGTATTATGTCCGCTGTTATGGAATATCATGTATGATGGTGTGCTCAAGGTCAATGTACCAGAAGGGGTTAGAATAATTGGGTACGCAGATGATTTGGCAATAGTGGCCGTAGCTAAACATCTAGATGACCTGGAGAATATTTGCTCCCAAGCAATCCAGAGCATTAAATGCCGGCTAGATATGGCCGGACTGAAACTAGCTGGACATAAGACGGAGACAGTTTTAATAAGCAGCCGCAAGAAAGTTGAACACCTTGATTTGGAAATAGAAGGACAAAAGTCAGATCCAGTCCCTATATTAAATATCTTGGTGTTATACTCGACAACAGGTTGAGCTTCAAGGAACATCTGAGGAAAACGAGTGAAAAAACGGCAAGAGTATGCAAAGTTTTAGCGAGACTGCTACCCAATGTTGGAGGACTCCGGCACCACATAAGGAAACTGATAACCAGTGTCAACACCTCCATTATACGAGGGCTGCATTTTATATTTCGGGATTAGAGAACAAAAACAAATATTGATCATCGAAAATCACTTTATTGTTTTTCAAAATATTCCCCATGAAGATCTATACACTTTTGCATGCGTTTGAACCAATTGTCGAAGCACTTTTGCCACTCTGATTGAGGTATCTCCAACACATGCATTCTGAATGCAGCAACCGCTTCTTCAGGTGTCGAAAAACGTTGACCTCTCAGTTTGTTTTTTACGTACGGGAATAAAAAGAAGTCATTCGGTGCCAAGTCAGGACTATACGGCGGATGACCCATCAAATCGATGTTTTGGGTGCTCAAAAATGCAGTTGTCGCAGCCGATGTGTGAGAGCTCGCATTGTCGTGGTGAAGAGTAATCCGTCTTCGGCGGTTGGTTTTCCTGATTTCTTGGAAGACAACTGGCAAACAAATGGTTGTGTACCACTCAGAATTGACTGTTCTGCGTTGTTCTAGTGGTGCGGTTGCGACATGTCCAGTTTTTCCGAAAAAACAGGCGACCATTTGCTTGGAAGTGCTTCGTACGCGAACAACTTTTGTTGGATTTGGCTCATCTTGAAACACCCAGACAGTCGACTGCTGTTTACTTTCGGGCTCATACGCGTAAATCCGCGATTCATCACCTGTCACGATGTCATAGGCGTGTTTCGAAGCACCGCGACCGTATTTTTTGAGCATTTCTTTCGACCAATTGACACGAGCCTTTTTTTGGGCGATTGACAAATTGTGTGGGATCCAACGCGAACAAATTTTTTTGACAGTCAAATGTTTATGCAATATTGAATGTATGCTGGTCCCACTAACGCCTAAGGTTGTCTCAATCTCACGATAGGTCACATGACGATCTTCCAATATCAGTTCGCGCACATCATCAATGGTTTTCGGAACAACAACTGATTTTGGACGACCTTCACGAAATTCATCTTGGAGTGAACTACGACCACGATTGAATTCACCATACCATCGATAAACACTGGTCCTTGATGGAGCTTCATCGCCAAAAATTCAATTAAGTTCATCCATGCACTGTTGCTGGGTTAATCCACGCCGAAAGTTGTAAAAAATAATCGCACGAAAATGTTGACGATTTAATTCCATTTTTGGGCCGAGATGAATCTTTTAAGTTACTGTAAACAACACAAATAGCGCTCGTATGTCAAAACGTTCTGAGTGCGTATAACCTCAAAAATGTCCAACTTTACGACAGAGCTGTCAATTGCCGGATTACAACACTAGGGTTGCCAAATCCCGAAACATAAGAGGCAACCCTCGTAATATATGCAGCTCACATATGGGCAGGAGCCGCACAGTATAAGTCGTACATGAGGAGAGTGAACTCAGCGGCATCCCTAAGAGTTTGCTGTGCATTCCGAATGGTATCCGAAGATACCACAAATGTTTTGGCTGGGAGGATCCCCGACTCGCCACTAGAAGTAGTAGTAGTAGTAGTAGTTTTATTTCTTTTATGGTTTGTACATTAAATTTTACAATACAATTGACAAATACTATCGACTATATATATATAAGAAAACTAGAAGGCATTCAGTGTTTTTATACGATTAAAGTAACAAAACAAAGTTGAATGCCTCTCTACAATGGAAATCAAGTAAAATATCGATTTTTAGGGTAGGGTGAGTATTGCCGGTTCAGGAATAGTTGTGTAGTACATTCAAGAAACGCAAAGCTTGCATAAACATTTTACATTAATTCAAAACAAGATAAATTTAGGTACAATTTGTTGTTGGTTGAATGCAAATGAAAGGACACCAACTATGATTAAACCAGAATACCAGAAATACAAGAATCTAAAGCAGGATAGTCCAGGCTGAAGAGCCACATCTTCACTCCTTTCAGAAATGCACCAGCTCTTGCTAGTGGCCTGAGTCAGAGAAGAATATTAAAACAAAAATCCCCTCAACATGGAAAGGACGCTAAGAAATCTCCCAAATCATCCCACTTGGCAGCTCCATATTTCCGTTGGTTAGTCGCTTGAAATGGATGAGCTTTCACAACTCAGACAATGGTTTACATTTCCTAATAGAGAATTTCGTTGTACAGTGATTATACCTAGTTCAGATAACAGAAACAAATCCACGGTGTTTGTAGAATTGGTTATCCGGCAGTCGCTTAGGCTTCTTCACTAGCTGAGCCAAACTGCGAGCGTTTCAGCTTTATCTGCTGTTAGAATTTATGAACTAGTGGGAGAATTGAAGTCACCAGGAATAATAATTTCGAATGCTTAGCGGCTAATTTGATACGATTTGAAATGTTGACAATAGGCAATATATTCCTTTCTGATGGCTTATCCTAAAGAATTGTTCATGGCTCGCGAATATACTCTCAAGTTAGAGCTTGATAATTATACTGTAAACGATGGCGTTCTCTGACACAGTCTCCCATTCATTGGATCTGTTCATTAAACTATCCGCATAGCGATTTCATCATCCAATTTATCCTCGCCTCTTCCTCTTTCCAGTAGCCCAAAGTACACGTAACTATTATTATAGTAAGTTGCTGATTTAAATGGCTCCTACATGATTATACAACTGAAAATCCTTCTACCACCCGCACCGTCCTGGTATTCCGAATACCTGGAAAACCTATCTACTACATATTCCTATTTCTTAGCACAATCATTTCCCCACAAAGTATTTACAAAAATTTGTTGTGATCAACCAGATATCCAAACATAGATCCAAATTCATCTCATATACTCACTTCAACTTGTCCAATGGAACGCCTATCGAGCGCAGCATCGCCTTAATGACAGCTTCATAGTATTTAGTTCTAAAAGCTAGCAGCGACCAAGGAGCCTTCATATTGTCCAAATATGCATGTAAATCCGCAAATAGGATCGTCACCTGATGCCAATTAGTAAGAATACCTCGTAATTTGGTTTCTGACGCATGCAGTTGAAATCTGTACATACCTCACATCCGGCCTTGAGAAAGTCAGCAATTTTAGACATGGGCACAAAGTATGCCACATGGGGTTTCCCGGTTGTAGCAGTACCCCAATAAATTTTCAAATCACGCTTCTGTAGGATCTCATCGAGCTTCTTCTCACCCAGGAACTCCTGAAGATTTCGAGTAATTAGGTATTTCTTTGTTTCAGGTGACAGATTCGACATGGTGAACGTCGTTATTAGTGTTCTTTACAAAATTATCTCACAAACCCTTCGAGTATTGAGGGAGGTCAAGCAATGAGCTGTCCAGTCACCACTTTGTGTTTCAAGTACCACTAGTAAAACCGCAATCTGTCATCAGCTCCATGTGCTTGGTATTATGTTTCTTTGGCGAGGTTACAATAGAGATGTTAGAGATTCATAATTTATTTTTAAACACGGCGGTTTTCTCGAACGTAATTATGAAGTGATGTAATATTTGAATTGTCTGTTCGATGAAGTTAGTTAACTCAAACTGTACTTATAAACGATTTTTTCAAATTTTTTTAAGGTCGTAATTAAGAATACTAACATGTTTTTGTCGTGTTACTATGAGAAAGGATGAACGGAGGCCAAAACACATACAAGATCAAAAGACTAATGTTTCTTAACATATCAAAAGAACTTCAATGCCAATTGAAATATACGGTTTCTTTGAAATGAGATACATTTCGTTGCAACTCATTGCGAAGTTTTATCGTATAAGTAATTTTTCGAAACGATGTTAATTTTTTTAAGTTTTTAATAATAATAATAATAAAAGAAAATATAGTTTTCCAACAAATCTTGGTTTGAAAATTAACACTCTTACCGGGTTTTGAAAAATAACAATCAATGCCTTTGGAATGATACTGTAGCGAGCTTAGGGTTCGCTGGATTAATTATTTTAAAATAAATAAGAGCCGTTAAATCGATTTTGAATTTATATAATACTTTATTAGTCCGTAATACAACCGTTACTTATACCGTACACTTAACGATTTCTTTATTATCGCTTCCGTACTTATCGCGTCTTTTACTGCTTACTTCTCACTCGAGACTTATCGCTTGCTTCACTGTCTTACTTATAACTCATCAGCAATCGCTTGTTTCACTTCCTATTTCATACTCATCACTTATTTTACTTCTTACTCCTTAGCAATCGCTTGCTTCTCACTCGAGACTTATTACTTTCTACTTCTTACTCTCTACTTGTCTTCATGGGCTGTCTGCGACGTATTTATACCAGTTCCCCACATTCTGATTCGGCATTTCGTTTCCGTCCGTTCCATAATCTTAAATGTTCTATTATCCATAGTGTCCAGTTTTCCAGTACTTTGTTTTGGACTTTCCCGAATATTCTAGTACTGACTGTCATATGCGTCACAATACCAAATGTTCTTAGAAACAATGGAAAATATTTAATTTAATCAATCCTGTTATATATAATTTTTGTAATTAATACACAATTGAAAATATGGGTTAGGCTTACGTGGTATCTAGTCTGACCTTCTCGGTCGACTGCTCTGCTTTTATCGTTGCAGGGGATGATGGGTCCTTGATCCCCCTGTTGGCCTTTCCACGTTCACCTGTAGCGATAGTTTTATATTGAAAACTTTTCGTTTTTATTATAGAAAGGCAATAATTTTGTTTTAAACTTTTTATTCTACGTCCGACGAATTGAATAACCAATTACTGAAAAACTTTTCTTGATGTGGTTTGACGTCTTATTTATAGATGTTCGACGCCAACTATGTCCCCCCCACCAGAGTCTTCCGAGCTTGATTTCTCTTACAATATTAGCTTCAAGGTAGATAGCGTATAACTCATGGTTGTAGCGTCTCCGGAATCGTCCTCCCTCACATACGGGGCCAACAATTCTCCTTAAGATCTTCCTCTCGAACGCAGGTAAGAGTTCAGAGTGCCTCTTATTGACCACCCAAGTCTCGGATCCATAAATGAGTAGTGGTAAGACCATGGTCTTGTACAGTAGTAGCTTGGATGTTCTGGATAAATTTCGGGATTTAAAGAGCCTTGATAGACCATAGTAGGCTTTGTTGGATTTGATCAGCCGTTCGCTTACCTCTTCTTCCATATTGTTATCGGCAGACACTATTGACCCAAGGTAGTTAAAGGATTGCACTACTTCAAATTCGTGCTCCACTACCCTGATAGTTTGACCAACGTTAGGTCTTCTCTTCGCAGAAGTTGCCACCATGTACTTGGTTTTTCCCTCATTAATGTGCAGTCCCAGTTTCTGTGCCGCCTGCTCGATCTGGGTGAAGGATTCCTGTACCGCCGATTCGGTTCTACCGATGATGTCGATGTCGTCTGCGTAGGCAAGTATCTGGCTGGACAATAGTCCCTCTTGTTGTGACGCCAGAGTCACGGATTGCTTCTCCGACACCAGGTTGAAGAAGAGGCAGGCCAGACCGTCCCCTTGTCGGAGTCCGTTAAAGATGTTTATTGGTTTAGACAGCAATCCCGCTATTTTTACTTGACTAGTTACGTTGGTCATGGTCAACCCTCAAAGTCGTATCAATTTATCTGAAATGCAGAACTACCTCATTGCATTATATAGTTCTACCCTGGCTATGCTATCGTAGGCGGCCTTAAAGTCTATAAATAGATGATATTGTAACGCATATGACAATCAGTACGAGAATATTCGAATGTCCGAAACAAAGTACTAGAGTATTCTAGAAAGTAATGGAAAACTGGAGACCATGAACAGTAGAACATTCAAGGCTATGGAATGGACGGAAACGAAACGCCGAATCAGAATGAGGAAACGGTATAAATACGTCGTACACAGATCATGAAGAGGTACTAAGAAGTAAGAGTAAGCAATAAAGACGCGATAAGTACGGACGCGATAAGTAAAGAAATCGTTAAGTGTACGGTATAAGTAACGGTTGTTATTAACGGACTAATAAAGTGTTAGATTAATTCAAAATTGATTTAACGGCTCTTATTTATTAAAAATAATTAATCCAGCGAACCCTAAGCTCGCTACAATTGGTGTCAGAAGTGGGATTAATTATTGGTGGAGTGAATAAGTCTGTGAAAGTGTGTTGTGACGATGTCAGATCGACATTTGGAGGATCTTCGCGTTCCTGAGTTGAAGAAGGAACTTGAGGACCGGAATCTGGATAGCAGAGGACAGAAGCAAATTCTTCGACAGCGTCTGCAAGCAGCAATGGAGGAAGAGTATTGATGTCGACACATATGTTTTTTTTTTTTTTTTTTACGATTGGGCCAGACTGTCCGGATGGAGAAGAAACAGCGAGTCAAGATGGTGTCAATGTAACGGAGAAGAGTTCGCCACAGTTGGACATTTCGGAGATGCTCAGGATGATGATGATAAAATTGGACGCGCAAGCTACAGACATTAACACAAAATTGGACGCGCAAGCTGCAGATGTTAATGCAAAGTGCCCAAAATTCAAAATTCGACGCACAAGCTGCAGATCTGAATGCAAAATTGGATGCCCAAACGCAGTGCATGAAATGTAATTTTCAACACTATAAGGAAGAAATTCGGGGGGTTGGGTGCGAACATACGGGGCCAAGTCTCTGATTGCCTTCAACCCGGCGAAGGCCAGGACGCTCCTTGTCCCTGTTCAATCCAAGTTGACATGCAGTCTCCACGTGACACCCCTGGATAGCTACTTTGACACCCGCCAAGTAGTGAACCAATGCATGCAGCGACATCCTGAGAAAGGTTGGCGCAAGGCTAATAACCTTATTATTATTATTTATTGGCCTGTAAGCACCCGGAAGTTCATGGCCTCACCGACTCGGCTTCGCCATCGTTCCCTGTCCTGGGCACTCTCCTTCCACGCTTGACCATTCGACCTGATCTCCTCAAGGTCAAACCTAACATTGTCCTCCCATCTCCGCCGCGGCCGTCCTACCGGTCTCTTTCCCGTTGGTCTACCGTCAAGAATTCTATGCACGGTCCTATCGTTCCCCATTCGCGCCACGTGTCCGGCCCATCTTAATCTTCGCGACTTGATTACTCTCACTATTGTAGGTTTGCGATATAGCTCTTCCAATTCGTGGTTATGGAGTCTTCTCCATTGTCCTGCCTCCTCGTCATATTTACCTCCAAAGATGCCCCTCAAAACTTTATTCTCGAATACGCGGAATTTTTTTTCCCGTTTTGTGAGAGCCCATGTTTCGCATCCATATAGAACAATCGGCATGATTATGGTTCTATAGACACGGATTTTTATGTTTCGTGATAGCAGTCTGGATTTCAGCAGTTTACTGATAATAAGGCTAATAATCTGACCCGTAAAAATGAATTATTATGGCAAATTTAACAAGTGGTGTTTTTCAAAGAAAAGAATATGGCATTTATTACAGCTGTCACGCAAAACACCATGTGCTCGGGGTAGGCTGAAGCCTGCCATCATCGGCTTTAATGCAATAAATGAAAGGCTATGCACACTTCGCGTGTGAGGCAAATTTAAGAACATAAGCCTCATAAACGTTCACGGACCTACAGAGGAGTCCCCTGACGACGAAAAAGAAGAATACTATGAGAACGTCGAACGGGCCCTCAATGCCTGTCCAAGATACTATGTGAGAATCGTTCTTGATGATCTCAATGCGAAAATAGGTCGGGGGCCGGTTTTCAGGCACTACGCAGGTTCCCATAGTTTGCATGAGAATACTAATGACAATGGACTACGAGTCATTGGCAGTATCGAAAAACTTGGTCGTTGCGAGTACCAGGTTTCCGCGTAAAGATATCCACAAAGCCGCCTGGGTATCACCTGATGGATCCACTCGCAACCAAATTGACCACGTGCTGATAGACCGCCGCCACTCTTCGAGCCTGATGACGGTACGAACGTACCGAGGTGCCAACGTCGACTCGGATCACCATCTTGTTGGTACAGTTTTCCGAGCGCGGATTGCCTTACGAAGACGTATTGCATCCGCGGATCAGGTTCGAATCAACACGGCTGCCTTACACAATGAGAACACCAGCAACACCTTTAGTCATACGTTAAGACTCGCCCTCGAAAAGCTCGACGGAGGGAGAGTAAGTCCTGGGGCCAGAATGCCGGGCGTAGAAGAGAAATGGACACGCCTTAAGAATACTGTCATTAGTACTGCCAACTCCATCTTAGGCAGTAGTCGTAGAGATCGGAACGACTGGTCTGATGATGAGTGCAAACTAGCGACTGAACGTAAGAATGCTGCATACCGGGCAATGCAGCAGTCTCATAGGACGCGGGTACGCGAGGAGAAATACAAAGAGCTCAGAAGATCTGAAAAAAGACTTCACAGACAAAAGAAAAGTGCCTGGGAAAAAAATCTTGCCTGTGAAATAGAGAAAAGTAGAGAGCGAGGTCCGCACCAAGAGCGGAAGTTCTACCAAATAATCCGCAGTATGACGCGGTACACACCACGCTGCACTTACTGCAAGGATAACGAGGGTAATCTGACCACCGATCCTGAAGGCATTCTGGAGCGATGGGAAGTGCACTTCAATGAATTGCTAAATGGTCAGCTCACAGAAGAATTGGAGGCTCCATCAATGCAAGACCAAGACCAAATGCTGCCGCCACCAAGCATTGAGGAAATATTAAAAGCCATTAGACAGCTAAAATCAAATAAAGCCCCTGTAACTGATGGCATACCAGCTGAGCTGATCAAACAAGGAGGGACAGCGTCACATCACGCAATTCACGAGATCGTGGTGCACGTATGGGAGCAAGAGGAAATGCCGGAAGATTGGCGTCGTGGTATAATTTGCCCCATACATAAGAAAGGAGATATCACACTGTGCAGCAACTATAGGGGTATAACATTGCTGAGTACCGCCTTTAAGATACTCTCCACTATCCTACAAGACCGGATATCCCCATACGCTAAAGCCATCATTGATCAATATCAGTGTGGCTTCATCCCAGGCAAATCAGCAATTGATCAGATATTCACCCTTAGGCAGGCGATGGAAAAATGTCTGGAATTTAAGATTCCACTATATCATCTGTTTATAGACTTCAAGGCCGCCTACGACAGCATAGCCAGGGTAGAACTATATAATGCCATGAGAGAATTCGGCATTCCAAACAAATTGATACGACTTTGTAGGTTGACCATGACCAACGTAACTAGTCAAGTAAAAGTAGCGGGATTGCTGTCCAAACCAATAAACATCTATAATGGACTCCGACAAGGGGACGGTCTGGCCTGCCTCCTCTTCAACCTGGCGTTGGAGAAAGCAATCTGTGACTCTGGCATTACAACAAGAAGGACTATTGTCACCAAGTCCAGCCAGATACTTGCCTGCGCAGATGACATCGACATCATCGGTAGAACCGAATCGGCGGTACAGAAATCCTTCTCCCAGATCGAGCAGGCGGCACAAAAACTGGGACTGCACATTAATGAGGGAAAAACCAAGTACATGGTGGCAACTTCTGCGAAGAGAAGATCTAACGTTGGTCAAACTATCAGGGTAGTGGAGCACGAATTTGAAGTAGCGCAATCCTTTAACTACCTTGGGTCAATAGTATCAGCCGCGAACGGCTGATTAAATCCAAAAAAGCCTACTATGGTATATCAAGGCTCTTTATATCCCGAAATTTATCCAGAACATTCAAGCTACTACTGTACAAGACCATGGTCTTATCAGTACTTATGTATGGATCCGAGACCTGGGTACTTAATAAAAGGCACTCTGAACTCTTGGCCGCGTTCGAGAGAAAGGTCTTAAGGAGAATTGTTGGCCCCGTATGTGAGGGAGGACGATTCCGGAGACGCTACAACCATGAGTTGTACGCAATCTACCTTGAAGCTCATATTGTAAGAAAAATCAAGCTCGGTAGACTCCGGTGGGCGGGACACCTAGCTCGAATGAGCGAAGAGGAGCCTGTCCGGAAAGTCCTTTGTGGCAGGATGGATGGAAGGAGACAGCGCGGCAGACCTTGTCTGCGATGGAGGGATGGCGTAGACCAGGACGCCCAGAGCCTGGGAGTGCTAAACTGGATGACATCGGCTCGAAATCGGGACCGGTGGAGAGATTTGTTAAATAAGGCCAAGACCGGATCCCGGTTGTAGTGCCGATGATGAAGGAAGAAATTCAGTCAAGAATTCGAAACGAAGTAGAAAATCTGGGTCTAAAAGTCACCGATGAAATAATGCGAATCGAAAGGAGACTTGAGTGTGTTTGAGGAAATAAGACATCGCCTAGCAATCAACATGACTACAAAGATACAAGGATACAACCGCCAACCTTCGATGGAACGGGACCCTTCTCCGCATTTATACGTCAGTTTGACGCCGCGGCCAATTATAATAAGTGGTCGGATGAGCAAAAGTCGACTATCACTAATCGTGTCACTCCGCGGGGCGGCTGCAGAATTGCTACAAACCATACCAGCAGAGAAGCAAACAGATGTCCAAGCGGTAAGAGATGGCCTTGAAGCTAGGCATGGAGACAACCACATGCAGCAGGTCTACCGCATGCAACTGCGGAGCAGAACGCACAAACCTGGAGAAAATCTTCAACAGTTGCAGGCAGACATTGGGCGATTGGCAAACTTGTCTTATTCAAATATGACTAAGGAATGTCTGAACGAGGTAGCAATGGATGCATTTATAAATGTACTCCGAGATCGAGACTTGCAATAGGGCGTTCGTTTGGCGGGAAAGAAGACGACTAATGAAATACTGGCGTTCGCATTGGCATATGAATCTGCTAAACTGGCTACCAGGAGTACATATAGAGTCCGAGAAACGTCCGTCCAGGAATGTTCCTGCCAAAGAATCGGGCATGTACAACGGAGAACCTCGAGACCTGTTATGAAGTGCTGGACACGCGGCGGAGTCGGCCACATCTCTGTTGACTGTAGGAAACGTCGACGAATGAATGAAACATCAAGTGAGAATTGTTGTTCATGCGCTAATCATAAGAGGAGACTATCAACGGACCAACCTGAGGTGAAGAAGCACATTGTACCTGTCAGAGTACTGAATGCGTGCGAGAAGCCGGTCGCAATAAGAAAAGGAGAGTTAATCGCAGAATGTGCACCCGTATCAATGATAAGCTCAATTCAGCAAGGGAAGGTGTATAATAACGCTGATGCTCTATCAAGAAGACCATGTAAGGCAGATTGTAAACATTGTCATAGAGTGGAAGAGAAAGAAGAGGCGTACGACCTTCGAAATGTGCAAGTAAAAGTACTAGATGGGTGGACGAGTGATGCTATACGCGCAGCTCAACTTCAGGATGAAGATATGTCGCTAATCCTGGAACACAAAGAAAAGAACGAGCGGCCAACTTGGAATTTCCGACAAGAGTGGAACATTTAAAGCATATTGGGCACAATGGAATTCTTTGCTGGTGGAAGATGGAATTCTAAAGCGTAAATAGGAAGCCGCGGACGGAAAATCCCATCGAATGCAGATTCTAGTCCCAACATCAAAAGTGAAGGATGTACTAACAGAAATGCACGACGCGGCCTCCGGTGGACATCTGGGAGTTAATTAGACATTTTCAAAATTACGATCTCGATTCTACTGGCTTCACAGGAGAAATGACGTCGAGTCTTGGTGTAGGAAGTGCACAACTTGCACTACGACCAAAGGACCAACAGCAAAACCAAGGAGCGCTATGAAGCAGTACAACGTGGGCGCCCCTTTCGAGCGAATTGCGATTGATATCTCAGGACCATTTCCAAAAACCAACGATAAAAACAAATACATGTTGGCCATCACGGATTATTTCAGCAAGTGGGTGGAAGTCCTTCCAATCTCAAACCAAGAAGCCACAACCGCCATTGAGCAGCTTATCAATAATTGGATCAGCAGTTATGGAGTTCTCTGTGAGCTTCATTCCGATCAAGGCCGAAACTTCGAATTTCAAGGCGTCTGTGCGGTACTGGGCGTAGGGAAAACCAGGACCACACCCTTACATCCGCAGTCAGACGGAATGGTCGAAAGGTTCAAACGAACAATAAAAGAGCATTTATCGAAGGTCGTTAGTGATCACCAACGAGATTGGGACAAATATGTACAAACCTTTCTCATGAGTTATAGATCGGCTAATCACGATACGGCAGGCCATTCTCCAGCAAGCATTATATTTGGACGAGAGATACGATCTGCGATTCGGAATACCTCCAGACGCCATAGATAAGACCGAACACTACGTAGCCGAATGGAGAAATCGCCTCGACGAGATTCATCATTTGGTTCGAAAGCAAATCAAGGTATCAAGTGACTGGATGAAAACAAGGCACGACGTTTGAGCCAACGCAATCGGATTTAATGCAGGCGATAACGTGTGGCTTTATAACCCTCATCGGCAAAAAGGAAGGACTTCGAAGTTGCAGCAACATTGGGAAGGGCCGTATAAGATTCTCACAAGAATTAACGACGTTGTCTATAGGATTCAGCGAAGACCAAACGCCAAGATGGAAGTGGTACATCGTGACCGACTGGCGACTTTTGTTAACCCAGGAGATCAGTGAACTTAGTTCGGGACGAACTAATCTAGGCGGAGGGTAGTGTGACACATATGACAATCAGTACTGGAATCTTCGAGAAAGTCCGAAACAAAGTACTAGATTATTTTAGGAAATACTGGAAAACTGGCATAGAACATTCAAGACTATGGAACGGACTGAAACGACACACCAAATCAGAATGAGGAAAAACGGTATAAATACGTCGCACGCAGATCGGGAGATGTCGCGCATTATCGTGACATATCTCGTGCAGTGCGGACGTGTAAGGAAACGTGTTTACACGTGTGTGCAGTGCACTATTAAATTGTCTAGTGCAATATAAAAACAAAAAAAAAATATATAATTATAATTAAAAAGAATAACAAAAAAAAAAAAATTTTTTTATAACAACAAGAAAGAAGTTACTACACAACTCCGATGATAGGCGATGACCCAGGCAATGCACTGGAGTACATAACCGATAGAAAAAGGAAGGCTCTGGACATCTTACGAAACGCTCCAGTAAAAAAAACAAACATGGACAGAACAAGCAGCCCCGCAAATTACAAACAAAAGTTCGAAGAAGCGTTGGAAACCATTAACCAATTAACGGTTAAAGTGAAACAACTCCAGGAACAAATCCATAAACAAGGTTCCTTCAATAACACTGATGACGTCCATATGGAAGAAACGTCCCGTCAACGCCCTAATTCGAGTCAAAGCCAAGGCGAACCACCCACCAAAGTTTACAAACAAATGAAGGCCTCATCAAATCAAATACCCACCCAAGCCAGAGCAGAAACAAAAACGAAATCAACCGCGAGAAATGAAAGACCCCCGCCAATCTACGTCAAAAACCTGACCAGCACCAAAGCTATAATTCAAACCCTGCAAAATGCTCTGGGTCACCGGAATTTCAGCACAAATATAAAAGGATCTAGGACTTCAATAACAGTCAGATCACTAGACGATCATGAAAGGGCAGTTAAAAAACTGTTAGAGGAACAGTATCAGTTCTTCACATTCCAACATCCAAATAGCAAACCAACTACCTTTATTATAAGGCACATCGATCCAGAATGGACCAATGAAGAATTAGGACTGGAAATTGCTAGGATATGTCCACAAATAAAAATTAATAAGCTGGACTACTTCCAAACACCATACATGAGGACAAACAACATAAAAAGCCTCCGGATCATACAAATCCCACCAAATCAGGATATCAACCAATTTAAACAAATTAAATATTTGTTTACCCAAAAAATCGCAATCGAGGAGCCACACAAACAAGAAATTCTACATTGCAAGCGATGCCAAGACTCAGGACACTTGGCGGTCTCATGCCACCAGCAAAGACGTTGCGGCAGATGCGCAGAGGAACACGAGCTAGATGAATGCAAAGTAAATCCACAAGGCCTGGAACCAGAGACAGTCCAAACCGCCAACGCCGATGGATCCATTACCACAAAGAAGATTACAGTAAAATGTTGTAACTGTGGAGGGCCACATCCAGCAAATTTCTCTCAATGTCCTCAGAAGCTAAAAGTTCTGCAAAGACGGAAATTAGCAATGTCAACAGTTAAACCAACTACAACGAAACCAACAGTATTGCAAGAAGTAAAGTTAACCCGACCCGGAATATCTTACGCGGATGCAGCAAAAGGAAGCATCAACACCACCACTCCCTCTAACGATAATACTAAAAATTTCAATCTGGACATCATGGGTTACATCAAAAGCCTACAGGCCATGCTTCCTTCGCTGAGGCATATGTCAGAAACAGAAAAAAAAGGTCAGATTCTTTCACTAATAACTTCCCATATTCTTTCCAGCTCTCTTTAAACTAACCATTATCTCCCTCAACACAGAATCCATTTACTCTAATATACGTAAGCAACACCTCCGGTTGTTTGTTGAAAAATTTTCCCCAGATATCCTCTTCCTTTCAGAGACCTGGCTCAAACCAAATTCCCGAGTTTCCATTCCCAATTATACTTTTGTTTCTAACCCCAGAACTAATGGATCCCACGGAGGTACCGGCATCTTAATACACAAAAAATTTCAATTCAGTGAAATTAGATTCACTAATATATTCAGCATTGAATACACGGCAGTTAAACTTTTTTGTGAGAACAATAAAGTGCTCGTCTTAGCATCCATTTATATTCACCCTTCACGACAACCAGATTTCCCAGATGCTGACATTTCTCAGATAATCCAACAGTCCGTTCCCGCTCCATTTATAATCGGGGGAGACTGGAATGCTCGTCATACAGCATTCAATGATAATAAATGCAACAAATATGGTCGTCAGTTGCTAGCCCTCCTCCCATCTTATCCATATACATACATTGACCCCCCATTACAGCCAACCCGTGTCACTAGCACAGCCAAGTCAACAATCGACTTCTTCCTCAAGTCCGATGATGTTCAGTCAGCGGGTCCACCTACAGTCTCCTTTATATTTCCTTCTGATCATGGTTCCGTTCATACCACGATCCAAATCCCCTCTTTCGACCCACTCTACTCGTCAAACCCTGTCCCAAACTTCACCAAAACAAATTGGAGAAAAGTCAATAGGGACATAGCGATCAGTTTCTCTGACTTGTATATCCCTGAAGCATCTAACTTACTCCCTATTGAAATCGATCACGCATCTTTAAGAATAGAGCAAATTCTTAAGGAGGCTCTCAACAACAACACCCCGACAACCATTCCTCATAACTATTTAGGAAAGCCTTTGCCCAGCATCCTAACCAAATTATTGCGCCTTAAAAAGCAGCTCCGCCCTAAACTCCATACAAGATACTGCCCCTTTATTAAAAGCCAAATCCAACTCCTATCCACTCTGATAAATGAGCAGTTGAAAAAGTTCGCAGATGAAAACTACATCTCCACACTTAAAAATATCAAACCAAATCGGGATCTTTTCAAAAACATCAACCAATTAACTGGTCGTAAATATAAACCCCGAATTGATCATCTCATCAACCCAATCAGCAATAATATTGCCCAGTCCGATACGGACATAGCAAATTGCCTCGCAGAACACTTTGCAAAGATTCATGAGCAAAATAATTCTCTATCAACTCCCGGCTTCGAGAACACAGTAAACGAATACATCTCAAACAGATTATTCACATCTTTTACTCCTTTCATCGGTGAATTTAGCAACACGAACATAGCTTCACACCCCTTAGACACTACAAATTTTCTAACTGCAGACGAATTATCCGAGATCGTAAGATCAGGAAATAACAAAAAGTCAACTGGATTAGATGGAATCCCACGCCTTCTATTTAAAAGGCTACGCCCACAGAATCTACTTCCCATCCTCATTCTTCTTAATCAAATAATTAATGCATCGCACTTCCCAGAGAACTGGAAAACTGCGGTAGTAATTCCTATTAAGAAGCCCGGTAGTAGTAATAGCCCTTTCAATTATCGTCCAATATCCCTATTAAGTACATTAAGTAAGATACTGGAACGCAAGATCTACCAAAATCTTCTCTCATTTGCCAATGAGAATGCCCTCATCCCTAACTGTCAGTTCGGATTTCGTAAGCGACAATCCACATGTCATGCTCTACTAAAACTTACACACGATGTTACAACTGGTCTCCAAAACCAAAGCCCTACTGTGTGTATATCTCTCGATATTTCTAAGGCGTTTGATTGCGTCTGGATCTCAGGGCTTCTGTACAAACTGCACTCCATATTTAATCTAAACTCTCACACAACAAAGCTCTTAGCCTCTTATCTTTCTGACAGAAAATTCGTTGTGAGAATAAATTCTTCCGTCTCAGAAACCCACAACATAACCGCGGGTGTTCCCCAAGGCTCTATTTTAGGGCCAATTTTATATCTGTTATATACCGCGGATATTCCTCAACCCGTATCTCCTAATGTTGTGATGCTGAATTATGCTGATGATACATTAATTTACTCTAGCAGCAAATTTGTTAAGGCTGCAAGAAATCGCATTAACAACTTTCTCCCTAACCTATCATCATACTTCAATAAGTGGAAAATTCACCTTAACCCAAATAAAACGCAGCTCATAGTGTTCAAGGGCAAACACGAGCACTGTACAAACAACACTAGACGCTGCCACAACAAAATTAAACTTAACCTAAACAACACTATAATAAAACCCTCCAAAACCCTAAAATATCTGTGAATCACTTTTTCTAATAACTGGTCTTTTTCCTCCCACATTAAAAATTCCCTTCAAAAAGCCACAATTCAGCTTAATCTCTGTAGAAGAGTAATGTGGAAACCTAATAGTCTCTCTCACAAAGTCAAACTGCTCATTTACAAACAGATTATCAGGCCCACACTCACGTACGCGTGTCCATTGTGGTACCATATCACTCCCTCCCAAATGGAGAAATTACGAGTATTCGAAAGAAAATGCTTTAGGTATGTCTCTGGGTTACATCGTCGTCCTAACTCCTATAAGTACTATAGTAACGTCGAACTCTACAATACCGCTGGTATTGAGCGCCTCGATAGACGATTCCTCGAACTGTCTATCAAATTTATCGAAAACCTACAAAATAATCCCAATCCCATAATAACCTCGCTCTTAGAGAACCCTCTAGATATCAGAACTAACTACCCCAACTGTCTCCACACCAGAGCTATCTTCGCCTCAGGCAGACTGGTAAATGATTCAAACGAGATCATATACCACAACACCGAAGTTACCCCTAACCAGTTCAAATACTCTAACGTCCAACCATTTTCCAACATCCTACGTTTTTCCAACGAACAACCGGAAAGAAATACTCTTCCTCAAACCCATAACTGACCTCATTCCACATCCTTTAATTCATAAATCCCATTAATTATAAAACTTTGTTTTGTTTATAGCTCATTTTATAATAATCAGACTAAGTTAGGTTAAGTTATATTTATATTTATATTTAGGGTTAAGTTTAGATTAAGTAAAGTAAAAATAAGAAATTCCTGGTTTTCTGACCTTTTCCAGGAAGACAAAACCCTACTAAATGTACAAACACACATCTAGCCTGTAACTCTTAAAACATTGTTTGGAAAATGTATTATAATAATAATTACATGTAAGCAATTGTCACGAATTTAATTTTAAGTCACTGTATTACTTAAATGTACAAATTTTAATTATGGTTAATAAATACAGTTCAAAAAAAAAAAAAAAATCGGGAGATGGGTTATAAGTAAGACAGTGAAGCAAGCGAAAGTCTCGAGTGAGAAGTAAGAAGGAAAATACGCGATAAGTACGGAAGCGATAAGTCAAGAAATCGTTGTGTACGGTAAAAGTAACGGTTGTGATTAACGGACTAATAAAGTGTTATATTAATTCAAAAATCAATTTAACGGCTCTTATTTATTCAAAATAATTAATCCAGCGAACCCTAAGCTCGCTACAATATTATTATTATAATTTGATTAAACAGTAAATAAATAACAATTTTTATAAATATTTGAACTAGAATTAGCTGCCTGGGCTATCTACTTGCTAACTTAATAAAATAAATGAATTGTACAAATTAAACATTTGGCGTTGTTTCTTTTTTTTTTTTGAACTTTTTTGAATGTACGTTCGGGTCTTGTGGTGCTTCAATGCAATTGAGCACGCAAAATGCCTAACTCGCGTGGCGATATTTGGTTCCTCGGATTCCTAAAATTGACTATGCAAGATGTGTCACAAGGTAGAATGAGTCAAAGAAATCCATCGAGGAACGTTAAATCGAAGAAGCGCCTTGACAAACGACATAATTTAACGGACTCTGGGGCGGGTTTTTAAGGATCCAAGGCAGATGATCAGGAAATTGTGGTAAGCTGTGGACGTCAGTGAGAATACTACAAGTCTTTTCCAATTAAAATGAGAAAGATACTCTGAGGATGCACCCGGACAAAGCGCATTGAGCGCTATTGCGTTCTCTCCAACAGTCTAGATTCAAGTCCCTTGGATTTCTATGTATAGAGAGTAGATAAAGGATCAGGTATAAGTTCAGACATCCAAACATGGATCATTCGGAGCGGCTTAATACCACAGACTCGCCTGTCAGGAGAGAAGCAGGTACGGGCGTTGTTGACGTTCCATGCTAGGGTTTTGGCGGATTTGTATGTCGTTGTCAAATGTTTGATGATGAAGTGTTCCGCCGAACACTGTCCACGCAAGAGAAACACAAACAACATAGAACATGGCGACGATCACACAATTAAAACACTGCGAACTGTTTTTGAATCTTTATTTTTTATTTTATTGTTGTTGTCTTAAATCCAGGATGTACTAATCTGGAACGCCCGTGGCGATTTTGCAAAACTATTTAGGTGTCCGTCACTAAATGGCTAATACACAGAATCAACTTTTATGTTCTTATTGCTTTTGCTTAATGTTCGCAGCACCAAAAAAAAGAATCGACGATATTGAATGGCGCTCTGGTAGGGTTTCTCTATTGGACCCTGTTATGGTTATTGATAACAATTTATTGTAATATGGAATATCATCATCATCATCGGCACTACAATCGGGATCCGGTTTTGGCCTTATTTAACAAGTCTCTCCACCGGTATCCGGTCCTTATCCGAGATTTGTTAAATTGTCCATAATAATTTGTTTTTCCGGGCAAGGTTATTAGGCTTGCCCCAATATGGAATATATTTAGTGTTATTTATTAAGGGTAGGTTGGGTGACTTACTTGTTTTTAGTTGACCGTTGAGCTGTCGCTGCAGTTGCTGCTTGTCAGCTGTTGGTTGGTCTGCTACTGGTATGTGCTGCGACTGGGTGCAGGGGGCGTTGGGTGGCTGCTCCCCTGTTCAGCTTCGGTTTAGTTGCAAAGTTTTTATGTCGAATCAATATCGAATGTCGAATGAATGTCGAATGTCAATTGAATATTTATTTTCGCCATTGACGTTTTTTTTTGTTATTCGGCGCCAACGCCAGTTTTTATTATTTTCTCTGCCAAGTAGAATTTGCACAAAGTAGTTTATACAAATTACCTACTGGGCGAGTTGTTCTCCGTTTAGAGGTAAAGGGGGGAACTAACGAAAGGGAATTCGTGGATGTTGGGGGGAGTTGGACCCAAGGTCGCTCCGTAACAACTCCTCGTCTCGACTGTTCGGAGTAGACTAATCTTTCGCTTTTCTCATTTGAATATCGAACCGTTAAAAAGTTCTTTTCTTTTCAATTCCCTATTCTACTCCTCGTATCTTTATCTTCTTTCCAAGATCCAGACGCATCGCCACTTAATCTTTTGATCCTTTCTAGGGGTTTTGTTTGTGTTACCCATCTGGCTTATAACAATATGAATAGAATATTTGAATAGATATTCCCATGTTTGTATACGTGCACTTTTTGGGTTTTGGATCTTGTAGGAGATTTGGAGGTGTTAATTGCTTATAGCATACATAGGAAGATATGCATTAGCTCTTTGCTTTTAGGGAATTGAATTGAATTGGATGAAATTGAATCGAATTCAATGTTAGAGAATTTAAACGTTTAGTTCGATTGGGTTTGACCATTGAATTCAATGTTGCGTTGGGGATATGCAATGGATTATGCTATAGGTGATTTGTGTGGTTCGTAGAACCGCTACAGGGCAATTTTTAGCATTCTTAAATGGTGGGGTTGTGCGCTGCATTAAAAAGTACTTAAAAGTGCTAAAAAAACTTAGAGAATTCATGTTGCTTTATTAGTTATCCTTGTATAAGGACCACTCGCTATATTAATGGTTTTTTAATTTATTTAAACAATAGAAGTAAATAAGTAAGGGGAAGGTATCCCCACCTTTCCAAAGGGCACAAGTGACCTAGCCTACCATTTAAGATTTAAAACAGTTTTATATGTTGGTAAGAATAATCTACATCACAGGAGTGCGTTGACGTTGTAAAATTACATTTTCAGAATTCTTCTTTGCCTTGGTTGATAAGAGTAAAAATATGACCACAAGACTTTTAACTTTATTTATGGCTTGGGTAACATAAAAGAGTTATATATACTTAAGGGTAAATTCCGGTTTGTTCGGTTCAAAAAACCAATTTTTTTTGCTTAATCGATAGCTCTATCCTTCAAAAATAGTATGTTAAAATTTGGAAACGAAATCTTAGGCGGTTCCAAAGTTATAGGTCATTAAAGGGTCGGGTCTCCCGCGGATACAAATTCGTATCATAGGTGGCAACTACCGTGTGTTTAGAAAGATGCAGACTATCCATTTATGGGCATTAATTTGCCTCGCTGTTGGCTTGGGCCAAAAAGAAAAAACTGATGAAAGTGAAGATAAAAAATGTACTGCTTACGGAGATGGTAGTTGGAGCAAAAGGGGTCATATTGCTAATTATGGCGTTATAACATTGATCGGCAACAAAACAAACAAAGTTCTCGATCTTACTATGAAATCGCGTTATCGCCAAGGCTGTAACCTTATGAAAACAAACAAAGGCACCCCTGAATATGATACTTGGTGGGATTAGCACGAACCAGTTTGCACATTGGATCACAATGGAAGTTCGGATAAAATGGAGCGTGACGGAATGTTAGAGATGTTCGAGCGCGCTTTTGATCTGCACGGCCGCATTTACGAAAGGTACGTTGGAGAGGGGGTGTAAAAATAATGAATGCGTTGCAGAAATCATTTCCAAATGTTGTAAAGGCCGAGTGTATCAATCACGTGGGAAAGCGAATCGGTTCGCAATTAAGCGGTGTCATAAAAAAAGCAAAAAAAAAAAAAAACAAACAGACCAATTAGGAGGAGCTGGTCCTGGCAAACTTACGGGAAACATGATAACAGAACTGACGACTTATTACGAACTTGCGATTAGACGCAATGCTCACTCTGCTGAAGAAATGGCGAAAGAAATTTGGCCAACATACTACCACAAAATATCAACCGATGAAAATCCGCAACATCAAAACTGTCCAGAGGGCCCGGAGTCATGGTGCAAATGGAAACGCGCGGAAGCTGCGAATGAACTGTCAAAGTTCCACCACGACAAACCTCCCTTGGTTCCTAAAGTACAAACAGCTATTTACCCAGTTTACGTAAAACTGACAGATCCCGATTTGTTAAAAAAATGCGAGGGAGGTTTCACGCAAAATAACAACGAAAGTTTCAATGCTACTATCTGGCAAATGGCGCCAAAACACACATACAGTGGTAAGAAAATCATTGAAGTTGCGGCTCTTACCGCAGCTTGTATGATTAATGAGAGGTTTTTACCCGTATTGCTAATAATGCAAGTCATGGGCATCAAAATTGGGTACGCTGCGAGAGCGTTTGCGAACGAGAGGGACAGGGATCGGCTGCAAGACGCTGACTGCAGCCTAGTATACAACTCGCACGAGGGGCGAACAGCGAGGAAAAAGGCGGAAATGCAACTGGAGGACCAATTCGAAGTCGTAGAAGGAAGTGTTTATGGTCCAGGAATAGATGTCTAGCTGTTAGTATAAAAAATCCCGATGTTTTCATGAAAAAATCACTTTTATTTTTTGTCTAATTTATCTCCTAACTTTGAATGCGTTTTTCTCGAAACGACTTTTTTGAGTGCGGTGTAAGCGATAATATGAAAACGGTGCATGCGATTCTTATAAAAGTTCGCACACATATTTTTAACAAGCACACGCAAATTGTGAGTGAATTACTTGTTTATTTATTTATTTATTTTTTTAGTTATAACTAAAAAAATAGAGTAAAAAAGGGCCGAAAAATCATTTTTTTTTCAATAATCCGCCATTTTGTTGTTTTTTATCAATTTTAAAATTTTTTTCACTCACATTGGGCTAAATGTATTTAAGTTCAATAAACTTTTTGCATTTTTCGTACTTTTTCACCGGGGACGAAAATAATCCTTACACGAGCAGAACGGATGGCTAACTTTGAACACCTGGAGGTGGGGGTTTCCGGTTCCGGAGTGACTCGACAAAATTTACAAACGTAGTCGAAAGATGAATAAAATATTTAAAAAAAATTGTTATTATACTCCTATCTTTAATACTTTGTCTTAAAAGAAATCATGGAAATAACCTATTTTTTTGACTCGACATACCGGAATGTCCCCTTAACATAGGAACCAATTCCATTAACAATAGTGTGACGCATATGACAATCAGTACTGGAATCTTCGAGAAAGTCCGAAACAAAGTACTAGATTATTTTAGGAAGTACTGGAAAACTGGAATAGAACATTCAAGACTATGGAACGGACGGAAACGATACACCAAATCAGAATGAGGAAAAACGGCATAAATACGTCGCACGCAGAGCGGAAGAATAAGTTAGAGATAAGTAAGACAGTGAAGCAAGCGATACGTCTCGAGTGAGAAGTAAGCAGTAAAAGACGCGATAAGTACGGAAGCGATAAGTAAAGAAATCGTTAAGTGTACGGTATAAGTAACGGTTGTATTACGGACTAATAAAGTGTTATATTAATTCAAAATCGATTTAACGGCTCTTATTTATTTTAAAATAATTAATCCAGCGAACCCCAAGCTCGCTACAATTGGTGTCAGAAGTGGGATTAATTATTGTTTAAGTGAATAAGTGTGTGAAAGTGTGTTGTGACGATGTCAGATCGACATTTGGAGGATCTTCGCGTTCCTGAGTTGAAGAAGGAACTTGAGGAGCGGAATCTGGATAGCAGAGGACAGAAGCAAATTCTTCGACAGCGTCTGCAAGGAGCAATGGAGGAAGAGGGTATTGATGTCGACACATATGTTTTTGCGATTGTGCCAGACTGCCGGATGGAGAAGAAACAGCGAGTCAAGATGGTGCCAATGTAACGGAGAAGAGTTCGCCACAGTTAGACATTTCGTAGATGTTCCGGATGATGATGACAAAATTCGACGCGCAAGCTGCAGATGTCAATGCAAAGTTGGATGCCGAAACACAATGGATGAAATGTAACTTTCAACACTTTAAGGACGAAATTCGAAACGAAGTAGAAAATCTAGATCTAAAAACCGAAGCTGAATTCAAGAAAGTCACCGATGAAATAATACGAATCGAAAAGAGACTTGATTGTGTTAAGACATCTCCAGGCAATCAACATGACTACAAAGATACAAGGATGCAACCGCCAACCATCGATGGAACGGGACCCTTCTCCGTATTTATACGTCAGTTTGACGCCGTGGCCAATTATAATAAGTGGTCGGATGAGCAAAAGTCAACATCACTAATCCTGTCACTCCGCGGGGCGGCTGCAGAAGTGCTACAAACCATACCAGCAGAGAAGCAAACAGATTTCCAAGCGATAAGAGACGGCCTTGAAGCTAGGTATGGCGACAACCACATGCAGCAGGTCTACCGCATGCAACTGCGGAGCAGAACGCAGAAACCTGGAGAAAATCTTCAACAGTTGCAGGCAGACATTGAGCGATTGGCAAACTTGGCTTATACAAATATGACTAAAGAATTTCTGAACGAGGTAGCAATGGATGCATTTATAAACGCACTCCAAGATCGGGACTTGCAACAGGCCGTTCGTTTGGCAGGAAAGAAGACGACTAATGAAATACTGGCGTTCCCATTGGCATATGAATCTGCTAAACTGGCTACCAGGAGTACATATAGAGTTCGAGAAACGTCCGTCCAAGAATGTTCCTGCCAAAGAATCGGGCATGTACAACGGAGAGCCCCGAGAACTGACATGAAGTGTTGGACATGCGGCGAAGTCGGCCACATCTCTGTTGACTGTAGGAAACGTCGACGAATGAATGAAACATCAAGTGAGAATTGTTGTTCATGCGCTAATCATAAGAGGGCACTATCAACGGACCAACCTGAGGTCAATAGCTCGGGAAACTTGTAAGGGCAGACTTTAAGGGGCGAAAGTCGCCTGGTGGAATTTGCAGCCCCAGCATCGTAACTGTATCACAACCCCAACGGGATAACCAAAGTTTGGTTATAATTACGATTGTTAATGGAAGGACAACAACAGTGACAATCGACACTGGAGCAACGAGATCCATAATTCGGCCGGATGTCGTGGGCCAAATTGCCCTTAATAAAAATAAAAGATACGCTTTGAGGACTGCCACAGGAGAATGTTCTACAGTCTACGGAGAAGTCGAGAGAATAATAGTGCTGGGCAATATTTCCATCTCCCACAAATTTTTGGTTGCCGATATTACGGACGAATGCATTCTTGGAATGGATTTCATGAAGGAGCACCAAGTTGTTCTAGATATCGGGCAACAATTGCGAAGGCTGAAATGTTATGTGCGTGAGGAGGATGAGATCCCAGCTCGTTCAGACTCGGTAATTTGGACCAGTCTCGAGAGTGATCCCGGTGACAATCGGTTTTACATCACCGAAGCTGTACAAAATCAGCGCAAGGGGAACATCCTTGTTGGGAAAGCCCTTATCGATGCGAAGAAGCACATCGTACCCGTCAGAGTACTAAATGCGTCCAAAGAGCCGATCGCAATAAGACAAGGAGAGGTAATCGCAGAATGTGCACCCGTGTCAATGATAAGCTCAATTCCGACAAGAGGAGAGGACCATTCAATTCAACAGCCCTCTGGTGCATCCTCTGCGGTTAATAAGTTGATGTCCCGGAAAATCGGATTAACAGACAGAGAAAAGGCAAGCGTTAAATCACTCCTGAACGATTTTTCTGATATTTTTGTGACAGGACATGATAAATTCGGACGCACCGGTATAGTTAAACATCGCATTGACACGGGTGAGTCAAGACCTATAAGACAGCCACCTCGTCGACTACCGTTGGCCAAACAATCAGAAGTAGGCAACATGATTCGAGAGATGGAAGAGCAAGGAGTCATCGAGAATCATCGAGCCCATGGGCTTCGCCGGTAGTGCTCGTCAAGAAGAAGGATGGGACAACTAGATTTTGTGTCGACTACCGCCGGTTAAACGACGTTACGAAGAAAGACAGTTACCCACTTCCTCGAATCGACGACACACTAGATACCCTTTCTGGAGCTCAGTGGTTCTCAACATTGGACCTAAAAAGCGGTTACTGGCAAGTGGAAGTGAAGGGCGAGGACAAGGAGAAGACAGCGTTTACTACCGGAAACGGACTTTATCAATTCAACGTGATGCCTTTTGGATTGTGTAATGCCCCAGCAACGTTTGAACGATTAATGGAAAGTGTTCTACGGGGACTTACATGGAAGACGTGTCTTGTGTACTTGGACGATATCATCGTTGTTGGAAGGAATTTACCAGAACACATCAATAATCTGGGCTCCGTCTTCGAACGACTAAGACAGGCCAACTTAAAGCTCAATTCGAAGAAATGTGAACTCTTCCAAAGGAGAGTAAAATTTCTGGGACACATCGTTTCATCTGCAGGAGTTCAAACGGATCCCGACAAGATAGCAGCCGACGGTTTGTTAAATGTTTCGCCAATGTGGCAAAACCCATACATGAACTAACAGGTAAAGACAAGAAATTCAATTGGACAGAAAAGTGTGAGGCAGCATTCAACACATTGAAGGCCGAGTTATGTAAGACACCAACATTGGCATTCCCAAGAGCGGATTGCCCATTTATATTGGATACTGATGAAAGTAACACAGGATTCGGAGCAGTGTTGTCACAGGAAGTCGATGGTAAAGAGAGAGTTGTCGCGTGTTATAGTCGAGTTCTATCTAAGCCAGAGAGAAATTACTGCGCAACAAGAAAGGAACTGCTGGCTGTCGTAGAAGCCGTTAAGAATTTCCATAAATACCTCTACGGACGGATCATGCGGCCCTGAAATGGTTGCTAAATTTTAAGAATCCGGAAGGACAAATAGCTCGATGGATCGAACGACTTCAAACGTACGATTTCCAAATTTCCCACCGTCAAGGGAAGGTGCATAATAACGCTGATACTTTATCAAGACCATGTAAGGCAGATTGTAAACATTGTCATAGAGCGGAAGAGAAAGAAGGGGCGTACGACCTGCGAAATGTACAAGTAGAAGTACTAGAGGGGTGGACGAGTGATGCTATACGCGCAGCTTAACTTCAGGATGAAGATATGTCGCTAATTCTGAAATACAAAGAAAAGAACGAGCGGCCAACTTGGAACAATATTTCCGACAAGAGTGGAACATTTAAGGCATATTGGGCACAATGGAATTCCTTGCTGGTGGAAGATGGAATTCTAAAGCGTAAATGGGAAGCCGCGGACGGAAAATCCTATCGAATGCAGATTCTAGTCCCACCATCACAAGTAAAAGATGTACTAACAGAATGCACGACGGGGCCTCCGGTGGACATCTGGGAGTTAATAAAACACTTTCAAAATTACGATCTCGATTCTACTGGCTTCACATGAGAGATGACGTCGAGTCTTGGTGTAGGAAGTGCACAACTTGCACTACGACCAAAGGATCAACAGCAGGACCAAGGTGCGCTATGAAGCAGTACAACGTGGGTGCCCCTTTCGAGCGAATTGCGATTGATATCTCAGGACCATTCCCAAATACAAACGACGACAACAAATACATGTTGGTTATCATGGAGTACTTCAGCAAGTGGGTAGAAGTCCTTCCAATTCCAAACCAAGAAGCAACAACCGTCATTGAGCAGCTTATCAATAATTGGATCAGCAGATATGGAGTCCCCTGTGAGCTTCATTCCGATCAAGGCCGAAACTTCGAATCACAGATATTTCAAGGCATCTGTGCAGCACTGGGCGTAAGGAAAACCAGGACCACACCCTTACATCCGCAGTCAGACGGAATGGTCGAAAGGTTCAACCGAACAATGAAAGAGTATTTATCGAAGGTCGTTACTGATCACCAACGAGATTGGGACAAATATGTACAAACCTTTCTCATGAGCTATAGATCGGCTAATCACGATACGATGGGCCATTCTCCAGCAAGAATTATATTTGGACGGGAGATACGATTACCAGCCGATCTGCGATTCGGAATACCTCCAGACGCCATAGATAAGACCGAAGACTACGTAGCCGAATGGAGAAATCGCCTCGATGAGATTCATCATTTGGTTCGAAAGCAAATCAAGGTATCCAGTGACAGGATGAAAACAAGGTACGACGTTCGAGCCAACGCATCCGGATTTAATGCAGGCGATAACGTATGGCTTTATAACCCTCATCGGCAAAAAGGAAGGTCTCCGAAGTTGCAGCAACATTGGGAAGTACCGTATAAGATTCTCACAAGAATTAACGACGTTGTCTATAGGATTCAGTGAAGACCGAACGCCAAGATGAAAGTGGTACATCGTGACCGACTGGCGACTTTTGTTAACCCAGAAGATCAGTGAACTTAGTTCGGGACGAACTAATCTAGGCGAAGGGTAGTGTGACGCATATGACAATTAGTACTGGAATCTTCGAGAAAGTCCGAAACAAAGTACTAGATTATTTTAGGAAGTACTGGAAAACTGGAATAGAACATTCAAGACTATGGAACGGACGGAAACGATACACCAAATCAGAATGAGGAAAAACGGTATAAATACGTCGCACGCAGAGCGGAAGAATAAGCTAGAGATAAGTAAGACAGTGAAGCAAGCGATACGTCTCGAGTGAGAAGTAAGCAGTAAAAGACGCGATAAGTACTGAAGCGATAAGTAAAGAAATCGTTAAGTGTACGGTATAAGTAACGGTTGTATTACGGACTAATAAAGTGTTATATTAATTCAAAATCGATTTAACGGCTCTTATTTATTTTAAAATAATTAATCCAGCGAACCCTAAGCTCGCTATAATAGCTTTGAATTAAACACAAAGGGAAATTTAACAAATCCCAACTGAAATGTAAGCGACCGCCGCCACTGTCTATGGCAAAGCATATACGTGACATTAAACGATTGCAACCAACATCTGTCAAATTATTTTCGCGAATTGTGAAATGTAAACAACGCACGTGCGTATAGTAGAGTGCACTTGAAAATACCGTTAATATTCTGAACTCATTATTGTCAGCACAAAAATGCCTTTCGTAGACACCAACAGATTAACCAAGCTCCAAAAGAACTTAAGTAAAGTGCGAAATATTTGTATTTTAGCTCATGTTGACCATGGAAAGACGACTCTTGCCGACTCACTTGTTGCTAGCAATGGTATGTATTGAAATTTCAATTAGCAAACTCCCGCCACGGTTTCTTACTTTCAGGTATCATTTCCCAGCGAATGGCTGGCAAACTACGCTATTTGGATAATCGGCCAGATGAGCAAACACGAGGTATCACGATGAAAAGTAGCAGCATCTCGCTGTACTTTCAAGACGACAACGAGTCCGAAAAAGAGGACTACTTGATAAACCTAATTGATTCTCCAGGTCATGTTGACTTCTCAAGTGAGGTATCGACCGCAGTGAGGTTGTGCGATGGCGCTATTGTCGTAGTAAGTACACAGAACCTGCAAAATGGTTCCAATGGCGTAACGTGTCTATCAATACTTGTTTCCAGGTGGACGTCATAGAAGGAGTTTGTCCTCAAACTAGAGCTTGTCTTCAACAAACTTATACGGAGCAGTTGAAACCCGTGCTGGTGCTCAACAAGATTGATCGATTGATCTTAGAACAACAGCTCAATCCTCTAGACGCTTATTATCGCATTTCCCAAGTGCTCGAGCAAGTGAATGCAGTTCTCGGCAGCGTCTTCGCATCCGACGTTTTTTCTAAGGAAGATACCACGAAGAAAGACACATACGAATCAGCTTTGGAAGATGTTGATGATTCTGCCCTATATTTTATTCCAGAAAATGGAAATGTAGTCTTCAGTTCAGCCATCGATGGCTGGGCTTTCTCTGTCAGTGACTTTGTGAATATTTATTCAGAAAGACTAGGAATTTCTCACGCAGAATTGCAGAAGGTTCTATGGGGAGATTTTTACTACAATTCTAAGACAAAATGCGCTCATCCTGGAGCTCAAGAAAAGGCTAAAAAACCAATGTTCGTGCAGTTTGTACTCGAGAACCTGTGGAACTTGTATCAGGTTATAGTGGTGCGAAAAGACAAGGAGAAACTACCGGGCATGGCAGAAAAACTAGGAATCAAGCTTAGTGCTCGTGATCTTCGCCTTACAGATGTAAAGGCTTTAATAAAGACATTCCTCGGGCAGTGGCTACCGATTGACCGATGTGTCCTGCGCATGGTTGTACAGCACGTTTTGCCGCCAAACGTTATGTCTGACGAACGAGCTGAACGATTGCTATTTCCACCAAATGTTGATCTAAGTACTTATTCGAAAGACACGTTGAGCCTTAAGAAAGATTTTACGGCCTGCGACGCAGCAAGCAATACTGTCATCGCTTTTGTTTCAAAGGTTTGTTGTTACCGCTCCCCAATGAAACGAGGTGATTTTTAAAATTTTCCTTTGCAGATGTGCTCATTCCCTATTTCTCAGCTGCCACAAAACATGCCTCAACGGCTGAGCGAGGAAGATTTACAGAAGCGTCGGGAAATCATACGACAACGAATTCTGCACCGAAAGAAGCAGCAAGAGCAAGGAACTGTTGATATAATTACAGAAGGAATTCAAGAGCTTACCACTGAACCTACACAAGTTGTAGAAGCACAAGAAGAAAATGAGGAAGTCAGCGAGCAAATTGAAGATCAGTTTGCATTCATAGCATTTGCCAGAATATTCAGCGGAACTCTGAAAACTGGACAAAAATTATATGCCTTAGCTCCAAAACATGATCCCAGGCAAACTGAGTAAGTAAGGTGTAATACGTTTATGAGCAAACTGTTGTGAAAACGTGTTTTTTTACAGAGACAATTCACCATTCATCACAGAGGTCACAGTTGGAAATTTGTACATGTTCATGGGAGCAGAACTCCATTTGTTAGATGAAGTTCCAGCTGGAAATATAGTCGGGATAGGAGGGTTGGAGAGTGCTGTTATCAAAACAGCTACATTATGTACATCAACTAAGTGTCCATCATTCAGTGAGATGACTGTAACTGCCACACCTATCCTAAGAGTCGCATTGGAAACAGTTATTCCTTCAGATATGCCAAAATTGGTCAAGGGGTTGAAACTTCTTAATCAGGTAATGGTTCTTGGTTTATTGGTGTAGTGTTTATAATTCATATTATTAAGACCCGACCCGACAACGGGGCGGCGCTCTTGCCCCCTGAAGTTACTCTTTTGGATGTTTGTCGTAGGGATTCTGAACAAATGCTTACCTGCTTCTGACATAATTGTATTCGTTAAATAATTATTTTCTCCATTTCGCACGTCAAGCATCATCATTCGAATGATTTTTATCGTCAGTGGGTTTATAGTTTTACGTATATTTTGCAAAAGAAAGACATGAAAGCGCACTTATTATTTTCTAAAAAATAACCCTCGCACGATAGTAGTGGAGCCCGTGATTCGAACCAACGCTAAGAAGAAGCTAAACCAAAATGTGACATTTCTAACAGATCATCGTCATCAACGGCATTACGGCCTTCAACTTATTTAGCAAGTCCCGAGGCTTGTTAAATTTTTCATAATGATTTTTTTTCCCGGGCAAGGTCATTAGTCTTGCGCCACAGGCTCCCCGACGGGGAATCGAACCCCGGTCTCCCGCGTGACAGGCGGGTATACTAACCACTATACTATCGAGGAGCCAAAATAGTGAAGAGTACTGAAAGAAAATTGATGAAGCAAAAGCATCAGAGCCGTTTACCATAGCGATAACATAGCAATTCCACAGCAGTTGAATGTACTTGAGAATAACGATCGAATTCCAATACGCGGCTGTGGACTGATGGGTTGATCTTTGGTTCTATCTTTTAGTGATTTTAACCGTCATAGCGTCGGTTCGAATCACACGTTCTTCACTATCGTGGCAAGCGCTATAAAAGCATGCTGTATCAGAGTACGGCTGAATCCACCCGAGGATGTCCCCACTCGTTACTTACATTGTGTGATTCCTACGTGAATGCTCTGGTATACGGCACTGATACCTTTTTTCAATTCTCTTGCTGGCTACATTCTACATTACGATTGTGCGTGTGGAATTTGTTTGAGCCGCCGGCGTGAGAATGGCAGAATTTTTAATTTAATTTAGTGGGGGCAGTACAAGCGATAAAACTTAACAACTATCTTAAAACTAAAGAATATACAGTATGGTTAAAAAGAAAAAAGAGAGGGGGTATGTTTTGCGAGTTGGTTACTGGGTTTATCCATCAATTATTACTCATTTATTTATTTAGCTAAGTACGGGTTGGAGTGTAGACGGGAGTCGTCCGGAGGGGGAAGAGAGGAGATGAGGTTTGAGAGCAGTATAGGTAAAGTTGAAATCGAAGAAGGTAGGGTAGGAGTTTGCCCACTGCAGCATTCGCGAAATGGGTTCATTAGAGCCGAAAGAAGTGTGGTGGGTGGGCAGATAGAAGAGACGAAGGTTTCGCAGGTTACGGGGGTTAGTGTGAAGTGCAATGATCGGGAGTAAGCTCGGGCAGTCGATTGTGCCTGTTGTAATCTCTGCCGAACGATGAATGTCGTCGGAGAGATCTTTGTCAATTCCGCCGACCGAAGATTGTCATCGGGGAATATATCCAACAATGGAGAGCGTGGTTCGATAGTGGACGTCGAGGAAACGTCTACGAACACGAGATTGCTGATAGTAAACGCAATGGCGACCGAAACAACGATGTCTGAAAACCAAATACTGTTAAATTGGAAAAAGGAAAAGAATACCTGGACTTTCTGTAGAAATACGCCTCGTCCAGATTCTTCAATAAAACTCGCTTGTGTTCCGGTTAATTAAACTTCTTTTATTTGCTGTGATGAGTTAATTTAATTCGATTTATCATTTACTAACGTGAAACGCACTGGCTCGTAGTAAAGGTTGACGAAGAAGATAGAATAATGTGACACACAGTTTGTTTTGGTGTCACCATTACAACCAGAAAATCAAACAAACGTCAGCTAGTTGCTGTGGCTGCGTTCAATTGCGAATTCACTGATTGTATTCAGCGAATCCGCAACATTCCGCCCGCCTTTGCCAATCATTGGCGAATCCTTTGGCCCCAAGGTATGATCGTCCGGAGCTTGGTTAGGTTTTCCCTCCTCCAGTGGAAGGATGCCGATGGGTTTCGTGAGTGGGCTGGTAGCGGACCCTCATGTCGATGATGATCGATTAAGAGAGAGCCGCCCGCCCTGACGAGTGTTGAAGAAGAAACCCACCAGAAGTTAGCGGCCGGAACAATGCAGTCGTTTGCGGGTGAGGCTGTCGTACTGGCGTCGAGCAGAGTATGGTGTTGTCCTGGGCAATGTCGGACCGACTGGTGGAGTGGTAGTCGCGTATGAGGTGGCGACCTCAGCTTCTTCCTTCTATGTGCGATAGACTTTCGACTGGTAGTTTTGAGTGATCGAAAACCCGCGCAAGTGTACATATAGTGGTGTGCCCCACAGAACATGCCTGGCGATTGTCTCTATGGGGGCTTCGGCGCTGGTCCATGCATCAGGACATGGGCCGGGTTGGTCCCTAGGCAGCCGGCACTTCGGTCAGCGGCATGTTGATGCTCATCCTCTGGACGAGAATGGGGGGTGACTGCTTGCAGCTGCACTCGCCAATCATTGGCGAATCCGTTTGTTCCAGGGGACGGAGGCCCAGGGCTTTGGACTTCTAGTAATGCGGATGAGGTATCTATCGATGGGATGCGGCCTATGACATGTGAGGCCGCAACGCTGAGTCTGGTGCGGCTTCTTCCATGGCACCGTCCGCGAGTCCTGGCGGAATGACAGTTTCCGACCCAGTGCCTACCGGGCTGAGTAAGAGACCGCCTCTTCTGTATTACAAAGCGTGCTTGTTGGCTGGGATGCGGTTGATCCCTGGATGGTTGGGTCGATCGACATCACCGATACGTTGGTAAATGACGAATGCGTTTGGCCTGCCCCTAGGCCAGTTCCTGCTGAATATTGCTGCTGCTGCAATTTATGTTGCTGATAAGACTGGCTATTAACCGGACTCTGTGCTTTGTCACGGCCACTGCGGACATTGTGCGTGGCTACTGTTGCTGGGACAGTTGATGGCGTATTCGTGGAATGCACTGACGTTAGATCTGACACAGCTCTTATATTTGCCATGAGCACGGCTTGTTTTTGACTCGTTTTGTATATGCTGTTAGTGGTCGTTGAATTGTTATCAAGGTGGACCAGTTCCTCTGGGTCGGAGTTGTAAGTTCGCAATTCAGGAGGAACGGTCATGTGCTGTTGTGCCCCACAACACGTGGACGGCATCGGTTTTCGCGGGGGCTTCGGCGTTTGTCCGAGTGTCGGGCCATGGGCCCGGTTGATCTTTGGACAGGCGCCACTCTGGTCGGCGGCCTGCTGATGTATACTCGCTGGGAGTGTGTGCGGTTCTCTTCTATGTGCTGTCGGACTGAGGACCGCTGCTGCCACAGGGGATGGTCGTTGGGCATCATCGCCTTGGCCGGTGTGGTTTGCCATAGTTGAGGAGACTGGGTCGAGCGCAACCTGAGTCTCGAGCAGTCTCGTTGATTTGATATCCTTGCCTTGCTCGGCGGGTTTCTCTGCCGCAGGCTTCTTTCCTTCTTGGGTTGCATCGAATTTATCTGTCTGGTCTGGTGCTGGTGCATCTGCTGGTGCCTTCTTGATGCCCGTCAAAATAGGCAAAATAGGATTTCTTCGGTGCATAAATTGCTTTTGCATCGTTCCTCGCTGGTGCTCTGGGTGAATGGCCAGGTGGCATACTCTTGCCAGGTGTGGAAGGAGTTCCCGGCCACCACGAAGGTTGCGACATCAATGGCGGCAAACGGCTTTGTGGTTGAATGACGATGTCCGTCGTAGTCTTGGCTGCGGTCGGACAGTCGGCGGTGTGAGCGTTCCTTGCCTCAATAAACTTGGTGACCTCTTCCATATAGATCCTCTCGGCTTGTCCGATGAATCTATCCACGAAGTAGCGCTGGCCGCTGGACTGGCCAGGCGTTTTATTTCTTCGCGGTTCTGTCTGATGTCCCCCCTGTGATTTGGAGGTTGTGCTGGCGTATGTCCACCACGAACACTGTTGGTCACCCCGCTCTGCTTGAGGTTGACGAAAGCATAGGACATCCGCTCCTGAGAGGCGAACTGGGCGCTGATGAGCTGCTCCGCCAATGTAGACTTTGTCATTCTAGACTTCTCTGGCATTGGGGTGCTCTCTGGTTGTTGACAACGGTGGGTCTTTTCGTCTGGACTTGGTGTCCCGCGACCTTGACGTTGGCCGGCCCTTGAGCTGGACCCTTTGGTATGCCGCGAACTTGGCGGCGGTAGCCGATATAGATCTGGACGTGGGCTGCACCGCGAACTGGTGGTAGCTGATCCACAGATCTGGCCGTCATTGTGTCGCGAACTGGGCGCGATGTAGTGGTAGCTGCTGGAGTCAGCTTCTGTTTGCCACAAATTCGGTGGCGGTGATTTAGTTGAAAAATTGAAAATTCTTTCTTACCTGTGAACCTTGCGCCGGTTGATCCTTACGTCTGGATCCCTCTTGCGTGCGCCGCGACCAGGGCGCGGTGTGGTTAGTTGGGGCTGCGCTGGGGGCAGCTTCTTATTGCGCCACGACTTTGTCGGCGGTCGGTCCTTAGGTTGGACCTTGGGGCTGCGTTCTGAGCAGCGGTATTTGGAGCTGTTGTATGTAGCTGGTTACTGCGCCACTAATCTGACGGCAGTATTATGGCTCCCACGTGGGCAGCTCATGTTGCGCTCTGAACTGGCGGTGGTCCATAATTGATCAAGGGCTTACCTTTGGGTTCCGGCAGGCTGTGCCGCGAACTGGTCGGGTGATGCGTATGTCTGGATCCGGTGGTTGCTATGCGAACTGGTTCGCGGTGTGACTATAATCGAACTGCGCTGGGGCAGCTTGTTGGACATCGGTTTGATCCACAGATGGATCCCTGGCAGTGGCCACGAACTGGACGGCGGACTGCACGGCTGTTGCAAATGGACCTCTGGCGGTCAATGACTTCAGTTGTGAATATAGATTCCAACGATGACAATACTGGGGCAGTGAATTGCTGCTCGCGGACGTTGGATCAGTCATTGGTCGCTGACGCCGGCATTTCGGTTAATTTGACCGAATTCACACTAAGTTATTCTCACAAGCACAATCCTGGCTGGTATTGGCGTCTGGACTTGAATGTCCCGCGACCGTCTTCTATGCTGCGAGCTGGCAGCAATTAATCTGGATCCACAGACTGGATCCGGCTCGAAGGACCAAATAATGTTGGAATCTCTGCCGACCAATGAATGTCGTCGGAGAGATTTTTGTCAATTCCGCCGACCGAAGATTGTCGTCGGGGAATATATCCAACAATGGAGAGCGTGGTTCGACAGTGGACGCCGAGGAAACGTCTACGAACACGAGATTGCAGATAGTAAACGCAATGGCGACCGAAACAACGATGTCTGAAAACCAAATACTATTAAATTGGGAAAAGGAAAAGAATACCTGAAATTTCTGTAGAAATACGCCTCGTCCAGATTCTTCAATAAAACTCGCTTGTGTTTCGGTTAATTAAACTTCTTTTATTTGCTGTGATGAGTTAATTTAATTCGATTTATCATTTACTAACGTGAAACGCACTGGCTCGTAGTAAAGGTTGACGAAGAAGACAGAATAATGTGACACACTGTTTGTTTTGGTGTCACCATGACAACCAGAAAATCAAACAAACGTCAGCAAGTTGCTGTGGCTGCGTTCAATTGCGTATTCACTGATTGCATTCAGTGAATCCGCAATAGTGCCTGAAAGGAGATATTCGTTATGGAAAGGCTGTGACCTAGTTGGATGCAATGCCGTTTTAATGATACGAAAGTTGCACATGGGTCTTGCAATTTGCGTGGCTTAAAATGCAATTTCATACTCGTTTCCGCACATATCACAAATCGGCGCTCTTTGTACTAAACGAAACCAAGGTAAAAATGGTGTTGGTATTTCGTATTTGAACTAGCCTGGCTATAACTTAGTGCATCTGTGTTTCCCACATCGTGCCATGGGTACGTAGAAAGCACAACTGTTTATCAGCTTCTGCCGCAATGGGGCTTTTCTTTCCACTCTTATATATTTTTGCCAATTGTAGGGGTTTTACAAGCTACTAATGACAGCCAAAAGGGGTACTCACGTTTTACTGTACTGGCTCGATGTATTTCAACCAGGGAATCTGTCTTGGTTATCCCGGGGGTGGCTTTCGTGATCTCGATGGCCGCGCTGACACGGATGCTCCCTGTGGATCTTCCCGGACTCCGTGCTAATAGGGTCACCTCCTCAATATTTGTTGGCGACGTGAGTACTGGGTTCCCTGATGGCTAGGTTTTTGTAAGCCCTGGGTTATGGATGACTTTGACTAGTCCAAACGAAGTAATTGGGTTTTAAGGCCGTTTTGGTGTCCAAGATGTGGCTAGTGATGCCGATGATTACGTTGATTTCGGTGCTCTTGCGGTCACCTCAGTATCTGTCATTGATTATTTATTTAGCTTAGTACGGGTTGTAAGAGTGTAGACGAGGAGTGGTCAGGAGGGGGAAGAGAGGAGATGAAGTAGTAGCATTATACCACCGATTGTCAACTGTAAATGATTTTATGATTATTTTTGTACAGCCAATTTTAACATAATTTGAATTTTGTAGATCCTCCTGGGCTTTGTGTAAGAGCGGACACTTCCCGACGATACTTAGGTTTTAACGTGAAGTCAAATTTGATTGACATAAATAATGTTCTTTTTCAACTGTGATTTAATTTAAACTAATTTACTTTATTCATAAACTTGATTGACACAAAAAGATCTTTCTCTCCTCTTGTATTAAACTGCCGTTCTCTCACCGTTCAATACGCGTCCAATAATACCGCAAAAGACCAAAACTGTGACAACGGTCTCTCATCCACACTCCGTTCCAGGCTTTTTGCCCATCTCAACGAAGGTTCCCCGACGATGATCAACTTCGAAACTAATCGAGGATACCACCGCCGGAGAGAAGCTGGGTTTATACACCAGCTGTATTTAGTTTGTCTTCAACTTAGCTACATTTATTTGGTTTTCAACTTAAATTGAATTTAAATGTAATTTAATGCATTTTGTATCGTGTGTTTAATTATGTGTAAATGTACAGTGTAAATTAATGTTGTAGCAACATAAATCTTTTTTAGCTTAAATTGTTTGCAAAGTATGTATTTATTTAGATATATTTAAATTGTTTAAATGGTCTGTGTGTAATGTAGCTAAGTTTATGTTGTTCGTTTTGACAAGGGCGGTGGGGGAGTTACTTACGTAACACCACTCAGATTTCAATTTCTCGTGGCTAAAACTCGATTGCTCTTTGTACAATAACTCGAAGTTGCATAGAAATGTATCCTTCATCGAATTCGATGCTCTATCTGACTTTATTAATGTAAGAATCCAAACTCCAGTAACTTTAGTGTTTAATAGTTTTAATCACAAAAGTTAGTACGACACAATTCAATTCAAAGGGAGTTCGTACAACATAGTAACTCAATGTTTAAATGAAATTAGTACAACATAATATTTCACATAAAACAAAACAGTGCGATAGAGTCCTTTATCTGCACACTGAAATCATTATTGTGGGTGATATCAATGTGCGTAATTTTCAATGGGTTACCTATTCTGGGCTAATAACACTTGAAGGTCATTGTGTCTAGTTCTCCATCGATACAATCAATTTTGTTCAATTCCTAAAAGAGGCATCATGGACACCAGACGTAGACTGTCATTCCATTGACACATTCGAAGTGTTTCCCATCTGGCGACGTCGTCTAGTCTCACCTTCGGGTCTCATCGTCGGTCTCTTTTGTGCCAAGAGTTTCCTGATAGTGTTCCGCGTATGTCCACAGTTTTTCGGGGCTAAGTATTTCGTAGCACCTACGATATTCGAATTCTTTCTTCAAACTCTCTTCATTGTCGAGTTTCATCATCATCAGCACTACAACCGGGGTCCGGTCTTGGCCTTATTTAACATATCTATCTACCAGTCCTGATTTCGAACCGATGTCATCCAGTTTGGCACTCCCAGGCGTTGGGTGTCCTGGTCTACGCCATCCTTTCATCGCAGAGAAGGTCTGCCGCGCTGTCTCCTTCCATACATCCTGCATCCTCCCACAAAGGACTTTCCGGGCAGGCTCCTCTTCGCTCATTCGAGCTAGGTGTCCTGCCGACCGGAGTCTACCGAGCTTGATTTTTCTTACAACATTAGCTTTAAGGTAGATCGCGTACAACTCATGGTTGTAGCGTATCAGGAATCGTCCTCCCTCAACAACAACAATTCTCCTTAAGATCTTTCTCTCGAACGCGGCTAAGAGTTCAGAGTGCCTTTTATTGAGCACCCAGGTCTCGGATCCATACATGAGTACTGGTAAGACCATGGCCTTGTACAGTAGTAGCTTGGATGTTCTGGATAAATTTCGGGATTTAAAAAGGCTTGATAGGCCATAGTAGGCTTTGTTGGATTTGATCAGCCGTTCGCGTATTTCTTCTTTCATATTGTTATCGGCTGATACTATTGACCCAAGGTAGTTAAAGGATTGCACTACTTCAAATTCGTACTCCATTACCCTGATAGTTTGACCAACGTTAGGTCTTCTCTTCGCAGAAGTTGCCACCATATACTTAGTTTTTCCCTCATTAATCTGCAGTCCCAGTTTTTGTGCCGCCTGTTCGATTTGGGGGAAGGAGCCCTGTACAGCCGATTCGGTTCTACCGATGGTGTCGATGTCATCTGCATAGGGAAGTATCTGGCTGGACTTGGTGATAATAGTCCTTCTAGTTGTGACGCCAGAGTCACGGATTGCTTCTCCAACGCCAGGTTGAAGAGTAGGCAGGCCAGACCGTCCCCTTGTCGGAGTCCATTATAGATGTTTATTGGTTTGGGCAGCAATCCCGCTATTTTTACTTGACTAGTTACGTTGGTCATTGTCAACCTACAAAGTCGTATCAATTTATCTGGAATGCCGAACTCTCTCATGGCATTATATAGTTCCACCCTGTTTATGCTGTCGTAGGCGGCCTTAAAGTCTATAAATCAATGATATAATGGAATCTTAAATTCCAGACATTTTTCCATCGCCTGCCTAAGGGTGAATATCTGATCAATCGCTGATTTGCCTGGGGTGAAGCCACACTGATATTGACCAATGATGGCTTTAGCAAATTATTCCACGACGCCAATCTTCCGGCATCACCTCTTGCTGCCATACGTGCACCATGAATGCCATCAGCTCCGGGGGCTTTATTTGATTTGATCTGTCTTATAGCTTTTAATGTTTCCTCAATGCTTGGTGGCGGCAGTATTTGGTCTTGATCTTGCATTGGTTGAGCTTCCAATTCTTCTGTGAGCTGATCATTTAGCAATTCATTGAAGTGTATAGCGTTTGCAATGATAGTGAAGAACGTGTGATTCGAACTGACGCTATGACAGTTAGAATCACCAAAAATTGAACCAAAGCGTAACACACCAGGCTACTACCCGTGTTTAGGATTCGATTTTTAAATGCAAGTATATTCCACTGATGTGAATTGTTATTTTATCGCTATGGTATACGGCTCTGATGCATTATCTTATTCGATTTTCGTTCGGTGTCCTTCACTATTTGCTTGTGTATTGTGTGTGATTGCTTGTGTATTGTGTGTGACGCCACAAGTGCACTTCCCATCGCTACAAAATGCCTTCAGGATCGGTGATCAGATTACCTTCTTTATCCTTGCAGTAAGTGTAGCGTGGTGTGTACAGCGTCATACTGCGGATTATTTGGTAGAACTTCCGCGCCTGGTGCGGATTTCGTTCTTTACTTTTCTGTGGATTTTTTCCCAGGCACTTTTCTTTTGTCTGTGAAATCTTTTTTCAGATCTTCAGAGCTCTTTGTATTTCTCCTCGCGTACCCGCGTCCTAGGAGCTGCTGCATTGCCCGGTATGCAGCCGTCTTATGTTCGGTCGCTAGTTTGCACTCATCATGAAACCAGCCGCTCCGATCTCTACGACTACTGCTTAAGATGGAGTTGACAGTACTAATGACAGTATTCTTAAGGCGTGTTCACTTCTCTTCTATGCCCGGCATTCTGGCCCCAGGACTTACTCTCCTTCCATCGAGCTCTTCAAGGGCGAGTCTTAACGCATGACCAAAGGCATTCCTGGTGTTCTCAAAGCGTAACGCAACCGTGTTGATCCGAATCCGATTCACGGATGCGATACGTCTCCGTAAATTCTCAAATCGTTTAGTAATTTTCGTTTTCGTGGTCGTCGTCGTGTATCCGGTCCATATCCGAGGCGTGTTCGTTTGTCCATAATAATTTGTTTTCCCGCGAAAGCTTATTAGCCTTGCGCCAACCCTTCTCAGGATGTGGCTACATGCGTTGGTTCACTACTTGGCGGGTGTCAAAGTAGCTATTCAGGAGTGCCACGTGGATACTGCATGTCAACTTCGATTGAACTAGGACAATGATGGTCCTGGCCTTCGCCGAGTTGAAAGCAATCAGCGGCTTTGCTCTGTATGTTCGCTCCCACCCCTCCGTTTATGCAATACTTTGGCGGTTATTGTCGATTCGGTCGTCAGTGTTCCGCCGAACACTGTACGCACACAAGGAAAAACACACTGAGCGGAAACGGCACAAATAAAACACGAAAAACTGTTTTTCTATTTGTACGGTGACTTTTATTAATCCAAAAAGCTTATTTTGCACTTATCGTCTAGAAGACACAAGTTAATTATTTTTGAAATTAAGCACACGTACGACTCGACGTTCTCGAACAATTCTATTCACGACCTCATTCGGTTATCTCTTCGTTAGAGATCCGCGCGGTTCGATGATCAAAATCTCTGTCTTCTCCTTGACGATTCAAATCTCTCTCTGAGACGGATTGTATCTGTAACACTATCCAAAAATTTTCCTAGTTCCCCTGCTAATAGAATTTCCGGATTCCTGTTAGCAGCATGTTACCGTATCCCCGGGGATATTTCATCGTTTTTTTTTTGAGAAAGGGAAAGTCATCCTGCATACATTCTTCGTTGAAATAGCATTTCCTTTTTCCACGGCCTTCTGTTTGCACAGAACATCTGGCGCGAAGGCCGAGATGATTTTTCGGGCGTACAGCCCGTGGTTGTTTGCCTTTTGTAAACACAACCGAAATCCATTAGATCCTTCTAATGGGTGTGAACTTTTTACAAAGGAATCGTGGGACCGGAGTATTTCCTTTGTTGTCGTTGGATTTGTAAATCTTCCGAATTATCTTGTTGCGATAATTTCGGTTGTTTACAATTTTGGCCGCGGATAGGCGATATGCTTTCTTGCGTTTAGCTGCCGGCGTATGCATCCGTTGTTATTTATTTATCGAAAATGCAATTCCTGGTACATCGTGCAGATGCTTTGGATGGAAGATTTATGGCCTGTAATCTGGAATTGTTTTGCATACTATGAATGGATGCGTTGACTCGATGCTGAAAGTTTTTGAACGTTAAGTTCCTTGTTTTTTGATGTCGGTTTCGACATTGTTTCAGCTTCCTATGCCCTTGTTACAGGCCTGATTAATGAGCTTTGGGGACACGTGTCTGTGGGCAAGTGTACTGGATAAGGTAAGTCAGTTCCTTGAGGGTTTGGAACCTTACCTGGGCGGAATTGTGCATTCGTAGGACGCTACAATACTTTATACAATAACATTTATACATTTATAAATAATATAATACTTTATACATAATTATGAGGTATGAAGACCTTTAATTCAGTTTTAGAATTAAGCTTCAGTTTGCATAAATCGGACAATGCAGTGGAAAAATGAAGGAAAATCCAGAGGGTTAGGAATGATTATAATGTGCGCATCCAACATGCAAAGTTCTTACACTACTAGAAAGTAAGACAAAAAACTGTAAACTGTCGAAGAGGTCGTAGACATTTTTGGTCATTTATGACCAACATTAAAAACTTTATATCCTTATCCATTCTTTCGCTCCAGATCAATCATAAACCTTATACAGAAAAAGAAAACATTTGCTGCCCATTTTGCAGTCAACTCAATGCTCACTGATGCATTGACTGGAGCATAAGCAGCACACCATGCGCCAAATTCGCTTTGGAATTCGTACTCGTGCCGAAGCATTCAAAGAGTTGAATTAAAATAAACCATCAAGTCCCAATACTTTTGAAGATATGCTCTTCCTCACACGCTAAATCCAAAAGCTTTTCTTTCCATTCCATGCATTGGTCAATTTCCTAACAGTTGGAAGTCAGTGAATATCAAACCAATGCCCCACCATCCCCTTCTTCCTTCCGGCCGACAGCACTAACTTCTATTCTCTCAAAGATTATGGTTCACTAATTGATCAATTTTCTAATTATGTGGACATAAACAATCTCCTTAGTAATTTTTTTTGACCAATTAAGTTACAAATTGCTAACATATAAGACTTTATCCACTGTCTATCTCTATCGGGTTTTTTAGGCGGACGCTTGCGTCCAAGTTTCCGTTGATCCAACTGGTGAACATGTAATCACCACACTCGGCGAGGTCCATGTAGAAAAGTGTGTCCGTGATTTAGAAGAAAACTACGCTAAGGTAAAGATAAATGTCTCCAAACCAATTGTCTCCTTTAGAGAAACCATTGTGCCAGAGGCAACCATGGATATGGTCAATGAAGCGATTGTGAAAACAGGTATGAATTTCCAATTTTACTTTTGAAAATATCAATTATATTACTACTTCTTCCCAGATAACGATATAAGTAAAAAAATCATTACAATGAAAACAGCCAATAAACTTGGAACCATAAAAATAATAGCCCTTCCATTACCAGAACCAGCGGTTGAGCTTCTTGAGAAATATTCTGCAGTTTTCAAAGTAAGTTTCATCTAGTTGTATTACTCTTTGAAGTACCTTCACTACATCTTTTCTTTATATAAATTTTTTTTTAAGTACGTATTTATTTTACAAACAAAATTACAGGTTTTTTTAAGACTAAATACGGGGCCTATTTACATTTATTCTTCTCATATCAATTTAGTGGCTCTTCACAAGCACTCTAAATTGTACATCGTGGTTTTGTTTTATTTTGCCTTTCGTCGTACGATCATTTATTATATTAATACAGTCGTGTGAAAAATTATAGACTCAAACGTAAATCTTCAGTTTTCCTGGAATGAGTAATACATTTTTAAGACTAGTTTTGTGACACAATATTGTCAACCGACACCAACTCAGGAAAAACCCTTTAATGGCGTAATTGCCTTTTTACCAGGTGTTATGCTTCGAATGGCGCCTTTTCGGCTTCCTTCGTGGACTGTATGTTTTGGCAAAACGATTTATTTTCGCTAGTGAGTTGTACTTCCAGAGCCGGACTCAGCTCTGGATGAAAGGGCTTTATAGTCTTGCCCAGTACAATTTAACTAAACAAGAAAAGAGACGGAAACAAACAACATAAAACACGGAGATATGATTGCCCATGATGATTTATTTAGTGTTTTCTGTTGATTGTAATAATAACAATTTTCTTTTTAAAAATGGTCTCGTTCAGACCGTTCGGTGAGGAGTTCCTGTGACGACTCCTGGTGTTCGAAAAAAAAAAACAAAAACAAAAAAATGGGGTGCCGAGAGGCCGACTTTAGGGAGACAAGGACAAATGTGTCCTTCATTTTGTCTCTGGCTTCTGGTCATTTTGCGATAACCACAGTCACCCACATCGGTGCAGATGTTGAGCTCGGTCTCAAGATATCTGAAAAGAAAAGAAAAAAGGGTGGGTGGAGGGATGGTGGGAAAGAAATCATACAAGACCGGTAGGTTTTAAGTGCGGTAGTAAACGCAGATCACGTCTTTGGCGTCTGATGATCTGCGCTTTGGTCGGTGTGTGTATGTTTGTGCCGTCTTGTACTGTGCGTCCGTGTGTGTGTGGTTTGTTAACAGTACTATGGGATGGATCCGGGAATCCCCTATTATAGAGTGGAAAGTTGTTGGGAAGGGTGCTTTTTTCAGTTTTATACTAAAGAAGAAATTGTGGTGGTCTGATCCGAAGAGATCGAAAGAGAGAATGGTCAAGAACGCAAGACTCCCGTACAAGTGAGTTCTCGCTGTTCTGAATGCTTTCGAGGTACTTATATGCTAATTGTAGCAAGTACTCGTCGATAGGGATACTGGAAGCACCTTCGTATAGGTGAGATTTCGGGGAATGGCGACCGTCAGGCCTTTTAAAGTGGTTGATGCCTCTTCTGAGGAGTTTTCTTTCGAAAACTCGAAGTCTTTCCATTTGAGCCGAAGATATGCAGGACCATATGGGAAAGGCGTATGATATTCCAGATCGGATTAGCTGCTTATAGCAGAGAAGCTTCACTTTGGTGTCAACTTTGTTGCTCCACTTCAAGATGTTGGGCAGTTGCTTAGACCGACCGAGGCCCCTTTGAAGAATGTGGGTCACATGTTTGATGAAATTCATTTTTGGGGTATAGATGACCCCAAGATATTTCATCCTGTCCTGTGGTCTAACCGTAGTACCTCCTATTTGTATTCGGATATTCTGTGAATATCGAGAAGTAGGTTGGGCGTGTTTACTACTCAGAATTATAGGTACTGCTTTAGATGGATTGAGTCGAATTTTCCATCGACTGTAATATTGATACAGTTCGTCCAAATGACGGTTGAGTCGGTTTGTTGCGAGTTTTGGGCTTTTAGATGACGTGTACACTAGGACGTCATCCGCATAGCATATCTGGTTTACTCTCCCGTCCACAGGGCGAGGAATATCTGAGGTGTAGATATTAAATAAGATGAGGCCTAGAATGGCGCCCTGTGGTACGCCTGCGGCGGCGTTGAAAGTTTGGGAAATCTTTCCATTCACTCGAGCTTGGAAGGTTCTGTTTAAAACGAACTGGTAGATGACACTACACAGCGTTTTACTGAGGCCAGTATTCAGTAATTTAAAAACTAGTCCTTCGATCCAGGTTGTGTCAAAAGCCTTTTCAATGTCCAGGCTCACCGTAATGGTGGGTTCCTTATTAAAGAGGCGCACGCAAACGTGGTTTTGAAATATGTTGTGAGCCATAGTGGTACTGTGCGCTCTTCTAAATCCAAATTGGAAGTCAGGTATTAGGTTCCTGACACTGATAAATTTATTTAGCTTCTCGTATATGAACTGTTCATATATTTTGCTGATGCAGGTGAGGAGCGAAATAGGACGAAAGCTTGAGGGGTGATAATTTGGTTTCCCAACTTTTGCTATTGGGCAGACAACAGCATGCTTCCAAGCTTGGGGAAAGTACCCCATGTTGTAGGCATGGTTGAGCAGAATGGAGAGCTTTATAAAGAATAAAGCAGAAAGCCTTCGCAACGAGTGGTGGGACATGTTGTCGATACCGGGTAACTTCTTGGGGTTTCGAGATTAAACTCGATTCTGTAGGGTATTTGGTGTGATGAAGCCGTGACTATTATCGCGTGTGTCGTCGAAGTATGCTCTGTTAGTTGAGTTCAAAACAACCATTGGCTCGTTAAAATTGTCTAATTTATTGTGAACCTCTGAACTAATTATTGCATTAGTTTCCGAGTCGCCATCCTCGAGATTGAGCTTGTGATTATTTTCAAAGGTCTCTCCGATGATGTTTGCTTTATTGGCATCATTATTGACAACAAGACCGTTGTGCATGATTGGTCCAGTGATACGAGAGGTGCCACATATCTTTTAAACATTTTTATAAATGTTCTGGTCCATTTGAATACCCTTCAGTTTGTCTTCCAATTGTCGGGTGCGATTGTTTTGGATTCTTTGTTTTATCAGTGTGCCAATATTGTGAATGATGGATCACAATAATGGCTCTCTTTGCGTAAAGCAGTGACGATATCTCATTCTGCAAAGTTTTTTATGCTCCCGGATGAGACGAAAAGTGAGGTCGTCAAGGGGAATCTGATAAGTCTTTTCAAGTTTGTACTTCGGGACATGAGTCACAGAAGTTTCAACTAGAATCTCGTGAAGTCGAGTTGCAGCGTTATTTATCTTAACTGTCGTTAGGTTCCTGTCAGTGGGAAGAGAGAGTTGGTGGAGTTTTTCGTTCAATGTGACATTGAAGTTGTCCCAAATTGTGAGCCCATAATCGGGTATGTATCTACCATTGGTACAGTTTTGGGCCATTTGGGCAAGAGACGGAGTTATTCCAGTGGGGATGCCTGGAGTTGAAATCGCCGCCTATGATGAAGGGTGTATGCCCCGAGGACGTTATTAATTTGCCGATATCTTCGGGATTAATGGGGCCATTATTGGTTTTACGCGAGTGGTATACGGAGTATATGTTCACTCTACCATTATTAGCTAGTTGCAGTTCAACCCCGGAGACCTCTTTGTACTCGAAATGTGGGAGGTCAATAGCTTCATGGCGAAGTTCGCTATTAACTAGAATACAGGTGCCACCTCCGTTGATGGTGGGGCCGCCAGTGAGGGTTCGATCTCTCCGAATCATTGAAAAGTTTGGGAAAGTGGGACGGTGACATGGATGCAACCTAGTTTCGGTTACAAGAACCACGTCCGCCCGGTTATCCTTTATGAAATCAGAGACTATCATACGCTTTGATAGCGAAACGAAGGAAGTTGACATTTATAAGGATAACTTTAATTTTGGGATCCATTTTGAAGCGTATGTCTTACATATGCCGTGAAAAGGGAAGCATCCCTCTCAGCCTCAGTTGTTAGTTTTTCATATCGGGGTCGAATATCCTCAATCACGCGAGAGAGACTAAGTAGTTTCTCCAGCATTGAGGGTTGCCCCTTTGGAGGCTTTTGTGCCGTCGCTTGGATTTGTGGCATTGTGTTGGCCTGTATAGCGGATCGCTTAGGAACTTGAATATGTTTTTGGGGGAGAGGTGGTGAGGTTTTCATATTCTTTGTTTGGTTCCATTTAACCTTATCAGCGAATGTAAATCCATTTTGGATGAAATTTTGTGTGGCCTGTTTTCCGAAGTTTGACTTGGCTACTTGTTTAGCTCGAGTCTCCTTGGTTCTGTGGAATATCTCTTTATATTTGGGGCAGTTCCTGTAGCTGGCCGAATGTCCTTTCTTACCGTAGTTGCAGCAAGTTGGCAACGTAATTTCATCCTGCACATTTGTTGTGGGATCGTATTTTTCTGGCGGGAGTTCGCACTTGCCAATGTCGTGGGATTTTCCACAACGGACGCAACGGCGATCCATGTTGCAGTTCCGGGAGACATGCCCGAAACGTTGGCAACGTCGGCATTGAGGTATTTCATTGTTATGAAATACCTTGAAGACAACTTGTTGATGGAGAGTTGGAAGCGACTTTGTCCGCATTATGGAGTCTATGTCGGTTCCTGGGCAAGGTGAAGCTGTCATATGTTTACTTTGCTATATTTTTGCGGTCTGATGTTCACAAACCGTTGTGGGGGAGAGAATTTTCTAACGTCGGTGAAGTTGACGTGGGGTAATGTTGCTTCAAGGGCAGTTACGATGTCGTCCTTTTCCCAGCAGGCAGCGACTCGTTTTAAGAGGATGGTCCGGGGTGAATGTGTAATAATTCAATTTCTTGGCCGTCAGGGTATCGTTAACCTTAGAGAACGTTTGTCGATCGTAGGTTACGATTTTATTGAGACTTGGACTCAAGGTCTTTGCCTTAAAGTTGGATATTCCTTGTCGGTTCATATCACCGACGAACTCGTTTAGGTTAAGGTCTCGTACAAAGACCCCAGGTTGCTGCTTCTTTTTTAAAACAGGTACGTCTGCCCCGACCGCTGTTTGTTTGGCCTTTTGAGTTGGAGCTGTCTTTAGTTTTGGGGTTGTGGAGGATGGTACCTTCTGTGTGCACGATTTTTCCAACGGACTAACTTTTTGTGCAGCGGGGTGTACCGAGAGGTTCGCCACGATTTCATTAGCCGAAGCTCGGGAATATTACTGGTGTACAGTCGGTGGCAACACGTTTACTGGAGGAACTCCCCCCGCAGTTCAGCGTGGGTCGAGGTGTTTTTTTTTTTTTTTTTTTTTTTTTTTAATGACTGCTGGTGATGAGTGATGACAATTCCGAGAAGTCCTCTTTTACTTGGTTACCCTTTATGTGTTTGTTGTTTCTTTGTAACCACAACTGGCATAGTAATTAATTAAGCACGTATTAATTAATAACACATGGCACAGCAACACGAGATTTAATGTTCCCGAATACATTCACTCCAATTTATAATTAACACGTCTGTGTTCGGTAAAATTCGAACTCTGACTCCACTGATGGATCCTGGTGTTCGGTTGATGTGCTCCCCTTATATAGGCCCGCCGTTGTACTCACGTTCGCCCTATGCTGTTCTTCTCTTTCGCTCGTTTCTCTTGAGTGGTTTTTCGCAATCGCCGTGCAGCTGATGATTGTTTCCCAGGGACCTGACTTTCTGAAAAAAAAAACCCAAATTTCGCCTGTGAAAAAGTATAAACCCAAGACATTTATATTTTAATTTTTTGTATAATAATTTGTTTAATATGGGATGTTTTGTCCCTTTTTTCTTATAATGGCTAACAATCTTCGTAGTAGATTGGAAATAAGATTGTTTAAAGTGCTGTCCGGTATATTATTCGATGCTCCAACAATTCTTTCTTTGAGTTGTTCCATTTTTAAATTTCTGGCTTTCCCTGGTCGTAAATCGCCCTTGCCAGGATCATACACAGGTTCTCAATGGAGTTTATGTCTGGACTTAAAACCGGCCACTGTAAAAGTTTTATTCCATGCTCTTAAAACCACGCCGTTGATGTTCGTGCTGTATGTATAGGAGTGTTGTCCTGTTGAAATATGACATCTTCGTTTTCTGTTAGGGTTATTTAAGGGAAGAAGATGCTCTTCCCACACTTCTTAGTACTTTTTGGCCTCCATTCGTCCAGATATAAAAGCAATTTCAGTTTTCAGATTTCCAATGAAAGCTGCCCATACCATAACTCCTCCTCCTCCTATAGGCCTGCGTGACATGATTTCTCTTTGTTTCCTGAGATCATAGTATTTGAAGCCATTGGCGACGAACAGATTACATTTTTTCTCATCACTGAAGATCACATGAGACCATATTTCACTGTGTTGGATGTCTGTTGCAGCGAATTCAATGCATGCTTCCTTATGCCGCTGTTTGAGTGGTGGTTTGCACAAGCACTTTCGATACTTGAAGTCTATTGCCCATTTTCCAATGAGGCTAGATGTTACATATCACATTCGTCGCATGTCAGCAAAACACGAAAACCAAACACGTGTGCACCACTCGTCACTACAACGCAACGATATGCTAAGTACCCTTCCCCGAAAGGTTCACACTTAAAATTATATGTTAGTCCTACGCAGGTAGTTATTTTGTGCGTCGACCCCTTTTTGCGCAACTACCCAAGGTACATTCTGCTGTACCCGAAAATGTTAGATGATAAGTAAAATAGAAGTATAAGTTAGTCTTAAATAAGATTCCGTGAGCAAAGGTCCTTGCGTAAATTGTAATAAAACGTAATAAGAATCTTAAGATAGATTCCGAGGCCGCAAGTGCTCCGCGTTAAGAATTCAAACGAAAGTAAAATAAATCAAAATTAAAAATTAGACAAGTGTTGTTTTTTCTTTTGAAACTGCTAGAATCGCAGTCCAAATTAAAACGTCGAACCATTTGCGATGAAGAAGCTCCTTTTTGGAACATTTCACGTAGAACGGGTCGTTTTACCGTCCGTGAAAATGTTGTTGGTCTCCCAGATCGCTTATTACTTCCGTAATTTTCAATACCGGCTTGTAGAAAATTCTTCACTACATCTTGAGAGCGATTTATTTCATTGGCAGTTTGTCTTTGCGTCATTCCACTATTCATCGACTGTTCTTTGTTTTTCAATGTCCATTAATTGTTTCCCACCTGGCATGTTTTGAACCCTAAAAAATACACTGCGTAAAACAAAAATCTGTTTATTATCACTCCAGAATGTCTGCACTGTTTTTTGTGAACTTTTGTTAGACGAAGCTATGCGTCCTGAGATTTTTGATCTCAAGCTATTTGGATTGTTTTAGAAAGAGAATTACCATTTCTGGCAAAAAAGCAATTAAAACCATTAAAGGGTTTTCCATGAGTTGGTGTCGGTTGAAAATATTTCGTCACAAAACTAGTAATAAAAATGTATTACTCATTCCAAGAAAACTGAAAATTTACTTTTGAGTCTATAATTTTTCACAACACTGTATATCTTTTACATCTTCTTCATTTTTTTTTGTCCGAACACTCAACATCATTACTATGTACTATTTATTGGTCTGTAGAAATCCGAAAGCTCATGACCTCACCGACTCGACTCCGCCATTGTTCCCTGTCCCATGCGCTCTCCTTCCACGTTCGACCATCCGATCCGATCTCCTCGAGGTCGAACCTAACATTGTCCTCCCATCTCCATCGCGGCCGCCCTGTCGGTCTCTTTTCCGTTGGCTACCGACATTCGTTCATGCTTAGTGCGTCACTTTTGTTTTTTAAATTTTTTTCGCGGATTTTTAATTTTAATTTGATGATTGTGTGATGACACACGTGGTCGAACCATTAAATATATGTATATTAAACACTCGCGTACTCACTAATGCACTCACACCTTTTTTGTTTTGTTATTGAACGTGCATACCACGTTCACACTCCAGTGTTTTTCCTCTGCGAGGAAGTTACACTCACACGTGTTACGTCAAAGAATCCTTGACGACACAAAAACCCATCAACCAAAATGTGTAACCTAATTACACATTTTGTCTAGACAGAAATATTATTAAGAACAAAACTCAAAAGGTTACTTACTACAAAAATTCAAAGAAACGTAAAATATGGAATAACCAAATTAGAATATAATGTATATCACAACATATGTTACCTAATTGCACATTTCATCCAGATGAACAAACTCAAAGATAATTATCAAGAACTCGTGGAAACACGAAAATGAATATTACACTAATTGCAATATAATATCCATTGTGATAAAGATATTATATTACAACGTAGAGAAACAAACCTAGATATAAGATTTTATGTTAGAGTAAGTTAAGTTTACAAAACGGCACTCTGAAGAGCAGACGTTTGTTAAATTCGAAATTGAATAAAATATAAATTTTATTTAAAAGTGTTTTCCTTCATTTCACTCAAGTGGAGTTTAAGAAAACATAATTCACGCGTGTACGCGAACAATACTTTTAATATCTTTTCGTTGATGAGCGACGATCGATGTAGTTCATTCAACGACTTTTCAGATACTGATCGTTTCTATTTTGCTTGTCTCTAGGAACTCGCCAATTTAAACAAAACGTCAACCATGTCGGAAAAGTACAACACAATTCTGTTACATGTTACGAAGTCCCTTTCGAACGCTCTAAACGAAATGGATTTCAAGGGCATCTCATCCCATGAATCTAATATTATCGAACGTATTTGGTCCATCGGCCCAAGGAAGTGTGGTACCAATATTTTATTGAATCTGACCGACTATGAGCATACCCCGTTTTGGCTAGACGACAGTGGTTCGAGAATCAACAATGATGCCAATTACGATATTCGGAGAGATTTTGATAGCTCATTTGTGAATGGTTTCCAATTGACTACTGCAGCGGGACCGCTATGTGAAGAACCAATGCAAGGTGTATGCTTTGTTGTACTGGAATGGGCAGTGGAAGCCAGTGACGATTTGAATTCCAAATCTTATGGACCATTTTCAGGTACAAATTCAGTTTGAATCATTCTCCAAAACCTCAGTTTTTGTATTTTAGGTCAAGTTATGTCAACGGCGAAAGAGGCTTGCAAACAAGCGTTCAAAATCCAACCACAGCGCTTGGTAACTCCAATGTATAGTTGCAGTATTGTAGTGGACGCCGAAGCTTTAGGTGAGTTTTTGAATAACATGTTAACTACTACTTCAGTTTAAATACCCATTTGTTTTAAATGAAAGATTTAAGGTTATATATTTTTATATAAAATGATAAATCCTCTTTCAGAATATTCCGTTTTAATTTTAGTAGAAGTACTATTTAATTGAGACTTAACGTTTTACATGGTTGGTTGTTATAAGTTAATATTTCTTTTTCACTTAAATCTACTGGCTATAATGTGTGGCTCTTCTGCTGAGTTGTTTTGTATTTTCTTCGTTGTCCTTTCTTGGTTTTGTAAAGTTTTTATTGTTGATCCTTGCTCACGGGATTCCCTAGTTAGGTTGTTTTTGGCGGGTGGCTTGCTTCTTCTTAACACGTCATTCATTCATTTTTATATCATTTTTTATTGTTCCTATTATTATAATTTACTTACTCGCTAGACAGAAATGATTAGACTCTAGCTTATGTTATCTCATTTCTTAACTTACTGGTCCCTTGCGGACTCTCTAAGTGACATGCATACGCTTAAAACGTGAACGTTTGTCTATCGACATTATGATTGTTTTGTTTATATGAATTTTAAACAACTTAATTAGATACAAAGAAAATGAAGAACATAAAAAACGTTGTTATTGTTTTTACATTATATCTAACTTAAATACTAAACTAAGCAATTTTTTTTTCCTTAACTCGGTCCTAAACCTAACATCTAAACTAAATCTTCGAAATGCTAAATCTATGTAAGCTTTCCGTTGTTTGTTGGGCTTTTTTATTATTATTGTTGCGAGCTTAGGGTTCGCTGGATTAATTATTAATAATTATTAATAAATAAGTGCCGTTAAATCGATTTTGAATTAATGTAACACTTTATTAGTCAGTTAACCCTTATGTCAATGACCGGGTACCCGGGTACCCATTTCGTTGCAATTTCACGATTGCTCGGCCTAGTAGACGAATTTCGGTCCCGTGTTTTAGGTCATCTCCATTCAAACGTTTCTGAATGATAATTACGAAATTTCAATGAAAAAAAAAATTTTTTTACTTTCAAATTGACATTTTAAAAAATTGTATTCCGTATTCCACGACCGGGAACCCGGGTAAAAAGCATTGAGAAAGATGAAGAATGATGCAAAATTGAATGTTAAATAGTTAATAATAATTAATTATTGATAATTAACTATTTAAATAACTAATAATTAATGAAAAACAGTAAAAATGCATTTAAATTAACAAACAAATTTATTCAGAAGGAATTCTGTGACATGCATTACATTCAACCAACGTAGTTGCGTGTTCGTCGCAAACCGGCATTTCACATTGCCTTTCATGTTTTTCGCCGCTTTTTCAGAGCCTGCGATAAACAAATGTGGCAACAACCAGTGACCTTTTTTCTTCCTGTACTATCCAGTGGCGGACATGTTGTCTGGGTCGTCGGCACGAGCGGCTGAACCTTGCCGATGATGGACTCGATTGCAAGTTTTATTGAGGAATGCCTCATGATTTGAACATTTTCCGAGCGTTCATGAATACTTGGCAGGGCAAGTTGTTCGCTTAATTGGAGCAAAAACATACGACGGGCGTTCGTCTTTTTCGGCAGCATGGAGTTGTTCTCTTTATAAATGACGAACGCCGCGAGTGCGCGCTTACACCGAGGACATTGAAGAACATTGCCAAGGGCCACCTATCCGTCCGTCGACGTGTCGTGTATCTGCTGGCCGTTTGGTCCATTGTATCAACACCAGCTTTATACCGATTATAGTGCAAAATAATCTCGGGTTTTTTCTGTGCGTGGTCAGCGAGTGCCATGTTCGAGTGCATCGTCGAAAGCAGTATAACTCAACAAAGTCGTCATTTTAAAGATGCTCAGATGCACAAAGGACGCTGACTGAACCACGCTTTCTCTAATGCCGGATTCGAATGGTTTCACCATAAACTCGCAAGTTATAAATAGAAAGTTGACCGTACAAGTTATTCGTCAACCGAATACTCGAGATCCCTCTAGCAGGTATAACTGTATTTGTTACACACTTGCCGATCCTGACCTTGCTCTGCGCCGATTTCAATAGGCCTTTTGTAGCCGTAGATAGTCAAAATTCTTTATATTTATAAAAAATAATTACATAAAATACATAAAATATTCACAATATATTTGTTTCTGATAAACAAATTAAAATCTATTGCAAAAGATTTGTTTTAACATTGTTAAAACAATGTTTCTATATGTGGGTACCCGGGTACCCGGCCATTGACTACTGTCGGTAAAGTTAGTCATTGACATAAGGGTAACACCCGTTACTTTTACCGTACACTTAACGATTTCTTGACTTATCGCGTCTTTTACTGCTTACTTCTTACTTCTTACTTACTTTCCCGATCTGCGTGCGACGTATTTATACCGTTTTTCCTCATTCTGATTTGGTGTTTCGTTTCCGCCCGTTCCATAGCCTCGAATTTTCTATTGCTCATAGTCTCCAATTTTCCAGTACTTTCTAGAATATGCTAATACTTTGTTTCGGACTTTTCTAGAACATTCTAGTACTGATTGTCATCTGCGTCACTTTATTATTATTATTATTATTACTTCCTTTTTTTGCCAGTTTTATATCGATACAGGCTGTTAATTGCCACTCAGCCACTAAAATCTCTGGTGTTGCTTATTTGTGTCTTTTCGGTCTTTCTGTGCTACTGCCCTACTGAACTGCAGGCGCTCTTCATCTGTGTGCGCGACCACTCGATTATAACATATTTGTTTATCTATACCCGACCGACGCACGTGATAGATCAACGGTATAGCGGATTCATTTTGTATGAGGCCGTTCATGTCAAGACTAAGGAATCCTTTTGGTGGAATAAAGCCATTGCGACGCACCGCCTCATAATACATATTGTTTGGATGATATGCACCAAAAATTAAATCGTTCCGCGAGCTCATTGATCTCGCAAGTTGCCCTTGGATCAACTTGATCATAAAGCTATCCACTCTGTTTATATTAGCCCTACTGTACAGCAATTCATTGGGATAGTATTTTTTGTGATCGGATTCAGTAGTCCGATGTAAGTTAAGGCACGTCCTGAAATTGTCTCTAAAATCCGAATCTTTTCCATTAAGCTAGGTCCCACATTAAACCACACTGGACATCCATATATGATCATCGGTCTGATGTGAGCCATGTAGCTTTAACTCTTCTGTCAAGTTGACTACTGTGAAACAGTCTTCTTGTCATAGCATAAGCTTTCCTTGCCCTGGCCAGCGCAGCCCCCACAGGTTTGCTAAAATATAGATACTGATCCAGCCAGATGCCTAAGTATTTGACTACATTTTTGTTTTCCAATGTTTGTTCGTGTGGTCCCAAAATAGCTAGCTTTCGCCAGTTTTTCCTGGTGTCTCTGGTAGCTTCAGCCAGCGGTGTTCTAAAGAGGATGGTTTCACACTTCTGGATATTGATTTTGAGATTCCAGTTGTCACAGTATCGCTGAACATCATTGAAATCCCCTTGTAATAATCCGTTAATGATTTCAATTTATGGTGCTGTTCTATATATTATTAGATCGTCTGCAATAGCCTGATGGAGAGACCTTATCAAGTCGCTAGTGTAAATATTAAAAAGGATCGGAGATAATACCGCTCCCTGTTGCAGGCCGTTTTTTATTTTGTAAGTAATGTTGGAGATCACATTGCCATTTTCAACGACGAATTTCCTTTCATTCAACATGTCGTATAATATATACAGTAGTGGTTTATGAATGCCTAGTCTCATTAGCTTGTAGTATAATTCTTCTAGCCAAACGGTGTCGAAGGCCCTCTCCAAGTCAATCAAACAGGCACTTGTGCACTGTTTCAGATTTTTATTCCACTGGGTGTCTGAAACCAGTTTAGCTGCGGCATGTGTGATTTCATGACCAGCTTTAAAACCAAACTGGTTATTTGGAAATAGGAAGACCTAATGTTGGTCAAACTATCAGGGTAGTGGAGCACGAATTTGAAGTAGTGCAATCCTTTAACTACCTTGGGCCAATAGTAGCAGCCGATAACAATATGAAAGAAGAAATACGCGAACGGCTGATCAAATCCAACGAAGCCTACTATGATCTATCAAGGCTCTTTAAATCCCGAAATTTATCCAGAACATCCAAGCTACTACTGTACAAGGCCATGGTCTTACCAGTACTCATGTATGGATCCGAGACCTGGGTGCTCAATAAAAGGCACTCTGAACTCTTAGCCGCGTTCGAGAGAAAGATCTTAAGGAGAATTGTTGTTGTTGAGGGAGGACGATTCCGGAGACGCTACAACCATGAGTTGTACGCCATCTACCTTGAAGCTAATGTTGTAAGAAAAATCAAGCTCGGTAGACTCTGGTGGGCGGGACACCTAGCTCGAATGAGCGAAGAGGAGCTTGCCCGGAAAGTCCTTTCTGGCAGGATGTATGGAAGGAGACAGCGCGGCAGACCTTGGCGTAGACCAGGATGCCCAGAGCCTGGGAGTGCCAAACTGGATGACATCGGCTCGAGATCGAGAGCGGTGGAGAGATTTGTTAAATAAGGCCAAGACCGGATCCCAGTTGTAGTGCCGATGATGATGATGATGGTTATTTGGAATAATGTTATTGTCCTCAATCCATTTAAGTACAGCCTTGTTTGGAACCTTCTCGAATACTTTTGTGGGGTTCGAAGTAGTATGTGCCAAACACGGGCACGCGGTTCACTTCTATCCCCATCATATTACACGAACAAATTTCGTCTATACAAATTTTTTGTGTTGACATTTATTTATTTAAATCCATTAACAATTTACAAACGCTTTTCGTCTATACAAAGTTTCTGTGTTAACATTTATTTATTTAGCACTCCACGGGAAATAATATCTGACTCGAGCGTGTGCAGTTGCATGCACACGCTGCGGTGGTTGAACAATCACCTGGTGCGGCGTGACCAACCGAGTTGAATATTGAATAGCGACTGCTGGATTTAGGGATGTTTGGATAATTTTGCTTTTGCACAACGATCAGATAATGGTAATCGCGCTCTCTTGTGCATCCTTCAATTCTCTACGCTCAGCGAGGTGGATAAATACTTGCGTATCCGTTCGACGTCGATGGGCATAGAAATGATGAAGAAATCAAAAGGGAAAGCACAATAACCCAGGGTTGATCTGGCTTTGGTGTGCGTGTATCAATGCAAGCCTGAGGATGGCCCACTGACCCAATGCGGGGACTGTGGTGATCCCAGAGTGCATTGAACTATGAAAAGACAAAATCGTGAAGGAGAGGAAAATGTATTTTGTGCTATTCGCCTGTAAGAAAAGATGATTGATCCCCAGCGAATGGAATGTCGGGGAAAGTCGAAGTGACGCTACTTTGGCTAGGGTAATATTATCGTGGGAAATATGCTGAGGGATTCGATAATTACCCAAGCCCTTGGATAATGGTGCCGCCGCGTCGTTTGATACGACTTGTTGTTGCTAACCAACATGAATTGGAATTTCCGGTGGAAATCTCATGGGTTAGAGGGCCGGAGTTGCCGTATGGCTAAAAAGGTAGCTGAATTCAATTATGCATTACCTGCATAGAATAATGAATTCAGCTATGCGTCTATTTGGGAAATATGATATTTCAGGCGAATAGCTTGTAGGAGGAATTGGGGTTGAGGTGACGCGCTGTTAGCGGTCGAAATTGGGTTGGAATTGTGGGTTGCTTCTCAATGTAATATAGAGAACCCCAACACTTTACTGATACTCAGTAAAAAATTGATCGATTGCAGGTTTTTTGGGTTTGTTCTGTCTTTCCTTTTTTTTTTGTAACGGTTGGATGATGACCGTTTTCCAACGTACTGGATAGTGTGTGTTATTCAGCGCGTTGTTAAACAATACTGCATATATGTCCATTGCGATTGGAGGAAGATATTCGAGTACTATATTGGGTACTCCATCGATACCAACTGATTTTTTGTTTCTTAATGATGCGAAGACGCCATGGATTTCTTTCCTATTGATCAAAAGGCTGTTAGCGCTTTCGGTAGTGATCTCGGCGTTTGCCGTATTTCCATTACTGAATTCGATAAAACCATGGTTTTCTGATCGCCACTGCGAAATGTCATTTCGTAGATGACGATAGTTCAGTAGAACTCTATCCTCCAAGTCATTGTTGCGGCGAATGACTTCATTTGCCTTGTACAGTTCTTGAAAGACGGCCCCTAAAACATTCACTTTTTCCAAGGGATCTTCAAACACAAAAACTTCGTCATTTAGGATGGCGTTGTTTGTGTCTATGCCTATATTTGCCAGCATTCGTTGGTTTTCGTCAGTTCGTGGTATTTGGAGACACTGAATCTCGTTTTCATTACTCCGTCTAAATATTTTATTAATTTGCGGGAACATATTAGGGTCGTTAGATTTTACCGCCCGAACTTTGTTGTTCCAATACAAATTTGCTGATAGCTTATAGTTGGCTTTTATCAGCTGTTGGAGATTTTTTAATCTGGACTTCAGTGATATTATCTCCTGGCCGTGCCTATCAATAAATCGTCTGTACCGTCGTTTTAGTTGAGACAGAAGTCTACTTTTTTTTTCTGTGGAGTGCGTTTATTGTGGCGTTTCGGTACATGTTGATGTTGTCCCTAGGTGTGGCTTTTAGTATTGTTTTGTCCATAGTTTGTTTTATGGTTTCGTCCATTTTTTGTATGTATTTGTCGATATCATCGTTGGATATGTTTCTGTTGGTAGGAGGGTTAATATCTTTGAAGCGAATTTCTCTTGTTAAGGTTCTCGTGAAACGCGTCCATCGCATACCCCCGTAGTTATGGGGTTGCGGTATCATACTTTCACCGAGTTCCACAACTTCGCTTGGTGTTTTTATCACGATTGATAATGCACAATGATCGCTGTCATATTCAATTGTGTGTAGGCAGTTTATATTTTGTCTGTTAGTATGTGTATGTTTAAGTCGTGTGTCAATAAGCATAATATCGAGGAACGATCCCCCTCTGGGGAAAGAAGGATATTCTGTAGCTAGCAGGTCAGCCTTATATTCAATGTGATGTTGGTCTAGCCAACCAGCTAGTTGATTTCCTCTCGTGTTGGATATACTATTTCCCCAATTTGGGTGTTTAGCATTCAAATCGCCATTAACGATGTAATAGTTCCCTTCAGAGTGAAGTTGTAAACATCGGAAAAGAGTCTCTAGCTCCACTATAAATAGATTTTGTTGATGTGCTTCTGGTGCGTAGGCAGATATCACATACATCCCCCTACCTTGTCGGAGGGCTATGCGGATAATGCACGCTTCAACCACCTGAAATCTGCGCATCTCACCACTATATATTACCTTATGTTGAAGTTGTTTTTTAACAAAGATTGCCACCCCCCCTCCTTGTGTGGAGTTGGGTCGGTCTCTTCGTACAATGTTGTAGTTTTTGTGACATAATTTATGCCTCTGATTCAGCTTTGTTTCGCTAACCAGAATCACGTCAGGACTTTCGTCTTGCAACGGTTTAAAGAGAGCGGCTCTTCTCTCGATTCTGATAAGTGAATTTACATTCATGACTAGAGCCTTAATTGTGCTTTCTGTTCTGGGGTTTATATTGATGGCTGGCTAGACAACTGCGAATAGACCCAGTCTAGTCTAGTGTCCTGCTCCTTTATTTGTTTTCGCATTTGTGTCATCTGAGTTTGGATAGCGAGCAGGGTTGTGAGGACATTTGCTAGTGTTATTGCTTCTGTAGGCACAGTATGTTGCGGCGGTACCCGTGTGGTGGGTTGTTGCGTGTTTCTCCTACCGGCTGTTACTTGAGAATACGAGAACTGAGGTGTTACATTTAGTGCTGGTCGGGCTTGAACTATCGGGCGTTCTATTTTTCGTTGCTGTGAAAACTTTTTTTCCTGTAGTTCGCGGAATTTAGGACAGCCTCGACAATTAGCGGGGTGTCCCTCACTCTTACAGACTGCACACTTTAGAAGAGAACTGTCGTCTACCACTTCTTTACGTAACGTGCATTGTTCTGCGCTGTGGTCCTGTCCACATCTTACTGCATTTCGCAGTTTGCTGCTGAGTGCCCGAACCTTTCGCAGCGAAGACACTGGATTATATCTCTGTCTTTTTTTAATTTGTCCCATGTGACAATTTGATGGTTCAGGATAGTGATTTTCCAAAGTCCACCAATTTTGCTGCCGGGGCCCAGCTGCACCAGAAAGAATGGTAATTTTCGATTCTCCCGTCTAGCCCTAGCTGTATTGAAGGGTTTTACCGCGATAAACTCAATACCATTACAGTTAAGCTCTCGTAGCGTTTGTAATAGAACTTCTGGTTCTGTTTCAGGATCGACGCCTTTTAGTAAAACTGTTATATTCTTTATTTCTTTCGGGGTGTAGGTGTAAAATTCCGCGGTGGCCCTTTTTAGCACATTTTTCATTTTTTCGAAGTCCTCAACCGAATTTGTCTGTATGGCAAACCTGTCAGTCTTTTAATTGAAAAATTCTCCCCAATAGAAAGCTTACCAGTTCGTTACATTCCACATCTGTAATGTTGATGGGTGGCATCTTCGCTTTCCTTTTTGCTGCTTGATGCTCTTGTTGTGGTTGTTGTTGTGTAATCTCTTGCGGTGGACATCCTTTTTGTTGGCTAGGCTTCTGTTGTGCACATTGTTGCTGATTTTTCTGCTGCTGTTGTTTCACCATTAGCTGCTCCTTTTCAGCCAATTCCTTTTTTCTGCGACGCTTCTCTGCTAATTGCACCCTTGCTCGGGCTAGCCTTGTTTCAAAATCGCTGATTTCCTCCTCCTCGTCCTCAGTCTCGGTAGTCGCTAAACATGCAAACATGTTATTGGTCACATGGCCGTTGTGCGATGTATCTCGATGCCGCACGAGGATTGTCGTCGGCCGAGATCGTTGCTGCTGTTCCGCCGAACGAGGAATGTCGTTGGGGAATAGCGAACGATGGAGCACGTCGGGGATGAATTGATCAACGTTGCCTGAAACCAAATGTGTTATAAGTTTAAGGAACAGCAATACCTGTTGATGATTTTTCAGCTTGAAGTTCCCGCGCTGAACCGTTGTTTGATGAAATTTAATGATCTTGTCCCTCCGTATGTTGATGATCACGAGGTTGAGTTTTATCGCTTCTCCTTCTCACACTGAATGTATCGATAATTTGTTGGAATTTGTGTTTAAGTAGGAAAATTAAAACTTCATTAACTAAATTTGAAGCAAAGTCGATGCGACTGGCGAATGCCTTTAGACGAATATAGATAAAGTTCGACTGAGTTCTCGATTGAGACAACTTTATTTATTAAACACTAAAAAGCCACATGGTGCGTGCGACTAACAATATAAATGTTGTTATATGTTATGAACATTCATAATATTTAATTGAGCACCAAAAAAAAGCCGTTTTATGTCTTGACAGTTGCAGAAAAAAACCGAACAAACCGTAAACAAGAACGGTAGTATAGTTGAATGTTGATAGACAGTTGTTTGTGCACTGTCATCGTGTTGCCGGTAGGTGTGGTGAATATTTGTCGGGGAAAGTACTAGACGATGTACTAGATTCTCCCCGAGCATATAATTATGAATCCGAAACAGCCGTCATTATATGGAACCGGGGGAAATGTACTGTCCTTTTCCATTTTTTGCCCCTCTTCGAGCAATTCTGTTATTGCCTCGCTTGGCTTGTTGACTTTTGTTGTCCCCCGTGTTAGTGGGGAGCTCGCCGGGCGTTTTATTAACGCGGACTTTGGTTTCAATTTTTTAATATTTTGTTTTTTGTCTGCCATTCTGCATGCTGAGGGTCAGTACACCGAAGTGGTTGAATCCAAGATAGCAGGCCAGTCTTTGTTGTAAACCAGTTATTCGTTTGGCTTCACTTTGTAATTTCACTATATATTTTAGTTCCTTTTGTTTCTTTTTTATTTATATTTATTATTTTTGTTTTGTTTTTTGTTTTTTTTACTTGACACAGTTGGTTAGTATCAAACGGTGTTTGTTTTGACTATCAAAACACGTGACTTCGTTCTCTTTTATTTGATTATGTTTTTATCACTAGAATATATCTATTTTTAAATAGTCTTTATATTTCAACCACTCGCGACTCATAAAAGCAACTTTTTCATTTAACTCGGTCGCCGAATTGAAAACACGTCCGCACCCGTTCACTGTGTATCGTTGTATATGTCTTCTTAACACGTTCGCGGACGTGAATGCTATAGCATTCATTTTCATAGTGATGCAAAATGACATGAATGCTATAGCATTCAAATTTTAAAACCAATGGCTTATTCATTTAATTTTATACAATCTTAAGTGTGTATAATTAATATACATTCCAAAGTAATGACCAACAACCGTGTTTTGAATTCGGTTTTTAAACGCAAGTATATTCCACTGATGGGAATTGTTATGTTATCGCTATGGTGTACGGCTCTGATGTATTTTCTTATTCGATTTTTGTTGGGTATTCTTTACAGCCCTGTGAGTAGGGCGTTAGAATATACTCACAGGTAGGTCGGCTTGTCGTAAGAGGCGACTAAAGGCCGAGTGGTAGCCGGGGTCCCAACGCCCTGTGCGCCCGGTGAAATACTACCCCATCAAGCTTTAGGCTCCGTGAAATGGTCGGGAGAAATCCCTGGACATCTTTCGGAGCTTGGCTGATGGACCGGTTCGAGAAAAGGTTGGTTAGGTGGTAGTCGGTCCCAAGGTGAGATACCACCCCATCACGCTGTACATTCTGCGATATCGCCGAGAGAAAACTTCGACGGTGTTTCGGATGTGTGGCTGATGGCCCGGACTGGCACGGGGATAAGTCATGATGGAGCCTTCTGATATAAAGAATTCCGGAGGTAAACTAGTCACCCATTCGGATCTCCGGGGGGGACTATGTCAGGGGGAACATCATGCAGATATCATGTTAAATAATGGAACTTTAAGAGGTTCGTCATCGCATAACCAGGCTCGCTCTCGAGGCTCGGCCCACGCTCGACTGGTGACGGCATTTTGTTACATCAGGGGCATCGGTTTCACCAATACGAATGTAAACGCCGACCACCAATATTTGCAAACAACGAAACCTGATATCCTTGCCCTAACTGAGACCCAGGTCGATTCGTCAACTGATTCGACATATCTTCGTTGCTCAGGATACGACTTACATTCGAGATTCCGTTTTAAGGGGGGAGTGTGGAGTAGGAAGTAAGTGCACCGGCGTACGGCGCTGATTAGCTTCCTCCTCCATCATAATTACTAAATGTTCCACGAATGTTCCGCCAAGCACTAGGAAAACTGTTCACCCGGAAGAAACGAATGTTGGGGGATTACCTTTCTTTTTGAAAACGTTTTATTGGGCAGCATCACAGGAAACACGCTTTAACAATGAAATGTGTCTAGTTTTGAATCTAATTTACTTTTAAATTTTGAAAATCAAACAGTTAATGAAATTTGTAAATTGTTTATTGTTGGTCGTTTACATTTTTGTATGATTTATTCGTTTTCACGGTAACTATTGAACACTTTCGTATGAACTTAAGGATATTGTTTTATCAAAGAGACTATTGCATACCGATTTCTTTTTGCCGCACTATATGTTTTCGATAATAAACAATTTGGGATCAATAAATTTACGTTATTTCATAGATTCACGGATAAATTTACGTGGAAAAGTAAACTAAAACTTCCTAGAGTTGAAAAATAAAACACACACGACTCACGGGGGTGCGAACTCCGACGCACCCCTCGATGGTAAAAGGGTGGCCCATCGTATTTACGCGTACCGAGCGCAAAGGTAGCGTAGTGGAGACCCGACCGACTTGGTCTGGTGATGGAATGAGACTCAAACGATATCCTCACCAATAAGGATATCGTTTTTTTACCTACCACCAGGGAAACGTAAAGTCTCTCTTGGTGGTATAGGAAACCTGATCTTGTAATACAGGTCATGGTGGTATGTGTGGGATCGTTGAGATCAATGCTATTCACACGTGCAGTGGAACAGCGAAACAGGCAGGCGGCAAGGACAAAAGAAAAGGCGACCAAATGGTTCGCTCTTTAATGAGGGTCATGTTTATACGATGCCTCGTCGCTATTTTCGACGTTAGGAGAAAAAGGTGCTAAAAGCAATATGGATGTTTATGGCATCTCTGGCTGCAATAGAAACCGGGTTCATATTTGCATTAGGAAATGTTGGAGAATTTGGTTTCAGCGTCTATTGCGCTAATTATATGCAGCTGCTTGGGTTGTTTGTTGGTAAGACAAACAAAAAAGGTTGCCAGGCAATGTGTATGTATGGTATATGACGCGGCTGGGAAAATAGACGGCGCGATATTTATGGTCCCTGTCATGACGGTTACATTGATTGCAATCCGAATTATTTTGTTTACAGGAATTTGTCTGGTGCCGAATTGGTTCAGAATACCAAATAGGAAAACAAAGAAATCTTATGAAAAATTGTATGCGAAGGGATGCGTGAAGGTAAGTTTTCTTTATAGGGATTTTAGGGTTATAATAATTGGGTCTGTTTGATGCGTGAAGCATCTAAGATGCTAATGCGAATTGCATTAGCGAAAGCTGGTGCAGACCCGGGCTATGGTTATGGGGGCTTTTTCAGGAAGGCGAGCCGTGGGATCTGGCGGAATCGCCACAGGAGTCTGCGTCTTCGCGCGGTCCGATCTGGCTTGCCAGAGGATGGAGGCGCTGGAACCCAATAATATGGACACCCCATGGTTGAAGGTCGTGCTGAGGAATTCCGTTAAATTTCTTTGTTGTCTTTGCCCCTCCCCGAATGACGATCGACCGGTGACATTTTTCGAACATCTTTCACATACCGTCGACTGGATACAGATCAACCACCCAACTTCTGAAATTGTTGTCCTTGGTGATTTTAATGTGCACAATTCCGGGTGGTTGTTACATTCCAACAGAACCGACGAGGCTGGGAGGCTGGCGGAGATGTTTGCTGTAAGCCACAAGTTGACTCCACTCGTGGAGGAGCCGACGCGAGTGCCGGATGCCGGAGGCGATTGTGCGAACACCCTGGATCTGTTTTTAACATCCGAACCGAATATTTATACCGTAGAGGTTTCTGCGCCACTAGGAAACTCAGATCACTTCTTGGTGTCTGTCGCGCAACCACTTGCATATCAAGCGAATAACCGGCTTAGGCAACTTCGCCATGTATGGAAGTATGGGGCTGCTAACTGGGACGCTATGCGAGATTTCTTTGCATCCTTTCCATGGTCAGCGGGGTGCTTCGGAAACTCCGATGTTAACGCTTGCCCGGAGTCGGTATCAGAGATTATTCTTCTCGGGATGGAGATGTATATTCTACATTCCATCAAACGAAGTTCGTCTGATAAACCTTGGTTTGATAAACAATGCGGGCAGATTACAGCGCCAAAAAACAGAGCTTTTAAGCAATGGCGCTCCAATCCCACCGATGTCAACAGAACGAATTTTGTTAGAATCAGAAACGCGTGCAACCAGGCGATTGATACCGCGAAGAAAGCTCACAACGACAGGGTGATGAATAAGCTCCTTCGGTGCCCAACTGGTTCGCGCTCCTTCTGATCAATGGCAAAAGCTGTAGCAGCAACTTCGCATCCTCCTCCTTCCCTCCGTTGGCGACAGACAGCGGAACGTTAGTCACGAATTCAAAGGATAAAGTTGATGTGTTCGCGAATTTATTTTCCACCAATTCAAACCTCGATCCCGGACTTTTGGAGCCACCTGTGATCGCCCCGGTACGGTCTTCCATGCGGGATGTGAGATTTCGTCCGCGCACTATTCAACGCATTCTACGTGAACTGGATTGGAGGAAGGCAGCCGGCCCGGACGGAATACCAGCAATAGTCCTTAAGAACTGTGCTCCAGAACTATCGCCGGTTCTTGGCATATTCTTCCGTTTATCTTATGCACAGAGGACCTTTCCTGCCTGCTGGAAAATCGCTCGAGTTCAGCCAATCCCAAAGACGGGAAAAAAGTGTCTTCCACAAAATTACCGTCCGATAGCATTACTGTCTATTTTATGTAAGGTAATGGAAAAAGTCATCAATACAGAGTTGGTTAAGTATTTGGAGTGCAACGGACTTCTGAATGACCGTCAATACGGATTCCGCGGCAGGCGGTCCACGGGTGACCTTTTGACACTTATAGCCGATATATCGACATCTGCGATTGAACATGATGATGAATCAAGGGCAGTCGCATTGGATATCTCCAAGGCTTTTGACCGCGTCTGGCACGGGGCATTGCTTAGCAAACTCCGGTCATATAGACTTTCCCAACAGCTTTGCGACTGGACGAAAAGCTTCGTTGAGAATCGATCGATCCGGATTGTTGTGGAAGGCGAGTGTTCGGATCTGTATCCTGTTAATTCGGTGGTGCCCCAGGGTTCTATTTTGGCTCCAACCTTGTTCTTGCTTCACATAAATGATTTGTTAGAGACACCGGATAACAAAATGTGTAGTTTTGCGGATGATAGTACAACTGTTTCCTCCTTTTCGAGTGTTCGGCCGATTGGTGCATCTGCCTCGCATCAGTTGAGATGTAGACGGATTGACTCTCTGAATCAGGATCTAGATAGGGTTCTGCAGTGGGGAACGGCCAAACTCGTCGACTTCAATGCAACGAAGACACAATATACAACATTCACAAAGAAAAGTGGACCATCGGTTCCATAGCTGATGATGATTGGCCGGGCGCTCGAGGCTGGGGCAAGTTTGAAATTGCTCGGCGTCACGGTTGTGGGAATGTATCATGGCATAAACACGTCTCGAGTATCGCCAGGTCAGCCTCAGGAAAACTGAGCTATCTTTTTAGAGCCAAGAAATATTTTACTCCGGCCCAACTTCTTCTCCTACATAAATCCCAAATTACACCCGCACTCGAATATTGCTCTCATGTGTGGAGCTCGGCTCCTAAACATGCGCTCGACCTACTTGAGAGCATACAGAGACGAGCCTGATCTGGGACTCAGCGCTGATGTCGGGACTACAGTCGCTATCACATCGAAGGTGCGTAGCCGACCTCGGTCTGTTTTACAGATATTATCACGAGTACTGTTCTTCGGAGATTCTTGGTATTGTTCCACGCAATTCGGCTTATATGCGCTTCAAAAGACAATCCGACGGATCGCACCCTTTTGTGGTTCATCTCCCGACGGCGCGAACATCCCTGCATCAGAACTCGTTCCGTTACAGAGCGGGGAAGCTGTGGAACTCCCTTCCCACGCGAGAGTTCCCGGAGCGTTACAACCCGCAACTGTTCAAAAAGAACTGCAACAGTTATTTGGTGGCATCTCGGGGCGTCCACTCGGCGCTATAGGTCGCCTCTCCCGAGAGAAGTCTAATAAAAAAAAAATATTTGCTTGTGTATTGTGTGTGTATCTGTTAGAGACGCTACACTCTCACTATTGTAGGTTTGCGGTATAGCTCTTCCAATTCGTGGTTGTGGAGTTTCCTCCACTGTCCTGCCTCCCCGTCATATCTGCCGCTAAAGATACCCCTTAAGACTTTATTCTCGAATACGCGTAATTTGTTTTCTTCCCGTTTTGTGAGAGCCCATGTTTCGCATCCGTATAGAACAATCGGCATGATTATGGTTCTATAAACACGGAGCTTTATATTACGTGATAGCAGTTTGGATTTCAGCAGTTTACTGACTGGATGCCAACTAGCGTTGCGTTGTTAATTTCCATCGCCATTTCGTTACAGGCCGTCAGAATTGTTCCCAGGTATTTAAATTCTTTGACATTTTCGAATATCTTTTCCCTGATGTTTATGTGCGTTCTCTGAGGTCCGCCTGCTCTGGCCATAATCATGTATTTCTAGGCCCACCTCTTCTGCCGCTTGCATGATGATTTCACTGTTTTTACTTACAGTTTCTAGATTATAGCCCAAAACGGCGATGTCATCCGCATATGCGAGCACTGGTGTGACCCCGTTCAGGGATGATCCGGCCATGGTGTCGTCTTGTACCTTTATGATGACGTACTCGAGGACAAGCTTAAAGAGACATGGTGCGAGACCATCCCCCTGTTTTAGTCCATCCCGGATTTCAAATGGTTCTGAGAGGTGGTTTTCTATGCTAACTCGCCCTTTGTTTTCGTTCATTCAGATTTGAATGAGGGCGGTATATTTTTTCGGGATTCCCAGCTCAACTACAATATGGTAGTCTTTGCCTTGCGACTGAGTCGTTGGCTTTTTTGAAGTCAACGAACAGTTGGTGAACCGTCTCTCCGTATTCCCACTTTTTTTTCAGCAGTTGCCTTATTGTGAACATTTGGTCGCTCGTTGACCGGTTCCTACGGAATCCGCATTGGTACTCTCCCAATATGTCTTCTGCGGTGATTCTCGCCAGTATGACATTTGTTAGTATTTTGTATGTGGTTGGGAGCAATGATATTCCTCTGTAATTTTCGCAGTATTCAGAGGAGTCTAACAGCATAAATATTTCAAATGGGATAGATGGCACAACAACCTTGTGGAATGAAGATACTGCAGAAATACAAGGCTTACATTTTGATTGGTCTTCAATGGGTGTAGCTAATGATGTGAAAAACACAACCTTGAGTAGAAAGAATTCTATCAGATGATTTAGTTTGAAGTCTCGTTAAATAGAGAAACACATTAACATTTTTTATGTTTTTAAATTTGTTTATTTAATTAGTCTAATAAATGCGCCTTAATTTAATTATAGAAAATAAATAAAAATACTTTTATTCTTAAATTTATTTGCGCGTCATATGCTTCGATACCTTGCAGTTCACATCTTTGGGTGTAAACTAAGTTAGGAATGGTCGTCGCTGGTGTCACGTCAATAGCCGAATACATATGTATTGTATATAAAGTTATATTTAAATTAGCAATTAGCGATAAACAATTAGTTAGTATTTATAAACCTGTTCTTATAAAACCACTACTCTGTTGTGAGTCTGTTGCATGAAGCTTTCGTAACCCTAAATGATAATTAGTTGATACAGAACTTAACATCAAGTTCCTATTCGTCGGGATTATAATCTCTAAAAGGATAGACATGTATGTGTAATTGCTGTGGTGGGGTGTCAGGTTAAATAAGATTTTCCGTTGCCAGAAAGCCAATACTCATGGATAAAGTTCCTTGAAGATACTCGTACTCACAGTCTAATCCCAGACAATAGTTTTATGGAATGCTATGGCCTTGTGCCAAGGAAATTCTGGAATATCACTGTAATTATCCCATTTAATAGACCGTTTTTCTCGCTGACTACTGGATTCAGATGAAGCAGCGCTTTCGTCCACCTCATCTGGTGTCCCGCTGACTTCTTCTGATCTGGTAGCACTAGAAATAGGACTGCTACTGCTGCTGCTAATACTACTGCTGCTTACGTCACCAGTAGAACTGGAGCTAGTGATAGTTGTATCGTCTTCTGACGCAGGGATTTCCTTCTCATTGTTTCGACCGTAGACGCTTCCGCTGTAGCTTATAGATTCGGGAAAGTCGTTGTGGCTGTGGTGTCCGTGGGACCCGTATTGGGACGAACTGCTGTCTGGGCGATTCAAATATTGGTAGTTCGCTTGGAATTGGTTTTGGTAATTATCTGAGAGATGATGGCTATGATGCAATTGAGACTGATATGATGATGATGAGTAGGAAGGTCGATTAGAGTCCTTCACGGAGCCATATTTAGTTTGAGATCCAGGTATGTAATATGGCTTCTGAAGCTGGTAACGTTTTGGTGGTTGAGCTGATGGTCTGCGAACTGAGAAGCCAGGCTTAACACACATCATACCGAAAACACGAATACCGGGAACACTGGCGTATGTTGGTTGATCATGTGCCATTGGGCCTTCTAAAATTTCAAAAGACAATTGTTCAATTCATGTAACACCAACAGGAAATTGAACAGAACTTACCCATTTTAAAGTGATCAGGACATCTGCAGATCACTAAATAATGAGATTTTCCTGTGCGAGTATTTTGCAAGGCGAGTAATGACCAATCCTTAGGTGTGCGACATTCGCGCATCTCTGTGGTTGCCTCGCAGGTTTTCGCCAGTGTGATTGCCTAGAAAAATATACAAGATTTCTTATAGACTGCAAGCTACGATCATTCAAATAATACAAGAAATTTGTTCATCGCTATTTGAATCCATTGATAGGTATTCCCCACAAGGATGAAGTACATATTTTTGTCGTACAAATGAAGCAACTAACATGAAACTCTTATATGAGTATTTCAAAAGATTGGAAACGAAGAACCCCTTTTAGGATAAGTCTCTCGATTGAAAGCAGATTCGAAACTCTGCCAGGAAACCTCTAATGCTAATACGAATCTTTAGTCTCACTGTGAAGGATCACCTAAAATTATTTAATTTACTCCGGAAATAAAGGAAGTAAAAACCCATTGATGGGGAACAGATAAGACAGATTTTTTTAGGAAACAAAGTTACACCATTCTACGTGATCTCATTTCTGATCGCAGAATAAGAACACTTGATCATAATTAAGTCACTGAGTGCAATTGGAACGTACGCAGATGCGTTTGCAACCTGCAGGCCGCTTGTCGTTTCATCATCTAAACAAGTCGCTGGTATAAGACGACCTTTGGTAATTTTATATTTTCTAACCCCATTTATACTGGTGATAAAAGGAGGGAAAATATTACGGTGCGCGGTTCTTTTTTTTCGTTTATGACTTCTACCTTAGAGCGTATACTTCTTTTGTGTTGAAGCTGCACCTTTGTGCAGCCGCTAAATTAGTTAAAGGTTAATTGCGGTGTTCTATCTCGAAGCTATGGATTCGCTATCCATGCTCCATCTACCTTTTGTTTATAGTAACGATATGCCAGTGGGCTAATGCAGTTTCAATGTTGCAGGTCTTAGGGAGAGACATCGCGGGCTTGAAGGAATGGTATCAATACCACTTTATGATATCCTTTCATCGAATGCAGTCTTTTGCCATCAGCGGTTCAACTATCAATGCGATTTTAGGGTTTTTGTGGAGATGTTTTTTGTTTCAGTATTCATTTTGTCGATGCTACGAACTAGATGCTGCATTATGAAGATAGCAGAAGTGTAGCTAACGAATACGGGCAAACGCAAGGAAGATACTCGGGGTTTCTTATTTGATCACGATATCAGAACTGCTCAGCATGACAAGAGCGTGTTGGTAAAATATTTTTCTTTTCCTCCTGTTTCTTCTGTGACTAACACGACTCACGACGTGGATAAATTAGAGAAAAAGCTGAAGATAGTCCCAAAGCGACAACAAAACACTTCTCTGGGATACAGAGGGCCAGAGGTACTCAGTCACTCGGTCGCATGTTGGCATGGAAATTGAAAGAAGAGTCACTGCCAGGTACTTGGTACAGTTGGCGAATCCCTCGGTCGAGGTGACCAAGTTGGAGAGTCAGGCGAATGGACTCCTTCTTTTGAAGGAAAAAAAAAAAACAGTACAGAGTGGAATGCTAACGGCAAACCACTGGTTGCTATTTAGCGGTTATGATGAATGGCATCTAGGTTAATGATATGACGATTAATGCGATGATCAAGAAGAGGATTTTATTTCATAGTTGATTGCGGATTCGGATTAGTTTGAGTTGCGTGTCCACGATTGCACTTTTGGCCCATGCGAGGGATAATCTGATGGTTCTTGCGTGATGTTAAGAAAAACAAAAGGGCTTGCAGAAGTCAACGGTGTTTTGGTTGCACTAGTGTATCTTCAAAAAGTTATTGTAAACTGATGCTGACGTGTGGGTAAACTAATTTATTGACTGCTGAGTGTAGTGGTTAGTGAGGTGAACCTTATAGTAAAAACAGAGTTAAAGTACTGCCTTGTTGATCCAGAAGTTCGTGACTTTTTGTAATTTGTGCGTGTTGTAAAGTACGACTGGAATTAAGTACCCAATACCAATGGAATGCCATCAAATTTAAATTAAGCTGCATTTGGGTTGTATGTTGTAGCAACTGAAAGTAGGCTATTGTGTGAATTGTTATGCCCACAAATGCGATATTGCTATAACTTCCAAGGACTATTCGAACCTGTTAAACTGTAAACCAAATGAGATTTTCCATCTTTTTATAACCACTGGCGAATAATGGATTAGTGATAACACACCAGAGGTTGTGCAGATGTTCACGTGTATTCCCAATTTCGAGGGTGAATTAAATATAAACGGCAATTTCTTTTTATACATTTATTTAATAATGTTAAACACTAAGTATACTATCAACATAGTCTCCTGCGTGATCTACACACTTTTGCCACCGATTTGGAAGCTATAATATCCCTTGTTCGTAGAAAGATTAAGGGCGAGTTGTTAGCGGATTGGGCACGTGTACCTCGACATTTTCATTTCTTTCGAATTCCTTCAAAGGTGCGAACAAAAATAGTCACAGGGCGACAAATCTGGGCTGTAAGGAGGTTGTTCGAGGATTTCCCAGCCCATTTCTTGCGATGTATCCGTTGTCAAGTACGCGGTGTGAGGCCTGGCGTTGCCTTGAAGAAGGATGACATCTCGAAAGGGCTTACCTCGTCTTTTGTTTCGATATGCGGCTTTTGCCGACTGTAACAACTGACCGTAGTAAGATTCTTTGTTTACACCAACGCGCGCACAAAAGGGGATTTTGAAGTACCCTTAAATGCCAGAGCACAGTGCGAACGGACGGAGAGGAAGTGGATAAGGAAAGCAGGTGTCGATGTATATTGGTCTTGAATATCTGGACATTACAACGGCCAGGAAACACATGATCGGGCAGAAGATTCCACATTCGTGTGGTTCGGCTAAAGAATGACTCTCTATGTTTATTTGTGCGTCTGAAGTCCACTTTCAACGTGAACTGATACGCATTCACAGATTGACGGGTATCGCGGGAAAATATCTGAAGAGGCGGAACACATTCAGCAAGTTCAGTTGAGCAACAACCGTGGTCATACCTATAGAAAAGAGATAGGCATGATACGTTGCGCCTGTGTTCTATCGACGGAATTGATCGATTTACGGCTGAGTCCCCAATAAGTTTCACTGCTTGCTTTTGCATTCTGTCGAGCACGCGTAGTGCAGTTTTCGATCCGCATGACCAAATATGGGAGTTGAACTCCATTTTTGACGAATGTACGCCTTGTAAATAGTGGCCAAGTTGGATGGAGTAGTATCTTTTGCATCTCTTAAGGAACCCCATGCATTTGGCTGCACTTTTCGCAGCTTCAAATATGTGCTCATTCCAGTTAAGAATCGAATTAATTCGAGTGTCGAGGATTGATAGTTCCTTGGCTTCGTCGATTCAAGTGCCGTTCATCGACAGTGTATTTACTTTGGGGTTCGCCTTTGACGACAAGAGGCAGCACTGAGTTTTTTGGCCACTGAATTCTACTCGGTTAGATAATCCCCACTGATATATCTTGTTGAGGTCTGAATTCAATATATCAAGCATAAGTTGTTGATTGGTAGTGACGTTCGAAGAGTTTGGACGGGAGTGTTCGTATGAGTATGAGAAACTCTAGCTCTAGTCATCAGCAAACGAGTGAATTGGGTTCTGAGTAATTGACAAGAGATCATTTATAAAGATCGGGAAGAGAGTGGGCGAGAGTACCGAACCCTGGGGCACACCTGCATTAATTTGATGGAAGACAGATTTGACACCGTCAAGAACCACCTGAATTGAATGGATAGAAAGATAGTTTCTTATCCATTGGATCGGGAAATTGTCCACTCCATATGAATGTAATTTTGAAATATCCAATGCGACTACCTTGCTTTCACCGAGGTAGTGGATGGAATGGCTCCACTTTTCGGTAAGGTAAGCCATCAAGTCTCCTGTGGACCTGTTGCTACGAAAGCCATTTTGGCGGTCATTGAGGAGGTCATTTGATTCCAGATATTTCGAAAGTTGACGGTTAATCAGTGATTCCATTACCTTCGAGGGAATAGTAGTTAGTGCTATGGGTCGATAAGAAGAAAGGGATGATTTGTCTCCCTTTTTGGGAATTGGCTGAATGTTCGCTGACTTCCATCTATTTGGGACACGGCCAGTGGAATATAACATCATCTTCATCGGCACTACAACCGCTATCCGGTCTTGGCCTTATTTAACAAGTGTCTTTCCGGGCAAGGGTATTAGCCTTGCGCCGGAGTAGAATATAACGGCCAGTAAAATAAGACAAATGGAAGAGTTTCCGCAATGGTTTAGCGAGTGAAGAGGAACATCTCGTCAAGAGGATTTGGGGGAATGCCATACGGACCAGCGGATTTGTTTGCATTTAGCTCTTTGAGTGCACGGGCAGCAGTTCGCGTTCGGAAGCGAATCTGGCTCATGGTGTGCTGCTTATGCTCAAGTTGAGCCGGAACTGATATGGTATCAAGCAGCGTTGAGTTGGCCGCAAAATGTGCAGCAAGTAGATTCGCCTTCTCTATTGCAGTGGTGACTGGTCTGCCATCGACTATAAGGGATGAAATAGATGAAGAGACAAAGTTTTGAATGTTTTTCACGAATACCCAGAAGTTTTTACTACCTGTGGGAGAGTGTAGTGGTTTTTGTCTCACTCTCTGGTCATGCAAGACCTTGGCGCGTTTAATATACGCATTGCAGTCATTTCTATCTCTCTTAAACCTTTTTCGGTTTTTCTCAGTATTGTTTGATTTATACAACCGGAAGCTCAACTCTTTAGCCTTAATGGCTTCTCTGCATCCGGAATCGAACTACATATTTCTCTTGGGTTTGATACTCTTTACCCTGTGTGGAATAAAGGTTCGCATGCCAAGTAGAATCGTGTCTGTCAATGTGTCCGCTATAGAGTCAACATTCGTTATTGAGGAAAAATAACGACCAATTTAACTTCCTAAAACGGTCGTTCAGACCTTCTCAGTTGGCTTTCACGTAGAACCATACTGTTCCTTTGGGAGCTTTCTCATTAACCTTACTGTTGGTTAGAGCAAATTTAGCTGACACGACACAGTGGTCTGAAGTGCCCAAGGGCATAGAAACTTCAATTGTGTATTTGTTCGGGTGGGAGGTGAGAAACAGGTCCAGTGTGTTGGCGAAATGACTATATATGTCTGGTACCTGTGTTGCCTCATTGACAAGTTGAGTTAAACTATTTGAATCAGCAAAGAGCTGGACACATTGACCTTCAGGTGGTGTGTGTCCGGAGTGGCGAAGCCACTGAGAGTTAGCTCATTAAAATCAACCGCAATAACGATTTAAGTGTGCGGATATATGGTCAAGATCCTATCGATAGAATCAGACAGATCGTCGAGGGATGCGGAAAGCGTGCATACTGTTCGTTGTTCGTGAAGAAAATCAATCATTAAAACTCTTTTTGAGTTGAAAAAAATCGTTGCAATAACTTTTCCGGCTGAGAGACGAGTTTGGGTCTTCATTGGGCTTTCATCTTTCCTTCGACACTCCTTACTTGCTATTTTAGCCTCGAGAGTATAATGATGTACCCAGGTCTCATCACATTGACTTTACCATTAAAAAATCGTCCCCTTCATGTTGAAATCGATCCAGAAGTCTTCCACTGATCTCCGACCTGATGTGTTTTTGATTTACGGCCAATGACCTCGGAACCCATCGAGCAGTAATTGTTTTGAAGCAGAGATCATCAGTGATAATGGATTGAATACTTTTATAGCTGACACTCACCTCTGATGAGACTTCTTCAACAATTAAGTGGCGATCACTTTCAATAAGATCTCGAACGGCATGGATGTTGTTATCTGTACGACTTGTCCTGGGGCGTCGGTCATGACTTTCGTTTTCGATACGTTCTCGCCCACTTATAAATTCCATGTATACACAAGATTCCGAGGCAGTATTTAATCACCAAACTGTGCCTTCAATCGAGAGCAAATTTCTGGGGGTTTAACACCTTCATTTGTTAAAGATTTTATAATAACCCGTTGTTGCAGTTCCGCAACATGTATCACATGATACCATTCCGGAAAAAACATACCACACGGAGCGCCACCTATTGTTGAATAGACAAAAGCAAAATGGTCTATTCATGTGACGTTTTCCACGGTACTGTTTTCACGCGGTGCTGGTTTTACTGTTTTCGTACACAGTTTTTTTTTGATGTAAAAGCTAGATTTTGATTTGTATACGGTGCTTTCAGCACCTGTTGTTTATATAACATCTAGATCAGACAGTTTTGTGCTACACTGTTTTTTACGTTTGATATAACTCTAGTCGTTTTTTACTTGTTAACGTGCATTACATTGTTCCATAAATAAAATTTAAATCGGAAATAAAAGTAAACTAATGTATATTCAAAATGTGTTTAATTACTGCCCGTCGCGGCAGTCATTCGCTGGGCAACAACGCCAATATTTTGCTGTTCTGCTCGAGACGCAGAAATAACCCCCTTTTTGCTGTTTCCCAGTTGGCGAACCATCGGCGACAACGGAGTTGCGGTTCCCAGCTGGCGAAACATTATGGTCCTTCGAGCCGGATGTATAACATCCGAGCAAGAAGTCGGCCCAAGAATCCAAGCGCCAACAACTGGATTACGTCCATCGGATCACGTCCGACACACATCAACGAACGGACATCCGCAACGAGGGAACTATCTCCAGTAACCAAGGTAGGTGGCAATTAATATAATATATAATTTGATATGTCATTTAATTTAAGAGATCCAAGAGATCTTAAATAAAAGTGTCGTGTGGTGTGTGCATAAAGGTGTTTAACTTTCGGCAATTACAAACGGCAATTACATCGAAGAATTTAACTATCCTCGACATTCTACCGCCGGGTAGCAATGGTCAGTCCTTTTAATTAACATTAATAATATTGGAGTGATATTTGTTCGAGACTGTTCTGGTTTCTAAGTGAACTGAGTGAGGAAATTGATTTGGAATCAATAACGGCAATTACGACCAAGGCCACAAAGTTAGATCTATTCGAAATGTTCCACAATCCCTTGAAACAGCCGAACAGATTAAGAATAAAGGCAACCGCGCGATGAAGGAACGCAAGTATCAAGAAGCAGTAGTCCAAGACAACCGGGCCATCAGTTTCGATCCGGAAAACCCAATATTCTACTGTAATTGAGCTGCAGTTTATATCCGTGTAACAGAAAATGATCGTCCGATTAAAGACTGCAACTCTGCATTATTCTACAATCCAAATTAAAGCAAGGCATATGGCCGAAAGCTATTCAATTAGAACCTGATAACAACAATGGGAACCGGATGCAAGTATTATATCACCAAGCGCTGATGATAATCAAAGGGACGGAGCACTTCATATAATTGGAACTCTGGCAAATATGCTTCTGAAAAACGAAGATGTCGTGGTCAAGTAGAATATGCTTACCACATATCTATTTCCAGAGTTTCACATCGACGAGCCCGTACTGGTTGGGTGGTTCATTAATCTTGTGAAGAATAACCTAACTTCAGCTTTATTTAATTAATTTGTCCTTTGTAACCAGCGGAAAATAAAATACAATAATATACATTTCCTGTTTTGTCCCATACCACAACTCCAATATAAATAAAATAACATGTTTTGCGTTTCTTACGAGTGGAACGCATATGGATTTACGATCCAAATTAGAACTACGTTCAAGGGTCATCGATGACATAGAAGGATTCACGATCCAAAAGAGGACTATGTCCGAGTAGTCATCGATGACATAGATGGGTTTACGATCCATCAAACATTACTCCAACTTTAACAAAGGTCGACCAATAACCTAAGTAAAAAACTGATCTCAATGTTAGTAACTGAAAAGCTGGTAATTCTACCAAATTACTATTATTTAGCAATTTAAATAATAATCAACTTTAACAAAGCCAAATTACAGTCCACTTTCTTAAAAATCCAAGGTTGTTTCACTTATCTTAATTCTACAGAGGTCACCGCGGGTAAATGAGGAAGTTGTCTATCGGTGTCAGTATTTCGGTTGAGGACATCATTCAGATACTCTTTTAATGAACTTGCAGACACGTTGTACGACCTACACTGCAGAACTTAGTTACGCCCCGCGTACATTGAAAGAACTTCAAAAAGAGGACGATGGCCCATCGGGCAATAGTCAAGAGGACAAATCCTTTGAATCTAAGTGTGTTGAAATCAGGTTCAACGACAGAGCTAGAAGCTTTCACGGAAAGGCAAGCGTCACCTGCAACAACATCAGGGAGACAGAAAAGTTTTGGAAACTTCCTTCCTGAATAAGAATATCATCTGAGGAGTCAGCGTTTCCAATGCAAGCGGTCAGTACAAAGAAAGATTTTGTCAAGAAAGTCCCATCCGGTCCTATACCTGAAAGTATCATCTCAAACATCGAACTTGCAGATGAATAAAGCCAAGAAATCCGAGAATTGCGATTTCATCGCCTCATCCACATCCGTTCCTGTGCACCGCTTCTCGTCACCTGGACGCATCGTTTACGCATCCAGGATTTGTCGCTTCTCGCCACCCAGGCACATCGCTGTTAAATGTCTGGGGTTCTTCGCTTTCCGCCTGGACGAAATGCTCTGGGGCACCCTCTTAACACCGCCCATTGCACGTAGCTGCCACGGGGGTACCACTCCAACGGAGTCGGTGTCTAAGATAGGCTTTCGGTTGTAAGATTAAGGGACAAGAAAACGAGGAACAAGGAAAGATGCCGGCACCCTTCGGAAAAGCATGACATCAGAAAGCTGTCGCGAATTTGGAGTTCACCGCTTCTCGTCACCTGGACTCATCGCTCAAGCATCCAGGATTGTCGCTTCTCGCCACCCAGGCACATTGCTGTTAAGTGTCTGGGGTTCTCCGCTTTCGCCGCCTGGACGAAATGCTCTGGGGCACCCTCTTAACACCGCCCATTGCACGTAGCTGCCACGGGGGTACCACTCCAACGGAGTCGGTGTCTAAGATAGGCTTTCGGTTGTAAGATTAAGGGACAAGAAAACGAGGAACAAGGAAAGATGCCGGCACCCTTCGGAAAAGCATGACATCAGAAAGCTGTCGCGGATTTGGAGTTCACCGCTTCTCGTCACCTGGACTCATCGCTCAAGCATCCAGGATTGTCGCTTCTCGCCACCCAGGCACATTGCTGTTAAGTGTCTGGGGTTCTCCGCTTTCGCCGCCTGGACGAAATGCTCTGGGGGCACCCTCTTAATACCGCCCATTGCACATAGTTGCCACGGGGGCACCACTCCAACGGAGTCGGTGTCTAAGATAAGCTTCGGAAATTAGATGAAGGGACAAAGAAAACGAGGAACAGGAAAGATGCCGGCACCCTTCGGGAAACCATATCAACAGAGAGCGAATAGTGAACACATGGTCCAACCACCAATCGAAGAAGAAAGGTACCTGGCTTTGGGACTATTGTATACTGCGACACAATTGAACGAAGGCTTCTATTAATTAGCAGAGTATTATTCCTGATAGCAACCTGGATGCGCAACCTCTCTGGCTCAATCAAGTGCCAGTCTAATTCAACAAAATATGCCGCAAGGATTCAACCACAACATTCCAAAAGGAAAAGACACCATGTCCAGCACCATTATTCAATCAGTTCATCAAATACGACCACAGGTAACGCTGCCGACAGAGAGTTCAGTTCCCATCAAGAAATTCGCCCAACGCCGAGCATTGGTTTAGCGGCCTAGATGGGACATATCCCCAACTGCAACAGCATCAGCCAGAGCAATCAACTTGGATTCGAGTCGCAGATGATTCTATGCAATTGGCGGTATACCTAACATTTCTGGTAGCGGCACAGGCTGGACATACTGAGAAGATGGTGGAATTACAACCCATCATCTTCAACATAATGGCGACCACAGCGCTTAATTACCATTTTTGGATCCACGATCCAACATAGGACTACGTCCAAACTATTTAAACTCTACTTACGGATTCACGATCCGACATGGGACTACGTCCAACATATTTTATTCTACATATGGATTTACGATCCGACATGGGACTACGTCCAACACATATAATTCTACGTACGGATTTACGATCCAACGAACATTTAACATTAAACACAAATCACATCGTTGCCGCAGCTGATGCGGCAAATATCGCCTCTCAGGCAACCCCTCTACAACATGTCGGAGACTACAAACAATAAACAACGACGGCCTTATCACAAGCTACAACGTTAGCAATCAATGGCCAACTGGACCTTCGGTCACACACATACACACACACACACACCCACCCCCACACACACTGATAACATCACGTATAACTGTTCCATAACCAATCATATTTCATAACGAACTCAATTAATAAAAAATTCAAACAATATAATTAATTATTGCCACCCTACCGTTTTACCGTACCAGTGTTTGAGCAACACGAGCATTTAGGTCTCTGAGCTCAATCACCAATTCCAGCCGCCACTTCTCACGGCGCTGACACCAGGTGGTGACGCCAACTAAGGAGGACTACTGGGTCCATCGTCGCGGCTCGGGAAGATGTTGCAGTTCCGCAACATGTATCACATGATACCATTCCGGAAAAAACATACCACACGGAGCGCCACCTATTGTTGAATAGACAAAAGCAAAATGGTCTATTCATGTGACGTTTTCCATGGTACTGTTTTCACGCGGTGCTGGTTTTACTGTTTTCGTACACAGTTTTTTTTTATGTAAAAGCTAGATTTTGATTTGTATACGGTGCTTTCAGCACCTGCTGTTTATATAACATCTAGATCAGACAGTTTTGTGCTACATTGTTTTTTACGTTTGATATAACTCTAGTCGTTTTTTACTTGTTAACGTGCATTACATCGTTCCATAAATAAAATTTAAATCGGAAATAAAAGTAAATTAATGTATTTTCAAAATGTGTTTAATTACTGCCCGTCGCGGCAGTCATTCGCTGGGCAACAACGCCAATATTTTGCTGTTCTGCTCGAGACGCAGAAATAAGCCCCTTTTTGCTGTTTCCCAGTTGGCGAACCATCGGCAACAACGGAGTTGCGGTTCCCAGCTGGCGAAACACCCGTTGCGCACCAGACGTATGTACGCTCATGGTTGTACTTACTACAAAGTCGGACGCCATTGCTAGCCAAGCCGGTTCCCCCACTCTTCATAAACCAACCAACAGCCACGCACAAGATTATCTAGCTCTCAACTTGTTGCAAGTAAAAAGTAAAATTACCGTTTATATTTGATTCACCCTCGTATTTTATAATCATAATTAGTAAATAAGAATAAAAATCTTATCTAAACTACAATTGGTTTGGAATCAAGTAATATTAACTTACGATGATGTATTTTCGGTATCTTTGTGTGAATTGCATAAATATTTCTTTCAAAACATGAACAGTGTCGTTGAAGGATATTATAAAGGCACGTGGACCTATAGGGCTTACTGCAGCACTCCAGGCTGACTCACAAACTGATCACCCAAATAGAACCATACTTGATTTCTAGAGAAGATTTAATGTGTGATGCTCAGCATGGCCTGAAATTTAATGTCTCCATTTGGAAGACAATTATGTTGTAGTCGACTTTGTAAAAAATTTAGCTGTGGTCAGTGACGAGAAACGTCTCACGAGTCCGAACAAAAGTATGAATAAATGGACCAACCCTATACAGCTTAAATTTGAAGCTAGGAGACACGCTGTTACTTAGTAGACACCCTGTTGGTTAGTAGACACCCTGTTGGTTAGTAGACACTTTTTTTTCAAAAGCCTCAGTGAATTTGTAAACATGGAAACATTTTTCATGGTTATGTCTTACAGTACTTTTATTTGGAAGGTAATCCACTGTAATCAATGTCAAGATCCTATTCCGGGAGTCTGCCCTCTCGTTTACAGCGAACACATATTGGGTAGCGATATTTAAATGAAGCTGTATGAGCTGTCTCATAAATAGTTGATCGAATAAGGTTTAGTGGGGCTACATCCCATTTATTAGTTTAGAACAAGCTTACAAAAAGATACTTATATCTCACTTACGAACTAACGAATTTAACAACAATGGCGAGGGCTAGAACGGGAGATGAAAAGAAGGTAGAGGGAGATATTTAGGAGACACGTTTTGGAGTGAGGGCGCTCATATTGAAGTTAATACGGGTGACTTGGACTTGACACTTCGCAGTATTCGGGAGATGGGTTTGTCGTATCTCTAACAGATACACACACAACACAAGCAATAGTGAAGAACAACACCGAAAGACAATCGAATAAGCAAAGCATCACTTTGTTACCCGTTGACTCCAAATAAATCATTTGTGTGAAGCAAAAAACAAGATTGCAGCCAAAATAAAAAACTTGAGGCACCCCGGAATTAACAGGGTATAGATCTGAAGACAAGCCGCCCACAACAACCCGGATCGATCGATTTTCGAGGAAGCTCGTCGTCTAGTCGTAAAGCTGATCAAAGTATATATGAATGAAGCTTGCTCAGCGGTTAAAGGCTTTGGAGATATCCATTGCGACCGCATTGTACGTGGAAGCACAGGGAAAGATAGGGCGGAAGCTAGGGTGTGAGTATGAGTGCGGGTATATATATATATATATATTGTGAGAGTGTTGGCGCAAGACTAATGACCTTGCCCGGAAAAAACAAATCATTATGGAAAATTTAACAAGCCTCAGGACTTGCTAAATAAGGCCAAGACCCGTTCTCGGTTGTAGTGCCGATGATGATGATGATTGTGAGAGTGTAGACAAAAAGTGGGGCGTGGCCAGGAGGGGTAAGAAAGGACATGAAGTTTAAGAGCGGAGGGGGTGAGATTGAAATCAAAGAAGGCGGGGTAAAATTTTGCCCATCGTAGCGTTCGCAAAATGGGTTCATTAGAGTCGTAAGAAATGTGATGAGCGGGCAAGTAGAAGAGACGGGGTTTTCGCAGGTTACAGGGGTTTGTGTGAAATGTGATGGAGGAGATCCGGCTGGGACAGTTAACCCGCCACCTGAGAGGAGACGGTGGAAGAAGTGGATGTCAGCATGAATTCTACGTTTTTCAAGTGTGTTAAGGTTAACTTGATGGAAACGGCTTGTGTATGGGGGAAGGACCCGACGATTTTCCCAATTCAATCCTCGGAGGGCAAAGCGCAAAAAAAAAAAAACGACGTTGCACGCTTTCGATCCTGCAAATATGGGACGAGAAGTAACTAGACCAGATCTGACTAGCATATTCAAGAATGGGACGGGCATATAGTGCGATCGGTAAACGGAGGGATTAGATAATTCTTTCGACGAGCGTTTCACAAAACCAAGGGCAGAGTTGGCATTGAGGATAATGCCATCAATATGAGGAATGAAGTTAAGCTCCCTATCATATAAGTAGGAAATAGGCACGTCGCAGGGAAGGGGGCATTTATGGGAGAAGGTGATTTAGTGACATTTCAATATTTCAATACTTAGTTCGATGCAGTTGTTTGGGTATCGGGTTGAAAAGCTGTCGAGATCCATGTGGAGAAGTCGGGAGTCGAGAGGAAACCGGATCGTTTTGAAGAGTTTACTATAGTGTCGTCCCCGTAGAGAGAGATGGAGGAGTGCTTGATATTAGAGTCTATGTCGTTGATAATAACAATAAATAGGAGGGGTCCGGCTACCCTGGGGAACGCCTGACGTGGGAGAACAAGGATTGGAAAGGGTGGATCTAAATCTGACATGGTAGTGTTGGCATACCGGGCGTGATGCCGGTACCCACCAATATTTAATTTTATGGTTATTGTATTTCGGTAGTTACTTCCGGGCCGAGTAACCGTTGTTTTACCGTTTTCTCTTTGCTTTTACTTTGTGACTCACTGGTGGTCGGCTACTAACTGCGGCTGGCTGCCGCGACTGACTCCTGCGACTTACTGTCGCGAAACCAAAATGCGCCGCCCTTTTATACTGTGGCAAATCGAGATTTGTCCACAAGTGTTGGTTAATTTTTGTGATCGTTTCGATCCAGCAAAAAAATAATACACAATTAACTTCACTTGTAATGTTTATTGTATTATGCAAAAATTAGATTAACTTAACTCTTTTACAGCAACTTCAAAAATATCAAGAAATCCGTTTTGCCTTATGTAGTCTTTCGCAGTAATTACTCCGTTTTGTTTTTTCGGCTATACTTCCCGCTGGCTGCAGCGGGGCCTTCTTTGATACCCGTGTCTCAGGTGGAACTGCAAATTGTTCTGCTGGCAACGGTCCCCCTTGACGTCATCTTGCTGTTACTCTCCATTGCCTGAGATCACTCTTCAATCTCACAACGGGGGACTGGTATAAAAAGCTCAGCTCCAATCGTAACCTTATCAGAGCGGGCCTTCCATTGCATACCCCTGGGTGTGAGGTAACCCGGCTCCTCCGAGTAGTCCCTTTCTTTATTAAGGAAGTTGACTATATTGGTTTTCACTAGTGTTTCCTATTTTGTGTCGATGACTGTGTAATAATTTGTTTCCACTAGTGTTTCATGTTGCATTTGCAACAATTGTCGAAGCACAAACCCGATTATTTGTGCTTCAAATATAATTAGGGTTAGGGAATTGAGTCAATGTGCGGCAGACTAACTTTAGGTTTAATCTGTCGCACATATGATTCACTATGGGAAATGTATGAGTGGGAGTGGTCTTTAGGTATAGGTAAGTATTTTAGGTTAGCATGTTTTAGGTACATGGAAAGATGTAGTGATTTAGAATCTCTACATTCCTCCCCCCTTTAGAAAAGAAAATTAACCTAGAAGAGGTTCGATCGTTAAGATAGGAAGAAATCCACTTAATCAGTAGAGGTTCGAAACCAAGGCAGAATAGCTTAAAGAGGATGAGATTATGGGAGATTTTGTCGAAGGCCTTGGTGAAATCGGTTGTGATTACATCGACTTCGTTGCCATTCTCTAAGGCATGGAGTGTATGGGATGAGAACTCATGGTGGTGGTCGACCTACCCATAGGAAAAACATGCTGGGTGGGTGAGATGGTGGATTTCCAGCGGAAAGATAGCGTGTTGTAAAGAATGCTTTCGAGCAGTTTTGGAATGTGTGACAGTTTGACGATGAGACGGTGGTTACTAATAGCGTTTTTTGTGCCTTATTATGTATGTGAGTGACAAAAGAGGACTTTTAAATACTTGGGAAAATACATTGTGTAAGGGTTAGGTTAAACATTTTTGAGAGCGAGAGAGAAAGAGAAGAGGAACATTTTTTTTTAAGGACAGCCGGAAGTCCACCAGGTCCAGGGCTGAACTCGTCGTTTAGTAAGATTAATTTTTCTTCCACTCGTAGATGCTGGATAAGTTGAGAGAAGAGGAGAGAAAGACAAGAGGAACATTTTTTTTAAGGACAGCCGGAAGTCCATCAGGTCCAGGGCTGATCTCGTCTTTAAGTAAGATTAATTTTTCTAACATTCGTTGCTGCTGAATAAGTTGAGAGATGAACGGCCCAATGGAGAATTCGGGAAGATCTTTGAAGTAAGACGGGGGAGGTTCGAAAGAGTTGCCCGTGAATGGTTTTTTAAAGAAAGAAACGAAAAAATTGGCAATAGTTTGGGGTCGGGTAACGTAATCGTGTCATAGGAAAGGGAGTTGGGATAGGCGTCAGATTTACGTTTGTAATTAATAAAGTGGAAAAGAGATGTGGAGTTATTGATCAGGCTGTTTTGTGGTTTTGTGAGATAGTTGTAGTAGAGAGACTTGTAAAGCTCGGTGAATTTATAAAAGGAACCGAGGGAGTTGGAGTAGTCCAGGGAGGAACGCGATCTTAAGCAAATATTCCACAAATTATTCCTCTTATTCCGAAGTGTGCTGAGTTTGCGGTTGTACCATTGAGGCGATGAAACCGATATCCTATGTCGAGAGTAAGGGACACATAGGGAAATGGCATTGTATATTTCCATGTCGAGAGTGGGAGTAGCTTCTTCTACCTCTAGACGATCAAAGCGACCTCTAGTAAATCAAAATGAAATGATCCACAAATTATTCCTCTTATTCCGAAGTGTATGGAGTTTGCGGTTGTACCATTGAACCGATGAAACCGATATCCTATGTCGAGAATAAGGGACATATAGGGAAATTGGATTGTAGACTTCCTTGTAGAGAATGGCAGTAGCTTCTTCTACCTCTAGATAATCAAAGCGAAATGCGATTATACTAAGATGCTCATTTATTATGCGAATGTTAGCTTTGCGGAAGTTGTCGAAAGATCAGACGTGGGGTGGGGGGGGGGGGGGTCGGGCTAAGCAGACACCATAACGGGACACGAGAAGATGGGGATGGTAATTGTCGATGGTTGAGGGCGTGGGGGCTAAAGACAACTGAGGAATTATAGGTGTCCGTTGTACACACAAGGTCAAGTTGCCTCTCCATATGATTTGGGACATGACTTATTTGACGGAGGCTTGAATCGGTGAGACCGTCTATAAAAAGACATTTTTTGGTACTAGCGGGGTTTGAGATGTAAAAGGATTGATCATTTGACAACGTCCATTGGAGATGGGGAGGTTAAACTCGCCAATGACAACGATATCGTCAAGGGAAGTACTTAACTAGGTTAGGTGATCAACTCCTGCTATTGGGTGTTCGTAACATACGGCCGGTTGTAAAGGGGGCATTGATTATGAACACTTTTACCGTAACGGTATTCGAGCTCTCCCAGAAAGATGGGAAAAAGTTGTAGCATTTTCATAAAAAGCGGGGAGAACTTAGTTGCGCACCTAATATATAGAAACAAATGACGTAAACAGACTTTGGGTGATGGTCGATTTTTATTGCGTCATTGTCCAGATTAGAAGAGATGGCAATAACAGATGAGGCGAGTCTATTTTGGATGGCGAGTAGCATACCTCGGCACGGAAACTCTGGACGTAGTCGATGGACTTCGTCACCAAGAAAAGCGTTAAAAGAGGAAGGGAATAGTTCTTGACTATTAATACTGGGGATAAAATTGTCTTCAGTCAGAGCGTATATAACAAAGGGGAGAGCATGTATATTTTGCAGAATCGATTGCGTTTTAGAGCGGAAAGCTCTAACATTCTGATAGTTAAAGCAGGAAGGGAATAGTTCTTGACTACTAATATTGGGGATAAGGTTGTCTTCGGTCAGAGCGTATACAACAAAGTGGAGAGTATGTGTATTTTGCAGAACCGATTGCGTTTTAGAGCGGAGAGCTCTAACTTTCTGATAGTAGATGGTTAGGGGGAGAGTATTGAGAGTATTAGAGGGGTGTGAGAGGCGGAATGAGATGAGCGAATTGCACGAAGTCGTATCGGTGAGGTACGTTGGGTGCTGGGAACAAGCTCACAATTTGCTTGTAGGTGATTTGCTACGATGGAGCTTTCTATTGTGGTTTACATGAATTAAGTTGATTTGTTTAAAGATTTGTGGCTCAGAAGGAGCTCAGCTAAATTGTCTTTTATGGTGGGTCGGAAGGAGCTTGCCCGAAAAGAGAAAGAATATATGATTCAAAAAAAAAAAACAACTTGCTGTTGTTCTCAGTCATTGTAAATTTTCAACCTCAGATTATAATATGTAGAATGTAAGCAAAATTCATTCGCTGAAATCATTATAGTACATTGATAGTTGTAATGCCTATTTCCGGTAGCTTTTTGTTAATATCGTCTTCATGTAAATTGTTGTTCAAGTCGTTTATTAAAGCCTGGTCCATTTGGACGTCTTTACTCATTTTCCCTTTTCGGTCCTTATATTTCGCTTCCGTTTTTGGCTTCGGCCAATGCTATTGCTAGAGATGCGGCTATATTTCAAATATAAACTTGAAAACCGAGAGACGTGCAACTGCCAAGATGTCGAATATAAATTGGTGAAAACTGAAAGAAGTGTAACTGCCGAGGTGTCCTTTCAATTGGACAAAAAAAGTTGTGAATTAAAAAAAAGTGACGCTTAACAAATCTTTTTTTGCTTTGTCACCGACGCGTTGTCAGCTAGTGGCTGACAGCTGACAAATGAGAATGTACTAGAATTCTCCATTGAAAATTGTGAATCCGCAACTGCTATCTTCGTGAAATTCCAGGAGGGCTTTAAGAAGTTTGTGTTCATGGGGCAACATTTTTGTAGATTTTTTTGATGACCTCCAATCGTGCTTCTTTATTTTAAGGGAAGAGTTTATTCGCTGAGAGTTGTAATAAAAGAAGATTACCATCATCATCATCATCGACACTACAACCGGGAACCGGTCTTGGCCTTATTTAACAAATCCTGAGGCTTGTTAAATTTTCCATAATGACTTGTTTTTCCGGGCAAGGTCATTAGTCTTGCGCCAGAAGATTAAAAAAGAAGGTTATACTTTTTAAATATATTGAAGTATAAAGGCTAGATGTCTTGCGCTTGGCTGTGTCCTTTTACTGTCTCTCAATCTTACTTTTTCTAACCATTCCTTTTATACAAAGATTCTTGGGCTAAAATGACAAACAATGCATGCAATTCCTCTCCACTCAGCATTACCATGCGCAAGTCATTTACCTTACCCATGTTTTACCTAGTCGGCATTGACCCATATTGAGTGTCATTCATTCATTCAGGAGTCATGCATTCAGCTTAGTCATCGTTGATCCACATAAAGTGCAGCCGCCTTGGTTAAAACCATACTTCGTCACTTCGGCCCATTGGTGCTGTTGTGTGTACCGGTGTGTATCAGTACCCAACAATATTATATATTTTGTATTTTGCTACTTACCTTCCGGACCGAAATAAAAGGAAGATCGTTTTGTTTAAATACCCTTTATTTAAATGTGGCCAGCTGCCGCGGCTGAACGTGATTGACTGCCCCGAAACCAAGATGGCCCTTTATATGTGATGTCAGATCAAGGTTTGCACACAAGTATGTATTTTAGTGTAGGAGTACAAACCCGATCTTCGTGCTTATAAAAGGTTAGTTGTCAGGTCTAGATGCGACAGACTAAGTTTAGACTTAGGGAGGTATGTAGTGTGTTCACTACATTTTCCTTAGCATTTCAATGGTTCCCGATTTAATTCGTTATACGGAGTCGTCTTTGCTGATATCACCTCGGACTCAATATAAGTGTCTTCAATATTGAGCAGAGGTAATTTCAGTTGCCTTGGATGACTTCTAACGTGGCGTTTCCCTTTTAATATTTTTGCTTATGATGGAATCTGATACAAGAGAACGATGCAAATTAAAATATTTCATTTTTCTCATACAAAACAAACCTTATGTTAATTTAAGTATTTTCACCATTTTGTATCAAATCACAGGATAAATTCATTTCATATATCAAAACAAACTTCGCACATCATTACGCGATTATAAAATTGTATTTATGAGATTTTGAGTACTTCTTCACGAGATACAATTTTTTATGACAGTTCTCTTGTCTACGGCAATTCTCTTAGCAAATAATTGCCGCTCCCGTGCCACGACCTCGGTACACACATTTTATGATGCATGCAAAGGAATACTCCATTAAGGGTTTTTCCTGGATGCAGCCTCGGCGGTATCGGTTTTTATTGATGCATGAAAAGACAAAGGACTTAGGTAATTAAGAAAATGTTATGACTATTGTAAGGATGATGCCCATCACAATATGGTTGTCTGAATAGTTGTATAGTTTTATTGTAGGAAGGAATTTTTGTACAAAAAATTACCAATATTTGTTTGGTAGTAAGGCAAGAAAATTTTGAAATAAACGTGATTCTACTTTCACTGGTCGACAAGTGAACAGTAACGCAATTTTGTGGCTTAAATCATTATTTTCTCTTCAGCATAAGCGTTGGATATTCGATTGTTGTTGGATCACCAACTGATATTCTCTCAGGACGCATAGGTAAAAGAGCCTAGGCGCCAATTAAAAAAATCACGTCACGGGTTTATGTACCTTGACGAATTCTAACCTCATCACGTCACGGGTTTATGTGCCCTGACGAATTACCGACCGCAAGGTATTAATATTCAACAGAGGAAGGTCAAAAGAGGCCTTTCCTCTATAAATCATAAACACTTTATGTGCCCAGTATTTCGTCCTATATTTCTTCTGAACCAACTGTTTTAGTTGCCAAAGCACCATGTTCCAAAACATCGTCACTGTAATCGTCCCTTATGGCTTTTTGTACGAGGGCGGGTCAATAAGTTTTTAGAAAACTTATACGATTTTCTTTTATTTTCTCATTTAGCTGACTTAATAATGGCGCATAATACTGTCCGGTTATCGACTGTCCAAATAGGCAGTAAAGATAATACCACGTGCATCTTAAAACACAGTAGCCATAACCTCTCCAGCTGATTTCACCATCTTTGTCTTCTCTGGGCCCCGTTCGCCTTTAATAATCCACAGTTTTGACTGTTCTTTCATCTGGAGTGTGTAGTGGTGTATCCGTGCTTTATCTACTGTTACTAATCTGCGCAGAAACTCATCTAAGTTGCGACGCATGCGCTCCAAAAGGTCTCACCTGAGAGCAAATGCGACACCATCGCATTTTTTTCATACTAAATTTATCACCCAAAATTGAAACAGGAAACAAATTGAAATTTGACAGATACCTAGTGAGGAATGATGCTTACTAAAAGCAGTCCATTAGTATTCCTACGAACGCCATCCTACCCGTTTCTAAGGACTTATTGACCTACCCTCGTGGCTCGACAAACTTATGTGGCCGAAGATGTTAAATTTAGGATGATAGGAAAAAATCTACGTTTCTTTTTCAGCAGTTTTAAAAAGAGACTTAGCAGTTTTACAAATAGACGTAGCAGTTTAAAAAAAAGATCGATCACATTCTTTTAACAGTCGATGACCTTGAGTTGTGTTCTTAAGTTTGCTCTAAGATCACGTAACTGGTAATTGATGACACCTTCAACGAAAATCTTTAACAATTCGACATTTGGACTGGTGTGATGGCGACACCAGTTTGAAGTGGATCTCACGCGAGTTGGCGCAGGGTTCCATAGGCGTATTTACTTCCTCTCTAGATTTTATGACATCATCAAGAAAATGCGCACTGTAAACAAACTAAATGACAGATCTGGCCCAAACTTGACGTTATGGTAGAGGACAGTTGTGTCAATTTCGCGAAACGGCGAATCCCGTTAAGGGGGATTTTTAAATGTTTAATTCCCGGTACTTTTTTAACAGAATGTATTACGTTCTGTTCTGAAGGCATACAACGAAATGTTGTGGGACTGTCTAATATGTTAAAAGCTGTATTTTAAAAATTTACTATGCTACCTTCTACTTGCACCATTTCTTTGTTGTAAGTTTTGTAATTAATATTCAACAGCAGCCTGTAATCCCTTAAATGCCCTCCGTCGTTAGAGGCTTTGCATACAAAAAGATATCAGCTAGATATTTATAGGTTCCCATTTAAGGATCCCATTGGCCCAAGGCTAATAACCTTGCCCGGAAAAACAAATTATTATGGAAAATTTAACAAGCCTCGGGACTTGCTAAAGAAGGCCAAGACCGGATCCCGGTTGTAGTGCCGAATGTTGATGATGATGATTTAAGGATCCCAGACAACAATCGTTGCCACTCACTTCATAAAGACCACACATTACGTTTTCGATATCGAGACAAACCCTCCAATGACCTTTCAGAAGAGCTGTTTTTAAGTGAAAGTTGGACAACAACTTTCAGAATAATTCACACCTTGTATTCGAAAACCCTAAGAAAAGCTAAGAAGGTGCAATATTATGTGTGTTCACTGGTTAAGACTGACCGAACAAGAAAAGGCATTGAAATCAAATACACTTATTGTGAGATTGAGCCGACTGCGACATCTGATGATATCTCTCATTACCGCGATGGCAATTGCTTTGAACTTTGCCACCCAATTCCAATCAACAGTTATCTCAATTAACACCTGCAAATTGATAGTTTCTCGAACCATTGAATCCAATCACCAGGCATTCTGGCATCCGCAGTGTATGTAACTAAGCAATAAAAATAAATATTCGGCTATCTATCTGTTGGATTACCAATATGTTGTCGTCTCCAGCCGAATCCTGGCACGACTACGGGCTATGTTGTGCAAAGGAATGGTAAACCAGGTCTTTCGTGGACCATGTACACAACCAACAGCGAGGTGCAATTACCAGGCGGGCTGGTGTGTAGTGTTGGCGCACAAGTGCACGCCAACTACCTATTTGAAATAATTATTTTGTTTTTGGAACAAGCGTAAAAGATTCACCTTTTTCTTGCCATCTCCCACCAATTTGGTTGTGTGCTGGTCGTCCTCATTCAAACTGGCCGAACACGGATCCCGGTACCTGTAAAACAATCGATTTCGTTCACATTAATTACAAGCGTTGTGCCTTGCAGGAAGTGGATTTGGCTAATGCCTTGATCCCAGTCAAACATGCATCCTCCTCCTGCATAGGATCCTCGTTTTCCTTTTTGAAAAGAACTTGAAAATTACCTTGATGGGCAGGCACATAGCGGTTGGGTGAAGTTGAGGCGCACGTACACCGCATTACAGACCTGCTGGATGGCGCATTCAGGGAGTAGGTAGATATGCTGATTGTGTGGATAGTAGTGATATTTAGTGGGCTTCGCCGTTGCCGATGGTTTCTGAAAAGAGAAAGATTGGTATTGTGAGTCACGGTTGGTCTGCTTAAGAATACAGAAGCAAACCTTAGGTCATGGACCGGGTGCTTCGTGTAATTGATATTTGTACAGTGTTGCTACAAAGGATAGATTCTGAAATTGATTTCGATCGTCTTTGAAAAACAAAGGAGAGAAACAGAAAATACGCTCGACAGTTTAATAGAACTAGAGCATATTAGTTTCGCATTAGAAAGTGCGGCCAATAAAACTGATGAAAGACTTGATTAAAAAAATCAGGGTGATTTGAGCAAAGTCGTAAAAAGTTAATGTGAAACTTACGTTTGGCAGTTAACAAGATAGATAGTGCTTAGTTTCGTCGTCTTAACGAGCATGAGGTGTGAAAAGACGTGAAAGTGGCGTTCTCTTAACGTTTCAGCCAAGGTTGACATGAAATGAATATTACTTTTATGTTGAACATAAACAACGCAAAAAAGTACTGCATGATAGAGAGTTAATATTTTTTAATTGTAATTCTTCTTCTTCTACAGAGTTGAAGTTGACATCTACGTGTCTATGTGCTTGATCTACTTTAACACATCTCATGTTAAGTGGATCATGGAGTGAGACATTTCGAGTTTCCGAATTTGGCAATTCTCAGTCAAAATCATGAACGTGTAAAAGAAACATTTTGTTAATTCATTTCCGAAATATTGGGACTCCGTTCGGTTTTTAAAGAATGAAATGATGCATTATTTTTTCTTACAGAGAATGAATGTTAGTTAATGGTGTGTTGCCTGTTTTTGTTGATGATCAATCTTACTCGTATTTTCATTATTTCATTTCTGTAGAAGATCTTGCACCAATAGGTGAAATTGTGGTTAGGTTAGGTTTTTATATTTCTTTGATGAGAGAATGATGTTGAAGGTTTTTGCAGGGACTAGAACAAGCAATAGACTGATAGTTCAAGATGTGGTGAATATGGTGAATGGAGTAAGCTTGCTAAGTGATTATTGAAGTGTGTGCTCTGGCATCGCCATGATGTATGTACCAATTCTGAGCACTTTTCTTGTAAAGCTATTGTAGGTTCAATTTGGTATCACTCAACTCGTGGAGGAACCTACGCGAGTGCCGGATACTGGAGGTGATTATGCGAACACCCTGGATCTGTTTTCTACAACCCCGCCGAGCGTTTATACTGTGGGAGTTGCTGCACCACTGGTGGGAAACTCAGATCACCATTTGGTATTGGTCGCGCAACTACTTGCATTTCAAGCTACTAACCGATCGCCACGTATGGAGGTATGGGGTGGCTATCTGGGACGATTTGCGAGATTTCTTCGCATCCTTTCTGCGGTCAAAGGTAGTGCTTTGGAGACCCCAATGTTAACGCATGCGCGGAGTCGGCCACGGAGAATATTCTTCTCGGGATGTAGATTTACATTCCGCATTCCATCAAATGAAATAAACCTTGGTTTGATAAGAAATGCGAGAAGATTACAGCGGCAAAAAATAGAGCTTAACAGAACGAATTTTGTTAGAATCAGAAACGCGTGCAACCAGTCGATTGACAGTGCGAAGAAGGCCTACAACAACCTGTGATCACGCCGGTACGGTTTTCGATGGGGGATGTGAGGTTCCGCCCGCGTATTATTCAAACGCATTCTACTCAGACGGCTGTAAGAGGGCAACCAGCCCGGACGGCATGCCGGCAGTAGTCCTTAAGAACTGTAGCCGATTCTTGGCAGGCTCTTCCGCTTGTCTTATGCATGGAGGACATTTCCTACCTGTTGGATGGTAGCTCGAGTTCAGCCAATCCCAAGGAAGGGGAAAAATGTCTCTCACAAAATTACAGGCCATTAGCGTTACTATTTATGCTGTCTAATGTGATGGAAAAGATCATCAATGCCGAGTTAATTAAGTATTTGGAGCGAAACTGATGTTTGAATGATCGCCAATATGGATTCCGTGGCAGGCGGTCCACGGGAGACCTGTCCCATATAACAGATATATGGACGTCTGCAATTGAGGGGCATGGTGAGTCAAGAGCGGTGGCATTGAATATCTCCTAGGCTTTTGACCGCGTCTTGCACAAGACATTGCTGAGTAAGCTTCGTTCATATGAACTTTCCCAGCAGCTTTGCGACTGGACGAAGAGCTTCCCCGAGAAACGATCTATGAAAGTTATTGGGGACTCAGCCGTAAGTCGATCAATTCGGTCGTTAGAACACAGGCGCAACATATCATTCCTATCTATTTTCTATAGGTATTACCACGGTCATTGCTCAACTGAACTTGCTGAATGTGTTCCGCATCTTCAGACATTTTTCCGCGATACCCGTCAATCTGTGAATGCGCATCAGTTTACGTTCTTCAGGCGCACAAATAAATATATAGAGTCATTCTTTATCCGAAACATACGAATGTGGAATGCTCTACCTGATCATGTGTTTCCTCGTCGTTGTAATGTCCAGGCATTTAAGACCAATATACATCAATACCTCCTTTCCTTGCCCACTTCCTCTCCATCCGTTCGCACTGTGCTCGGGCATTTAAGGGTACTTCAAAATCCCCCTTTGTGCGCGCGTTGGTGTAAAAAAAGAATCTTACTACGGTCAGTTGTTACAGTCGGCAAAAGCCGCATATCGAAACAAAAGACGAGGTAAGCCCTTTCGAGATGTCATCCTTCTTCAAGGCAACGCCAGGCCTCACACCGCGTACTTGACAACGGATACATCGCAAGAAATGGGCTGGGAAATCCTCGAACAACCTCCTTACAGCCCAGATTTGTCGCCCTGTGACTATTTTTGTTCGCACCTTTGAAGGAATTCGAAAGAAATGAAAATGTCGAGGTACACGTGCCCAATCCGCTAACAACTCGCCCTTAATCTTTCTACGAACAAGGGATATTATAGCTTCCAAATCGGTGGCAAAAACGTTCGTCCGGTCTCGTATTTTACGCACTCTGTGGCTACGTGTTCCCATTTTCTATTTTGCCTTCGCAGTACAAGAGGTATGGTAGTGTAAAAAAAAACCTATCCGGGTTGTTGTAGACGGTGAATCTTCGGTTCTGTATCCTATTAATTCCGGGGTGGCTGAAGGTTCTATTTTGGGTCCAAACTTCGTGGTATTGTTCTGCGCATTTCGGTTTATATTTGCTCCACGAGACAATCAGACAAACACATCTCCCGACGACGCGAACATGTCTGCATCAGAACTCGTTCCATTACAGCGTGGGACAGAGCCGCCACTCCTCAAGCCTGATGACGGTACGAACGTACCGAGGTGTCAACGTTGACTCGGATCACTATCTTGTTGGTACAGTTTTCCAAGCGTGGATTGCCTTACGGAGACGTATTGATCAGGTTCGAATCAATACGGCTGCCTTACGCAATGAGAATATCAGTAACACCTTTGGCCATGCGTTAAGACTCGTCTTTGAACAGCTCGATGGAACGAGAGTAAGTCCTGGGGGCAGAATTTAGGGCGTAGAAGAGAAATGGACACGCCTTAAGAAGACTGCCATGAGTACTGCCAACTACATCTTAGGCCGTAGTCGTAGAGATCGGAGTGACTGGTTTGATGATGAGTGCAAACTAGCAACTGAACGTAAGAATGCCGCATACCGGGCAATGCAGCAGTCTCATAGGACGCTGAACGCGAGGAGAAATACAAAGAGCTCAGAAGATCTGAAAGTTCTACCAAATAATCCGCAGTATGAAGCGGTACACGCGGATTAATTTAGTAAACACACCACGCTGCACTTACTACAAGGATAAAGAGGGTAATCTGAGCACCGATCCGGAAGGCATTCTGGAGCGATGGGAAGTGCACTTCAACGAATTGCTAAATCGTCAGGTCGCAGAAGAATTGGAGGCTCCAATGCAAGATCAAGACCAAATGCTGCCGCCACCAGGCATTGAGGAAACATTAAAAGCCATTAGACAGCTCAAATCAAATAAAGCCCCTGGAGCTGATGGCATACCAGCTGAGGTGATCAAACAAGGAGGGCAGCATTACACCACGCAATTCATGAGATCGTGGTGCACGTATGGGAGCAAGAGGAGATGCCGGAAGATTGGCGTCGCGGTATAATTTGCCCCATACATAAGAAGGGAGATATCACACTGTGCAGCAACTATAGGTGTATAACATTGATGAGTGTCGCCTATAAGATACTCTCCTCTAGCCTACAAGATCGGATAGCCCCATACGCTAAAGTCATTGGTCAATATCAATGTGGTTTCATCCCAGGCAAATCAACGATTGATCAGATATTTACGCTTAGGCAGGCCATTGAAAAATGTCTGGAATTTAGAATTCCATTATATCATCTGTTTATAGACTTTAAGGCCGCCTACGTCAGCATAGCCAGGGTAGAACTATATAATGTCATGAGAGAGTTCGGCATTCCAAACAAATTTATACGACTTTGTAGGTTGACAATGACCAACGTAACTAGTTAAATAAAAATAGCGGGATTGCTGTCCAAACCAATAAACATATTTAATGGACTCCGACAAGTGAACGGTCTGGCCTGCTTCCTCTTCAACCTGTCTTTGGAGAAAGCAACCTGACTCTGGAATTACAAATAGAGTGTGTGGCGTAGATTTAGTGTGCCTGACATGGACACTGGTTAACACCTATCACCCACGAACGAATTCCTCTCTTAAATTGTTTCCAAAACACAAGCACCGAAGCGAAGATAGATAAAAATGCACTGTTGAATTTCTTGTTTAACGTTTCAATCTCTTTATTTTTATTTCGGAAGAATATCATATTCTAACTACATGGAACAGATAAATGCACACTAAAGTTTGTAAAATTTCTTATTGTCACTCGAGTCAATTAATTTATATTGATTAATTTAGTAAACACACACGAAACTTCTGGTGATTAACGCATGGATTACACGTAAAAGGATACCACAAATGTAATTAATCGGCCGTACAGCGGAATAAAGTAACAGTATCTGACTCCTTATGTAACGCGGCTAGAGAAGAAAATTATGTTACGAAGGCGCGACCGTCTGCTATGGAGATTGATATCTGACTCCCCGATGCATCTCACGTCCATCAGATTCAATGGCCGCGAATCGCGTCTATTGGGGAGGATTCTATATGTGTCCGTATAGGACAAGTACGATGCCCTGCGATGAGGACGATGATCGGCGGACACCTGATTAAACAGACGTGCGATCATCGGGGGCTGCAGCGATGTACCCATACATCGTTGATGATGTATGCCAGGGATCGAAATAGATTTTTGTTTCAAAGTAAACAAAAACGCTATTTCACAGATCAAATGGTGGCACACATGATGTACATGATGTGCCCATGATACAAAGGGGTCGTCATGGTATTTGCCTAAGATTCCTTTGAAACACCGATGTAGGCAATATCCAATCTAGCCGTATGGCTCCGGTGCACAATAAGGCAAATTATTTTGTTAACATAAGTCAGCAGAAACCTCGTCGACGGCGGCAAATGGTCAGGCTGGATGGCTATATGTTTGAATTTATATGCGAGTAAGTAACAAACAGAGTGAGATACTGTATGTTTAATTTAGATTTCAGGTGGGTCATCATAGGCATGGCATGGGTAAGATTGCCTAAACAATGATCTTATCCATGCCCAAAGCCATGATCGGTTGATAGCCGATAACGGCGAATTGTCGCAACTGTCGCGGACCTAAGGGTATAGGCGCGATATAGGATTGTGACTATGGAAAGAATATCGGCTACAGCTATCACAACAATACGCTGGCCAGCGTTTGTTTATCGTAATTGAAGACAGGCTGAGCCGATAGGAGATGAACTGGTTCATGGAATATGAACCGCGAAAGATCAGAATGTGTGGATGCCGTCGGGTAGGTTTTTCTTTCAGGTATGATGCTGCAGGTGAGCTTACGCTGCCCCTTTATTGCAGGTAAGTACTATGGGCTTGTATGGAAAGAGGAAGGTGGTTAATTTAAGAGGATGGGCGGTCCTTTGGGAATGTATTAACGAACCGCCACAAGTGACTATTGACAGCAAGTCCAGCCAGATACTTGCCTACGCAGATGACATCGACATCATCGGTAGATCCGATTCGGCAGTACAGGACTCCTTCACCCAGATTGAGCAGGCGGCACAAAAACTGGGACACCACATAATGAGGGAAAACCTAAGTACATGGTGGCAACTTCTGCGAAGAGAAGACCTAACGTTGATCAAACTATCAGGGTAGTGGAGCACGAATTTGAAGTAGTGCAACACTTTAACTACCTTGGGTCAATACTATCAGCCTATAAAAATATGGAAGAAGAAATACGCGAACGGCTTATCAAATCCAACAAAGCCTACTATGATCTATCAAGGCTCTTTAAATCCCGAAATTTATCCAGAACATCCAAGCTACTACTGTACAAGACCATGGTCTTACCAAAAATCATGTATGGTCCCGAGACCTGGGTGCTTAATAAAAGGCACTCTGAACTCTTAGCCGCGTTCGAGAGGGAGGTCTTAAGGAGAATTGTTAGCCCTGTATGTGGGAGAGCGCGATTCCGGAGACGCTCGACCATGAGTGGTACTCGATCTACCTTAAAGTTAATGTTGTAAGAAAAATCAAGCTCGGTAGACTCCGGTGGGCGGGACACCTAGCTCGAATGAGCGAAGAGGAGCCTGTCCGGAAAGTCCTTTGTGGCAGTATGTGCGAAAGGAGATAGCGCGCTGCGCTGGAGGGATGGCGCAGGCCAGGACACCCAGAGCCTGGGAGTGCCAAACTGGATGACATCGGCTCGAAGTCGGGACCGATGGAGAGATTTGTTAAATAAGACCAAGACCAGATCCCGGTTGTAGTGCCGATGATGATGATGATGAACTCAACAATAACGGGCTCATATCGTACGAGGGTTGCCTCTTATGTTTCGGGATTTGGCAACCCTAGTGTTGCAATCCGGCAATTGACAGCTCTGTCGTAAAGTTGGACATTTTTGAGGTTATACGCACTCAGAACATTTTGACATACGAGCGCTATTTGTGTTGTTTACAGTAACTTAAAAGATTCATCTCGGCCCAAAAATGGAATTAAATCGTCAACATTTTCGTGCGATTATTTTTTACAACTTTCGGCGTGGATTAACTCAGCAACAGTGCATGGATGAACTTAATTCAATTTTTGGCGATGAAACTCCATGAAGGACCAGTGTTTATCGATGGTATGGTGAATTCAATCGTGGTCGTAGTTCACTCCAAGATGAATTTCGTGAAGGTCGTCCAAAATCAATTGTTGTTCCGAAAACCATTGATGCTGTGCGCGAACTGATATTGGAAGATCGTCATGTGACCTATCGTGAGATTGAGACAACCTTAGGCGTTAGTGGACCAGCATGCATTCAATATTGCATAAACATTTGACTGTCAAAAAAATTTGTTCGCGTCAATCGCCCAAAAAAAGGTTCGTGTCAATTGGTCGAAAGAAATGCTCAAAAATACGGTGGCGGTGCTTCGAAACACGTCTATGACATCGTGACAGGCGATGAATCGTGGATTTACGCGTATGGGCCCGAAAGTAAACAGCAGTCGACTGTCTGGGTGTTTCAAGATGAGCCAAATCCAACAAAAGTTGTTCGCGCACGAAGCACTTCCAAGCAAATGGTCGCCTGTTTTTTCGGAAAAACTGGACATGTCGCAACCGTACCACTAGAACAACGCAGAACAGTCAATTCTGAGTGGTACACAACCATTAGTTTGCCAGTTGTCTTCCAAGAAATCAGGAAAACCAACCGCCGAAGACGGATCACTCTTCACCACGACAATGCGAGCTCTCACACATCGGCTGCGACAACTGCATTTTTGAGCACCCAAGACATCGATTTGATGGGTCATCCGCCGTATAGTCCTGACTTGGCACCGAATGACTTCTTTTTATTCCCGTACGTAAAAAACAAACTGAGAGGTCAACGTTTTTCGACACCTGAAGAAGCGGTTGCTGCAGAATGCATGTGTTAGAGATACCTCAGTCAGAGTGGCAAAAGTGCTTCGACAATTGGTTCAAACGCATGCAAAAGGGTATAGATCTTCATGGGGAATATTTTGAAAAACAATAAAGTGATTTTCGATGATCAATATTTGTTTTTGTTCTCTAATCCCGAAATATAAAAGGCAACCCTCGTAAAGGTCCAAAAAAATATTTGGAAACGCTCAGGTGAGATATTTTTGGACACTGCTCCTTCTGATTTCCGGTTATTCCGACGGATGCAGCGCTATTAGGCACCACTTCATACCTAAAATTGGCTGTTCATGTGAGTTGCTTCAAAAAACGAGACATTTTTAAAAGATGCAATTCGAAATTTGCCTGAGAGCTGAGAAGAAGTAGTAGATACTGATGGACAATAGCTTGATTAATTTATTCATTCATTTCGTTCTAAAATAAATGAATTTTTGACCTTGGCAAACGGAACCGAACTAATTTGTAAAATCAACTGTTATCCGTGTTGCATTGGCTGAACCGAAACTCTCGAGCTATTATAACTTATACTTACTATTCACCTATTTATATTTCTCCTAACGCAAGAAATGTTAAACTTTAATATTTCAAGAGTCGATAATGATTAATGAATCCATAAGGTTCGATAGGGTAGAACATTTGTCTTTTTATTTACTTCATTCTTGCAAAGTAGTGGAACATTGCGGACACTACTGCTGATTTCAGAAGGTGGTGGCCTTTTTTAACGATGAAGAAATTACTTTTATTGGCAATAAACATGACCAGCTTCTTGCTAGGGAGACTGTAAAACGAATCACTCAATCGGCTTCCCTTAAAACTCCATAATTAACTGAAATGTACTCTGCCATCAGAGTCTGAAGATAACATGATGCACGTGCACCCAGTCCCATTTTATTGTAGCCCTAATTATTGCGCCGGCTGTATACAGCAATAGTTTGTTAAATGCAACCAAAAGGCAACCATCAGATCCGCATGAGCAGATCGCCACAGGCTACCTAGTGGTATAAATTGCGGAAATGGATATGACCGAACAATTCCATTTCGTGCTCTACCTTTCTTGTTTACATCGGACCCCACTCGATACACTTGTGCCCCTCAAAATTGCAGAGTCCATAATAAGACCTCGGGGTTACTCAACTCCTTCCTTCTATCAACCACTTACTTTTGAAGCTGCTGTGTTTCCTCTTTCGTGATGGAGGAACACTTTCAATGCCCATTATCGCGGATCGTCAAAGAAATTATTAGTTACGTGGTTCCATGGCGTTTGGTAATTATTTGGTAGTTTGGGTTATTTTTTTGCTATTATTTTGTTTTTGTCTAACTTTCGGCTTCAGTCTCGAACCCACCATTAAATATTTAGTTTATTGCTTTCATGCACAGAAGCTTGAAGAAAAGTGCTTCTTTAGCGAGATACTGGCGGCGATTGATTGAAAGAGGATTTGCACTTCAGAGCTGTCTATCGCGAAGTTTTCAGTGATTTGGGTTTTATTGTTAAGTGGATAAAAATGCGGAAAAAGATTATGGTCTAAGGGAATTTTGGAGTGAAGGAAGAGACACCTCGGGCGATAGGCGGGAATGTATACAAACTTCAAGACGAGCTTTTAATGAATGCCTGATAGAAGAATCTTGGTGCTAATTAACTGTAAATGCATTACTAATTAAGTTTGTTGGACTTTATTTGTTCAATATATTTAGGCAAGTAAATTCTCCTTGGGTTTGGTAGGCAGGTATTCGTGGGTGTTTATGTTTTTAATTCAATTATATCCTCATTAAAGGACAATAATGCAAGAGATTGAGATAGGAAGGATACACCTCGAGATAACGAAAGGATACTCCGGTAGGATTTTGCCCATCAAATTAAATTACCGAATCAATGTGTCAATATATAATTTTCTACAGCATTATATATAACTAAAACATTATATGAACACATATTACTAAAGCATTATATATAGCACGATAATATTACATATAATATTACTAATATATTTAAATTAAATAATTTTTTTAAATAAAACTGAAAAACGTATCCGATTAATTAAGCACGTTCCAAGGAATATATATATTCAGGGCGCTATGATAACTATTCATGAGCAAATTGAAATCTTCTAATTCTACTTCTGTACCCGGTTAGAACATCTCGACGTCCTATTCGAAATTGCAAGTCATCTCTTGACATTTCCATTGACGTAAATGTCTGGTGCTTGTCTTAATTAAATTCGGACAACTTTGCGACCAAAAGGGATTGTCACTATGTAACATTTGCTTTGATAAGCTATTGAGTTGTAATTAAGTTAAAATGGAAATGCCTCTGACAAAATGATAGCTAACATATACATCAAAGGATGACAATATTGTTGTCAGTGTGTTGATGTACACGTGCGTATAGGAAACTATTGCCAATAATCAGTTCAGACGACATTAAGGATTAAACTTGCTGGCAGATTTCCACGTTGCTCTTGTAATATCCATCATTTATAGACTTGCGATGGAACGCATTATTTTCCAAGCTGGTAATTGGTCTTAATCAGCCTCTCTGTTACTTGTCGAACTGTATTAACCCCCATAGATGTCGTTAGTTGGTTACATTGCTTCTGCTGCAGGCATGTTCAGTGTAATATATTCCCTGTGCCATAGGCATCATAACTACAACTTTTGATTACACAACCGCCCGCCTCTGGGCGTGGGATAGCATCCAGTCCTATTATATCTATCAACTGACAAATACAAATTGCAGACTAGGTACTTAATAGAATTTTTTGCGAAGGCAAGTTGGAATAAATGAATATAATAAATCGTGTAGATGTTATCCGTTCCCACCGGCAGGCATACCATCGGTGTGTCTATTGGGGAAAAGCTAATGTACACCATTTACAGTTGTGTGGCGAAATGGCAGCGCAGAGGTAAAAATCAAATATAAAGATGATAAATTTCGGTCGGTAGTTCTGTTACACGGACCGACAATTGACTTTTGGATAAATGTTCTAAGCGGCTGACGCTTTTATATTTCAGTTAGGTGATTAGATTTGAGCATTAGATTGATGTGAAAGATATATCGACGAATGTCAGCAGGGTAAGAAGAAACATGAACTCAGTCAGCAATGACCTAGATGAATATACATTTTTTTAAAGGAGAAATCCTCATTATGAGGTCTGTAAATAAAGAATGGGATTCGTTAGAACAAGCGCGTGCATTTATGTTAGTGTGATGTTCCGTTGAATAGAATGTGTGATAAATTGATGACGAAGAGCAGTTCGATATATACAAGGTGCTCTTCATGTTCCACATTGATTTCGTTTGGCCGCCAATTCGGATGACATTTACAACAGTGGTCGATAACAAATTATTATCGAGCAGCTAACGTCACAACAACGTGTTTCATCATCATCATTGGCACTACAACCGGGGACCGGTCTTGGCCTTATTTAGCAAGTCCTGAGGCTTGTTAAATTTTCCATAATGATTTGATTTTTCCGGGCAAGGTCATTGGTTTTGCGCCAGCAACAGCGTGTTTAACCCCTTGACATACAAATAAAATGCACGTCGACGCGGGCGTAGGAAACCATTTAATTTGGCTCAGTTGGGAACACTCATGTACAAGCTCAGACACAGGGCGTTTTATTTTAAATTTTATATTGTTTTATAACATTCAATAAGGTTGATAATTAATCAAATAATACCATAAAATAATAATTTAATAGTTTTGTAACGTGTGATACTGCTCAAAGCATTTAGGAATATGCAGTGGAGTGAGGCATCTTTTACATTGCCAAGTCGTTTCACTTCTTATATTGTGTTTCATACACACATGGCATCTTTTTGCAGGATGTTCCTTTTTATTTGTCGCAGGTATATGTTCGGGAAAATGTGCCCAGTGTTTTGCTTGTAACCGAAGCGGGCATTCACTTTGTGCCGGTCTGCCGCGTGTCGGATAGTCCGGAAGTGACAAATTACAGAGCATATTTTCTGCAAGATCCAATCGAAAATTCACAATCGATTGCTTTTGTGAAGTAGGCAACTTGGAATATAACACATAAGCATTACAGATAGCAATATCAAACATATAAAAAAATTTTTTCCGATTTTTTCTCACCGTTCCAACAACATTTGTATTCTTCGCTTGTAAAATTTTGTATAAATTAGGAGACGAATACCAATTGTCGAGGAACAAGGTATATCCTTTCCCTAAAATGGGTTCGGCTAGTTGAGTGACAACACTCTCCGACGCAGATTCATTACTTCCTCGAAGTACGTCTTGTCCTGTGTATATTTTAAATCGATAGCAATACCCAGAATTGGATTCGCATAATTTATAAAATTTGATTCCAAATCTCGCTCGTTTGGATGCTATATATTGGATGAAATTTAGTCGCCCTCTGAATTTCATAAGGGATTCGTCTATGACGACATTTTCCTCTGGGGTGTATAACTCTTGGAACCTGGCATTCAAGAAATCCACCACGGGTCGAATCTTTCGTATTCTGTCTTCCGCAGAAACCGTGCTATTATCTACGAAATGAAGATAGTGCGATATAGCCAAAAAACGTTTACGAGGCATAACTTGCGAAAATATTGGTGTTTCTATTATTTTCCATTTCGACCAATACATGTCTATTGTAGATTTTTTTGTTTGCGACATGATAATGCATAACGCAAAATATGCTCTAAGTTCATCATTTGTTACTGGATACCACTCTTTCTTCATTTCCGAACCCTCTTCCATTCTCTTTTGTGCTGCATATCTATTCGTTTCTCTAACTATTGTTTCAAAAAAATCATCACATAATACTTCTTTGAAAACACACAGAGGTGTTCCATTTATACCCAATCTTCGTAGAACCGAAAAATTGATACCGGAAGTTACTGTAAATTGTTTTATATTGACAATATTTTCCTTTTCTTTCCAATTCCATTCATCCTCTGCGTCAGAATCTTCACTGTCCGAAATAAGTCTTGCACGTTTGCGCACTCTTTGTTGAATAGGGCTTAAATCTGAAGCATCGCTTGAATGCCCAACAGTATGAACACTTTGATCACCATTTTCACTTTCATTAGCACCAGTAGAGGAGCCTAACAGACATTCATCGTCACTTTCATATAATGCATTGAACTCAAACATGTTGGGATAACTATTTCTGATTATTTTGTTATCGGTATTGTAGAGAGGGGGAATGTATGCTCAACAGTCTAAACAAAACAGCATCGACGTACGAACGAACAAGCTAATCTAATAATATACTGCCCGGTGTTAGCCAAAGACAGTTCTTGACGTCTCGGAGACGTCAAAGTCTACAATGGCACATGAAATGAATGACGTCTCGGAGACGTCATTGTATGTCAAGGGGTTAACTGTGTTTTAAAGTCAGCTTAGAGGTAAAATATTTTTTGGATAACTCAGTTTATTGGATCCGAACTTGGCGGTATTCGACACGTGCTCCTACCACGATACATTCCCACAGCGAAGAAAATTCATCCTTTCCTTATGTACCGTCATCTATTCACCACATGCACTCCAACTTACATCATTGACATTTTTTGCAAAAAATCATGATGAGCGGTGAAGTACAGTGGTGGAAAAAATAATAGAAACAGGCTTGTTCTTTGACATTAATCGTTAAGAAAAAATGTATTTGGGGAAAAATAAGATTTAAAAATATACTAATAGATTCCGTGCACTGTAATACATAAAAGAAATACTAAATTTTTAATAAAAAAAGCGAGAAATAGTGAAAAAAAAAATATTGATTCCGGTTTGCCTGGGAAAAATAATAGGAACAAATTAGTTTTGTGTTTGTGCTTTGTGAAGAATTAATTTACAGTAAAAGTGTTTCATATCTTTTTAATACTTAGTTTTGCACCTTTGTTTTTAATGACTGCTTCGCATCTTCGTCCCATGGAATTGACTAGTTTGGTACAAGTCGCGGGTGGTACAGAGTACCATTCATCTTTTATTTTCGACTAAAGTTCTTCCTTATTCTTGGCTTTGCGGTCTCCGATCTTGCGCTTAAGAATGCCCCATAGGCGTTCTATTAGGTAAAGATCAGGGGACTGCGATGGCCACTCCATATCATCGACTTTGTTTTGAAGAAACCATTCTTTAGCCAATTTTGAGGTGTGCTTGGGGTCATTATCCCCCATAAACTCCCATTTAATAGGCATGTCCTCTTCAGAAAATGGTAGTACTTTTGTTATATTTAAGTGTGGAAGAGTTTTATACAAAATTCACCACGCGGTTTGAGAGATTCCTAATTCCTATGACTTTTTTTTCCACCGCCGCCTTATGCTTTTAAATAGAGTTCGAAGGAATAATTCTTGATTGTTAATACAGGCCTCAGGTTGGTTTCAATTTTGGGATTATATTTTAAAAGGCAGAGAGTGATTCTTCTGCAAAACTGCTTGAGACTTAGAACTAAGGCTTCTGACATTCTGGTAATAGAAGTGGGATATTATGAGGGGTTATTCGTTCTACTTAATTATATATTGTCTGATGTGGAAAGGAGGTTGAGCCTGATTGTACATACATACACGGCTCTTGGTATTGTGGCAGTTAGAAACAATTACCGAGTGAAGAGTTGAGTCTCAATGCCCAGCCGCCCGGTTAAGTACCACCCCATTAAACTATAGACTCCACGAAATGTTCGGGAAAAAAGTCCTTGACCGTCTTTTGGGTCTTAACTAGTGGAAACGGTCGACAAAAATTAGCACCCCGGGGCACCGACTCTGCACGAAAGGTTAGCCCTTTTAAGGGACGTGGATTAAAAAAAAATTAAACCATACACGTTGATAACATAATCCAGTATCATGGCAATACGTAATTTTTGCACGGAACAATACTAGCTCTTTTTACGGGTATCATCCGATTCATAGAGCCACCTCAGACAAAACTCGACTTCCTTAGAAGACAATTCTCGATTACCTTGTGTTTCTTCTTCTTACAGTTTAGGGAAAATTACCCGTAATCCTTTTTTTTATTACACAAACGCACTCACAAAAGGGGATTTTGAAGTACCCAAAAATGTCAGTGTACAATGCGAGCGGAAGGAGAGGAAGTGGATAAGGAAAGAAGGTATCGATGTACATTGGTCTTAAATGCATGGACATTACAACGACGAGGAAACACATGATCAGGTATAGTATTCCACATTCGTGTGGTTCGGCTAAAGAAGACTCTCTATGTTTATTTGTGCGCTTGAAGATGATTTTGAATGTGAATTGATGCGCATTCTCAGATTGACGGATATCGCGGGAAAATGTCTGAGGAGGCGGACCACATTCAGCAAGTTGATTTGCACAACGACCGTGATAATACCCATAGAAAAGAGATAGGAAATATACTTTTTGCCTATGTTCCAACGACGCAATTGATCGACTCACAGCTGGGTCCCTAATAAATTTCACTGCTCTTTTGTGACTTCTATCGAGCACGTCTAGTGCAGTTTTGGATACGCGTGACCAAATATGGGAGCTGAGCTCCATTTTGGGGCGAATATCATCATCATCATCATCATCGGCACTACAACCGGGGTCCGGTCTTGGCCTTATATAGCAGGTCGCTCCAACGGTCCTGATTTCGGGCCGATGTCCGAGGCTTGATAAATTTATCATAATAGTTTGTTTTTCCGGGCTAAGTTATTAGCCTTGCGCCAATTGGGATGAATATACGCCTTGTAAATAGTGGCCAGTTTGGAAGGAGTGAAGTATTTTTTGCATCTCTTAAGGAACATTTGGCCGCACTTTTCAAAAATGTGGTCGCTCCAATTAAGAGTTGAATTAATTCGAGTTCCGACAGTGTATTTACTTTGGGGTTCGCCTTTGACGACAGGAGGCAGCACTGACCTTTTAAGGCATTGACCTCTACTCGGTTAGATAATCCCTAGTGATATATCTTGTTGAGGTCGAAATTGAGTGTACTAAGCATAACCTCCTGATTGGTATTGACGTTCGAAGAGTTTGGACTGGAGTGTTCGTATGAGTATGAGAAACTCTAGCTCTAGTCATCAGCAAACGAGTGAATTGGGTTGTGACTAATCGACAAGAGATCATTTATAAATACCGGGAAGAAAGTGGGTGAGGGTATCGAACCATGGTGAACACCTGCATTAATTTGATGGGAGACAGATTTGACACCGCCAAGAACCACCTGAATAGAACGGCCAGAAAGATAGTTTCCTTTCCAGAGGGTAAACACGCACACAAAGAATTCGACCATTGCCACCGGCATGGATGCCATCATTATGGTGCAAGTATCTAATTTGTTTGTGGCACAAGTTTCCCTAATGGCATGCAGACTGTTTACGTAGCTGCATGCACACCACCAATGATGCCCTTTGTCTCATTTTTTCTTTTCTCGTTTCCGTTTGCCCATAACTTGGCAACATGGACAAGCGATATAATCCCGCCAAGATCAACGCAGAGAGATCCTCTCCCATTGGTCGCCACAGAGAGAAACTTCACGTTTCTCTCGAAAACCAAAACCCTCCCCTAACCAAGGAACGACTCTGCACGAGTCAGTTCAATGAGTCGAGTTTCATTCACTGGCGAGTGCGCACAAGTCGAGAATCAACGGGGTTAGTAAAGCGAATTGACTAAGTAAAATATATGTGAACGTGTGCTTAAATTGTAAACTATTAATTATTCAACAAAACAAACTCAGTGTGCGAGTTAGTAAACCGAATTGACTAAGTATAAATGTATGTGAACGTGTGCTTAAATTATAAACTATTATTTAATGAACAATACAAACTCTGTGTGCAAGATAGTTAAGCGGTTTGACTAACTCTAAAATGTATGTGAACTTAGTGCTTAAGTTGAATACTTCTGTAAGTGTAACCACTGTATCACCAATAAAACTTAAAAAAAAAGAAGTGGAGTTGTTTTCAATACAATTGTTTAACGACCAACTAACTACATCTAACCTTCACGTGGGGTATTAGTGAAAGCGTGCCCGCGCAGGCACACATACGTAATACCACCTACACTATCATCAGCAAACGAGTGAATTGGGTTGTGGGTAATGGACAAGAAATCATTTATAAAGATGAGGACGAGAGTGGGTGAGAGTACAGCACCTTGGGGAACACCTGCATTAATTTGATGGGAGGCAGGTTTGACACCATCAAGAACCACTTGGATTGAACGGCCAGAAAGATGGTCTCATATCCGTTGGATCAGGGAATTACCTACTCCATATGAATGTAATTTTGATAAAAGGGCTAAAAGATGCCAAACTTTGTCGAAGGCTTTCGAGATATCCAATGCAACAATCTCGGTTTCTCCGAAGTAGTGGATGGAATGGCTCCACTTTTCGGTAAGGTACGCCATTAAATCTCCTGTGGGCATGCTGCTACGAAAGCCATATTGGCGATCATTGGGGAGACCATTTGATTCCAGATATTTCGAAAGTTGACGGTTGATAAGAGATTCCATTACCTTGGAGAGAATAGAAGTTAGTGCTATGGGTCGATAAGAAGAAAGGGATGATTTGTCACCCTTTTTGGGAATTGGCTGAATGTCCGCTGACTTCCATCTATTTAGTAAACGACCAATAGAATAAGACAAATGGAAGAGTTTCCGCAGTGGTTTAGCGAGTGAAGAGGAGCATTTCTTCAAGAGAATTGGGAGAATACCGTCAGGACCAGCGGATTTGTTTGCGTTTAGCTCCTTGAATGCAATTGGCGTCTCTTAAGTCGAAGTTTCACTATCTTTAGTGAAAGTAATAGAGCGGATTCCCTGCTTGGAAATCTAAACACCAGTATATTTGTACACAAGGCTGAACTGACGGACATTCTTAGATCCATTAAGAGAAAACAATCTTCTGGAATAGATAGTATTCCAAACATTGTTCTAAAGCATTTATCTCTGGAAGTAGTGAAGGTTTACACTATTTTGTTCAATAACGCTCTAAATAATGCATATTATTCAACCCAATGGAAATCTGCAGTAGTCCACCCCATCCCCAAAAAGGGCAAGGACAGGAGCAATCAAGCAAATCTTCGCTCTATTAGTTTGCTTCCGAACATCAGCAAGGTGAAAATTATAAATAAAGCGTTGACTAACTGGTGTGAGGAAAATGGTATTATCCCCAACAACCAGTTTGGTTTTCGATCGCAATATGACACAGTTCATGCTGCGACAAAACTTGTTTCCGACATACAGTGTAACAAGGCGAAGAGACAATGCACCGGGGCCTGTTTGGTTGTCTTTGAAAAGGCTTTCGACACCGTATGGTTAGAAGAGCTGGTATATAAGTTATCAAATCTAGGTATGCCCGAATATTTATTTTACATTATCTACGATATGATAATGGGTATACAATTTGTGGTGAAATGTGGAGATATAATCTCTAACAAGACTTTCAACATCAAAAACGGTCTACAACAGGGAGCAGTGAATTCTCCCATTTTATTTAACATTTACACTAGTGGTCTAGTGGGTTCTCTTAACCATGCAATTGCGTATGCCGACGACATTCTGGTGTATAGATCTGGAGAAAAGATTGATGTCATCAACAGACTTCTGCAAAATGAATTCAACACAATCAAACGTTTTTGCGACGACTGGAAATTAAAAATAAATTTCCAAAAAACAGAGACTATTCTTTTCAGAGCGCCACTGTCCAGTGCATTAAGGGATACAAAACGGAATTGGAAGTAATAGTCTACAAGTAAAAACTGTGGTCAGATACCTTGGAATCTGGCTTGATCAGTATCTTTACTTTGATAAGCATACAACAGCTGCTCTTACAGCAGCTAAAAACCCATATGCAATGACACGAAGACTCTGCCGTAGTAGTCTGCTGGACTCCAAGGTGAACTCAGAATTCGTCCGACCAATATTGGTGTATGGCTGCCCGGTCTGGTACAACATATCCCCATTTTACATGGAGAAGTTTCGGGTGTTCGAGAGGCAGTGTTTGCGTTCCTGCCTCGGAATATACAAAACCCCAGAGTGGCAATAAAAAAAATACTATAGTATAGTATAGTGGTTAGTATACCCGCCTGTCACGCGGGAGACCGGGGTTCGATTCCCCGTCGGCGAGCCTCTGACGAAAGACTAATGACCTTGCCCGGAAAAAAAAATCATTATGGAAAATTTAACAAGCCTCGGGACTTGCCAAATAAGGCCAAGACCGGTTCCTGGTTGTAGTGCCGATGATGATGATGATAAAAACAGTTATTGTACGCCGGCATAAGAATAATAATAATGTATAATTTAGAGTGCTTGGGAAGAGCCAGTAAGTTAATGTAAGAATGTTATTTGTAAAATAGAAGTTAACATTTAGTCTTAAGTAAAATATGTAATTAATTTGTTAAATAAATGTAGATATAAAAAAAAAAAAAAAAAAAAAAAGCAGCACTTTTTTGGCATGTGAAGCCGTTTTGTCTTGATTTCTACACTTAATCGACCCAATGAGGCCACGTAATATTCTGTATTGATTGTTTCGCCTTTCTCAAGGTAGTCGAAAAACAAAGTACCATGCGCGTCCCAAAATGCGGACACCATAACCTTGCCAGCTGACTTTTGAGCTTTTTGGTTGCTTTAGACAACTTTCACGAACTGCTGTCCACTTAGCCGACGATCTTTTTGATTCAGGTGTGTAGTAGTGGATTTGTGGCGTTTCTAACCGATACACACACAATAGACAAGCAAATAGTGAAGAACACCGAAAGGAAATTCGAATAAGCAAAAGCATCAGAGCTGCATACCAGAGCGATAACATAACAATTCCACATCAGTTGAGTGTACTTGAGTTTAGAAATCGAATTCGTACACGCGGCAGTGGCCTGATGGGTTGAGTTTTGGTTCTATCTTTTAGTGATTCGAACCGTGGTAGCGTCGGTTCGAATCACACGCTCTTCAGTATCGTCGCAAAAACGCTATAATTGGTGAGCCGACGTGATCTATACGACATAACACACACTTCCATATGCACACAGAACTTTTACCACTTACAATCACACGACTTCTACGCAGAGCACCGGCTCACTTGGCTGCTCTGACATTCTCTCGATCGCCCTCTCGCTCGCTCTTCGCTCAGTCGCTCGCATTTCGAAGTTGATCGTAACGAAAGTCACTGGGAAGGGAGTGAAGTGGCGTTTCTAGCACATACACACGATGAATAGTGAAGAACAACACCACCAAAAGTACATCCATTAAAGCCGTATACCATACCAATAATATAGCATTTCCACATCGGTCGAATGCACTTGAGTTTAGAAATCGAATTCGTACACGCGGCAGTGGCTTGATGCGTTGAGCTTTGGTTCTATATTTTAGTGATTATAACCGTTATAGCGTCGGTTCGAATCACACGCTCTTCACTATCGTCGCAAACGCTTAGATTCATGTTTCATTCATTGACACCAGTCGAAATGTTTTTTATCTCGTTTGAATAGCTCCAAAGAGCATTCTGAATCGCGTCGACGAGTTGTTGTTTTTTGGTTCGGTATGAGTAAGCACACCACCTATTTCGAAAGCAACTCACGCATGCTGGATTTTACGGGTAAAATTGTGAACGCACTATTTTGCGATATCTTTAAGATGTCAGCTATTTCACGAAACTTCAGTTTACGATGGACCAAAACCGTTTTGTGGACTTTTTTTATGTATTCCGGAACAACTACCCATTTTGAGTAACCAGAGTGCTCAGGATCATCGATGTGTATACGACCACGTTTAGTATAAGCATTTCAGTCAATAATAGAAGATTTTCCTGGTGCAGAATCTCCATAACCCTTATCAAGGCACAGTTTTGATAGTATGTTGTCCCATCAAAAACCAATGTTTGGTCAACACATTAAAATTCATTTTAATCCATTGTTTTGAAAAGGGTAAAAGTTGTTTCATTAAAATCACTCTAATTGGCGAACTAAACATCGGATTGTCATGAAATTTTTATGAATGTTGGTACAATCCGGAAAACATAAGTGTCTCTCAGCAGTAGTGCCGTCTACGTGTCAGACCGGAAACTTATTGAGTAAAGTATTATATTGTGCTTTCTTTGTGGGAACAATTAAAGCATAGTGCATCCGCTGAATGTTTCACAAAACAGTTGTTGGTTTCTGAGAATGGAAAAATGGCAATTTATCACATTGTCAACATCACAGCCACAGATGGATTGATTCACAAGTTTTTCCCAAAGAAGGACTTATAAAAATCTTCAGTGGTTCAGAGTGGAAACCCATATAAGACAAGGTTGGTGACATGATCTGTTGGAATATTTTTACTACAGTAAAGCCAGCCGGCTTTTCTAATGCCCTACCGCACAGTAGCACAAACCATAAAATCATCAGGAAGGCCATAACTGACTTAATGGGTATCACCGGACAACCTATACGAAGTCTTTGTTTCGACGTAGCGTGCCGTATTACATAGACGTCAATACATTAATTACCACCTGGTTTCATTTCAATTACCATCGCTCATCATGGGTTCTCATTTCTACTTAGAAGTTTTTTACTTTTCAATAATCATGATTCGGGTTGAATGTAGTGGCAGCTATGGGGAAGTTTGGCGCCAGCTGTAAGATTTCTATGAAAGCCTCAATCTAAGCAATGCTTTTATGTGAAAGAGGTTTGCCACCAGCATCTTCTCTTTGATATACCACCGTAAATTTCTCATTTTGCAGACGCTTCTGTTACGTATCTGCTGGTACTACCCGAAGGGACTACGTTTTCCACGAATTCGTCTTTCCCATTAAATCAATTCCTTTCGACAAACTCAGAATACATTTCCGCTGGAATTTCATCCATATTCGAAAAGCGAAATGAAACATCTACTTCACAAATCCGCGCTAATAGCGAAATTGAACTTTTTAATTGATTAACTTGGAAGTTGTGACCTTACACTGGCGGAAGCCCTTTCCGGCTCTAGATGAGAACGATATTAATATTTTAAGCCATTTACATCCCTTTGTTATTTCTGATCTAGTTTGTAAATCATGACTGAAATAGAGAAGATGGAAATCTCACTTGTGGTTGTGGGAAAATTGAGCAAAAACAAGCTGCAGTCGCAGTTGTGCAATCACTCTCCGATGCGAGAGACGAGAGAAAGACTCATTCTGGGTCCTCTTGGCCTTAGTGGATGGGATCACAATTTGATTCTGAAAGGAGGTTAATAAAAATCGAGACCTCCGCAGAGAATTGATGAAACATAAGACGAAAAGGGGAAAATTCTTCAGTATCAAACACTCCCGGCAACGGAAAACAATTGAAATTAAATTTTCCAGGCGAATCATATTTTCCTATTCACTTTCCCCCCTTGCAGCGTATTGTGTGTTTCGCATTGCTGGAAGTTCGCTGTGCTCTCGAGAGTCTGAAATGCCTTCCCTATTTGCCTATGATATACATAGTCTTGGAGGTACAATGGTATGGTATGAAAAATGCATCGGTTACATATTGTTAGTGGGTACCTAAACTTGAAGCAATCTATGAACATTGGCACGAAAATCGTAACTAGAAATGAGGACATAAGTCCAGTTGCAGTGAATGGGGGATGTGGGAACGAGTGGAAAGAACGCAAATGGGAAAAGAAAGTGATTTCTGTTCGTTAGATTTTCCTTTGTTGGAGAGGCATGTCGTCGTGAGGTTACAAATAAATATCGCATAAGTACGAACGGTCTCTGAACCGAATTGTCTTGGTTGGCTTCTTAATTGATCTTGGGTACAATCTGAAGGATTCTATGAGAAATTCGCCTGTCTGTGCCTTGAAGGGGTTTTTATTTTGTACTGTGCTCCTATCTTTCTGTATACTTTCTACTCATTAATTCAATTTGAATACCAAATCAAGATTATATAAAAGCACACGTGGGATTCTTTTCAGCCGTTTTAGAGAGACGTTGGTGTTGCAATGGACGTTCATTTAGAGAAGTAATTGCTTTATATTCTCTCGGAAAAGTGCATACATGCGAGTGAATGAGCAGACAAATATCTAAAGAAAGCAATTTTATAGCTAAAATTCCTATTATGTCATGCAGTTGGTATGCTGAAATTGAAAGATGATCGATTGTGTGTGGGTTCAATTGATAACACTGTGACATTTAGTTTTTCATTTTTTTTATTCATTTCTCTCGTTTTCTTATTTTATATCTCTCCGTGTAGTTCTCTCTGCCTATCTTCCTTTATCTATCTTCTTCTCAGCTACACTGTGTATTTATTTTTATCTATCTTTCCATCTCTGCCCTTCTGACTCTGGTTCTCTGTTCCTCTCATTTGGGTTCCACAATTTGTCGAATAGTATACTGTTTTTCCTTTAAAATATGGAAACTTGTGGCGATTCCGATAGAAACACACCTACCCACTACCGTAGCGAAGACCACAGCTTCAAAAAAGAATTTAAAAAATCATCACAACTGTATTCTAGAGCATTAACGTAGCATTTCATAGGTTGAGGAGCAATATGAAACATCGTCGTCAAAACATAGGCATGGTCTGATGCGTTGGTATCATGAATTCTAATCACGTTCATCACAACTTCGCAATACACTATATGTTGGACAGGAAGCAAAACACAACTGCCGGCTGGCGAAAAAAAAAAAATTGGGGAGGCGAGAGGCCGATTTAGCGAGACAAGGACAGATGTGTTCTTGATCTTGTCTCTGGCGGTATCTTGCGATAATCAAAATCACCCACATCCGTGAGGATGATGTGCTCGGTCTCAAGATGTCTGAAAAAGAAAGGGGAGGGGGGGTTATATAAGGATAGTGTGGATAGGGTTAGTTTATATGTCCTCTAACTACCTGGATGGAGGGATGGCGGGGGGGAAATCATACAAGACCGGTAGATCTTGAGTGCAGTGGCAAACGCAGATCACGTCTTCGGCTTCTGATAAACTCCGCTTTGGTCGGTGTGTGTGAGTGTGTGTGTATTTGTGCTGGCTTGTACTGTGCGTGTGTGTTTGTACTGCGTTAGCAGTATACCCTATGGGATGGGTCCAGGAATCCTCTATTATAGAGGGGAATGTTGTTGGAAAGGGTGTTTTCTTAAATTTTGTACTGAAGAAGAGGTTGTGGAGGTCGGACCCGAAGAGATGGAAAGAGAGAAGTATCAAGAACGCAAGACTCCCGTACAAGTAGGTTCTCGCTGTTCTGAATGCTTTCGAAGTACCTGTATCATCATCATCATCGGCACTACAAGCGGGAACCGGTCTTGGCCTTGTTTAGCAAGTCCTGAGGCTTGTTAAATTTTCGATAATGATTTGTTTTTTCCGGACAAGGTCATTCGTCTTGCGCCAGAGGCTCCCCGACGGGGAATTGAACCCCGGCCTCCCGCATGACATGCGGGTATACTTGTATGCCAATTGTAAAAAGTACTCGTTGATAGGGGTATGAAGGCATCTTCGAATAGGTGAGAGGTGGGGTAATGGTGGCAGGCAGGCCCTCTAGAGTAATTGATGCATGTTCTGAGGAGTTTCCCTTCGAAAACCCGAAGTCTTTCCATTTGGACAGAAGGTGTACAACACCATATGGGAAAGGCGTAAGATACTTCAGATCGGATTAGCTGCTTACACCAGAGAACATTGCTTAGACCGACCGTGTGCCCTTTGAATAATGTGGGTCACAGTTTGATGGAATACATTTTTGGGGTATAGATGACCCTAAGATATTTCATCCTGTCCTGTGGTCTAATCGTAGTACTTGAGAGTGTTTACTACTCAGAATTATGACAACTGCTTTGGAAGGATTAAGTCGAATTTTCCATCGACAGTAATACCGATACAGTTTGTCCACGAAATAAGAAAGAAGTAGAGGGGGTGGGTTATAGTAGAGTGTAGGAGCGCCGCTTAAGATTGGTGGCGAGAAAAGTGTAGGAGGCGGTACTTTAGAGTATGGGTAGAGAGGTCGAAGTCGAACAAGGTGGAATTTGAGTTGACATTTCTCAGCATGCGGGAAAGGGGTTCGTTCGTTTAGACCATAAGAGGGTCGCGCGGGCGGGGGGGGGGGGGGGGGGGGGGGGGTTGCGCGTATTTCGAGGTTTTGCGTTTAAAGTAATTAAGTTAAGGAGGAAGGCGCAGTCGACCGAGCCGGCGACGACCCGATGAATGAATATTATGTCAGCCACGACCATGGGCTCTTCAAGGGTTCTGAGGTTGATTAATTTGAGGCGGTTAATGTGGTTTTCCCATCCTAGCCCTCGGAGAGTGAACCGAAGGAAGCGGCGTTGAATACTTTTGATTCTATAGACATGGATCTTGTGATAAGGAGATCATACTTGGCTAGCGTATTCAAGCAGTGGGCGGGCGGGGGTAAGGTAACGGGATCGAGTAAAGTTACGGTCGGAGAGCTCCTTGCTGCCTTGGGTAGAATTTGCTTTCCGGATCATCTCGTCAATGTGAGAGAGCAAGTTGAGTTCACTGTCGCAAATGATCCCAAGATCTCGAATACATTGGACAATGGCCAGGGGTTGGTTATGAAGGGTTATAGCGTTGGAAATGATAGTGAAGAACGTGTGATTCGAACTGACGCTATGAGAGTTAGAATCACCAAAAATTTAACCGAAGCGTAACACATCAGGCTACTGGGCGATTTTAGAATTCGATTTTTAAACTCAAGTATATTCCACTGATGTGAATTGTTTTGTTATCGCTATGGTGTACGGCTCTGATGTATTTTCTTATTCGATTTTCGTTCGGAATTCTTCATTATTTGGCTTGTGTTTGTTTTTTGTGTGTGTATCTTGTTAGAGACGCCACAGGGTATAGGAACGTGAGGATGAGGGAATACCCTCACGGGAAAAGGTTATAGATTGGCATTTGGGGATGTTAAGTACAAAGTAATTTTTGTCACACCAAGTCGAGAAGCTGTCAAGGACTGTCTTTCAAATAATCATAAGTAGTACCTTAAACAAAGTTCTGTCGCCGAAAGGCAAATTATACAAGTGTTATGTTATGTTTAACTTAGAGCGTCTGCGAAGGACCAGTAAGTTATAATATAAGATAATTAAGCTAGAATTTAAGCATTTTTTTGTCTAGCATGTAATTGAGAAACTTAGAAGACAAAAAGGAAATAAAAAAATGTTTTGAAAATGAAATGAAAATGCAGCTGTCAAGGTCAGATTGCAGCAGTGCAGAATCAAGTGGTGGCTCAATGATCTTGTATAACTTGATATCGTCAGGGTATAGGGACAAGCTGGAATTCTAAGTGACCTTATCGATGTCATTGGCGGCCAGTATAGATAGGAGGGGACCCAGGTGGCTACCATGAAGGACCCCAGAGGTGGAAAGGACTCTCACTCTCGCTTTCACTCTCACGCTCGCTTTCATCCTCACTCACCCTTTCACTGTCACTCTTGCTTTCACTGTCACGATCCCTTTTATTTTCATACCCATTCCCACCCCCTCACTTTACACCCACGTCCACCCTCTCACTTTACACCCATCCCCACCCTCCTTAACTTTACACCCACTCCCACCCCCTCACTTTCACACCCGCCCCCACCTCACTTCGCCTTCTACCCACATCCCCACTTCTACTCCACCCCTACCCTACCCACAATCCCACCCAAACTCCCGCTCACACTTTCACCCACACCCACCCTCACCCACACTCTCACTTTCTTTCTCACTCCTACTCTCGCTTTCACTTTCGTTTTCACCCTTACTCATTCTCTTTTTCTCTCTCCCCCTCTCTCTGTCTAGCCTTCATTCTATACCGTTCATTCTATCTCTCCTACTCAATGCTGTATCTCTCTTACTCACACACTGACATATACTCCCTGTCTCTTTCTCTCTTAATTTGTGAATCTGCTTCAGTAGCTACGTCGGTAAAGAGGCACGTCTGTGTTTAATCAGGTTTAACCACGGCTTAGTGCAATTGTGGCGATTGGGTAACAGATTTATCTCTATAAAACGGTAGCGGGTTTTCGAATCTCATAAGACCCTAGATGAATATTAACAACCATCGACTGTCTTTGGAAGAAAGTACTGTACTGTGACATTCGATAGCCAAAGCGAAATAATGAAATACTCTTTTTGAACACATACTCTGATAATGCTAGAAACCATTTGATTTTAGAAAACACCGCCGGACTTTAACTTGATAGATTAATGATATCAAGATTGTGATTAAGTTGTGGTTGAGGTAGGAGAGTACTTTCATATGATCTGATTTTCCAACTTTCAGAAACTGAGAATCACTTTTGTGACGTTTTGGTATTTAAATAAAAAATATTTTGTGTATATCTATATAATAATAATCATAGTTGTGGGGGTAGAAGTTGGTGGCCAGGCCAGGGGCACGGATTCACTTACATCCCCGACACTTGTTCCACAGAACACACTTCGCAAAGATATCCAAGAGAAGAGGAGGAGAAATAAAATATCCTTTGTCGTTTAGTTGTTCGTTTTTCTTTATTTATTAATATGATCCTTTTCTTTTAATTCACTTAACTTAGAGCTTATTATTATTAAATTGTTTTTCTATAAAATTTATACAAGATAAAACACTTCCTCCTCGACCCTGTGGCCGCAGTAATTAAAATTTAGACTCGAGCGACGGCGTGACCGTCACCAGTAATCGATGTGAAGCGACTGATTTGAATTCGGGATGATTGGGTAATTCTCGATTTGCACAGCTATTAGCCAATCATCATCGCACTCTCTCATGAATCCCCTCAGTTGCACGTCTCACTGAGGTGAATAATACTTCTTGCACATCATTCGACAGTCGCTGGACATCATTCGACAGTCGCTGGACATCTGAAGGATGAAAAGGAAAAAAGAGAGAGCGCAATGACTTCGGGGTTGACTTAGCTCGTGTGCTTGTATCAGTGCAGCCTCTGAGGATGACCTACTGCCCTAGTGCGATGGCTGTGGTGATCTCAGAGTGCATTGAACTGTAGGGACACAGAATTGTGGAGGAGAGGAAAATGTAGCTGGTGCTATCCACCTGCGAAAAGAGATCAATGATCCCCAGCGAATGGCATGTCTGGGGAAAGTGAATAAGACGCCGACTTGGTTAGGGAAATTTGATCATGGGAACTAAATTAAATACTTTGATAATTTCCCAAACGGTTACATGATTATGCAACCGCGTCGTTTGATCAGACTATGCCGTTGCTAACCGACATGAAGCGGTTTCCGGTGGAACTCTCATGGGTTAGCGAAATGGAGTTGCTGTATGGCAAAAAGGTAGCTGAATTCAATTATGCATTACTTGCATACAGTAATGAATTCAGCTACGCTACCGTTATTGAAATATGTTTTACAGGTCGAATAGCTTGTAAGGGGAATAAGGGTAGAAATGACGCGCTGAAAGCGGTCGAAATGAGGTATGAAATTGTGGGTTGGTTCTCCATGTGGTATAGAGAACCCCCACATAGTCACACCTTTTTTTTAATGCTAAAAACAAGTCTATTTACAGTTTGTGGCGAAAACGCTGTCAACAGTTTTATTATAGACCTTATTCTTCTCATAGTAGTGTACTCTCTTTCCGACACAGGTCAAAATCATGTACTCTCGTGCCGTAGTTGATAAAAAGTTCGTGCTCCACTAATATGTTAGGTTTGGGTCCAGCCAAAGAACAATTGTTTGCATAGGACGCACTGCAGCATGCCCGGTATATATTTGATTTGTTTTATTATATGTAGATTGTCTTCTAGGGACACTATCTGCAATTTTTCGTGCCAAGTTACTGTTTGTATTAAGTTTATAATTTAACTGATGACCTTTTTTATAATTAGATTGATGACATTAACTACTAATTAACATAGAACTTTAACAGATCCGTCAGGTGGGGTACTGTAACCAGACTTAGCATTTCCTCGCTTCATTTTCGTTTTTTCTATTCCTCTACACAACCAAAAGCAACCTGCCGTCCTTCTCCTATTGATATTTGTCAAGAAATTTCAAACCTGATTAATAAAAAGTTGTGGGCACCACATCCGGATACAACAGTTTCACAGATCAATAACTTCCAAAAGATCTTAATGCTCCACACCGAGTGCGTAGACAACTTCAATGAAATTTGTCTAAGAACAATAATTTCCAAAAGATCTTAATGCTCCACACCGAATGAAGAGTGCGTAGACAACTTCAATAAAATTTGCCTAAGAACAATAATTTCCAAAAGATCTTAATGCCCAACACCGAATCTAGAGCGTGTTGACAACTTCAACAAAATGTGCCTACTCTTCGATTACTGTAACAATCTTCTCAGAGAAGTGCCCTTGATATTTGTTTGCGAAAAGTGTTGAGTATCCCTCCCTTTTATCTATTATTGTTACGTACTTGGCAAATAACTTGGGATGAAAGGTTAAATATGTCCGCTCAGTGTACGCCATTAAAGTTCACTGACCACCGAAAATGAGCCGACCGGTTAATTAAAGCCCGTGACTGTTGTCCAGCCCAGAAGTTCAACTTACCAGCAAACTAGTGCTGCTCTTTGATGGGGATTCTAATTGTTGCCCATCCACTTAAATTGCAATCAAGCCACATCCGAGAAAAAAAAACCTCAATCAAACTAGAAAATCAACTGGCGTTGGTCTTTGCTAATTTCTGCCTTTGACAGCGGCCGCTCACACCCAAAGGTCAACGTCTTTCCAACCCAGTGTACCGGTGTGTTACGAGGGCCATTCGGGAAACTTTAATTTGCAGTTCGGCAGTCAGGTTCCATGTCGAAAATTTAGCTAATGTAACCGGTGACTAGTATATGTAACGGATAACCGTCGTTTCCGTGGTCACGTTTAACGCGTTACGTGAATCTGATGTGATGTTTTTTCTGGTGACCTAAGGTCGGTCATTCATTCATGAGTCTCCCCACCTGCCTATGCTTGGGAGAAATAACTATACTCTCTGCTACTCTATTACTCTGGACTAGGAAGGCAGCCGGATAAGGGACGTGCCAATAAAGGTAATTACAGGTGCGGTGCGATGATTTAAGACAGCATGCTGGCAACGTGTACACCATAGAAGAGACAAGTAGCAGATTGAGGTGTCTCCCTTTATATTCACTAGGTTCTTGCGGCTGACTTTGCTTTCAATTGCTGATTCCGGTTGTGTTTCGAAGCAAAGCGGATGGGACTGCATCTTGCATTGCTTGCGTTCTATGGTTAGAAGAGCGGTGAAAAGCATCAGATTCCTCTACTGACTTTCAGAGGATTAAATCTGTTACTCAATGTTTTATATATGTCAGATAGTCACCGTGTCTTGCCTTTGCTTCTGTCTCTGTAGTACTATCCGTATATAAAAGTTCATAGTTTACAAAGGTGACGATGTTAAGACTGGGTGTAGAAGAACATGGTACAGGACATGGTTTTGTAATGCGTAAAATAGGCATAGATGCATCAATGAACATTTCGGGTTGAGTTATAATGCTATTTGCAAGACAACTTCATTAGACTGCTTTCATCTTGTCCTGATCGATCCTTGAGGTCAATTGTTTAAAAAACGGTAGAACATTCGATCGATTTTCAGTGCTTTTTGTTCGCCCTTTCCAAATGTATGTCGGTGCGGAATATACAGGTTGTGTCTTAAAAGTCAAGAAATATCATCATCATCGGCACTACAACCGGGATCCGGTCTTGGCCTTATTTAGCAAGTCCTGAGGCTTGTTAAATTTTCCATAATGATTTTTTTTTCCGGGAAAGGTTATTAGTCTTGCGCTAGAGGCTCCCCGACGGGGAATCGAACCCCCGCCCCCGCGTGGCAGGGGGGGGGGTATACTAACCACTATACTATCGAGGAGCCAAGAAATATACACAGCTTTTTAACAGATTCATGGACAACAGCAGTTAAAATTTTTAACCTTCTCAAAAGTATTCTCCACGACCATCTACACTCTCACATCCTAACTAAGTCAATTTATTCAGTAAACTCAACATTTTCATCATGGTTAAGTACACGAACGAACACCGTCTGCAAATCATAAAAATGTACTACCGAAAAGAAAGTTGTCAAGTCCCTATTCGAAAACCCCATACTTGTACAATTTTTTATTCGGTGAAATTCCGGGCTCATTTCAGGTGCGTTGTACTGCTCCAAAACGACTGCCTGCGGTTTCTTCATACGGTTCGATGAGTACAGCATATATTGATATTTATGTTCTCTGATACACCAGCTAGAATCAACTTTTATGTAGTTAGTTAAAACGTAAACAACGTACTTAAACTTTTCGTAGTCAAACTTTTTATTTATTCAAGCTAAAATGTGAAATGTGTTTTTCTCCAAATGCGTTTTTTTAAAACGACGTATGTCATAATTCAAACAATTTTCATTGAATTGATTTAAAATGTTCACTTTAAAATAATTAGGATCGTGATTAAAGTTGTGTTGATTGAATATATTCTTGCTTTTTCGACAGATGTCGTTGCTTATGTCAGACCCTAGCTGAACTTGCATTCATTAAGAATTGATCGCACAACAGTTTCGAAACGTTTGAAAGGATAAGGAATGTTTCAAAAGGAGAGCATGTTGGGCGTCGTATGGGGCTATGATATAAGGTGTGTCATGAAGTACATTTCTTTGCCGCATCTCTAATTGGTCGCAACGGGTTCGAACTATTTGAATAAGGAGGGGCGGCTTCTCAGTTTTACAGCCTGTGGCGGCTCTACGAACCACACAAATCTTACCAATAGCATAATCCATTGCATATCCCCAACGCAACATTGAATTCAATGGTGAAACCCAATCGAACTAAACGTTCAAATTCTCTAACATTGAATTTAATTCAATTTCGTCGAATTCAATTCAATTCCCTAAAATCAAACAGCATAATGCATATCTTCTTATGTATGCTATAAGCAATTAACACCTCTAAATCTCCTACAAGATCCAAAACCCAAAAAGTGCACGTGTCCAAACAAAACCATATCTATTCGATCCGTCGACACACAATTCTTGCAATCATAAACATTCTAATGCATAGATGTTTTATGACTTGAACATGCACCAATCTAAAAACTGACATCCAATTTCCACGGATCTTGTGTTGCCCATCTGAAGTGCACGAAGACTCTTGTTGTTATAAGCCAGATGGGTAACACAAACAAAACCCCAAGAAAGGATCAAGAGATAAGTGGCGATGCGTCTGGATCTTCGAAAGAAGATAAAGATAGGAGTAGAATTTGGAATTGAGAAGGGAAGACTTTAGTACAGTCGTCATAGAGAACTCCGACGAGGAGGTGATCCGCGTAGCGCATTTAAATAACCGAAAAAGAAATTGCCGACCCGAAGTCTCGTAACGTTTAAATACGCGAATTAAGGAAAGTCGAAATCGAGAATCCCAAAGGGGGAGTTGGATAGGCGAAGGCAACGAGGAACATCGCGCGTGTGTACGATGTGTTTCTTCCTTATGTGCGGACAGTGTTCGGCGGAACACTCCCACATCCTTTAGGGTCTTTGACGAAAACATCCGCCAAAAGCCTGTGGCGGTTCTTTAAAGTCTTCTCCAAGAACCACCCACCTCCTCAACTTAACCCGTCTTTTCCCTCACCCAAAAGACACCATACCTACCTGCAATTTTGGGCAGCATTTCTCATACCTGAAAGGTAATCTCTTCGACGGCATACATAATTCCGGACTTTTCTGGTTCATACTCCATGAATCAGTTTACATCTCCTATCGGCTCAGCTTGTCAGCAATTAACGATAAACAAACGCTGGCCAGCGTATTGCGGACACAGCTGCAAACGATATTCCCTTCTACCGTACATAATTGTATATCTTATCTATCCCCTAAGGTTCGCTAAGTTGCGACCAATTTCCTAATCATTATACAACCGAGCATTTGATTTGGGCATGAACATGATCATTTGTTTACCCACGTTCATGCCCCATGAAGTCCCATCATCTAACCCAAACATATAACCCATAGCCAACGTCGCTGAGTTTTCTGTGGACTTAACGTCTAGGAACAATTTTCCCTATTCTGCTATAGATCCATTCGGCTAAAGCAAATAGATTCCCAATCTCTGGTGGAACTATCGTCACCAGCAGATATCGCCTACAACGGCATTTCCCTGGAATCTTATGTAAACACTATGATGACCCTTTGCAACATAGGCACATCATGAACAGTGTGCATCCCATCATAGGACCTGTGAAATAGCGTTTTTGCTTACCTTGTACCTTGTAGTCATCGAGGATTTATGACCACATTGCCACAGTCCCTTATGTTCGTTCCTTTATTTATTCAGGTGCAGTATCGTTCGTTGTCGATACTTCGTACGAATGGGGTATCGTACATTGACCTGTACGGAAACATGAAGAATCCATCTAGATGACGACTGGTGGAAGTTGATCTCGACGAACACCGAGGAGGTCCTATTACCGCAGCGGACAGTCACACCCGCTTAGAGTTCCGCCTTTTACCAGCCCCGCTCCTAAGTAGCCAATTTCGTTTTTCCACCGTTTAAATATTCGAGTTTTTCCTTGCTGTCAACTAGTCGCGGATTTCGTTTTGCTCGGTAAAGTGATCTTCGTCACCACGGTCCTGAAGGAGTGCAGGCGCCCACCAGCTAATGGATTAAAGAATCATATTGTTAACTCCTAGTTACCAGATTAGTGAATTAAGTTGTGAACGTCCCGTGTTATGCGCATGTGCCGATGCCATAACGCAAATTTAAATAAAGAACACTTGCTAAGAAGTGCTTGCGTGACTATTTATTACCTTCGCTTGTTTGGAGTTGATTTCTTTCGTGGCAAAATTTCAGAGAAACCAATGGTAAGTGTTTGGGTGTTGAGTTTAACTAGTGCTCATGTACGGTACAATAATCAACACCTACTAGCCTTCCACGGTTAGTCTTCTACGAGAATCAGAAAAATCGCGATGGGTATCTTAGTGCAACCTTATTCCAAAGCTTCTGAAACGTGCGAAGAATAAACATCGCCTCAATCTGGGTACTGCATCATAGCAATGAGGCACACGTCTCTGTGTGTCCGGGAGCTCCTGGTCATGCACAACGTGTCAAAGCTGCCACAGTCACCTTAGCTCTGACGTTGAAGCTACCCAAGTAGCCGACACAATACCTGTGAAGGAGGTTGGCGTCGAGGCCTTCAAGGGGCCGTACCGGGTGTGAGACTCTGGATGCTTATTAACCTAGGACACAACGACTAAGATCGGCAAAGATCAAATAAATGCCATGATGTCAATCCAATGCATCCTGATCTTGGCATCTGCTTTGTGGTGTATTGCAGATGGTAAAGTATGAGGTATAAGATTAATGATCATTTGTGTTTGAGTCAGCTAAACTCGCGCTCACCTCGCAACCGCCTTACACAGCACCTTTTCAACAAAATTTGAAGATCAAAATACCTCTTTACCTGTGTGAACTATCAGAACAAGTCTTGAATTCAATAAGGAGCTAGTTTTACGAATATCTACAAATGTTCGGTGCCATTGTGGCGGTTCTTTAAAGCTTTCCCAAAGAACCATCCATTTCTTTAAATCAACCGCTTTTCTCGCACTCCATAAACCACTACCTGCATCCCGCTGCATTCGAGCAGCGTAAGCTGTCTTTCAAATAATTTTCACCTGAACGTTAAACCTCAATTAGGCATGCATCACATTGAATTCTTCCGATTCATATTATATGAACCATTCCATATCCCCATCGGCTCGGCTCGTCGGCAATTATAATAGATAAACACTCGCTGGCCAGCGTAATTGTTGACACAGCTGTAGCCGATGGCTTTGCTACGGTTCATAACCATTTATTGCCCCAATCCCGAGGTTCGCAACACTTGCGACACAATTTCCTTTATCGGTTATCTACCGATCATGGGATTTGGGCACGAATATGATTGACGTTGGACAATCATACCATAGATCATGCCTAACGATGCTGTATGATGGAGGAAATTAGATCAAACAAAAGCCACCATAGCCTTGGCCATAGGCGAGCAAATCTTTGGTTTGCTTATCGCCACGGAAAAATCGATTGCCTGCAATGGCATAAGTCTGGGGCGATTATGTAAACAGCCGTTCCGTTATGTTCCCATGTAGCATCGGCAAAATCACAAATAATGTGCATCGCATCGTATGACCCTCGAAATAGCGTTTCTGTTTATTTAGGACAGAAATCTATTTCTTCCTTCGGCGATCTTCTCTATCGCGGATCTCAATAATGCATGCAGTTCATTACACCAGTCCATGTTTATTCAGGTGCATTTTCGTCGTTGCCAATATGCAGGCTGAATCCTCCCACACCGATGTAATCCACCACTGTTGAATCGGACGGATATGGGTTGCATCGGGGAGTCAGATTTTAGCCACCGAACGGAGCAGAAGAACCCAAATTCATCCCTTGTCGGATACACGAGTTAAGGAGTCAGATTTTGTCTCCAGTGCCAACGCTGCAAAATAGCGCGACATAACGTACTGGAGTCAGCTCAATTCAAGCTTCCCATGGCACGCTTAGCCCATGTCCATATAGACATAGTGGGACCGCTTACTCCATCAAGAGGTTTCTCTTATATCCTCACTATGATCGATCGCTACACGCGACAGCCAGAGGCGACACCTCTCCGGGCAGTTACTGCCGAATCAGTAGCCAAGGCCTTTTACTCAACTTGGGTCACACGCTTCGGTGTACCAACTACACTAACGTCGGACCGAGGCCCACAATTCGAGGCAACGATATTCAGACAGCTAACAAACCCCCCTGGCTGCCAAAGAAGTCGTACCACCGCCTACCACCCCGAATCCAACTGGATGATAGAGCGCTGGCACATATCCCTCAAGGCCTCACTCATGTGTCACAACGACACCCAATGGTTCGACGCCCTTCCCACTGCCCTCCTCGGCCCGAGGACAAGCATAAAAGAGGACCTAGGTGCTTCGGTAGCAGAGCTCACCTACGGTACCAACCTCCTTCTTCCAGGAGAACTCTTCCTGGATTGTGAAACACCGCGTGACCAACTTGATGAAGTGGGCCATTTCCGTGACCTGCTACGTAAGGTTACGGCAACCCCAGTAGTCAGGCACGGCTCCAAAAAACTTTTCGTCCACCCTGAACTGCACAGCTGCACGCACGTCTTTGTCAGGGTGGATAAGGCCCAAAAACCCCTCGACCCTCCTTACGATGGCCCATTCAAAGTCTTCCGCCGCTTCAGCGACCGCGTCTTCGAGATCGATATTAGAGGCAGGCGATCCTCGGTCAGCGTTGAGACACTTAGGTCCTGCTTTCTGGAAGCTTCCGCTCCGGAACAGCCCACTTTACCTGGCACTCCTAGCACCCAACCAGCACAATCTCCCCGCACGCGCGCCAGTACTCGCGCCCAGAGGCAACTACTCCCCTCTCAACGTTCTTTACCTATTTCGTGACTACGTCACTGGGGCGCGGCGACGTGGGGGGGGGGGGGGGGATGCCGGCTCTTTAAAGCTTTCCCAAAGAACCATCTTTTTCTTTAAATCAACCGCTTTTCCCCCACTTCATAAACCACTATACTTACCTGCATTCGAGCAGCGTAAGCTGTCTTTTAAATAACTTTCACCTGAAAGTTAAACCTCATCTAGGCATGCATCACATTGAATTTTTCCGTTTCATATTATATGAACCATTCCATATCCCCATCGGCTCGGCTCCTCAGCAATTATAATAGATAAACATTCGCTGGCCAGCGTAATTGTTGACACAGCTGTAGCCGATGGTTTTGCTATGGTTCATAATCATTTATTGCCCCAATCCCGAGGTTCGCAACACTTGCGACCAATTTTCTTTATCGGCTATCTACCGATCATGGGATTTGGGTACGAATATGATTGACGTTAGACAATCATACCATAGATCATGCCTAACGATGCTGTATGATGGAGGAAATTAGATCAAACAAAAGTCATCATAGCCGTGGCCATAGGCGAGCAAACCTCCGGTTTGCTTATTGCCACGGAAGTATCTATTGCCTGCAATGGCATAAGTCTGGGGCGATTATGTAAACAGTCGATGTTCCCATGTAGCATCGGCTAAATCACAAATAATGTGCATCGCATCGTATGACCCTCGAAATAGGGTTTCTGTTTATTTAGGACACAGAAACCTATTTCTTCCTTCGGCGAACTTTGCTATCGCGGATCTCAATAATGCCTGCAGTTCATTACAGTAGTCCATGTTTATTCAGGTGCATTTTCGTCGTTGCCGATATGCAGGCTGAAGGGCACCGTACTTGTCCTATACGGACACATATAGAATCCTCCCACACCGATGTAATCCACCACCGTTGAATCGGACGGATATGGGTTGCATCGGGGAGTCAGATTTTAGCCACCGAACGGAGCAGAAAAACCCAAATTCATCCCCTGTCGGATACACGCCGTAAGGAGTCAGATTTTGTCCCCAGTGGTGTGGGGGCACACAAAATTAAAAAAATCAAGGGTGTCGGTACGGTCGCGGTTTGTTATAATTCTTTATCGCGCAATTTCTGTAATCAGATAAAATTATTTCGGGCGAATATATGGCCAAGAATAGTAGCCAGTGTGTGGGAAGTGTATCGAACAATAATTGAGAGGACGTCTACTGTGCTATAATTTTTCTTCTGTCATTCCTTAACTCATTCAAAAGTAAAAATAAAGAAAAAAATTCACCAGTAAAACTATCACAGTGCATTTTTTATTTTTCATTTTACTTAGACTGGATAAGAGTTGGGGATTTAAGTGAATCCATGTCGTGTCGGACATCCTACTTAAAATACCCCACACCATCTTTTTTACTCTTTTAGACAATAGCAAAGAGATGATTATACAGAACTTGGCGCAAGGCTAATAACCTTGCCCGGAAAACAAATTATTATGGAGAATTCAACAAGCCTCGGGACTTGCTAAATAAGGCTAAGACCGGTACCCGGTTGTAGTGCGGTTAATGATGATTATACAGAACAGATTAGTGTACCCCCTTATAGGAGAGAAGGATTTCAGTACTCGTTTCAAGTATTCCAGTTGTTTTGTATACTTTGATGTTTTGAAAGTAACAATACTCTTTCCCAGTCATGATGCATACATAGCAATAGCATTCTATAATTCCGGCCCAGAATAGCGGATAAGATCAAAATTTGTGGAAGTGTTTAATTCCACTCTAATAGACACAACCCACTTGCATACTACTACCACAAATTACTTCTTTTTAAAAGTCTGCACGGTATTCATCACTTATTCAATAGCTTTTTTATGTAACTTTACACCATTACTATGGTGTTCCACTTCTCTTACTGTCGCTTTCCTTGGCCTATTTTTAATTTTTTCTTCTGTGCCAAGACCGCCGGTATGTGATGGAAATATGAAACCTGCCCTCCCTTTGTATCAAATGATGTTTTTTTGCATTTAAAAGAGAAACACTTCGACTATCACTTTCCGGTCTAGCAATCATAGGTCCGCTCACTATTCACTATTCATTCGCTTTCTAGCTTCGCCACTTGCAAAATATTAAAGCCGGAACGTTCTAGACAAATTCGCCAAAGCACTTGAAGGAAAAGTGTTTCAATAAGTTCGTCTCAAAGGACTTGTCCTTTTTTCACACTTCATGTAAAGCAAAGTTATATTGACTATCTTTCAAATGTGTCTGTCTCTTCTATATTAATTTCTTAGCAAGTACATATAAAGTTTGATGGAGAAGACGCAATTTTCCATGGAGTCAATTTCAACCTGTTAAGGTTTATCTTGAACTAAGTCATTCAGGTAATAGGAATTTATAACGTAAAAACAATTCACTATTTGCGCATGGACGGGCAACTTTGATCTTGTCTGTTTGAGCTTCTCACAGAATTGCGTTTTCAATTCATTATGTAAATTAAATATTGCGTACATTTTGGGAAACTCTATACTTACTGATATGCTATTTATATTACGGGCTTTGAAAATACACGTATGACGTTCGTTTCTAATGAACATTGCTAATGCATTGTACTCAGGGCCCACCAATACGAAAAAGGCGGGGGAATGGTCAAAGGTCAGAAGCATGTAGTCAATTAATACTTGACCTATCCGAAAAGTTAAGATGCATTTTCTGATGTGAGGAAAATGGGAGCCAACTCTTGATTCGATACATTTGAAAAGGGGCACTAAAATGAAAGCGAATGCGATTGTTTAAAGATTCGTGTATGTAACTTCCTTTGATTGCATGAATTTGCACCTTGTCTGTATGTAAAGCTTGTTTCATTTCGAGGTATAGAACATTGAGTTTACATACATCGCAGGAAAGTAGTTTTAATGATATGACTTTATTTAAACGACAATTGTATGTCATTAATATTTGAATATAATTTCGGGCATGTGGTCAACGCGCTTGGCGCGTACGTGGCGTAATCTAGAGGTCCAATTTTCGATCGCCCTACGCAGCATTTTTTGTCGTATTTCGCCAATAATGCGTCGAATATTGGTTTTCAAGGGTACAATAGTCCTTTAGTAGACAAGTGATTTCAGATGACTCTAAGAAAAAATAGGCCAACGGTGTTAAATCACACGAACGTCATGGTCATTTGACGGGTCCATTTCTTGATATTAATCGTTCACCAAGTGTTTTTTTCAGTTGGATGGCGCGCTGTGTGACATGTGGTTTCGTCTTGTTGGAATTCATTCACTAATGGCAAATAAAAAAGAAAAAAAAATGAGTAATCGGTCTCCATTGACTCTGACCAACACCGTTTTTTTTTTTTTTTTTTTTTTTTTTATATTAGACTTCTCTTGGGAGAGGCGAACCTATAGCGTCGAGTGGGCGCCCCGAGATGCCATCAAATAACTGTTGCAGTTCTTTTTGAACAGTTGCAGGTTGTATCGCTCCGGGAACACTCCCGTGGGAAGGGAGTTCCACAGCTTCCCCGCTCTGTAACGGAACGAGTTCTTCGATGTGATAGCGAGTGTAGTCCCGACGTCAGCGCCGAGTCCCCGATCAGGCGGATCGCTCGTCTTTGTACGCTTTCAAGTAGGTCGAGGGTATGTTTAGGAGCCGAGCTCCAAACATGAGAGCAATATTCGAGTGCGGGTCTAATTTGAGATTTATATAGGAGAAGAAGTTGGGCCGGAGTAAAGTATTTCTTGGCTCTAAAAAGATAACTCAGTTTTCCTGAGGCTGATCTGGCGATACCCGATACGTGTTTATGCCATGATACATTCCCACAGACCGTGACGCCGAGCAATTTCAAACTTTCCCCAGCCTCGAGGGCCCGGCCACTCATCATCAGCTGTGGAACCGATGATCCAGTTTTCCTTGTGAATGTTGTATACTGGGTCTTCGTTGTGTTGAAGTCGACAAGATTGGCCTTTCCCCACTGCAGGACTTTATCTAGATCCTGGTTCAGAGAGTCAATCTGTCTACATCTCAGCTGGTGCGACGTTGATGCACCAATCGGCCGATCACTCGAAAAGGAGGAAACAAGCGTACTATCATCCGCAAAACTGAACACTTTGTTATCCGTTGTCTTTAACAAATCATTTATGTGAAGCAAGAACAAGGTTGGAGCTAAAATAGAACCCTGGGGCACCCCCGAATTAACAGGATACAGTTCCGAACACTCGCCGTCCACAACAACCCGGATCGATCGATTCTCGAGGAAGCTCCTCGTCCAGTCGCAAAGCTGTTGGGAAAGTCCATATGAACGAAGTTTGCTCAGCAATGCCCCGTGCCAGACGCGGTCAAAAGCCTTGGAGATATCTAATGCGACCGCCCTTGACTCACCATGCCGTTCAATCGCAGATGTCCATATATCGATTATAAGTGTCAAAAGGTCTCCTGTGGACTGCCTGCCGCGGAATCCGTATTGACGGTCATTCAGAAGTCCGTTGCACTCCAAATACTTAACCAACTCTGTATTGATGACTTTTTCCATTACCTTAGATAAAATAGACAGTAATGCTATCGGACGGTAATTTTGTGGGAGACACTTTTTTCCCGTCTTTGGGATTGGCTGAACTCGAGCGATTTTCCAGCAGGCAGGAAAGGTCCTCCGTGCATAAGATAAGCGGAAGAGTCTGCCAAGAACCGGCGATAGTTCTGGAGCACAGTTCTTAAGGACTATTGCTGGTATTCTGTCCGGGCCGGTTGTCTTCCTACAATCCAGTTCACGTAGAATGCGTTGAATAGTGCGCGTTTAAATCTAGCCCGATGTATCATTCGGTCTATAAAGCACAATTTTTGTGGATGTAGTGAATTTTTAACAATGGCTCGTGGAGTATTTTCACTCCAAATTTGACAATTCTGCTTGTTGACTTTGCTACTCAATGGGCTTTGTCAGTGAAGATCATTTTGTATGTAAAGTTTACGAGGGTTGCCTTTTATATTTCGGGATTAGAGAACAAAAACAAATATTGATCATCGAAAATCACTTTATTGTTTTTCAAAATATTCCCCATGAAGATCTATACACTTTTGCATGCGTTTGAACCAATTGTGGAAGCACTTTTGCCACTCTGATTGAGATATCTCCAACACATGCATTCTGAATGCAGCAACCGTTTCTTCAGGTGTCGAAAAACGTTGACCTCTCAGTTTGTTTTGTACGTACGGGAATAAAAAGAAGTCATTCGGTGCCAAGTCAGGACTATACGGCGGATGACCCATCAAATCGATGTTTTGGGTGCTCAAAAATGCAGTTGTCGCAGCCGATGTGTGAGAGCTCGCATTGTCGTGGTGAAGAGTGATCCGTCTTCGGCGGTTGGTTTTCCTGATTTCTTGGAAGACAACTGGCAAACAAATGGTTGTGTACCACTCAGAATTGACTGTTCTGCGTTGTTCTAGTGGTACGGTTACGACATGTCCAGTTTTTCCGAAAAAACAGGCGACCATTTGCTTGGAAGTGCTTCGTGCGCGAACAACTTTTGTTGGATTTGGCTCATCTTGAAACACCTAGACAGTCGACTGCTGTTTACTGTCGGGCTCATACGCGCAAATCCACGATTCATCACCTGTCACGATGCCATAGACGTGTTTCGAAGCACCGCGACCGTATTTTTTGAGCATTTCTTTCGACCAATTGGCACGAGTGTTTTTTTGGGCGATTGACAAATTGTGTGGGATCCAACGCGAACAAATTTTTTTGACAGTCAAATGTTTATGCAATATTGAATGTATGCTGGTCCCACTAACGCCTAAGGTTGTCTCAATCTCACGATAGGTCACATGACGATCTTCCAATATCAGTTCGCGCACAGCATCAATGGTTTTCGGAACAACAACTGATTTTGGACGACCTTCACGAAATTCATCTTGGAGTGAACTACGACCACGATTGAATTCACCATACCATCGATAAACACTGGTCCTTGATGGAGCTTCATCGCCAAAAATTGAATTAAGTTCATCCATGCACTGTTACTGAGTTAATCCACGCCGAAAGTTGTAAAAAATAATCGCACGAAAATGTTGACGATTTAATTCCATTTTTGGGCCGAGATGAATCTTTTAAGTTACTGTAAACAACACAAATAGCGCTCGTATCTCAAAACGTTCTGAGTGCGTATAACCTCAAAAATGTCCAACTTTACGACAGAGCAGTCAATTGCCGGATTGCAACACTAGGGTTACCAAATCCCGAAGCATAAGAGGCAACCCTCGTACATCGGTATCAATATTGGCTTTGGCTCATTCTTTGTGTTATATAATTAAGTTCATTTAATTAGCACCCCCCTATTGCAATCTCTTGTCGGCATATGAATATCCTTTATCAATATCAACACATCACATACAAATACAATAGAATATTCCCACATACAATAGATAAATAATTAAAATAAATTAAAACCCCTATTTCAAAATCACTAACATACTGCACACAGCCATAGTATCCCTAATAGTCTCCCTAATTCCGTTTCCACAAAATAACAATCGCCTAAAAGGATATTGAATGGAACGACACGAGACTTCCTGCTTCTGAATCAGTAGTGAAAGCGTGTTGTCGTCGCTCGGTAGAAGAAAATGTATTCTCATTTTTCGAGGAATTTTTGAGTTCGTCGTCCGAGCACAACATGAGTACATAAATATCCTCAAAATTATTAATTTTATTAATGATAATGTTGGATGTTGTCAACTACGGGTAGATGCGGTCCCAACTCCCTGTCGCCTGTGTAAAATACCACCCCATCAAGCAACGGGCTTCGTGAAATGGTCGGGAGAAATTCCTGGCCATCTTTCGGGGCTTGGCTGATGTACCGGTTCGAGAAAAGGTTGGTTTAGGTGGTAAGTCGGTCCCAAGATGACCACCCCGTCCCGCAGCACATTCCGCGTTATTTTCAGGAGAAATCTTCGACTGTGTTTGGGATGTGTAGCTGATGGCCCGGACTGACACGGAGATAAGTATGATGGTACTTTCTGAGATAAAGAATCCGGAGGTAAACTAGTTTCCCGTTCGGTTCTCCGGGGGGACTATGACAGCGGGCACCATGCAAATATTATGATAAATAACCGAACTTTAAAAAATTCGTCATCCCATAATCGAGCTCGTTCTCGAGGCTCTGTTGACGTTCGACTGATAACGGCATTTTATAATATCAGGAGGCTCCTCGATAGTATAGTGGTTAGTATACCCGCCTGTCTCTCGGGAGACCGGGGTTTCCATTCCCCGTCGGAGAGCCTCTGGCACAAGACTAATGACCTTGCCCGGAAAAAACAAATCATTATGGAAAATTTAACAAGCCTCAGGACTTGCTAAAGAAGGCCAAGACCGGTTCCCGGTTGTAGTGCCGATGATGATGATGATGATGATGATGATGACGATGATGATGATGATGATGATGATGATGATGATGATGATGATGATGATGATGATGATGGTGATGATGATGATGATGGTGATGATGATGATGACGATGATGATGATGACGATGACGATGATGATGATGATGATGATGATGATGATGATGATGATGATGATGATGATGATGATGATGATGATGATGATGATGATGATGATGATAATATCAGGGGCTTCGGTTTCACCCATACGAAAGTAAATGCTTCCACCAATCTTTCAACACCACGAAACCTGATACTCTATCAAGTTTAGATTCACTCAAATTCTTAGGCTGAAAGGTGGTGCCAGTTTTTGACTCTCAGAGCGCTCCATGTAATTTTCCTCTCAAACACATCTAAGGCATTCAAGTGTTTCTCAGACAGGCCGTAATTGACTTGGTTTGCTTTAGCAATCGTGGGCGATTATCTATGGCGTTGAATGGTATCAAGTTCATGCTCCACCACTGCGGGACCAATGTCGTTTCTTTTCAAAAATGAGATCACGAAGCATTTCTTTTTGCCCTCATCTATGTTCAATCTCAGTTGTGGTATCTTGTGCTTGATTGAGGGCGAAGTTGAAGTGAAACTCATATTTCTCCATTAATTTGATTTAATCGATCTAATTGGATCCGAGGAAAGCCTAAGTACAAGATTAGGATATGTTGATTGGATTTTATCAAGTGTCCTATCCTAATTTCTTTGCTATGTACCTTATATCAGAAGCTACAGATAAAAATACTATAGACCCATATTACTGATTTTTAAATTACTAATCTCTGATATCGCAACTTTCTATTTAACAATTAATTAATTCGACTAGCTCATTTTATAGCTATTAATTTGACTAGCTCATTACCTATTTAGACGCGTCAGCTTAATCTCTCTGATTTCGACAAACGAGACATTAAAAATAATTAACCATCAATAAATTCTCTTTTTAAATCGTAAATTACTATTAAATTATACTAGCTAATAATTAACTAATCTTAGAGCGTATAGATATAGATATAGATACCATAATTCTTACCGCTATCTCTTTTGTATTCATGAATGAATAAATGAATTCCAGAACACATTGCTCGCTATTTTATCATTAATCATGACTATAATAATACACAAGGAGCTAAGTCGGTCAGTGTTATTCTCGATTAATAATATTCTAGCCAGCAGCCTTGAATACGAAAGTGGGTTCACCAATGCGGTTAAACTACCTGATGGATGCTAAAGAAAGTGGTGTTAATGTGGGATTAAAAAAGCTATACACCGCAGAAGCGCACCAATGAATGGATTTTCTTTTAATCTAAATTTGAATCGAAAATTATTAATAATACCGGGTATCAAGTGAACTTCTCAATTTTCTCTAACATATTCAGGTGTACGAGCTGTAAGCCAGGGAATGAATAACTTGTATGTAGTGTAGTGTCTTAATTAAACTGTCACCTTTCACATGGCCAAATTGGTCGGCTTTGAAGTCGGTCTCTTTTGTGTTTATTATATTGGGCGGTGTAAATATTTGTACCCATGGAAGACCGCGAATGAATTTGATTCAATCGGATCCAGCTTATTTAATATGTTTTCACTACTCATTGTTGCCTTTGCTTTCTACAGTAATTGTAGATAAGTGGGTTTACAGTTGAATTACTTGAAGTGTAAGACGAAAACTGTGGATCGCTTGAGAATAACTCCTTGCATCCACGGCCAGGTGTAGGGTTACGTGATCAGAGTGATGCTTACCATAGTTTATGAGTACATTTCAAGGTCGGTAAAACTTTTCACCTAATATGAAGTCATCTCTGAAGGGTCACTCGTCACATCCAACTACGAAATATACATTTTGTGCCGCTTTGGAGTGTTCGACATCCTGCAGTTTCTTTTCAAAACATCGTTGATAGCTAGATCTAATGTCGTGCAAGACTTCAGCGTTAAACTAACCACGATTTTCGGAATGTTTCGAACACACACTTTTTTAAAATCATAGTTCCTTTAATAGTCTTTTGAATTATTCACGTTACCGAAAATATTCTATTTGAGATATGTGTAAAAGTGTTTCTAACCTCTACAGAGATAGGCATTTTATTGCCTACACTTTTGTAGATATCCTATCGACAAACTCCGACTTCTAAGCTATCAATGCAACCTAAACATACCAAGTGTTGCATACATATGTGTCATTAACCGTCACAAATTAAATCATAATTCCACAAATGATTTATGTTGCATTAAAGTTTTAACAACTTTAAACCGACGGAATTCTTTCGGTGTAGCTGTGGAACTTTATCACATGCCTACCTGTTGCTAAACGCAAATCCCTATCATACATTTTCCGTTCCCACAACTAAACTTGCATTTCTGCAATTCCCACGTTCCACCCTAGCCCATGCCTTCTGTTCACATCATCGTGAATCGCCTGGATGGGTTTCCCGAAATGTCCCCATAGCCTTGGGGTCAAGCTGCAACCAGAGTAGGTGTAAGGTTGCCATCTCAGAGTGAGTGGCGACAGTATTGCAACGTTGCAGTTCGTTGGTATGGCCTTCGCCTGGGCTGGCATCGGGTAACTGTCCCAAGGTAAATGATGCGATCGTGGGAAGGAATGTAAAATCAGCTTTGATTTTAGGTATATAAAGGGAGTTCTGTTAGAGGCACATGAGCAGTCGTAAACTAAGAGTAACAGGTTGCAGCCCTGCATTTGTACAGCGGGCCTGTCACTCAAAATAAAGTAATAATAAAATAAATAAGTTGTTCCTAGAGTAATAAGTTGTTTATTAAATAAATTAACTGCAAACAAAAAACATACGTCTACTCATTTGGACTCTTCGCTGGGACCCGGAATGGAAAGGGCGAACCGCCCTACAACAGCAAGGCCAGGTTTTAATTCAAATAACCTAACCTTTTGGCACGGACGGCATGCATGTTGCCGGTGCCAAGTAAATAATTTATGTTGATACCTTTTATGGTATTACACAGGTGTATGCATATGTTTTTTCCGGTTTAACTAAGACATGGCGCCAGCGAAAAGTAGTAATTTGGCACATACGTCATTTTGTGGGTCTGAGATTTAACTACAAACATACACAAGTTGAGTCCGCTAAAAACTAGTGTGTTTGTTTTATCGTTTAGTGATCAAATCGTTTTTGTGCTCGAAAAAGAATATTTGCGGCATGGATTCCTTTTCTTATTTAATCTAAAGAAAAAAGCTATTGACAGTCATTGTTTGCTGGTAGAAACATATGGTGAACACGCCCTATCAATTAGAACATGTGAGACATGATTTCGACAATTTAAAAGTGGTGATTTCAATGTGAAAGACAGTGAGCGCTCTGGTAGTCCACAAAAATGAGAAGACGAGCATTTGCAGGAGTTATTGGATGATGACCCAACTCAAACTCAGCGGCAATTAGCAGAAGCATTACTTGTGTTACAAGAAACAATCAGCAGACGGTTACGAGCAATAGGGAAGATTAATAAACTTGGTAAATGCGTTCCACACGATTTGAATGAACGTCAAATGGAAAATTACAAAGTCACTTGTGAAATGCTGCTTCAACGCCGCGAAAGGAAATCATTTTTGCATCGAATTGTGACAGGCGACGAAAAATGGATTTATTTTGAAAACCCGAAGCGGTAAAAACCGTGACTTTCAGCTGGCGAAGGCGGTCCATCAACACCAAGGCCAAATCGCTTCGTGAAGAAGACCATGCTCTGTAGCTGGTGGAACCAGAGCAGTATGGTGTATTATGAACTCTTGAAGCACGACGAAACCCTTAATACACAACGCTATCGTAAAAAAAATGCTTAAATTACACCAGGCGTAAATCGAAAGACGACCGGAATGGGCCTGCAGACATGGCAAAGTGATTTTGTTACACGACACCGCGAGTTCTCACACAGCAAAACTAGTGAAAGACACCTTGAAATCGCTTGGATGGAATATCCTTCGGCACCCGCCGTACTCCCCAGACTTGCCACCATCTGGCTATCACGTTTTCGTAGTAGCAGTTCAGGTATTTCGAGGAAGTTGGAAAATGGTTCGACAAATGGTTTGCCGCGAAAGACAAGCCGTTTTTCTGGCATCATCATCATCATCATCGGCACTACAACCGGGAACCGGTCTTGGCCTTATTTAGCAAGTCCTGAGGCTTGTTAAATTTTTCATAATGATTTATTTTTTCCGGGCAAGGTCATTAGTCTTGTCCTAGCGTTTTTCTGGCATGCTATTCATAAATTACCTGAAAGATGGGCGAAATGTGTAGAAAATTACGTATTTCTTTTTACCAAAGAAAATTTACCGGAAAAAAGTATGCATATACCTGGTATATGTGGTTTGAACTATCCACGATCTTGTCTAGGTTGCTTCCTAGTTTGAATGTACAAAGAGTTCTAAATTGTAAGGAGTCCTAATGTACTTCGAGGGCATGTGTGTTGAATTATGCCTAATCTCGGGAAGATTCTATAGATAAAAGCGTTTATAAGCTTTATGAAATTATCGCGTAAGCCACGGTGATGTGAGCTATACTGTCCACGACTTGTGAGAATATTCTCCACCCGAAATTTTTTTAATTATTGCATCCTATACGTGCATGTGGGGGGTGGGGGCCCACAGGGCAAAGTCGAGGCTTTCAACCCGGCGAAGGCTAGGACGATCCTTGTCCCTATTCAATCCAAGTTGACATGCAGTATCCACGTTACACCCCTGAATAGCTACTTTGGCACCCGCCAAGTAGTGAACCAATGCATGCAGCAACATCCTGAGAAAGGTTGGCGCAAGACTATTAACCTTGCCCGGAAAAACCAATTATTATGGAGAATTTAACAGGTCTCGGATAAGGACCGGATACCGATGGGGAGACTTGCTAAATAAGGCACTACAACCAGGAACCGGTCTTGGCCTTATTTAGCAAGCCCTGAGGCTTGTTAAATTTTCCATAATGATTTGTTTTTTCCGGGCAAGGTCATTAGTCTTGAGCCAATGATGATGATACGTGCATATGAACACAATCTTCTGAAACCCTCTCTCGAATTATGCACGCATGGTTTTCTAAATTGTAACTAATTATGTTGTTCTACAGAGATGCTGCCATTACTCTAAGAATCCCCATATAAGCTTGGGAATCCTACGAAAAAGGGGCCGTATCGCCACGTATTCCACTCCACACCTTTATTTTATGGCACCTTGGCCGTATCTCCTGTCTCGCATGAGAGCACTGCTACCTCGCGACACGTGCTTGTAAAATCAACACTGTTTGGGGATCCATTTGCTACGTAATCCAATAACGAGCGTAGGATTATTTAAATCCCAGGCGATAAATGAGAAATATAAGAAGCTTCAAACATAAACAAATTTTATGATCCTCTTTGAGCCAGTTCCGACTGGACTTTCCTTCACGGTAATCTTGTTAATAGAAACTGCATTAAAAAAAAAGGAAGAATAGCATAAACCATCTAACACAACCTTCCACTGAAAGTTCCAATAAACAAAAGCCCGATTATAATTTTCAGTAACCTGCTATAAAATGTAGTATATGAACGAATGCCCACCAGGTTTTGTGTCAGATTCAGATTTGATCTACAAACGTCGAAAGGTTATGCGGGCGTAAAAATCGCACTGAGAAATTTCTTTTATACCTTGGCGGAGCAAATAGTTTTTTGTCACCGGGAGAAAATTATTTTATATTGTAGAAAAACGCATAGATTAATACCTTTACTTTCGTTATTATAATGTAAGCTTGCGGACGAAAAATGAAAATAATCAATGAGGTAAACACAAAATAACGACAAAATACAACATTTTCAAAGGACAAATGTATTAGAGGAAAGCTACAATGAAATCCCAAACGAATACACAATATCTTGACAGCCATTGTTAATGTTAGAGTTTGTCTAAATGTATATAAACATACACACCAAGGTCTTGCGATTGCTTAAATAATTAAAAGCAACACCAGACGGTAATGAGTTACACAAAAGATAATATAATATTGCAATGCAAACCTGACGGCGCTATGAAACTTTAAATGGTGTACCTCTATCATGAGACACGTCTACAGCTATTGCTTCCAGTTTTAGTCACAGAACCGATTTTTAAGAGCCCCGGCGCCTTTTCCGGCTTTAGAAGGGTTCCGCAGTATTCAGATATTTAGCAATGTCGTTTAATTGACCTCATTGAATAAATTTGTTTTAGGGATAGGAGAGATACCTCTATAGAGGTTTTTGTCACATATAACGCTACCATACTGACTTGTTACTCAAATCGGCTGCAGCCTGATTAATTTGCAAAATCGGACCGTAAAGCGTAGTATTCTAACTCGCGTTTCTATATTAAGGGTTTGATTAACACTGATTAATATATGTTCTCTGACGTGAACTATTTCTTATACATCCTAGAGGTATTAATTGCTATACGTCAGAATAACTCAATTTCACATTGCCGTTGTGGGGGTTCTCTATATTACATGGAGAACCAACCCACAATCCTAACCTAATATCGACCGCTAACAGCGCGTCACACCAACCCCAATTTCTCCTACTTACCTATTCACCTGAAAAGCATGTTGCAATAACGGACGCATAGCTGAATTAATTATTCTATGCAAGTAATGCATAATATAATTCAGCTACCTTTCTGCCATACGGCAACTCCAGTCCTCTAACCATGAGATTTCCACCGGAAATTCCAATCCATTTGGTTAGCAACAACAAGTCGAATCAAACGACGCTGTTGCATAATCATGCAACGGCTTAGGTAGTTATCGAAGTCCATAGCATGTTTCCCACGTTAATATTACCCTAGCCAAAGTAGTGTCACTTCGACTTTCCCCAAACACTCTATCCGCTGGAGATCAATGATCTCTTTTCGCAGGTGAATAACATCAGCTACATTTTCCTCTCCTTCACAGTTCTGTCTTCCTGCAGTTCAATGTACTCTGAGATCACCATATTCACCGAATTAGGTCAATGGGTTATCCTCAAACCTGCATTGATTCATGCACACAACCAAGCCCAACCCGAGATCATGGTACATTGTGTTTCTGTTCTCTCATTCTCCCATGTTCGTCGACTATCGAATTAACCGATGTGTTCACCACACCTCGACGGGCGTGGCAAGTGAGAGAGCAGAGGCGTGATCTCTATTGGTTGTCCGGTGTGCAAAAATTAAATTAACGAACTTCATCCCTAATACAGCAGTCGTTATTCAACTACCGTAGCGTGTGCACCCTGGTGCACACGCTCGATTCAGAACCTAAGAGAAGTGTTGTCAGACGAACGTAGTGTCCCGTTAGTCAATTGAGAAAGAGAAACGCGTTGCCTTTCAAAATAGACTGTTTGCAATTACATATTTGCCACGAAAAGTCGATTTAATTATCTTCAAGAAAGCAGTTAAATTTTATTAATATATTTGTGCATATGGAATCATTGAATGAACAATAAAGAACGATAAAAACTAATTAAACTACGCTAGTGCATTTCATTTCTTTCCTTTTGATGCTGGCATTTTTGGTGACAATTTTCGACGGACAAGTGTTGGGGAGTTAGTGAAACAGTGTCCCTGCTTGGCACATCCAACTTACACCCCCACACCCTCTCTTAACCTCAAGTCTTCTCCATATTACCTCAACAAAATATATCAATGGGGATTATTTAGCCGAGTAGAATTCATTGCCCTAAAAACTCAGTGCTGCCTCTTGTCGTCAAAGGCGAACCCCAGAGTAAATATACTGTCGATGAACGTACTTGCATCTATGAAGCCAAGGAATTATCAGTCCTCGGCACTCGAATTAATTTGACATTTTTGAAGTTACGAAAACTGCGGCGAAAGGAGGTTCCTCAAGAGATGCAAAAAATATTTCACTCCATCTATTGTAACCTGCCCACTATTTACAAGGCGTATATACGACCCAAAATGAGATTGAACTCCCATATTTGGTCGGGTCGATCCAAAACTGCACTATACGTGCTCGATAGAATGCAAAAACAGTGAACAGTTATTGGGGACCAGCCGTAAGTCGTTCAATTCCGTTGTTAGAACTTAGGCACAACGTATCATGCCTGTCTCTTTTCTATAGGTATTATCATGGTCGTTGTGCAAATGAACTTGCTAAATGTATTCCGCCTCTTCAGACATTTTCCCGCGATAGCCGTCAATCTGCGAATGTGCATCAGAGCACATTGAAAATCAACTTCAGGCGCACAAATAAATATAGAGACACGTTCTTTAGCCGAACCACACGAATGCGGAATGCTCTACTTGATCATGTGTTTCCTCGTCGTTGTAATGTCCAGGCATTCAATAGACATCGATACCTCCATTTCTTATCCACTTCCTCTCCGTTTGCTCACTCTGACATTTAAGGGTACTCCAAAATCTCATTTTGTGCACACAATCGTGTTAAAAAAAATTCACTACGCCGGTTAGTGATATAAAATCAGATTAATAATTGTAACCGCACCGAAGCGAGGAATGTTATGTATAAAAACAGAAATTGTTTCTTGTTGATTCTCTAAAGCCGTGTAGATATATCATTTCCAATGGAACTTCTTTGACGTTTAATGTCAAGTACAGCATAGAATCTGTAGCAAAATACCATCGTCCATGATATAAAAGAGCAATTATCTACCGAATGCCGCTACCGTCCTAATGACCAACCTTGCACCTCCACAATCTTACTGGTGGCATAAAAACGAACATGCCACCAAGTAATTAGGACACATTCTCAATCATTCTGTCCAATCTACGTAATTTCAGAGCTGTTGCATCATAAATAAATGAAATGAATAGTAAAAGGTCCAATCAGTGACTCTTGCGCCACCCCAAAAAAAAGCACACAAAGAAGACACTTGTTGCTCTAAAAAGTGATGAATGAAATGTTGTATGCTCGTTGAAGAGAAAAACTTCCGTTGCATGCAAAATAATCTAGTCTGTCCAGTCATCAGTGATAATTACTTTACATCCATCTAGAAATGACTAGTAACACCAGCGCTGTGGCCATCATCATCATTATTTATTTTTAGAACAATCACAGAAGGTATCTTGTCTGTTGACTGTGTTCCATGTTGATCTTATTCCAGTGGTCTTAAGCGCACCATTAAAAGATACCATCGAAGCAGAACCCAATCTGACATTCACTCCATTTGATTGTGTATGAAATAAACTACAATAATTCCATCTGAATGGATCTACCTACAATAAACCCTTCCATTCAGGGTGTCATATTAAATGATTGGGTCCAGTCAGCGATCACCAGGCAAACGGAGTAAGGTCCAAGGATTCATATTAGAAAAGAGCCGTTCAATAGAGGAAGATTTCTATCTTAGGCAATTGTATTACAATCGCTATCCATTCGCGTCTAACCGACGGCTCTAAGTTATCCACGGTTTCAACTACAGGTATTTAGACAAGAAGCCCATGATGGATGGATGATCGTGCAGTGGAGCAATTTGTATCTTGAAATCAAACCTCATAACCTTATAGAAAGACAACCGATGTGTTCGGTCTTTAGGTAGTCGCCAGAGAAATAGGTTCTCATTATAGTCTAGGAAGAACGTTCCGCTGATAATTGTGGCGAATAGCATCCGCGAATCTTGATTTATGGACATACTTTGCTGGTTTGCTAGTCAATTGATGCGTTGATATCCCATTATATACCATAGTGTGGATGGCATGCTGTTAACCACTTGGCTAGTAGTATGAGTAGAAGAGTTTTCTGCCCCGGGTATTATTTGTCTACTTGATTGTACATCGTTTATTATTCGCGTGTAGTCCCAGGACGATTTTATGTCCACTTCAGAAGACCATAAAATGTGGATTTTTGTTATTACGTTCACACGCAGATAGCAACTCGCGATGAAGTTGTTATGAATGCACGACCTCTTTTCGAGTTGGTAACTTCCAAAAGGAAAATTTATCGCCATCCACACGACTATGCAACACACTAACGTTTCCCTTTGCCGTACGCCGTCTTTTGATTGTGGTTTTAAGTTTCTTATGAATGGAGTAAAGTATAATAAACCATAAGAACTTTCGACTACCAGGTTGTATATGTAAATTCCATTTCCGTAAAAGGTGACAGTACGTCGCCGCTTTTATATTTTGCAATATGGTAAAACCGTAACACTTGCACTTAATGCTACCATCACCTGGTGAAGGATTGTGTTATGGTTGGACATAGAGTACCACTTTCTTAGTTTTCTGATATCGCTTTATGCGCTCGTACTTCCTATTTTATTACGTGAATTACCAGCCTAGTGACATTCTGCAAATTTTAATAACAACACCGCACAACCATCTGGCAATGTGGCTTTATTGAGTTGGTTTGCAGCCCTGATAACTTTCTCACCGGATCTATAAGATTTAAAAGCATTCGGTATTATTTCTAGTCAAGCGCATCAAAAACTGCGTTACAAGAAGCTCATTCGATACATATTTCTGGTTAAGCGCAACAATAACTGCGTTACAAGAAGCTCTTTCGATACAATTCATATACCAGCGATGTCTCTCGTGAGGGTGTAATGCATACCACGTTTTATCTCAACATTCGAATATAAGCGACATTTTTTCTGCTCATGTTTTTTTCTAATTTAGAGGGACAAAAACGTCTTAACTAAAACTAGAACCAAAAAGTCAGTAAATAGTGAAGAACAACACGGAAAGAAATTCGAATACGCAAACCATCAGAGTCATACACCATAGTTATAACATAGCAATTCCACATCAGTTGAATGTACTTGAGAACAACGATCGAATTCGAACACGCGGCAGTGGACTGATGTATCCTTATACCGTGACTACTCAGCCCACAGCACACCCACTCCCCTCCCCTACCAATACTCTTTCAATTTCCGAAAAGCCAATTTCCGGCTCATAAATGAGTACCTCAGCAATACCACACTCCGCTTCAACGATATTAGTGTAGAGGTCGCTACAGCCTCGGTCTACACAGTAATCTACAACGGCATATCCCTATTTGTCCCATATTCCCGAAACAGGTTATCATTCTCATCGCCCCCTTGGTATAACCGCAGACTCCGCACACTTCGTAACAAGAGGAATAAGTTGTCGAATACTTTCTTAAATACGCGTTCTCCTATGGACTATTCCAACTATCTCGGTTACTTTTACCAATTCACCGAGCTTTATAGCTTCCTTTACCACAATTACCCTGCCAAAGCCCACCTAAATCTGATCAATGACCCCAAATCTTTCTACCACTTTATCAACTATAAACGGAAATCAGATGCCTATCCCAACTCTCTTTTCTTCGACTCAACTACTTCATCTGACTCCCAAACCATAGCCAATCTTTTCGCGTCCTTCTTCAAACTTTCCTTCACGGACGACTCGTTCGAGCCTAACCCCTCCTACTTTACTGGCACGTCTGAATTCTCCCTTGGCCCACTCATCCCTCTACACATTCAACAACACCAAGTTAAAGAAAAACTTGCACAACTGAAAGACGATTTCAGTTCCGGCCCAGACGGACTCCCTGCTATCTTCTTAAAAAAATGCCCCTCTTCTCTCTCTCTCCCGCTCGCGTCAATCTTCAATCTATCCCTAGCACAAGGTCTATTTCCCGACATTTGGAAATCCTCCTATATAACCCCCATAAGGGGGTTATATAGGAGGAAATAATAATAAAAATAAAAAAAAGGGGCCAAAAAACGATATATCCATTTATTGTCCCATTGTTAAGCTTTCGCACATTCCTAAACTGTTCGAAGGCCTTCTATACGAAGCGTTATGTTTTCGCTGCACTCCCATCATCTCTCCTAACCAGCACGGCTTCCTCTCCGGCAGGTCCACTACTACCAACCTTGTCGAATTTACATCCCACACATTCCTTGCCCTAGAAAACGGCGATGAGGTTGATGCAGTCACTACCGACTTTAGCAAGACCTTCGACAACATTTCCCATAACCTCATTCTCTTTAAATTATCTTCCCTTGGTTTTGAACCCCTGTTGATCATCATATCTTAACTCTCGAACCTGCCGCGTGCGATTTAGATCCACCCTCTCCGATCCTTTCTCTCCAACTTCAGGTGTCCCCCAGGGCAGGCATCTCGGCCCCCTACTATTTATCCTTACCATAAACGACATAGGCTCGTGCATCAATCACTCCTTCATCTCGCTTTACGCGGATGATACCAACATTTTCAAGACAATCCGCTCTCTCCTTGACTCCTCACTTCTCCAATCGTATCTTGACAGCTTTCCGATATGGTGCCAAAATAACTGCCTAGAACTGAAGATCCCCAAATGTCACACAATCACCTTATCTCGGAAACGCTCCCCCACCCAGCCACGTTCCTATCTCTTGCTAGACCAACCGATAACATCGGTTGAATCGATTCGCCATCTGGGCGTCCTATGTGACAAGGAACTAAGATATACCGCACATATCGACGACACAATCCTAAAGGCCAACGCCGCTCTTCGCTTTGTAAAACGTTGGTCGAAGGAATTCCTAAACCCCTACGTCACCCGATCACTCTACACAACTTTCGTCCGGCCACTACTCGAATATGCTAGTCAGGTCTGGTACGCGTATCAACTGTCTCACATTGGTAGGATCGAGGGCGTTCAACGTCGTTTCTTGCGCTTTGCCCTCAGTGGTTTGAACTGGGAAAACCCACTCATTCTACCACTTTACATAGGCCGGCTCCTTCTTATCAATCTTAACACGCTTGAGGAGCGCAGAATCCATGCTGACATCATCTTTATACATCGCCTTCTATCAGGCTCAATCAATTGCCCAAGCTTGCTCTCCACTTTGTCATTTTATACAAACCCCCGTAATGTGCAGAACCCTCGTCTGTTTTACGTGCCAGCTCATCACACTTCTTACGGCGTAAACGAGCCCATCTCGCGTATGCTACGACATGCCAACTCTTTCCCCACCTCCTTTGATTTCAACCTCTCCACTCCTGCCCTCAAACGACGTCTCAGAAGAAACCCGTCCTCACCCCACCCCACCCCAATTTACACCTCTTCCCCCAGCTCTCCAACCCCGCCCCATACTAGTACGTTGACGTGCCCCTCATTGTCATGGTCATTGTCAAGCGGTATTTGCCTCCCCCACATACACTTGTTTAGGGTTGGGGTGTTGCTCTCAGTTAAACACTTTTTAGCAATGCAGGTACACAACTCAAGGGTACCTACTCAGAATACGCCGAGTCGTCTTCCTTGGCCACTGCTGCGAAAATATTTTAATAAACCAATAAGATTTCGTATCAAATAATTTCACAAGTATATGTTAATAAACATGTTTAAAATATGTTTTGCAATTATCGTTTCACAATATTTAATAAAAATTCACTCTAATCCGAAATCTATAATTTTGATGAAAATATCTACGAGAGCACAAAGTCACTTGATAGTCAGTTGAGAGGGACTGCGCATCGAAACCTCATAACCCTTTCCTTGTTCTCCTTATTACCCTCTTCCGGTTTTCTTCTTTTATTCAAGTGACTTCAATTATGCCGCTTCATTTCCAATTTACGACTGAATTCACGGCTGATGTCCACGTTTATTTCCAACCCAAATTCTAGAACCGAGGACTGAATAACTGGCTGGTCGATTCTAACTTTATTTCGAAACTAAAATTTGAACACTTGACTGAACTGACGACTAACTGATTCTTTATTTCCGACTGAAATTTTTGAACTGGTGTTGGGCTCCTCGATAGTATAGTGGTTAGTATACCCGCCTGTCACCCGGGAGACCGGGGTTCGATTCCCCGTCGGGGAGCCCCTGGCGCAAGACTAATGACCTTGCCCAGAAAAAATAAACCATTATGGAAAATTTAACAAGCCCCAGGACTTGCTAAATAAGGCCAAGACCGGTTCCTGGTTGTAGTGCCGATGATGATGATGATGATGTTGAACAGACGACCGGCTGATGTTAACTTGATTTCCAAACTGAATTCCGGAGCTGTCGTCGGAATCGCCGTTCGATTGTTTCCAACATTATTTCTAAACTGAGCTCTACACCATATGACATAATTCACGGGTGCACTGACGCATGATTGATTCCATTTTTACTTCCAAACCGAACTCTAGCTGACTAAATTGATGACTGATTGACCTCTGACTGAATCCAAATTAATTTCTAAACCGAATTCGTTAACTTACGACTGACTGATTACAACTTTATTTCCAAACTGAACTCTCGAACTGTCGATGAAATTGACGACTGCTTGAGTTTTGATTGATTCCAACTTTGTTCTCAGACTGAACTCTTGAAATGTCATCTAGATTGATGGCAGAGTTATTCCATGTTTAATTGACGACTGACTAATTCCAATTTTGTTTCCAAGGGATCTCTTGAAATGATGACTTAATAATTGGTAGACTGTGTCCAGCTTTATTTCCAAACTAAACTCTCGAACTGTCGATGAAATTGGCGGCTGCTTGAGTTTTGACTGATTCCAACTTTGTCTCCAAACTGAACTCTTGAAATGTCATCTGGATTGATAGCAGTCATTCCAACTCTAATTGGCGATTGACTAATCCCAATTTGGTTCCAAGCGTAGCTCTTGAAATGATGACTTAATAATTCACAGACTGTGTCGAGCTTTATTTCCAAACTGAACTCTCGGACTGGCGACGAAATTGACGTCTTATTGATTTTCACTTTATTTCGAATCCGAACTACAGAGTCCAAGTCTATTTCTAAACTGGATTTTTGATTTGACGACTGAATTCGCGATTGACTAATGATTAACCAATGTTATATTTTAATCGGATTCTGGAACTTACAACTGACTCATTCGAACTTAACTCCCAAACTGAACTCTTGAACGCGATTGAATTGATAACTAAGTGATTCCAACTCTATTTTCCAACCGAACTCTTGAACTGACGACTGAATTGACAATTGAATAAATGAATCACTGACGGCTGACTTATTTGCATGTTATTTCCAAACTGAACTCTTGAACTAGTAACTGAAGAACGACATTTTGTAAATATTCGATCGCTCCAAAGAATATCAATATGGTTTTACTAGTACCATGTTCAAAATAATTCATCGTATAGTGGATTCATTCCTACTACTAATTAGATAAAAATATGGTTCTCTCACTGGATATATCCAACGCATTCATCATAGCTTGGCAAGACGTCCTCTTACTTCTAAAGGATGTAGAAGATATACCTTTCATTCAATTGTGATTCAACGAGCCCTCCAAACACTCGATAACACAGTCTAGGTTAACAAGCTGAAATTGTATGAGGCATTTGCATAATCGTAAATCTGTAATTTACGGACAGTCGTCTCTTATACTTGTGCGCCCATCATACCACTTGTGGGTCAAATGTAGCCATTTCGCCAAATTACCCAACTCTTTCCCCACCCCTTTTGACTCTCCGCTCCCACCTCAAACTCGTCCATAGCTTAAAAATGGTTTTCTTTTATTTCATGAAAACCTCAACTTGTAACCCACATACAGAGTCAAAGATCTTCCTGTCTTTCGGGTAATACGTTCACTCGAAGAGGATTTTACATCTTCAACGCACTAGAGCTGACCGTAAAAAATGTGTTCGTCGCCAAAATGCCACCGTATCTTTCTCTCCCCATAACCCTGTGGAGTTTCTTTAAGCCATTTCCAAAGAACCGCCCATTCCCTTAAAATTACCCTGTCTCACCCTCACCTCAAGTCTTCCTACTTACCTGGATACGACCAGCACAAAACTCTCTTTCAACCATTTCTCACCTGAAAGTTAAAACCCCAGCCATCGCGTAACCGACATTAACATCCGAACATGTCAATACGCATGGCTGAGGAGCATTTTCCGCATAATCGGCATGTCATGCTTACCCTTGCCTTATGGGCAAACCCATCGGCTGATCGTCCTATCGACAATACACAGCATAACCATCGCTGGCTACCCACAAGCGATCAAGTGTTATTTAAAGTAAACACACACTCGATCCATCGACCTATGACAGAGAAATCTATTGTCTACAATCCCTTGGCTTTAGCCTTCATGTACAAACATTTAATTGTACAGCTGCATGACCGACTACATGATCCGTTGTCTTATCGAGGAACGATCACAGCATCGGTCATGTCTAATGATTAGTTGTCTAAACAACGAACAGCCACGATTTTCAAGCTGGCTATTCTAAATGAAATCCTTCTGTATACTCTACGTAAACAGAAGAAATTATTTTTGGCCTGCATGGCAGCATTCCTTTGCATTATCCAATGCCTAAAATAAACATTCACCCAAATCTTGTAGCCTTTGCTGTCGCGGCAAAGTTCTGTTGACTTAACGTCAATCAAAAATCTATCCTCTATCGTACGATGGCAATACACCCAGCCGTACACCGGTCATCATATTTGACCCGTTGCATGTTTGATTTTTCTTTCCTTCGCCCAACGCATGTGTCGTTTGTCTTTCTTTCCAAGAAAACGACATTCAACGTTTCCAGGCGACGTCCAGGAGAACCTGCCAATGGGATGTCAGTTCACCCGGAGCTTTCGACTGCGTTTGACGTGTTCATCTCGGTCGCGAGTTCTCATTACAACCATTCCCAAACGCGATAGATCGCCTGATACCGGGGACAATTGCTTGTCCTCGGATAAAAAACTTCGTTCCACTATGCATCCAACAAGTGGGCTTGGTAAAAACCCCTACCGTAATAAATTCACTCCCCTACAATGCCATCCAGATACAGATAATTCTGAAATGGACGAAACTGATTCGCCAATAATCAGAAAAGTGTATGTGCCACCAATCAAAGTGCTGCAAAAATCACCAGAATATGTGCATAGCCTCATGAAAAAGCTTAAAATATCCAGTTATTCAATAAAAAAATTAACAATTGGTATAAAAATAATGTTCGGAACTATTGCATCATATAATATTGTGTTAGAAAAACTAAAAGAGGATAACTGTCAATATTTTTCTCATGATATTAAAAGTGCTAAAACTTTCAAAGTTATTTTGTATGGACTGGATGATATAAAAACTAATGAACTCAAAGCTGAACTCATTTCGCTTGGCTTAAAATGTTGTGATGTTAAAAAAATTGAAAAAAAACATGATAAATTTACTGACTTTTTTTATCTCATTCACTTTGAAAATGGAACAATTAAATTAAGTGAACTTAAAAAAAATTATCGCTCAATTTTTCATACCCAAGTGAGCTGGAACTTCCAAAGGAAAATCAAAGGTAAGGTGACACAATGCTTTAATTGTCAAATGTTTGGACATGGTGAGAGAAATTGTCACATAAAAACATATTGTGCTACTTGCGCTGGTTCACACAAAACAAGCGAATGTAATAACGCTTCGGTAAATAAATGTGCCAACTGCAACGGCAATCATAAAGCTACTGACGTCACATGCACCAGTAGATCTAAATACTTAGAAATAAAAGAAAGATCATCTGGAAGATCCAAGATCCATCCAAGAACTCATTTCGCTGCATCAACTCAAATTTCAAATCATCAAGCTTGCCAAAAACCGATTTCGTTTGCCTCTATGAGTGATTTTCCTACGCTTCCACAGCCACAGCGACGACTGGGACTAACCAATGCTCCGAGCAAAAGCTTTCCAAATTCAAGCCCGCAAATTCAAAGTTTACCACCAACAATTAATGCATGGGAAAATGACTCACGCGGCGCTTCTTCATCAAATAATAACAATAATTTACCCAACAACAATTCAGCACTCTTCACAATCGAGGAACTAAATTCCTTGTGCATGGAAATGATCTCAAATTTATCAGTTTGTAAAACGAAAATAGAACAATTTAATGTGATCGCGCATTTAGCCACTAAGTTTTTATACACTAATAATGTTAAGTAAAATGGCAGATACACATATAAAAATAATTACTTGGAATGCTAAAGGCATACGTAATAAATTTCATGACTTTTTAAACTTTTTAAATAGCTATAAAGTTGATGTTGCTCTAGTAACAGAAACTTGGCTTAATTTTGATATAAGACTCCCATCATCTGACTTTAACTGCTATCGCATTGATAGAGTAGACCAAAGGGGTGGGGGAGTGGCGATTCTTATCAGGAAGTCAATTCAACATTCGCTTTTACCTGTAATTCCAACTAGGCTTGTGGAGAATGTAGGTGTAATGATTAAGTTAAGAAACCATAAGACAGTAAAAATCTATTCTGTTTATTTCCCTGGTGGATCTTCGTCGGATATTAAAAGAAAATGGCTCAAGCAGGATTTAAAAAAGTTATTCACAATGAATGGTGAATTTCTATTAGGTGGTGATTTTAACTGCCGGCATAGAGATTGGGGGTGTGTAAGAGCAAATGCTTGGGGCAATATATTGGCTGCCCTTCCATTGGCACTACCAATTAATATTTTTTATCCACCTTGTCCAACTTATTTTCCCGCAGGTTCTCGTGGCATCCCCTCTGTCCTTGACTTGTTTGTGTCAAATGTCCCTGGTCTTATAACAGAACCCGTTTCGTTAAGTGCTCTCAGTTCAGATCATAATCCTGTTTTTTGTAACCTTTCTTGGTTGGGTGAAAGAAAGATTCAATATTTCCTGGACATGAAGAATGCTAATTGGAATTCATTCAAATCAAAGATTAAAATGAGCCTTCAAAATAGTACTACAAATCTTGAAAGAGTGTCTTGTAAAGATGATGTTGACCTTATTGTACAAAACTTTACACAAGCTATAATTTCTTCGGTTGATGAAAGTATTCCCAAAAGAGTAAAAAAAGATATTTTTAAAAAACTTCCAATCCATATCTTAGAGCTTATTAAAGTGAGAAACATTCATCGAAGAAACTGGCAGAATTACCGTCAGCCCTTTTCTCGATCAATGGTTTCCCATTTTAATGAGCGCATTACTGACCAGATACAAATCCATCGTAATAGAGAATGGAACAAAAAACTGAGCGTTATGGATAAAAATGCTAAACCGTTCTGGAATGTGGTGAAGTTAATCAAGAATAAAAACCGTAAAATACCATTTCTGAAGGATTCTTCTACTACTTTTTTTACAGGTTTTGAACAAGCAAACCTATTTGGAACAAGTTTTTCAAAAAATCACTTGGTCTCTCAGCATTTGGGTGAATTTGAAACTAATGAACTTGTCGGTAACAGAATCGAAAGATTCGACACCACAAACGAACTAACTCCTCTAAATGCATTTGTAGAAGAAGAAAACGTAAGAAATGTAATCAAGTGCTTGCAAACACGAAAAATAGGAGGACTAGACAAAGTTAAGAATGCCTATCTAAAACAATTGCCTCATATTGGAATTAAATACTTAACATTTATAATCAATGCATGCCTTAAATGTCAATACTTTCCTCAATGTTGGAAAAAAGCAATGGTTGTACCTATCCTTAAGGCTGGAAAAGCCCCAGATAAACCTGAAAGTTACAGGCCAATTAGTTTACTTAGCAACATAAGTAAAGTTTTTGAAAAAATCCTGAAACAACATATTTTAAAAGTTGTTTCAGATAAAGATATTTTCCCCGATATCCAATTTGGATTTCGACGCTTTCACAGCACCTCGCACCAGGTTAAACGAATTTGCAGCCATGTTCTAGACCATCGTTCACGTGGTCAATCAACGGGCATGATATTGTTAGACATTGAAAAAGCTTTTGATTCCGTATGGCACAATGGGATAATATATAAAATGATACAGTTCGACTTTCCTTTGTATTTGTGTAAGGTCGTCCAGAGTTTCTTATCCAATAGATGTTTTCAGGTTCATGTCAATTGTGATGTTTCTAGATTGATATTTTTTGATTGTGGCGTCCCCCAAGGCTCAGTACTTGGTCCAGCTTTGTACAATATCTACACTGCGGATTTTCCAAATCTACCGCAGTGTGAATCAGCTATCTTCGCTGACGACACTGCAGTATTTGCGTCGCATGAATTTTCTCTCAACGTTGAGACAAATCTAAAGCATGCGATCGAGATACTTGAAAAATATTATATGAAATGGAAAATCAAGCTAAATGTTGGGAAGACACAAGCCATCTTTTTTACCCGAAAGAGAAAAGCTTGCTATCTTCCCAGCAGTCAGCTGCAAATAAATGGTACCACGATTGCATGGGAGCAATCCGTAAAGTATCTCGGAGTTCACCTCGATACAAGACTCACATTTAAACAACATATTCAAAGTACTCTTAATAAAATGAGTATTGCTATTAAGATGCTTTACCCTTTTATTAATCGCAAGTCTTTACTCACAAATGAAAATAAGATTATTATTCATAAAGTTATTTTCCAAGCTATACTGTTATATGGGTGTCCAGTATGGGGTAACGCTGCAAGGTGCCATTTAAAGAAGTTACAGGTATCACAAAACAAAGTTTTGAAAATGATGCTAGACCTCCCTTGGCACTATTCAACCTTAAGTCTCCACGGAAGGGCGGATGTTGAATTGATTTCTGAAAGAATTCGTAAACTAGTATATAACTTTAACATCAGCTGTGAAAGTTCTGAAAATCCTCTCATAACCCAGCTTCTTGCTTAATTTGTCATAATTTCATGTAAATATTTACATTTTATATTATTTATTATTGGTTTTATTTTTTTTTATTATTTTTTTATTTTATTTTTTTTTTTTTTTTTTTTTTTTAAATGAAGGTTTTTCTTTTTCGTATTTTCCTTCGATTTATTCTTTTAATTATTAATTATACATATTTTTCTTTTCTTTATCCAAGATAATGTTTCAGTTGTAAGATATAACTTATCAAATCTCTGAATTGTAAAATGTGCGGTCACAGACTTTTTTTTGAAAATATTATTACGAAATAAAAGATCTCTCTCTGCCAATGGGATGCAAACCCTTTTTCATTGGTCGTTGGGGCGAAGGAAAAATTGCTTGCCCCGCCGATGACATGAGTGAAAACTGATCTCAAGCGCTGAGGCTGGGTCAACGTCGTCCAAACCACGAATCAGATTTTAACAGAGGGTGCGCACCTACTTTAAGGAATCAACGCAGATAGTCATGGAGTTCCTTTTTCTTTTTCACTAAGTCGAGTATTTTCATGTGCGTCTTTTTGTCATACCGTACCAGTATTTGATTTCAGTAGCGAGTCGGTTGCGTAAAAGAACCATAATTTAATATCATTTTCTAAAACAAGGTGTTTCCCATTAACGTTTAATATAGTTGCATAAACTAACTTTGAAGTGTTATAAAACTAATGTCGATTGATCAGTGTTTTAATACACATGTTATAGTAGAACTAAGTGCAATGTCCAACAAAAACGTTAAATAAAGAGAACGTATTCAAAATCACCACGACATCAGTGAATTTTTATTTTACTCTCCGTTGGATTTCTGGATATTTCGTGGGTCGTGCACGTCAGAATAACTTTTAGAGAACGGAAGCAGTGACAATTAGTGGTGTTGTTAGTGAATCAGCGCCCTACGCCAGTGCACGCTACTACAATAACCCCACAACCCCTCACAATCTCCCACTTACCTTCTGTTACTAGATTATCAGAGGCCTTTGTTCTCAGTCTCAAGCAGTAGTGTCGAAGATGCACTTCCTCCCTTTTGAAATATATACCCTAACTGAAACCTAACCCCTAGTATTAACAATCGGGAATTATTCCCTCCCTTTGTTACTGTTTACCGCGGTGACGTTGCTGGTCGATTTAGCATTGAGTCCGTTTGCTACGGTGTGCTCTTAGCCATCCAAACTACCATTGGCTCAACCCTCGTTACGATATCTTCCACATGTAATCTTGATTATGTCTCAATCATTATGTAGTCTCTATTGCCGCCTCAATGGCTGAGTTGGTAAGGAGGTTGTGTTTTGCGTTTGATTGTGCATACCTACGTTCAACTGAAGATTCTTGATATTGTGCAGTTAGGGACAATTACTGAGTAGTAGGTAGGGTCCCAAAGCCCAGCCGGCCGATGAAATACTACCCCATTAGGCTATAGGCTACGTGAAATTGTTGGGAGAAAACCATGAGCATTTTTCGGAGCTCGGTTGATGGGCCCGGTCGAGAAAAAATAGCATTCCAGGGCGGTGATGCAGCGTTATAGGTTCACCTTTCCTGGGAGAAATAATATTTAAAAAAACGTTTAAAATGAAACTACCCGGTAAATTATTATAGGTCATCTTCTTATACATTTTGCATTCCAGTCCATTGAATTAATGCTATCGACCACATAATAGAGGTATGGGGTTCTCAGGATGTTACCGTCGTTTTTGGCACATCTACGAAAGATTTTATTCTGCTCGCACTGTGCTCTGACATTTAAAGGTACTCCAAAACCCCCTTTTTATCGACCATTCAACTCTTTGTCAATTCAGTAATGTCTCAAACGACATAGCCAAACAGGTAGACCTTATTTTCATATCCGACCCTTTTAATTAGTCAATAGCTCTCTCTTTCCTTTTGTTTTGGTACCATCCAAAATTACCACCCGGCCTTACCTTGTGTTTTTTCTATAATTCTGCGCTGCAGACCACTTCACCTCCCGACCTTCACCCATATGACTTCCACAAAGCGAATTCTTGACTTTTTAACGATTATCTCAGGAAAATCTCATTTCATTTTGAACATTTGACTGTAGAGGGCGCTGCTGCTAATCTTTACACTATTTATTATTATTATTAATCTAATCTTTACACTGACATTTTTAATTGTACCTCCCTTTACGTTCCCTATTCCAGCCATAAAACTCTGACCTCCTTGGTTTATTCCCAAGTTTCTATCATAGCAGCTACCTCCAATTCATGAACTTTACAATTCCCTTTATCAAAACTAACTAACGAAAACTCAGGTCAACCTAATAACTGACCCAAAATTTGTTTGTACATTTTTTTTATCCCAAACATAAATTCGATGGTTATCCCTTTCATTTAACTCGGAAACCTCAACGAATCAAAATGTCATTGCAAACTTGTGGCGGTTCCGCCAAACCCCACGGTTCACTTCCCTAAAAAAACCCCCATAACTTCTATCCAATCACATAATTTCGCTAATGCAATCGCATTAGCACCTTAAATGCTTTACGAATCTAGGATTATCTAAGGTATAATCTAAAAAGCTTCGGTAAAAGAATTCTTACTTTTTTCTTGTATCTCTTCGCATACAATTCCTGTAAGAGTTCTTTTTTACCATATCATAAATTCCCTGTAAAAAAATTCATCGGTTCGCATATCATACGACCGCATATCAGGGAATCTTACCCTTGAGTTGGCTCATCCCAGCCTTAATATGTATATGTAAACACTATCTATGCACACATCGGCTGTCGACCCGTTTAGCCAGCGATAAACAATCCAAACAGCTGCATTCAATTAGCGCAATCGACGCTGAAGCCAATTTCCTTAACTCGCACCAAGTGCAAACAAAGAACGCTGTTCCTCCATAGGCCTTCTGGCGATACCATAAACAATCCATATCGGCTGTGGTATCCTAAACGCAGTTTTCATTTAATGAGTGGCTGCTATTTATCCAGCTGACCCTCATTATCGAACAATGCATAGGTCGCTTTTCCCTTTGTATTGTAATTGCCCTGAATACATCCCTCATTACCTCGACGCATAATCAAACACAAACCATTAGCATCCCACGAAATTCGATTTGTTTGTTTCAACGAACACACATCTCCTGGATGCACATTATGCCCCTTCTTGGTGTTTCAGATTCGTTATCATGGCTTCGACCCATGAAAAGAACCGGCGTACACATGTACATGTGTACCATGACGATCTCCTTTATGAGATCCGGTTATCACCACAGTGAAAGCGAATGCACCCAGAATTTCCTTAGCCAGCGAATTGAATCTTTGAGTCGAATTTCATCCGCTGACCGCAATGGTCACGCCGCTCCCGCTCTCCGCTGGCAGCGGAGATGCGTAAATCTCTGAGTCGCGAGTTAACACCCCCTGTTTAAATTCAATGGTGTAAATTTAAATCAAGTAAAAAACAAAACAAAAAAATAATCCATGTAACCAAAAACAATAAAAGGAATAATAAAAAACATTCAATACAATAGACTCAAAAAGTGCGTGTCAGTTATTTACTTCTGGTGGTGCCGATCGATTAATGTGGACAACAAACGTGGCGGCGTTTCGATCCTCCCCTAGATGAAATTTTGCTGTGTTTCTTTCGGTTGTTTTCGGCGAACAATTTTTGGCGGAGCATAATTAAATTGAATGATGGGGATGCGAAGAGAATCAGCGATGTCTCAAACTACCGTCCCATCGGCAAACTATCCTACATCTCCAAACTTTTTGAAAGCATTCCGTACCAAAGGGTATGCCGCTGCAAATTATTTCACACAGGCGACATGGCTTTTTTAGTGGTAGATCTACCACTACTAATTCAATGTAGTTGAATTTACTTCCCACACACTCCGGCAGCGAAGCCCACGTTATCATTACCGATTTCAGTAAAGCCTTCGGTAAAATCTCGCATAAACTGATACTTTTTAAATTTTCTTTCTTGGACTCCGAACCCGTATTGATAAAATCGATTTTTTTTTATCTGAGGCTTTGCAGAGTATGTTTCAGATCCGTTCTCTCATATCCTTTTCGTGCCACCTCTGGAGTCCTTCAGGGTAGTCATTTAGATCCCCTTCTATTCATACTAACAATAAACGACATTGCTTTGATTATTTTAGGCATTTTGGTATCTCTCTCTACGCCGACGATACTAAATTGTTCAAAAGCATTTGTTCTCGGCTTGATAGACTTTTCAGATAGACCTCGACAACTTGTCGGTAGGGTGCACGAAAAATTGTTTCGAGCTTAATGTTGACAAATGCAAATCAATTGTGTTTTCATGGAAATGTACCCCCCTTCCTCCCCGCCCATAGTTCTTACTCAACCAACCATTATCTGTTAATTCGATCTGAGACCTTGGCCTCATATGTAACAGTCAGCTAAGCTTCCTCTTACACATTGACAACATGATCCTCAACCCCAATTCTGCTCTCGGATTTGTGAAATGCTAGTCTAAGGAATTCTAGAATATGCCAGTCAGGTCTGGTACCCTTATTATAGGTCTCATATTCGCCTTGTCCCTGCTCTCGTACACAAGTCATCTCAATCTAATTCATCATCATCATCGGCACTACAACCGGGAGCCGGCCTTGGCCTTATTTAGCAAGTCCTGAGCCTTGTTAAATTTTCCATAATGATTTGTTTTTTATTCAGCAAACTCAACATGGTTAAGTACACGTACGAACAACGTCTGCAAATTATAGAAATTTACTACCGAAATGTCGGTGACCGCAACTTTAAGAGCGTTAACTCCAATTTTCGGTCGTAATTCTCGCCCTAATAGACAGGCAATAACAAATTTAGTGCAAAAATTTGAGTCTACATATTCGTTGTGTGATGTTGCCGTGCCAGTGAGACAACGGGTTGGTCGAAGTGTTGAAAATATCGCTGCCGTTCAGGCGTCCGTAGCAAACGATCCAAATCAGTCAATTCCACGGCGTTCTCAAGAATTGGGCATCGCCCAGACCACTTTATGGCGAATTTTGCGTAAGGATCTTGGTTTACACCCATACAAGATCAAGCTGACACAAGAATTGAAGCCGATGGACCATTTGAAGCGACGTACGTTCTCTGATTGGGCTCTGGAAAAGATGCGCCAAGATGATGAATTTCATCGCAAAATCATCTTCAGTGACGAAGATCATTTTTGGCTCAATGGGTTTGTCACTAAGCAAAACATGCGTTATTGGTCGGGTGAAAATCCACATGTGCCTCATGAATCACCACTTCATCCACAAAAAATAAAAGTTTGGTGCGGTTTGCATGCCGGCGGTGTCATTGGGCCATATTTTTTCGTCGACGATAACGATCGTCACGTTATTGTGAATGGCCATCGTTATCGCGCCATGATTACCAATTATTTTTGGCCCGAATTGGAAGATATGGACTTGGGCAACATGTGGTTTCAACGGTGCCACACACACGATACAATCAATTTATTGAAGAGTAAGTTTGATGAGCGTGTTATCTCAAGAAATGGGCCAGTCGGTTGGCCTCCTCGTTCGTTCGATTTAACGCCTCTAGACTATTTTCTTTGGGGCTACGTCAAGTCATTGGTCTATGCCATCAAGCCGACGACGTTGGAAGAGCTCAGAGCCAACATTGAACGCGAAATAGCGGCTGTTTCGGCCGAAATGTGTGGCCGAGTCATCGAAAATTGGGTCCAACGAATCGACCGCTGCAAACGTGCCCATGGTGGCGATATGAACGAAGTCGAGTTCCATTCATAAATGTTTTGATTGTACTTCAAGCCGATAATAAAGTTTTTGAAATAACTCAAATGTTTTGCGTTTTATTTTGTGATGAGTGCAATCGTTAGGATGAAGGCTGCGTCCACCGATGGGTGACAATGGTGATTCTCGCGAACCACTGTCCTGAGTGTGAAGCAATTCAGTTACGCCAGTGATTGCCTATTTCAATTCGGTTGGTCTTTGCACCAAAGGGGCAGATGGAAGAAGAAAACGACTCGAGGAATTTACCCTTTAAAGAGATTGAATTAGTTTATTGAGCATTCAATAAATGTGTTAGCAACAATGACAATGAATAACTTCTTTGGTTTTACTCGTGATGACGATGCTTGCTCCGATGTAACGAGCCCGTTGAAGGTTGTTTGCAGACGTCTTATGGTCGGCAGTTGTGTAAGCGTTGGTGCTTGGCTGGAGACGGCGTGCCCGTAATGGAAGTTGATTGCAGACAACACATGTATTGAAGGCAAATCGCTAGTGTAAATTGCTGGAGGAAGTCAATTGAAACAGTGATGAGGAAAGTCCAAATCAAGGTGGTGATCTCAAACGCCAGTCTTCTTGGCGGCGCGAACACGTTGGCCGTTGAATGCAGACTGACTCATTGGGCATAACTGCCAATTCAAAAAGGGACGCTGGATTCATGATCCAAATTACACTTCAACTTTAATACGAGTCAAACAACAAATTAATTAGTAATCACCTTTAACAATCTAAATTACAGTCCACTTTTAATATCCGAGGTCGTTCATTTATTTAATTCTTCAGAATTCACCGCAGGTAAATAAAGAAGTTTTCTAATCGGTTCCAGTACCAGATTGAGGACATCATTCGGATCCTCTTTTAACAATGTTGCAGGTATTTTTCACAATCCACGCTACAGGAGTTAGATGCGCCCCGCGTACACTGAACGAATCTCAAGAAGAGGACGATGGCCCATCGGGCAGAATAGTCGAGAGGACAATTCAATGAAACCTAAGCGTGTGAAATCAAGTACAACGATAGAGCTAGAACCTCTCACCGAAAAGCAAGCGTCACCTGCAACAACATCAGGGAAACAGGAGAAGTTTTGGAAACTTCCTTCCTGTATATGAAAACTATCATCTGACGGGTCGGCGTTTCAAGCGCAAGCGGTCAGTACTAAGAAAAATTTGCCAACAAGGGCACATCCGGTCCTATACCTGCAATATCAATCCAACTTCCAATTGCAGACGAGTAAATCCAAGAACCCCGGGAATTGCGATCTTCACCACTTCATTTACATCCGTTCCTGGGCACCGCTTTTCGTCACCTGGACGCATCGCTGCTACGCGTCCAGGATTTGTCGCTTCTCTCCACCCAGGCACACCGCTGTCACGTGTCTAGCGTTCATCACTTCTAACCTGGACGCAACGCTCTGGGGGCACCCTCTTATCACCGCCCATGCACCGCGAATCACGTGTCTGGGGGCGCCACTCTCACGGAGTCGGTGTCTAAGTTGGACTTTCGGTATCAAGAGTAGAGGATATAGAAGATGAAGAACAGGAAAGATGCCGGGACCCTTCGAGAAATCATATCAACGGAGAGCGAATAATGAACACATGGTCCAGCCACTAGACAAGAAGAAAGATACCTTGGGGACTATTTTATCCTGCGACACAATTAAACGAAGGCGTCTATTGAACAACAGAGTTATTCTTCTTAATAGCAACCCGGATGCGCAACCTCTCTGGCTCACTCAAAGGCCTGTCTAACTCAATAAATTATGCCGCTAGGATTCGACCACAACATTACAAAAGAAAAAGACACCATGTCCAGCACCATCATCCTATCAGTGGATCAAACACTCCACCAGGTAACGCTGCCGACAGAGAGATCAGTTCGCATCAAGAAATTCGCCCAACGCCGAGCATTGGTTTAGCGGCATAGATGGGACATATTCCCAACTGCAACAGCATCAGCCAGAGCAATCAACTTGGATTCAAGATGCAGATGATCCTAGGCAGTTGGCGGTAACTCTAACATTTCTGGCAGCGGCACAGGCTGGACATACTGAGAAGATGGTGGACTTACAACCCATCACCTTCAACATATTGACGTCTAAGATACACTTATATTCTACTAATGGATTCACGATCCAATGGGGACTACGTCCAACAACAAAATATTCATACAATACATAAGGATCCACGATCCAACAGAGGACTACGTCCAACCTATTTTTACGCTACGTACGGAGTTACGTTACAACCCACCCAGACACACCGCTATCACGTGTCTGGGTTTCATCACTTCTCGCCGCCTGGACGCAACGCGCTGGGGGCACCCTCTTAACACCGCCCAGGCACCGCGAACCACGTGTCTGCGGGCACCACTTCAACAAAGTCGGTGTCTAAGTTGGACTTTCGGTAACACGAATAGAGGACATAGAAGAAGATGAACAGGAAGGATGCCGACACCCTTCGAGAAATCATTTCAACGACAAACGAGATGATTGACGACCTTTTAACATTTATTACTACTCAAATTCGAGTAGAAATCTCTACAACAAAGGAGATGATTGAAAAATTCTCACCTTATATTACTCCCAACAAAGGAGAGCAACAACCTCCGAGACGATTCAGAACTGCTCAACATGGTACTACTTTTCGACAACAGAGCAGACTACTCAACAATACAGAGAAGACGATTGGCGACTTCTCAACAATATAGCAATCAATGGCCAACTGGACCTTCGGTCACACACATACACACACACACACACTAACACTGATAATTGACTAGAAATTGATATAATAACTAACTATATCTTATAACAAATTAATTCAATTAATAGTTAGATCTAGTCGATATAATTAATTATTGCCACCCTACCTCTGCACTATACCGGTACATGAGCAACGAGCACCAACTAGTGGAGTTGGTCTTGCTGGGCCCAGTGGGCAAACATTCGAGCACCAACTAGTGGAGTTGCTCTAGCTGTTCCCAGTGGGCAAACATTCGAACACCAACTAGTGGAGTTGGTCTTGCTGTTGGCTGTCTCATCAAACCAACTAGTGGAGTTGGTTTTGCTGTTCCCAGTGGGTGCTGACATGCCCCTTCATTGACAGCACCAAAGGGAAAGACAACTACTGGAATTGGCGTCGGCCCGGGAAGATGTTGCAGTCCAAGCAACATGAACCAAACAATAATTAAAAGAAAATGAGTTCACGTCCATTCATTTAAAAATAACCCAAAATGAATGCGACATAACTGACATAATTCCGATAATCATCAACATCGGAATCAATCCCAACAAAAACACCAACAAACCAAGTACAATCTAACAACCTGATAGTGATAACCTACATCAGCGATCAGCGTCATCTGCCAGGAAACAGCAACATCTGCTCTTCATTACCTTCAAAAGAAAACGGACTCTGGTTGTTGACCTCAACAACGGTTCAACAAGACGAAGAAGAACCTGTTGTTTTGATTGGAAAAGGACCGGTATTTTGAAACATCGATTAGCAACGGAGGAATGCTGTTTTTTGTTCTGTTACCTGCGGTAGTTTTTTGGTGTCTTCGAGTAATGAAGACCTAGTCTCTTTTTCGTTTATCATCTGTGCTATGGAATTCGGTATCATCGTTTAGTGTCTAGATTTTGAATTGTTTAAAGTGATCGTTTTAAGTGGCAATTATTAAATATAGTAAAATAAAGTAACTTATTGTAAATTAAAATAATTACAAGTTTTCTTTTGACACAATCATTGTGGCAACGTGTAAAAGGCTGTCCCCAGAGCCAACTAGTGGAGTTGGCTTTTGCTATCACCAGAGCGTGAACCAACTAATGGAGTTGGATGGATTGCTGTTCCCAAACCAACTAGTCGAGTTGGCATTTGCTGTCACCAGAGCGTGAACAGACCCTATGACGTCATCGATTGTGACAATCGGCCAGCTGGTACCAGCTGCTGCGTAACTGGTATACACAGCGAATGTACTAGATTTCTCCAGTACATTCCAGCACATTTAATTGCCAATCCGCAACATATTTAAAAAAAAAGTTGTCAAGTCCCTATTGGAAAACCCGATATTTTATCTGCCAACCCATCACATTTCTTATGATTTTACCCACCCCATCTCGCGAATTTTATGGAGTGCTAATTCTTACCGGACCTTCTTTGACTTCAACCTTAACGCTTCCACTCTTAAACTCCGTCTCTTTATAAGCCCCCCTGAATCCATCAACCCACCACACCCACACACAACATTACACCAACTTTAAACTTTTCCTTTCCCCAAAATTTCGATCCGTTCTTATTATTGTAGAAACTATTAAATTTATTAAAGTCTAATTACAACTGAATTGTCTGTTATTTTAGTCTTAAGTTAGTTTTCAAAGTTATGTATGGGTTGTTGCAAGAAAAATAAATGGCGGCTCCGCCTTCACCAAACCAAAAAATCGGGAAGTGAAGCCACAGGGGACACAAATGCAAGCCGTTAGAAAATTGGACACAAGGCGCTCTTCCTATAGTTCTCATTTCTATAGGGCGTTGTTCATTGGGACTGGGTGAATCCATGATCAGATGTACGGGTAAACATAGAGATTCGGTCGTCAGTTGAACCAGCGTGAAATACTACGCCTTGATAGGTGTTCCACTGTCAGTGCAAATTTGAGGCATTAAAGATTTGTATCGAAACCTTGTTCCTCTATCGTCTGCTTCTTTTTCGCCACCAATTGCTTCATCACTTAAGGGTGCCACAAAATTCCTTTTTATGGTGATGAAATATGAAGGAAAGACCTTGCCACAATTTTAAAGTAATAAATGATGATAGAATGCCCGCAGTCCTGGGAATTGAACATACAATGTGGACAGTCACGTGTTTCCTTACTTATAGCCCTAGTAAGACAGTGAGTCCTATAATACCGGATTGTCTAATTAACTTGGGAACACATTTCGTACGGCTATCCTCCGTTTCACACTTTTGTGTGCCCCCGATTCGGCATCGTTCCCTAAACAGTGCAATTTTTCTTCAAGTGCATGAATCAGCTTGTACTCGTATTTTCTCTGCTTTTATGAGTTCAGCTAATGCTTTTTATGAGAAGTAAAATTGGTTTCCGCAGTGATAAACTTCGCGATTTACAATGGTTGTGTGTTATGGTCGCCAGAGAAATTTAGTGCCAGATGGGAACTTAAAATTCACTATAATTAAAAGAATACAAGATAACCTGCTGTGCTCCTCTCTATTTAACATGTACTAGCGTCGAATACTAATGAGCCACTGCAGTTTTTTTCTTGTTTTGATTTCCTAATTTACATTGTAGAACAATTTATTAAGCCCTTTCGAATGAATGATAGTTGAAGATCAAATTCGATCGTGTTGATTTGGTTTTTATTGTGTTATAAGACTTAAAATGGGCTCTTGTGCCGTAAACAATAAATTATAACAGCACGGGAGAGTCTACTAGGGCTGATGAACTAGTTCATATAATAGGTTTTAATACAATCACAACATGGGATGTCGGGAATTTCACGCTACGCGGTAGATTCCAGTCAATTCGATTCACCTGAATACGAGATTATTTGCCGGAGGGTATCTGATTTTCAAGGCAAAGAAGCATTCTTCATGGGATACGTTGATGAGATTATACTGCTATGTTAATTTTAAACATTCGAATAAAATCAATTGGACGTATTCTTCGCGGTATAACGTTAGTATTATATGCAATTCTAGAGACGTTGTAAGAGAAGTGTCCAATTAATGCGGATTTTATTATACACCATACCATTCTGAAGAGATTTGCATTGACAGAAGAGACATCGCTTTCAACATTCACAATTGCTCTACACAACTTATTTGAGGTATTCACCGCGATTTACGGATAGTTTGATGGTGCTGCGTAAGGACATTATTCAGTAGATCAAAAGCTGTTACACAATCCTCTTATACGATTCGCTTATACAATTACCTTATTTCATTCTTTGATACGATTCTTGTATATGATCCTCTTATACGATTCTCTTATATCATTCTTTGATTCCCCACTCTTATATGACCCTCTCATACGATTCCCTTATCATCATCATCATCATCGGCTCTACAACCGGGAGCCGGTCTTGGCCTTATTTAGCAAGTCCTGAGGCTTGTTAAATTTTCCATAATGATTTATTTTTTCTGGGCAAGGTCATTAGTCTTGCGCCAGATGATTCCCTTATACGCCCTTCTTATAAGACTATTCGAAACATTTTTTAAGCTACACGTCAATTTGACTAACTTATTTTCTGTACTCTCCACGGCATAACTTGGTTCTGTATCGACTTTCAGAAATGTTATTGGTGAAGTAGATGTATTAGGTCAAAGATGAAATTGGTGATTTTTTTCTACTAATTTGATCCTTGTCGGCCCAATACATTGTCATTAGCGACTTTGGCACCATATATTGTGTGGGAATATGATTGCGCTCTTCTCTATTAAGTGTCGTTAGTATTAGCGCTTATTTATACTTCAGGATGACACTAGTTGTATTTGACAGCAATTTGTGTCAACTGTACATCGCAGTGTGAGACATTTGATTGAAGCATAAGCAAGTATAGGGTCATCCACAAGAGCGTCTACATCCAAATGTCACAGTTAGATGGCAACACTCCGCTCGCACTGTGCTCTGACATTTAAGGGTACTCCAAAATCCCCTTTTGTGCGCGCATTTGTGTGAAAAAAAAGCTATATAATGTTTACATGATGTCTTTTCAAATGACATACGCCATTTTTAGTAGAAGGCAGTATTTCTGACGCATGATGTATGTCATTAAAAAAGATTGTATACCAAATGAACATTATTTGCGAGTGGTTTTAATTTTATGCTTCAATATAAAGAAACAAAGTGGTTATCTAACTGCCGACGAGACAGTACGTGCGCTTCTGCCTTGTGATCCATATCATCGGACCAATTGTGCAACCCGTTTAGGGTTTCTTAAACAAACATAAGATACCCAATTGCATTGACGAGGAGGCAGGACAATGGGGGAAACTCCATAACCACGAATTGGAAGAGCTATATCGTAAACCTACAATAGTGAGAGTGTGGGGGACGAAGTCGTGGTGTCGGCGTACGGCACAGGGCTCTACTCCGTCCCCACAACTCTTTACTGTTCCAACGAGCTCAACTAGCTGCAACAATCACCAGGAAACGAAAGTAAAATGAAACACCGATTTCAACTAGTTAAAACTTTTATTAATATGTCCGCTATTGTTATAGTAATTTCACCATGGTGCCGACTATTACTACCTGAACACAAATGTCATTGTGATTTGACCGCTCACACGTTAAAAAAGGAAACACAACTCGACAACTCCACTTAGCAGGATAACAAGCACTGAGGAAACGCTAGTTTTAAAATACGTTCAGAAAATTAGAAAACGCTAGCTCAAATTCGACTCTGTGATGTGCGCGTCCCAGTGAGGGCTACGGGGAGCGGGAGCTGGTCGGCGGATGTAAGTGGACTCAACGATATTCATTCGTTGTCAAAAGAAATTCGGCCAGTGAAACTGGCTTTCTTAATTAAGGGATGCATTTTCCTATTCCAAGAGAGACGTAAAGTCTCTCTTTGGGGTAACCAAACAGATCTCGTAGAGAAGATCGTCACGGTACACGTGTATGTGTGTACATTGGTTCTTTTATGGACCAAAGCCATGAGAACGAATCTAAAACAAAGAACGGGAAAATGCGCAGCCATGAGATGTGAGTTCGGCTAAGCAAACAAGCCGAATTTCATTGGATGCTAATTGGGTTTGTGTTTGCTTATGTGAGAAGGTCAATGTTAAATGGATCCAGGAATATGTAAGACAAAGGGACCGTTGATGATCGTTGTCTACAATATGCATAGCATCTGTATTGACAGCCGCAATGCATCATGAACATTGTGCTAATTGGTTTTGGCTTGTTTACCGGGAAATGGTGTTTATGGCATCGCTAGTACGGGTGGGTATTCAATTCCTATTTGCATTTGCCTATGCTGTCGGATTTAATTGATGCCTTAAGGCGCAAGATGCGTATATTTGTTATTTGTAAACCAAATCATTTTTGTCAGGAATTCGTCTAGGGGGAAATGCACTTGGTGAGATTGGGATTCCTGATAAGTTAGGAAAGTATTCTTACATGGAATTTGTATGTGAAGAGATGCATGAAAGGTAGGGATTCTTTACAGGGACTTTTAGATTATAAATTTGCTCTATTTAATGCGTGAAGCATTTAAGGTGCTAATGTGATCGCATTAGCGAACTTAAGGAAATTGGGTAGCAGTTATGGGGGTTTTCCAGGTAAGTGGGCCGTGGGGTTTGGCGGAACCGCCACTAGAGTAATCAGATCGCGAAGATTAAGATGGGCCGGACATGTGGCGCGAATGGGCAACGGTAGAACCGTGTGTAGAATTATTGCCGGCAGACCCACGATTGGGCGGCCGCGACGGAGATGGGTGGACAATGTTAGGTTTGACCTTGAGGAGATCGGATTGGGCGGTCAAGCGTGGAAGAGGAGTGCACAGGACAGGGAACAATGGCGGAGTCGAGTCAATGAGGTCATGAACCTCCGGGTTCCTACAGGCCAATAAATAGTAATAGTAATAGTAATAGTAATAGTAATAGTAATAGTAATAGTAATAGTAACAATAATAGTAATAGTAATAGTAATAGTAATAGTAATAGTAATAGTAATAGTAATAGTAATAGTAATAGTAATAGTAATAGTAATAGTAATAGTAATAGTAATAGTAATAGTAATAGTAATAGTAATAGTAATAGTAATAGTAATAGTAATAGTGATAGTACCAAAAGGGAGTCGAAAAATTCGTCAGCGTCGTATACCAGAGCACTAACGTAGTAATCACAGCTTGTATAACGAGTTAATTGGTGGCGCTGAGGAAGTCTCTACACATACCAAAATACGCTTCCATAGTATACCAGGACTTTACGCCACTTCCTCACAAACGATCGGTACATGCTACGTGACTTTGCTCCGCACAAAGTAATCGTAGCACAGTTACTGCGAATGAAATAGCGCAGCGAATCCGACGGCTTACGCATAGCCAACTACAGTGAAGAACAAGAATGTAATGTAGCGATCACAACTTGTATAGCGAATTAAGTCATTCTCACATTTATGTGACTGTGGTCTGATGTGTACATTCTTTGGTTATAATCTTCTCTAGCCTGGGTTTGAATCACGGCCTTCACTCCTTCGCCTAACGCAATATTGGTGACCTCGACGGGATCTGTACACACAGCAAAACTTTATTTCTTCACAAAGGATCATTACATACTCCATCGCTCCGTTCCGCACAAAGTGTCGTCACATAGTTACTGCGAATGGAGTAGGGCAGCGAATTTGATAGATTAAATACATGAAACTGTAGTGAAGAATACAACAGTGAAAGAGAATCGACCAAAATATCAGCGTTGCATACCACAGCGATGGATTAACATAGCAATTCCAGTTTGTATAACAGTTAAGACATTTGCATATTACGTAACGGTGGTGTGATGCGTCGAGGCGTTTAATCTAACTTCTTTTACCGTACGTACGAAGCACGTTCTGCATTAACATCACAAAACGCTATAGGATCATTTTTGAGAGTTTCCACATAGAACCGGATGTATGACAGGCGGGAAGGATGTGGATTCGTTTTTAACTTATTCGATCTGCCACCGTCGTTTCATGCGTTTCTTCAAACTGAGGTGGAAGTCAGGAGCGTGACAGCGCTAGATTCATTCCGGTTTTGGTTAAGAACAGTTCGGGTCGTTTAATGTTGTGTGACCCTACTGATGTGGGGACATTTTCGCAGTCCCTTCTTCTTTGTATGCTTGGGAAACTGATTTAATGTATTTAGCAGGTTTTGCAGCTTCCTATTTTCCCACTCTTGCTTTCTTATTATTTATATACGAAAACCCTTGGGAGAGTATTTTGTACTCGTCTGAAATTCGGTTCTGGTAATAGTAGAATGCGGGGGATGGGAGCGAACATACAGGGTAAAGTCTCTGCTTTCAACCCGACGAAGGCCAGGACGATCCTTGTCCCTGTTCAATCCAAGTTGACATGCAGTCTCCACTTGGCACCCCTGGATAGGTACTTTGGCACCCGCCACGTAGTGAACCGATGCATGCAGCGACATCCTGACAAAGGCTGGCGCAAGACTATTAACCCTGCCCGGAAAAACAAATTATCATGGACAATTTAACATGTCTCGAATATGGACCGGATACCCGTGGAAAGACTTGCTAAATAAGGCCAAGACCGGATCCCGGTTGTAGTGCCGATGGTGATGATGATAGTAGAATACGCCTTTCAAATTGTTCACCATTTACATTTGTGATTAAACAGATCTGTGCTGAACACAACAAACACACAAATGTAATGAAGGGCACAGTAAAATATGAATCGGAAAATGAATCGTCAGAGCCATATACCAGGGTATTAATGTAGCAATCCTCAGTTTCAGTAGCGAGTTAAAATGTCGTCGTGAAACATGCGGACGTAGTTTGAAGTGTTGATGCTTTGGTTCTAACCTTTTTATTGTGTATGTTCGCATCATCTGCTTCATTATTTCATTTGAAAGTGCTATAGATCTTTTATATTGTCGGGGAGATTGTTATATTTCTAGGTTCGAATCACCTGCTTGAGTATTTTGTCTCAAAGTGCTATAGATCTTTTATATAGTGGGGGAGATAATTATATCTCGTCAATTGTTGCGACTTGCACGGGAATTACCTTATATGACGGCGTGAATGGTTTCGTGGTTTCGTAAAAGGTAAGTATTTGTTCCTATATCTCCGGGTGGAGAGGTTCCGAAATATGAGGTCCAGAGCCAGTGGTGTTTTTGTTTCTTGACTCGGTGACTTGCTGAGGGTTCATTTTGATGAGGTGCATGTGATGGCACGATAACCTCGTAACTCAGCAAGTGGGATGTGTCCGGCTGGTGGCTAGGATACCATGCCCCGTTCAGATACATTGGATTATTGAAACACATGTGGCTGACGCTTGCAGACCAATCTCAATAAAACTGTCACCAATGTCAGATTTATCATGTGTAAAATGAAAATCAAAGGAGTTGCCACGTGCAGCAAACCATTTTATAGTTATGCCATTTCGAACCCAAAAACGCTAAACAGTTTTTTCGCAACGTAGATTATAGAAAATTGGCTTTAATTTGAATTCATTAGTTTGTAATAAAAGTTGGTGCTTCTCGATAGTATAGTGGTTAGTATACCCGCCTGTCACGCGGAAGACCGGGGTTCGATTCCACGTCGGGGAGCCTCTGGCGCAAGACTAATGACCTTGCCCGGGAAAAACAAATCATTATGGAAAATTTAACAAGCCTCAGAACTTGCTAAATAAGGCCAAGACCGGTTCCCGGTTGTAGTGCCAATGATGATGATGATGATGAATAAAAGTTGGAGTAAAGTTGCACATTCCGTTTAATGTTAAAAATTATTTTAGTTATAATACAATGGACGTTAGAAAAGAAATGGGTCTGGCAATGTTGTGCATGAAAAGTGGCTCCCTTCGCTTGGGTGGTGGGTTGAATGGTGTCGTGCAAGAAGTACTAGTTTGAACTTTTTACAGGTACTACGTTGCTACTGACGGCGTTTGGAGTGAATTCGTGTTTGCGAAATTGGTTGTAACCTTGGACGCAAAAAATGTACATTGACACTGTGTCACACGGCTATCTTCATAACTGAATTTATGACAGAAATAGTATTCCCGTAATTTCTTAGCCCCCTATTCGCTGGATATTAGTCCCTGTGTCTTCTTTTTATTCTCTCGACCCAAGCACAAGTTGCAAGAGTGTCACTAGGACACGGGATAATATTCAAAAAAGTGCAACCGACGAGTTTACCTGTCAGCTATTCCAGGTCAGCTATTGACAGGTAGTCCAGAAAAAGCGCTTCAAAAATGCTTGCGTAGACTAGAAACAATACCTCCATCGCTGTGATGAAGCAGTAGAGAATTGTTTTGAAGCGGACAATCTTGATCTGTAATAAGACTAAAATTCATAAAAAAAATCAGTCTCACTACTTCCTTAACGTACCTCCTATGCAAAAGCAGCATTATTCAATTTAATTGCACCAAAAAATGTTGTGAAAAATAGTACTGAGCGATAGAATAGGATTCTCTGCTATATCACTCAATAGTGCTCAGATATCTTACAAATCGGGGCAATTACCCTCAGCTTCTAAGTCGTTATACTTGTTACCAATGAAATGCGTTGAATGACGTAACTATTACTGAGAAGGGGCAATGCCCACATAATTCATTTCGATACCAGAACAATCAAAATCCCTCTGCATTCGGAATAACTCAGTATTATGAAAGTGCTTCATATAAAAAATGCAGACATAGAACCCTGAAAACATTTGCCCCAATAGGGGCTACAAACAGCCTACAGGACAAGGCTTTCACAGACTTATGTTCTGCTTCAAAGGACCCAGATCCTTAACATGAACGCTTTTGTACTCCATGGAACCGCCTCAAGCATGTTATCATAATATGTACTTTATAAATGATTATTCACACAGGCGTCCCCAAAGGACAAATTCATCCTACGTGTTTAAGTAAAACTGGCCAGTTCCAGGAATATCCTTTTTGAGTTATTGTGCCCTTTGTTTTCTTTTCGAAATCAATCAACCATGAGAGACATAAGCCATCTGCGGGTAGTTTATTAGCAATTGAAAATTCTCAACGATTCGTGTTCCCCTTTCACCACTTTAACAACTCCAAATGACAATCAGATCAGTTTAACTAACATACATAGTTCGAGGTACAGCGTCCGACATGCAACTGACAATAGCCAATTAATAAAAACCATTCTGGGCATCCGGTCTTTATCTGACTTCCAAATCTAAAGACATTGTCCTAAATACAACTCACCTCGACTTCGACAGACAGTGATAACTTATTGCCAGATTAAGCACGAGAACTATCCCCTCCCTCGACAAGGCTCTGTGTTGTAGACATTAACTGCACGAGCCATAAATAGATAGATGTGGGAATGGTGAAGCCCAAAGATACGAGAATGTGTCAGCACAAAGTGAAAGTTTCAGAGTGCAGCAATGGTCAAAAAAGGTACATTCTCTTATAGGCCAAGTTGAAATGGACACAAATTAGAAAAGTCAGTACCTCGAGGTCCAAAAGTGTATGCGCCATTCTTGTCCGATCTCCGGTGAGAATATCTTCTATCAATTTTCTGCGTTGTCAGCTCTTGCCATAGATGTGAGTGAACTGCAGCTATGGGCTCGGAGGAGGCCAGGCAATTTGCAATTGAAATTTATGTAACCGCCATCTAATGTAAGTACGAGGAAGATGGCATTCCCACCGCTTATCTTTCAGTATCACAATTTCCACTCACAGAGGAACCATAAAAATTCGTTGATAGATTCTTTTCGGTGATGGGGGCATATAAATTACAGAACTAGAGAAGAAGTTGTTTTCGAATGGACTGTGTCGTTTAGATTGCCCGAGTCCTGGGGGAATTGGTTGTCCACACCCAGATGGATTGTGCATCCGCTGTGGGCAGGTATCACTGCATCTGAGATTTATCGTAACTATTGGTTTCACAATTTTGCAGCGATACATTGTTCTCAAAATAATCTGGAACAAATCTTTTTTATAGCCACAGGGTTAGAGCTACAACGGGTGAGGATATCTAGACGTGTATCTTCTTGCAAACAACTTAGACTAGCATCTGAAGAAATCGATGTGGCTCGGAAATGTAATAAACAAGTTTTACTTGGACTGACTTTTTCTTCTCATTCCTGTTCACCGTGCTTTTCTTGAGACATATTGTCATGGGTGGCACAGGGGACTAATGCTGCACTCCCCTTGGGTATGTTAATAAAATCATGAATTCACCAGCCAACCACTCAGCATACGGTCCACGGGCACGAGGCGAAACTATCTACGTGCTTACCAAGTTTTTCTGCTGAGATATTAATTTGTAAGGCATCTGTTTCTTGGTTTCAACGTTCTTTTTGTTTGTGTTCATGCAGATATGATTTTCCAGGTCAGAAAAAGAAGAAATGCTCCAAATTCTGGCCGTGAAAAGAGTTCCCTGCCTTTTTCTTACCGGTGGTTTTTGTAAGTTAGATTAGTTTAAGTGGCAGTACCTTAGTTAGTTTCCGCTTTATTATTGCTTTTTGTTGTATTCTCCATCGCCGTTCACATCGATTGTGTATCATTGCGTGACGAATTGCCTGACCGTGGCACCAACAGGTGACTGGGTTGGGTGGGACACATTTACACCTAGAAGCTTACAGAGGAAGTAGGTGTGACAATGTATCGCAAGCCAAGGGCAGAATTGCCAGACCTTGTGAAGATGATTTCGTGAGATTCAGACAATTAATTAAGGAGTTGATAATAAGAGTTGATTTCTACTTTAAGGGGCGTGTTATTTCTGATTGAACGTCTTTTAAAATTAGGGCTCGGTTCTGGATTACTGCTTTTGCTGAGTCTGCTGACTTGTTTCGGTCTTAATTTTGCTTAGTTTACGAATCAACGCAATCCCAAGGCTATGTTTGTTACATTATTTTCCCATAACGTGCCTAGAAATGCGAGCCAGAAAAGACTGGTCTTTTTGGTCCAGTTTTCATTGAGCAGAAAAATTTAAACACGCTAAGGCGAATTAAGGCTTTTCTCAAAATGCAGACCCCTGCTTTCAAGAGGATTGACATGCAATTCATCATCATCGGAACTACAACCGGGAACGGGTCTTGGCCTTATTTAGCAAGTCCTGGGGCTTGCTAAATTTTCAATAATGATTTGTTTTTTTCGGGCAAGGTCATTAGTCTTGCGCCAGAGGCTCCCCGACGGGGAATCGGACCCCGTTCTCCCGCGTGACAGGCGGGTATACACGGAATTGGTAAACGAATGTTCAGAGGACGAAGTTTGTTAAATTGAAACATTTTATTGAATCAATCAGCTTATGTGGAATATGTAGAAGGACTCAACTGTAATAGATGCGACTGATTTTGTTATGTAATAGCATAAAGAATTCGTCCACAAACTATTCGTAAAATTCTACGTCAGTTTCAATTTATCCTCTCATAAAGTGTCGAATGACCTTAAACCTTTTGGCCACTTCCGTCACTCCAGAAGGTTATGACATCTTCAACGTAGTAAGGCCGACGTCAACAAGTTTTTTCGTTCCCAACCTCCTACACCACCTACCCTCTCCCAAAGCCGACAGTATAACTTGCCCAAAAACCAAACTTTGTTATGCGTCTCGCCGTGCTTCCTCAATAGCGAGGGAAGACTGTGTAGGCGGAGAGTTAGATATGTATAAAAGTCATTTTTCTTTTGTTGTTTATATCTTTTTATTGTTTAATTATTAATTATTTAACATTTTATTAAGCAAAAGGGCCACTGTACTTATGCGAGGCCGCGACTTTCTGCTTGATTACTTAAGAGGTATGCGCTCAAAGACCCAATCCATTCTGAAAAACGCCCATGCCGTACCTGTTGACATTTTCGCTTTAAGCGAAACGAACTTAATCCCCAGCATTCATAACCTGGAACTGTTACCTCCCTCGTTCACCATTTTCCGCGATGACCTCCTCAATCTGGCCACTGACTTTTCCCCCAGCTGACGAGTGCTCATCGCTGACCATGACAGCCTCGATTCGTCACTTATCGCTTTTACCTACCTCCTCCAAGCTGGAGTTTGTGACATTTAAAAACACTCTTCTTCGGAAATCAGTCTTTGTTGTGGCTTCTATATTTTGCCATCCCAGCCTATTGAAGTTTACGAGCTCGCTCTTAATACTCATCATCATCGGCAATACAACCGGGATCCGGTCTTGGCCTTATTTAGCAAGGCTTGTTAAATTTTCCATAATAATTTATTTTTACGGGCAAGGTTATTAGCCTAGCGCCATCGCTCTTAATACTATCAACCACATAATCGAGCTGAGTAATTGCGAAAACGACATCATCGTCTTCGGAATTTTTAATCTTCCACAACTAAATTGAGCTTTATCTGACGACCAATCACACTCACCTCCCACCCCACCTCTACCAAGGAATATCTCTTCATTGATCGCCTAGATGATGTTTACCTCTGTGAAATAAGCAACGTTCGAAACCTCTTGAGTAGGGAGCAAGACCTCATCTTTACAACAGACCCTATCAATACATCTGCCTCACTCAGCACACTCATCCTTATATCTATAGATCACCACCACCACCACCTTCTTGGCGCCCCCCTTTTTGAAATATATACTCTCGATATCCGCTAATCAGAGCGTGTACATCAACTTCTCTTAAAAATAACTTTCTGACGTACAGAATAAAGACAAACACTCGCCCTTTTTAGTCGAAATACACAAATATGGAACGCTTCAGCTTATGATACGTCTACTGGTTAATATAATCTACAGACATTAACTCCCGATATCCGCTAATCAGAGAGTGAACCAAATTGACTTAAAATCACTTTTTAATGTACAGAATAAACACAAATCGATTTTTAATCAAAATAAACAAATGTGGAAAGCTTCCGATTTTGATACGGTTACTGGTTAATATAATCTACGGGCATTAGAGACCAATGTACGTTGATTCCTCCTTTCTTTATTCTTTTTCCTTTATGGTGACCGTAATACGACGGTTGGGAGGATGCGAAAAGTACGATAATACTGGATGTCAAAAAAAGCTTTCAAATCTACCAATTAGGTCCGAATTGTAACCCCTCAGACATCATGCGGGCAGATATAGGAAAAAAATTCCACCATTAACAATGGATGTTGCATTGATTGATGCGAAACTCTCACGCCATAGCAATGACGTTCTAGCATTACATTACAGACATTAACTCCCGATATCCGCTAATCAGAGAGCTTGAACTAAATTGATTTAAAATGATTTTCTAACGTACAGAATAAACACAGACAACGGTTTTTAGTCGAAATATACAAAAGTGGAACGCTTCGGCTTTTAATACGTTTACTGGTTAATATAATCTACAGACATTAGAAACCGATGTACATCGATACCTCCTTTCTTTATTATTCTTCCTTTTTTCTGCCCGTAATACTATGGTTGGGAGGATGTAAACGGTACGATAATACTGGATGTCAAAAAAGCTTTCAAATCTACCAATTAGGTGCGAATTGTAACCCTTCAGACATCATGCGTGCAGATATAGGAAAAAAATTCTACCATCAACCATAGATGTTGCGTTGATGGATGCGAAACTCGCACACGATCGCAATGACAATATAGCGTTTGCGACGTTAGTGAGGAACGTGTGATTCGAACCGTCGCTATGACGGTTAGAATCACTACCCAATGCCGAACATATCAGACCAATGTCGCGTTTTGAATTCTCAAGCACACTCAACTAATGTGAAGTTGCTATATTTTCGTTATCATATACGGCTCTGATGCTTTTGCTTATTCGAATTTCGTTCGGTGTTCTTCACCATTTGCTTGTATATTGTGTGTGTATCTGTTAGAAACGCCACAACATAATATAACTATCATCATCATCATCGGCACTACAACCTAGAACCGGTCTTGGCCTTATTTAGCAAGTCCTGAGGCTTGTTAAATTTTCCATAATGATTTGTTTTTTTCCGGGCAAGGTCATTAGTCTTGCGCCAGAGGCTCCCCGACGAGGAATCGAACCCCGGTCTCCTGCGTGACAGGCGGGTATACTAACCAGTATACTATTGAGGAGCTATAATATAACTATACTGGCTTGGAATTAAGTGAAAGCTGAGATCCACAATGGATGAATGAAGTCAACGGTTATATGTGTTATGCGTTAATTGCAGCTGCCTCACTTAATCGGTGGGGAAAGTCAGTTCAACATCTCCGTAACGAATTTATGCCACATTTCATACCATGCTAAAATGTTACACGGAAGAGATGTTTAATACCCACCAAAACAATAGGAAAACGACAAAAATTCTCAAGAAATGCAGGTAATGCCCATACGCACCCTAGGGGTCCTAAGTCACTGGTTTAAAGCGCTCACTTAAGCCACCAACTGAAATCACGTAACCTAATTTCGAAAACTCAATGTTGCCTTTTGTCATCAACGAGGAACTGTGACATGGACATGGAACATGTAATCAAAGAGGAACCCTAACATAACGCAGACGGAACTATAATTACTAGTTACTATTTATTGGCCTGTAGCAACCCGGAAACTCAAGACCTCACTGAATCGGCTGCGCCATCGTTGCCTGATGAAAGCACACATTATAGTAGATAATATTTATCAATCGTATTGTAAAATTTAATGTACGAACCATATAAGAAATAAAATTAATACTACTACTCATCATCATCATCGGCACTACAACCGGGATCCGGTCTTGGCGTTATTAACAAGTTTCTCCACCGGTAACCGGTCCTTGTCTGAGACTTGTTAAATTGCCCATAATCATTTGTGTTTCCGGGCAAGGTTATTAGCCTTGCGCCAACTACTACTTCTACTACTACATATATTATTATATAACGGACGCGATTTATTAATTTAAAAATTCCAACTGGTATAAAACAGAACCGACATAAAGTCGCCGATTAACTTTTAAAATATGTGGAAACAAACGAGCTCCTTAATTATGGCCAATATGGGTTTGTAACAAAAGGTCCATAGGAGATCTGATGGCATAACTACTACATCTACTGGTGCGATGAAAGCAAAGCTGTTGTAATGAATATCACAAAGGCATTCAATAGACTTTGGCACCAAGCTCTGTTGTCAGAATTTTATTTATTTTATTTTATTATTTTCGTACGGTGTTGACGGTTAACTTATTTAATGGATAGGAGCCCTCTTTCTCGGTAGTCAACATGCAGTCCTGGACGGCATCAAATTTGCATTATATCAAATTGATGCTGATGTCCCTCAGGGCTTTGTTCTCTCTCCTACCTTATTTATTCTTTTTCCTCTCCATTACCCACAACCCAATACACTCATTTGCCGATCGATATTCTCGCCTTCATTCGAACATGCTCGGCTAACGTGTCGGAAGCTCTTTTTCTTGGAGATAGTCAACTCATTACTGTCCGACCTTTGCAAGATATACCAATGAGAATTATCTCTCTGATTAGAATTTCAAGATAAGTCACAAGGCAGATATATTTTCCTTCCTCGACTTCAAGGAACTTGTACTCGAAATAATTGGATTCTTAATTGGAACTACCATTTATTTGGAGCTTCGCAAAGTTCGACCAAATGTACCGAGTGTCTTACCAGGTGTACCGGTGTGAAGTGAGCGTCAAGATACAAATGTATCGATAGTGAACGTTTGTTGTGAATGAGCCCATATATTTTTTTTATTTGGTTGCTATGACATCTGTCAAACATATTTAGTATGCATCAAGTCATTGTACAAACATCATTTTTTGTAATCCTGTTATAAATGTCAAATTTTGTACCAGAAAATTGTGATTTGCGGAAAGCATTAATTTTTTGTTTTCATTTGAAGAAAAGTACTGCAGAGTCGCATCGAATGCTTATCAAGGCTTATCGTGATTTCGCAATATCGGAAGCAACATGCAAAAGATGGTATAAGCGGTTCAAAGATAATGATTTTGATGTGCGAAATGTAGAATGTGGAAGACCACCAAGAAAGTTTGAAGACGCCGAATTGCAAGCAATATTGGATCAAGATGACACTTTAAGTCAAAAACAAATGGCACAAATGTTAAATGTTGCGCAACAAACAATTTCTGGCCATTTAAAAGCTATGGGAAAGATCCAAAAGTGTAGAAACTGGGTGCCACATGAATTGAATGACACGCAGATGGAAAAGCGAAACACCACATGTGAAACGTTGCTTCTACGACACGAAAGGAAGTCAGTATTTCATCGAATTGTGACTGGTGATGAAAAGGGGATTTATTTAAAAAATCCTAAATGCAAAACATCGTGGGTACATCCTGGAGAAGCGTCAACATCGACTGCAAAGTCTGATCGGTTCGGAAAAAAGACAATGCTCTGTGTTTGGCGGGACTAGAAGGGGGTGGTGTATCATGAACTTCTAAACCCTGGCGAAACTGTGGATGCGCAATGCTACCGACAACAAATGATCAATTTGAACCATGTATTGATGGAAAAACGACCAGAATGGGCCACAAGATACGGAAAGTTAATTTTGTTGGATGATAATGCACCGAGTCATCAGCAAAACCCGTAAAAGAAACAATAAAAGCTGCCGGCTGGGAAGTGTTTCCCTACCCGTCGTATTCACCCCCTTTCGACAACCATTTGTTTTCATCAATGGGACACGCATTGGCTGAGCAACATTTCAATTCCTACGAAGAAGTCGAAAATTGGGTCTCTGAATGGTTTGCCTCAAAAGGCGACCGGTTTTATTGGCGTGGTATCCACAAATTGCCAGAAAGGTGGTCGAAATGTGTAGAAAGCAATGGCCAATACTTCGAATAAAATGTTTTTTACTTTTCCATTTAAAATGAGTGTTTTATAACACTTCATACCGGTACACCTGGTAGTGCGACTCCACATCCAACCTGGCTACGGTTTCTAAAGTGGAATAAAATTCTGGTTTTTTCTCGCATTATATGTTCCTGTTCAACAGGATGCCAATTCAAGCAGTGCTATTCAGTCGGGTCTGGGAGCAAAGAGCAATGTATCCTTTTCATCTTTTTTTTGTATGGTCACGACCCAAACATTTTCTCGCGATACTATTGGCTTTCAGAGAGAACGCATGCGTTATAGTCAGAAACTTAATTTCATTTCAACAACTTTCTTTGGCCGAACTGCGCATATGTGGACCGCTCTGCCGGAGTATATATCTTCCTTTCAATATAATATGCAAGGATTCAAAATCATTTTACATCGATAGTAATTTTCCTTACCTTCTCTCTTCTTTGTGGCACATAGTACTTCGACTTTTAAAATTACTCAAAAATCTGCTTTTGTGCCCCTGTTTTGTATAAAAGTGAGTTGGTTGTGACTGCTCGTTGTTATTTTTCTGTTGAAAACTTGCCTCGCTCAGTTATCGAACCCGCTGCGATCCTTTTTGCCCAACCTCAAGTGTCCCCCAGGGCAGTCATCTCGGCCCTCTCCTATTTATCCTAACCATAAACGACATAGGCTCTTGCATTAATCACTCCTTCATCTCGCTTTACGCGGGTGATTCCAAAATTTTCAAAAGAATCCGCTCTCTCCTGGACTCCTCACTTCTCCAATCGGATCTTGACAGCTTCTCGACTTGGTGCCAAAATAACTGCCTAGAAATGAATCGCCAAATGTCACACAATCACCATCTCTCGGAAGAGTTCCCACATTCACCCACGCTCCTACCTCTTACTGAACCAACCGATAACATCGGTTGAATTTATTCGCGATCTGAGCGTCCTATGCGACAAGGAGCTCAAATTTACTGCACATATTGATCACATAATCCTCAAGGCCAACGCCACCTGGGTTTGTCAAACGCTAGTCGAAGGAATTCCTTAACCCCGATGTCACCCGATAACTCTACACAACTTTCGTTCGGCCACTACTCGAATACGCTAGTCAGGTCTGGTCCCCGCATTAAGTGACTTACATTCGCAGGATTGGGGGTGCTCAACGTCGTTTCTTGCGGTTTGCGCTCCGCGGACTAAACTGAGACAATCCGCTGATTCTACCACCATACACAAGCCGGCTCCCTCTAATCAATCTAAACACACTTGAAGAGCGCAGGGTCCATGCCGACATCATCTTTGTCCATCACCTTCTGTCTGGCTCAATCAATTGCCCAAGCTTGCTCTCCACTTTAAGATTGCATACAAACCCCCGTAACGTACGAAACCCTCGACTGTTTTACGTGCCCGCTCATCACACTTCTTACGGCGCTAACGAACCCATCTCGCGTCTGCTACGACAAGCCAACTCTTTCCCTACCTCCTTCGATTTCAACATCTCCACTCCTGCTCTTAAACGACGTCTCAGAATAAACCCGCCCTAAATTACCCCCCCCCCCCCCTTCCACAACCCTTCTACACTACAAACCTCTCCTCTCCCTCCATCTAACTAGTTCTCCCCTACACCTTTCCAACCCCACCCACAACCCCGCCCGCAACCCCCCCGCCCTGCTCCCTAACCACCGCCCCCGCCTCAGTTCGTAGCCATGCCCTCCACTGTCGTACAAAGGCCGCGTTTACCACCCCCACATACACTCGCTCTTCCCTGGCCTCTTACCCCCCCCCCCCCCCCCTATCGCCCAGTAATCTTCAACTTCCCGGTTTTCTTCTCCTTTTTTTCGATTGAAAATTCGTATAAAGTCTTAACCACTACTCTAGATTTTAAGATAGTCTGTAAGATTTTATGTTAAGTTAAATTTAAGCTTGCAGTAAGCTAAATAAAAATGGGGTTCCGCCTTCAATCAATCAGTGAACGACTAGCGGATGTACGGAGCAATAAATAACACACACGTGTACCCTCTTTCTAATTCATCTATCTCTATCACTTAATCATAATCTGAAATTGCTACATTAATGCTCTGGTATACGGCATTTTTTTAATTGTCTTTTGCTGCTGTGTTCTTCACTACGGTGGTATGTACGCCATTTGTTAGAATCGTGACACTACTCCCTCCCTGGAAACTATAACACGATCTCTTTGAGAGGAATGACGGAGCAAGCGGAGCGCAGAAGCGATGTAAAAGATCTGGCTTATTATGGGAGAGAGTTCTGCTGTGGATATAGATCACATCGGTGTCCCCAGTTATTATGTTTTACCGTGGATTTAAATTACGTCATTTACTACCCACCTTCGCAAAACTTTGTAAGCTGATAGATCACATCCATTTAACACTTAGACACATAGCGACTTAAATGTTCGCTCCGGTTTAAAGCTTTTGTATACGAATTTTATATGTTAAACTTCATTTTTTGTGACACCAAGCGTGAGTTACATCACAAGAAACGTTAAAAGAAAACCAACGTGAATACATGTACTGCTCATACGCTTCAAGGGCATCGAAAACTGAATAGTTAGTTGCCATACCAACGCAAGCCCTTTGGGCACTAAACAGAAAAGCTTACCGGCCAAAAACTGTTGGACGTATGATTAGCTTCTGGATAGGCCTCGATGCGCAGATACGACTATAAAAAGACCTGTCCCGGTTGCAATACTTGGAAACCAAAATAGGAAACCCCTTTTGGAAATAGATGCCTAGTACGAGTATGACCTAAAAGGTTATGGGATACCTTTGAGGTGGTTTAGCAAATTTGACAACTTTTTTATGAATAGTAAATATGTAACCACAACAAAAACATGTGTGGAAGCCGTGTCAGTAAGTTTCGGCAATTCCAGATTGAATTATGAATGGTCTCGGTGCAACTTGCATCCAGTTGCAAAAGCTAACTAATATTTTATCGTCTCCTAAGACTGAAGCTAACTAGGAATTTTTACGTTCTACCTAGCGACCCGGTTTCATAAAAACCTTCCAATCAAACCTTAAACTTTTACTGCACTGAGATGGATGGCGGATGCCACTCATTCAATTTAGCACGTACATGCTTTCTTCGTTAGCTTTACAACCTCAAATTGCGGCAATAACAGTCTGACAATCTTAAAGTTCTGTTTGCCATTATGCGCATACATTCGTTCGCACATATTACCATTCAACCAATTAAAAGGAAAAGCAACATGATAGATGAAAGGTCGTATTCTTAAAACGTCAGTTATCGCGAGTGTTAGCTAAGTTCATTGGTTGGAATTGCAATACACTTTCAACGTTCGAGAACATTTAACGACATGGAGTTGTAATAGCATAAAACTTTCGAATAACGTTTATTACAGGACGGAAGGCCGTCGTGCCCAATAATCCGGGAATGTTTATACTGGTTATATTCCAAGCCAATTCCTTGTAACACAAGAAATGGTACCATAAAATCACCTTGAATTTTGCTCCTTTATGGAAGGGTATAGACATCTTTGCATTGGTGATGAGGAAGCAACGTCTAAGGGCATATTAGCCCACCAATTCATCTAAAATTTTGTCTAATAAAATGTCTTCTTTTTTTATCGAAAACCTTCTCGGGTATCACATCGATCGTTAACGTTCAGTGTGATTAATAGATAGGGATGCAGCAGTCGAACGATTTCAAATTGATCGACCACATAAATCGTTTGGGAAGAGATTTAACGACCTGACTGGATTGCATTGTAGAGGATAGGATTGCATCGTTCGGATTATCGAAGTGGATCTAATCATAACTGGGTAATGCGTTTGTCAAGATTACAAGTCTGGAATTAATCATGTTAGTAGGTTGGGTACCTCTGTTCGTGTAATACTATTCTGATATTGATTTACATTTACCAATATTTATTTTGCTCTCATATTAAATTGCGGTTAGATGACAATAATGAATCAATTTGTATAACATAGATCTGATGGGTCACATTTTGATTATGTCAAACTAAAAACGTATATTTCACCAATCATCAAATATATGGAAATCGAATTAAAAAGAATCATAGGTTATATAATCCATTCACAGGTATCAAAGGCGACTTCACCAATTTTATCTAATATATACGAATAATTATTCGAAGCTTTTATACCGCACTCGGTGATAATTGTGTATTTCGTGGTCGTAAATTCATTGGCATGGCAGAACACATAAATCAATGATATGACTCTCCAACTAAGTGGTCGGTTTCTTTGTTATACTCTATTATATATAATATGAACAATTTTTCAGAGGTTAACATATTTTTTGGGCCTAGTGGAACTAAGTGATTTAGTATCCATTAAGTTTTATCTATGGTATGACGGTGTCAAAGGGTCCCAGTTGTTGGGCCATGAACCATGAAAATCGTCTACTATAATAACAAATGCAAGAATAGATAAAGAACGCTTTTGTTCCTGATAATAAATAATGAAAAGGAGAGGACCAATTGTCAATTAAATCTGGCGGGCAGTCGCCCCCATTACATAAATAAACGAAACTTCCAATAATAATGTAAGACTTATTGCACTTTTGAATTTAGGCGTTTTATCGTTTTCTGCCTATCTGAACTCAGGTTTTTTTACCACTGCATAGTAGCTTATTGAAATAATTATACCAATGTAAACATATTATCTGTACCACGTTGAATACTCGTCTTAAAAGTTCTGTGATTCCTTTGATGAGCTATACATGGCAATGATGGCGAGAGTGTAGGATAGCCCTATGTACACAATTGTGTGGTATTAAAACACCCTTGGTGTTAGCGGTCAAGAGAAATACTTCATCTTTTGACCTTTTTGGGAATTTGGGTGATGGGTTATTCAGAGAAGGTTGGTATATGCCTCAACTCAGATCCACGGATGTGATACTAGTAATATATATCATGAGTAGGTTCGGTGATATTTTCGCGACGAAATATCTTAGGCCCTCCGGTGATCTACTACCACATCATGCATCAATTTTCGTGGTATTTCCGGTCAATCCCTTACCCCTTACGAAGACATGAAAAGGGGAAACCCTGCTTCCAGGAAACACAGCGTGGAACATGGCGGGTTGACATCGCGTGCCAGCACTTGCATCATGACCCGCAGCAACATGGGCGAAGCCAAGCCCCTAAAGACGAGCACTGGGGCGCCGAAGATACCCTCCAAAAATGTAAGCTAGGAGGCAAGAATTCAGAAACCGAAAACTAAATCCGTAGCACAATTGGCACTAAGGCAAAGCGGCTTAAGCAATACGAGCCCAAATAAAAGCACCGCAACAAACTAGCTCTCTACAGCAGTAGAACTCGGAATAAACTAAAACACATTCGGGACGGACGCATGGATTACCGCCAGTCCGTCACGTCATCAGCTAACAAGAGTTCCCCAAGAGGTTACGAATAATGGACTACCGAGCAGCAGCAGCAGCAGCAACAACAGATCCTCGGACACCTCTCCATAATAAGCCCGATGGACAAGCAAGGACCGAGGAAAGAAGAGGAACAGTGAACAGTGAACAAAAAAAAATCCAGGTAAGGCCCTTGCTCCCAAGAAAATAATGTTTTGTCCACCAATTGTAATCTATACGCGAATGTGAAACGACATATTGGGGATCTGAAAGTTAAAGCTGCATCGCATAACTTCAAGGTGACGTACGCCTCGCGTTCGAAAAACAAACTTAACGTAAATGACACCGTGGCGGTTCCCTTGAACGCCACCAATCATCTTCTCATTACCCCATGTAAAAACTCCCACCTAGGGCATACAAACCTGGAAAGCAAGTACTCACCTGTTTATAGTTGAACCATAAAGACTTAAAAGCATAAAGTCAGAATATTTGCTGATGCTAAATCCATCAGCACCATCAGGCATGTTCCTTATGGGTAATTGGGTTGCATCACCACGCAACCAACATGAACCGAACCAATCCATTGAACATGTCTCGGTTCGATTGCCATCATGTAATAGGTATCTTCCACACATAAAGGCCATTTGGTTGCATCACCTAGCACATCAATGAGATATGCCTACGCCTACGTGCCAGCCGCACACATGCAGGAAATGTTTTAGCTTTTCCTATTGCATACATGCCTACATCGTTCGGTCATCCGACCGACAAATACATGAAGGTATATGGCTGATCGCCCAAGCAAGTCGAGTTCTCAAAATGGGAAATTACCATCGAGAATTCGACTACGTGGAGATGCCACCAACATGTGCACGATCAGCATGAATACTTTACACAGTCGCTGATCGTGCAAACACTTCAACCCCTATGTCGAGATATGTGCACCAGCTGCTATCATGCCAGCTAGGGTTCCCCTTGTAGATTTGATCGATCCACGGCCCGCATGCTTGTGGACACACACACGCCACGAGCTACACGAGACGATCATCGTGTGTGTGTTTCACCCCATTCTTGCTGGACCAAATGCGAGAATGATACCATATATGGTCACTGAAGGAATGGATGGAATTTTTGGTAATTCTGTCGCTTCGGTGGCAGTAGTAATCGCGTTCTGGATTCCGTGGAGGCCCCACGTTAAATAAACACAATAGTCTGTTGTCAACTTTTGGAGTGTGAATTTCAATGCTGTAGATCGGTGTCGGGAGCCAACTTATGAATTGTGTCTTTAATTTTGGTGTAACGAAATGTAACCTTTTATTTAGTAATCGAACTTATAATTTATGAAATAAATTGTATCGAAATTAAATACTTTATTTAGAGATCGAACTGTTGATTTATGAAATAAATGTGTGTCATCTGAAAAAGGATCTTTAAGTGTCACCAACTTAGGATTTGTGTCTTTATTTTTGGTGTAACGAATTGCAACCTTTTATTTAGTGATCGAACTTATAATTTATGAAATAAGTTGTATCGAAATTAAATACTTTATTTAGAGATCGAACTGTTGATTTATGAAATAAATGTGTGTCATCTGAAAAAGGATCTTTAAGTGTCACCAACTTAGGATTTGTGTCTTTATTTTTGGTGTAACGAATTGCAACCTTTTATTTAGTGATCGAACTTATAATTTATGAAATAAGTTGTATCGAAATTAGATGTATCATTTAGTGCTTTAAGATTTAATGTGAAAATTAAAGTTGTATTACCTCGGAACTGAATTTCTACGTTATTGAAATGAAGTTGTAACACCAGGTGATTCTCGTTTCTTTTCATTGGTAAAGTAAGCACAAACACTAGTTGAGAGATAACAGACAGCTGGGGTTAGCGTTTCACTGGAATAGTGTTTGGGTAATTTAGTGAATATGTGTCCGTGCGGCACATTATTAGAAGACCCAACGAGGAACCAGAACGTTAAAAATATCACAACCCTAAAGCGTTTGCTACGACAATGAAGAACATGTGATTCGAACTGACGGTACGATGGTTAGAATCACTAAAAATGGAACCAATGCTCAACACACCAGGCAACTGCCGCGTGTACGAACGCAATTTCTAAACTCAAGTACACTCAACTGATGTGGAATCGTTATGCTATAGTATACGGCTCTGATGCTTTGCTTATTCGAATTTGCCTTCGGTTTTTTTTTTGGTAGGAAGGTGAAAATCTTCAAAATATACCTCTGACCGATCCAGAGGCATGCCGGGTTTTTTACCGACTAAAACCACCTCCCACTAGGCACATATTCCCATTGATCCCCGTGGAACTTTCTTTTAGATATTCTATTGCGGTGTTCTTCACTATTTGCTAGTATATTGTGTGTGCATCTGTTAAAAAACGCCATAACCCAATAATTCATGCGCAACTCATAAAAAACCTCAGGGATAATCCCTAGGTATAGTGGTTAGTATACCCACCTGTCACGCGGGAGACCGGGGTTAGATTCCCTGTCGGGGAGCTTCTGGCGCAAGACTAATGACCTTGCCCGGAAAAAAAAATCATTATGGAAAATTTAACAAGCCTCAGGACTTGCTAAATAAGGCCAAGACCGGTTCCCGGCTGTTGCGTCGATGAAGATGATGACAATCTCTAGGTAGTGGCCTCTTCTTTTACACCCAAACAAAACCGATCAGTCAGGCTCGTCCTAAGAGGTCTTACTTCTGATTTGAATCCTGAGGATTTCTTGGCTGAATTGGAATTAATATATCCAAACATACAAGATTGGAAACATTGGAGTTTAACCGATTGAATATTCTCCTCGATCTATTCGTTACTCTCCGGGAAAGTACCTGAAGCTATATGAAAATTAAAATAGTTTATCACATGCTTATCTCCTGGGAAAGACCAAACGGAAACTCTGGTCCAATCCTACGACGATGTCAATCCTTCGGACACGCAACTAAAAATGCGTGAAATGCGAACATCCAAACGGACCAGGAGAATGTCAGTTCGTCAAAAACGAATCTAGTGCAGCCCATTGCCACAGCTGTAGACAAATCGGCCACCCTGCAAATTATGTAGGCGGTCTTAAATATACGAGTTTAAGAGTTTAGCAAAAGAGCTGAACTCACTAAACTGGCAAAAAAAAACTCTCGGTCGAAAAGAACAAGTTAATTTAGTAGCCACACGACCAGGTGTCAGCTACGCAGACCAGTTTCGCAAAGAGCAAATCCGGAACAGCGAAACGCCCAATAGGCAAAATGTACAAGCACAAAGCGTACCCGTGGGCCCAATAGGCGAGTTCATGAACTCGAAATATTCGATATAGACGTGTCTACACTAATACCAGACATAACAGCATTTACGGCGGGCATCCATCAGGGAGGTGTGATATCACTCAGTTCCAAGCTGCAGTACTTAAAACATCCGCACCAAGAAATCGGCTTAGTCTTTTAAAATGGCGGTATTTTTAACCCTTAACATTTCGTCTCTTGTGGATCACTCGAGGAGAATAGACATCCTCGATCTCTTCCGACAACAAAATATCATATAGTGGTAGCCTTCAGAGACACACCCGAAAGACGGTTACAAAGTGATTCTAGACGAATACCACCTCCCCAGGAACGACGTCAATCAAGGGGTAGTTCTAGCCTCCTAACTTTTAATCTTTCCAGGGTGAAATGTCAAACAATACTGAACAAAAATACTTTAACAGTTTGACAGATCGATCTATCATAAAATTACTACTGAAAAAAGTATCTCCCCCTGAGTGCCACTGGGAAGTGGACAAATTATTGAGATCTAATGCGAGCAACTTTTTAAAGGCCAAATATATATACTTGTCATACTAACACCTAGGAATATTCCAATCTCATGGTATATTCCCATGATGGTCATGCATTCTCATTTTTCGAGGAATTTTTGAGTTCGTCGTCCGAGCACAACATGAGCACATAAATATCCTCGAAACTATTGATTTGATTAATGATAATGTTAGATGTTGTCAACAACAGGTAGATGGGGTCCCAACGCCCTATCGCCTGGTGAAATACCACCCCATCATCGGTCCCAAGATGAGATACTAACCCGTCACGCTATACATTCCCCAATATCGTCGAGAGAAATCTTCGACGGTGTTTCGGATGTGTGGCTGATGGCCTGGACTGACACGGAGATAAGTCATGATGGTACCTTCTGATATAAAGAATTCCGGAGGTAAACTAGTCTCCCATTCGGATCTCCGGGTGGGACTATGTCAGGGGAAACATCATGCAGATATAATGATAAATAATGGAACTTTAAGAGGTTCGTCATCGCATAACCGGGTAACGGCATTTTGTAACATCAGGGGCATCGGTTTCACCAATACGAATGTAAACGCCGTCCACCAATATTTGCAAACAACGAAACCTGATATCCTTGCCCTAACCGAGACCCAGGTCGATTCGTCAACTGATTCGACAAATCTTCGTTGCTCAGGATACGGCTTAGAACCCAATAATATGGACATCATATGGTTGAGGGTCGTGCTGAGGAATTCCGTTAAATTTCTTTGTTGTCTTTCTCGCTCCCCGAATGATGATCGACCGGCGACATTTTTCGAAACATCTTTCACGTACCGTCGACTCGATACCGATCAAGCATCTACCTTCTGAAATGGTCGTCCTTGGAGATTTTAATATACATAACTCCGGGTGGTTGTTACATTCTAACAGAACCGACGAGGCTAGGAGGTTGGCGGGGATGTCCGCTGTTAGGCGCAATTTGACTCAACTCGTGGAGGAACCTACACGAGTGCCGGATACCCGAGGTGATTATCCGAACACCCTGAATCTGTTTTTGATATCCGAGCCGAGCATTTATACCGTGGAGATGGCTGTGCCACTTGGAAACTCAAATCACTGCTTGGTATCTGCCGCGCAACCACTTGCATCTCAAGCGAATAATCGACCTGGGTGGCTTTGCCAACTATGAAGGTACCAGGCTGCCAACTAGGACGATTTGCGAGAGTTCCACGCATCCTTTCCGTGATCGGAGGTGTGCTTTGGAGACCCCGATGTTAACGGATGCGCAGAATTGGTCACAGAGAGTATTCTTTTCGAGATGGAGACCTACCTCACGCATTCCATCTGATAAACCTTGGTTTGATAAAAAATGCGAGCAGATTACAGCGGCAAAAAAAAAGCCTTTAAACAATGATGCTCTAATCCCACCGAGGTTAACCGAACCAATTTTGTTAGAATCAGAACCGCATACAACCAGACGATTGGTACCGCGAAGGGCCTACAACGACAGAGTGACTAATAAACTCCTTGAGTCCCCGACTGGTTCGCGTTCCTTCTAATCAATGGGAAAGGCTGTCAGCAGTAAGTTCTCTTCCCCGTCTTTTCCTTCGTTGGTGAGGTGCAGTGGACGTTAGTCACAAAGGATAAAGCTAATGTGTTCGCGAATTTATTTTCCGCGAATTTAAACCCCGATGCTGATCTTTTGGAGCCACCTGTGATCGCACTGGTATGGTCTTCCATGCATTCTACGCGCAGTGGACTTTAGGAAGGCAACCGGCCCGGAAGGAATACCAGCAATAGTCCTTAAGGACTGTGGTCCAGAACCATCGCCGGTTCTTGGCAGACTCTTTCGTTTATCTTATTTCCTACCTGCTGGAAAATCGCTCGAGTTCAGCCAACCCCAAAGAGGGGAAAAAAGTGTCTCCCACAAAATTACCGTCCGAAAGGATTACTATCTATGTTCGGTAATGGAAAAAGTCATCAATACAGAGTTAGTTAAGTATTTGGAGTTCTATGGATCCCCCCCCCCCCCCCCCCCGCGCAAGTGTTCCCTCATTACAACCTCCAACTGTTCAAAAAGAACTGCAAGAGTTATTTGGCGGCATCTCGGGGCGCTATAGGTTCGCCGCTCTCGAGAGAAGTATATTTAAAAAAAAAGTATATATATATATATATATATATATATATATATATATATATATATTTATATATACACATTAAAATGACAATGGTGCCCGTCGGCTCTCCTAAAACTGTGTTGGTGCGCTCGATATATGTATCAACTAAAACGAACACTCTGACCCTTGGGGATGACCTACATAAATTGCACAACTTAGCAATCCAATTCGACGATGTCATAATAGGAGATGACTTAAACGCAAAACACATCACTTGGGGTGATCCTCTATAAATTCCAGCGGAAGAGTGCTCTCATCCTGGTTGGACGAGCCGCACAACCACTGTGCGGGATCGAACCATGATCATGCTTAATCTGCACACGAAATTCTCTTTATTCAATTTTCGTTAAAATTCACGATGTTGTCTGATTTCAATGACTGTTAAGCACAAGCTAGATGATGCAGCTTATTCAAACTTTGACAGTTGTTTATTTATAGATGGCAGTTGGGGTTGCATTTAAAGTTACTGCACGGGAAATTTAAAAAGTCACTGACATTAAACTGTCCTCGTACTACAACATCATGCTATAGGTTCGCAATATTTTTACTTCACATAGTCTTCATTTATCGCTTGTCTAACGAGAGATTGCTTTTTTAAAATACCCTCTTTTAGCCATAGACACAATGTTTGATCGTTTGGTTCATTAACCGTACCTTGGATCATAAATGTCAGATTAGCGGTCATCATTTAGAATAATCAATAGCGTTCAATGACTGCTATTTCCCTCGTTTTTTGGAGTGAGCATTCATTACACGAACAACAGTGCCAACAATATTTGCTTTTAAGTGATTGGCATTGTTTACACATGCTTTTTCATTCATGGGCGGCTTTGAATTCCGTGCAAGACATTTTTCCTCAAGCCTAATTTCATGAAAGTAATACTGTTACACGCAAAAACTGCCGCCTCCACTTACTTCCCCATTGGGGTGGCCTGTAACCATAAAATTTTCTTCTCAAATGTGTGTCTGGACTGTATTGTTCTAGAGTTTCTATTTGCAAAATTGATCAATTTAACATTATTGTCGCCACGAGAATTCACGTTTAAGTATTCCATGCATAAATAAATAAACTAGGGTGGAATGCCTTCATAGTACCAAGTTCCGTGCACGACATTTTTTGCGAAACCCGATTTAATGAAAGAAATACTGTTACCCGCAAAAACTGCCTCCTCCACTTGCTTCCCCATTGTGGTGGCCCGTAACCATAAAGTTTTCTTCTCAGAAGTGTCTGGACTCTATTGTCCTAGAGTTTCTATTTGCTGATTCGGTTAATTCAACATTAATATAGCCAGGGGAATTCACGTTTATCTATTCCATGATGGGGTTAGGCCCAGATAGATAAGTGTACTGGGGTGAATGGTTCCAGTTCATAACAATTTTATGTTTCCATTGTAGTAGTAGATTGGGGTTTATCGATCCCCTCCTACTGATATAATTCTCGTCGACGGTTTAAAAAAGAAATAACTGTTTTTGTGTTACTTTCAGTATTCTTTATAGATATATTTCTCAAGTCACTGCTAATAAAACATTTAGATATCGTCAAAACAGTCAATTTTTTTAATGAAAATATTAGGTGTTGTCTAGCAACCCTAGTGTTATCGTTTTGAAAGGTATAAATTGCCACGCGAATATTTACACCTGTACTTGAGAAGGCTCGAATTAAAAATGTGATGGCAACAGATCCCAATAAAGACAAAAAGCTAAAAGAAATACAATTCACGACAATCCAAAGGGGATCTTATTCATAAAATTGTTCATTGCAGAACCGAATTAGTGAGGTTTGTCGGCCTCGATTGTCCTGTCAACTGACACTGTACTGCACTTTACCTACATCATATTTTTGTAATGTAAGCAGAACGTTGAATTCGTTTCCCTCGGTATCAAAGTCAGAACCGCTTAAGACCATATAAACCTGTTCTGACATACCCACCTAACCTCAGCATAGATTTCATCACCTTCTATTGCACAGCAAGTTCTTCCCAACTAGAGAATACTGAATCAAATCTCTAAAAGAATCCAAGACAGATGAGCACTCAATCTCTGACAGCATCATCAGCTTTCACCTCTTGAAGCCCACTCGGAATATGCACCACCCACCTGAAACAATCAGCATTGCATCGTGCATTCAGATTCAACCTATAACTCTGCACAATCTTCCTAACATCTCAAAACACCGATACGAATCTATCTACAAACTGGATGCCAGATAGTTGGTCTGCACCACTGGATCTATGATATTTGTGGTATTCCTCCGATTATTCGAATTGAATTTTCCTCTTTATTTCAACGCAGCGTGGTAAGTGCCTTTCCCACTGTTCTCCTGATTCACTAGCCCGCGCACCATGCAAGAAACACAATCAACCATGGCCTTCTATCGGAATCAAAACGAGGACATTGGCCAATTGAATGTTGTTCGATTTTGGCCATCGGCGCTACTACCAGTCGACGTTGCGTACGTTGAAGTAGCCGTTATGGGTAGAAAGTCGTCAGCCAGGCTCTCGGCTGATGGAGGAACATTAGCTTCCATCAAACTATCTAAAAGCGGGGAATGCAGGATGTTGCATCGTGCAACCGTGCGGCAATTATCATGTGCGCTTGGAGCTAATTGCAAATCACCCATCGGAGGAGCTACGTTGGTGTCCGCGGGGGCATTGTGTGATGTTGGGAATTGATAAGATTGCGAATGTATTTCGAGGATAAATCAAGCTTCGAGATATTTCTTTTCTGACTTTAATTGGACTTTAGACAGCAGCAAGTCGGATATTATCGTATATTTCGAGCCTGCCTTTGGCTGCATCGATCTATACCCGCAGGACATTATTTCAAATTTTCCGCCACCGTATAGCAAGCAGATAATCATACACTCATCCAAGCGACGAATGTACCTCGTGTTCGAGTGGTAAAGCCTGTTAACCAAGACAACCGGTGGGCTGGACATCCCACCGATAACCGATGCTCTAGGAAGCGCCTGTAATGAGCGAGTTTTAATTAGGTGAACTGTCTGCAAACCGGTCGATAAGGCGGTATGAACAATCACACCGTGAGGTGTGAGACGACGGAAAACGCAATGAAGGTGATGATGACAAGGAACGCACAGCTAGTTGAACATCTACCAAAGAGGTAGCGAACCATCATTTGTCTAACTGTGAAAACCGTTTGACGAAGGTAAACCAGATTGACAGAAGATAAGCCGCCAAAGCAATTTGCTATAACTCGACCGAGGGGTTTTTGAGCTAATCGGCAGGCTCACACCTGGCTGTGTAGCTATTTTTGGAAGTTGGTTATGAGAAATAACTAGAAATCATGCCATTAAGTCTACTAATCAATTAGATATCAATTAAGTACCTAGCTGCCAATTTAACGGCAGGCGGAATTTGGTGTTTACGTCAGTAATTTCGTCTCTTTCGAGAAGGCAGTCCACAAAAGTCTATTTTTCGCTATTTATAATTAGTATACACAAGGTACATTGCGAACGATTATATATTCTGCCAGAATGCGGGCAATCAGAAAGATTATGAGACCTTAAAACATTTCATAAAAATTGTTCTTGAAATACGTCTTATTGGACAATATGCTGTTGGTTCGTCGCGTTCTAGTAAGTTGCAGGTGACTTGGAAATCCACTCAGTATTGGAGAAAGATAATCTCCAACTCGCCTCTACTTGATAACATTCAATGGTTTAACTTTGATGAGTCTGGTAAAATATTCCTCATTGAGTCCAAAGGTAATCGGAGGGATTCCCAGATTTACTATACGTCCACCCTCACTGAACTTCAACACGCATCCTGCAGCTGTTGCCTTCGCCTATGTATTGTAGATTTCAGTTTAGATCCCGTTCCTATACGATATGGGCATTTTTATTCCGAATTGTTGCAATGGCACGGGAGTTTCGCGCTTTCCAATGCAACACTCATTGCATCAAATGCAATTTATGTGCTATGATTAGCAGTGTCCAACTGCAGACCAGTAATGCTCCCACTTGGTATCACCTAAGTGGGTGCTGCGACTGACAATTCGTGTATCAATATGTCTGCATATACTTTAGTCTCACGTTATAGGATGCGCGGATAAATAACAAACGATATGTGGTAGGTTTCAAATATGTTTGCAAGTTTAATAATTCATGACCTGGGATATCGACAGGTAACGCATGACGTGGGGTCCGGACTCATGAAAATCTTGACACCAGTTTATAATGGCATATCGCTAATAACAAAAAGAAATTGAGTTGGTGCCATTGTGGAACGTTAAAGTACTCTGGAGTTGATGCAAAAAAGGTCAGAAGCCGCCCATCTACAAGATCTCAAATTGATACATTTTTCACGGAACTTTATGTCCAATCACAGAGTTGTTGGGGATATCGACAAGAAAGAAATTTAAGAATAAGAGGTGTAATAAGATCCTATAGCAGGCGCCGTCAAGAGCCTAGGATATATCACTGCGTCTGTTCTCGACTCACCATCTCTTTCGAGAGTTGATGTTCCGATTTTTGTCACAAAACTCAAAACGTTGCTTGCCGTGGAATCGGCGTTAAATAATCCTTAGATAACATGGACAGTACAGCGATTTTGCAGAAGATATTGTGCCTTTTCATTGTAATTGGTTAAATGGTTTCCAACAGATAAAAAAGGTTTTCTGTGTATAAGATATGCAGAAATGTTTGCTACGAAATGGGTATAATTTTAGGGCGGAATTTTTGAGTAGTATAGCCAGAATTCTTGCAATCAAGCCTATTGAAGACGCGTGAGTGAAATGTATACCGCCGATGTCAAAGATAGCTCTAGGATTTAATTCGCTGAAACCTTGGCCTTTTCTTTCGATTCTTCCGCTAGTGTCCTTCCGTCCCGGCGGGGAGGAAGAGGAACTACTGTTATCGAAATTCGATGTAAATAGTTTCCCGATAGGCAGGAAAAGTTTTCTGTACAATAATAGCCTCAACGGTTGAGTTGGGTGGGGAAATTGTGTCATGTATTTGATTGTGCTAATGCAGACTCAACTGACATCCCTTGTCTTTGTGCGGTTCGGCACAGTTAATGAATGGTAGATTGGATCCTAATACCGAGTAATAAGTTCCGTGAGATCGCTGGGAGAAACCCTTGACCTTCATTCGGAGTTTAGTTAATGGCGCAAAAATAGCATCCGATTTAGCCCTACATGATCGCCTTTCCAGTGGAGCAAGGCTAATCACTTTGCCCGGAAAAACAAATTATTATGCAAAATTTAACAAGCCTCGGGACTTGCTAAATAAAGCCAAGACGGATCCCGGTTGTAGTGCTGATGATGATTATGATGATCGCCTTTCCAGAGAGATATAAAAAGAAAGGTTTTAGGAACAATTTGAAGGCTTTAGCTGATAATTCGTCTGGTCCTGTGTGTGTCACCATATAAAAGCGCAGCTTTCTATCTGGCCACGAACATGTTACTAGTGCCATCACGATTATAAAGGATTAAAATCTGAGATTCAGGAAAAAAAATGCCCGAAGCCATGGCTTTTTCTTTTAAGTTTGTAACTAGTTACCACGGAAACACAGAGAAACTGAAGTAATGGCTAATAGTACTGACCATCGACCAAAAGAGAGGTGAAACAGTTGGACAGTTTGTTGGTCACTTTGTCGATGTGAACCACCTTCGCGGTTTCAATCATTTAACAGGATGCGTTTCATTAACAGTATTCATTTCATTAAATTTGGTGTCAGCAAAAATGTCCTGCATTGAACTTGGTACCGCCCATGAATGTAGAGCAGTTGTTTAGGAGAAGTTGGGGTCCGTTGGGGAAAAGTCCACGTGTGCGCGAAAAATTGGGTTGAGTCCGAAATTCACTCGCTTTTTTTTAACGAATTATGTTGGCAACTCCTATGCGTATTAGCACACAATATAAATGACAAATTTTTATTCAGGTGTTTTTTTTTTTTGACCTTTTAACTAAAAATAAAAAAGTTGATGCGATTCAGTCGTTCTTTTCGCTTTCTATTTTGAACGTAAAGAATGTTGAAGAGCATATTCGCCATATTTTGCTATACTTGACGGCAACGCGTCACTCCATGTCCGGGAGAGACGCCGAGCCGATAAATCATAAAATGCCGAAGACGTCACATGTAAAAAAATATCGTGGGATTCACATGAACATGCACCGATCTAAAGCAACACTGGGTCGATTTCCCAGGGATTACCCGAGCACTAATTGCTCGATCCCTGGGAAGACGCGACATAATAGAACCACGTGCTGATTAGACAATTGTACATGGCATCGACGGCCATGTGCAAAAGTAATATATATATATATATATATATATATATATATATATATATATATATATATATATATATATATATATATATATAGGAGAAAATTAGGAAACCGTTGAGTTCTTTTCAAGAGCGTTGAGTTCTCTTTCGGTTTCTTTACTATTTGCTTGTGTATTGTGGGTGTGTCTGTTAGAAACGTCACAGGGTGCTCGATGCATATCCCCATTGTTTAGAGCTCAAGGGTAGCGTAGGTTCTTTCTTGTAAGATAAATTAGGTTAATAATAGAAATACGGGTATTATTCAGAGGCTAGTCATTTCTTGAATCCACTCCTTATTATTTTCACAGGTACCTCAGACTATTTATCCACACCAATGGTAAGGGGTTATCGCGTTAAGCGACGTTAATGAAGAACGTGTGATTCGATCTGACGCTATGACGGTTAGAATCACTAAAAATGTAACCAATGCTCAACACATCGGGGCACTGCCGCGTGTACGAATTCGATTTCTAAACTTAAGTACACTCAACTGGTGTGGAGCTGTTATGTTATCACTATATATATGGCTCTGATGCTTTGCTTATTCAAATTTCCTTTCGATGTCTGCACTATTTGCTTGTGTATTGTGTGTGTATGTGTTAAAAACGCCACACTACTCGAACGACGGAGTGAGGAACGAGTGAGCGAGATGCTGTCGGATCAATCGAGTGTGCCGGTGCTCTATGCGGAAGTCGTGATCGAGTAGTAAAGTACTGTTTATCTATGGGAGATTGTGTGTTGTGTGTGTGTACAGATCACGTCGGGTTGTTGCGTTAAGCAACGAAGTGAAGACGGCGATTTATACATACGATGAAACGGGTGAAAAGCGAAGCAGTGAAGCATCAGGCCACTGCCGCGTGTACGAATTCGATTTCTAAACTCAAGAATACTCACCTGATGTGGAATTGTTATGTTATCGCCATTGTATACGCCCCGATGCTTTGCTTATTCAAATTTCCTTTCGGTGTCTTCACTATTTGCTTGTGTATTATGGGTGTATCTGTTAGAAACGCTCCAGGGTGCTCGAGGCATATCCTCCATTGCTTAAGGTTCGCGAGGGAGGAGGAAGATAAAATTGTTACTACGGCACATCGCGCCGGAAGGATACGGTAGAATAAGGGCATAAAAGGGAGGCGTACTTTTCTATTTCTTGCCTTGTACTTTTGGGTGCCGGGGGTTTCTTCCTTTCCTACAGAGTATCCTCAACCAGCTGGCGTAAAATCTAAAATAGAGTCCACTACTTCAAACGATTGATTGATCAATAGTTACGATACTGCGAGGGCTGGTCAATAAGTCTTTAGAAAATGAGGACGGTTTTTTTTTCATTTAGCTGACGTAATAATGACGCATAATACTGTCCAGCTATCCTCTCTCCCCTTTCCAAATAGTCAGCGAAAATAATACCACGTGCATCCCAAACCACTGTATCCATAACCCTTCCAGCTGATTTCACCATCGTTGCTTTCTTTGGTGCCCGTTCGCCTCTTACAATCCACAGTTTTGACTGTTCTTTCGTCTCGTGAGTGTCGTGGTGTATCTATGTTTCATCTACAGTTACTAATGTGCGCAGAAACTCATCTCATTCGATCATCGCAAAACACCGGTGCCAAACAGGTTCGCCTGTTTCTATAGTGGAGATTTTTCAGTTAAAGATGCACATGGCGTTCATGGCTGTTAGAAATCGCTTCGTTCCGTAAAAAGCTCGATATCTGGTTACCCCATAAGTTACACTAACGCGTGCTCAAAAGGGTATTTTGAAGTATCATAAGATGTCAGAGCACAGTGCCAGTGGGTGGTATGACCACGGGTGACCAAAAATGGATTGTCTGTAGCAATGGCAGTCAAAAAAGAAATTGGATGAGACGAGGGGGAGCATGGGAATGGCAAGCAAAGGCGGGCATGACCTAAAAGAAGGTGATGCTGTTAATCTGGTGGGATCTACTATGAGCTTTTACCAGAGACTAAATTGATTAATTCTGATGTCTATTGCAAGCAACTACAAAAATTAAGTAATGCCCTTACACAGAAACGTCTCGAGCTGATCGATTCTAGAGGCGTGAGGTTCAACCGTGATAATGCGAGAGCACACAGAAGTTATGTTACCCGGCAAAAATTGTTGCAGCTTGATTGGAATGTGTTGTCATATTCGTCATATAGTTAAAACCGTGTGCTATTAGGCTTCAATTTGATTCGTTCCTTCCAAAAAACGTTTGCTTTGAAGAGCTTGTCAAACAGCACGTTGATAAGTTTTTTCCAGAGAAAGATAAGAACATTTATGAAAGCAGTGTTATAAAGACGACCCATATATGGTTGAAGGTTATCGAACAAAACGCTCAATACATCGTTACTTAAAGTTTGTTACATATATTAAATATTTTTAAATAAATTAAACAAAATCGCAACGCATTTTTGAACAACCGTACGACATTCATTGTCTGATAATATATACTCGGATCATGTCGAACAAACGGAATTCCACAATTTCTCTAATGTATAATGCATAAACACATTTGTTTAACATACAGACAAGAAAACTTATCACATAGTATGCATCTTTCGACTGAAGAACAAACTTCTACAGGTTTTAGTATAATCAATGCTATTTATATATCTCCACTGATGTCCAGACTTTTCTTGCCATATACCGAAAAAGCTCAACTAAATGATCTACCATGACTTACAAGAATTTATATGGTACACACACGAAGCGAAGAGTCTGAATAAAACATTATTCCAACTTCGTATCGTCAAATGACGTCTTCAACAGAACAACTGCTCCCATTTCCTGATACTACCGAACTGATATTGTTTTACGAAATTTTATTCATTATTTCTTTTAGGTCTGAATAACTAGCCACTCGTATAATGAATGCAACTTTGGTCGCCGTCCGCTATTTTAATAGAGAGATATATTAATGTTCGATTGATATTTTATACCTGCCTACCGACATCCGGTATACACACAAAGAAAAAATTATTCAAATGTAAATGAATATGTCACCGTCAGTTATAATATAATTTGTTACCAATTATGAGCAGTAAACAAATAACGATTCTAGTTCTTGTAAATATACTGCTGTCACAGTCACCTCTATGGCTATGTCTACCAATTCGCTGATCATTCAGAAGGTATTCACTATTCATTTAATTATTCGGTGTGCTGAATTTGTGTGTTTGTTAGTGGAATTCGTTTTCTTTTTCGTGTCACCATAGAATATAGGTTAACTAATTGCCTGCTGCGTTTTAACACATTCAACATAGTCCCACAACACAGTTACGCTACTGTGAGGGTCGATCTAAAAACATTTATTTCGAACACAATAAAGATGCAAATGTTTAACTCCTTTTTAATTCTCAACATAACCTCTATTTCGGTCGACACACTTTTGCCAACGTTTCTGCCACTTCCTTAGCCCCCACAAGAAGTATGTCTTGTCGAATGATTCAAAATGCGCTTCTGTCTAGGCAGGAACCTTGTCGTTCGGTTTTAATTTGTCCTCCAAGCAATGTTTTCTTATTAGGAAAGGTGCGCACGGAGCCGCGACATAATTGAAAGGTGATTGCGGTAGCAATTTGTCGCACCATTCTTGTAAATTAAGGTGAGTAAGCCGATACGTTGTCCTGGTAAAACTGTCAAATGGGCTGCGTCTCTTTCCATTTGTTATCGGAGGTGTGCTTTGTAGACTCCGATGATAGGGCACGCGAGGAGTCGGTGAGGGAAATTATATAAAATATCTCCTCGGTATGGAGATCTACATTCCACATTCCATCAAATGAAATTTATCCGATAAGCCTTGGTTCGATAAAACCAACAGATCACACCGCCAAAAAAATAGAGCTTTTAACCAATGGCGCTCCAATTCCACGGAGGTCAACAGAACGAATTTTGTTAGAATCAGAAACGCGTGCAACCAGGCGATTGATACTGCGAAGAAGGCTTGCAACGACGGGGTACCCAATAAACTCCTTGAGTGCCCAAGTGGTTCGCGTCCCTTCTGATCAACGGCAAAGTCTATCAGCAGTAACTTTGCTTCCTGTTAGTGTTAGCGAATTTATTTTCCGAGAATTCAAACTTCGATGCCGGTCTTTTGGGGCCACCAGTGACCGCGGCGGTATGGTCTTCGATGCGGGATGTGAGATTCCGCCCACGTACTACTCAACGCATTCTACGTGGACTGAATTGTAGGAATGCAACCAGGCCGGATGGAATCCCGGCAATAGTCCTTAAGAACTGTACTCTAGAACTATTAGTGGTTCTTGGCAGATGCTTTGGCTTATCTTATCCATTGAGGATATTCCCTATCTGCTGAAAAACCGCTCAAATTCAGCCAATCCCAAAGAAGGGGAAAAAGTGTCTCGCACAAAATTACCGACCGATAGCATTATTGTCTGTTATCTAAGGTGATGGAAAATGTCATCAATGCCGTTAATTTGTTGTTGTTAATTAAATATTTGAAATTAAACGGAATTCTGAATGATCGTCAATATGGATTGCGTGGCATGTGGTTCACGGTAGACCTTTTTACCCTTATAACCGATATATGGACATCTGCAACTAAAGCGCATGGTGAGTCAACAACAGTAGTAGGGTTATACGGGTTCCGCCTCAATTCTGGCTCAAAAGCTCTTTTCTGTGTGAAAGCTCTATGTGAAGGTGAAGATGTGTGTGTTGTGTGGTGAGTGTTGATAGTGGTATGTGGTTCATGGGTGGTGGGTTCTTATGTGAGGTGTAAATAGTAGTATTTAGTGTATTTCTTATCAGTGTTGGTATTAATTGGGTATAGTTTGTGGATGAGATTAATGGTTGTGGGTTCTTATGTGGGATGGAAAATAGTAGTATTGGTATTAATTGGGTATAGTTTGTAGTATTCTTATCGCTGGTTGTTGGTTGATGTCGTAATCGAATGGGTATGTAGTTGTTGGATTTTGTGCTTTTGATGCTATTGAGCTTTTTGTAGGTGGTGGTGAGTATTGCGGCTTGTGGTGATGTCGGTGCTTTTTGTTATGGGTTTATGTTTTTGCTAATGGATTTATGCTTAGATGGTGATGTCGGTGCTTTTTGTGATTCATGGGTGGTGTGTGTCTTAACTGAGGTGGAAATAGTAGTATTTAGTATATTTCTTATGAGTATTAGTAGTAATTGGGTATAGTTTGTAGTGTTCTTATCGCTGTAGTTGTTTGTTTGGGCTAGTGATTAATCGTTATCAGCGTGGTGGATCCGTGGATTTTGTGCTTTTGATGCTCTTGGGTTTTTGCAGGTGGTGGTGATGAATGCTTTTATTGACTATTGGGCTTTTTCTATGTGGTGGTGAGTATTGGGGCTTGTGGTGATATCGGTGCTTTTTTTGTTATGGGTTTATGTTTTTGCTAATGGATTTATGCTTAGGTGGTGATATCGGGGCTGAATGGGTTGTGCTTTAGGCTTTTGTCTCGGTTGTAAGCTGTTAATTGTGGTAGAAATAAAAAACGTTGTCTGGGTTGTGCTTTTGGCTTTTGTCTCAGTTGTAAGCTGTTAATTGTGGTAGAAATAAAAAAAACACTGTCTTTGTTGTACTTTTTTAATCTTATTATCATTAAGCTGAGTAATATAAACGGGGATTTTGTTGTTTGTGGGTTTGTATGGGAAATGGGGTGTTTTTGCTGCTAGTTGACTTCACCTAAGACGCAGAGCTAAGCTAGTTGACTTCACCTAAGACGCAGACCTAAGCCATGATGATGAATGGGTTGTGCTTTAGGCTTTTGTCTCGGTTGTAAGCTGTAAATTGTGGTAGAAATAAAAACGTTGTCTGGGTTGTGCTTTTGGCTTTTGTCTCAGTTGTAAGCTGTTAATTGTGGTAGAAATAAAAAACGTTGTCTGGGTTGTGCTTTTGGCTTTTGTCTCAGTTGTAAGCTGTTAATTGTGGTAGAAATAAAAAAAACACTGTCTTTGTTGTACTTTTTTAATCTTATTATCATTAAGCTGAGTAATATAAACGGGGATTTTGTTGTTTGTGGGTTTGTATGGGAAATGGGGTGTTTTTGCTGCTAGTTGACTTCACCTAAGACGCAGAGCTAAGCTAGTTGACTTCACCTAAGACGCAGACCTAAGCCAGTATTCAAACAGATGCATTAACAAGGCGGGGGCGGGGGCGGGGGCTTTTTGCTCTATGATGATGATGAATGGGTTGTGCGTTAGGCTTTTGTCTCGGTTGTAAGATTTCTATATGCTGTTATCAAAAAAAAAAACCAAACATGACTATGCTTGCCCGATCCCATGACCTTGGATGCTATATCAAATTCTTGATGTCTAAGTGTATTTATGAGAACCAATTATTCTTATCATAGTTTTCCATATTGAAGAAAGAATTCATTGCTTCCGCTCCCCACAGACTAATGTTGATTTCTATATGTTGTTATCAAAAAACCAAACATGACTATGCTTGTCCGATCTTATGAGCTTGGATGCTATAGTAAACTCTTTTTTTATTTCTAAGTGTACTTATGAGAGCCAATTATTCTTATCATAGTTTCCATATTGAAGAAAGAATTCATTGCTTCCGCTCCCCACAGACTAATGTTGATTTATATATAGCAAGTTCTTGGTCATTATTCTTATCATAGTTTCCATAATGTATCGTTTCCGCTCCCACAGACTAATGTTGATTTCTATATGTTGTTATCAAAAAAAAAACCAAACATGACTGTGCTTGTCCGATCTTATGAGCTTGGATGCTATAGTAAACTCTTTTTTTATTTCTAAGTGTATTTATGAGAGCCAATTATTCCTTATCTTATTTTCCATATTGAGCAAAGAATGTCTCGTTTCCGGTATTAGAAGGGGATTTCTTGTATAAAAGGTCGAGTTTTTAATCCAGTATGTATCAGTTTACTTTAAAAATTAAACCTAGTAAAACAGCTCTGCCTATATATAATAATGGAGGGTTTGAATCAATTGGGTAAAATTAAACCACTAGAGAGTTTAAAAACTCTAATACTAAATAGGAAATATAAAATACTTCGAGCGATAAGGTGCCAAACCAAGTATGGACCGAGGATACTGGTTGAACTGGAGAACAATAAGGTGTTCCTGCCGATTCGCTTCAACATGATGGATGAGGACACCATGAAGATGCTTACCTCGAGTGAGATGGAGGTGCTCCAAGCAGTAGGAAATACATTCGAATTGACGTTTCATTCCACAACATCGGAAGCGGACGAATCAGAATTTTTATATTCGCAACCATTTTTTTACAATTCAAATAAGAAATAAATAAAAAATATATTTAAACAGTAAAATTAATTGATGTTTTTCACTTTGGCTAATTTTGTGAGAAAATTATTCGAATACTGGTCATTCATTTTTTCCCTCCATGAGTCTTAGAGTATCAAATATAGGCTCATCATAACATCATATGATAAGATTGAAGAAGCAGTCTGTTTGGACCAGCCCTGTTTGGAATCGTTCTGTATTATTCGAATATTGAGCAGTTATTTTTCCCCCCAGGAGTCTTAGAATATCAAATATAGTCCACCATAACATCATATGACAAGCCCTGCTTACAGCATTGAAGAGTTATCAGAGAGGGGTGGTACATAATACAGCCTGTTTGGAATCGCCCTGTTTAAAGAAACCGCCTGTTTGGAATCGACCTGTTTGGAATCGCCCTGTTTAAAGAAACCGCCTGTTTGGAATCGCCCTGTTTAAAGAAACCGCCTGTTTGGAATCGCCCTGTTTAAAGAACCCGCCTGTTTGGAACCGCCCTGTTTAAAGAAACCGCCTGTTTGGAATCGACCTGTTTGGAACCGCCCTGTTTAAAGAAACCGCCTGTTTGGAATCGCCCTGTTTGAAGCCACCCTTTTTTGTTATACATCCGATCCATAGAGACCTGTTTACTGATTTGAATTCTCATAGATCTTGGATGAGGAGATGTTTTTCTAAGAATAAATCAAAAAAAAAATATGCTTAAACATTAAAATTAACTGATGTTCTCTTATCAAAAATATGAATACTTACCCAGTCCAATGACCTCATATTTAACCACAAAAATTGTTTGATCTCTAAGAAAATATTAATCGAATCCCATAGTTCTCTTATCAAAAAATATGAATACTTACCCAGTCCAATGACCTCATATTTAACCACAAAAATTGTTTGAGCTCTAAGAAAATATTAATCGAATCCCATAGTTCTCTTATCAAAAAATATGAATACTTACCCAGTCCAATGACCTCATATTTAACCACAAAAATTGTTTGAGCTCTAAGAAAATATTAATCGAGTCCTACAGTTCTATTATCAAAAATATGAATACTTACCTGATCCAATGACCTCATATTTAATCATAAAAATTGTTTGAGCTCTAAGAAAATATTAATCGAGTCCTACAGTTCTATTATCAAAAATATGAATACTTACCCGATCCAATGACCTCATATTTAATCATAAAAATTGTTTGAGCTCTAAGAAAATATTAATCGAGTCCCACAGTTCTCTTATCAAAAAATGTGAATGCTTACCCAGTCCAATAATCTCATATTTAACCATAAAAAATTGTTTGAATTCTAAGAAATATTAATTGAATCCCATAGTTCTCTTATCTTATTTTTTCTTTTTTCGTTATATTGTTCAAAAATGTTTTACTGGTCTGGTGATATGACTAAATAATGATTTCTATGTCGCTGGTCATTATTCCTTATCTTATTTTCCATATTGAGCAAAGAATGTCTCGTTTCCGGTATTAGAAGGGATTTCTTCTATAAAATGTCGAATGTTAAAACCAGTGCGTATCAGTTTACTTTGACGAAGCAAAGCTTCATATTCATTTTGTTTTTGATATATATTTAGTGAGTCAAAAAAGTGTGTGTAAAAAAAAAAAAAAAAAAAGATAAAAATCAACAACATCATCATCATCATATCAAAATAGGAAAAAGGTAAGTTATCTTATAATTATATTAATTATGGAAAAAAATTTTTTAGGTAACAATTACGTGGACGGCTCTAGTGTTTTTTGCGATTAAATTTTTAGGTAACAGTTACGCGGTTTCTAGTGTTTTTTGCGAATAAATTATTAGTTAACAATTCGGCGGTGCTAGATTAAATTTTTAGTTAACAGTTACGTGGTGCTATAGATAACAATTACGCGGTTTCTAGTGTTTTTGCGAATAAATTATTAGTTAACAATTCGGCGGTGCAAGATTAAATTTTTAGTTAACAATTACGTGGCGATAATGTTTCGCGGGTAAATTTTACTTAATAATTACGCGGTTCTAGTGTTTTTGCGAATAAATTATTAGTTAACAATTAGGCGGTGCTAGATTAAATTTTTAGTTAACAGTTACGTGGTGCTATAGATAACAATTACGCGGGCAGTTCTAGTGTTTTTGAGGATAAATTTTTAGTTAACAATTAGGCGGTGCTAGATTAAATTTTTAGTTAACAATTACGTGGTGATATAGATAACAATTACGCGGTTTCTAGTGTTTTTGCGAATAAATTATTAGTTAACAATTACGTGGTGCTAGATTAAATTTTTTTAGTTAACAATTACGTGGCGATAATGTTTCGCGGGTAAATTTTACTTAATAATTACGCGGTTCTAGTGTTTTTGCGAATAAATTATTAGTTAACAATTAGGCGGTGCTAGATTAAATTTTTAGTTAACAATTACGTGGTGATAATGTTTCGCGTTTAAATTTTTAGTTAACAATTACGCAGTTTCTAGTGTTTTGCTATTGGAATTTGTTTATCCTTTTTTTGAATATTGTTTTAATGAAGTTTTTTTATCCATATAGATATTCAACAACAACAAAAAAAAATCGACGGGGGAATTAGTGATAAAAAAATCATCACCAAAAACGGTAAGTTATCTTATATATTAATTATTATTTCTTTTTTTTGATGCGGTGTTAGTATTTATTTTGTTCTGGGTTTTAAATGTAGAGCGCAATATTTAATGAAAATTGTTTTGTTCTTAACAATAATACGGTGTTATCGTTTTAGAGAGAGAAGAAGTAAATATTAATATGAAATTTATAGTGAAAAAAATATATATATAGCAAAAATTATCACTTTTTAATAGACAATCGCGGTCTATCGTAGTGATGTTTTGTAATAGCGATTTTTTTTTCTGCTTTTTTATTGGTTCCTATTGCTAAAATGACATCGCCTAATACCTACTCAACCTCTCTTCTAAACAAAAAACAAAACTGTAGTAGTAACAATAAAATTTTATTCATTCCTTTTTAGATAAAAAACACCAACCAAAAAAAATAAAAAAAATTTAATTTAATAATATAACCAAATATTTAATAATATGAAGCGATCAGGACAACAACAACAACAACCAACAATGTCAGGAGAACAACCTGCAAAAAAATCTAAGCAGTCGACATACAAAAGATGCTTGTTTTGCTATGAGAATGTTGAAGAGCAGCTTTGGGTTCAACATCAAAGAAAAAATACCCATAAAGCAAACGCTCAACAATCTCTAAATGAAAATGTTTCCTTGATAGCAAACGCGTTCAAAAATCGTGTAAAAACATTCTCCATCACCAACAAAGATGAGAGTATGATAAATGTGAATAATCTGTTTGAAAAAAATATTCCATTGATTAATGAATTATTGAAAAATCAATTGGAAATTTTGAGCACCTTTAAATTTAGCATGGAGCTTTTTGCTAAGTTTGCGAAATTCACCAAAGAATGTGATGAATTAATGCAAATAGATATAAAAAGCATGCAAACTAAAATGTACACGATTGAGAACGAGGAAGACATAAGGGAACATTTGAGCACGGCAATTGAAAATATCAAAACAAAATTGGAAGAGTTTCAAGAAAAAGAGAGCGGATGGACGTTGTTAACATTTCAGAGCATTGAAATTAATATCAACAAATACGATCCACTTCGAGCTTCTTCCCATTTTAGCCTGCCTAAGCAAATATTGACCAAAAAAGCCTGTATCAATGTGAAAAACAACGATGATTACTGTTTTAAATGGGCTATTATATCGGCTTTCGCGAATGATACAACTAATGCTGATAGACCATCTCATTATAAAATTGCCAACATAGCGAGCGAAACAATAGTATACAATAATCAAGTACTTTGTTTCAAGAATATGCAATTTCCTCTAGCAGTCGAAGACACGAGCATATTCGAAGCAAATAATCCAACCATTAGCATAAATGTTTTTGGTTATGAGATTAATGATAAAGGGCAATATCAGATAATTGGACCCTACTATCATACTCGCGAGGAAAAAGCAAAGCATATTAACTTGCTTTATTGCATAAGTAGTGATGATGTAAATAAAACGCATTATGTATACATTAAAAACATCTCGCGTTTATTGAAAACCCCACATTTTAATTTGCCCGAACAAATATTAAAGAAAAACGCATGCATCAATGTGAAAAACACCGATGAATATTGTTTTAAATGGGCTATTATATCGGCTTTCGCGAATGATACACATAATGCTGATAGACCATCGTACTATAAAATTGCCAACATTGCAAGCGAAACAATAGTATACAATAATCAAGTACTTTGTTTCAAGAATATGCAATTTCCTCTGGCAGTCGAAGACACGAGCATATTCGAAGCAAATAATCCAACCATTAGCATAAATGTTTTTGGTTATGAGATTAATGATAAAGGGCAATATAAGATAATTGGACCCTACTATCATACTCGTGAGGAAAAAGCAAAGCATATTAACTTGCTTTATTGCATAAGTAGTGATGATGTGAATAAAACGCATTATGTATTCATTAAAAACATCTCACGTTTGTTGCGAACTCAGATTACCAAAGATAACAATCGAATGCATCTATGCAACGGCTGCTTGCTGCGGTTCGCTTCAGAATCTATCCTACAAATGCATAAGAGCGAATGCAAAAAAATAATAACAATTATGCCTGATGAAGGTAATAAAATACTTAAATTTAAAAAGCATAATCGCAAATTAATTGTTCCTTTTGTGGTGTATGCGGATTTTGAATCCATTCTACGCCCCATTAGCCAATGTGCACCGAATCCGGAAATTTCTTCAACGACAGACGTTCAACAACATATCCCGTGTGCTTTTTCATATCATATCAAATGCTCTTTTGATGATGATTTAAGCAAGCACCGCATATTTGTTGGTAAGTCAAAACATGTTTAATAAGAAAAAAATCATAAAACTAATAAAACATTTTTTTCTTTTTTGCAGGAGAAGACACACCAAACCGGTTTGTGCAGATGCTATTCAACGATTTAATACATATTCACAAGGAAGTCATTGGTCGACCAAAGCCAATGGCTCCTTTAACAAAACAACAGAAGCAGCATCAAACAACATCGCCAGTCTGCAGTATTTGTAAGGTTAGATTTAATGAATTAGATGTAAGAGTAAGGGACCATTGCCATTTCACTGGTGTCTATAGAGGACCAGCCCATTCTCAGTGTAATTTAGATTTTCGCGTTCCAACCTTTTTCCCAGTCTTTTTCCATAATTTGACGGGTTATGATTCTCATCTATTTATGAAAAGTCTGGGTTGTATTAAGGGGGAAATACGTATAATTCCACTAAATAAGGAAAATTATATATCAATATCCAAACGCATATATTTAGATGAGCACAATTCATTTGAGATTAGGTTTTTAGATTCATGTCGATTTCTACAGTCTAGCATAGATTCGCTAACTAGAAATTTATCCGAAGACGATTTCATAATTAATAGGGGATTTTACAAAAACGATTCCTCTTTGAAGTTAATGATGAGGAAGGGGGTATTTCCCTATGAATATGTTAATTGTTGGGCTCGTTTAGATGACTGTTCTCTTCCTCCAATTACAGAATTCTATAATAGACTAACGAATGAAGATTGTTTAGTTGAAGATTACGATCATGCTCAAAAAGTGTGGAAGCATTTCAATTGTAAAACATTAAAAGAGTACATGCTTTTATATCTGCAGAGCGATGTCTTATTGCTGGCAGATGTATTTGAGAATTTTCGTAAGGTTTGTCTAGATATATATGAGTTAGATCCATGTCATTACTATACATCTCCCGGCTTATCTTGGGATGCAATGTTGAAAACAACAGAAATCAATCTGGAACTTCTAACAGATGTTGAGATGCTTAATTTCTTTAAGAATGGCATCCGTGGCGGATTATGTCAGTGTAGCCATCGACATACCGTTGCGAATAATAAATATTTGAAAAATTTCGATGCTAGCAAGCCAAATAAATATCTTATGTATTTAGATGCAAATAACCTGTACGGTTGGGCAATGTCGCAACATCTTCCAGATGGAAATTTTCAATGGAGTGATCCACAAATCTTCACAGCCGATTATATTTTAAATTGTGATGGAAACGATAAAATCGGCTATGTATTGGAAGTAGATTTAACTTATCCAATTGATCTTCACGATCAGCACAATGATCTTCCATTTTGCCCAGAAAATATGATAACGCCTGGGTGCAAAACTCCTAAGCTTGTCGCTAGTCTACATTCAAAGACAAAGTATATAATTCATCTAAAGAATTTACAACAATGTCTGAAACATGGGCTGATTCTCACTAGAGTTCATAGAGTGTTGTCTTTTACACAATCTGAGTGGTTGCAAAAATATATAACCCTCAACACGGAGTATAGAAAAAAGGCGAAAAATAAGTTTGAAAAAGACTTTTTTAAATTAATGAACAATAGTGTGTATGGCAAAACCATGGAGAATGTTGAGAAGCGACGAGATGTAAAAATTGTCTCTCAATGGGAAGGAGAAAGAAATTCACACAGCGCCAGAAAACTGATTGCTCGTCCCAATTTCCATAGCCTCTCAATATTTACACCTCAGATGTGTGCTATTGAACTGAGCAAGGCGCGAATAGTATTTGATAAACCCATTTATTTAGGATTCGCAGTATTAGAACTATCAAAATGGCTCATGTATGACTTTCACTATGATTACATGAGAAAAAAGTTTGATACGACGATTCAGCTGAATTACATGGATACAGACTCTTTTATCTATACAATATCAACTAATGATTTTTATTCGGATATATATAGCGATATTGTTGATCCCGAAAAATCTAGGTTTGATACATCGGAATATCCAATAGATAACATTCATAATTTCCCTCAAATAAATGGAAAAGTTCTCGGAAAATTCAAAGATGAGAACAACGGTAAAAACATGACTGAATTCATTGGGTTAAGAGCTAAAATGTATTCTTTTGCTTTAGACACCAGTGAAGTAACAAAAAAGGCCAAGGGGGTAAAGAAGTCTGTTACCAATAGTTTAGATATAAGAGATTATAGAAATTGTTTATTAAGACGTAAGTTATTATATAAGCCTATGTTAATATTTAGAAGTAAGTTACACAATATTTATACACAGTCTGTAAATAAGTTAGCATTAAGCGATAGCGACACAAAAAGGTATATTTGTGAAGATCGCGTAAGCACATATGCTTGGGGGCATAATAGATTAAGTAATGTTTAAGTTAAAAAATTATGACTCATATTTATATTTAATAATAGGATTGTTATATATTTTTTTAAATAATGTAAATAATTTTTTTGTAGCTAATAGGTTAGATATAAGAGATATTTGTAGTAAAAAATAAAAAAAAAGCAATAAATTATAACGTTATGAGAAAAAAAAATTAACTATTGTTTTCTTTATTGATTCGCTTGTGTGTCCATGGAATGAATGTTTTAGACTAACTGGATACATTCGATAGTCTATCATTATAAATAGGACTTTATTACTCGCGATGATTACTGTGGAAAAACTAATGTTGATGTCAATGGTTAAAAAATGAATCCAAACAATGATATGGAGAGCAATGTACCTGTTAATAATAGAAAAAATAAGATTGCTTTTTTAATTTGACGTTTTTTATTTTAATTTTTTATTTTAATTTTTTATTTTATATAATTATAAAAAAAGATCATTGATGGTAGATTCCTCTACCTCGAAATTTATTAAGCTTTGTTGTAACAACTCGTCAGTGAGTAGACGATCGTTGTTGTTTAAATTGAGATAATCATTGGTATATATAATATCCCCGGAATAGCTATTAACCATATCGTAATCTGCTATAAAAACATCGTCTTGGAGATAATTGAGGTCCAGGAATATATCATCATCGATGTTAGGTTCATCAATCTGATGGCCTGAACCTAGCGGTCTGATGTCATCGTCCTCGTCATCATGAATAAAATAATCCTCAGTAGGAATATAATTTGATGTTTCTACATGGGGTTTTACTATGCAGATGGGTCTTGGCTTCCTATATTTGGCAAAATATCGATCAATTGCTTTCTCCTGAGCAATAGTTGGTTCCATCTTTAATAAAAAAATTAATCAAAAAATGAAAAAAAAAAAGTATCAATAGGACGACTTACCTTGAGATTCGTCTTCGTAGTCGGTTTTATTGTTTTGAGTAGATGTGAATTTCTTCTAGTCAAGTCTTCTAATAGTGAATGTAAATTTAACACCCGACCTTTTTATACAAGAAATCCCCTTCTAATATCAAAACGAGACATTCTTTGTACATTATGGAAACTATGATAAGAATAATTGGTTCTCATAAGTACACTTAGAAATAAAAAAAAGAGTTTACTATAGCATCCAAGCTCATAAGATCGGACAAGCATAGTCATGTTTGGTTTTTTTTGATAACAGCATATATAAATCAACATTAGTCTGTGGAGAGCGGAAGCAATGAATTCTTTCTTCAATATGGAAACTATGATAAGAATAATTGGTTCTCATAAATACACTTAGAAATAAAAAAAAGAGTTTACTATAGCATCCAAGCTCATAAGATCGGACAAGCATAGTCATGTTTGGTTTTTTGATAACAACATATAGAAATCAACATTAGTCTGTGGGGAGCGGAAGCAATGAATTCTTTCTTCAATATGGAAACTATGATAAGAATAATTGGTTCTCATAAATACACTTAGACATCAAGAATTTGATATAGCATCCAAGGTCATGGGATCGGGCAAGCATAGTCATGTTTGGTTTTTTTTGATAACAGCATATATAAATCAACATTAGTCTGTGGAGAGCGGAAGCAATGAATTCTTTCTTCAATATGGAAACTATGATAAGAATAATTGGTTCTCATAAATACACTTAGAAATAAAAAAAAGAGTTTACTATAGCATCCAAGCTCATAAGATCGGACAAGCATAGTCATGTTTGGTTTTTTGATAACAACATATAGAAATCAACATTAGTCTGTGGGGAGCGGAAGCAATGAATTCTTTCTTCAATATGGAAACTATGATAAGAATAATTGGTTCTCATAAATACACTTAGACATCAAGAATTTGATATAGCATCCAAGGTCATGGGATCGGGCAAGCACCCCCACATGTTTTTTTTGATAACAGATCATTTTTTATGTTCTATGTGGACTTGAATAATCATTTGTACTTAGAAAATTGTTCTATAGAAGTCAAAACAAGAACCATTAGGGATCAAAAACACAAACCATTAGCAGAAAGCGATGAAAGTTTAGAGATCAAAGACACAAACCAGTAGCAAAAGCACAAACCATGTCAAGTATTGAGACATAAGGCAAAAGCAGATAGAATCAACAAAACATTTCCCATACAAACCCACAAACAACAAAATTCTCGTATATATTACTCAGTTTAATGACAATAAGATTAAAAAAGTACAACAAAGACAGCGTTTTTTTATTTCTACCACAATTAACAGCTTACAACTGAGACAAAAGCCAAAAGCACAACCCAGACAACGTTTTTATTTCTACCACAATTAACAGCTTACAACTGAGACAAAAGCCAAAAGCACAACCTAGACAACGTTTTTATTTCTACCACAATTTACAGCTTACAACCGAGACAAAAGCCTAAAGCACAACCCATTCATCATCATGGCTTAGGTCTGCGTCTTAGGTGAAGTCAACTAGCTTAGCTCTGCGTCTTAGGTGAAGTCAACTAGCAGCAAAAACACCCCATTTCCCATACAAACCCACAAACAACAAAATCCCCGTTTATATTACTCAGCTTAATGATAATAAGATTAAAAAAGTACAACAAAGACAGTGTTTTTTTTATTTCTACCACAATTAACAGCTTACAACTGAGACAAAAGCCAAAAGCACAACCCAGACAACGTTTTTTATTTCTACCACAATTAACAGCTTACAACCGAGACAAAAGCCTAAAGCACAACCCATTCAGCCCCGATATCACCACCTAAGCATAAATCCATTAGCAAAAACATAAACCCATAACAAAAAAGCACCGATATCACCACAAGCCCCAATACTCACCACCACATAGAAAAAGCCCAATAGTCAATAAAAGCATTCATCACCACCACCTGCAAAAACCCAAGAGCATCAAAAGCACAAAATCCACGGATCCACCACGCTGATAACGATTAATCACTAGCCCAAACAAACAACTACAGCGATAAGAACACTACAAACTATACCCAATTACTACTAATACTCATAAGAAATATACTAAATACTACTATTTCCACCTCAGTTAAGACACACACCACCCATGAATCACAAAAAGCACCGACATCACCATCTAAGCATAAATCCATTAGCAAAAACATAAACCCATAACAAAAAGCACCGACATCACCACAAGCCGCAATACTCACCACCACCTACAAAAAGCTCAATAGCATCAAAAGCACAAAATCCAACAACTACATACCCATTCGATTACGACATCAACCAACAACCAGCGATAAGAATACTACAAACTATACCCAATTAATACCAATACTACTATTTTCCATCCCACATAAGAACCCACAACCATTAATCTCATCCACAAACTATACCCAATTAATACCAACACTGATAAGAAATACACTAAATACTACTATTTACACCTCACATAAGAACCCACCACCCATGAACCACATACCACTATCAACACTCACCACACTACACACACATCTTCACCTTCACATAGAGCTTTCACACAGAAAAGAGCTTTTGAGCCAGAATTGAGGCGGAACCCGTATAACCCTACTACTAACAACGGTCGGATTTAATGTCTCCAAGACTTTTGACCATATCTGGCACGGGCCATTGCTGAGCAAACTTCATTCATACGGACTTTCCCCGCAGTTTGGCAACTGTATGAAGAGCTCTCCCAAGGATCGATCGATTCAGGCTCATGTGGGCGGTGAGTCTTCTGATATGTATCCTGTTAATTTCGAGGTGCTTCAAAACTTTATTTTGGCTCCAACCTGATTTTGCTTCAAATATATGAGATGTTGGAGTCAGTGGGTAACAAAGTGGTCAGTTATGCGGATGATAGTAAACCAATTTCCCCTTTTTCCAGTCATCGGCCGATTAATGCAGCAACGTCGCACCAGCTGAGATGTAGCCAAATCGACTCTCTGAATTGGGAATCGGACAAGGTCCTGCAGTGAGGAAAGGCCAATCTCTTCAACTTCAACGCAACGGAGGCATAATATACAACATTCACAAAAAAAAACGGATCATCGTTTCCAGAGCAGATGATGAACGGCCACACTCGTGAATGTAGGGAAAGCCCATGGTCTGTAGGAATGTGTCGTGGCATAAACACGTGTCGAATATCGCCAGAACCGCCCCAGGAAAACTGAGCCAAGAGATATTTTATTCGGGCTCAATTTCTTCTCCTGTATAAATCCAAAATTAGACCCGCGCTCGAATATTGCTGATATGTTTGGAGCTCTCCTCTTAAACATACCCTCGAACTACTTGAGAGTATACAGACACGAGCAACCCGCCTGATCGGGGACCCGGCGCTGACATCGGGACTACAGTCGCTATCACATCGAAGGCATGTAGCCGACCTCTATCTGTGTTTTGTGGTATTGTTCCGCGCAATTCCGTTAATATCCGCCCTACAAGGCAATCGAACGGATTGCACCAATTTGTGGTTCATCTCCTGTCGGCGAGAACATCCCTGCATCAGAACACGTTCCGGTACAGAGCGGGTAAGCTGTGGAATTCCCTGCCTGCGCGAGTGTTTCGAGAACGTTACAACCTACAACTGTTCAAGAAGAACTGTGGCGGTTCCGCCAGATCCCACGGCTCGCCTTCCTGAAAAAGCCCCATAACCACAACCCGGTCTGCACCAGCTTTCGCTAATGCAATTCGCATTAGCATCTTAAATGATTCACGCATCAAACAGACCCAATTATTATAACCCTAAAATCCCTATAAAGAAAACTTACCTTTTCATTGCATCCCTTTGCATACAATTTTCTGTAAGAATTCTTCTTGACCTTTTTAGGAATTCCATAACTCCCATTGTTTCCCGCCAATGCATTGGCATTTGCCCCAGAAAACATTTCCTTTTCCAAGGACATGTAATGCTTTCAAGCATTATCTGAAATTCCTAAAATTGATCCTTAATGTGCATATGCACCATAAATAGCAACCATTCGATACCCTTTGTCTGAGTTAAAATACTATGTCGTCAGCTTGTTTTTACAGCTGCAACACTAGCGATTCAATAGACAAACAATGATGCATTTCTTTCGTCGCCACCACTAATTGCTTGGCATACCTAAATGCAAGCAAGGGATGCATATCGGCAAATAACCCAAGATACGATATACAATTTCCATGGTATAAAGTATCGTATCCCATTAACACCTTTTTTCCAACGTCCGTCATAGCGACGTTGCATAAACATGACCCTCATTAAAGAGCGAACCATTTGGTCGCCTTTTCTTTTGTCCTTGCCGCATGCCTGTTTCGTTGTTCCACCGCACGTGTGAATAGCATTGATCTCAACGATCCCACACATACCACCATGACCTTTATTACAAGATCCGGTCTCCTATACCACCAAGAGAGACTTTACGTTTCCCTGGTGGTAGGTAAAAAAAACGATATCCTTATTGGAGAGGATATCGTTTGAGTCTTATTCCATCCTTTGACCACGCTGGTCACTTCACTCCCGCTCTCCGCCACCAGCGGAGAAGCGTAAATAAATGTCCTGAATTCGGGTTTATTTTAATAACAATGCGCGAAGTCACAGTGGCGTTTTATAACATTAATCCCGCGTCATTAAGTAATTAAAAAATTGACTGTCAAGTGAAATAAAATAAAAAAATTAATTAAGAATCGCGTGTGTTTTTCTGTTGTGTACGCTGCGTTGCCGATTTCTGTTGGTGCTTTGCCTTTTTTTTCTGTGTCCGGCGGAACGACGAATGAACATAGCTTTGATTGATGGAGGTGGAAGTGAACGGAGTGTCCGTGCCAGGCACAATACTTCGCACCCTACAGAACTGCAAGAGTTATTTGGTGGCACCTCGTGGCGTCGACCCGGCGCTCTAGGTTCGCCTCCCCTGAGAAAAGTCGAATATACTACTATTTATTGGTCTACTTCAAATAAGGGTGTTTTCTTGTAGTTTTCCTTTATTTTATTATTCATTATTCATTAAAATTGTGCTATTGTCATTATATAGATTTAAGATTATAGTTGTAAAGGAATTGCTGTCCTAAATCTCTTAAATACTAGTTGTAAAATATAAATGTACCATATTATCTACCACATACAAATTGAATTGAATTGAATATTGGTCTATAGGAACCCGGAAGTTCATGGCCTCACTGACTCGGCTGCGCTATCGCTCCCTGTCCTGTGCACTCTCCTTCCACGCTTGACCACCTAATTCGATCTTCTCAAGGTAAAACGTTACATTGTCCTCCCATTCCCGTAGCGACTGTCCTGCCGGTCTCTTTCCCGTTGGTCTTCCATTCTCGCCACATGTTCGCCCCATCTTAATCTTCGCGACCTGATTACTCTAACTATCGTAGGCTTGCGTTAAAGCTCGTCCAATTCGTGGTTGTGGAGTTGGGGGGATGCGAAGGCGTGGCGCCGACAGGGGCGCAGAGTTGTACTTCGTTTCATAACTTTTCATTAACACTCCGATTGTTCTTCCGCAGCAACAAAGAGAACTGTTCACCAGGAGAAAACGAGAAGGAAGTAAAACACATTAAAAATACCCAGGAACTGCAGCCGGAAAATTAAACACACTGGTGTCATTTTGTTTAGTTTTATTCTCCAAATAAAAAAAAACACTATCTTTGTTAACAATATTGAACGTAATGTAAATTAATCATCATCATCATCATCATCATCGGCACTACAACCGGGAACCGGTCTTGGCCTTATTTAGTAAGTCCTGAGGCTTCTTAAATTTTCCATATTAGTCTTGCGCCAGAAATGTAAATTAATACTAACACTAATTTATATCAAGTATTTCTTTTTGTCACTCGGTGAAATGTATATTTTAACAAAATCCTCTGGAATCAAATAACTGGCAAACCACCGCTCAACTCAATGGGTGATGAATAAAATTTACGTACAGCAATAATGAGGAATTCGAATTTACTACGCCAACGACTCGGTATATTATCGCGTCCACGTGCGCACCGGGGAGCGGGGGTGGCACGACCGCCACGGTCGGCGGCTGTAATTGGACTCAATGATTCAACCCTTGTTTGGGGTGAGTTTGGTGGTGTGGTGGTAGATATCCTCTCCACTAAGGATATGTTTTGACTTACCACCAGAGAAACGTAAAGTCTCTCTTGGTGGAATAGAAAACCAGATCTCGTAATGGAGGTCATGGTGGTATATGTGTGATCGTTTAGATCTGTGTTGTTTACTCACGCGCGAAGGCAATGGAAAAACAAAGCAGGCAGACGGCAAGGACAAAGGAATCGGTGTGATCATGGTTTATGATGTGCATCGCGGCTAAATAAATAGACGACGATGCATCGAAGGAATGGCGTTAAAAGAAAAGATGCGACGAGGGCATCATAAAAGTCTTAGATGAGTGATGCCCTTGTGTAAATAGACGAATAGACATTGGGAAAAGGTGCTAATGGGTTGTGATACTTTATACAATGAAAATTGTATATCGTATCTTAGGTCGGTGGCCGAAACGAATCCCTTGCTTGCATTTGTATATGCGGGGATATTCGTTGTAAGAAACGGATTCTATATTTGCATTGTTTATGCTTTGAATTCAATCCGGCGGCTATGCGCGAAGTCGATGATTGTTTGGAGATTCAAACAACTGAGCATTTCGGGGTAAATTGCTTGCAGCTGTATCAATAGATGTCATCCGCATATGCGAGCACTTGTGTTACCCCGTTCAGGGATGTTCGGGCCATGTTATCGTCTTGTACCTCTCTGAGGACATACTCGAGCACAAGGTTAAAAAGACATGGTGAGAGGGCATCTCCCTGTTTTAGTCCCTCGCGGATTTCAAATTGTTCTGAGAGGTGGTTTTCTATTCTAACTTCTCCTCTCCCGACGATAGTTTAATATAATAAATAATAATAATTAAAAAGAAATTGGTTGTGCACCTTAATTAAGCAATCCTATATTTATTAATTGTTTCCACAATGCTGCTGTTTATTGTAATGTTCAGTGCTTCACGTGGCAAACTGGACGTAGGATCAGCAAAGAACCTTGTGCTGCCTTTACGGCTGGACAGTAATGCAATTATTGTATATTGATTTGTGCCAAAATGTCCATAAACAAATCTGAACTTAGTTCTTCTAGATATTTTATGATCTCTAGTAAAACAAGGCTACCTAGGCGACTGCAGAAAATATCGGCATATTCGGTGCGCTTGTTACTTTTCTATACTCGTTTAATTGGTAAACTTTTTATAGTCGCTAACGGAATCAAATACATTTAGGCAAAGCATAAACCGCATTTTTGTTTCTGAATCAGGTCGCACTCTTTCAATCTTCCGAGAAAATCCACATGCCTATCTAATTGATTGGCTTCCCCAACATACATTATTCTATTTGAAAATTACTTTCACGAGATGTCTGCTCCACGGCGAAAGTATTCGTTGTAAAGAAGTATAATGCTCGCGAAATGAATATACAGTTTTATTTGGCATTGGATTTTCCTGGGACCTCGGAATCCCTTCCAGAGGAGGTGTTTTCCAATGTAGTTGAGAAACATGGCTGTATGTGAGTTTAAGGTATAACCTTGTGCAAAGTGATTGGGCAATAACATTTTTATAGCTATCCCTATAAAATTAAGGCAACCTGCGAAAATGTCTATGAAGCGGTCGTTTCACTGCTTTGCGTATAGTGAAGTTTTTCTTGTCTTATACGAAAGTTGCTATTAACACTTTGCAAAGTGGTATGAAAATGCATTTATTTCTAAAAATCATTTTGTTTTTTAACGTCTTCTCCTTGAGATTATTATAGTTTTGGATTGGCTGAAACCATGTATTTTAATAATTATGGTACACGGAAAATGCTACGTTCAAAACATTCCTTCTGAACGCATTAACCGCTCCTTTTGGCATCGAAGATCGGTAGCCATGCATGAATAATGTATTCGTTTGACCTTTATAATAATAATAAGATACAATAATAATAATAAGACTAAGAAGTGTGTATCGATGAGCAGTTGAATCAATATTTTGAGTGGTTAACTATTGAATTATGTATTTGGAATTGTTTTTCCTCTTCGAAGACTTCCCGTAAACACGGCAGTGTACCAATTAAAAGTGATCGATATATGATATTCTAAAAAAAAAAGTATCCACATGACCAATTTAAAAAAAAAAAAAGGGAACTTTTGCTTGGCAGTGTTTCTTGCGAACAACGTTTATGGGTTTTGACTCGCAAACCTATATAATCGATTGTTGTTTATTGTTAGTCCCAAATGTATATATGCACCTGCGTAGGGGTTATTGACGCAGCCCGATGGTTTTTTTTCAGTGCATTTTTCAACCGATGTACACGATTTTGTTTTTGACTGATCGTAAATCATGGAGGGACCCAATGCGAACAAATTTTTTACGACCAAATATTCATGCAATATCTTGTGCACGCTCGTCATATTAATTAGCAGATATACCTTAAATTCACAGTAGGTCACATGCAGATCTTACATTATAAATCCTGGTACAACATCGACATTTTTTGGTTAACGTTTTATTTTGGACGACCTTCACGAATCTCGTTGGTGTATAACCAGGAGTGAATTCGTGAAATCTGGGGCCAACATTGATCGTTTTTATTGTGGTATCTTGATATATTATATATTTTTTATGTAGACCTCGCCTGTCTCAATTCTATCCTACTTCCTCAATGATCCAGTGGAGAAATCACAGGAAGGTGGTCTGTGGCGTCTCTAAACAGATACGCACACAATTCACAAGCAAAATAGTAAAGAACACCGAACGAAAATCGAATAAGAAAAATACGTCAGAACCGTATACCTTCGCGATAACATAACAATTCACATCAGTGGAGTATAGTCGAGTTTTAAAATCGAATTCTAAAAATCGGCCAGTAGCCTGATGGGTAACGCTTAGGTTCAATCTTTGGTGATTCAAACTCCAGGCACACTCGCTTGCTCCGACGTTCTCTCGTTCGCTGCGTCGTTCGCACACAAGCTGATCGTAACGAAGTTACTGGGAAGGGAGTGGTGTGGCGTCTCTAACAGATACACACACAATTCACAAGCAAAATGGTGAAGAACACCGAACGAAAATCGAATAAGAAAAATACATCAGAACCGTATACCTTAGCGATAACATAACAATTCACATCAGTGGAGTATAGTCGAGTTTTAAAATCGAATTCTAAAAATCGGCCAGTAGCCTGATGGGTAACGCTTAGGTTCAATTTTTGGTGATTCAAACTGTCATAGCGTCAGTTCGAATCACACGTTCTTCTTCACTATTATTTCAAACGCTATATGTCCTTCTTACTTTCGCTGGTCAAGTTGCTCAAACGGCATTGTAGTGGCGTTTTTGTTTTATATTTTATATACTGCCACTTTAATGGCTAAGCTGGCATGGAGGTCGTGTCATTCTTTTGATTGTGGAAACGTGGATTCAACTAAAGACCCTTGCTGTTGTGCACAACGGCACAATTACTGAATGGTAGGTAGGGCTCCAAAGCCTAGCTGCCCACTGAAATACCACTTAACCATACTATAGGCTTCGTGAAATGATCGGGAGAAATCCATGTCCATCAGAGAAATCCAATATCATCTCAGGACGCTGACTTAGTGCGAGAGGGGTGCCTTTCCTGGTAGTAGTAGAATAAAAAAACATATATTGTTCCCTTTGAATTATAACGTCAATAAATCCTTAGAAAATGAAAAAGAGATGGCAGACGTAGCATTGCTAATTAGTTGTTTTTAGTAAGCATCATTTCTCACTAGGTATCTGTCAGATACAATATATCAATACCTTGTAGCTATACGGGGGTGGCTGAAAAGTTTCCGACCTAATAAAGATAAGAGACATTTTGTCTTAAATTTTTTTTTTTTTACAGTTTCCTTGTATCTCTACACACGTCTCCCAGCGATGCTCCCATCTCTTTAACCCGTCCAAATAGTACTCGGCGGTTTTTTCCTGCAAAATAACCATTCACGAAGGTGATTGCCCCCTCATTCGACGAAAATCTCTGTCCTCCGAGCGCAATTTTTAGATTAGGGAACAAAAAGAAGTTGCTTGGTCAAGCAGTTCAAACCATAATTCGTGGATTTTCGCCATGGCAACCACTGAGGTGTGAGACGGCGCGTTATCTTGGTGAAACAGGATTTACATTTTCTGCAAATGTGGCCGTTTTTTCGCAATTTCTGCCTTCAGTTGGTCGAGTAATGATGCGTAGTATGCTCCTGTAATCGTTGTTCCTTTTTGAAAATAATCGATTAAGATAACTCCATGACTATCGCAAAAAAAAAAAAAACAGCGCCATGACTTTCCCAATCAAAAAAGCAGTTTTTGCCTTTTATTTTGGACCCGATTCCCCATTTGTAATCCACTGTTTTGACTGTATTTTTGCTTCGGGCGTATAATCCATGTTTCATCAACAGTAATCGGCGCCCAAATTCGGATTTATTGCGCCTAAACTTGGAAATGTGTATTCGAACAAGTTTTTGGTCTAACGTGAAAAAACGCGGTACCCAACGCGCGACAGCTTTCTCATGCCTAAATCTTGATTAATTATGTGACAAACACGTTCTTCGTACATTTCCAACGCCTCTGCTATTTCTCTCACTTTAATTCGGCGGTCGTCTAGCACCATTTGGTGAACTTTAGCGGTGTTATCGTCAGTTGTTGCAGTGTTTGGACATCCCGAACCTTCATCGTTTCCCAAGCTCTCACGGCCACGTTTAAATTCAGCTGCCCAACATTTTACTATTTTGGCGCAAGGCTAATAACCTCGCCCGGAAAAACAAATTATTATGGACAATTTAACAACTACCGGATACCGGTGGAGAGACTCGCTAAATAAGGCCAAGACAAGATCCCGGTTGTAGTGCCGCTGATGATGATGAAATGATGGTACAGAGTCCCCATACACAGAGTCCTAGTCATTATCATGCAAATATCATGATCCATAACCGAAATTTAAGAAATTTGTCATCGCATAATCGGGCTCGCTCTCAAGGCTCAGACCACGCCCGACTAGTAATGCCATTTTGTAACATCAGGGGCATCGGTTTCACCAATACCAATGTAAACGCCGCCAACCAATATTTGCAAACAGCGAAACCCGATATCCTTGCCCTAACTGAGACTCAGGTTGATTCGTCAACTCATTCCGCATCTCTTCGTTGCTCAGGATACGACTTACATTTGACATTCCCTTTTGAGGGTGGGGTCTGCATCTTCGCGCGGTCCGATCCAGCTTGCCAGAGTATGGAGACGTTGGAACTCAATAACATGGACATCATATGGTTGAGGATCGTGCTGAGGAATTCTGTTAAATTTCTTTGTTGTCTTTACCGCTCCCCGAATGACGATCAACCACCGACATTTTTCGAACATCTTTCACATACCGTAGAATGGAGACAGATCAACCACCCAGCTTCTGAAATTGTCGTCTTTGGCGATTTTAATGTGCACAATTCCGGCTGGTTCATACATTCTAACAGAACCGACGAGGCTGGGAGGCTGGCGGAGATGTTCGCTGTTAGGCGCAATTTGACGCAACTCGTGGAGGAACCTACATGAGTGCCGGATACCCGAGGTGATTATCCGAACATCCCGTCTCTGTTTTTCACACCCGAACTGAATATTTATACCGTGAATGTTTCTGCGCCACTAGGAAACTCAGATGACTGCTTGGTATCTGTGGCGCCATTTGCATTTCAAGCGAATAACCGGCCTAAGCAGCTTCGCCATGTTAGGAAGTATGGGGCTGCTAACTGAGACGATTTGCGAGATTTCTTCGCATCCTTTCCATGGTCGGAGGTGTGCTTTGGAGACTCCGATGTTAACGCATGCGCGGAGTGAATCACAGAGATTATTCTTCTCGGGATGGAGATCTACATTCCACATTCCATCAAACGAAGTTCATCTCATAAGCCTTGGTTTTATAAAAAAATGCGAGCAGATTAGCAACTGGTTCTAAGCAATGGCGCTTCAATCCCACCGATGTTAACAGAACGAATTTTGTTAGAATTAGAAGCGCATGCAACCAGCCGATTGATACCACGAAGAAAGCTCACAACGACAGAGTGACCAATAAACTTCCTCAGTGCCCGACTGGTTCGCGCTCCTTCTGGTCAATGGAAAAGGCTGTCGGCGGTAACTTCGCATCCTCCTCTTTCCCCCCGTTGGTGACAGACAGCGGAACGTTAGTCACAAATTCAAAGTATAAAACTAATCTGTTCACGAATTTATTTTCCGCCAATTCAAACCTCGATCCCGGCCTTTTGGAGCCACCTGTGATCGGGCCGGTACGGTCTTCTATGCGGGATGTGAGATTTCGCCCGTGTACTATTCAACCCTCCTCGATAGAATAGTGGTTAGTATCCCCGCCAGTCACCCGGGAGACCGGGGTTCGATTCCCTGTCGAGGAGCCTCTGGCGCAAGACTAATGACCTTGCCCGGAAAAACAAATTATCATGGAAAATTTAACAAGCCTCAGGACTCGCTAAATAGGGCCAGGGCCGGTTCCGGGTTGTAGTGCCGATGATGATGATGATGACTATTCAACGCATTCTACATGAATTGGAATCTAGGAAGGCAACCGGCCCGGACGGAATACCAGCAATAGTCCTTAAGAACTGTGCTCCAGAACTATCGCCTGTTTTTGGCAGACTCTTCCGCATATCTTATGCACGGAGGACCTTTCCCGCCTGCTGGAAAATCGCTCGAGTTCAGCCAATCCCAAATACGGGAAAAATGTGTCCCACAAAATTACCTACCGATAGCATTACTGTCTATGTTATCTAAGGTGATGGAAAAAGTCATCAATACTGAGTTAATTAAGTATTTGGAGTGCAACGGGCTTCTGAATGATCGTCAATGCGGATTCCGTGGCAGGCGGTCCACGGTAGACCTTTTGACACTTATAACTGATATATGGACATCTGCGATTGAGCGGCATGGTGACTCAAGGGCGGTCGCATTGGATATCTCCAAGACTTTTGACCGCGTCTGGCACGAGGCATTGCTGAGCAAACTTCGTTCGTATGGACTTTCCCAGCAGCTTTGCTACTGGATGAAGAGCTTCCTCGAAAACCGATCGATCCGGGTTGTTGTGGACGTGTTCGGATCTGTATCTCGTTAATTCGGGGGTGTCTCAAGGTTCTAATTTGGCTCCAACCTTGTTTTTGCTTCACATAAATGATTTGTTAGAGGCACCGGATAACAAAATGCGTAGTTTTGCGGATGATAGTGTGGGGGTTCTCTATATCACACGGAGAGCCAACTCACAATTCTAACCAACCTTGACCCCTAACAGCGCTTTACCTTAAGCCAACTCCCCATGCAAAATCGACAATAGCATACATTCCAAACTTCGCAATAAAACACACTCCCAACCCACAACAGAATACAATTCAACAGAATATATTCTAAATCATCCCCGCATACGTTTTCCCAAAATTGCTTCGGTCAATTCTTTATCTAAACCATACTCCTCGCTTGCGACCAAGCAATCTTAATTTCCCCGAAATTCATATGTTGTAATAAAGCGCATATTCAAACCTACAACGGAACATTAACCTTTACCACCAACTATACCGAGCCGCGTACATTTCCCCGAAATTACTTCGGTTAACATCTTATCTAAACGATATTCGTTGTTTGCACCCAAGCAATTCCCATTTCCCCCGAAAACGACTATGGTTCATTTCCTCCTTTAATCATACTTCTCGTCCGCAACCAAGCGACAGCTAATCTTCCACGAATCAACCACAACGACCAACACCCTTGATCATACTTGGCTATGACAATTCCCCGATATACACAACCAACGAATCCAACTCAGCTTATACGGCGAGGATTCGCTGGAACTGAATTTCTATGCAAGCATAGCAACTCTTCTCGAAGTTCCTCGTAAGTGGCAGTGAGTTTATTTTAGCTATGACTCCACTGCCGCGACGCGATGAACTTTTTCCTTCCAATGACTAGTCAGTCGAGTCACAACCACCATTGAGCGCGCATCGCTCTTCCGTCAGTCAGTCGAGATCCATCCGCCAAACGGTGCCCGACCACAGGAGTCACACTGAGTCGCTTTACAACGACTACCCGGTCAAGAGTCGAGTCACAACAATCGTTGGGGCGCGCACACACGTCAGATTAGTTAGTTTTCATCCCTTGTCGGAACAAAAGTCGTGGTTAAACATTCGGTAAAAATAAAAGTTGACGTGAGGGTGCGAAGGAAGTCGAGTCAGAGTTTTTGTTCTTTGATCTGTTGGAACGGTTTTCGCTCGCGTACATAACAATTATAAGTTTGCTTCGTTCTAAATTCTTTAAATCAGTGCGTTTTATTTACCCGTTCTTCTCTGGTGAACAATTCGTGGTGGAACATTCGTCGGGGAAGTGAGTGAAACTGTGCATTGGCATACCTCCTTAACACAATAGTACACCTGTTTCGTCCTTTTCGAGTGTTCGGCCGATTGGTGCATCAACGTCACACCAGTTGAGATGTAGACAGATTGACTCTCTAAATCAGGATCTGGATAAGGTCCTGCAGTGGGGAAGTGCCAATCTCGTCGACTTCAATGCAACGAAGACACAATATACAACATTCACAAGGAAAAGTGGATCATCGGTTCCAGAGCTGATGATGAGTGGCCAGGCACTCGAATCTGGAGAAAGCTTGAAATTGCTCGGTGTCACGGTCTGTGGGAATGTATCGTGGTATCGGGTTTTCCAATAGGGACTTGACAACTTTGAATTTAATTTGTGAACGCACCAGTCGGATTCCAGAGGCCGAACTCTTGGCCGCCAATCAACCGAATTATAAAGTAGAAATTTTAATAAAATAAAAAAGGAAGGAAAAAATCGCCTTTCAATATTAGACTCCAGAAGACGATCGGATCTCCCAAAGGAGGATAACCCCAAAGGAGGTAAGGGTTAAAATTAACATTATAAAATATATCCTCCACATACCCTTTCACTAATCATCGAACTGTCACTGTCAATTTATTCAGTAAACTCAACATTTTCATCATGGTTAAGTACACGAACGAACAACGTCTGCAAATTATAAAAATTTACTACCGAAAAAAAGTTGTCAAGTCCCTATTGGAAAACCCAATATAAACACGTGTCGCGCATCGCCATGTCAGCCTTAGGAAAACTGAGTTATCTTTTTAGAGCCATGAAATATTTTACTCCGGCCCAATTTCTTCTCCTTTATAATTCCCAAGTTAGACCCGTCTTTGAATATTGCTCTCATGATTGGAGCTCTGCTCCTAAACATACCCTCGACCTACTTGAGGGCATACAGAAACGAGCGATCCGCCTGATCGGGGCTTGCCGCTGACGCCGGGACTACAGTCGCTATCACATCGAAGGCACCTAGCCGACCTTTGTCTGTTTTACAGATATTATCACGGAAGCTGTTCTTCGGAGATTTGTGGTATTATTCCACGCAATTCGGTTTATATGCGCTCCACAAGACTATCCGACGGATCGCACCAGTTTGCGGTCCATCTCCGGGTCTATCAAAACTCGTTCCGTTACAGAGCGGGGAAGCTGTGGAACTCCCTTCCCACGCGAGTGTTCCCGGAGGGTTACAACCTGCAGCTGTTCAAGAGGAACCGTTTTTTGGTGGCATCTTGGGGCGCTGTGTTGGCGATATAAGTTCGCCTCTCCCGAAAGAAGTGTAATAAAAAAAATAGAAAAAAAAAATACAATTGCTATCAGTGAAGCTTAAATGGGATTGATCTATCTATCTACTCCAAAGCAAGATCCTTTTATTTATTTGAAATCTGTAGCCATGTATGCTAAGAAATTGTAATTGAATGATTATTGCTTTGGATGTGGAATTAGAATTTAAAATCTCTTCTTAAATATCTAATCGAGTCCTTTTCAGCGAGGATAAATCGAGGTTTTACGTATATTATAAAGTGTCTGTGGTTTACACCTAGGGAGGCCCGTGTGTGAAGCCTGACAAATCTACATTAATTCTATCCCAATGGAAGTATGTGTATTTTTATAAATATATAAACATAGGAGCTGTTATATCACATATAACCACGGCAAGATTCGCTAGAGAATATACATACTTCATATACATCTATGAAGTCTGCATGATTTTAAGATTAAGAGAATAATGAACTCTACTCGACGGAAGTACTCACATTTGCAGAAGAAGATTTACATATAAGGAAGTAGAAAAAGTATGTTAAAGACACATCTGCTAGCTATAACTAATTCTGAATGGTCTGTTCATAAAATTTTATATTTTGCAAAGCAGGTTCTATATAAGGTCTTGAGATGTAAAAAGTCAGTGCTCCCAAAATCTATAAACGCGTCTTATTTATAGTTGCTCTTAAAACGATGGCACGATTCGTCATATTGAAGATTGAATTTAACCGTTTGGTTAGAGAACACCGGTAGCCATTTCGCTAGCACCATTATCTTAATTAGGAACTTGGGACCAGAGATAGTACTGATGATAAAAACCCACGTAAAACGTCCACGTCGGGTAGCAAAACTTTGAACACGGACAGCTGCTGCCATTAATTTGGTATATAACATCAAGTACGAATACAACTTATCCCAGAGAAGTATATTTGATGTCAAGACCCCATTTTAGAATCGCCTGTAATAAAGCCTTTGGTTTGAGTTTTTACCTAACGGGCTAACTTTGATTTCAGTCGCGTATTGAAAGAGCTTTGGCTTGGAATGGGGTCACTAATTATAAGGTATAATAGCTGCCCGGCATTGATATCATTTTATAATGAGTTCCACACCTATCCGACCTGGAAACACCTTTCCGCTCCAAGCGGAAGAAAGAGGAGACAAGTATTAGATGGAAGTAATCAAGGATTAGTATGAACTGAACACTTCTTGGTGTTGACTGTTGTATGAACATTTTTATAATAGAAAGTGGCCAATGATGTTCAACTGAGGAATGGATTTTGTAACCTGTTAACTATGGATAAATGGGTTTATACCCACTTGATGGGTGCAATTGCTTTGATTTTTATACGAGGGTTGCCTCTTATGTTTCGGGATTTGGCAACCCTAGTGTTGCAATCCGGCAATTGACAGCTCTGTCGTAAAGTTGGACATTTTTGAGGTTATACGCACTCAGAACGTTTTGACATACGAGCGCTATTTGTGTTGTTTACAGTAACTTAAAAGATTCATCTCGGCCCAAAAATGGAATTAAATCGTTAACATTTTCGTGCGATTATTTTTTACAACTTCGGCGTGGATTAACTCAGCAACAGTGCATGGATGAACTTAATTCAATTTTTGGCGATGAAGCTCCATCAAGGACTAGTGTTTATCGATGGTATGGTGAATTCAATCTTGGTCGTAGTTCACTCCAAGATGAATTTCGTGAAGGTCGTCCAAAATCAGTTGTTGTTCCGAAAACCATTGTGCTGTGCGCGAACTGATATTGGAAGATCGTCATGTGACCTATCGTGAGATTGGGACAACCTTAGGCGTTAGTGGGACCAGCATACATTCAATATTGCATAAACATTTGACTGTCAACAAAATTTGTTCGCGTTGGATCCCACACAATTTGTCAATCGCCCAAAAAAAGGCTCGTGTCAATTGGTCGAAAGAAATGCTCAAAAAATACGGTCGCGGTGCTTTGAAACACGTCTATGACATCGTGATAGGTGCTGAATCTTGGATTTACGCGTATGCGCCCGAAAGTAAACAGCAGTCCACTGTCTGGGTGTTTCAAGATGAGCCAAATCCAACAAAAGTTGTTCGCGCACGAAGCACTTCCAAGCAAATGGTCGCCTGTTTTTTCGGAAAAACTGGACATGTCGCAACCGTACCACTAGAACAACGCAGAACAGTCAATTCTGAGTGGTACACAACCATTTGTTTGCCAGTTGTCTTCCAAGAAATCAGGAAAACCAACCGCCGAAGACGGATCACTCTTCACCACGACAATGCGAGCTTTCACACATCGGCTGCGACAACTGCATTTTTGAGCACCCAAGACATCGATTTGATGGGTCATCCGCCGTATAGTCCTGACTTGGCACCGAATGACTTCTTTTTATTCCCGTACGTAAAAAACAAACTGAGAGGTCAACGTTTTTCGACACCTGAAGAAGCGGTTGCTGCAGTCAGAATGCATGTGTTGGAGATACCTCAATCAGAGTGGCAAAAGTGCTTCGACAATTGGTTCAAACGCATGCAAAAGTGTATAGATCTTCATGGGGAATATTTTGAAAAACAATAAAGTGATTTTCGATGATCAATATTTGTTTTTGTTCTCTAATCCCGAAATATAAAAGGCAACCCTCGTATAACACTAAAATGGAGCGATTCTCTTATATGATAGAATCGAGTTCATTCATATAAAACTCCCTCAGCCCAATCAAGTTAGGGTTAGAAATAATAATTTATAAGGCGAGTAACTTTTGACCTAGGTCCTCGAGGTGTCCACCTGTTTTATGGGGTTATTTAAACAATTCAAAACTTACCTTGTCCTTATTGTTAATTCCCACCTTGTTGTAGTACTCCTCACGGGCATTATTGAGACTATCGATGATGGATGAGGTGTTCACGTTCGAGTCATAAAGTATATCTGCAGCTAAGCCGGCTCCGGGTGCGTTCATGATACCACTGCCAGGGATACTGATGCCCAGAGTTGGAGTTCTCTGTTGGATTTGAACAGCCTGTTGTATCGGTGGCATTGTTTTCAGTTCGATAGGTAATTGTGTCGCATCGTGATTTAGTTCGTAATTCTGAATTTTATTTGGCGATTGCTGTTGTTGTTCTTGTTGCTGTTGCTGCTGGTGCTGTGACGAAGACGGTGATAGTGGCTGTTGCTGTTGTTTTTGTGGCAATTGATGTTGAACCTTTATCATGGTATCCGGTTCCTTTTGTTGTGCCAAAGGTTTTTGTGTCTTCACAGTCGATGGTTGTTGGGTTGTTATAGTGCCAGTTGTATGCGCCGATATTGTGGTCGACTTTACGGAGGAGCCTAACATCGTGGAAGGCTTTTGGGCATTACCGCGTTTCACGACAGAAGACGATGGTGATGCAGATTTAGTTGATGATGGACTTGGCCTCTTTGTTGAGCCGGGTCGTGACTTAGTTTTACTCGTGGAAACTAGGGTACGATGACTATTGCTGTTTGATCTTGCTGCAACGAATTGATCGTCGTTGAACTCATCAGATGCAATCGTGGATGTTGCAATGCTGTCGTCGTTTTCAAAGTCAGCCGTAACCCCTGAATCAGCAAAGATTTCCTCATTTTCCACGGTGGCTTGTTCATCATCGGGAATATCCTTTGGAGAGAAATCATCAGCTGAGCTGACATCTTGACTTCCCAGAGAATAGTCCTCTTCATAGTGATCCGTCGACATTGATACTTGCGCTAAGTTGAATGTTGTAGTGTCAATATCTTTTTGGGTGTAATATTCGGTCGATGTTTCTTGTGGTTCTGGGCTCGTGCCGTCTACACTAATTGTGGTCTCAATTCTTTCAGTTGCAAAAGAGGTTAATTCACTGTTGGTTACGGGATTAATTGTACTGGTATTGTTATCCAGATTCTTGCCATTGTCAATTGATTCCTTTAGTCGAGCAACACGTTCCACGATCCTCTCAAGAATTTCCTTTTGAGACTCGGGCAGATTTTTAGTATCGACTTTTAGTAGTTTATTGTACTTTTCGATATTTTGCTTTACAGTCTCAATGTCGGCAGCCATTTTCGTTTTAGACGGTTCGGGTTCATCCACTGGTGGAATGTAGTGGGTGCGAGCACGTCGATTGTTATAGCCAATCAGTTCAACTACAACAGGATAATCACCAGTGGGTGACATTGTCACCGTGTCCGATAGCACCACTAGGATACACATTACAAATACACTGCTTGCCGCGGATACAATCATGTCGACACTCACGATTGGGTGGCAAAGTTTCAGAAACGACGCGTTCGGTCTAGATTTTGAATTCAAACTTTATAACCGTCGCGAACAACTATATCGTAAATCTTCGAATATGTTCTAATGTACATGCACCGATCACGTTTTGAGACACCACCCGCACGATATAGACTATCGTACCACACTAATCACAAATAGGAAAACGTTGACAGATATCTATCTTCCTGAAATGTAAGAATCCTCAAGTTCAGTCCCAAATATGTATACAACTGTTTTCAGGTCAAACACAACACTCCAGAATCACCGCTACGGTACAAATGTTCGATCGGACGCTTTTGCCGTGTCTTATAAAATTTCACGACCAACTTGAGGTAGCAAAAGTACGATCTTTCTCTGCCATTTGCTTTTTCTTTTCTATTTACCTCACCATATTTTTCTACGTTTGTCTTTCTATTCATCGTTTTCTTCTATGTCGTCATCATCATCATCATCGTTGTCTCGATGATAGTGGTTGCTCGTCGGCTTTATAGCCGATCTGCAGCATCACCATAGACTTGGCCGTGGCAATAGTTGCAGATTGCTATGCCGAGTTCCGGAAGGTTAAGGTACAAAAACGATCAACCAGCGAAATTAAGAGAAAGAAAAAAAGATACGTCAAGCTCACGAGAACACTGCATCGCAGAAGTTGGTTACAATGTTAGGTGTTATGGGTAAGGCTGATCTTGTACGAGTTGATGATCGTGTTGCTGTTGCCCGTGACTGTGTGATATCGTGGTGAAGAGGCCCAGACGTTGTGCTAATAGTTAACTTCGGCTCAGTGCAATCTTATGGGAATTGGCCATCTCTGGACGCTAGAAGGTCTTCGTATAAATTTGGATAGTGTTCATGCTTGGTTCAAATTATGTGCCAATTTTTTGACATACGCTTGTAAGATATTTTTCAGCTCTTGAAAAGAGGTACATACCGACAGTTAGAGTTAATGATTACGTTCTGCACAAAGTTGCAATTATGTATGTGTGGCGGCGCAAATGGCGACGTCGATCTATAAAGTGGGGGCTATGACATTTTCTATAGAACCAGGATGCCTGTGCCTGGGAGAGAATATTGCAGTTAAACGATTTACATACATGGGGACGAATATCCCAACCCAGGTGCAGTCATAAGAATGAAAACATTATGTAGAATGAAATAAACCGTTAGTGTCGTAATTACAGCTTGTACGACACATGTGGCTGGACATGGGAAGATGTGTCCACTTTTTTAACATTCGTATATTCTGAGAATATTAACACATAACTTTTGGTAAAAGCACCAAATATGCTTTAAAGTAGTATACAACAATAAGAGAAAATATTTGATTCTTTTTATTTTTATTGCATTCGTTTGGGGAAAAGGAAACCCATTATTTTTCCGCTAGATAGCTGGAGTGATATATACTTCGAGAGGTATTAATCAACCGGATTCAAACTCGGACTCGCTAGAAAACTGATACTCTAAAAAAAGTCTCTGACAGTTTTTTGTACTAAACAAGTTTCATGACTGTTTTTGGATTGATTGGGGTGTACAATTCGGAAGCTAATAATATTCGTTATATTTTACAATCTTGCTTTAATAAAGGCGGAAATACAAGTCGATGCCTGAAATTCTAGACGGTGTTTATGTTCCCGATACCGTCACAGCCGATTATTCCCAATTTTGATTTCGTTGATTCCGTTGCGCTAATTTTCATGTTAAAGATGTACGTCACACAGGTAGGCCCGTCGTAGAAAATGTCAGAAATGTTCAAAGGAGACCGGCTTGTTACAATTTGTAGCATCGCCTACGAGCCGAAGATCGATCATGAAATAGTTCTATATTGGGTTGTATGTAGATTTTCGCTCAGTCAGAAATAAGAAGTTCTCGAATAAACATCTGTTGTTATATAATTAAGTTCATTTAATTATCACCTCCCCTATGAATAATTAACATCTCGTGTCTTCACATGTATATCCTTTCCCTTCCCTCCAAATCATCACTTTCCCATTACAACAGAATTTTCCCACATACAATAGTTAAATAATTTAAATAAATTAAACCCCTATTTAAAAACCACAATCACATTGCACATAGCCATATTCTCTCTATTAGCCATAGTCTCCCTATCAACCATAGCCCAGCCCGCTATTAGCCAATTCCGTTTCCTAAAAATAACAATCGTGGAAGCGGAACAAAAAAAGGATATGAAAAAGAACGACACAAGATTTCCTCCTTGTTCAATTAAGACGTGTGCGTGTGCGGTTCGGTCTCCGGGCATTGATTGAATTCGAGAAATAAAAAATAGACTAATTGTAATCGTTTGTTAAATTCATAAATGAATCAAGAAATATAGTTAATAAATAATCCTGTGCATAAATAAGAAATAAGAATTTTACATTTGGTTTTATGAACATTCATGGAATATCATCGTTTGGTAAATTCATCAGCAACACCAGGGAAGAGATACAACGGGAAATTAATATGTAAGTATTTCCACAAAAAAGGGGTGAGTTTTGTGAAAACAAAATATCATCATCATCATCATTATCGGCACTACAACCGGGAGCCGGTCTTGGCCTTATTTAGCAAGTCCTGAGGCTTGTTGAATTTTCCATAATGATTTTTTTTTGCAAGGTCATTAATCTTGGGCCGGAGGCTACCCGACGGGGAATCGAATCCCGGTCTCCCATGTGACAGGCGGGTATACTGACCACTATACTATCGAGGAGCCCACAAAATATACGTGAATTAATTGTTAAAAAATCTTTAACACTGTGCTAGAACGTTAAATTTTCTTTTTTTATAAAGTAAAGTCGTACGTGTGCTTGATGTGTGAGAATTTTAGGGTTCGTTACAAGTACCGTTTTTTTTTCTACGAATTGTTTACCACGCTGTCGGCAGTTCAAATTCGAGCCCTCTTCCTTTATGAATTTAAAATGAGACATAATGCGTCATTGGCAATGAAAAACATTAATGACGCATTTGAGGATGTAGCGGTAAACGAACGCACTATACGACGTTGGTTTGGAAAGTTCCGCTCGGGAGATTTCAGCCTCGAAAATGAACCACATGGGAAGCCGGAACGTTAGTTGACGACGATGTTTTAAGAGCAACGGCGGATGTGGACCCAACGAAATCGGTGCGGGAGATTGCACAAAGCATGGGAGTATTCCTAATCAAAATAAGTCGAAATCTTTCTCTCATAGGAGAGGTAAAGAAACTCGATAAGTGGATACCCCATGAACTGAACGAGACCAAAAAACGACGGCGCCTGTAAATTTGCGCATCGCTTAGATGAAAACACCAAACTGAACCGTTTTTGCACCAGATAGTCACCAGTGATAAAAAGTGGATTCTGTATGATAACCGTAAAAGACCAGGGCAGTGATTGGATACAAGTCAAAAACCAAAACACAGCCCCAGGCCCTATCTTTACCTAAAAAAGGTTATGGTGACAATTTGGTGGACATCGAAAGGACCAATCCACTTTTTATTTCTTAAACCAAAAGAAACGATAAACGCTATCAAATATTGTGAGTAAATCGACATATTGCATGCCAAATTGGCTGAAAAGCAACTTGCGTTGGTCAATAGGCACGGCCCGATCCTTTGGCATGACAAAGCAAGCCCCCGTACCTCACAAGTAACGGTGCAATAACTGTTGCAGTCGGGATTTGACATTCTTCCGCATCCACCATACTTTCCCGACATTTCCCCAACGATCTGCCATATTTTCCGCAATCTGGATTTATTTTGCCGGCAGAACGTCTTCCGGAACCGAGCAGAGGTCATAACAGCCTTTGAAGATTTCATTGCCTCAAGAAGTCAGCACTTCTAAGAAAAAGGAATATTTGACCTTATCTCACGTTGGAAGAATTTCATAGATGCCCACGGATCCTATTTTGATTAAAGGAAAGTTTACGGAAAAATAATATTGGCTTTTCAATTTTCACTATGAAATCGCACATTTCATACGGTACAACCCAATATGGTAATCAACTCGGCATTGATGACCTTTTACTTCATGAATAACAGACAGCATTGTTATCGGCCGGTGGTTTTGTGGGTGACACTTTTCCCCTATTTTTGGAATTAGTTGAATTCGAGGAGTTTCCCCGTAGGAGAGGACCTCTGCGCATAATACATGTATAAGCGATAGAGCTGGCCAAAAATCCTCGACAGTTATGGACCACATTTTTTAAGGACTTGTAGTATTAGCTGTTGCTACAACTGGTCCCGCTCCCAGGTAGCGTGTCACCTTGTCCTGAAAAGGATGAGGGATCTCTTAATGACCGCTCCTGAGGGGACCTGAAGTGATCGCCGCCGTGCTTCTTCAAACCTTGAGGGAAGAGCAACGACCAACTCGTTCTTGAGATGCCGTGTTTAAAAAGTATTCCAGCGCCGTGCAACCTGGCGCCTTCTGGTGTAGTCCGAAATTCGTGGACGCTGTAAGGGTTTAGTTTGTTTGAGGGCCTTCCACCACTCTAGTCACCGGTTCCTTCACTGTTTCGGAAGTTGTCTCTGGTGCTGGAGCAGCCAACGTTTTGTAGCGAACGCACAATTCCAAAACAAGAAAATAAAATATTATACTTTTGATTTAATAAATCTACTTTTATTTAAAGATGACTTGAAAAAAAAACAATTCTCCTGGTGTTATTGGTCCTTCAGCACTTCCGCCTGGGACTATTTACAATTATCAACTGTCTCCGCACAGGGATACTAATTTTGTGTAACTGCCTCCTCGAGATCGCGATACATCACCTTTTAAACCGCACCAAATCGAGATTTGTATCTTGAAACGAAGGTTTCAGATGGAAAATCTCGATTTTCGATCCATTTCGTGTAATGTTCAATGTTTACTTAAGATAAGAGTTCAGTTTTCTGAATTCTCTTGAAACTGTTTGCATATGAGAATTTGTACTTGAATTTGGGTTTTGTTTGTTTGTGGCAAATTCGAATATCTGATTCGATTTGCCATGGATTTCGTTTGTTTAATTTACTAGGGAGTTTACCAGATTGAAATGTATTTGCGGATTTTGAATTTAGATTATGCCGTGGGGCAAATGCAAAGCGATAAACGAATATTTGATTCGTTTATTGCGAATTTTGGATCTAGTTTTGGTTTTTCAGGATTTTGATTAGTTTTAATGTTTTTGTGTAGGATTACTGGGATTAGGATGTATCAATGGGGGAAAAAGGTGGTAGGGCTTTTTAGAGCACTACAGACTATTACTGCTGTTCCCTCCGAACGGGTTGCTTTCTGACAATGTTTTACGGAAAATATGTTAAATAGCAGGGGAACTTCATGTCCGACATTGAATATTGCACCGGCGCGATCACAGGTGGCTCCAAAAGATCGGTAGCGAGAGCTCAATTCGCGGAAAATAAATTCGCGAACACATTGATTGTACTTTCGGATTCGTGACTACGGACCCGTTGCCCGTTACCAATTGAGGAAAAGAGGAGAAAACGAAGTTATTGATGACACCTTTTCCCATTGACCATAAGGAGTGCGAGCCAGTTGGGCATTGAGTAGTTTGTTTGTCACTTTGTAAATGTGAATCCTGTTGCCGCTATTAATTACCTGGTTTGATGCGGTTCTGATTCTGACAAACTTTGTTCTGTTGTTTTCCGTGGGATTTGGGTGCCATTGTTTAGGAGCTCTCTTTGTGAGCGCTGTGATCTGTTCGCACTTTTTATCAAAGCAAGGCTAATGAATTCCCTTTGATGGAACGCGGAATGTAGAGCTCCATGCCGAGGAATAATTTCCTAGATCGATTCCCCGTGCTCTAACATGAGAGTTTCCAAAGCACATACCTGACCACGAGAAGGATACGGAGAAATTTTCCAAATCGTCTCAGATGACAAAAGTAGATCTAGGGTGTTGACAGATTCACTTCGGTCATCCGACACTAGCATAGGTTCCTCCAGGAGTTGAATCAAGTTGAGACTAATAGCTAACGTTTTGGATAGCCTCCTAGCCTCATCAGTTCTGTTAGAATGTACCAATCACTTGGAGACGTGTAAACTCGCCAAGAACGACGATCTCGGAAGCTGGGTGGTTAGCTTCCATCCAGTGGACTGTATATGAAAGATATTGGAAAGTGTCGCTGGCCCATCATCATTCGGGCAGCGGTAGAGAAATCAGAGACATTTCTTAGAGCTCCTCAGCATGACCTAAATCCAAATGATGTCCAAATTACGAGTATTAGGTTCTAATGGTTCTTGCCTTTGGTAAGCCAAATTGGGTTGGGCGAAGACTCAGATTTCACCTGGAAAACGAAAACTCGAATTCACGTAGTATCCTGGCCAGGGAAGATATGTCGAGTTGTGGCAGTTTCTGCTAGTGCGTCAACACGGACGCTGGTTCAACAGAAACACCACCGATAATACCCTGGAAATTGTTCTTAGCGGAAAAACCACACAAATGGCAAGCCAAACGAATGTAAGAAATGCAAACGCACTGTCCAGGAGCAAGTGAAATAAAATGCTGGAGTTATTGTTTGATTTATTTGTTTTTATTGCTTAAAACTTTATTAACACAAATTGGTATTCTGCTTATACAATTTCACTGATTGGAAGTTCCTTGGTCTCTGAACATTACAGGTTTCGACACTTACACAGTAACTATGTCAATGTTCTTTCATTAAGAATCTTATCGTGTAGTATAATTTCAATGTTTATTATAACGCACACTCGGTGCTGTTTATCAAATGAGGAGCTGTCCTTGACACTGTACTAAAAAGGGAATTCGCACGATTCTAACATGCAACGCCCGAGGCAAAAATATTCAGTTCGGCGGTGAATATCTGACTCTACTTGATTGATTTCGGTTTTTGATGCGCGTATGTAAATGAACAATACATTCGAAACGGACAACATGGCTTAACACCTCAAGACACAAACTCGACTTTGGGGCTCGTCAAACGGGAGGAAAACTTTGTTCGAACTCGCACTTAAAACACGCATGTGTTTGCACTTCACCGAATAAAATCCATGGGACGAATCATATCGCCAGCCGCACTGGGGTGGATTCCCACCGTTGTGGTGAGAAGCAAACCCGATATTTCATTCTAGTGGCGACCAATGAGAAATCGGTTCGGTTTAATCGGAAGAACTTCCATTGAGATCATTGTAAACAACGGAAGATACTGCCATTGTAAACAACGGAAGATACTGCCGAAGGCAGAAATGGATTTTTCTGTGATGTTGAGTCAACAGAAACTTTGTTCACGACGGCAAGAGCTAGGATGGGGATTTATTTGATTTAGAAAAATGGAACGTGGGACACGGCCGTTGATATGATTGTTTGGATAATAATGATGGTCGTGCCCAACCCGATGATCGGTTATCGGTTTAGGCGATCGATCATGGGAAATTTGGCTTGCAGATTTGCAAGTAAGCAACTTGCCCGGCTCGTCTGTTGGACCAACGGATTGTTGGAACAAGTAAACACAGGAGGATTGCTGTGTGTTTAATGGACATGTTGCCGACCAGAGGAACCGATCGGGTTCCTAAATGGTTCGCAAAAGATGAATCGGAATGGTTTTGGATGACTTGATATCGTTTGATGCCATGGCAAGATTATAGTTGCCGTGGATTTATAGTTCAGGTTAGAAATTATTGAAGGAGAGCTTTGTACTGCTCGTATGCATGTAAGAGGCTATGATTGGTAATATATTGCAGGTTGGGAATGGGGAGTTGGGTTCGGACAATGGGTGGTTCTTCGGGCGAGCCTTAAAGAAGCCCCACAGAGTCACTTGACGAATCGATCTGGGTCTTGGTTAAAGTAAACACACATATATATATATATATATATATATATATATATATATATATACATACATAGATACGAGGGTTGCCTTTTATATTTCGGGATTAGAGAACAAAAACAAATATTGATCATCGAAAATCACTTTATTGTTTTTCAAAATATTCCCCATGAAGATCTATACACTTTTGCATGCGTTTGAACAAATTGTCGAAGCACCTTTGCCACTCTGATTGAGGTATCTCCAACACATGTATTCTGAATGCAGCAACCGCATCTTCAGGTGTCGAAAAACGTTGACCTCTCAGTTTGTTTTTTACGTACGGGAATAAAAAGAAGTCATTCGGTGCCAAGTCAGGACTATACGGCGGATGACCCATTAAATCGATGTTTTGGGTGCACAAAAATGCAGTTGTCGCAGCCGATGTGTGAGAGCTCGCATTGTCGTCGTGAAGAGTGATCCGTCTTCGGCGGTTGGTTTTCCTGATTTCTTCGAAGACAACTGGCAAACAAATGGTTGTGTACCACTCAGAATTGACTGTTCTGCGTTGTTCTAGTGGTCCGGTTGCGATATGTCCAGTTTTTCCGAAAAACAGGCGACCATTTGCTTGGAAGTGCTTCGTGCGCGAACAACTTTTGTTGGATTTCGCTCATCTTGAAACACCCAGACAGTCGACTGCTGTTTACTTCCGGGCTCATACTCGTAAATCCACGATTCATCACCTGTCACGATGTCATAGACGTGTTTCGAAGCACCGCGACCGTATTTTTTGAGCATTTCTTTCGGCCAATTGACACGAGCCTTTTTTTGGGCGATTGACAAATTGTGTGGGATCCAACGCGAACAAATTTTTTTGACAGTCAAATGTTTATGCAATATTGAATGTATGCTGGTCCCACTAACGCCTAAGGTTGTCTCAATCTCACGATATGTCACATGACGATCTTCCAATATCAGTTCGCGCACAGCATCAATGGTTTTCGGAACAACAACTGATTTTGGACGACCTTCACGAAATTCATCTTGGAGTGAACTACGACCAAGATTGAATTCACCATACCATCGATAAACACTAGTCCTTGATGGAGCTTCATCGCCAAAAATTGAATTAAGTTCATCCATGCACTGTTGCTGAGTTAATCCACGCCGAAAGTTGTAAAAAATAATCGCACGAAAATGTTGACGATTTAATTCCATTTTTGGGCCGAGATGAATCTTTTAAGTTACTGTAAACAACACAAATAGCGCTCGTGTGTCAAAACGTTCTGAGTGCGTATAACCTCAAAAATGTCCAACTTTACGACTGAGCTGTCAATTGCCGGATTGCAACACTAGGGTTGCCAAATTCCGAAACATAAGAGGCACCCCTCGTATATAGATATATACATACATATATACACACATATATATATATACATATATATATACATATATGACAGCTCAGTCGTAAAGTTGGACATTTTTGAGGTTATACGCACTCAGAACGTTATATATATATATATATATATATATATATATATATATATATATATATACATCTATATATCTATATATATATATATATATATATAGATGTATGTAGATCGGCCAACACGTACTTGAATCTCTGCCGACCGAGGAATGTCGGCGGGGAAGATTTCTTACACCGTTCAATGTGGTGTCCCTTGTCATGCAGCGGATTGTTGTTCTAAAACACCAATAAATGCAAAATGGTTGAAAAGGGAAAAGAATACCTATGTCGAATGACTGCTGCAACCCCAAGAAATAATCCCCCAGCTTTAAATAACAACTCTTGAACGTTTCAACGTGTTTCAAAGTTTGCTTTTTTTTCGTACGATTACTAGGACATTTGCTTATTTAGTTTCAGCATTTAACGTAGAATGAATAAGTTTGTTATTATTCCTTGACAAACCAATTCGCTTATGTCAGCTAGTTGCTGACATTTGTTACTGTGTTGCCAAGGACAGCATTCAGTTGCGAATTCGCTGATTGTGTCCAGTGCGAATCCCCAACATTCCGCCCGCCTTCGCCAATCATTGGCGTATCTTCTAGCTCCAGTGGTCGTCCGGAGTGTGCCATGCGACCTGGGTTGGAGTTGTAAATTCGCAACCCGCGATCAGTGAGCACGTGCTGGCTGGGGATTGGTCTCACTACATCGAGACAAGTAGCGGTGACGACTGCTGCGTCTATTGGCACCCGTTCGAAGTTAGAGGCCGGAACGATGCGGCGTTTGCGGTTGAGGCCGGAGCGTTCAATCAGATGCGGCGGTTGGGACTCAGTCGGTGCCTGGATACTGGGGAGCGCCGCCCGCCAAGCGGGGCATTGCGCGTTCCGTGGTCTATGGTGGTAACAGGGTGTTGTTTTCAAGCCTGTGAGTGCTCAGGCTCATGACTTTTCAATTGCCCGTTGTCCATGCAGCGGTTCAGCGGGCGAGCGACATGTCGGATGAATGGTCCAGGAGGGGGTTCGGCGGTAGCTGGCTGCATGTACCGCGTGTGTCACCGGTGTCGACTTCGACGATGTCTTCTTTTTGTCCTCTGATGGGATCGGTACGCAGTCGTATGGTCGACCAGTTCCTCTGGGCCGGAGTTGTAAATTCGCAACCCATGGGGACCGGCCATGTGACTGGTTAAGCGTTGTTCGCTGTTGGAGGTGCCTGGCCCTAGCAAAGCTGCACCCGTCAGTATCCACCCCAAATAAGTGTCCTGGGCGATGATGTCCGAGTGGTCGGATTTCCTCAGACCTGCTTTAATGCCGGGTATACATCGGCGCCGATGATCACATCCACCTTTTCTCTGGAGGGGATTGTGGGGGTTTTCTCTATTCTACATGAGAAACAACCCACAATTCGAACCAACATTTCCACCTAATTTCGACCGCTTTCAGCGCGTCATACTTACCAATTTCCTTTATATGAATTCCCCTGTAAAACATTTCAAACGGACGTATAGCTAAACTCATCATCCTTTGCAGATAATGCATAATTGAGTTTAGCCACATAAATGTCATACGGTAACTCCATTCTTGCTAACCACGAGTTTCCCATCGGAAATCTCATAATGTCGGTTGGCAACAACAAGTCTAAAAGAACGACGCTGTTGCATCATAGCAAAATAGCTGGGGTAATTTCAGCGTCTTAGAGTCTGGTTCGCACGCGAATTATTTCCCAAACATCAGCGGCGTCCTATTGACTTTTCCCAGATCACCCATTCGCTTGGGATCAATGATCTCTTTTTGCTGGTGAATAACCTTAGCTAGGTTTTCCTCTCTCTCGTATTTCTGTCTTGCTATAGTGCGTTGACCTAAGAGATTATCACTAGGTCAGTAGACCAGCCGTATACACGGCACTGACGCACACACACCTAGCCAGATCAACCCTGGGTTATTGTGCTTTCCCTTTTGATTTCTCGATTCTGGCTACGCCCATCGACGTCGAACGAATACACAAGTACGTTTCGATCCGGATGAGTGTGGTGAGTTGGGAAACACACAAGAGAGCATGATTACCATTGGCAGATCAATGTGTAAAAAGCAGAAATTACGATTTCCACCCTAATTTAGTCAGTCAGTCGATGGGACACGCTGTCTCTCGGACACAACCACAAATTAATTATATTCAAAGGAGTCAAATCTCTATAGCATAAGTGAAAGGTCGCGTCGCAGAGTTCTTCTATAAAAGAACTAACGAAATAAGGCGAAAAGTTATTAATGTTAAACTTTCTTTAGAGTGTCAAATAGTATATTGAGTGCGTTTCGAATACATCTAGTTAAATAAATATATCGGTGAACAGTCTCGAGCTGTAAATAAAAGAAATAAAAAAACTTTAAATAAATAAAAAGGTGTTTTCCATTTCCTTCGGAATAACAAGTGTCGGAGGATTCTAAGTGAAACCGTGCCATACGTTGGCATAATACTACAACCCCCACAGGATGTCCGAGTTCACAAGGTCCAGGCCTGCTGCGATGGCGAGGTCGCCAGGCAGGTATCGAGGGGGTGCCACGTAATGCGACAGATGAGGCAGGATAAGAGCGTTGGTTGTCCAGCCACGACCGCCATCGTGACGAGGCAGTATCGTTATTGACAACTGGGCCTTCGCGGTGTGGCAGTGGGCGCCTCCGACTCCGTGAACTGGGATTAACGTTGTCCGACGGCGGAGACACAGACGCTGAGCAAGAGGTTCGGAGATAAATGTTACCTCGGAACAGGGGTGCACCAGGGCACGGGCCTCCACTCGGCGTTGGTCCCCAGATTTGATGATGACACGTGCAGTAGCAAGGAGGGTCTCCCGCGGTTAATGGGCGGTTAGGGTGTGCGACGACACTTCATGAGTCTGGCAGTCTTGAATCGGGGCAGTGTCCATGTTTGGACGTGGCGGTGATGCTGTCGTACTGCCGTGGAGCAGGGTATGGTGTCGTCCTTGACACTGTCGATATCGGCTGGTGGAGGAACAATCGCGGAGCAAATGTGCTTCCATGCAGTTGAAACACAGCTTTCGCTGGTTGACAAAGGACTTTCGATGGTCCAGATCGGGCTCTTTAAATCCTGCACAGGAACCTAAATAATGTGAGGAGCTGGAATATGGACAGATGGGCCGAGGGCTCTGGACTGGGGGTGTGGCGGTGTAGGCCTAGAGACGCGTCCGTGATCGCTCTTAGTCCGATGACGGTGCCCGATGTTGCTTCGGTACAGCTCCACGAACTCCAACGCCTCAATCCTTGTTTTCAAGAACGCGTCCAGCTGCTTGTATGTAGGTGGGTCCGTGGTGCTGCCCTGTGTGGTTTGCCAGTCACGACTTGTTCGGGGGTCCATCGCTAGGTGGTCAAGTAGACTATGATGTCACCCCAGGTGGCGACGGGGCGGCCAAGGGCATCCAGGCTGTCAATCGAATCGTTGGTGGTTTCGCAGAATGTGCGCAGGCCTGCAGTTGACTCCTTAGCAAGGGCAGGTACGTTGAGCAGAGTAGTCAGGGCAGAGTGGACCAAGGCGCGAGTGTTATCGTAGTGATCCACCAGCTTATCCCAAGCTCGGTGATAGTTTTCTTCCGTCACGGGAATATTCTGAATGGCTCTGGCGGCCTCATCCCTTCAAATAATAAAGTCTCTCCACATCCACGAGTTCGGGGTGGTCTGCCAGTATCGCTAAGAACAGATCTTTAAAGGGTCGCATTCCGAATATTTCCCTGAAAATGTTGACATCTGCACCGGGGGAAGTTTTCTGACATGTCGCCGACTGATGGTGTCGGTTGCTGCCCTGGATGTGGACGTACGATCTGCGGTGAGGGTGTGGGGGTTTCTCTATTCTATATGAGAAACAACCCACAATACCAAACACAATTCCTACCTAATTTCGACCGCCTTACAGCGCGTCAAATCAACCCCATTTCCCCCTACTTACCTGTTCACCTGCAAAGCATGTTACCACCAAGGACACATAGCTAAACTCATTGTACCACACAGACAATGCATAAATGAGTTTAGCTTCCCTTTTTTGCCATACGGCATCTCGTGTCCATGTCGATTAGCGACAACCAAATCCAGCCGGACGAAGCTGTTGCATCATTGCAGAACCGCTGGGGAAATCTATCAAAACATTCGATCGAATCACGTGATAATATTTCCCTACCGTTACTTCGGCTTTTCTCCAGACACTTCATTCGCTGGGGATCAATGCTCTCTTTTTGCAGGTGAATATCATCAGCTTAATTCTGCCCTCTTTCTCAGTTCTGTCTTCGTACAGATCAATGTACTCTGAACTCACCATACTCCCGAATCAGGTCAATGGGTTCCGCTCAGAACTACATTGATTCATGCACATACAACCAAATCCACTCCAAGATAATCGTACAGCATGTTTCTGTTCTCTCATTGTCCCGCTCTCTTCGATCATCAGTTTACCGATGTAACCTACCACAAATCGAAGAACGTGGCAATGAGAGAGCAGAAGTATGTTCTCTTTTGGTTGTATCCAATTTCTTCCCTTTTAAAGTCAGTCGATTAACGAGATTATCAGGAGGAGGTTGTGTCGCTAACCACCGCCGCGTGTGCATGCTTATGCACACGCTCGTCCGCGAAGATTCACTAACGTAATTAAATTAACTGTCGGAAATCGTATACTTCACAGAAGAAGTGTAAAGTTATAGTGATTTAAATTGTACTTATATTGCGATAAAAATGTATCTTTAACTGTTTTTCGGATAACAGCCTAACGCACCTCGAGTGCCTAAGAGCGTTCTACTTATCAAAATGTTAATTAAAAACTCTGCCGCGATGGCGCAACAAAATCAAATAAAAAAGAAACATTTATCCAATCAACAAACATCAGTGTGTTATTTATTGTTCCTGTTATCCTGGGTGGACTATACTCACAACAGCGAAACATCGTTGGGAGATATAAGGAATCCGTGCCATACGTTGGCACGACACTTATACCCCCACAAGGGCGTAATGTATCTCGGCGAATTTGGTGGCCTCTTCCATGTAGGTCTCACCGGCAGCCCCAAAGAATCCTTCCACGAAGTAACGGTGGCCCTTAATCGTCTCTGGATTGGTCAGGCGGATTATTTATTCATTTCGGCTTCTGATGTCCTCCCATTCGAGTTGGAGGTTATTCTGGCACATTTCCACCGCGAACAACGTTTCCAGATTGAGGAATGCCCCCGATATCCGTTGTTGGGCAGCGAACTGGGCACTGATTAATTGCTCGGCCATGAGTTGGTCTTTATTCCAGCGATCCTGGCCATTGTTTTGATCCTCGCCTGGGCAGGGAGCGTTGTCGTAGCATTCACGATGTACACTCTGGTCAGAATTTGGCGTTCACCCAATACGGCCTTTGCCGTTTTCGATCTGGCGTTGGTCGATGACGCCGGCATTTTCTTGTAATTAGACCGAATTTCCTCTCAAATTCAAACTGGAACTTGGCGACGGTGGGTCTTTGCGTCTGGGCGTCAATTCTTTTTCTGACAATGTTCTCGTTTCCGTCTTGCGTTATCCTAAATCACTACATATGTACTCTGTCTATGAAAATTCGATCGAGGTCATTATTACATAAAATAACCGGAAACATGTGCATTATTAGTCTTAAGATTCAAATAAGGGTTTTTTTCTTGTAGTTTTCCCTTAATCATTTATTATTCATTAAAATTGTGCTATTTTCATTATATAGATTTAAGATTATAGTTGTAAAGGAATTGCTGTCCTAAAACTCTTTAATACTAGTTGTAAAATATAAATGTACCATAACAGGTCAATTGAAAAGTCCCCGGCCTGACACATAGATGGCGGCACTAGAATTCAATCCATATGATTTTTAGTTAGCCCTAACCTTCAAAAGACGCGTGTATAAATTTGACAGATGTCGGATCATTAGTTTGTGAATTATAGTATTTTGAGTGAAGCAACTTCTGTTATGGTAAAAAAAAATGGATAAAAAGGAATTTCGCGTGTTGATAAAATATTGCTTTTTGAAGGAAAAAAATACAGTTGAAGCAAAAACTTGGCTTGATGACGAGTTTCCAGACGCCGCCCCAGGAAAATCAACCATCAAGGATTGGTATGCTAAGTTTAGACGTGGTGAAATGAGCACCGAAGACGGTGAACGCAGTGGACGCCCAAAAGAGGTTGTTACCGACGAAAACATTAGAAAAATCCACAAAATGATTTTGAATGACCGTAAATTGAAATTGAATGAAATAGCAGGCACTCTAAAGATATCAACTGAACGTGTACATCATATCATTCACGAATATTTGGGTATGAGAAAGCTCTGTGCAAAGTGGGTGCCGCGCGAGCTCACTTTTGACCAAAAACAACGACGAGTTGATGATTCGGAGCAGTGTTTGGAGATGATCAAGCGTAATAAACCCGAGTTTTTGCGTCGATATGTGACAATGGATGAAACATGGCTCCATCATTTCACTCCGAAGTCCAATCGACAGTCATCCGAGTGGACTGCACACGATGAACCCGCCCCAAAGCGTCGAAAAACGCAACAGTCGGCTGGCAAGGTTATGGCGTCTGTATTTTGGGATGCGCCCGGAATAATTTTCATTGACTATCTTGAAAAAGGAAGGACCATCAACAGCGACTATTACACAGCGTTATTGGGCCGTTTGAAGGACGACCGCATTTGAGGAAAAAGAAAGTGCTGCTTCACCAAGACAATGCACCGTGTCACAAGTCAGTGAAAACGATGGCAAAAATCCATGAATTGGGCTTCGAATCGCTTCCGCATCCACCGTATTCTCCAGATCTGGCCCCCAGCGACTATTTCCTGTTCTCAGATCTCAAAAGAATGCTCGCTGGGAGAACATTTTCGTCGAATGAAGAGGTGATCGCCGAAACTGAGGCCTAGTTTGAAGCAAAGGACAAATCGTACTACAAAAAAGGTATCGAAAAGTTGGAGGGTTGCTATAATCAGTGTATCACCCTCGAAGGGAATTATGTTGAATAAAACAAAACGAATTTTGCCAAAAAAATTGGGTTTTACTATGGCCGGGGACTTTTCAATTGACCTGTTATTATCTACCTAATAAAAAATTGAATTGAATTGAAAATAACAACTCTTGAACGTTTCAATGTGTTTTAAGTTTTAAAGTTTACTTTTATTTAGTACGATTACTAGGACATTTATATTTCAATTTCTGTGACTCGTGTAGTTTCAGCATTTAACGTAGAATGAATAAGTTTGTTATTATTCCTTGACAACCCAATTCGCTTATGTCAGCTAGTTGCTGACATTTGTTATTGTGCTGCCAAGGGCAGCATTCAGTTGCGAATTCGCTGGTTGTGTCCAGTGTGAATCCGCAACATATATATATATATATATACATATTGATATATATATATATATATATAGACATCTATATATATATATAAATACATATGCACATACATATATATATATATATATATATATATATATATATATATATATATATATATCATCGGCACTACAACCAGAAACAGGTGTTGGCCTTATTTAGCAAGTCCGGAGGCTTGTTAAATTTCCATAATGATTTGTTTTTTTTTTTTGGGCAATATATATATATATACATATAAATCAAAAAATCAAAAGGGACGATGCACATATAAGCAAGCTTAGATATAATGTTCCTGCTATAACAAATAAGTTTTTAAGCGCTTATAATAGTTGCAATGTAAACCATTTACATTATTAAGCTTTTTTCACGATTCCTAACTTCCACGACCTCTGCTCCCCTCACGAAAACTCATTTGGCACAGACATTTTTTTACACATCTGAGACTTGCTGTCAGGTCCACGAATTTAGCACGAACAGAATAGCAGATTTTTTCTGCTATCTTGCACATGTCAAGCTTCATTATAGATAAAGTGGAATTCATTAATGGTAATCGTCATTTGAAATCTTGGAAGTCATAGTTAATTACTATTAAAATGAGAAAGTATAAATTTGTCTAATGAGTCTAAATTTGTAAAACCTAATTAATATTGTCTTCCGAAGGAATGTGTTTTTTTTTATAGGTCGCATATAAAACACCTACAGCAACATACTAGAAAATTGAAACCGTAGGTCTTCGAAAACACAGTCGCCATCCAACCAACTATAAGTAGACGAACCTGCTAGACAGCATCCTCCAGGTGTTCGATCGACGTTCATGTCACCGTTAGTAAAACAGGTCCAAGCTGCATATAATTTATACCAGCGGGGCCCATCCCTTCAGCAGTCCTCTGATGATGAAACTTATAACTGGACATCAGTCTTGAGGCTTCCGACATCGCAGATAAAATATTTACATCGCTGGCTCACATGTATCCGAAAATCTGAATGATTTCAATGAATTAATTATAAGCCGAGCTCAGGTTTTAATAACCCACGTTGAATATGAATACAAATCATCGTCCCATCAGAGACCTAGGAGGGAATTGGACGATTGAGTGTGTCTTCGAGTTTGTCCTCAGCTTGTGGTGCTACATTTACTAGTCAAGTGAAGTGGACGCTTGATGTCTGATGATTGGCAGTAGTTGACCGTGCATGAACCATGCTGTGGTATATACAAATCTTCAGGGTTGAGGTCAAGCTGAAATTCGAATATATAATATTCGGTTTGAAGGAAATGGGTGGCTTGCGGTTCTACTTGGGTCACACACCCACAGAGTTTGTGATTTCCAGAAGTAAAAATATCGGTTACAAACAATTCACAACTGCTCACAGGAAAATTAATGCTTTATCGACAATTTACCTTCTTACGCCGGAAAGAGCTATTTACCCCCTTACTTATACCATTCATGGTCTAATCTACCTTTGTATCCCGCGATCTCTTTATGAAACAACAGCATACCACAAAACATATCTTACGTCGGTACCGTCAAAACCAAGACGTGCCATCACAAAATGACTACGATTATTGTTCATTAGAGATTAGTTCCAAGTGTTCTGTTACATCGTCAACGGGCAAGAATCTCCTTTCAGGGAACGAGACAGACTTTATACACACAGATCTAATGGTCCATTGATAGATGCTAAATTCGGTCAGAGGTTAAATTGAAATAAGGTAATCGCATTCAGAGTGCAACACATCGACACGAAATACTCGAAATGGGCTTTCACACAAAACAACAAACAGTCTTTCTATTCAGGAGGAAAATGCTTGACACTCTTTCGGGAACTTGTTGTCTCCTAGACAATCGTTGCTTAAAAGCAAACGTTCGGGGTTTTTGTGTGTATGGTAGATACATTGATAAGAGCCTGTCACATGGATGCAGTTGAACTTTTGTTGACCAATTTGCTTCGACCGTCACATCTAGCGAAAGGATGGGAACACAGACAGCGGACAACGAAATAAATCTCCTGATTCCATTGGCAATGATGAATGACACTATTTGATTCAGAAGAAGATTACATGACTTCGACTTCCAAAATAACTGTGTGCTGGGTGAATAGAAAACTGGATGCCATCTGATGCTGCATGATGCGTAACAAATTTACCCTATAAAACGATATGATTTTTGTGAAGGTGGCCTTACAGTTGCAGCATGGGAACATATCTACAATGAGAGGAATTTTAGGGTATATGTGTGATGAAAGCGGAGAAAGATTTTAGACGAAAGTAGATGAAAGTAAATGAAAACTTTTCAATCTTTCTGAGATATTGCTGCTTAAACAAACAGGATATTGAAATGAATTAGTCACTTTCGCTTTTTTCTTTTCTTATAGTCTGACTTTTCCCCATTCTGGTCAGCATCTTGTCGTCAACGAAGAGATTACATGACAAATTAAGAACCACTTAGTCACTTGCCTCTGAAATCATTAAACCGTTAAAATACCTGAGTTCCACCCGCCGAGGTGGGATTTTATTGCGGTCATTTGTCAGTTAGTCTTGATAGTTGGAAAACCGATCTTCGACCTACCATTTATTGTTGGATTTATTATGTTACGTTAATCACAGGTGTGAGAATATGAGTCGACCCAACTGTATGATACAACAAGAGATAGAAACAATATATTAGATCACTGCCGCATGTAGAAGATGGCTTTCTAATGTAAACTGCTACTAAGTGCTCTGAATACGCTATACCTGAGGCCGTGGTATACGACTCTGGTGATATATTTTTCTTTTGGTGCAGTTCTTCACTATGCATATTCGCTGTGTGTTGTGTCCATTTGAGTCGCCCTAAGTCCACGAATATGAAACTTCTCCATACATTTCTGATTGCATTCGTGGTCAATTTGAAGATTGACAATTTACGTAGATGCCTACTTTTAATGCCTGCCCGACCTTCATTGTTAAGTTACGATTACCGGACTTATTGATCCGCCCTCGTAATTATTTGTACATAGGAAGCACTTTGTACTATCTATATCAGAAACATGTATGTGATTAAATCAAATGATTAACTGGCTGATGTTTTGAAAAGACCGATGAAGTCACTATCAGCAATAAAATCATCATCATCATCATCATCATCGGCACTACAACCGGGAACCGGTCTTGGCCTTATTTAGCAAGTCCTGAGGCTTGTTAAATTTTCCATAATGATTTGTTTTTTTCCGGGCAAGGTCATTAGTCTTGCGCCAGAATAAGCAATAAAATAGCCTTTTTTTATACATTGACGCGCGTACAATTTTATGTCTTTAAACCTTCATACACCACTAATAATGTTCGCTTCCACTCCTATATTGTAGACCTCAGTAAATATTTCAATCCAAAGATTATGCCGAGTCGTTGCAATGGCACGAACGTTTCGCTTCGGCCATTGCAACATCTGAGGGTTTAGGTCTAAATCTTCAGCTGTGTCTGTCCATTTAATTAACTAATGACTATCCGTTTTTGATATCAATGAAATCGAAAGTTTTGCTGATACCAATAGTTTAGATTTACATCTGCTTCGATATAGCTTCTCACATCTTAGAATAAATGACATTGTTTGACATTTTCTGTCTCTATATTCCAAGCTGTAATTCAACTTTGCGGACTAAGACTTCACGTACGTAAGCATATTTTACGGTCAGTACGATTCACTATATGTACTTCCAACCTGATTATTAGTGCAGCAATAAAGAAATTGGCGTCTTAATCTTATACCGACACCGAAATTGTCATTGCAGATTATTTTAACGTGGAGAATTCTCGATTATATCACTGAACTTCAGTAGCTGAAGCACTATTTTATCAGCAGTTCTCTGAGCTGAACTAAACTCAACTCATAAATGAAAATGAAAAATTTTTATTTATTAAATTGGAAGTCGCACATTTGTTGTGTTATTCACAACCCGATGAATAAATTCTAAAGAGGAACTAAACAAAACAAAATAACGGCTTGAATTTCATGTGCAATTGGCAAAAATACTAGAATAACGAAAAGTGACTATCCTAATCTAACCACAACATACTGTCTATGAGCTGCGAATTCAACAGATATTCGCCCAATATAGTCGAATGGCGAGAGGGGTGAAATAAAACCAGACATAAAAAACGCCACGCAAAGTAACTCCTTAGTTTATTGTTTTTTTTTTTTAATGGTAACGTAAGCGATTTTGACGTGCATCGAGTCAGCTTTACCGTCTGCGTTATAACACAAAAAGTGTTGCGGATTCACAAGTAAATGTACTAGAGAATTCTAGTTCGCATCTGTCTGTCATTACCCAACTGCCACCCAGCAGCTGACAACGCGTTGGTGACGGGAAAATTGGGGTGAAGCGTCGCTTTTCAAAGCAACTCAACGGCTATTAGTTCTCTCTCGATTCTTCTTCTTGGACCTTGCCCACCAGCGTTTTTTTCCTGGGAAAATATTCTTCTTTGTCTGTTACTTCATCCTCTGGACTCTTCATAGTCAGTTACTCCATTCCGTGGACTCTTCATCATCAGTTACTTCATCCTGTGGACTCTTCATAGTCAGTTACTTCCTCCCGTCGACTTTTCATAGTCAGTTCCTTCACCCTGTGGATCCTTCATAGTCAGTTACTTCATCCTGTGGACTCTTCATAGTCAGTTACTTCATCCTGTGGACTCTTTATAGTCAGTTACTTAACCCCGTGGACTCTTCATAGTCAGTTCCTACATCCTGTGGACCCTTCATAGTCAGTTACTTCATCTGGTGGACTCTTCATAGTCAGTTCCTTCATCCTGTGGACTCTTCACAGTCAGTTACTTCATCCTGTGGACTCTTCATAGTCAGTTACTTCATCCTGTGGATTCTTCATAATCAGTTCCTTCACCCTGTGGACTCTTCATAGTCAGTTACTTCATCCTGCGGACTCTTCATAGTCAGTTACTTCATCCTGTGGACTCCTCATAGTCAGTTACTTCATCCTGTGGATTCTTCACAGTCAGTTACTTCACCCCGTGGACTCTTCATAGTCAGTTACTTCATCCTGTGGACTCTTCATAGTCAGTTACTTCATCCCTTGGGCTCTTCATAGTCAGTTCCTTCACCCCGTGGACTCTTCATAGTCAGTTACTTCATCCTGTGGATTCTTCACAGTCAGTTACTTCATCCTGTGGACTCTTCACAGTCAGTTACTTCATCCTGTGGAATCTTCATAGTCAGTTCCTTCATCCTGTGGACTCTTCATAGTCAGTTACTTCATCCCTTGGGCTCTTCATAGTCAGTTCCTTCACCCCGTGGACTCTTCATAGTCAGTTACTTCATCCTGTGGATTCTTCACAGTCAGTTACTTCATCCTGTGGACTCTTCATAGACAGTTCCTTCATCCCCTGGACTCTTCATCGTCAGTTCCTTCATCCTGTGGACTCTTCACAGTCAGTTACTTCATCCTGTGGACTCTTCGTAGTCAGTTCCTTCATCCCGTGGACTCTTAATCATCAGTTACTTCACCCTGTGGACTTTTCATAGTCAGTTACTTCATCCCGTTGGCTTTTCATAATCAGTTCCTTCACCCTGTGGGTTTCTTCATAGTCAGTTCTTTCACCCTGTGGACTTTTCATAGTCAGTTACTTCATCCCGTGGGCTCTTCATAACCAGTTCATTCACCCTGTGGACTCTTCATAGTCAGTTACTTCATCCTGTGGACTCTTCGTAGTCAGTTACTTCATCCTGTGGACTCCTCATAGTCAGTTACTTCATCCTGTGGACTCTTCACAGTCAGTTACTTCACCCCGTGGACTCTTCATAGTCAGTTCCTTCATCCTGTGGACTCTTCATAGTCAGTTACTTCATCCCTTGGGCTCTTCATAGTCAGTTCCTTCACCCCGTGGACTCTTCATAGTCAGTTACTTCATCCTGTGGATTCTTCACAGTCAGTTACTTCATCCTGTGGACTCTTCACAGTCAGTTACTTCATCCTGTGGAATCTTCATAGTCAGTTCCTTCATCCTGTGGACTCTTCATAGTCAGTTACTTCATCCCTTGGGCTCTTCATAGTCAGTTCCTTCACCCCGTGGACTCTTCATAGTCAGTTACTTCATCCTGTGGATTCTTCACAGTCAGTTACTTCATCCCCTGGACTCTTCACAGTCAGTTACTTCATCCTGTGGACTCTTCGTAGTCAGCTCCTTCATCCCGTGGACTCTTAATCATCAGTTACTTCACCCTGTGGACTTTTCATAGTCAGTTACTTCATCCCGTTGGCTTTTCATAATCAGTTCCTTCACCCTGTGGGTTTCTTCATAGTCAGTTCTTTCATCCTGTGGACTCTTCATAGACAGTTATTTCATCCTGTGGACTCTTCATCATCAGTTACTTCATCCTGTGGACTCTACATAGTCAGTTACTTCTTCCCGTCGACTTTTCATAGTCAGTTCCTTCACCCTGTGGATCCTTCATACTCAGTTACTTCATCCTGTGGACTCTTCATAGTCAGTTACTTCATCCTGTGGACTCTTTATAGTCAGTTACTTAACCCCGTGGACTCTTCATAGTCAGTTCCTACATCCTGTGGACCCTTCATAGTCAGTTACTTCATCTGGTGGACTCTTCATAGTCAGTTCCTTCATCCTGTGGACTCTTCACAGTCAGTTACTTCATCCTGTGGACTCTTCATAGTCAGTTACTTCATCTGGTGGATTCTTCATAATGAGTTCCTTCACCCTGTGGACTCTTCATAGTCAGTTACTTCATCCTGCGGACTCTTCATAGTCAGTTACTTCACCCTGTGGACTCTTCATAGTCAGTTATTTCATCCTGTGGACTCTTCACAGTCAGTTACTTCATCCTGTGGAATCTTCATCGTCAGTTCCTTCATCCTGTGGACTCTTCATAGTCAGTTACTTCATCCCTTGGGCTCTTCATAGTCAGTTCCTTCACCCTGTGGACTCTCCATAGTCAGTTACTTCATCCTGTGGATTCTTCACAGTCAGTTACTTCATCCTGTGGACTCTTCATAGACAGTTCCTTCATCCCCTGGACTCTTCATCGTCAGTTCCTTCATCCTGTGGACTCTTCACAGTTAGTTACTTCATCCTGTGGACTCTTCGCAGTCAGTTACTGCATCCTGTGGACTCTTCACAGTCAGTTACTTCATCCTGTGGACTCTTCGTAGTCAGTTCCTTCATCCCGTGGACTCTTAATCATCAGTTACTTCATCCTGTGGACTTTTCATAGTCAGTTACTTCATCCCGTTGGCTTTTCATAATCAGTTCCTTCACCCTGTGGACTCTTCATAGTCAGTTACTTCATCCTGTCGACTCTTCATAGTCAGTTACTTCATCCCTTGGGCTCTTCATAGTCAGTTCCTTTACCACGTGGACTCTTCATAGTCAGTTACTTCATCCTGTGGATTCTTCACAGTCAGTTACTTCATCCTGTGGACTCTTCATGGACAGTTCCTTCATCCTGTGGACTCTTCACAGTCAATTACTTCATCCTGTGGACTCTTCGTAGTCAGTTACTGCATCCTGTGGACTCTTCACAGTCAGTTACTTCATCCTGTGAACTCTTCGTAGTCAGTTCCTTCATCCCCTGGACTCTTAATCAGCAGTTACTTCATCCTGTGGAGTTTTCATAGTCAGTTACTTCATCCCGTTGGCTTTTCATAATCAGTTCCTTCACCCTGTGGACTCTTCATACTCAGTTACTTAACCCCGCGGACTCTTCATAGTCAGTTACTTCATCCTGTGGACTCTTCATAATCAGTTCCTTCATCCCGTGGACTCTTCATAATCAATTACTTCATCCTGTGGACTCTTCATAGTCAGTTCCTTCATCTCATGGACTCTTTATCGTCAGTTACTTCATCCTGTGGACTTTTCATAGTCAGTTACTTCATCCCGTGGGCTCTTCATAACCAGTTCCTTCACCCCGTGGACTCTTCATAGTCAGTTACTTCATCCGGTGGACTCTTCATAGTCAGTTACTTCATCCTGTGGACTCCTCATAGTCAGTTCCTTCATCCTGTGAACTCTTCATCGTCAGTTCCTTCATCCTGTGGACTCTTCACAGTTAGTTACTTCATCCTGTGGACTCTTCGTAGTCAGTTCCTTCATCCCGCGGACTCTTAATCATCAGTTACTTCATCCTGTGGACTTTTCATAGTCAGTTACTTCATCCCGTTGGCTTTTCATAATCAGTTCCTTCACCCTGTGGACTCTTCATAGTCAGTTACTTCACCCTGTGGACTCTTCATAGTCAGTTACTTCATCCTGTGGACTCTTCATAGTCAGTTACTTCATCCCTTGGGCTCTTCATAGTCAGTTCCTTCACCACGTGGACTCTTCATAGTCAGTTACTTCATCCTGTGGATTCTTCACAGTCAGTTACTTCATCCTGTGGACTCTTCATAGACAGTTCCTTCATCCTGTGGGCTCTTCACAGTCAGTTACTTCATCCTGTGGACTCTTCGTAGTCAGTTACTGCATCCTGTGGACTCTTCACAGTCAGTTACTTCATCCTGTGGACTCTTCGTAGTCAGTTCCTTCATCCCGTGGACTCTTAATCATCAGTTACATCACCCTGTGGACTTTTCATAGTCAGTTACTTCATCCCGTTGGCTTTTCATAATCAGTTCCTTCACCCTGTGGGTTTCTTCATAGTCAGTTCTTTCATCCTGTGGACTCTTCATAGACAGTTATTTCATCCTGTGGACTCTTCATCATCAGTTACTTCATCCTGTGGACTCTACATAGTCAGTTACTTCTTCCCGTCGACTTTTCATAGTCAGTTCCTTCACCCTGTGGATCCTTCATACTCAGTTACTTCATCCTGTGGACTCTTCATAGTCAGTTACTTCATCCTGTGGACTCTTTATAGTCAGTTACTTAACCCCGTGGACTCTTCATAGTCAGTTCCTTCACCCCGTGGACTCTTCATAGTCAGTTACTTCATCCTGTGGACTCTTCACAGTCAGTTACTTCATCCTGTGGACTCTTCATGGACAGTTCCTTCATCCTGTGGACTCTTCACAGTCAATTACTTCATCCTGTGGACTCTTCGTAGTCAGTTACTGCATCCTGTGGACTCTTCACAGTCAGTTACTTCATCCTGTGAACTCTTCGTAGTCAGTTCCTTCATCCCCTGGACTCTTAATCAGCAGTTACTTCATCCTGTGGAGTTTTCATAGTCAGTTACTTCATCCCGTTGGCTTTTCATAATCAGTTCCTTCACCCTGTGGACTCTTCATACTCAGTTACTTAACACCGTGGACTCTTCATAGTCAGTTACTTCATCCTGTGAACTCTTCATAGTCAGTTACTTCATCCTGTGGACTCTTTATAGTCAGTTACTTCATCCTGTGGACTCCTCATAGTCAGTTCCTTCATCCTGTGAACTCTTGATAGTCAGTTATTTCACCCCGTGGACTCTTCATAGTCAGTTAAAATGTTCAAAACATTTATTATTGAAACTAAAACACAATTTATTGTTCAAAACATTTATTATTGGAAACTGAAAGTTCATTTAATTTCTCTTTTATTATTCAAAACATTTATTATTGAAACGAAAACACAATTTATTGTTCAAAACATTTATTATTGGAAACTGAAAGTTCATTTAATTTCTCTTTTATTATTCAAAACATTTATTATTGAAACGAAGACACAATTTATTGTTCAAAACAATGGTAATTATATAACCTTCCTCCCCCCTCACAAAAATTAAGTTTCATTCTTGGAAGAGGAATGAAAGTCACTGAGGATCGTACGTTTTTTATTGTGCCGGTGGAGAGACTTGCTAAATAAGTCAAGATCGGATTCTGGTTGTAGTGCCGATGATGATGATGATTATTAAGAGCTGCTGTTATGTGCCTATCAAAGTATAGATACTGATCAAGCCAGATACCAAAGTATCTAACTACCGTTTTTACTTGTAAAGGAAGATTATTACTTCCTAGAATGGAGAATTTTTTCCAATTCTGTTTTATATCCCTTGATGTCCTGGACAAGGGCGTTCTGAAGAGGATAATTTTTGTTTTATGAAAATCGATCTCTAATTTCCGGTCTTTGCAAAAGCGTTTGATTCTATTGAAATCATCTTGCAGAAGTCTGTTGATGACATCAATCTCTTCTTCAGATCTGCATATTTGAGAGAACCCACTAGGTCACTAGTGTAAATGTTAAATAAAATGGGTGGATTCACTGCTCTTTGCGATAAGGCGTTTTTAATGTGAAAAGTTTTGATTTCATATCTCCACATTTCACCACAAACTGTTTACCCATTATAATATCTTAGATAATGTATAACAAATATTCGTGCATACCTAGATTTGATAAAGGTTGTATATACCCCTTCCAACCAAACGGCATCGACAGCCTTTTAAAAGTCAACCAAACAGGTCTCTGCATTCTCCCTTTGCCATGTTCCACTATATGTCTGAAACAAGTTTTGTCGCGGCATGAACCGTGTCGTATTTCGATCTGAAAAGGAACTGGTTCGGAATAATACCATTTTTGTCACGCCGGTTTATCAATGCTTTGTTTATAATTTTTTCTAATACCTTGTTGATGTTGGGTTGGATAAAATGTATTAATTAGAGCGTCAATTAAATAATTAAACTCGGTTATCTCAGAATCGTGTTTTTTGAAAAACACCGTTGCGCTGGACACGATTACTAACAAAATATTTATCCGATCAATCCCAAATGTATAGCACTTATTTATTATGATAATAAGTGGAGTCTGGACGAAGGATTTTCAGTTTTCTTGACTTTTTTTTTTTAGAGCAAGATAACCGAATATTTTTAGCACCTTTAAAAATAAATTTTTCGTTGAAACTGTCATTTTTTTTAGATTAAAATTTTTATAAATTCTTCGTTCAAACCCTAGATAATGCAATATATTAAGGTAATCTTTTTGAAATCCTGTTTCAGATAAGTCGTTCTCAAATTATCTTGTCCACCACAAGTGATGTCCAAAAAAACAGGAGCCGCTGAAAGACAGCTGTAGTTCGGTTATTTTTAAATATTTTTTAATAAAGACAATTCGACAAATACATGAAAATATGTACTAATCGATGTTATCATCAGTTATGTAATACATATTTATTATGTTGTCGAAAAAAAATCGAGAAAATATCGTCATTTTGCCTACTTTAACTAGTCATCATCATCATCATCATCATCGGCACTACAACCGGGAGCCGTTCTTGGCCTTATTTAGCAAGTCATGAGGCTTGTTAAATTTTCCATAATGATTTGTTTTTTCTGGGCAAGGTCATTAGTCTTGCCCAGAGGCTCCCCGACGGTGAATCGAACCCCGGTCTACGGCGTGACAGGCGGGTATACTAACCACTATACTATCGAGGAGCTACTTTAACTAGTACTCCTCCCTTAAGAGGGTATTCTGGTCTAGACGCACGAATTTAATGCAATTTTTGAAGTGCTCTAAAAAAAAGCAATTAATATTTTTACTATTCATTTTTCTTATAGGCTGTTTATTAATATTTCAAGAATACAGTAAAAAAAAATTGAAAGTAAAAAATTCAAAATGCAAAAAGTTAGCAGCTGATGAAGTGGCGGATCTCAAAAAGTTGGCATGCGACCATACCCACGATTCAACCCTCCTAACAATCTGAAAAAAAAAGATTATTAATTTACAGAAATGCCTCTATCGTTGGAACTAAAAAAAATTGAAAATTTTTTTTTAACAAAATGGCGACTGCTTGAAAAAAAAAAAGTATTTTTGTACCACTTTTTTTTGGTTTTTCGAATTTTTTTAAAAATAGTTAACATTGAAATTTGGGGATGAGGATAGTTCGTGCAATTGAGAAGCCTATAAAGAAGACAAATACTAAATTTGAAGAAAATCGGTTCAGTAGAACTTGAAAAATCGTGGGTATTGTTTTAAAAAAGACAGTTTCGAGAAAAACGCGTTTAAAAATTTCAGGGCATAGCAGGTTCAAGTGACATAATATTGCTAAAGCAGCTGTAACTTCGCCAATTATTGGAATTTAAAAAATTTTTTTGGACAGCATATTCTTAAAAATATAAACTATAAGAAAATATAAAAAGAAAAAAAATCGATTTTTTCAAAATTCTAGACCAGAATACCCCCTTAAAAGTGGTAATTTCAATGCGAAAGACAGTGAGGTCTCTGGTAGACCACAAAAATGTGAAGACGATCAATTGCAGGAGTTATTGGATGATGATCCAACTCAAACTACACGGCAATTAGCAGAAGCATTTCGTGTGCAATAAGAAACCATCAGCAGACGTTTACGAGCAATGGGGAAGATCAATAAACTCGGTAAATTGGCCCCACGGGATTTGAATGAACGTCAAATGGAACATCACAAAGTCGCTTATGAAATGTTGCTTTAACGCCACGGAAGGAAATCAATTTTGCATCGAATTGTGACTTCAAAAAAGCCTACGACTGTAGTTGAGTTGGGAATTCCAAAAAAATGTGCCGCCCTCATTCAAATTTGCATGAACGAAAACAATGGGCGAGTTAGAATAGAAAACCACATCTCAGAACTATTTGAAATCCGGGACGGTCTAAAACAGGGTGATGGTCTATCACCGTGCTTTTTTTAACCTTGTGCTCGAGTATGTCATCAGAAAGGTACAAGACCACAACCATGACCAGATCATCCCTGAACGGGGTCACACAAGTGCTCGCATATGGGGATGACATCGCCGTTCTGGGCGATAATCTAGAAACTGTTAGTAAAAACTGTGAAATCATCATGCAAGCGGCAGAAGAGGTGGGCCTAGAAATGAAGACAAAACAAAATACGTGATTAGGGCGAGAGCAGGTGGACCTCAGAGAACACATATAAACGTCAGAGGTAAGATATTTCAAAAAGTTAAAGAATTTAAATATCTGGGAACGATATTGACGGCCAGTAACGAAATGTCGAAGGAAATTAACAAAAGGCTGCATTCCGGCAACGCGAGTTGGCACGCAGTCAGTAAACTGCTGAAATCCAAACTGGTATCACGTAACATAAAGCTCCGTCTCTATAGAACCATAATCATGCCGATTACTCTATACGGATGCGAAACATGGGCTCTCACAAAACGGGAAGAAAACAAATTACGTATCTTTGGGGATAAATATGACGAGGAGGCAGGACAATGGAGGAAACTCCACAACCACGAATTGGAAGAGCTATATCGCAAACCTACAATAGTGAAAGTAATCAGGTCGCGAAGATTAAGATGGGCCGGACAGGTGGCGCGAATGGGCAACGATGGGAGCGTGGGTAGAATTCTTGACGGTAGACCAACGGGAAAGAGACCGGTAGGACGGCCGCGACGGAAATGGGAGGACAATGTTAGGTTTGACCTTGAGGAGGTCGGATCAGATGGTAGCGCGTGCAAGGAAAGTGCACAGGACAGGGAACTATGGCAGAGTCGAGTCGGTGAGGTCATGAACTTCCGGGTTCCTACATGCCAATCAATCATCATCATCATCGGCACTACAACCGGGAACTGGTCTTGGCCTTATTTAGCAAGTCCTGGGGCATGTTAAATTGTCCATAATGATTTGTTTTTTCCGGGCAAGGTCATTAGTCTTGCGCCACAGGCCAATAAATAATTTTAAAAAAAATCAAATTGTGATGGGTGACGAAAAATGGATTTATTTTGAAAACTGGATGCGGAAAGAATCGTGGCTTTCGACCAGGGAAACAGGTCCTTCAACACCAAGGCCAAATCGCTTCGGCAAAAAGACCAGGCTCTGTGTCTGATAGAATCAGAGCGGCATTGTGTATAATGAACTCTTGAAGTCCGGCCAAACCGTCAATACACAACTCGATTGTCAACAAATGCTTAATTTAAGCCATGCATTACTCGAAAGACGACCGAAATGGGCCAGAGGACTTGGCAAAGTGCTTTTGTTACACGACAACGCGCCGTCTCACACAGCAAAACTGGTGAAAGATACCTTGAAATCCCTTGGATGGGACATCCTTCTGAACCCCCCATAATTACAACCCAACTTCCATAGTTCCCCACTAATGCAATTGCATTAGCACCTGTAAATGCTTCACGCATCAAATTTATCTAACGTATAATCTGAAAGCTCCTGGAAGAGAATTCTTACCTTCACGCATCAATTCGCGTTCAAAATTCCCCACAAGAATTCTGTCCATTTTTTATCGGATCATAAATCCAAACACAATTCGGCATCTTCGGTTGTCAGGCCAACCTCAATCTTAACATATCCATTTTCCCTAGATGAATTCCTGAAAAGAAACAATTAGGTTCGCACATAATGTAACCGTCATAACTAGGGAAAATAAACATTGCGTCGCCTATTCCCAGCCTCATCATGTGTACAATAAATTCCCTTACATACACATTGGCTGGCGACCTTTTCACCCAACGATAAACAATCCAACGCAGCTGCATATAATTAGTGCAATAGACGCTAAAACCAATTTTCTTAGCACACATCATGTGCAACCAAAAGAACGCTGTTCTTCCGCAGGCATTCTGGCGATACGACAAACAATTCAAGTTGTTTCAAGTATCCCAAATGCATCTAGAATCTAATGAGTTGCAACTTGTTTACTCAGTTGAACTCTCAAATCATAAATTCCTCTATGTCTTTTAATTTTCCTGGATCCGTTTATGGTGACCTCGCGGCATGAGCAAACAGAAATCCAATTAGCAACCAATGAGATCCGGCTTGTTTGCTTAGCCGAACTCACATTTCATTGATGCCCATTATCCCTTTCGATTTTTCAGATCATGCCATGAAAGAACCAATGTTCACACATACATGCGTACCACTATGATCTTCGCTGTGAGATCCGGCTACCTACCCCCAAAGGGAGACTTCACGTTTCTCTTGGGATAGGAAACACACCCTGAATTAAGAGAGCCAGTACCACTGGCCGAATTTCCTTTGCCAGCGAATTCACATCGCTGAGTCGTTTACCATCACCCGACCGAGCCGGTCGTATCGTCTTCCGCTCCCCCTTTCGCGCACGGGGACGTAGGTATTCTGAGTCAAGTAGAGTGATTGGGCTATTAATTAAAAAAATAATTTTGTCAAACTAGTAGTGTACACTGTCTTGTATTTTCTTTCTGTGCATCCTTTTCGTCGTCGGTGTAATTGCATCTGTAAACTGTAAACTAATTAAATGTAGCAAGATTTGTTTTAAATAAAAAGAACCTCTCCAGCATAAATAAAAGTGTGTTTTACGTATTTACTTTTGGCGGACGGGGTGCCGTGGCGATCTACTCGTTTGGTGTTCTTGGTGAACAGTTTATTTTACGGCGGACCCGTTCGAACTAGTGGGACGGAGCAGAACCCCGTGTCGTACGCCGCCACGACGACTTCGTACCCCCACACTCTCCAGACTTGGCGCCATCTGACTATCAACTCTTCGCAACAATGAGGCACAATGAGCACTTCAGCGATTTCGGGGAAATTTGAAAATGGCTCGACCAATGGTTTGCCACGAAAGACAAGCACATTTTTCTGGCATGCTATTCATAAATTACCTGAAAGATGGGCGAAAGGTGTAGAGCCTGATGGCTGATATTTTGAATGAAAAAAAATAATTTCCCTAGAAAATTACGTATTTTTTTTTAGCAAAGAAACCGGAAAAAGCTTATGCATATACCTGGTAGTTCGTTCAATGACTTTTCAGGGACTGGCGAATAAACTAAATCAATTTAAAGATGAATTGGTTTCCCCGCTGTTTGCCTTAAAAAATATGCCTATGTTCTTTCATCCCCTTTTTGTTAATCTTAAATTTGTCACTTTCTCAAGGCGCAGTCCCTAACATATGGAAAACTTCCTTCATGTTCCCTTTATATAAAAAGAGACCCAAGGCGACGTCTCGAACTGTCGTCCTATCGCCAAAAATGTTCTATATCCCAACCTCTTTGAAAGCATTCTGTATGAAGCGTTATGCTTCCACTGTACAGCTCTTATTTCACCCATGGAACACGACTTTCTTGGTGGTAGATCGGTAGCGGTTCTACGAACCATACAACTCACTACAGGTTGAGGTATCCTTTCCACTAAGGAACTTTACTCACCTTTTTCAGCACACGTGCCCACAGACACCCAGTCGGTAACCATACCTGAAACAAAAGGTTATAGGACATGCAAAGACGTTGAACCCGATATCAGAAAGCAAGGAACTAAACGTTCAAAAGCCCCCAATATCGAGTTCAACGCATCCACACATTGTATTCAACCCAATTCCAAAAGGCAGGAAAGCATCGCATCTAAGCAAATGCGCCATGCAGGAAAGCGTCGCATGTAAATCACTCACCCATCCTAAGCATCAACGCGATGTTTCCCATGAAATACCATTGTCGGTAAATAAACCGAACAACGGATGCCTATTCTGGTGGCTAAGGAAAATTAACACCTAAATCCCTGGCATGACCCTAACACTAAAGGCACACTTGTGCAAACAAGGCATATCGTTGCGCTGCCGATTAGCAGTCATGCCGCCATAAACTCTTAACACTACCCGCGATAGATGTTTATGAGTGGAAGTACAAACAAAGCATTACATCCCATAGTCCCTTGTACCCAACTGAATAGCATGAAAACTTTTGCTTCTCAGCAAAGCGAATAAGCGGCGGCATCCGATCTTAAGACAAAGGAACAAGATTCCGATAACCAACAGCTAATGATGTTGATGATCATGAGGAAAGATTTCTCCTTTTCAGATACTATGGGAAATTCTCCTTTTCAGATGCAATGGGAAATTTATGCTGTTAACAGATACTATGGAAAATTCTGTTACCAGATATGATGGGAAGTTCTGTGCAGAGATGCGCTGGGAAGATTTCCCTTGCCGATGGGGAATTGGAATTTAGTCAATGAGAAGGAGTCGTGGAGAATAGCTACTTGGAGCTCCAGTCTAGAGAGGTCGTTTTGGAAAACCGAGAGAAGGGGATTATTAGTTTTTTGTGAGACCTAATCCTGAAAGGTGTTCGATTCAGCACCGTCGCAAATTCGTGTTCTTTTGTAAAGTAACGTCGAGTGTCAAAGTAACTTGTAGTTTGTTTAAGTGATGAGTAGCGGTGACCAAGTTTTAATGTGCCAAAGTTCCTTGAGCGGTACCGCGCCATCAAGATCGTAAAAACGCTCGGCGAAAGGTAGCTCGTAGTGTATAAAGGAAAAACATTGTAAAAGTTCTCATAGAATCGCCACGGGTGGTCCAGCGTTGTTAATTGATGTCAAATAGCAATAAGAACTGGAATTTGAATTAATAAAAAAATAATAATAAAGATCAATACTATTAGACTCTGTGTTTTACTTGTCTGCTGTTTTCCGCTCCAGTGTGTTCTTCTTAGTGTGTGGACAGTGTTCGGCGGGACACTTACTACGTATAGACAAAACCACACCACACGCCAAAGATCTACCACCACCAGTTTGTGTTTGACAGCCATTGAAAGCAGACAATCTCGTGAATTTTCGAATAAGCTGCTCTTGTCGTGTATTCCGATATCATAAATGAATTAAGTATCCTTTGCGAAGTTTAGATATGCCGTCAAACGGACAACCCAGTGTTAAAAAATAGAACACATTAAATAAAAGTTATTTTAATAAATCAAGAAACAGTTTCGTGCACAATTATGTATTCAGTGAATGTCTGTACTGAGTTTTAAAGATTAATATAAACACAAATTAGAATAAACATAGAGTACAATAAATCAATAAAACAACAAAAACGAAAGTTAAAAGTGACAAATCAGTATCTCCCAGTGCATTAAATAAAATCAAAAAGAAGTGCATATAAAAACAGTTGAGTGAGGCGCAAAAAGTGTTCGAGACAATAAAAACAAAAACAATAAAAGGATAACACTAATTAAAACAAATAATATATTGCTTGTTAAGAAAGCAATTTTTAAATCATCGATTGGCGCAAGTGTAGGCTTACTGACTCTTAGCCGACGGTAGGCGACTTCAACTCAGCCTGCGGGAGAAATCGAGTTGCCGTGGTTCAACAGGTCGCCATTGTTTTTTTTTAATGAAAACAAACTGGAAAGAACCAGAATGATAACGGAGGACGATAAAAACGCGACAACACACGAACGAAAAGGTGCTCCAAAAAACTCCATTGTGACGCGAAGCAAAACCGCGAAATTGACAATGGATAAAGGAGATCAACAATTGGCGGACGACAGTGAGCTCCCCTACCCCTCCAACTTTAACATAGATATATGGGGCAAATAATTCATTCGCTTCTCTTGCATCCTCAGAGTCTGAGGATGAAGAGGAAGAGATAAGTGAATTGGAGGCGAAACTTGCGATGGCAAGAGCCCGATTATAAGAGAGACGCCGAAAGAAAAAAGTAGCGGCGCTCGAACAAGAACAAAACCCGCAACAACTACAAAAGCTAAAGCCAAAAGTCGGCCAACAGCAACAATTTCACCATCAACAGCAACATCAACATCAGCAACATCAACATCAGCAACATCAACATCAGCAACATCAACAGCAACTACCAACACAAAAGCGATCAACGAACCAGCAAGCAACACAGCAGCAGCAGAGCAACAATAACAGCGGGAAAATAAAGATGCCACCAATCAACACCATAGATGTTAACTGTAAGGAATTGGTAAGTCTTTGTAAGCTAGCCATAGGTAACAATTTTGCAGTTAAAAGACTGACGGGTAACAGGCATGCCATTCAAACATATACGGTGGCAGACCACGCCAAAATTAAAGAGGTCTTAAAAAGAGCCACCGCGGAATTTTACTCGTTCACGCCGAAACAAACGAAGAGCAATCTTTATTAGAAAAGGGATCAATCATAAAGTAATATATAGTGGAGAAGTGCGCATGTTCCGGGTGCTGGAAGCCTGTATTGTCCGCATACCCCTTCAGCAAGGAAGGGGTTTTTGGCGGATGTTAGTCTATCTGGATCGTAAGTGTTCCGCCGAACACTGCTGCTACAAGGACTTACACGAAGCGGAAAACTGCGCACACGCAAAACACTGTGAAAATAGTCACGAATGAAACTCGAAAAATATTAACTTTCCTTTATTCGCACAAGTTTTTGTAAGTTCATGAGTATACAATTCCTGGTGTTGTAACTACAAGATTTTTTTTCTGGTCGCGACCGTTCGTTTGCACACTGACGTTACTTTCCGGTTGTATCGTTAATACGCGGATCAACTCCCTCGTTTGGTTCTCGTTGTTCGGCTCGTCGCGATGACTATCACTATCTGAACGTCTGTCTGCCCACACAGATATCCAGATTCCAAACTGGTATATGTATCTACACGGAAAAATTTTCCTACTTGCTCTGCTAACAGAACTTCCGAATTTCTGTTAGCAGCATGTTATCACGTCCCAGGGGTGATTTTTCATTCCTGAAAGAAGAAACTCGCTCATCATCGAACATCATTATCACCATCCGTGGTGGTGGTCGAAATTCAATTCGACGGTTGTCGATTGTATGCCGCCTTATTTACATAACACATCTGGCGCGAAGGCCGAAAGATATTCTGCAATTTGCATGGATGCATGGTTCATGGGTTTTGTTTGACTTTTGTCAATGCACCCGAAATCCATTAGATCTTTCTAATGGGTGTGAAATACAAACAGACACCGTGGGATCGGAGTAGTTTCCTTGTAGGTTTTCAACCTCATACCATTTGAATTATCTCGTTGAGATAATTACGGTTGCCGTTTCTTTATGTTTGCCGATAGACTTGGTGGTCTTTATGGCAGCTACTCGCACGTGCATCGTTGGTCGGCTAATTTGCATTGCATAGACGTTTGAAATTGCCGATTCAATGGGATGTTCCTGGGCGCAGGCAGATTGAATGTTTCTTTTTTGTTTCAGGTATGATGACTTACGAATGTTGAGCTTGGCATTAAAAGCTTTGGGGACGTTCAGTTCCTTGCTTTTTGGTGTCGGTCTCAACGTTGGCTGCGAGTTGCAGGCCCTATGGTGGGACTTTGGGGGCACGCGTCTGTGGGCGCGTGCAACGCTCTCAGGTAAGTAAGTTCTTTGAAGGTAGGAACCTTACCTGCGCGGAATTGTGCGTTCGTAGAACGCTACAGGTTTGTATGCGATTGCGGTCTACGCACCTGAGGAGCACCAACAAAACCTATTTATAGCGGAGCACGAGACACTCTTTCGATGCTTACAATTGCACGTGGGCAAAAACTACTTTATCCTGGGAGGAGATATGAACGCCAAGCATAGAAATTGGGGAAATTATATATATAATGCCAGAGGAAATCAGTTGGCTGGTTGGTTAGATCAGTTTCATATTGAATATAGAAGTGACTTGCTAGCTACGGAATATCCATCGTTCCCCAGAGGTAGATCGTTCTTAGATATCTTGCTAATCGACTCACGACTGAGATTACTTAACACCAACAGACGAAACACAAACTGTTTACGGACAATTGAATAGGATAGTGACCACTGTGCATTCACGGCAGTAATAGAGCTTCCGAACGAGCTCGCAGATCTGGAGGAATTCGTGATCCCACAACCCTATAACTACGTGGCAATGCGATGGCCGCGGTTCACCAGATCATTAACAAGAGAACTTCGTTCGAATGACTTTAATCTGCCAGTAAACAGAAACCAGACAAATGACGAAATCGACAAATACATTCAACAAATGGACGAAACCGTAAAACGAACAATGGACAAAACAATTCCCAAAACAACAGTTACAGATCACATAAACATGTACAGAAACACAACAATAAACGCACTCCACAAGAAAAAGAGCAGACTGCTATCAAAACTTAATCAATTACACAGACAGTTTACAGACAGACAAGACCAGGAGATAATATCACTGAAATCCCGATTAAAAAACCTCCAACAATTACTTAAAGCTAATTATAGATTAGCAACAAATTTGTATTGAAACAACAGAATTCGAGCTATAAAAACTAATAACCCGAATATGTTCCCACAAATAAATAAAATATTCAGGAGAAATAATCAAAACGAGATTCAGTGTCTCCAAATTCCACGTACTGATGTAAACAAGCAGCTGCTAACCAACATTGGCATAGATACAGAGAACGCTATCCTCAATAGTGAGCTCTTCGTGGTCGAAGATCCTTTGGAGAAGGTGAATGCTGTGGGAGCTGTCTTTCAGGAAATGTACAAGGTGAATGAAAGCATTCACCGAAATCACGACCTGGAGGACAGAATTCTACTGAATCACCTGCACCTCCGAAATGAAATTTCACTTTGGCAATCGGGGAATCCGGGTTTTACCGAATTCAGTGACGATAATCTGTCAATTAACATTAATGCCAATGGTGGGGCTAATAGCGTTTTAATCACAAGGGAAGGAATCCAGAGTATCTTCGACTCATTAAGAAGCAAAAAGTCAGTGGGAATAGATGGAGTACCTAACATCGTACTCAAGAACCTGCCCCCAATGGCAATAGATATATACACGGTCCTGTTTAACAACGCGTTGAATAATGCATATTATCCCGCGCGTTGGAAAACGGCTATCATTCAGCCCATCCCAAAAAAAGGGCAAAGACTGCACAAACCCAATAAACATGCGTTCGATAAGTTTACTCCCAAGCATCAGTAAAGTATTTGAAAAAACCATTAACAAAGCTCTGGTAAAATGGGTAGACGACAACAGCATTATTCCAAATAACCAGTTTGGCTTTAGGGCGGGTCATGAAACCACACATGCCGCAGCTAAACTGGTCTCCGACATACATTGGAATAAATGTAGGAACCAATGCACAGGGGCCTGTCTGATCGACTTGGAGAAAGCCTTTGATACCGTCTGGATCGAAGGGTTGTATTACAAACTGGTCAGACATGGCATACATAAGCCTTTACTATATGTACTTTACGATATGTTAAAGGACAGGAGGTTCGTGGTTAAAAGTGGTAATGTGACCTCTAATAAAACGTATAATATCAAGAATGGCTTGCAACAGGGCGCGGTACTCTCTCCGATTGTTTTTAACATTTACATAAGCGACTTATTAGATGCACTTCTGCAAGCTATTGCGTACGCAGACGATCTCATAATTTACGGAACAGCTCCGAAAGTTGAGATCATAAATAGTTTAATACAGCGAGACTTCAACAACGTGCAGCGCTATTGCGATGACTGGAAACTTAAGACCAAGAGTTTAGTTAAATACCTGGGCATCTGGCTAGACCAATTTCTGTATTTCGACAGACATGTAGAGGCTGCTCTGGTTAAGGCTAGAAAAACGTTTGCTATGACAAGGAGGCTATTTCACAGTAGCCAACTTGACAGCAGGGTAAAAGTCATATGCTACATGGCGCTAATCAGGCCAATGCTCATATATGGTTGTCCAGTATGGTTCAACATAGGTCCAAATTTGATGGAAAAGATTCGGGTGTTCGAAAGAAAGTGCCTCAGAAGTTGTCTCAGATTATATCGGACACCGGAATCGGACTATAAAAAGTACTACTCAAATGAGGCTTTATATAATGAAGCCTGCATAAATAGGGTGGATAATTTTATGATTAAATTAATCAGAGGACATATTGCGAGAGCAATAAGCTGGTCCAATGACCTAATTTTCGGGGCCTATGATCCAAACACTCTGTACTATGAGAGCGTGCGTCGCAACGGCTTTGTTCCCCCAGAGGCGTTCCTTGACTTGGACATGAAAGGGCTTATACAGGATAGATCCTGAATTCCGCTGATGTATCATGTAAATAGATCATCCGTAGACGGGCGATTGTGCTACGACCGGGAAGTAACGCGCACCGAAGAAGAGCTCCTGCGCTTCAGTAGGGCTATCTCCCACAGTGACCGGGACGATAGTATTAGACAGCGTCAACAGTTCTGGTGGTTGAATGGCATATAAAGACCTGGATACCAAAGTCGGTATACAATCACCCTATCATCAGCTAGCTTACATAGACTTAGCTTTTCTATAATTAGGGTAGTATAAGATTTAAGTTAAGTTAAGTTAAGTGCTTTTACATAAAATTAAAAATTAAAAAAAAAAAAAAAGAAATAGGTAAGTTAAGTGTTAAATTTTAAGAAAAAAAAAAACAAAAAAAATTGACAAAGTTTTTCAAATTTTTCTTTGTCTTTCAAATAATTATAAGTACTGCCACAAAGTTCTGTCGCCGAAAGGCAAATTATACAAATATTAAGTAATGTTTAGCTTAGAGCGTCTGCGAAGGACCAGTAAGTTATTATATAAGATAATTAAGCTAGAATTTAAGCATTTTTTGTCTAGCCTTTAATTTAGAAACTAAGAAGATAAAAAGAGAATAAAAAAATGTTTAAAAAATGAAATGAAATGAGATCTACCACCACTAATTTAGTTTTACTCTCTCCCCACATTCCCCTAGCCCTAGAGAACGGCTATGAAGTCCATGCTATCACAACCAATTTCACTAAAACCTTCGATAAAATCTCGCACAAGTTCATACTTTTTAAATCATCCTCTCTTGGTCTCAAACCCGTATTGACAAAGTGGATTTTTCATATCCGAGTAGTCGGCTCAACAGATTACCCACCTCATTAAGCATAAACGATTTTAATATGATTATCAAGATTTCTTGTATCACTTTATACGCCGATGATACTAAATTGTTTAAAACCATTCAATGTCCACCTGATTCTTCCCTTTTCCAAATCAACCTCGACAGCTTTTCGGTTTGGTGCTAGAACGATTGCTTGGAACTTAATCTTGACAAACGCCAATCAACAACATTCTCACGGAAGCGCACGCTTTTTCCACCCCGTCTCCACTTCTTATTCAGCTAACCGTTATCCTCTGTTCACTCGATTCGCGACCTGGGCATCTTATGTGCAAGGAGCTAAATTTCCGTTTACACATCGACGATATTATCCCAATGGCCACCTTTGCTTCAAATTAAATCAAGCAATTCTGCTCCAAATTTTGATTTACGGAATTTTTCAAACCCTACTTCATTCGAGTCCTCCACATTTCGTTTGTCCGTCCTCTCCTTGTATATGCCAGTCAGCTCTGGTCTCTTCATCATATGATACGTAGAATTGAGGGCATTCAAGCCGCTTTTTACGTTTTGGTCTCCGTTGACTGAGATGGGAACCCCCCATATTAACTGCTGCAAACTTATCAATTTACAAGTACTAAGAAATCGCCGTATTCAACCCGATATCCTCTTCATCCATTGTCTACTCTCAGGATAAACTGAGAGGCCGGATATTTTCCACAGTATCTCCTTCAACACAAACCCCTGCAACTTACGCGGTCCGTGCTTATTTCATTTACCTGCACATCACAGCTCATGCGGCTCTAATGAACCTATCTACAGAATATCACGGAATGACAACTCAAAGTCAACCTCCTTCGACTTTAACCGTAGCACCTTTGCTTGCATTATAATCACGGAATCAATTAATTAGTACTAACCCAAAAAAAGAAAAATCTCTTCACTGTTGGATAGAATGAATAATCCTTCGTCTTTTATCTTTTAATCCTTGTGTGGGCACAACATGAATATAAGACACCCCCTACAAAACGTTCTAGTCCAAAATGCATTTCGTTTTTATTAAAAAAAAAAAAAAAAAAGATACTCAAGATATAAGCATTCAAATAGTTTAAATGTTTTATTCAAAATTTTACCCACAATTTCTATTTATTCCAGGTAAGTTTCCACGATTCTCAAAGTATTTGGCCACCTGCTATTGGTAAGTTATATTTTTTTACTACGTGAAACTCTCTTATTCGTGAAATTGTTTTAATTAATTTCTGTTAAATATGAAAAGGAGAATGACGAATTTTATAGTGGCCTCAAGAAATCTATACAATTTTTTGGATTTTTCTCCATTATGCATATAATTAATTGTTTTATATAGTATGATGTTCAATTAACTTCGACAATGTCTTTTGTAGTCATAAATTCAAGACAACGTTACCATCGAAATCAGGGTACAGAAGATATATATTGTTGTATGTCTTAGGCTCTCGAAAGCTTGCTTGTTAATTACATGGGGTTGCTTGAGTTACTGTGATAGAAAATAAAGTGACCAGTTATCAGTTTAATTACAAGCATTTTAGTGGAACCACATATACTCTTATTGTCTATTAAGTGAAGGAAACATTTGGGTACGTAGGTCGATCGGCCCTTCACATTTTCAATTTGATAACATTCACTTGTTGGAAGTAAAACAGTACTAGACCCTAGGTTCGGTTTCGAGAGCTTTGCTTTCCCTTCGTTTAAGTGCTGATTTACAACCGTGTAAGCGGAGCGAAATAAGCGTGAAATATTTAATGTGTTTTATTTGGTGCTTTTTTTTGCAGAACGGAAAAAAGAAATTTTATAAGAATAATCAAGTGAGTGTCTACGGTATCGTAGTTCATGCTAGGAGGGTAGGTCAATAAGTACTTAGAAACGCCTCTAATGGCGTTCGTAGCGTCGCTAGTTGTAACCAATTTTTGTCATGTTTCAACTTTGCATGATAAATGCGGTATGAATAAAATATCTGCGAGAGGGTGCCGCATTTGTTCTCAGCTGAGAACTTTTGGAGTGAATGTGTAGTGCTCCAAAAAGCCCTACCACCTTTTTCCCCAATTCCTAATCCAAACTCCCAGCAATAATACGCTAAAACGTATAAACCCATCAAAACCCACAATAACCCAAACATGATACAAAATTCACAATAAACGAATCAAAATATTCGTTTATCGCATTGTATTTGCCCCCACGGCATAATTAAATCCAAAATCAAAATTAAAATTAAAATTCACAATAAACGAATCCAATATTCGTTTATTGTTCTACATTTGCTCCACAGCTCACCCAAATCCAAAATTCAGAGATCGTTATCTCTATCCCAAAAATTCCATTGAGTTAAACAAACAAAAAACTCAAAAGCAGATACGTTCACACATCTGCGCGATAGTTTCATAAGAATTCAAGAAATTGATTTCTTATCTTATGTAAATACAACATCTCGCTCGAAATATCCAAAAGATCGAGATTGTTGCACGAAAATGTGTATCTTTGGGATACAATTTTCGATTCCTTTTCCTTTATAAAGGAATAGTCAAGTGATCTATGGGCCGCAGTCTAAATTCACAGTCCCTGGAGGAAGTACCCCAGGAAAATCCTGAATAATATAATAAAATCATATTCGAAAAAGAAACTAGACGACTTTTAATTTCCACGGATATCTAAATATCACCTGCCCCCCACGGAAGACCAAATGAAGACATCAGGACGAAGGCCGAATAAAAGGACGTTGCTCTTCCCTTTGAACTCAGAGGAAGCACGGCAACGACCCCTTTTGTGCGACAAGTTTTCAGGAGCGGTCAAATTTTAAGAGATCGCCTTGTCCTTTTAAGGACTAGGAGACACGCTTCCTGGAAATAAAAACCCCTACAAGAAACACAACAATTTTGGTGGCAGCGCGTGGGATACCCAAAATCCACCTACCACAGAAGAAGAAGACTCGTGGATTATCCAACAATCCCCTACCGCAGAAGAGGAAAACTGCCGAAGCATCGAGGTGATTCAGGAGATCCAGAACTCAACGACTCGTTAAAAGAGGATACCGAAGACTGTTGAACACCGGCAAAGTGAGATTTTAAAGCGTATTTCCGGGGTTTAGAACACCGGAATGAATAGTGACATTTAAAATCTCTTTTTTAAAACAAAGTAAAACTTACAAGCGTTGCCTGGGGCTTAGATACCGGCTGTAGAGAAAATCAAAGTGCTAAGTGTATGAGGGCCACGAGTCCCGTCGACAATCCAGTGGAAAAGAGGAAAAATCTTTTCCTTCTACAACAGTGACGACAAACAACTAGGAGCACAACACCAGGACCAAGCAGCTATATCCAGTGGCGACAGGACACCCTACAAATCTGCAGTAGATCCAGAAAACACAGGTATTAAATTTTTATTTATTTAAAAAGTGAAAAGTGATATAAATGTAACTTATTTGAAACAAAAAGTGAACTAAAATTAAAGTCAGTGTTGTCATTTTTGTCATTTTGTCTTGGTAATTGGTTCCCAAATAAGTAAATTTTTAAAATGTTTGAATTGTTAACTAAAAGGGGACGCCAAGAATAAATTGAATATTTATTTTAATTGTTCTTTTACACGGGGATAAAGCTTATTAATAATTTGTTCAAGTGCATTTAAATTTAACTTGTTTTTCCAAGAATAATAAACAAAGTTGTTCTCATTTTTCCAAGAAGAGTATACGCATAAAAAAGCCCAAAGTGATAAATATAATTAATAAAAGAAATTTTTCTCTCACACAAGTATATACAATATACAAGTACGCACTTACTTTTCGGCTAGTAGAGGCAAACCTTTTAAATACATTTTTCTTAATAAACGTATCTTTCTTAAACGCATTTAAAAAAAAAAAAAACATTTTTTGACAATTTTTAAAACTTTTTTCACGCATATATACATATACACATTTTTTCCAAAAATATCAACATTTTATTCTTCTAAAGGGGACAAAATAAAAAACCCCACACAAAAATTAACTACAAATTTGGTTTTATTATTTATTTTTTGATATATATTTTAATTTAATATACACATAAACATATATACATATATTTTCTTTTGGGAAGATTTTTCTTACGTGACAAGCTAAAACAATAACGAACAAATCAAAATTCTTAGTCCTTGTCCTTAGCGTCTTGTTTGGAAAATTTTCTTTGGGTTGAATCTTTTCCTTTGACCAATCTGTGGCTCTTCGAAAATCTATTTTAGGTTTAGACACTTTTTCCATAGGGCGAAAGGGTGGATTCTCTCACCTTAAGTACAACAAAGGCTTTCTAATAGGATCAAAACTAACTGAGTTTGAAGACACTTCTCTTGTCGTTGGTCTTGTCTTTTCTCTTGGCCATCTTACCCAACAATAATGAAGATCTCATCTCTTGGTTCTCTACCCCTTTTCAGCATCATTTGGGAAGGTCTGTTTCACAAATATGTCGTGAGCGACAAAAATAAACCGGGTACGCGTTCGCAGATCAGGACCTGAGTCCGAACTCATACAAAATCGCGAGGACGAAATGTCGGAAACCGTACGTACGGAAGCACGCGAACAGAGTCCTAAAACGAATTTTCCTATAGGATTAAGCGACGTACTGGGATTCGTGCCTGTATTTAACGGTAATCCTGATGAATTAGAGGGTTTCGTCTCTTGTGGAGACATTTTGTTCTCACAAGCACAAGATGACGATCAGAAATCCTTTATTCTAAGGGTGGTAAAGACCAGATTGCAGGGACCGGCGCGTGATTGTATCCGGCATAAAATTATTTCTACTTGGGAAGATTTGGTATCCGAATTGGAGGGAGAATTTAAAGTTCTAATCTCTAGGTCTGCTGCCCAAAATAATTTAGTGGCAACAAAACAGGATAGCAAGGAGGGTGTGAAGGAATTTTCAAATAGACTCACACACCATCTGCATGAATTGGACAGCGCCACATACGCTAGTTCATCTGATCCTGCAGTCAGAACTTATCTTCTGGTTGAAAATCAAAGACTCGCTTTAAATACGTTTGAGGATGGGATACGAAATTCCAGCCTCAAAATCATAGTAAAAGCACATAGGGCTTCAAATTTTAAAGCGGCCATTAGATACGCTTTGGAACAATCTCAAAGATTGAACAGCGACCACACAATGGCAGCACCCACTAACAATTTTAGAAATAACCAACAAATTGTTTGCCAAACATGCAACAAAAGGGGACATACTTCTGCGACTTGCTATCGCAACACAAATTTTCCAAATTTCGTCCCCCAACGCATTAAGACAGAGGCTGAACGTCTCCAATGCACATACTGTCGAATAATCACACTCAGACAGAGTGCAGAACCAGGTTAGCTCATATGCGAAACCAGGACCAACCTTCAACGAGTCGAAATCCTTTCAGAACTCAGCCAAATCAATCTCAAAATAGGACAATGACAAACTCGCCCCGGTTTGAAAATCGAAATACCCGACAAAATCAAAATATTAACAGGGTATCCAATCAACAACAGGGAAACGAACTCACTCGGGCAGCGAGCAACGGCAATCCCTCTCGAGTTCAGACAATAGCCGATATACACCCCATCCCGATGTAAATTTTCAAATGCGCCTATTTTTCTGCCCTGAATTTAAGGAGCCAGTAATACGTGTAAAATTTAATCCATCGGATAAACAATACTCGACTTTCCTCATCGATACAGGCGCCGACATCAGCCTCATCAAATTAGATAATCCTTATATTGAACAATCTGTAGATAATTCAGACCCAGTGACTATATCCACCATTGCTGGAAAAACGGTCAGCACATGCGGAAAGGTATTGGGGGAGTTCGAATTTAGAACAGACAGGCACTCCATACCCTTTAAACATAACCTTTTTGTGATAGGCAAAAATGTAAACTTCCAACACGATGGCATACTGGAAAAGCGACATCCTTGCGAAGCACCAGTGCCACATTAACTTTGAAAAGGGATTCCTTAAATTCGCTGTAAAGAAGAGAACCATGGTAGAACTCGAGCAGCCTTTAGAAAACAATAACGAGGTCAAGGAAAATATTCAGAATGCCACACCTTACGAGGCGTCTTCCACAGAAAATACAGGCATTCTTGAAAAATTGGATAACACCGTTCGTGAGTCAACATCCGAATCCGTTTGTCTACGGGCCGGATCTGATGCTGTGACAAACACAACGAAACCAACCACCCTTGAGTCTTCCTCTTCCCATTTAAATAAAGTTTGTGGTAACGAAAAAGTTAAGGAAACTGCTGAAAAACTAAATTCGGGAAAACATGAACCTGAAACTCCAATATCCCCAGTAAATTTAAAACGAAATGCCAAAATCGATCTCATAAAGTTGCATCCACGATCACAACAGGTAATGGAAATTCACAAACATATAGTATCGGCAAAATGTAAGCCTGAGGAGCAAGAACTCCCAGCTGATTGTAAGCCCGAGAAACAAGAAATTTCAGCAAAGTGTAAGCCTGCGGTACAAAGAGTCCCAGCAAAATGTAAGACTGAAGAACAACTAATTTTCTCGTTAGAAAAGAGTAAGCTTGTGGATAACAGTCACATCCAAATTGCACTCGAACACATTCTCTCTTTCGTTTTTCCCATTATCCAAATTTTAAAATGGATTCTACAAATAAAATCTGACCAAAAAATCGTACCTCCACTTACGAATAAAAGAAAGTTTCAAATCTTAATCTCGAAACTGTATTATTCTTTTAACATATTGTCGCTCGGAAGTTTGAACTATGTTACACAGCCAAACCCGAAGAAAGCTTGGGAAGTCTTCCACAAATTTAAGGAAAAATTTAAAACGAAGCAAGTTGACTTCCGATTAGCATTCAAATATATACTTAAACAAGTGAATAAGCACATTCTCTTCTGCTCGAAGATTTGACCACATCAATAATATAAAACCATTTGTGGATAAAAACATGTAGTTTTGCTTTGATCAGCAATTATTTTGTTGCTTTACTGTCCTCAGCAATGTGTCACCCACAAGTCACAGGGCGTCCACGATTACTGTAGGGATTCTCGTCTACAATAAGCAATTATATTCATGGTAAATACCAACGGTTGGGCTCCTCGATAGTATAGTGGTTAGTACACCCGCCTGTCACCCGGGAGACCGGGGTTCGTTTCCCCGTCGGGGAGCCCCTGGCGCAAGACTAATGACCTTGCCCAGACAAAATAAATCATTATGGAAAATTTAACAAGCCTCAGGACTTGCTAAATAAGGCCAAGACCGGCTCCCGGTTGTAGTGCCGATGATGATGATTTGTGGATTAGGCAATCACAAATAAGAAACCCAAAATAAATAAAACAAAACTGAAGGGAAATAAATGTATATATGTATAGCTAAAATTTACAAAAAAAAAAATCATAAAGTAATACTCTACCAAAGTACTACCTCAAAAACAAAAAAAAAATTTCTATTCAAATAATTGTATAAGAATAAAATAATTTTGTAAATAGTATACAACATTTTTAATACCCAGAAAACAAACAAAACAAAAATGTATATATGAAGACAAATACTAACTCACTTAATAAAATGAGTTAATATGTTAATCAACTACCACTGACTTAAATGAAAATTTTTTGTAATAAAAATAAATAATCTTAAGTTATAAGAAAAAACACATTATATATATGAAAAAAAAAACGAAAATACAAAAACAAAACTTACAAAACAATGTTAAAATAAGAACTTCTAATATTTATATAAATACAAATCAGTTTTCAACTAAGAAATACTGAGAAAGTAAGAACATTTTTATATAACACAAAAAAAAAAGAAAAAGCTATAGAATTAAATTGTACGTTCAAATACATGGGAAAAATTACATAAATAAATAAACACACGACAAATAAGGACAAAAAAAACCAAAATAATATATGTAAATAATGAAAATATATATATAAACAACGAAAATTCTATGTAATACACAAACTGTAAGAATAAACCATAAAAACCTTACTTATCTATGTATCTTTTTACAAACAGTACTTTATAAAAATAAAAACAAAAAAAAAACCCAAAGTTAAATTTAATATAACGAATTCAAATACTTTATGTAAGAAAACTTTATTTTTGGATAACCAACAACTACCATTAAACACAAATTATATGAAACCTTAAAAACCAAGTTGTATTTGTACAAACTTACAAAAGAAAATATTTTATTATATAAATAACCATCGTGGAAACTTCGCTACACGACCATAAATACGAATACATTAATATTAAGAAAAAAACAAAGTACAAAAAATTACACATTTATAATAATATTGTATACCTAAAGCTACTATGAAAAAAAAAAAAGAGATCAGGCCTATGTAACGGAATCACGATACTATCATCCTTATTCCCAATCACACCATTTTCCAGAAAATTAATCTCATAAAGATCAATTTTCTTTTTTTCAAGGAGGGGAGGATGTAGTGCTCCAAAAAGCCCTACCACCTTTTTCCCCAATTCCTAATCCAAAATCCCAGCAATAATACGCTAAAACGTATAAACCCATCAAAACCCACAATAATCCAAACATGATACAAAATTCGCAATAAACGAATCAAAATATTCGTTTATCGCATTGCATTTGCCCCCACGGCATAATTAAATCCAAAATCAAAATTAAAATTAAAATTCACAATAAACGAATCCAATATTCGTTTATTGTTCTACATTTGCTCCACAGCTCACCCAAATCCAAAATTCAGAGATCGTTATCTCTATCCCAAAAATTCCATTGAGTTAAACAAACAAAAAACTCAAAAGCAGATACATTCACACATCTGCGCGATAGTTTCATAAGAATTCAAGAAATTGATTTCTTATCTTATGTAAATACAACATCTCGCTCGAAATATCCAAAAGATCGAGATTGTTGCACGAAAATGTGTATCTTTGGGATACAATTTTCGATTCCTTTTCCTTTATAAAGGAATAGTCAAGTGATCTCCGGGCCGCAGTCTAAATTCACAGTCCCTGGAGGAAGTACCAATCCTGAATAATATAATAAAATCATATTCGAAAAGGAAACTAGACGACTTTTAATTTCCACGGATATCTAAATATCACCTGCCCCCCACGGAAGACCAAATGAAGACATCAGGACGAAGGCCGAATAAAAGGACGTTGCTCTTCCCTTTGAACTCAGAGGAAGCACGGCAACGACCCCTTTTGTGCGACAAGTTTTCAGGAGCGGTCAAATTTTAAGAGATCGCCTTGTCCTTTTAAGGACTAGGAGACACGCTTCCTGGAAATAAAAACCCATACACGAAACACAACACATGCGTCGCAACCCAGATGAGTTTCAGCGCAAATTAGTAACTGTAGATGAAACATAAATTTTGGGATTCTTAGATACACATAAGAGACCCAATTGCACTATCGGTTCGGGCGCGAAGTCTTACTGTGAGATCCTAAACAAACAAACGTATCTTCACACACGCGTCCGAGTTCAGTGCAAAGTTTTCTGTGCGATCCTATGTAAACAAACGGATCTCCGCACACGCGTCTTAGTGCTGTGAAAAGTGCGAGAATATACACGTGTTAAGTGCATCAGTGACGTCATAGACAAAGATGAGATACACGAGGTCATTGATGCACTCAAATCAAAAAAACGCTATCCAATTCTAAACTGGAATAACCCCCAGAACGATAATGCAATTAATTGCACATTTCATCGCAATCGGTGAACCACATAAAGCAATCAATTCCATATACCAAAACAATTGCCCAATAATGCAAAAGCAATTAATTGCATATTCCGGCACAATTAACAAATCACGGAAAAGCAATTAATTGCATACGAAACATAAAAAAATTAATAGGGTCAATTCACAATTGCGAATGTTGAACTATGGTACAAGTCAATGAAGGAATATTGACCAACACAGCAGTACAAAGCAATTGCGAATTAAAGTCAAAAATCGGAAATTGGGTCGGTTGAAATGGTAATTGCATTGTCGCAATCGGGAGGTGTTGACCCCGAGGTGACGAGTTTGGATTGGGAACAAGTAAGCGGCAGTTGGTGGTTGCTGATAGAAGTGGTAGTCTGTCGTTGATCGTGGAGTCTGATTTTGATCGTTAAGGCAATCGAGTCTGGTGGAGAATTTTAAAGTAAAGTAATTGAGTCGGGTAGTGAATCTTAAAGTAAAAGTAATGGAGTCTAGTGATGAATCTTGAAGTAAAAGTGATCGAGTCTAGTGGTGAATCTTAAAGTAATTAATTGAGTCTGGTGGTGAGTCTTCAGAAAAATATACAATCGAGAAAGTCCAAGAAGTAGGATTGAATTGCGGGTATTAAAATTGTTAGTGCAGTTCGTGCACCTTTATGATTTCTAAAGAAAAGTAACTGAAGATTAGAAAGAAAACAAAAATAGAAAATAGTTCAAAGTAAAGATAAGTAAAGTACGAACTAAACTTTTGCTAATAAGTGAATTGTAATTAAAAAAAAAAAACAAAACAAAGTGTATACTAATCTGGTACTCTAAGGTGATTGTGAAAGTAGACTATTGCGAAATTGTGAGAATAAAGCATAACACTAAGAAATAGTTTGAAGTAACATGCACAAGGTGAAAATCACAACTAAGTTAAGACTAAGAAATAAAATAAGAAAAATTCTCTAAGGAGACTAAAAGTTATAGCAAAGTTAAAAAACAATAAAAGTGGAAGAAGCACGAAGAAAGACTGTGTTTGAATTGTTGGTGTAAAGGGAAAATTTTCTCGCTGTTCCCTCGGTGTCGTGACTTTTGTTTAGTGGGATATTCGAACAAACCATAACTCACGCGAGTGATGTGCAGTGCGGGAAAACTCTCTTGCTGCATCCCTCAGGCATCGATACTCTCGATTGATTAATAATCTTTCGAGAGTTTTTTGTGTCTGAGTGGCATAATATTCATCATTGAAGGGATGTGACCTGGATTTCGGCACGAATCTAGTGAGGCACCTAATACAAGGGCATAACACCTGTAGTGGTTGCTTTCGCTTATCTATTGCTGGTCCCGACTTGCATCCTTTCCCGAGGGGTATTGGTTTTCTGTGTGGAGCCATTTCAATGGAGCGGGAATTTCGCGTTGATTTGTGTAACATTCGCGGCTTGAGATGCAATTTCCCTTCTGTGTCTGCCCACGTTTTTAACCAGAAACCAACTATCCTTGCACTTAGCGAAACCCAGGTAATTACTAATACAGATATTTCCGATTTTAATCTACCTGGATATAACCCTGCCACTGTTCTTTCCACATCGTGGTATAGCCACATACATACGAAATGATATTGCTTATCAGCTTCTGCCACAATATGGGCTCTGTTCCAATCCAGAATTTAATTTCTCTTGGCTAAAACTACACGTTCGTAAACATATCATACATTACTGCTTTCTTTACAGAAGCCCAAACTTGGATAGAAATGCATCCTTTAACGAATTTGATGCTCTGTCTGATTCCATCGATAGGATTTTGACCCTATATCCGCACACTGAAATCGTTATTGCGGGTGATTTTAATGTGCATAACTCTCAGTGGCTTCGTCCCTCCGGAACAACAACACCCGAAGGTCAGTATGTCCAACTTTTTGCTGATTCAAATAGCTTAACTCAACTTGTCAATGAGCCAACACGGGTACCACACATATATGGTCATTTCGCCAACAGACTGGACCTGTTTCTCACTTCCCACCCAAACAAATACATAATTGAAGTTTCTTCGCCCGTGTGCACTTCAGACCACTGTGTCGTGTCAGCTAAATTTCCTCTAACCAACACTAACGTTAATGAGAAAGTTCCCAAAAGAACAGTATTGTTCTACGAGAAAGCCAGCTGGCAAGGTCTGACCGACTTTTTTGGGAGGTTAAATTGGTCGTTATTTTTCCTCCATAACGATGTTAACTCTATAGCGGAAACATTGACAGACACGATTCTACTTGGCATGCGGATCTTTATTCCACACAGAGTAAAGAGTATCAAACCCAAGAGATATATGTGGTTCGACTCTGGGTGCAGAGAAGCCATTAAGGCCAAAGAGTTGAGCTTCCGGTTGTATAAATCAAACAATACTGAGGAAAACCGGAAAAGATTTGAGAGAGCTAGGAATGACTGCAATGCGTATATTCAACGCACCAAGTTCTTGCATGACCAGGGAGTGAGACAAAAAATACCACACTCTCCCACAGGTAGTAGAAACTTCTGGGCATTCGTGGAAAACATTCAAAACTCAGTCTCTTCATCCATTCCATCGCTTATAGTCGATGACAAACCAGTCACCAGTGCAATAGGGAAAGCGAGACTACTTGTTGCACATTTTGCAACCAACTCAACGCTGCGTGATACCATATCAGTTCCACCTCAACTTGAGCATAAGCAGCACACCCTGAGACAAATTCGCTTCCGAATGCGTACTGTTGCCCACGCACTCAAAGAGCTAAACGCACACAAATCCGCTGGTGCGGACGGCATTCCCCCAATCCTCTTGAAGAGATGCTCCTCTTCACTCGCCAAACCACTGCGAAAACTCTTCCATTTGTCTTATTCTATTGGTCGTTTACTAAATAGATGGAAGTCAGCAGACATTCAGCCAATTCCCAAAAAGGGTGACAAATCATCCCTTTCTTCTTATCGACCCATAGCACTAACTTCTATTCTCTCCAAGGTAATGGAATCTCTTATCAACCGTCATCTTTCGAAATATCTGGAATCAAATGTCCTCCTCAATGACCGCCAATATGGCTTTCGTAGCAACAGGTCCACAGGAGATCTGATGGCGTACCTCAGCGAAAAGTGGAGCCATTCCATCCACTACCTCGGTGAAAGCAAGGTAGTCGCATTGGATATTTCGAAAGCCTTCGACAGAGTTTGGCATCCAGCCCTTTTGTCAAAATTGCATTCATATCGAGTGGACAACTCCCTGATCCAATGGATAAGAGACTATCTTTCTGGTCGTTCAATCCAAGTGGTTCTTGATGGTGTCAAATCTGTCTCCCACCAAATTAATGCAGGTGTTTCTCAAAGTTCGATACTCTCAACCACTCTCCTCCCGATCTTTATAAATGATCTCTTGTCAATTACTCACAACCCAATACACTCGTTTGCTGATGATAGCACGTTGAGTTTCTCATACTCATACGAACACTTCCGTCCAAACTCTGCGAACGTCACTACCAACCGGCAACTTATGCTTGATACATTGAATTCCGACCTCAACGATGATATATCAGTGGGGATTATCTAACCGAGTAGAATTCAATGCCCTAAGAACTCAGTGCTGCCTCTTGTCGTCAAAGGCGAACCCCAAAGTAAATACAGTGTCGACGAACGGCACTTGCATCGACGAACCCAAGGAACTATCAATACTCGACACTCGAATTATGGTAATTACACTCTTAATTTGAAAGACCACATATTTGAACCTGCGAAAAGTGCAGCCAAATGCATGGGGTTTCTTAAGGGATGCAAAAGATACTTCACTCCATCCAACTTGGCCACTATGACCAAAAATGGAGTTCAACTACCATATTTGGTCAGGCGGATTTAAAAGTGCACGTGCTCGACAGGATGCAAAAGCGAGCAGGGAAAGTTATTGGCGACTCAGCCGAAAGTCGATCAATTCCGTCATTAGAACATAGGGGCAACATATCATGCCTGTCTCTTCTCTATAGGTATGACCACGGTAGTTGTGTTCCGCTCCTTCAGGCATTTTCCCACGATACCCGTCAATCTGTGAATGCGCATCAGTTCACATTGAACTGGACTTCAGGCGCACAAATAAACATAGCGAGTCATTCTTTAGGCGAACCACACGAATGTGGAATGTCCTGCCTGATCATGTGTTGCCTGGCCGTTGTGATGTCCAGACATTCAAGACCAATATACATCGACACCTCCTTTCGTTATCCACTTCCTCTCCATCCGCTCGCACTGTGCTCTGACATTTAAGGGTACTTCAGAATCCCCTTTTACGCGCGCGTTAGTGTACAAAAAAAAAAAAAAAAAAGTTTCACCACTACACTCCTGAGACGAAAGAACAGTCAAAACAGTGGATTGTTTAAAGCGAACGGGCTCCAAAGAAGGCAAGGACGGTGAAATCAGCTCGAAAGATTGTGGCTACTGTGTTTTGGGATGCATGTGGTATTATCTTCATTGAATATTTGGAAAAGAGACAGACGATAAGGGAACAATATTATGCGTCATTATTAGGTCAGCTAAATGAAATCGTCTTAATTTTCTAAAGATTTATTGACCTGCGGGTAAGTGTGGTCGGGGCGCTGCAAGGGCGCTGGGTTCACTAAGCTTCCATAGTCTAATGCGCTGAAGGTCGTTCACCAGGATTTCACAACAGAATAGTCAACTGTTCCGTCGAAACTGTCCACCAAGAAGAAGCAAAAAACGAAAACACTTGTGGCTTGTTTGGTAGTCCAACTGATCTTTTATTTAACTTTATGATGAATCTATACAAATGTTATTAAACTGTTATCCAAATCTTAAATTTGTGTTTTACATAACTTCGAGTTCATTGGCGTATTACTCTTCACTGACCAGATAACGAGGATATTGTCTACACATGTATCATCATCATCATCATCGGCACTACTACCGGGAACCGGTCTTGGCCTTATTTAGCAAATCCTGAGGCTTGTTAAATTTTCCATGTTAATTCGTTTTTCCGGGCAAGGTCATTAGTCTTGCGCCAGAGGCTCCCCACCGGGGAATAGAACCCTGGTCTCCCGCTTGACAGGCGGGTATACTAACCACTTTACTATCGAGGAGCCTACACATGTATACTCATAATTAATCACTTAGTTCGGTACTGTAATTAGTATGTACTCTAAAGGCTATTGCACTCGACGATACCTTACACTCGGGAACGCTTATCGACCCAACATTTTTAGCAACCCGTAAATACTTCGAAGGATACATCGCATAAACGCTAGATTATGTTGCGCCTTTCTACGGATTCACTGGACTCGTGTGCACGGTTTAGGTAACGAAACTCGACTGGGCTGACGGGAGAGCGATGCGCGCTCATTGGTGGATGTGACTCGACTGGCTCGTTAAAGGCAAGAAAAAGTTCATCGCGCCGTGGCAGTGGAGTCATAGCTAAATAAACTCACTGCCACTTACTAGGAATTCGAAAAGGGTTGCTATGCTTGCGTAGGGGATTTAGTTTCAGAGAATCACTGCCGTAATGGCTGAGTTAAATACCTCTGTCGCTATGTATACTGGGAAATCGGTTTGGAAACGCGACCCAGTATGGGCATGGGTTGCCGGTTAGACAAGGGAATATGGGCCTTGGTCGTTGCGATGGTTGTTTCGCGGAAATGCAACGCATCGTGCTGGTGGCTTACCAGTAAGGGGAATTGGTATTGGGTAGGATGGGAGCCGAAATGATTTTCGGGGAAACTAAATGTTGCTTGGATACAAGCGAGAAAATAGTTTAAGCAGGAAGTGAGCCGGAATGATGTTCGGGGGAAATTAGAACTGCTTGGTTGCAAGCAAGAAATATAATTTGGATGGGAAATTAACCGAAGCGGTTTTTGGAAAAATGTATGCGGCTCGATGTAGTTGATGGTGATGATTAATATTCCGTTGTAAATTTGAATATTGATTTATTCCAGCTTGGGACATGGATTCTTGGTAAGTTTGGGGATGTATGCAATTGCAGATTTGGGGGCGGATTCTGTTGCATATTGGAAGGTGTGTGCTATTGCCCCGATTTGAGTTGTGGTGACGCGCTGTTGGCGGTCATAATTGGTTGGAATTGTGGGTTGGTTCTCCATGTGGTATAGAGAACCCCCACAGACCTGCGCTGGTATCTATAAAATTCTTACTTAATAGCTCGAAAACCCTTCTTTAATAGCTCCCGTATTCCCCTTTTAAACTTACGATTTAGGACAGGTGATGTAAGTTGTTTTTCCGTATATGTGCCATGTGACCAGAGGGAATGTTGAGACAGACGGTGAATATCTTTTATTAAATGCAAAGAAGAAACCCCATGTTAATAAAACTTTTCCCACTTATTAAAGTCAATTCTATTTATTTTGTCTTACAATCTGGTTAATTGGATGTTCCATAATTTAAAGTGATTTTACCACTTATTAATGTCAATTCTATTTATTTTGAGTTACTTTAATTTTTTATATGAACGAAGATAATCTCTAACTGCCAACCATTATCAGCAATCGCCGCCTCACTCAACTCTCAAAAAAACAACTCCCTTTGTTCCTGGTCAACTATCAAAAAACAACTCCGCTTCCTTTTTCGATCGTTTGATCGCAGGAAAACCTTTTTCTTTTTCCTTAACACAAGGCAACGTGTTCTTTTCCTTGTGCGATGATCGCACACAAGATCCTTTGTATTAGGATCTCTTTTGTGAGCCAACGCATCCTTTGTCTGATCCTTAGGTAATTTACCTTGGATCGGTAACCGTCCAGTTTCCCTTAAGTATTACCTGGGATTTCCAGCAGTGCCCAGACTTGGCAATTTCTTTTTTACTGGACAACGGAGCCAAAGGTATTTTTGTATCTTATGGGTATTGTTGTTCAGCGAATGTTTTTACGATCGCCGCCCTTTATTCCGTATAGGAAATGTTTCCTTGAATAGGATTAGAGGAAACGGTGCCTTATGCTTTTTACCAATTTTACTTGAGAGTTGGTCATCTGGTCCGCAGATTTGGATCCAGGGGAATTTGCGTGTTGAACATCTGGTTCGTATATCACGTCTTGGATTTGTGTTGAATTCAATATGGGCAAATTGAACGTTTAGTTCAATTTGTTTGATATTGAATTTGATATGGGCAAATTGAACGTTTGGTTCAATTTGTTTGATATTTGGTATTTGGCCCGTTTAGTGTATGGGGCAATGCTAGGGCTTGGGGAGTACTTCATCCTTTTAGTGAATGCTTTTGCGTGTACCGCAATTAATAGGTGGAGACTGGCTCCAAAGAGGTATGTATTAATGGGTGGGGGTTTTGGGGCGTAACACCGATCTTAAAAAGCCAACAAGGATAACGCTATGATCAATAATTGTCTAGCACCATTTGGTGAACTTTAGTGATGTTATCGTCAGTTCTTGTAGTTTTTGGACGTCCCGAACGTTCATCGTCTCCCAAGCTCTCACGACCACGTTTAAATTTAGCTGCCCAAAATTTCACTGTGGTAAATGATGGTGCAGAGTCCCCATACACAGAGTCCAACTCATCTTTGATTTGCGTAGACGTATTGCCTTTCAAAAACAAAAATTTAAGGACAGATCGATAATCAATTTCGTCCATTTTCACAAAAACACTCATATATCATTCAAACGACTGTGCAAAAAAAAACATTCATGCAACTGTCAAAAGATGCACAACTACATTCACTAGCTTTTATTGATGAGTGCCGTTATCTTCACGTTGAGGTCGGAAACTTTACAGGCCACCCTCGTACATGTCAATATCGCTCACTCCATGCTTGCAGAAGACAGCAATTAATTCTCCCATGTAGTGTAGTGAGTACTCTCAACCATGTTACTGCATATGTTGACAACAACGGGTTTCTTATCCGGAAAAAAAGTCAATGGTTTCAATAGGCCCTTGCAAAGGTTTCGAAACAGTCAAATGTTTTTGGTACGACTGGAAATTAATAATTAATTTCTCAAAAATGGTAGATTATCCTTTTTAGATCGTCCCTTTCCAGAGCCCCGATGGGTACAAAATAGAATTGGATAACATTTTCCAGTGTTGGAAATAAAATCTTCTGTTACAAATAAAAAACCTGTGGCTAGATACTTTGGTAATTGACTTGGTCGGTATCTATATTTGAGGGACACGCAGCAGTTGGTCTGACAATGAGACTATTTGATAATCTTCTTCATCCTAAGGGTAAAATATTGGGTTTAGTAAAAAGTGATTGCGTATTTTTTGTAAATTTTTTCAAAGTCATTTGTTTCTATAGAATCAATCAAAGATATATTTTCCGTTCCGTTCGACGGCCTCATCTGAATGCATCGTTATTCGACGCAAGGTGTTTTCAAAAGAGAGTAGCAAGTGGAAATCTGACGGCGCATGATCAGGCTGTCCAATTGCCGACGCTATATGTCCGAATTGGTAGGAACTTGAAAAACACCACACCATTCCAATCCTACAACACTGAGAGTATAACCTTTCTTTGATGTTTGTGGTACCGGTACTCCTAAGCAGGGAAGGGGAATGTACGCGATATCGGTCTATGCATCTGTAGCACATCAATCTAATCTTTTTATTGCAGAGCTCGACATCTTATTTAAAAGTGTGCATCTTCACTCTGAGAGAAATTATTTAATTGTGGGCGGCGATTTGAACGCCAAGCATAGAGATTGGGGAAATAATATATCCAATACCAAGGGAAATTAAGTAGCCGCCTCGTTAGATCGACACAACCTTAACTATAAAAGTGAACTACTAGCTCCGGAATATCCAGGGTAGAATCCTTCTTTCACATTATATTTATTACCTTACGGCTGAAACTTACAAATACTATCCGACGAAATAGGAACTGCTTACGAATGAAGGATTGGCTACGACAGTGATCATTGTGATGAAGCCTCCGAGCGAACTCTTGGAACTCGATGGACGTGTGGTCCCGCAACCATTCAAATACGGAGGAATGCGGTGGCCGCGCTTCACGAGAACTCTAACAAGAGAACTACGCTCGAACCTTATTAATCCACCAACAAATAGAACTCTGTCTAATGACGAAATTGACGAATATATACAAAAACTGGATGAAACCATAAAACGAACGATGGACAGAGCAATAGCAGAAATAATACCTACCGACAACGGAAACACGAACCGCAACGTTTTTATTTATTTATTTTATTTTTTTTTTTATTAGACTTCTCTCGGGAGAGGCGAACCTATAGAGCCGCGTGGGCGCCCCGAGATGCCATCAAATAACTGTTGCAGTTCTTTTTGAACAGTTGCAGGTTGTAACGCTCCGGGAACACTCGCGTGGGAAGGGAGTTCCACAGCTTCCCCGCTCTGTAACGGAATGAGTTCTGACGCAGGGATGTTCGCGCCGTCGGAAGATGAACCACAAACGGGTGCGATCCGTCGGATTGTCTTGTGGACCGCATATAAACCGAATTGCGTGGAACAATACCAAGAATCTCCGAAGAACAGCACCCGTGATAATATCTGTAAAACAGAGGAACACTTTAGCTTTATCCTTTGAATTTGTGACTAACGTCCCGCTGCCCGCCACTAACGGAAAAAAAGACGATGAGGCGAAGTTACTGCTGACAGCCCTTGTCATTGACCAGAAGGGACGCGAACCAGTTGGGCGCTCAAGGAGTTTGTTAATCAGTCTATCGTTGTAAGCCTTCTTCGCGGTATTAATCGCATGGTTGCATGCGTTTCTGATCCTACCAAATTTAGTCTATTCACCTCGGTGGGATTTGAACGCCATTCATTTGAGAGCTCTATTTTTTGCCGCTGTAATCTGCTCGCATTTTTTATCAAACCAAGACTTATCAGATGAATTTCGTTTGATGGAATGAGGAAGGTAGATCTCCATCCGGAGAAGAATAATCTCTGTGACCGACTCCGCACGTACGTTAACATCGGAGCCTCAGAGCACATCTTCGACCGCGAAAATGATGCGTAGAAATCTCGCAAATCGTCCCAGTTTGCAGTCCCATACCTCCTCCATACATGGCGAAGCTGGTTAGGTCGATTATTCGCTTGAAATGCAAGAGGTTGCGCGGCAGATACCAAGCAGTGATCTGAGTTTCCCATTGGCGGAGCAATCTCCACGGTATAAGTGCTGGGGCCCTGAAAAACAGATCCAGGGTGTTCGCATAATCACCTCGAGTATCCGGCACGTGCGTAGGGTCCTCCAAGAGTTGAGTCTAATTGCGGCTAACAGCGAACATCTCCGCCAGCCTCCCAGCCTCGTTCTGTTAGAATGTGCCAACCTTATTCTTTTCAAACAATCGGTTCCTCACGGCCCTCAAAATAGACGTTAGTCTCTGTGTTGACCACTTCATTCGGCCGAAAATCTTACCGCCCAGGCATTTCTTTAGGTTTGGAAACAGGTAATGGAACTAAAAAAATGTTGTAAAAATAAATTGTTACACGCAACGCCTAACATTCCCTAATATTTATTCTTTTGGGGCTATCCTCCAACATTAACCGGATTCACCTTCATGTGGAGGCCCATATGTTGATTAACCCTAATGAATATACCAATATAATGAGTACTTGTGCATGAAATCAAATGCATATGCAGTAGGACCTTATAATTCGGACACCAATTCTGGAAAAATCGATGACAGCACAATGGAAATAATGTCCCACAATTGTGTAAATGCAAGGTTCTAAGAATTGTATTATGCAAGTGGGGGTTCTCTATATTACACGGAGAACCAACCCACAATTTCAACGCAATTTCGCCCGATAACCGCTCACCACCTCAACCCTAATCCCTTCCGCCGGGCTATTTCACCTGAAAACGGTATACCCCAAAGACCACATAACCTGAATTCATTATTTAATCAGATAATGCATAATGGAATTCAGCGCTTTCTTGCCATACGGTAACACTATTGCATAAACTACATGAGATTTCCACCGGAAATCATAATTTCTTGTTTGGTTAGCAAAAGCAAAGTCTGGACAAGCGATTCTGCTGCTATATAGCGAAATCGCTGGGGTAATTTCGGATTCCTTGAGTTTGGTTCTCACGCTCATATGAGGGTTGCCTCTGATGTTTCGGGATTTGGCAACCCTAGTGTTGCAATCCGGCAATTGACAGCTCTGTCGTAAAGTTGGACATTTTTGAGGTTATACGCACTCAGAACGTTTTGACATACGAGCGCTATTTGTGTTGTTTACAGTAACTTAAAAGATTCATCTCGGCCCAAAAATGGAATTAAATCGTCAACATTTTCGTGCGATTATTTTTTACAACTTTCGCGTGGATTAACTCAGCAACAGTGCATGGATGAACTTAATTCAATTTTTGGCGATGAAGCTCCATCAAGGACCAGTGTTTATCGATGGTATGGTGAATTCAATCGTGGTCGTAGTTCACTCCAAAATGAATTTCGTGAAGGTCGTCCGAAAATCGTCATGTGACCTATCGTGAGATTGAGACAACCTTAGGCGTTAGTGGGACCAGCATACATTCAATATTGCATAAACATTTGACTGTCAAAAAAATTTGTTCGCGTTGGATCCCACACAATTTGTCAATCTCCCAAAAAAAGGCTCGTGTCAATTGGTCGAAAGAAATGCTCAAAAAATACGGTCGCGGTGCTTCGAAACACATCTATGACATCGTGACAGGTGATAAATCGTGGATTTACGCGTATGAGCCCGAAAGTAAACAGCAGTCGACTGTCTGGGTGTTTCAAGATGAACCAAATCCAACCAAAAGTTGTTCGCGCACGAAGCACTTCCAAGCAAATGGTCGCCTGTTTTTTCGGAAAAACTGGACATGTCGCAACCGTACCACTAGAACAACGCAGAACAGTCAATTCTGAGTGGTACACAACCATTTGTTTGTCAGTTGTCTTCCAAGAAATCAGGAAAACCAACCGCCGAAGGCGGGTCGTTCTTCACCACGACAATGCGAGCTTTCACACATCGGCTGCGACAACTGCATTTTTGAGCACCCAAAACATCGATTTGATGGGTCATCCGCCGTATAGTCCTGACTTGGCACCGAATGACTTCTTTTTATTCCCGTACGTAAAAAACAAACTGAGAGGTCAACGTTTTTCGACACCTGAAGAAGCGGTTGCTGCATTCAGAATGCATGTGTTGGAGATACCTCAATCAGAGTGGCAAAAGTGCTTCGGCAATTGGTTCAAACGCATGCAAAAGTGTATAGATCTTCATGGGGAATATTTTGAAAAACAATAAAGTGATTTTCGATGATCAATATTTGTTTTTGTTCTCTAATCCCGAAATATAAAAGGCAACCCTCGTATTTCCCAAGCCATAGCGGCGTCCTTTTGACCTCCCCCAGACACGCTATTCGCTGGGGATCAATGAACTTAGTGGTCAGGCGAATAGCACAAATATATTTTTCATCCCATTCCATTTCCCCTTCTCAGAGTGCATTGCAGTCTGAGATCAATCCAATAACCAAACTAGGTCATTCGGTCACCATCGATTTTGCGTTCTTTGCATGCAAAAAGCAAAATCATCCCCGGGATCGTCACGCCCCCCTTTCCAATTCTTCCACTTTCTCTAAGTCCATTGACTAGTGAATTAACCTACAGGGGTTTATTCACCTCGATGGGCGGGCGAAATGAGAGAGCGCAGATGAGGGTGCGATCTCGATTGGTTGATCGTTATATAGAACCGCAGAGTCAAATTTCATCCCTCGTCACGACAGTCGAATTTCAACCACTGTTGAGAATGCACGTGTCGCGAGTCAACGTAAAACAAAAATTTCATTCCCCAAACTGTGTACTCAGTAGTCGAGAATCGGAGTAAAGTGAATACCACCGTTGATTTTTCCTTCTAACTAAGTTACATCTTAGTCTTTGTACGTGTTTCGCAAACATTATTAAAAAGTTCTTTATACCCGAGGTGTAAATTATAAACTAAACGAATACTTAACATTATTTTGCGTTAAGCAACATTTGGTGGTATTTTATTTTGTGTAATATGTTCAGGGCCATTACTATTTATATTAAGTGTAGAATCAATTTTACTGAAAGAATAAAGTCTGTTAAGTCGAACCCATTTAACATCAAAATGTGCGCTAGGGGTATGTGCTGATACCAAACATAAGAAAAAAATATAAAGAACTTTAACCAACTAATCAAACCAAAGATATTTTATTTTCCCCTTTCTTTGTGCGATCTATGTTTTGTCCTTCCCTCGGTGGGCTAAAAGTGAACTAGTGCCCGTGTCTGGCAATTAACTTTTACCCCCACATGCACATCCTCAAATCAGGTTTCGCAGATTGTAAACATTTTCAATGATAGTTAAACAAAAAATGTACTGCGAGATCGGCATCTGTTGTGTTATAGAAGTATTTATTGTGTGTTTCTAAATAATGGTAAACAAGGAATGTGTCCTTCGGTGTGGACGATCGAAGGAGTGATAAGAGTCTGTACGCAACCATAGTCCAGAACGGACGTCGAGGACCACTTTTTCCAACAGTCTTGGACATTCTAAAAGCCCATTCTAAAAGCCCATCGTGCTTCATATTCGAATTGATTACCCATCGTCAAGAAGGCGGATGAAAAAGACATCAGTAAAGACGAATATCGTGTGGATGTGCTGTGTTTAGTTGTACAGCGTAAAGTAAATGTGTAATTTATATTTATATAAAATGTAAATTGTGTGAAAGCTGTCGTGTGACGTTGTTAAATAGACACTCTATGTTTAAAATAAATTTAATAAAATAAAACATTAAAACTATTCAAAACTTGGTGTGTATATAAAATGTTTAATGTGTGGAAGTTGAATCTCAGGTTTGGACGAATACATGTCTTGTGTAATTATTCCCAGACCTAAAAAAGTGCACACCTTAATAAAATCTTAACATATTGCTGAATTTTATATGTCTCAAATATGAGCTCATTCCAGTTAATGGTAAAATTAACGTATTCAATTAAAATTAACGGGCGTAAATATTTCATTGGCTCCGACAATGTAAAGGTAGTCAACTAGAAAACAAACTAATCGGAGAGTTGAATAGTTATTTATATGCATTTATTCAACAATCGTATCCATTTGGTTTCATTTAGAAGTAGAGAACTAACACACCTACCTTCGTATACCATCTGGAACCTCCAAATCGTTCAGAGTTATGCATATTGAAATAACGATTTGGGTGTGGACCTAGATTTTTAGGATCACAGTAACACAGTTAGATACAACATCGAATTAGGTTAACGATGCATTTTTGTATAAAATTGGACTCATCTACAGGACATGCACACACTGATTAAATCTTAGCCAGAAGAATATAAATTTCGACCACTGATAAGTGATATCATTTCGATGTATAGGACTACATATATTCTACTCTGGGGCACTAATTTATATCCATGCAGATTATGTTAAAATTCAAGATAAAGGTACCAGTAATTATCTAGGTTTCACTTCTTATTTTTATGTCTTTAAATGCGAGAGTACAGTGCGACTGTAAGAATCCCTAAAGCAGTAATGAAAGAAGTACTAACGATTTCTATCGGAAATTTGAAATAATAGAAATAACGCGGAAACATGTGGTAGGGGTACATAATGATTTCCGGTATTTATTCGTACATCTGACATTAAATTAACCCAATGTGAACTATCTGGTTGATGGGTATCGCGGAAAAATATTTGAAGATATGGGATGCACACTTTAGATTTACTGAGGCAACAATCCTAAAACAACTATAAAAACGGATAGACATGGTATGATGAGTTAGTTAATGGTCGAATGATCTACGTTCGAGTCATTTAGGAGTTTCACTGTACGAGGTTTCACTGGAAAACTATTAAGCACTTGCTGTACTATTTTTGATGAATATGGTTGATACGACATGCATGCTATATAACGTAGTGGGTGCTACATGGCCCCGCTTGGTAGAAACCTTGACGTGGTGCGGGGGCTTACACTACAATGAATCACTCAGGCTAGCTGACGGAAACATATGCTTCCAGTAGGGCAACCCATGTCAGACAGGCTACCGAGGAGTAACACACAAAGATCTACCACCCCTAAGCCAGGGTGTTACGCGTCACCGTGTCCATTGGATGGTATGCTGTCAGGGGTATACCAGCTGTATTATAACGGTGCCTTTCTGGCACCGGGTCGAATCAGAGCATTAAACAGGCCTTACCATATCAAAGAGGGGCTCTGATATGGCGGACTATTTGAAACCCCAAGACTGTTCCCACGAAATGAATAATCAATATACAAACAACAATCTCACGAAAAACCCGGTAAGCGTAGGTGTGATGAGCCGACACTGCCATAAGGGAACAAATCATCAAGAAAACATCGACTCGGCAAAAAGTAGACGTAGGGAAAGACGGAAAAAGCGGGATATACGCGTCGGGGCGTGGAGTGTTCGAACGTTATATAAACCAGGCGCGATACAAACGGTTGTAGAAACCGCGAAACAATATAAAATGGACATCGTCGCGCTTCAGCAAGTCAGACTCCCACATCAAGTAATCGAAACACTGGGTTTACACTGGCGTGTGGAGGTACCGATACACTTAACCTCGGAACCGGCTTAATCATAAGTAAGAAGATTACGCCCCATGTAAAAGATGTGAAATTTATTAATGACCCAATGTCTGTGCTAAAAATACAGGGCCCATGGTACAATTATGTATTTATAAACGTACACGCCTCAACAGAATCTACGGACGAAGAAACAAAGGACACGTTCTACGGGACCCTAGAGGAAGCATTTGATGGGATCTCATCATTCCATGTTAAAATCCTCCTCGGGGACCCGAATGCGAAAATTGTAAAGAAAGATATCTTCCAACCAACAATAGGTAAAGAAAGCCTACGCGCCGTTTTAAATGACACGATATTTGAAATGATAACGGAATTCGAATTATCACATTCGCAACGTCAAAAGATATGGTAGTGAAAAGCACGATGTTCAACCACAAGCAAATCCGTAGAGCCACATGGATATCACCCGACGACGTAACCCGTAACCCAATAGAACACTTCCTCATACACAAAAGACATCAGTCGAATATCCTTGACGTAAGATCACATAGAGGAGCAGGTTGCGGCTCCTACCATCTTCTAGTGATGGCCAAAATCAGGAGTCGGCTCGCAGCAAACCCACATGGGCAGTCACGGGAGACAAGCAGAAAGTTCGACATTGATAAACTAAAAAACCTTTTACACTGTTAAAGGTATTTTTACTTGGTACTTCGCCCCACAAACACAAGCGAGCAAGAACCGACGCCAAATTTACACGGTTTTAGTTCGTATAATTTCATTGGTTTTTCCACTGTCGAGTGACAATTTACGATAACGAATTTTTAATTACCCTTTAGATAGTAAAGAATTTCCGAAATAATATTTATTATTTTTTTTTTTTTTTATAATGAATATAAACTCAGATGGTATGCGCGACTCGAAGTGATAGCGTGACTGTCCTCTATAGTCACTATTCAACAGAATAGTGACTGGCTATACTTAGGGGTGAAATTCTGTATTCCATTTTGCACACAGGACAGCCAAAAGAGATCACGCCTCTGCTCTCTCATTGTCACGCCCGTCAAAGTATGGTGAGTATCGGTTAATTGATAATTGACGAACGTGGAGAATGAGAGAACAGAAACACGATGTACTGTGATCTCAGAGTGGGTTAGTTGTGTGTGCTGGTATCAAATGCAGCTACTGAGCATGACCTACTGACCCAGTGTTACGGCTGTGGTGAACTCAGAGAGCATTGAACCGCATGGAAACAGAATTATGGAGGAGAGGTAAATTTAGCTGGTGCTATTCACCTGCGAAAAGAGATCATTGATCCCAAGCGAATGGATGATCTGCAGAAAAGTCAATAGGACGCTACATCGGCTAGGGAAATAATACCGTGGGATAAATTCTAAGGAATGCGGCAATTAACCAAGTCAATGAATGATGATGCAACCACGTCGTTTGATTCGACGGTCGAAACCTCATGGTTAAAGAAATGGAGTTGCTGTATGGCAAAAATGGTAGCTAAACTCAATTATGCATTATCTGCATAGGATAATGAGTTTAGCTATGCTTCCTTGGGGAAAACATGATATTTCAGGTGAATAACCTGAACGGTGGAATAGGGGTTGATGTGACCCGCTGTTGGCGGTCGAAATTAGGTTAGGAATGTGGGCTGGTTCTCCATGTGATATAGAGAAACCCCACATATGTTTAAGAGCCGAGCTTCAAACATGAGAGCTATATTCGAGCGCGGGTCTAATTTGTGATATATACAGGAGAAGAAGTTGGGCCGAGTAAAATATTTCTTGGCTCTAAAAGGATAGGTCAGCTTTCCTGAGGCTATACCATGATACATTCCCACAGACCGTGACGCCGAGCAATTTCAAACTTTCCCCAGCCTCGAGGGCCTGCCCATTCATCATCGGCTGTGGAACCGATGATCCACTTTTCTTTGTGAATATTGTATATTGTGCCTTCGCTGCATTGAAGCCGACGAGATTGGCTCTTCCCCACTGCTGGACTATATCCAGATCCTAGTTCAGAGAGTCAATCTGTCTACATCTCAGCTGATACGACGTAGATGCACCAGTCGGCCGATCAGTCGGAAAGGAGGAAACGAGCGTACTATCAGCCGCAAAACTGAACACTTTGTTATCCGTTGTCTCCAACAAATCATTTATGTGAAGCAAAAAGAAGGTTTGAGCCAAAATAGAACCTTGGGGCACCCGAATTAACAGGATACAGATCTGAACACTCGCTTTTGCCATTGACCAGAAGAAGCGCGAACCACTCGGGCACCGAAAGAGTTTATTGATCACTCTGTCGTTGTGAGCTTTCTTCGCGGTATCAATGACCGGGATGCGCGCGTCCGTCTGGCGATAAACTAGAAACTGTAAGTAAAACTGTGAAATCATCGTGCAAGCGACAGAAGAGGTGGGCCTAGAAATAAATGAAGACAAAACAGAATACAAAATTACGAAGAGAGCAGGTGGATTTCAGGGAACACATATAAACGTCAGAGGCAAGATATTTGAAAAAGTTAAAGAATTTAAATATCTAGGAACAATACTGATGGCCAGTAACGAAATGTCGAAGGAAATTAACAAAAGACTACACTCCGGCAACGCTAGTTGGCACGCAGTCAGTAAACTGTTGAAATCCAAACTGCTATCACGTAACATAAAGCTCCGTGTCTATAGAACCGTAATCATGACGATTGCTCTATACGGATGCGAAAAATGGGCTCTCACGAAACGGGAAGAAAACAAATTCCGCATATTCGAGAATAAGGGGTATATTTGGCGGTAAATATGACGAGGAGGCAGGACAATGGAGGAAACTGCACATCCGCGAATTGGAAGAGCTATCGCCCAAACCTACAATAGTGAGAGTAATTAGGTCGCGAAGATTAGGATGGGCCGGACATGATACGCGAATGGGCAACGATAGAACCGTGCGTAGAATTCTTGACGGAAGACCAACGGGAAAGAGGCAGGTATGACGACCGCGACGGAGATGGGGTGACAATGTTAGGTTTGACCTTGAGGAGATCGGATCGGCTAGTCAAGCGTGGAAGGAGAGTGCACAGGACAGGGAACGATGGCGGAGTCGAGTCGGTGAGGTCATGAACTTCCGGGTTCCTGCAGCCAATAAATAGTAAAATAGGGTGCTACATGGTGGCTATTTTTTATTTTCGGCCGTAGTACCTGTGAACGTTTAGAAATTTATGACCAAAATCTTTTTCAAAGTATGTTGTTATTTGAGCGGGAGTTGCCTTGTTAGCCAGACTTGAAAATTGTGTATCCGCGAAAAAAATGGAACTAATTCGTAATAATTTTCGTACAATGATTTATTACGACTATTTGAATTAGGAGGGCACATTAATAAGTTATTGACTCTATGAATAGACGATTTTTTTCAGTGAATAGCCATTTTATTTCTGAACATAGTATTCTTTTAGCTCGTACATTTAGTCCAGTTGTTTTCCAATTCCTTTCAAATGTTATAAAAGTACGATGTTCATATACACACACCCTTATCTCTCTTTCGGTCATGCAGACCGAAAGATACATCCATTGTTTACCCACAATAGATCTTTTTTGATACACATGAGGTATGCTTCGCAGTACATTTCCTGATAATCATAAACATTGAAAATGTTTATGATCTGCGAGATCTGATTGTGTGGATGCGTGTATACAATTCTTAGAATCTCGTTTTTACACAAGTGTTCATTTATGGTCAACGATGGCAAAGATATTTTGCATACGTTATTGCTTCGTTACCATAGAATTGTTCTTTGTTTTGAGTAGCACATTATTTTCTTTTTGCCGTCATGGATTTTTCGCAGTTGTGGTATCTGGCGTAAGACTAATGACCTTGTCCGGAAAAATCAAATCATTATGGAAAATTTAACAAGCCTCAGGACTTGCTAAATAAGGCCAAGACCCGGTTGTAGTGCCGATGATGATGATGATGATGGTATCTGGATTCCATGATTCGCCCGCATATGCATTTTGTATCTAATGCACTTTTACAGGTGGGTATGTTGATTTTGATTAATCAACGTATGGGGCCGTGGCGGTTCCAATAACGCCACCGCTCGCTTTTTCTAGGTACAACATCTAACTTCCCCCTAGGGCATACAGAAAGCATAAAAACCTAGAAAGCATGTACTTACCTTTACATAGTTTGTACTATAAATACCTGTAATTCTGTAAATTTCATAATATTCGCTGATGCAAAATCCATCAGCACCAAACAGACTTGTTCCTAATAAGCAATTTGGTTGCATCACCAAGCAACCAACATGAACCGAACCAATTCAGTACACATGTTTCTGATCGCATTCCATCATCAATAGCAGGTATCTTCCACAAGTAAGAGCAATTTTGTTGCACCATGAAGCAACCAACATTGCCAGAACCATATCAATGAGATACCGCCTTACGAGTCAGCCGCACACGTGCAGGAGATGTTTCATATTTTCCTTTTCATACATGCCCACATCGATCGGTCATCCGACCGACAAATACATTAAGGCATACCGCTGACCTCGCAACGAAGTCGAGTTCTCCTAAATGGAAAATTACCATCGAAAATTCGACTACATGGAGATGGCCCCAAGATGTGCACGATCAGAATAAATGCTTTACGCAGTTGCTGATCGTGTAAACACCTAAATCTCTATGTCGAGATAATGGCACCAGCTGCAACCATGCCAGCTAATGTTCCCCTTGTGAATTTGGTCGATCCACGGTCCGCATGCTTGTGGACACACACAGGCCATGGGCTGCAGAAACGATCATCGTGTGTGTTTCACCCCTTTTTGCGGGACCAATGCAAGGAAGAGCATCCCTTCTCGGGCACCGAAGCAATGTACAAATTTGCTGTGCTGTCGTCTTCGATGAATAATTAGTCTCTCGCATTACAGATTCCGTGGAGGCGAGTCGTGCCTCCACGTTAAATAAACTAGAGTCGAGTATTAACCAGTGGTCGGTCTGCAACGAATAGTTCTTGCAGTATTAAATTTATTTAATTTAAACAGTTGTGTCCATTGTAACCAGTTAATATACCGAGTTCTTGCCATATTAAATTTATATAATTTGCACAGTTGTGTCCATAGTAAACCACTTCATTTACTGAGTTCTTGCCTTATTAAATTTATATAATTTAAACAGTTGTGCCCATTGTATCTAGTTAATACACCTGGTGTTTTCTTCATCATCACATTATTAGTGCGTTTAAGACTGTACACCACCATGGTATTTACATGGTGCTAAGTGACCTTGTTACCGTAATTGTAAGATTTGTAATCGCCATTGGATCCGTGTTTATGTTAAACTTTAGTTTTTTCTTATTCGAACAAATAATAAATGAAAAAATCAGATCAACTGCGGAGTTTTATTTAGTTGAGTTCAGACCAGTGACAGACGACTGGGTAATCTAAGCGAACCTGTGCCCCTGAGGCACCTTACCACTAGAAATAGTACATATAAAACCCACAGGGCTTCACATGAAGATGAATCCTGTTAATGGTGGGGGATGGCCCCCAAAAAGGGTGAGTATTAAGGGAGGGTAGGCGTTGCATGTAACACAAATAATAGGTTTTCTCAAGGCTCTCAAAGTCGACGTTAGTGTCTGGGATGAACTTTTCATTAGACTTAGAACTCTTACCGCCGAGACATTTCTTCAGGTTTGGCAACAGAAAATAGGCCCAGGGGCTAAATCTGGAAACGATACTGGATGGGGTCGCAGCTCGAAGCCCATTTTTATTTTATTTTTTTTACATATCTGTATTTATTGACCATAAATGATTTGTTACAATAAGTAATACAGATAACTTATAATTAGCTTAGCTTTAATCGTTTGTCGTACTTGCTAGTACATTTTTCAAACATTATTATAAAGTTACATATTTCATGGGTGGACAAGATAGGAGTAGGTGGGGCTTCCTGGAAAAGGTCAGAAAACCAGGATATAATTATTTACTTAACCTATAACTAATTTGCTTAACTTAACTTAACTTAGCTTAGCCTAGCTTATCTAATTATTAAATCTATTATTATTACAATAAGTTAGAGTAGGGTGGGGCGGGAGGTATAGTGGTCGATGGGTAGGATTTGGGTTAGGGTGGGTACTATCAGTCGGGGTTGGGCGAACACTTTCCGATTGGTCGTTGAAACGCAAGATATTAGAGAAGGGTTGTATATTACAATATTTAAACTGGTGAGGTGAGAGTTCAGTATTGTGGTATACAATCTCATTGGAGTTGTTGACCAACCTGCCAGAGGTGAAGAGGGTTCTGGTGTGGAGACAGTTCGGGTAGGCAGTTCGGTTGTCTGACGGAGTCGATGTGAGCGCATTTATTATCGGATTGGGATTATTGGGAAGATTTTCGATAAATTTGATGGACAGCTCGAGGAAGCGTCGATCTATACGTTCAATATTAGCGGCATAGTAGAGCGAACTACTGTTGTAATATTTGTGGGAGTCAGGATGTCGGCTGAGGCCAGTGATAAGTCTGAAGCATTTCCTTTCGAAAATGCGTAGCTTATCCATTTGGGCGGGTGTGATATGGTACCATATCGGGCATGCATATGTGAGAGTGGGTCTGATTATTTGTTTGTAGATAAGTGATTTGACTTTGGGAGAGAGACCATTCGGTTTGTACATGACTTTTCTGCAGAGGTTCAGTTGGGTTGTGGCTTTAGGAATCGTATTTTTAATGTGGGCGGAGAATGACAGATTGTTGGTAAAGGTTATACCTAGATACTTTAAGGTTTTGGAGGGTTTAATTATATTGTTATTTATTTTAATTCTGATTTTATTATGGCAGCGAATAGTGTTGTTTGTACAACTCGCGTTTCTACCTTTAAAAACAATGAGTTGAGTTTTGGTTGGAGATAGTTGAATTCTCCACTTTGTAAAGTAGGCTGACAGGATTGGGAGATATCTGTTAATACGGTTTCTTGCCTCCTTGGCAAGCTTGTTGCTTGAATAAATTAGGGTGTGTTTCGGCATAGCTGAGCATTGTTGTATTGGGTAACAGTGGCTGCGGTGCGTCTGATGTATAAAGAAGGTATAGTAGTGGGCCGAGGATGGATCCTTGAGGGACTCCTGCGGTTATGCTATAAGGTGTCGAGAGAGTTGAGTTTATTTTCACCATGAACTTTCTATCAGAGAGGTAAGAAGCGAGAAGTTTTGTTGAGTGGATGTTTAATCCATACATTGAATGAAGTTTGTATAACAGTCCTGCGATCCAGACACAGTCGAATGCTTTAGCTATGTCTAGGGAGACACATACCGTTGGGGATTGGTTTTGGAGGTGGGTCGTCACATCATGTGTCAGTTTTAAGAGAGCATGACAAGTGGAGTGTTGTGAGCGGAAACCAAATTGAGAGTTCGGAATGAGGGAGTTATCCCTGGCAAATGAGAGAAGATTTTTTAGATTTTACATTCAAGAATCTTGCTAAGCGGGTTTAGCTGCGATATTGGACGGAAGTTATCCGGGTACTTGGAGGGCCCAGATTTGCTAATAGGGACGATCACCGCTGTTTTCCAACTTTTAGGGAAATGTGAAGCGTTTATTATGTGGTTGAGAAGAACGAGAATCGGGAGCAAGTTGCCTGGGTGGAGTCTTTTGAATAGAAGGTTAGGGATTCCATCTAGGCCAGTCGATTTTTTATTGTTACGTGAAGTAATGACTTCGGATAGTTCTTCAAGGCTTAGGAATGTGTCGATTTCTACGGGGTGTGATGCTTTATTGGTTTCGGTGAATTCAGTAATAAATGGTGTGAGGGATGGCTCCAGTGAGCGTGGAATGTAATCGTTCACGGTATCGTGGAAATTTGTTACTGGGAGGGTGTCATTTTGCTTATGGACTTTGCAGAAATGTTCAGCGAGACAGTTTGCTATATCAGTGTCCGACTGGACGATGTTATTATTAGTTGGGTGAATAAGATAATCTGTTCGAGGCTTGAGTTTGCGACCCGTTAGTCTGTTTATGTTTTTAAATATCGCGATTTGGTTTGATATTGTTTAGGGTGGATGTGTAGGTCTGATTAGTGAAAACTTTTAGTTGTCCATTTATCAGGGAGGTCAATAGCTGGATCTGTTGTTTAATAAAAGGTGAGTAGCTAGTGTGCAATTTTCGTCGGAGTTGTGTTTTTATACGTAATAATTTTGTGAGTAGGTTGGGTAGGGGTTTTCCTAAGTGATTATGAGGAACGATAGTGGGAGTATGGCTGAAGAGAGCATTTCCCAGTATTTGCTCTATTTGGGCCGCTGCTTGGTCAATTTGTGTAGGGGACAGGTTAGAAGATTCCGGTAAAGAAAATTTTGAAAAGCTAACAGCAATAACCTTATTGACTTTTTTCCAGTTTGTTTTGGTGAAATTTGGAATAGGATTCAGAGTGTAGAGTGGTTCAAGCGAGGGGATTTGAACCGAGGTGTGGACAGAGCCATGATCCGAAGGGAATGTGAAGGACACTGTGGGAGGATTAGATGAATAGCTATCTGTAGACTTTAGGAAGAAATCGATTGTTGACTTGGTTGAGCTGCAAATTCGAGTAGGTTGCAACGGGCAGTCTGCGTAGACATATGGATGAAGTCGGAGGAGATCAAGGAGTTGGCAGCCGTATTTGTTGCATTTGATGTCATTAAATGCAGTATGTCGTGCGTTCCAGTCTCCTCCTATTATGAAAGGTGATGGCAGATACTGTTGGATTATTTGTGAGATGTCTGCACTAGGGAAGTTTGGTTCACGAGAAGGGTGAATGTATATGGAGGACAAGACCAGTACTTTATTATTTCGGCAGAAAAGTTTAACAGCCGTGTATTCGACACTAGTTATATTAGCAAATCTAATCTCAGTAAATTGGAATTTTTTATGTATAAGGATTCCCGTACCTCCATGAGATCGAAGCCCAATTTATGGATTTTGCATTAATATCTAAGCTGTGCTCACTATGATATTGAAGTCGGCTCTTGTACCGATATTCAAATGGAGACAATATTTTGGAGATCTCCGATATTATTTCAAAAAAGTCGATTCATTTCCGCCCCACAAGTCAACCCGATAGATCCCCTCCCTTTTCCCACTATCTCTAAACAGCACGTGCATCTCTAGAGAGGTTTTGCGGCTGAAACTACTGGTAGATAGTATTGATCTGGACAACATGTTGTTACGGACCTCGTGTCCATGCCCTCGCCCAACACACTTTAAGCCACGAATTTCCCCTCTCTACCGGTAAATTGGAAATATCGTCAAGTGGCTAATTTGCATAAACTACTTTACGCAAATTCTATTTGGCAGGGTAAATAATAATAAAAGGCGTTGGCGCCGAATAAAAAATAAAAAAACGTCAACCGCAAAAAGATTTTTCAGTTGGGTGTGAATCAAGTACTGAAAGCGAACAGACACAAGCAAACAATACGCACATAATATAGAAAAAATATAGCGACAACTAAACCGCGAGTGAAGGACACAAAACCCTTACACAAAAACAGCACGAATGAAAATATTCAACAAATACGCTGGCAACCAAGCTGAACAGGGTCAAGAACTCAACGTCCCCCTGCAACCTAAATACCAGTGACCAGCAACAACGACCGCTCCATGGTCCACACAAGTAAGTCGGTTCCGTGTATCTCCCATTTATAAATATTATATTATATCATTTAAATTGTTAAAATTATACAACAATGTAGTTTCAACGGAACTTCGCCACTTGCTACACAGTCAATGAAACGATGGGTGGTCTGTGCAAGAAGTTCTACGGACGGATTATATTACATATTTGACCCCGTTAGTTCTTTAGGGTTATTTGAGATCGAATGTGTTGGTACGACTAACGCCATTTAAAAGCAAAAGGCGGCCATTATTGCATATATCAACTCCGTGGTTGAGTAGTTATCAAGAATATAGACAAGCAGAGGTCTGATTCTGGTGCAATAAGGAATAATTACTATTAATTTTTTCATGGTAGCGCCAAAGGATGTGTTTCTAAAGATAACGCAGGCATATGAGAATAAATTTCCATACATAAATGCCATCGATCAGTTAGTCGAATGAAAGAGTTATTATTATAATTGGATAAAAACTCAATATATTATAACATATTTTCATCGTATTCTACTTACACCTCTTTATCGAAATTTTATTACAGAACGGGAAAAGCGTAAATAGACCTTCCGGTGCGATTGTTCCAGAAAGCTGCTATTTGTAACTGCTCAAAAAACATCCAACATAGACTAATACGAGTAGCATCTCAGGGTGCTGACCCATCGTTATTGGTTCGCCTTTCCTAAGAGAATGTATACAAAAAAAATATACTTTTTGTTACGAAGCGTCGTTAACAATGTTTATTCATCCAAAGCTGTTCTTTACTTTACATTTCAAACAGTGAATTATACAAAAATGCGTAGTAAAATTCGTAAAGCACATGCACAATTTATTTTGTCGGTGTCCTGTGGTGGTTCCATTGAACGCCACCAATCATCTTCCCATTACCTATGTAAAAACCCCCTCTAGGGCATACAAAATGAATAAAAAGCAAGTATTGTGGCAGTTCCATTGAACGCCACTACTTACTTTACAGCAATGATAAAGAAATAGTTTCCTAAAATACATAAAAAGCGTGTACTTACCTTCCATAGTCGTACCTATAATATCAGAAATACCTTGAAGCATTAATTCTAGCTGGCATAAAATTTCATCAGCAACAAATGTTAATTTCCCTGAAAGCAGTTTGGTCGCACCATCACGCAACCAACATGAACCGAACCAAATACATTGTACATGTCTCGCAATGTGGTTGCACTTTCTAGCAACCAACATTGCCCGTACAATATCCATGCGATATTCCCTTGCGCGCTACCCGCACACATGCAGGAAATGTTTATCTTTCCTTTGCATATCATGCCCACATCGGTCGGTCACCCGACCGACCAATACATGAGGGCATCCGGCTGACCGCCCAACCAAGTCGAGTTCTCTAAATGGAAATTTACCATCGAGAATTCGACTACGTGGAGATGCCAGCAACATCTAGACGGTCAGCAATAATGCTTTACGCAGTTGTTGATCGTGTAAACATTGCAACCCCTTTGATGGGATGCTTGCACCAGCTGCAACCTAGTCGATTCGATCGCTTCTATGTCCGCATACTTGTGGACACACGTGATGAGCAGCAGAGGTAATCATCGTGTGTGTGTTTCAACCCTTTTTTGTAGGACAAAATGCAAAATGGAATCTTACCATATATGGTTATCGAGGCGATAAATGAATTTTTGATAATTCTGTCGCTTCGGTGGCAGTAGTAATCACGTTATGGATTCCGTGGAGGCAAGTCGGGCCTCCACGTTAAATATACAAAAGGGTGTTGAGTATTAGTAGTGTGGATGTGCTGTCGTGCGTTTCAGAGTCGGTTGGAGTTTTCTATCCAGGAGTTCAATATTAATAACGAGCTGTTAGATTTTTCTTTTAATTAACATTCATAAACGTCAACGTTTATGTTAATCTTTTAAATAGTATCCATAACAAATAAGTGTTAAGTCTAATCATTTAAATAATATTCATAAACTATAAGTGTCATCGTTTATGTTAATCTTTTAAATAATATCCATAAACAATAAGTTTTAAATCTAATCGTTTAAATAATATTCATAAACTATAAATGTCATCGTTTATGTTAATCTTTTAAATAATATCCGTAAACAATAAGTGTTAACGTTTAGTTTAATCCTTTACTTAATATTTCACCAAAAATAAAGAGAACGCTTTTAAGTTGAACAGAGTTTTTTTTACTTCCGATGTCTTCTAATTTGGAGTCAGTGTTTAAGTGGAAGTCTTTGCGAACCAGTGCCCATGTTGGCACATATGGCAAAGACCCATTCCCACAGTCCTTTCTGTCAAATTTATCGTTATTGCTGAAAACTAAATTTGGGAATGCATCTGATATTTTACCGCGACACCTTAGGAACTACGGATGAACCTAGAGAATTGTTCTGTAGTCGATTTACATGTGAACCACTCTGCCTGATCGTGTATTCCGTCGTCGTTCTAAAATATGTTTTTCTTTAGCTCTCATAAATATGCAGAAAAACCAGGCACGTACCGCAAAAGGTGCAAGTGTTGGCGAATACACACCAGGAGATCCGTTCAATTATATAACAACAGTGTCAAAAGGTATTTAAATTCAAATAATACATTGCTACCTACAGACATTTTCACATCAGCCACTGGTCTACATTCATGAATCGCCAACAAACTTGAAATGGTGTAAATTAGGGCGCCTGGTTAAGTAGAATACATATAAAGAAATTTCCCCCCTATTGGGAATTGGAACGAATCTCATTTTCTGCCGCGTCTTCAGAAGTGCAAAACCTGACCCAGTCACCGATTGTTGTGATAGTCCCTCACTCTCGCCTAAGGCGCCAATATCCCATTGCGTTGATACACAAAATTATCATTAACTTACTTAATTACTGATGGCGAAGTGAATGCCTAAAGCTCCGCTGCAAGGTGATTCGGGAAGTTAACAACAACCAAAAATATTGACATTCTCTTCAGAACAACTTTTTTATTGATGATACATTGGAAGAGGTAATTCCCGGAGGGTTTTATGTTAAACTTCACAGAAAATTACCGCTTTGTGTGGAATATATCGATTTTACGTTAATTAAATCTCAGAAGTAAAGGGAGGAACTTTGACCTCAGTACGGACAGCGACGAATGGGATCCATCTATCAAGTCTGCAAAAAATCTCAAAGCTAAACCACACTACGTCTGCAAGGACTGATGGCTGTGTGGCAACTTGACGTGCCACCTCAATCGCAACACACCTTTTAACGATCGTTAAAAGGTATACAAAATACAGGTTAATGTAGGGTCAAGTCGGTTCTAAAAAAGCTTCATGTTGAAAGACTATCAATATATCATTTCGGTACTGTTACAATGAGCGTGAGCAAATCTGGACTTAATACACATTACTATGTCAGTACTCGGGGACTTATGGGCAATATTTGGGACTAACAACTAACGTTTACGTGTGTAAGGCGCATGCAGTTGAAACCCAATCAATTGGGTAAAATTAATAAGGACGTTTCAATTTCAAAACTCACTGTTGAAACATGATGCAGAAGTGATCGGAAGTTGTATGTGTTGTTGGAGTTAATGACTAAGGAATGTTACAGTGAAGTACAATAGTGGCCATTACAGATTGAATTTACCCTTGGGCAAAGAGAGCGTGAGTAACAAACTATAATAAATATCCATTCTGACGTACCGAGAAACATGAAGTTGATTTCAAAACATGTATGTACTGTACTGAAAAGCCAATAACAATTTATACAATTTTATAGTTGACTGGCGAAGCATACTACTTTGAAACATCATATGGATATTACTGGCTTGGTTCCCTGCTGTCGTATGTTAACTCAATCAATTTATGCTGAACATGAAGCTGAGAAGTTAATGACTTGTTAAAATGTGTGAACTCTCATTCGAATGTGCACAGAATACACATTATATAGACCATCTGTAGATGATAATTATCACCTATGCTTGCTTCTTACTGTTGCCTTAGTAATTCAGCTGGATGCTTCATTCTGTACCCACGGATCATGTCTTTGGAGGGTGAAGATTCATGTATCTGTGCGAATCCTAACAGTGATAACTAATCCTATAAATGTAACCTAGACAAGTTGATTACTGTCATTCCCAATTTCTCAGGAATTTGAGTAGTGTTGATAAGTCTTTCACTTTTTCTTTAACAAATCATGATAATTATTCCCAAAAATATAGAAATTGCATACTCGATCGCCTATTCTCCAAAAGTGATTCTTAGTTCCAAAAAATAATCCCACAGTTGAACAATTGTCTACGAATCATGTCGTCAATTCGAACGATCTATTCTTGCAAGCAACAATATATTCTTTCACCTGCAAACCATAGAGACATCGAAAAACATTACCAAATGTTTTTACGGCGACCGTATTTAAAAGAAACTAAGGTCCCGTCATACGAGGGTTGCATTTTATATTTCGGGATTAGAGAACAAAACCAAATATTGATCATCGAAAATCACTTTATTGTTTTTCAAAATATTCCCCATGAAGATCTATACACTTTTGCATGCGTTTGAACCAATTGTCGAAGCACTTTTGCCACTCTGATTGAGGTATCTCCAACACATGCTTTCTGAATGCATCTTCAGGTGTCGAAAAACGTTGACCTCTCAGTTTGTTTTTTACGTACGGGAATAAAAAGAAGTCATTCGGTGCCAAGTCAGGACTATACGGCGGATGACCCATCAAATCGATATTTTGGGTGCTCAAAAATGCTGTTGTCGTAGCCGATGTGTGAGAGCTCGCCTTGTCGTGGTGAAGAGTGATCCGTCTTCGGCAGTTGGTTTTCCTGATTTCTTGGAAGACAACTGGCAAACAAATGGTTGTGTACCACTCAGAATTGACTGTTCTGCATTGTTCTAGTGGTACGGTTGCGACATGTCCAGTTTTTCCGAAAAAACAGGCGACCATTTGCTTGGAAGTGCTTCGTGCGCGAACAACTTTTGTTGGATTTGGCTCATCTTGAAACACCCAGACAGTCGACTGCTGTTTACTTTCGGGCTCATACGCGTAAATCCACGATTCATCACCTGTCACGATGTCATAGACGTGTTTCGAAGCACCCCGACCGTATTTTTTGAGCATTTCTTTCGACCAATTGACACGGGCCTTTTTTTGGGCGATTGACAAATTGTGTGGGATCCAATGGGAACAAATTTTTTTGACAGTCAAATGTTTATGCAATATTGAATGTATGCTGGTCCCACTAACGCCTAAGGTTGTCTCAATCTCACGATAGGTCACATGACGATCTTCCAATATCAGTTCGCGCACAGCATCAATGGTTTTCGGAACAACAACTGAAATTGATAAACACTGGTCCTTGATGGAGCTTCATCGCCAAAAATTGAATTAAGTTCAACCATGCACTGTTGCTGAGTTAATCCACGCCGAAAGTTGTAAAAAATAATCGCACGAAAATGTTGACGATTTAATTCGATTTTTGGGCCGAGATGAATCTTTTAAGTTACTGTAAACAACACAAATAGCGCTCGTATGTCAAAACGTTCTGAGTGCGTATAACCTCAAAAATGTCCAACTTTACGACAGAGCTGTCAATTGTCGGATTGCAACACTAGGGTTGCCAAATCCCGAAACATAAGAGGCAACCCTCGTATTAAACAAATTAATGTAGTTTTTTAAGCTACCAGGCATTATGAAAATTACTTGAAGAAAGTTATAGAATTCGAATAGGTATATAGTTGGAAAGTTTGGTGGGGCAACCACCCCATTTATTGGCTTAATTCAAGTAACATAATTACCTACATCTAAAGTATATCTAAATTACAAACTAGAGAGCTAAAGAACTACCTTAATTAGACTTAACTTAGGGTAAACAGGACAAAATAAGAAGTATTCGGAGGAGATGAGTGGTGGGGGCTGGTTATAGTAGAGTGTAGAAGCGCCGCCTAAGATTGGTGGTGAGAATAGTTTAGGAGGCGGTGCTTGGGACTATGGGTAGAGAGGTCGAAGTCGCACAAGGTGGAATTGAAACTGACATCTTTCAGCATCCGCGAAAGGAGTTCGGAAGGCGGGGATTACGCGTATTTCGAGGGTTTGTGTTTAGAGGAATTAAGTTAAGGAGGTAGGCACACTCGACCGAGCCGGAGAGGACCCGATGAATGAATATTATGTCAGCCACGACCCTGCGCTCCTCAAGGGTACTGAGATTAATTTGAGGCGGTTAATGTATTGGGGAAGGATTAAGGGATTTTCCCATCCTAGCCCTCGGAGAGCGAACCGAAGGAAGCGACGTTGAACACTTTCGATTCTACAGATATGGATCTTGTGATAAGGAGACCATACCTAGCTAGCATATTCAAGCAGTGGACGGACGAGGGTAAGGTAAAGGGATCGAGTAACGTAAGGGTCGGAGAATTCGTTAGACCATCGTTTCACGAATCCCAGGGTAGAATTGGCTTTCCGCATCGTCTCATCAATATGAGAGAGGAAGTTAAGTTCCCTATACATCTCGAATACTTTGAAGATCTCGAATACATTGGACAATGGTCAGGGGTTGGTTATAAAGGGTATAGGGACGTGAAGATGAGTGAATACGCGTGCGGGAAAATGTTATAGATTGGCATTTGGCGATGTTAAGTACAAAGCAATTTTGGTCACACCAAGTCGAGATGCTGTCAAGGTCAGATTGCAGCAGTGCAGAATCAAGTGGTGACTAAATGGTCTTGTATAACTTAATATCATCAGCGTATAGGGACAAGGTGGAATTCTTAATGACCTTGTCGATGTCATTAGTGGCCAGTATAAATAGGAGAGGACCCAGGTGGCTATGTGGCGGTTCCGCCAAACCCCACTGACTACTTACCTAAAGAACTCCACATCCCTACGACCCAATCTTATAACTTCGCTAATGCAATGGCATTAGCGCCTTAAATGCTTCACACATCAAATTGATCAAGTTTAGTTAGCTAAAAGCCCCTAGAAGAGAATTCTTACCTTTCATGCATCTCTTCGCATACAAACTATAAGAATTCTTTCCTAACTTATCATAAATTCCCTGAAAAAAAATTCATCGGTTCACACATAATACAACTGCATAATCAAGGAAATTTACCCTTGAGTTGGCTTATCCCAGCCTCAACAATAAAAACTACCTACATACACGGCTGGCGACCACTTTAACCAACGATAAACAGTCCAACGCAGCTGCATGTAATTAGCACCATAGACGTTTAGACTAATTCCCCAACTCGCACCATGTGCAAACAAAAGAACGCTGTCTTTCAAACGCTTTCTGGTGATACCGTAAACAATCCACATCGTTGTGGTATCCCAAATGCAATTCCCAGTTAATGAGTTCCAACTTATTTATTTAGCTGACCCTAATCACAGACCGATGCATTAGGTCGCTTCTCCATTGTTCTTTTTCCCTCGCTGTAGGTTCCGTTTATCATTTGCTAAACGCATCGATAAACACGGTGATGTGTACGAACACACCGTGTCCCAGAGATCGCCTTCCATTGGTCACTGGTCAAAGGAAATTTCATTTCGTTTTCACCACACCACCGAACTCACACCATTAGCGAGTCGGCTCTGCACGAGCCGAACATCGCGGAGTTCAATTACATCCACCGACCACCACGGTCGTGTGTCTCCCGCTGTCCATAGCGCTGTGGGCGCGTACTTCCCGGAGTCATGTTTGCTAGTTTGCTTTCGTGATATAAGTGTTCGGTCTAGTGTTCCAAAAAATTTAAATATCGAAACAGTGCATATCATAGTCGACGTACATATATGACCCATATTCGCAAGACCCAGGACACTCAACTGCGCTAATTGCATTGTGCTCTTCGAGGACCGATTTGGAAAAACCCTCTACTATCGCCCCCTTATACAAGTCTTCTTAAACTAATTAACCTAAACACATTTGAAGAGCGCTTACATTCTTGGTTCTCTCAGTTTCAATCGAAAGCCTTCTCTTCTTCATATCCTTTAATACCAATCCATGAAACTTACGGAATCCTCGCCTCTTATATACGTCCGCCCGTTACACCTTTTATAGTGCTAACGCACCCATATCGCAAATTCCAACGCTCACTTCATCTCCGTTGACATGCAGGAACTTCTGCTCGCAAACTTCATCTCCTTATTGCTTTAGTTAAAAAGTTAATAAGGTTCAGATCACCATTATGGAAAAGGAAATGGGCATGAGATCTTCCATAAAAGGCGTCAAACAATATACGTGCCATATATATGTATAAACTAGATATTTTTGCCCCTTGCGAGCTATTGTTCGCCAACGTCCCGTCTATGGTTTAATTGCTTTTTTTTTAATCTCCTCTCTATTTAATTTTTAATATCTTAACTCAAAGTTTAAACTTCTAAAATATACTAAACTACACCAATTTCGTTTGCTCTCATACTTACGCAATTCGTTCCCATTTAATTCGATAATTACTTTTCTAAATATGACGTCCGTACCAACTACAGAAACATGCACAAATCCTAATAACCAAAGGCCCTACTCGCGTCCCCTATACATCGTTTTTTTTTTTTTCTTGACATTGTTCCTAATATTTATTTATTTCATTTAAATTCGATTGCATTATTCTTATGCTTAATAAACTAAAAAAAAAAAGCCTTACGTCTTTTGTCTTTCTTTTGTATAAAACCATTGTGGCAGGCAATACTTTTTTATTCACTGTATATCAGGTGATCAAATAAGAGCTATATATTTTTAATTTGAAATACAACAAAATGGTATAAGGTACCAATTTGATTTTCCTTTTTAATATTGGCTCATGACATTTTTACTGGCTGAAAAACTGGGTTTTTTAAAAAATTTGATTTTGAACCATAAATTTTTTATCACTTTTCCACAAAGATTTGGACATACTCACCAGTAACACGAATAATAGTAGTTTTAAGGTCATTTTGTATTTGTGGTTTAATCAATAATTTAACACAACTCAAAAAAGTCCGCTGGTGTGTACCGTATGACCTTAAATTGTGAATAATAAGACCCGTAGCTCGGTTATGTTGATCATGAATTTCACGTGAAACGTATCCTGAATAGATTCATTATTTTCAAAATAAATGTTAACAATTTCTATATATTGTATAGTGGACCGTGCATAAAATTCTTGACGGTAAGCCAACGGGAAAGACACCGAGAGGACGGCCGCGATGGAGATGGGAGGACAGTGTTAGATTTGACCTCGAGGAGGTCGGATCGCATGGTCGAACGTGGAAGGAGAGTGCACAGGACAGGGAACAATAGCGCAGTCGAGTCGGTGAGGTCATGAACTTCCGCGTTCCTACAGGCCAATAAATAATAAATAATAATAATATAGTGTACGAGTATAACTGTGCATTTTTCCAGGGTGATTTGCCAAACAGTACTGAACACAGAAGTAATTTTTACATAAGGTTTATAAAAACATGTTGTAGTTTTGCTTTGATCAGCAATTATTTTGTTGCTTTACTGTCCTCAGCAATGTGTCACCCACAAGTCACAGGGCGTCCACGATTACTGTAGGGATTCTCGTCTACAATAAGCAATTATATTCATGGTAAATACCAACTTTTGGGCTCCTCGATAGTATAGTGGTTAGTATGCCCGCCTGTCATGCGGGAGACCAGGGTTCGATTCCCCGTCGGGGAGCCTCTGGCGCAAGACTAATGACCTTGCCCAGAAAAAAAAAAAAAACAAATCATTATGGAAAATTTAACAAGCCTCAGGACTTGCTAGATAAGGCCAAGACCGGTTCCCGGTTGTAGTGCCGATCATGATGATGATGAAATACCAACGTTTGTCCTAGACAGTGATCGCTTATAAGGTAATTAATTGCCCCCGGGAAAACTTATAACTTATGGTTAATTTAATTCATTTTAATTTAATTAAACTTATAATTTATGATATAGCAAATGATAAATGTAATATGGCAACTTTGTACTAAAATATTGTTCATATGCTCGGTAGTCATAAACCTGATTATTTTTACATCTCGTGCGCTGGTGGGACTTCTTTATTGGTTTCATATTTACGAGCGAGGTGCTAGGGAATTTTCATCATCATCGGCACTACAACCGGGAACCGGTCTTGGCCTTATATAGCAAGTCCTGAGGCTTGTTAAATTTTCCATAATGACTTGTTTTTTCCGGACAAGGTCATTAAGTCTTGCGCCAGAGGCTCCCCGACGGGGAATCGAACCCCGGTCTCCCGCGTTATAGGCGGGTATACTAACCACTATACTATCGAGGAGCCACTAGGGAATTTTACGTATGCGTTTATCAACTATGTAATTACTTATAAAGTATTTCGTCGTGTGTAGAAAAACTTCTTATACAATATAGTGATATAGCATACTGTTACGGTTATCGTGGGGTAACAACGTCCTTGGATGAACCAGAAGGGGATGCCCAAAATTTTTTTTATAAAAATAAAAATTCCGCGCTTGGTAACCAAAACAACTCTTTTGTGTTAAATGTTATGCTATTGAAAAATACAATTTTACTACTATTTATTAGCCTGTAGGAACCCGGGAGTTCATGGCCTCACTGACTCGCCTGCATAGTGCCGAATCGATGTTTTCTTGATGAATTCTTCCCTTATGGTAGTGTTGGCTCATCACACATACGCCTACCGGGTTTTTTGTATGGTAAGTCCTTTGATATTATAAAATGCTGTTATCAGATGAACTCTGGCAGTACTTCGTCATGGGATCCAATCCAGCGGAGACAAGTTGTTTACAATCGGGTATGATGAAATTACTTGCATGTGATTCCTCCTGCGATGGTCTCACCTGAGATCCGAATGGAGTACTAGGTTTCCTTCGGATTTCTTTACATCAGGGGGTACCACATGTCACGTTTCTAACTTTAGTCCGGACCATCCACCAAAGTGCAATAAAATAATCGAAAACTTTTTCTAGCCGATTCGCGGAAACTATAGCGTGACGGGATGGTCGTAATGTGATGAGTTCAATAGATATAGTGAAGCACGAAAAGAAAAATCCAAAAATTAATCATCAGAGCCGTAAGCAATAGCAATTAAGATAACTAATCCCACAGCGGTAAATAATAGTCAGGAAAAATAATTTGTTTTCTTCACGTGGTAGTGGCCTGATATGTAGAAACCTTAGTTCTATCTTTTGTAATTCAAACTGACACTTTGATGTTTGAATTACAAAAGATAGAACCAAGGCCCACAGCGGTAAATAATAGTCAGAAAAAATACTTTGTTTTCTTCACGTGGTAGTGGTCTGATATGTAGAAGCCTTGGTTCTATCTTCTGTAATTCAAATGTCAAAGCGTCAGTTTGAATCGCAATCTTTACTTTCGAGGCAAAACCCTATAGCATCTCACGGCGGGCGCCATGGTTCGGACCGTCCTACCACCTGTTCCAACCTTTCCGACCGGTTTGTCAGCTAAGTTCCGAATGATGGCTAGAGATTTCTCCCAACCGTTTCATGAGCTCTATAGCTTAATGATGTTGTATTTAACCCGGCAGTTGCGCGTTGGGACTCAACGTTTTCATCTCCCAGGAAAGGCGAACCTAAAGCGCCCAGTCAGCGGCCTGAGATGCTATGTTTTTCTTCTCGACCGGGTCCATCAACCCAGCTGCGGCATATACTCAAGGATTGCTCCCAACTATCTCACGAAGCCTCTAGCTTAATGGGGTGGTATTTCACGGGGCGGCTGGGCTTTGGGACCCTACCTACCACTCATTAATTGTGCCGAAATTCACAATAGCAAGAGTCGTCAGTTGAACTTAGGTTTGCACAATTAAACCCAAGACAACCTCCTTACCAAATCAGCCATTGAGGCGACATATGTTCCCGCATTAGAAGATTGTTCATCGAAAACTGTAAAGTTCCTGAAATATTGCAGTTAGAAAGCGTTGATAATCTTTCGAAGCTTGGCTGATTGACCTGGTCGAGACCAAATTGCAGCACAGAGCGCTGACTCAGCACTACAGGTTGGCCTATCCTGAAAAAATTTAACAATATATATATGCATATGGTTGTTGCAGTGATCCTACAAACCTCCATACTCGTAAAACACCATAACATAGGTGTCTGCCCCAGTAATGGGAGTTTACTCCCCGTTTCCCGCCTAGCTCGGGATACGGGGCCAAATTCATATGCGTCCCTCGCCTGCACGGTTATCTTGCTATATTTGTTTATCACACCAAAACTGGTGAAAAGCAACTACCAGATACCGGCAACTATTAGAAACTACAGTCAAAAGACGCCTGAAACCTCAACAGACTTTATGAACCTTATTTAAGCTAGCGCCGACTGTATTTTCCTTCATGGAAATCTTGCCCTCAGAAACATATAAAAAACCACTAAATTCATTAATTAAATATTGGGGAACACAACCTGGTATGCATCTTTCTGCCGAAAGATAAAGAAAAAAAAATCGCCACTGTGTCCAAGGTAATGTTGTGATCCTTCTCTCAGGGAACTCCTGAGGGGACCCGTTGCGGTTGCCGCCGTGCTTCCTCAAACCTTGAGGGAAGAGTAGCAACCGATCGCTGAATTCGGTCCTGGGAATTGGCCAGGCTCAATTAAAAATACTTTTTATATACTTTAAATTTATTTTATTAGTAAATTCATTTTCTGGCGCCCTTACACCTCGAACGCCAATTGAGACTGATCCTCGAATACGAATTTCATCACCCTTATAAGAGAAACCAAATCGAGATTTTGTATCTCGAAGAGATCGAATTCAAAGCAAAATCTCCATTTAGATACTTTGGCTGGAGTTGTGTGTTTGTTTTTGGAGATAAGAATCCGGTTAGGCGAATTCTCGGACACAAGAGCGTGATTATGGAAATTGAACATCTGGTTCAATTTACCATATTTGCTTCTGTTTGAGGATCTGGGGAAATTGATGTATATGGATTATAAACGAATATTTGATTCGTTTACCAGGAATTTTGCTCGATTGGGATAACGTTTCTGGATTAGTTGGAAGATTATGGGGAGTTGGGTGCAAGGGCGATAAACGAACATTTGATTCGTTTATCGCGAATTTTCAATTTATATGATTGTTTTTTGAAGTTTAATTAAGGATTATGGGTTTTGGATGTATGTGTGGGGGAAGGAGTTGGTAGGGCTTTTCAGAGACTACAGTAACAATACAAATGATGAGACTGTATCATGGCTGTATGTCACGCAGCAGAAAATTGAAGTGAAATAGGATGTGGGGAAGGAAGTATTGTGCCAGGCATGGGCACTCGGTTCACTTCCTTCCACCAGCTTAACGAAGGCAAAGTTCCGCGGGAAAGAAAGTCAAACGCACTGATTTTAGTTATCAATTAGGTTTTATTATAGATAGACAGTAGTCGCGGTAAGTTTCTCGATTACATAAAGTTTAAAATTTTAGATACTGGTCACAGGTAAGACACAAAACTATCCCTTTGTGTATTCAACTGCTTATACCTAAAAGAGTTTACCAAACCGTATCGTCGCCGGAGTAAAAGATTGCACTTCAGAGTGATCAAGGAAGCTGTCACATTTAACAACATTCTAACTCCACGCACTGTTCCTAATTTTAATTTTATGGTAATTGCGGTAGGCTAAAAACTTGATTCGCGACTAGCACTCAGAGAATGATAAACTCCCGACTATGAGGTGTACCGAACGCGTGTCCGCAGCGCTATGGACAGCGGGAGCAAAACGACCGGCTCGGTCGGTGGATGGTAAATGACTCAATGATTCAACCCTCGTTTTGGGGTGAGTTTGGTGGTGTGGTGGTAGATATCCTCTACACTAAGGATATGTTTTACTTACCACAAGAGAGACGTAAAGTCTCTCTCTGTGGAACAGAAAACCAGATCTTGTAATAAAGATCATGGTGGTACACATGTATGTGCGTACATTGGTTCATTCATGTGACAAGGCCACGAGAACGAAACTGGAAGAAAGAAAGGGCCTAATGTGCATCCATGAGATGTGAGTTTGGCTAAGCTAACAAACCGAATCTCATTGGACGCTAATTGGGTTTGTGTTTGTTTATGTGAGAAGGTCAATGGCAAACGGATCCAGGAATATGTAGGACGAGGGAATTTATGACGCGAGAGTTCAACTGAGTAAACAAGTTGGAACTCATTAGATAGTAGATGCATTTGGGATACTTGAATGGTTTGAATTGTTTGCCGTATCACCAGAATGCCTGCTGAATGACAGCGTTCTTTTGTTTGTACATGGTACATGCTAGGGAATTAGTTTCAGCGTCTATTGCGTTAATTGTATGCAGCTGCGTTGGGTTGTTTATTGTTAGGAGAAAAGGCCGCCAGCCAATGTGTATGAAAAGGGATTTGTTGTACACATGATGAGGCTTTGAATACGCGACGCAATGATCATTATTCCTGGTTGTAATGGTTACATAATATGTGAACCGAATTGTTTTCTTTCAGAGATATGATGTTTATTCCATAAAGAATTCTTTGTTGGGAAAATTTTGCCGATGCATTGATGCATGGGAAAATGCCCTTGTTGATGCAATTCTTTTTAGGAATTTTAGGTAATGCTTGTGTGCATTAATGTCCTTGGAAAAGGAAAGGTTTTCAGGTGTGGGAAGGTTGGAATTTGCCTGGCGACCGAAGGTACCGAATAGGTTTCGGTTTTATGCTCCTGTATAATGGAAAAGAATTCTTGTAGGGAATTTGTATGCGAAGAGATGCATAAAAGGTAAGAATTCTCTTACAGGGACTTTTAGATTATACCTTAGATAACCTAGATGCATAAAGCATTTAAGGTGCTAATGCGATTGCATTAACGAAACTTATAAGGTTGGGTCGAAGTTATTGGGGTTCTTCAGGTAAGTAACAGTGGGGTTTGGCGGAACCGCCACAGGAACACCCTTAAAGTGTGAAAACTAAACTTGATCTTTATCGCATCTTCGGCGGCGCTTATGTCTGTCAATGTAGTGGGGTATGATGCAAATGAAAAAGGTGAGAGGCAACAAATCAGTACAAAATTGGAAGTCGATACGTAAGGCTCATATATTGAACAAGTTCAGTTTGCGAACGAAAATGATTCGAGTGGGATACGAAACTAGTGTGAGGTAAAATCACATCAATTGGTGGATAATTCAAGCCATAGAGTTGCGTAGTTTCTAGTACAGGAGTAACTATTATCGTGTCTTGTGGTATTATTAAGAGCAATCCCCAGTGCCTTCGAAGCGGCGACTGAATTGAAGTACTGGTGTCAGAAGTGGCTGTAGTATTAAAGGTTATATGCCAGTTGTTCTGTTTTGTTTTGGGATCCAAATGTTCAGTACTATATATATGTATCGGTGTCGCCTTCTTCTAGTTCAGTAATATATATATTTCCTCTGAGGCAGCAAGAACCGGCTGCGCGAGTTGTTGTATGAACACTAACAGAGTTGGAATACTGAGTTATGGTCTTATTAACCACACAGTTCGAATATATAGAGTTGGTCTATTTTTTTTTTTTTTTTTTGGAGTCGTATCAGTGTCGAGGCTTGAAGCACCTTTTCCTTTGTTTAGCTTAATCGTCCCTCAGTTCATGAAAAATATATTGGCAACCGTTGACCTATCGCTTAACGTGATTGCGAGGCACCGTTGTGGCCCTCTATCACCTGTGAAACAAGCGTTAAAAATTCACCGTTTACCTAGGTAAAATGTCACATGTAACTGCATCGCCCGATAAACCGCTGCCGGGCCATGATTTCTCCACTTGTGACTCAAATCTTTGAATATCTCAACAGGAAACAGTAAAAACAGAAACCAAAATCCAATCGTAATTCAGTTTATTTAACATTTTTCGGTCAGACCACGAGTTGACAGATTTTAGGACTTTTACTAAACTCTTTGCATGTATTTAATCATTTTCGAACTTATATTCTTCTTTATCTTTTGGCGGAAATTCTCTCGCATCGTGCTATTTTAATTTTCCTTTTTCTTGTACGTTTCTTTGTTGCGACCAGCGCGCACTAGTTCTTCGACTTTTCTTCACCGCGAGCAAGACAAGACTCTCTCTCTACCCTCTCCGAATCTCCTTCCATTCCGAAAAGGAATCCAGCTTCCACACGATCCACAACCCAACAAATGTATGTTCGTACATTCAACATGTGGATCATGTGCTTTTCTCTCACTTTACCATTTTCAAATTGTACATTAACAATAATATCTCCCAACTCGGTGGGACAATGGGAATGGGGGAAGCCACCACGCAACAGTCTTCAGAGACACTGCAAAATCCATACAAAATAATAAACTGGGACACAAACCGAAGATAAAGTGTGTTTCAATTTCATTTATTGTTAGCGTGAGATGAATATCTGTCATACCGATTTAAGGGACGCAGTAGATGTGTAAATATAAGGAAATGATTAGTGTTCCCTAGCGCTATACAAATGCTGACATGCTATCTTGAAGTTTCGTATACGACTAAAATCGTTTCTCTTTCTCTATTCACCTTAGTTATCGCGCACTTCCGCGGTCGCTGTCATTAAATGCGATAAGCTGTGCTACATGCAGTCATCTAGAGACTACATCATATTATTATCCACAGTGGGACTGTTGCCTACCACCTTAATCGCTTTAGATTAAGGGTTTTCTAGCTGAAATCAAGCAACTGGGTCAAGTTTGATCTACAAAACTGCTTTCTGAGCTCGTCATAATTTATTTATTCTGTTCGTTTGCAGTGCCCTTATGCTTCGTCAATGCTACGCACTTGTACAAAATTGGAGGGGCTCATCTGACCCGAGAAACCCATCTGTTTACCATTCTTAACAAGTGTACCACCTTCATACATATTAACTGGAGAACCGAAAGACTTAGCAATCATTTCATCTGTGTGCCGAAATATCACCGATTTATATTATACAATCATGTACTAATGATAAAATATTGACAAAAGTGGCTTCTTCTCCCGTTAGAAAATTGTGGCCCTGCGGAAGAGCATCGACGTTACAGGTTTACGTATCCGGATGCGGTGAGGAGAAGTGATGAAATTTTCTCAGATACAAAAAAAAAAGCATCCGCTGGCGGACAGGCTCAGATGTCGGATTAAAATTCAGAACCAGCAGCACACAATCGAAGTAATCAGTCAGTGTAGCTTTCCCTCTTCATCAAATATCAATACTCCCCAGGGACCAAAGCGCATTCGGTGACACTCAAATTAATTCGTAATTTATCTTCAAATTTTCACCTAATTCGAATCTAGGCCGACGGCACCTTGGCACACTTAGCAGCGGTTACTGCCAAAGCTTGTAGAATATCTTGTTGCACTCATTAATAATCTTTCACAACGTCGGCCATTGACAACTGAGATTAAATATCAAATTATTTATTTTTTCCTGGGTCTCTGTTGCTCTCGGCATTCCCGGAATGCTGTCCTCAGTAATGACCTCGTTAGCACAGACCACAGATAATTCTAATTAAAAACAGTTAGGAAGGAACTATTAAGAAAATTAATTCCCTAATTCAGGGTATAGATTTGTCGATTCCCGTCATACAGTAATCGATAGTGTACATTATTAAATGATAAACATGATAAGCGAACGACACTCTTGACAAAAGGGGCCATTGAACTCGCCATTGGACAAAATAATGATGTTGATTTGTATAGGAAGTTAATGTTCTGCAAATGACCATTAGGTGCATTTGCGATAAGTCTAACACAGCTGGCGGTGAAAAGATTCGAATTTAGGCTCAACGTCAGAAACGCTGCTTCATGACCCGATTACCACGTAACAATCCAAAGATGGCAGAATGCCAATAATGTAAACAAGTTACGAGACGTTCTAGCCTGGGTCTAGTTTTTCTGAAGAAGAAAGGAACACCTTATTTTTCAAAAAAATTTAACTGATTGGTTGCTTTGATGTGAATTAGATGCAGGGAATTAGAAATAACAAAACACTGAATGTCCAAAACCCCAAGAAGACAACTGTGGTTTTAAAATAATCGCTTTAAGGGCATTCCCGATTATAGGGGGATTTGTCTACATCACTGAAAGAAATGAGATTCTGAAGGGGCGTTTCACACGGGCCGTTAGACAGCCTATGAATAGAGCAAACTGTATTGGAGTGCTTTGTTAGAAAAGAGTGTCATTTTGTGGAGATGAATAATGAAATTCATCGGAGCTAATTGCTTATCTGATTTTCGACTTTAATCTGTAGGGGCGTAATTTCCTATTTATTTGGCTTAATCCAAACTGCGAATTAAACTTAAAACTGTGACTGTAGAACTAGAATTGAGTAAGGTGGTGAGGAAGATAGATCGATTTCCAGATGACGCCGAACAGAATAGTAGGTAAGTAAATTTTTCACACCCAGCTGAAGTGTGACTAATTCGAACCATTGTTGGGTCCTGAGGCGGCGGCGTCGTTGACGTGCTTTGCCTCTTTATAGAAAATCCCCTGACATTCAGCTGCGTAGCGGGATCTTCCGAATAATTAAATCACGCGCGGCGAGCGCAAGCTTCCCGTCGTATAGGTTGTGAAAATCAAACGTCCGATCTTGACTTGGGATTGTATTATTTTCTTTATTTAAATTCCTTTTGGCTTGAACATTTTATTTCTGATCTGGATGGTATGCGGCCAGGGGTTCGGCCTTGGAACTTCAACTGATGATGTTGGTCAGCGGTTCGACCTCGGAACTTCGACTGATCACGAAATACAAAAAAAAAAATGGTGGCGAGAAGGCCGAATTTGGCGAGACAGGACATATGTGTCCTTCATCTTGTCTCTGACTTCTGGTCATCTTGCGATAACCAGAATCACCCACATCCGTGAGGATATTGGGCTCGGTCTCGCGGCATCTGAAAAGAGAAGAAAAAAGGGGGGTATCCAAGGATAGTGTGGACAGTGTTAGTCCAAGTGTTCTCTAACTATTTTTATAGAGGGATGGTGGGAAAGAAATCTTACAAGACCGGTGGGTCTTGGGTGCGGTAGTAAACGCAGATCACGTCTTTGGCGTCTGATAATCTGCTTCTTGGTCGGTGTGTATGTTTGTGTTTGTGCCGTCTTGTACTGTGCGTTCGTGTGTTTGGTTTGTTAATTGTAGACCCTATGGGGTGGGTCCAGAAATCCTCTATTATAGAGGGGAATGTTGTTGGGAAGGGTGCTTTCTTCAGTTTTGTGCTGAAGAAGAAATTGTGGGGGTTTGATCCGAAGAGATCGAGAGAGAGAAGGGTCAAGAACGCAAGAGTCCCGTACAAGTAGGTTCTCGCTGTTCTGAATGTTTTCGAGGTACTTATATGCTAATTGAAGCAAGTACTCGTCGATAGGGGTAATGGAGGCGCCTTCGTATAGGTGAGAGTTGGGGTAATGACGACCGTCAGGCCTTCTAGAATGATTGGTGCATCTTCTGAGGAGTTTCCTTTCGAAAACCCGAAGTCTTTCCATTTGAGCCGAAGATATGCAGGACCATATGGGAAAGGGGTACGATATTCCAGATCGGATTAGCTGCTTATAGCAGAGAAGCTTAACTTTGGTGTCAACTTTGTTCCTCCACTTAAGGATGTTGTGCAGTTGCTTAGACCGACCGAGGCCCCTTTGGAGAATGTGGGTCACATGTTTGATGAAATTCATTTTTGGGTTATAAGTGACCCCGAGATATTTCATCTTGTCCTGTGGTCTAATCGTAGTATCTCCCATTTTTATTCGAATATTTTGTGAATATCGAGAAGTAGGTTGGGAGTGTTTACTACTCAGAATTATGGCTACTGCTTTGGATGGATTAAGTCGTATTTTCCATCGACTGTAATACTGATACAGTTCGTCCAAGTGACGGTTGAGTCGATTTGTTGCGAGGTTAGGGCCTTTGGTTGACGTGTACACCAGGACGTCATCCGCATAGCATATTTGGTTTACTCTCCCGTCCACAGGGCGGGGAATATCGGAGGTGTAAATATTGAATAAGATGGGGCCTAGAATGGAGCCCTGTGGTACGCCTGCAGCGGCGTGAAAAGTTCGGGAAAGCTTTCCATTCATTCTAACTTGAAAGGTTCTGTTTAGAACGAACTGGTAGATGATGCTACATAGCGTTCTACTGAGGCCAGTATTCAGTAGTTTAAAAGCGAGACCTTCGATCCAAGTCGTATCAAAAGCTTTTTCAATGTCTAGGCTTACCGCAACGGTGGGTTCCTTATTAAAGAGCCGCACGCAGACGTGGTTTTGAAATAAATTGAGAGCCATAGTGGTGCTGTGCGCTCTTCGAAATCCGAATTGGAAATCAGGTATTAGGTGCCTGGCACTGACAAAGTCATTTAGCTTCTCGTATATGAATTTTTCATATATTTTGCTGATGCAAGTGAGAAGCGAGATAGGGCGAAAGCTTAAGGGGTGATACGTTGGTTTCCCAACTTTTGCTATTGGACAAATAATAGCGTGCCTCCAAGCTTGGGGAAAGTACCCCATGTTGTAAACATGGTTGAACAGAATGGAGAGCTTTATAAAGAATAAGGCAGAAAGCCTTCGCAACGGGTGGTATGACATGTTGTCGATACCAGGTGACTTCTTAGGGTGTCGAGATTTAACCAGACTCTGTAGGGTATTTGGTGTGATGAAACCGTGACCATTATCACGTGTGTCATCGAAGTATGCACTGTTAGTTGGGTTAAAGACAACAATTGGCTCGTTGAAGTCGTTCAACTTACTGTGGACCTCTGAACTAACGATTGCATTAGTTTCCCGGTCGCCTTCTTGGAGAGTGAGTTTGTGATTGTTTTCGAAAGTCTCTCCGATGATATTTGCTTTATTGGTGTCGTTATTGACAACAACACCATTGTGCATAATTGGCCCAGTGATGCGGGAAGTGCCACATATCTTTTTAACATTTTTATAAACGTTCTGGTCCATCTGAATACCCTTCAGCTTGTCTTCCAATTGTCGGGTACGATTGTTTTGGATTCTCTGTTTTATCAGTGTACCAATATTGTAAATAATGGATCGCAATAATGGCTCCCTTTGCGTAAAGCGGTGACGATATCTCATTCTGCAGAGCTTTTTACGCTCCCGGATGAGACGAAGAGTGATGTCGTCAAGGGGAATCTGATAGGTCTTTTCAAGTTTATACTTCGGGACATGAGTCTCCGAAGTTTCAACTAGAATCTCGTGAAGTCGTTTTGCAACGTTGTTTATCTCAACCGTCGTTACGTTCCTGTCAGTGGGAAGAGAGAAGTGGTGGAGTTTATCGTTCAATGTAATATTGAAGTTGTCCCAATTTGTCCGCCCATAATCGGGTATGTATCTGATATGAGCCCGGGATGCTCGATAGCCGCGAATGAATGTGGTCACAGCATTGTGGTCAGATACACCCGCTGAAACTTGAGGAGGAGTGATTTGTGGAAGTAAGTCTTTGGACACAATAAATATGTCCAGAATTGAGTTACCTCGAGTACCAACCGTAGGTGCAACTATTTCGAAGTTGAGGGCATACCTGTTTGCGGTGTACCATTGGTACAGTTTTGTGCCATTTGGGCAAGAGACAGAGTTGTTCCAGTGGGGATGTCTGGAGTTAAAATCGCCGCCTATGATGAAGGGTGTATGCCCCGAGGTCCTTATTAGTTTGCCAATATCTTCGGGATTAATGGGGCCATTATTGGTTTTATGCGAGTGGTATACGGAGTATATATTCACTCTACCATTACTAGCCAGATGCAGTTCAACTCCAGATACCTCTATGGACTCTAGGTGTGGGAGGTCAATAGGTTCATGGCGAAGTCCGCTATTAACCAGTATACAAGTTCCACCTCCGTTGATGAGGGTTCGATCTCTTCGAATCATGGAGAAGTTTGGGAATACGGGACGGTGACATGGATGCAACCTAGTTTCGGTTACAAGTACCACGTCCGCCCGGCTTTCCTTTATGAAGTCAGAAACTATCATACGCTTGGAATGCGAAACAAGGGAGTTGACATTTAAGAGGATAACTTTAATTTTGGAATCCATTGTGGAGGGTATGTCTTGCATATGCAGTGAAAAGGAGGGCCTCCCTCTCTGCCTCGGTTGATAGTTTCTCATATCGGGGTCGGATATCCTCAATTAAGCGGGAGAAACTAAGTAGTTTCTCGAGCATTGAAGATTGCCCCCTCGGAGGCTTTTGCACCACCGCTTGAATTTGAGGCGTCGTGTTGGCCTTTACCGGGGCTCGCTTAGGGACTTGGATATGTTTTTGAGGGGGAGGAGTTGAAAGGGTTTTTGTATTCCTTGCCTGCTGACCCCTAAGCATGTCGGCAAATGTGAATCCATTTTGGATGAGGTTTTGTGTGGCCTGTTTTCCGAAGTCTGACTTGGCTGTTTGCTTAGCTCGAGTCTCCTTGGATCTCTGTTTGATTTCCTTATATTTAGGACAATTTCTATAACTCGCCGGATGGCCTTTGTTGCCGCAGTTGCAGCAAGTTGGCAGTGTTATTTCATTCTGCACATTTGTTGCGGGATCGTATTTCGCTAGCGGAAGTTCGCACTTGCCAATATCGTGGGATTCTCCGCAACGAACGCAACGGCGACTCATGTTGCAGTTTCGGGAGACATGCCCGAAACGTTGGCAACGTCTGCATTGACGTATTTCTCTGTTATGAAATACCTCGAAGACAACTTGCTGATGCAAAGTTGGAAGCGACTTTGTCCGTATTATGGAATCTATGTCGGTCCCTGGGGCAAGGAGAAGCTGCCATATGTTCAGCTTGGTGTATCTTTGCGGTCTGATGTTCACAAACCGCTGTGGGGGAGAGAATTTTTTGACGTCAATGAATTTGACCTTAGGAAATGTTGCCTCAAGAGCAGTTACGATGTCGTCCTTTTCCCAAGAGGCAGCGACTCGTTTTAAGAGGATTGTCCTCGACTTTTCGTCGGCCGGAGTGAAGGTGTAATAATTCACCTCCTTGGCCTTGAGGTTGTCGTTAACCGTACGATAGGTTTCCCTATCGTAGGCTATGATTTTATTTAAGGATGGACTTAAGGTTTTTGCCTTGAAGTTAGAAATCCCTAGCCGGTTCATGTCACCGACGAAATTTTTTAAATTGAGGTCTCGTGCAAAGACCCCGGGTTGCTGTTTCTTCTTAGAAACAGGTGGGCGTTCCCCGACCTCTGGCTGAACAGTGTTGGTAACACCAGCAGCCTTTGGTTTTGGGTTAACTAATGGAGTTGGTCGTGGTGGGCAAGGCTGCCGCGGAGGTACTGTGGTAGTTTCTATTAGTGCGTCAGCACGGACGCGGATTCAACAAAAAACACCACCGCTGTTGCACTAAGCGAATCCAACCGGAGACACAGAAAAGTAAATCCGACAAAGAAAAACACTGGGATCGTTAGATTGATAAGTTGTTCTTTTATTGCGTTTATTGGAATCGATCCTTAATTCAAAACAGTGAATGGAATTATAAATCAATTTGAAAAACACAACATATTCTATTTAAATTAATTCTACACGGCAAACGCGAATTTGCACTTTTTACTGCTTTGTAATTAAATAATATAGGTTCTGCACTATAGGATCGCAGAGTGGAGAAATATTGTTTTATCTTTAATACTTTATCATACTTGCACTTATTGAACCGATTAAAGAATGTTATTTAAGTCACGAAATTTTCGAGTTCTACTTTTAAATTATTAAACATACGCTTGTCGCGCCTTTATTGGATCACACAATATCTGACTCCGACTTCCGCACAGCTTGGTAGCTAAAATCTGACTCCCAGTGGAATGTCTCTTTACAGACATCCGAAGAAAACCAAAAAAAAAACTAAAGGATTCGCCGCCAATGGCGAAGGTCCAAACGAAAAGGAAAAGAGAAAAACTCATGTAGCAGATCGAATCCACTGCTACATGTTTGGGCAAGATAAACTGCCGCCATCCGCAAGGGATAGATTCTTGATTGACGTGAGTCAATAAAACCCTTGCCGAAGGCAGAAATCTATCTTGGAAAAATGTATCGAACATTGGGCATGGCCGTTGTTAGATCATCTAGCATAAACAAATTTCGGTCTGGTGATTCGATGCATGTTATGTTAGGGATGTGTTAATCCCGTTGAAAGGCACTGTCAGGCGAAAGTATCCGCTTGAATGTTTACTTTGTGTAAACTAAAATTGGTGGCCATGACCGATGCTGGTGATAGTTCCAAGAAACGGCAACGGATCATAAAATCGTCATGCTTAGATCCAAGCAAAATATGCGCGCCTGAAAGGCCAATGTTTGATTTGATCTTCTTTACTTAAGGAAAGATAGATCGTAGACATGCCGTTGGAAATCTGGCTTGCAGCTGTGCAAGCAACCCGAAATAATGCTAGGTCAATGAATGGGTACAAAAATAACACACGGAAAGATCAGCGTGTGTTGGTGGATATGTGCCATCCATTGTTCGGTCGCGGAAGCTCGGTTGATGGGTTGATGTCATGGCAAGATGATAATCTTGCCGTGAATTATGCTTTTAGGAATGACCGTGGGGAAGAGGTTTGGAAAAGCACCCAAAAAAGGTAAGCTGCCTAATATATATTTATGTCGGTTATCCTTGGGGATAACCGAATTAATTCCAGCGAATTGGTTGGCGGTTAATGCCGTAGCAAGGTTGCGTAACCTTGCTGAAGATTCGACTTCAAGGTAAGTCGCATCGCTGGGAATGGTGGGGATCGAGCGATGCATGGCTCTTCGGGCCCTGAAAAGCCCCACAGTACGACCCTGACATGAGTTGGTGTTATCGCGGGGTTCGAAAACAGTTTGCGGTGCGGCGTTGGCGGGGAGCCGGCGGCCGCACGCTTATTGGAAGGTCCTCCTTCGCAGTTTATTATGGGAAGCGGTGTTTTCCGCTTAGGGGCTCTAGACGAGTTTGGGGTGGGGGTGCGCGAGTCACCGTCATCCATTGTTTCGTCGGAACTCTCAGCGAGACTCTGCAACTCGGGCTCGAGCTCCGATTCCGAATCAGAACCCTCCGAACCGGCACTGGGCGGGGATGCGGGTGGTGCGGCTTCCACTCGCGACAATTTATCTCTCAAGACAGCGTTCTCTGCCTTGAGAGCTTCTGGGTCCTCCCTTAATCCCTTTATGAGAGCCATCATGCCCTGATCGGGCTGATGGCCCACACCACGAGAAGAGTAGGTGTCCATCTATTTCGATGTTGCCACCATCGAGCACCAAAAAAGGAAACAAAAAAACGCGTGGGACGCAAGGAAAGGAGAAGAGGAACAAACAAAAAGCAAGAAGGGAAACAAGTAGACCTAAAAACAATCCTTCTAAATTAAAACGAATAGTAAAATAAATATGAGTTAAATTAAAATATATCGAACCTAAAGATGTTTCCTGTTCACTAATTTTTTTTTTTTTTTTTTTTTTTTTATATAATTTATTTATTTTGTTTTAAATAAACTTTATTTTGTTTTAAATAACTTTACTTCACTGTCCAGGATGTGTCTTCTCTCAGCTCTCACTGTGAAGCCCGTTCGTTGATTGTCTGTATAGATTGATTGTGGATAACGCCTGATGCTGATCACGAAATTCAAATTTACCGCCCTTTTATAAATTTTCTAGTTGAGAATTGTCAACTGTTTTATGGTCAAAATTCCCGGAAACAGACATAAGAGTTTGCGTTTCAATTTGAGTTGTGTTCTGGGAATTTGTTAGAGGCTTTAGTTGGATGGGTTCTAGGAAGGGAAATCATGAAATGCGTTTTGAATTTAGCATTTCATGATGTCAACGTTTTTAGGAATTGGGTCAATGTATGATGAATTAACTTTTGGTTAAATTCGTTGTACATGTGACTCAATATGGGATTTGAATATGAAGCAATGGGAAATTTGGGATTTGGGTTTATTATGTTGAATTGAATCAATGACCGATAAATTAACTTTGGGTTAATTTATTGCTCATATGATTCAATATGAAATTAGGAACTTTAGGATTTGATAATATTGGGGATTTGGATGGGCGTAGTGATTTAGGATCGCTACACCATGATCGATTGACTGCTAGTAAAATATGTGATTGTAAAATACGACGGACGACCGACAGACAGAACCTGAGAATAGACGATGAATACATCTGCCACATCCTCGCCTTCTTGAGAGATGATGAAGCTAATCATATGTAAACTGTTTTTCTCGGGAAAAACAAAGTGACATTCGAAAAACTATGTTGAAGTTTTCCATTCTGGGCATGATCGAGATAAGGAGAGCACGCTAAAGTAGGGAGACGAATGTAAATTGTCCCCTGCGAGTAGGGCGTTTGAATATACTCACAGCCAGGCCAGCTTGTCGTAAGAGGCGACTTAAGGCCAAGTGATAACCGGGGTCCCAACCCCCCGTGCACCCGGTGAAATACACCCCATCAAGCTTTAGTCTCCGTGAAATGGTGGGGAGAAATCCCTGGACATCTTTCGGAGCTTGGCTGGTGGACCGGTTCGAGAAAAGGTTGGTTAGGTGGTAGTCGGTCCCAAGGTGAGATACCACCCGTCACGCTGTACATTCTGCGATATCGCCGAGAGAAAACTTCGGATGTGTGGCTGATGGCCCGGACTGACACGGGGATAAGTCATGATGGTGCCTTCTGATATAAAGAATTCCGGAGGTAAACTAGTCACCCATTCGGATCTCCGGGGGGGGGGGGGGGGGGGGGGGGACTATGTCAGGGGGAACATCATGCAGATATCTTGATAAATAATGGACATTTAAGAGGTTCGTCATCGCATAACCATGCTCGCTCTCGAAGCTCGGCCCACGCTCGACTGGTGACGGCATTTTGTAATATCAGGGGCATCGGTTTCACCAATACCAATGTAAACGCCGTCCACCAATATTTGCAAACAACGAAACCTGATATCCTTGCCCAAACTGGGACCCAGGTCGATTCGTCAACTGATTCGACATATCTTCGTTGCTCAGGATACGACTTGCATTCGAGATTCCGTTTTAAGGGCGGAGTCTGCGTTTTCGCGCGGTCCAATCTGGCTTGCCAGCGGATGGAGGCGTTGGAACCCAGTAATATGGACATCATATGGTTGAGGGTCGTACTAAGGAATTCCGTTAGATTTCTTTGTTGTCTTTACCGCTCCCCGAAAGACGATCGACCGGCGACATTCTTCGAACATCTTTCATATACCGTCGACTGGATACAGATCAACCACCCAGCTTCTGAAATTGTTGTCCTTGGCGATTTTAATGTGCACAATTCCGACTGGTTGTTACATTCTAACAGAACCGACGAGCCTGGGAGGCCGGCGGAGATGTTTGCTGTAAGCCACAACTTGACTCAACTCGTGGAGGAGCCGACGCGAGTGCCGGATGCCGGAGGCGATTATGCGAACACCGTGGATCTCTTTTTGACATTCGATCCGAGTATTTATACCGTAGAGGTTTCTGCGCCACTGGGAAACTCAGATCACTGCTTGGTATCTGTTGCCCAAGCACTTGCATACCAAGCGAATAACCGGCCTAGGCAGCTTCGCCATGTATGGAAGTATGGGGCTGCTAACTGGGACGATATGCGAGATCTCTTCGCATCCTTTCCATGGTCGGAGGTGTGCTTCGGAAACTCCGATGTGAACGCTTGCGCGGAGTCAGTACCAGAGATTATTCTTCTGAGGATGGAGATCTATATTCCACATTCCATCAAACGAAGTTCGTCTGATAAGTCTTGGTTTGATAAAAAATGCGAGCTGATTACAGCGGCAAAAAATAGAGCTTTTAAGCAATGGCGCTCCAATCCCACCGATGTCAACAGAACGAATTTTGTTAGAATCAGAAACGCGTGCAACCAGGCGATTGATACCGCGAAGAAGACTCACAACGACAGGGTGATCAATAAGCTCCTTCGGTGCCCAACTGGTTCGCGCTCCTTCTGGTCAATGGCAAAGGCTGTCAGCAGTAACTTTGCTTCCTCCTCTTTCCCCCCGTTGATGACAAACAGCGGGACGTTAGTCACGAATCCAAAGGATAAAGCTAATGTGTTCGCGAATTTATTTTCCGCGAATTCGAACCTCGATCCCGGCCTTTTGGAGCAACCTGTGATCTCGTCGGTATGGTCTTCGATGCGGGATGTGAGATTTCGTCCGCACACTTTTCAACGCATTCTACGTGAACTGGATTGTAGGAAGACAACCGGCCCGGACGGAATACCAGCAACAGTCCTTAAGAACTGTGCTCCAGAACTATCGCCGGTTCTTGGCAGACTTTTCCGCTTATCTTATGCACGGTGGACCTTTCCTGCCTGCTGGAAAATCGCTCGAGTTCAGCCAATCCCAAAGACGGGAAAAAAGTGTCTCCCACAAAATTACCGTCCGATAGCATTACTGTCTATTTTATCTAAGGTAATGGGAAAAGTCACCAATACAGAGTTGGTTAAGTATTTGGAGTGCAACGGACTTCTGAATGATCGTCAATACGGATTCCGTGGCAGGCGGTCGACGGGAGACCTTTTGACACTTATAACCGATATATGGACATCTGCGATTGAACGGCATGGTGAGTCAAGGGCGGTCGCATTGGATATCTCCAAGGCTTTTGACCGCGTCTGGCGCGGGGCATTGCTGAGCAAACTTCGTTTATATGGACTTTCCCAACAGCTTTGCGACTGGACGAGGAACTTCCTCGAGAATCGATCGATCGGGGTTGTTGTGGACGGCGAGTGTTCGGATCTGTATCCTGTTAATTCGGGGGGGCCCCAAGGTTCTATTTTAGGTCCAACCTTGTTTCTGCTTCACATAAATGATTTGTTGGAGACAACGGATAACAAACTGTTCAGTTTTGCGGATAACAGTACGCTGGTTTCCTCCTTTTCGAGTGATCGGCCGATTAGTGCATCAACGTCGCACCAGCTGAGATGTAGACGGATTGACTCTCTGAATCAGGATCTGGATAAAGTCCTGCAGTGGGGAAAGGCCAATCTTGTCGACTTCAACGCAACGAAGACCCAGTATTCAACATTCACAAAGAAAACTGGATCATCGCTTCCACAGCTGATGATGAGTGGCCGGGCCCTCCAGGCTGGGTAAAGTTTGAAGTTGCTCGGCGTCACGGTCTGTGGGAATGTATCATGGCATAAACACGTATCGGGTATCGCCAGATCAGCCTCAGGAAAACTGAGTTATCTTTCTAGAACTAGGAAATGTTTTACTCCGGCCCAACTTCTTCTCCTATATTAATCTCAAATTAGACCGGCGCTCGAATATTGCTTTCATGTTTGGAGCTCGGCTCCTAAACATACCCTCGACCTACTTGCGAGCGTACAAAGACGAGCGATCCGCCTAATCGGGGACTCGGCGCTGACGTCGGGACTACCGTCGCTATCACATCGAAGGCGCGTAGCCGACCTCGGTCTGTTTTACAGATATTATCACGGGTGCTGTTCTTCGGAGATTCTTGGTATTGTTCCACGCAATTCGGTTTATATGCGCTCCACAAGACACTCCGACGGATCGCACCCGTTTGTGGTTCATCTCTCGACGGCGCGAACTTCCCTGTATCAGAACTCGTTCCGTTACAGAACAGGGAAGCTGTGGAACTGCCCTCCCACGCGAGTTCAGTTCAAAAAGAACTGCAACAATTATTTGATGGCATCTCGGGGCGCCCACTCGGCGCTATAGTTTTGCCTCTCCCGAGAGAAGTCTAATAAAAAATAAAAAAAAAATCTCGTATAGTGCGATCTTGTAAGAGAAGAAAACTTTTTGTGCAAAAGTCTGATAAAGCTAAACTGAGTTGACTGTAAATATGTGAAGAGAAGTTTAAGTACCTTTCAAAAGTCGCGATAAAAAATTGAAGATGTGTATAATATAAATATAGCTGTCGAGACAGTAGGTGCGCTTCTGCCTCGTGATGCGTAGCTTCGGATCAGGTCTGGAATCTGTTTCAGGTATCTTAAATAAACACAAAATACCTAATTCTACTATCGGTTCGCGTGACAAGTCTTACTGTGGGCTCCTAAGCAAACAAACGGATCTCCACACGGGTCCGAGTGAAGTGCAAAGTTGTGTATCTATGCGATCCCAAGAAAACAACCGGATCACCACACACTCATCTTCATCATCATCATCATCATCGGCACTACAACCGGCATCCATTCTTGTGGCTATACAGCGTCTCTCCAGCGGCTCCGATTTCGATCCGATGTCATCCAGCTTGGCACGTCCAATCTCTAGGTCTCCTGGTCTACGCCACCCCTCCATTGCAGACGAGGGGTGAAGGATTCCTGTACCGCCGATTCGGTTCTACCAATGATGTCGATGTCATCTGCGTAGGGAAGTATCTGGCAGGAGTTGGTGACAATAGTCCCTCTTGTTGTGGCGCCAGGAGCACGGATTGCTTTGTCCAACGCCAGGTTGAAAAGAAGGCAAGCCAGACCGTCCCCTTATCGGAGTCCATTTAAGTTGCTTATTGGTTTGGACAGTAATCACGCTCTTTTTACTTGACTAGTTACGTTGGTCATGGTCAACCTACAAATTCGTATCAATTTGTTTGGAATGCCGAACTCTCTCATAGCATTATATAGTTCTACCCTGGCTATGGTATCGTAGGGGGCCTTAAAGTCTATAAATAGATGATATAATGGAATATTAAATTCCAGACAATTTTCCATCGCCTGCCTAAGGGTTAATATCTGATCAATCGTTGATTTGTCCGGGGTGAAGCCACTTTGATATTGACCTATGATGGCTTTAGCGTATGGGGCTATCCGATCTTGTAGGATAGAGGAGAGTATCTTATAGGCGGTGCTCAGCAAAGTTATACCCCTATAGTTGCTGCACACTGTGATATCTCCCTTCTTATGTATGGGGCAAATTATACCACGACGCCAATCTTCCGGCATCTCTTCTTGCTCCCATACGTGCACCACGACCTCATGAATTGGCTGATGTAACGCTGTCCCTCCTTGTTTGATCAGCTCAGCTGGTATGCCATCAGCTCCGGTGGCATTATTTGATTTGAGCTGTCTTATGGCTTTTAATGTTTCCTCAATGCTTGGTGACGGCAATGCTTGATTTTGTACTGGTGGAGCCTCCAATTCTTCTGTGAGCTGACCATTTAGCAAGTGCACTTCCCATCGCTCCAGAATGCCTTCAGGATTGATGATCAGATTACCCTCTTTATCCTTGCAGTAAGTGCAGCGTGGTGTGTAACGCCTCATACTGCGGTTGGGGATTTGTTAAATAAGACCAAGACCGGATCCCGGTTGTATTGCCGATGATGATAATATAAATAACCCCCCCCCCCCCCCCCCCCGCGGTGTTGCAACTGCGACATCAAAGCACATCCGGCCAATTATAGAAATTCTCCAAACTATAGAGAGCTAGTTCAATGATCCAAGGAGTCTTGAGCTAAACAAATAGCCAAGTCAAACTTCGAAAAACAGGGCACACAAAATTTCATCCAAAATATCACATTTTCCATTCAAAAAGGATCCCAAATATTTTTTCCTAACAATATACAATGACTCTTCCGAGCAAATTTGCCGTTGCCTCTCCGTTATATATTTGTTCACCTGAAAATTCTTCGAAGGGCGTTCAGAGCAGCGAGAGCCGAAACCAAATTCGATGAATCGGTAAACTCGGTAAGTTTGTGTCCCAATATAAAAGGACGCGAATGAGCGACCCTCGTGTGTGGTCGCCACATTCGCCGATATTTTTAAAGGACCAGGAACAAAGAATATAAAAACTCTTCTAACAACTCTCCCACAAAACGTATATAAATCCCTAAGCGAATCGCCGTACGGGCAAACACAATGCGACAAATCTAACCGGCGGTACAAAAGCCTCCAAAGGGACAATTCTCAATGCTTGAGAAATTGCTTAGTCTTTCCCGCTTGACTGAGGATATTCGACACCGATATGAAAAACTCACAACCGAGGCTGAGAGGGATGCACTCCTTTTCACGACATATGTAAGACATACATTTCAAAATGGATCCCAAAAATAAAGCTATCATTATAAATGTCGACACCCTTGGTTTCGCTTTAAAAGCGTATGATAGTTTCTAACTTCATAATGAATAGCCGGGAGACGCGGTTCTTGTAAGCGAAACTAGGTTGCATCAATGTCACCGTCCATATTCCCAAACTTTTCCATGATTCTTAGGGCTCTCACCCTCACCGGCTTGCCCACCATCAACGGAGGTGGCACCTGTATACTAGTTAATAACGTAATTCGTCATGAAGCTATTAACCTTCCACATTTCGAGTCCATAGAGATCTATTGGGTTGAACTGCATCTGCCTAATAATGGCAGAGTATACCACCATATACCACTCACATAAAACCAATAACGGCCCTAAAGCGTTTGGAATGATAGCGATGAACGTGTGATTCGAACTGACGCTATGACAGTTAGAATCACCAAAAATTGAACCGAAGCGTAACACATCAGGCTACTGTCCGTGCTTAGAATTCGATTTTTAAACTCAAGTATATTCCACTGATGTGAATTGTTATGTTATCGCTATGGTAAACGGCTCTGATGCATTTTCTTATTCGATTTTCGTTCGGTGTTCTTCACTATTTGGTTGTGTGTTGTGTGTGTATCTGTTAGAGACGCTACAGCCCCATTAATACCGAAGATATCGGCAGGATGTATGGAATGAGACAGCGCGGCAGACCGTGCCTGCGATGGAAGGATGGCGTAGACCAGGACGGCCAGAGCCTGGGAATGCTAAACTGAATGACATCGACTCGAAATCGGGACCGGAGGAGAGATTTATTAAATACGGCCAAGACCGGATCCCGGTTGTATTGCCGATGATGATGATGATGACTATCACCAAATCATCTACATACCCAATGATTGCTTATTCCTTGTGACTCAGGGCACACGTCATGCATGATATTCCATAACAGGGGTGCTTGTACAAACCCATTCCATATTTTTGTGGTCCCTGATTGTGTCAAAAAGCAATTTTTATAGGTACATGTGAGTGGGTACCACAATTATCATACTATAACAGAAGTAATACAAACACATGCCTACCTTTAAGCCTGTAAGTCATAGCGGTTCTTCTTCGACTTCTTATTCATGTTTTCAAGTTGCCTTGCACTTTTGCACTTTCCATTCTTTTCTAGTCTTTCGATCTTCTGCTTCCAATTAAACGTTTACCCAAGATTTTCGATGTTTTCTTTCAACCTTTTCCTCACTATTTTCCCGTCTCTCGTCGTCTAGGCATCTCTACTCTACTTAAGCTCTTCCTCTGCTGCTCTCTCTCTTCTCCAGGTCCCCTTTCCATTCTACTTAGCTATGTAGTGCTCCAAAAAGCCCTACCATCTTTTTCTCCCATTCCTAATCCAAAATCCTATCAAAACCTGAAAAAACCCAAACATTATCCAAAATTCGCAATAAACGAATCAAACATTCGTTTATCGCATAACATTTGCCCCCACGGCATAATTAAATCCAGAATCAAAATTAAAATTAAAATTCACAATAAACGAATCCAATATTCGTTTATTGTTCTATATTTGCTCCACAGCATCACCCAAATCCAAAATTCAGAGATTGTTATCTCTATCCTAAAAATTCCATTGAGTTAAACAAACAAAAACTCAAAAGCAGATACATTCACACATCTGCGTAATGGTTTCGTAAGAATTCAAGAAATTGATTTCTTATCTTGTGTAAACACAACATCTCGCTCGAAATATCCAAAAGATCGAGATTGTTGCACGAAAATGTGTATCTTTGAGATACAATTTTCGATTCCTTTTCCTTTATAAAGGAATGGTTTCGTGATCTCCGGGCCGCAGTATCTAGATCCTCCTGCCACAGAGCAGTTATTTCACAAATAAAATCAATAAAACTAAATCCAAAATAAATAAAACTGCTTTCATTACTTTTGAAATTTTGTGCTGGCACCCAACGTTGGATGATTCTTTATATATATATATATATATATATATATATATATATATATATATATATATATATATATATATACCAGGACGACTCCAAAGAAATCGGTACAGGAACCAGTACTGAGGTTGCAGGGTATAAGGACACTATCCCCTAGGTTACGTCCCTCGAACAATCAGGACGTTGCTCTTCCCTCTGGGTCAGAGGAAGCACGGCAACGAACCCTTGCTGAAGTGTGTTGTTCCAGGAGCAATCAAATAAAGAGATCCAACGTCCTTTTCAGGACAAGAAAACGCGCTTCCTGAGGAACAACCCCCACAACGGCAAAACAGCTATACATTTCCTTTTATTTATCTCCTCAATTTGCTTACTTTCCTCCGTTCTTTCACTGTTTTTTCTCCTCGCTCCCCGTTCTTTTCTTCCAATTTTGTCATGTGCAGTTCATCAAAAAAACACTTTCTATTTAAAGTATCTAAAAAATAGGAGTAATGAGGAGCTGTAAGACCAGATTCTATCCATGGCAATTTAATTTAACCTTGTCGTTATGAAATTAGCAAAACTCTGAGGGAAATAAATCTCTAGTGACTAGGTAATTACATCCTACACCCGAAAACCGCTCGGATGTAATATAAAAGTCTAAGGTATGAATTCAGTGACCGACATTTACCAAGGTGTTGCTAATTGCTTGAGTGACTTAATGCTGTACAAAACCTTTTACCTTTCTATTCAAATTCCTCTAGTCCCATTTGCATGTTGCAAGTAATCACGTCGTCTTATCTGCTCATTAGTTTCAGGCAGATTACAACTTGAACTTCAACAACTTTCCACGACAACTGAATACAGAATTTGCCCTGGCGGATGTTTTAATTGTGACGACTCACTTTGGTCAAATTAATGTCTCTTTCCTTCTTAAACATGGCTCTTGCCAATAAGGTCCATCAAGTCTCCTGTAATTAGCCCACCATACTTATATATCCGCTTTTCACCTTACCACTGGACAGTATATTAACAAAGGTACGCTCCTAAACATTAGCTCGCCTAGCAGAACATTTTTGGCTATTTTGAAGACCATTAAATTCATTCATCCAGACCAAAATCTCTGCACCGTTTATACAGAGGTTTATGTATTGTCCAGAGAAAGGGTCTCGGTCATTGTGGTTCAATCATTTCATTCGTTCGTTGGTTCTAAGTACTACAACATTTCCGTTGCTCTTCATACCCGAAAGTGACGACTTAATAGAAGAGATAAAGCTTTTCGCCTTTGATTAAGATTAAGGTCGTTGGGTGCATTGACGCCTTAATACTGGTAGACAAGATGCCAAGATGGCTTGCCCTAATGATCCACATTAGAACAAACCAAGAGTGATCCGGTTTTAATGGTATGAATCTCCTCTTTGCATATACATCTGGACTCTAAGTGTTGCTTGTGTGTCATTAAATACTCTCGGAAGTCCCTCCAGCATCTCTCCATCACTCTTGGTCGTGAGAAAATTACCTAACGACTCTATGTTTCAGATATGTCTCTTGTTCGGGCGGGCAGGTTTGCTTTCAATGGCTAGAATTTCCTGGATCCAAAAGTTCTATGCCAGCCAATATCTCTGTGATTTGTACACAAAACCGCCACACCCATCGGTAACCGCAGTAACTTTCCAAGTGCTACACCGAGGGTTACAACGGAGGGTATCTGAAAGTCTTCATGCTTCAAAGTACATGTACTCGTATTGCCTTACCAAAGAGACTGGGTCTCACTTCCGAGGCTCCTCCAGCTTTGACGAGAATGTGGAAATGGTGTGCGGTTCCAGATGATAATTGTGTGGCAAGGATGACACATTTTCTTCTCCTTCTTTTCGAATGCCTGCAACTGGGTCAATCCGATTGATTCATCCTGTGTAATGGGTATCTGAATCTGCTGATGTCTCTGGGAATAGCAGATCGAACTCGCCTGTCGTATCTATGAATTTAATTGCATATGATAAATAGAACCTCGTTATATGAGTTAACTGGGCCGGTGGGAGGTAAGTGGGCGGTGACGATCTTATCTAGACCGTAATTTATAAATGTGTATCTTATTAAAGAAACGAAAGAAAAATGTTGTGGTATGGATGAGTCGAACGTGTCGACATTTGACATGAAAGCATTCGCTCTCATCATCATGTTGATGAAAATGAGGTGAGACTGAACGGATGAAGCAAACAAAGTGCTGCAGTAACAAGATTCTACTCCAGTTAACGTAAAGTTGATTACCACCAGATCCTCATCTCTGAGGAAAGGCGAAAAGAAAACTAGGAATCCAATTTCAAATTCCAATCGTGCATTACATGCCGTATATCGATTTAATGTCGATAACAATTGCGATTTTTGGATCGACTGAATACCTTCGCGGAGTGAGTTTAGACCTTTTTAATGAGAACGGAAGTTGTAAGTGAAGTATCTTTGAAATTCTGTAAGGGAATTAAGAGGTTGGCCACTTGATTCGATTTATCTGAATCGTAGTGATGCGGTTTCTAATGCAATTGTAGTCGTTAGGTTATATATCTGGTAACGGGTCAATTAATGCCAATATCCGTATCTGCCTTTCATTCCCATTCGTTCAGAATGATCGGGCGTTTTAGTGTGGGTACTTAAATGTCCAGTGGCGATTCGCTACAACTATGCTTGGATTTTAAAGGGAGCTATTTGGAGAAAATATAAAACACGTCAGTGATTTTTACATAAAAAAGAGAAAATGTGTATTAGATTAGATTTAGGGGATTTTTCTTTACGAAAATGAGGTTGTAAAACCACTAAATAAAAAACGTTTTTATTAAAAGTGTTGTCCATTGTTAACAACGACTTTTTCCTATTCAGCCAGTGTACGGATTTTGAGTCCAATAAAACCTCGGTTTTTTTTTTGCTATCCACAAATCGCCCGTTTTTTCACTTGTTCGAAGTTCGCGATGAGCCTAACATGTGGTAATCAGAAGGACCAAGAAGGAAGTTTTTACGCTTAACGTTTCAAGGTATAATTTTACGAACTGAGCAACGTGAAATCGAGTATGATCACGTTGAAAAATTGCTTTGTCACGTTGTCTATCGTGGTATTGCGGCCACTATTTTCTTTTTAATGCACGATTTAATTGAAGTCGGTAACGTGCTTTCGTTATGGTATCATTAGTTTGCAGCATGCTCCTGTGGGGGTTCTTCAACTATTCCCTAAGAACCACCCATTTCCGTAAATTACCTGTCTGCTATTTACCTGCAAATGTGCAGCGTAAGCTACTCCGCATTACCTCCCATAGGAAAACATAAGTCCACGGCAAGACTATCATCTAGCTGTGACATCAAACTTTCACCTCGGGGCAGGCTTGCATCCAACGCATCATGCCCCCGGAAGCTAATTTACATGACATGTCCATTCTCACCGTGCTGAACCATCGGTCGATCGTCCAAACAACAACCTACAGCGCAGGCCATTGCTGGCCGCCGACAGAAATTTCAAGTGTTGTTTTAATACAAACACACACCCGACACATCGACCGATGAGACGTTGACAATCTGCGTACAAGCTAAGTGATGCTGTACGCAGTGGCCAATGAGTAAACATGCATTGCTCCTATATCCTTAGGTTCGCAACACTTGCGACCAATTCCATATTATCAGCTATCAACCGATCATGGGATTTGGGCATGAATATGATCGTTGTTTAGGCAATCATACCCACGTTCGTGCTCTGTGATGACTCTCCTGAAAACCAAAGTAAACACACAGTATCTCACTGTGTTTGTTTTGCTTACCAACGCTGGTCCATGGTTTCCCTGGGTGGCAAATTCCTCACCATCATATCCATGTACCACCAAATTAGTCCAAATATATAACCATCCAGCCTGACCCGTTGCCACCGTCGCGTCGGCAAGAATTCTGTTGACTTAATGTTAACAAAACATCTTCCTTTCTAGATCATCAGAGTCATACGACTAAATCAAACAAACCCCAAATCTTCGGTCGACCTATTGTCACCAAAGAATGTATCGCGTACAACGGCATTACCATTAACACCTGAGTAAATACGATGACGACCCAATGTAATATCGGCAAAACCACGAACGAGGTGCATCTCATCGTTTGACCATTGAAATAGCGTTTCTGTTTACTTAGGATGCAGAAACGTATTTGGTTCTCAGGCGTGCATCGACGGTTCATGAACACAATGCCTGCAGCCCCTTTTTGCTCGTCCATTTGTTTGAACAGATGCCGGGCCGATCTTTATTGCAGGTTAAGAGGCATCGTACTTGTCCTATACGGGCATATGGGAAATCCTCTCATTTAACTCCTTTTCGCCCATTGGCCGGCACCAAGTTGAGCCTGTTCGCTCTTCCCACATCGATGTGATCCACCACCGTTGAATCTGAAGGATGTGTATTGCATCGAGGAGTCAAAATTCATCCTTTGAGGAAAGATGTCGAGTCTCTGCTGTCGTGCTATTCGTTTTGTTGTGAATTCTAAATTAATAGAGTCAGATGCTACACGCGAGGAGAGGAGTCAAGGGGCGTAACACCTTTATACAATTGTCCCTCTGACAAAAGTGGGTTTATTCGTGAAACGTGGTATAACTAATAACTAACGTGTCGCTGTGGAAATTCATCGTCTCACCAGCAGGAAATGATAGTTAATTTGTAAAACCAGTGTAAGGGTCAGCACCAAAAACTAATTGATGTCGCAGTTTAATGTTAATGAATAGTATCAATAAAGTGCAACAATAAATACAACTAAATAACAGTGTGTTTCTTTACTTTGGGAAAACCTCGGAGTTTTTTTTTTGCTGGAGGATCTATTCCATGTGCACAACAGAGTTGTGGGATATTGCGCTGAACCTGCGTCCATGTCGAAGCCATAGACAAAATCCCCACACTCCCCATAAGTCTGAGTTAATATAATATGAGACTCGGCAGCCTTTTTTTCAAGTCATATCAAAATTGTAAAGCTTTCTGTTTTTATGGTTGCGCAAGAGGATGTATAGTCTTCTAAAGGCACCACGAGCCCGAGCTTTTGGCATACGCGATACACATGTAATAGCCCTACATATGCCGTTCACTGTCGCTGTCTCACAAATGCCACATTTTCCACCCCCACATACACTCGCTCTTCTCCATGCTTCTACCTCCTCTAACCCCAAGTCCTCTTCTTCTTTCTTGTTTTTTCTTCTTTTTTTTTTTAATTATTTTTTAATTACTACTTTAGATTTTAAGTTAGTCTGCAAGCTTGGATTAAGCCTAATAAATGAAACCAAAAGTACGCCTGTGGGGGTTCTCTATACTACATGGAGAACCAACCCACTATTTCAGCCCTATATCGACCGCTAACAGCGTGCTACCTCAACTCCAATTCACCCTAGAAGCTATTCCACCTGAAAATCATGTTTTCCAAAAGGACGCATAGCTAAATTCATTATTCTATGCAGACAATGCATAATTGAGTTTAGCTACCTTTTTGCCGTACGGCAACTCCATTTCGCTAAAACATGAGATTTCCACCAACAACTAAGCCGACCCAAACGACGTGGTTACAACATCATGCAACGGCTTGGGTAATTACCGAATTACTTATCGTGTTTCCCACGGTAATATTTCCCTAGCCGATTTTGCGTCCCCAGTGCGTTTTCATTTCTTCAATTTCCTTGGTGAACAATTTGCGGCGAAACAAACGGTGAGAGAGTGGGAAGAAAGTGAACCACCTAGTTCCCGTGTCTTGGTACAATAATTTTCTACCCCCACACGCCTACGTACCAAAACACCGTTAGATCTCCTTCTTCTCTCCGGTCTCTCCTCTGCGGGACTGTGTTTGGATTTTTCTTTGTGGAGCTGGTTTTTTCTTTAAGCTGGTCTCTCGCTGTGCTCTGCGACTTCTCCTCTTGATCTTTCGAGTTTGCGCAGCTTATTCTGTACTGGGAGGATGTCTCTCCATTGAAACGGCTGCATGCAAAAGTGGCATGATCAGCATTATCTTCTCGCTTTTCGCATAGCGAGCAGTAGGGTGAACTGTCGTGTCTGAAACGGTTCATGTATTTTCGATACCCACCGAGTCCTTACAAGGACTACGTGAGGTGGTAGTTGCAGTTCCCGTGTGAGCACTTTATCTAAACTTCTACGGATGGGATGAACTTAAAAGTTAATCAGCCTTCTAAGCCCGTGTTCCATCTGGTGCACCGTAAAGCAATAGAAGCTTCTCTTTCTTCTAGCTTTATCGTCGCCATTCCGCCAACTACTTCATCCCTTGAGGCTTGCCTTTTATAGATCCGAACCATCTCCCCAGCTAGGATGTCTACGTCTCCAGTACGTTTTTCAATCTTTTTGCCAGTTCTCGCGATTGTTGGAAGGAAGAATCAGATCATCCATGTACGTTAAGACATGCCCGCACCGAGTGGCGTCTCGAAATATGGCATTTACCATACATATCCCTGGAAAACTGATGGTGAAATACACTGGCTAAAAAGGACACACAGGAACTCAAATTGGCGACCTGGAGCAATAAATGCACTATATTTAATACTTTTGGCATCGATTGGCACGTGAAAGAAACCATTCCTTAAGTCGAATGTACCGAAGATCTCGGGCCTTGCAGTTTATCCACTTGGTCCTTGATTATCGACAGGGCATATCTGTCTCGGAAAATTTTTTTCTTCAGAAGTTGATAGTCAACGCACAATCGCTGTGCTCCGCCTTTCTTCTTGACTAACACAATCGGCTGGCATAGTCAGATGATGAGGATCGGATGATGTCCTGGTTCTGCCATTCCGCTATTTGATTGTTGACTATGTACCTTTCGTTGGGCGCAAGCCGCCTGCCTTTCGATGCACTAGTTCGTTGTCTTTTAATATGAGTCTCATACTCACTGTTGTCTCCAACGTCTCATTGGTCCTGGAATATTTTATGCATGTCATTATATTCTCCTCTTCGATGTGAGAAAGATCAGTCTTAACACGATTCTCTTCTTCGAGCACACTGATCTGCAAAATCTCCGGTAATTCGTATCGTAATCAGGATTTATGTAAATTGTACCGTTCTTTGAGTGGAAGTTTCTCGGTCCCAAGAAGTCAGTTCCGATGAATTATTTTTGCTGAGACTACCTTTTACCATACGGCAAGTCCATTTTTGCTAGCCCATGAGATTTCCATCGGAAATCACATCATGTTGGTTAGCAACAACAACAAGTCGAAGCAAACGACGCCGCCGCATCATAGCGAAACCGCTGGGGAAATTATCAAAATACCTTTTACCATACGGCAACTCCATTTTTGCTAGCCCATGAGATTTCCATCGGAAATCACATCATGTTGGTTAGCAACAACAACAAGTCGAAGCAAACCACGCCGTCGCATCATAGCGAAACCGCTGGGGAAATTATCAAAATATCTAATTAGTTCTCATGATAAATTACCCTAGCCAATTTGGCGGAACTTCGGCTTTTCTTCAGATCACCCATTCGCTTGGGATCAACTATCTTATTTTACAGGTGAAAACAACATTTTCCTCTCCTCCACAATTCTGTCTTTCCATAGTTCGATGCCCTCTGAGATCACCACAATCACCGCACTAGGTCAGTGACCAGTCTCAGGCGTGGCATTAATACACACACACTATGCCAGATCAATCCTGGGTTATTGTGCTTTCCCTTTTGATTTCTTTATCCTTTCTACGCCCATCGACGTCGAATGTATACGTAAGAATTTATCCGCCTCGATGAGCATCGAGAATTGAAGCTAACACGTGAGAGCGCGATTACCATTGGCTGATCGTTGTGTAAAAGAAAGAATCCAGAAATTTCACCCCTAATTAGTCAGTCGCTTGTCAACCACTACCGTCGGAGGTCACGCTGCCGCGATTCGTGAAATATATCGTTAATTAATAATCAAGAACTTCATAGCGCACTAGCTAATACGAAACGCGAAATTTGCTATTTAAATTCGTTGCTTATAGAACAACGAGAAAAATATTCTCGGCTGAATAATCGTATTGTTGCTGAACTACAAAAGTTACGAGTGTATAATAAGAAATAAATATAAGCTAAACCAAATTAAATTAATTCAAAGAACAATAAAAACTAATTACCAATCAAACCAAGGATTTATTTTTTTCTCTTGTGCGATCTGTGTGTTGTCCTTTCCTCAGTAGGTTAAAAGTGAATCCGTGCCCCTGTCCTGGCACACCTACTTCTACCCCCACAGAGGATCTCTCTGAGTTGATCACGGCCAGATTACATGGTTTATCCATGTTGCCAGGTCATGGATAAACGAAACCGGGAAAAGTAAATGAGACAAAAGGCATCATAGCAGAGGTGCATGCAGCTATGTACATAGTCTGCATGCCATTAGGGAAACTTGTGCTGAAGGCAAATTAGATACTCACACAATGATGATTGTGCACAGTATCCATGCCGGCGGAATGGGTCGAATTTTTTGTGTGTCTCTTTACACGCTGGAGAATTCGGTTTTTTGGTGGCTAGACGAGAGATGCGTAAACTGCTTTTGTCGGTTGGACAAAAAACTGGTGTGAATGTGGGTATGCTAGGAAAATCTGCTGTGCACGTGTGTGGCTGGGTACGCTGGCTGACAGGGGCGCCGATAAGGTTTCCTAAATTATGATGGTGAATAATTTTTAGTGAAATTGATATGATGCTTGGTAAAGAGTGTTGGGGTTGGAATTGTGGGTGGTTCTTTGCGTAGCTTTAAAGAACCTGTGGCGGTTCTACGAACCACACAATCCACTATTAGTCGAGATGTCGTCGTTCCACCAAGGAACACAGTCATCATCATCATCATCATCATCGGCACTACAACCGGGAGCCGATCTTGGCCTTATTTAGCAAGTCCTGAGGCTTGTTAAATTTTCCATAATGATTTGTTTTTTCCGGGCAAGGTCATTAGTCTTGCGCCAGAAGGAACACAGTCACCTATAGGTAAATTACACGTACCCACAGACGCGTGTCCTTAAAAGTCCTCCACCACACCTGAAACGAAGGTAACATACATCTGGGAGGCAACTACCCCGCGTGCCCACAGACACGTGGGTCACAAGTCCGACCAATCGCCCTACACCTGCACGGCGATCGAAGGACACAACAAACGGACAAACATTGCCTTACCAAGGACATTTAACGCATCGTCCTAAATTCATGAAAATAATTATATACATCATACAGGCATCGTAAATTCGGAAACCTGATCGGCGCCCCTGTTAGCCAGCGTTACCTGCAAACGTGCAAATATATTCCTTGCCGCCAGCTTAGATACGGGACACAATTACCATTGTATACCGAAATCCCTTATAGCCCCATTGTCCTGCGTTGCAGGCTATTAAGCAGCTACGATCCTATGATGCCCCATTTGTTCCTTCCTCTTTTCACAATTCCATTTTGACATGACCTTCGCTGCGTGAGAAAACAATAGATCTATTAGCATACGAGAGAACAGTTGAGATTCAGGATCCGCGCCACGCAACCGTCGCGATAGGCAGTCGTCACAGAGAACTCCGACGAGGAGGTTAGTCCGCGCAGCACAGCAAATCGAGAAAAAGAAACGTCAGTACGTCGCGTGTGTCAAGTAACGGGTCAATGAAATAAATACCAGCGCGATTCCTGTTTTCAAAAATAGTTTTATCAGTTTATTAATTTTAATATAAAATTTCCGTTCGTACAAGTGTTAACATAAAGTGTAGTATGGGAATCGAGGAGCTTCAATTGTAAAAAAAAAAAAAAAAAAACAATTCTTAAAAACAATTTCACCGTGTTTGATTTGTACAGTGTCTGCTCCAGGTTCGTTTTCCTTTTTGTGAACGGTGTTCGGCGGAACACCCCAGCCAATCGACAATAAAATCCGCCAAAAATCCCCACAGACCCTCGTCGTTTTAAGGACAAGGAGATATTCTCCCAAGTACTGCTGCAACCCTTACAAAGTCAAATTAACCCAAGAACTGAAGACTCTCGATCATTTGATCATCAGAACTACAGAAGTTTGAAGACGATCCTGAATTTTATCGAAAAATCATCCTCAGTGGTTTTTGGTTTCATGGCATTGTCAATAAGCAAAACATGCGTTATTGAATAGCAATAAACTCACATATGCTTCAAGAGAATCCCTTGCATCCACAAAAGTAGTGTGCAATTCATGCCGATGGTGAGATTGGACCGTATTTTTTCCTCGGTGAATATGATCGCTGTGTTACGCTTAATAAAGTTAGCCATTGTGCCATGGTAGAAGACTATGTTTGGTCACAATCGAATGGCCTTGACATCAGCAATGTGTGTTCCAACAAGATAGAGCCAATTGATCTATTGAAGGGAAAGTTTAGTAATCTTGTAATTTCGAGTAGTGGCCAGAACGAATAGTCAACTCACGCACCCAATTCAACGCCGTTCGATTTCTTTTTATGGGGCCACATTAAGTTGTTGATTTATGCCAACAAGCCAACAATATTAGAGGAGTACAGGAACAATATCGACCGCGAAATTGTCAACGTTCTGGCTGATGTGTGTGGACGAGGGGTGCAAAATTGTCGCCAAATAATCGTTTGCTGCAATCGTGCTCGTGATGGTAATATCACAGAAATTATTATATTGTGACGCATATGACAAGCAGTACTGGAATCTTCGAGAAAGTCCGAAACAAAGTACTAGATTATTTTAGGAAATACTGGAAAACTGGAATAGAACATTCAAAACTATGGAACGGACGGAAACGATACACCAAATCAGAATGAGGAAAAACGGTATAAATGCGTCGGACGCAGATCGGGGGGAGAGTTATAAGTAAGACAGTGAAGCAAGCGTTAACTCTCGAGTGAGAAGTAAGCAGTAAAAGACGCGATAAGTACGGAAGCGATAAGTAAAGAAATCGTTAAGTGTACGGTATAAGTGAGGGTTGTATTACGGACTTGTAGCGGTTCTACGAACCATACAACTCCTTACAGGTGAGTTATCCTTTCCGCCAATGAACTCTACTCACCTTTCGCAGCGCACAGACACGCGGCCAATAGTCATTACAATACCTGTAACAAAGGTCATAGGAGGTTGCCAAATGCGAACCGATATAAAAAGATGCAAGTAACTGAACGTCCCAAAGCTTTCAATATCAAGCAACAAGTCGAGGGAGCATACCTGAAACAAAGGTAAAAGCATTCATTCATCTTATCCATAAAGATCGAAATGCGCCGCACTCCAACACTGCTCAATCTAAAATCCCGAACAACTACACAATGTTACAAGGATTCGCCATCACCAGAAAATTCTCCGAATAACAGACGCACGTGCGGGTGGTCTACCACAAAGACCACCAAATCTATCACCCAACAAAAGAAACGGCAACCGTAATTATCTCAACGAGATAATTCAAAATGTATGAGGTTGAAAACCTACAAGGGAACTACTCCTATCCCACGGTGTCTGTTTGTATTTCACACTCATTAGAAAGATCTAATGGATTTCGGGTGTATTGACAGAAGTCAAACAAAACCCATGAACCATGCATCCATGCAATTTGCAGGATATCTTTCGGCCGCGCGCCAGATGTGCTATGCAAATAGAGGCGGCACACAATCGACAACCGTCGATCCGAACTTCGATCACCACCACGGATGGTGATGATGATATAAGGATGTATGGGTCGAGGGACTTTCTCCTTTTCAGGCACCTAAATTACCCATGGGCATTAATAACATGCCGCTAACAGATACTGTGGAAAATTCTGTTAGCGGATGGAAGGAAAGATTTCTTCTGGCAGATGTAGATACCAGCTGTATCAGGTTTTGGTTTTTGGATGGAGATAGTTCAGTGAGATTTTGATCGTCAAGGCGAAGAGATAAGGAGAAACGTCGAGGAGGTAGAGTACCGTATCCGATTTTTAGTTAACTTGATCCAAGGGTGTAACGTGTGTGTCGTGCGTGTGTTTCGCTGCACTTTTTAATAAAATATTGTACGGGACATTGTTCGAGTATTAAAGAAATAAAAAAGATTAAATCCGTAAAGGATCTGTTCGTGTTTATTGTGCTGATTCGCTCCGTGTTCTGGTTGGTTGTATTTTTCTCTGGTGCGAACAGTGTTCGGCGGAACATTGTACCAACCCGCTATTATAAAACAAAATATCCACCAAAGACTAATAAAGTGTTATATTAATTCAAAATCGATTTAACGGCTCTTATTTATTTTAAAATAATTAATCCAGCGAACCCTAAGCTCGCTACAATATAAAGTTAAATGTAATATGTTGTAAGATTAAATGTAACATATGTACTGCACCTATGATAAATCTTAGCCAGATATCTCAATTATTCTGCTTTATTTAAACAGAAAACTATTATGTTTCCATTGAAAATCCCGATAATTGTTTTTTGATGTAACCGTTGTAAAAAACTCGGCTAACAGAAGCCGCCCGTTCGGAGGTAAATATTGCATATATAAGAGATTATTCACGTGTGTCTTTTATTTTTGATCTCTTTTTAAGTAAAGTATTCTTTAATAGAGACCTTATTTGACTCCGAGCTGTGATAGTTGAGAAAATTTTGTCTTCAGAGCAAGAAAGTTTTTTAAGATAACCTGATCGGCAGCCTTGCCTTATTAACTCAAAGGGTTAAGGTCGCTTCAAAAAACTTTCTCAAGTGAATTCGAATTATCATACAAAACTTATTTGGCGTCACTCGACCTGAATAGACTGCTGACTCCCAGGCGCGTACACAACTTTAGACTTACTAGACGTGCTCAACTTTCCTATCAGCAAATTACCCTAGTTTTCTCAGATGGTGGTTTCTCCATCTTATAAACATGAAATTAGACAAAAATGAATGAAAACCGAAATACAAATGTTAAATAATCTTCCCACTAGAAATATTCAATTTTCACTTTGCCGGTGAAAAGTTGGGAAATTTCTATCACACCTTGGCGACTAGTATTTGTTCTTGAGATGCCTCCCAAGCTGTTGCATGCCCAACAAGCAAACGACTTTCCATTTCCATGAGACGGTAACGACATTGTATGCAGCTGTCCACAAGGAGCGAGGTGGGACTGCTTCAACAAAAGTTATCTTCCAATTCAATTAAAATGTTATCGTGGCCATTGTCTAAGTTTGAATTACTCGGTGATGAAAGGCAAGTTATCATCAGCTTGGCAACACTCTAGTTGCTTATTCAAGAGTTCCTATTCACACCATATTTTCAAATACACAGTTTGCGATGTATCTTGTGATGCGAAATTCCAACAACGCGGGAATATATGTTGTGTTCTTTCGCGTTTTTGGGCTGTCAACGCATCACTGACAAGGCGGAAGTTATTCAGTCCAGCAGGTAAAGTTGTAAGTCAAGGTAAATAAAGTGGTATTCTCTTTTGTTATTTGGCGCTCAACGTAGGCAATTAAGGGAATCGTAATTAGGAGCGTGTGAGTTCAGTCACAGCAGGAAACAACACATAAATATTTCAGTCTATAGACACATGTTTGTTAGATTGTTTAAGGGAGAGATACGGCTTGTGGATGAACCTATGGTCGTTAATCACAAACCACAGGCAAAAGAATATTTAACGCAATTTGCGTTGGAAATCGTTTCTTCGCTCGCAGAAAGTTTTTGTGAAGTTTAGCCAAAGATCTGAGGATGGTTAAATGTAAAACTAATATGGCCATTGAAATACGTCCAAACAAAATTAGATAGCCCCAGGTTGTTTCAGATTGTTTATGGACTATCGCACCTGATAGCGTCCGTTTTGAATTGCAAACGGAAGGCGAACTGAATATGTTATTTTTTAAATGAAGATGCATGCAGATAATTTATGGGAGGAAATTTAGATGCAAACCGGTTAATTGAAAACGATTCCATCCAATTAAACTCCCAATTAAAGATTAATGAGAAGGAGTGATTGGAGAAAACTCTTGCTCCAAGAGTCAGTGGTGATTGTGAGACTGTAAAAGGTGTATTTATTGGGCTGTCTAAAAGGTTTACGTTAAAGTTAAATGTGCTTAGGGTATTTTTGGGTATTACAATTAAGGGAATTGTTGACTTTCGCATTCCCCTTGTTGTCGTCACTTAAGGGCCCCTTGATGTACACGTGCCCATTCGTAAGCTACTCTGTTTTCACATCAGAGAATGCACTTTCTACTGAAGGCACCGCGATAGCCATTAGTTTAGTTAATAGCCTTCCGTTCGTACAGCTTGATAATGCACTCTTTTAGAAAGGTTAAACATATTTTACTTTTTTAGATTAAAGCCTACCTAGCCATAATATTTCTTAATTTAATTTACTAGCTTGTCGTTGCGCTCTCTAATTGTATTTATCAATACATTTCGAAAAAATATCGTTTATGGATTATAAAAAGTAATTTATTTAGCTTAACATATGCATATGGGTGTAATTTAGGGTGGGCTTGGACTTCGACCAATTCTTTCCAATTAGAACGGCTCCTCTAGTTTCGCTCGCTAAATTGATGTCTGATAGTGAAGCGTTTGTTGATGTAATATAACTAAGAGTAAATGACGGTACGATGCTCTACGGAACACCAACATTAATTATTGGATTTAACACCAATGAGTGTCACCTTAATGGACAATTCATTAAATTATTTTCCAGAAGATTTGAAATGGTGCTTTTTGTTCTGTTTTTATTTTGTACTGGTGTGTTACCTTTGACATTTGGAGATGGTCAATCTGCAAATATGTACATAAACCATGTGAGCAAAATTACCATCCCTAAAAATGGTTCTGTGGAGTAGGTTGTCGTGGCGCCAGCATGCACGCGAGTTCTACTACCAACCCAGCACTTGTTCACTGTCACCCATCGATCGTTCCGTCGAATTCCGCTGCAAAAACGATCACCATAGCAGAAGAGAAAACATCACACACCGGAGAAATGAAACACACTATTTTTGTAATTTGTGGCATTTTTATTGTCATTTAATTTAGTTACACTCTCCAGGAATTTATGTTTAGTGAGGACAGATCGTTTTACGTTAATAACTAGGTAGAACACATGAGCACTGATTATTGTTTTTAGGTTCATACAACAACGCATTTGAACACACGGAGAATTCAACACAAGTCACATTCCATTTAGTCATCAATAAACTCGATGTATCAAAATAAAGTCAAAGGTACCAAAGGAATTACGTCAGTTGGAAATAATTTAAGTTGGGTAAACAATATTACTGATTCATCAGCGTCCGATTTTGACTCTGGGGTGCACTCCGATGCACACCCCATACGCACTCTACTAAGGGGGAAACGCGACCGACTCCTTCGATGGATGAATTACGACTGAATGATACAACCCTCGTTTGGGGTGAGTTTGGTGGTGTGGTGAAAAGGAAATGACATTTTCCTTTTGAGACCGATCAATCAGAGTAGATCTCCGGTACATAGATCCTAACGAGGGTGTGTTCACTTACGCGCGGATCACTTTGTTTGCTCGTGACGCGAGCTCTTGGGTGTAAGAACCGTGGGAATGAAAATTCACATGCAAGAGCATCTTTGGACTGCAGCTGTTTAAATATGGTGCTGGTGATTAGGATGCGTTTGGGATGATTACACCATGACGGTTGTGTTTACATCCACGTCGATTGTGTATTGCATCCATAGCAAGTTAAAGAATGAATTCAAATTTGAATATTGACACTGGCAAAGAATTCGGCTCTTGGCAGCTAGGCGCGAGTTGTGCTATGCTTTGTGGATTGAATAAAAGCCGCCCTGGGTACGGATACACTATAAAAATCTGTCGCGCACGTGTGTGACAGCAAACGCAGGCAGACAGGGGTTCTGCTGATTGTTTCTATAATCCATTTCGGTTATCTAGTATGGCAACCGAAATGTTTTCTTTTTAGAACAATGCTGAGATGCATTGATGTATGCGGTACTGGCGTACCGATTTCTTCCAGGAAGTATGGCAACCGAATTTTTTTCTTTTTAGAACAATGCTGAGATGCATTGATGTATGCGGTACTGGCGTACCGATTTCTTCCAGGAAAAATGATATAACGCATTAATTGCGTGAATGTCCTTGATGGGAAAATACTTGAGGGTGTTGGATGCAATTGCATAATCGAAGAACTATGGGGTCGGTGGGAGAATGCGTGAGGGTATTAATGCGCTTGCATAAGCGAAAAACAATGAGGTCTCTAGAGCTTTAGGGCAGGAATATTTGGAGGTAAGTGGAACAGGTAGCAGTGGTGTCAATAGAACCACCACAGTTCTATATCTGTTCTATTAATAGGTCTGTGGATTTTACCTAAGACTAAATGTTAAATTCTGTTTTATACGTATCATTCTTTCATTAACTTACTGGCTCTCCACAAGCACTCTAAATTATACAATATCATTTTTTTTTATCTTATTTCGGTGTACAATTACTTTTCGTTTTTTAACGTGTGATAATAATCTTTGTTGGCGCAAGACTAATAACCTTGCCCGTAAAAACATATTATTATGGACAATTTAACAAGCCTCGAGACTTGGTAAATAAGGCTAAGACCAGATCCCGATTGTAGTCCTGATGATGATGATGAATAATCTATGTGCCTATGTGTAGGAGGTATTCCTCTCTAAACTTGTGCTTTTTTGTGATATATAAATTTTCTATTTTCTAATATAGATATTGTTTCTTTTGTTAGTTGGTTGGCCAAAAATTAAAAAAACCAAACAAAACGTGTAAACATAAGGAATAAATAAATAAAAATAAAAAATTATTAGGAATGTGGGATGGAGAATGATAGCGCAGCGCCTGAGATGCATACTATGTTCGGGGACGTAAAGTCCTTTGTTCATCACACACCCACCACCAATTGCGATGAGTTCGGTCTCTCTTAGATTTATCTCTTTCACTGATCCCCATACTGAAACGAAAGCAATCAGGAACATTAGAGATATCACTGTCATGGAGAATTCGTTTATCCTTGGCACCACGGAAGGAGTGGTAAATAATAGGGACTCCATGCTTGTTTTGGATAAGACCTTTTCTATCCAAGAAGGGGGACGCTTCTGGGGGAATAAACTCACTGTAGAGAGTTGTGAAGGTTCTCTATACTACATGGAGAACCAACCCACTATTTCAGCCCTATTTCGACCGGTAACAGTGCGTCACTTCAACCCCAATTCATGCTACCAACCTATTTACCTGTAAAAGAAGCATGGCCGGAAGTCGTTGATCTATGCAGTTAATGCACAATTTCATTCTGTCTTTTGTTGCCATACGGCAACACTATTGCATTAACCCAAGAGATTTGCACCGGAAATCTCAATGTCATTTTGGTCAGTAACAACCATGTCTGATCAAACGACGCGGTTGGATAATCGTGCAAGGTTTGGGTAATTTCCAAATTCTTCGAGTTTGGTTCTCACGATAATATTTCCCTAGCCGATTTAGCGTCCCTTTGACTTCCCCCAGACACTCTATCCGCTTGGGACCAATGATCTCTTTTTGCAGGTGAATTGCACAAACCATTGTCCTCCATCCCATTTTCATCTCCTCATAGTTCAATGCACTCTGAGATCACCACAGTCACCGAACTAGGTCACTCGGCTATTCTCAGATCTGCATCGGTACATGCACACAAAAGCCAAATCCACCCTGAGATCATTGCACTTTACGTTCCGGTTCTCTCATTCTCTCTTGTCCGTCGACTATCAAATTAACCGAACGGTTTATTCACCTCGATAGGCGGGGAACATGAGAGAGCACAGATGTAAGTATGATCTCCATTGGTTGCTTGAGGTACACATCCCAAAATCCCAATTTTCTACCCTAATTAGAGTGAGTCGCTAATCACCGCCCAAACGGAGCACACGTCTCCTGAGTCACATCTCAACGACCAAAGTGCGGACACGCACACGAGTCGCTATTCACCATCGAAGATGTATACACGTTACGTGCGAGTCTTTTTAAAAAATACAGATTTCATCTCCCGTAAAGTTCAAGTGTGTCTGCACCGTGCTGAAGTCGAGTTAAGTCATTTCCGCGCTGCGATATATCATTCATCTGCCGCACAGTACAAGTGAAATTAACAAAGAACGAGTTAAGGAAACATTGCCATTTATACAAAATTACCAATCTGGTTTTTCTTGGCACATCGGCCTAATAAATTGCGTGAATGGAAATTTCTCTATGTTGTGTAATTAAATATATTATTTAAGAAGAAAAAGAAACCAGTGTCAAATAAAATACCAAGACCAAATTAAAGAAACATTATATTAAAAATTGCTCACTGCCTTTTATTCATCTTTTCTCTTCTATTGGATATGTTTGTGATGTGTGTTCGGCGGAGCTAGTTGGGGGAAGTTAGCGAAACCGTGCCCCTGCTGGTACATCTACCACAAACCCCTACAGAGTACTCTCCAGATACATTTCGTTAGGATAGAACGCCCCCGAGAAAAGATTATTTTCACTGCGCATTGCCCTTGCACTGTGACCACGGATAATCTTGATTATGAAGTTATCTGTCCTGTCTAGAGCTGATCTGTCGTACAGGACTTTATTGGGGTAGCAGTTCTATGTTGCGACTCTGGTGTTCTATACATTTCAAGGCAGGAACGCAAACACTGCCTCTCGAACACCCGGAACTTTTCCATGTAGAATGGGCATATGTTATACCATATCGGGCAGCCATACACTACCACTGGTCAGATGAATGCCGAGTATGAAATTATTTTCACCTTGGGGTCCAGAAGAGTACTGTGACGGTTCCGCCAAACCCCACTGTCTACTTACCGGAAGAACCCCCGTAATTACAACGCAACCTTCATAGTTTTCCGCTAATGCAATCGCATTAGCACCTGAAAATACTTCACGCATCAAGTATCTAATGTACTTATCTGGAAGAGAAATCTTACCTTCATGCATTAATTCGCATCCCAAATTCCCTACAAGAATTCTATCCAAACTTGTCGGATCATAAATCCAAAGCCAATTCGGCACCTTCGGTTGCCAGGCAAATCCCAATCTTATCAGATGCATTCTCCCTAGACGAATTCCTGAAAACGAGGCAATTTGGTTTACATATAATGTAACCGTCATAACTGGGATAATAAACATCGCGTCGCCTATTCCCAGCCTCATCATGTGTACAATAAATCCCTTACATACACATTGGCTGGCGACCTTTTTCTCCCTACTATAAACAATCCAACGCAGCTACACACAATTGGCGCAAACGACGCTGAAACCAAAAGCTATAGCATAGGCAAATGCAAATAGGAATTGTATACTTACCCTTGGCAGCGATGCCATAAACACCAATTCCCTGTGAATATGCTAAAACCAATTAGCACCATGTCCACCAGGATTGCGGTCTATCAATACAGCTGCAATGCACATCATAGACAATGATCTATACGATCTCTTTGTCCTGCAATATTTCTGGATCTGCTCCTCATGACCTCGCGGCATGAACAAACAAAAAACTATTACTAACCAATGAGATACGGCTTGTTTACTTAGCCGAACTCTCATCTCATTGATGCACATTATTCCCTTTCTTTGTTTTCAGTTTCGTTCTCTTGGCCTTGTCCCATGAAAGAACTAATGTTCACACATGCATATGTACCACCTCGATCTTCTCTATGAGATCTGGTTACCTACTCCCAAAGAGAGACTTTACGTTTCTCTTGGGATAGAAAATGCATCCCCAAATTAAGAGACCCAGTACCTCTGGCTGAATTTCCTTTGCCAGCGAATTGATATCGCTAAGTTGTTTTACATCACCCGACAGAGCCGCTGGGTCCGTCCTCCGCTCCGCGGGGCGTCCGGGAGTCGGGATTAAATGGATTAAATACTAGATGTTGTATTAAAAGTATTTTTTCTTGTGGCACCAGTGTAATGCCATTCAGTAAAACAAATTAAATGTAATAAGACGTGTTGTGAATAAAGAACCTTAGTTCTTCGATAACAGTTTTAAATAAAAAGAATCGAATTAACCAATAAAGTAAACTTTCAATAAATAAACAGTACATCCGTGTTTCACGTTTCCTCTCTCCTTTGGTGGCCGGTGCGTTGCTGAGGTTCGCCTTGTGAGTTTCGTTCGGTGGTATGCGATAGAACTTTGTTAGCAGCGAGTGGGTTGGCGGTAGAACTCTCGCCCATTCAGGCGTCGCGACCTCCTACCCCACACTACGGAAAAGGTTTCATGGTATTGCATATGCGTTTTTAGCTGATCCGGCCGTAAGTCGATCAATTCCGTCATTGGAACAGAGGCGCAACGTATCGTGCCTCTCTTTTTATATTTATTTATTACGATCGTCGCATAAAAGAATTTGCTGAACGTGTTCGCCTGTACAGGCATTTTGCTGCGATACCCATCAATCGAAGAATGCCCATCACTTCACATTGAAAATCAACTTCAGGCGGACAAATAAACATAGAGAGTCATTGTTTAGTCGAACCACACAAATGTGGAATGGTCTACCTGATCAAGTGTTTCCTTCCACACCTGCGGTCTGACATTCAATCGTACTTGAAAACCTTCATTTGTGTGAAATTTTTGGTGTAAACATTGCCGTACTTCAATTACTACAACTCAGCATGTTATGATCCGATTATCATGACACATGTCGGTTGAAGGTCAGTACTTCCTAAAAGTCAAACAGACTTTTCATTACAAGTCTCATCTTCATCTCTGAGTTAATCTCGTCATCTCTGAGTGACTCTTGGTACTTATTGAGCAATTTGATAGATAAATTACCCGCTGTTGTGTTTCAATTGTATTGATAGTTTAATCGGCTCCTCGATAGTATAGTGGTTAGTATACCCGCCTGTCACGCGGGAGACCGGGGTTCGATTCTGGCGCAAGACTAATGACCTTCCCCAGAAAAAGCAAATCATTATAGAAAATTTAACAAGCCTCAGGGCTTGCTAAATAAGTCCAAGACCGGTTCCCGGTTGTAGTGCCGATGATGATGATGATTAATAGTTTAATATTCTATATTCAAGAGTACAAATTGGACTGCCTCTCACAAACTATCGCAGAGTGAGACCCACCACCCTAGCTGATAGTGTATCAAGTATGAATGTGTGATTATCATCATCATCATCGGCACTACAACCGGGATCCAGTCTCCCGATGTCATCCAGTTTGGCTCTGGTCTTCCTGATCTACGGCATCTCTCCATCGCAGACAAGGTCTGCCGCGCTGTCTCCTTCCATACATCCTGCCAAAGGCAGGCTCCTCTTCGCTCATTCGAGCTAGGTGCCCCGCCCACCGGAGTCTGCTGAGCTTGATTTTTCTTACAACATTAGCTTCAACGTGGATCGCATACAACTCATGGTTGTAGCGTCTCCGGAATCGTCTTCCCTCACATACGGGGCCAACAATTCTTCTTAATACCTTCCTCTTGAACGCGAGTTCAGAGTGCCTTTTATTGAGCACCCAGGTCTCGGATCCATAGATGAGTACTGGTAAGACCATGGTCTTAAACAGTAGTAACTTGGAGGTTCTGAATAAATTTCGGGAGCCTTGATAGAACATAGTAGGCTTTGTTGGATTTGATCACCCATTCGCGTATTTCTTCTTCCATATTTTTAATCGGCTGATACTATTGACCCAAGGTAGTTAAGGAATGGCACTACTACAAATTCGTGCTCCGCTACCCTGATAGTTTGATCAACGTTAGGTCTTCTCTTCGCAGAAGTTGTCATCATGTGCTTATATTTTCCCTCATTAATGTGCAGTCCCAATTTTTGTGCCGCCTGCTCGATCTGGATGAAGGAGTCCGGTACAGTCGAATCGGATCTAGTAGTAACGCCAGAGTCACGGCACAGAGATGATGTAATGGAATCTTTAATTCCAGACATTTTTCCATCGCCTGCCTAAGGGTGAATATCTGATCAATCGCCGATTTGTCTGAGATTAAGCCACACTGGTATTGACCAATGATGATTTTAGGGTATGAGGCTATCCGACCTTGTAGTATAGAGGAGAGTATCTTATAGGCGATATTCAGCAATCTTATATCCATATAGTTGCTGCACATGGTGATATCTCCCCTCTTTATGTATAGGGCAAATTATTCCACGACGTCAATCTTCCGGCATCTCCTCTTGCTCCCACACGTGCCCCACGATCTCATGAATTGCGTGATGTAACGCTGTCCCTCCTTGTTTGATCAGTTCAGCTGGTATGCCATCAGCTCCGGGGTTTTATTTGATTTGAGCCGTCTTTTGGCTTTTACTCTTTTGCCAATGCTCGGTGGCGGCAGCATTTGGTCTTGATTTTGCATTGGTGGAGCCTCCAATTCTTCTGTGAGCTGGCCATTTAGCAATTCATTGAAGTACACTTCCCATTGCTTCGGGATCGGTGATCAGATTACCCTCTTTATCCTTGCAGTAAGTGCAGCGTGGTGTGTACCGCGTCATACCATTATTTGGAGTATTTGGTGGAACTTCCGCGCCTGGTGCGGACCTTGGGCTCTACTTTTCTGTATTTCACAGACAAGGTTTTTTTCCCAGGCACTTTTCTTTTGTCTGTGCAGTCTTTTTCCAGATCTTCTGAGCTCTTTGTATTTATCCTCGCGTACCCGCGTCCTATGACACTGCTGCATTGCCCGGTATGCAACATCCTTACCTTCATTCGCTAGTTTGCACTCGTCATCAAACCAGTCGCTCCGATCTCTACGACTACTGCCTAAGAAGGAGTTGGCAGTACTAATGACAGTATTCTTAAGGCGTGTCCATTTCTCTTCTACGCCCGGCATTCTGGCCCCAGGACTTACTCTCCCTCCGTCGAGCTCTTCGAGGGCGAGTCGTAACGCATGACCAAAGGTGTTACTGGTATTCTCATTGCGTAAGGCAGCCGTGTTGATCCGAACCTGATCCGCCGATGCAGTACGTCTCCGTAGGGCAATCCGCGCTCGGAAAACTATACCAACAAAATAGTTATTCGAGTCGACGCTGGCACCTCGGTACGTTCGTACCGTCATCAGCCTCGAAGAGTGGCGGCGATCTATCAACACGTGGTCAATTAATATGATAATTATTATTATAGTAGAGATGGAACTTTGTACATGACCCGCATGCTTAACTCGGCCGAAGTTGTAACCTTTAGACGCGATATTGAGTGCTTGATCTTCAATGGAGATACATAGCAGGGGTTGTATTCTATTGTTGGAGCAGTGATAGTTAACGTTTATTGTTTGTTTTAAAGGATAAACTCGAGCGGCTCCGCCTCAAGGAGGAATGGTACACATTGTTTGTTTTTTGGTCGCGTTGCTATCGCCTGGGATTTTTAATGGCTGACGGCATCTGTAGATGCTGTGCCTGTCCTTTTGAGTTTGTCCATTAAATCGATCCCCAGACGATTTCAGTTCTATGATCCAGTGTCCTGCAATGGCCGTCCATGTACGTTGGTAGAGAAATGCGGCCTCGCGTGTCTGCAAATCATACAACTCCTTTTTGCTGGACAATGGTTTTCAGGTTGTGTCGCAAGGCTAATAACCTTGCCCGTAAAAATAAATTATTATGGAAAATTTAACAAGCCTCGAGACTTGCTAAATAAGGCCAAGACCAGATCCCGGTTGTAGTGCCGATGCTGATGATGATGATGAAAGGTTTTCAGGTGGTTTGTGGTGTTCGTAGAATCTCCACCACTTTGTCCATTGAATATGCGCACTGCAGTCATTTCTAGCACTCTTGATTCTTCCCTGGTTTTCCTCTAGAATGTTTGAATTTCACAACTGAAGGGTAAACTCTTTAGCTTTCATAGCCTCCTTGCAGGCGGACGCTTGGATTTGATACTCTTTACCCTGTGCGGAATAAAGGGTAGTTTTTCGGTAACATTGCTGTTGGTTACAGGAAATTCAACTATAATAATACAACATAGTGATGTGAAGTGCCTAAGGGCGAAGAAATTTCGATGATGTATTTATTGTACCAGTTATTACTTGGGGTTAGCTTGTGCTGGGATTAGTGGTTTGTGTTCATCACATCGTAAGGCGTGAATTTTACAAAGATCGACGCGGAATTTTCGTACCATTGAAAGGGCGCACTACGGAAAGCCGATATCTAGATTGTAGAACAGTGTCGCTTTTTTTAGCTACTTTCTGGTCATGGAAGAACATTCTGCAGTCATTCTGTGATCTTTTGAACTGTTTGTAGTTTTGCTTTGTAGTAATTTGATTTATTTAACCAGTTGTTAAACTTCTTTGCCATAACGGTTTTCTTACGGGTCGAACCACATGACCAGTGTGGGTTTGATGCTCTTCGCGCTTGAAATTTTTTTTTTATTGAGATCCAGTGCTCGAGAGTACCCAGCGGGGTCACGCAAACTTCCTCAACGATGGTTGACTTGTAAAAACTAGATCTTTAAATGACTGCATACATTTTAAGTTTCGTTTTGATTCCCATGATTTGCTGATTCTTTAGAATCCCCCTATACTACAAATTCCGATGGAATTAAATATTTTTCACGAAACATAATCTTGGGTGTAACTAAAACTGGAGTTCATCTTGATCTATCTAAGACAGAATAGTAAATGATCCACTTAATACTAAGACGAAGCCTCGCCTGATTAAACCAACTCAAATATATTTACCTCTCACCATTGTTGGAAGAACCCATAAACTTCTAAACCAGAGGAAACGACTACTTGAGACTTAATTGCATCTCAGTCCCAAGCAGTAGCTCCAATCCCCCAATCACGATCCATATCATGTGAATGGTACGTATAAATATAGACATAAATCCTATTCGTGCGTGTGAGTGCCACATTTGCTCTTAATTGCTTTCAAAACATTGGGCATCATCATTTAATTCAGACAACAAAAAGAAAGAGAAGACGAACTGGTTCATTTCGGCCTCTTGGCGGGAGAGCCTTTGTTCTCAAATACAGAAATGTGGACTGGAAGGTGTTGGATTTGTTGGCTTTTCTCGTACCCACGAGCCAGCGTGCGGTTTCTCAAGTTCCACTTCCGTCAATGGTCTGGATTAAGACTAATATATAATATTTGGTAACTTGCTTGACACAGCGAACGGGCTTCAGCTCCCTGAGAATAACAAGAACAAAAGTGCGACTGACAGATGATAAATGAATTGCAACCGGTAAATGAAGAGCTCATTTGCAATGAAACTTCTTGGTTAACCAGGTGATGGTTAAAAAGGGCGCCTCGCAGATGCAGAAAAGAAATGTAACATGATTTGCGTGTAAATTATTGAAAGCGTAGATATGACAGATTAGCTGCAGTACTTTATCAAGAAAGGATCATTCGGTTGGTCTAGCTTGGATGTGGTCTCGAGACCGTGCCTGCGGCAAGGTCAACTATTTATGTTGAAGTTCAATGTAATGTGAAAGGATATCAAATCATGTTAGATTGTGATTACAACTAGAGATTGTCGAAAGAGGAACTCCCATGAAATAAATATTTCTACAATTTGGTAATTTGTAGATGTTTGACCAACGTTTACATAATTGATATCCGTGAGTTCCAAAATTCACACAAAAAGTACTTCTAGAAAGTTTAGAAGTACATTTTCTATTGATTTATAAAGTATACTGTATAGGATTATGTAAAGTATACTATGAAGCGACGCACAATTCTCCGCCACTCGCGCGCCCTTCCCTCTATCGGTTTTTAAGAAATCAAGTGTTGTCATTTGCAAAAATGTATGGCCCACCCTATATAATATGATATATACCATGGGTAAACAGCCTCCAAGAGTTTGTTGGTGCATATGCCATCTTCCGCTAGAATTTTATAGGACTGCCCTACATAAATGAGTCTCAATTTCATGCACATATCGCTTAATTTAGGACCTGCACTAAACACGCGGCTATTTCGTGAATTATGTCAGGACGGGGAAGCGGAATATACGGACCTACTTTATTATACAGAAGTAAGGTGGCTCTCTCACGGAAATCTTCTAAATCGAGTATGGGCTCTCAAAAGTGAACTTGAAACTTTTATGTTTGATCGAAAGAATATTCTCGCAGATAAGTTTAAAAACCACTCGTGGGTTGCACATCTCACATATTTATCTGACATTTTTGAGAATATAAATATATTGAACAAAGAATTGCAAGGAAAAAATATTAATATCATTTCAGCCAGAGAAATACTATCAGCGTTAGGATTAAAGCTTCAATATTGGAGATATAAACCAGAACAGAGCAAGATAGCTTCTTTTTCAAAGTTAGCTTTGTTTTTGGAAGACTGTGAAAATATTACTTTTGATGACATCAAGGATACAGTTATAAAACATCTTATCAAACTCAGAGAGCGGTTCTCTGACTACTTTCCAGATCTTGATGTACATACTGTGAATTGGGTTGTAGATCCCTTTAAATGTGAAATTACTAACATACCAGAAGAACCTCCAGGTTTGGCAGAGGCAATTCTTGAACTTCGATCCAATACTGAAGCACGTATTCAATTTGAGACCAAAGCAAATCTGTCGACTTTTTGGTTGTCAAAGGCTGCAAAGGCTTTCAAAATTGCACATGAGGAGGCGGTAAAAAAATTGCTGCCATTTGCAACAACCCACCTTTGTGAACAAGGCTTTTCCACTCTAATGAACATAATAACGAAAAACAGAAATCGATTAAACGCCAAAGACTGTATTGTATATATTGTATCGCTCTTACATCAAAAAGTCCCAATTTTGAAGTAATTATATCAAACATGAAGCTCTCCCCTTGACTCCTCACTTCTCCAATCGGATCTTGGCAGCTTTTCGATATGGTGCCAAAATAACTGCCTAGAACTGAATATCGCCAAATGTCACACAATCACCTTCTCTCGGAAACGCTCCCCCACCCAGCCACGTTCCTATCTCTTGCTAGACCAACCGATAACATCGGTTGAATCGATTCGCGACCTGGGCGTCCTATGCGACAAGGAACTTAGATATACCGCACATATCGATGACACAATCCTAAAGGCCAACGCCGCTCTTGGCTTTGTAAAACGCTGGTCGAAGGAATTTCTAAACCCCTACGTCACCCGATCTCTCTACATAACTTTTGTCCGGCCACTACTCGAATATGCTAGTCAGGTCTGGTCCCCGTACCAACAGTCTCACATTCGTAGGATCGAGGGCGTTCAACGTTGTTTCTTGCGCTTTGCCCTCCGTGGATTGAACTGGGAAAACCCACTCATTCTACCACCTTACATAGGCCGGCTCATTCTAATCAATCTTAATACACTTGAGGAGCGCAGAATCCATGTTGACATCATCTTTATTCATCGCCTTCTGCCAGGCTCTATCAATTGCCCAAGCTTGCTCTCCACTTTACCATTTTATACAAACCCCCGTAATGTGCGGAACCCTCGTCTGTTTTACGTGCCCGCTCACCACACTTCTTACGGCGTTAACGAGCCCATCTCACGTATGCTACGACATGCCAACTCTTTCCCCACCTCCTTTGATTTCAACCTCTCCACTCCTGCCCTCAAACGACGTCTCAGATTAAACCCGTCCTCACCCCACCCCACCCCAATGTAAACCTCTCCCCTTAGCTCTCCAACCCCGCCCCTTACCTGTACGTAGGCGTGCCCCTCATTGTCATTGTCTCACAATAGCCGTATCTGCCTCCCCCACATACACTTGCCCTTCCCTAGCCCCCTACCCCCCCTATCGCCCAGCCTTCTTCACCTCCTGGTTTTTCTTGTTTCTTTTTTTTATTCTCCTTCTCACTCTAGATTTAAGATAGTCTTTAAGGTTTCTTTTTTTATCTTAATTAATTTTAAGTTTAATTTTAAGCTTGCATTAAGCAAAATAAATGAGGGTTCTGCCCTCACTAAACTAAACTAACTAAACTAAACATCATTTTTCCAAAACTTGAAGGGGGAAAGCTTTCAATTAATTTTTGTTTTGTTCCAATTTAAGAATTTTATTTTGTTTGTCTATTACATACTTACTATTTTATGTAACTTTTTTTATAAATATGTAAATGTATATTAATTCAATAAATAATGTTTATTTAAAATTTACATTGATTGTTGTCTTTTCAGACTGGGGGGGGGGGGGGGGGGGGGGGGGGGGGGTAATATCGACTTACGCAAACATATTTTGGGGTAATGGTTAAAAAATTTCCCCGACCGCTGAACTATATGGTCTGTGTTTGCGTCTTGTTATTGTTGAGATAATTCAATGTAAAAACGATTCCGTTGTATGCTTCATTGTATTTGAGATCTTGACTTAATAAAGTATGGAACAAGAATGAACTATCTTATACAAAAATGGCACATAAGCTGCTTACAGTCTAATTGTTACATATCATAATAACATAGCCATAACATAAACATAACATAAGCATAACATAGTCATAACAGAAACATAGTTAAGGAGGACCTCTCTCTTCTAGCTATATAAAAGCAATTTGTTTGCTATTTTTTGTTATTATAATAATTGTAATCATCATACTATACAGTCCACATATTTCGTTGTCAGCCCATCACAAAAAAGGGCAAAGACTGCACAAACCCAATGAACATGCGTTCGATAAGTTTACTCCCAAGCATCAGTAAAGTATTTGAAAAAACCATCAACAAAGCTTTGGTAAAATGGGTAGACGACAACAGCATTATTCCAAATAACCAGTTTGGCTTTAGGGCGGGTTATGAAACCACACATGCCGCAGCTAAACTGGTCTCCGACATACAATGGAATAAATGTAGGAACCAATGCACAGGGGCCTGTCTGATCGATTTGGAGAAAGCCTTTGATACCACCTGGATCGAAGGGTTGTATTACAAACTGGTCAGACATGGCATACATAAGCCTTTACTATATGTACTTTACGATATGTTAAAGGACAGGAGGTTCGTGGTCAAAAGTGGTAATGTGACCTCTAATAAAACGTATAATATCAAGAATGGCTTGCAACAGGGCGCGGTACTCTCTCCGATTCTTTTTAACATTTACATTAGCGACTTATTAGATGCACTTCCGCAGGCTATTGCGTACGCAGACGATCTCATAATTTACAGAACAGCTCCGAAAGTTGCGATCATAAATAATTAACCTATTTCGAGACTTCAACAAAGTGCAGCGCTATTGCGATGTCTGGAAACTTAAGATCAACTTCCAGAAATGTGGAGCCATCCTATTTAGAACTCCATTATATAAAGTCACGTACGACACAAGGAAAAACTGGCGAAAGCTAGTTATCGTGGGACCGCATGGAGATAAACTGGAAACCAAGAGTTTAGTTAAATACCTGGGCATCTGGCTAGACCAATATCTGTATTTCAACAGACATGTAGAGGCTGCTTTGCTCAAAGCGAGGAAAACTTTTGCTATGACAAGGAGGCTATTTCACAGTAGCCAACTTGACAGCAGGGTAAAAGTCATATGCTACATGACGCTAATCAGGCCAATGCTCATATATGGTTGCCCAGTATGGTTCAACATAGGTCCAAATTTGATGGAAAAGATTCGGGTGTTCGAAAGAAAGTGTCTCAGAAGTTGTCTCAGATTATATCGGACACCGGAATCGGACTATAAAAAGTATTATTCAAATGAGACTTTATATAATGAAGCGTACATAAATAGGGGGGATAATTTTATGATTAAATTAATCAGAGGACATATTGCGAGAGCAAGAGCTCGTCCAATGACCTAATTTTCGGGGCCTATTATCCAAACACCTTGTACTATGAGAGCGTGCGTCGCAACGGCTTTGTTCCACCAGAGGCGTTCCTTGACTTGGGATATGAAAGGGCTTATACAGGATAGATCCGGAATTCCGCCGATCTATCATGTAAGTAGATCATCTGCAGACGGGCGATTGTGCTACGGCCGGGAAGTAGCGCGCACCGAAGAAGAGCTCCTGCGCTTCAGTAGGGCTATCTCCCACAGAGACCGGGACGATAGTATTAGACAGCGTCAACAGTTCTGGTTGAATGGCATATAAAGACCTGGGTACCAAAGTCGGTAAAGAATCATACTATCATCAGCTAGCTTACATAGACTTAGCTTTTCTAGAATTAGGGTAGTATAAGATTTAAGTTAAGTTAGGTTAAGTGCTTTTACATAAAAATAAAAAAAAATAAAAAAAAAAGTAGGTAAGTTAAGTAAGTTAAATTTTAAGAAAAAAAAACAAAAAAAAATTGAGAAAGTTTTTCAAATTTTTCTTTGTATTTCAACTAATTATCAGTACTGCCACAAAGTTCTGTCGCCGAAAGGCAAATTATACAAATGTTAAGTAATGTTTAGCTTAGAGCGTCTGCGAAGGACCAGTATATATATATATATATATATATATATATATATATATATATATATATATATATATATATATATAAGATAATTAAGCTAGAATTTAAGCATTTTTTGTCTAGCCTTTAATTTAGAAATTAAGAATATAAAAAGAAAAATAAAAAATGTTGTAAAAATGAAAATGAAAATGACATATTTCGTTGTCTGTAGAAAATAAAATATCTATCGTGTATCTTTTAGTTACATTTTGGTTTTCGCGTCGTTATTTCAATATATAAGTGCAATAAACTCATCGTGCACTAATTTTGTTTGTCGTTTCATTAGTTTAATAGCTAATCATTATAAAGGCATCGTATCGTCCTTGTGGTTGGCGTTTCGTTAATAATCTACATCAGCACCATAAAAGCATCGCGCGTCAGAAGTAGTCATAAGATTGACGCTTAACAAAATAAGGTGTTATAAATATAAGATCGTGTTCTTTTATTTTATTTTGTAACTTCTAATCTCACGTATTTACAGTGAATCAATCACAAACTGTTGGTTTATATATTTCAACACTCTTCCTTAAATCTACAGTTTTTGACTTTAACAATGTTATTTTACATTACATTTTATTTTTGATTACAAGTTTTTTCGAACTTTATCTTAAATTAATTTCAATAAAAACTTCTAATAGTTATAAACTTATTTTTGCTTAGACTTTTCGTTAGTATATCTGCAATATTATCTTCTGAATTTACTTTAATTAAATCAATAATACCTTTTTCATAATTTTCGTTTACATAATAATATTGTACTTCTATTTGCTTCGAATTTTTTGTGTAATTTCCATATTTTCCAATTATTAAGGCCCCTAAATTGTCCTCATACAACTTAATTGGTTCGTTTATTTTTATACCAAAAGATTCATTTAACATATTTTTTATAAAAATTACATCTGTTACTGCTTCTGACAATGCTATATATTCTCCAAAAGTGGAAGACTTAGTTACAGAGTTTTGGTTATGCGTTTTATAAAAGATTACATTGTTATACATTCTAATTACATATCTAGTAGTGGACTTTCTGTCTATATTGTCGCCTGCCCAATCAGAATCTACCATACAATCCAGGATTTTGTATTCATTATTTTTCTTAAACGTTAATTTTAGATTTTTAGTTTTATACAAATATTTTAAGATTTTTAAAGCGTATTTATAATGCGTTTCAGTGTAACAATTCTGAAATCTACTTAAGTAATTAACGCTATACGCTATATCAGGCCTTGTACCGGAACTTATGTATAATACTTCACCAATTAAATTTCTATTTAATTCTTGTATCTATTTCTGGTGAAGGATCTATTATTAAGTTTGTTTCCATAGGAGTATCATGCAATTTAGAGTTTTTTAAATTGTATTTTTCTGCAAGAGTTTCAATATATTTTTCCTGACTTAACGTTAGTTCTTTTTTTTCCAAATTATTATTTATTTCAATGCCAATATAAATCTTTACTTTGCCAATATCTTTCATTTTAAATCTATTTATTAATTTTTGTTTTACATCATTAATTTCCCATTGATTTTTACTACATATTAACAAATCATCAACAAACAGAAGTATATATGCCATTCGACTGGCGTATAAACAATAATCACAATTACTTCCCACAAAACCTAATTTTGTTATAAATCATTAAAGCAATTATACCTTGGGCTCTCTCTTAAGCCATATAACGATTTCAACAATTTACACACTTTATGCCTGTCCTGTTGATAACCTTCAGGCTGCTTAATATTCCTTTTCCTCGCTGTTCGTGCCTCGTGCGAATTGTATACTAGACTGCGGTCAGTCTTGCAGCCGATCTCTCGCAGCGTACCCAATTTTGATGCCCATTACTTGCATTATTAGCAATACGGGTAAAAACCCCTCATTAAACATACAAGCTGCGCTAAGAGCCGCAACTTCAATGATTTTCTTACCACTGTATGTGTGTTTTGGCGCCATTTGCCAGATAGTAGCATTGAAAGTTTCGTTGTTATTTTGCGTGAAATCTCCTTCGCATTTTTTTAACAAATCGGGATCTGTCAGTTTTACGTAAATTGGGTAAATAGCTGTTCGTACTTTAGGATTCAAGGGAGGTTTGTCGTGGTGGAACTTTGACAGCTCATTCGCAGCTTCCGCGCGTTTCCATTTGCACTATGACTCCGGGCCCTCTGGACAGTTTTGATGTTGCGGATTTTCATATTTTGTGGTAGACATCATCATCATCGGCACTACAACCGGGAACCCGTCTTGGCCTTATATATCAAGCCCTGAGGCTTGTTAAATTTTCCATAATGATTTGTTTTTTTTTTCGGGCAAGGTCATTAGTCTTGCGCCAGAGGTTCCCCGACGGGGAATCGAACCCCGGTCTCCCGCGTGACAGGCGGGTATACTAACCACTATACTATCGAGGAGCTATTTTGTGGTAGTATGTTGCCCAAATTTCTTTCACCATCTCTTCAGCAGAATGAGCTTGTCTAATCGCAAGTTCGTAATAAGTCGTCAGTTCTGTTATCATGTTTCCCGTAAGTTTGCCAGGACCAGCTCCTCCTACTTGGTCTGTTTTTTTTATTGCTTTTTTTATGACACCGCGTAATTCCGAACCGATTCGTGATTGATACACTCGGCCTTTACAACATTTGGTAATGATTTCTGCAACGCACTCATTATTTTTACATCCCCGTCTCCAACGTACCTTTCGTAAATGCGGCCGTGCATATCAAAAGCGCGCTCGAACATCTCTAACATTCCGTCAGGCTCCATTTTCCCCGAACTTCCATTGTGATCCAATGTGCAAACTGGTTCGTGCTCATCCCACCAAGTATCATATTCAGGGGTGCCTTTCTTTGTTTTCATAAGGTTGCAGCCTTGGCAATAACGCAATTTCACGCAGTATGACTCCTTTTGCTCCAACTACCATCTCCAGAAGCAGTAAATTTTTTATCTTCACTTTCATCAGTTTTTTGCGCATTACGAATACTATTCTACGATTAATTTCGTAAGCTTTGTTGGCGATTCGTGGACAGGACTCGATGACCCTCTCACCACAGTTGCATTCAACGATCAGTTTGAATCCTAGGCCTGTCTCAGAGATTTTTGAAAAGTTTATCGAACCGTCACAGTTTTTACACTTTATAATGTTTGAAAGTTCGGAAAAAACTGGAAAAAAATGTAACATCACGTATGCTGCCGTCACTGTGACCGTTGGAGCGAAGTCGGGTGATGTAGCCAATTTTTGTGCCGATGTAGTCGCATACTCCGTTTCTAGTTAATTTACAGTTCCCATAAATACTTTTCGTTTTTTATATCGACTTCCTGGACGCACCCCTGACTTACGCGAACCTTTAACGTCTTTAAACAGTATGTTAGAAAGATTTACCGTTGAAAAACGTATGAAACGGACGCCACCACGTTTACACTAAATACTTTTTCCTCCTCATGAAAAAGAAACAAAGAAACATCAAAAATACCTACCCCGCGACGTCACCGGTAGGAACATCTTCCATAGTCACCAAACAAAAAAAAACCACCAGCACCGTGCAACGGGCAAGTTAGTTTCATGATTATGAAACTAACTAAAACTCAGGCGATCGCAGGTCACCCACAGTACGCCCGAATGTAAAAACAACATACACAGGAGCGACTATCCATTACCGCTTATGAACATGTTGTTCAGTCGCACAAGATTGCGACATATTCAAAGAAGTGGCAGTTGGCCCAAGTCAACAGCGAAGCAAATTAATGCCCATAAATGGATAGTCTGCATCTTTCTAAACACACGGTAGTTGCCACCTATGATACGAATTTGTATCCGCGGGAGACCCGACCCTTTAATGACCTATAACTTTGGAACCCCCTAAGATTTCGTTTCCAAATTTTAACATATTATTTTTGAAGGATAAAACTATCGATTAAGCAAAAAAAAAAATTGATTTTTTGAACCGAACAAATCGGAATGTCCCCTTAAGTTGGCTTCCCGCCACTTCTTGTTTTTTTTTTTCTAAGCACTTCTCTGTAATGAAAAAATATTGAATAAAGTATCTAACACCAGGGCTCCTCGATAGTGTAGTGGTTAGTATACCCGCATGTCACTCGGGAGACCGGGGATCAATTTCCCGTCGGGGAGCCTCTGGCGCAAGACTAATGACATTGCCCGGAAAAAAACAAATCATTATGGAAAATTTAACAAGCCTCAGGACTTGCTAAATAAGGCCAAGACAGGTTCCTGGTTATAGTGCCGATGCTGATTGATTGATTGATCTAACACCAGCCGTAGTCGGGAAAAAAAAATGTTTGTACAAAATAACGAAGTCAAACTTAACTCCTGCGTGATGAGTGCACGAGTTTTACCGAAACTATAGTTCAATAATTGTGTATTTGTGAAGCTTGAAGAATCTTGAAGAAATATGTCCATGCCTCTTACGCTATCTCTTCCTCCATTTATCTCTGGATTGTGCACAGACATTGTACAACATATCATATACTATAACACGAAATTTAATATGAGCCTGAAGTGCAGTTTCTCTGAACTGTTCGGCCCCTCTATATAATATATTTCACGACCTAGTTTTCTAGGTGATTGAACACGTTATTAGAATAAAGCTCGTGGATTTATAGGAAACCAACAAATATTGGTGAGCGTTTTTGAAGTACTGTTAACTTTACGAGCCAATCAATAACTTTAAATATTTCCATACCGGAGATTTAAATTCTGGCGGGTTGTAATCTTAAATTGGTAGAATTTTCTCTGGGGTACCAACAAACCTCTCCTTCGTACTAAATATTGTGTTTAACTATGACATAAATTTTCATTTTCCAAAACCGACAGCTGCTGTCCTAATGATTTGTTGTTTATTGGAAAACAGATACAGAACCACAACTCGGACCAAACCCATTTATTTCCTTAAACAGTTATACATTTACGTATATTATGAATGCAAGCCTTTCAATATAAGTCACAAGCCAGACTCAATCCGCTGGTCTGTCTTGAGTAGAAAGCCGTATTAAGAAATATATATGTTAGCATATCTAGTTTGTATGTTATATTGTTCAATTTCTAATTTCAATCAAACAAATCTTATGTCATTTCCCCTCTGTATCAATCTGTACATACAAAGCTAACACTTGTATTTTGGTGATTTCTATCTACTAATGTTCAGGTGAGATTTATCGACTATACAATGCATTTTGAATTCCATTATCTCCTAAATGAATTGTGGGAGTAGCAACGTAGGTGATATATTCTTAATGTAAAGAACCCGCTTAGATTATTATACATTAGAGGTGTAGGCGGCACGTCAACATTTTACTGGCCGTTTCACATATACGAGAACAGTATACAGTCGAGTGACCCTAAGGTAAACAATTTGCCCCACTCGACCAACCTTTTCCATCATTAATCCAATATATTGCTCCATTCAATGTAGATTCAAATTGACCCCTTTCACTTTTCCGTTGGTGCGTTTTTTCTCTTTCTGCCTTAGTCGTTATCTGTTTTCCCGAGTTGACCTGATTGCAGGGTAATTAGAGAAAGTTGTAATGCAGGAATCTTCCAAATTGATTGTCCGCGTCTGCTACAGGACGGGAAGTACCGAAAGCGAAACCACACGGAGCGTGTCAACAATAAGAATATTTTTCATTTTGATATTCTTGCGTTGGTTTGTTTTCCCAACGATTCGTCAAGGTAGCGTGGCGATCGAACGGGGGTAATTAAGTGGAGTATGATTTCATAGATTATTGGCGTGAGAATTTTCATGGTTGAAGCCATGTTGAGAAATATTGCATTTGTAATTGATGCACCACTTTGCAGTGATGTAATGTGTAAAGTTCTACGCAAGTTTAATTGACGTTTGCACTATTTTTAAATTTTAAATGAATAAGAAGAGATTGTGAATTTACAGTTAGCAGTAAGCATTCGTTTTTCTCGCTTACGGGTTGTACAAAAACAGATCTTTTTCTCACATAGAGATATGTAACACACCCTCAATCTGTAGTAAACGCACTTTCGTCAATGCGGTCAGATATATAAATCGCTTGTTATTTATACTTCACCAATACACAATTTAATTTAGCTTATCGTTAGCTGAAGCCAGAAAACTACGATAAGCAGCGCTTTTTACTATTTTACGACAATTATCCGATGTGACAGGATAATACTGTTGCTAAGAGTCGTTAACACTATTGTTGTATTCCAGAATACTACCCTTATTAAATTTAACACTGAATCTCCTAACACATCCTTAAAAACTTCACTTAACATATATTACATTCTCACTTAATACATACCATTCATAAACATTCACAATATTACCAGTTACAGCACACTTAATAACCTGCACCTTTTTATTTATTCAAAACATAGCAACTTGGATTTTCGTCCAAATTGATTCATGTGAAAAGTCACACAAAAAAAAAAAGATACAGAGAATATTAAAGAAATAGAAAAAATTCAGTTCATAAAGTTCGTTCGGATTAAGTTGAACGTTTTAAACAAATCTTAGAAATGTATAATAAATCAATATACATATATATAAAGTATACTTCGTCTTGACCTGTGAAAATAAATGGGTTTTCCAGTTAGTAAATTTCTGGTTGCAACCATCGAAAAAACATACGTATGAAAAAGATACAGAGAGAAAAGGAATAGAAGAAATAGAGAAGAATCGAAATAAAGAATAGTGAATAAAGAAAAGAATAAAGTTAAATTATTCAATTCGAAAAGAAGAGTAAAAGAAGGAGTTTTAATAAATGGAATAAAAATAAAAGGTCCCCGCTCTTCCCTCGAAAGAGGAAGCACGGCGACGGACTTCAACACTATCGTACCAAATGGATTTGTTGTATTTTCGACGAATGAGCTCAACATTTAATATTTATGGAAAGGTAGATGTTTTCAAATTCGTTTGGGTATACAAATGGTCTTTTCTGACAGCTGTTGATGACATGTAGTAGTGGTCCAGTTCATCATCATCATCATCATCATCGGCACTACAACCGGGAACCGGTCTTGTCCTTATTTAGCAAGCCTGAGGCTTGTTAAATTTTCCATGATAATTTGTTTTTCCGGGCGAGGTCATTAGTCTTGCGCCAGAGGCTCCCCGGCGGGGAATCGAACCCCGGTTTCCCGCGTGACAGGCCATGGTCCAATTATCGTCCCCAAAAATCAGAAACCAGATTAATCTGAAAATTTCAAAGAAAATGTACACGCGACTTAGCAGTTTACTGTAATACACTCTGTCAAACGTCTTTCTCAATAAAACAAGGAATTTGAATTAACCCTTCCAAGGCAGGGTCGTTTTTGGCATCCTTAAATGGTAGGGTCGAGTCACTCGTGTCCGACGCTTTAAATAGTACCTAAAAGTGCTCAAAAAATCTGAAAAAATGCGTGTTGCTTCATTAACTAACCTTGTATAATAGCCAATCGCTATATTGATGATTTTTTAATATTGTAGCGAGCTTAAGGTTCGCTGGATTAATTATTTTGAATAAATAAGAGCCGTTAAATCGATTCTGAATAAATGTGACACTTTATTAGTCCGTTAATAACAACCGTTACTTTTTACCGTACACATAACGATTTCTTCGCTTATCGCTTCCGTAATTATCGCGTATTTTACTGCTTACTCCTTACTCATTACTTATTACTTCCGCACTTATGGCTTGCTTCACTTTCTACTTCTTACGCATCTCCGCGATCTGTGTGCGACGTATTTATACCGTTCCCTCATTCTGATTCGGCGTTTCGTTTCCGCCCGTTCCATAATCCCGACTTTTCTATTCCAGTTTTCCTGTACTTTCTAAAATAATCTAGTACTTTGTTTCGGACTTTCTCGAAGATTCCAGTACTGATTGTCATATGCGTCACAATATATTTAAACAATAGAAGTAAATAAACAAATAAAAACGTGAAGAATGTATCATTTTGTTAAAAAAGTTATAACCTCGGACCAGATATATATTTTTTTTTAATTTGAAGCGGAAATTGAAGCTTAAGGGTGTATTCTGGTCTAGAGTTTTGAAAAAATCGATTTTTTTCTTTTTATATTTTCTTATAGCTTATACTTTTAAGATATCCTGTCCAAAGAAAATTTTAAAATTCCAATAATTGGCGAAGTTACAACTGCTTTAGCAATATTATGTCACTTGAAGCTACCATACCCTGAAATTTTTAAACGCGTTTTTCTCGAAAGTGTCTTTTTAAAACAATACCCACGATTTTTCAAGTTCTACTGCACCGATTTACTTCAAATTTAGTACATGTCTTCCTTATAGGCTTTTCTATTGCGTGAACTATCATCATCCCAACATTTCAATGTTAACTATTTTTAAAAAATTCGAAAAACTAAAAAAAAGTGGTACAAAAATAATTTTTTTTTCAAGCAGGCGCCATTTTGTAAAAAAAACATTTTTTTCAACTTTTTTTAGTTCCAACGATAGAGGCATTTCTATAAATTAATAATCTTTTTTTTTCAGATTGGTAGGAGGGTTGAACCGTGGGTATGGTCCTGCGCCAACTTTTTGAGATCTCCCACTTCATCAGCTGCTAACTTTTTGAATTTTGAATTTTTTACTTTCAATTTTTTACTGTATTCTTGAAATATTAATAAACATCCTAAAAAAAATGAATAGTAAAAATATTGATTGCTTTTTTTTACAGCACTTCAAAAATTGCGTTAAATTCGTGCGTCTAGACCAGAATACCCCCTTAAGAACAGTACTTTTAAGAAAAAAATCTGGCAAATATGTATTTAAGAAAAAAGTTAACTTCGGAGCATCAGAATCGCGTTTTTTCAAGCTACGTAAAAAAGGTATTATAATTACTAATGGGCTCCTCGATAGTAGTAGTGGTTAGTATCCCCGCCTGTCACATGGGAGACCGGGGTTCGATTCCCCGTCGGGGAGCCTCTGGCGCTAGACTAATGACCTTGCCGGGAAAAACAAACTATCATAGAAAATTTAACAAGCCTCGGGCTTGCTAAATAAGGCCAAGCCCGGTTCCCGGTTGTAGTGCCGATGATGATGATGATCATTACTACTATAAGCACTATTTAATGGCCTGTAGGAACCCGAACGGCCATGACCTCACCGACCTGGTCGCGCCATCGCTCCCTGTCCTGTGCACTCTCCTTCCGAGCTTGATCATCCGATCCGATCTCCTCCTGCTCAAACCTAACACTGTCTTCTTATCTCCGTTCCGACCATCCTTCTGGTCTTTTCCCCGTTGGTTTACCGTCAAGAATTCTACGCACGGTCCTATCATTACCCGTTCTTGGCACATGTCCGGCCCATCTTAATCTGTCCGATCTGATTACTCTCACTATTGTAGGTTTCCAATTCGTGGTTGTGGAATTTCCTCCATTGACCTGCCTCTTCGTCATATTTACCGCCAAAAAAATGTTCATTTATATTTCGAATGTATGGCTGATGGCCCGGACTGACACGGAGATAAGTCGTGATGATTTCTTTTGAGATAAAGAATTCCGGAGGTAAACTAGTATCCCATTCGGATTCGGGGGGACTTTGACAGAGGGAACAGCATGCAGATATTCTGATAAATAACCGAACTTTAAGAAGTTCGTCATCGCATAATCGGGCCCGTTCTCGGGCCTCTGTCAACGTTCGACTGATAACGGCATTGTGTAACATCAGGGGCATCGGTTTCACCAATGCGATTGTAAACGCCGTCCATTAATATTTGCAAAGAACGAAACCCGATATCCTTCCCCTAACTAAGATGCAGGTCGATTCGTGAACTGTTTCGACGTATCTTCTTTGCTCAGGATACGACTTACATCCGAGATTCTGTTTTAAGGGTGGAGTCTGCGTTTTCACGCCGTCCGATCTGGCTTGCCAGAGAATGGAGGCGTTGGTACCCAATAACTTGGAGATCGTGCAGTTGAGAATCGTGCTGAGGAGTTATGTTAAATTTCTTTGTTGCTTTTGCCGCTCCCCGAATGACGAATTACCAGCGACATTTTCACGTACCATCGACTGGATACAGATCAACCACCCGCCTTTTGAAATTGTCGTCCTAGGCGATTTTAATGTACACAATTCCGGCTAGTTGGTGCATTCTAACAGAATCAACGAGGCTAGGAGGTGACCGGAGATGTTCGTTGCTATCCGCAATTTGACTCAACTTGAGGAGGAGCCTACACGAGTGCCGGATACCCGAGGCGATTACCCGAACAACCAGGATCTGTTTTTGACATTCGAGCCGAGAAATTATACCGTGGAGATTGCTGCGCCACTGTGAAACTCAGATCACTGCTTGGTATCGGTCGAGCTATCACTTGCATTTGTAGCGGTTCCGCCAAAATCCCACAGTACAATTACCTAAAAACCCCCATTACCTCATCCCTAGACGCATACGTTTTTGCCAATGCAATCGCATTAGGCACCTGAAAATGCTACTCGCATTAATTGGAGCAAAGCTATAATCGTAAAGCTTCTGCAAAAGAATTCTTACCTTTTCAAGCATTCCTTCGCTTACAATTCCTGTAACAGTTCTTTATTACCTTATCATAAATTACCTGAAAGAAAATTCATCGGTTATATATAATACAACCGCATATCAGGAAATATTACCCTTGCGTCGCTTATTCCCAACTTCATTCATGTATACAACAAATCCCTTTCATACACATTGGCTGGTGACCTTTTTTTTTCCATCAATAAACAACCCAAGCAGCTGCATATAATTAGCGCAATAGACGCTGAAGCCAAATTCTCCAGCATTTCCTAATGCAAACATGAACCCGGTTTCTACTGCAGCCAGAGATGCCGTAAACATCCAATTTGCTTTTAGCACCTTTTTTCTCCCAACGTCGATAATAGCGACGACGCATCGCGTAAACAATGACCCACATTACCAACGGCGCATTTGGTCATTTCTCCCTTTTGTCTTTACCGCCCGTCTGCTTCGTTTACCCATTGCCCTCGAGCATGTGTAAACCACACAGATCTGAACGATCGTACACATACCACAAAGAGAGAGACTTTACATTTCTCTGGTGGTAGGTAAAAACGGTATCCTTATTGGAGAAGATATCTACCACGACACCATAAACTCACTCCAAGAGGCGAATCATCGCTGCACGAGATGATTATCGCTGAGTCCTTTTCCATCGGCCGACGACAATAGTCGTGCGGACTTCCGCTCCCGTTCCGCGAACGTTTTTATTGACTTCACATTGTAATTTTCACGTGTGCTACCGTAAAATAAATAAAAATTAACAATAGAACTTCAGTATTTTATATTTTTACTTGTCCGGTGTTTGGTGTTTTCTTCGCTTCGTCGTAATCGTGTAGTGCTCGAGGGAACAACTAATTATGATGGAGGACGAAGTTAATCGAATGCCCGTGTCTCTTACATACTTCCTCCCCACACATTTCAAAGGAATAACGGACTTAACCAGCTTCGCCAAGTATGAAGGTATAGACGGGGCTCCCAACTGGGACGATTTGCGAGATTTCTTCGCATCCTTTCTGTGGTCGTATGTGTGCTTTGGGAACTCCGATGTTAACGCATACACGGAGCCGGTTACAGACATTATTCTACTCGGGATGTAGATCTACATTCCGCAAACCACTAAACGTAAATCATTTCATAAGCTTTGATTTGATAAAAAATGCGAGCGGATTACACACACGCGAAAAATTGAGCTTTTAAACAATGGCGCTCCATTCTTACCGATGTTCACAGAACGAATTTTGTTAGAATCAGAAACTCGTGCAACCAGGCGATTGATGCCGCAAATAAACTCTTTGAGTGCCCAACTGGTTCGCAACCCTTCTGGTTCGCTTCCTCCTCTTTTTCTCCTGTAGTGATGTGCAGTGGGACGATCGTCACAAACTCAAAACATAAAGCTAATGTGTTCGCGAATTTATTTTCCGCGAATTCAAACCTCGGTGCCGGTCTTTTGGAGCCGCCTGTGATCGTGCCAGCACGGTTTTTGATGGGATATGTGATGTTCTGCCCACATGCTATACAAGGCATTCTACGTGGACTGGCCTGTAAGAAGGCAACCGCCCAGGACGGAATACCAGTAGTAGTCCTTAAGAACTGTGCTCCAGAACTTTCGCCGGTTCGGCATACCCTTTCGCTTATCTTATGCACGGAGGACATTTCCTACCTGCTGTAGTATCGTTCGAGATCAACCAATCCCAAAGAGGGGGAAAAAGTGTCTTTCACAAAATTACCGATCGATAGCATTAATGTCTATGTTATCTAAGGTGAAAGAAAAAGTCATCAATGCCGAGTTAATTAAATATTTGGAGTGCAACGGACTTCTGAATGAACGTTAATATTGACTCCGTGGCAGGCGGTCCACGGGAGACCTTTCACACTTATAACCGATATATGGACGTCTGCGATTGAAGGGGCATGGTAAGTCAAGAGCAGTGGCATTGGATATTTCCCAGGCTTTTGACCGCGTCTGGCATGGGACATTGGTGAGCAAACTTCGTTCATACGGCTATGTGGCTGGACGAAGAGCTTCCTTGAAAATCGATCGATCATTGTGGACGGCGAGTGTTTGTATCTGTATCCTGTTAATTCGGGGGTGCCTCAAGGTTCTATTTTGACTCCAACCTTGTTTTTACTTCATATAAATGATTTGTTGAAGTCAACGGATAACAAGGTGTTCAGTTTTGCGGATGATAGTACGCTTGTTTCCTGGTTTTTGAGTGACCGACCGATTGGTGCATCAACATTGCACTAGCTGAGATGTATCCAGATTGACTCTCTGAATCGGTATCTGGATAAGGTCTTGCAGTGGGGTAAGGCCAATCTCGTCGACTTCAATGCAACGAAGACACAATATTTCACAAATAAAAGTGAATCCTCGATTCCACAGCTGATGATGAATGGCCAGGCCCTTGAATATGGGGAAAGCTTAAAATTGCTTGGCGTCACGGTCTGTGGGAAATTATCGTGGCATAAACACGTATCGAACATCGCCAAGTGCGTCTCTGGAAAACTAAGTTATGTTTTTAGAGGCAAGAAATATTATACTCCGGTCCAATTTCTTTTCCTGTATAAATCTCAAATTAAATCCGCCCTCGAATATTGCTTTCATGTTTCGATCTCTGCTCCTAAACATGCCCCTGGCCTACTTGAGAGCATGTAGAGACGAGTGATCTGCCTGACCTGGGACACGGCGCTGACGTCGGGACTACAGTCGCTATCACATTGAAGGCGCGTAGCTGACTTCTGTCTGTTTTACAGATATTATCACGGGTACTGTTCTTCGGAGATTCGTGGTATTGTTCCGCATAATTCGGTTTATATGCGCTCCATGAGACACGGATCGCACCAATTGTGGGCTCATCTCCCGACGGGGCGAACATCTCCGCATCAGAACTCGTTCCGTTACAGAGAGTGAAAGCTGTGGAATTCCCTCTACGCGTGAGTATTCCCGGAGCGGCACAACCTGCAACTGTTCAAAAAAGAACTGCAACGGTTATTTGGTGGCATCTCGGGCCACCGTGTCGGGGCTATAGGTTCGCCTCTCCCGAGAAAAGTACATATAAAAGAAAACTCACCTAGTTATTCACTTGCATCCCTGATATAGTATTTGTTTCAGAAATTCGGATCTATGACTTCGAGATGTGATGGACTGACAAGTTCCAGGATTTTGAATGAAAACAAGTGTTTTTTGGGCATACTTATATTTATTTTTCAACATGTTTGCCGTCGAGGACGATACACTTGGTCTAGCGATTTTCCAAGATTTCGAAGCCCTTTCTGTAGTACGAAATGGCCAAGCCTTCGAAATACCCTTCGGTTTCCGCAATGACTTCCTTATTCATTCTGAATCTTTTTCTCTAAAGGCACCGCTATAGGTTTGGGAACAGACAATATTAGCTGGGAGCCAAGTCTGGATAATACGGTGGGTGAGCAACCAATTCAAATCGTAATTGGTCCAGTTTGGCCATCGCTATCAAGGACGTCTGTGACGGTTATCGTGATGGTACAGAACTGTTTTCTTCGCCATATGGGGCCGTTTTTTCTTTGTTTCGTAGTTCAAGTTGTCCAATTACGCTGCATAATGCTTTCCTGTGACGGTTCTTCTCTTCTGCAGGAAATCCATGAAGATTATGCCATGCGCATCCCAAAAAACGGAGGCCTTAACGTTTCTGGCCGAGCGTTGGTTTTTTGGCCAGTTTGGTCGGCTTTCGTGGCTTCCCAGCCACCCTGCAGACTCCGTATAGGACTCAGACGTGTGGTAATGGCCCCACGATTCATCCATCGTCACAAAACGTCGAAAAAAGCCCACTCGGTTAACCAGCCATTGTATCATCGACCCGCTGCTGTTTTTGCTCGACGGTCAGCGAACTCGGCACCCTTTTCGCCGATAACTTTGTCATCACCAAAAGATCGTATAAAATGCATCCCGCCCGTTCTTTTGAGATGCCCATGGCCTCAACTAATTCGCGCAACATCACTTCACAATCACCCAAAACGGGCCCATGTACTTACTTTACGATTTCCGCATTCGCAACCTCCTTTTTGGCCTTCCAGAGCGAGGCGCGTCTTCGGTGCTTGTAAGACCCATTTTAAATCCACTCCACCACCGATAAACTGTTCTCAAAGGAGCAGAAGTGGTAAAACATTTCATTAGTTTTAATTTTGTTGTTTTGGTTAATTCTGTTGAATTTCTGTATTTAATGAGTGAAATTTTGTCGGCAGGCTTTTCCAAAGCTAAAATACTTTTTCGTATACTATTCCTATCTTCATGTCAGATGGGCGTGCAATGTTAAAGAATATAGGTGCTAAATGGTTGTTTATTCTTCTAGTCATTTTGTGTCCTAAGAGATTCTACCCGCTGTATCATTCGCGAGGCACTTTTTAATATTCTAGGGTCATTAATGCTCTCGAATGTGCCCAAATAATACATTTTTAAAAATAAATCCCTGCCTTTCGTATTAATCACGATGAAATAAAACGATCTACGGGTAAAATGGTTGACTTGTCAAACGATATATTGTTGGGCATCTAATGTTCTATATTAGTGTACATCCGATGCGCACACCGGCGTCAATGAATTTGGTTGAACTTGACGAACATCCACCATTTTGCATTTCGTCAAGTTGCAAAGGCTTCCTGATGATGTACGTGTACATCATCACTCTTCTTCATCAACCAGCCGCTTCAGCGCACGTCCATCCAACCACGTGGTATCCTCCCTTCGTCTCTATTACTCTACAACAGGTAATGGGCCCAGGCATTCACCAGAGCACTGCGAAATAGAGTCACGGTTGGATAAACGCGTGGAAAACTTACATACAACACAGGAAGGTTAATTCTCCTCTATCAACAAAATGGTGCCATCCACAGCGAACATCGAACAACTGCGGAAGGATGATTTCAACACTTGGAAGTTGCAGATGGAGGAGATCCTAGTAAAGAACGACGCATGGGGCTATGTGACTGGAGAGATCGTGAAACTTGAATCGACGAAGGCGCACACAGGCGAGGTCGAGCATTGGAAAACTGGAGACAGGAAGGCTAAGGCGTCAAGAACCATCTGAAGTCAAGATCATCAAAGGGTGTGAAACTTCCTGAGAAGTATGGGAGAAACACATCCGTGTACGAGTCAAAAGGTCCGGCCAGGAAAGCCACTCTACTGAAGAGACCTACGCTTCATCGAATGAGCGATCACGACGACGTGCGAATACACTTAAGTGACTTCTTTGACACCCTCGATAAATTGAACGACATGGAAATCGAAATAAACGACGATCTGCTATGCATCATGCTCTTGTATAGTTTCTCTACGAAGTTCGAGAACTTCAGATGCGCCATCGAATCCCGAGACGAGTTACCTTCACTGGAGGCGCTACGAATCAAGATAATCGAACGACATGAAGCCGAATGCGCGATGGTCGCCAAACAACGTGACACGAGGACGGAGGAGAAACGCCATCGACACAATTACCTCGGAAACCGACAAAAGCCTTCCTACAAATGCTACCATTGCGGAAAATCCGGGCACAGGGTCGCCGAGTGCCGCTCTCTCAACAGAAAAGGACCGGGATCTTCTAAAGATCGAGGAAAGGAAAACAAGACGTACAACTACGGTACAAGTGTAGTAGTTTACACCAACTCAGCGCAACACGGATTTCAGGCCTTTAAGTCGACTGTCAGTAAGGGGTGATGCCTGGACAGCGGAAGCACATCCCACATGTCGAGTAACACCGAAGCATTCGAAGGATACAACGAAATTCATCCGATGAAACTAAACCTTGCCAACAGTGCGTCAACCGACATCACCGGACGAGGCGACACGAACATCATCACCCAGTACAAAGGCAAAAATCGAAACGTAAAAGTGGATAATGTTCTACACGTCCCCGATCTGCGGGCGAATCTAATGTCTGTGAGCAAAATCGCTGATAGAGGATTCACAATCATTTTCGATAATAAAGAAGCGAAAGTAACGAACTCAAAACGGGAGGTCATCTTTGAGGCTGTAAGGAAAAACGACCTGTACTTCGTTCCAGCAAGCCTGAAAGAAACACACGCAGTCGCCGCTAGAACTACCCCGGATGTATCATTACTGGAAACCTGGCACCGGAGACTGGGTCACTTGAATATTAAGGATTTAACTTCGAGCTACAGAAACGGGACTATAGGAGGAATGTTTTTCAGGCAGCCCACACAAGACATGAAGTGCAATATTTGCGCTCTCGGGAAAACGAGGCTTCCATTCCCGAAGGAGTCAGCGCGCAAAACTGGCATATTGGACCTGGTTCACACCGACACTTGCGGGCCAATGAGCATCAAAACATGGGGCGGGTCTGTACGCTTCGTCACGTTCATCGATGATTGTTCTAGGTGGTGCACAGTGAAAATGATCAAAAGCAGAGCGAGGTTTTAAATGCCTTTAGAGATTTTAAAGCGTTTGCCGAAAAACAGACTGGAAAAAAGATCAAGAGCTTACAGTCTGACAACGGGACGGAGTACGTCAACAACGAATTCAATACCTCCTTGAGGAAAAACGGCATCCACCACAGGTTATCAGTGACTCACACACCTCAGCAAAATGGAAGAGCCGAAAGAAAAAACCGGACCCTGGTAAATATGGGTAGATGCCTCCTCATACAAGCAAATCTGGACACAAGATTTTGGGGAGAAGCAAACCACATCAGGAACGAAGTGTGGACTGGAAGTGTGCACTGGAAACGCTCCAAACGTAAGATGACACAATCATCATAAGAAGAGGACCAGGAAGACCACGGATAGAAAGGACTGTACTGAAGGGAAGACCTCGAAAACTATTTCAAGAATGCGACATCACTTCGGAGACCGCGGGAGCAGCCGAAGTTCCTATAAAAGAAGCAACAAGCGATCCAGACACCGAGGGGTGGATAAATGCCAAGGCGCAAGAAATCGAGGCCTTCATCAGAAACGACACTTGGACTCTGGTAGATCGGCCGAAACAAGACAAAGTCATCGGCAGCCGTTTTGTCTTGCGGAACAAATCGAATCCCGACGGCACGCTAGAACGAAGAAAAGCACGCATCGTTGCACAAGGATTCTCCCAAGTACCCGGAATTGACTACCACCAGACGTTCGCTCCAGTTGCAAGAATGAACTCCATTCGATTTACGGCCGCCCTAGCCGCTCAACACAACATGAGCATCCGCCAGCCCGATGTTGCAACGGCCTATCTAAACGGCGAGCCCGACGAGACAATTTACATGGAGATCCCCAAACACACCGACGTTGCCCTGGAGAATTTAATTCAATCTGTAAAAGGCAGATAAAACATTAAAGCAAAACAAATGCTAACGCAACTGCAAAAGGGAAATAAGGTATGCTTGCTAAACAGAGCTCTATACGGACTTCGCTAAGCAGGACGACAGTGGCACACGAAGCTGAGCAGCGAGCTCAAACGCCTCGGTCTCAAACAGTCTGTGGGGTTTCTCTATATTATATGGAGAACCAACCCACAATTCTATACCTAATTTCGACCGCTAACAGCGCGTCACATTATCCATTATCCCACCGTTCGGCTATTTTACCTGTAAAAGAGCATAGCTGAATTAATTATTCTATGCAGATAATGCAGAATTGAATTCAGCTACCTTTTGCCGTACGGCAACTCCATTTTGCTAGCCCATGAGATTTCCATCGGAAATCATATCATGGCGGGTAGCAACGACAAGTCGAAGCAAACGACGCCGTCGCATCATAGCGAAGCCGCTGGGGAATTTATCAAAATATCTAATTAGTTTTCATGATAAATTACCCTAGCCAATTTGACGTCACCTTGACTTTTCATCAGATCATCCATTCGCTTGAGATCAATGATCTCTTTTTGCAGGTGAATACCACCAGCTAAATTTTCCTCTCCTCTGAAATTCTGTCTTTCCATAGTTCGATGACCTATAAAACCTACCATAATCATCACTAGGTCACTGGGCCACTTGCATACGCGGAATTAATGCACACACTAAGCCAGATCAACCCTGGGTTATTGTGCTTTCCTTTTGATTTCTCCATCCTTGCTACGCCCATCGACGTCGAACGAATTCACAAGTACGTTTCTACCTCGATGAGCGTGGGGGAATTGAGGAATGCACAATAGAGCATGATTACCATTCGCGGATCGATGTGTAACACCAGAAATACAGAATTTCACCCCTAATTCAACAGTCATTATCCAATCTCCATCGCGGTCAGTTACGCCGCCGCTCGCGCTAGAGTCACTATTCCAAAGCTGTCGCATGCAGTAACGTCATCGTTCGCGCTAAACTTTAATCTTTTAAAGGAAAACTATAGTCACTTCTAAATCGCCTCAACGGATAGTCACGCTGCCCCTAATACCTTGAGAAGCCTTCCAACATACTCACCGCAGTAGCTAAAAGGAAAAGATTTCTAGTTTTTTGTGTAATTAACCTCATTGCACATTATTATCGTTTTATTGTGTCGGATTCCCTAGTGTATAAAATCCAATATAATCCGTCCATTGTAAACTAGTGTATAAATGTAATATAATACGTCTCATGTAAATATACCAATAGTTAATGTTAATATACCCGTTAAAGGAACTCTAATATTAATGAATAAAGAAAAAGGAAAAAGCCCACACAGCCTAACCAAGTGAGTTTTATTTGTTAACATTCTTCTTGGTTGAACAACTTTATTTCGTCGGAGCGTCGTTGGGGATAAGGTGGAAACTGTGCCCGTGTCTTGGCACCAATCATCATACCCCACAAGTCCACTGCAGATCCTTTCATATCCTTTGAAGGAAAAGGAAAGTTCATACGTTTTAGTTTCCTCACAAAGCACAGCAAAGATCGAGGAATTATCGAAACAGCTCTCAAAAACATTTAACACAAAGGACTTTGGCGAAATAAAGCATTGCCTTGGAATCGAATTTCATCGAGACAAGAAAGAACTGGGGATGACTCAAACCAAATACATATCCGAGGTTCTGGACCGTTTCAACATGACCGACTCGAAGCCCGTGAGTACACCCCTGGACAGCGGCACTATACTACAGAAAGGGAAGGAGGAACCCGACAGAAACTTGCCGTTTCGAGAGTTAATAGGATCTCTCATGTACCTGGCAGTATCCACAAGACCAGATATAGCCTTTGTCGTGAGCAGATTGAGCCAATTCAACAGCTGTTTCGACGAGCATCACTGGAAAGCCGCCAAACGTGTCTTACGCTACCTGAAGGGCACGGCGAACATTGGGTTATCCTATAAAACCAGCGGGAAATTTCTCACCGGATACGCCGACGCGGACTGGGCCAACTGCCCGGACGACAGGAGATCGTACACTGGGTATGCCTTTACTCTTAACGGCACACCTGTCTCATGGGAATCGCGTAAACAGAGAACCACCGCGCTATCATCCACAGAAGCAGAGTATTTGGCCATATCCGATGTGGCGAAAGAAGCCATACATCTACGAAGACTGATTAGTCAACTGGGATTCGCCTTACCAGACAAGCTGAAGTTATTCAACGGCAACAACGGTACTCGGAAGTTGGCTGAGAGTTCCGTATTCCACTCCCGGAACAAACATATCGACGTCCGACATCATTTCATCCGTGAAGCATTGGACAGCGGAACACTCTCGGTCGAATACATGCCCACGGAATAAATGCCTGCAGACACTAAGGCCCTATCCAAACCGAAGCACGAGAGGTGTCTCGACCTCTTAAACCTCGCTCATCGCGGGGAAGTGTTGGGCATCTAATGTTCTACATTAGTGTACATCCGATGCGCACATCGGCGACAATGAATTTGGTTGAACTTGACGAACATCCGCCATTTTGCATTTCGTTAAGTTGCAAAGGCTTCCTGATGATGTACGTGAACATCATCACTCTTCTTCATCAACCAGCCGTTTCAGCGCACGTCCCTCCAACCACGTGGTATCCTCCCTTCGTCTCTACTACTCTAAAACATATATCAAATAATTGAATTTTCCAAAAATGAAACGCCCCCGCTTGGTAGAAACCTTGACGTGGTGCGAGGGCTTAATTTACAATGAATCACTCAGGCTATGCTGACGGAAGCATATGCTTCCAGTAGGGTCACCCATGTCAGACAGGCTAGACAGGAGTAACACACAAAGATCTACCACCCCTAATCCAGGGTGTTACGCGTCACCGTGCCTATTGGATGGTTTGCAGCCAGGGATATACCGGCTGTATTATAACGGTGCCTCTCTGACACCGGGTCGAATCAGAGCAGTAAGCAGACATTACCACATCAAAACGGGGCTCTGATGTGGCGGACTATTTGAAACCCCAACTCTCGTGGGATCAAAAATGAATAACCAATATACAAAAAACAATCCCAAGAAAAACCTGGTAGGCGTAGGTGTGATGAGCCGACACTACCATAAGGGAAAAAATCATCAAGAAAACACCGACTCGCCAAAAAGAAGACGTAGGGAAAAACTGAAAAAGCGGGATATACGCGTCGGCACGTGGAATGTTCGAACGTTATATAAACCAGGCGCGATACAGACGGTCGTAGAAAACGCGAAACAATATAAAATGGACATCGTCGCGCGCCAGGAAGTTCGACTCCCACATCAAGTAATCGAAACCAACGGGTTTACACTGGTGTGTGGAGGTACCGATACACATAACCTCGGAACTGGCTTCATCATAAGCAAGAAGATTACGCCCTATGTAAAAGATGTGCAATTCATTAATGACCCAATGTCGGTGCTAAAAATACAGGGCCGATGGTACAATTATGTATTTATAAACGTACACGTCCCAACAGAATCTACCGACGAAGAAACGAAGGACACATTCTACGAGACCCTAGAGGAAGTATTTGATGGGATCTCATCATTCGATGTTAAAATCCTCCTCGGCGACCTCAATGCGAAAATTGGAAAGGAAGATATCTTCCAACCAACAATAGGTAAAGAAAGCCTACATGACGTTTCAAATGATAATGGTATTCGAATTATCACGTTCGCAGCCTCAAAAGATATGGTAGTGAAAAGCACGATGTTCAAGCACAAGCAAATTCATAAAGCCACATGGATATCACCCGACGGCGTAACGCGTAACCAATTAGACCACTTCCTCATAGACAAAAGACACCACTCGAACATCCTTGACATAAGATCATATAGAGGAGCAGATTGCGACACCGATCACCTTCTAGTGATGGGCAAAATTAGAAGTCGGCTTGCAGCAAACCCACATGGACAGTCACGGGAGACGAGCAAAAAGTTCGAGATTGATAAACTAAAAGACCTACGTAAAAGGGCGGAATATCAAGACGAACTAACGAATAGATTTAGCATCCTAGAGAATGACAGTAGTGAGGAAAAGGAAGCCAAAAGTGTGGACATTAAATGGGCATCGATCAGAGACACAATCAAACAAACAGCCCAAGAGGTATTAGGCTTTAAGAAAACAACTAAGTCCAAACCTTGGTTTGACGATGAGTGCAGGGCAAAGATCGAAGAACGTAAACGCCTCAGAACGATCCACTTAGAAGCATATGATGAAGTCAACCCAGTAAGATACGCGACAATTCGGAAAGAAACACAAAAAACACGAATGGGAAAAGACTCGGATCGAAAAAATCATAGAAAATGTCAGAGCAAAGAACAGCAGAGGTATGTATGCCGGAATAAATTCAATTAGAAATGGCTACCGAGGGAGAGCCAAAATAATCCGAGACACAAATGGCTGTCTGGTGACAGAAACAAAAAATATCGTGACAAGATGGAAGCAGTACTTTGAAAACCTGCTCAATGTGCGCACCCATCAACCACAAATAAACGCACCAGACGTACATACAGCCGAGCCCCAGATCCCAGAGCCCTCTTTCGACGAAGTTGTAGACGCGATAAATCGATTGAAAAACAACAAGGCTCCCGGCGTCGATTGCATGCCGGCAGTGCTTGTGAAGCATGGTGGTGGGGCAACCGCACGAAAGATCCACCAACTGGTTAAAATAATATGGGACAAGGAAGTCATTCCGGAAGAATGGAAAACCTCAATAGTCATCCCCATTTTCAAAAAAGGCGACAGATCAGACTGCGAAAATTACAGAGAAATATCATTGCTCCCAATCACATACAAAATATTAACAAATGTCATACTGGCAAGAATCACACCATACGCAGAAGAAATATTGGGAGACTACCAATGCGGATTCCGTCGGAACCGGTCAACAAGCGACCAGATGTTCACAATAAGGCAACTGCTGGAAAAGAAGTGGGAATACGGAGAGGCGGTTCACCAACTGTTCGTGGACTTCAAAAAAGCCTACGACTCAGTCGCAAGGCAAATACTTTACCATATTGTGGTTGAGCTGGGGATCCCAAAAAAATATGCTGCCCTCATTCAAATCTGCATGAACGAAAACAAAGGGCGAGTTAGAATAGAAAACCACCTCTCAGAACCATTTGAAATCCGGGGCGGACTAAAACGAGGGGATGGCCTCTCACCATGCCTTTTTAACCTTGTCCTCGAGTATGTTATCAGAAAGGTACAAGACGACAACACGACCGGATCATCCCTGAACGGGGTCACACAAGTGCTCGCGTATGCCGATGACATCGCCGTTCTGGGCAATAATCTCGAAACTATAAGTAAAAACGGTGAAATCATCATGCAAGCAGCAGAAGAGGTGGGCCTAGAAATAAACGAAGACAAAACGAAATACATGATTACGACGAGAGCAGGTGGACCTCAGAGAACACATATAAACGTCAGGGGCAAGATATTTGAAAATGTCAAAGAATTTAAATATCTGGGAACGATACTGACGAGCAGAAACGAAACGTCAAAGGAAATTAACAAAAGTTTAACAGTAAACTCTTAAAATCCAAACTGCTATCACGTCTATAGAACCATAATCATGCCGATTGCTCTATACGGATGCGAAACATGGGCTCTCACAAAACGGGAAGAGAACAAATTCCGCGTATTCGAGAATAAAGTTTGAAGGGGTATATTTGGCGGCAAATATGACGAGGAGTCAGGACAATGGAGGAAACTGCACAACCACGAATTGGAAGAGATATACCGCAAACCTGCAATAGTGAGAGTAATCAAGTCCCGAAGATTAAGATGGGCCGGACACGTGGCGCGAATGGGGAACGATAGGACCGTGCATAGAATTCTTGACGGTAAACTAACGGGGAGAGACCGACAGGACGGCCGCGACGGAGATGGGAGGACAATGTTAGATTGGAGCTCGAGGAGATCGGATCGAATGATCGAACGTGGAAGGAGAGCGCACAGGACAGGGAACAATGGCGGAGCCGAGTCGGTGAGGTCATGAACTTTCGGGTTCCTACAGGCCAGTAAATAATAAAAATAAAAATGAAACGCAAACTCTGATGTTTATGGAAGTTGAGTAAGACTGGACTATTCTTTGAAACATTTTTAGAATGCCACACAGTGAAACTGAAATGGGCTAACAGCAAGAAAGGAAAACGACGGCGAAAAAAAAGAGTTGAAAACATTATTTACAAAACGTCGAATTACATTTGAAATCTCAAAAATGTATTTACCCCTTTTTTTAAACAGTTTTGGCGTGTTTACGAGCGTCAAAATGCACGCTTCATTACCTTCCATTGTTATGCTTTCAACTACAGATACACCAGGGAAAATATTTCTTTATTTTTCTGAGGTATTTATGTATCTGACCCCGACTATAATACAACCCAGACTAATTTCTTTATTTTGATGCTTGGAAACATACTAACTAGTTAGCCACAGGCAGCCATCACTTGAGAACATCTAGAAAATGTGCCAACATTATCATAGATCCATCAGCAGAGATTCCACACTCGTATGGGCTCTTTCTAGGTTGCCTCTGCTCCCAACTCCATGGCGATGCATCCACGAAATATATCGAAAATGCCCCAAAACGGTGCTATTGGTGAAGAAAGTTAATAACAAATGGCGAACTATCATCGTAATCATCTTCCACGGCTCTGAGATCAGAGAAAGTAGTAACGATTGTCGGTGGTTTGGGTCAATGGTGGCAATTGTTAAGTTTTGCGTGTGCCTTCCACACACTAAATCATGGAACGCCTAGTAGATGATGACGGAGATGACACCACCTGACCAGTGATGGACCTAGTGGTCCATTTTAGCTCTATCCGGATGCATTCGACGATGACAGGCATATTACGATGGCTATCATGCTTAGCGTACTTTTGTGTGGTCATCGGATCTTTCCTAGCCATTCTGTTGCTTATTTGCCATTTTTTGTTTTGCCATCATTTTAGAGAGTTGCATAGTACCTCGTGGGCTTATTACACTCATAATGGAATGAATAGTAGTTGGAAATGGTAATTATCACTTTGTCTGCTCTATGAGTCTGTAGGTCATATGGTATATGTGCTGCTTGGAAAAGGATTTAAAGAATTCCTCAAAGAAATTTTCATCTGAATCATGAAAACAAAAGATAATTTTTTAATTTAAATATAATGTAACTGATGTGTCTGGGCGTTAATGATGTAACCGTATATATAACATATGTTTGAAAGATGCGCTACGTGGATTTTTTACGAGTTCTATATTTATGTGGGGCTCCAAATCAGTAATGGGTTCTTAATATTGTTTTATGTTGCTAGACCTAGCGGTTATGATGCGGCCTTGTTAATTGTACGATACGATTGTGATATACGATGCTTTGCTGTTAATCATCGGAAGGAGAAGTTGAATCGCTGGGTTACAGGTTTCCACTATAAATTTGGATTTTAATATAAATTTTCTGTATAATTTGAAAGAAAGAAAAAAGAAAAAAAAACGATATCACATTCTGTAATTGATGTCTACTTGTAATGAGGCTACATACGTCTATTTAACAACCGCTCGGGGTAAAGAGACTGAATTTTATTCATGACTTATTGTTTAGGCATTGACCGAAAAATGTTTCATTTCGGGCATTATTCTTTGTCTTTTATGACACATAATATCATTCTACGTTAAAAACGGGGCGTAAAATAATATACCTAGATACACCTGAGGCCAGTCTCTGGTTTAGCCATTATTCAAGATAAAGCATTATAAAGATTTACCTTTTAATTAACCTGCAACACATAACGACAAATATATTTTCTAATATTTAATGGATTTTGAATTTTCTTATATATCAAAGCATGGTGTAAAGAAGGAAGAAGAAGAAGAGGGGCACAGGAAGAAGAAGGAGTGGATAAAGGAAGGAGATTAATAGGGGCTAGTAAGGAGACAGAGCTTCAGAGCAGAAGAGGTGGGGTAAGAGTTGGCATTTCGAAATCTTCGCGAGACGGGTACGATAGAACCATAAGAGATGTGATGTATGGGCAAGTAGTGATCGAACCTGAGAAAGAACGGTGGATAAAGAGGATGTCGGTATGAATTGTATGCTCCTCAATTGTGGTAAGGTTAATTAGTTGGAAACGACTTGTGTATAAAGGTGTGACGGTTCCGCCAAACCCCATGGCTCACTTACCCCAAAAAATTCCCATAACTTCTATCCAATCACATAGTTTCGCTAATGCAATCGCATTAGCACCTTAAATGCTTTTCGCATCTAGGATTATCTAAGGTATAATTTAAAAAGCTTCAGTAAAAGAATTCTTACCTTTTTCTTGCATCTCTTCCTATACAATTCCTGTAAGAGTTCTTTCTTACCATATCATAAATTCCTTGTAATAAAATTCATCGGTTCGCATATCATACGACCGCATATCAGGGAATCTTACCCTTGAGTTGGCTCATCCCAGCCTTAATATGTGTACATAAAAAACTATCTATGCACACATCGGCTGTCGACCCTTTTAGCCAGCGACAAACAACCCAAACAGCTGCATTCAATTAGCGCAATCGACGCTGAAGCCAATTTCTCTAACTCGCACCAAGTGCAAACAAAGAACGCAGTTCCCCCATAGGCTTCCTGGCGATACCATAAACGATTCATATCGTTTGTGGTACCCTAAACGCAGTTTTCATTTAATGAGTGGCTGCTATTTATCCAGTTGACCATCATTATCGAACGATGCATATGTCGCTTTTCCCGTTGTATTGTAATTGCCCTGAATACATCCCTCATGACCTCGACACATAATCAAACACAAACCATTAGCATCCCACGAAATTCGATTTGTTTGTTTCAACGAACACACATCTCCTGGATGCACATTATGCCCCTTCTTGGTGTTTCAGATTCGTTATCATGGCTTCGACCTATGAAAAGAACCGACGTACACATATACATGTGTACCATGACGATCTCCTTTATGAGATCTGGTTATCACCACAGTGGAAGCGAATGCACCCAGAATTTCCTCAGCCAGCGAATTGACTCTTGGAGTCAAATTTCGTCCGCTGACCGCAATGGTCACGCCGCCCCCGCTCTCCGACGTCTGCGGAGATGCGTAAATCTCTGAGTCGCGAGTTAACACCGCCTGTTTAAATTCAATAGTGCAAATGTGAATCAAGTAAAAAACAAAAAAAAATAATCCATGTAACCAAAAACAATAAAAGGAATAATAAAAAACATTCGATACAATAGACTCAAGCGTGTCAATTATTTACTTCTGGTGGTGCCGATCGATTAATGTGGACGACAAACGTGGCGGCGTTTCGTTCTACCCCTAGATGACATGTTGCTGTGTTTCTTTCGGTTGTTTCGGCGAACAATTTTTGGCGGAACATAAATAAAGTGAATGATGGGATGCGTAGAGAATCAGCGCCGTTCGCCGATGCGCAGTGCTTCGCTCCCTACAAAGGTATGATCAGGAGGTTTTCAATACAATCCTTTTTTTTTTTTTAATATACTTCTCTCGGAAGAGGCGAACCTATGGCGCCGACATGGCGCCCCGAGATGCCACCAAATGACCGTTGCAGTTCTTTTTGAACAGTGACAGGTTGTAACGCCCCGGGAACACTTGCGCAGAGAGGGAATTCCACAGTTTCTCCGCTCTGTACCGACACGTGTTTTGACACAGAGGTGTTCGCGGCGTTAGGAGTTGAATCGCGAACTGGTCAGATTGTCTCATAGACCGCATAAAAACCAAATTACGCGGAACAATACCACGGTTATCCGAAAAATAGTGCCCGTGATAATATCTGTAAAACAGACAGAGGTCCGCTACGCGCCTTCGATGTGATAGCGACTGTAGTCCCGACATCAGCGCTGAGTCCCCGATCAGGCAGATCGCTCGTCTCTGTATGCTCTCAAGTGGGTCGAGGGTATGTTTAGGAGCCGAGCTCCAAACATCAGAACAATATTCGAGCGCGGGTCTAATTTGGGATTTATATAGTTCTGTTAGAATGTACCAACCAGCCGGAATTGTGCACACCAAAGTCGCCAAGGACGATAATTTCAGAAGCTGGGTGGTTGATCTGTATCCAGTCGACGGTACGTGAAAGATGTTCGAGAAAAGTCACCGGTCGATCGTCATTCGGGGAGCGGTAATCGACAACAAAGGAATTTAACAGAATTCCTCAGCACGACCAGCAACCATATGATGCCCATGTTATTGGGTTCCAACGCCTCCGTTTTCTGGCAAGTCAGATCGGGCTGCGTGAAGACGCGGACTCCGCCCTTAAAAGGGAATCTCGAATGTAATTCGTATCCTGGGCAACGAAGATATGTGGAATCAGTTGACGAATCGACCTGGGTCTCAGTTAGGGCAAGGATATCAGGTTTCGCTGTTTGCAAATATTGGTGGACGTCGTTTACATTCATATTGGTGAAACCGATGCCCCCAATGTTACAAAATGCCGTTATCAGTCGAACGTCGACGGAGGCTCGAAAACAGGCCCGATTATGCGATGACGAACCTCTTAAAGTTCGGTTATTTATCATATCTGCATGATGTTCCCCCTGGCATAGTCCCCCGGAGATTCGAATGGGAAACTAGTTTACCTCCGGAATTCTTTATCTCAGAAGGCACCAACATGACTTGTCTCCGTGTCAGTTCGGGCCATCAGCCATATATCCGAAACATAGTTGAAAATTTCTCTCGACGATATCGCGGAATGTACAGCGTGACCGGGTGGTATCTCACCTTGGTACTGACTACCACCTACACCAACCTTTTCTAGAACCGGCTTATCAGCCAAGCTCCGAAAGATGGCTAGGGATATCTCCCGACTATTTCACGGAGCCTATAGCTTGATGGGGTGGTATTTCACTGGGCGACAAGGCGTTGGGTCCCCACCTACCACTCGACCTTTAGTCGCCTCTTACGACAAACCGGCCTAGCTGTGAGTATATTCTAACGCCCTTTTCACAGGGCCGGAGGAGGAGGCCAAAACGTAAGAAGCGACGTTGTATGTTCGCGATCCCGCGAATGTGGGACATATGATAAGGTGATAAGATCTGACTAACATATTCTAGTACAAGGCGGACAACGGTTGCGTAGAACGATCTGATAACGTATGGGTTGGAGAATGCCCTCAACCACCGTTTCACAAAACCAAGAGCAGTTGGTTTTGAGGATTTTGTCGTTAATATGTAAGAGGAAATTTAGCACTTTGTCTCATAAGATGCGTAAGTTCCGAATGGACTGTGTACTTATCGGTTGGTTAAGCAAGAAATAGTGACGCGGTGGGAAAGGGAGTGCTTCTGTGGGAAGGTGATTGAGTTGCATTTGACGACGTTTCGTTTGAGGCAGTTGTTTTGGCAGCAAAGCGAAAAGTTACCGAGATCAGTTTGAAGAAGTGAGAAGTCGAATGAAGATTTGACCGTCTTGTGAAGTTTAGTATCATCCACGTAAAAGGAGATAGAAGAATGCGTGATACTGGTGTCTGTATCACTTATAGTTAGAGTCAATAGGAGGGGACCAAGAAGGCTGCCCCGGGGAACCCGGAGATAGGGACAAATTGATTGAAAACGATCGATCTAAATCTCAGTCGGTAGGTTCGATTATGAAGGCAAGGGAAGATTGTGGCGTAAAATCGAATTATAAAAACGGCCAGTAGCCTGATGGGTAACGCTTAGGTTCAATTTTTTGGGTGATTCAAACTGTCATAGCGTCAGTTCGAATCACACGTTCTTCTTCACTATTATTTCAAACGCTATGAAGTCAATAAAGAAAACACAATCTTCGAAGACTGCCGCAAATATAATATTCGACATGGAGGTTGCAAACACTTCGACACGACCCCGAGGTATATTACGCAACTCCGCGGCCGGCGGAGAGCGGAAGATCGCGTGACCAGCATGATGGAATTTGACTCCCCGAGGATAGAACTCTGACATGAATTCCATCCTAGGGTAGTGTTAAGAAAAGGGAGGAGAGAGAAAAACTTTTCTCTTAAGGGTGTGGCCGCCACAGAAATGCACTCTTTCAGTGCAGTGGTGTGTGTGTGTGGTTCTTTCATGGATGAGAACGAACCTAGAACAAAGAAAGTGCATAAAGTGCATTCATGGGATACGATTTCGGTAAAGCAAATAAAACCGAACTCGTCGGATGCTAATGGGATCTTTGTTGGAAATATGCGTCGCGGCTAAACAAAGAGACGACGATGCGATGTGGAAATGTGCTAATTGGTTTTAGCTAGGTTACTGAGAAATTGTGTTTGCTAGTAAGGGTACGTATTGAATTCCTATTTGCATTTGTTTATGCTGTAGGATTTAATTGATGCCAAGAGACGCGGAATGCGTATTAGCTTTGGTCCATTGGGTGTAAGTCGCCAGCCAATGTTGAACCATAAAACAGAGATTCTAGTTTCTGGCCGACTCAACTTGTGTGTGTTTGCAGTTAAATCTCGGACGAACAAAATGGCGTATGTGTCAAATTAATACGCTGCGTAACTTTCGCTGGGGCCATCTCTTAGTTAAACCAGAAAAAAACTTACGCTTACAACTGGTAAATAAAGCAAATAAAACAACTCTTAGGTTTGACGGGATATTCTAGAAAATTCATTAGAGACAATTCTAAAATTGCTAAACCCGTGACCAAATACCTAAAGAAGGATACCAGAATTAATCTTTCTGCTCCCGAATCCAACCAGTCTTTTCAAACTTTAAAAACACTTTTAGATAGCGAACCTATCTTAATCTATCCCAACTTCAATTTAACAATGAATGCGAGCCAGTATGCTATCGTCGCTCTGCTTTCGCAAGAAAACCATCCGGTTTGCTATGCTACAACACTTGATGAACACGAAATTATATATAGTACGATCGAAAAGAAATTATTGGTCATTGTCTGGTCAACCAAGCATTTCCGACCTTATTTATTTGGCCGAAGATTTTTAATAGAAGCCGATCATAAACCTCTAACATGGTTGTTCTCTGTTAAAGAACCGAACTCTAAATTAGTTAGGTGGAGATTGAAATAGCCCGAATTTGACTACGAAATCAATTATAAGAAAGGCACGAAAAATAGCAACGCAGATGCCCTTTCCAGAATAACAAGTATAGAAGTAAACTTGAATCAAGAAGAAGAAACTACTCCATTAAGCAAATCATGTCTCGGTGTTTTGGAAAACCAAATCGTTATAAATAAATCTCAAACAGGAACGTTGCGATTAAAGAAGGTATTTAATAGGAATCGAACGATTATACACACCAGTATATTGTATTAGCTGAGAAAATGGCTATAACCTTATTAAAAAATCACTTTAAATCTAATGGTGTAAAAGCTGTCTTAATAGAAAGTGAAGATTTTTATAAAGTTATTGATGACGCATTCAATAAACATTTTTCGAATGATGGAAAATTTAAATTGATTCGTTGTGTTACAATATTAATCGATATAACAGACAAAGAGAAACTAACGAACTAATAGATAAAGAACATTTAAGAAACAATCACCGAGGCATAGAAGAAGTTTGTAAGGAATTAAAACTAAATTATTTCAATTCAAAAATGAAAGATGGATTTACACAATTTATAAACAATTGCGATATCTGCAACCTAGAAAAATATGTTAGAAGACCACCTAAACCGTTATTTAAACTTAGCACTACTCCATCAAATCCGAGAGGGATCATACACGTAGATGTATTTTTTAGCTTCTTAACAATCATAGATACATTTGCAAATCATCCATGGGCGATTAAAATTTTAGGTAGAACCTGGCCTGAATTTAAACGAGCTTTATCTTACTCTCTTCGTCAATTTGGTAACGTAAAGAAAATCGTAGTCGATAAAGAATTAGAATATAAGGCTCTGCCTTTAAATAAATTCTTGAAAGACCAGAACACAGAAATACACTACACTTCCAACAGTAATCATACTTCAAACGGGGACATTAAAAGACTACATAACATTATTAAGGAACATATTATACCACTAAAACATGACCAAATCTATAATCAAGGTACAATAGAAGATAAAATGCTCCGAATAATAACATTTTATAATAATACCATACTATAAAACTATAAAAAAAACCTATAGACTTCGTTAATGGAAAAATGCACAGAGGCGATTACAAACATATCTATGATATTGTTGCGAGCTTAGGGTTCGCTGCATTAATTATTTTTAGTAAATAAGAGCCGATAAATCGATTTTGAATTAATGTAACACTTTATTAGTCTGTTACTAACAACCGTTACTTTTACCGTACACTTAACGATTTCTTGACTTATCGCGTCTTTGACTGCTTACTTCTTACGTCTTACTTGTCTTCCTGATCTGCGTGCGACGTATTTATACCGTTTTTCCTCATTCTAACTCGGAATTTCGTTTCCGCCCGTTCCATAGCCTCGAATTTTCTACTGTTCATAGTCTCCAGTTCTCCAGTACTTTCTAGAATATTCTAGTACTTTGTTTCGGACTTTCTAGAATATTCTAGTACTTTGTTTCGGACTTTCTAGAAAATTCTAGTTCTGATTGTCATGTTACGTGGTAACTTCCCCCATCCCCATTGTAATAATTGGAAAACAAACGATGTAGGCATATAGCCTACGATCTACATGTTGGAGGCGCGAACCGAAATTTGTTAGGTTGTGGAACTTGTGGAGGCAGCTGTGGGCATTCCTTTTCGGAGTGGGAAAATTCGGAGAGAGAGAGAGTAGAAGGTGGTCGGAAGTTGAAAGAGGTGATAGTCGAAGTCCGAACTCTAAGCAGAACAAAAGGAGATTTTTTAGACAGAAAAAAGAAGAAACGGAAAAGTACAACTATAGCGTTTGAAATAATAGTGAAGAAGATCGTGTGATTCGAACTGACGCTATGACAGCTCGAATCACGAAAAAAATTTTACCTAAGCGTTACACACCAGGCTACTGACCGTGTTTTGAATTTGATTTCCAAACTCGAGTATATTCCACTGGTGTGAATTATTTTTATTTATCGCTTGGTATACGGTTCTGATGTATTTTTCTTATTCGATTTTTTCGTTCGGTGTTCTTCACTATTTTTGCTTGTGAATTGTGTGTATCTGTTAGAATCGGTACACAACGGTGCGGGAAAAAATCTAGTAAAAGTAAAAAAAAAAAAAAAATCAAAATTTAAATGTAAAGTACTAATTAATTTTGTAACCTCCACGTGCCGTAAAACGTATATCAGTGTAATGTAAATCATGTTAAAGTACTCTTACAAAAATAAAATTGTTACGAGTGGATGTGAAACGAGTTTAAATTGTTTGGTTCGTGCGGACTCGTCTGGAGACTTTGAGACGGGAGCTGAGGTATCTTGGGATACCAGGAAACATCTTACTACAACGGAACTGTGAAGAGCGACCGTCGACCCTACGCAACGGTGGTTCCAGCCCAAAAACAACGTTATCATCCGACTAACGGGCGAGTCGCCCAGCTTGGCTTTTCGGATATTCTGAAAATCGACACGACTGCTAATGAAAGCGAACGATGGATATTGCGTTGCTGAAGGAAAAAGTTATTCAAATTAAAAGATTCTCAAACCCTCGAGATCGTGGTGTGATCAAAAGAAAGGCACAACAGGAATAGCGACAAAACAAAGAAAATAAATAAGAAAACAAGATCGAAAGAGAAGGAAAGAAGAAGAAAAACAAACCTTAAAAGCCAATTCGAAATCTCATCGTATTCCATGTTCGAAGGACTAGTTTGCGTGTGCATCTCTGGAACAGACACAATTTCATAGTGGGAGTTTAAGCCGCTCGGGGTAATACGACTTATTTGATCCTGTACCGAAGACACAGTGCAGGCCGAAAGTAACCAGTTGGCAAAGAGTTCCTGTAATACGCATTACAATTGGCGCAGCCGGTGCTGATCATCTGTGGCGGTATCATACCGTAACCAGTGGAGGTTATTGCCAGGAGGTGAGGGGAGCCCTGAAGGCTCCGTACGCACCTACGTTCCCGTAACGCCTTGTGGTGAGCTGATGATGATGCTGAACAAGAAATATACTTGGAGATCGATTTGAGGCAGAGCATAGGATTGTGAGACCGACGTCGGACTGAGGCTGGACCGTACCACTGGTGTGTCTGTGGATTGGCAGTATTACCAGACAATAATCTTGTGAGAATTTTCTTTATTATTTGTTTTTGTTCTTTTGTTGAATTTAATTTTGGGGCAAGACCCGTTTCAACGAGAGTTCAACGATATTTTTCATATCAGTGTAATCTCGTACCGTTGGATTTTCGCAGTTTCTTCCGGGTCGTGGTATAGTTTCGTGTTTGTAAGGTTCTCGATTGTTACAAGTTGGTGTCACTGGTGAAGTTTTCTCTCTCTCTCCATTTTCTCGTCTGTTGGAGACCGCATTTGGCTTTTGATCCCCTTTCCATTTAGCTGATTTGTGGATTCGGGGCGTTCCCGCAGTGAAATCTCCGTGTGGAATTAGTTGTTCGGTATCCGTTTCACCCATTCATGCGACTACTCATTGCCGATGTGATTGGTCGTTGCTGGAGGATTGATTCCAGTGGGTCATAGGTTGGGGTTTTGCCCCGGGGCTACAGTGTCGTCTGTTGGGGCATGCTTCCGATGTGCGAAGATTGAGTGGACGATAGAGGTGAGGAGCCCGACCAGGGAATTTGCCATTTGCGTTTACCATCACTTCGTGTGGTGATTTTCTGTTGGAGTTGCAAGCGAAAGTTTATTTAGTGTTTTCCTTTTGTTTTTTGGATCTGTTTGTGAAATTGGTTGTTATCGGCGCGGCCCCTTTGTTGCTCTGGGTTTTCGTGTCTTTCTGGTTAGTTCTGGCCGAGTTATCTGTGCCGGCCCGGTTTTGTGGGGTGATTTTCGCCGGAGAACCGACGAGGCTCCCGCGTTTATACGGGCAGGGTGTTTCGATCTAGTGTTTCTGTTGCGTTTAGGCGTTTTTATTTTTTGTTCTTCCTCTGTCCCGTGTAAATTGACGTTGGAGTAGGTTGGATTGGACGGTCTGCTAATGCAGACTAGCCAGCGGCAAAGAGATGTCCGAGAGGGCACCCCTGCCCGGGCGCGACCCGAGGCATTTCCCGACCCGCCGGTTGACGAGGTGGATCCGGAGGTATTCCACGATTCGCGGGATGAATTTGTGGACGAGCGATCGCCAACGAGGTCCCCTCCCACCGTCAGTAAACAGCCTGTTGGGAGCATGGAGGACACGCCGATGCCCTCATATTTTAAACTGGGCCCGCAACCATGTCCTGTACGGACCACGTTGGGCACTGATAGGGTTTTCGACCTCGTGTCGAAGGCGGTCCCCATGTTTTCGGGACAGGAAGGCCCGGATACAGCTGAGAGACTCTCTTCGTTTCTCAAAGGCTGTAGAAGGACCCTGGGTGGGCTGGCGGTCGAAGAGGAACATACATTCCTCCGGTGGCTGCCCTCTAGGCTGAGCGGCGAGGCATATAGAATGTTCCAGGAGAGACCACCCACGACCTTCCTCGAAACGTAACAGCGTCTTAGAGAGGTCTACGAACCCCGGGTGTCGTATGAGGAGTTGTGTGCAAAACTCTCCAAAATGCGACAACTTCCTTCCGAGGATGCCACAAGTTTCGTTTCCCGAGTGAAGCGGGCCGTGGTACGGTGCGAGGAGGCAGCTGAGCGTTTTTATGGTCGCCGGGGTAGGTCCGTCTTCACGAGCCAGATGGAGGACATGGCCAAACCGGTGTTGGTAAGGGGTCTGAGGGAGGAAGGACTAAAGCACTTCCTCCTCACGTTGGGTAATGTCCCTTTTCGAAGCCCGGTGGACCACCTAACCGGGTTTGAACGAGCTCGTAGAGAAATGCTGAGACAGGACGACCTGTTTGTGGATGCGCGGCACGGGATCGCCGAGCGAGTGTCGGAGACATTAGATGTAGGACCGCGAAGTTGCTCGACCCTTTTAGAAAATCCATCCTCCACTTTTAGGGATTGCACCGCGGCGCCGGCGCCGGTTTTATCGAATTTAAATCCCCGGGCGGTGTCATTCGTGTTGCCGGCCGAAGAGCCTGATAATCGTCGACGGGGGGAGGATAGTTTCGTTCAGGAGCGGTCGTACGGACACCTGATCATCGTGCGGATGCTGGGGCCTACACCCCGGCCTCCTCTGGCAGGGGAGCGTGGTCAAATACCGTGTCTTCCTCGAGCCGGAGTGAAGGGCCGCAGGATTTGGCTCAAGGGGCGTATGTGCCTGGAGATCGATCGGGTCGGGACAATCCGGTCCGGGATTCGGTTGATCGATCGGCTCGCCCCCTGGAATCCCGGACAACGTGCAGCTTCTGCAAAGTGAGGGGTCATGTGTACGACGAGTTCCTGAGAAGAAGGAACACTCCATTCTGTCGCGAGTGCTGGCGGTATGGCCACGACATAGTGGACTGCCCGGATCGTCCGACGAGGACGTGCGGTGCCCAGAATACATACAGGGGTAGAGGTCAGCAGGGCGGATTCGCACAGTAGGAACCGCCTCATCAGCGACCACCGTTTCAGCGGAGAGCCCTACCAGAGCCGCAGCCCCCGTCTACGGGCGGCGGACCGGCGACATCAAGCCCCAGAGTATTCAGCGTCCGGTGCTGTTGCGAGTTTTGTGGCCGACAAGGTCATAGCTTGCGCGGGTGCGAATACAGCCAAAGATGGGAACAACAACAGAGTTCCCAGGGTTCTCCCCATAAGCGGCACGCCGGAACAGCACCTGTTGCGAGCCGAGAGCAGGACACCCGTGTGGGGACTGTGGGAAGCGCGAGAAATAGGCGCGGTAAGCGTCGGAGGCAGCGTCGGCGAAATCGGAAAGCCGGTAATAGTAGCGCGGAGAGTGGGGATTCCCGGAAAGTAGGTAGAGATGATGGGCGACGATCGTCCGTGTCGAGCGGTGGCGGTAAGCGACCCGACTCCATGGACTCGAAGTCCTCAAAAACGGATGCGAGGCTTGAAGCCGCATCAGGCAGCGCGGGGAGCCCGGAATGGCAGCCCCGGCGCATTGGGCCCAAAGTGGGTAGAAAGAATAGCTCCAGTTCCGCTAGTTCGGAGTCCAGCGGGACTCCCGAGCGGAATATTCCTGAACGGAGGAGAGGAACATTGTGCGAGTTTTGCGGTCGACACACTCACAAGGCGGCAGAGTGTCGACATAAGGCAAAATGGGAGAGTTCGGGAAACTCCCCAAGGTCGGGTCGGCAAGATCCTATCCGACCGCACTAGAAACACAACCCAGCTCCAGCTGTTCTCAGTTTTCGCCGACTCAGGTCCCGATTGTCCCTCTCCCTTTAGACATTGGCCGTAGGAACCCTACGCGCCTAATCGTGGGCACCGGCGCTGAGATCAGCCTGTTGAAGCTGAAGGCACTCCATCCTAGATATGGCATGGATGTGCATAAATCTACAACGCTCCAAGCGCTGTTTGTCAAAGGCAAGTCGAGGGGATGCTGCACTGGGAATTTCAAGTTGCACCATGAGATTCCCTGCAGTTTCCAAATAGTAGACTCCTTGCCGGGTTTGGAGGAAGACGGATTGTTGGGGTACGACTTCATGTCTCGAAATTGTAAGGTAGACGGGCCGGGTTGTTGTTTGGTTTTTCCCCGAACAACCGTAAATCCCGTGCCATTCTCCATTCAATTTGTCAACAATGGGGCGGGAAGGGTTGAGCGTGTGGCAGCCAAACGGGGAGACGTGCCAAAGGGACCTGTTAAGGTCGATACGGCGGCAGGTACTCGCCCGGAGACCCTACCCATACAGGGGAGGGCTGCGAAAAGCTGTTCAACCACGCGGTAACTTCCCCCATCCCCATTGTAATAATTGGAAAACAAACGATGTAGGCATATAGCCTACGATCCACATGTTGGAGGCGCGAGCCGAAGTTTGTTAGGTTGTGGAACTTGTGGAGGCAGCTGTGGGCATTCCTTTTCGGAGTGGGAAAATTCGGAGAGAGAGAGAGTAGAAGGTGGTCGGAAGTTGAAAGAGGTGATAGTCGAAGTCCGAACTCTAAGCAGAACAAAAGGAGATTTTTTAGACAGAAAAAAGAAGAAACGGAAAAGTACAACGGTGCGGGAAAAAATCTAGTAAAAGTAAAAAAAAAAAAATCAAAATTTAAATGTAAAGTACTAATTAATTTTGTAACCTCCACGTGCCGTAAAACGTATATCAGTGTAATGTAAATCATGTTAAAGTACTCTTACAAAAATAAAATTGTTACGAGTGGATGTGAAACGAGTTTAAATTGTTTGGTTCGTGCGGACTCGTCTGGAGACTTTGAGACGGGAGCTGAGGTATCTTGGGATACCAGGAAACATCTTACTACAACGGAACTGTGAAGAGCGACCGTCGACCCTACGCAACGGTGGTTCCAGCCCAAAAACAACGTTATCATCCGACTAACGGGCGAGTCGCCCAGCTTGGCTTTTCGGATATTCTGAAAATCGACACGACTGCTAATGAAAGCGAACGATGGATATTCCGTTGCTGAAGGAAAAAGTTATTCAAATTAAAAGATTCTCAAACCCTCGAGATCGTGGTGTGATCAAAAGAAAGGCACAACAGGAATAGCGACAAAACAAAGAAAATAAATAAGAAAACAAGATCGAAAGAGAAGGAAAGAAGAAGAAAAACAAACCTTAAAAGCCAATTCGAAATCTCATCGTATTCCATGTTCGAAGGACTAGTTTGCGTGTGCATCTCTGGAACAGACACAATTTCATAGTGGGAGTTTAAGCCGCTCGGGGTAATACGACTTATTTGATCCTGTACCGAAGACACAGTGCAGGCCGAAAGTAACCAGTTGGCAAAGAGTTCCTGTAATACGCATTACAGTCATATGCGTCACAATATAATGGTAACAAAGAAACAAAAGATAATCGAAAAGCAAATCAAGACTGAGAAGGCGTCCCTTTAGAGGAAGTTCAACATTTCACTAAATAAATAAAAGGGAGAAAATCATTCAAAATATAGGAAAATTCTCACAACTAAAGCTGACGAAGATCACGTAATTGACGCAATCAATCAAAACAAATACTATAGGACACACGCTAAAAAAAAAATTATTTAAGTTAGTAATAAAGCCAGAACGGTTCATACGCGAGTGTAATGCAGTGTGGATGGCAGTGTTCTAAAATAAAGTGAAAAAAAAAATTGCAAGCACACACAACTCTTAAAAATCCATAAAGTAAATAAAGAGAACATAATTAAAAAAGTGACACTCGTGACAATCGGCGAAGAAAAAAAAGTGACTAAAACAAACTGGATTCCAATCAGTTAAAAAAAAATAATAATATAAAAGTGACGGAAAGCAAAGTAGATTCCGTACTTTTACGCGGACGTGCTTTCAATTAGTGGTTGTTCCAGTACATGGTAAGTTTTGTCTTACTAAATTGGATTTCCAGCGACCAGTCCCATAGAAGTACATAACAGCTGTACTCTTCCGACAGCAACAGAGGGTTGTGCAAAGGAAGGTTTTTTTTTTTTTTGAATAACTTATGGGGGCAACCAGCGGTGGCGATATGGAGATGAGCGCGAATCTAAACCGAAATGGAAGTGGTGATGGTTATTTGGTGTTGGGACAACTCGGGGAGCAGATCGCAAAGTCAACAAAGACGATCAAAATAAAAAAACAAAGGCATATTAATAATGCCCTGCGAGAGTTGGTCGAGTTCATTGGTTGCCTCTATGATAGGGAAGTGCAAAATCGTCTAAAGAAGCAATTTGCGCCGGCTGAAGCAAGCGGTGGAAACTTGCAAATCCAACCAAAACAAAACTCACCCATAGACATAAGCAGGGTCTTGGGGGCAGATTGGTGACGAGTCATGGTTTACAATCGCCCAGAAACGAAAGAAGAGGGATACGAGGTTGGAGGGTGAAGCGGCTCCAAAAAATGATAGGGAAAGCCAACATTAAAACAAAAAAGAGGCCACGCCTGGACGCTATAATAATATCCAAAACCGGCGAAAAAACATATGCGGGTATATTGAAGTTCATGAAGGCCGGCCAAGCCTGAACTAACTGAACTCGGAAAAAGCGTGAATAAAGTTCGAAAGGCAGTAAAATGGGAATTGCTGCTAGAACTGAAACGCCGACCCGAGGATATTGGGGGGGTTTCTTAAGTATTCCCTAAGAACCACCCATTTCCCTAAATTACCTGTCTTCTACTTACCTACAAATGAGCAGCGTGAGGTACTCCGCATTACCTCCCATCGGATAACGTAAGTCCACGCAAGACTATCATCTAGCCGTGACATCAAACGTTCACCTCGGGGCAGGCTTGCATTCAACCCATGATGTCCCCGTAACCTAATTAGGTTACCTCATCAGGTAACCAGCATTTATCCATGAACATGTCAATGCGCAATGCTAAAAAGCATTTTCTCATACATGTGCTGGACATGTTCATCCCCACCACTGCTGAACCATCGGTCGATCGTCCAAACAACAACCTACAGCGCAGCCAATTGCTGCCCGCCGACAAGAATTTCAAGTGTTGTTTTAATACAAACACACACCCGACACATCGACCGACACGACGTTGGCAATCTGCGCACAAGCTAAGTGATGCTGTACGCAGTGGACAATGAGTAAACATGCATTGCTCCTATGCCCTTAGGTTCGCCACATTTGCGACCAATTCCCTATTATCGGCTATCAACCGATCATGGGATATGGGCATGAATATGATCGTTGTTTAGGCAGTCATACCCACGTCCATGCTCTATGATCACCCTGCTAAAAATCAAAGAAAACACAGTTCCTCACTGTGTTTGTTTTGCTTACCAACGCTGGCCCATGGGTCCCCTGGGTGGCAAATTCCTCACCACCATATCCAAGTACCAGCATATTAATCCAAATAGATAACCATCCAGCCTGACCCTTGCCCACCGTCGGCGAGATTTCTGTTGACTTAATGTCAACAAAACATCTTCCCTCCTTGTGTAACCAGAGCCATACGGCTAAATCAAACAAGGCCATCTGTGGCACGTCCCTCGAAATAGCGTTCTGTTTACTTGGGATACAGAAACCTATTTCGACTCCCAGGCGATCACCAGCGATGATTGACAGCAGCGCTGCCACTGCTTATGCTTGTTCCTTGTTTGAACAGGTGCGGTATCGTTCGTTGTCGATATGCAGGCAAATGGGCATCGTACTTGTCCTATACGGGCATATGGGAAATCCTCCCATTTAACTTCTTTTCGATCGCCCATTGGCTGTCGCCAAGTTGAGCCTGTTCGCTCCTCCCACATCGATGTGACCCACCACCGTTGAATCTGACGGATGTGTATTGCATCGAAGAGTCAAAATTCATCCTTCGAGGAGAGACGACAACTGGAAATTCCCCCATAGAACATAGAAGTGTCCAGCGGCTGGAAGGGTTCGCCTATGCTAAGATTAGAGGAATTCATTTATACTAGTTGTTTCGCTCCGCCAAGGTATGAAATAGAAGAATTCAATTGCTTTTTGGACAGGTTAACACAAGAAGCTAGAGGTAAGAGTTCTCTTATAGTTGCTGGAGATTTCAACGCTTGGCCAGTAAAATGGGCAAGCACAAGGAACCAACAGTAGAGACCAGGCACTACTCGAATCTTTCGCAGTCCTACCTGTGGTGTTACTTAATGATGGTGCTGATGACACCTTTATAAACGGGAGAGGCCGGTCCAAACAAATAGATTTATTGAAAATTCTACAGTGAGCTCGTATATTCCCTTCAAGTGTGACAGCTGCACTAATATTTAATATTTCAATTTTACGTTTTTCCAATATACTCTCAACATACAAGGGATCGAGGGAGGACGATTCCGGATACGCTACAACCATGAGTTGTACGCGATCTACCAAGTTAATGTTGTAAGAAAAATCAAGCTTGGTAGATCAAGGCGGAATACCTAGCTCGTATGAGCGAAGAGGAGCCTGCCCAGAAAGCCCTTTGTGGCAGGATGTATGGACGGCGACAGCGCGGCAGACGTTTTCTGCGATGGAGGGATGGCGCAGACCAGGACGCCAAGAGCCCGTGAGTGCGAAACTGGATGACATCGGCTCAAGATCGGGAACGGTAGACAGATTTGTTAAAGAAGAGGGTCCACGCGAGACCTTTTGACCCTCATAACCGATATATAGACATCTCCGATTAATGGGCGTGGTGAGTCAAGAGCGGTCACATTGGATATCTCCAAGGCTTTTGATCACGCCTGCACGGAGGATTGCTGAGCAAGCTTCATTCATACGGATTTTCTCAGCAGCTTTGGGATTGGACGAAGAACTTCCTCGAAAATCGATCGAACTCGGTTGTTGTGGACGGCGAGTGTTCGGACCTGTATCCTGTTAATTCCAGATTGCCTAAAGGTTCTATTTTGGGTCCAATATTGTTTTTGCTTCACATAAATGATTTGTTCGAGCCAACAGATAACATGGTGTTCAGTTTTGCGGGTGATAGTACGCTTGTTTATGGCGCAAGGCTAATAACCTTTCCCGTAAAAATAAATTATAATGGAAAATGTAACAAGCCTCGAGACTTGCTAAATAAGGCCAAGACCGTATCCCGGTTGTGGTGCCTATGATGATGATGAGTACACTTGTTTCCTCTTTTTTGAGTGACCGACCGATTGGTGCATCGATGGTGCACCAGCTGAAATGTATCCAGATCGACTCTCTGAATCGGGATCTGGATAAGGTCCTGCAGTGGGGAAAGGCCAATCTTGTCGATTTCAATGCAACGAAGTAAAGGCATACAGCCTTCACAAAGAAAAGTGGATCATCGGTTCCACAGCTGATGATGAATAACCAGGTCCTCGAATCTGGGTACAGCTTGAATTTGCTCGGCATTACTGTCTGTGGGAATGGATCGTGATATACAGACGTGTCGAACATCACCAGATCCCCCTCAGGAAAACTGAGCTATCTTTTTAGAGCCAAGAAATATTTTACTCGGGCTCAACTTTTTCTCCTATGTAAATCCCTGTATCAGAACTCGTTCTCTTTACAGACCTGGCAAGTTGTGGAATTCCCTTACATGCGAGTGTTTCCGGAGTGTTAGAACCTGCAACTGTTCAAGAAGAACTCCAACGGTTATTTAATGGCATCTCGGGTCGCCGTGTCGGCGCTATAGGTTCGCCTCACCTGAGAAAAGTGTGGGGAAGAAGTATGTGTGTCGGACGGATACTGGTTCGCTCCTATCCCCAGCGTCGATTTGTTCATTCGGACATTGTTTACCCAACGCCAGTGAAGGACAATACACCGATCGCACCAGAGGAAATAGTAGAAATAAAACACGCTGTTACCCTCCATCCAAATGATTTTTATTTTAATGTATTTTAAGCCAAATATTTTGAGAGTTCACAATTGGTAACTTATAAAAGAAACTTAAAACTTCGAGAATTCGTTTCGCAATACTGTTTGTTATGTTTACTAAGTTGGATTCGATGCAAATTGTTAAGCCATTCTACAGTGGAATTAAGCATTGACGTATGAAACTAATCACAGACACTGAATACATTTCTGGTGTTACCGCGGGTTTTACATTGATTTTTCATTAAGGAACAATTGCAGGACGCTAGTGTTAATGTTTGTTAAGAGTACTCTTTGATGTGCGTTTAACAGGAAATTTATGTGGAGTGGGGAATTGACAAGTAAGGAATTCACCAGTACGGGATTAACGGGTTAGGAGGACTCGCGTAGATACTTTGTGGGTACACACCGTACCGTGCACTCGGTACGGTGGATGGTGGACACGACCGACACCTTCGATCGTAGGAAAGCGACTGTTGAACGAATGCAAGAATTCATTCAGGGTGTTGGGCAGTGGAGTCATCACTAAGTAAACTCACTGCCACTTACTAGGAACATGGAGAAGGGTTGCTATGCCTACATAGATAATTTTGTTTCGGGTAATTTCTTCCGTACAGGCTGAATTAGATTCTTCTGTTGCCGTGTATACGGAGAAATTTGTTTCGGAGGCATAACCAAGTATGGGCATGGGTTCTCGGTTAGACAAAGGAACATGGGTCTTGATCGTTGCGATGGTTGTTTCGTGGGAAGCAACGCATCGTGCTGGAGACTTGCCAGTAAGGAGCATTGGTATTATTTCAAATGGTTTAGGTAGGATGGGAGCCGAAATGGTTTTCGGGGAAACTAAATGCTGCTTGGTTACAAGCAAGGAAAATGGTTTAAGTGGGAAGTGAGCCGGAATGGTTTTCGGGGAAAATTAATGCTGCTTGGTTGCAAGCGAGAACAATGGTTTAAGTAAGAAATGAACGGAAGTGGTTTTTGGGAAAAATGCATGCGGTTTGATTGTAGGTGAGAGAGATGATTTAAGATGTATCTTATTGCAGGTTTTAGAAGTGAATTCTGTTGCGGTTTGGTAATGTATGCTCTTGCAAGTTGAATGGGGCGTTGGGCTATGGTGACGCGCTATTAGCGGTCAAAATTAGGTAGGAATTGTGGGTTGGTTCTCCGTGTGATATAGAGAACCCCCACAAAAGTATATAAAAAAATAAAAAGGGTGTCAATTTTCAATTTGTTTCATATTTCAATTTTGCATGATAAATTGGGTATGACAAAAAATATCTGCGACATGGGTGCCGCATTTGGTCTCAGCTGAGAACTTTTGGGGCGCATGATTTTCTGCGCAGATTAGTAACTGTAGAACAGTGGATGGATAAAGGTGAACAGGCTCCAAAGAAGGGGAAGACGGTGAAATCAGCTGGAAAGGTTTTGGCTAGGGTGTTTTGGGATGCACATAATATTATCTCCATTGACTATTGGGAAAAGGGACAGTCGATAACTGGCTAAATGAGAAAATAAAAGAAAATCGTCCTCATTTTCTAAAGATTTCTCATTTTCTAAGGACCTGTCCTCGTGTTTTATATGAAATATTTAGGGTTGTCCTTGGGACCAATAATAATAATCTGTACCGCGCATCTTCATCATTAAATGTTGGAGAGACTCGATACGACAGTTGTTCTTCGAATAGTAATGCCCAAATGTTAGTCGAAAGGCCCTCTGGTTCCCCTGATCCGGAATCGGTATTGACGAATATTTTAGAAACTAATATCTTTCAAATGTTTCATTTATATGGAATTGATACATTTTTCCAACACCTTGGAGAATGTGTACTGTAAGATTATTGATCGTTTTCCATAATTTTTTTTAGTCTGTTACTCGTTAGTGATGATGTTCAAAAGATACATGTAGCCCGAGTCTAGTTGAATTCCCGACTCAATCCCTTCGCAATTATCCGGCAATGCTTACGGACTAAGCCCACTTCTTAATGCATTCCTGTTTGGTCGTCTAGAGATCATTTTTCCACATTTCGTCCGAGATTTTGTACCTTACTTTGGGATCAGCTGAATGCGAATGACTTTCCAGGACCAAGGTAACATTGTCTGTGCCAGGAATTGATGATAGTGCAAATTTTAAGGACTGAAACTGATAGTAGCTGTTCCTTCCGCTTGCTTTTTTGTAGCTGTGTCCATGGAGGGGGGTTGTACTCCACTTTTACAAAACTTCACCTCAATTATTGAAGATTACATTGGCCTGATAATAGGTTGCATGAAAAAAGAAACAGTAGAAACCATAGAAAACAAATTTGTAAAACTGTTGGCTTCTTCTTTTAGTTTGTGGTTAACGTGTCACATGCCGTCGCTAACAAAGAGGAGGAAAAGAAACTGAATTTACTACAAATATCGTTTGTCATTGATCCCAACTGGCCCCAACCAGTTGGCGTTTTGAGTACGTTATTAATTATAAAAATTCTTCGTGTTCTCAATCCTTTGCTTGTAAATTTTTCGAATTCTAACAAAATTCGTTTTATTGGCCTCCATCCCATAGTATAGAAACATATACAATACATCGCGATACATTTTGGGTTCATACACCTATAGGTGTTGCTCGAAAGTTAATGCCTTATTTGAATGCCGAATATTTTAATAGCATTGATAGTATCACGTATTTTAATATATTATTAACCTACTTTCTGGATTTTCTCTAGACATTATTATCGTACACATGTATCATAAGCCGCTAACATCCATAACAATAAACTAAAACATAATGCGTAGGACACCTAGATATATCATTAAGCCTACATCTTTACCACATCTATTAACCTTCAGTGAATTTTCCAACCAATCCGATCAAACTATTCGCGAGGTGTGATCATATTTATAGCAACCAAGTCATAAACCCGACCGTCGAAATTAGATGTGTGGAAGGATAGCATACTTTGAGGATAGTGCGCCAGCAAAAATATCTACGAATTGGTGTGTGAGTTTGTGCAGGCATCGTTTGGGCAATGTGTTTGGTCCATAACCACACAAACAGAATATTTGCATATAACTTTAATTTTTTTGTTCAATTTAAAATCGATTTTGCTCCTAATTGAAGAACCATAGTATTGCGGAAGTAACCTCAGAAAAATGTGCATAATTTCATGCAGTTTTGAAGCATGTATTTTTCATGGTTTTACAATGTATATGACTTAAGATGTTAAATCCTATTTCATACCTTTTTCGTTTTAGATTAATTGAGTGTCTCCTTGCAAACGACTCTAGATACCACGTTTGTTATACTTTTCAGCGGACAATTCTTTTTATTTCATTTATTTATTTATTTATTTAGTTATTCAGTTATATATGGGACAACAGCTTTTGTTTGTTTTACTTCCACATTTATTTAACAATTCAATTACAGATGTTACTTAACACTAAATGGTAACTTCTATTTTACAAATATCATTCTTACATTAACATACTTGCTCTTCCCAGGCGCTCTAAATTATACATTATCATTTTTTTTATGCCTTTCGTCGCACAATAGCTAATGTTTTTGATATGTTTTCTTTTTTAAAATTCATTCTATTCTTTCTATATCATGTATTATTTATTATTTTTATTATTATTTTTTTTTAAATCACATATATAGGGGGTTGACTAGCAAAATGATAAGAATCGAAACAAAACCAAGGAATACAAATTTAAAAAAATACAAATAAAAATAAAAAAATTAAAATATAATATTAAATAAAAATACAAAATAATTGGGAATTGGGGACAGAGGGAACGAAATCGGTGCCCCTGGGAGGCATACTATATTTGGGGAGGAATAGTCCTTTCTTCATCACTGATCCACCACCAGTTGGGATGAGATCGACCTTTTATTGATTTATTTCTTTCACCGATCACCATACTAAAACTCCGTCGATCTGGAATATTAGAGATATCGTTATCATGGAGAATTCGTTTATCCCTGGTAAATAATAGGGATGTGTGTCTTGAATAAGTCCTTTTTTATCCAAGAAAGGGAAGGCTTCTGGGGGAATGAACCCATTCTGGAGAGTACTCTTCATATACATATCATTGGGATAGAATGCTCCCGATATGAGATTATTCTGACTGCACATTGCCCTTGTTGTGTGACCACGAATAATCTTGCTCATGAGATCATCTATTCTGTTTAGTCCTGGTTTGTCATACAGGACTTTATTGGGATCATCATCATCGGCACTACAACCGGGATCCGGTCTTGGCCTTATTTAACAAATCTCTCCACCGGTCCCGATTTCGAGCCGATGTCATCCACTTTGGCAATCCCAGGCTCTGGGCGTCCTGGTCCACGCGGGCAGGCTCCTCTTCGCTCATTCGAGCTAGGTGTCCCGCCCACCGGAGTCTACCGAGCTTGATTTTTCTTACAATATGAGCTTCAAGGTAGATTGCGTACAACTCATGGTTGTAGCGTCTCCGGAATCGTCCTCCCTCACATACGGGGCCAACACTTCTCCTTAAGACCTTGCTCTCGAACGCGGCCAAGAGTTCAGAGTGCCTTTTATTAAGCACCCAGATCTCGGATCCATACATGAGTACTGGTAAGACCATGGACTTGCCATCGAGAGATGAACCGCAAATTTGTGTGATCCGTCGGATTGTGTTATGGCGCACATATAAATCGAATTGCGGGGAAAAATACCAAGAATCTCCGAAGAACAGTACCGGTGATAATATCTGTAAAACAGACAGAAGTCAGCTACGCGCCTTCGATGTGATAGCGACTGTAGTCCCGACGTCGGCGCCGTGCCCCCGATCAGGCGGATCGTTCGTCTCTGTATGCTCTCAAGCAGGTCGAGGGTATGTTTAGGAGCAGAACTCCAAACATGACAGCAATATTTGATCGCGGGTCTAATTTGGGATTTACACAGGAGAAAAAGTTGAGCCCGAGTAAAATATTTCTTGGCTCTAAAAAGATAGCTCAGTTTTCCTGAGGGGGATCTGGTGATGTTCGACACGTCTGTATATCACGATCCATTCCCACAGACAGTAACGCCGAGCAATTTCAAGCTGTACCCAGATTCGAGGACCTGGTTATTCATCATCAGCTGTGGAACCGATGATCCACTTTTCTTTGTGAAGGCTGTATGCCTTTACTTCGTTGCATTGAAATCGACAAGATTGGCCTTTCCCCACTGCAGGACCTTATCCAGATCCCGATTCAGAGAGTCGATCTGGATACATTTCAGCTGGTGCAACATCGATGCACCAATCGGTCGGTCACTCAAAAAAGAGGAAACAAGCGTACTCATCATCATCATAGGCACCACAACCGGGATCCGGTCTTGGCCTTATTTAGCAAGTCTCGAGGCTTGTTACATTTTCCATTATAATTTATTTTTACGGGAAAGGTTATTAGCCTTGCGCCATAAACAAGCGTACTATCACCCGCAAAACTGAACACCATGTTATCTGTTGGCTCGAACAAATCATTTATGTGAAGCAAAAACAATGTTGGACCCAAAATAGAACCTTTAGGCAATCTGGAATTAACAGGATACAGGTCCGAACACTCGCCGTCCACAACAACCGAGTTCGATCGATTTTCGAGGAAGTTCTTCGTCCAATCCCAAAGCTGCTGAGAAAATCCGTATGAATGAAGCTTGCTCAGCAATCCTCCGTGCAGGCGTGATCAAAAGCCTTGGAGATATCCAATGTGACCGCTCTTGACTCACCATGCCCCTTAATCGGAGATGTCCATATATCGGTTATGAGGGTCAAAAGGTCTCACGTGGACCCTCTTCTTTAACAAATCTGTCTACCGTTCCCGATCTTGAGCCGATATCATCCAGTTTCGCACTCACGGGCTCTTGGCGTCCTGGTCTACGCCATCCCTCCATCGCAGAAAACGTCTGCCGCGCTGTCACCGTCCATACATCCTGCCACAAAGGGCTTTCTGGGCAGGCTCCTCTTCGCTCATACGAGCTAGGTATCCCGCCTTGTTCTACCGAGCTTGATTTTTCTTACAACATTAACTTGGTAGATCGCGTACAACTCATGGTTGTAGCGTATCCGGAATCGTCCTCCCTCACAAACGGGGCCAACAATTCTCCTTAAGACCTTCCTCTCGAACGCGGCTAAGAGTTCAGAGTGCCTTTTATTGAGCACCCAGATCTCGGATCCATACATGAGTACTGGTACGACCATGGACTTGTACAGTAGTAGCTTGGATGTTCTGGATAAATTTCGGGATTTAAAGAGCCTTGATAGACCATAGTAGGCTTCGTTGGATTTGATCAGCACTTCGCGTATTTCTTCTTTCATATTGTTATCGGTTGAAACTATTTACCCAAGGTAGTTAAAGGATTGCACTACTTCAAATTCGTGCTCCACTACCCTGATAGTTTGTATGCAGCCTTCTTACGTTCAGTCGCTTGTTTGCACTCATCATCAAATCTTCCATATTGTTATCGGCTGATACTATTGACCCAAGGTAGTTAAAGGATTGCAGTACTTCAAATTCGTGCTCCACTACCCTGATAATTTGACCAACGTTAGATCTTCTCTTCACACAAGTTGCCACCATGTACTTAGTTTTTCCCTCATTAATGTGCAGTCCCAGTTTTTGTGCCGTCTGCTCGATCTGGTTGAAGGATTCCTGTACCGCCGATTCGGTTCTACCGATGATGTCGATGTCATATTCGTAGGCAGTATCTAGCTGGATTTGGTAACAATAGTCCCTCTAGTTGTAACGCCAGAGTCACGGATTGCTTTCTCCAACGTCAGGTTGAAGAGGAGGCAGGCCAGACCGTCCCCCTGTCGGAGTCCATTATAGATGTTTATTGGTTTGGACAGCAATCCCGCTATTTTTACTTGACTAGTTACGTTGGTTATGGTCAACCTACAAAGTCGTATCAATTTGTTTGGAATGCCGAATTCTCTCATGGCATTATATAGTACTACCCTGGCTATGCTGTCGTAGGCGGCCTTAAAGTCTATAAACAGATGATATAATGGAATCTTAAATTCCAGATATTTTTCCATCGGCTTCCTAAGGGTGAATATCTGATCAATTGCTGATTTGCCTGGGATGAAGCCACACTGATATTGACCAATGATGGCTTTAGCGTATGGGGCTATCCGATCTTGTAGGATAGTGTAGAGTATCTTATAGGTGGTACTCAGCAATGTTATACCCCTATAGTTGCTGCACAGTGTGATATCTCCTTTCTTATGTATGGGGCAAATTATACCGCGACGCCAATCTTCCGGCATCTCCTCTTGCTCCCATACGTGCACCACGATCTCATGAATTGCGTGATGTAACGCTGTCCTTTCTTCTTTGATTAGCTCAGCTGGTATACCATCAGCTCCAGGGCTTTATTTGATTTCAGCTGTCTTATGATTTTTAATGATTCCTCAATGCTTGGTGGCGGCAGCATTTGGTCTTAATCTTGCATTAGTGGAGCCTCCAATTCTTCTGTGAGCTGACAATTTAGCAATTCATTGAAGTGCACTTCCCATCGCTCCAGAATGCCTTCAGGATCGGTGATCAGATTACCCTCTGTATCCTTGCAGTAAGTGCAGCGTGGTGTGTACCGCGTCATGCGGATTATTTGGTAAAACTTCCGCGCTTGGTGCGGACCTCGCTCTCTACTTTTATCTATTTCACAGAGAAGGTTTTTTTCCCAGGCACTTTTCTTTTGTCTGTGAAGTCTTTTTTCAGTTCTTCTGAGCTCTTTGTATTTCTCCTCGCGTACCCGCGTCCTATGAGACTGCTGCATTGCCCGGTATGCAGCATTCTTATCTTCAGTCGCTAGTTTGCACTCATCATGAAACCAGTCTTTCCGATCTCTACGACTACTGCCTGAGATGGAGTTGGCAGTACTAATGACAGTATTCTTAAGGCGTGTCCATTTCTCTTCTACGCCCGGCATTCTGGCCCCAGGACTTACTCTCCCTCCGTCGAGCTCTTCGAGGGCGAGTCGTAACGCATGACCAAAGGTGTTACTGGTATTCTCATTGCGTAAGGCAGCCGTGTTGATTCGAACCTGATCCGCGTATGCAATAGGTCTCCGTAAGGCAATCCGCGCTCGGAAAACTATACCAACAAGATAGTGATCCGAGTCGACGTTGGCACCTCGGTACGTTCGTACCGTCATCAGGCTCGAGGAGTGGCGGCGATCTATCAACACGTGGTCAATTTGGTTGCGAGTGGCTCCATCAGGTGATACCCAGGTGGCTTGTGGATATCTTTACGCGGAAACCTGGTACTCGCAACGACCAAGTTTTTCGATGCTGCCACTTCGATGACTCGTAGTCCATTGTCATTAGTGTTCTCAAGCAAACTATGGGAACCTGTGTAGTGCCTGAAAACCGGCTCCCGACTGATTTTTGCATTCAAATCGCCAAGAACGATTTTCACATCGTACCTTGGGCAGGCATTGAGGGCCCGTTCGACGTTCTCGTAGTATTCTTCTTTTTCGTCGTCAGGGGACTCCTCTGTAGGTCCGTGAACGTTTATGAGGCTTATGTTCTTAAACTTGCCTCGCACGTGAAGAGTGCACAGCCTCTCGTCTATTGTATTAAAGGCGATAATGGCAGGCTTTAGTTTTTGGCTGACTAGAAAACCTACCCCGAGCACATGGTGTTTTGCGTGACAGCGGTCATACTCTTTTCTTTGAATAACACCACTCCCCGTCCATCTTATTTCTTGCAATGCTGTTAGGTCAGCCTTATATTCGGACAGGGCATCGGCTAGCTGCTGTGCGGCTCGAGCTCTGTATAGTGAGCGGGTGTTCCATGAAAAAATTCTGAAATCGGTTAGCCATTTGCGTTTGCGTGGTCGTCGTCGTGTATCCGGTCCATATCCGAGGCTTGTTAAATTTGCCATAATAATTCATTTTTACGGGCCTGGTTATTAGCCTTACGCCAACATTTCTCAAGATGTCGCTGCATGCATTGGTTCGCTACTTGGCGGGTGCCAAAGTAGCTATCCAGGGGTGTGACGTGGAGACTGCATGTCAACTTGGATTGAACAGGGACAAGGGTCGTCCTGGCCTTCGCCGGGTTGAAAGCAATCAGAGACTTTGCCCTGTATGTTTGCACCCATCCCCAATCTTGATCATGAAGTTATCTATTCTGTTTAGTCCTGGTTTGTCATACAGGACTTTATTGGGATAGTATTTCTTATATTGCGAATCTGGGGTCCTGTACATTCCGAGGCAGGAACGCAGGCACTGCCTCTCGAGCACCCGAAACTTCTCCATGTAGAATGGGGATATGTTATACCATACCGGGCAGCCATACACTAATACTGGTCGAATGAATGCCTAGTATGAAATTATTTTTACCTTGGGGTCCAGAAGACTACTACGGAAGGGTCTTCGTGTCATTGCATTTGCATTTTTAGCTGTTCTAAGAACAGCTGCTGTATGCTTATCAAGATAAAAAGACTGCTCAAGCCAAGATACCAAGGTATCTGACTACAGTTTTTACTTGTAGGAGAAGATTATTACTTCCTGCAATAGAAAATTTCTTCCACTTCTTTTTGTATCCCTTGATGCACTTGACGGGGCGTTCTGAATAGGGTAGTCTCTGTTTTTTGGAAATTTATTTTTAATTTCCAGTCGTCGCAAAAACGTTTGATTTTGTTGAAATCATCTTGCAGAAGTCTGTTGATGACATCAATCTTTTCTCCAGATCTATACACCACAATGTCGGCGGCATACGCAATTGCATGGTTGAGAGAACCCACTAGTTCTCTAGTGTAAATGTTAAATAAAATGAAATGAGAATTCACGTCTCCCTGTGGTAGGCCATTTTTGATGTGGAAGCTCTTGTTAGAGATTATATCTCCACATTTCACCACAAATTGTTTACCCATTATCATATCGTAAATAATGTATAATAAATATTCGGGCATACCTAGATTTGATAACTTATATACTAGCCCTTCTAACTATTTGGTGTCGAAAGCCTTTTCAAAGTAAACCAAACAGGCCCTGTGCATTGTCGCTTCGCCTTGTTCCACTGTATATCGGAAACAAGTTTTGTCGCAGCATGAACTGTGTCATGTTGCAATCGAAAGCCGAACTGGATTGTTGGGGATGATATCGTCTTCATCAAACCAACCTATCAGTGCTTTGTTTATAATTTTTTCGAATACCTTGCTGATGTTGGGAAGCAAGCTGATCGAGCGGAGATTGGCTGGATTGCTCTTATCATTAGCCCTTTTGGGGATAGGGTGGACTACTGCAGTCTTCCAATGGGTTGGTTAGTGTGCATTGTTTAGAGCGTTGTTGAACAAAGTAGTATATATGTTCACTGCTTCGCGAGGCAAGTGTCTTAGAACCACGTTTGGAGTGCTATCTATTCCAGATGATTTTTTATTTTTTATTGATCTAAGTATGTTTCTAAGTTCATCCTTGCGCACAAACATATTTGTACTTTCATTTCTGTTGCCCGCACACACAAATCCGCTGGTCCGGACGGTATTCCCCCAATCCTCTTGAAGAGATTTTCCTCTTCACTCGCCAAACCACCGCGGAAACTCTTCCATTTGCCTTATTCTACTGGGCGTTTCCCAAATAGATGGAAGTCAGCGAACATTCAGCCAATTCCCAAAAAGAGTGACAAATTATCCCTTTCTTCTTATCGACCCATAGCACTAGCTTCTATTCTCTCCAAGGTAATGGAATTTCTTATCAACCGTTACTTTGAAAATATCTAGAATCAAATGACCTCCTCAATGACGGCCAATATGGCTTTCGTAGCAACAAGTCCACAGGAGATCTGATGGCGTACCTTACCACAAAGTGGAGCCATTCCATCCACTACCTCGCTGAAAGCAAGGTAGTCGCATTGGATTTTTCAAAAGCCTTCGACAGAGTTTGGCATCCAGCCCTTTTGTCAAAATTGCATTCATATGGAGTGGACAATTCCCTGATCCAATGGATAAGAGACTATCTTTCTTGCCGTTCAATCCAAGTGGTTATGATGGTGTCAAATCTGTCTCCAAATTAATACAGGGGTTCCCCAGGGTTCGGTACTCTCACCCACTCTCTTCCTCATCTTTATAAATGATCTCTTGTCAATTATTCACAACCCAATTCACTCGTTTGCTGATGATAGCACGTTGAGTTTCTCATACTCATACGAACACTCCCGTCCAAACTCTTCGAACTCTACCAACCAGCAACTTATGCTTGATACATTGAATTCAGACCTCAACAAGATATATCAATGGGGATTATCTAACCGAGTAGAATTCAATACACTAAAAACTCCAAAGTAAATATACTGTCTATGAACGGCACTTGCATCGACGAAGCCAAGGAATTATCAATCCTCGGCTCTCGAATTAATTCGACTCTTAATTGGAATGACCACATATTTGAAGCTGCGAAAAGTGCAGCCAAATGTATGGGGTTCCTTAAGAGATGCAAAAGATACTTCACTCCATCCAACCTGGCCACTATTTACAAGGTGTATATTCGTCCAAAAATGCGTTCTACTCCCTTATTTGGTCAGTCGCATCCAAAACTGCACTACAAGTGCTCGACAGGAACAAAAACGAGCAGTGAAACTTATTGGAAACCCAGCCTTAAGCCGACCAATTCCGTCGTTAGAACACAGGCGCAACGTAACATGACTATCTCTTTTCTATAGGTTATAGGTCGTTGCTCAACAGAACTTGCTGAATGTATTCTGCCCCTTCAGACATTTTCCCGCGATGCCCGTCAATCTGTGAATGCGCATCAGTTCACGTTGAAAGTGGGCGCACAAATAAACATTTCGAGTGGTAGCCGGGGTCCCAACTCCCTGTCGCCCGGTGAAATACGATCTCATCAAGCTTTAGGCTCCATGAAATAGTCGGAAGAAATCCCTGGCCATCTTTCGGGGCTTGGCTGATGGGCCGGTTCGAGAAAAGGTGGGTTAGGTGGTAGTCGGTCCCAAGGTGAGATACCACCCCGTCACGCTGTACATTCCGCGATATCGCCGAGAAAACTCTTCGACGGTGTTTCGGATGTGTGGGTGATAGCCCGGACTGACACGGAGATAAGTCATGATGGTGCCTTCTGATATAAAGAATGTTTTTGACATTCGAACCGAGTATTTATACCGTAGAGGTTTCTGCGCCACTGGGAAACTCAGATCCCTGCTTGGTATCTGTCGCGCAAGCACTTGCATACCAAGCGAATAACCGTCCTAGGCAGCTTCGCCATGTATGGAAGTATGGGGCTGCTAACTGGAACGATATGCGAGATTTCTTCGCATCCTTTCCATGGTCGGAGGTGTGCTTAGGAAACTCCTATGTTAACGCTTGCGCGGAGTCGGTATCAGAGATTATTCTCCTGGGGATGGAGATGTATAGTCCACATTCCATCAAACGAAGTTCGTCTGATAAACCTTGGTTTGACAAAAAATGCAAGCTGATTACAGCGGCAAAAAATAGAGCTTTTAAGCAATGGCGCTCCAATTCCACCCATGTTAACAGAACGAATTTTGTTAGAATCAGAAACGCGTACAACCAGGCGATTGATACCGCGAAGAAGACTCACAACGACAGGGTGATCAATAAGCTCCTTCGGTGCCCAACTGGTTCGCGCTCCTTCTGGTCAATGGCAAAGGCTGTCAGCAGTAACTTTGCTTCCTCCTCTTTCCCTCCGTTGGTGACAGACAGCGGGACGTTAGTCACGAATCCAAAAGATAAAGCTAATGTGTTCGCGAATTTATTTTCCGCGAATTCGAACCTCGATCCCGGCCTTTTGGAGCAACCTGTGATCTCGTCGGTATGGTCTTCGATGCGGGATGTGAGATTTCGTCCGCACACTTTTCAACGCATTCTACGTGAACTGGATTGTAGGAAGGCAACCGGCCCGGACGGAATACCAGCAACAGTCCTTAAAAACTGTGCTCCAGAACTATCGCCGGTTCTTGGCAGACTTTTCCGCTTATCTTATGCACGGTGGACCTTTCCTGCCTGCTGGAAAATCGCTCGAGTTCAGCCAATCCCAAAGACGGGAAAAAAGTGTCTCCCACAAAATTACCGTCCGATAGCATTACTGTCTATTTTATCTAAGGTGATGGAAAAAGTCACCAATACAGAGTTGGTTAAGTATTTGGAGTGCAACGGACTTCTGAATGATCGTCAATACGGATTCCGTGGCAGGCGGTTCACAGGAGACGTTTTGACACTTATAACCGATATATGGATATCTGCGATTGAACGGCATGGTGAGTCAAGGGCGGTCGCATTGGATATCTTCAAGGCTTTTGACCGCGTCTGGCACGGGGCATTGCTGAGCAAACTTCGTTCATATGGACTTTCCCAACAGCTTCCTCGAGAATCGATCGATCCGGGTTGTTGTGGACGGCGAGTGTCGCAACGTCGCACCAGCTGAGATGTAGACAGATTGACTCTCTGAACCAGGATCTAGATAAAGTCCTGCAGTGGGGAAAGGCCAATCTTGTCGACTTCAACGCAACGAAAACCCAGTATACAACATTCACAAAGAAAACTGGATCATCGGTTCCACAGCTGATGATGAGTGGCCGGGCCCTCGAGGCTGGGGAAAGTTTGAAATTGCTCGGCGTCACGGTCTGTGGGAATGTTTCATGGCATAAACACGTATCTGGTATCGCCAGATCAGCCTCAGGAAAACTGAGTTATCTTTTTAGAGCCAAGAAATACTTTACTCCGGCCCAACTTCTTCTCCTATATAAATCTCAAATTAGACCCGCGCTCGAATATTGCTCTCATGTTTGGACCTCGGCTCCTAAACATACCCTCGACCTACTTGAGAGCGTACAAAGACGAGCGATCCGCCTGATCGGGGACTCGGCGCTGACGTCGGGACTACAGTCGCTATCACATCGAAGGCGCGTAGCCGACCTCTGTCTGTTTTACAGATATTATCACGGGTGCTGTTCTTCGGAGATTCTTGGCATTGTTCCACGCAATTCGGTCTATATGCGCTCCACAAGACAATCCGACGGATCGCACCCGTTTGTGGTTCACATCCCGACGGCGCGAACATCCCTGTATCAGAACTCGTTCCGTTACAGAGCGGGGAAGTTGTGGAACTCCCTTCCCACGCGAGTGTTCCCAGAGCGTTACAACCTGCAACTGTTCAAAAAGAACTGCAACAGTTATTTGATGGCATCTCGGGGCGCCCACTCGACGCTATAGGTTCGCCTCTCCCGAGAGAAGTCTAATAAAAAAAAAAAAAAAAAAAATATTCCGGAGGTAAACTAGTCTCCCATTCGGATCTCCGGGGGGACTATGTGAGGGGGAACATCATGCAGATATCATGATCAATAACGGAACTTTGAGAGGTTCGTCATCGCATTACGGGACTTGCTCTCGAGGCCCTGCCCACGCTTGATTGGTGACGGCATTTTGTAACATCAGGGGCATCGGTTTTACCAATAACGAATGTAAACGCCGTCCACCAATATTTGCAAACAACGAAACCTGATATCCTTGCCCTAACTAAGACCCAGGTCGATTCGTCAACTGACTACATATCTTCGTTGCTCAGGATACGACTTAACATACATTCGAAATTCCGTTTTAAGGGCGGAGTCTGTGTCTTTGCGCGGTCCGATCTGGCTTGCCAGAGGATGGAGGCGTTGGAACCCAATAATATGGACATCATATGGTTGCTGGTCGTGCTGAAGAATTCCGTTAAATTTCTTTGTTGTCTTTACCGCTCCCCGAATGACGATCGACCGCCGACATTTTTCGAACATCTTTCATATACCGTCGACTGGATACTGATCAACCACTCAGCTTCTGAAATTGTTGTCCTTGGTGATTTTAATGTGCACAATCCCGGCTGGTTGTTACATTCTAACAGAACCGACGAGGCTGGGAGGCTGGCGGAGATGTTTGCTGTAAGTCACAACTTGACTCAACTCGTGGAGGAACCAACGCGAGTGCCGGATGCCCGAGGCGATTATGCGAACACCCTGGATCTGTTTTTGACATCCGAACCGAGTATTTATACCATATAGGTTTCCGCGTCACTGGGAAACTCAGATCACTGCTTGGTATCTGTTGCGCAAGCACTTGCATATCAAGCGAATAACCACCCTAGGCAGCTTCGCCATGTATGGAAGTATGGGGCTGCTAACTGGGATGATTTGCGAAATTTCTTCGCATCCTTTCCATGGTCGGGGGTGTGCTTCGGAAAATCCGATGTTAACGCGTACGCGGAGTCGGTATCAGAGATTATACTTCTGGGGGTGGAGATGTATATTCCACATTCCATCAAACGAAGTTCGTTTGATAAATCTTGGTTTGATAAACAATGCGAACAGATTACAGCGGCAAAAAATAGAGATTTTTGGCAATGACGCTCCAATCCCAACGATGTTAACAGAACGAATTTTGTTAGAATTAGAAACGCGTGCAACTAGGCGATTGATACCGCGAAGAAGGCTCAGTAAGCTCCTTCGGTGCCCGACTGGTTCGCCCTCCTTCTGGTCAATGGCAAAAGCTGTCCGCGGTAACTTCACATCCCCCCCTTTCCCCCCGTTGGTGACAGACAGCGGGACATTAGTCACGAATTCAAAGGATAAAGTTAATGTGTTCGCGAATTTAGTTTCCGCGAATTCAAATCTCGATCCCGGCCTTTTGGAGCCGCCTGTGATCGCACCGGTACGGTTTTCCATGCGGGATGTGAGATTTCGTCCGCGCACTATTCAACGCATTCTACGTGAATTGGATTGTAGGAAAGCAACCGGCCCGGACAGAATACCAGCAATAGTCCTTAAGAACAGTGCTCCAGAACTATCGCCGGTTCTTGGAAGACTCTTTCGCTTATCTTGGATTTTTCAACAGGACAATGCGCCCATCCACACTTCCAAGGTTGTTAGAAGTTGGATTCAATCAGAAGACGTGGGACCTTTGCCATGGCCGCCCCATTCGCCGAACTTAAACACAATCGGAAACGTTTGGTCATGACTATCTCGTAAAGTTTATGAAGGCGGTAGACAATTTGAAGACAAGGACACCTTAATCGAAGCTATTCGTGGTTCCTGGGACCAAATTTCCCTAGGCTATTTAAAAAAAAACTCGATGATTCTATTCCAAATCGTCTTATAGAGGTTATATCCAAAAACGGCGGGCAGACTCATTATTAATTCAGAAAAACGTTATAAATAAATGTTTTAAAACCATAAAAAGTAAACATTTCAATAATTTTTTCCTTCTTTTCTAAAATTTTGCATGCATCCTAGTGACGCATTTTTTTATACCCCTTTTAAGTAGTTTATTATTTGATCTTGGGAAATTCCAACGCTCGTTTCTTAATTACCCTTTAATTTTATGAATTTCTTTTGGGAAAATACGTACCTATTCACAGGCAGTATATGTTTCCGGGTACAAAATTTCCAACAGGTATAAAGAGCTCCTCGATAGTACAGTGTTTAGTATACCCGTCTGTCACACGGGAGACCGGGGTTCGATTCCCCGTCGGGGAGCCTCTGGCGCAAAACTAATGACCTTGCCCGGAAAAAAAAATCATTATGGAAAATTTAACAAGCCTCAGGACTTGCTAAATAAGGCCAAGACCGGTTCCCGGTTGTAGTGCCGATGATGATGATGATGATGATGATAAAGAGCGAAAATCAATTGCAAAATTGTTGCCTCGTCCTAGTGATTGGGAGTGTGTGGGGAGGAAGTATTGTACCGGACACGGGCACTCGATTCACTTCACTCCCCATCACCAATAGTTTCGCCGAACATTGTACGAAAATGATCAAAGAGACAACGCAGGAGTCACTGAACATCCAAACAACGATCACCAGGGGAGCAATAGAAAAATAAAACACACCGCTACAGATTTAAATGGTTCTTTCATTTTTAATTCATTTTACACTGTTTGATGACGGTGACACAAATACACAAGCTGAAATACGTTTTGATTGCAACTTTCATATATGGTTTAAATATTATATGTAGGGGGCGACACCGAATACATTTTGTTGTTACTAGAACGCGACTCTCGCCTCACGCGATCCGGGTAAACCGTTCGGGGGATGAAACTTGATTTTCATGGCAGCACACGCAGGGGCGTGCGCACCCCGTGTACCCCTATGGAGGTTGATAGACGAATCGACCAGCTCGTCTGGTGGTTGGAATACGACTTAGCGTTGCTCTGCTCGATGCAGAGCCACTTCGGTGAGTTTTCTCGAGAGAAAGTGTTTCTCTCATGGTGAAAACAAGGAAGAAAGACTTGGCAATGTATGTGTATGTGTCAGATCGTTCAGATCCGACGTTGTTTACACGTGCTCGAAGGCAATGGAACAACGAAGCAGACAGGCGGCAAAGAAAAAGGAAGAAGCGATCAAATGCTTCGTTCGGTAATGAGGGTCATGTTTACGCTGTGCATCGTCGCTATAATAGACGTTGGGAAAAAGGTGCTAATGGGATTGGTGGCAGAAACGAATCCCTTGCCTGCATTTGTATATGCAGGGTAATTCGTTTATGGCAAAGAACGAAATTTGACATTATTTATTCGTCTAGGCGAGGGATCATGGTCGGGTATATGCCAGCTGAACAAACAAGCTGCCCGACGCTGCTTGGCAGTTGGACAATGAATCGCCAGCCGATGTGTATCTAAACAAGTTGTACACATGTTAGGTTGGGAATAGCCAACTCAAGGCTAAGATTCCCTGATTATGCGGTTACATTATATGTGAACCGATAAGTTTTCTTTTCAGGGATATGCTGTTTGGAACAGAATTCTTAAGAGGAATTTTGAATTCGAATAAATGAATGTAGGTAAGAATTCATTTCTAGGGGATTTTAGGTAACTGAACTTGATCAATTTGATGCGTGAAGCATTTTTTGTCTGCAAGATTTTTTTTTGGAAAATGAGAAAACGCCAGAAAAGGAAAAATGAAAAACAAATCCCCAACAAAAAATAACAAAAATCTGCTAAAAATATTAATGTTAAAATAATTTATGTTTTTATTTTTAGAACAATTAATAAATATTACGTACTAGAAAGATGCATATTCATTATTTTACATAGCTGTTAAGTTATGATTAAGTTTTGTTTTCTGTTACATACTACACGTACACTTAAATTTAAACTAGCATTTAGTATACTTCTGTATTGTTAAATTTTAAAAATTCATATTTATAGATTTATCATATAATTCTGTGGCGTTGAATTTTATAGTGACTGTTGTAATTGCACTTGTCTATTAATCTTTGTGTGGTTAGTCGATTTTGTTTTTATGTTTAGGGCAAGGATAACAATAATACGTACTATATCTATAAAATATATTTATAATTATTTAATTTTCTTTTTATCTTAAAATTTGTTATACGTTACAATTATTGTTGTCAGGTACATCTACTTTACCATCCGAATTTCCGTTTCTTTTGTTTTTCTTTCCTTCCTTCTTAACTGCAAGTATCTCTATATTCCGACTTCGAGTCATATCATAACAACTTCAGACCGCGATTTTTGTTATTTTTTATAAGGTGCACTAACATTTGGCACTCGAAGAACACTTATAAAATCACTAAACTATTTATAGCTATATACAGTGTGAATGAAGTTAACAGGCAAATTTTCAATGATTATATCTCGGGGAGAAGATCAGCGAATTGTAACATATATCAGACATACATATATATCGTTTTTAACATAAATAGGAAATCTAATAATTACATCGGATCACTAGAACCGTTCACTTAACACCTATCTTGTCCTATTTGTTCTAGTCGTATAAATATTTTGGTAATTCTAAAATGTTTTCGGATACATTTGCATTTGGCATCGTAGAATATTGTGGAATTGAATCAGTCGTTCGCCATACAGTAGCCCGAGTAAGTTTGAATATTGTCTTCAATGAACGTTTCTCCGGGGATGACTCCAGAATTTGTATGGTGACTAGGGCAATGGTGTGCCTTAGGGCACTGACATAGAGCGTTGATATTAACTTCATCAAGAAATTCCTGACGTTTTCTCACGGTAAACAGTTTGCAGGGCTCCTTTCGCTGACAACGTATTCGCTAAAAGAGAAACGAAATTATATTAAAATCGACTGAAAAGTTATTTTGTTTAAATTCGTAAAAATATTTAATACTGAGTGTCAATGAAACTAGAGATCTGTGGGGGTTCTTTAAGGCTCGTCCGAAGAACCACCCACCGTCCTAACCCAACTCTCCTTTCCCAACCCGCAATACCATTACCGATCATTGCCTCTTTCCTGCATATGAGCAGTTCATAGCTCTCCTTAAATTATTTCTTACCTGAAATATAAGCCCACGGCAAGATCATCATCTTGCCATGGCATCAAACCATCATATCTACCAAACCATTTCGGTTCATCTTACATGAATCATTTAGGAACCTGATCGGTTCCTCTGGGTGGCAGCATGTCCATCAAACACAATCAAATCGTCCTGTGTCGTCTTGTTCCAACAATCCGTTGGTCCAAAAAGACAAGTCTGGCAACTTGCTTGCTTGCACATCTGCAAGCCAAATTTCCGATGGTTGATCGCCTAAACCGATAACCGATCATCGAGTTGGACACGACCATAATTGTTGTCCAAACAATCAAATCAACGGCCATGTCCCATGATACGTTTTTCTAAATCAAACACACAGTAATCTCACTGCGTATATTTTTCCCTACCATCTGTTGCCCCAAAGTCAAGCTGGATAAGTTATATGCTTGCACATCTGCAAGTCAAATTCCCCATGATCGGTCGCACAAGCGATAAACGATCATCGAGTTGCACACGACCCTTTATTATCCAAGCAATCATATCAATGGCCATGCCCTATGATTCGTTCCCAAACCAAACATACACCCATCCACCCATGTCCTTTGCCATTGTAGTCAAAGTTTCTGTTCACTTAACGTCAACAGAAAAATCTATCCGGTAGTGTTTATGATGGCAATACGGCCAGCCTCCGTACACGATCATCCATTTGGTCAGCTGCGTGTTTGATTTCTCTTCGGAGCACCCTTCACATTTTCGTTTGTCCTTGATTGATTGATTGATTGAAGGCGGAACCCCATTTTTATTTAACTTAATGCAAGCTTAAAATTAACTTAACATAAAACTTTACAGACTATCTTAAAATCTAGAGTAGTGGTTAAGACATTATTCAATTATTCAATCGAAAAAAAAAGAGAAGAAAACCAGGAAGTTGAAGATTACTGGGCGATAGGCGGGGTAGGAGGCCAGGGAAGAGCGAGTGTATGTGGGGGTGGTAAACGCGGCCTTTGTGCGACATTAGAGGGCATGTATACCGACTGATACAGTGGTGGGGGTTAGGATGCAGGGGGGGGGGGGGGGGGTTGTGGGTGGGGTTGGAAAGGTGTAGGGGAGAATTAGTTTGAGGGTGGGAGAGGAGAGGATTGCAGGATAGAGGGGTTAATGAAGGGGGGGGGGGGCATTCTACCAGACCTGCACGGTCACAATGGAAATACTTCCATTAAAACCCAAATCGATCGTTCTTTGGTCATCACCAAAGAAAAAGATCCGATTTGCTCCTCCCACATCGGTGGAAATCCCCCACCGTCGCGACTGGTTGTATGTTCTAGGCAACAGCTGACGAGTCAGATTACATCTTCCGTGAGGTACACACGGAGTGCGGTTGCGTTTAGAATCTATGTGAGATACCCGTTCCTTTTTATAATCACGCAGTCACGCTAAAACATCCATATCTGTTCGTTACATTCCAACGAAAGAAAACCGATTAACAGTTCAATAAATATTCAAACTTGTGTTCTCGTATGCGATGTTGATTTCAATTAAACTATAGACGCTGTATTCGCCGATGTGAATGTGACCTCTTATGCTGAGTTAAACCTCAGGCTCGATTAACAGTTCAATAAATATCCAACTTGTGTTCTTGTATGCGATGTCGATTTAAATTAAACAATAGACCCTGTATCCGCCAAGTGAATATTATATTTTATGCAGAGTAACTTTAAGGCACGTGTTGTATTCCAGAATACTACCCTTTATTAAATTAAACACTGAATCTCCTTACACATCCTTAAAAACTTCCCTTAACATATATTACTTTCTCACTTAATACATACCATTCATAAACATTCACAATATTGCCAGTTACAGCACATTTAATAACCTGCACCTTTTTATTCATTCAAAACATAGTAACTTTGATTTTCGTTCGAATTTTATTCAATTTAATAGTCACAGAGACTTTGATAAATTTTGTGTTTTGTTCATGTTATAATTTCCAGTAAATTAGAACACAATGTTCTATAAGTAGAGAAAAACTTCATTTGTAAAATCAGTTTTAGTTTTGGAGTTGAAGGAGTAAGAAGTCATTTAAGAAGAGTTAAGTTTTGAGAAGTATCAGTTTAAGTTTAGTTTAGTTTGAGTTGTGAGTTAGAGTTTTTGAGTTTGTGGTATCTGTTTGAAAGTTAAAATAAACAATTAAAGAATATCAAAGAGAAGAAATAGTTTTTCTTTGATAATTAATTATCAATTGAAATAAATGAAACGCGAATTGAAGACAGCAGTATAATAAATAAAGGAGAAAGGTCCCCGCTCTTCCCTCATCCGAGGAAGAATGGCGCCGGACTGCAACACACGACTATCAGTTTAATAAAGATACAAACATCAACACCTGAGTTTTAATTTCCTACTTAACATACTTGGAGTTCGGTTTCTTTCGACGAACAATTTGCAGTGAGACCAGCGGTAAGTGTTGGGGAGGTTAGTGAATCCGTGTCATAATGACACACCACACGACCAAACCCCCCACAGATCTTCATAGATAACAACAACGCTTTTAACTTAATCTCTATAGATTACAACTTAACGATTATTGCTTTAAGTCCAAATAAATAGTTTAGAATTAAATATATTGTTTACTCATGCTGTGAATCGGAACTATTATTCCCCTGTACCGTGGCTAACTGTCAGTCTTATGTTCTTATCATTAAATTGCAGCGCAGTCAAATTTTGAATGATCATCGTCATGATCATCATCGGCACTATAACCGGGATCCGGTCTTGGCCTTATTTAGCAAGTCTCGAGGCTTGTTAAATTTTCCATAATAATTTATTTTTAAGGTCAAGGTCATTAGTCTTGCGCCAGAGGCTCCCCGACGGGGAATCGAACCCCGGTCTCCCGTGTGACAGACGGGTATACTAAACACTGTACTGCCTTGCGCCATGAATTTTGAATGATACTCGCAGGATAGTGAAAATAGAGGGAAAGGATAGTGCTTATATGATTCGCTTTTATATGTAGGTTACTACTTATATTTCTCGTCTCGCCACACTAAGTATTATCATGTCCATGTTTTGACTTCCAGTCACTACATATTTCTTTTTTCTTTACACTGATGTGAAAAATTATCCCGTGGAAATTCCCGTGCAATTATTTTTCGTAACTTTCAGCATGGATTATTAAGGCAAGAGTCCATCGACGAACTTAATTCTTTATATGATGGTGGAGTACTATCCTGCAGTACTATGAAAAGTTGGTATATCGAATTCAATCGTGGTCGCCAAAGTTCGCTTCAGGCCGAATTTCGTGAAGGTTGCCCAAAAAAACGTCGTTACGCTAGAAAACATCAATGCTGGCTACGAACTGATAATGCAAGTTCGTCATGTGACATACCGTGAGATTGAAGCAGCCTTGGGTATTAGCGTGACAGCCATCAAAAAGGTATGTCATAAAAGCAATCGCCGACGTTGAATTATTCTTCATCATGAAAACACATCGACTTAAGCAAGTGCATATTTGAGAACAGAAACACAGAATTGATGGGTCACGCGCCGTGTAATCCTTTTTATTGCCGCACACAAAAAAAAAACGTGGTCAATAATTTTCGACACCCAAACAAGTGGCTGATCCGTTCAAAACGCCTGTATTGGAGGTACCTCAATCGGAGTGGAAAACGTGCTTGGAAATTTATTCAAGGGCATACAAAAATGTAATCTTCATGGAGAAGATTTAGAAAGACAATCAAGGTGATGATAGATATTTGTGTTTTCATTATTATTATTTTATCATGAAGTTCGAATTTTAAAACGATTAAGAGAAACTCGAAGGATAGCTGTCGATAAAAGGTTTGTGTGACAGAGAATCGATAATGAATTTGTTTCTGAAAATAAGGAATAGAATAAGTGACAGCACCGTACCCTGCGGAACATCATTATCAATTTAATGATTATTATAGATCATTATTAATTTAATCATCCATAGCCACTCGCATTGTGCGGCCAGAAAGGTAGACTCTTGTCAATACTAAACGAATACTATTTCGAAAATAAGGTTCGATGTCAAACACTATCCATTGTCACAATTTTTCTGACAGCTGATTGATTGATGTCATTTTTTCATAGTTCTTATCATTATTTTCTTTTATAGTAATATTGAAAACCACTGAGGGGATTATGTGTTCGAATTTCGAGGTTTGATGGTTAATCAATGCTGCTTTAACAATCGTCAGAAAAAAAAGTTTGTTCTATGGGTCAATGGGATTTTGGAAAGTAAGTGGATACTTATGGACATTCATCTATGTGGGCAATATCCAGTTGAATACTTTTTGATTTGCCCGGTATTTAAAGTAGTTGTAGTGATGCTTCCTTTTACACAAAGCCAGAAATATTGATTTGGCTGCCAAATGTGCTACAAGTAGAATCGCATTTTCGATTGCATTGATAACTACTCCACGAGTCATTTTTTTTTTTGGTGTTCCTCAGATACTTCTAGTACCACTGGAACAATGAAAAATAAGGTTGGTCACTAAGTAATTGCCGATTTTTCCAGATAAATAATGTACATTTTTTTAAATACAACGAATAAACTTTCACCAATGATATTGTAGCGAGCTTAGGGTTCGCTGGATTGATTATTTTGAATAAATAAGAGCCGTTAAATCGATTTTTAATTTAATTAATATAACACTCAACGATTTTCTTTTCTATCGCTTGCTTCGCTTTTTCTCCTCCTCCTGTCTGTCACCATCAGCTGTCTCCACGTCTTTTTATCGTTTCTCACATTCTCATTTTGTTTCCGTCCGTTCCATAATCTTGGATGTTCTAGTCTCCAGTTTTCCAGTACTTTATAGAATATTCCAGTGCTTGTTTTGGACTTTCCCGAATATTCCAGTACTGACTGTCATATGCGTCACAATATATTCTCCATTTTGTTCGATGGCCTTTCTCAGTCTTTCTGGCAAGTTCATAATTCCAAGTTCGTAGAACTTCTGATCTTTATCGGCAAAAAACTGAGTCAGGGGTAATTTCACAGCGTCATCATCATTGAAGGTTTTACCATCCGAAGAGTTTTGCAAACATCGAAATAAATGGTAATCTGATGCAGCAAGGTCAGGGTTATATGGTTGATGTAACATCAATTCTCAACTAAGTTTCAATAATTCTTGGCGAGTAATCAAATATATATGTGGCCTAGTGTTGTCCTGATGAAAAACAGCATCTTTTCGATGGACCAACTTTGGCCGTTTTTCGTTGATCGCTGTATTTAATCTGTCCAATTGTTGACAAATCCGAATTGATCGTTTTGATTCCTTGGAAGCAGCTCAAAATGCACTACACCTTTCCAATCCCACCAAAATGGGAGCAAAATCTTCTTTTGGTGGATATCACCTTTCGAGGTGGTTTGTGCTGGCCCATCAAGCCTGGACCGAGATCGTTTTCGATTAACGTTACCGTAAACAACCCATTTTTCATTGCCAGTGATGAATCGTTTCAAAAAAGGGTCGAATTCATTGCGTCTAAGATGCAAATCACAAGCATTGATGCGCTTCGTTAAATGAATTTCTTTTAAATCATGTGGAACCCAAACATCAAGCGTTTTAACGAGTTTCATATGTTTTAAATGTTTCCCAATCGCTGTATCTGACACATTTAACTTTTTTTCTATCTCTCGCACTTTTTTTTTTTTAATTAGACTTCTCTCGGGAAAGGCGAACCTCTAGCGCCGAGTTGCCATCAAATAACTGTTGCAGTTCTTTTTGAACAATTGCAGTTTGTAACGCTCCGGGAACACTCGCGTGGGAAGGGAGTTCCACAGCTTCCCCGCCCTGTAACGAAACGAGTTCTGATGCAGGGATGTTCGCACCGTCGGGAGATGAACCACAAACGGGTGCGATCCGTCGGATTGTCTTGTGGAGCGCATATAAGCCGAATTTCGTGGAACAATACCAAGAATCTCCGAAGAACAGTACCCGTGATAATGTCTGTAAAACAAACAGAGGTCAGCTACGCGCCTTCGATGTGATACCGACTGTAGTCCCGACGTCAGCGCCGAGTCCCCGATCAGGCGGATCGCTCGTCTCTGTATACTCTTAAGTAGGTCGAAGGTATGTTTAGGAGCCGAGCTCCAAACATGAGAGCAATATTCGAGCGCAGGTCTAATTTGAGATTTATATAGGAGAAGAAGTTGGGCCGGAGTAAAATATTTCTTGGCTCTAAAAAGATACTTCAGTTTTCCTGAGGCGGATCTGACGATGTTCGACAGATGTTTATTCCGCGATACATTCCCACAGACCGTGACGCCGAGCAATTTCAAGCTTTCCTCAGATTCGAGGGACTGGCCATTCATCATCAGCTGTGGAACCGATCATCCAGTTTTCTTTGTGAATGTTGTATACTGGGTCTTCGTTGCATTGAAGTCGACAAGATTGGCCTTTCCCCACTGCAGGACCTTATCCAGATCCTGATTCAGAGAGTCACTCTGTCTACATCTTAGCTGGTGCGACGTTGATGCACTAATCGGCCGATCACTCGTAAAAGAGTAAACAAGCTTACTATAAGCCGCAAAACTGAACACTTTGTTATTCGTTGTCACCAACAAATCATTTATGTGAAGCAAAAACAAGGTTGAAGACAAAATACAACCTTGAGGCACCCCAGAATTAACAGGACATAGATCCGAAGACTCGCCGTCCACAACAACCCGGATCGATCGATTCTCGAGGAAGCTCCTCGTCCAGTTGCAAAGCTGTTGGGAAAGTCCATATGAACGAAGTTTGCTCAGCAATGCCCCGTGCCAGACGCGGTCAAAAGCCTTGGAGATATCCAATGCGACCGCCCTTGACTCACCATGCCGTTCAATCGCAGATGTCCATATATCGGTTATAAGTGTCAAAAGGTCTCCCGTGGACCCCCTGCCACGGAATCCGATCATTCAGAAGTCCGTTGCACTTTAAATACTTAACTAACTCTATATTGACGATTTTTTCCATTACCTTAGATAAAATAGATAGTAATGCTATCGGACGGTAATTTTGTGGGACACACTTTTTTCCCATCTTTGGGATTGGCTGAACTCGAGCGATTTTCCAGCAGGCAGGAAAGGTTCTCCGTGCATAAGATAAGCGGCAGAGTCTGCCAAGAACCGGCGATAGTTCTGGAGCACACTTCTTAAGAACTATTGCTGGTATTCCGTCCGGGCCGGTTGCCTTCCTACAACCCAGTTCACGTAGAATGCGTTGAATAGTGTAATCAGCTCGCATTTTTTATCAAACCAAGGTTTATCAGACGAACTTCGTTTGATGGAATGTGGAATATACATCTCGGACCATGGAAAGGATGCGAAGAAATCTCGCAAATCGTCCCAGTTAGCAGCCCCATACTTCCATACATGGTGAAGCTGCCTAGGCGGGGTATTCGCTTGCGCGACAGATACCAAGCAGTGATCTGAGTTTCCCAGTGGCGCAGAAACCTCTACGGTATAAATACTCGGTTCGGATGCCAAAAACAGATCCAGGGTGTTCGCATAATCGCCTCTGGCATCCGGCACTCGCGTTGGCGACCCCACGAGTTAAGTCAAGTTGTGGCCTACAGCAAACATCTCCGCCAGCCCCCCACCCTCGTCGGTTCTGTTAGAATGTAACAACCAGCCGGGATTGTGCACATTAAAATCACCAAGGACAACAATTTCAGAAGCTGAGTGGTTGATCAGTATCCAGTCGACGGTATATGAAAGATGTTCGAAAAATGTCGGCGGTCGATCGTCATTCGGGGAGCGGTAAAGACAACAAAGAAATTTAACGGAATTCTTCAGCACGACCCTCAACCATATGATGTCCATATTATTAGGTTCCAACGCCTCCATTCTCTGGCAAGCAAGACTGGACCGCATGAAAACGCGGAATCCGCCCTTAAAACGGAATCTCGAGTGTAAGCCATATCCTGAGCAACGAAGATATGTCGAATCAGGTGACGAATCGACCTGGGTCTCAGCTAGGGAAAGGATATTAGGTTCCGTTGTTTGCAAATATTGGTGGACGGCATTTACATTCGTATTGGTAAAACCAATGCCCCTGATGTTACAAAATGCCGTCACCAGTCGAGGGCGGGCAGAGCCTCGAGAGCGAGCCCGGTTATGCGATGACGAACTTCTTAAAGTTCCATTATTTATCTGATATCTGCATGCACTACCGAATTTGTTCATCATCAAGCCTACCTGCTCGACCGAGTCGGTGCTCATCTTTCAATTCCAATTCCGGCACTGTCTTTCTTTTACGGCTTCTTCACCATACATATCACGTAACTTTTTAGCAGGTTGTGCTACGTTCATTCCTTTACGGAAATAAAAAATTAAAATATGACGAAAATGTTCGCTTTGGCCATTCATATTAAAACTGACGCCAAACTAATACCTTTTCACAAAAATACGTACAATTTGCTTCTAAAGCAAGGTAAGACTGACAGCTAACAAATGTCAAAAGGAAAAAAATATGTCATTGACAGAAGCCATTAAAAAAGATAGCCAAAAATATCTATGCCTGAAATCGGCAATTACTTAGTTGCCAACCTGATATTTCCATCTGGTCAACGAAAATCTCTCCTCGCTGAAAATTTCTGAGCAGTGATACCTTCGTGTATAACAATTTGGATCAATTTTGAGCATATTATTAAGCACTGTCTGACAGGAAAATTATTGATTGCTGTCTTCATGGGTCAACCATTTTTTTTTTTAAATTTTGTATAAGTTTATTTTTAAGAGCACAATTTTTTGTGTACGCGAAAACGTTCGGAAAATGATTTTTGTAATATCATTGAATGTCAGCACACAGCGAGGGCGAGGGAGGAGGGAATAGCTAGTCAGGAACGCCTGGAAATTGTGTAATGATTAGGCAACACATGTAGAAGATTCGTATGATTCAACTAAACACTGATTCTCTGTATTTATCCGAACGATTGAAGTTAATTTTTAACGTGAACCAATAAACATTCTGATTGATAGGAATATATTCCGGCAGATGGAGTGGATTTACTAATTCTAATTACAATAGATAATGTCTATAAAAAAGGAGTTCGCCGGATACGTTACACCCGAGTTCCAATCATTGAATTGAAATGTTTGTGTCTTTCCTAATGAAAACTCGTTTATACTCTCTTAAATACGTGCAGCACTACTTAAGGTGCGTCTGACACAATATGGGAATTGAGTTCAGTAATGATTATATACGAAAACTCTTAGCTAACAAAAACCATTACATTTTCGAGCAATCGTCAATTAACAAAAAAAAAAATAGTTTTCCTGAAAACCAATTTCCCTGCACATGAAATTCCCTGGATTGGTATGATTCTCCTTCATGAACAAACTTTTTTTATAATTTATTTTACTATCATCCATTAGCAAATACAATTGGTTGCTATGTTTGTGGAAGGATTCACAGGCCACTTCACAATGGTTAACTTACGATCCCATATCCCATTCATAAAATTGAATATCGGTGCAACTGCTGTCATTGGCATCTGAGCCCACAGAGACAAACTACCAGCACCTGTTTAAAATCCTGTCGTCATTTTGTATCAGAGCTGAATCTCCTCCGCAGCCACAATCACATCACTCAGTCATATCTTATAAGTAATCATTCAAACAATACTTACAGTCAATGGAGAGCAGGCAAACAGATAAGTGTATCCATTGACACCATCTGTCTGTGGTTCTCGTTTTGTCAGGTAGGTGACTGAATTCCGAGGACACCTGCAGTGGACAATCTGTTCAGTGACATTCGTCTCCGCTGATGTTGTGAGGGTCCATGTGAAGTCCCGGAAATGCCTGCGGAGAAATGTCCGAATAAAATTGTGTTCATCAACTGAGTTTACACATTCTTCTGAAAGTATTCTACCTGCAAACTGGCAATTTATGAATAGGATTGCATAATTTATAGTGTCGCGTTTTATCAACAATTGTATGACCATCTTCGATACCTAAACTACTCGGGCATCCTCCGATAAAAGATATTTCCTTGGTACGATGATTATTATGTCCGTAATGTCGTATATGGCCTATCTTATTCAATGGAAGTCCTGGCGATTGGTTATATACGCTGCGATGTGTTGGGAATTCGTTGTCGTGGATATCGAACGCATTGCTGTCGTCTAAAACATCTTCCTCCGATTCTAATTCAATGTCGTCTTGATAAACAGCTCCAAGACGTTGCATTAGTTTCTTCAGGTGAATGCTTTCGAATCTCCGACTGGTATCACTGAAGTCTAAAAGACGTTTACGCTGGAGCAACTTTTCACTTTCGTAGTAATTGTGCAATTTCTCATGGTTCAGATATGGATCCTTGTGATGGAGAATCACAGTAGGGATACGATTTATTTCTGGGCATCGACACTGCCTTTCAATCCAAGGCGTTTCATAAAGATCAATTTTGGAACAGACTGCATTTGGCGCACAGATCGGAAGGTCATCTTCTGATTCCTGGGGAATAAAAATAATAACCATTATAGCGGTGCAGACTTTAATATAAAATAGGTATTTGCTGGGAATTACCGCTTTCAATATTCAATCTTAACTAAAAGGTTTTTTAAAAGAGATATAACAATTTTATATTTTAATTGAACGCACTGTTAACCTTTTTTTAGGATCTGCCAATGTCAAAACGCTAGTCGAGGTTTACATTTGTTTAGTGGAGTTTTTCGCAGGCAATACTTGTGCTTACAAACTTATGCATAGTATACTATATTAAATAACCTTACAAACTAGCGTATAATCAGACTTCACTGAGATTAAGGTGAACAGATTCTACTTTGTCGGCAATAGGAGGTGCGGGGGGGTTGGAGCAGGTTAGAATGAACGGTGTAGGAAGCCCCGCTTAAAATTGGGGGTGTGAATAATTTAGGAGGCGGTGCTTGAGAGTATGGGTAGTGATGTCGAAATCGAACATGGTGGAGTTGGAATTGACATTTCTCAGCATCCACGAAAGAGGTTCATTCAAGCTGTGGGGTAGGTAGCCGCGGCGCCAGCATGGACGCGAGTTCTACTACCAACCCACCACTTTCACTGTCACAAACGATTGTTCCGCTGCCTGCAAACAAACGATCACCAGGAAACAAAAGTAAATAAAAACTCACTTTTTTAATGTTATTGAGGTGTTTATTTATTTAAAAACGATTGGTGAAACAAAACAAACGATAAAAGGTACCATTATATTATAACTGACGCGAATGGCATAGAGCAGAGCAACTCTTTACACACACATTCCGAACACTCACGACTCTGTGATGAACGCATCCTCGGCGCGCGACGAGGAGCGGAAGCCGAATCGACCATCGTGGTTGGCAGATGGAAATGGACTCCGCGATAAACGGCTCATGGTGAGCCGACTCGCTAGTTGGGGTGAGTTTTCTCGAGAGAGAAAGTGTTCCTCTCGTGGTGAAAACAAGGAAGAAAGACTTGGCAATGCATGTGTATGTGTGAGTGAAGATCACATTGGCTTTTTTATACACAAGGCCATGGAAACGAATCTGTAACAAAGAAAGGGAAAATGTACATTCATTAGATGCAAGTTCGGTACAGCAAACAACCCGTATCTCCTTGGATGATAATTGGTTTTCTGTTTGCTCTTGCCGCTGCTGATGAGAAGCAGATCCCGAAATATGAAAAGACAAAGGGAACGTTTGGGTCTTTGTCTGAGATGTGCATTGCGACTAAATAAATAGTCGGCAATGCAATGTGGAAGTGTGCTAATGGGTTTTAGCTAGATTACCAGGAAATTGTGTTCATGGCATCGGTGGTAAGGGTAGGGTATTGAATTCCTATTTGCATTTGCTTGTGCTGTAGGATTGATTGGTGCCAAGATACGCGAGATGCGTATACCTGTTATGGCTTCTTGAGTGTAGGTCGCCAGCCAATGTGTACGTTAAGAGATTTATCATATGGCGAAGCTGAAAAATAGACAGCACAATGTTTATGATCCCTGGTGAAGGTTACATAGTACGTAGTCCAAATCCTTTGTTATTAGGAATTCGTGTAGGGGAATCTGCCTGGCACCGAAGGTGCCAAATTGGTTTGGAATTCCTGATAAGTTGAGCAAGAAATCTTACGGGGAATTGTATGCGAAGGGTTGCATGAAAGGTGTTTTCTTTTACAGGGACTTTTAGGTTAATGATTTCATCTCTTTAATGCGTGGAGCATTTAAGATGCTAATGCGATTGCATTCGTGAAATTAGGAGATTGGGTGGAAGTTATGGGGGATTTTCAGAAAAGCGAACCGTGGGGTTTGGCAGAACCGCCACAAAGTCATAAAAGGTACGATGATGGTGTTATCTTATCGGTGTAAAGTTCATGAACGAGCAATGTTTGGAAATTATTAAAAATTACCCAAATTCTAAGACGGTTGTCACACCTTAACAGTGCGAGTCAAAATATGCACTATTGGATATTTATATGCTAATGCGACAACGCATTGGAAAAAGGTCCGGAAATATCGTAAGCATATGCGCTTCAGTTCATAATGAGCCAAATCAGTTTATCTTACGCCGTTCTCAGACATTTGGAATTTCTTTAACCACCATCTCGCGAATTTTACCTAAAAATGGAATAAAATTTAGCCCCACTTCTGTGTTTTATTTATATACAAAATTGTGATGTCCCTATTGGAAATCCGATATTGAACAATGGCGAGCTGCTGATTTGGATGTGTTTAAAATCAACGTAGGAGGTCTTTATATTTCATGTAAAATGCCGTTCCAGTCATTTGGAATCTCTCTAACCACATTGTAGCGAATTTTACCTAAAAATGGAATAAAATTCAGCCCCACTTCTGTGTTTTATTTAAATACAAAATCGTGATAAAAATCCGATATTGAACAATGCCAATGTAGCAGATCTGTAGATTTCGTGTAAAACGTTTTTCAATAAAAGAACTGTCTTATTAAATGGCTGCAGATAAAAGAACTTTACTCGAAATCAAGAAATGTATGATGACCCAGGGTTTTCTAAGATGACACTGTAGGTATTATCTTAGTTACGTGCCGACATTGGCACGGGTTGACTAAGATTTCCTGACAAGTTCACTTTACCGACGCACTCAGGATACTTACAGAAGCATCCAGGTGACCAACTGGTTACTGCTACTGATCCAGCAAAGAAAATAAAACTCCAACCTTCATTAATGTTAGTTCTTATATTACACAGCGCAGGACTTTGATTGTTTTAAGTTGTAACTACACAAGTGGCTATGATTGTTTTAAGTTGTAACTACACAAGTGGCTTTGATTGTTTTAAGTTGTAACTACACAAGTGGCTTTGATTGTTTTAAGTTGTAACTATACAAGTGGCTTTGATTGTTTTAAGTTGTAACTACACTAGTGACTTTGATTGTTTTAAGTTGTAACTACACAAGTGGCTTTGATTGTTTTAAGTTGTAACTACACAAGTGATTTTGAATGTTTTAAGTTGTAACTACACGTTTCAATTAGCAATATTACAGGGAACACGGTCGATTCCGCGCACTCGGAAACTTCGGACAACTCTCAATTATTATCTTTCATCGACTCCTACGTAAATTATTGGACACTCGTCCGTTTTGAAACACTCACATCGACTAAACTACTTTCTCTTCGGTTGGGGTGAGTTGGGCGCTGTAGTGATAAGACAATGAAATTTTCCTGCTGGCTCGACCAATAGGAGTGGGTTTCCAGTACATAGATCCCAACGAGGGTGTGTCCGTTTGCGTGCGGATCACTTTGTTTGCTCGTGATGCTAGCTCATGGGTGGTCGAAGCGTGGGAATGAAAATTCGCGAAAGAGCATCTTTGGAAGAAGTGTTTGCAGCTGTCTAAATATTGCGCTGGGTATTAGGATGCGTTTGGGATGATTACACAATGATGGTTGTGTTTACATCCACGTCGATTGTGTATTGCATCCATAGCAATTCAAGCGTCGAATTCCATTGTGAATATTTACACTGGCAAAGAATTCGGCTGTTGGCAGCTAGGCGCGAGTTGGGCTATGCTTTGTAGATTGAATAAAAGACGCCCTAGGTACGGATACACTATAAAAATCTGTCGCGAACGTGTGGGACAGCAAACGCAGGCAGACAGGGGTTCTGCCGATTGTTTCTATAATCCACTTCGGTTATCTAGTATGGCAACCGAGATGTTTTCTTTTTAGAACAATGCTGAGATGCATTGATGTATGCGGTACTGGCGTACCGAAGTTTTTCCAGGGAAAACGATATTACGCATTGAATGCGTAAATGTCCTTGGTGAGGAAAATGCCTGCGGTGTTGGATGCGATTTGCATAATCGAAAGATGATGAAATCGATGGGAGAATGCTTGGGGGAGTTAATGTGTATAAGCGACAAAGGGTAAGGTTACTAAAGCTTTAGGACAGGAAGATTTGGGGGTAATTTGGAAAGGTGGCAGTGGCGTTAGTAGAACCACCACAACACCACAAGGTTTTTGTATAATATATCATGTCCGTTAACTGAAATCATTCTGTCAAATGTTCTGTGACGTTTTCGAAATTAGTTTGTGCGCGGTCTTAAGAGTTAAAAAAAGGTAAAGAGAAAGAGAGTAGTAACAATGATAATGATAGTCCGTATACGATCAAAACCCTCTAATATTGATTCCAAAATCCGCAACTTCAAGCGAGAAGTATATGGTTATCCACTTTCAGCTGTAAAAAAAAATTAGAATTCGATAAAATTTTATTTTAATTTTATTCATCATCATCATCATCGGCACTACAACCGGGATCCAGTCTTGGTCTTATTTACAAAGTCTAAGGCTTGTTAAATTGTCCATAATAATTTTTTTTCTGGGCAAGGAGTTAATCTTGCGCCAAATTTTAATTTTATTGTCTGGACTAAATGTTTTACACCATTCCTACTATGTGCCCACTTGATCGACTAATTTTCGACAGCTTTTTTGCACATTTCGGGTGGTACCTCGGTCATGATTTAATGAACGTTGGTTTCCCATTGTTTAAGAGTTTAAGGAGGGCCCCTATAAACACGATTTTTTTTCACTGCCGCACAGTAGCCCCGTGGCGTCAAATTGCATGATTTCGACGGCCAATCGATGGACGATTATGCTGATCACAATCTGCTTGTAAATCACGAAACATGGCTAAGGCAGAATCACTAGCGGTGTGAAAACCTTTACGAATTCTAATAAGTTTCTCGGTGGTTAACGATTTATATTTTGAAATGTCAAATTTTAAACTGGATAAATCATAACGTTCGCGTTCGACAGCTGTCAAAATTACAGAGCTATACTTTCAGAATCATGAAACGGATAAACATATATGTCTCATCCTGGATTGACTCAACATATATATTGTAGTTTTTAGATAATTTAATTTATACTTTTAGTATTAATTCGGTATATTTGTTTTTTTTATTAATTGTTAACTATTAATTCGTTATAATTTTGTAATTACCTGCATGTTTGGCAGCACTGTTTGTGTTCGTTACTGCCATTTTTGTTATTTTGTTTTGTTTGTCATTGTTATGCAAATTAGTTTAGTTTGTCGTTCGTTTTTGTCACGAGAGTTAGTTTTTCGTTGGGTGTATGAAAAGATAGTTTTTCGTTCGTTTTCGTAAACATTGGTCTAGTTTTTTCGCTCGTTGAATCCAAAATTAGTTTCGTTCGTAAAAATAGTTTGGTATCCACATATTAAATAAAGGAGAATTTTCGTGATGAACGTTATGTGTCGTTTTTTATTTAAATCGTCGTTCGTTTCGCACTCCGAATCCCTCCCGGTAAACGTACCGGGATTCAACAATATAAACATACAGAATGTATATTGACTACCAACATCATTCCAACGGCGAATCATTGGTCAACCGCACACATGGCGCAACTTCCTTACCAGTTACGCCATTGAAGTTTACTATTATAAATTAAAGTTATTGTTTATACCAATAATCATTAAAACGAACAAGTTAATGCTGGAGGGCATTGAATTTCGACCTCAGCAAAATATATCAATGGAGTTTATCTAGCCGAATGGAATTCAATGCCTTAAAAATTCAGTGCTGCCTCTTGTCGTCAAAGGCGAAGCGCGATAGTAAATATACTGACGATGAACGGTGCTTGCATATTATGAAGCCAACAAACTATCAAACCTTGGCACTCGAATTAATTTGACTCTTAATTGGATCGCTCACATATTTGAAGATACGAAAATTGCGGCCAAATGTGTGGAGTTCCTTAAGAGCTGCAAAAAATATTTCACTCCATCCACTATTTACAAGGCATACAGTCGTCCTAAAATGGAGTTAGATACCCATATTTGGTCAGATGCGTCGAAAACTCTACTACTCGTGTTTGATATGATGCTAAAACGAGCAGTGATACTTATTGGTGACTCAACCGCAAGTCGTTCAATTCCGTCGTTAAAACATAGGCCCAAGCTATCATATATATTTCTCTTCACGGTCGTTGCTCAAATGAAGTTGCGGAATGTATTCCGGCTCTCCAGATATTTTCCCGCGATACCTGTCAATCCGAGAATGCGCATCAGTTTACGTTAAAAGTCAACTTTAGGCGCACAAATAAACCTAGAGAGTTATTCTTCAGACGAACCACACGAAAGTGGAATGCTCTGTCTGATCATGTGTTTCCTCGTTCATGTGATTCCTCGATCATGTGTTGCCACGACCAACGTACATCGGTACCTCCATTTCTCATCCACTACCTTCTTCTCGCGCTCGCAATGTGATGACATCAAACTCCCGTTGTGCGAGTTAACGTATCTACCAATTATGAATCATCGAATATTGTCAATAAGGAGCATGCATCATCCCGATGGAAAGAAAGAAGTTGACACATCTGCTTATGATGAATCGGCAAGTGTTGGCGACAAGAAGCATGCATCACCCCAACGAAAAAAAGGAATAATGATAATAAAATAGTAGAAATAGCCAGCAAGTCCAGGATATGTAGCCTTACACACACCCACCAAAGCGCAGATTATCAGACGCTAAAGGTGTGATCTGCGTTTACTACCGCACTCAAGACCTGTGGCGTCTCTAACAGATACACACACAATACACAAAGCAGATAGTGAAGAACACCGAACGAAAATCGAATAAGAAAATACATGAGAGCCGTATACCATAGCGATAACAAAACAATTCACATCAGTGGAATATACTTGAGTTTAAAAATCGAATTCAAAACACGGCCGACATCAGTAGCCTGATGTGTTACTCGTAGATTCAATTTTTGGTGATTCTAACTGTCATAGCGTCAGTTCGAATCACACGTTCTTCACTATCACTCCAACGACGTGATCTGTACACACAGCACACACTTTCCCGTAGTAAACAGAACTTCACACACGATTATGACTTCCGCATAGAGCACCGGCACACTCCGCCTGCTCCGACGTTCTCACGTTCGCTCCGTCGTTCGCAAACGAAGCAGGTCGTAACGAAGTTACTGAGGAGGAAGTAAAGTGGCGTCTCTAACAGATACACACACAATACACAAAGCAAATAGTGAAGAACACCGAACGAGCGATAACAAAACAATTCACATCAGGGGAATATACTTGAGTTTAAAAATCGAATTCAAAACACGGCAAGTAGCCTGATGTGTTACGCTTAGGTTCAATTTTTGGTGATTCTAACTGTCATAGCGTCAGTTCGAATCACACGTTCTTCACTATCACTCCAAACGCTATAGACCCACTGGTCTTGTACGATTTCTTTCCCACCATCCCCCCATACAAGTAGTTAGAGAACACTTGAACTAACCCTGTCCACACTATCCTTAGATACCTCCTTCCCCTTTCTTTCCAGATATCTTGAGACCCAACCCAACATCCTCACGAATGTGGGTGAATCTGGAATCGCAAGATGACCAGGAGCCAGAGACGAGATGAAGGACACATTTGTCCTTGTCTCCCTAAAGTTGACCCCTCGCCTCCCCGTTTTTTTTTTATATGTAGCCTTTTATATCTAGAAAATCATAATATACACGGTGCGCTCTGCGTAGCTCCTAGGAAAAATATTTTTTTATTCCACGAACGGATAGAATTAACTTGCGCGTGAGGGTAAAAAAAAATTAAAGATTAAAAGACTAAAATTATCCATTGACATTTCTGCTTGCGATAAAGGAGAGCCAGAATTTAACCACCAGTTAAGACGGTCGCCGAAAGCGAAATCCACGTGCCTATTAAGACGGTCGTATATTTTGAACATAGAGTCCGAATAAATCCACCGACGAAGACGATCGTGTGTTATTGCTAACTACAAGAGATTTGTACATTACCGTCTGACTGAAACGGTTATATTCTGAAGAAGATTTATTTTATATTCTCCAAAATGTTTGTTTTAAATATAATACGGGTCCTTATTAGTTCATCGAGAACAATATTGATCATCAGTCTGTGAGATGTCAACCGTACTAAACGTACACCGGTTCGAACCTCAATTTATGAAGTGTCTCTTGCTTCAGGTAATGCACCTTCAGGATTCTTACGATCTAAAGCCCTTTTTAGAACCCGACATTTACTGATGAGTTACTTTTCACCGGAAAGAAAAGAATACATGCTTAGTACTATTGTAACATTTTTACTTTGGGGTGCCTCACAAAAAATGTATAACATAATTCCTGAAGGCATCATGATATAAAAAATACAAATAGCTCTGATTTTTTCAAAATTCTAATTCGTACTAGTCCCTTTGAATTTATAACTGAACATGTATCTCTTTGGCGCAAGGCTAATAACCTTGCCCAGAAAAACAAATTATTATGGAAAATTTAACAAGCCTCATACTTGTTAAATAAGGCCAAGACCGGATCCCGGTTGTAGTGCCGATGATGATGATGATGATGATGTATCTCTTACTGTAAATATGTAGTATCGGCGGATATAATTTATGAAGGCGCATCGCCATAGACAACACTGTTCCATAATACTTAATTATCATTCAAACAAGTGGCTGCAGACATTAAAAGTAGTAAAACGAAAAGGATGACAAAGAGGATTCCCATAAAGCAAGAGGATTCTTATTCAGAAGACTAAGGAAATCCGAACAAAGCCCAAGTCGCAGGTGTTCAACCGACCCCATTTGAAATTCTCAATTTAATCCAAATCTCTGTCTCGAACGCGTCATCTCGATATCATTCAAATGAGTTGGATAACGACAATGAGACATCCTTGTATGTAAAGTACGCTGTAAAATATATTCGTTCCTCCATTATTACGTAAATCCTTTTGCGAAATCCACCCTAATACGCTTTTATATTATGTGCCTTACAACGCATTTCCTTCGCTTCTATTGAATGTACGCTTACCGAATACAGGGCAGGGGTTTCCTTAATTTATGTACGTCCATGGCGCATCTTCTGTCTATAGACTACGGGTATCTGTTAGATTTATTTTTGAAGAATAAGATACGAAATAAAAAAGTTAGAAACGGAAGAACGACATTATCATATGCGCACATCTCCAGCCGGAGGTCGTCAATCGTCGTCAGTTGTGTAAACTCACACACGAATTTGTTGGTCTAGCGTAATCCCATTATCATCTACCAGATGTGTCCGTGCCGAGAGGCAGAGCTGTTCTGTCCGATTCATTCGAGGTTGGAAGAAGTGTAGTTACTTCCTCCTTCTCGAGTGCGTGAGTTTCGTCATTACATGTATGTGAATGCATGCTCCGGCACTGGGCATTTCCTAATGTGTGTAGTATTTAGAACTAAGAAAATCCGGAAGTTGGATGTGTGTATGGCTTGGTGCACTTCCGGACCCAAGGCTGGTCGGGCTATTCTTCGTCATCATAATCCTTTCTGATCGTCAAACGAGATTGTGTGTGCCTACCTGCCTAAATTACTTCCGTACTTCCGGCATTTTCCCTGCAGGTGGAATAATACTCTTTTAAATTCTGATACAAAGGATATGTGAAGGTAGCATAGCAAGGGTACCGGAGCAACAACAAAAAATCATAAAAATGTTTTTTCTCATTTTCTAGTTTTTTTTTTTTTTTTTTTGGAGGATTCGTCTTTGAAAACAAAATGCGGAAAAATTCCGTTGTTTTCATATTATACGTCCGGTTGTCTTTTCCTGTTGTCGTGTGTTGATTCATGAGACCTCGTCCTTGCTGAGAACAATTCTAGTTCCGGAAGTAACGAGAAACACACACGAAAATGCTCACATGTAGGCATTCGGCATCAACTCAGTGCTCAGTATTCTTGGTGTGGGATTTCTACTTCTTCCTTTCACACAAAAAAGAGTGAATAAAAATAAAAACGAAAATGGGAAACAATGCGCTGCCAAGGATAAGCGTGCGTAGCTACACACTGGCATCAAACTATAGAACAACAACTACAGGCAGGTATGCTTGGCAAGTGCCCGGCTGCCGGACTGCCTGTTGCCCCGTAGCCGTTTGCAACGATCCATGATAATTAGTGGCCATGGCAGGAGAGGATCTCAGGGATTAGCAAAAAAGGAAGACATTCGACGGCGTGTCACAAACAAGTCGATCATTTGACTGATTGAGCGGATGTCGATGGAGTCTTAGTTTTTCGTGTTTCTTCTTTTTTTATTGTCTTTTGTTTTGCCCTGGAGCGGCACACTTGCAGATTCCGGATGTTGGACAGATTGAAGTTGCTGATTGTTGGACGCATTTTTAAAGTCACAATTAGTTACAACCAACCAATGCGACTGAATTCCAACGCAGCAATTAAATCATGATTAATATTCAGTAGATGCATTTGTATCTGGATTAATATTCAGTGGATGCATGTGTAACAGGATTAAATGCAGCAATTCTTTGTGTGCAACATGTTCTGTCGAGGGAAGGAAAATTTATGGACTTTTGATTAGTTGGAGCGCGCAGGTGGTGACATTATGTCGGTTCGAGTAAATTGTTGTTCCTTTTGTCGTCCTTTAATCCTGCATTGAAGGAAGTCAAATGGAGAATCTGGAATAGGATCTAATTTTCCCACGGACTGTTTCTAGTGGTTGTGTTTTTATGATTTACGTTTGTAAATCGGAGTTTGTTATATATGATTGTAATAAAAGATCTGTTGTAGGATTTAGAAATAATAGAAGCAGACTGTGGGACGTGTAGAAGCAGGTGGTAGATGGTGACTACTCTTGCGATAAATAGAAAGGGGATTCTACACTTATATATGGGGGTATCATAAGGTCTATTAAAGATTATAAATCGTTTAAATGAAGTGTTAGTTAATATTTAAAATTTACATTGTCCTAAGACATTATTGTACCCTAACAAAGGGTCGTAAATTCTCGTGATTGGAATTTACATTGCCTTAAGCTCAGGATGTTTTTCTGCCCTTTATATAAAGAAGAAACTACAAGTATATGATACGTTTTAATTCAACAGATGAGTGCGTTTTAATTCTTTATGTTGTACTTCAATCAACGTATCAGAAAATGTGTGGAATGTTACGTAATAATATTTTCCTATTTAATCACAGTGATGCAACATTTTCTTAGTTTATAATAAAATACGTCTTATTTGAAGACCTTGTAATCAGACTGTAGGAAAGTGTACGGATGTTTCTAGTCAAATCAAGATTGGTTTATTTCAAGACACCTGAAAATGTCCCTAGTTTTAATTCGGATACATTTGCTCTCGAGACACTAGGTTATCATTTAACAAAAGCATAAAATTACTATCAGAGTTTCAAATTAAAGGTCTTTTATTTCACGGGGACACTTCACTATTTAATCAGATTGCCAGAAGGTGTTAAAAGCTTCAAGTTGTGCTACTTACAAAAATCGTTAAAACTGATATGACTAAGCAGGCAATAAAATAATAGAGTCCAGATATACACATCCCTTTAATCACTGTTAATTGCGTTTTATTTCAAGACTTTGGTTGATTTTACTAATCAAGGTGCCAGAAAATTACTACAGTATAATTAAAGTTGTTTTATTTTACCCTTTTATGACAGTATTCAATACACCGTATATGGCACAGAATATCACAAAAAGTTCGGCGCTTCGAAGTAAAGTTGTTTCATTTCAAGACGTCGTTTTACTCATTGATCGGAGAGACCGAAAACATTCACGATTTGATTTTTTTGTTATTTCAATTTATGCGTGTTTTAACCGCATATTTAGAATGTCACGACACGTTCGCATTTTTAACTTAAGCTTGACTTAATTTAAGGTATTACAAAGTAATAGAATGCCAGATAATAATCCCAATGTTGTTATTTATGATTTCTTTCAGGTGGTTAGTTCTAATCAGGGTGTCAGAAAGTTTAGTGGGGCTAAACCCCATTTATTAGCTTAGTGCAAACTTGCAAAAAGATTCTTACGGGTTAACTATTGAGCTAATTTAATTTAGCGATGCTGGAGTAGTTCCGGGAGATGGATAGAATTCAATAGAAGCTATTTTGGAGATCGTATTTGAGAGTGAGAGTGGTAATCATCATCATCTTCGGCACTACAACCGGGAATCGGTCTTGGCCTCATTTAGCAAGTCCTGAGGCTTGTTAAATTTTCCATAATGATTTTTTTCCCGGGCAAGATCATTAATCTTGCGCCAGAGGCTCCCCGGCGGGGAATCGAACCCCGGTCTCCCGGGTGACAGGCGGGTATCACACATCACCAGCGGCCCTACAACCGGGATCCGGTCTTGGCCTTATTTAACAACTCTGAGGTTTGTTAAATTTTCCATAATAATTTGTTTCCCCGAGCAAGGTCATTAGCCTTGCGTCAAAACAGGCGTGTATACTAACCACTATACTATCGAGGAGAGTGCGAATATTGAGGTCAAAAATGGATGACCTGCAATTGACACTTCACAGCGTTCGGCAGATGGGTTTGTGGCGTTTCTAACAGATACACACACAACACACAAGCAAATAGTGAAGAACACCGAACGAAAATCGAATAAGAAAATGCATCAGAGCCGTATACCATAGCGATAACATAACACTTCCACATTAGTCGAGTGTATTTGAGTTTAGAAATCGAATTCGTACAAGCGGCAGTGGTCTGATGTGGTGAGCATTGGTTACATTTTTGGTGATTCCAACTGTCATAGCGTCAGTTCGAATCACACGTTCTTCACTATCATCCCAAACGCTATAGGTTCGTTGTACTCATAAACCGTATGGTGGGGGAGAATGTAAAGCGGGTGAGGATTACTTATGTTATGGGTGTTTGTGTAGAATAGAGAGGAATTGAGAAGATCGGCGCAGTCAACCGATCCAAAGAGAAGTCGATGAATGAACATCGGACAGGATTCTACGTCCTTCAAGGTATGTCAGGTTAATTAATTTGAGAAGGTTGGTGTAAGAGGCCAGGATCAGAGGGTTTTCCCACTCAAATCCACGGAGAGTGAAACATAAGAAGCGACGTTGAATACTCTAGATTCAGCGATTTTGAGTTCGCTGGTACGGGAACCATACTTAACTCGCATATTGGAGCAGTGGATGGTGGAAGAAAATGTAGAAGATTCGGGTGACATGGGGGTTGGAGAACTCTTTAGAATACTGTTTTTCAAACCCAAGGTATGCCCTTTAGTGAAAAAGTTATAGATTGTTATTTGGCGATATTAGCTCCATGCAACTTTTACGACACCAAATCGAAAAGTTGGCAAAACCTGTTTAAAGCAGTGCAAGTGGTAAATCAAGTGGTGACATGACAGTGTTGGCGCAAGGCTAATAATCTTGCCGGGATAAACAAATTATTATGGACAATTGAACAAGTCTCGGATTAAGACTGGATACCGATGGAGAGACTTGCTAAATAAGGAAAAATACTGGATCCCGGTTGTAGTGCCGATGATGATGATGACATGATAGTGTTATGGAATTTTGTGCCATTCACAGAGAGGAATGCTTGAAGACCCTATCAATATCGTTTGTCGTCATCATCATCGGCACTACAACCGGGAGCCGGTTTTGGCCTTATTTAGCAAGTCCTGAGGCTTGTTAAATTTTCCATAATGATTTGTATTTTCCAGGCAAGGTCATTAGTCTTGCGCCAGAGGCTCCCCGAAGGGGAATCGAACCCCGGTCTCCCGCGTGACAGGCGGGTATACTAACCACTATACTATCGAGGAGCCATATTTGAAATATGCCATCCTTTAAATTTGATCCTTTAATCAGACTGTCAGAAAATGTTTGGAGTTTTAGGATATATTTTTCTTATTTTAAAACATTAATTCGGTTTTGAAATTGTATCCTTCAATGAAACTGCCAAACAACGTTTGCGAAGGGTTTACTTCATGACAATATTCCCCATTTAATCTAAACGTCAGAAAATGTTCACAGTTTTTAAGATATGTTTTCTTTTTGTTTTAATGCAATATTTCAGCCTTAATATTGTATCCTTCAATCAAAGTCGAAAATTGTTTGCAATGTTTTATCTTAAGACATTTTTTTTTCCAGTTACTCAGGGCGTCAGAAAGTTGTTCAACACATTTTTCGGTCTGTAAGTAAGTGAAGTTGATTTTATATTTTAATCAGTCCGCCAGAAAACGTTTACAGTTTTAAGTTCAATGTTCAAAGGTTTCATTTCACGACGTTATTTCGTCATTTAATTTCCAGCTTTTGGTATATGTTTGATCTGAAGAGATTATTTTACTCTTTGGTCGTCAGAAAATATTCTGATTGTTAAGGTTGTTTTAATGCTAGATGGTATTTTATCCCGTAATTAGAGTGTCAGAAAATGATCCTATTTTTGGATACAATTTTTTCTATTTCGATACGTTACTTTACCATTTAATCGGATTATCAAAAAAAGTTCGCGAACATGCTTCTTGTTACACATCGTGTGGACCCTTAATCAGATTGTCAGAAGAGAGATGTCGTAATATATATTTTACTCCGAGTTATTAATTTGTCCTCTAATCATAGAATCAGGACAATTTTCGCAGTTTTTTTTTTTTTTTTGTACACAAAAGGAGAATTTTAAGATAGTCTTAAATGTTAAGGCACATCATGTGATCGGGAGAAGAAGGGGAAGATAAGGAAAGGAGGTATCGATGTACACTGGTTTTAAATTATTATTATTATTATTATTATTATTATTTATTGGCCTGTAAGAACCCGGAAGTTCATGACCTCACCGACTCGGCTTCGCCATCGTTCCCTGTCCTGGGCACTCTCCTTCCACGCTTGACCATTCGATCCGATCTCCTCAAGGTCAAACCTAACATTGTCCTCCCATCTCCGTCGCGGCCGTCCTACCGGTCTCTTTCCCGTTGGTCTACCGTCAAGAATTCTATGCACAGTCCCATCGTTCCCCATTCGCGCCACGTGTCCGGCTCATCTTAATCTTCGCGACTTGATTACTCTCACTATTGTAGGTTTGCGATACAGCTCTTCCAATTCGTGGTTATGGAGTCTCCTCCATTGTCCTGCCTCCTCCTCATATTTACCTCCAAAGATGCCCCTCAAAACTTTATTATTATTATACTTTCCCGTTTTGTGAGAGCCTATGTTTCGCATCCATATAGAACAATCGGCATGATTATGGTTCTATAGACACGGATCTTTATGTTACGTGATAGCAGTCTGGATTTCAGCAGTTTACTGACTGCATGCCAACTCGCGTTGCCGGAATGCAGTCTCTTGTTAATTTCCTTCGACATTTCATTACTGGCCGTCAGTATCGTTCCCAGATATTTAAATTCTTTACCTTTTCAAATATCTTACCTTTGACGTTTATATGTGTTATCTGAGATCCACCTGCTCTCGCCGTAATCATGTATTTTGTTTTGTCTTCATTTATATCTAGGCCCACCTCTTCTGCCGCTTCCATGATGATTTCACAGTTTTTATTAACAGTCTCTAGATTATCGCCCAGAACGGCGATGTCATCCGCATATGCGAGGACTTGTGTGACCCCGTTCAGGGATGATCCGGCCATGTTGTCGTCTTGTACCTTTCTGATGACATACTCGAGCACAAGGTTAAAGAGACACGGTGATAGACCATCTCCCTGCTTTAGTCCGTCCCGGATTTCAAATGGTTCTGAGAGGTGGTTTTCTATTCTGACTCGCCCTTTGTTTTCGTTCATGCAAATTTGAATGAGCTCAACTAGAATATGGTAGAGTCTCTGCCTTGCGACTGAGTCGTAGGCTTTTTTGAAGTCAACGAACAGTTGGTGAACCGTCTCTCCGTATTCCCACTTCTTTTCCAGCAGTTGTCTTATTGTGAACATTTGGTCGCTTGTTGACCGGTTCCTACGGAATCCACATTGGTAGTCTCCCAGTATCTCTTCTGTACGGTGTGATTCTCGCCAGAATGACATTTGTTAATATTTTGTATGCGGCTGGGAGCAATGATATTCCTCTGTAGTTTTCGCAGTCAGATCTGTCGTCTTTTTTGAAAATGGGGATGACTATTGAGGTTTTCCATTCTTCCGGAGTGACTTCCTTATCCCAGATTGTTTGGATGAGCTGGTGGATCTTTCGAGCGGTTGCCTCTCCTCCATGCTTCACAAGCTCTGCCGGTATGTAGTCGACTCCGGGAGCCTTGTTGTTTTTCAATCGATGTATTGCGTCTACAACTTCGTTGAGACACGGCTCTGGGATCTGAGGCTCGGCTGTATGTACGCTTGGTGCATTTATCTGTGGTTGATGGGTGCGTACATTGAGCAGATTTTCAAAGTACTGCTTCCATCTTGTCACGACATTGTTTGTTTCTGTGACCAGACAGCCGTTTGCGTCTCGAATTATTTTGGCTCTTCCTCGGTAGCCATTTCTAATTGAATTTATGCCGACATACATACCTCTGATGTTCTTTGCCCTAGAATTTTCTAGGATTTTTTCGATCCGAGTCTTCTCCCATTCGCGTTTTTTGCATTTGAAGAGCCTCATTGTCTCTCTCCGAATTGTCGCGTATCTTTCTGCGTTGACTTCATCATATCTTTCTAAGTGGATCACTCTGAGGCGTTTACGTTCTTCGATCTTTGCCCTGCACTCATCGTCAAACCAAGGTTTGGACTTCATTGTTTTCTTAAATCCTAATACCTTTTGGGCTGTTAGTTTGATTGTGTCTCTGATCGATGTCCATTTAGTGTTCACACTATTAGCTTCCTCTTCCTCACTGCTCACATTCTCTACAATGCTAAATCTATTCGTTAGTTCGTCTTGATATTCAGCCCTTTTGCGTAGGTCTTTCCGTTTATCAGTGTCGAACTTTTTGCTTGTCTCCCGTGACTGCCCATGTGGGATTGCTGCGAGGCGACTCCTGATTTTGCCAATCATTAGAAGATGATCGGATTCGCAATCTGCTCCCCTATATGATCTTACGTCAAGGATATTCGAGTGGTGTCTTTTGTCTATGAGGAAGTGGTCTATTTGGTTACACGTTACGCCGTCGGGTGATATCCATGTGGCTTTATGAATTTCCTTGCGCTTGAACATCGTGCTTTTTACTAACAGATCTTTTGACGCCGCGAACGTGATAATTCGAATACCATTATCATTTGAAACGTCGTGTAGGCTTTCTATACCTATAGTTGGTTGGAAGATATCTTCCTTTCCAATTTTCGCATTGAGGTTCCCGAGGAGGATTTTAACATCGAATGATGAGATCCCATCAAATACTTCTTTTAGGGTCTTGTAGAACATGTCCTTCGTTTCTTCGTCGGTAGATTCTGTTGGGGCGTGTACGTTTGTAAATACATAATTGTACCATGGTCCCTGTATTTTTAGCACAGACATTCGGTCATTAAAAAATTTCACATCTTTTACATGGGGCGTAATCTTCTTGCTTATGATGAAGCCGGTTCCGAGGTTATGTGTATCGGTACCTCCCCACACCAGTGTAAATCCGTGGGTTTCGATTACTTGATGTGGGAGTCGGACTTCCTGAAGCGCGACGATGTCCATTTTATATTGTTTCGTGTTTTCTACGACCGTCTGTATCGCGCCTGGTTTATATAACTTTCGAACATTCCACGTGCCGACGCGTATATCCCGCTTTTTCAGTTTTCCCCTACGTCTTTTTTTTGGCGAGTCGGTGTTTTCTTGATGATTTTTTCCCTTATGGTAGTGTCGGCTCATCACACCTATGCCTACCAGAGCGCGGGGAGAGAAAGAGAGATAGAGAGGAAAAAGGAAGTAAGTATTCGTGTCTTGAATGTATGGATATTACAAAGGCGAGAAAACACATGATCAGTCAGAGTATTTCACATTCGTGTGATTCAGCTTAAGAACGACTGAAATATCAAATTCCAGCATCTATTTCATTCCGTTATATTTTGGACGCCTAAACTTGAGATATAATTTACAGCATGAGACAAATTTCTCCACAAGAAACCGTCTTATAAAACACATATTCAACTTCACCAAGTAAAGACAAAGGTGTCAATTACAGAAAGTGCCCAATATGATGTCTCTTATAAAAACTGACGTACAGTCGCAGACAATCAATACCGTTCCAATATCATAATCACCATCGCCGCCGCTTAACCTCTAAAAGAAGAAGAACAAAGGGAAGCATATAAAAGGAAATAGTTAAAATTCTATCAAAGCACGTGATAGCTAGACGGTGCACGGATGAGAAACACCAGGAGCTGGTCGGGAGCTCCGGGAATCTACGTTCCTCCATGCTGTCAATAGTATTGATGACAATGATGGTGATAATGCTGATGATGCTGTCTATGATGATGGGGATGGCGTCGTATGTGTTGCTTCATCCTATTGGCGGCGTCACGATATAATCCTTTGTTATGCGGTAGCTGTAATAAACTTCGCAGCAGTGTACTTCATAGGAGAATCTGTTTCGCACTGTTCACCGGATGTCCGGTTTTAATGTTGTATTGAATGTAGAGCATTCGCAACCGCAACTTCCCTTTAAAGACGACAGCAGTAGACAACATAACACTACAAGGTGATGGTTATGTTGGCGGCAATGGTGTTGGTAATGGTGTGGCATGCGGTATAATGAAATTCCCTAAAAGGTAAAATGTCAAGAGATCGGCCTCAAGAATGAACAATGAAGAATCATTTCTGCTACACAGGAAAGAGGTTACATAACGCTGAGGCACGTACAGGCTTTTGTTTCACTTTAGCACACGAGTGTGGATTCGAATATGTGGTTGGGGTCCCGTGAGTGTCCCACGGTAGTTATTTATCTGTGGAACATACTCCAATGGAATTTCGTGGCTCCAAGGTGAATAGAACGAAGTAAGGAAATGAAACGCGGCAAGGGGAGAGACAAGTAAGAAAGAAAACGCGGTGGGCAGCTCCATTTACACTAGAACGCAAGTGTTCATTAGTGAAATGGACAAATAACTTACAAAAGTACTATATCTTTCTATCTGCGCAGACGGACAAAGTCAGGGAGATTGGTATGTGAAGAGTTCGGATAGCACCACCCGGTTCTTTTGGGTGATATGATTACCTTACATATTGTGTGGTATTCTGTGGTGTGGATCCTATACTCTTGCTGGCTTAATGGCGGCAGACAGGAAGCATTCCAAGATTATTCTGAGAATGTGCTTATAAAATGATGAGAATGCGTCAGTGTTTTTCCCTCCGCATTCTTGTAACTTGATCACCTGAGGACTTTTTATCAAATTAAAAGAGAGGAGAGGCTGAAAAGAAAAGAACTCCGAGAGCTCCGACCAATTTATTGTTTATGGCCGTAGTCGTATCGTGTTCACTTTTCACGTCACATGTTCCAGGTTGCATTTGTTAAATCACTTACTGTGGAATGTCTCATGTCAAGGATACGCTTTCCCATGGCGATTTGTAGTGGACGACAACTGATATGCAACAACAGCTGACGCAATATTGTCTGTCGTCAGTGGTTGGAGGCAAGCCGACTGCCGATGTAACTCAATATCGACTGCAAATCGTGTGCGATAATCGAGTATTATGCAGAATTTCTTAAAGGCACATTTACTCAGGTTAGCTGAGATCTATTGGCCAATGGGGAATTTATTGGAACCTAATACAAAACAAGGTGGAACGTTCAACTAATGAATTCACCGAGAGGAAGTGAGTAATCACGTGCATTCCGCCACAGGTATTGACATTTGCTTCCGGTAATTTGCTTCGACGGGTATTATACTTTTTTTTTCTATTTTATCGCATGAAACCTGCGGCAAATGTGTATACTGACATTCGATTGTTAAGGAACGTGTCGACAAATCATTGAATGAAATACATTTAAAAAGATGTGATAATGGGTTGGGCGAATTCTATAGAAGAGTCACGGAATTTAGGCTCTTTTATAGAGGATGTGTAAATGCAGGGCTTAGCCACCGATATCTCTCCGATATATTTGTTAAATATAAAATTGAGAATTGTCCATGTGCTCACATAACAGTTGCTGCTGTTATGATATTTATAAAGTCACGGACACAAAATTGTGATTTTCACACTATGTAATGAGCGGCTGTGACACGATTCAGATCACACGATTTTTCACATATTCCAGGCACCTAAACTTGCATATTTTTTTTAGAAAAAAAAAAAAAAACAAAAGTTATGACTAAAATATCACAAAAATTCCAAGTCGTCATTCGAACCCATACATTTATATCCACAGATGCGCCTTTATTAGTTTTACTACTGAGATATGTTGTAAGTACGAGGGTAAATCCAATATATTTTTTTATTACACTTCTCTCGGGAGAGGCGAACTTATAGTGCCGAGTGGGCGCCCCGCGATACCACCAAATAAATGTTGCAAGTTGTAATGCTCCGGGAACACTCGCCCGGGAAGGGAGTTCCACATCTTTCCCGATCTGTAACGGAAGGAGTTCTGATATAGGGATGTTCGCGCCGTCGGGAGATGAACCGCAAACTGGTGCGCTCTGTCGGATTGTCTCGTGGAGCGCATTAAAGCCGAATTGCAGGGAACAAAGCCACGAATCTCCGAAGAACAGCACCCGTGATAATATCTGTAAAACAGATAGAGCTCAGCTACGCGCCTTCGATGTGATAGCGACTGTAGTCCCGGCTTCAGCGCCGAGTCTCCGATCAGGCGAATCGCTCGTCTCTCTATGCTCTCAAGTAGGTCGAGGGTATGTTTAGGAGCCGAGCTCCAAACATGAGAGCAATATTTGAACGCGGGTCTAATTTGGCATTTATATAGGAGAAGAAGTTGAGCCGGAGTAAAATATTTCTGGGCTCTGAAAAGATAGCTCAGTTTACCTGTGGCTGACCTGGCGATACTCGACACGTGTTTATGCCATGATACATTCCCACAGACCGTGACGCCGAGCAATCTCAAACTTTCCCCAGCCTCGAGGGCCCGGCCATCCATCATCAACTGTGGAACCGATGATCCACTTTTCTTTGTGAATGTTGTATATTGTGTCTTCGCTGCATTGATGTCGACGAGATCGGCCCTTTCCCACTGCAGGACCCTATCTAGATCCTGATTCAGAGAGTCAATCTGTCTACATCTCAGATGAGGCGATGCAGATGCACCAATCGGCCGAACACTCGAAAAGGAGGAAACAAGCGTACTATCATCCGCAAAACTGAACACTTTGTTATCCGTTGTCTCCAGCAAATCATTTATGTGAAGCAAGAACAAGGTTGGAGCCAAAATTTAACGTTGGGGCACCCCCGAATTAACAGGATACAGAAATATTTCTTGGCTCCAAAAAGATACTTCAGTTTTCCTGAGGCGGATCTGACGATGTTCGACACATGTTTATGCCGCGATACATTCCCACAGACCGTGACGCCGAGCAATTTCAAGCTTTCCTCAGATTCGAGGGACTGGCCATTCATCATCAGTGGTGGAACCGATCATCCGCTTTTCTTTGTGAATGTTGTATACTGTGCCTTCGTTGCATTGAAGTCGACGAGATTGGCCTTTCCCCACTGCGAGACCTTATCCAGATCCCGATTCAGAGAGTCAATCTGTCTACATCTTAGCTGGTGCGACGTTGATACACTATCGGCCGATCACTTGTAAAAGAGTAAACAAGCTTACTATCAACCGCAAAACTGAACACTTTGTTATTCGTTGTCACCAACAAATCATTTATGTGAAGCAAAAACAAGGTTGGAGACAAAATACAACCTTGAGGCACCCCAGAATTAACAGGACACAGATCCGAAGACTCGCCGTCCACAACAACCCGGATCGATCGGTTTTCAAGGAAGCTCTTCGTCCAGTCCCAGAGCTGCTGGGAAAGTCCATATGAACGAAGTTTGCTCAGTAATGTACCATGCCAGACGTGGTCAAAGGCCTTTTAGATATCCAATGCGACCGTCCTTGAGTCACCGTGCCGTTCAACCGCAGATGTCCATATATCGGTTATGAGGGTCAAAAGGTCTCCCGTAGACCACCCGCCACAGAATCCGTATTCACGATCATTCAGAAGTCGATTGGGCCCCAAGTACTTAATTAACTCGGCATTGATGACTTTTTCCATTGCGTTAGATAACGCAGACGATAATGCTATCGGACGGTAATTTTGTGGGAGACACTTTTTTCCCGTCTTTGGGATTGGCTGAACTCGAACGATTTTCCAGCAGCTAGGAAATGTCCTTCATTCATAAGATAAGCGAAAGAGTCTCCCAATAACCGGCGATAATTCTGGAGCAGTTCTTAAGGACTATTGCTGGTATTCCGTCCGGGACGGTTGCCTTACTACAGTCTAGTCTCCGTAGAATGCGTTGAATAGTACGTGGGCGAAACCTCACATCGCGCATCGAAGACCGAACCGGTGCAACCAGAAGTGGCTCCAAAGGCCCGACATCGAAGTTTGAATTCGCGGAGTATAAATTCGCGAACACATTTGCTTTATCCTTTGAATCTATGAGTAGCGGCCCGCTGGCCGTTACTAACGGAGAAAAGGAGGAGGAGCGAAGTTACGTTATAAACGGTAATTTTACTTTTTTAGTTGCGAGCTAGCTAATCTTGTGCGTGGTTGTTTGGTTTATGAAGAGTAGGGGAACTGGCTTGACTAGACGTCGCGCTTGACTTTGCCGTCAGTACAGCCATAAGCGAGCCAGAGGCACATACGCCTATGGCGCAACGGATTATTAAAAAAAAAAACAAATGAAAGCGTTAAACCATCGGAAATTTTTTCTCGAATGAAGGCACAGTTTTTGTGATGATGAACTGTCTCAGAATCGTAGGCGAGAACGTAAAGTCATGATCGACGCCCATGGACAAGTCGTACAGATGACAAGATCCGCGCCGTTCAAGAGGTTATTGAAAGTGATCGCCGCCTAACTATTGGGGATATCTCAGAAGTCGAAATGTTCAATCCATCACTTTCAGTAAGGCCTCGAACGGCGCGGATCTTGTCATCTGTACGAATTGTCCTTGGACGTATACTGAAAAAGGAAAAAAACAGGATGACGAGGGATAGGAAAGAGAAAAAGCTGCTGAAATGGCAAACGATTATATAAATAGAATATAATAGAATTTCGGTCGTATCTAAATTAGAAAAAAAACACGATTTATGTATCATATTATCTTGTAGCTAAAATATATTTTTATATAAAAGAGGACTGCGTCCCTTGGGAGCTCTCGCACTCCAAGCCGCTTACTTTTGATTTAATGGCATTTTCAAAAAGCTCATTCCTACATGTATTTCATTATGAACCCTAAACCGGTAAACTGGGGGTATTTACACCCTAGACGTTTTTAAGTCTCCTGCTCAAAGAACGATTTACTTTTACAACACGAAAGCTTAATCATAATTCAATTTTATCATTAAAGAGTAGGGAGACACACTTTTAGCTCCAGTCGGTCACGCATGCTTGAATAGTATAGATTAAAAGTGCAAGTGGGGTAATCCCAGTTTACCGGATTAAGTTGACAAAAATATGTTTACCGGTTTAGGGTTAATAATCAAAACTCAAAACTTCTAAACTAAATCCTTAGTCCCAGTTAATTAAAAGAGCTGATGGTACTATGTACACTCCTCCATGTTATTTTTGCATATTGTATTAGTTTCAAATGCTGATTTGGCTGCAGTATTTTGCATTCGATTCAACCGCTCCACCAGTTTCCATTGCTTTCTTCCTGTCGTAATCATTTGCCGTTAAATTCGATAGTTACTTTTTAAATCTAATTTTCGTATTGACTGAGGAAGAAAAAATCCAATAATTGTAAACCCTAACCGCGTTCCTTATATATATATATATATATATATATATATATATATATGTATATATATATCATCATCATCATCATCATCATCGGCACTACAACCTGGAACCGGTCTTGGCCTTATTTAGCAAGTCCTGAGGATTGTTAAATTTTTCATAATGATTTGTTTTTTCCGGGCAAGGTCATTAGTCTTGCCCCAGAGGCTCCCCGACGGGGAATCGAACCCCGGTCTCCCGCGTGACAGGCGGGTATACTAACCAGTATACTATTGAGGAGTATATATATATATATATATACATATATATATATATATATATATATATATATATATATATATATATATATATATATATATATATATATATATATATATATATATATATATATATATATATATATATGGGCTACACTCTCCTCAGCAATATATTATCCACAAATCACACTGCACATTTATTATAGCCAAGTTTAAATTTTAATTTAGAATATTCGAGACAGACACGAGTAGATAAAAATGTTATTCTATAAGTAAACCAATCTAAAATATACACCAGCCTGCAAAATCTCGGTAAAAAAACTTTTAGTTACATCGATAGAGGGCTGTCACTATTAGCTTATACAACAGTATGTTATATTCTGATGGGAATTTTTCATTGGCTTCACAATACATACACAGTCAGCACCCAAAGTGCAGACGCCAAAGGCCTAAATGCGTTCAATACCACACCCAAGACCGACTGATCTTTTATGATTTCATTCCTCCTGCCATCCTTCTATCCAAGTAGTGAAAGGCCGAGGCCGCCCTACCAAGACTCCTTGTGGATAATCCCCCCCCCCCCCCCCCCCCCCCCCCACCCGCCCATTTTTTTTCTGATACCCGAAACCGAGCCTATCACCAATGTGGATGGTTCTGGTTGTTTCAAGACACGATGTAGGACATACTTGTCCTTGTCTCCTTTAAGTGACGATTCCTTCCATTTTTTGCTACTGGTGTTTTATCTTCACATATAACTGCTCTTAGTGCGTGGGCAAGTGCAAGTATTACTTTGGATCTCCGGTCCAAGAACACAAGCGGGAATTTTAATTTTTTCTTCATTTACTTTTTTTTTTTACCGGAAATAAGCGGAGTACTAAAAGTGTTTTAGCTCCTCAATAGTATACTGGTTAGTATACCCGCCTGCCACGCGGGAGACCGGGGTTCGATTCTTCGTCGGGGAGCCTCTGGCGCAAGACTAATGACCTTGCCCGGAAAAAAACAAATCATTATGGAAAATTTAACAAGCCTCAGGACTTGCTAAATAAGGCCAAGACCGGTTCTAGGTTGTAGTGCCGATGATGATGATGATGATGATGATGATGACTAAAAGTGTTTTATAGCCCCGGGAATTCTCTTGTTCCCTTCTTTTCTTCTTTGGAAATATTATATGTGATCTTCCAAAGAATTTTGTGGGAGCTCCATTGGAGTATAAAAATAAATTTGTCACCCGGAGTATTTCTTTGATCTCCGAACGGGGCAAGGCGCGTTTTGTCGCCCGTAGAAAATTATTTTATACAATAGAAAGATTATCCGACAATACATTCCAATCCAACTTAGTTTATTTAATCAAAATTGATTTAACATTAGTCGGGATGTAACAAATTAAATGAACATAAGGTAGGAAGTCCCCGTAACGACGTGTTTTTCAATAATTTTTTACAAAAACAGAGGATTTATTGCAATTTCTGAAGTTACATATTACAATGGACGTTAAACTGTGTAGGAAAAATTCTTTTTATGAATAAAAAAAAAAACAAATGGTGGTGCTACAGCTGACCAAACTTGACTCTTCGGATTTGCGTCATGCAACGCCGAGGTCCTTGTAGTTATCCTCAAGCAACGAACAACATTCTCCGTGTAGAGGCGTTGGATGTTCCCCAACTTTTCAAAAAAGGAAATAGCAAAGTTGTTTCGCTTAGAAATTAAACGATAGAAACCGTAAGGAGCGTTCGTTCGCCTATCTGGTATTGGTAGTTTTCCGCGTCAGTTTGGTGACTTTCAAGGGACATTAAGGACTTTCCGTTGAGCCCCAAACTTCAGGAATACATTCAGATGCTAAATTAATTTTAAAATAAAAAAAAATTGTTTACAGAGATTTCCCCCCTTAATCTAATATTTATCACTTTCTTATAATTGAAAAGTAGTACTGTCGTTTTCGAAGACATAATTGTTAATAATTTGCATTATCCAAAATTAATGAATTCGAGCAAGTTATGAAAATATTTTTATCGCATAATTAACTTCTAGTTTCCGAATGATTTTCATTCTTAAAACTAGCTCAGGTTAAGGCATTCTTATACGGAGTGCAACAAACTGAGAACATAATATTTGACCTTCACTCTCAAGGTCGTTGCCCTGAAGCCCATTTAAAAGCTTAATATCCACCCCTTGTCTTGACTAAAGGTTAAGGAATATCTTCTTCTTTCACGTGACGATTAAGGCACATAAACACAACCGACCCATCCGCTTGTACGCAGATTTACTGAGACATCCATCATCTTCTAGTTCCATTACCATTCAAACATCCAAACCGGGCGACCGGTATCGGACCTCAAAGAAACTTGTTGTGGCTAAAAATGGATGCGGATGCAGTTTAAACGCTGATTTCCGGGCAACTAGACAAGAACTTCAACTTTTTTTTTGTTTTGCTTGTTCGTGTCGTGTGGTGTCTCCCGGCCACTCTAACCCGCTATGTCTTGCTCTTTCCATAAACTGAAAATTCCTTCTCTCGCTCTGCCTCTCGCCAGAGCAACTAACAAACAGATTCCACGGATAAGTCTCATACGTAAAAGGCTTCAGGTATATCTACAATACTGCGACTCCAGTTACGTGCGGTTTAAATTGAGGTAATCCACCTTTGATCGTTTGATCGATTCTGTTGTATAAACCTTTGTTTTCGAAATGTCACCGAATTAAGCCGTAGTCCTCGGCAATTCATCTTCTATCGCTGGTTTAGTGAGGTCAAACGATCTTTTGCTGCTGTGACAATTTCATACGCACAAATACGTAGCGAAGGAATACCATACGAGATGTATGAAAAAAAAAGAACCAATGATGGTAAGGTAGTGCAAGACGTAGCCGGAATAAACGGGAAGGGGGAAATGCATTCCAAAGGTAGATTGGTGGCGATGCAACCACCTTCAGGTTTTGCAAGGTTTTATGAATGAAAACGGCCTGTGCATCGGAATACGATACTCCAACGAATGGGCAGCAACAAAAGTCGACGCGCTAGTGCTTCTCTCAATCATCAATGGATATGTGAATGGGTCGTAAGATGTGTGACGGCGACACGATCGCTGAAGCCACACCAAAGACGTCTAACTCGTCTCAACGGATGAGGAACAACCGTCGAAACGGATCCATGCCGCTGTTGCACCGATCTTCTCTGATCAATCGCGTAAATAACGATCGCTTCAACATGGTGATTTTATGAATGAATGGAAGACGTCTCGCGTTGATCCGCCGTGATCTATCCACTCCATTGGAGCGCGCAGAAAGTTTTCACATCTTTTATCGGAGTCCCCGTCCCCTCTGTGCGCACTATGCGATCGCACTTTTTAAGCCTCTACGTATTTCATTTTTCTTTACCTTTTGATTATCGATTGTATTTGTGTGCGCCGGGACTTTGCGCCCGCTTGTCCAGTTTTTGTAAGATTTCTTGAACGTTAAGAAACAAGAAAAGTAAAAAAAAAACAACAATAATCAGTCTGCTGCCAAATAAGCGGTGAAACTAGTTTTACGTATAAGATAGCGACCTATACATGCGTGTGACTACATCCGGAGTATCGTAGTTATCTGTTTCGGAGAGCACACCGGAGCCATTTGTGGCTGGCCGGTCATAACTATCATCGTGCCTAACATCGTTTTCTTTTATCAGACCTTAGCCTGGAGACCGAGCTTGAGCGAAAAAACTCTAGCTCTGGCCGTTGTTCGCAGCCGGCTGTAGTATTTACTATTGGGCTGTGATGTCGTTGCTATTGTCGTTTTTTTTTTGCGTTTTTTCGCCTTTTGTTAAGTTTACAATTTATTACTTAAGCGTTTTGTTTTTATGTTTAAAGATTTCATTCATCGGCTCCACGATATCTGAACCAACTGACACGCCGGTAGCATGCTAGTTGGGGGCAAAAACGGATTCCAATTGTCATTGCTGGGAAGAGGTTATACATTTCTTTGGGTTAATGTCAGTGGTTAATTTTCCCTCTCTCGCATGCTCTCCCAGTTTTTTCTTTTGTTAAGTAATCATTTTTACTATGGCGACGTAAATAATGATTATCATGTATGGCGATGTGTGCGCGTGCTCCACCGAGCTGCCCCGGCGGATTGTCTTCAGCGCCCGTGAGTTGTACATTAATCTGAAGCCGAATAAATTACAAGCAGTTTACTCGTCTTTTTTTCTGAGTTTTCTGGTCCATCTTCTTCAGGTTGGTGGGTTTTTATTGTACTTCATGCCTTTTAGGTATTTTGTGTGGTTTTATTATTTTTTTTTTTATACTCTTTTTCATATTTAAGCTTTTATCTCATTTAACGCAAGAACGTCGCGTGTTTGACGCGAGCACTGGCATTTTTCTAAAGCATAAAAGATCGTCAGTAAAGGCGGGTTTGAATCGTCTTCTTCAAGAATATGTTTGTTCTGATTTTTGGTTTTTGTTTTGTTTTTATTTTATTTTATCTCTTTTATGCTTTTCACATTTTAATTTTAGCTCGTAGTATTTTTTAAATGTTCATTTTTCGTATAACTTCATTTAAGTTATATTTTTATTTGTTTTACGTATTTGTTTTTATTTCAGAAGATTGGGCGATTAACGAATATAAAATTTTTAATGTTCTGTATTTTATGTCGTTTTTATATTATACATATATGAACATTATAAAAACGGGATGTAGATGTATTACACATCTAATTGTAGTTGAAGCCAGCATGTAGTGGGGCAATCGAATATGTTCAATGTTCGACCAGCTTACCAAAAGATATGATTAACTGGTTCAAGACAATGATAGCCGATTAATCCAGCACCAGACTTTTCTTATTTGACTTTTTGTCATCATCGTTTGGTTTTTCAATTTGTTACACATCCTTTTGGATTAGACAGGAGACTGTTTGCGAATAACAAGACTCTACACTATTTTCTACTTCGATTATATTGGCGGTGTTGAGTTTGCTGTTTATGGAAGGATTATTATTTTTATTATTATTCGTAGGAACTACTTGCAAGTTTGGGGAAATTTCTTGGTTTGGTAGGATTGTACAGTGACGAAACCGAAAGGAAAACTTTTGAAAAAGACAGTCATCCATGCTCCCCGATTGAATGCCAATAACGGAGATAATTTATAAAAATAATACAAGACTACTAATAACAGGTTTCTTAGGCACACTTACAAGGTAACTACTCCCTACACCAGTATTTCAAAAAAGAATAAGAGAATATTGATGATGATATCATATGTGCCCATATGTGCTGATTTTCGTTTTTTATTAACACGCTCAAAGTTATTTATGGTACATTATTAAATACCAAGTCATTGTGCAGAGGAAGGTGGCCTCGGCAGCAGGCTTCCTGCAACCCCAAACGGTTCAGTCAGTAACCCCTGAACCGGTTAGAATTGATGCGCCAGTTGGTCTATGAAATGTGAAGCCAAGGTCACAGCATACCAGCAATGGCAAACCAGCGAATGTGTTCCACAATCGCCAACAAAGACATATGAGAACCCCATACACGAGGTTAGATGGCGGAATCCTCAAGAGCGTGAAGGGATGAGGAAAGAGAAGGAAGGAAGAGGAAGGTCTTCCCACCGATTTGTCTAGCCTTCGTAATCTGTTCATAAAGTTCCACGAAAATTGCAATATTCCCCCTCTTAAAGTAACAAGAGACCTCTCGGCTCTCCGACAATACATTTACCCGAAAATGCCATCTGGTCCGCCACGCAGCGAACCCACTGAAAGCAAATTTTTTCGGCCCTAATCGGCTGCCCAGCCCACTCTCTATGGGGTCTCCCAATACTTGTCCCCTAACCATATACTATTAGAATGCCAGAGGACTTCGGTCCAAAACCCAGTCGATCTTACACAATACCCACTCCTTTACCTATGATACATACGCCCTGACCGAAACCAACCTCATCCCTAGTATCAACAGCCTAGAACTACCCCCCCCCCCCCCCCCCCCCCCCCTTCACAGTTTTTCGTGACGACGAACTCCATCATTTCTTGCCTGACACCCCCCGCCGAGGCGTGCTGTTTGCCATCCAAAACAGACCAACATCTTCTCTTATCGCCTTCTCTTCTTCTCCCAACCTCGACTATGTCGCCATAAAAATTGAACACTGCTTAAAGTCCTTGTACATAATTTGCTTTTACATCCCACCTTCGCAAGCTACCGAGGCATACGAACTCGCTATTGCTGCAATCGATCGATTAACAGAACTGAGTTCTTCCCAAGACGACATTGTAGTCCTGGGCGATTTCAACCTCACCCATCTCCAATGGACGCGGTCTGACGATGAGTCCCACTATATCTCTAGCACCTCTACTACCAAGGAGTGTCTCTTAATAGACAACCTCACCGACTCTAGCCTTTACCAAGTCAGCAATATCCTAAATCATCTGGGCAGACAACCCGACCTTGTATTCACGACAAACCCCTTTAACTCCTCAGTTACCCCTAGTCCCCACGTCCTCTCAACTATTGGCAACCACCACCCCCCACTCAATCATCCGTCATTTTTAAACATTTTTTTATTTTCTTTCTATATTCTTAGTTTCTAAATTAAAGGCTAGACAAAAAATGCTTAAATTCTAGCTTAAATAGCTTATATAATAACTTACTGGTCCTTCGCAGACGCTCTAAGCTAAACATTACTTAATATTAGTATAATTTGCCTTTCGGCGACAGAACTTTGTGGCAATACTTATAATTATTTGAAAGACAAAGAAAAATTTGAAAAACTTTGTCAATTTTTTTTGTTTTTTTTCTTTCTTAAGATTTAACTTACTTACTTAATTTATTTATTTTTTTTTTTTTTTTTTTTTTTAATTTTATGTAAAATCACTTAGCTTAACTTAACTTAAATCTTATACTACCCTAATTCTATAAAAGCTAAGTCTATGCAAGCTAGCTGATGATAGTGTGATACTATACCGACTTTGGTATCCAGGTCTTTATATGCCATTCAACCACCAGAACTGTTGACGCTGTCTAATACTATCGTCCCGGTCTCTGTGGGAGATAGCCCTACTAAAGCGCAGGAGCTCTTCTTCGGTGCGCGTTACTTCCCGGTCGTAGCACAATCGCCCGTCTACGGATGATCTACTTACATGATAGATCAGCGGAATTCCGGATCTATCCTGTATAAGCCCTTTCGTGTCCAAATCAAGGAACGCCTCTGGTGGAACAAAACCGTTGCGACGCACGTTCTCATAGTACAGGGTATTTGGATAATAAGCCCCGCAAATTAGGTCATTGGACGAGCATATTGCTCTCGCAATATGTCCTCTGATTAATTTAATCATAAAATTATCCACCCTATTTATGCAGGCATCATTATTCCGGTGTTCGATATAATCTGAGACAGGTTCTCAGACACTTCCTTTCGAACACCCGAATCTTTTCCATCAAATTTGGACCTATGTTAAACCATACTGGACAGCCATATGTGAGCATTGGCCTGATTAGCGTCATGTAGCATGTGACTTTTACCCTGCTGTCAAGTTGGCTACTGTGAAATAGCCTCCTTGTCATAGCAAACGTTTTTCTAGCCTTGATCAGAGCAGCCTCTACATGTCTGCCCCACCACCCCTCACTTCTCTTATCCTTATACCGCGACTTCTCAGCCCACAGCACCCCCCCCCCCCCCCCCCTACCAATTTTCTTTCAATTTCCGAAAAGCTAATTTCCGGCTCATAAATGAATACCTCAGCAATACCACACCCCGCTTAAATGATATTAGTGTAGAGGTCGCTACAGCCTCGCTCTACACAGTAATCTACAACGGCATATCCCTATTTGTCCCATATTCCCGAAACAGGTTATCATTCTCATCGCCCCCTTGGTATAACCGCAGACTCCGCACACTTCGTAACAAGAGGAATAAGTTGTGGAACACTCTCTTAAATACGCGTTCTCCTCTGGACTACGCCAACTATCTCGGTTACTTTTACCAATTCACCGAGCTTTGTAGCTCCCTCTACCACAATTACCTTGCCAAAGCCCAACTCAATCTGATCAATGACCCCAAATCTTTCTACCACTTCATCAACTATAAACAGAAATCAGATGCCTATCCCAACTCTCTTTTCTCCGACTCAACTACTTCATTTGACTCCCATACCTTAGCCAATCTTTTCGCGTCCTTCTTCAAACTATCCTTCACGGATGACTCGTTCGAGCCGAACCCCTCCTACTTTACTAGTATGTCTGAATTCTGCCTTGGCCCACTCATCCCTCTACACATTCAACAACACCAAGTTAAAGAAAAACTTGAACAACTGAAAGACGATTTCAGTCCCGGCCCAGACGGACTCCCTGCTATCTTCTTAAAAAAATGCTCCTCTTCTCTCTCTCTCTCTCTCTCCCGCTCGCTTCAATCTTCAATCTATCCCTTGCACAAGGTCTATTCTCCGACATTTGGAAATCCTCCTACATAACCCCCATACATAAAAAGGGGCCAAAAAACGGTATATCCAATGCTTTCGCACATTCCTAAATTGTTCGAAGGCCTTCTATATGAAGAGTTATGTTTTCCGGCAGGTCCACTACTACCAACCTTGTCGAATTCACATCTCACACACTCCTTGCCCTAGTAAACGGCGATGAGATCGATGTAGTCACTACCGACTTTAGCAAGACCTTCGACAAAATCTCCCATAACCTCATTCTCTTCAAGCTATCCTCCCCCGGTTTCGAACCCCTGTTGATTAAGTGGGTCTCATCCTATCTCAGTTATCGAACCTGCCATGTGCTATTTAGATCCACCCTCTCCGAACCTTTTTTTCCAACCTCAGGTGTCCCCCAGGGTAGTCATCTCGGCCCCCTCCTATTTATCCTAACTATAAACGACATAGGCTCGTGCATCAATCACTCCCTCATCTCGCTTTACGCGGATGATACCAACATTTTCAAGACAATCCACTCTCCCCCTGACTCCTCACTTCTCCAATCGGATCTTGACAGGTTTTCGATCTGGTGCCAAAATAACTGCCTAGAACTGAATATCGCCAAATGTCACACAATCACCTACTCTCGGAAACGCTCCCCCACCCAGCCACGTTCCTATCTCTTGCTAGACCAACCGATAACATCGGTTGAATCGATTCGCGATCTGGGCGTCCTATGCGACAAGGAGCTCAAATTTACCGCACAATTTGATTACATAATCCTTAAGGCCAACTCTGCCCTTGGTTTTGTAAAACGTTGGTCGAAGGAATTCCTAAACCCCTACGTCACTCGATCACTCTACACAACTTTTGTCCGGCCACTACTCGAATATGCTAGTCAGGTCTGGCCCCCGTATCAACTGTCTCACATTCGTAGGATCGAGGGCGTTCAACGTCGTTTCTTGCGCTTTGCCCTCCGTGGACTAAACTGGGAAACCCCACTCATTGTTCTACCATACAAAGGCCGGCTCCTTCTAATCAATCTCAACGCACTTGAGGAGCGGAGGATCCATGCTGACATCATCTTTGTCCATCGCCTTCTGTCAGTCTCAATCAATTGCCCAAGCTTGCTCTCCACTTTATCATTTCATACAAACCCCCGTAATGTGCGGAACCCTTGTCTGTTTTACGTGCCCGCTCATCACACTTCTTACGACGCTAACGAGCCCATCTCGCGTATTCTATGACAGCCCAACTTTTTCCCTACCTCCTTCGATTTCAACCTCTCCACCCCGGCCCGGTAAAATGTTGCAGCACAAAGCAACAACAACAACAACAATAAGGGATGAATCGATTCCTCAACGATACAACAAAAGGGGAATCAATTAATCATAAAATTCAAAAATCAATTCACCTGCCATCAGAAGAGCGGAAACTCACCAGCCTATGGATTAGTCATTAGCTATATTTACCATTCTGGCTCAATCATCCTATTCTAATTTAGCTTGCTTCTATGGTGGCATTCGTAAACTACATGTATGTAACTCTCCGAAGACCAGGGCAATGTTTTGTTGCGTTGACGGGTGGCATGTATTGGGGGGGCAAAAATTACCAAAAACTGAATATTTTCTGAGCCAGATGCCAGTTCTGTTTGACGTTCATACTCGTTTTAACAGATTTGAGCTTTCAATGGCTCAAGATGTGATAATAAAACAAAAACTAGAAGATTAACAACGAGGGTTCAATAGGTTAGCCAGCTCACTATGCAGTACGGGTCCCAAAGGATCTCTGTGTGCTTTGCGATAAGTTTATGTGAACCAAAGTATGTACAAATGCCCATGCTGGCACCACGGATGCTTTGCTAGTTTTTGCCTCAGCTCAAGACATCGGCTTAGATCTAGTAAACCACTTTTAACATATTGTATCAGAAAAACTGTATAAAGTGTTCGCATTATACTTTGCTTAGTGGTGTTCTGCTAGAATCGTGTGTGGTTGTTTTTTTTTTTTTGGAGAAGGTGTGCAAAATATATCTACAATGCAATGCAATTACATAGTTATTTAAATCTATTAAGAATAGCTACAAAGCCTTTCGACTATTTATAAAAAGAAAACAAAAATCGCTAACTTGGCCGAGAAGCTATAAATTGGAGTTGCATCTCGGCGCGTTAACCTCTCACATTCGTTCCCCAATTATTGCATCTGCTCCTCACAGTACTGCAATTTGTTGCAAGAACTTATTGACTGTCCCCTCTACAACAAGGTAGCTTTCAGGGAAGGTATAGTGTTTGCGACGATAGTGAAGAACGTGTGATTCGAACCGACGCTATAACGCTTAGAATCACTAAAAGATAGAACCAATGCTCAACACGTCATACCACTGCCGCGTTTTCGAATTCGTTGTCGCTATAGCATGCGGCACAGTTTGCTTTGCTTATTCGAATTTCTTTCGGTGTCCTTCAATATTTGCTTGTGTATTGTGTGTGGGTCTGTGGGAAACGCCACAAAGGCACTATTATCACAGAATATATCAAGGATGTGACTTAATTTATCGCATCGATGGCTCTAGTTATAGTTGTAGCTCTTACACTTGCCGATGAAACTGTTAATAAACCGGTAAGAAACGTTTGGTAGACCAAATAAAGACAGAGGATTCGGCAGCAAGGTACCTTCTCTAATTCTGAATCTAGATTTAATTTTCGACATCACTCCTTACACCATATGTAAGGTTGCCGCTCTGAAAATCTACAAAATATTTGGCGGCATCTGACATCGAGCTCTATTATCGAAATCGCGTTCCCATGGACACAGATGGCCACCAATCGAACCCATGCACAAGCCTCTAATTAAGTGAACCCAATTCTAGGCTCGAAATTTTTTCAGGGAGCGGTGAGTTAATAACATTCAGTAAACTGTACAAAGAGTCGAACTATTGACCACGATATTATCAACCCCACCTAACTCTCCAATGCACATTACCCCATTTCCGACAAAGCCGGACCGGTAAAGTGTCAATTATTACAAATTGTGCAAAAACCACAAATCCCATAGCAATCCCCTACGCGAAAGTGTGGTCAGCAGATCAGAGAAAATTTGTTTGTGGTTAACTTCAAAGCAATTTGGATGTCGTTATTGCACGGAATAAATTCGGCCGGCCCCACATGCATTAGCGTCACGGAAACGCAATAAAGAATTCATTAATCTGCCTCATTGCTTGGCGCAAATCCTTTGGCTCGCGCTGTTTTAATCCGAATACTCGTGCGTTGGCAGCGGTATTGAATTTTGATATTTGCACTCGTTTTAGATAATTCCGCCTCCTTGGGTGCGGGGTTCATTGGTCAGTTTAGCAGCTCGTCAACGCTCCGAAACACAGGGATGTCCGCATAAATTCAAATTATGTTAATAAACAACAGGCTTATATGGGCGACGTATATGTACGTGTCGTGTATTTCAAAGCTTCATAGAACCGAATGGAGAAAACGACCAAGAATCTGGAACCATGAATGGAGGGTGAGGTCCAAATGGTGGATACATTGGGAGTGTTTATCAGTTGAATGGAATTTACGCTAATCTAAACATCAATTTGTGTTTGTTGTTTATTACTATTTTATTTTAGTTGTTGTTGGTGGTGGTGATGTTGTTTTTTTGCTTGTGAGTTTTAATTTAATCATATTTCACTTGACGAATGGAAGGAGGGGTGTGTTGTGTATTGCTTGAGGTAATAGACGAGGGGTATGTAGGAGTGGGGCTGTGTTTACACTAACGATTCGCTATCTACTTGAGATTATGATAATCGCGCGAGCTCGTGCATGATTTAAGTTTTATCTGTTAGTAAGCTTCTGTAATCCTCGTGAAATTAATTCACAACATGCTGATTGAGCTGATTTGAAATAATCTACTGATGACTGAGCAGACCATGGAATTTTCATTGATTTTCGAGTTTTTTGAAGGCTGTACGATTTAGGTGAAGGTTGGTGTGGTTTATCATTTTAGAGGGCATTTTGTTTATGAATTATGCCCCCATGGGGCTTATGGGATCAATGTCAAGCTAATATGGTACCACATCGAGCAAGACGTTGTGAAGGAAATGGGACTCTTTGAGTTTAGGCACTACCAAGATTTTGGCAATGTGTGAAGTGGACGGTTTAAAAATCTGTTGAAGGATTATATATTGTTAGAGGGCAAACGGGCCAACCAGTTATTTTTATCAAATCCAACAAAGTTGTTGTGTTCATTTATTTGATAAGAAGATTACTTATAGTACATGTAGGGCTATAAGTTCTTAATTTCACCTGAGGAATTGTGCGCTGTTGTGACGATTGAGGTATGAACAAATAGTATTTTTTATTGAGCTTTTTTTATACCACAATGTTTTCTTTCTGTATTACAAACTGTATTACAGTCATTTGCAGACTTTCAATTGGTGTGGTGTGGCATACGATAATTTTTGTTCTTTATTTTTGTGACAGTTTAGATTTACAAAAGATTATTTTGTGGTAGGCTAATGTTGGCTTTTATGAATTAACAGCCATAAATATTATCACATATGCTTTAATAAAAAATTGGTGGCACGTTGATATAGGTTCTAATGTGCTTAATGGAAACTCAGTTCAGTAGGCTAATCGATATCGTTTGGTCACCGGCAACGCAATGTTTTCTTCAATTGAAACGTTTATTAAACTATTCACGTAAAGGTTTGCTTTTGTTGGCAAGTTACTGCATAACTTATTAGAGCAATAACGCACGAAGACTCATTGATAGCTTTATCTGATACTTATAAATAGGCACCACCCGGATTGCGTCCTAATTAAGACGTTGCACTTTCACAGTACGCTTCTTATGAACCATTGAAGTTCAAGTTTTAATATATCCTATGTAGTCACTTTTCTTATTGTTAACTTTCGTTACTTCACTTCGAATTCAAATTCAAGTTTTAATATATCCTATGTAGTCACTTTTCATTTTTTCCCTTTCGTTGTCTCACTTCGACATTACTTTCAATTGTCATTATAGTCTATCTAGTCACTTCTCCTAAACTTAAGTTTTGTTTTTTACTCCGACATTACATTTCGCAAAACCAAAAATCTTCCTGTTTTCTAACCAGCGACCACTTTCTCTCTTTATGTCCATGACCAGATTCCTCGTTACTATTCGACTTTTCACTACTCAATCCCGCGACTGATCACCTTTTCGTTCAACTTCCACAAAACCTTCCGCTTCGATTCCCAAACTAGCCTTTACTTCTTTGACCAACCACCGATTGCCTCCTCACTTGCTTTTACCTCTTCTCGTCACCTCGGGGTCAACACCTCCCGATTACGATAATGCAATTTCATTTCGCAATGACCTAATTTCCGCATTTTAACTTCAATTCGCAATTGCTTTGTACTGTGGCGTCAGCCGATATTTCTTCATTGATTTGCGCCACAGTTCAACATCCGCAATTCCGAACAGACCCAATTAATTCTTGTGCAATTACTTTTTTGTGTTTTGTCATTCGTGCCGAAATATGCAATTAATTGCTTTTATATTATTTGCTAATCGTTTTGAAATGTGCTATCAATTGCATTACCGTTCCGGGGGTCATCCGAGTTTAGAATTGGGTGGCGTTCTTTTGTTTGAGTGTATCAATGACCTCATGTAAATCATCTTTGTCTACGATGTCACTGACACACTTAACACACCTAGAGATGTTGGCATGCACCCCAGAAATCTACGCTTGTACACCGGAAGAATAAGTGTTTTGTAGCACAGTAACTTAGTACATTCTTTTCAGTTCACGTGAAGTGAACAGTCGTTTTAAAACATTAGTGGCAGCCCTGTCTGTATCTACGAACATATACTAGTTTGCAGAAAAACAAACCCATTATTCATCCAAAAATTCATTCTACAGACCGAACATTTTTTGAATCGAGCTTTATGCAGATAGTTTTAAATTGTTTTGTGTTCGATCTTTAGCGCTCGGGAGACGTTCCCACGATTTGTCAATCGACTTCGATCATTTCCTTGGTTTTATCGAAATTTTCAGTGACTGGCCTACTTCGTGAGGTGCAGATATGACATCAAAAATACCGGCACGGGAATATGTGCCACAGTTCTTTAGGGCTATAGATCTACCGGAGCTCGAATGAACGAAGAGGAGCCTGCCCGGAAAGTCCTTTGTGGCAGGATGTATGGAAGGAGACAGCGCGGCAGACCTTGTTTGCGATGGAGGGATGGCGTAAACCAGGACGCCCAGAGCCTGCTCTGCCTAATAATGTATTTCCTAATCATTATTCTGTTACTTAAGGCCGATTTACATTGACACTGTCTTCTTTTCATCATCATCATCATAGGCCCTAAAACCGGGAACCGGGCTTGGCCTTATTTAACAAATCTCTCCACCGGTATCCGGTCCATATTCGAGACTTGTTAAATTGTCCATAATAATTTGTTTTTCCGGGCAAGGTTATTAGCCAAAGTAGCTATCCAGGGGTGTCACATGGAGACTACGTATATTCAAGTTGCATTGAACAGGGACAAGGATCGTCCTGGCCTTCGCCGTGATGAAAGCAATCAGTGACTTCGCCCTGCATCGGAACTCGTTCCGTTACACTCATAAATTAGACAAAACAATTTTCTTTTCTTTTTTACGGATCATCCAACGAGACTCTACACTGCGCACCACAAAACATTTTTTTTAGCGTTGATGTTTTTTACTTATAACTTGCTTGTTTATGCATAAAATTTAATGAACAAATTAATTTAAGCACTTCTATGTATGCATAATAAATGCTTAAATTTCCAAAAATATGTATGATATAGTTTTTTCTAAAAAAAAATCGACAAGATCGGCCTTTTTTGGCCTTCTACACTATCATACCGCCTTAATATTATTACGCTCATAGTTTCGAAAATTGGTTGTTCTTATAGTGAGCATCATTATTCTCTAGACAGTTACACAAAAATTGGGTTGTACAAAATCTCGGCCTGGGAGGCTCGGTTACTCTCGGTGGGAAATAAACGTAATCATGTGGTCGACTCTGTGGCAATTTTGGTGCTTTTTCGTCGAAAATCTGTCTAGGTCCGTGTGGTTATATAATTGTGAACGAAATATGGATTTGTGGGGGTTCTTTAAAGCATTCCCAAAGAACCACCCATTTCCTTAAATCAACCTGCCTTTGCCTCACTCCACAAGCCACTTTACTTACCTGCAATCGAGCAGCGTAAGCTACCTTTCATTCGCTTTCACCTGAAAGTAAAACCCCAGCAAGCATGCACATCATCAAATCATTTCGTTCATATTACATGAACCATACCAACCCAATCGGCTCAGCTTGTCAACAATTATAATCGACAAACACGCTGGCCAGCGGATCTGTTGACACAACTGCAGCGGATTTTTCCGAGTATTGATCGCCCAAGCCAGACCCGATCATCGAATAGGACATGATCGCGATCGTTGTTCAAATAATCATCCTAATGATCATGTCCTATGATACAATTTTCCGAAAACTAACACCCATTGAATCGGACACGGCTATTTAAACAATCATGCCAATGATCGTGTCCCACGTATAATTTTCTTAACCAAACAATAGCCGCCCTAGCCTTTGCCGTAGGCGAACAAATCTGCGGTTGGCTTATCGTCACAGAGAAATCTATTGCCTGCCACGGCATGGTTCTGGGCGATTATGTAAACAGCCGACGTTCCCATGCAGCATTGGTTAAACCAAACGAATGCGCATCTCAGCGTTTGACCCTCCGAAATAGCGTTTCTATTTACAGAACACATAGAAACCTATTTCTTCCTTCGGCGAATTTTCGCTATCGCTTATCTCAACGATGCCTGCAGCCCCTAATACCAGTTCCTTTGTTTGTACAGTTGCAGGGTGGATCGTTGCCTCACTTCCAGTGAAATGGCATTGTAATTGACCTGTATGGTCACCACAGGGAAACTCTCCCAAAAAAGGCCCCAATCGATCGTTCATTGGTCATCACCACAGAAATGATCCGATAGGGCTCCTCCTATATGGATGGAAATTCACCACCACCGCAGCCAGGGGATATTGAGTGCAAGAGCCACTCCGGAGTCAGATTTCATCTCCCTAAGTCCAGAGGAGTCAAAAAAATGCATCACGGGAGTTGAGAGTTTTCGTACGGCCTCTGTGTGTCGTTGGTTTATTATTGCGCGACGTTAGTTATTTACCTCGTATCACCAGCCAAACAATATCCAGTATTGTGGAGAACGAACCAAGTGATAATAGGAGAGATGTCTCGCCAGTGCTATAGTTCCTTAAGCATTTCCTTAACCTTTTTTCATTTTATACTAAAGTATTGTTGCTGCATTTCCGTTTACATCTATGATTTTAAGAGAGTGAACATTGTAAACAAAAATAATAACGAAAGGAACTGTGTCATCAAAGGAGCAAAATAAAGGACATTTAATTAGGTAAACAAACCAGAGTGCGTTTTTTATTATATTTCCTTCGTCGTTGGTGAAAGATCGGAGTTCTGTTTGCCCAGTGGCGTGTTGTGGGGGATTTCACTGAACCCGCGTCCGTGCTTACGCCTAGTAAATACTATCCACAGATTCACGACTACATTCCAGAGACAAAGGAACTATTAAAACAACCAGTTTTGGAGGTGAACATGTTCCAAAGAAGGCGAAGACGGTGAACTCCGCCGGAACCGGGATCATCTACATTCATTACTTGGAAAAAAAAGCAACTGGGGAGCTTGGAACGTCATTATTGCATTGGTTGAGTTGAGGAATAAAAAAAACATCTCCACGTGAACCTTTTTCTAAAGACTTATTGAACGGCCTTTATGTGTACAAAGTGCTTGACTAAATTAAATTGCTGTGACACCGATTTTAAATAAATGCCCATCTACATAACTGTTATATCCAATATTGGTGCTTGCTATAATTGTCGGAGATAAGTTACTTGCCAAATGGGATCCGCAAAATTCCCCTTTTTCGAGGACCCCTTATCAATGTTCTCCTCCAATATAATTGTGCAATTTCATTCAACATCCGGTAATAAAACGGATATTACGTTCAAAGCCATTTAAAGATCCATCAAATATGTTCATCATTTCCTGATGACGAATATAGCGTCCACATCCATTCAAGACCTTGATTTGTCAAGAGCACGATATATCTTTGTCATCTTCTGCTCTCCTTTCCGAGTCGCGGATATATTTTTGGTTTTAATTCGTCATTGGTTAGGGGAGGCGTGCAGACCATACATTAAAACATCATCTGGCAATCTGCCAATCGACCACCGAACTACGTTTCATTGGCATACATCAATGGGTGACGTTGAACTTTATACTACGTATTTACCCTTAGTTTGGTCTTTTATTTTTGCTACGTTTGTTGAAATGGACTTAATATATACTATAAGGTTAATATTCCAGCGGCCAGATTTGGACAGTGTCGTGATATTTAGTTTTACGTAGTTGTTCGATCCTAGTCTATTGTTGGCGATGGTTTTTGTGCACAAATAAATTCCACATCTGTGGCGAATTATAGTTGAGTACTATCCAGTGACAGGTGACAGCCGGTGTTGGCATTTTTCAGATGTTCATGGTTAATAGTACTTAGAATCATCACAACGATTACCGATCGATCGGTGGGGCTAATTCAGGTCATATATCCTGTTACGAAATGGATCCTTATTTTGTTTTTAGCAACACAAGGCTTTGATGCAGATGCTGTCCGGTTGTTTTGGGGCCAAGTGGTCTACAACAGCTACGAGTATTCAGTAATCGGGCGTGTTAAGTCACACGACAAAACGAGTACACACCAATGAAATGTTGGTCAATAAAGCGAAGGTGTTGAACTCTTGTGTTAGGTATAATTACGGTCCACACGTTGCCGATTGCGGGGGTCGGCTGCACAAGGGGGAGGCCATACTAAAGTGTAATTGCTTCACACCCAATTCGTTAACATGCACGTATGCGGCGGATCTCTCCATTACCAAATGGATCCGTTGTAGATATTGTACGAACCCGAACTGTCTGATCCCGCATGTGTGCGCCGCATATTGGACCATCGTGGGCCTATCCGCAGTAAACTGGTGTTGTAGTAGAACAACTGTCTTCCCGCGCATTTGTTATTGTTGTTTTATTGGTCTTTCTTCGCGCTATTTAAATACATATATCTTTTTGTTGTGTTGATCGAGACACTCGTCGGTTAAGGCTTTGGAGCGATCCACACTCTAATGCCGATGGAGACGTTGCTGAGCGCAACGCCAACACTGCCGGCCTTAGGAGGCTATTTTCTCAATATTATGGTAATGTCGGGTGTTGCTCGCGTACACACACTTTTAGTCAATTGGAATTTCGAATTAGGCATGCCACGCGTATTTTCATTCATCCGCGCACCGGATTTGAATGGTGTTCTTTGGTATTTTTTCCAATAGGATTTATTCGGTTTTTATTATTATTTTTGTTTGTTTTTTAATTTACGTTTGTTCTTAAAACTTTGTTATTCTTCCGCAGCTGAAAACAGGGCTACGTTGTTTTCCATTCCGGGGGGTTATTTATTTATGAGTTCGTGCAGTGGATTGGTGTTTTTCTTTGACAAAAAGCTTGTTGTTGGACGTGGTATTGTAGTTTCATAGTCAGATTAAATATTGCTGATGATATGGAATCGATAATATCGAAAAAGATGATTCAACTAACAACAAGCAATGGATTGGTTAAGGAGATATCACCGATTGATAGAGGAGACATTTATATGCAGTACTTTCACCTTTATAAAGATTACATATCAAATGTTTGACTGTTCATTAAAGATCGCACAAATAAATGAAAGGAGTTGGACAATCAGAACTGGCTAAGATTTCGCAGCAATTTGTACATTATTTCGTCTTATCGATGCCACTGTTTCGTTTTGCCCCATGACAGTGGGAGTTTAAAGCTTTTTTATCTTGCAAATGATGAAGAAATCTCTTCTTTTCATTTGTGTTTAAGATATTTTTATGGCGCAACTATTTTAAAAAGATAGAGTGGGCACTTGTAGTTAAGTGTAATAAATGATGTTGTCTTTGCGAATGATTAGAAACATAACGTATTTTACACGAATCGCGCGTACAATTGGGATTTTTAGATACCCTTAAACGTTGATACAAAGTGTTGGGGATGAAAGAAGAACAGGGTAAGGAAGGAGGTACTGATACGCATTGACCTTGAATGCTTGGACATTATTTTGATGACGAAACAAATTATTAGGTAGAGCATTTTTCATTTGTGTGCTTCGGCTAAAGACCAATTTTATGTTTTAGGTCGAAAGTTAAGTTTAGTGGGGGCAGAACCCTCATTTATTTTGCTTAATGCAAGCTTAAATTAAACTTAAATTAATTAATATAAAAAATGCCTTACAGACTATCTTAAATCTAGAGTGAGAAGGAGAATAAAAAAAAGAAACAAGAAAAAACAGGAGGTGAAAAAGGCTGGCCGATAGGGGGGGTAGGAGGCTAGGGAAGGGCAAGTGTATGTGGGGGAGGCAGATACGGCTATTGTGAGACAATGACAATGAGGGGCACGCCTACGTACAGGTAAGGGGCGGGGTTGGAGAGCTAAGGGGAGAGGTTTACATTGGGGTGGGGTGGGGTGAGGACGGGTTTAATCTGAGACGTCGTTTGAGGGCAGGAGTGGAGAGGTTGAAATCAAAGGAGGTGCGGAAAGAGTTGGCATGTCGTAGCATACGTGAGATGGGCTCGTTAAGGCCGTAAGAAGTGTGGTGAGCGGGCACGTAAAACAGACGAGGGTTCCGCACATTACGGGGGTTTGTATAAAATGGTAAAGTGGAGAGCAAGCTTGGGCAATTGATAGAGCCTGACAGAAGGCGATGAATAAAGATGATGTCAACATGGATTCCGCGCTTCTCAAGTGCGTTAAAATTGATTAGAAGGAGCCGGCCTTTGTATGGTAGAACAATGAGTGGGTTTTCCCAGTTTAGTCCACGGAGGGCAAAGCGCAAGAAACGACGTTGAACGTCCTCGAACCTACGAATGCGAGACAGTTGATACGGGGACCAGACCAGACTAGCATATTCAAGTGGTGGCCGGACAAAAGTTGTGTAGAGTGATCGGGTGACGTAGGGGTTTAGGACTTCCTACGACCAGCGTTTTACAAATCCAAGGGCGGCGTTGGCCTTACGGATTATGTCATCGATATGTGCGGTAAATCTAAGTTCCTTGTCGCATAGGACGCCCAGGTCGCGAATCGATTCAACCGATGTTATCGGTTGGTCTAGCAAGAGATAGGAACGTGGCTGGGTGGGGGAGCGTTTCCGAGAGAAGGTGATTGTGTGACATTTGGCGATATTCAGTTCTAGGCAGTTATTTTGGCATCAGATCGAAAACCTGTCAAGATCCGATTGGAGAAGTGAGGAGTCAAGGGGAGAGCGGATTGTCTTGAAAATGTTGGTATCATCCGCGTAAAGCGAGATGAGGGAGTGGTTGATGCACGAGCCCATGTCGTTTATAGTTAGGATAAATAGGAGGGGGCCGAGACGACTGCCCCGGGGGACACCTGAGGTTGGAAAAAAACGATCGGAGAGGGTGGATCTAAATCGCACATGGCAGGTTCGAGAGTTGAGATAGGATGAGATCCACTTAATCAACAGGGGTTCAAAACCAAGGGAAGATAATTTAAAGAGAATGAGGTTATGGGAGATTTTGTCGAAGGCCTTGCTAAAGTTGGTAGTGACTACATCGATCTCATCGCCGTTTTCTATGGCAAGGAGTGTGTGGGATGTGAATTCGACAAGGTTGGTAGTAGTGGACCTATAGCGTTTGAAATAATAGTGAAGAAGAACGTGTGATTCGAACTGACGCTATGACAGTTTGAATCACCAAAAATTGTACCTAAGCGTGTTTAGAATTTGATTTTTAAACTCGACTATACTCCACTGATGTGAATTATTTTTGTTATCGCTATGGTATGCGGCTCTGATGTATTTTCTTGTTCGATTTTTCGTTCGGTGCTCTTCACTATTTTGCTTGTGAATTGTGTGTGTATCTGTTAGAGTCGCCACAGACCTGCCGGAGAGGAAGCCGCGCTGGTTAGGAGAATATGTGTGTGCAGCGAAAACATAACGCTTCATATAGAAGGCCTTCGAACAGTTTAGGAATGTGCGGAAGCTTAGCAATGGGACGATAATTGGATATATCGTTTTTTGGCCCCTTTTTATGTATGGGAGCTATGTAGGAGGATTTCCATATGTCGGGGAATAGACCTTGTGCAAGGGATAGATTGAAGATTGAAGCGAGTGGGAGAGAGAGAGAAGAGGACCATTTTTTTAAGAAGATAGCAGGGAGTCCGTCTGGGCCGGGACTGAAATCGTCTTTCAGTTGTTCAAGTTTTTCTTTAACTTGCTGTTGTTGAATGTGTAGAGGGATGAGTGGGCCAAGGCAGAATTCAGACATGCCAGTAAAGTAAGAGGGGTTCGGCTCGAACGAGTCGTCCGTGAAGGATAGTTTGAAGAAGGACGCGGAAAGATTGGATATGGTATGGGAGTCAGTTGACGTAGTTGAGTCGTAGAAAAGAGAGTTGGGATAGGCATCTGATTTCCGTTTGTAGTTGATGAAGTGGTAGAGAGATTTGGGGTCATTGATCAGATTGAGTTGGGCTTTGGCAAGGGAATTGTGCTAGAGGGAGCTACAAAGCTCGGTGAATTGGTAAAAGTAAGGAATAGTCCAGAGAAGAACGCGTATTTAAGAAAGTGTTCCACAACTTATTCCTCTTATTACGAAGTGTGCGGAGTCTGCGATTATACCAAGGGGGCGATGAGAATGATAACCTGTTTCGGGAATATGGGACAAATAGGGATATGCCGTTGTAGATTACTGTGTAGAGCGAGGCTGTAGCGACCTCCACATTAATATCATTTAAGCGGGGTGTGGTATTGCTGAGGTATTTATTTATGAGCCGGAAATTGGCTTTTCGGAAGTTGAAAGAATATAGGGGGGGGGGGGGGGGGGTGTATTATGTATTATGAACTAAAATGCATTTTTTGATTGACGGGTATCGGGGCAAAACATTTGTAACTTGAGTCGAGTGCATTTACTGCGTTCAAACAAAAGCGACATTGTTTTATAATTAGGTTCAAAAACTTCGGTTTCACATATTCAAATTGGTTAAGAAATACTTGGCAGTCTCGGCGGAAAACAAGTGAATTAACCTGTGAATAAATGGATAGGAAATCGTTTATAGAAATGAGGAATGATGAAGGTGAGAATACGGAACCCCGGAAAACTCCAGCATTTGGAGGCACACCTGGTGTGCCACTTTTGACAACTCGAAGTTTTATGTATTTGTCAATAATCATTACCTTCAAGAATAACATACTGAAGTTGTTTTCAAGGGTAAGCTTAAATAATTTGTAAATGGCAGGGTTCTATAGTAACATTGGTTACAAACGTATAACAAGAAATCGATATTTTTATTTTTAGGTGCGTTTTTTCAAACGACATTAACTGCAGTACTAACTCGATTACAAGACACCCGATCGTATCGAATCTTTTTGGAACGTGTTATGTATTTTATCTTATAATAATTTTAAGATAAGGTTATATGATATATATTAGATAATATTAGATGAAAGTTCCCATGCAAAGTACCGTCAAAATTTTAAGTAGGATTTGATTTGTCCTTTATTTCAAAACTTTGCTATTGTATTGTATTTTAATTTCCTTCGTAATCATGTGCCATTATACGGCGAAAAACTTCTAACTCAAGAAAAATTTGTTTTTTGTGCAATCACTGTAGTCATTGGAGATCTTTTTTTTTTTTGGCTTGGGAGATGGCGTGCATCCCATCGAAAATTGATTCATTTTATACGACACTATTGCCGCACACGTCAACACCCATGCCATTCGAGAGCTTACTGAAAGTGATCGCCGCTTAACTGTTGGAAAAATCTCATCAGAAGTTAATATCATGTATAGAAGTGTTCAATCCATCACTTTCAATACGCTCTCCAACGGCACGGATATTGTCATCTGTACCACTTATCCATGGGCGTTGATCATGACTTTCGTTTTCGATACGTTCTCTCCCACTTTTAAATTCTCTGGTCCAGGTATACACACGATTCTGAGACAATGTATCATCAGTAAACTGTGCCTTCAATCGAGACAAAATTTACGAGGGTTTAACGCCTTCATTTGTTAACAATTTTGTAATAATCCGTTGCGCAACAGACGTATGTACCTCTGGGTCATTCATGGCTGTACGGACTACAAAGTCAAGTGCAACCGCTAGCCAAGCCGGTTCCCCTACTCTTCATAAACCAAACAACAGCCACGCACAAGATTATCTAGCTCGCAACTTCTTGCTAAGCAAAAAAGTAAAAGTACGGTTTATATTTGATTCACCCTCGTATAAATCCTATAAATTTCAAAATCTTCAATGCAATACTTTTCCTTTGATAAACTCCCAAAAAACCGTTTTTTCAGCAGTTACACTAGTTGTGCGTAGTTTTACAAGGCGCAATAATGATGCCATACAGAAATACGTGGTCTGGACCAACGGAAAGATAGTACAGCATGGGGCAGAGACACTTGTTAATTTTGGTTGGGTACTCTGAAGTGAAGTTGGTTATGGATTGAGAGATGGGTTCAACATAAGGAAGTAGGCAGGGGCGAAACACATGTTCACCACCAATTCGTATTTTTCCAAAGACGACAAATCTATTTAAGGTAGATCTGCAGTGGACGGGACGACCGCCGGATTTAAGCCCCGGTGACGTTTTTATGGGCTTATTTCAAATCACTTGTTTATAAGTCGACTCATCTATTTAAGGTAGATCTACAGTGGCCGGGACGATCGCCGGATTTAATACCTGGTGACCTTTTCATGGGGCTATTTCAAATCACTTGTTTACAAGACGACTCTGTGAGGAAGACGTATGTACCGGACACGGGCACTCGGTTCACTTCCTGCCTCCATCATCCACTGAACGAAAGTTCCGCCCCAAATTATCCACAAACAAAAGAAATACATACACCCAGGAACTGCGGAAAATTAAACACACTGACTTAGTTTGTTATTATTAATGTTTTTTATTTCACACCGGATCTCAATTCAAATATTTCACACGCTAAAAAATTCCACTTTACGATTAGAGAGGTCCTGGGGGAAAATTCCCAGCGAGAGAGGGAAAGAACAATTACATTACACACTTATCAACACGTCAAAGTTAATTGGTATGAACTGAACCACGATGGGAATATCAGCTTCAGTGGCTGTGACACTTTTTGGCCAACGTACTCAACACTACAACAAGACTCCATGTATATGTCGCGTCTCCGCAGTGCTACGGAGAGCTGGAGGCGTCCGACCGTCGCGAACGGTGGTTGTAATAGGACTCAATCGAGGGTTGGAATCTGGATCTTGATTCACCCTCGATTCGGTGGTGGTGAATATCCTCTGCACTAAGGATATGTTTTTACTTACGACCAGAGAAACGTAAAGTCTCTCTCTGTGGAACAGAAAACCAGATCTCGTAATAAAGATCATGGTGGTACACATGTATGTGCGTACATTGGTGCATTCATGGGACAAAGCCATAAGAACGAAACTGAAACAAAGGAAGGGCATAATGTGCATCCATGAGATGTGAGTTCGGCTAAGCAAACAAGCCGAATCTCATTGGATGCTAATTGGGTTTGTGTTTGCTTATGTGAGAAGATCAATGGTAAACGGATCCAGGAATATGTAGGACAAAGGGAATTTATGATCTGAGAGTTCAACTGAGTAAACAAGTTGTATATTACATTACATTAGATGGTAGATGCATTTGGAATACTTGAATGGTTTGAATTGTTTGCCGTATCGCCAGAATGTCTGCTGAAGGACAGCGTTCTTTTGTTTGTACATGGTACATGCTAGGGAATTAGTTTCAGCGTCTATTGCGCTAATTATATGCAGCTGCGTTGGACTGTTTATCGTTGGGTCAAAGAGTCGCCAGCCAATGTGTATGTAGGTAAATTTATTGTGCACATGTTGAGGCTGGGAATAGCCAACTCAAGGTTAAAATTCCCTGATTATGCGGTTGCATTATATGTGAACCGATGAGTTTTCTTTCAGGGCATTTATGATAAGTTTGGAGAGAATTCTTAGAGGGAATTTTTAAATCGAATTAATGAATGAAGGTAAGAATCCTTTTCCAGAAGCTTTTAGCTAAATACATTTGGTCATTGTTGCGTGAAGCGTTTACAGGTGCTAATGCGATTGCAAATTTAATGAGGGTTGGGTCGTAGTTATGGGGGTTCTTCAGGTAAGTAGACAGTGGGGTTTGGCGAAACCACCACAACTCATCTAATTAAGGTAGATCTACAGTGACCGGGATGACCGCCGGATTTAACCCCCGGTGACATTTTGTATGGGCCTATTTCAAATCACTTGTTTACAAGACGTTTCATCTATAGAAGGTAGACCTACAGTGGCCGGGACGATCGTCGGATTTAACTCCCGGTTAATTTTTTATGGGCCTATTTCAAATCACTTGTTTACAAGACTTCTCATCTTTATAAGGGAGATCTACTGTGGCCGGGATGATCGCCGGATTTAATACCTGGTGACCTTTTTATGGGGCTATTTCAAATCACTTGTTTATAAGACGACTCATCTATTTAAGGTAGATCTACAGTGGGCGGGACGATCACCGGATTTAACCTCCGGTGACTTTTTTTATGGTCCTATTTCAAATCTTTTGTTTACAAGACGTTTCACCTATATAAGGGAGATCTACAATAGCCGGGACGATCGCCGGATTTAACCCCCGGTGACTTTTTTTATGGTCCTATTTCAAATCTTTTGTTTACAAGACGTTTCATCTATATAAGAGAGATCTACAATAGCCGGGACGATCACCAGAATCAACCTCCCGTGACTTTTTTAAATCACTTATTTACAACAATCGCCACAGGTTCACTTACAGAATAATAATCATCAGGCTATCATCAACAAATTCAGAAATATGTTGGAAAGGTTTCGACCAAATTTCCGATTTCGAATAATACAGTGTCAATAATGGATGTTCTATGTCCATCATCTTTAAAATAAATAAAATTAATAAATAATAGATTAAACTTTAAATGTTGTACTTGGTACTAGACATGATGCGCTAATGGGCAACGATAGAACCGTGCGTAGAATTCTTGACGGTAGACCAACGGGAAAGAGACCGACAGGACGGCCGCGACGGAGATGGAAGGACAATGTTAGGTTTGATCTCGTGGGGATCGGATCGGATGGTCGAACGTGGAAGGAGGGCGCACAGGACAGGGAACAATGGCGGAGTCGAGTCGGCGAAGTCATGAACTTCCGGGTTCCGGAATAGAACTTGATGGTAGAAAAAGAACTACAACAATATTTGCAATTCTTTTTCAAAATTGCGTTTCTAAATCAGCAATTTCCTCTTCCCCACAATGTATATCATTTATTGAATCTGTGTGTCGCCCACCCGACAGTAGAGCTAGGAGCCAAATGCCAATGAATGTTCCTAATATATCCTAATATATTCACGCCAAAGTGACCCCTCTTTTCGGAAAGGTGTGATCTGTTGCAATAAATCCCATTTTGGCGATCACCAAGATGGTTGTTTGGTTCTAGATAATTCGAAGATTGACAGTTAATTAGCGACTCAATAACTCAATAAATAAGAATAAGGATTGATAGAAAGAAGAGCACGAGGGGTCGCTTATTTTGGGAGTTTGGTGAGGACAGAACCCTGTTTAGCTTAATACAAGCGATATAAATAAACCGACGAACTAACTTAAAAGCTAAGATATCAGAAAAACTGTGTGAAAGATAGGGTATAAGAGCCAGGACACGAGTGAGTGTATCTAAGCGTTGTCTATGTGACTTCGCGGGAGGGTTGTAGGGGAGGCAAATAAGGAGACAGAGCTTGAGAGCGGAAGAGGTGAGGTAACATTTTTTGGTTCGGGAATGTTGGTGGGGGGGTGGGTGTAAGGAGACGAAGTTCGAGAAGTGTGGCTGATGTCAAAAGAAGTGGGGTAAGAGTTGGGCCTCCGTAACATCAGAGCCGTAAGAGTTCTGATGGGCGGGCAAGTAGAAGAGACGAGGAGACTTCCATCTGTTTGGCAACTGACTAGTTGTTTTTTTCGTTTTTTGTTTTTTTTTTTATTAGAAACAATAATTATTTATTGTACCCAATATTATTACAATCTAGCCAAATAGGCTAATGAGTAATTTAACTCTAACTCAGTTTTATAAATTAATGTTATAATGTTCAATACCACTTTTCTTACAGTCTCTAATTAAGGCGAAGACACTTTGTTCTTGTGTTCTATATTAGTAGCACTAGTACTTCCACTACATTACTCTAACTCGAAAGGTTTAATTTTTTTTTTTTAGCCTTCTCACTATGTCCGTGGTATCGAGGAGCTGGATAGCCTCAACATTCACATGGTGATGAAGTCTATGCTCGTGAGCTTCTGCGTATTTTTTGATGACTTTAGCGACAAACTCTACATTTAGGTCCCGATGGAGATCGTCGTTTCTTATGTACCACGGTGCATTTACTATTCCTCTGAGAACTTTATTTTGGAATTGATAATTTGAACATTACTCGTTTTAGTACAGCCCCAGAGCTGTACACCATAGGTTCACACTGACATTAGAACTTGTTTATATAATAAAATATTTGTTGTGTATGGTTAGAGTAGAATGTCTTCTAAGCAGCCAATACATCTTTTTGTACTGTAGCTTTTTGCAGCGTAGCTTTGCGTCAAGTGACATGTCCAAATACTTTGCCGTATTTTCATATGGTATAATTTTGTTGTTAATGAAGACTGGAAAGTACTGTTCCTTCTTATTGGTGAAGTTTGTATGAATCGACTCATTTAACTTTATTCTCCACTTTGTTGTCCAGTTGTGGATTTTATTAACAGCTCCTTGGACCTTTTCTGATGCTTCTGCGTGAGAGTTTCCAATCGCCATTATAGCAGGGTCATCAGCAAACGTTGCAATGGTGTTATTTTCTAATGTAGGCTCGTCACTGGTGTAATAAAAGGTACAGGACGGGACCTAATTCGCTTCCTTGTGGCACCCCAGCTTTAATATTTTTAATTTCGGATTCGAAATGCTCTATCCGATATATACGATTCGAGTATATCTGCATATGTTCTTGGTAGCATTTTTCTCAGTTTTAGTGCCACTCCTTCTCAAATGCCTGTGCTACATCTAAGAAAACAGTAGAGCAGACTTGCTTGTTTTCGTGAGTTGTCTCGATTATATTTGTGATTCCATGAACTTGGTCTATTGTAGAGTGTTTTTCCTTAAATCCAAACTGGTGATCTGGAATAATATCCTTGGTTTCTATTATATTACTATTCATATCCTTGGTTTCTATTATTCTTTTTAGTATTAGTTTTTCAAATAATTTTGACATAACAGGTAACATGGAAATCGGTCAGTATGATGCTGCTTCACTAGGCGGGTTTCCTGATTTAGCTATCATTATCACTTCAGCTATTTTCCATAAATCTGGAACATTAATAAGGTTTGTTAGCTTTACTAGGACTTTTTTGGAAGACTGTGAAGTATTTTACTTGAAATAAGATCAAATGCTGGTGATTTTTTTTGTATTTATATTTCGTTTAATTTCTTGCAAAACTTCTCTAGGTGATACAGGCTTTATGTTGAGTTGTTCTTCTAATAAATCATTATGTATTATAGAAGACTCATGATTTATTTGGCTTTCATTTGATATAAATATGTTCTCCAGATGTTCAGCAACCCTTTTGACTTTTTGTTCATTGCTAATGGCCCATTTTCCAGGGTCAATTTTTAATGGCGGGATTTGAGTATTCGACTGTTTCATATTCTTCGTGGCTTTCCGGAGAGAGTAAGCTGCGCCTCTGCCACTGGTTAGCTTTTGAAGGTGATTGTTGTATCAAGATGGTTTTGGATTTACCTTTTTAATTGTTTATGAATAATGACTGAATATAGGGCAGAGCCATTAATTTATTTCGCTTAGTACAAGACGTATAAACATATAAACTTATAAATATACTTACGAACTAGCTTAAAAACTATGGCATGCGGGTTGGAGGTGGGGGGCTATCTTTAAAGTAATTTAAAACCTGGAATGGGGGACTAAACAAAGATGGATAGAATAATAGTCTAAGTGGTAGGACAGGGAAGGGCGAAGATAAGCCGGATGCTAGGATGTGTGTATGAGTGCGGGAGAGTGTAGGTGGTGAGCGGGGTATGGTCAGGGGGGGGGGGGGGGGGGGGGGGGGGGGGGGGCAATAGAGGAGATGACGTTTGAGGGGGGGAGAGGTGAGATTGAAGTCAAAGAAGGCGGGGTGAGAGTTTGCCCATCCCTGCATTCGCGAAATGGGTTCATTAGAGCCGTAAGGTGTGTGATGGGCGGGCAAATAGAAACGACGAGGGTTTCGCAGGTTTCGGGGATCAGTGAAAAATGTGATGGGGAGAGCAGGGTTGGGCAGTTGATTGAACATGAGAGTAGATGGTACATGAAGAGGATGTCGGCATGAATTCTGCGCTCTTCAAATATATTAAGGTTAATTAGGTGAAGACGGCTCGTGTATGGGGATAGAATTAGAGGATGCTCCCAATTCACGCGTTGCGTGCTGTCCACCCTGCCAATTTGGGACGAGTAGTGATGATGTGGGGTTCTTCATGGCGCCCGAAGAACCATCCATCGCTTTACCCAACCAATTACAAGTTCCTGCACCTATTTAAGCATTCCTGAAATATAAGTTCATGACAAGATTACCATATTGTCATGACATCAAACTTTCACCAGCATCCAACGCATCATAAACCCCGAGGGCTAATTCGGCTACCTCATCAGGTAACCAGCATCGATTCATGCACAGGCCAATGCTCTATGCCAAGAAGCATTTCCTCTTACATGTGCATGACATGTTTATTCCCATCACCGCTGAACCATCGGTCGATTGTATAATCAACAACCTACTGCGCAACCATTGCTGGCCGCCTATAGGAATTTCTAGTGTTATTTTAACACAAACAACACATCCGACAAATCGGCCGATGGGAAGTCGGCAACCTGCCTACATTATAATTGATGCGTATATGACCTGAAATGCAATTTGGTTGTCCTTTCTGATAACCGGCATAAACATGGAACATGTCAATATGCAGAGACGAGGAGCATTTCCTCACGTGCTGTATGACTTATTCACCATTGTCACCGGTCGATCTTTAGATAGACAAATCCCAGAGTAGCCATAGCTACCTACCTACTATAGATCGAGGGTTGTTTTGAGTAATCATGCACTTGACCCACCGACCGACGATATGCTACATGCAAGGAACTATCGAATGACGCTATATGCGTCAGGAATGAAATAAACAAGACATTGCCTTCATAACCATGTCCCTCGTTACTTTTTAAGTAAACACTATCCCATCTACCCTGTGCCTAGCCAGCGTCTGCAAAGGCTCTATTGACTTAACGTCAATCATGAAACCTATCCCTATCGGACGGCGGCAATATGCCCGGTCCATCCATCGATCAACATATTTGACCTGTGGCATATGTGTGTTGTTCCTTTTTCCATTTTCCTTTCCTTCGCCCAACGCATGTCGTTGCCTTTCTTCCAAGGTAAAGACATTCAACTTATCTGGACGTCGTCCATGAGAACTTTCCAATGGAAGCAGATAGTTTTTCATTGGTCGTTGAGGTGAAGGAAAGATGGTTTCCCCTGCGATGATGTGCATGGAAACTCATCGCAATCACCGAGGCTGGGTTAATGTCGTCCAACACCAGGGGTGTCGAAATTTTACCCCAGAGGAGCGCGGTCGTTAGCAACGCCAGTCTCGTTTGTCCTTTCTAATTATTGGTGGGATAATTCTCCGGTCATTCAGCCTAATTTCTCCGCGACCAGTGTGTTGTGGCTAAATTAAAAACGAAAAGATCTATTTGCGGGTTATTCCAACTATGTTACTACCATCAACTTGAATCGTTGCTGCTAATTTACATTTGACTTTAACTAAACATCATTCACCCAAAATAGTTCTCAGTGAAAATTAATGTAATAAAAAGGAACTACCATACGGATTAATTTAGTTTAAGAACAAAACGATAATCAGTGTTAACGCTATAACAAGTGTAAGTAGTGTTACAAGTCTTGAGATTCAAATAAATATTTTCTCGGGCGAACTTTGTTTTTATGTTTTATCACTAATTGGTCGGAGGACAGTTATCAGTGAGCAATCTGTGGTGCTGTGCTCAACCTGCGTCCGTGCTGACGCCTCTAGCATAATAGCCACAAGGAGACCGAACCTGGCAAGCATATTCACGAAGGACAAAGGCTATATGGAGCGATCTGGAAACGATCGAAAGAAAAGGGATTCGAGAATTCTTGCGACCAGCGTTTCACAAAACCAAGGGCAGAGTTGGCCTTGAGAATAATGTCATTAATATGTGGGATGAAGTTAAACTCCCCATCACATATGATGCCAAGGTCACCAATCGTTTGTACAGGTGTTATCTGTTGGTTGTGTAAGACATCGGGACGTAGCGGGAAGGGGGATCGTTTACGGGACAAGTTATTTTGGCACCAAGTTGAAAAGCTGTCGAGATCCATTTGGAGAAGTGAGCAGCCGACAGAAGACCGGATCGTCTTGAAGAATTTAGTGTCGTCCGCGTTTAGTCGTTATTTAATTTTTTTTTATCTTGAGGAGACCTAGACTGGTGCCATACATTTCTCTGTTTTCTCTTTCTGGATATAAGCTGTGTGATCTCTCTAGGATAGTTATTATTCTGCGTGGATATTCTTTTTTTATCTCGAGTGTATATTTCCAAGCGATCTGCTGTATTAATGTAAGAAATTTTTCTAAGTCTTTGTCTAGTTGCTCCGGGGTTTTAAGTGGTACTCTAAGGTAGACATTCTCATCGAGTTATATTTTAAAACATTCCCAGTCTGTGCATTTGTTAACTAGTGTCAGGTTCTGTTCTTTATGTGATACATTCTCACTTATTTCTACATATGTTGCAGAGTGATCTGAATTCATTTGTGTGAGGTAGATAGTTGATTGATTTTGATATACAAAGAAGTCTATCAGATCAGGGATTTTTAACGGGTCAGTAGGTGGGTGATTTCGTTGACGCTACGTAACATTTCATTTCTTGTATGGTACTCATAAGTTCCCTTCCTCTTGTGTTCGTTTATCTGGAGCTCCAATTCCTATTTTGGCATTAAAATCACCTCCTAGTATATATCTCTCACCGAGTGATTGAAAAATGCTTATATAAGTATCTTTTCGTATCGTATATCGTGGTGGACAGTATATGGCTGCTACAATAAGAGGATACCGCCTTGTGTTAATACAGATTGCAACAGATTGAGTGTCTGGCTCTTCATATTTATTTATCTCATGATGTTTAATATTTTATTTTACAATTACAGCACTGTCGCTCTTTACTTTATTGGCTGGGTGTAGTGCATGACATACTTTATAGCCTTTGAACCTAATATGTGATTGTTTTGTAAAATTGTTCCTGTGACTAGATGAATAAGGCAAATGAAAGAGCTGTCGCAGCGTTTTAACCACTGAAGGACATCATCTCACCAAAAAGTAGTGCCACTCGGAAAAGTGAGTTTGTTAATATTGTGTACTATGAATACCTAGGTATTATTACAATTAGGAAACCAGTGTAATTAGTGCGAACAAGTAAGGGTTTGCCTTGGCAGATAATATGCGTCCACATATCACCTATATAATTCGAGGTTTATGGGGAGAAGAGAATTATGACATTGATTAAATTTGATTAAAAAATATTGATTAAATAATCATCGGAATGAGAGTGAAAGTCTATTTAAAGGAATGCCAAAAGAAGATGTATAGAGGCGCTTAAATCAATAATACGTGGCTTGCGCCCCATTTGTGCTATAAGGTGTGGGGACATGTTTTTGTGTCACCTAAAATAACCAAGTCATATTATATAAATCGAAGCTATTGTGAGGCTAATAACTCCCCATTTGAATACTATACGAACCCAAAATGGAGATCAATTTATTCAAATCGAATAAGGCATTATGAGAGCTCTTAACGCATGTCTTGTGAGTTTCAAGCAATATAATTCACAGATCTATCAATCAGTTGATGCCACTTGAAGATATAAGATCCGGCACGTGCTTCAAGTGCAAAAATCCCTATCGTTTGACATATTTGGAAACCGAGATGGTCATCTCTTAGAATGTGACAAGATAGCAATGAATTATAACGTTTCAAAAGCAGATCTATGAAATGTATTTAGAGCAAGTTTGGCTGGGGTTTCGGTCAATTTATTGACAGGTTTCAGTTTCAGGCCATTGAAACAATCAAAACTAGTTATTTTGCTGTTTAAAGCACCATTCCGGTTTCACCATTCACCAGAATGGGTCAAAATGGAACTCTCAATTACAAAAAAAAAAGAAGAGAGAAGAATTATATTAACATAATAATTGTTCCAGATCAAAGTTACTTCGAAATGTGTAATACTTTATACATGATTATTTAACTCTATGATTTATAAAATGTTCACTTTATTACTTTTTATCGTCTTTAATATGCAAAGCTTAAAAGTGGTTTTTTAGGAGCTGCATTTCAAAGTCATGAGTCAGAAATAAGTACCTCAGTCGAGATCTGCGACAGAAAGATTTTATTAGGCACATTGTTTTCTATCCAACTAATATATATTTTAAGAAGTTAGATCATCGTTTACAATGAATAAGGGCCGTTAAGTACTACATGGGATGAAAAGTCCTGAGTTTGTAATAAATAACAGGGCCTCAGGATTGTAAGCACATCATAAACACTTGTTTCCTGAACAGAAGCCCCACTTTAGATATGAATACTACATATCTGTTCCATATCGATGCTACTACATATCTTTTCTGATTTTGACGACATATCAATGCGTTTTCATTATTCGAAACACACAATACCTCAGCGACTACAGGGTGCGCCATATTTTATGTGCACGAAGTGGCCCTACCATTTCCCTCCCACATACATATGACCCACGAATAAAATTTCCATCAAAAGCATCCATAGCCCCACGTCAAAGCTGGATTCAATGCCAAACAAATTGAACCAAACGTTCTATTTTCGAACATTGAATTCAATTCGTTAAAATTCAAACATCACAACGCATATCTTCATATGCATTGTATGTTCAATTATCAATTCCCAAAATCCAAAGTCTAAAATAAATACGTGATAAACGAGCCAAATGTTCGGTTATCATGCACACACAAAATGCAGGCAATCTAAACATCACAATGCATATCTCCATACGCATTGTACCCAGATGTTTTATGATATGCAAATAGACCCAGATTCCCAACCAATTCCCATAGAATTTGTCCGCATCTGAAATGCATGCGCTGGCGCAAGGCTAATAACTTTGATGGGAAAAACAAATTATTATGGAAAATTTAACAAGCTTCAGAGTTGTTAAATAAGTTCAAGACCGGATCCCGGTTGTGGTGCCGATGATGATGATGATGATGATGATGAAACGCATGCAAACTCTTCTTTGCATTAGCCAGATAGATAGCACGTCATCATCATTATCGGCACTATAACCGGGAGCCGGTCTTGGCCTTATTTGGCAAGTCCTGAGGCTTGTTAAATTTTCCATGATAATTTGTTTTTTCGGGCAAGGTCATTAGTCTTGCGCCAGAGGTTCCCCGGCGGGGAATCGAACCCCGGTCTCCCGCGTGACAGGCAGGGATACTAACCACTATACTATCGAGAAGCAGATAGATAACACAAACAAACCTTGAAAAGGATCTGTGATAAGGCGCGATGCGTCCAGACTTTGATGAAGAATAAAAAGTAGATTAGAAGTCAGTCAGTTGGTAGCGCGAGCAGAGTGGAGACGAAAGTTCACTAGAATAAATATTATAATATAATATATAAAAATTGACCAGCCCGTTTTCATAACGACGGGAGTTTTTTTATCGCTGCGTTAGCTTTGCGGAATTTCTAAGTGCACCGTGATTTGGTCGTTTCCCTCTGGCTCGTCCTTTGTTTATCACCATCAATAGTTCTATATATTATTTTCGACTGTGACGTACATTATCGTGTGACATTGACATATATTATGGAGTGATTCTCCTATTCATGGTCGGGGCATTCTTTGGATTAAAGATACACGTCCACGTATCCATCAGGATCTATACGGTAGCTCACTCTTCCCGGAAGCACGGTGGTGCACCAGGAATATAGTAGTGGAACTTGCAACAAATAATTACACGCGGTCGACAAATGTAATAGAGAGGCAGCTTGTTTGAAATTGTTGAGACATATCTCATTCACCTCAACGGCTAAGTTAGTAAGAAAGTTTGGATCCTGCGTTTAATAGCATCATCTGCAGACTCTTGCTATTTGGACGGTTCAGCATAATTACTGGGTGGTGAATTAGATGATAATAATCGATATTGCGATAACTTCCAATGAGCGTTTGATCCTGTTAAACTGTAAACCAAATGACATTTTCCATCTTTTTATAACCATTGAAAAATAATGGATTAGTGATAACACCAGAGGGTGTGCAAATGTCCACGTTTATTCCCAATTTCACCAAAATACGATCCACTTACCCATTAATCATTATACGAGGGTGAATTAAATATAAACGGTAATTTCTTTTTATACATTTATTTGATAATGTTAAACACTAAGTATACTATCAACATAGTCTCCTGTGTGATCTACACACTTTTGCCACCGATTTGGAAGCTATACTATCCCTTGTTCGTAGAAAGATTTAGGGCGAGTTGTTAGCGGATTGGGCACATGCACCTCGACTTTTTCATTACTTTCGAATTTTTTTTCCTCCAAGTGATTCCTTCAAGGGTGCGAACAAAAATAGTCACCGAGAAACAAGTCTGGGCTATAAGGAGGGTGTTCGAGGCTTTCCCAGCCCATTTCTTGCAATGTATCCGTTGTCAAGTACGCGGTATGAGGCCTGGCGTTGTCATGAAGAAGGATGACATCTCGAAAGGGCTTACCTCGTCTTTTGTTTCGATATGCGGCTTTTGCCGACTGTAACAACTGACCGTAGTAAGATTCTTTTTTTACACCAACGCGCGCACAAAAGGGGATTTTGAAGTACCCTTAAATGCCAGAGCACAGTGCGAGCGGATGGAGAGGAAGTGGATAACGAAAGCAGGTGTCGATGTATATTGGTCTTGAATGTGGGGACATCACAACGACCGGGAAACACATGAACAGGCAGAACATTCCACATTCGTGTGGTTCGGCTAAAGAATGACTCGCTATGTTTATTTGTGCGCCTGAAGTCCAGTTCAAGTGAACTGATGCGCATTCATAGATTGGCGGGTATCGTGGGAAAATGCCTGAAGGAGCGGAACACAACTACCGTGGTCATACCTATAGAAAAGAGACAGGCATGATATGTTGCCCCTATGTTCTAATGACGGAATTGATCGACTTTCGGCTGAGTCGCCAATAACTTTCCCTGCTCGCTTTTGCATCCTGTCGAGCACGTGCACTTTTAGATCCGATTGACCAAATATGGTAGTTGAACTCCATTTAGTATCTTCAAGTATCTTTTGCATCTCTTAAGGAACCCCATGCATTTGGCTGCACTTTTCGCAGGTTCAAATATGTGGTCTTTCAAATTAAGAGTGTAATTACCATAATTCGAGTGTCGAGTATTGATAGTTCCTTGGGTTCGTCGATGCAAGTGCCGTTCGTCGACACTGTAGTTACTTTGGGGTTCGCCCTTGACGACAAGAGGCAGCACTGAGTTTTTAGGGCATTGAATTCTACTCGATTAGATAATCCCAACTGATATATCTTGTTGCGGTCGGAATTCAACGTATCAAGCATAAGTTGCTGGTTGGTAGTGACGTTCGCAGAGTTTGGACGGAAGTGTTCGTATGAGTATGAGAAACTCAACGTGCTATCATCAGCAAACGAGTGTATTGGGTTGTGAGTAATTGACAAGAGATCATTTATAAAGATCGGGAGGATAGTGGTTGAGAGTATCGAACTTTGAGAAACACCTGCATTAATTTGATAGGAGACAGATTTGACACCATCAAGAACCACTTGGATTGAACGGCAAGAAAGATAGTCTCTTATCCATTGGATCAGGGAATTGTCCACTCCATATGAATGCAATTTTGACAAAGGGCTGGATGCCAAACTCTGTCGAAGGCTTTTGAAATATCCAATGCGACTACCTTGCTTTCACCGAGGTAGTGGTGAAAGCAAGGTTACGGTAAGGTACGCCAGAAGATCTCCTGTGGACCTGTTGCTACGAAAGCCATATTGGCGGTCATTGAGGAGGTCATTTGATTCCAGATATTTCGAAAGTTGACGGTTGATCAGAGATTCCATTACCTTGGAGAGAATAGAAGTTAGTGCTATGGGTCGATAAGAAGAAAGGGATGATTTGTCACCCTTTTTGGGAATTGGCTGAATGTTCGCTGACTTCCATCTATTTGGGAAACGCCCAGTAGAATAAGACAAATGGAAGTTTCCGCAGTGGTTGCTGCTCATGCTCAAGTTGAGGTGGAACTGATGTGGTATCAGGCAGCTTTGAGTTGGCTGCAAAATGTACAGCAAGTAGATTCGCTTTCTCTATTGCAGTGGTGACTGGTTTGTCATCGACTATAAGCGATGGAATGGATGAAGAGACCAAGTTTCGAATGTTTTTCACGAATGCCCAGTAGTTTCTACTACCTGTGGGAGAGTGTGGTATTTTTTGTCTCACTCTCATGGGTCATGCAAGAACTTGGCGCGTTGTATATACGCATTGCAGTCATTCCTAGCTCTCTTAAATCTTTTCGGGTTTTCCTCAGTATTGTTTGATTTATACAACCGGAAGCTCGACTCTTTAGCTTTAATGGCTTCTCTGCACCCAGGATAGAACCACATATTTCTCATGGGTTTGATACTCTTTACTCTCTGTGGAATAAAGGTCCGCATGCCAAGTAGAATCGTGTCTGTCAATGTGTCCGCTATAGAGTCAACATCGTTATGGAGGAAAAATAACGACCAATTTAACCTCCCAAAAAAGTCGGTCAGACCTTCCCAGTTGGCTTTCTCGTAGAACCATACTGTTCTTTTGGGAGCTTTCTCATTAACGTCATTGTTGGTTAGAGGAAATTTAGCTGACACGACACAGTTGTCTGAAGTGCTCAAGGGCGAAGAAACTTCAAGTGCGTATTTGTTTGGGTGGGAGGTGAGACACGGGCCGAGTGTGTTGGCGAAATGAACATATATATCTGGTACCCGTGTTGGCTCATTGGCAAGTTGAGTTAAGCTATTTGAATCAGCAAAAAATGGTTGTCTGGGCGCAAGGCGCTCGGACATTATATTCGTGACAACGTATCCTAAATATGTAACATTGAATATCATTATCATCATCGGCACTACAACCGGGGATCGGTCTTGGCCTTATTTAGCAAGTCCTAAGGCTTGTTAAATTTTCCATAATGATTTATTTTTTTCTGGGCAAGGTCATTAGTCTTACGCCAGAGGCTCCCCGACGGGGAATCGAACCCCGGTCTCCCGGGTGACAGGCGGGTATACTAACCACTATACTATCGAGGAGCCCAACATTGAATATACAAGTTATTAAATCAAAATTAAAGTGTTTTTTTCCGAATGCCTCCAAGTGTAGACATTAATTTTGGTTTGCTTAACGAAATTTTACAAATAGTGCAAACTACTGTGTATTCGTCAGGACACAGTTGTCGATTTTCTTTTGTTTGCCAGTCCGAAATTACGTTCATCTGTTGCACTGTGATCGGTTTTAAATCGCGTTCAAATCAAAGCATATCGCAAACAGAGCAAGCATACCCAAAGTCATTGTCAAGAAACATCAATTTAAATCTTGATATCGATTTGTTCCATTTCATGTCCCATACCTCTTGCGCCGATATAACTGGTTGTATTGTAAAATATACGGGTTCTGCTGCTGAAGGCTGTTGTAGGTTTACAACCTGTAGTTCTTGAACGTTGTTTGAACTTGACGCTGCGAAACCACTATGAACAGACAATTTTCTCTTAGCTATATCCGATTTATTTAATGCTGCAAGGCGCTGCCTATATTCGCGTTGTCTCTGTGTATTTTTTGTCTTTACACTTTCAACCTGTACAGCTGTTCTCGACAGTGCAAGGCGCTGTCTGTATTCCCGTGGTCTCTCTGCATTTGACTTAGGAGCAATTAAGAGAGTCGCGCTCTCGCTCACTGTGGCTCGTGCGTTATCGGTTATCGTTATCGTAACGCTACAAACTTTTTTCCGAATGCCTCCCAACGTATACCGATTTATAAGACGTTGTCACGTCAAAAGCTGGACATATTGACCTTCAGGTGTTGTTGTTCCGGAGTGACGAAGACACTGAGAGTTATGCAAATTAAAATCACCCGCAATAACGATTTCAGTGTGCGGATATAGGGTCGAGACCGCCTCGGGAACGTGTACATAGTAGTTTAAGTGAAGATTTTTTTTTACAAAATCAAACAACAACATTAACTGGCGGTGTAAATGATTTTTCAATAATGGCGTAACATATTGACATAACTTCAAAACATTTTAAGTGAGAATGTATTTTTGATAAACGATTAATGAACAATATCGATAGTAAAACCAAAAATTTTTTAAAATGTGTGAACATTAAAAGAAAATGAGAAATAAAGCGACGAAACAAAAAAAAATATTGACATAACTTCAGACACTTTAAGTGAGAACGTTACTTGCAACAATTGGCGCAGCCGGTAAGATACAGCACCTCACGGGGGAAAAAAGGGAGCATCTGAAAAGGACATACATTTAACAAACCGTGAGTACGTTCCAGTTCATAATTATACTATACATTGTGTGCAAACATATTTTGCAACATTCCGTTCGCGAAAGGGTGGTGCTATATCCGAACGATATGTGGCAATGATTAACAATCTTTTGACTCCAGTTTTAAATGATTTTGTTGGTTACAAAATTGGTTAAAAGATTACACACATAAACCGATGGCGAAGAACACAGCGCTCAAGAGAATAAAAGATAAAGTGTCAGTTCCCACTCACAGAGTACTTCGTTAGCATTCGCGCAATGGAAAACGAGAATTGAGGCATCCTTGTATAGACGCAGTGGTGGTCTGATCCGTTGAGCTATAGTTTTACCTTTTTCATAGCCTTAGTTCGCTTCACGTTCTTCACTACTTCGCAAATACTATAGCTCCAATAGGATGGATCAACATTTGACATGTCTGACATGTTGTTTGTGAGAATTTCGTTGGAAACTTGATACTCCAAGTAGGTGATGTAAAGTGACCTGTCTTGACACCAATAGCGGTTTTCCTTTGCAGTTACTTAATAGTCGCACTGTGCTGTGACATTTGAGGGTACTCCAAAATCCCCTTTTATACGCGCGTTCGTGTAAACCAAAGAAACCTCGCACTCTGGATCAATCATATTCATATATCCAAACAGAAATGCGAAAACTGCGGCAAAGGACAATATGTGCGTAGAAGTTCTTAAAAATGTTGCGTTAGTTGTACAGGAATGGCAACAACATAACAGAACACATTTATAAGACACAATTTTTATGAAATAAATGCCAAGCATCTTACTTTAATCAAATATAAATTCTTTAATAAAATAGAAATCCTGATTCTCAATTTCATTATAAAAACGTCTGTTTCCAAAAAGTTCGGCGCAAGCTAATAACCTTGTCCGTAAAAATAAATTATTATGGAAAATTTGACAAGCCTCGAGACTTGCTAAATAAGGCCAAGACCGGATCCCGGTTGTAGTGCCCATGATGATGATGATTTCCAAAAAACTTTTGAGAGACCCCATATTACACATGGAGTAGATGTAAGTCATCACACATAAGTTATATAACATACTATTGTGTGTGCATTAAATACCTATTTGTCTGTAGAGATAGTTCTAGGTTCGTTTTCGCATTTAAATAGGCAACGTACAACTGTTGAATGCACAAAAAAGGGCAAAGCCAACTAAGACCTTTTAAGTTTTTAGGCTTTTACATTTCCCCGTTAATTAGATACATAAGTCCTAACAATAAAAAAAAGAAGACAGTTAAGGTACCATTATAATTATGCTCATTTGTTATGTCATTATTATTTATTTAATTATTTGTATTCGTATAATTCTTCTTTTTATTACTTGCGTTATTACTATTTTTACTTTTCTATTATTAATGATATTGTAATAATTATTACTTTCGCTATTATTATTTATAATTATTATTGCTATTGTGGTTATTATAATTATTTCTAATATTAACGAGCCTTATTGCTACCAAGCAATAAAGTGGAAAACATTCAGCATGGGTTTGCTCGTTACTTGTTTGAAGAACAAATCATTGTTAACGAACCATCTTCCCCCAGTAAATCTACGAGTATATGGCGACCTTTCCATGCACTCAATACTTACTTCTCTATTGGCGCCGGCATTTTAATTGGCCCAAACCTTGACCTGTAATGGGAAACTGAAATTTGAAGCTCCCTTCATATAAACGTATACTCATTGAATTTACATCACATTACACATCCATTTCCATAGCATTAAGCTTCGTAGTTGGCAGCAGCTACACCCCAAGATATATATTACAAAAACCTAACCCTCTAAGAAGTGTATCAAGTGCGATCGCTGCTACAGCGTATAGCAGTTGATGGCAATTAAAAATTCTATGAAATTGATTAAGTTAATTAAGCCGAGTTCAATTGGCAGAAGCCAGCACCCATAGGCACGTTCAATTGGTTCAGATGTAAAACACACACTTGTGCCTATGGTCTGTAAATGGATGAAAAGATCAAGAAAATAGCGGCAATATCTACAGTGTGCCGTTTGTAGTACCAAACAGTCTTACCCCAATCTGGTAGAGTATCTTCGTTGGAACATGCTGGAACTTTTGCTGATCGCGCAGCTCATTTTGGTCCACGGATTGATGTTGCTGCTTTTGCAGAATATCTAACATTTGTCGCGATCGTCTGCGATCCAATTGATCACCCGAGTTAGTAACACTTGTTTGCGATGATTTCTGCTTTAGAAAACTATTATTTAATTCAAACACTTGCAATGACTGCGACGACGACGATGACGGAGATACAACCGACGCGGAGGACGATTGATGTATCTCATAAACTTCCAAAGGTAATCGTGTACTAATCACCAGATCGGTCAACTGACACAAGACTATTAGTGACAATGTTACTGTCAGCATGTTGTTTCGTTGCGTTTAGTTGATGTAGTTGGTTTTCTCCTTTTTGTTAACTTATCTAGTTAGTTAATTTTGTTTTGCGAAATTAATTCCAAAGAAATGCTTATTCTATCAAAGTTGTTGACTACGTCCATACGCACACACACTCAAACACAGCACTGTTGTAGTCCTTGAGTAGTACGGGAGGAAAATTGCTCAGTCCGCAAAGTGCGCTAAGAAAAGAAAAAGCAAAACAAAAAAAAAAAACAAAAAAACCACGAACGACTTGTTTATGGAAAAACACGATCAATCAATAATTTTACACGATCGTGTGATCGTGAGTGGACGTACGAACGAACAAGAGTCATTCAAAGATCGTGGAAGTGAAACGTGGACTAAGGCGATCAGATAGAGGTAAGACGTGAACTAGTTGATCGTGCATTTTCATTCATCAACTGATCGTATGGAATTTGTAGGTTTTTTCTTTGGAACGTTGTTTTTTGTTTTGTTTCTTCTGTTTTTGTTGTAATTTTTCCGCGAGGGAAAGTGTCCAATACAAAACGGAGGGCTTGCAACGAATACAAAACAAGATATGTGCTTAGATAGGTTGGCCGATATTTGGTAATAGAAAACCGATATCGATTTCCGTCACACCGATCGAACAATTTTCTACAATTGATTATCTAAGAAGCACAACACTGGCGGTTATTTCTTTAACGTTCAACACTTCAATTGAGGTTCTCTTGTTGAATGGATCACTGAATCAATGAACCGACATAGTTGGGCATTAATTACAATACGATTAAGCACAAGCAGACTCTTGAATTGGGACACTATAAGCGAGAGCAATCGATTGACAGGCGAGTTTATAATAATTCGTGCGCGCTCCAAACAACTTCACTTTCCGAACTGATCAAATAAACTAAAAACAACGTAAAAAATACATCGGGAAGAACTTGAATGAAAACCAATACATCGCAGTAGAGAATTCGATTATGTTGCTGGTTGCTTGTGTGCAGTATCTGTGAGAACACGTTCAAATTTTTACACACATAGGAGTATTCGTATGGTTGCAGTGAATTGTGATTGAACAGTACCAGCGACAGTAGCAACAGTACCAGTGACAGTAGACCAGCACCAGCATCAGCAGATAGTAAGATACTGGACCTAAAAGACCTGATGTTATGAATGAAGTTATGTTGCTTTTGTATCTAAACGTTGCATTGACGACATAAAAGCCAGCAGTCTAGTGGAATGCGAGCCGATGGCTAGCTAGTTTGTCTTGTGAACGGAAAGAGAGCTGACCAACATCGATGGCTCTTGGTTGATTGTAATTCTGCAATTTGATCGTGATACAGGTAGATTGACTCAACCCGTTACCTGCCATATATGATGAAGAATTATCGCACTATCATAAAGTATCGAAGCTGTGCGTTTTTCTCTTGGGTTAATTAAAGTCACCCTTGTTACAGCTCCTTAGGCCCTTAGATATACATTTTTCAATTAAATTGATTGGCGTTCGTTTTAAAGTATGTTCGTTGGCATGACAGGTACCCATTTGATAGCGTGTCCTTGAAAACAATTTTATTAATTTATTTGTTTACTGTTATATAAATAAATAAATACGAGGGTGAATCAAATATAAACGGTAGTTTCTTTATATACATTTATTGAATAATGTTACACATTAACTATACTGTTAGATGCTAAAGTGATAGAGATAGAAAAAGACTGCAGAAGTGGGAGTATTGGCTCTGCCTGCCATGACGGCGATGGTGGTGGCGCTAAGTCTGAAAGGAATGAGGAAGAGAGGAAATTCCAGAGGATTGTGGGCAGATTGCTGGTGCTCGCTGAATAAGGCAATCTCATGGGGAGTAAGGGGTAGTGGAACCAACTTCGTGTTGTGGTCCAAGATGTGGATCAGGGGAAAAGCGTCACTAGACTGCTTCACCATTGGCCAAGTTGCATACCAATCCATCGATCTCCACTTGGGAATTAGAGGCTTGCCTGATTAGCGCTGAGTTTAGTCGAATGTGCTGCCCAGCAACAAGTCGAAATACCGTTGGCGTAGGAGCCTCGACCGCTTGATCACATAAGTCGATCAACCAGGAGAAAGGATCGTTGGCGTAGGTCCTCACCGATTGCTACCTCAATTGGGAGACAGCGCGCATTCGAAATGAACTTTCTGCATGAAGCCTGACCGTTATCATACATGTCTTACGACCGTTGTTGTAGGTAGCATACTTCTCGGACCATTATCGTACGTCAAGAGATAGCAAACATTACACTAAACAAGCTTACCTTGAAATCGTAGAAGTCGTTGTGGGGTTCTTCATTTCGCCCGCAGAACCATCCATCACTTTACCCAACCAATCATAGTTCCTACACCTATTTAGGCATACCTGAAATGTAAGTTCATGACAAGATTACCATCTTGCCATGTCATCAAACTTACACCAACATCCAACACATCCGACAAATCTACCAGGGGACGTCGGCAATCTGCCTACATAATTATTGATGCCTATATGACCTGAAATGCAATTTGGTCATCCTTCAGATAACCGGCATAAACATGGAACATGTCACATTTCCTCACATGCTGCATGATATGTTCACCCTTGTCATCGGTCGACCTTTAGATAGACAAATTCCAGTGTACCCATAGCTGCCTACCTACTATCGATCCAGTGTGGTTTTGAGTAAACACGCACCCGACCCACCGACCGAGGATATGCTATATGCAGGGATCTATCAAATGACGCTATACGCGTCGGCAATGGGATAAACAGAACATTGCCCTCATAACCATGTCAATCATTCCCACAGCAATCTTACTGTTTGCTTTTCTCAAGCAAGCGCCGTCCCACGATCATGACATGCAAAACGATGCCTAATACAGCTGCAACCAATTAGCTTGGATCGGTTGCAATAGGCGATAACCCAGCAATGCATTGGGTGCGATCCTAATGTATTTACATTTGCGTATCCAAACAAATGCGCATCTTAGCGCTTGCCTTTTTTTTTAGATACCATTACGGTATATACAAAATACCCTCTATCGTTTATGATAGAAACGTTAGGCCTATGCACGCTTATGTTTGAACAGCTGCATATTTTCTTCTATACGTTCTTCAACGTGCGTTTCGTTTGTCCTTCCTTCCAATAGGAAGACATTCGTTCCAATCGAAACGATATCTTGCCAGAACCTTCCAATGCGACGCGGATCGGTTCTCATTGGTCACAGCGTGATAGAAGGATTGTTTCTCCTGCGATGGTGTGCGTCGAAACCCACCGCAATCACCTAGGCTGGGTCAATGTCGCTCAGCTAAGGTAGTCAGATTTTATCCGCCCAACAAGTCAGAGGTCGTCTTGCAACCCTCGTCGTCTATACCACGCGTATTATAAATCAAATTTTAACCGCTGAAGGAGTCTGTTGAGTCGCGGGTCTAGTTTTACATCTGTTGAATGAGACTGTATAGTGGAGTGTCAATGAAGTGGAATTGATTTTTGATAAACGGATTGAAATTAACCAAAATCGATAGACGTTGTGAAACATACAAATACTGCGAGTCGGAAGGAATGGAAGGAGTACGTCTCCAAGGGATCCCGTATATTTCATATTAGTTTAACAAAATATCATCGTTATTTTATAGACAATGTTACGGTAGAAAGTGGTCCAGTTAAATAATATATGTTAGAAACCACCTATAGTTGAACTACGTGTATGTGTTGACACCATAATTAAGTGAAAAAAAATAAACAACTAACACTAAATGTTAGTCAGCAGCACAAATCATGTTGAAACGGCTGCAGATATGATGAGCCGCAAACGAAATGTCCAAAGGTAGCCTTAAAAACGGTTTCCTGTCTTCCAAACTTAGTCTTGGAACGATATGATACGCCACGTTCGAAACTTGGTGAGTCCACAGCTTGACGGTTCACTTTTAATAGCCAATCATGAATTAACCTCCGACTCGAAGGACCAAAATGTTCAAATAGAACTAGGAACCCCGATGATATGAATCATCTAACTCCGATGAGTTTGGGGCTGAGAAGATCGACAAATCCGAGGTCATGTAGTGCTCTCAAAAGCCCTACCATCTCCTTCCCCCACACATTCATCTAAATCCCATAATCCTTAACAAAAATTCAAAAAGCAATCATCTAAATTGAAAATTCGCGATAAACGAATCAAATGTTCGTTTATCGCCCTTGCACCCCAATCCCCATAATCATCCAACTAATCCAGAAATACATTATCGCAATCTAGCAAAATTCCTGGTAAACGAATCAAATATTCGTTTATCATCCATATACATCAATTTCCCCATATCCTCAAATAAAAGCAAACATGGTAAATTGAACCAGATGTTCAATTTCCACACTCACGCTCATGTGTCCGAGAATTCGCCTAACCGAATTCTTATCTCAAATTAGACTCCAGCCCAAGTATCATTTTCGAGATTCTGCTTGCGTTTTGATGCATTCGGGATACAAAATCCCGATAAGATTTCGTATAAAAGGGTGATGAATTTTGTATTCAAAGATCAGTCTCGATTGGCGTCCGAGGTGTAAGGACGCCAGAAAATAAATTTACTAAAAAAAATAAATTTAAAGTATTTGAAAAGCATTTTTTGGGCCTGTCCGATTCCTCCTGTCCAACAATCGGCCGTCACTCTTCCCTCAGGTCTGAGAAAGCATGGTAGCGACCGCAACGATCTAAAGAGATCCCTCATCCTTTTCAGGACAAGGAGACACGCTCCCTGACAGAAGGACCACAACAGTCATTCTGGAGACCTTGAGAAGGATCGATGGTGAGCAACTGGGAATCGCGGGCTGTATGAGTGGTGATGGATCGGCGTTCGTCAGCAGGGGAGGAACGCTTATCATAAAGCTGCTGTTCCTGGTAATCACGGTTGTCAGCACTTTACACACCACATAATGGGGGAATGGGTCCATAGCGTTTGCGATGATAGTAAAGAGCGTGTGATTCGAACTGACGCTATGACAGTTAGAATCACCGAAAATTGAACCAATGCCGAACACATCAGGCTACTGGCCGCGTGTACGAATTCGATTTCCAAGCTCAAGTACACTCAACTGATGTGGAATTGTTATGTTATCGCTATGGTATACGGCTCTGATGCATTTTCTTATTCGATTTTCGATCGGTGTTCTTCACTATTTGCTTGTGTATTGTGTGTGTATCTGCTTGAAATGCCACACTACTCCCTCCTCAGTAACTTTGTTACGATCAACCTTGTGTGCGAACGATGTAACGAGGGACGAGCAAACGGGAGATTGTCGGACGAGGCGAGTGTGCCGGTGCTCTATGCGGAAGTCGTGGTCGTGTCGTAAAGTTCTGTATACTATGGGAAAGTGTGTGCTGTATGTACACCGACCACGTCGGGATCACCAATTTGGTGGATTTTAGTCTTTTCGTCGAATGTCACTGAAGTGTTCTACCGAACACTATCCCCACACAGAAAGAAATACCAAGAACACGGAGCGGATGCAGCACAATTTTTAATTTAATTTATTTTTAATTTTTATTTTATTGTCCTTTTATTTCGGGTTTTTATGTCTAGCACAAAGAAAACAATTGTGGATGACAATGACCGACGCGCACGTTAGACTACTTTTCGAATTAAAATCTCTCACGACACGTTCTTAACTACGTTTACTTTATGTTACACAAGCGCGACCTTCGGCAGTTTCCTCTTGTGCTCCAACTCCCACGTTGGGAATCTCTATATCGACTGTGAAAAAGACTCTCTTTTCTTGAATGGAGGATCTGACATCCGTGACTGTTAATTGACGACTGTGATAACTTCTCTCGGGATGATTCTATTCAGCCCACAGTTTTCCTTTCCCTTTCGCTGGTGGTGACTTTCTCTCGATCGAGAATCTTTTCACCAGAGAAGATCGCGCTCACACATACAGACACGAAGGTTATTGTCTTCATGCAGTAGATCACTCTGTGATCGGAATTTCACACCTATAATGGATTGCTTACGTAAACAATCGAACGTGTGATTTACAGTAGTCGATCTTGGGCTCGTGTTTACTTTGCCCTATGGGAACAGCGTTTTCGTTCATTGCTGTTGTATCGCAATGGTCTTTGTTAAGACGACGTAGATTGCGGCAGGGAAAAAGGTTTTGTCGACGGATTGGTTTTCCGCTAATTCGTTTATCGCCGGAGATGTGCTGTTTGTCGACATTTGGCGCAGCTGTGCCAACCGTTTGTGTATATCCAGTTAATGGGTTGATACACAATTTCTGTTGGTGAGTCATGTTGTTCCATCGCCGTGCAAGCGTAGAAAAATTATTCAGGACTTGTGGCCCATGTATCTGTGGATACGTGGGGTTGTTGATTTCAGGGTGAATGTTACCTTTTGTTTCAGGTGGAAAGGAGGACTTTTGAGGACACGTGTAATTTGGGATGGTGAGTATGTTTCTTCGCGGAACGACGATATCTCGACCTATAGTGGTTTGGGTGGTTCGTAGAACCGCCACAGGTCCAATCACTGCACCTCGAAACACTGTGATATACACACCCTTCGGGTAGAATGAACGATATCTGGAAAGGCAACGAACATTAATGCATGAAAGTCACCGACAGTCATCACCGAATTTCTCCGGCAGCGATGGCGGTCCGGAGTATTGGCACACGAAGACAGCTGCAACATAAAGATATTTGCCAGAATCATCACCGACGGCATCCGACAATTTATTGGAGTTCCATAAAATCCGGTGACCCCCAAGGTTGTAAGTACACATCCGCACGATGCTCGATAGTCTTCCTGTACACTTGTTTATTAAAGAGCACGATCTGGGTTCTTTTTTCCATATATTAACATACTAGTGACACCAGAAAATCCACACGGAGTCCGTCGATTCAGCTATTATCGTAAACGATAATGTCGCAGAATTTCACAGACTGAACTAGTGACTGCGATGACATGCGGAGATTTTCTCACTGCATGGACACACAACCGATCACGTCAAAACCACGAACCACACTGCTTATTGCACCGTCAAAATTAGAGTTCATCTCTGAATAACTTCGCACGACTGACCGCCGAAATACACATCCTTATATGGTCCTGTAATGGTCGAGAAAGCTCAGTCCCACCACGTCATAGTAACTCCCCATATGTAAGATACGACAGCAACGCCATGGGATTCGAACGGTTGCAGGTGTTCAGATGTCGTAAGATCATGCGACCGGTTGCCGACGGTCGCTTTCGGTTGTCACCATCGAATTGTAATACGTCTGGCATAATTTTGTTGTTTATTTAATTTTTTTTTTTAATTTTATTTATTAGGTGTTCAATTTATTTCAATAATTTAGTTCGTCCTCTTCTTCTTTTTATTGATCTGTAGGAACTCGAAAGTTCATGTCCTTTCTAACTCGTCTATGACACCGTTTGCTATCCTGTGCAATTTCTCCCTACGCTTCGTCACCTACTCCAATTTTTTCAAGGTCATGCCTTATTTACCTTACTTAATTAACGTTTTTAATTTCGTCTAACTTTTTATTTCTTCTTAATCTTCGCCCTCTAATGTTCACAAATTTCATGATGCGCTCTTTCTCTTACTCAGTTTCGTATTTTTCTTCTTTTTCTTTTTTTTTTTTAACTAACCTTTTTTATTTCCCTTTTTTATTCTTCACTTCGTGATTTTGATTCATTATATTTCGCCCTTTTTTGGTTTATTGTTTTGGATTGTTCATTGTCGCGGATTATTTGTTTATTTTTTTTTTAGTAATTTACATTTTTATTCTTCTTTTAATTTTATTTATATTTTATGGAGGAATATGTTTCTCCCCCAAAAGCTTGTTACGCACAAAATCCTCCACCCCGCATAATCAGGAAATCTTACCCTTGAGTTGGCTTATCCCAGCTTCATCATGTGTATCATAAATCACCATACAAACACATTGGCTGGCGACCTACGCCCAAGGGACCAAAACAAACATACGCATCTTTTGGCACCAATTAAATCCTACAGCATAAGCAAATGCAAATGCAAATAGGAATTCAATACCTACCTTTACCAGTGATGCCATAAATAACATTTCCCGGTAATCTAGCTGAAACCCATTAACACCATTTCTCCGATGCGTCGCGTCTATTTATTTAGCAAACAAAGATCCAATTAGCATCCGACGAGTTTCGGTTTTGTTTGCTTTACCGAACTCGCATCCCATGAATGCACATTTTCCCTTTCTTTGTTTAGATTCTTTCCCATAGCTTTGATCCATAAAAGAACCAATGTACACACATACATGTGTACCGTGACGATCTTCTGTATGAGATCTGTTTGGTTGTCATAAAGAGAGACTTTACGTCTCTTTACGGAATAGGGAAATGCACCCCTTAATTAAGAGAGCCAGTTTCACTGGCCGAATTCCTTTTGACAACGAACGAATATCGTGGAGTCTTATTCCAAGCGCCGATGGCGAGGGTCGCGTCGCTCTCCGCCATACTGAGTGCACCGGTACAGTGTGAGACACAAAGGTCATATTCCTTTGCAGAGTCGATATCGTGTGTAAAGTAAAGTCGGGTCGTATCGCGTGAGTCTACCACCCGAGTTCTAATTTAAGCTGCAGTGATATAAAATGAGTAATATATGTCTAGACATTATCCGAACAATATTGTGTGATTTATTTCAACGGTTTTGTCTCCTTGCTGTGTTGCAGTGTCCTGGGTGTTTATCTTTCACCCTTTACCCCTGGTTGTGATCGAACGAGGCGGCGTTCGTTCAGTTATTAGTGATTAACATTTGGTGGAACTTTAGTGACAGGCGGATGGGGTTAGGAGTGAACCGAATGTCCGTGTTTGGCACAATACTCCTAATCCCCACACATCCTTGCCCATTCGCCTAGAACAAACAACCTGCGCCGTAGATCGAATCGTACCTTCGTTTTGGCGCCTAACAACATAGAGGATCATAAATGTGCATTAGCACAATCCTCTGTTGATTTTTCCTTTGTGTTTACTCGATTGATCCCAGGCCAGGAAAGAAAAGAAAGGAAATAGCGGCTGGCAAAAGGGCCACAAAGAAGGACATATCCTTCGATCTGCAGCGTGGAAGGAAAAAGTCTTCGTGAAAGGAGTTGGTACGAGATAGCGAAGAAGGTAGTTTTCGAGACTTGACGGAGGCGGTCATTGGAGATAGTGGTCCGCAACAGGAATTATCTTCGTTCACATAAAAAATAAAATTACAAAAAGAAAGAGCATTAAATTAATCGGTGGTTTATATGTTGATAGCAGAATGAAATCAACTTAAAACAGTGACTCACTATAAGAGAAATTCGTATAGTTGAATAAGTGGAGAAATCAGGTTGAATTGTGGAACATTGAATTAATCTAATTGTAAAACAAAGTAAATAGAGTTTACATTAATAAGTGAAGACAAGAGTTATATTAGAAACGCAATATAAGATATGAGAGTTCGGTGGTTTAGATTTTAATACCAGACTGAAATCAATTTCAAGCCTTTGATGATGAATAACGCATTTATTGTACAATAATTTAACAAATCTTGACTTAGGACTAAATGCTAAATTCTATTTTACAAACTTTTCTTATTCTTAAAATAATTTACTGGCTCTACACGAGCACTCTAAATTACAAAATACAAGTTTGTGTAATGCCTTTTGGCGTATAGTAATATTTTTATATTTTTATATTTTTATATTTTTATATTTTTATATTTTTATATTTCTATATTTTTATATTTTTATATTTTTATATTTTTATATTTTTATATATGGTATTTCCTGGAAGAAGTTCTCTCTCTTTTTTTTTTTAAATAACAGGATAAAATAAAAAGTTAACAGACAAAAAAAATATATTACCAAACATATTAACAAAATGTTAACATACAGAGATAAAAAGAAAAGGAACCTAAATGCAAAATGGAAACGAAAAGGAAGAATAAATATATATGAAAAGGGAAATGTGGAATGGGAAGGGAAAGCGTAGCGTCTGAAGATCTTACTATATTTGGGGATGTTAAGTCCTTTCTTCATTGTCAATCCACCACCATTTTGGAAGGGATCGGTCATTCATAGATTTATCTCGATCCCCTCTTGCCATGCTAAAGCGCAAGTGAACTGTAGCATTTGATAAATCACTGTTATAAAGAATCCGTTTGTCCCTGGCACCACGAAAAGCGTGGTAAATAATAGGGACTCTGTGCTTGTTTTGGATAAGACCTTTTCTATCCAAGAGAGGGAACGCTTCTGGTGGGATAAACCCATTTTGGAGTCTATTCTCCAGGTACATGTCATTGGGGTAGTATGCTCCCGAGATAAGATTATTTTCGCTGCACATTGCCCTTGCAGTGTGACCACGAATAATTTTGATAATGAAATTGTCTATCCTATTCAGCCCTGATTTGCCATACAGTGTCTTATTAGGATAGAATTTCCTGTATTGAGACTCAGGTGTTCTATGTAATCCGAGTCAGGAACGCAAGCACTGCCTCTCGAACATGTGAAACTTTTCCATGTAGGATGGGGAAACGTTAAACCATACCGGGCAACCATACACTAATATTGAACGAATAAATGCTGAGTACGAAATTGTTTTAACTTTGTGATCGAGGAGGCTATTTCGAAACAGACTTCTTGTCATTGCATATGCACTTTTAGCTGCGGAGAGGGTAGCTGGTATGTGCTTGTCAAAGTATAGGTATTGATCTATGAGGAGCGAAGTCGTGGCACCGACATGGGCGCAGGGTTCTACCTCGTCCCCACATACACCGATAGTTCCGCCGTAAACTAAACTGTTCGTCGAGAAAAAAGAAGCACACACAAACACTCAGGAACTGCAGCCGGGAAAGTAAACACTAGTGCATGTTGTTCAAAAAAAGCTCTTTATTTAAACTGTCATTTATATATACTTGACTATCATACTGTGTATGTGACTCGTCATCAGAAGGATGCACGGCCACACCAAAAGTTTAACTTCACAAAAAGACAATGACTGGTGATTGGAATTTTGGGTCACCATAACGAAAAACACTTGAGTTTTAAATTTGAAGTTTATTTCAGAATACATTAGTACTTGAAGACGATTGTCCCGAACTACAAATATCGACGGGCTTACAAAAGTGGTTGCAACACTCCACTGTATACGATCAACTTCCGCACTTCTAAAACTTTATCCAAAACTCGACTTCAGGACATTTATTAACGCGTCTCCGCTGCCGACGGAGAGCGGGAGTGATGCGTGACCAGCGTGGTCAACGGATGTAATAAGACTCAGCGATAATCATCTCGTGCAGCGATGATTCCCTTCTTGGGGTGAGTTTGTGGTGTCGTGGTAGATATCCTCTCCAATAAGGATACCGTTTTTACCTACCACCAGAGAAACGTAAAGTCTCTCTTGGTGGTATGTGTGCGATCGTTCAGATCTGTGTGGTTTACACGTGCTCGAGGGCAATGGGTAAACGAAGCAGATAGGCGGTAAAGACAAAAGGGAGAAATGACTAAATGTGCCGTTGGTAATGCGGGTCATTGTTTACGCGATGCGTCGTCGCTATTATCGACGTTGGGGAAAAAAGGTGCTAATGGGTTGGTAGACGAAACAAATCCCTTGCTAGCATTTGTATATGCAGGGAAATCCGTTTGTGGGAAACGGATTCTATATTTGCATTGTGTATGCTTTGAATTCGATTGATGCCAAGAGACGCGGAATGCGTATTTGCTTTGGTTTGCACATTGTGCGAGTCAGAGAATTTTATTGCTGGGAGAAAAAGGTCGCCGGCCAATGTGTACATAAAGACATTTATCGTGCACATGGCTAAGTTGGAAAATAGACGGCACAATATTTATGATCCCTGGCGAAGGTTACGTAATATGTGAACCGAGGTTTTCTTTTCAGGGATATGCTGTTTGGAACAGAATTCTTAAGAGGAATTTTGAATTCAAATAAATGAATGCAGGAAAGGTAAGTTTTCTTTCGCAGGGACTTTTTAGATTATAGTTTTGATCTATATAATGCGTGAAGCATTTACAGGTGCTAATGCTGTTGCATTAGCAGAAACTGATGTAGATTGGGTTGTAATAATAGGAGTTTTTAGGTAAGTAGTCAGTGGGGTTAGGCAGAACCGCCACAGATCCACCCAAATACCGAGGTACCTGCCAACAGATTTCATTTGCATCTTGCAATGGAAAAGTTTTTCCAATTATTCCTTGTATCTCTTGAAGCTGTAGAAAGAGGTGTTCTGAAAAGGATAGTTTCTGTTTTTTGGAAGTTGATTTTCAATTTCCAAGCGTCACAAAAGCGTTTGATTTTATTGAAGTGTCTTGAAGAAGTCTGTTAATGGCATAGATTTTTTTTCTGATCTGTACACCACAATATCGTCGGCATATGCAATAGCATGATTAAGTGAACCAACTAGATCACTAGTATAAATATTGAAGAGAATGGGAGAATTCACGGCTCCCTGTTGTAAGCCATTTTTAAAATGGAAAGTTTTATTGGAGATTTCGTCCCCACATTTTACCACAAATTGCTTATCCATTATCATATCGTAAATGATATATAACAGATATACAGGCGAACCTAGATTTGATAACTAATTTGTATATAAGCCCTTCTAACCATACGGTATCGAAGGCCTTTTCAAAGTCAACCAAACATACGCCTGTGCATTGTCGTTTTGCCTTGTTCCACCGTATATCGGAAACAAGTTTTGAAGCTGCATGAACTGTGTCGTGCCCCGCTCTAAAGCCAAACTGGTTGTTCGGAATGATGTCGTTTTCATCACACCAGTTTATCAATGCCTTATTTACGATATTCTCGAATATTTTGCTAATGTTTGGAAGCAGACTAATCGAGCGAAGGTTGGCGGGATTGGTCCGGTCCTTGCCCTTTTTGGAGATGGGATGGACTACTGCTATTTTCCAACGTCTTGGAAAGTATGCATTATTTAGAGCGTTATTGAACAAGGTAGTGTAAATTTTCACCGCTTCCAGAGGCAGGTGTTTAAGAACAGTATTCGGAATACCATATGTTCATGAGTTCATTCATGTTCACAAATATATTTGTGTGCAAATTTATAAGCGGCGCATCCGCTGTATTGTTTTCACTGAAGATGGTGAAACTTTTGTTTTCGGAATGCTAACTTTGCCGTTCATTGTGCAGCGATATACAATTTCAAACCGTGTTTTATTTAAAGTGTGTGTGGTGAAAGAAAAAGTTTATTAACAAGTTTAACGAAAAATCAGATTTAATGTTTTTCTATTTCCAAACTTGATTTGTTTCTGAATTGTATAGAATTAAAAACTTAGTGTTTATAGGTATGCAAACTATAAAATTTATTTTTGGAGAGGAATAATGCTATTAGTGATGGGGTTATGATATTTGCTTCATTTTTTACTTATTTATCTATATATTTATATACTTATTTATTAATTTAATTATACACAAAAGTTTCATTGTTCCTTACGTCAAGAGATGAGCACATACAAAATGCCTTTAATGAAAAATCGGTATCATATTTAGAAAGGACCAAACCTCAAACTGTAATGTGCCAAATTTCATAGGAATCGAATTATAAAAGATTTATCTTTGACTTCAAAATAACCTCCAGTTGGAACGATGTCTGCACCATTAAAGTCAGATCTCTTTTCTCAGAGCATTTTTTGAGGACCGCGAACAGCCAGTAATTACTATTAGGATAGATTTGGAGAATACGTTGGGTGGGAAAGCAATTCGAGGCCCAATTAATTTAATTCACTTATCGTTTTCAATGATTTGTGGCACGGTGTATTTTTGTGTTTTTGTTTGTTTATGGACAAAGGCACATACATTTGGAAAAAAAATTTCATGGCAACATTTTGATACAAAACAGTGAAAAAGTTCTCGTGTGATATCTTCATAAACCCATGTATCTCAACTTTCACTTTTTGGATCTTCCATCTCGATTTTCAGGAATTCTTTGATGATTTCTTGATTCAGTGATATATTTGGGCAACCAGAGTGTTTAGCATTCATGTATATTTATACCACCACGTTTGAAATCAGCATACCACTAGCAAATATTTGCTTTCGATGGGACAGAATCCTATAACTGGGTATGCTACGGTCGAGCTTTCATGAGATTTGACACACTTTTCTTAAAAATGTGGTTATTCTAAGTTAGTTTCGGAACTTATTGTACTTTGTGAAATATGTGATGAAAATGTTTGTTCTTATATAAAAAGTGCGTTAAATTTCACTGCTCACTAATGCCTATCGCTATTATATCATTACGCCAAACATTTTTTTCTAAAACTTGAAGATAAACCAGTTAAAACTCTACACTTAAGTCTTACTCAGAATAATCTTGTTTGTATACCTACTTTGCTGATAGAATTCGCTTATCATTCCTAAGTCTAGATTAAAGACGTCCACTTAACCCGTGCTCGGAATAGGTATAGTCATTCAAACCCATCTTTTATTAATGGTAGACCTTCCTTTCCTAATCTATCATCAACCAATTATTAAGAGAAAGAACGTCCATATAAATGTTGATGTGACGTCCAACGCGAGAAACATATTCCTGTATGAGTAAACCTTTTTCTGCTTACACCGGATGCTGTTGTGGCCGGAGGTTGTAAACTTAAATAATTCACCAGCTAATAGGAATTCTAGGTTTTATCATTAAAATGCTAAATATTAAAAGTAGCCGATTTAATAAGTAATGGTTTCCGATGAGGTCCATTTGGCATGATTCTGTAGAGCTAATGCCCATCAACAAAGTCTATTCTTGAGGCCGAGGTCGGATGGAGATTAACTGAGGCATCAAATTACAAAACATCACTAAACAAATTTGAATCAAAACTGTTGTTTGATTGCGAGTTGAATGAACTAAACTTTCATATGCAAATAAGTCAAGCCTATCGTCAATATAAAGCTGAGGAGAAAAGATTTAATGATGACAGCGGACGTAGCCAGTTGATACGTGGGTGTGATCACTAGTGCTCCAATTTCTCGCGGAAATTTATTAGGATTATGGAGTAGCACCTTTCAATTATTTACCTACATCAGTGACTTCATTTTTAGTGTCTCTACAATTCTCAAGTCATACATACGTAAGAGATTCATTTCTTTCAACCGGAAATTTCTGGGAATTATTTCGCATTAAGTAAAGGAAATTTTAGTAATGGATCTTGTGAAATATGCAAATGTGAATAATGTAAAATATAAAAAGTTGTCAAGTGTAGATATGCTGATGTGCACATCTTTGAACCCTCGTGAGAGGAGTAAAACGTAAAAAGAATACACACACGTAAAACTGAAATTCGTCATATTCCCATGTGAATAACATAGCAAACATTCATAAGAAAGGAAGTTGGGTCGGAAGCTGAAATTGTAAATTAGCCGTCAATAAAGCTTTAAGTTAAGTCAGTCATCTGAAAACATACTCACAGTAACGGAACAGAGAGGCAGGGAAAATTCTAACAAGCACATTATTACCTCTACTGAAATCTATTCTTTCATATTAAGATTGTGTGTAAAAAATTACGTGAGCACCGGTTTTCTCACCAATTAACATATATGTCTAGTGCTGTGACTGCCAAGTATGTGACAGCTGTACCAACAGGACAGATTCGCGTCATTTTAACATAACAAAACAAATATGTAATTACACAGATCATCTCAATTTTAGAACTGAAAGTTTCACTTCATGAGTTAGACATATATAAAAAACAGCATATAAAGGCTCAAAGTCTGCAGCCATACATTTTTGAAATAATATTTTTTAATTATTCTCAAAAAATGTGAATTTTGTACAATTAGTGACAGGTTTGCCACACCCTTGCCTCTGGGGGCCGCCCCCCATATAATCGGATTCTGTTGAGTTGTGCGTGAAAAAAAAGAGATTGCTTCTGTATTAAAAGTATCTTTATTGCAGAGTAGAAAAAAACAATTATACTTGTAGTGCTCTAAAAAGCCCCACCACCTTTTTCCCCATTCCTACATCCAAATCCCAGCTATATTACCCTAAAACCCAAAATCCTATCAAAACCCGAAAAAAACCCAAACATGATCCAAAATTCGCAATAAACGAATCAAACATTCGTTTGTCGCATAACATTTGCCCCCACGGTTAATTCAATCCAAAATCTAAAGTAAAATTAAAATTCACAATAAACGAATCTAATATTCGTTTATCGTTTCACATTTGCCCCTCGGCATCATCATATCCAAAATTCAGAGATCGTTATCTCTATCTGAAAAACTCCATTAAACTAAACAAATAGAAAACCAAATCCAGGTACATATCCACATCTGCGAAATAGTTTCGTAAGAATTCAAGAAATTGAATTCTTATCTTAAATAAACACTGAGCATCTCACTCAGGATACCAAAATCGGGATTTTTGTATGAAATTGTGTATTTTCCAGATACAAATCTCGATTTGTTTCTCTTTATAAGGGCGATGGATTTTGTATTCGAGGATCGGTCTCGATTGGCGTCCAATGGTTGTGGACGTCAACAATTAAAACATAAAATCTGTCTCTGTGCTATGTCCGGCAACGTGGACCTCGCCAATCAGTGTATTAATTTAAGGATAATAAACACCTAACAATTTTAACCTCCGTTTTTTAATCAACCCGAACGATCGGTAGCTGCTCTTCCCTCAAGGCATATGAGGAAGCACGGCGGCAACCGCAACAGGTCCCCTTAGGACGAGACAAGCTCCTTAAGAGAAGGACCACAACATACTTATCAGTAGAAAAAATAAAAAGGGAGTAAAGTAGATCAAGGCAGTGAAGTATATTTGACAGCTAACTGGCACTGCCATCTACCATCGAGTGGATGGCGAAAGAAAGACTGGTGGGAATGAATCCGTCCAAAAGCGATAAATGAGTGTACACATTACACACCCAACCTCTTTCTCAATTCCACAATCTGCTGATTTGACTTAGTCGCAAAACCACATCCCTAAACGTTTGAAACATTTCATGGTAATCTCACTGACTTTGTTAAAGCATCCGCTGGCATCTCTTCTGAAGCAATAAATTCCAACTCGATCTTCCCATCTCTGACCGCTTCCTTGACGAAATGATACCGGTTCGTCCTTGGATGCCGAATTAACTTGCTATCGCCTGTGCGCTGTGGTTGTCGGTCCAAATTGTGACTGGTCCTTGATGTAGTCCAAGTTCTTCTAGCAAGTTCTGCAAAAATGCAGCTTCGTTTGCCAGAAAGCTAAGATTTATGTATTCTGCCTCTGTGGTCACAATCCTCGGCTTCTTCGAGCTCCTTCTCTTCCGTAGATGGCAGCATATCCACTTTGAGCCTTCCCGTCGTTGTATTCGCTGGCCCAATTGGTATCAGCAAATGCGTATCAGCAAATGCGTATCAGCAAATGCGTATAGATCCTGCGAGCTTGATTTTTTCTTGCAATATTACCTTCAGGGTAGATCGCGTACAACTCATGGTTGTAGCATCTCCGGAATCGTCCTCCCTCACATACGGGGCCAACAATTCCCCTTAAAACTAATAGTTCAGAGTGCCTTTTATTGAGCAACCAGGTCTCGGATCCATACATGAGTACTTGTAAGACCATGGTCTTGTACAGTAGTAGCTTGGATGTTCTGGATAAATTTCGGGATTTAAAGAGCCTTGATAGACCATAGTAGGCTTCGTTGGATTTGATCAGCACTTCGCGTATTTCTTCTTTCATATTGTTATCGGTTGAAACTATTTACCTAAGGTAGTTAAAGTATTGCACTACTTCAAATTCGTGCTCCACTACCCGTCTCTTCGTAGAAGTTGGGACCATGTACTTAGCTTTCCCCTCATTAATGTGCAGTCCCCGTTTTTGTGCCGCCTGTTCGATCTGGTTGAAGGAGTCCCTCTTGTTGTAACGCCGGAGTCACAGATTGCTTTCTGTAACGCCAGGTTGAAGAGGAGGCAGGCCAGGCCGTCCCCTTGTCGGAGTCCATTAAAGATGTTTATTGGTTTGGACAGCAATCCCACTATTTTTACTTGACTAGTTAGGTTGGTCATGGTGAACCTACAAAGTCGTATCAATTTGTTTGGAATGCTGAACTCTCTAATGGCTATGCTGTCATAGGCAGCGCTAATGTCTATAAATAGATGATATAATGGAATCTTAAATTCACACATTTTTCCATCCCCTGCCTAAGGGTGAATATCTGATCAATCGCTGATTTGCCTGGGATGAAGTCACACTGATATTGACCAATGATGACTTTAGCGTATGGGGCTATCCGATCTTGTAGGATAGTGGAGAGTATCTTATAGGCGGTACTCAGCAATGTTATACCCCTATAGTTGCTGCACAGTGTGATATCTGCCTTCTTATATATGGGGCAAATTATACCACGACGCCAATCTTCCGGCATCTCCTCTTGCTCCCATACGTGCACCACGATCTCATGAATTGCGTGATGTAACGCTGTCCCTCCTTGTTTGATCAGCTCAACTGGTATGCCATCAGCTCCGGGGGCTTTATTTGATTGAGCTGTCTTATGGCTTTTAATGTTTCCTCAATGTTTAGCGGCGGCAGCATTTGGTCTTGATTTTGCATTGGTGGAGCCTCCAATTCTTCTGTGAGCTGACCATTTAGTAATTCATTGAAGTGCACTTCCCATCGCTCCAGAATGCTTTCAGGATCGGTGATCAGAATACCCTCTTATTCCTTGCAGTAAGTGCAGCGTCATACTGCGAATTATTTGGTAGAACTCGCCTGGTGCGGACCTGGCTCTCTACTTTTCTCTATTTCACAGACAAGGTTTTTTTCCCAAACACTTTTCTTTTGCCTGTGAATTCTTTTTTCAGATCTTCTGAACTCTGTATTTCTCCTCGCGTACCCGCGTCCTATGAGACTGCTGTATTGCGCGGTATGCAGCATTCTTACGTTCAGTCGCTAGTTTGCACTCATCATTAAACCAGTCGTTCCGAACTCTACGACTACTGCCCAAGATGGAGTTGGCACTACTAATGACAGTATTCTTAAGGCGTGTCCATTTCTCTTCTACGTCCAACATTCTGCCCCAGGAACTCGGGCTCTCCGAGTGCGAGTCTTAACGTATGACCAAAGGTGTTTCTGGTATTCTCATTGCGGAAGGCGGCCATGTTGATTCGAACCTGATCCGCCGATGCAATACGTCTCCATGCGGCAATCCGCGCTCGGAAAAACTGTACCAACAAGATAGTGATCCAAGTCGAGTTGGCACCTCGGTACGTTCGTACCGTCATCAGGCTCGAGGAATGGCGGCGATCTATCAACACATGGTCAATTTGGTTGCGAGTGGCTCCATAAGGTGATACCCAGGTGGCTTTGTGGATATCTTTACGCGGAGACCTAGTCCTCACAACGACCAAGTTCCTTGATGCTGCCAGTTCGATGACTCGTAGTCCATTGTCATTAGTGTTCTCAAGCAAATTATGGGAACCTGCGTAGTGCCTGAAAACCGGCTACCGACCTATTTTGGCATTCAAATCACCAAGAACGATTTTCACATCGTATCTTGGGCAGGCATTGAGGGCCCGTTCAACGTTCTCGTAGAATTCTTCTTTTTCGTCGTCAGGGGACTCCTCTGTAGGTCCGTGAACGTATATGAGGCTTTTGTTCTTTAACTTGCTTCGCACGCGAAGAGTGCATAGCCTTTCGTTTATTGCATTAAAGCGGATGGTGGCAGGGTTCAGCTTTTGGCTAACTAGAAAGCATACCCCGAGCACATGGTATTTTGCATGACAGCTGTAATAAATGTCATACTCGTTTCTTTGAATAACACCACTCCCCGTCCATATTATTTCTTGTAATGCTGTTATTACAGCCTTATATTCGGACAGGGCATCGGCTAGCTGCTGTGCAGCTCGAGCTCTGTATAGGGTACGCACGTTTCATTCTTAAATCGTTTAGCCATTTTCGTTTCCATGGTCGTCGTCGTGTATCCGGTCCATATCCGAGGCTTGTTCAATTTGCCATAATAATTCGTTTTTACGGGCATGGTTATTAGCCTTGTGCCAACCTTTCTCAGGATGCTGCATGCATTGCTTCACTACTTGGCGAGTGTCATAGTAGCTATCCAGAAGTGTCACGTAGAGAGAGCATGCCAACTTGGATTGAACAGGGACAAGGATCGTCCTGGCCTTCACCGGGTTGAAAGCAATCAGTGACTTTGTCCTGTATGCTGCCAGCTGATATCCAAGGAACGGCCCTCCAAATCTACCTGACTACAAGAATGTATAGAATGCGCTTCTTTATCCATACAGTGTAACGCTATAAACCCAGCCTAGTGCCATCAGTTGGGAGTTATTTGCATATATATACTGCCGTAATGTATGAGTGTTATTTAAAAAGTCCTCGGATTTTCGGAGGATGACATTTATTATTGATTTCTTTGCTCAACCGGATCAGGAAGGACGCATAGTACTCTGCTCTTTTTTTAACTTATTCCAACTAATCATTATAGATTATTCCTCATGTATTCGAAAATACCGTTGGAGTAACCTACCCGGTCGACTTCATCGACTTCGCGTTCTTTGGTTTCCGTTTACCTCCAAGACTCCACTATTTTTGTGTGCCTTTATCTCTAAAGTGTGGTAGTGTATCCACATTTCATCCACAGTTTTGTATAGACGTAGAATCTTGCTAGGATTCCAACTGATATGCACTAAAATGTCCTCAAAGTCGACCACACTTTGGGTTTATTCACCAATGAGAATATAAATAAACGCGGTATCGATCTTGTCAAGATTTCGTTCACATACATTTTTTTTCATGCGGCTGTTTAGTGAGTAATGATTTTTACTAACAACAATCCACATGCGATATTACGAGCGACATCTCTTGGTTGTCAAAAGGTCTTGTGCAGTTTCTAACAGATATACCCACATTACACATGCAAACAGTGAAGAACACCAAAAGAAAATCGAATTAAAAAAAAAGCATCAGCCGTATACCAAGCAATAATATACCAATTCCACATCACTTGAGCTTACTTGAGTTTAGAAATCGAATTCGTACACGCGGCAGTGGCCTGATGTGTTGAACATTGGTTCAATCTTTTAGTGACCCCGACGTGATCTGTGTACGAAAAGCATACACTCTCACATATTGGGTTGTACCGCATGAAATGTCCGATTTTATAGTAAACATTTAAAAGCCAATATTATTTTTCCATACATTTTTATTCAATAAAAATTGGATCCGTTGGCATCTACGACATTCTTCCAACGTGATACAAAGTCAAATATTCCTCTTTCGAAGACTGCTGACTTTTTGAGGCAATAAAATCTGCAAAGGCTTTTATGACCCCTGATCGGTTCCGGAAGACCTTTTGTCGGCAAAATGAATCCAGATTGCGGAAAAGATGGTAGTCCGTTGGGGAAATGTCAGTAGAGTACAGTGGGTGCGGAAGATTTTCAAATCCCAACGGCAACAGTAACAGGCTGTAACATTGTCATGCAATAGGATCGGACCATGCCTATTGACCAACGCAGGTTGTTTTTCAGCCAATTTCACATACAATATGGCGATTTTCTCACAATATTAAATTGCGTTTATCGTTTCTCCTGGTTGAAGAAATTAAAAGTGGATTGGTCCATTCGATGGCCACCAAATTGTCACCATAACCTTATTTTGGGTAAAGATCGGGCTTGTGTGTGTTTTGTTTTTTCACCTGCATCCAACCACTGCCCAGGTCTTTTATGGTTATCATACAGAATCCACTTTTCATCGCAGGTGACTATCCGATGCAAAAACGGTTCAGTTTGGATTCTTAATCCAAGCGATGCGCAGATTTCCAGGGGCCGTCGTTTTTGGCACTCGTTCAATACATGGGGTACCCACTTATCGAGTTTATTTACCTTTCATATGAGAGAAAGGTGTTGACTTATTGTCATTGGGGATACTTCCATGCTTTGTGCAATCTCCCACACCGATTTCTTTGGGTCCGCGTCCACCGTTGCTCTTAGAACATCGTCGTCAACTAACGTTTCCGGGTTCCCACGTGGTTCATTTTCGAGGTTGAAATCTCCCGAACGGAACCAACCAACGTCGTATCGTTCGTTCGTTTACCGCTGCATCCTCAAATATGTCTTTAATGTTTTTCATCGCCGATAACGCATTATGTCCCATTTTAAATTCATAAAGAGAGAGGGTTCGATTTTGAAGTGTCGACAGCATGGTAAACAATTCCTAGAAAAAAAAATTACCGTACTTCTAACGAACCCTAAAATTCTCACACGTCAAGCACACTTACCACTTTACTAAAAAAAAAAAAGAAGAAAATTTAACGTTCTGTCACAGATGTTCACTCGAGAACTTCTTATTTCCGACTGAGTGAAAATCGGACGGTTCATGTGGTACTGTGGCGTTTCTAACAGATACACCACACAATATGTAAGCAAATAGTGGAGAACACCGCAAGGAAATTCGAATAAGCAAAACATCAAAGCCGTATACAATAGTGATAACATTAAAATAGAAATCGAATTCGTACACGCGGCAATGGCCTCGTGTGTTGCGCATTCGTTCAATTTTTAGTGATTTTAACTGTTATAGTGTCAGTTCGAATCACACGTTCTTCACTATCATCGCAAACGCAATAGTACAACCCCCAACAGTATAACAGGGCTTTACTAGTACGGTCCCAACTTCTGCACGGAGCGCCGCCCCCTTCGCTGCTCCGACGCTCTCTCGCTCGCTCACTCCTCGATCCATCGTTGCACACGAAGTTGATCGTAACAAAGTTACTGAGGAGGGAGTAGTGTGGCGTTTCTAACAGATACATACACAATGCACAAACAAAAAGTGAAGAACATCGAAAGAAAATCGAATAAGAAAAAGCATCAGCCGTATCTTCATCACCATTGGTACTACAACCGGGATCCGGTCTTGGCCTTATTTAGCAAATCTCTCCACCGGTATCCGGTCCATATCCGAGACTTGTTAAATTGTCCATAATAATTTGTATTTCCGGGCAAGGCCTTGCACCAATCAGCCGTATACCAAGCAATAACATAACAATTCCACATCAGTTGAGTGTACTTGAGTTTAGAAATCGTATTCGTACACGCGGCAGTGACCTTTTGTGTTGAGCATTGGTTTAATCTTTTAGTGATTCTAACCGTTACAGCGTCGGTTCGAATCACACGTTCTTCATTATCGTCGCAAATGCTATAGTCTTATTGAATGAGCCTCGTATCTTAGCGACATTGTCAATCAAAACGATCCACAAATCATCTGCCAACTCCCTTACAAATCAGTCAGGAAACGCCTCACTTTGTCAAGAACAACATCTGTCAGGTGTATGCGTATGTTTTTTCCGGTTTAACTAGGAAATGGTGCCAGCGAAAAATACGTAGCCAGTTAATTTGACACATATGTTATTTTCTTTCTCTGAGATTTAACTATAAACACACACAAGTTGGGTCCGCCAAAAACTGGCGTCTTTGTTGTATGGTTCAGTGATCATGTCGAGTTTTGTGCCTGAAAAAGAATATTTGTGGCACGCATTGCTTTTCTTATTTAATGTAAAGAAAAAGGTTGTTCGTTTGCTGGTAGGAACATATGGTGAACACACTCCATCAATTAGAACATGTGAGACATGGTTTCGAAAATTTAAAAGTGGTGATTTCAATGTGAAAGATAGTGAGCGCTCTGGTAGACGACACAAATCTGAAGACGAGCAATTGCAGGAGTTATTGGATGATGACCCAACTCAAACTCAATGGTGATTAGCAGAAGCATTACATGTGCCACAAGAAACAATTCGCAGACGTTTACGAGCAATTGGGAACATCAATACCAAGTATAAGCATACTTTTTTTCGGTTTAACTAAGAGACGGCTCCAGCGAAAAGTACACAGCACACAGCAAAACTAGTAAAAGACACATTGAAATCCCTTGGATGGGACATCCTTCTGCACCTGCCGTACTCCCCAGACTTGGCGCCATCTGATTATCACCCCTTCGGATCAATGAGGCAAGCGCTCCCAGGGCAGCCCTTCAGCAATTTCGAGGAAGTTGGAAAATGGCTCGACGAATGACTTGCCGCGAAAGACAAGCAGTTTTTCTGGCATGCTATTCATAAATTACCCGAAAGATGGGAGAAATGTGTAGAATCCGATAGCCAATATTATGAATAAAAAAACTTGATTTCCATAGAAAAGTAGGTTTTTTTTTTTTTACCAAAGAAAGCGGAAAGAACGTATGCATATACCCGATAAACTTCATCGGACAGTTCTGCACTCCCTCAGAGCACGTCTAAAGGGCGCTGGCAGACTTTCTCGAAACGATTCAAATCAGCTCCGCACCGCTATCAACGACATCAACTTTGTATAGAGTCAAAAAGATGTCCGTCTCAAGTCTATTAAAAACGGCGACTGTTTTAGTTTTGCAGATACCAGAAGCTCCCTTTTGGCAGTTTACAAGTGTGGCACCACTTCAAAAGAAATCAGATGTTAACAACCTTACCGGCCGACGAGCTGAATGAGGAGAGACTGCCGGATAGGTAGTAGAAAAGGTAGTCGATGACAAGGAGCGAAAAGAAAAAGGTGTACATTGGTGCAATAAGTAGATAACGAGTGTTTTATTCGATAATATATATTTATTCAATAGTGTCTAAAAATAAAGAGTGTTTTATTGAGTTTAATGTATCTATTACTTTCATCTTACACAAGGTTACATTTGCTCCCCCGCATTTGAAAAAACAGTTAGTGAGATCTTCCACAAACTTTTCCACACAGGTGAACCCGCGTCCGTCTTTTGTGCTGTGCTCTATGTCTTCTTTTCGTTGCCAACACTTCATCGCACAAATGGTGCAACGTGCAAATCTTGAGCGAATTTTGAGACCCTCTGTATAAATAAGTTAATAATAAATTCTATTTGTATTATAAAGAAACAAATACTTATTACGCAATCACTGAATATATAATAGGTTCCTTTCAATTATCATTAAATTCTTTTGTTTTTTTTTTCTTAAAGGTAAAATGTATGCAGTTATTGGGCGGCGAAATGGAAAGATCGTCTCAGGAGATTTGACTCAAGGCAGTGGAAACTTTTCGGTGATGGCGTACATACCCGTAATAGAGTCTTTCAATTTTGCTCAAGAGATTCGCAAGCAAACGTCTGGTTTAGCTGTACCACAACTTGTTTTCAGTCATTGGGAGGTGAGTTTCTCAAATAATTTTATCACACAAATTCATTTTACTACGCCATGCTATTAACGATTTATTTATTTAATTGTAACCTTACTTCACATATTTATATCTATAGTTACTTACTTATAATACTTACTTAACATCAGCCTGTAAGATGGGGTGGTTAAAAAGGCGGGTAAAGATTATCAACCGTCAATAAAGACGGGATATATTATAGTAAAATCTTCACATATGTAAATAGGTTCGATATTTGTTACAACTATAGCGTTTGGGATGATAGTGAAGAACGTGTGATTCGAACTGACGCGATGACAGTTAGAATCACCAAAAATTGAACCAAAGCGCAACCCATCAGGCCACCCCCGGTGTACGAATTCGATTTCTAAACTCAAGTACATTCGACTGATGTGGATTTGTTATGATATCGCTATGGTATACGGCTCTGATGCATTTTCTTATTCGATTTTCGTTCGGTGTTCTTCACTATTTGTCTGTGTATTGTGTGCGTATCTGTTAGCAACGCTACACTACTCCCTCCTCAGTAACTTTGTTCCGATCAGCTTCGTGTGCAAACGACGCGACGGAGCGAACGAGAGAACGTCGGAGCAGGCGAGTGTACCTGGTGCTCTATGCGGAAGTCGTGATCATGTCGTGAAGTTCTGTTTACTATGGGAAAGTGTGCGCTGTGTGTACAGATCACGTCGGTAGGTCACCAATTAATTGGATTTCTTTTTACACTTGAAATGAATACAAAGATTTCTTCTCCTTCTTCTTACATTTATCCATTTTACCGTCCCGTGCCGTCATTATTATCCAGACAGATGATGCTCTCGCCGGTGCTGGTGTTGAGTGAGTATCTGCGTGATAAGATCCAGGAATGCCGTCTTTAAGCATTTTTCCACACAAAAAAATATTACTTTTGGAAAAACGATCAACTTTAGTTTGCACGCTGGTTTCGGGAGTACAATTAAATGAATAGCTTGTGTTGAACAAATGTTTTAATGGATGCAAAGTAAAAACGACACCACTTTTTTTATTTAACGTGGAGGCACGACTTGCCTCCACGGAATCCAGAACGCGATTATTGCTGCCACCGTAGCGACAGAATTACCAAAAATTCATTCATCGCCTCGATGACCATATATGGCAAGGTTCCCTTTTGCATTCTGTCCTACAAAAAGGGTTGAAACACATACACGATGATTACCTCTGCTGCTCATCGCGTGTGTCCACAAGTATGCGAACACAAAATCGATCGAATCGACTAGGTTGCAGCTGGTGTAAGCATCCCATCAAAGGGGTTGAAATGTTTACACGATCAACGACTGCGTAAAGCATTATTGCTGACCGTGTACATGTTGCTGGCATCTCCACGTAGTCGAATTCTCGATGGTAAATTTCCATTTTGAGAACTCCACTTGCTTGAGCGGTCGGCCGGATGCCCTCATGTATTGGTCGGTCGTGTGACCGATCCATGTGGGCATGATATGCAAGGAAAGATAAACACTTTTTGCATGTGTGCGGCTGGCGCGCAAGGGAATATCGCATGGATATTGTACGGGCAATGTTGGTTGCTAGAAAGTGCAACCAAATTGCGCTTACATGTGGAGGATGCGTGTCAGATGATGAAAAATCGAACCAAGACATGTACAATGTATTGGTTCGGTTCATGTTGGTTGCGTGATGGTGCGACCAAACTGCTTTCAGGGAAATTAACATTTGTTGCTGATGAAATTGTATGTCACCTAGAATTAATGCTTCGAAGTATCTCTAATAACATATTATAGGTACGACTATGAAAGGTAAGTACACGCGTTTATGTATTTCTTTATCATAGCTGTAAGGTAAGTAGTGGCGCTCAATGGAACTGCCTCAATACTTGTTTTTTATTCATTTTGTAGGCCCTAGACGGGGGTTGTTACCTAGGTAATGGGAAGATGATTGGTGGCGTTCAAAGGAACTGCCACGCGCCCCCCCCCCCCCCCCCCACCTCCCCCCGTGACGTAGTCACGATAAAAAAAAGGTAGGGCACAGTATCGCTCTGATGGCGATGTGAAGGAAAAGGAAAACGAAAAATTAAAGAGTACCATGTACAAATGAAAAATTTCCAATGGACCCGTGTACGCCGCGGTGATGCCGACAAGGGCAAAAGGTATGCGGTACTGTCCATGGTGGTATTTGATTTGATTATGGGCGGACGAGTGGTATTTTCCAATTAGTCGGGTCCCATGTGGCTCACTGACATCGGTTTTCCTCAAGTGTCAGGAGGTAGGGATAGAGGATCGCTGGCATTGGTACTCCAGTGATTTATAGGGCTCACTGGCATTGGTACTCCAAAGTGCCCGGAGGCAGAGTGGAAGATCGCTGGCATTGGTACTCCAAGTGCCAGGATGTGGGATTAGGTCGGCTTCTTACTGTTGTTTTGCTACGCGTAGTAGCTGGTGGTTAGTAATGAGCCGTCCTAGAACGCGGTGAAGGCGTGGAGTCGTGTGTCGGTGAATGAAGTGGGAAAGGGGTCGAAAGTAGTCGAGTAGTGCGGAAGGCTCTCTGGCATTGGTTCTCCAAAGTGCCAGGATGTGAAGTGCGAGAGATCAGTGGCATTGGTACACCAAGGTGCCAGGATGTGAGGTTAGAGTCACGCTGGCATTGGTACTCCAAAGTGCCAGGAGATAGGATGTAAGGTAAGTAGTGGTATAGCGTTTGAAATAATAGTGAAGAAGATCGTGTGATTCGAACTGACGCTATGACAGCTCGAATCACGAACAAAAATTTACCTAAGCGTTACACACCAGACTACTGATCGTGTTTAGAATTTGATTTCCAAACTCGAGTATATTCCAGTGGTGTGAATTATTTTTATTTATCGCTTGGTATACGGTTCTGATGTATTTTTCTTATTCGATTTTTTCGTTCGGTGTTCTTCACTATTTTTGCTTGTGAATTGTGTGTATCTGTTAGAATCGCTACAGTGGCACTCACTGGAACTGCCTCAATATCTGATTTTTATTCATTTTGTATGCCCTAGATGGGGGTTTTTACCTAGGTAGTGGGAAGATGATTGGTGGCGTTCGAAGGAACCGCCACACCACCTTATGGTGTTTTATCGCAGGCCTATATACTTGCAATATATGAGCTAGGTTATGGATCGTAACTTACTGTTTAGTAAGGGTAAGAGCCCCTAGTATCCTAGAAGAGATTTAACTTACTCCTCCGTCCACAGTTGTGCACTCCCATAATCGTAACTTACATAGTTATCGATTTCGAACTTTCGTCATATAGTTTGGGAGCTCAATACATTTTTTTCACGTACGTCTTCCTGTCCCCACAGGTACTGTCTGTCACAACAAATGTTTTTGCAAAGGAATTTTTGAAATGCTTTCTCTTCGATTACAGGAACTAAGAGCCTGCGAAATCTATCGACCTAGATTCGTTGTGAAATAGGACTCCTTTATTTTGTTCTTACGATCGTCAAAGGCAGCTCGATCGCTATCTAGAGCTATTAGCTGGTTCACCTCAAACGTTTGATTAAATATTTGGGTGGTAGGTGGGTTAATTCCATGCGCAAGCTCGGAGACCAATTCCGTGGGATAATTTTGGAGCACTTAGCCCGGCTTACGAGAATGAGAGCTGCCGGTGGTCTACTAATCACGATTCTAATTATCGTATATCAGATTGTAACGCAACTATGCTATTTCAATAATTGAAAGTTCTGAAAGCCTCCCTTACATATATAGTTGCTGCACTTTCCTCAGGAATGTGTCAACCATAAGTCACACTAAACAAATATTCCGGAAAAGTTCTCCCCATCAATAACTCATCCAAGACAATCTGAAGACACCTGATAACTTATAACAAGCAATAAAGATACTATGGTAATTCTGCAGTAAAATATTATTCATATCGTCGCTAGTCAGCTGCCAAAAGCATGAATAGTGTAGATTTACTTCTTTTACAATTCACAGTCACTTGGTGTGTTGTTACACTATTGAGAGTACTTTATCAGTTTTATATATGTTGGATCTATCGGGGGATTTAATAAATGTTAAAATGACGAGATTGCTGCATTCCAGTCGTAGATTACAAAATATATGTTGTCACCAAAGATATACTATAAATCATGCATTAAAGGATCCAATACTGTGGAAAGGAAAGAAAATGGACAAGGGAGGGATGCACGCGGGCGTTAAATGCCTGAAAGTTATAATAACGAGCAAAGTTTGATGGATATTGTAAAAAAATATTTGGTGAGATCTCGATGGGAGGCGTGTTTATTCACGAACTTCAGCGGGAACGGTGTGTATTAACCAACTCCTCTATAACAAGGACCATGATAAGCCTCTAGAAAACTGATAGTCAGGATACCTTGTGCCTGGGTCCCAAGAATGGGATTGAACGACTTGCGTCCGGTGATCTGTCAAACATGTGCAGCCTTATTTTTGATTAGTCTAACGTATTGTGCAAATTGAGTTTCATTTTTGATCTGGCATAATTCTTATATATCGTAACCAGGTTGGATATGGTGAAGTACCCTAGGAAGGAACCCTAAACATTTAGCACCCAATATGTGGTAGATCTGCGGGGGTACGAAGTCGTGGCGCCAGCATGGACGCAGGGCTCTACCTCGTCCTCACAAATTGTTCGCCTATAAAACACTGCACGTCAACGAGGGGAAGGAAAACAGGAGAAATACAACACAGGTTTTCATTGTTACACGTTGTTTATTGTTCTATTTATTAAATGTTCACTGACGGTGGCAAAGTATGCAGTCGCATGATTTATTGACAACGAAAGTTACTTTTTGATTAACTAAATGAAAAAACATGAATTAAAAGTCACTTGAAACCTTTCGAATATATTAATGTAAGCATTCTCATTGCCACCGTTCAAACGTACACAATACACAAACTATCCAAACACTTCGCACTATAATTCCAACTATTACAAAGGAAAAGCGACTCCTTGATGGTACATGTCCCCGATGTGCCACGGGGAGCGGGAGAAAAACATACCGTCGCGATCGGTGGTTGTTATGCGACTCTCTGAGGGTTTGAATCTGACACCTGATTCACCCTCCATTCGGTGGCGAGTTTTAATAACCAATGGTAAAGAGAGAGAAAATTTCTCGCTATGGGGTAACCAGTAAGTGAATCTTGCTGGCTAAATTCCGATGTATGTGTGCGCTCGTGAAGATCTGTGTTGTTTACTCATGCGAGAAGATCAATGGGAAAACAAAGCTGAAAAATTGAAGAGACCAAGGGCATTGAGTGCAATGAGGATCGGCTAACTAAATAGCTGTATTGCTATTGAGGAAACAAAGGTGCTAAAAGGTTTGGGATACATCATACAATTTGTATATCGTATCTTTGGTCGTTGTAAGAAACGGATTCTTTATTTGCATTTCTTTATGCTATTGAATACGAATCTGGCGGCTAAGCGCGAAGTTGCTCGAGACGCAGAAATAACCCCCTGTTTCCCAGTTGGCGAACCATCGGCAACAACGGAGTTGCGGTTCCCAGCTGGCGAAACATTATGGTCCTTCGAGCCGGATGTATAACATCCGAGCAAGAAGTCGGCGCAAGAATCCAAGCGCCAACAACTGGATTACGTCCATCGGATCACGTTCGACACACATCAACGAACGGACATCCTCAACGAGGGAACTATCTCCAGTAACCAAGGTAGGTGGCAATTAATATAATAATATAATTTGATATATCATTTAATTTAAGAGATCCAAGTGATCTTAAATAAAAGTGTCGTGTGGTGTGTGCATAAAGGTGTTTAACTTTCGGTGATATTGTCTACCGCCGGGTAGCAATTGTCGTTTATTGAACTAAAGAGAAGTTTCATTCAAACAATAACATTAAAGAAGTAACAATATTGGAGTGATAAAATAGAGAAGACATATTTGTTCGGGACTGTTCTGATTTCTAATTGAACTGAGTGCAGACATTGATTTGGAATCAATAACGGCAATTAAGAACAAGGCCACAAAGTTAGATCTATTCGAAATGTTCCAATCAATGTTTATCAAACGCAATCCACAATCCCTTGAAACAGCCGAACAGATTAAGAATAAAGGGAACCGCCCGATGAAGGAACGCAAGTATCAAGAAGCGGTAGTCCAAGACAACCGGGCCATCAGTTTCGATCCGAAAAACCCAATATTCTACTGTAATCGAGCTGCAGTTTATATCCGTGTAACAGAAAATGATCGTGCGATTAAAGACTGCAACTCTGCATTATTCTACAATCCAAATTACAGCAAAGCATATGGCCGAATCAATACAGGAAAGTACGATGAAGCCATAGACGCCTATACGAAAGCTATGCAATTAGAACCTGATAACAACAATGGGAATCTGATGCAGGTATTACATCACCAAGCGCTGATGATAATCGAAGGGATGGAGCACTTCATATAATTGGAACTCTGGCAAATATGCTTCTGAAAAACGAAGACGTCGTGGTCAAGTAGAATATGCTTACCACATATCTATTTCCAGAGTTTCACATCGGGCAGACATCTACGAGCTCGTACTGGTTGGGTAGTTCATTAACCTTGTGAAGAATAATCTAACTTCTGCTTTATTTAATTAATTTGTCTTTTGTAATCGGCGGAAAATAAAATAAAATAATACACATTTCCTGTTTTTTCCCATACTACAACTCCAATATAAATAAAATAACATTTTTTGCGTTTCTGACGAGTGGAACGCATATGGATTTACGATCCAAATTAGAACTACGTTCAAGGGTCATCAATGACATAGAAGGATTCACGTTCCAAAAGAGGACTACGTCCGAGTAGTCATCGATGACATAGATGGATTTACGATCCATCAAACATTACTCCAACTTTAATACATAGGTCGAATAATAACCTAAATAACAATATTAGTAACCGAAAAGCTAGTAATTCTACCAAATCATATTACATTTACCAAATACAATACAGTCCACTTTTGAACATCCAAGGTTGTTTTCATTTATCTAACTTCTGCAGAATTCACAGAAGGTAAATCAAAGAACATTCTGATCGTTCCCAGTACCAGGTTGAGGACATCATTCGGCTCCTCTTTTAATGAAGTTTCAGGTACTTGGTACGACCACGCTACAGAACTCAGATACGCCCCGCGTAAATTAAAGGAACCTCAAGAAGAGGACGATGACCCATCGGACAAAACAGTCAAGAGGACAATGCAATGAAATCGAAGCGGTCAGTACTAAGACAAAGTTCGGTAACAAAGACACATCCGGTCCTATACCTGCAAGTATCATCTCAAACATCGAACTTGCAGATGAATAAGTCCAAGAACACCGGGAATTGCGAATTTTACCATCTCATTTACATCCGTTCCTGGGGCACCGTTCTTCGAAATCTGGGCGCATCATTTACGCATCATTTGTCGCTTCTCGCCACCCAGGCACGCTGTCAAGTGTTTGGGGTTCTTCGTTTTTCGCCGCCTGGACGAAATGTTCTGGGGGCACCCTCTTAACACCGCCCATTGCACGTAGCTGCCACGGGGCACCACTCCAACGGAGTCGGTGTCTAAGATAAGCTTTCGGTTATAAGACTAAGGGACAAGAAAACGAGGAACAAGGAAAGATGCCGGCACCCTTCGGAAAAGCATGCCATCAGAAAGCTATCGCGGATTTGGAGTTCACCACTTCTCGTCACCTGGATTCATCGTTCGAGCATCCTGAATTTGCCGCTCTCGCCACTCAGGCACATCGCTGTCACGTGTCTGGGGTTCTTCGCCTTTCGCCGCCTGGACGAAATGCTCTGGGGGCACCCTCTTAACACCGCCCATTGCACATTGCTGCCACGGGGGCACCACTCCAACGGAGTCGGTGTCTAAGATAGGCTTTCGGTGCCAAGATCAGGGAACATAAAAGGAGAAGAATAGGAAAGTTGCCGGCACCCTTCAGGAAATCAGACCAACAGAAGGCGAACGGTGTACACAAGGTCCAGCCACCAGTCAACGAAGAAAAGCGCCTAGCATTGGGAATATTTTATTCTGCGACACAATTAAACAGAGGCTTCTATTGAACAACAGAGTAATCTTCCTGATAGCAACCTGGATGCGCAACCTTTCAAGTGCCAGTTGTAAGTCAACAGGATATGTCGCAAGGTGTTCAACCACAACACCATCAAAACCTGAACAACTATGCTGTTCCAAAAGGGAATCACATGCGGTCACAGCACCCACAACAACAGCATAGATATTGTGATGACAATCAGTATGAAGATGATGGTGGTCCACAGACAATGACTGCACCGTATGACCGCAGTCCCGATTCAGCTTTTAAGAGTTACGCTCAGCGACTTCAACGTCGGATATGCGAATCGGCTGATGTTAACTACAGTTCAAATGCCAGAGCATCCAACAATACCGGCGAATCAACTTCCACGAACTACCATGAAGGGAACAATACAATCCCTTCTGATCTTATGGGGATTTCAGCGAATTCTAGTAATTCAAGGAACATATCGACGTCTTCTGGTTCTCACGGCCAGCAAGATCATTTCTATGGTGGCCATTATAACAATTACCGAAGTCATCATCATCAAAACAACACTCTATCAGTGGATCAAATACTCCGCCAGGCAATGTGGCCAACGTCAATCTCAGCTCCCATCAAAAAATTCGCCCAACGCCGAGCATTGGCTTAGTGGCGTAGATGGGACAAATCCCGAACTGCAACAGCATCAGGCACAGCAACCGCCTTGGATTCGAAACGCAGATGATCCTATGCAGTTGGCGGAAACTCTAACACTTCTAATATCGGCACAGGCTAGCCATATTCAGAAGATGATGAAAACACGACAGTGCACGGCCGACTTTAACCCAACTAATCGGTCTTTGGACTGAATCAACAGCTCCACCTAGTGCACCTAGATTACAACAACTAAATGGCCACATTTCCAACCAAGGACAAACACAAACAATTCAACATATTGACGATCACAGCGCTCAATTACCATTCATGGATCCACGATCCAACTTAGGACTACGTCCAAGATATTTATACTATATTTACGGATTTACGATCCAACATAGGACTACGTCCAAAATATTCATATGATACTTACGTATTCACGATCCAAAGGAGGACTACGTCCAGGAAGTGCATCGGTGACACCAGGGATTTACGATCCAACCAACATTCAAACAACAAACTATGAATAACGTAAGTGCTTATTCAAATCGTTGCCGCAGCGGATGCGGCAAATATCGCCTCAGGCAACCCCTCTACAACATGTCGGAGACTACAAACAATAAACAACGACGGCCTTATCACAAGCTACAACGTTAGCAATCAATGGCCAACTGGACCTTCGGTCACACACATACATACACACATACATACACACACACACACACACACACACACACACACACACACACACACGCGCGCGCACTGATAACCTCAAGTATAACTGTTCCATAACCAATCATATTTCATAACGAACTAAATTAATAAAAAATTCAAACAATATAATTAATTATTGCCACCCTACCGTTTTACCGTACCGGTGTATGAGCAATACGAGCATTAAGGGCTCTGAGCTCAACCAAATACCAACCGCCACTTCCCACGGCGCTGACACCAGGTGGTGACGCCAACTAAGGAGGACTACTGGTTCCATCGTCGCGGCCCGGGAAGATGTTGCAGTTCCGCAACATATATATTATATCTTATACCAGTCGGAAAAAACATACCACACGGAGCGCCACCTAGTGCTGAATAGACAAAAGGAAAATGGTCTATTCATGTGACGTTTTCCATGGTACTGTTTTCACACGGTGCTGGTTTTACTGTTTTCGTACAGTTTGTTTTGATGTAAAAGTTAGAATTTTGATTTGTATACGGTGCTTTCAGCACCTGTTGTTTTATATAACGTCTAGATCAGACAGTTTAGTGCTACACTGTTTTTTACGTTTGATATAACTCTAATCGTTTTTACTTGTTAACGTGCATTACATCGTTCCATAAATAAAATTTAAATCGGAAATAAAAGTAAATTAATGTATATTTAAAATGTGTTTAATTACTGCCCGTCGCGGTAGTCATTCGCTGGGCAACAACGCCAATATTTTACTGTTCTGCTCGAGACGCAGAAATAACCCCCCTTTTTGCTGTTTCCCAGTTGGCGAACCATCGGCAACAACGGAGTTGCGGTTCCCAGCTGGCGAAACAAATTGCAATAGCGAAAAACAATGGAAGTTGGGTTGCAATTGTCGGGGGTTCTTCGGGTAAGCTTAAAAGAACCCCCACAAATCTAGTTAAGTGTTTGGTAATTAAAAGACTGGCAGGTAACAGGCATGCCATTCAAACCTATGCGGTGACAGACCACGACAAAATTAAAGAGGTTTTAAAAAGAGCCACCGCGGAATTTTACTCGTTCACGCCGAAACAAACAAAGAGCGTAACAGTGCTATTAAAGGGCGTCGACTCTGAAACGGAACCGGGGGCTCTGTTCGAGATCCTTCAAAAGCAGAAGCGTGAAGATCTCGAGTTTACTGCGGTAAAACCGTTCATCAGACCCAAGGCCAGAAGAGAAAACCGCAAGCTACCCTTCGTTTTGGTTCAATTATCACCGAGCAGCTAATAACCTCGCCCGGAAAAACAAATTATTGTGGAAAATTTAACAAGCCTCAGACTTGTTAAATAAGGCCAAGGCCGGATCCCGATTGTAGTGCTGATGATGATGATGATCGCCGAGCAGCAAAATTGGTGGTCTAAGGAAAATCACAGTCCTGGATCATCAAATCGTCACAAGGGACATATTCAAAAAAGGCAGAGACATTCTGCAATGCGTCCGCTGCCAAAGGTTTGGCCACGCAGCGACGAACTATGAACTGCAGCATCGTTGCGTAAAATGCGGACAGGACCATAGGCAGAAGAATGCCCACTGGGGAAAGAAAGTGTAGAAGACAAAGCCCTTCTAAAGTGTGCAGTGTGTCGGAATGAGGGACATCCCGCAAATTATTGAGGATGTCCTAAATTCCGAGAATTAACGTCAAGAAGTGTGACTCGGCAAAAACAAAATCAGAGCCAATCTGAACAACAACAATGCCCGTAACGTCGCAGCGGTCGTATGCGCAAATTGTGGCCGAGGGGAGAACAACCAAATAGGCTACAACACTAGTAGCCACAAATACTCCCACACAGAATGAAACAACACCGCAAGCAGACGTGTTCGCAATCCTGCTCAATCTGCAGAGACAGATGACACAGCTGCAAAGTCAAATAAACGAGATCTACTCGCACTTGCCCAGTATAAATAAAAAGTCAATATAAACCCTCTAACCAAAACATCAATAAAAACTCTTGTCGTGAATGTAAATTCACTAATAAGAACTGAGAGAAGATGAAAACCCTGATATACTTCTGGCGGGGGAAACAAAGTTAAACCAGAGACACAAGATATGGCATAAAAACTACGATATTATACGAAGAGATCGACCTAACTCCTCTCAAAGGGGAGGTGTCGCAATCTTTATTAGAAAAGGAATCCATCATAAAGTTATGTATAGTGGAGAAGTGCACAGACTTGGGGTGCTGGAACCCTGCATCGTACGCATGCGCCTTCAGCAAGGAAGGGGTTTGTATGCGATTGCGGTCTACGCACCTGAAGAGCACCAACATAACCCCTTTATAGCGGAGCTCGAGACACTCTTACGATGTTTAAAAATCCACTTGGACAAAAACTATTTTATTCTAGGTGCAGATATGAACGCCAAAAATTGGGGAAATTATATATCTAATTCCAGACGAAATCAGTTCGCTGGTTGGTTAGATCTGTATCATATAGAATATAGAATTGTCCTACTAACTATGAATATCTGTGGGGTAGAAAGTATAGTGCACCGGCGTACGGTGCTGATTCACTTCCTTCCTCCATCATGATAGTTCTACCATCACGACAAGAGAGGAAAAAAACCGTTCACCAGGAAAAGAAATATGAAACACACTGGGAGGATATATCTGGTTCTTTCATTTTTAATTTAATTTTAGTATCAGCACCAACACATAGTTCGCCGGAAATATCCAAAAAAAAAGCACTTATTAGAAGTTGTTTGTCAACTTTATTTTAATTCAGTACAGTAAACACTTACAAGGCTAGTTTCAATGTTCGTATGATTCTTTCTTTAATTTTAACAAATTTGTAGGAGCAAACTGAGGAGGCAATTATTACTTGTAATAAACGAATACATTTTTGTAGTTGTTGGACGCGACTCGCACTTTTGAATATATCCGTCCTCGCGGCGCCGCGGGGAGCAGCAGAAGACACAACCGGCGTGTCTGGGTGTTCTAAGGCAACTCAGCGATGTGAATTCGCTAGCGAGGGAAATTCGGCCAGTGGTACCGGCTCTCTTAATTAAGGGTGCGTTTCCTATTCCAAGAGAGACGTGAAGTCTCTCTTTGGGGGTAGGTAATAGGATCTCATAGAGAAGGTCATGTATGTGTGAACATTGGTTTTTTCATGGACCAAGGCCATGAGAACGAAGCTGAAAAATAGAAAGGGAATAATGGGAATCAATGAGAAGTGAGTTCGGCTAAGTAAACAAGCTGTATTTCATTGGGTGCTAATTGAGATTATGAGAAACGGATCCAGAAAAATTAAAAGGCATAAAGGAATTTATGAGCTGAGGGTTCAACTAAGTAAACAAGTTATATCTCATTAGATGCTAGATGCATTTGGGATACTTGAAACAATCTGAATTGTTTGTCGTATCGCCAGAATGCCTGCGGAAGAACAGAGTTCTTTTGTTTGCACACGATGCGAGCTAGAGAAACTGGTTTTAGCATCTATTGAGCAATTGTATGCAGCTGCGGCAATAAGCTGCTAGGGGTTGTTTTGTCGTTGGGTGAAAAGCGCACCAGCCAATGTGTAAGGAAATTTATTATACACATGTTGAGGCTGGGAATAGGCGCCGCAATGATCATTATCCCTGGTTATGATGGTAACATTATATGTGAACCGAATTGTTTCTTTTTCAGGAATTCGTCTAGGGAAAATGCATATGGTAAGATCGGGATTTGCCTGGAGACCGAATTGGTGTCCAATTGGGTTTTGGATTTATGATACTATAAGTTGGACAGAATTCTTGTAGGGAATTTCGAATGCAAATTGATGCATGCAGGTAAGAGCTCTCTTACAGGAACTTTTAGGTTATATGTTAGATAACCTTGATACGTGAAGCTTTTACAGGTGCTAATGCAATTGCATTAGCGGGAAATAATGGGAGTTTGGTTGTGTTTATGGGGGGTTCTTCGGGTAAGCTAAAAAGAACCACCACATATCCATCGTTCCTTAGAGGTAGATCGTTCGTAGATATCTTGCTTATTGACTCACGATTGGGACTACTTAACGCCAACAGACGAAACAGAGACAATTGAATACGATAGTGACCACTGTGTATTCAAGGCAGTAATAAATCTTTCGAGTGATCTGGCAGATCTGGAGGAATTCGTGATCCCGCAACCCTACTACTATGGAGCTATGCGATGGCCGCGGTTCACCAGATCATTAACAAGAGAACTTCGTTCAAATGACTTTAATCTGCCAGTAAACAGAAACCTGACAAATGACGAAATCGACAAATACATCCAACAAATGGACGAAACCGTAAAACGAACAATGGACAAAACAATTCCCAAAACAATAGTTACAGATCACATAAACATGTACAGAAACACAACAATAAACGCACTCCACAAGTAAAAGAGCAGACCGCTGTGGGTTTTTATATGTCTTTATCTCTTATCTCTCCTTGGGTTGGTTGATAAAAACACACCTCTTGATCATTTATTAGTTTATTTACCATATTATAATCAATTTGGTTCTATACCCTTATTACGAGTATTACTTAAATTATAATATTCAATTACGACGTAACGGCAGAGTAACTTAACTGAAGTTGTAGCGTTCTACGAACGCACAAGTCTACTCAGGTAAGGTTCCTATCTTCAAAGAACGTACTTACCTGAGAGCGTTGCACGCGCCCACAGACGCGTGCCCCAAAGCCCGCGATAGGGCCTGCAACTCGCAGCCAACGTTGAGACCGACACCAAAAAAAGCAAGGAACTGAACGTTCCCAAAGCTTTTTAGGTCAAGCTCAACAATTATAACTCTTCATGCCTGAAACAAAGGCATAAACATCCATGCGTTCTAATCCTAAGAAAAAAACCAATTCCCAAAATGCCATACATGCTGCCTGCGCCCAGGAACATCTCATCGAACCGGCAATTCCGAAATTCGATACAAAAGAATTGCTACCATCAAAGAATGAGCCGATCAACGGATGCACGTGCGGGTAATCTAACGCGAGGACCACCCAAATCCGTTGAACAACAGAAGGCAGCCACGACCTATCGCAATCGAATATATCTCAACGAGATATCCGATGATTTATGAGGAGTTAAGCCAACAAAGGCAATACTCCGGTCCCACGGCCACGCTAGAATTTCGCACCATTATAAAGATCTAATGGATTTCGATTCCGGGTACAAGTTCAAATAAGACCCACCGACTGCACGTCAAAACAATCGCCGAATATCTCTGGTCTGGGCGCCAGATGTTCTGTGCAAACAGAAGGCTGTGGAAATGAAACTCTCTCAGCGATAATGATGATGTATGCAAGATGACCTTCCCCTTTCAGGAAACAAAAAATATCCCGTGGGAGGTGATAACATGCTGCTAACAGAAATTCGGAAGTTCTGTTAGCAGAGCAAATAGGGAATATTTTTTTTTTTTTGGATAGATACAGATACCAGTTTCGAATCTGGGTATCGGGTGAGCAGGACATGGTTGAGGGCGGCAGAGTGATTTCGATCGTCAACGAGACGAAAGCTAGTTTTTTTACGAACATCCATATCGCGAGGTGGAATTTTGATTGAGCATCCGAGGAGGTCTAGAACTATAGAAAACTTCATCGAGGAATCCCAACGGGGAGATATTCGCGTGACGAGGGTGCATCGTTAGTGCTGCGTGTCTTCGTATGATAACTCTTGTAGATACAGATGACATTTTAAAATTTATATATACGCAACTACGTGCGAAATCAACAACGAATCTCGTGTCGCGATTGTAAGACAACAAAAAGGAAAAATTGTCCATAAAAATAAAATTGCAAGAAACTATTCCTTTGTGTTTTGTGTTTTTGTGCATTCGCCCGTTGTTCCAGGTTGTTTATTTGTGTGTGTTACAGTGTTCAGGCGGAACACCAGCGTCAACGTATATCATAGACAAATACCGCCAAAAAGTTCCATACACACATTATATTATTTTCGATTATGAAATATAAGTTGAAGTAAATTAACTGAAGTAAGTTCAAAATGAAACTCCAAGTCGGTACAATATGTAAATTCGTTTTTTGGTACAGGATACACGTCTGTTAAATTAAACGTTCAAGCTTTAAAACAAAACTCAAAGTCAGTGCAATATGTAAATTCATTTGTTGGTACACAATACACGTATGTTAGGTGCTCCTCGCCGGACTCTACCAATCGCAATTTCAGACTTTGTGTATTTTAACGTGAGGGCACAACCTACCCTCACGGAATCTAATTCGCGATTAAATAAGCTCATCGAAGCGACAGATTACCACATATTCCATCATCGCTTCGATGACCATATTTGGTAAGATATCCCTTTTGCGTTTTGTTCAACACAAAAGGGGTTGAAATACACACACGATGATTGCTTCTGCTGCTCATCGTGTGCGTCCGCAAGTATGCAGACATAGCATAGGTCCCCTCTAAATGTTCGCAACAGGTGCGGGTATCTCAACGGCAAAAAGGGGTTGAAATGTTTACACGATCAACGACTGCGTAAAGCATTATTGCTGATAGTGTACATTCCGCTGGTATATCCTCGCAGTCGAATTCTGATGGTAAATTTCCACTTGCGAATTCGACTGCCAGGGCGTCAGCCGGATGCCCTCATGTATCGGTCCGTCGGGTGATCGATCGAGGTGGGCATGCTGTGCCAAGGCAAGATACACTTTTCCTGCTGGTGTGCAGCTGGCGCGCAAAAGAATATCGTGTAGATATTGCACGGGCACTATTGGTTGCTTGGTTGTTAAACCGAATTGCTTTAAGAATATAGCATTTGTTGCCGCTGGAATTTCATATCAGCGAGAATTAATGTTTCACCGGTTTTTCTAATGTTACAGGTACGGCATGGAAGGTAAGTACACGCTTTTAGTGTATTTTAGGAAACTGTTACCTTTTGTACCTGTAAGGTAAGTAGTGGCGTTCAATGGAACTGCCACGGTACTTGTTTTTAAATCTGGTTGTATGCCCTAGATGGGGGTTTTTACCTAGGTTATGGGAAGATGGTTGGTGGCGTTCAAGGGAACCGCCACACTGCTATCGAAACTAAAACAAATACACAGACAGTTTTCAGACAGACAAGACCAGGAGATAATATCACTCAAATCCCGATTAAAAAACCTCTAACAATTACTTAAAGCTAACTATAGATTAGCAACAAATTTGTATTGGAACAAAAGAATTCGAGCTATAAAAACTAATAACCCGAGTATGTTCCCACAAATAAATAAAATAATTAGGAGAAATAATCAAAACGAGATTCAGCGTCTCTAAATTCTACGTACCGATTTAAACAAGCAGCTGCTAACCAACATTGGTACGAGGGTTGCCTTTTATATTTCGGGATTAGAGAACAAAAACAAATATTGATCATTGAAAATCACTTTATTGTTTTTCAAAATATTCCCCATGAAGATCTATACACTTTTGCATGCGTTTGAACCAATTGTCGAAGCACTTTTGCCACTCTGATTGAGGTATCTCCAACACATCCATTCTGAATGCAGCAACCGCTTCTTCAGGTGTCGAAAAACGTTGACCTCTCAGTTTGTTTTTTACGTACGGGAATAAAAAGAAGTCGTTCGGTGCCAAGTCAGGACTATACGGCGGATGACCCATCAAAACGATGTTTTGGGTGCTCAAAAATGCACTTGTCGCAGCCGATGTGTGAGAGCTCGCATTGTCGTGGTGAAGAGTGATCCGTCTTCGGCGGTTGGTTTTCCTGATTTCTTGGAAGACAACTGGCAAAGAAATGGTTGTGTACCACTCAGAATTGACTGTTCTGCGTTGTTATAGTGGTACGGTTGCGACATGTCCAGTTTTTCCGAAAAAAACAGGCGACCATTTGCTTGGAAGTGCTTCGTGCGCGAACAACTTTTGTTGGATTTGGCTCATCTTGAAACACCCAGACAGTCGACTGCTGTTTACTTTCGGGCTCATACGCGTAAATCCACGATTCATCACCTGTCACGATGTCATAGACGTGTTTCGAAGCACCGCGACCGTATTTTTTCAGTATTTCTTTCGACCAATTGACACGAGCCTTTTTTTGGGCGATTGACAAATTGTGTGGGATCCAACGCGAACAAATTTTTTTGACAGTCAAATGTTTATGCAATATTGAATGTATGCTGGTCCCACTAACGCCGAAGGTTGTCTCAATCTCACGATAGGTCACATGACGATCTTCCAATATCAGTTCGCGCACAGCATCAATGGTTTTCGGAACGACAACTGATTTTGGACGACCTTCACGAAATTCATCTTGGAGTGAACTACGACCACGATTGAATTCACCACACCATCGATAAACACTGGTCCTTGATGGAGCTTCATCGCCAAAAATTGAATTAAGTTCATCCATGCACTGTTGCTGAAATAATCGGACGCAAATGTTGACGATTTAAATTCATTTTTGGGCCGAGGTGAATCTTTTAAGTTACTGTAAACAACACAAATAGCGCTCGTATGTCAAAACGTTCTGAGTGCGTATAACCTCAAAAATGTCCACCTTTGCGACAGAGCTGTCAATTGCCGGATTGCAACACTAGGGTTGCCAAATCCCGAAACATAAGAGGCAACCCTCGTATGTCCATTGTTGGGGCACATATTTTTTGTCCAAGTGAAATGTTTTTTATTAGGTATTTGTCTATCTTAATGTTGCTCAAAATATCACGCACTTTAGCACTAGTTGTTTTTAACACCACAATTGGCGGAACGGTTTCTTTAGGAAGTTCTGTGCACTGTTCGTCATTGGTCGGATCCATTTCAGGAGAGTCTTCGATCAGACTTTGAAGTGGTTGAAAAAAGTTAGTGTTTGAACACATTTTAGATTTTTCTAGCTCTTTATTGTTCACTTTTGAAAATTTATCCGGAGGAGTTTGGCCTCCAATAACGGGGTCGTAACGCAACCGTTTGTGCTTAATTTTGTTTAACACTCGTGGCCCAGGGGCCATAACTTAACGGTTATAACACTTGTTCAAATTTTTGTATGCGGAAAACGAGGCAAAGAAAACGAGATAATGATAATTAAATTGTGATAATTATTGTGAAAATAACGGTTGATTAAGATAAATAGCACGAGCAAAACTGTGAGACAAGTTGTCTGTTTGAAAGTCAGCCAGGTACTCCTCCCAGCTATAAAATTCGCACAATGTACAAACCAAAGCAAATATGCATTCCGCGTCTCTTGGCATCAATTGAATTCAAAGCATACACAATGCAAATATAGAATTCGTTTCCCACAAACGGATTTCCCTGCATATACAAATGCAAGCAAGGGATTTGTTTCGTCCACCAACCCATTACCACCTTTTTTCCCAACGTCGATAATAGCGACGTCGCATCGCATAAACAATGTTGTATTTCAGAATACTACCCTTATTCGATTTTTAACACTGAATCTCATTACTTTTCTAACACATCCTTGAAACTACCTTTGTTCATATCTAATTCTCACTTAATTCATAACATTAATAAACTTTCACAATATTCTATATCAAGCCTGTTACAGCCCATTTCATAACATGCCCCCCAGAACACCAGCGGTATTTTCATAGAACATCCCTTTGACATTATCAAAAACCACTTAAATTGATCGGCTGGTAAAGTTGTCTCAAATCTGTTTAATGTGATGTTTCGCTAAGTTCGGAAAAGGTTCGGATAAAATGGCTGAATCCTTGGAAGGTGCTGTTTTATTTCTGTTATTTGTGTAAGTGAATACACCTTAATATACTTATAATCATCATCAACATCAGCACTACAACCGAGACCCGGTCGTGGCCTTATTTACCAAATCTCCCAACCGGACCGGGACCGACCTTTCTCAGGATGTCGCTGCATGCATTGGTTCACTACTTGGCGGGTGCCAAGTAGCTATCCAGGGGTGTCACGTGGAGACTGCATGTCAACTTGGATTGAACAGGGACTCGGATCGTCCTGGCCTTCGCCGGGTTGAAAGCAATAAGCGTTGCCCTGTACTCCAAAATCCCCTTTTGCGCGCGCGTTTGTGTAGAAACAAAAAAATGTATGCAAATAGAGTGGCCTTTATTATAATGAAGTTCTTATATGCTACACAATAGTAGTGTTATTAGTACTGAATGCGTTACTAGATTTCCGGTTTTTCTGACATATGTATAATACATCAAATATAACAATATGTAAGTTAATTTAACTGTGCCTATTGTCTAAAATTCTAAACCCTATACTAACTGAACTACTCCAATTGTTCTAAGTTTTATTTTATTACTACTACTATGCTATAAGACCCTCATTGTTGCTATTTTTTAAAGTCTTATGTTGAAGACTAAACTAACTTCCTCTTATCTAACGTCTTATACCAAAATCGAACTCTTAAGTTATTTTCTAAAGTCTTATATATTAGTTAACTCGACTGTTTCTATTACCTAAAGTTGTATACTATAAGCTTTTCTGCTGGGTACTATATATTATATGTCAACCTGACTGTTAGATACCCTGACTGTTACTATTATATAAAGTCTTATATTGAAAGCTTCCTCTTGTCTAAACTCGTAGTCCAACTCTTAAGGTGCTTTGTAAATTCGTATATGTAAGTTAATCCAACTATTCCTATTATTACTATAGGCTTCTCTGATTACTACTAGTTTCTAAAGCCTTATATTACAAGCTATCCCGACGGTTATTATATTCTAAAGGCGTGTACTATAATTTAGCCTGACTGTTACGATTTTCAGAAATTCCATTCACACTTTCCGGCGCTCGTAACGAAATTAATTTAAAATCCCGAAACTTCCCAGAATTTTATCTCAATATATATTTAACTTCATCATATTGTTTAATAGTTGAGCATAGCATGGTAATCACATTTCTATGAAGGAGATGATTGAATGTGTTCGATCTGTAGCTTGGTATGTAATCTTCTAATAAATATTCATTATATTACCAGTCATAATTCAACCTTGGATTTAAATACATTTGCTACAAATAAATATTTATAAGGTATATCTCGAGGGATTGGGGTGTCTAAGAGTTATTTCCTCAGTATTATCCCGTCAGTCTTGATTTTTGTCAATATCATATTATCAGTCGTAAAATGAAAAAGATGTACAATAACTTCTTTCCAAGATCAACAACCGTAAAAGACTCTCAAGCGTCCCTCAAAAAATTAATGACTGCAGTTCCTTTGATCTGTGTTCTTTTTCCTTCATTGACCATTGTTACAGGGATAGGGCAAGACAAAAGGATTTAACGAACGTGCATTGTACGATTGACTTTATGGCATCATTGATCATTGAATTGTAAAGCACTTGACCGATAATTCATCAATGGACGGTATCTCCTGTTGGAATTATGGTCGATCCCTTTCCAGGATTACCTACAATTGATCCTGTAACGCCTACATGCCACTTTCCTAGAAAATTGAATCGTTCTTTTGTTCTTCTGGACCACTTACCCATGTGCCTTTAGTTTTCTAATGGAGTTTCTGGAATTTATTCGCAATCTATTGTGAACATTTAGACGATCTATGTGAAAACTATTTGACAGAGGTGAGTACCAAGAATCATAAATAAAGTAGACAGTAAATCGCGGATATAAGTTACAAAATAAAGGACCAAAAATTGGAAGAATTTCGGTTGAGTATCGGATGCAGAATGTCCGTTATTAATAGAATGACCAGTTCAACTGAATGGCCTCCGTCACTAATGGAAATGAATTCAAATGGACCCCAACAACCGACCCAGAATAAAGTTGAATTCAAATGTGCCCCTTGTATGCCCATTTGCTGACGTTATAGAAAGGAGAAAAGTCCATAAAACTGCATCCGAACGAATGAAGAACCTTCAGGTGTTGATGATATAAAAATCTCTTCGCGTTTCAATCCTTAAAAGGTGTGTAAATACTCAGCAGATATAATAATATGTTCCAAGTAGATTTTACTAGTGCTGTAGCATCATTATGGTTGGACTCAGGTAGTCGCCAGACGTCCCTTTAAGAGTTCGTTTTATCCGAACATTTCGTGCGGAAGACAGAAGATGGTAGATAGAAGAAGTATAGTATACAATCTCGCGAAGACCTTTAGACGGCAATCTACTACCTGCTTCATTTTAATTTTGATGGTCGTCATCATTATCGTGATGATCGTCTTCTATGTCTCTCGCCTCTTAAGGCAACAAAAGAAGGAAATTACACTGGAAAACACTTTTACACCTTTATCATCCCGATCACAAGAGACCTGCATAACAATAAAAACTGACAACAAAAACAACAAACATCAATGCAATCATGGATGCACCTATAGCTAGCTATACATACCACTCACGGCTTACGGCCCGATCGAGAGGAGCGCATAATCTAAACAAACACCTCGAAGGCTATAACACAACAATAAGAACGACGACCACGATGACGACGACGACGACCAAAAATTCCCTCTCACTCTGGCAATAAGTACCTGAGGAAAGGTAAGAAGGCGATTGACGATCAGGCATGGTCTTGACACAAGATCAGGAGGAGGAGGTAAAGAACCAAGTCCAAGCTAAAAAAAAGAGGGAAAAATACGACTGAAAAAAACTACGTGACATAAACAGATTAAGAACGTCGTGATTCGAGAGTAATTTACGAACCAGCTACCGAAATACGTAAAGATGATTATCTTTTGAGAGCCTCGTCATTTTGACAGGGCAGGAGTAGCAGTAGCGGCGACCTGAGTCCGAACCCGTCATCGGTTGGTCCCTATACCGATCGTGTGCGCTGCCTGTAGTACAGGGTGACGATATACTCTATTCCATAAAACGAGTTATCAGATTATTTGTTGTTTATTTTATTCAATCGTCTCACCACGCACTGTACACAATCTAAATACCAGTAGCCAGTGGCTCTAGCGGCCTACAGCCGGGTCGGGTGTACTATGTCAGGGATCACGCGACAGACACAAGAAAAAAAAAACAAATAGAAAAAACGAAGGCAAACAAAACAAACCGAAAGGCGATGGATAAAGAAAACAAACCTACGATATTGTAATAAATGCCTAAGTACACAACGAATGCAGGATTTAATTCAGGCGTATAATACCACGCCTCTGTGAGTGAGCGCACACGTGACTTCCCCACCTAGTTTTACGGTTTACCATGCGATCAAGACTCACTGCACGTTACCGTTAATTTATTACATGCGTATCGGGCTTTTGGTGTTACTCCTTTATGACTTTAAGCCCTCTAGCAGCAATGCGATTTGCACGAACTGGAAAAATAGAAAGACCTGTGCTACGTAAATCTCGATCTCATACTTGACGAGAGGGTGTTCATAGGCTGACATTTATCCTCAGTGCGGATACAAGGTTTTATGGGTTTGCCGCTTAGATCGTGTTCCTCATTATGTCCCCTCGCCTTATCATTGCCTTGTTTGGTGTCATCCATAAATTCAACAATAATCGTTTGATCTGAATTTGATCGACAGCGTCCACTGACGGGATATTGACTATGCAAATCACAACCTAAGAATCGGCAATTTAATTCCAGATGATCATCATAAACTAAACTAAGTCTTTAACGAGCAACAGTCCACAACGACCTGCTATAAAAGTTTTATTTCCTTTTAATAGGAATTTGTGACGACAGGCCATTCACTGCAGACTATATTACTCGTTGAAGGTAGGACGTGCACGAAAAAACTGAACACTGGAAATACGAACTTGTTGGTGGACACATTCTTCAGGTTTCAGACGACATGAAGTTGTTCTCCCGCAGTTCTACTATTATACTCAAGGATGACAGAGAGTAATTGATTATCGAATGGTTGATTGTTAACAAGAATTAACTATCAGTGTCTATATCTGCCGTGCCTATATCTGATCTAATCACCTAGTTAATGAGCTGTTGAAAAATTCAAATTATTAAACGTTTTTATGAAATAGTTATCTCCTCAAGGCCACCGAGAGCTAGCTGTTAAATTAAGAAACTAATACAGGATGTCGCAGAATTTCTTTTTATAAATTAATTATATAACCGCTACAGAGAGTAAAACAAGTCGAAAACGATTTTGGGTGTTTGTTTACAATTCACATGCACTTCTTCAAATATTTTGTAGTAAGTTGGCTTCAACCCCCAGTTGCCCGGAAAGATACCACCCCAATAGCATCAAAGGCTCCACCAAATTATTACGCGAATTCTTTGCCGATCTTTCATGGCTCATGCCAGAATAAATTCCGACCTGCTTATGCTGTAGGTTTCGGGATATAGTCGGAAGTATAAGAATTATATTTTTATTTAAATTATCGGCATTCACAATTTTAATTGCTTTCTTACGTCCATCCGCCGTGACTGCTCGAACAAGAAGAAGGCAAGGAACCGGAAGTCCATCCATTATCGTCCTATTGTACTGTGGCATCTCTAACAGATACACACAATTCACAAGCAAAAATAGTGAAGAACACCGAACGAAAATCGAATAAGAAAATACATCAGAACCTTAGCGATAACATCACATCAGTGGAGTATAGTCGAGTTTAAAAATCAAATTCAAAATACGGTCAGTAGCCTGATGCGTAACGCTTAGGTAAAATTTTTCGTGATTCAAACTGTCATAGCGTCAGTTCGAATCACACGATCTTCTTCACTATTATTTCAAACGCTATAGTACTATGTCACAATGGTTTTTTTTTTTTTTTTTTTTTTTTTTTAATTAGACTCTCGGGAGAGGCGAACCTATAGCGCCGAGTGGGCGCCCCGAGATGCCATCAAATAACTGTTGCAGTTCTTTTTGAACAGTTGCAGGTTGTAATGCTCCGGGAACACTCGCGTGGTGTCGCGTCGTGCTTGAACTAATCAGTTCAAGCCATTATTCATTACCCTTGTTATTAATTAGTATAGTTATATTTATTATTATTGTTAGTATTTTTGTTATTCATTTGTTATAATTTATAATTAATTTGCATGTTTGGCAGCACTTGCCCCTTTTTGTTATTCGTCGTTTGTTATTAGTTTTTGTGTTGTCATAGTTTCTGTTTTTATGTCATGTTGTTATTAAAAATTAGTTTCGTTGAATGAAAGTCAATTCGTTTATCGTTTCATTATAGAATATTGAATCGTTTCGCTTGCGTTTAATAAAGTTTTCCGTTATTGGTTATTATTGAATCGCTTTGGTGTGTTTAATTCGAGGTCGTGTCGTTCGCCTTTTCCGACAAACGAGTCGGAAAGTAAACACGTGGGGTGGGAGTTCCACAGCTTCCCCGCTCTGTAACGGAACGTGTTCTGAGGCAGGGATGTTCGCGCCGTCGGGAGATGAACCACAAACGGGTCCGATCCGTCGGTTTGTCCTGTGGAGCGCATTAAAGCCGAATTGCGTGGAACAATGCCAAGAATCTCCGAAGAACAGCACCCGTGATAATATCTGTAAACCAGAGAGAGAGGTCGGCTACGCGCCTTCGATGTGATAGCGACTGTAGTCCCGACGTCAGAACCGAGTCCCTGATCAGGCGGATCGCTCGTCTCTGTATGCTCTCAAGTAGGTCGGGGGTATGTTTAGGAACCGAGCGCCAAACATGAGAGTAATATTCGAACGCGGGTCTAATTTGGGATTTATATAGGAGAAGTAGTTGGGCCGGAGTAAAATATTTCTTGGCTCTAAAAAGATAACTCAGTTTTCCTGAGGCTGACCTGGCGATACTCGACACGTGTTTATGCCATGATACATTCCCACAGACCGTGACGCCGAGCAATTTCAAACTTTCCCCAGCCTCGAGGGCCCGGCCACTCATCATCAGCTGTGGAACCGATGATCCATTTTTCTTTGTGAATGTTGTATATTGTGTCTTCAATGCATTGAAGTGGATGAGATTGGCCCTTCCCCACTGCAGGACCCTATCTAGATCCTGATTCAGAGAGTCAATCTGTCTACATCTCAGCTGATGCGACGCAAATGCACCAATCGGCCGAACACTCGAAAAGGGGGAAACAAGCGTACTATCATCCGCAAAACTGAACACTTTGTTATCCGTTGTCTCCAACAAATCATTTATGTGAGCCAAGAACAAGGTTGGAGCCAAAATAGAACCTTGGGGCACCCCTGAATTAACAGGATACAGATCCGAACACTCGCCGTCCACAACAACCTGGATCGATCGATTCTGGAGAAAGCCCTGTAGCGTTTCTACTAACACCACTGCTACCTTTTCAACCTACCTTCACATATTCCTTCTTAAAGCTCCACTAATTTCATCATTTTTACCATGCAAGCGCAATAACTTCCCCAAGCATTCTCCCACCGATTGCATTACCTTTCGATTATGCAAATTGCATCCAAACATCAAGCATCTGCCCATCAAGGACATTCACGCAATTAACGCGTTATATAAATTTTCCCTACAAGAAATTCGGTACGCCAGTACCGCATACACCAATGCATCTCAGCATTGTTCTAAAAAGAAAACATTTCGGTTGCCATACTAGATAACCGAAGTGGATTATGAAAACAATCAGCAGAACCCCTGTCTGCCCGCATTTACTGTCCCACACGTGCGCAACAGGTTTTCATGTTGCACCAGTACTCACGGCGGCTTTTATGCAATCTTCAAAGCACCGGCGCAATTCGCGCCTAGCTGCCAAGAGCCGAATTCAATGCCAGTGTAAATACTCACACTGGAATTCGACCCATGACACCCTAGGAATGCAATACGCAATTAACATGGTTGTAAACACAACCATCATTGTGTAATTATCCCAAATGCATCCTAATCCCTAACGTAGTATTTGGACAACTGCAAATACTTATCCCAAAGATGCTTTTTAATGAATTTTCTTTCCCACGGTTCGACCACCGATGAGCTCGCATCACGAGCCAACAAGGTGATCCGCGCGAGTTAACGCATGAATCACCCAACCACTATGCATCCTTATGTTCACCTTGAAATAAGAAACTCATCTAACAACAACTAGCGTCTGCATTTTTACAATCTTCTAGGAATGTGTTTCCTATTCATTCCTTAAAATATTTAACATTAAAATCGTGTCTAGACATCATTTACCTAGATCCAAAAAAACCCAAAATAAAATGCCAAGAAGCAAAACATATGTATCTATTACGTTGGGTCATTAAAAACACATTAGGAGATTCCTAGGTTAAGATAGAATTTAAGTATAAATAGCATAGAAAAACTGTAAAGAGCGTTCATAGCGACCTGTAATTTGATGAATAAACTAAAGAGGCATAGCCTCCAAAAAAAATTATATTTTTTCTTTATATAAAATATAACAACAATAACTCGCGCAAAATTAGCGAGTCGAGTCGATATGAGTGTTTCAAAACGGACGGAGTGTCCAACAATTTACGAAGGAGTCGAGTAAAGTGAATAACAGCGAGTTGTCAGAGGTTATCGAGTGAGCGTAATCGACCGGGTTCACGGTAATACTGCTAATTGAAACGTGTAGTTATAATTTAAAACATTAAAAATCACTTGTGTAGTTAAAACTTAGAACAACAAAAATCACTTGTATAGAACAACTTTAAAACAAATAAAGTCCCCGCGCTGTGTAATATAAGAACTAATATCAGTAAAATTCACACATACATCATAAACCATTTCCCGGTGTTTTATTTCATCAAATTCGGTGGAGCAATTCGTGGAGTAGGAGTTAACCAGTGCCAATGTCGGCACACATACGTCCTAACCCCACAGCTTCTTGTCCAGTCGCAAAGCTGTTGGGAAAGTTCATATGAACGAAGTTTGCTCAGGAATGCCCCGTGCCAGACGCGGTCAAAAGCCTTGGAGATATCCAATGCGACCGCCCTTGACTCACCATGCCGTTCAATCGCAGATGTCCATATATCGGTTATAAGTGTCAAAAGGTCTCCCGTGAATCGCCTGCCATGGAATCCGTATTGACGATCATTCAGAAGTCCGTTGCACTCCAAATACTTAACCAACTCTGTATTGATGACTTTTTCCATTATCTTAGACAAAATAGACAGTAATGCTATCGCACGGTAATTTTGTTGGAGACACTTTTTTCCCGTCTTTGGGATTGGCTGAACTCGAGCGATTTTCCAGCAGGCAGGAAAGGTCCTCCGTGCATAAGATAAGCGGAACAGTCTGCCAAGAACCGGCGATAGTTCTGGAGCACCGTTCTTAAGGACTATTGCTGGTATTCCGTCCGGGCCGGTTACCTTCCTACAATCCAGTACACGTAGAATGCGTTGAATGGTGTGCGGACGAAATCTCACATCTCGCATAGTAGACCGTACCGGCGAGATCACAGGCGGCTCCAATAGGCCGGGATCGTGGTTTGAATTCGCGGAAAATAAATTCGCGAGCACATTAGCTTTGTCCTTTGAATTCGTGACAAACGTCCCGCTGTCTGTCACCAACGGAGGGAATGAGGAGGATGCAAAGTTACCGCTGACAGCCTTTGCCATTGACCAGAAGGAGCGCGAAGCAGTTGGGCACCGAATGAGCTTGTAGCGGTGCCGCCAAACCCTACGGTCTACTTACCTGAAAAACCCCCATAACTACTACCCAACTCCCTTTAGTTTGCTAATGCAACAGTATTAGTACCTAAAAATGCTGCACGCATTTAAGAGATCAAATCTATGATCTTTAAGTCCCTGTAAAGAAAACTTACCTTCATGCATTCTCTTCGCATACCATTGCTCCTTAAGATTTCTTTATTAACTTACCAGGAATTTCCAATCAATTTCGGCATCTACGTCGCCAGTCAAATTCCCTTAGATGAATTCCTGTAAACAAAATAATTCGGATTGCATTCAATGTAACCGTCATGACAGGGACCATAAATATCGCGCCGTCTATTTTCCCAGCAGCGTCATATACCTTTTCATTGCATCCCTTTGCATACAATTTTCTGTAAGAATTCTTCTTGACCTTTTTAGGAATTCCATAACTCCCATTGTTTCCCGCCAATGCATTTGCATTTGCCCCAGAAAACATTTCCTTTTCCAAGGACATGTAATGCTTTCAAGCATTATCTGAAATTCCTAAAATTGATCCTTAATGTGCATATGCACCATAAATAGCAAACATTCGATACCCTTTGTCTGAGTTAAAATACTATGTCGTCAGCTTATTTTTACAGCTGCAATACTAGCGATTCAATAGACAAACAATGATGCATTTCTTTCGTCGCCACCACTAATTGCTTGGCATACCTAAATGCAAGCAAGGGATGCGTATCGGCAAATAACCCAAGATACGATATACAATTTCCATGGTATAAAGTATCGTATCCCATTAACACCTTTTTTCCAACGTCCGTCATAGCGACGTTGCATAAACATGACCCTCATTAAAGAGCGATCCATTTGGTCGCCTTTTCTTTTGTTCTCGCCGACTGCCCTTCTCGTCGTTTCACTGCTTTCGAACACGTGCAACGACATTGAATCTGTTCGATCGCGCACATATACCACTGCACCAAAAAGATCGCTTTTTCTTAGTGGCCACACCCTTAAGAGAACATTTTCTCTTTCCCCTCCATATCTCACCCTTAATTGAAGATAGAATTCAAGTCAGAGTTCTATCCTCACGGAGTCTTATCCCAACCACGGAACGGAGCGGTCGAGTCGTTCATTATCCCGTGTAGGGTGTGCTCGGAGTGCACACCCTAGAGTCGCAATTCAATCTTCCGAGCGGTGGGGTCGCTCGCCATCCACCGTACCGGCGCGGTACGGTGGGTTTTCCCGGAGTCGTAGTCATAGTGTTGTGCCTTTTATAAACGAGACGTTTCCCAATACGTTTTGTACAGTGCAGTAAAGTCGCGTAATTACGTGTTCGGTCAATTGACAATTATTAATAAGTTCAAAATACCGCTGAACACGAACAATAAACTTAATTCAATTCAGTGAAACCTTCCGTGTATTATTTTCTTTTCCTGTTGTGGAGTTTCGTTTGTTTTAATGTGCTGTTGTTTTCCTTGTGCACATTCGTGCTGCGGCGGAACTATTGTTTGATGGAGGAGGAAGTGAACGAAGTGTCCGTGCCAGGCACAATACTTCGCTCCCCACAAGCTTATTGATCATCCATCATTACATTAATGATGGGCTTACAGTGTAAGGTCTAGCGATAAGTTATGTATACAATTTTTTATTTTTTTACTACAGAAGTAATATTTTAGTATATTTTGGAGATTGTTTGATAGTCAGATTTAAGTTTGGGGATGAATGGTATGCAAATACCTTCCCACCGTCGATTTTTTTTTTTACACTAACGCGCGCACAAAAGGGGATTTTAAAGTATCCTTAAATGTCAGAGCACAGTGCGAGCGGATAAGGAAAGGAGGTGTCGATGTATATCGGTCTTGAATGCCTGGACATCACAACGGCCAGGAAACACATGATCAGGAAGAACATTCCACATTCGTGTGGTTCGGCTAAAGAATGACTCTCTACGTTTATTTGTGCGCGTAAAGTCTACTTCCAACGTGAACTGATGCGCATTCACAGTTCGACGTGTAGCGTAGGAAAATGTCTGAAGGGGCGGAACACATTCAGCAAGTTCAGTTGAGCAACGACCGTGACAATACCTATAGAAAAGAGATAGGCATGATGCATTGCGCCTGTGTTCTAACGACGGAATTGATCGACTTACGGCTGAGTCCCCAATAAGTTTCACTGCTCCTTTTTACATCTTGTCGAGCACAACCGGATTCCGGTCTTGGGCTTATTTAACAAATCTCTCCACCGGTCCTGATTTCGAGCCGATGTCATCCAGGTTGGCACTCCCAACCTTGACTAGTTGCATTGATCATGGTCAACCTATAAAGTCATATCAATTGGTTTGGAATGTCGAACTCTTTCATGGCATTATATAGTTCTACTCTGGCTATGCTGTCGTAGGCGGCCTTAAAGTCTATAAATAGATGATATAGTGGAATCTTAAATTGTGCAATCCCCGTTTTTGTGCCGCCTGTTCGATCTGGGTGAAGGAGTCCCTCTTGTTGTAACGCCGGAGTCACAGATTGCTTTCTGTAACGCCAGGTTGAAGAGGAGGCAGGCCAGGCCGTCCCCTTGTCGGAGTCCATTAAAGATGTTTATTGGTTTGAACAGCAATCGCACTATTTTTACTTGACTAGTTAGGTTGGTCATGGTGAACCTACAAAGTCGTATCAATTTGTTTGGAATGCTGAACTCTCTCATGGCTATGCTGTCATAGGCGGCCCTAATGTCTATAAATAGATGATATAATGGAATCTTAAATTCCTGACATTTTTCCATCGCCTGCCTAAGGATGAATATTTGATCAATCGCTGATTTGCCTGGGATGAAACCACACTGATATTGACCAATGATGGCTTTAACGTATGGGGCTAGCCGATCTTGTAGGATAGTGTAGAGTATCTTATAGGTGGTACTCAGCAATTTTATACCCCTATAGTTGCTGCACAGTGTGATATCTCCCTTCTTATGTATGGAGCAAATTATACCACGACGCTAAACTTCGGGCATCTCCTCTTGCTCCCATACGTGCACCACGATCTCATGAATTGCATGATGTAACGCTGTCCCTCCTTGTTTGATCAGCTCAGCTGGTATGCCATCAGCTCCAGGGGCTTTATTTGATTTTAGTTGTCTAATGGCTTTTAATGTTTCCTCAATTCTTGGTGGCGGCAGCCTTTGGTTTTGGTCTTGCATTGGTGAAGCCTCCAATTCTTCTGTGAGCTGACCATTTAGCAATTCATTGAAGTGCAGTTCCCCTCGCTCCAGAATGCCTTCAGGATCGGTGATCAGAGTACCCTCTTTATCCTTGCAGTAAGTGCAGCGTGGTGTATATTGCGTCATACTGCGGATTAATTGGTAGAACTTCCGCGCCTGGTGCGGACCTCGCTATCTACTTTTCTCTATTTGACAGACTAGATTTTGTTCCAGGCACTTTTCTTTTGTCTTTGAAGTCTTTTCTTAGATCTTCTGAGCGCTTTGTATTTCTCCTCGCGTACGCGCGTCCTATGAGACTGCTGCATTGCCCGGTATGCAGCATTCTTATGTTCAGTCGCTGGTTTGAAGTCATCATCAAACCAATCGCTCCAATCTCTACGACTACTGCCCAAGATGGAGTTGGCACTACTAATGACAGTATTCTTAAGGCGCGTCCATTTCTCTTCTACGCCCGGCATTCTGGCCACAGGACGTACTCTCCTTCCGTCGAGCTCTCCGAATGCGAGTCCTAGTGCATGAACAAAGGTGTTACTGGTATTCTGATTGCGTAAGGCAGCCGCGTTGATTCAAACCTGATCCACGGATGCAATACGTCTCCGTAAGGCAATCCGCGCTCGGAAAACTGTAGCAAGAAGATAGTGATCCGACTCGACGTTGGCACCTCGGTACCTTCGCTCCGTCATCAGGCTCGAGGAGTGGCGGCGATCTATCAACACGTGGTCAATTTGGTTGGGAGTGGCTCCATCAGGTGATACCCAGGTGGCTCTGTGGATATCTTTACGCGCAAACCTGGTACTTGCAACGACAACGTTTTTCGATGCTGCCAGCTCGATGACTCGTAGTCCATTGTCATTAGTGTTCTCATGCAAACTATGGGAACCTGCGTAGTGCCTGAAAACCGGCTCCCGACTTATTTTGGTATTCAAATCACCAAGAACGATTTTCACATTGTATCTTGGGCAGGCATTGAGAGCCCGTTCGACGTTTTCGTAGAATTCTTTTTTTTTCGTCGTCAGGGGACTCCCCTGTAAGTCCGTGAACGTTTATGAGGCTTATATTCTTAAACATGTCTCGCACGCGAAGAGTGCATAGCCTTTCATTTATTGCATTAAAGCCGATGATAGCCCGCTTCAGTTTTTGGCTAACTAGAAAGCCTACCCCGAGCACATGGTGTTTTGCATGACAGCTGTAATAAATATCGTACTCGTTTCTTTGAATAACACCACTCCCCGTCTATTTTATTTCTTGTAATGCTGTCATGTCAGCCTTATATTCGAACAGGGCATCAGCTAGCTGCTATGCAGCTCGAGTTCTGTATAGTGAGTGGGCGTGCCATGAGAAAATTCTCAAATCGTTTAATCATTTTCGTTTCCGTGGTCTTCGCGTGTACCCGGTCCATATCCGAGGCTTGTTAAATTTGCCATAATAATTCGTTTTACGGGCATGGTTATTAGCCTTACGCCAACATTTCTCAGGATGTCGCTGCATGCATTGTTTCACTACTTGGCGGGTGCCAAAGTAGTTATCCAGGGGTGTCATGTGGAGACTGCGTGTCAACTTGGATTGAACAGGGACAAGGATCGTCATAGCCTTCGCCGGGTTGAAAGCAATCAATGCCATTGCTCTGTATGTTCGCTCCCATCCCCCCGACCGATTTCATCCAAATACAAAAAAGTGTATAAAATTGTAAAAAGATCGGTTAATTATTTTTTGAAATATCATAACTACCGACTTTGAAAATGGTGTTTTGAGATAAAAGTGTTTTAATTTTTCACTAAGGATAGGAGCTGGTCGGAAGGGCGCGGCTTAATAATGTCCCATCACAATGAATTTTCTTCGAATCGGCTCGAAATTTCGGGAGAACATTTCTGAGATGCACCTTCACAAAAAATTAAGAAAAATTGGTTAGGAAAAATAATGCCTATATAAGTCCCCTTAAAATAATAAGTACCGCCGAGTACCGTGAGTTTTTATTCAGCATATAAAGGAGATCATTGGCTTTTTGATAGTTCATAAAATTGGCTGCTAAGAGACGCTGATACATTGTTCGAAGCAATTTAAGTTCCGCCTAGTACCGTCAGCCATTTGGGTTCGCCATTTAGGATAGAAAAAAGCAAAAAAATACATTTTCGAAACCAATGAAACACGTACAAATTTTCATCAAATTTTATTTACAAACACTATTTTCTTTTTTTCAATTCAATACCTCAAGTAAGATTTCAAAGAGATCCTTCGAGTTCTTCTTTATACCGTTTTAGAAAGTTGTTTTCTAAAATAAAATGTAGACCAAATTTCCTTTTAATTGCAACAACAATTTAATTATGCGAAAGACCAAGTAGATGTCAAACTCAAAGGCTAACTTGGGTCAAACAAACAAAGTTTAACTTTAGGTGGGCCGCAAAAAAATCAATATTCAAAGAAACTTAGGTTTTTCATCTGTCGAAAAGTCAGTAAATTAACTTCTAACATATTATAGATATTATTTATACTTACGTACCGTATTTACCTAATTGTGGTATATTAGTCTGCGTCGGGGTGTTATTTTATTATATATTATTGTGTCCCGATACATTGGCCGGACCGCAAACATGTTCGTTGCTGGCCGCGAGTTTGACACCCTTGGTGTAGATCAATTATAAAACTATTAGTTTCCGTGAGAGCAACGAGAAACGTACTTACTGATCCATCTTAGTATACACACTCTTTGTTATAATTGTTTTTTCTAATCAGTGTTCATACTAAAGAAAATTATTATACTCATTTTATTTCAGGTAATCGATCTAGATCCATTTTGGGTGCCATCAACTGAAGAAGAAATTACTCACTTTGGGGAGAAAGCCGATACCGCCAACCGAGCCAAGGTCTATATGGACAGCATACGCAGACGCAAAGGGCTCCACGTTGACGACAAAATTATAGAGCATGCCGAGAAGCAGAGGACTTTGTCAAAAAAAAAATAATAATATTTGAGTTTCACTGTATTATGATAAGTCTTTATTTGATAACAAAAATAAATAAACAATAAAATGAATACCTGGTGGTGGATATAATCAGAAGCTTTTGCACTATTTGTCTAGTTTCCGGTTTATGAGTAATCTGCAGAAACTGAAGCTAGAGTCTGTCTGCAATTAATAATTACGTATTTTTTTTGATTTGAAGTCCGCATTCATTTTATTTCAAAATCAAATAATACATATTTCTTCATGTAGTACTAAATGCATGTCCTGTTTAACAAATATTGTTCTTATGTTAACTGAATGACTCCAAAGTATACAATATCTAGTTTTTTCCTTATGCCTTTCGGCATACAATGACTTTTGTAATTTTGTTTTACAATGAGTATTGCCTACTCAGTGCTGTGAAGACTCAAACGTAAATTTTTAGTTTCCTTGGAATGAGTAATAAACTTTTATTAATTAAACTCTTTAATGGCTTAGTTGCTTTTTTACCAGGAATGGTAATTCATTTTCTTAAAACAACCCAAATTTTCCCCATGAAAAAGTATAAAAAGTTTAGTTGTAACGCATAGCTTGGTATAACAAAAGTTCTTAAAAAACAGTGCAGATATTCTGGAGTGATAATAAATAGATTTTTGCTTTACGCAGTGAATTTTTTTAAAGTTATAAATATGCCCCGTGGGAAACAATTAACGGACATTGATAAAAACAAAGAATAGACAATTTATAAAATAGTGGAATGACGCAAAGACGAATTGCCAACGAAATAAATCGCTCTCAAGGTGTAGTGAAGAATTTTATACAAGTCGATATTGAAAATTACGGAAGAAATGAGCGATTTAGGAGACCAAAAACATTTTCGCCGATGGTAAAACCAGCCGTTCTACGTCAAATATCCAAAACAGGACTTTCTTCGTCTCAAATAGTTCGACGTTTTAATTTGGACTTCTTGAGGGCTCCTTCTTTTACAATTTTTGCTAGCGCGATATATATATAAGTTTTCTATTTTGTTATTATAATTTTTTTTTTGCAAGCAAAAGTTTATATCAAAACGTCTGAAAATGTAAACAATAATCTAAAAATTAAAACTAAATTAAATTAATTAAACTAAGCTAAATATGAAGGAAGAGGAATGGGGCGCATTGCAACTAAATGGCATAGTATTTTCAGGCACGTGCAGTCCTCTCTTCGTCACTAATCGACCACCGGTTGGGTTGAGCTCGGTCTCTTTTAGATTTATCTCTTTTACTTATCACCATACTGAAATGTAGGCGATCTGGAATATTAGAGATATCGCTATCATGGAGAATTCGTTTATCTCTGGCACCGCAACAAGCGTGGTAAATACTAGGAACTCCAGGTTTGTCTTGGATAAGTCCTTTTTTATCCAAGAAAGGGAACGCTTCTGGGGGAATGAATCCATTCTGGAGAGTAGTCTCCATATACATATCATTGGGATGGAATGCTCCCGATATGAGATCATTTTCACTGCACATTGCCCTTGTTGTGTGGCCACGAATAATTTTGATAATGAAGTTATCTATTCTGTTTATTCCTGATTTGTCATACAGGACTTTATTGGAATAGTATTTCTTATATTGCGAGTCAGAAATTTAAACACTTCCACAGTAACTCCTGCGCAAATAACGCGACAACAGGCTTGAATAAAAACTCCCATGACTTCCTAATACTCCAATGGAACCTTAATGGGTTCCATAATAATTATCAGGAACTGCAGATACTGATTAATGATTTGAAACCATCAATAATAGCCTTACAAGAAACCCACTGTGGCGACTCTAACAGATACACACAATTCACAAGCAAAAATAGTGAAGGACACCGAACGAAAATCGAACAAGAAAATACATCAGAACCGTATACCTAGCGATAACAAAAATAATTCGCATCAGTGGAGTATAGTCGAGTTTAAAAATCAAATTCTAAACACGGCCAGTAGCCTGATGGGTAACGCTTAGGTTCAATTTTTTTCGTGATTCAAACTGTCATAGCGTCAGTTCGAATCACACGATCTTCTTCGCTATTATTTCAAACGCTATACCACCTCCCACACTCCTCAGTACCCCAGGTACCTAAGGCATACGCAGCCTACTTCCAAAATATTAAAGCGCACAATCGCGCCAAACAAGGGTCTGGCATACTGGTACATCGGTCGATTAACCATCGGCATATAACAATTGACTCGCCTTTCTCGGTTACCGCAATCGAATTAACAGGGAACATAAACATAACTGTCATCTCGACCTACATTCCCCCAAATCAGTCATTCAATCTAGAGGACTTGAATAAGATGGTTAGCAACATCCCTACTCCTATCCTTTCAATGGGAGACTCCAATGCCTGGAGCACAATATGGGGTTCACAACCAACACACAAAAAGCAAAATTATTGAAAACTTTCTATTGGAATACCATCTTTCAATATTGAACACGGGCAACCCGACTCACTTCTCCACCTACAAGACTCACTAATGTTGATCTTTCCTTAATATCGGCCCAATTTTCGCCCAACACCAGGTGGGAGATATTAGACAATTTGCATGACAGCGACCACTTCCCAATAATTATTACTATCTCCTTCGGCAACAATAGGAAGAAAAAAGTCAAACTTTTACCCAAGTTCCAATCTGACCGTGCCAATTGGGATAAATTTCAAACATTAACCACACAATTCCTTAACTCCCATAGCGCAAAACCAAATATTAACCAAGAAGCAGGTATTATCACAAAAATGACTAGAGCGGCCGCCAACATGTCCATTCCGCAGACAACAAGAAGGTTCCATAAAACCGTTGTCCCATGGTGGAATACCGAACTGGCAAGATTACGGACCGAAAAACAATCAGCTTGGAAAACCTTCAAGAAACATCCAACGGACCAGCATATAATAACATATAAAAGGCTTAATGCCCAGTTTCGGAGAACAGCCAACATTGAAAAGGCCAAATCATTTCAATCCTTCACGGCAAAATTAACGCCCAATTCCACCCGAAAAAAAGATATGGTCTGATATAAAAACGCTCACAGGCAATTATAATCCTCCTGGCATTACGGCAATAAATACCGGCACTAACAGACTTAGATGCCCTCAAAAAATAGCCGAACATCTAGCCGAATCCTGGGCAAATATAAAGTTTAATTTTCATCTAAACTTCCACGCAGCAAAAAAACAAATGCAGGAACACCCAATGCGAATAACCACCCTAGGGAACCCCTATCTCAATGCCATAGAATGTCCCATTACGGAAATAGAATTTGAATTCAGTCTGCATTCTGCAAAAGGAAAAACCCCGGGCTTCGACAGAATAGATTATGCTATGGTCAAAAACAGCCCTCCGATCATGAAACAGCGTCTACTAGATCTATTTAACCACATTTATAAATCAGGCGTCATACCACAAACATGGAAAACATCCACTGTCATACCTATTTTAAAGTCCAATGGGGAAACTGACACAATCAATAGCTACCGCCCTATTTCCCTCCTACCCTGCTTAGGCAAATTGTTTGAAAAAATTATCGCAAAAAGGCTCAACTGGTATTTAGAGAAATATACCCTTATAAGTACGAAGCAAGTTGGATTCGAAAAAAGTCGAGGTACCATGGATGCCCTCCTTCACCTTGATAACTATATTTTTTTTTATTTATTTATTTATTACCATGTAAGTAAATTACATAATAACTTAAATCTAATAGCGCTAGCAACTAAGGCTTTCGGCTAGTTTGGCATTAAATATTTATGTGTACATTTGCTTTTTTTTTTTGTTTTGTTAAATTACGTTTTGAAGCTTAACTAGGGTTAGTAGGTGGTAGAGCTTGGCTATGTTGGTTGCGGTTGGGTCGGAGATGATGTTTCTGATGTCGTCTTGAAGATGTTGGTGAGCGAGGGCTTTTATGCCTTCGCATTCCAAGAGGATGTGTTTGGATGACAATGTGGAGTTAGATCTGCAGATGTGACATGTGGGTGGGTTGGTTTTATTGATGAGATACTGGTTGGTTATACGTGTATGTCCAAGGCGCAGGCGGAGAAAGCATTTGATCTGTTGCACGGGCGATGTTGTCGGGTAGGTGACGGGTTGTCTATTAGGGTTTATTGCTACATATGTATGGTTGTAATTTAACCATTTCAATTGTTCTATCTTTCGTAGTTCCCTTTCAAAGTACTTGTCTATGCCCTTATTGTTGTACACGTAGAAAGTTGTTAATGGCTCCTTTATAGCCAATTTGGCTGCGATATCAGCTGCTTCGTTTCCCCTTATACCACTTTGACCAGGGACCCAGAGCAGTTTTACTTTGGATTGCTTCCGGATTAAGTAGTCCTGAATCATGTGGATTATTTGGTTTTTGTTATTCGGGTTCTGTATTGCTTGTATGGCGGACAGGCTGTCGGTGCAAATTAGTGTTTTATTTTTCTCAACTAATTTGATTGCTTCCAGCACTGCTGTTGCTTCGGTTGAAAAGATGGAGCAGAATTCGGGTAAAAGTCCTTTTCTGATGACTGTATCTGTTCTGTTTACTACGGCGAATGCTGTACCCTCTTTTGTTTTGGAACTGTCGGTAAAGAGTAGGTCCCATTCCCGGTGTTTGTTTCCCAATAATTGGAAGTGTTGTTGGTATACTTCTTGGTTAGTCATGCTTTTGGGGAGCTGTGACAGGTCTTCTATTACACAATCTGTTGGTATTAGCCACGGGGGAGAATGTGCTCGTTGTCTTTGTGGTGTAGGTGTGGCGAGCAGTTCTTTTGCCAGTTCTATTGAGTGTCCTAAGGCCGAAGTATATTTTTGAGGGCGTTTTCTCTTAAGTATTCGTTTAATGTCCTCTAAAATGGGTGTTGAGGCCATTGCGGGAAACTTTGCGGCTAGTTTGGATGACAGAGCTTTTATCCTATTTTCTATGGCCGGGAGTCCACTTTCTGTTGGGATGTTCGTAATTGGGGTGGTCCGAAAAGCCCTTGTACTTATGCGGGCTGCTGCGTGGTAGGGAGATTTAATTGTCTGTAACGTTGTTTTGCTGCAATTACCATATATTAGTAGGCCATAGTCTATTTTTGACAGTAGGAGAGCTCTAGTAATGTTTATTAGTGTGTTAGTATGGGCTGAGCCGTTTTTAGATGACAAATATTTCAGTATGTTTAACCTTAACACTAGATTTTTCTTAAGGGCTAGACAATGATTCTTAAAATTATATTTACAATCGAATTGTAGGCCGAGAATTTTTAGTGTATCTACATTCCTAATGTAAGTGTTTTCAAAATTTACTAATAAAGATTTGTTACAATGTTTCTTTTTGCATATATGTAATATTTTAGATTTCACGCTCGAAATTTTTGAGCCTGAATAGTTACACCATTTTTGTATGTCTGATAGGATATTTTCGAAAGTTTTGCTAGCTACTTCTAGGTCGTTTACATTTGTGAATAATATAAGATCGTCGGCGTAGAGACAATGTTTTACATTTTTATGTTTAGAGATAATGCTATTTAACTCTTCAAACGCTATTTTAAATAATACTACTGATAACGGTGATCCTTGGGGGATTCCAGTATTTATATTATGGACGCCAGAGAACACGCCGTTACATTTGATCCTGAATTTTCTATTATTCAGAAAGGATCTAACAAAGTTATACATATGATGTCCTATTTTCCATTTTTGTAATTTGTGGAGGATGACGTGTGGACCGATGCGGTCGAATGCTTTTTCGAAGTCTATTGATAAAATGGATGTATGTTTCTTGCAGGAAAGGGCACCAACAATATGGTTCTCTATATGAAGAAGTCCATCCATTGTTCCCCTGCTTTGTTTGAAACCGACTTGTTTGGTACTTATCAGATTATATTTTTCTAGGTACCAGTTTAGTCTCTTAGCGACAATTTTTTCCAATACTTTTCCTAAACAAAGCAGTAAGGAAATGGGGCGGTAGCCGTGGATTGTATCAGTTTTGTTATTATGCTTTGGTAGAGGGATAATTGTGGATACTTTCCACATTTGAGGAATGGTGCCAGTTGTATATATGGCATTAAACAGATTTAGAAGGCGTTGTTTCAAAATCGTTGGCCCGTTTTTTACCATTTGGTAGTCAATTCTATCAAAGCCTGGTGTCTTACCTTTTGCGGTATGAAGACCAGATTCTAGTTCTATCTGTGTTATGGGAAGTTCGATAACGCTATATTTGCCCAAGTCTCGGCGAAGTATTTGGCTATTTTGTCCGGACATGTGAGGGCGTCGGATCCTGTATGTATTAAATTGATAGTAGATGGGTTATAGTTGCCTGTTAGCGTTTTTATGTTGGCCCATATCTTTTTGGGGGTGTATGTTGGGTTTAGTTTTTCCGTGAAGGACTGAAAGGATTTTGCTTTTTCGATTTTGGCTGTTCTTCGGAACATGGCGTTAAGCCTTTTGTACCTTAAGAGATGTTGGTCGGTTGGGTGCTTCTTAAAAATTTTCCATGCCAATTGCTTTTCTGCCCGTAGCTTTGCCAGATCTGGATTCCACCATGGTACGGCGGTTTTGTGATACCTTTTCGTTGTCTGTGGAATGGAGCCAGTGGCGGCTGTTCGAATAGCTTTTGTGATAACGACAGCTTCTTGATTTATGTTGGATTTTGTGTTATGTAGATTAAGGAATTGTGTGGTGATAGTTTGAAATTTGTTCCAATTTGCTCGGTCAGATTTGAATTTAGGCAGGAGTTTGATTTTTCCCTTTTTATTGTTGCCGGTTGAAATACAGATTTTTATTGGAAAGTGATCACTTCCATGTAGATTATCTAGTATTTCCCAGTTTGTATTAGGGGACAGTTGGGATGATACGAGGGAAAGGTCTACATTTGTAAACGTCTTGTGTGTGGAAAAATGAGTGTGATTGCCGTTATTCAATATTACCAATTGTGATTGTAGTAAAAATTGTTCCACGGTTTTCCCTCTTTTATTTGTTGTTTGTGATCCCCATATTGTACTCCAAGCGTTGAAGTCTCCCATTAGAAAAATGGGGGTGTGTATGTGTTGAGCTCCTCAATAGAATACTGGTTAGTATACCCGCCTGTCACGCGGGAGACCGGGGTTCGATTCCCCGTCGGGGAGCCTCTGGCGCAAGACTAATGACCTTGCCCGGAAAAAACAAATCATTATGGAAAATTTAACAAGCCTCAGGACTTGCTAAATAAGGCCAAGACCGGTTCCAGGTTGTAGTGCCGATGATGATGATGATGTGTTGAATTATTTTATTCAAGTCAGACAGGGTATATGGTTGAGTAGGAGGAATGTAGATTGAGATCACGGTTAGCTTTAGTTTGCCCGTTAGTTCGACTGCCGTGGCCGAGAAAGGGGTATTAAGACTGGTATGCTTATGGGTTAGTGCCCGATGTATTAATATCCCGGACCCTTGTTCACAGGAGTTATTTTCTTTAAGATTGTTAAAGTATGCTATGTATTCCCGAGGCACTTTCGCATTTGAAGAGTGTGGTAAGTGCGTTTCTTGCAGTGCTATGATGGACGGTTTGAGTTCTTTTATAAGGAGCTGTAACTCGTGATAATTGTTATGAAACCCATTCAGGTTCCATTGAAGTATTAAGCAGTCTGCGGGGTTATAATTGGATGTTGCTATAGAGTTCGAGGTGGGGGTATAACGGTGGTTCTTTTCCTGACTCCGCGCCACACAGCTCGTTCCACTCAGTTTTCCAATCCACTCGAATTGATTTGAGTGAGAAGAGCTCCGTGCCGCGGAGTCAATAGGCTGTTGAGAGAGGTTAGAATTACATATTTCCATATTCAGGTAGAGGGATATTCCCGATTTGATCTAACTGGGATTTTTGTGTTTGTGTGGTGATAGGTTTGGCTTTGGTTGTATGTGTTTGAGTTTCTAGGGAGGAGGAAGATTGATCTTTAGTTTTAGTTATATTTATTCGTTGAGAGATGGGATATTTTCTCTTTTCAATTTCTTTTAGAGCTGTATAGGAAGAGGAGGGAAATATATTTGTTTCTTTGTTGGGAGATTTGTTTACGGCTATTGGATTTTGAATTACTTTTGGTAGTAGTGTATTGGAACTGGTTGGAGTTATAGGCGCAGACGTGTGTTTTCTAATTTGATCGGAGTAAAGATCGTTATTTGTTGTTTGTATTGTATTCTGTTCCCTATATATGCGTTTAGCGTCAGCTAGGTTGTTTTGTTTTTTGTTTGAATTTCTAGTACGTTTTGGTACTCAATATATTTAGGGCAGGTAGAGGAAGAGGCCGGGTGCGGACCTAGACAGTTAGCACACATTGTTCTTGTGCATTCAGTTTCGGGATGTGGTGGCAGATTACATGTATTACATGCTGTTGTGCGTTTACACCATTTTGCCGTATGGCCGAGTAATTGGAATTGCCGGCACCGCATTGGCCTTGGAATGTATTCCTTGACCTTGGCGTTGTACCAGCCGATTTCTATTGTTGTTGGTGGTTGTAGCCGATCAAAAGAAAACAGCATCAATCCTGTGGGTAATCGTTCTTCGTTGTTAATTTTTGTGAATTTGAAGACATTTACCACGCCTTGCGAACCCATTTCTGATATAATGTCGGCTGCTGGGACGTTAATTAGGCAAGGGGCATACACAACCCCTTTGGAAGTATTTAGTTTGGGGTGCAGTCTAATATTGACCGGACAGATTGTGTCAAAACGCGTTGACTGGATGAATCTATCAGCGATTTCTTGGTCTTTAGCTAAAATTAGGATAGAACCATCCCTAAGAAGTGTAAGTACTGCGTACTGATAGAATCAATGATTCTTTTTAGTACAAAGACGTTGACGGATGTAAGTGGCATTGATGCTTCGGTTGGGTAGATTTGAACGAACCGTGGGTTTTTTATTGCAGTTTTGTACGGGAGAGCAGGGAAATTGAAAGACAATGGGCTGCGGGATTGTCTTTTCTTTTTTGCTGGCACGTTGGCTGTAGAGCCTGAGAGTGAGCATTCTCCTAGTTCTACGAACCTATTGCCGGAATGATGGCTTGGCCCTAGGGCCATGTTTTTTTTTTTTTGTTTCTTACCTGGTGTATCCTTGTTGTGTTTTGTTTGTGAGTTCAAGGGAATTTACAATTTTTAAATACTTTTACTTTAGGACAATTCACTTCACTTTTTTAACTATCGCACTGTTAAAAAATGGTGTTCTCTGTAAGAGAGTTCGCGGGTGACTGATAACTATATTACTTCTGCACTTTCCTGCAAAAGGCATACCTCCATTCTAACAATAGATTTCGAAAAGGCCTTCGACCGCACCAGTCCCCACGTCATACTGAACAAACTTCAAAAATGGAGAATAGGGGGTAATATGTTGTAAAATCCAACGGAGTTTGTTCCGGGGTACACAATCTAGAAACCTGTATCCCCCAAGGATCACCACTCTCAGTAGTTTTATTTAAAATAGCGTTTGAAGATCTAAGTATTATACTGGCAAAATATAAAGTTGTAAAATATTGTATCTACGCAGATGATCTCATTGTATTCAGTAATGTCAACAATTTAGAATTTATCAGTCAAACTCTCAGATATTAGAATATGGGGTCATTATTCCGGAGCCAAAATCTCAAACAAGAAAACCAAAATATTACATATATGTAAAAAACACGGTTGTAATAAATTGTTAGGAGTTAACTTTGAAAACTCCACCATAAGCAATGTTAATACACTAAAAATTCTAGGCCTACAATTTGACAGTAAATACAACTTCAAAAATCAATGTCTAGCTCTTAAGAAAATCTTATATCTAAGGTTAAATATCATTAAATACCTAGGATCAAAAAAGAGTTTTGTTCATACTAATACACTAACAAACATCACCAGAGCAATTATATTATCGAAAATAGATTACGACCTACCAATATACGGGAAATGCAGCAATACTAACCTACAACTAGTGAAATCCCCCCATCACGCAGCAGCTCGAATTAGTACAGGTGCATTCAGAACCACACCAATAACAAACATTCTAGCAGAAAGTGGACTCCCGACGATTGAAAACCGAATGAAGTACTATTCAGCCAAGCTAGTTGTCAAACTTATCGCCACACCGGAGACACCCATAGTGGAGGATATTAAACACATCCTTAGGAGGAAACGGCCCCAAAGGTACTTGTCGGCCCTAGGACAGGCAATATTACTTGCGGACCAATTCCGAACAAAAATTAAACCACAAAAGGCAAGAACAATTCACCCCCCATGGTTATTATCACCTAAGATATTCAACACCGATTTAAGTTGACAGATGTGAGTTTGGCGTTTCTTGGTGTGGATGACAGTTGTGTGCCTTAAGGGCCTGAATGCAATGGTACAATTCCCACTAAAAAGTTAACTTCAAATTGATTTCGCAGTTACGATGTTTTCTGACTCTGTTGTGAGTTGCGTGATAAAATATTGTTTGAGTTGTTGTATGTGGTGACGTTTTAGTTCCTCTAGTGGAGTTTTTGTAGACCCTTGGCATCTTGTATGTTGAGCATCCTTCTTTGTTCCTCGAAAAATGCTCTCGTCAGGGGCTTGGTCATCAAATCTGCTTGCTGGTTTTTGGAGGCGACATGCTCTAAAGCAAAGATTTTGTTCGCGTATGAAGTGATATTTCACGTCAATATGTTTGCTCCTTTTGTGGAACTCGGGGTTTTTGATGAGCTTGATGGCGCTCATGTTGTCGATGAGGAGGGTGCTCTCCAGATCTTGGCACAGGTTGAGGTCCTCGATGAGTCTCTTCATCCAAGTGACGTCCTTCACAGCTTGAGTTACAGCGACATATTCTGCCTCAGTGGTAGAAAGTGCCACCGTCTTCTGCTTGCTGGAACTCCATGACACGGTTGACTCACCAAACTTCACAACAACGCCAGACGTTGATTTTTGGGTCTCGACATCTCCTGCATAGTCTGCGTCACTGTAGGCCCGGAGTTTGTTTGCCTGCTCGGCTGGAAAATAAAGACCATACCCACTTGTACCTTTCAGGTACTTGAGTATCCTCTTCACCGCACTCCAGTGGATTTTCTTCGGGTTCTCAAGATGCTGGCTGGTACTGTTGACTGCAAAGGTGATGTCTGGTCGGCTACCTACGGAGAGATACATAAGGCTTCCCACGGCTTGTCGATATGGGAATTCTGGCGCCTCCCTGTCACCATTTTTGTGCATTTCTGCACTCATTTGATGATGATGGTCTGCCGGAATTGCAACAGCATTTGCGTGCTCCATGTTGAAGCGCTGCAGAATTCTCTTGCAGTAGGCCTCCTGGTGGAGAAGAATTGAACCATCTGTCATCCGTTCAATTTGTAGTCCAAGGTAAGTGCTCAAATTTTCAAAGGTAATATCGAAGTCCTGGCGAAGTTGGTTTATTAGTTCCTCAATCATTTTCTCATCTTTTGCAGCAATCAATCCGTCGTCGATGTGAATTGCCAGCATCAACTGATTCCCAGGATCTCCGTTGGTGAAGACACAGTGATCAGCTCTGGTTGGACGTAGTCCATCTTTGGCCAGGAACTTCGTGAGGCGTTTGTACCAGCATCTCGACGCCTGCTTGAGTCCATACAAACTTCGGATGAGTTTGCACACTCGGCTGGTACCATCTTCATAACCTTTTGGCTGCTTCATGTAGATGACTTCTTCCAGCTTTCCATAGAGAAAAGCTGTTTTAACGTCGAACTGTTTGAGGAAAAAATTTTGGGAGGCTGCAAAGGATAGAATGAGGCGAATGGAATTGTTGTATTCCAGAATACTACCCTTATTCGCTTTAACACTAACTCATGTCCTTTCAAACACAACCCTTAAAACTACATCCTCACATATCCTACATTCTCAGTTAATACAATTCATAAATAAACAGACACAATATTCTATATCCAGTCACTTACAGCACATTTCATAAAAAACAGACACTATATTCTATATCCAGTCATTAAAACACATTTCATAAATATGCCCCTTTTCATAACAAGCACATTTTTCATTTCAAAACATGGCCACTTTGATTTTCGTTCAAAGTTTATTCAAAATTCTAAGTCACAGAGATTTCTAGATTGTTTTGTTCAGTTTATACGCCACAGTCAGTTAGAACAAAATGTTCTATATAAACAAGTAAATTTATATGAAAAAAATAGAAAGAAGAGAGCTCAGCTTGAGATAGCTGAGTTCGATAAAATAAAAATAAATAAAACAAATATTTAAATAAAAGAGATCTTTTATTATTATTAATAACATATTAATAAAGAACACTTAAATTCTTTAATAAATATAATAACCTCCACGCTCTTCCCTCGAAAGAGGAAGCACGGCGTTGGAGCCGTAACAGAATCAAATCGGGATACGGGACTAAAGGTCTCATTATAATCGACACCAGGAGTTTGACTGAAACCTCTGGCAACAAGCCTGGCCTTGTATCGTTGGATGCTACCCATCAGGGAATGTTTCATCTTGTAACACCATCGATTGTCGAGCACCTTCTGATCTGGTGGTGCTTCCTCCAGAAACCAAGTGTGATTCTTCTGCAGCGAATTGATCTCCTCATCCATGGCTGCTTTCCATTTTTCAGAGTCCTCGGATTTGATGGCGTCATCGTAGCTTTCAGGATCAAGTCGGCCAGTCACTGAAATCAAACCAGAAGGATACCGAACCGGTTGGCGAATTTGGTTCCTGTTTCTCAGATTGTAGTTTTGCAGTGGTACAGGTTCCTCGAGTGGCTCTTCATCATCCGTTAGCGCATACAAGGGTTCTTCAGCTTCGCTTCCAGAATGTTCTCCACCGTTTACCAAGTTCACGATCTCTGGCTCCTCATCAATTTCAGCAACTTGAGGAACACTCAAGTTCATTGTTGCTGGCTCATTGCTTGACTTGTCTGCTGAAAATCTTCTCAAGTTTATTGTTGCTGGCTCATTGCTCGGCTTGTCTGCTGAAAATCTATGTCCAGTGAATTTCACATCTCGAAAGATGTTTACCTTGTTTTCAGTAGGAAACCAGACTCTTTACCCTTTCGTCGTTTCGTCGTAACCTACAAATATGCCCTTTTTGGCTTTGACATCCCATTTCTTTCTCTTTTCCTTGGGGATGTGAACGAAAACTTCCTCATCAAAAGACCTGAGTGAGGCAAGATCTGGTTTCTTTTCCAGCCAGAGGTCGCAAGGTGGTGCTCCATTTTTGCTGCTGGTTCCAGTCCTGTTCAAGGTGTAGGCTGCGTAGAGGGTTGCCTCTTCCTATAGCTTCTTTGGGAATTCTCCTGCATGAAGAATAGTCCTGGCCGACTCAATAATTGTCCTGTTCTGGCGATCTGCTGACCCATTTTGCTCTGGTGTGTAGGGAACCGTTGTTTGGTGTATCACACCGAGATCACTAGTGATTTTTTCCACGTCCCTGTTGGCAAATTCTAAACCGTTGTCAGTCCTGATGACCTTGATGCCTTTGTCCAGGTGTTTTTCTGCTTGGAGAAGGAATTTCTTCAGACACAGGGCTGTTTCCGACTTCGCTTTGATGAAAAACAAAGTTCTCCAGTGGCTGAAGTCGTCTTTGATCAGCAAGAAATAACGAGCGCCTCCTATTGATGTGTCAGGCATTGGGCCGCACAGATCAGCATGAACAAGCTCACCAACTCGTTCGGTTTTTGAGGTACTTTTTGGAAAAGGGAGCCGGTGCATCTTGCCGAGGGTACAGTCGTCACATTTGACTTTGTCGTCCGTAAAGGGTAAGTTCATCCTCCTCAAAATCTTTCTAACCTGCTCGAAATTCTGATGAGCTAACCTTTTGTGCCTGGTGTGGAGTGTTTCTTGTTTGACGACGACGTTTGCCTGGTGCTCATTTGCCACGATTCTAAATTTCATCTCGAAAAGTTGATCAAATCTTTCTCCCACTGCAACGATATTTCCATCCTTCAATAGATGGCAAGTCCTGCTGTCTGATTTTTGAGACATGCCTTTGTCGAGGGCTGCTCCTAGGGAGAAAAGATTGAAGCCTAGATCTGGAACATGGAGGACGTTACTCAGGTATTTCAGCTTCCAGATTTTTCCGTCGAAAACTTCGACCTCAATGTCTCCAGATCCCACAGCTGTTTTGCCATCACCAACTCGAATAGATTTTGGCTGCTGAAAATGGACGAAATTTGAAAACCATTCGCGCCGATGAGACATGTGGTCCATAGCACCAGAGTCGAGGTACCAGATGTTGGAACAATCCAGGTTGTCCGAACCGAGAGTCAAAGCACTGATCAGCGCGTCGTTTTTCCTATTTGAGTGGCCTCCTTTTCTGCCTTTCTCTCATTGGCTGGTTTTCTCTTGAAACAGTCTTGCCTCCAGTGGTCCGGCTTCTTGCAATAATGACAGGATTTTGAGGATTCCTGCGCGAAGTTCTTTTGTCGTGATTTCCCAGCTATAAAAGCCACGTTGTCTCTTGCATTTGCAGGCTCTAGCCTGGATTCTTCGACTGAGAGTCTGGAAATAAGGTTGGTAAGATTTCTCTCATCGGGCTGTGTTGATTCCCATTCACTGATGAAATGTTTGAAGGTGGAGGAAAGAGTCATTAAAATGTTTGTGATTATCTGCTGATCAGAAATTTTCTCACCCATAACCTTCAACCGATGTGCAAGGTTTTCCAACTTGGCAACGTGTGTAGCAATGTTGTGAGCTGGGTCCTTTTGAACACTGTACCATTGTTGAAGTAGCATGTGAATGCTGGTCTCCGACTTTTGTTCATAAACAGATGAAAGTTTGTTCCACATTTCCTTGGAAGTCGTGCAGTTGATGATGTGAAGTAGCGGTTCCTCGTCGACTGATGTGGCGATAGTACGCTGTCCAAAAGTGTCCAGTTTTGTCCATGAGGCACGTGCTGTTCGATGAGCTTCGGTTATGTTTTCCTCTGGAAATTCCTTTTCTCCGCTGACGATGTCCCATGCTCCACTAGAGAGTAGAATGATGCGTACCTGGCACTTCCACGTACTCCAGTTCTCAATGCCTTTGAGTTTGGTTATCCGATTTGATTCGTTCTCCATCGTGGTGTAAAATTTCACTGTTGCACGAGGGCGGACTTACAACACGAGATTTTAATCGAAAAGAATTTAAACAACACAAAAATATTTACCGTTCCGCGAACCTGGGCCCATAACCTATTGAACAGGCAGGGTAAACAATAAAAATAAAACGCGACTGTTGTTTAAATTGAGGATAATTAATTTATTAGTATATACGTCCGAACGGCACGAAAGCTGGATGCTAAGAAAAAAGAAATGAAAGTTGACAAATGTGAGTTTGGCGTTTCTTGGTGTGGATGACAGTTGTGTGCCTTAAGGGCCTGAATGCAATGGTACAATTTGAATACAATTTTTTAATTTGTTTAACAAAACCTACTCCCGAAAAATAGAGCAAACCACCTAGAATACCAACAACATTATCGACATATCAAAAACCAACACCGCCAGTGGAACCTACTTTTCACCGACGGATCCAAAACAGAGGATGGCACATCATTTGCGATAGTCAACAGCGCAAAAATAGTAATCAGAAAGGGACTTATACCCGAATTCTGTTCCATATTTTCGTCCGAAGCAACCGCTGTACTGGAAGCAATTAAGTTAGTAAAAAAGAATAAGACACTTATTTGTACAGACAGTCTATCAACCATCCAAGCAGTAAGGAACCCAAACAATGGAAACCGAATCATTCACTTGATCCAGCATAGTTTATTCTATAAACAAAACAAAATAAAGCTTCTCTGGGTGCGAAGCCATAGTGGGATAGCAGGCAACGAAGCAGCAGATGCTGCTGCAAAACTGGCCATCAAGGAACCCCTAATAACCTTTTTCGTTGAAAACAGCAAGGACTTACATAGATACTTTAATAGTGAGCTCCACAATTTAGAACAAAAGGACTGGGCAGACTACAGGCATATGTATGCAGTAGTAAACCCCAGAAGAGAACCCATCACATATCCACCAACAGCCGCAAAACATAAAATCAGGTGCTTCCTCCGGCTGCGCCTTGGGCACACATTTATCACCAACCAACATCTCATTAACAGGAGGAATCCCCTACCTGCCACATCTGTACATCCAACTCCAACCTATCCTCCAAACACATACTATTTGAATGTGCAGGGGTAAAAGACCTTGTACGCCAACATTACAACGACGACATCATCAACATCATATCCGAACCATCATCATCTAATATCGATAAGCTCTACAAACTACTAACCTTAGTTAAGCTACAAAATCTAGTGTAAACAATATTTGATATTTATATTACTAGCCGAAAGCCTTAGTTGCTAGTGCTATTAGACTTAAGTTACCATGTGATTTACTTGCATTGTAATAAATAATAATAATAATACTAATATTGATAATGAAGTTATCTATTCTGTTTAGTCCTGATTTGTCATACAGGACTTTATTGGGATAGTATTTCTTATATTGCGACTCTGGGGTTCTGTACATTCCAAGGCAGGAACGCAAAAACTGCCTCTCGAACACCCGAAACTTCTCCATGTAAAATGGGGATATGTTGTACCATACCGGACAGCCATACACTAATATTGGTTGGATGAATGCTGAGTATAAAATTATTTTCACCTTGGGGTGCAGAAGAATACTACGGAAGAGACTCCGTGTCATTGCGTATGCGTTTTGTATGCTTATCAAAGTGAAGATACTGATCAAGCCAGATTCCAAGGCACCTGACTACAGTTTTTACTTGTAGGGGAAGATTATTACTTCCTGCAATGGCAATTTTTTTCTAATTCCGTTTTGTATCCCTTGATGCATTGGCCAAGTGCATACTGAAAAGGATAGTGTTCCTGAGAAGAAAGTCTGAAGCATGACTGGTAGTCCGAAGATCGTGATCGTTGACCATTCGGCGTCGTTTGTAAGGGAAATCCTCTTGATTGGGTGCTTCATCTGCTGTGGGTGCTGGTAGAGAGGAGTCACTGGTGTTTTCGTATTCGGTTGGCAGTGGTGCTCCGAACCACTCCGGAGGATGTTCGCACGTCTACCACTCGAATCAGGCCGTCATCCCCTGGGTGTGTGCCGATTACTCGGCCGAGCTTCCATCGCAAAGATGTGGTGTTGTCTTCTTGGATGATGACCACTGTCCCTGGGTTAATGTTATGGACTCGCTGCTTCCATTTACTGCGGTCTTGTAATTGGTGTAAGTATTCCACGTGCCATCGTCTCCAGAATTGATGTTTCAGCTGGGTGACCAATTTCCAGCGTGCGGGTAATTTCACCTCTAGCGGGACAGCGTGAGCATCCACATGGGCGGTCAGCGGCTCTCCAATGAGAAAATGTCCCGGGGTGAGTGCCGATAAATCGCTTGGGTCATTGGACACTGGTGTAAGAGGGCTGGAATTCAAAATGGCTTCTACTTCCGTGATGACGGTTTGCAATTCCTCGTATGTGAGGGACGCTGCATGCAATGATGATCGCAGCAAGTGTTTTGCTGATTTGACCACCGCCTCCCACAGTCCTCCAAAATGTGGGGCTCGGGCCGGTATCAGATGATATTGTGTTCCTTTGTTGAAGATATCCTTGTGATGCTAACATTTCTCCGACCTCTCTCAGTTGATTTCGTGCTCCTACAAAGTTTGTAGCATTGTCACAATATAAGTGGGAGCAATTCCCACGTCTGGATGAGAAGCGCTTGAGAGCGCCGATGAACCCCTCTACTGAAAGGACCGTTACCAGGTCCAGGTGGACTGCTTTTGTTGCAAAGCAACAGAACAGAGCGATGTAGTTTTTTTGGGGTCGCTTACCCCTGACTTGAAAATGAGTCGGGAAAGGTCCACAAAAATCGATTTTGCAGCATTTGCCAATCCGCATCGTACTGGTCGTTTGATGTGGTAAAATGTCGGACCAATCTTTCGGCTTCTCCGGTTAGATTCATTTGTAGATACCACATTTTTTGGCAGTTGCTTAGTGGCTGCTTATGCACCAATTCCCCAAACAGATCGGCAAACTGTCTCCATGTTGAATAATCCCCATCGAATTTTGGGATGGTGATTTTTGGCAATTGCCGCTTGGTACCGAGGGGACCTGTCTCTGCTGCTGTTGACTCGTATCATATTGGGAACTGCGTAAATTGACTAATGAGAACTCGACTTGTTCTTCCAGTTCTTGGTGGGTGATGCTGTCGTATCCTATTGCCTTAGGATCGTCGACCAGCTCCCCAATCCGTAGATGGAGCTCTTCCAGATCTGCCCAGAGCCTTTGGATGGTTGAAAATTGGAGCTCCTGATGGAAGCTCATTTGTGTTGTCTTTCTCATTGCTCGCGCTCTATCAAGCGTCCGAATGAGAGTCTCCTTTAGCTTGTATCGTCTGATACATTTGATGGCTTCTGGGATCCCGTTGTCGTCAATGTGTGATATGTCTGCTCGTGGACTGCTCACCGAGTCGTCTGCACCTTCGGACTGCTGTTTTGTTGGCGCTGTCGCCATTAGTTGTTGGTACATCGATTGTACCTGCTCGAAGGTGTTAAGGCGAATGTAATCGTGATCCACCGTAAGATTCTCGATAATCTCTTGATGATTATCGTCGAATTGAATCCATGCCGTCCTGGCTTTACTCATCAATGTATTTGTCCATTTTTTGCCACTGGCTGCCTTGAGCTTGATCAGCTCTCGTTGTAAGGCCGTTTGCCTGGCTTGGACTTTTTTTATTTCTCGACCGTCCATGATACTTGCAGTTCGAAGTACGTGGTACGGTTAAAAATGGGTGTGTTTCGCAAACACGCCCACGGTTGTCGTCTACCTCGGTGGTAGCTGCATTGGCGATTGTTGATCGCCTAGGGATGCGCTGTCCGTGACTAGTATTCACTGATATTGCTCCTTACCACGGCTGGGGGGCAGCAACTAATGTGAAACTATCACGTCGGGGTCACCAATGTTTGTATCAGGCCTCTTTTGACCTGATGTATTTTATTTACCTATACTTTAAGCCCTACTGTACACTAGGGTGCAACACCCTTAGTGTGATAATTTTGGGTTGATGTTCGGGCGCAACGCCACTAAACATCTAAAAAAGGGCGATGGTCTATCACCGTGTCTTTTTAACCTTGTCCTCGAGTATGTCATCAGAAAGGTACAACGGAGTAACACAAGTGCTCGCATATGCGGATGACATCGCCGTTTTGGGCAATAATCTAGAAACTGTAAGTAAAAACAGTGGAATCATCATGAAAGCGGCAGAAGAGGTGGGCCTAGAAATAAATGAAGACAAAACGAAATACATGATTCCGACGAGAGCAGCTGGACCTCAGAGAACACACATAAACATCAGGGGCAAGATATTTGAAAATGTCAAAGAATTTAAACATCTGGGAACAATACTGACGGCCAGTAACGAAATGTCAAAGGAAATTAACAAAAGACTACAATTCGGCAACGCTAGTTGGCATGCAGTCAGTAAACTTCTGAAATCCAAACTGCTATCACGTAATATAAGGCTCCGTGTCTACAGAACCATAATAATACCGATTGTTCTATGCGGATGCGAGACATGGGCTCTCACAAAACGGGAAGAAAACAAATTCCGGGTATTCGAGAATAAAGTTCTAAGGGGTATTGTAGCGTCCTACGAACGCACAATTCCGCCCAGGTAAGGTTCCAAACCTTCAAGGAACTTACTTACCTTATCCATTACACGTGCCCACAGACACGTGTCCCCAAAGCTCTTAATCAGACCTGTAACAAGGGCATAGGAAGCTGAAACAATGTTGAACCCGACATCAAAAAACAAGGAACTTAACGTTCAAAAACTTTCAGTATCGAGTCAACGCATCCATTCATAGTACGCAAAAACAATTCCAGATTACAGGCCATAAATCTTCCATCCAAAACATCTGCACGATGTTTCCAAGGAATTATATCTTCGGTAAAGTAACCGAACCAGGGAGGCATACTCGGGTAGCTAAAGGCAATTAGCACCTCTAATTCCGTGCAAGATCCCGAAAATCCAACAGCAAAAGCATCGCATACAGATCTCCCATCTTAAACATCTGCACGATGTTTACCAGGAATTACCATTTTTGGTAGATAGATAACAACGGATGCATACACTGGCAGCTAAACGCAAGAAAGCATATCGCCTATCCGCTACCAAAAGTGTAAACAACCGTAATTATCGCAACAAGATAATTCGGAAGATTTACAAGTCCAACGCCAACAAAGGAAATACTCCGGTCCCACGATTCCTTTGTAAAAATTTCACACCCATTAGAGGGATCTAATGGATTTCGGTTGTGTTTGCAAAACGCAAGCAACCACGGGCTGTACGCCCGAAAAATCATCTCCGTCTTGCGCGCCAGATGTTCTGTGCAAACAGAAGGCCGTGGAAAAGGAAATGCTATCACCAACGAATAATGTATGCAAGATGACTTTCCTTTTCTCAGGAAACTATGAAATATCCCTGGGGATGCGATAACATGCGGCTAACAGAAATTCGGAAATTCTGTTAGCAGGGGGAATAAGAAAATTTTTCGATACAGATACAGATACGATCTGTATCAGGGCATTTTTTGGAGGAGAATAGCGAGTCAGTTAGATTTCGATCGGCAGAAGACGAGGAGGATAATTTTGAGGGTATAAGGATCAGAATGTGCATTTTCGAACCTAGAAAAGTAAAGTAACGTCGAGTGTTGAACGTACGTGCGGTGTAGTGAAGCGCTTTAAAATCAAAATAGAAACAAATATAAAACAAAACAAAACATTCTCGGAGTTTCATTTGTGTACTGAACTAAGTTTTCGTGTGTCGCTGTGAACAGTGTTCGGCGGAGCACTCTAACGTAAGTAGCTATTGACATTCCATACTAATAGGCCAACATTCGTCAAAGTCCTATCCGTTAAAACTAACTTCCGCCAAAGTATCTTTGGCGGCAAATATGACGAGGAGGCAAGACAATGGAGGTAACTCGACAACCACGAATTGGAAGAGCTATACCGCAAACCTACAATAGTGAGAGTAATCAGGTTGCGAAGATTACAATGGACCGGTCACGTGGCGCGAATGGGCAACGATAGGACCGTGCATAGAATTCTTGACGGTAAACCAACGGGAAAGAACCCGACTGGGTGGCCGCGACGGAGATGGGAGGATAATGTTAGGTTTGACCTTGAGGAGGTCGGATCGAATGGTCAAGCGTGGAAGGAGAGCGCACAGGACAGGGAACGATGGTGGAGTCGAGTCGGTGAGGTCATGAACTTCCGGGTTCCTACAGGCCAATAAATAATAATAATAATATAAATAATAGAACCGATTGCTTTCTAGTTAATGCTAAACACTTAAATAGTATCATTAAAAACGAAATCTCAGCCTATAGGAACAAGTGTTGGTATAAACACCTTTACTCTCTTGACAAAGCAAGCAAACCGTTCTGGAAAATACCAAAAATTTTTAAAAAGATATGGTCAAATAATCCTCCGTTTAAAGTTCACGACAAGTTGTTTATTTCTTCAGTGGAGAAATCGAACCTACTTGCTAACACGTTTAGTAAGAACCACTCCATATCTATGCATCTAAGCGACGCGCATACTGAGGCTGAAGTTGCTAACACTATCCATATACTTTCTCAAACACCAGCTGAAAGTACTTACGCAACTAATATTAGCAAAGATAAAGAATTGGTAAAAAAAATCGAAATCAAAAACGCTGCTGGACTCGATAATATTAACAACAAATTAATTAAAGCACTTCCACCTGCTGCAAGTAACTATTTAACGTTCATTTTCAACGCTTGTCTTAAGAATTGTTATTTTCCGGACTGTTGGAAAACAGCAAAAGTAATACCTATTCCGAAACCCGGCAAACCGAAGAACAGCCCTGAAAGCTACAGAGCTATTAGTCTATTTAGCTGTCTGAGTAAGCTCTTAGAAAAAATCATTAAGGAAAAGATTGATCGTTTCGTGGAAGCCAATGACATCCTACCAAACTTTCAGTTCGGTTTCCGTAATGCTCACAGCACAATCCACCAAGTCTTGCGCATTAAAAATCACATAGTTGGTAAATTCATCGACAAGGAGTCAACGGGACTGGTTCTTCTAGACATTGATACGGTATGGCACGATGCCTTGATTTATAAGCTACTAAAACTTAAGCTGCCAATGCCAAATGCAATCAAAATTATCCAGAGCTTTCTTCGTTCGAGAAAATATGTTGTAAGTATAGGAACCGACAAATCTTCTACTCACCAAATACACTATGGTGTACTCCAAGGCTCGGTCCTTGGTCCCATATTATTCACATTGTTTGTCGCAGATTTACCATGTCTAGGTGAAAACATTCAGGTAGCTACGTTTGCCGATGATACGGCCATTTTCTCTTCGCGTACCTTCAATTCAATTCAATTTTTTATTTGGTAGATAATTACATTTATGGCATATTTTACAACTAGTTCTTAAGAGATTTAGGATAGCAATTCCTTTACAACTATAATCTTAAATCTATATAACGACAATAGCACAATTTTAATGAATAACAAATAATAAATTAAGGGAAAACTAGAATTAAGGGAAAACTAAATTAAGGGAAAACTAGTCGCGTACCTTATTCACTAATGTCTACAACTCTTTGCATGCAGCACTTGACAAACTAGCAGTATATTAAAGGAAATGGAAAATAAAAATAAATGGTAATAAAACACAAGCTGTCTGGTTTTCGAGATGTAGGAAACAATGCTACCTACCAAATGGCACTAAACCCAGTATGTGTGCAGTTGATATTGATTGGTCCAAAGACTGTAGATATCTAGGTTTTATTCTAGATAAAAACCTTGTCTTTCAAAAACACATCACTACCACAATTGACAAAATAAACAAAGTCGCAAGAGTTATGTATCCATTAGTGTGTGTAAAGTCAAAGCTTAGCCTCGAAAATAAAATTATAATTTTTAAAACCTTTTTTCAAGCTATGTATGCTCGCACACACAAAATGAAATTGCAAAGGTGTCAAAATAAAATATTGAAAATGTTGCTGATTTGCCATGGCATTATTTGACACATGAACTTCATAAAAACGCTAACGTTAAACCGGTAGCATTTCTTATTGACAAAATCACTCAAAACCATTTCGTCAATTGTTTTTTTTCTGACAATGTTCTCGTTTCTCGTCTTGCGCTATCCTAAATCCCTACCTATGTATTCTGTTTATGAAAATTATATCGAGGTCATTATTACATAAAATAACCGCAAACCTGTGCAATATTAGTCTTAAGATTCAAATAAGGGTTTTTTCTTGTAGTTTTCCCTTAATTTATTACTTCTTATTCATTAAAATCGTGGCAAATTATATAGATTTAAGATTATAGTTGCAAAGGAATTGCTGTCCTAAAACTCTTAAATTTATCTACCAAATAAAAATTGAATTCAATAGCAATTCAAACATAGTATTCAATTTAAAGACTAAGATTGGACTATTCATATCCAATAAAAAAATGTTATTCAAAAAAAAAAATTAATTATCAATTTTCATCATTATTATTGTGATTAAACCTTAATAAGTTCGAGCCTTTGGTCCAAGAGTTAAAGCATTATTAGATATTCTCCTAGGATGCGATCTTTTATCTTTTTGGAGCAGAAGAAAGATTTGCGTAAATGCCACAAATTCGGTTAGCCTAAACTTTTGACAAGAAGAAAACTTATCAAATAGCTATATATCTTAAAGCTTAATTGTAGCGATCTCACAACCTAGATATTGTATTTTAAGGCGAACCTTCCGATTTTATATCAGCAACGGAGCTTTCTAAACGGTTTTCTTTATTATTTGCATCTCTTTTTAGGCGCAAGTATCTGAGAGATCATTCTACATAAAAAAAAAAAAAAAAACCATGAGTTTATTTTATTATTTTAGTAGTATACGTGGGAATACTGAAAATTAGGTTGGAAAAAATCCATTATCGTTATATTTATTTAAAGATTTTATTTGATCTGTCTGGATCGAAAGTTGGTTGGACATTCTTTCGTTGGCTTAAGTCGGATTTGTCACCGCCTTCAGTACCGATACTGCTCGTCAATGTGGCGAATAAAACGATTTGTTGCGAGTTTAAGGTTTTTGGTTGATGGGAACACAAGAACCTCGTCCACGTAGCATATTTGTCTTATTATTATTAAATAAAGTTAGGCCTAGAAGGGAGCAATATGGTACGCCTGCGGCGGGATCGAAGATTTTGGGTGACTTTCCATTCCCCAGAATTTACAAAGTTCTATTTGAGGACTTCTTCGGGATTAACACTAGAACTACCCAGTGTTGTATTCCAGAATACTACCCTTATTCGCTTTAACACTAATCTCATGTCCTTTCTAACACAACCTTTAAAACTACATCCTCACATATCTTACATTCTCATTTAATACAATTCATAAATAAACAGACACAATATTCTATATCCAGTCACTTACAGCACATTTAAAAACATGCCCCTTTTCATAACAAGCACATTTTTCATTTCAAAACATAGCCACTTTGATTTTCGTTCAAAGTTTATTCAAAATTTTAAGTCACAGAGACTTCTAGATTGTTTTGTTCATTTTATACGACACAGTTAGTTGGAACAAAATGTTCTATAAAAACAGGAAAATTTATATTGTAAAAGTAGTTCAGAATAGAGCTCAGCTTGAGACGGCTGAGTTCAATAAAATAAAAATAAAACAAATAATTATTTTAATAAAGAAAACTTTAATTATTTTAATAACCCCTTAATTTAATAAATATATAACCCCCACGCTCTTCCCTCGAAAGAGGAAGCACGGCGCTGGAGACGTAACACCAGGGAGTCAAAAAGACTTGTTTGTTTAATGTTAAATGACTGAATTTATAGCGTTTGCGACAATAGTGAAGAGCGTGTGATTCGAACCGACGCAATCACGGTTAGAATCACTAAAAGATGGAACCAAAGATCGTATCAGGCCACCGCCGCTTGTACGAATTCGTTTTCTAAATTCAAGTAGTCATCAACTGATGTGGAAATGCTCTGTATGTTGTTGCTATGGTATAAGGCTTTAATGGATGTGCTTTGATTGTTCGACTTGTCTTTTCGGTGGTGTTGTTCTTCACAATTGGTCGTGTGTATCTGCTAGAAACGCCACGCCACTCCCTTCCCAGTAACTTTTGTTACGATCAACTTTGAAATGCTAACGGCTGAGCGAGCAGGCGCGTGAGCCGGTGCTCTGCGTGGAAGTCGTATGATTGTAGTATGTCCTGTTTTTTTTTTGTTTGGTTTTGGTAAGAAGGTGGACATCTTCAAAAGACACCCCTGGACCGATCCAGAGGCATGCCGAGTTTGTACAGACTAAAACCACCTCCCGCCAGGCACATGTTCCCGTTGATCCCTCCGGAACTTTCTTTTAGATATTCCTTCGCGGGCGGGACGGAGTTTACCTGTTACTCCGCTCATCTAGTCGTTTGCTACGGACCATGCCTGTTTTGAACTCAGCATCGTTGGGCGATCTACAAATCACACCCTACTTGGTGCGTATATTAGAAAACTATCTCTCGGCTAGAAGACTACTCTAGAAACACAGATGAGGGAGCACAGAAAAATAAAATAACAGCAGGTGTACATCAGGAGTTTGTATTAGGTCCGTTGTTATGGAATATCATGTATGATGGTGTGCTCAGGGTCAATGTACCACAAGGGGTTAAAATCATTGGGTACGCATATGATTTGGCAATAGTAGCCGTAGCTAAATATCTAGATGACCTGGAGAATATTTGCTCCCAAGCAACCCAGAGCATTAAATGCTGGCTAGATATGGTCTGACTGAAACTAGCTGGATATAAGACGGAAGCAGTTTTAATAAGCAGCCGCAAGAAAGTTGAACACCTTGATTTGGAAATAGAAGGATAAATAATCAGACCCAGTCCCTATATTAAACATCTTGGTGTTATACTCGACAACAGGTTGAGCTTCAAGGAACATCTGAGGAAAACGAGTGAAAAAACGGCAAGAGTATGCAAAGTTTTAGCGAGACTGCTACCCAATGTTGGGGGACCCCGGCCTCACATTAGGAAACTCATAACCAGTGTCAACACCTCCATTATAATATATGTAGCTCACATATGGGCAGGAGCCGCACAGTATAAGTCGTACATGAGGGGAGTGAACTCCGCACATAAACTGGCATCACTAAGAGTATGTTGCGCATTCCGAACGGTATCCGAAGAAGCTATAAATATTCTGGCCGGGAGGACGCCACCTGACATTGCAGCTAAAGAAAACGCTGCATTGCCTAAGGTCTCTCAAGAGAATCGTCGGAGAATGCGGTCACAATTAGAGCTCTCAAGCCTAAGAGAATGGCAACGAAGGTGGGATTCTTCCGCCCAAGGAAGATGGACCCACACCATGATACTTGATATAGAAACATGGGTGAAAAAGAAACATGGCGAGCTGAATCACTACCCGACTCAGCTAATATCAGCACATGGATGCTTTCGGCAATACTTGCACAAGTATAAACATGTGAATCACCCATACTGCTTGTATTGCGAAGGCAAAATAGAAAATGCGAAACACGTACTCACAGAGTGCGTGAGATTCGAGACCGCACGATTTTGGAGAGGCATATGAGACGGCATTTTGCGATCCGCTCTCCGAGCTGCCCGATAACCAAAGATCCATTATCACCTCCATCACGGTTCTGACCCGCGCTCGTCTCTAAATCGCCTCTGCTTGTTGCCGCCATAAATTTTCCAAAACCTTCCCTTGCACAACTGTGAAAAGCCCCGCTGATGCTGTGAGGAGAGTGGAGCAAAATTAAATCTGCATTGGGTAAAGTGAAAAGCGAATACTGTGGTGCACCTCTATAGTTTATCACCGATTGCCGGAAGTCCAATTGTCCATATACAAAACTTACCCGGTGTTGTTACAGTACAATACAGCACAGTGTTTTATGATTTTTTTTCCAATTTTTTACACTGTGGTTTTTTACACACTTTTTTTTTTATTCCTATAAATGTGAATGTGTCCAAACCGAGGATAATACATTTAAAACCCCAAAAACAAATAGATTTTAACTTAACTAACTAAGCTAATACTAGCCGTATCCGAATGAAAGCCGTACCAATAAATAATTTAAACTTTTATTATAAAAAAATTAAAAAAAACAACAACAACAACATAGTATCGGAAAATAGTTTTATTATAATACTTTTGGCTTAAAATTAGTTTTGGTGGTGCATTACCTATCAACAGTTGCTGGAAATGAGTGTTTCTTGATCCAGATTGGTAAGTGGCTTTTTAATTAGCTCGCTATGGAAAACTTCGCTGACAGAATTTTGTAAATTTTCGCAGCAGTCTCATGCTTCATTTTTATATTCATCCCTTGAACTAGCAGAAGATGTGTCATCTCTGCTTATACTATGTGTCCCCCTATAATCCAGCCTCGGAATGAGGCCATTTTGCCGTTCTACTTCTACCACAGCCAGTTCACCATTGCCAAGTGTTATATGTATGCCGCTGCAACAATATAAACGAATTAATATTCCGTCAGTAGTTTTGAGTGCGTTATATATTTAATAAATAATTAAAGATAAAAAATAAACAAATAAGTAAGTAGTATTATAAGGTTTGCGACGAAAGTGAAGAACGTATGATTCGAACCGACGCTATGGCGGTTAGAATCACTAAAAGATTAAACCAATGGTGAACAGATTAGGCAACTTAGGCCGAACTCTCGAACAGTAAGGACGCAAATTGTAACCGTATTGTGCAGTGAAAGAATTGTGAAGACAAAACCGCGTGTGAATATTTTATTACGGTAATGTGCGTGTATGTTGTAAGTGAATTGTTTTTGTTAGTGAATTTTAAATTAACCGGTTCCAAAGTAAAGCAAAAGTAAAAGAAAAATAAATAAAAAAATGGCCTTAGGGCCAAAGCAGCACACCGGCAACAGATTCGGTATGTTGCAGGAAACGTCCTTGAATGACGTCCCCGTCAATAAAAAAAACGGCAGGCATTTAGTCCTATAGAAACGAGCTTCCCGGAATTACCAACAAAGACATATGAAAAGAACCCGAAATTCATACAAATTGTTCCTAATGACGCGTCGAAACCTCTGACCGGAGTGAACGTATTCGTGGTAAAAAGAGCCATAGACTCAATTAGTACACAATATGAAAAAGTGTCCATGCTAAGAGACGGTTCAATTGTTTTACTAGTGAAAGATGAACAAACAGCTCTACGTTTTATAAATACCAACGGTTCGATCAACTATGTCCGGTAACAATAAAGTTGCATCCGAAATTAAACCTCTCGAAAGGTATTGTTTACGCACCATACCTAATTAACGTTCCGGAAGAAGACATCGTCCAAGAAATGAAACCTCAAGGAGTGGTAAGTGTCCATAAATTTAAAAAACCGCAAAATGGCGAAATCAGGGCTTCCGGACTAATGTTGTTTTCATTTGACCGCTTCAATCCACCGAGTAACATAGAAATCGGATGGCACAAAGCCAAAGTAAATGAGTATATCCCAAGACCAATGCGCTACCGCCAATGCCAACTACTCGGACATACAGCCAAATGGTGCAAGCGAAACCCAGCGTGCAACAACTGCAACCTTCCTCCACACACCGACTTAGAATGCGCCCGAACCCACTGTGCCAACTGTCAAGGCCCTCACCCTGCTTCATCACCATCATGCCCCCAATATATAGAAAACCAGGCCATTCTTGAAATACAGACAAGAAATAAAATTTCTCTATCCGAAGCGAAACGGATATATAGGGAACGAAATCCCACGCCATCAAACAAACCAAAGGAATCCTATGCCGCACTCCTCAAAACAACAGCGACACATATAACATCACCAATAAAAGAAACTACAAAACAAAACCCAACAAAAACTACACTCCAACCAACATCGACAAACACTTCATCCATTTCAAAATGCCCTTCTACATCGCAGAATACCGTAAAGCCATGCAAAACCAATCAACTCTAATTATAAAACCCACAACAACTAACCATAACAACGAACCTATACCTATTAACAAAACCACTACCCCAAAAATAAATGAACCCACCATTGAAGAATTATTAAACTCCGCACTCCCTCACAATAACCACATATAACCCTAACACTCCCAATGAAAGCACAGTCTCTGTGTCTCGAGAAAATCCCAACTCGGGCCGAAGCAAACAGGGCTTCGGCTTGAATGGATCAACACTCGAGACACGGAGACTGAACCCTTACAACAACAAAATCCCCAACAGCAGCAGGTTTAATATACACAATAGCATTCATGCCCATAAACTCACAATACTACAGTGGAACCTGAACGGACTCAAAAACAATATGCACGAGCTCCAAATACTCATCAAAGATCTGAAGCCATCCATCATAGCTCTACAAGAAACGCACATCCGCCACGACTCCCGGGCCACAGGACCCAAAGAATACGCGGTGTTACATCTCCAGCGCCGTGCTTCCTCTTTCGAGGGAAGAGCGTGGGGGTTATATATTTATTAAATTAATTATAGTTAGTTTTTATTTATTTTATTTTATTTGAACTCAGCTATCTCAAGCTGAGCTCTCTTCTGAACTACTTTTACAATATAAATTTTCCTGTTTTTATAGAACATTTTGTTCCAACTAACTGTGTCGTATAAAATGAACAAAACAATCTAGAAGTCTCTGTGACTTAAAATTTTGAATAAACTTTGAACGAAAATCAAAGTGGCTATGTTTTGAAATGAAAAATGTGCTTGTTATGAAAAGGGGCATGTTTTTAAATGTGCTGTAAGTGACTGGATATAGAATATTGTGTCTGTTTATTTATGAATTGTATTAAATGAGAATGTAAGATATGTGAGGATGTAGTTTTAAAGGTTGTGTTAGAAAGGACATGAGATTAGTGTTAAAGCGAATAAGGGTAGTATTCTGGAATACAACAGCGACATTCTTTCACAACCTTACGGAAAATGTTGCTTCTAAACATGGTACAGGTATACTTATACATAGATCAATCCCGCATAAACATATAGTAATACACTCTGCAATCTCGGTCGTAGCAGTAGAAATAAATGTCGGCAGAAACCTCACGATAATATCAGCATACACCCCCACATCCCAATCAATAACCATACACGATCTTACCACTATCACAGATAGCATCCAAACACCGATACTTCTCCTCGGAGATTTTAATGCGTGGAGCCCCATCTGGGGATCTTCATCCACTAATAAAAGGGGAAAAACTGTAGAAAAATACATACTGACCGCAAATCTAGCACTACTCAATAACGGTAGCCACACACATTTTTCCACTCACAAATCCTTCACACATGTAGACTTATCACTAGCCTCACCTCAATTGGCCCCAATTTGCACTTGGAATACTTTACCCAACCTGCACGGGAGCGACCACTTTCCAATAATAATAAACATTGACACTAGCATGTGTCCCAAACCCTTCAAACTTCTTCCTAAATTCCAAACCGAACTTGCTAATTGGAGTAAATTTCAAAATATAACTACCCAGGCACTAAGTCAACATGTAGAGAGTCAAAATATTAATCAAGAAACAGCCATAATCACTAAAGCAATCCGAATAGGAGCAAATGCCTCGATACCACAAACAAGTCGAAAACTCCATAAGGCAGTAGTTCCCTAGTGGAATCCAGTATTGGATAACCTAAGGAAGAAAAAACAAGAAGCCTGGAGAATTTTCAAAAGATTCCCCTCTGATTTTAACCTAATCAATTATAAAAAGTTAAATGCTCTTTTTCGCAAAAATGCCAAGGAAGAAAAAAGAAAAGCCTTCCAAACATTTACTGAAAAGTTAAATCCGAACTCTACTCCCAGAAAAATCTGGGCGGATATAAAAAGGCTAACTGGGCAGTATCGCCCCCTCTCAATAAAATGCATGAATACCGACTCAGGCACTCTCACATCTCCCAAGCAAAATGCAGACCATCTCGGCAAAACATGGTCAAACTACGCAGAAGACGTAAACTTTCATCCGTCATTTCTCTCTGCCAAAAGAGACACAATTAGCCCGTCCCCTCACACAAGCCCATCCTCTAAATTATAGATCTCCCAATCAATAAAATTGAATTAGGTCACAGGTAAAACACCAGGATATGATCGAGTCGATTACATAATGTTAAAAAACAGTCCACCACTCCTGAGACACCGAATACTCCATCTCTTCAATAACATACTCCAAACAGGTGTAATTCCACAAGTATGGAAAATAGCCACAATTGTACCCATACCAAAACGCACGGGCGAACCCACCTCGGCAAAAGGATATCGCCCAATATCGTTACTCCCATGTCTAGGAAAAACATTTTAAAAAATTGTAGCTAGACGACTCAAATGGTTCATGGAGAAAAACAATCTAATAACAGGTTGGTTTCAAGCAAGGACGTGGGACGATTGATGCGCTACTCCATATCGACAACTTCATCACATCTTCTTTATCAACCAAAAGGCATACAACAATTCTCTCCATAGATTTTGAAAAAGCGTTCGACCGGATCGGTCCTCATGTGATTTTGAATAAATTAGCGCAATGGAGAGTTGGTAATAATATGTTCTACATAATCATGTCCTTTCTTTCCAACAGGAAGTTTAGAGTCAAAACGGTGGTGCATTCTCACGAATATACAACATAAAAAACGGTATCCCATAGGGTTCTCCACAATCAGTTTTATTATTCACTATAGCCTTTGAAGGAATAAACGACATTCTCGTAAAATATAAAAACATAAAACACTGCCTCTACGCTGACGACCTAGTTATTCTAACAAACGTAAACGATCTCAACGAAGTACAATCTACCTATTCAGAAATACTACACGACATCACTAATTGGTGTAAAACCTCAGGCGCAAAGATCTCCCTCGAAAAGACTAAAATGTTACACATTTGTAGAAAAACCAGCTGCAGCAAAAACATCACACTTCCCTTTCAGAATCACACAATCCCTACAATACAATCCATGAAAATCCTCGGTATCCTCTTTGACAATAAATACAATTTTAAAGAACATTGTTTAGCACTTAAGAAAAGCCCAGCTGCAAGATTAAATATTGTAAAATACTTAGCATATAAGAATGGATCTGCACATACTAACACACTTATTAACATAACTAAAGCCATCATCCTATCTAAAATCGACTACGGACTAATGATATACGGAAAATGTAGCAAATCGACCCTGCAAACAATAAAATCTCCCTATCACGCGGCAGCTCGAGCAAGTATCAGAGCATTCCGTACTACACCAATTAAAAACATCCTCGTCGAATGCGCTCTCCCATCTATAGAAAACAGATTAAAATATATATCAGCTACACTCGCTTACAAATTTACAAAGTCTATAGTGCAGGACATCCGAAAAATTTATAAAAAAAAACGAAGGTCGAGATACCGCTCAGGACTGGAAAGGACCATCGATATAGCCAAGGACTTACATATCCCTATAAATATTTCAAAACCTCACCGCACACAGCACCCTCCATGGTTAATTCCGAGAAATACAATCTTAGATGACCTGTCCCATTATCCAAAACGTTCAACAAATCAGATAATCTATCAAAACCTTTTCAAGGGTACCATCGACAAACATCAAAACTGGAACCAGTTTTTCACAGATGGTTCCAAAAACGAATCAAATGTGTCATTTGCTATAGTCAACAATCGCAAAAAAATAATCAGAATGGGATCACTTCCCACCTTTTGTTCCATCCTATCAGCGGAAGCAACGGCAATTTTGGAAGTAACAAAACTGGTCCAGAAAATCCCAACGATTATCTGTACTGATAGCCTTTCAACTCTACAAGCAATAACCAACGTAAACTCCACAAATGCTTTCATTCGTCAAATCCGAGATAACATTATTAAGAAAGCTAATAAAATAAAGCTACTTTGGACCCCCGGGCATTGTAACATTAGTGGAAATGAAGCAGCCGATGCGGCCGCAAAACTAGGGACAAAGTCGCCTCTCGTCTCCTTCTATTATCCTAACAAAACGGACATAAGAAGACAGGTAAAAAATGCCCTTAAGAACGTGGAGGAAGAGGAATGGCACCACTACACCCACCTGTACAGCACTATTAAACAGGACACCAAACCCGTTACTTACCCAACAACAGTCTCAAACAGAAAAATAAAATGCTTCCTACGACTCCGGCTAGGACACACCAAAATCACACGCCAACACATCCTTACAAAAACCAGCCCCCCATAACGCAGCAACTGCAACAACCTAAGCCCACTTACTCCACATCACATCATATTCGACTGCCCAAAAGTACAAACCATCGCAAACCAACTATTTGGAAACGACCCCTTCAGCAACATTCTGGCAAAACCATCAGAACAGAATATCAACTACACATACGAATTACTAACACTTACTAACCTTCACAACAAAATTTAAAGTAACTCGATATTAGCCGAAAGCCCTAGCAGCTAGCGCTATTTAGAATTAAGTTATTGTGTAATTAATTACATCGTAATAAATAATAATAATAATAATAATAATAAACTCAAGTACACTCAATTGATGTGGAATTGCTATATTATTACTTGGTATACGGTTGATGTTTTTGCTTATTCGATGTACTCTCTGTGTTGTTCTTCTCCATTTGCTTGTGTACGCTGTATCAGTATCATTACAATTTAGGTAGGGTTAACATTTTTTGATATGCATTTTTAACTTCCGAAACTTGTTAAAATTTTAAAGATATGAATGGGAAGGTCAACATCCAATCGCTAGAAACCTCCGTTAACAGAACGTAAGCGTACCTGAGTGCAAGTCTCAAGTGTGTAACTAACATCGCAAAAAAATATCACTGAAATCTTTACAAGTTGAAATAAGCCAAATTGCATCATTGCCTGAAGGGAGTCGAGTGTTCCCCAACTTTATATACGTATTTTTTTTTTTATATTAGACTTCTCTCGGGAGAGGCGAACCTATAGCGTCGAGTGGGCGCCCCGAGATGCCATCAAATAACTGTTGCAGTTCTTTTTGAACAATTGCAGGTTGTAACGCTCCGGGAACACTTCCGTGGGAAAGGAGTTCCACAGCTTCCCCGCTCTGTAACGGAACGAGTTCTGATACAGGGATGTTCGCGCCTTCGGGAGATGAACCACAAACGGGTGCGATCCGTCGGATTGTCTTGTGGAGCGCACACAAACCGAATTGCGTGGAACAATGCCAAGAATCTCCGAAGAACAGCACCCGTGATAATATCTGTAAACCAGACAGAGGTCGGCTACGCGCCTTCGATGTGATAGCGACTGTAGTCCCAACGTCAGCGCCGAGTCCCCGATCAGGCGGATCGCTCGTCTTTGTACGCTCTCAAGTAGGTTGAGGGTATGTTTAGGAGCCGAGCTCCAAACATGATTTGAGACTTATATAGGAGAAGAAGTTGGGCCGGAGTAGAATATTTCTTGGCTCTAAAAAGATAACTCAGTTTTCCTGAGGCTGATCTGGCGATACCCGATACGTGTTTATGCCATGATACATTCCCACAGACCGTGACGCCGAGCAATCTCAAACTTTCCCCAGCCTCGAGGGCCCGGCCACTCATCATCAGCTGTGGATCCGATGATCCAGTTTTCTTTGTGAATGTTGTATACTGGGTCTTCGTTGCGTTAAAGCGACAAGATTGGCCTTTCCCCACTGCAGGACTTTATCCAAATCCTGATTCAGAGAGTCAATCTGTCTACATCTCAGCTGATGCGACGTTGATGCACCAATCGGCCGATCACTCGAAAAGGAGGAAACAAGCGTAGTATCATCCGCAAAACTGAACACTTTGTTATCCGTTGTCTCCAACAAATCATTTATGTGAAGCAAAAACAAGGTTGGATCTAAAATAGAACCCTGGGGCACCCCTGAATTAACAGGATACAGATCCGAACACTCGCCGTCCACAACAACCCGGATCGATCGATTCTCGAGGAAGCTCCTCGTTAAGTCGCAAAGCTGTTGGGAAAGTCCATATGAACGAAGTTTGCTCAGCAATGCCCCGTGCCAGACGCAGTCAAAAGTCTTGGAGATATCCAATGCGACCGCCCTTGACTCACCATGCCGTTCAATCGCAGATGTTCATAAATCGGTTATAAGTGTCAAAAGGTCTCCTGTGGACCGCCTGCCACGGAATCCGTATTGACGATCATTCAGAAGACCGTTGCACTCCAAATACTTAACCAACTCTGTATTGATGACTTTTTCCATTACCTTAGATAAAATAGACAGTAATGCTATCGGACGGTAATTTTGTGGGAGACACTTTTTTCCCGTCTTTGGGATTGGCTGAACTCGAGCGACTTTCCAGCAGGCAGGAAAGGTCCTCCGTGCATAAGATAAGCGGAAGAGTCTGCCAAGAACCGGCGATAGTTCTCGAGCACAGTTCTTAAGGACTATTGGTGGTATTCCGTCCGGGCCGGTTGCCTTCCTACAATCCAGTTCACGTAGAATGCGTTGAATAGTGCGCGGACGAAATCGCACATCCCGCATGGAAGACTGTACCGGCGAGATCACAGGTGGCTGCAAAAGGCCGGGATCGAGGTTTGAGTTCGCGGAAAATAAATTCGCGAACACATTAGCTTTATCCTTTGGATTCGTGACTAACGTCCCGCTGTCTGTCACCAACGGAGGGGAAGAGGAGGAAGCAAAGTTACTGCTGACAGCCTTTGCAATTGACCAGAAGGAGCGCGAACCAGTTGGGCACCGAAGGAGCTTATTGATCACCCTGTCGTTGTGAGCCTTCTTTGCGGTATCAATCGCCTGGTTGCACACGTTTCTGATTCTAACAAAATTCGTTCTGTTAACATCAGTGGGATTGGAGCGCCATTGCTTAAAAGCTCTATTTTTTGCCGCTGTAATCAGCTTGCATTTTTTGTCAAACCAAGGTTTATCAGACGAACTTCGTTTGATGGAATGTGGAATATACATCGCCATCCCCAGAAGAATAATCTCTGACACCGACTCCGCGCAAGCGTCAACATCGGAGTTTCCGAAGCACATCTCGGACCATGGAAAGGATGCGAAGAAATCTCGCATATCGTCCCAGTTAGCAGCCCCATACTTCCATACATGGCGAAGCTGCCTAGGCCGGTTATTCGCTTGGTATGCAAGTGCTTGCGCGACAGATACCAAGCAGTGATCTGAGTTTCCCAGTGGCGCAAAAACCTCTACGGTATAAATACTCGGTTCGGATGTCAAAAACAAATCCAGGGTGTTCGCATAATCTCCTCGGGCATCCGGCACTCGCGTTGGTACCCCCACGAGTTGAGTCAAGTTGTAGCTTACAGCAAACATCTCCGCCAGCCTCCCACCCTCGTCGGTACTGTTAGAATGTAACAACCAGTCGGAATTGTGCATATTAAAATCGCCAATGACAACAATTTCAATTACCTCCGGAATTCTTTATATCAGAAGACACCATCATGACTTATCCCCGTGTCAGTCCGGGCCATCAGCCACACATCCGAAACACCGTCGAAGTTTTCTCTCGGCGATACCGCGGAATGTACAACGTGACGGGGTGGTATCTCACCTTGGGACCGACTACCACCTAACCAACCTTTTCTCGAACCGGTCCATCAGCCAAGCTCCGAAAGATGGCCAGGGATTTCTCCCGACCATTTCACGGAGCCTATAGCTTGATGGGGTGGTATTTCACCGGGCACACAGGGCGTTTGGACCCCGGCTACCACTCGGCCTTTAGTCGCCTCTTACGACAAGCTGGCCTAGCTATGAGTATATTCTAACGCCCTACTCACAGGGATAATAATCCATACGATTTTTCCCTATCATCGGGTGAAATGCGTATTCGCTGAATCGATTGAATTCAACATAAACTCATTAACTTGACTCTGCATGCGCTTCCTTCTATGACCAGTTAGCAATTTTACTTTGGGAAAATAAGCCGGGCTTGAAAGATATACAAACAGCAGAATGACATTGTTAATATGTTTTCCTTTCACCAAATACTGAGTGGTAATAGTGCGTGCCCGGTACTGGCTTATATATTTTTAACTTCGTTACCCTTAATATTGGTAACCTGGCACCTGTGCGATGTAAATCTTTCGCCATTCTATAACCGTGTGGGTGTTCTAAATTACGCCGCCTATAAAATTAAAATCAGTCAATAATTTTACGCCACCAAAAAATTATAGAGTTTACTCTCTGAACGGGGCCACCCATGGTTTCTCGTCAGTTTACGAACATTCATGAGGAAACTACGACAGTGAGAGAAACGAACGCCAAACATATTTCAATAATTTAGGACTTTTTAGAAATTTTATTAGGGTAGGGTTTTTTTTATTGTTTTGGGTTGATTAGGTGCCGTGTGCGAACACGAACACACAGCCATAGAAAGAATACACCATACAATTCATCATCATCATCGGCACTACAACCTGGAACCGGTCTTGGCCTTATTTAGCAAGTCCTGAGGCTTGTTAAATTTTCCATAATGATTTGTTTTTTCCGGGCAAGGTCATTAGTCTTGCGCCAGAGGCTCCCCGACGGGGAATCGAACCCCGGTCTCCCGCATGACAGGCGGGTATACTAACCAGTATACTATTGAGGAGCTACACCATACAATTAAATGTAAACAATTCGTGGGTGTCGTATTTTTTTTCATTACACTTCTCTTGGGAGAGGCGAACCTATAGCGCCGAGTCGGGGCCACGAGATCCCACTAAATAACTGTTGCTGTTCTTTTTGCACACAGCAAGTTGTAACGCTCTGGAAACCCTCACAAGGGGGGTGGAATTCCACAGCTTTCCAGCTCTGTAACGGCTCGAGTTCTGATGCAGATATGTTCGCGCCGTCGGGAGATGAACCACAAATTGTTGCGATCCGACGGATTGCCATATAAACTGTGGGGGTTCTCTATATTACACGGTGAACCAACCCACAATTCTTACCTAACTTCGACCCTAATAGCGCGTCACTCTAACCCAACCTGTAATCTATGCGCAAACACACAAGAACACATCCCAATATGCAACAGCATCCGTCCCCAAATCAGCAATTGCATACATCCCCCACCTTACCAAGAACCCAAGCTGTAATAAACGCATATTCAAATTTACAACGGAATACTCACCGTCCCCATCAACTACATCGAGCCGCATATAATTTTTCCCCAAAACCACTTCGGTTAACTTCCTATTTAAATTACATTCCTTGCTTGCAACCAAACAATTCCAATTTCCCCCGAAAATCATTCCGGCTCACTTCTTGCTTAAAATATTTCGTCGCTTGTAACCAAGCAACATTTAGTTTCCCCAAAAATCATTTCGGCTCCCATCCACCCAATACCAATTCCCCCTTAAGGACAAGTCACTAGCACCATGCGTTGCATTTCCGCGAAACAATCATCGCAACGACCAAGACTCACATCCCTCTGTCTAACCGACAAGTCATGCCCATATTCGGTCGTATTTCCAAACCAATTTCCTCGTATACATAGCGCCAGAGGAATTTAACTCAGCCTGTACGGCAATGATTCTCCAGAACTCAACTCCCTATCCAGGCATAGCAACCCTTTTCGAAGTTCCTAGTAAATGGCAGTGAGTTTATTTAGCTATGACTCCACTGCCACGACGCGACGAACTTTTCCTTGCTAGTAATGAGTCAGTCGAGTCACAACCACGGTCGAGCGCACATCGCTCTCCGCGCTAACCCAGTCTTAACGATCAATCGCCACAGGAGTCGGAGTTCAAAAACCCCAAGAGTCAAGCCGAGTGGGAAACCCGCGCCGGTATATAGATCAAAGAAAGAGAATTTTATAAACAATGTAATGCTAGTTGTAAACCAAATGATCGTGGATACAGAGGACTTAATAAGCAGTGTAACATCATCATCATCGGCACTACAACTGGGATCCGGTCTTGGCCTTATTTAATAAATCTCTCCACCGGTCCCGATTTCAAGCCGATGTCATCTAGTTTGGCACTCCCAGGCTCTGGGCGTCCTGGTCTACGCCATCCCCCCATCGCAGACAAGGTCTGCCGAGCTGTTTCCTTCTATACATCCTGCCACAAAGGACTTTCCGGGCAGGCTCCTCTTCGCTCCTTCGAGGTAGGTGTCCTGCCCACCGGAGTGTACCGAGCTTGATTTTTCTTACAATATTACCTTCAAGGTAGATTGCGCACAACTCATGGTTGTAGCGTCTCTGAAATCGTCCTCCCTCACATACGGGGCCAACAATTCTCCTTAAGACCTTTCTCTCGAACGCGGCCAAGAGTTCAGAGTGCCTTTTATTAAGCACCCAGGTCTCAGATCCATACATGAGTACTGGTAAGACCATGGTCTTGTACAGTAGTAGCTTGGATGTTCTGGATAAATGTCGGGATTTAAAGAGCCTTGATAAACCATAGTAGGCTTTGTTGAATTTGATCAGCCGTTCGCGTATTTCCTCTTCCATATTGTTATCGGCTGATACTATTGACCCAAGGTAGTTAAAGCATTGCACTACTTCAAATTCGTGCTCCACTGCCCTGATAGTTTGACCAACGTTAGGTCTTCTCTTCGCAGAAGTTGCCACCATGTACTTAGTTTTCTACTCATTAATGTGCAGTCCCTGTTTTTGTGCCGCCTGCTCGATCTGGGTGAAGGAATCCTGTACAGCCGATTCGGTTCTACCGATGATGTCGATGTCATCTGCGTAGACAAGTATCTGGCTGGACTTGGTGATAATAGTCCCTCTAGTTGTGACGCCAGTGTCACGGGTTGCTTTCTCCAACGCCAGGTTGAAGAGGAGGCAGGCAGGACCGCCCCTTTGTCGGAGTCCATTAACGATGCTTATTGGTTTGGACAGCAATCCTGCTATTTTTACTTGACTAGTTACGTTGGTCATAGTCAACCTATAAAGTCGTGTCAATTTGTTTGGAATGCCGAACTCTCTCATGGCATTATATAGTTCTACCCTGGCTATGCTGTCGTAGGCGGCCTTAAAGTCTGTAAATAGATGATTTAATGGAATCTTAAATTCCAGACATTTTTCCGTGACCTGCCTAAGGATGAATATTTTCCGTGACCTGCCTAAGGATGAATATCTGATCAATCGCTGATTTGCCTGGGATGAAGCCACACTGATATTGACCAATTATGACTTTAGCGTATGGGGCTATCCGATCTTGTAGGATAGTGTAGAGTATCTTATAGGCAGTACTCAGCCATGTTATACCCTTATAGTTGCTGCACAGTGTGATATCTCCCATCTTATGTATGGAGCAAATTATACCACGATGCTAATCTTCCGGCATCTCCTCTTGCTCCCATACGTACACTACAACCTCATGTATTGCGTGATGTAACGCTGTCCTTCATTGTTTGATCAGCTCAGCTGGTATGCCATCAGCTCCGGGGGCTTTATTTGATTTGAGCTGTCTTATGGCTTTTAATGTTTCCTCAATGCTTGGCGGCGGCAGCATTTGGTCTTGATTTTGCATTGGTGGAGCCTCCAATTCTTCTGTGAGCTGACCATTTAGCAATTCATTGAAGTGCACTTCCCATCACTCCAGAATACCTTCAGGATCGGTGGGCAGATTACCCTCTTTATCCCCGCAGTAAGTGCAGCGTGGTGTATACCGCGTCTTACTGCGGATTATTTGGTAGAACTTCCGCGCCTGGTGCGGACCTTGCTCTCTACTTTTCTCTATTTCACAGGCAAGGCTTTTTCCCAGACACTTTTCTTTTGTCTGTGAAGTCTTTTTTCAGATCTTCTGAGCTCTTTGTATTTCTCCTCGCGCACCCGCGTCCTATGAGACTGCTGCATTGGTCGGTATGCAACATCCTTACATTCATTTGCTAGTTTGCACTCATCATCAAACCAGTCGCTCCGATCTCTACGAGTACTGCCTAAGAAGGAGTTGGCAGTACTAATGACAGTATTCTTAAGGCGTGTCCATTTCTCTTCTACTCCCGGCATTCTGGCCCCGGGACTTACTATCCCTCCGTCGAGCTCGTCGAGTGGGAGTCTTAGCGGATGACTAAAGGTGTTACTGGTATTCTCATTGCGTAAGGCGGCCGTGTTGATTCAAACCTGATCCGCAGATCAATACGTCTCCGTACGGCAATCCGCGCTCGGAAACTGTAGCAACAAGATAGTGATCCAAGTCGACGTTGGCACCTGGTACCGTCATCGGGCTCGAGGAGTGGCGGCAATCTATCAACACGTGGTCAATTTGGTTGCGAGTGGCTCCATCAGGCGACACCTAGGTAGTTTTGTGGATATCTTTGCGCGGAAACCTGGTACTTGCAGCCACCAAGTTTTTTGATGCTGCCACTTCGATGACTCGTAGTCCATTGTCATTAGTGTTCTCATGCAAACTATGGGAACCTGCGTAGTGCCTGAAAACCGGCTACCGACCTATTTTCGCATTGAAATCACCAAGAACGATTTTCACATCGTATCTTGGGCAGGCATTGAGGGCACGTTCGACGTTCTTGTAATATTCTTCTTTTTCGTCGTCAGGGGACTCCTCTGTAGCTCCGTGAACGTTTATGAGGCTTGTGTTCTTAAGCTTGCCTCACATACGAAGAGTGCATAGCCTTTCGTTTAGTGCATTAAAGCCGATGATAGCAGTTTTCAGTTTTTGGCTGACTAGAAAGCACATGGTGTTTTGCGTGACAGCTGTAATAAATGTCATACTCTTTTCTTTGAAAAACACCACTCCCCGCCCATCTTATTTCTTGTAATGCTTTTATGTCAGCCTTATATTCGGACAGGGCATCGGCTAGTTGCTGTGCAGCTCGAGCTCTGTATAGTGAACGGACGTTCCATGAGAACATTTTTAATCGTTTAGCCATTATCGTTTCCGTGGTCGTCGTCGTGTATACGGTCCATATCCGGGGCTTGTTAAATTTGCCATAATAATTCGTTTTTACGGGCATGGTTATTAGCCTTGCGCCAAGGCCATCAGACATACATCCGAAATAATGTCGAAGATTTGTGCCGACGATATCGCGGAATGTACAGCCTGACGGGGTGGTATCTTACCTCGGGACCGACTTACCACCTAAACCAACCTTTTCTCGAACCGGCCCGCCAGCCACGCTCCGGGAGATGGCTAAGGGTTTCTCCCGACCATTTCACGGAGCCTATAGGTTAGAATCAATTGGTATTTAAGACAACTGTGATTGTGAGTCCCTAAAAATCTCCGAAAACTTCCAAATCCTTGAACAGTGCGTTCGTCGCCACGGGGTGATGCCCGAACTTACTGCTCCATGTGTTCCTTGCCTAAGCGATTATTTTTTGTCAGATGGTTGCAAAAACGGTTTAGCAATCTATTTGCTGAGTGAAAGAATTGGCCAACTGTAGCATCGCCATGTTCCAGGAGCCAAAGAAAATACAGACGTTAAAAGCGCAACCAAAGAGGCATCGAGCATATATAAATTTCATGATCCTCTTTGAGTCACTACTGACTGGTTTTTCTTCCATGGAACTTTGTCCATAGGAACTGTATGAATTATCATAATACAGAATACGGTGTTCCTGTATTGTAGCCCATAACCCAAGATTCATTATCCCAAAACAAATTGAAACAAACGACACTGGGTTTGGAGTTGGCAAATCCAAGCGAGCAGTCAACCTGGTCGTGAATCATGCAGAGGACTGCTGGTACTAAATAGGAACACTGTTAGAATGTGAGAAATTACATGAGCCTGTCCGCAAGTGCATTCTCACGAACAACGACGTTTATCACATGGTTGCGTGTAGAAGTTGAATTCGCATCCTATCAACGGGCATAGCAAAAAGTTCTCTTCGGGGATGAAGTCGAGTTATTCGGGAATAGAAATCTTGAGTCGACTGGCACATGAAAGAGCCATGTTGCTCTCAAAATTGATTATTTTTTCTTTCTCCCGTATTTTGAATCAAGGGTGTTTTTATTTATGTCAAATTGTAAGCGAGTGAACGTGTTTAATATGTTTACACGATTATATACCAGGGGTACCGGTCTGAAATGAGCGTCAAGATACAAATGTATCGATAGGGAACGTTTGTTGTGAACGAGCTCTTATATATTTTTTATTTGGTTGCTATGACATCTGTCAAACATATTTAGTATGCATCAAGTCATTGTACAAACAACATCGTTTTTTTAATCCTGTTAAAAATGTCGATTTTTGTACCAGAAAATGATGATTTGTGGAAAGCATTAATTTTTTGTTCTCATTTGAAAAAAAAGTGCTGCAGAGTCGCATCGATGGCTTGTCGAGGCTTATGGTGATCATGCACTATCGGAAGCAACATGCAAAAGATGGTTTAAGCGGTTCAGAGATAATGATTTTGATGTGCGAAATGAAGAACGTGGAAGACCACCAAAAAAATTTGAAGACGCCGAATTGCAAGCAATATTGGATCAAGATGACACTTTAAGTCAAAAACAAATGGCACAAATGTTAAATGTTGCACAACAAACAATTTCTGACCGTTTAAAAGCTATGGGAAAGATCAAAAAGTGTGGAAACTGGGTGCCACATGAATTGAATGACAGGCAGATGGAAAAGCGAAACACCACATGTGAAACGTTGCTTCTACGTGTCGTAGTCGAAAGGAAGTCAGTATTGCATCGAATTGTAACTGGTGTGAAAAATGGATTTGTTTTAAAAATCCTAAACCCAAAAAATCTTGGGTACATCCAGGAGAAGCGTCAAGATCGACTGCAAAGCCTGATCGGTTCGGAAAAAAGACGATGCTCTGTGTTTGGTGGGACCAGAAGGGGGTCGTGTATCATGAACATCTAAAACCTGGCGAAACTGTTGATGCGCAATGCTACCGACAACAAATGATCAATTTGAACCACGTATTGATCGAAAAACGACCAGAATGGGCCACAAGACACGGAAAGGTAATTTTGTTGCATGATAATGCACCGAGTCATCAGCAAAACCCGTCAAAGAAACAATAAAAGCTCTCGGCTGGGAAGTGTTACCCTACCCACCGTATTCACCAGACTTGGGTCCTTCCCACTACCATTTGTTTTCACCGATGGGACACGCATTGGCTGAGCAACATTTCAATTCCTACGAAGAAGTCGAAATTTGGGTCTCCGAATGGTTTGCCTCAAAAGACGACCGGTTTTATTGGCGTGGTATCCACAAATTGCCAGAAAGGTGGTCGAAATGTGTAGAAAGCAATGGCCAATACTTCGAATAACATGTTTTTTACTTTTTAAAATTTTTCATTGTTGTGGATGGTATGACTTGCATGGACATTTTAATTTTAAAATAATGATTCTCACCAAAAAAGGACCAAATACTGTTTTTCTTTTATTCGCTGTCGGGCTTAGATAGCCGTTATGGAGTAATTGTTGATAAGAAAATCAGATACAATTGTTTTTTACACATCAATAGTGTGACGATTCGTAAACACACACGAACGGAGAACCATAGCACCAAAAGACAATCGAAAAAAACACATCAGAGCCGTATAACAAAGCATTAACGTGGCAATCGACAGCTTAAATGGCAAGTTTAAACATCCTTGTTTAAACATGGCCGTAGTATGATATGTTAACCGCTTTAAACCGAAACTTTTTACAGCGTGGATTCGAATCGTATTCTTCACTACTTTACGAAGCACTATACGTCTGCATGCAATAAATGTTAGCAGAAGTAACTCGAGTCCACAATTAGTTTTAACTGGAATTGAAGTGTGTATAAAAATTCGGTTGAAATAGATCTAGAGTCCTTCATGTATATATTCCACAAAGAATTCGAACTTATGCGCTAATAAAATTCAAACAAATGTCAGCCTTTACTTACAGCACCAAAAAGAATACTGCCAGTTGTGTAGCGATTGTTAAAAGAAAGACTCCTGATCTTTCACCGATTGTCGCATTGTAGATTTGCGAGTAACAAACTCCGCTAACAAAAGGCACAGCATTATCACAAACAGCAAGTAGAGCAAAGACTTTGCCTCTTTCGGATTGTGCAACGATTTTGGAAGTAATTGATCGAATCATTGGTCCAACGATCGGTCCCAAACTGCCCACGATGGCTCCAACATATAAAAGTTCTGGTATTTCTGCAAAATAAAAAAAAAGTCTTGCGATTGTATGCGCCCAAGCTCCAATGAAAATGATTGTCTGGAAAGAAAGGGAAACAGAAAATAAAAGTTTTCTAAAGGTTCGTATGACATCGCTTACAGTGTCTTTCCATCCGAAGATTTTGTTCATCAAGGGCACCGCTGTAATCATAGCGATCACATATACACCGGATTGTAGCGTCTTGAACCTACTGAAGATCTTCACGTCCCATTCAAATTTAAATTGGGTATAGAGGTAAATATAAGGCTTTTCATCGCGTTGAAAGGTATATAAGGCCATTGAGATTAGTAGAATAGTAAGAAATGACCTTCGATGTGCCTGGCGCTTCTTGATAAGAATAGAAAAAGAGTCTCGTAGGTGTTGCATGTCAAAGAAATCTGGAATGAACCCCAAGCAACTTATCTCGCGAAGAGATCGCTGTTTTTCTGTTGTCTGCCACTATAGATGGGACACTCTATATTATCACAAAGCCTCGCCAATTTTCCTAGTATACTAACCTTAAGAGCCATAGCTGAGTAGATGAATGATATAAGGAGCAATGAGGCATTTATAGCGAACATGGGTGTATATGACTTATCAAACACATTATTGAAAAGATATGAACCTAAAATAAGAATAAGCTTAGATATACGACAAGGCACCAAAAGAGGACTACGTACCTAACGCGACACCTATCGGCATGGTGCTCATGTAGCAAATATCAAGAATTGTTATACGGATCGTTCGATTATTTAATGACGAAACGTCAGAAATATATGCGAAACAGGATGCAAAGATCGCTACATCGGCGCCCGTGATCGCAGATGGTATAGTTGCCGTATAGATGATATATTCCACCGGCCATGTTGCTGCGGATAAGATCAGAATTATAGAAAGATATTAACTACATGAATTGATAAGAGAGACTTACGCTGATTCGCGTTTACGATTACCATAATGGAATATATAAATTTCCCAAATAACCCCATCAGTAGGGGAAATTTTCTGCCCCGCTTGTCTGACCACGATCCAAGGAACAAGGCCAGAATTATAGGGAAAACATGAGCAGAAATATTTTCCCACTGGTGGAATTTCGCTGTGGTTTTCTGTAAATCGTGTATTTAATCTTGAAGAGAGTTGGTTAGTTTTAATAATTATTTGTACCACTTACTTGTACTTCCTTCTTGATATCAGGATACTCATTGAGATTTTTACAAATTTCTATACTAAATTTCTCGTTTACTAAACAGGATTTGCGAATGAAGAAGTCCTGTTCTACAACGGTTGTTATCATGAATGCAAGCATGTAGAGGAACATTGTTGGCTCTACAGTTATGTACCTGTACCAGGGTGAGACGATAGTTCTTCTCCATTTTTGAAAACGGTTTCTGTTAGGGGCGGTTTCCTGAGAAAAAAAATTATAAAAGTTTTAAGATATCTGATTAAGGCAGTTATTTTCGTCAATTTGTTTCTATGACTATAAAGTTCTATAAAGTTAAAGTTTGATGTAGTTAATAATCTTCCGGTGGTTAGTACATCAACCTAACTCTGTCCACTACCTCTTCTGTTAACAATACTATATTTAAACATTTTAGGGGTATAACAGAATTTGAATTGCGAAAAAAAAAACTTGCAAAAAGACTGCTTTTGTAGTGCTGTGGCGACTCTAACAGATACACACACAATTCACAAGCAAAATAGTGAAGAACACCGAGCGAAAATCGAATAAGAAAATATATCAGAGCCGTATACCATAGCGATAATATAACAATTCACATCAGTGGAATATACTTGAGTTTAAAAATCGAATTTTAAACACGGCCAGTAGCCTGATGGGTAACGCTTAGGTTCAATTTTTGGTGATTCTAACTGTCATAGCGTCAGGTCGAATCACACGTTCTTCACTATCATTTCAAACGCTATAGTGCTCCGGAAAGCTGTACAATTTCCTTACCCCATAGAAACAATCTCCTTCCCCCACATACAAATCCTTACACCCAAATCAACATTGAATTCAATGTCAGCCAAATCGAACTAAACGTTCAAACTCTCAAACATTGAATTCAATTCAATTCCCTACAAGATCCAAAGCCCAAAATGTGCATGTGTCTAAACAAAGGCATATCTATTTTCCGCCGGCACACAATTCGAGCAATCATAAACATCCTAACGTATACCTTCACATGCCAGATATTTTATGACTTGTAAATGCACCTGTTCAGAAACCAATACCTAATTCTTGCGGATCTTGTGTTACCCATCCGAAGGACACGCAAACTCTTGTCTGCATCAGCCAGACGGATAACAAAAACAAAAACCCAAATTCCACTGCATATCCTAATATGCACAATAGCTTCATTAGAACTCATAAAACCGAACCATTAGCCTAATGAGCACATTGAACACCACACCCGGAATCGAGATTTTCCATCTGAAACGTTCGTTTCAAGATACAAAATCTCGATTTGTTTTCATTTAAAAGGAAGATGCATCGTGATCTCCGGGCGGTAGTTGATACATGGACTGGTGAGTAGAGCTGTGGCTCTCGCCCTTTTAATTTATCCACAGATTTTCACTGACGCCGAGGATCACTTGCCCCACGGAAGCCAGCAGAAGTCGCTGGCTGTTGCCCTAGGAAGATTGCAGTTTCGTCTACGATCGGTCGCTACTCTTCTCTCAGGTTTGAGGAAGCACGTCGGCGACCGCAACGCGTCCCCTCAGGAGCGGTCTTAAAGAGATCCCTCATCCTTTTCAGGACAAGGAGACACGCTACCTGGGAGCGAGGCCCAATACAACACTTTCAATTGGGTCAGGAACCTCAAAATTAGCCTAAAGAGTAGTCAATAAAAACACACCCGTCGAAATCCATAGATTTGATAACCTTAGTTTTCTTTAAATTAAATTATTTTGCTATAAGAGTTAAGTTCGACACCTTTCGTCAAGCACGTTGTTTTAGTTAATTTAGTCAAACAAATATCCAAGGGAACACAAAAAGAACATATTTCTGTATCATTTTTTGTTTAAACGTGAACTTTATATGCATGTATACTATTGACATTGTGACGCATATGACAATCAGTACTAGAATATTCGAGAAAGTCCGAAACAAAGTACTAGTATATTCTAGAAAGTACTGGAAAACTGGAGACTATGAACAGTAGAACATTCAAGGCTATGGAACGGACGGAAACGAAACGCTGAATCAGAATGAGGAAACGGTATAAATACGTCGCACACAGATCATGGAGATGAGTAAGAAGTAGAAAGTGAAGCAAGCGATAAGTAAGAAGTAAGAAGTAAGCAGTCAAAGACGCGATATGTACGGAAGCGATAAGTAAAGAAATCGTTAAGTGTACGGTAAAAGTAACGGTTGTTATTAACGAACTAATAAAGTGTTACATTAATTCAAAAATCGATTTAACGGCTCTTATTTATTAAAAATAATTAATTCAGCGAACCCTAAGCTCGCTACAATATAATTTACTAATTAATTAATCCTAAATTAATTGTGCTGGATCTTTCTTCAGTTTTATAAAACATTAGCAAAGTTCTAACCAATTGTGTGACTTGACCAGTAAATAGTAGTTGAACATCTACGTTAAATTATAATTACATTATATAACCTTGAAATGTCTGCTAATAGACTTTAAATCCTACGCATTGCACGGCGGAGAAGGAATAAGAACATTATAAGGGAGATCAATCCCAGTTGCGGATTAACAAATAAATGTAATGGGGAAATCCAGTACGTCCACATCTGTCTGCTATTTGCCAACTGTCCCCCGCTAGCTGACAACCCGTCGGTGACAGAAAAGGGACGCCACAAAAACGTAAAATTGAAAATCCAGGGTTTCAGCTTTCTGGACGCCTCTCTCGATGTGATTGCTTATATCCATTGCTGCCCTTTTATATCCATTCCTGCTTCTACATCCGGACTAACTGCCTTTTGGAAACCTCGCTGGACGTGATTGCTTACATCCCCCGTTGCCCCTCTACATCAATTCCCGCTCCTACGTCCGGAACAACTGCCACCTGGAAATCTCGCTGGAGGTAATTGATTACATCCGTTTCGGCGTTCACATTCGTTACTGCTCCTACATCCGGACCAACTGCCTCTCTGGAAACATCGTTGGACGTGATTGCTTATATCCGTTGCTGCTCTTCCCACCCGTTACTGTCTACAGCACTCAATTGCCTCTTGGATATCTCCCTCAATGCCGATTTCCCATCGTGGGCGTCACTATCTACATCCGTCACCACATCCTCTCGGTTCGCTCGCCTTCAAATGGCCACAATGTCCCAGATTGAGGAATTCATCGCCGTTCAGTTCGCGACCCAAGGCCAGATGTCTCGTGTTCCTCAACATGAAGAAGAGGGGACCACAAACGTTGGGCTCAGTGGAAACTCGCCAGCAGAAGCTTAGGATGGCAACTCCTGAGATTAAGGGTCACCCCTACTTCGCGGAAGAATTCATCGACTCGGCTGAGGAAATTTACCTGGACGAGCAAGCGAAGCTCGTCGACACCCATCACGCCCTCACCGCGGACATCCCGGTACCATCAAAGGCCTCCGCCGTTATGCTTCATGTCATCAATACACCCCGCGCCCACCACCGTAAACTGCCTCCAGTGCAGTTATCAACATTCTCGGGCAGATACTCGGAATGGAAGCTGTTCAAAGACCTATTCTAGGCAGTACTGGTGGACCACCCAGACCTCATGGATGTGAAACGTCTCTACTACCTAAAGTCCAGCCTCCGACATGATGCTGCTAGGACCACCAAAAACAAATCCGTCGCGGAGGAAAACTACAATCAGGCTTAGGACAAACTGGTCGAGCATTACGACAACACTCGTGCCTTGGTCCACTCTGCATTGAGCGCTCTCCTCCAGGTGCCTGGTATTCACAGGAAATCTGCTGTGGGCCTATGTTAACTCCGCGACGCCACCAACGGGGCTGTAGAGGCCCTGGATGCACTCGGCCGTGCCGTAAGTATCTGGCGCGACATACTCGTCTACCCGACTATCCAGCGCCTGGATCCATGTATGGGACGTGATTGGCAGGAAGCGCAAGAAAAACACCACGCAGCCCCCTACATACTAGCAGCTCAGCGCCTTCCTAAAAATCAAGATCGAGGCGTTGGAGTTTGTTGAGCTGCCTAGATTCACCGTGGATCACTCTCCGCGGACTCGAAGGAACGACCACCCGGGCCGCAGCCAGAGGTCACGCCTCTCAGTGCAAACGTCCTCACGGCTCGCCCAGAACCTACAACCTCTCTGCTCGTTCTGCGGATCATCGTATTCCATCAGCTCCTGCGAGGAATTCAAAGTCCTCAGCACGGAAAGCCGAAAATCACATGTAGGTCAACGAAACTTGTGCTTAAACTAGCTGGGGAGGGACGTGGTCCGCGACTGCCTCTCCATCAAGACTTGCAGACAGTGTCGGGGACGACGCCACACCCTTCTCCACGCCAATATAACCTCAACCCTAACGCCCGTTTACCATCACGACCGGAAGCGGGTACCAGTACCAGAGGAAAGGTGGCCAGACCTCGGAGTATCCGCACACACCACCAACGCCCCCGCCACCTCCGCGAGCGATGCTCCCGAATATACTGTGTATAGAGTCGTACCCTCGAATTTTCACGGAGTCATAGAATACATGCGACATCTGGTGGGACCTTTGGTAACTCTATTTACCACAGTATGGATATATGGACGCTTGATTTCAATTTTCGAATAAAAAGGTGGGTCTCGTTTTTGTTCCATAACTTAAAAAACATTATATTCAAACAAACGGTTTTGGGAACATATTGGAAAATTGATTTTTTTGGTCGGTTCTGATGAGAACTTCCAATTAACAAGATTCATAATGGAGTCTGATTAATTGCTTTTAATTGTTAACAGGTTTGTATAATACACTTCCGCGTGGAATGAGAGGATTACTAAATTAAGTGAAAACAACTTCTTGCATTATACTATCACCGGCATCCCTACATATGCTTATGCTTTCTGGATATCCAATTTCTTTCTAAGGAATTAGGCAATCAGCATCATTAACGTCAACAAGGTCCTTAACCAGGCCTCCAATTCATTTTGTTCTCACATCCCCTCTCCCAGCGAATGGTTATTCCTTGTCCCTGCAGGTGGCGCTCGTAAACTGGGTAAATTCTCCGTTTTCAAAAATACCAACATCAACACCTTCCTTTAACATAAAAATACCCACACTTGTAAACGTCCCCACCCCCTCGTTGTAATTCAACAAAACCCCCACCCGAAACTTCTCATCAATGTAGCCTTTTACCACGCCGCAGCCGATCCTCCAAACCCGCTATCACGCCCGCCGCCACTCTTACCCCTGATATATCAACCGACCAATGCTTACCCCCACCCCAACTGTCCTATTCGTACTGCCCACCTCAAAACCACACTATCCCCATCCCGGTCTAATCAAGACAACTCTGTTACGCCCAATAAATGGAAAATCGATTACCACAACTTTTCTCGTAAAAATAACTTTTCCTTCCAAGCCACACCCCCCGCCCATCCCACTACAACCCCAGCCACAATAACATCAAGCAAATATCACAATTTCATCAAAACCCATTCTATTAACCCACCACACCACTCAATTTCCATGTCCTTTTACTCTCCCTGCTCTAACCAACTATCTACCGTCCCAATTAATTCTAGCCATTCGTCGCGTTCCTTCTGCTTAGACCCCGTCATTAGCCGCCTCAAATTAATCAACCTCAGAACCATTGGGGAGCGCAGGGCGACTACGCTTACCTCCTTAACTAAATTCGCCTGAACGCAAATCCTCGAAATGCGCGAAATCGCCCCCTTATCTACATTCCTCCACACCACACGTCAAATGGTTTCAATGAACCCCATTCGCGGATGCTGAGAAATGTTAACTCCAACTCGACCTTGTTCGACTTTTTCCTCTCTATCCATAGTTTCAAGCACCGTCTCTTAAACCATTCTCATCACTAATCTTAAGGAGCGCTTTCTATACCTTCCTCTCTAACTTGCTCCTGTGGCGGTGTGGGGCTTTTCAGGGCCCGAAGAGCCATACATCATTCGATCCCCACTATTCCAGGCGAACCGACTCACCTCTAAGTCGAACTTCAGCAAGGTTGCGTAACCTTGCTACGGCATTTACCCCCAGCCAAATCGCTGGAATTAATACAGTTAGCAAATCGGATAACTGTTATGAATATCCGTTAGGCAGCTTACCTATTCTGTGGGGGGTTTTCCGTCCAAACCCCTTTTTCTCCAACACCATCCCTGAAAAACATTAAGTCCACGGCAAAGCTTATCACTTTGCCGTGGCATCGAAAATTCACCCTCGGGCAGGCATTAATTCCTAAAAAAACATTAAGTCCACGGCAAAGCTTATCACCTTGCCGTGGCATCGAAAATTCACCCTCGGGCAGGCATCGATTCCTAAAAAAAAACATAAGTCCACGGCAAAGATTATCACATTGCCGTGGCATTTGAAATCCTATTCTTAGGCATACATTCTACCCAGGGCATCTCGTTTCCATAGCCTTATGCTATGGAAACAACATCAACAAAGAGTTCCTTGTTGATTCGTTTTATTGTTTGCCCATGGCACTCCTTGCATGCGGCTATTAGGTCCCATTGGTTTGCCACCGCCGACAAGGTTTCGGCTGAGGCAAACCAAACATTTCCCTAATTACCAGCAATCGCTGGTTTCCTATTATCGGTCCCCACCGATCAGGGACCGCAAACAAGCAACGAATTGGATGCAGCCAGCAAGTGTTTACTTTCAACATCTGGCAATGGCTGCACCCTATATTCGTTGCAATATTTAAACATCGCATTGGCACCACAGAATGCTATGCATACAAAAATCCCTAATAACGGCCGCCACCCGTCGGCGGACCAAAGGGAATTCACATCGTCAACCGAAATGTTGATTTATGGCCTCCCATAGGATGACCAGATCCTCGGTTCGGGTCTTTCTCACCCCAGATGTTATTGTTTGCATTCGTGGAAGATGCTGTAGCGATGTTGGCATCCGTCCAGGGTCGCCGGACATTCGTATGCGAGGCGTACACACATATGCATCATGTATGCCTATTTCTCCCGGTCCAATCACGATTAACTACCTCGAGTTAATCGTGTAGCTCCTCCCCTTTCGCAGTTTCCTTGAGGTTTCCCTCTTCTTTTGTGAGCACCAATTGAGCAGTCAGATATTATACACCAAAGTGGTCTCACACATGAGTCGTCGAGGTCGAAGGCAGTTAGTCCGATTGTGCCGCAGTCGCGTAGTTTTAAATGAAAAACAGTGTGTGATCCAATAAAGGCGCGACAAGCGTATGTTTAATAATTTAAAAGTAGAACTCGAAAATTCCGTGACTTAAATAACATTCTTTAATTGGTTTAATAAGTGCAAATATAATAAAGTATTAAAGATAAAACAATATTTCTCCGCTCTGCGATCCAATAGTGCAGAACTTATATTATTTAATTACAAAGCAGTAAAAAGTGCAAATTCGCGTTTGCCGTGTAGAATTCATTTAAATAGAATATGTTGTGTTTTTCAAATTGATTTATAATTCCATTCACTGTTTTGAGTTAAGGATCGATTCCAATAAAAGCATACAAAAAGAAAAAGCAGAAACAGTCAGAAGAACTTGGTAATGCGGTTGTGTTTGTTATTTTGATGTTCGCTCCGTTTGGGAAGTGTTTTATCTGGAGAACTTTGTTTCCTTTTCGCGGCGTGTTGTACGTGGTGTTGGTATTGAATCCGCGTCCTTGTTGATGCAAGTACCAAACATCACCACAGCGGTACGAAGTCGCGACGCCGCACGGGCGAGAGTTCTGTCTCGTCCCCACAACTTCCTCTAAGTGTTAAACAGTACCTCCGAACGATACGCACAAACACGATCACCAAGCAAAGAAAGTCAAACGCACTGATCAAAATGTAGTGCTCCAAAAAGCTCTACCACCCTTTCCCCCATTCCTACATCCAAATTCCAGCTATATTACACTAAAACCCATAATCCTATCAAAACCCGAAAAAAACCAAACATGATCCAAAATTCGCAATAAAGGAATCAAACATTCGGTTATCGCATAACATTTGCCCCCACTGCATAATTCAATCCAAAATCTAAAGTTAAATTAAAATTCACAATAAACGAATCTAATATTCGTTTATCGTTTCACATTTGCCCCACGGCATCATCATATCCAAAAATTCAGAGATCGTTATCTCTATCTGAAAAATTCCATTAAATTAAACAAATAGAAAACCAAATCCAGATACATATCCACATCTGCGAAATAGTTTCGTAAGAATTCAAGAAATTGAATTCTTATCTTAAATAAACATTGAGCATCTCACTCAGGATACCAAAATCGGGATTTTTGTATGAAAATTTGTATTTGCGAGATACAAATCTCGATTTGTTTCTCTTTATAAGGGTGATGAAATTCGTATTCGAGGGTCATCTCACCCATATACGTATATCGACAGTCCACTGCAGCCAACTCGAGTCACCACCTCGACGCGGTCAACAATTGACTTCTTTCTAAAGTCGGCTGATGTCTACTCAACGGGCCCCCCACTGTATCCTTCCTCTTTCCCTCTGACCATGGTTCCGTTCACACCTCGATCAAAGTTCCCTCCTTCGAACTGCTCTACTCACACAGTCCTGTCCCGAACTTCTCCAAGACTAACTAGAAAAAGGTCAATAGAGACGTCGCCGAAAGTTTTTCTAACTTGCAATCCTCGAATCTTCTAACCTAATCCCTGCTGGTATCGATCGAGCAGCCCTAAAAATTGAGCAGACCCTCAAGGAAGCCCTCACCAACAATACGCCCACCACCATCCTTCATAATCATTTAGGAAAACCATTACCCAGCATCCTAACTAAATTGCTGCGTCTCAAAACACAACTCCGCCGAAAACTTCATATAAGATTCTGTCCCTTTATTAAAAGTCAGATCCAACTCCTGACCACCCTAATAAATGAACATTTAAAAAAGTTCGCGGATCAGACTTATACCTCTACACTTAACAATATTAAACCCAATTGTGATCTCTTCAAAAACATCAACCGACTAACTGGTCGAAAGTTTAAACCGCGAATCGATCACCTTATCAACCCACTCAGAAACAATCTTATCCAATCCGAAACGGACATAGCCAATTGCCTCGTTGACCACTTCTCAAAGATCCATCAACAAAATGATTCCCTCCCCGTCCCTAATTTTCGAAACACTGTAAACGAATATATCTCACATAGATTACCCGGATCTTATACTCATTTCATTGGGGAATTTAACGACACAAACAAGGCGTCACATCCTTCAGACACCAGCACATTTCTAACCACAGATGAATTAATCAAGTTCATAAAATCACGACCCAACAAAAAATCTACCGGTCTAGATGGAATACCACACCTTCTATTTAAAAGACTTCGCCCGCCAAATCTACTTCCCATTCTCGTCCTTCTTAATCATATTATAAATGGATCACATTTCCCAGAGAACTGGAAAATTGCGGTAGTAATCCTCGTTAAAAAGTCCGGCAGTTCCAATAACACCTCCAACTATCGTCCAATATCATTATTAAACACCCTATGCAAAATATTGGAATGTAAGATCTACCAAAACCTTCTCTCGTTTGCCGGTGATAACGCTCTGATCCCTAATTCTCAGTTTGGCTTTCGTGAGCGACACTCCACTTGCCATGCGCTACTAAAACTTACACACGATGTCACAACTGGTCTAGAAAACCAATGCCCTACCGTATGCATATCTTTCGATATTTCTAAAGCATTTGATTGTGTCTGGATCTCAGGACTTCTTTATAAGCTGGACTGCTTATTTGGTCTGAATTCCAACATCACAAAGCTCCTAGCATCTTATCTTTCTGGGAGGAAATTCATGGTCAGAATAAACTCTTCCCTCTCACAAATTCACAACATAATCGCGGGAGTTCCCCAAGGATCCATTCTCTTTTATATCTTCTATATACTTCCGATATTCCCCGATATTCCACCTAGTGTTGTAATGTTAAATTATGCTGACGATACACTAATCTACTCTAGCAGTAGATTTGTCAAAGCGGCAAGAAACCGCGCTAACAACATCCTCCCGCTCATCTCAGCATACATTGACAAATGGAAAATTCGCCTCAACCCAGCCAAAACCCAGCTAACAGTGTTTAAGGGTAAAAACGCTCACTGCACAAACAACACTAAACGTTGCCACAACAAAATTAAACTAAATCTTAATAACACCCTCATTAAACCTTCCAAAACCCTAAAATATTTGGGAGCAGCCCTTTCCAACAACTGGTCATTCTCAGCCCACATTAAAAATTCCCTTCATAAAGCCTCAATACAGCTTAACCTGTGCAGACGAGTGTTGTGGAAACCTAAAGGTCTCTCTCTCAAGGTCAAACAGCTCATCTACAAACAGATAAACAGACCCACTCTTACATACGCCTGCCCATTATGGTACCATATCTCACCCTCCCAAATGGAGAAATTACGAGTGTTTGAACGAAAATGTTTCCGGTTTATCACTGGCTTACACTGCAAAACCAACTCATATAGATACCATTGTAACAATGACCTTTACAACACCGCAGGCATCGAGCGACTGGATAGACGGATCCTGGAACTGTCGATAAATTTCATAGAAAACCTTCCTAACAATCCCAACCCGATAATAACAGACCTACCATCACCCTCCTCCAATACGGGAACTCACTACCGTAATTGTCTCCAAATCAGGACTCTCTTCACCTAAGGCAGACTGGTTAACGATCTAAGATCGTGTACCACAACACCGAACTGGCACCCAATCATTTCAAATATAGCAACATCCAACCATTCTCCAAGATTCTTACTTTTAACACAGAGTCGAGTGGCAACCCCCTCCTTCAAGAACACACCTGACCATATCCCTTACTATCCTCAATCCCAACGAGAAATCCCACATCCATAACTAAAAATTGTAAATATTATTTTTAAGTCAATTTCAAATTGTCACTATCATTGCAGTATCAAATATTGTAAATTGTAAATAGGATTAGATTTAGTTAGATTAAGTTATGTTAAGTAATTTTAAGTAGGCTAAGATCAAATAAACAGAGTTCCTGGTTTTTCTTCTGACCTTTTCCAGGAAAAACAAAATTAACAATATATATAAATCATATTAAATCTTAAGCACATCTAAAAAGAATTGTTTGAAAAATGTTAACAAATAGCATGTAAACACTTATTATGTAACCAATCTATTATAAGTTAGCTGTATTACTTATTGTAACTATTAATTTTTGGTCAAATAAATGCAGTATATTAAAAAAAAAAAAAAACGTATTCGAGGATCAGTCTAAATTGGTGTCCTAGGTGTAAGGACGCCAGTAAATGTATCTAAACTCAACGAAATTTAGATAAAAATTAATAAATATATTTTAAGTGATGTATATAAAGGATTTGTGTTCTTTTATTTCCGAGCCTCTTTCGTAAATAATCGGTTGTCACTCTTCCCGGAGGCCCCGGAAGTACGGTGGCGACCGCAACGGGTCCCCTCAGGAGCGGTTTAAAGAGATCCCTCGTCCTTTTCAGGACGAGACATGCTCCCTGAGAGAAGGACCAGAAACAAAAAGTAAATGTTCTTCTGCTGTGTTTATTTATTTATTGAATATTAACATTTGACGTTACATTTATAGTTTCACTTAGTTTTATTCTTTAGTTTGGAATGTATATCAAGTCGAACAACACATAAAAAAATGACAACATTTTAATTAATACTTTAAAACTAATACCCACACGACTCCGGGTATGTATTTGCGCGTCTCCGCTGCTGGCGGAGGGCGGGAGTGACGCGTGACCAGCGTGGTCAACTGGTGGTAAAAGACTCAGCAATAATCATCTCGTGCAGAGATGATTCGCTTATTGTGGTGAGTTTATGGTGTCGTGGAGGTTATCCTCTCCAATAAGGATATCATTTTTACCTACCACCAGAGAAACGCAAAGTCTGTCTTGGTGGTATGTGTGCGATCGTTCAGATCTGTGTGGTTTACACGTGTTCGAGGGCAATGGGTAAACGGAGCAGACAGGCGGTAAAGACAAAAGGGAGAAATGACCAAATGCGCCGTTGGTAATGCGGGTCATTGTTGTTACGACCCGGCGCCGTGCTTCCTCGGATGAGGGAAGAGCGAGGACCTTTTATTTTATTTTCTTTAAGTATAATTCATTATTTGCCGAGTCTATCGCAATTTGTGAGAATTTGAATTTTTCTCTTTATTATTTAACGCAAACTCCGTTATTTCGTCAGATAAATAGTTTATAAATAACGCAGTTAAAATATCACTCCCCTTTTTATCAAATCAATTCGTAGGTTAATCTACTTTCACTTTTATACTTTTATCGTTTATTAAAATTTCTCAAACTATTTAATCTCAACTCTGTTTCTTCTCGACTGCTTTTCTCTAACTGATTTTAACTCAAAGTCAAACTCAAACTGTACTCTACTGCTTCTCAACTTGAACTGCTTTTACTAAAAAAAAAAAAAAAAAAATTGTGGCGAGAAGGCCGAATTTAGCGAGACAAGGACATATGTGTCCTTCATCTTGTCTCTGACTTCTGGTCATCTTGCGATAACCAGAATCACCCACATCCGTGAGGATGTTGGGCTCGGTCTCGCGATCTCTGAAAAAAAAAAAGAGAAAAAGGGGGGATATCCAAGGATAATGTGGACAGTGTTAGTCCGGGTGTTCTCTAACTACTTTTATAGAGGGATGGTGGGAAAGAAATCGCACAAGACCGGTAGGTCTTGGGTGCGGTAGTGAGCGCAGATCACGTCTTTGGCGTCTGATAATACTGCTTTTACTATTAAAATTTCTCTCTTCTTATGCTACTTACTGTTCTAATTGGTTAGAAACTATAAAGTGAACAAAACAAATTTTCTCAAAGTATTCCTTTTGTCTCTGTGACTTTTAATTTTGAATAAACTTTGAACGAAAATCAAAGTGCTATGTTTTGAATGAAAAAAAGGTGCATGTTATGAAAAGGGGCATGTTATGAAATGTGCTGTAACGGGCTTGATATAGAATATTGTGAAAGTTTATTAATGTTATGTATTAAGTGAGAATTAGATATGAACAGAGGTAGTTTCAAAGATGTGTTAGAAAAGTAATGAGATTCAGTGTTAAATCTAATAAGGGTACTATTCTGGAATACAACATTGTTTATGCGATGCGTCGTCGCTATTATCGACGTTGGGAAAAAAAGGTGGTAATGGGTTGGTGGACGAAACAAATCCCTTGCTAGCATTTGTATATGCAGGGAAATCCGTTTGTGGGAAACGAATTCTATATTTGCATTGTTTATGCTTTGAATTCAATTGATGCCAAGAGATGCATATTTGCTTTGGTTTGTACATTGTGCGAATTTTATAGCTGGGAGGAGTACCTGGCTGACTTTCAAACAGACAACTTGTCTCACAGTTTTGCTTGTGCTATTTATCTTAATCAACCGTTATTTTCACAATAATTATCACAATTTAATTATCATTATCTTGTTTTCTTTGCCTCGTTTTCCGCATACAAAAATTTGAACAAGTGTTAAAACCGTTAAGTTATGGCAACTGGGCCACGTGTGTTAAACAAAACTAAGCGCAAACGGTTGCGTTACGGCCCCGTTATTGGAGGCCAAACTCCTCCCGATAAACTTTCAAAAGTGAACAATAAAGTGCTAGAAAAATCTAAAATGTGTTCAAACACTAACTTTTTTCAACCACTTCAAAGTCTGATGTGTAGTGCTCCAAAAAGCCCTACCACCTTTTTCCCCCGTTCCTAATCCAAAATCACAGCAATATTACCCTAAAACCCAAAATCCTATCAAAACCTGAAAAAACCCAAACATGATCCAAAATTCGCAATAAACGAATCAAACATTCGTTTATCGCATAACATTTGCCCCCACGGCATAATTAAATCCAAAATCAAAATTAAAATTAAAATTCACAATAAACGAATCCAATATTCGTTTATTGTTCTACATTGGCTCCACAGCATCACCCAAATCCAGAAATTCAGAGAGCGTTATCTCTATCCCAAAAATTCCATTGAGTTAAACAAACAAAAAACTCAAAAGCAGATACATTCACACATCTGCGCGATAGTTTCGTAAGAATTCAAAAAAAATTGTGGCAAAAAAAAAAAAAAAAAAAAAAAAAAAAATGTGGCGAGAAGGCCGAATTTAGCGAGATAGGACATATGTGTCCTTCATCTTGTCTCTGACTTCTGGTCATCTTGCGATAACCAGAACCACCCACATCCGTGAGGATGTTGGGCTCGGTCTCGCAGCATCTGAAAAGAGAAGAAAAAAGGGGGGGTATCCAAGGATAGTGTGGACAGTGTTAGTCCAAGTGTTCTCTAACTACTTTTATAGAGGGATGGTGGGAAAGAAATCATACAAGACCGGTGGGTCTTGGGTGCGGTAGTAAACGCAGATCACGTCTTTGGCGTCTGATAATCTGCGCTTTGGTCGGTGTGTATGTTTGTGTTTGTGCCGTCTTGTACTGTGCGTTCGTGTGTTTGGTTTGTTAATAGTAGACCCTATGGGATGTTTGGGGAGGGAAGTAAGTGCACCGGCGTACGGCGCTGATTAGCTTCCTCCACCATCATAATTACTAAAGATTCCGGTAATGTTCCGCCAAGCACTAGGAAAACTGTTCACCCGGAAGAAACGAATGTTGGGGAATTTCCTTTCTTTTTGAAAACGTTTTATTGGGCAGCAGCACAGGAAACACGCTTTAACAATGAAATGTGTCTAGTTTTGAATTTAATTTACTTTTAAATTTTGAAAATCAAACAGTTAATGAAATTTATAAATTGTTTATTGTTTGTCTTTTACATTTTTGTCTGATTTATTCGTTTTCACAAAAACTATTGAACACTTTCGTATGAACTTAAGGATATTGTTTTATCAAAGAGACTATTGTATACCGATTTTTTTGCCGCACTATATGTTTTCGATAATAAACAATTTGGGATCAATAAATTTACGTTATTTCATAGATTCACGGATAAATTTACGTGGAAAAATAAACTAAAACTTCCTAGAGTTGAAAAATAAAACACACACGACTCACGGGGGTGCGAACTCCGACGCACCCCTCGATGGTAAAAGGGTGGCCCATCGTATTTACGCGTACCGAGCGCAAAGGTAGCGTAGTGGAGACCCGACCGACTTGGTCTGGTGATGGAATGAGACTCAAACGATATCCTCTCCAATAAGGATATCGTTTTTTACCTACCACCAGGGAAACGTAAAGTCTCTCTTGGTGGTATAGGAAACCAGATCTTGTAATACAGTTCATGGTGGTATGTGTGGGATCGTTGAGATCAATGCTATTCACACGTGCAGTGGAACAGCGAAACAGGCAGGCGGCAAGGACAAAAGAAAAGGCGACCAAATGGTTCGCTCTTTAATGAGGGTCATGTTTATACGATGCCTCGTCGCTATTTTCGACGTTAGGAGAAAAAGGTGCTAAAAGCAAATTGGATGTTTATGGCATCTCTGGCTGCAATAGAAACCGGGTTCATATTTGCATTAGGAAATGCTGGAGAATTTGGTTTCAGCGTCTATTGCGCTAATTATATGCAGCTGCTTGGGTTGTTTGTTGGTAAGACAAACAAAAAAGGTTGCCAGGCAATGTGTATGTAAAGGTATATGACGCGGCTGGGAAAATAGACGGCGCGATATTTATGGTCCCTGTCATGACGGTTACATTGATTGCAATCCGAATTATTTTGTTTACAGGAATTTGTCTGGTGCCGAATTGGTTCAGAATACCAAATAAGAAAACAAAGAAATCTTATGAAAGATTGTATGCGAAGGGATGCATGAAGGTAAGTTTTCTCTATAGGGATTTTAGGGTTATAATAATTGGGTCTGTTTGATGCGTGAAGCATCTAAGATGCTAATGCGAATTGCATTAGCGAAAGCTGGTGCAGACCCGGGTTATGGTTATGGGGTTTTTTCAGGGAGGCGAGCCGTGGGATCCGGCGGAACCGCCACAGATGGGTCCAGGAATCCTCTATTATAGAGGGGAATGTTGTTGGGAAGGGTGCTTTCTTCAGTTTTGTACTGAAGAAAAAATTGTGGGGGTTTGATCCGAAGAGATCGAGAGAGAGAAGGGTCAAGAACGCAAGAGTCCCGTACAAGTAGGTTCTCGCTGTTCTGAATGTTTTCGAGGTACCTATATGCTAATTGAAGCAAGTACTCGTCGATAGGGGTAATGGAGGCGCCTTCGTATATGTGAGAGTTGGGGTAATGACGACCGTCAGGCCTTCTAGAATGATTGGTGTATCTTCTGAGGAGTTTCCTTTCGAAAACCCGAAGTCTTTCCATTTGAGCCGAAGATATGCAGGACCATATGGGAAAGGCGTACGATATTCCAGATCGGATTAGCTGCTTATAGTAGAGAAGCTTAACTCTGGTGTCAACTTTGTTCCTCCACTTCAAGATGTTGTGCAGTTGCTTAGACCGACCGAGGCCCCTTTGGAGAATGTGGGTCACATGTTTGATGAAATTCATTTTTGGGGTATAAGTGACCCCGAGATATTTCATCTTGTCCTGTGGTCTAATCGTAGTATCTCCCATTTTTATTCGAATATTCTGTGAATATCGAGAAGCAGGTTGGGAGTGTTTACTACTCAGAATTATAGCTACTGCTTTGGATGGATTAAGTCGGATTTTCCATCGACTGTAATACTGATACAGTTCGTCCAAGTGACGGTTGAGTCGATTTGTTGTGAGGTTAGGGCCTTTGGTTGACGTTTACACCAGGACGTCATCCGCATAGCATATTTGGTTTACTCTCCCGTCCACAGGGCGGGGAATATCGGAGGTGTAAATATTGAATAAGATGGGGCCTAGAATGGAGCCCTGTGGCACGCCTGCAGCGGCGTGAAAAGTTCGGGAAAGCTTTCCATTCATTCTAACTTGGAAGGTTCTGTTGCGAACGAACTGGTAGATGATGCTACATAGCGTTCTACTGAGGCCAGTATTCAGTAGTTTAAAAGCGAGACCTTCGATCCAAGTCGTATCAAAAGCTTTTTCAATGTCTAGGCTTACCGCAACGGTGGGTTCCTTATTAAAGAGCCGCACGCAGACGTGGTTTTGAAAGAAATTGAGAGCCATAGTGGTGCTGTGCGCTCTTCGAAATCCGAATTGGAAATCAGGTATTAGGTGCCTGGCACTGACAAACTTATTTAGCTTCTCGTATATGAATTTTTCATATATTTTGCTGATGCAAGTGAGAAGCGAGATAGGGCGAAAGCTTGAGGGGTGATACGTTGGTTTTCCAACTTTTGCTATTGGACAAATAATAGCGTGCCTCCAAGCTTGGGGAAAGTACCCCATGTTGTAAGCATGGTTGAACAGAATGGAGAGCTTTATAAAGAATAAGGCAGAAAGCCTTCGCAACGAGTGGTATGACATGTTGTCCATACCAGGTGACTTCTTAGGGTGTCGAGATTTAACCAGACTCTGTAGAGTATTTGGTGTGATGAAACCGTGACCATTATCACGTGTGTCATCGAAGTATGCACTGTTAGTTGGGTTAAAGACAACAATTTGCTCGTTGAAGTCGTCCAACTTACTGTGGACCTCTGAACTAACGATTGCATTAGTTTCCGGGTCGCCATCTTGGAAAGTGAGTTTGTGATTGTTCGTAAGAATTCAAGAAATTGATTTCTTATCTTATGTAAATACAACATCTCGCTCGAAATATCCAAAAGATCGAGATTGTTGCACGAAAATGTGTATCTTTGGGATACAATTTCCGATTCCTTTTCCTTTATAAAGGAATAGTCAAGTGATCCCCGGGCCGCAGTCTAAATTCACAATCCCTGGAGGAAGTACCCCAGGAAAATCCTGAATAATATAATAAAATCATATTCATAAAGGAAACAAGACGTGTTTTCATTTTTTATGGACGACGGATATCTAAGTATCACCTGCCCCCCACGGAAGACCAAGTGAAGACATAAGGACGGAGGCCGAATCAAAGGACGTTGCTCTTCCCTTTGAACTCAGAGGAAGCACGGCAACGACCCCTTTTGTAGGACAAGTTTTCAGGAGCGGTCAAATTTTAAGAGATCGCCTTGTCCTTTTAAGGACCAGGAGACACGCTTCCTGAAAATAAAAACCATTACAAGAAACACAACAATTTTGGTGGCAGCGGTGGGATACCCAAAATCCGCCTACCACAGAAGACGAAGACTCGTGGATTATCCAACAATCCCCTACCGCAGAAGAGGAAAACTGCTGAAGCAACGAGGTGATTCAGGAGGATACCGAAGACTGTTGAACACCGGCAAAGTGGGATTTTTAAAGCGTATTTCCGGGGCTTAGAACACCGGAATGAATAAGTGACATTTAAAATCTTTTTTTTAAAACAAAGTAAAACTTACAAGCGTTGCCTGGGGCTTAGATACCGGCTGTAGAGAAAATCAAAGTGTTAAGTGTATGACGGCCACGAGTTCCGTCGACAGTGCAGTGGAAAAGAGAAAAAATATTTTCCTTGTACAACAGTGACGACAAACAACTAGGAGCACAACACCAGGACCAAGCAGCTAGATCCAGTGACGACAGGACACCCTACAAATCTGCAGTAGATCCAGAAAACACAGGTATTACTTTTTTATTTATTTATTAAGTGAAAAGTGATATAAATGTAACTTATTTGAAACAAAAGGTGGACTAAAATTAAATTCAGTGTTGTCATTTTTGTCATTTTGTCTTGGTAATTGGCTCCCAAATAAGTAAATTTTTAAAATAAGAATAAAGAATAAATTGAATATTTATTTTAATTGTTCTTTTACACGGGGATAAGGCTTATTAATAATTTGTGCAAGTGCATTTACATTTAACTTGTTTTTCTAAGAATAATAAATAAAGTTGTTCTCATTTTTCCAAGAAGAGTATACGCATACAAAAAAAGCCCAAAGTGATAAATATAATTAATAAAAGAAATTTTTCTCTCACACAAGCCTATACAATATACAAGCACGCACTTACTTTTCGGCTAGTAGAGGCAAACATTTTAAATACATTTTTCTTAATAAACGTATCTTTCTTAAACGCATTTAAAAAAAAAAACATATTTTCTGACAATTTTCGATTCCTTTTCCTTTATAAAGGAACAGTAAAGTGATCTCCGGGCCGCAGTCTAAATTCACAGTCCCTGGAGGAAGTACCCCAGGAAAATCCTGAATAATATAATAAATTCATATTCGAAGAGGAAACTAGATGACTTTTAATTTCCACGGATATCTAAATATCACCTGGCCCCCACGGAAGACCAAGTGAAGACATAAGGACGGAGGCCGAATCAAAGGACGTTGCTCTTCCCTTTGAACTCAGAGGAAGCACGGCAATTACCCCTTTTGTAGGACAAGTTTTCAGGAGCGGTCAAATTTTAAGAGATCGCCTTGTCCTTTTAAGGACCAGGAGACACGCTTCCTGAAAATAAAAACCCCTACAAGAAACACAACAGATGGAAGACTCTCCTGAAATGGTTCCGATCAATGACGATAATATACAATAACAACAAATTAATCAAAGCACTTCCACCTGCTGCAAGTAACTATTTAAGGTTCATTTTCAACGCTTGTCTTAAGAATTGTTATTTTCCGGACTGTTGGAAAACAGCAAAAGTAATACCTATCCCGAAACCCGGCAAACCGAAGAACAGCCCCGAAAGCTACAGACCTATTAGTCTACTTAGCTGTCTAAGTAAGCTCTTAGAAAAAATCATTAAGGAAAGGATTGATCATTTTGTGGAAGACAGTAACATCTTACCAAACTTTCAGTTCGGTTTCCGTAGTGGTCACAGCACAATCCACCAAGTCTTGCGCATTAAAAACCACATAGCTGGTAAATTCATCGACAAGGAGTCAACGGGACTGGTTCGTCTAGACATCGAAAAAGCCTTTGATACGGTATGGCACGATGCCTTGATTTATAAGCTACTGAAGCTTAAGCTGCCAATGCCGCTTATCAAAATTATCCAGAGCTTTCTTCGTTCGAGAAAATATGTTGTGAGTATAGGAACCAACATATCCTCTACTCACCAAATCCACTATGGTGTACCCCGGGGCTCGGTCCGTGGTCCCATATTATTCACATTGTTTGTCGCAGATTTACCATGTCTAGGTGAAAACATTCAGGTAGCTATGTTTGCCGATGATACGGGCATTTTCTCTTCGCGTGCCTTATTCACTAATGTCTACAACTCTTTGCAAGCAGCTCTCGACAAACTAGCAGTATATTACAGGAAATGGAAAATAAAAATAAATGGTAATAAAACACAGCTGTCTGGTTTTCGAGAAACACTGCTACCTACCAAATGGCACTAAACTCAGTAAGTGTGCAGTTGATATTGATTGTTCCGAAGACTGTAGATATCTAGGTATTAATATAAAAAACTTATCTTTCAAAAACACATCACTACCACAATTGACAAAATAAACAAAGTCGTAAGAGTTATGTATCTATTAGTGTGTAGAAAGTCAAAGCTTAGCATCGAAAATAAAATTATAATATTTAACTTTTTCAAGCTATACTCCTGTACGGGGTCCCTGTATGGTGTAATTGTGCTCGCACACACAAAATAAAATTGCAAAGGTGCCAAAATAAAATATTGAAAATGTTGCTGAATTTGCCATGGCGGCTCCTCGATAGTATAGTGGTTAGTATACCCGCCTGTCACGCGGGAGACCGGGGTTCGATTCCCCGTCGGGGAGCCTCTGGCGCAAGACTAATGACCTTGCCCGGAAAAAAAAAATCATTATGGAAGATTTAACAAGCCCCAGGACTTGCTAAATAAGGCCAAGACCGGCTCCCGGTTGTAGTGCCGATGATGATGATGATGATTATTCGACACATGAACTACATGAAAACGCTAACGTTAAACCGGTAGAGTTCCTTATTGACAAAATCAATCGAAACTTCTTCGTCGATTGTTCTTTTTCTGACAATGTTCTCGTTTCTCGTCTTGCATTATCCTAAATCACTACATATGTACTCTGTCTATGAAAATTATATCGAGGTTATTACTATATAAAATAACCGGAAGCCCGTGCAATATTAGTGTTAAGATTCAAATAAGGGTTTTTTATTGTAGTTTTCCCTTAATTTATTATTTGTTATTCATAAAAATTGTGCTATTGTCATTATATAGATTTAAGATTATAGTTGTAAAGGAATTGCTATCCTAAATCTCTAAAGTACTAGTTGTAAAATATACCATAAATGTAATTACCTACCAAATAAAATTGAATTGAATTGAATTGAATTATAGCTGGGAGAAAATGGTCGCCGGCCAATGTGTACGTAAAGAAATTTATCGTGCACATGGCGAAGTTGGAAAATAGACGGCGCAATATTTATGAACCCTGGTGAAGGTTAAAAGTATGTAATTCAAATCATTTGTTTACAGGAATTTGGATAGGGGAATTTGTCTGGCAACGTAGATGCCGAAATTGGGTTGGAATACCTGATAACGCAATAAAGAAATCTTACAGAGGATTGGTATGCGAAGAGAATGCAAGAATGGTAAGTTTTCGTTCGCAGGGACTTTTTAGATAGTAGATTTGATCTATATAATGCGTGAAGCATTTAAGATGCTAATGCGAATTGCATTAGCGAAAGCTTACGCAGACTGGGTTGTGGTTATGGGGGTTTTAAGGTAAGTGTGCCGTGGGGTTTGGCGGCACCGCCACACCCCCATTTCCCGCCCCCAACTCTTGGCTTCATATTATCTCCTGTTTACCATAGTTTAAGCTTAGTTAAGTTAGTTCTTACGTTCTTTAGTTAGTAAAGTTATGTATACCTTAGCCTATAAGTACTTATATTGCTTGAATTAAGCCAATAAAATTGGGTGGTAGCCCCACAAAACTCCGCGACAACTGATTGAGACACCGGGACACCCTATTTTTCAACTAAAATGCATAAGAATTTAGAGAAGTAAAGATGTTTTTATTTAAAATTGAAGTATAATCTATTATTTATTAACTATGGAATAAAACACAATAAAACTCCCCAGGAACAGACACAAGAGAATCCGTTGGACTCCATTTGCCATCAATTATCCGACAACTTCGCGCAAAATTGATCGTTACATTTGCCAATGTTTGCTCCAGAGACAATATAATCAATGTTGTATAATAAATTGCTATAATTAAGCAACTGAAAGCAATAAAAACCTTACAAAACTACCAGATATTGCATAGAAATCCTTATTGCAATCACGTTGCACCAATTGAGAAAATCTTTTTTATAGAATACTAGTTCCTTCCCCTTTTTTACGTTTGTTGCTGTACACTGAAATAAAATAAGAATTCAAACACAATGTAGTTTAGAGAACTCCGAGTATCAGTTATTTAATTACAAAGTATTATTGTAAAACAGACTGAACACTTAATCTGAAAACGTAATGATACTTACAATATAAGCTATAAACAACAAATACAGACGTTGCAAAACAAACCAAACAAACTACATGGACTGAGGTTTTGCTTTGGTGGCGCGTGTGAAAAGCCAAGATAGAGTAAAGTCTGAAAGCGGCTATTCTCAGTATGTACCACATTATCAGATAAATGCCAATATAGATTAGATATACCCTTCCGAAATCACCCCGAGTAAATGAGATGTCAGCTTACGATGAGTACATTCATAAAGTCCCAATAATATAATTCTAACAACCTGAGTACGACCGATTTTATCAGCGACTAATGACCCTGTGAGGTATACAGCAATCAACAAGTAGGAATCATCAGCACGAAGAGAAAATCCAAAAATACAATATTCATTCTGCTTGAGAGCATCTCAGGAAAAAAAGGGTGCACTCAATTTGAGGAATGATCAAGCGGATAAGTGAGAACAGTTTTCCCTTCCTCTAGTAGTTTTTCTACTCACTCGTTTGCTACTCAAAATCGTCAGTGAACTTGAATGAAAAATGTTCCGATGAATTTTAAAATTGTTTATTTGCACTGATGTGAGTGAACCCAAAGGTCCAGCGCATTGAAGACCTCACCACTCTCTTTTAAACACTCTTCGATTACTAAAAAAAAAACATTTTCTTATGACACTGCCGGATGGTGTTTAAACGATTTAACAATAATTTCGTACCGTATCTCCTAGTCTTTCCATTGCGTAGTTTGACGTGAGTTACGTAGTTTTGCTATTGATAAATCGATAACCCACTAAGGGAAGTTGTACGTCACAAACACTTTATACACGGCACATAAAGGGCGATTGCGTCACAACGATTGAGCAGAGAGGAAATCAAGCACGTGCTATGGGACTGTTATAAAGGTGTATTTTAGGTCATTTTGAACGAGGTCGACTGACAGCCATAATGCGTTAACACTTACTTCACTTTCCATGGTACACTGGCTATATTGGACGCGTCACTATTTAATCAGTTCACTGTCGTCCCACGACGCGTAAAACAGCCGCAGATACAATTCGGTGTATGACAGTTCCTCAATTCAAAATGCTCAAGCTGAACCTGTAAAAGAGAAGGATATTAAAAAGACTCTTTTGTAGGGGCGAATACAGAGAGTTTCATATGAGTGGGTTTAGATACACTTCAATATAATTAAAAACTAGTTGGAGAAGCTTGGCGAACGAATTTTAAGATTGATCTATAATTTTTTGAAGGTGCAGGACGTTCAAGAGGAAGAATCTCATTTGGATTTGAACTAATTACCCTAAACCCGATGTAAGCACTCGAATTTATGCTTTTTGAATGATAAACAAATAAAGAAAGCAAAAGTCATCTCTAACTTGATTTTAGTTGGACGAATGATAAATATCCTTTTTTTTTACACAAACGCGCGCCCAAAAAGGAATTTTGAGTACCCTTAAATGTTAGAGCACAGTGCGAGCCGCAGGAGAGTAAGAGGATACGGATTGTTGTTGTTGAATAACGCATTTATTGTACAATAATTTAACAAATGTTGACTTAGGACTAAAATGCTAAATCCTATTTTACAATCTTTTCTTATTCTTAAAATAATTTACTGGCTCTACACGAGCACTCTAAATTACACGATACAATTTTGTGTAATGCCTTTCGGCGTACAATAATATTTTTATATTTTTATATATTTCCTGTTAACCGAATATTTTAGGAAGAAGTTCTCTCTCTGTATATTTTTTTTTGTTTTTTTAAATAATATAAGGTAAAAAAGTTTACAAAAAAAATGAATAACAAACATATTAACAAAAATGTTAACATAAAGAAATTTTAAAACGAAAAGGAATCTAAATGGAAATAAAGAGGAAGAATAAATAAATATGACAAGGGAAATGAGGAATGGGAAGGGAAGACGTAGCGTCTGAAGATCTTACTATATTTGGGGATATTAAATCCTTTCTTCATTGTCAAACCTTCCAAGTTAGAATGAATGGAAAGCTTTCCCGAACCTTTCACGCCGCTGCAGGCGTACCACAGGGCTCCATTCTAGGCCCCATCTTATTCAATATTTACACCTCCGATATTCCCCGCCCTGTGGACGGGAGAGTAAACCAAATATGCTATGCGGATGACGTCCTGGTGTAAACGTCAATCAAAGGCCCTAACCTCGCAACAAATCGACTCAACCGTCACTTGGACAAACTGTATCAGTATTACAGTCGATGGAAAATCCGACTTAATCCATCCAAAGTAGTAGCCACAATTCTGAGTAGTAAACACTCCCAACCTGCTTCTCGATATTCACAGAATATTCGAATACAAATGGGAGCTACTACGATTAGACCACAGGACAAGATGAAATATCTCGGGGTCACTTATACCCCAAAAATGAATTTCATCAAACATGTGACCCACATTCTCCAAAGGGGCCTCAGTCGGTCTAAGCAACTGCACAACATCTTGAAGTGGAGCAACAAAGTTGACACCAAAGTTAAGCTTCTCTGCTATAAGCAGCTAATCCCTATATATCGTACGCCTTTCCCATATGGTCCTGCATATTTTCGGCTCAAATGGAAAGACTTCGGGTTTTCGAAAGGAAACTCCTCAGAAGATGCACCAATCATTCTAGAAGGCCTGACGGTCGTCATTACCCCAACTCTCACCTATACGAAGGCGCCTCCATTACCCCTATCGACGAGTACTTGCTTCAATTAGCATATAAGTACCTCGAAAACATTCAGAACAGCGAGAACCTACTTGTACGGGACTCTTGCGTTCTTGACCCTTCTCTCTCTCGATCTCTTCGGATCAAACCCCCACAATTTCTTCTTCAGTACAAAACTGAAGAAAGCACCCTTCCCAACAACATTCCCCTCTATAATAGAGGATTCCTGGACCCATCCCATAGGGTCTACTATTAACAAACCAAACACACGAACGCACAGTACAAGACGGCACAAACACAAACATACACACCGACCAAAGAGCAGATTATCAGACGCCAAAGACGTCATCTGCGTTTACTACCGCACCCAAGACCCACCGGTCTTGTATGATTTCTTTCCCACCATCCCTCTATAAAAGTAGTTAGAGAACACTTGGACTAACACTGTCCACACTATCCTTGGATACCCCCCTTTTTTCTTCTCTTTTCAGATGCCGCGAGACCGAGCCCAACATCCTCACGGATTTGGGTGATTCTGGTTATCGCAAGATGACCAGAAGTCAGAGACAAGATGAAGGAAACATATGTCCTGTCTCGCTAAATTCGGCCTTCTCGCCACCATTTTTTTTTTTTTTTCTTTTTTCTTCATTGTCAATCCACCACCAGTTGGGATGGGATCAGTCATTTATAGATTTATCTCGATCGCCTCTTGCCATGCTAAAGCGCACCTGAACTGCAGCATTTGATATATCACTGTTATAAAGAATCCGTTTGTCCCTGGCACCACGAAAAGCGTGGTAAATAATAGGGACTCCGTGCTTGTTTTGGATAAGACCTTTTCTATCCAAGAGAGGGAACACTTCAGGAGGGATAACCCCATTTTGGAGTGTATTCTCCAAGTACCTGTCATTGGGGTAGTATGCTCCCGAGATAAGATTATTTTCGCTGCACATTGCCCTTGCAGTGTGACCACGAATAATTTTGAAAATGATATTGTCTATCCTATTCAATCCTGATTTGTCGTACAGTGTCTTATTAGGATAGAATTTCCTGTATTGAGACTCAGGTGTTCTATGTAATCCGAGGCAGGAACGTAAGCACTGCCTCTCGAACATGCGAAACTTTTCCATGCAGGATGGGGAAACGTTAAACCATACCGGGCAACCATATACTAATATTGGACGAATAAATGCTGAGTACGAAATTATTTTAACTTTGTGATCTAGGAGACTATTTCGAAACAGACTTCTTGTCATTGCATAAGCACTTTTAGCTGCGGAGAGGAGCAGTATAGGTATTTGTCCATCCAAATACCAAGGTACCTGCAGCGGAAGATTATTGCTTCCAATAATGGAAAAGTTTTTCCAATTATGCCTTGTATCTCTTGAAGCTGTAGAAAGAGGTGTTCTGAAAAGGATGGTTTCTGTTTTTTCGAAGTTAATTTTCAATTTCGAATCGACACAAAAGCGTTTGATTTTATTGAAGTCGTCTTGAAGAAGTCTGTTAATAGTATCTGTTGGAGACGGAGCAGCACACGACGGCCGACTAGCAGCACACGACTGCCGACTGGCAGACTGAGCATCGCACATTTTATACTCTGGCTCCTTGTTCCTGTGACAACATGCGAACGAGGGAAAGGAGACAAAAAAGCGAATATAAGCAGCGGCAGTTGTGGAGTTGAAATCAGTACAAGTCGAGCAATCAAACGCTGCACATGCGTTTATAAAGATTGTTTTATATTTAAATTAAACATTTAGAAATTAGTAAATCGAGTTTACAATTTGGTCCTTTGAACCGGATCCAGTCTGTGGATCCAATCCACTGCTGCCAGTTCGCAGTGGACAAACGAGTTGCAGTTTCTTACATCACGGCATATTAGAGGATTCACGATCCGAGGTAAACACAGCAACTGCCGACTAGACAACCTCTCCTGCAGTGCAACGTGTGACCCAAGCGTTTCAACCGCAACGCAAAGGAACAAGACAGACGGTCATCCAGCCGATTAAAGCCAGCCATAACCAGCAGCGCACTCAGTTGCGTAGAAGCCTAAGGCCAACCTACAGCCGATCCACAAGAATCGGAATCAAGTAGCTAGTGGCACTTCGATCCACAAGCATCAAAAAAGGGGCAAACTAAGTTGCAATGGCTACCGGCGACATGACTGTTCCGACAATGAAACGGAGACGAGGAGTCATCAAGGGATTCCTCACGCGGTTGGAGGAGTTCGCCGACAAGTCAAAGGAGGTGACCGGGGAGGAAGTCGCAAGCAGACTGCGCAAACTGGAGGACTCATTTAAATCTTTTGAGAACCTTCAGATATGTATCGAAGAGAACGACCCGGACCTGGACATCGACAGGGAGAACGAGGAGCGAGCAGCCTTCGAGGAGCGATACTTTTCGCTGCAAGGCAGACTCACCCAGCGTTTGAACGTGTCAACAAGCACGGACGCCACCGCATTGGATACTTCAGGAGACACCCTGGGAACGGCACCTACTACAACATTAACAGCGGAGCAACCAGGAATAGAGAGGCTGCTTGACACCATGAATGCCAGCCAGAGGCTCATAAACAGCTTGGTGGAACAATTGGGTACGCGATCCACGGAACCGACAGCAACGGATTCTACGAGTGGAGCGACCACCCGAGCGGTCAAATTGGAGCTGTTGTATTCCAGAATACTACCCTTATTAAATTTAACACTCAATCTCCTAACACATCCTTAAAAACTTCACTTAACATATATTACATTCTCACTTAATACATACCATTCATAAACATTCACAATATTACCAGTTACAGCACACTTAATAACCTGCACCTTTTTATTTATTGAAAACATAGCAACTTGGATTTTCGTCCGAATTGAATGTGAAAAGTCACAGAAGAAAAAAGAATAGAGAAAAAATTCAGTTCATAAAGTTCGTTTGAGATTGTAAGTTGAATAGTGAGTTTGGAAAGTTGGTATAAATATATTAAATATAGTGATAATATTTGAGTTTTAATATCATCTAAAACCCTTTAAGAGCCGTTGAATTTAAAAAAGGGTTTTTCTTGTTAATGGCGCCTCAGCCAGTTGTAACTGGACTTTCACCAAAGGAAGGTCCGCCTGGGACGCGGATCATAATACGTGGAGAATTCTTAGGAACCAGAGCGAGTGATCTAATTGGTTTAGCTATTTGCGGATGTGACTGCCTTCTATCAGCAGACTGGAAAAGTTGTAATAAGATTGTTGTGCGTACAGGACCAGCAAAAGAAGAAAAGGAAAAATAATAAGTCCACGCTCTTCCCTCAACCGAGGAAGCACGGCGTCCGGACCTCAACACTGGTGGCAGCGGTGGGATCCAACCAAAGGATCCCAAATAAAAAGAAGAAAATAAGAAGAAAAAAAAAAAAACAAGAAAAAAAAAATTTTTTTAAACAAAACAAAATTTAAAACAACAAAAAAAAAATGTTTATAAGAAGAAGAAAAAAGTAAACATAAAACAACGAAAAACAAAGTAAACAAAAAATTTAAAAAAAAAAAAAAAATTAAAGTGAACACAAGAGAAATAACCAAATAAGAAGAAGAAAAAAAAATTTTTTCAAGAAAAAAAAAACCCAGACAAAACTACGAAAAAAAAAAAAACATAAAACAACGAAGAAAAAAAACATAAAACAACGAAAAAAAAATCCAGCAAAAGACCAGGATATTCAACTTCTAGGGCGTGAAGTCTGCCTGGCAAGAATAACAAAATAATATAAAATAAAGAAAGGAACACAAAGAGGAACTCTACGACACAACAAAGAAGAAAAAAAGGGACAACAATAAGAAATTCAACAAGACTTCTATCAACATCTAGAGTAGTAAGAAATTTTTTCAATATTTTGTTTTTTCTCTCTAATTTTTTTAGGAATATTTTCTACTTGGAAGCTTTCCTTTTTACTAACATACATTTTTTTCGATAGAAATTTCTATCTATATTCTTTGAAAATTCTCTTTTCAGTTTTTCGACGACATTTCCGTTTCTTTTCCTTCTCGTCGAAAATTTTCTTTCTTTTCAGTTTTGGGTCCAAACCATATCGTTTCCATATATATATATTGAATAATAACATAAAGGCCATTTTTTCATAAACCATATTTTTAAGAATTGATAACAAATTTTCGCCATACTTTAATTCAAATTTTCAATATTACGAGCCCATATTACACGAGACAGGCGGCTAGGCAGGGGGAAGAACAATTCCACTATCAACAGATACTCAGTAAAACCCCTGAAATGGCTCTGTCTGTCGGAATTTCTGATGTTTTCAGAATCGTCCCTACCTTTGACGGGAAACCCTGCGACTTAGGTAAATTTATTTCCGGGGGAGACGTTTTATTTAGATCCATAAAGAAGGCAGACCCGGATATATACGAGACATTTTTAGATCTAGTCAAAAATAGACTAGAGGGTCATGCTTACGATCTGATTAGGTATAGCCAAATCGCAAAGTGGGAGGATTTAAAAGAAAAATTAGAATCGGAATATAAAGAGGAGCAATCTCGGTCGACGGCACACAATGAGTTGATTTCTCTGAAACAACGCTACAGAGAAACCGTCCGGGAATACGGCGATAGAGTCGCGAATGCTCTAAGGACTCTAAACTCTGCCACGTGTGAAATAACAGCAGACGCGGTGGTTAGGGAATTCTTAATGGAAGAAAACAAAAAATTGGCCGTACAAACATTTGAAGATGGACTAATGAACGAACAGCTAAAGATACTAGCTAAAGTCCATGGGGGAAATAATTTAAAACAGTCGATTGCACATGTAGTATCACATGGTGCTCGAATGGACAACTCTCCCAGGTCATATCAATATAACGAAAAACCTACATTCAATAGTATAGTCTGCCAAACCTGTGGTAAGCCAGGGCATTCTCAAGACACATGTTATCGAAACATGCAGTCCACTTTTCCGAATAGACAACCCATAAAAAGGGAATATAACAGTATATGCAATTTCTGTGGACGGAATAATCACACAGAGAATGAGTGTAGATACAAGATATCTAGGAATGGATCGTCTTCAACAAATTACCAACAAGGTACAACAACGCGTAACCCATTCCGAAATATTCCTACAAACTCTGAATATCGTTTTGGTGAAAATTCTAGGACCACCAATATACAAAACGATCGGCAAAATGTTCACTTTTCTCGGGTGCAAGAGTCGGAAAACGAGGCCAGACGCCAACAGAATCATGCTGAACGGCACTCTTCAATCTATAGTATTCGGTCGACTCAGATAGAGAGGAAACAAGGCAAATCGGAAGGAGACACACAGCCATTCCTTTCGAACGACTGTAATGATCAATATACACCAAATCTAAGATTTCACGTACCCTTTTGTCCCGAATTAAAAGAACCAGCGATACGTCTTAGAGTTAGTCCCGCAGACAATATGTACACGACTCTTCTAATTGATACCGGCGCCGACCTAAGCCTTTTAAAATCATCGTGCTTAAAGAATCAGAAAAAAGATGACAAGATCTAAACAATATCCACACTAGCAGGTGATTCTTTGAAAACCCTGGGGACGATAAGTGGTACCCTAGAAGTAAAAACCCAGGACCATACCATGCTCATGGATCATCCTTTCCACCTACTCACCGAACAAATAAATCTGCCTTATGACGGAATCATAGGAAACGATTTTTTATTTAAATATAGATGTGTAATCGATTTCAAGGAACACCTCTTGAAGATTCCAATGTCAAAGGGTAATGATAGTGAGCATCGAAGAAAGCCATACGGCTCTACAAACGAGTCACCGAGCCTATTCCGTAATAAGCTAGTATGTGAATCAAAAGGAAAAAGTAATAACTCTAAACAGAATAGAAAGCGAAAACAGAGAAGATTGGGTGACAAAGTTTCAGCAGCAAAGACTGAAGTACAAAATGTTCCAGCAGCACATAAGACTGAAAGAACAACTTTCACTTTAAAACCCAGAAGCCAACAAATTGTAGACTTTCCGTTAACTAGTAAACACCAGGACATGTCCGGCGATATAATCATTCAAAAAAAACGAATCATGCCAGGAATATACGTGGGCGAAACCTTAACCAGCCCCAAGAACTCCAAATTAAAGGTGTTAATGATGAACACTTCGGAAGCAGAACAAACGGTGAATACTAAAGACGTAGACTTCAAATGGGACAAGCTAAGTGATTTCAACCTAATCTCTAGTCAATCCGACGACCTAATCAAAGGCAGGTTAAATAAATTAACATCAATAATCAATCTCGGCCACTGTAATTGTGAAGAAAAACAATCTATCCTTCAAATATGTAGAGAATACAATGATTTATTTTTTCTCGAAGGTGACAACCTCTCATTCACAGAAGCGCTGAAACATAAAATCATTACTGACCCGAACAAGCCGCCCGTATTTACCAAACCGTACAGGCTCCCGGACACACAAAAAACCGAGATACACAAACAGGTGAATGACATGCTACAAAGTGGTATTATCCAACCCAGTGCTAGTCCTTGGAACTCCCCCTTGCTCTTGGTACCAAAAAAGGCTGACAGGGAAGGTAATAAGAGATGGAGAGTTGTGGTTGATTTCCGTAGGTTAAACGAAGTAACTGTTGCCGATGCATATCCGTTACCAAATATCACGGACATACTAGATCAACTAGGGAGGGCAACTTATTTTAGCACCCTCGACCTGGCAAGCGGATTTCATCAAATCCTAATAGACAATGAAGACAAGTGCAAAACCGGCTTCAGTACCCCTTATGGACATTATGAATATAACCGTATGCCGTTTGGTCTACGAAACGCGCCCGCAACTTTTCAACGTTTAATGAACAACGTTTTAATGGGATTACAAGGATTCGACTGCTTTGTATACATCGATGACATAGTCCTTTACGGATATAACCTGCAAGAACACAACGCAAAGCTTATACGAATTTTTAATTGTTTACGTCAGAATAACCTTAAGCTTCAACCAGATAAATGTACTTTTCTGAAGAAGGAGCTAATGTATCTGGGTCACGTAATTTCCGAACACGGTCTTAAACCAGACCCCGATAAGATTAAAGCTGCTAAAACATATCCCACACCCAAGAATGTCAAGGGAGTAAAATCATTCCTCGGATTCATAGGATACTACCGGCGATTCATAGACAATTTCTCAACCATAGCAAAGCCACTAACGAAGTTACTAAAGAAAACCGAAGCATTTAAATGGGACCCCTTCTGTGATGAAGCCTTCCATACGTTAAAAAATAGACTTATAGAACCTCCCATATTAGCTTACCCTGACTTCAATCAAGACTTTATAGTAACTACGGACGCTAGCGACGTTGGAATAGGCGCGGTCTTATCGCAGGGAGAAATTGGCCAGGACAAAGCTATTTGTTATGCTAGCCGTACCCTTAACGACGCCGAATCCAGGTACAGCACGACAGAAAAGGAACTACTGGCAATAATCTACGCCGTCAAACAATTTCGCCCCTACATCTACGGACGAAGGTTCACAATATGTACAGACCATAAACCACTACAGTGGCTCATAAATCTGAAGGACCCGACATCAAGATTGGCTCGTTGGAGAATATTGCTAGAAGAATATGAATACCAAATTATTTACAAGGCCGGAAAATACAACTCCAACGCAGATGCACTTAGCCGCCTCCCTATTCACCTCCAAGACACACAAGAGGTAGGCAAGGTACTAGTTACCACTAGAAGCAAAACAAGAGGTCAAGGCACCGCTGAACCATTAGTAGCCGCTAGTGAGGAAATTACTCTCCGACATACCGAATGTAAGATAATCGAAATTTCTAAACCCATAGAGTATGCCAAAACCCGGTCACCCATTCAGATCTTTATATTACCCAATAAAGAAGGCCAAACCGAAAAGATACTTAAAACCATCCCTACCTATACACGTCCGAATCCAAACGAAATAAAATTATACCCAAACACGACTAAATCCCCTTCATATATTGTTACTACGTTGCCACTAAACATAGAAACCGAACCCAGCTTTGAACAAACACTCAGCAAAATTCATAACTATTGTAAAAAAGAAAAGGTAAACCATATCGACATTTCTATCCCAAAACAAGATCCAATAAACCCCCGCCTTAAAAATGCCATAATACAAACATTCGCACAAACCAAGATCACCGTGTATCTTTACTCTGACAAAAGAATCTATATCGAAGACCGACAGGATATCGCTCAAATCCTCCGTGACTTCCATAATTCACCTTTTGGAGGGCACCAGGGAGTTGCCCGCACAATCAAACGTGTTAAAACAAGGTACTTTTGGCCAACCCTCATAAAAGACACGAAAGAATTCATCCGCAAATGCGACTCGTGTCAAAGAAACAAACTAACGCTAAACAGAAAAATCCCGATGAAAATCACAACAACAAGTACAACCCCCTTCGAACGAGTAGCTCTAGATATTGTTGGCCCGCTCCCAACTAGTTACGAAGGTAATAAATACATATTAACGTTCCAAGATGACTTAACAAAGTTCACTGAAGCTATACCGCTACCCAATGCGGAAGCACCCACCATAGCTCGTAGTTTTGTGGAAAAAATCATATGTCGTTTCGGAATACCCGACGCGGTATTAACGGACCAAGGCACCAATTTCCTAAGCCACCTTTTTAAAGAAATATGCAAGATTATAAAAATCAAAAAGATACAAACAACAACTTATCATCCCCAAACAAATGGAGCCTTAGAACGTAGCCACCGAACGTTGGCCGAATATCTCAGACACTACGTTAACAAGGACCAACTCTCATGGGATACTTGGCTACCATATTCAATGTTTGTGTATAACACCACACCGCACAGTAGCACCGCATTTAGCCCTTTTGAATTACTCTATGGTTTTCCTGCACGAATACCGAATTCGCTCAGCATAAATCCGCAAACGTCATACAACTATGAGAACTACGCTAACGAACTAAAAGCTCGCCTACAGTACGGTTACAAGATTGCTAAAAACATATTGCAGGACAAAAAGGAAAAATCTAAAGCGTGTTATGACAAAGGGACAAGCCATAAAACATTCAAAGTTGGCGACAAGGTACTCATAAAAAACCATACCAGGAAAAATAAGCTCGCTTCCTTATGGGAGGGTCCCTACGAAATACACAACATAGTATCCGATGAAAACTCAGAAATCAAAATAGGAAATAAATTCAAAGTTTTACACAATAATAATATAAAACTATTTTCGGAATAAATAAATAACCCATACACACAACATAATCAAATTTTTAACAATTATCTTAAAATTAAACACGGTTGGAAACTTTTCCATAAATTTAAGGAAAAGATAAACACATAACAAATGGCCTTTGCTTTATTATTCAATATATATGAAATAATCTAACAATTGTAGGAAATGACGGAAATGAAAAAAAAAAAAAAAAAAAAAAAAAAAAAGGTTAATGAGGGGGACGAAAGAAAGAAAATTTTAGAGGTAATATATATTGGAAATTTTAGAATTTATATATATTCGAACGAAAAAGGAAAGAAAGGAAATTTTAGAGGTAATATATGTATTGGAAATTTTGGAATTAATATATATATTCGAACGGAAATGAGAATTTTGAAACAATAATATTAATATTATATAATTAATATAATAAGTAATAATAACTTTTGGATAAGAAAACAAAAGGTTCCAAGGAGAAATATTTAAATTTAGTTAGGTAATATGTAATGTAAATAGACTATTTTGACTATTTTTCTAGTGTTAAGAACTTTTTGATTATTGAAAAAATTTAGTTAATATATAATGTAAATAGATTATTTTTCTAGTATTAAGAACTTTTTGATTATTGTAACCTTTGATGAAAGATTAATTTTGAAAACCTTTGTAATGTAATTGAACGAAAATCCAAGTTTTTAATTAATCTTAATTTAATATATAGTTACTAGAAAATTATTCTCTTCAAGGATAATTTTCTTTCTCGAAGAAGGGTGGGATGTTGTATTCCAGAATACTACCCTTATTAAATTTAACACTCAATCTCCTAACACATCCTTAAAAACTTCACTTAACATATATTACATTCTCACTTAATACATACCATTCATAAACATTCACAATATTACCAGTTACAGCACACTTAATAACCTGCACCTTTTTATTTATTGAAAACATAGCAACTTGGATTTTCGTCATTTCAGTTCATAAAGTTCGTTTGAGATTGTAAGTTGAATAGTGAGTTTGGAAAGTTGGTATAAATATATTAAATATAGTGATAATATTTGAGTTTTAATATCATCTAAAACCCTTTAAGAGCCGTTGAATTTAAAAAAGGGTTTTTCTTGTTAATGGCGCCTCAGCCAGTTGTAACTGGACTTTCACCAAAGGAAGGTCCGCCTGGGACGCGGATCATAATACGTGGAGAATTCTTAGGAACCAGAGCGAGTGATCTAATTGGTTTAGCTATTTGCGGATGTGACTGCCTTCTATCAGCAGACTGGAAAAGTTGTAATAAGATTGTTGTGCGTACAGGACCAGCAAAAGAAGAAAAGGAAAAATAATAAGTCCACGCTCTTCCCTCAACCGAGGAAGCACGGCGTCCGGACCTCAACAAAGCATATCGACGTGCCTACCTTCGATGGGGATTACCAGCAGTGGGTAACGTTCCGAGACCTGTACCAACCACTCATCCACGACAACCCCCAGTTATCAGCAGTCGAGAAATTCCAATTTCTCCGGATTTCGTTAAGAGCGGACGCACTATCAGTGGTTCGCAATGTTCCGGTCACGGCGGCAAACTATCTGGAGGCCTGGGCTGCACTGGTCACGCGCTATGACAAGAAGAAGCTCATCGTGGATGCACATCTACGAGCACTAATGACGATTCCAGCTATGCAATCACCAGGTGCTACAGAGTTTCGCAGATTCATCAACGGCCTCTTCGAGCAGGTTCGGGCTTTGCGAGCCTTGGAGCTACCAGTGGAGCACTGGAGTTGTTGGCTAGTTTTCACCACAGTCGAGAAGCTCGATAGTGAGACTAGGCAGTTATGGGCTCGAGAAACCAGCAGGAACGAGATGCCGGCATTCGAGGAGCTGACTGAATTCCTGGAAGCCCGCCTCACTGAGCTAGAGAGCCTCCCGACAGCGAAGAACTATTCAAAGGGTCACTTTGTTCGGGACAGAGGTATAGCAGCCGGCCCACCCAGGAAGGCGTACTCGGCAATCACATCACCAGGGACGGCTAAGTGCCCCAGATGCGCGCAGCCGCATCCATTGTTCCGATGCTGTGCATTCAGGAATCTCTCAGCTCTACAGCGAGATCAGTTTGTCCGCCGCCACAAGCTATGCAGAAATTGCCTCAGCCCCGACCACAGCATTGACAAATGTGAGAGAGGTAACTGTCGAGAGTGTAACGGACGGCACAACTCTCTGCTGCATCAACCCGTAGACGTTCCGACGTTATCACCAAAGGTTGGACCATCAGAGGGATCTTGCGCGACAGTACAAACCCAGGATTCACTACTACCTACAGCAATAGTAACGGTGATGGACGACAGAAACCAGTTGGTTCCTTGCCGGGTGCTGCTGGACTCAGGCTCGACCACATCCTTAGTCCGAGAATCATTCATTCAGCAGTTGGGCCTGCGACGCACGCAGGCGAAGGTGAAGATAAGTGGCATAGGGGAAGCGAATCCACAACTCAGCCGAGGAAAGGTCGAGATGCTGCTGAAAGGCCGAACAGGGGAAACAAGTATTCGGATAACGGCATTGGTGATGGGACGATTGACTTCGGATCTGCCGTCAAGGTCACTGAAACATGACTGGAGAAGCTTTTCATCGCTGGCGTTGGCCGACCCGCTATTCCACAAATCAAGACCCATTGACTTGTTGCTGGGTTCGGACACTATCTTCCAGATCCTGCGCGATGGACGACTGATGGATCCCGATAGTAAAATGATGGCGCAGAACACCATATTCGGCTGGGTAATCGCAGGGAGTGGACCAGCTCTGCTCGATCAGGAACAACATTGCTGCACTGTCACCCAACAAGTCGACCCATTAGAGGGTACACTGCCAATAAATATGCCTACATATAACGATGTCGGCAACGGTAAAGCTGCGAATACGAATTATCAGCAAGCTCCTTATGTTCCGACATCGGTGTATCAAGGTGGAAATGAACTCGGTGTTTCTCCATCATCTTCCACACAACCACAGCAACAAAAATTCCAAAATTATAATTCACCACCTACTTCTAATATAACTCAGCAATCCTATTCCTCTGGCGCCACAAACACAATGATGGGCACTACGTACATAACCTCTCAAGTAACAAATGAACCACAGAGTTCTTATCAGATATCTTCACAACCTTATTCAAATTCAGGGACTCCGCCGAATGGGCAAATGCAAATTCAACAACCACCACCACCACTGCAACAGCATCAAACTTTGCAACAGCCACAATCGTTGCAACCACAAATTATTCAACAAGAGTCTGTGCCACAACAGTCTGTACCACAACAGTCTGTACCACAACAGTCTGTACGACGACAATCGGTGCCACAACAGCATATGACACAGCAAAGTATGCAGCAGCAATCTGTTCCGCAACAGTCTTTGCCCCCACCACCTATGGGGCAGCAATCTATACCACACCAATCTAAAGGCCATCAAAATTACTTATCAAGGGGCCTTAAAGCAAAGGAGCTCACCGGAGCAGAGCTGTGGTGGCGAGGACCCGCTTTTTTGCGAGACAAGGTGCTGAAGTTGCCCCGGACGCCCGCTCATCAAGTCCGAGAGGCGGACACCGGAACACCGGTAGACCTCCAGGAACGAAGGGCATCGTATTTCGTAATACAGCAAGAGGGGCTGTCTATAACAAGAAGAGTCTCCAGCGTCACTCGAACGGTACGAACATTAGCGTGGCGGAAGGCGGACCTAACGGCCGTGAGAGCCGGAATGCAAGTATCAAGACAAAGCGAACTGATTGCGCTCAACCCATTCATCGATGACCAAGGTACCCTCAGGGTGGGCGGAAGATTAGAAGCAGCAAAGATGGAATACGAACGCCGACATCCACCAATCTTACATCGGCAACATCACCTGGCAAGGATTATCGTGAGAGATTTGCACTTGAGACTGATGCACGCTGGAAGCCGGTTACTGCTATCCGCAGTTAACTCCCGGTACTGGATCATAGGGGGTCGAGAACTTGTCCGGAGGGTCATCGCTGAATGCACGGTTTGCGTTCGTCACAAGGGACGGGTGCTATCTCAACAAATGACCGCATTGCCAGCCAGTAGGATTAATCCCGCACGGCCATTTAGTAACACCGGCGTCTATTATGGAGGTCCTATCACTCTTCGGACATGGAAAGGACGCGGCGCGAAGCGAGTCAAAGGCTACATCTGTCTCTTCGTATGCTTGGCAACCAAGGCAATACATCTCGAAGCGGTTAGCGAGCTGTCCAGCGAGGCTTTCCTGGCAGCATTAAGGAGATTTCTCGCGCGTAGGGGTTTTTGTCACACTTTATGGAGCGATAATGGTACCAATTTCGTTGGGGCATGCCGAGAACTGCGAGAAATTTATGAGCACATAAACCGGAAGGCTACCCAGGACCGGATCATGACGGAATTGGCCACCAACGGCATCACTTGGAGATTCATTCCCCCGGCAGCTCCCCACTTTGGTGACTTGTGGGAGGCGGGAATCAAGTCCGTGAAGCATCACCTGAAGCGAGCTATTGGAAATGCGTTTCTGACGTTCGAGGAGCTTATTACCGTGTTGGCCCAGATCGAGGCTTGTCTGAATTCCCGACCGCTGGTCGTCCCACCAACGGAGCCTGGCGACCCCGAGGTGTTGACCTCCAGTCATTTCTTAGTTGGAGGACCAGCTATGAGCGTCCCGGAAGTCGATCCGGGAGAGACAACAATCACTTGGCGCTCCAGATGGAAGTACTTGCAGGCGTTGTATCGAGCATTTTGGCACCGGTGGAGGAACGAATACCTCCACACGTTGCAGGCCCGCAACAAATGGTATCATCCGGAACCAAACCTAGGAAATCCGGTCGTGGTGCTTCTGAAGGACGAGCAACTATCTCCGACCTATTGGCCCATGGGAAGGGTCATCAAGCTTCATCCTGGCAGAGATGGCAAGGTGCGGGTGGCAACTGTAAAGATTCAGGGGGGAACCCTTAAGCGACCCGTAACGAAGTTGGTCCTACTCCCGGTTCCGGGAGATAAGACGGTTGAACCGACAGTTCAAGGTGGGCGGAATGTTGGAGACGGAGCAGCACACGACGGCCGACTAGCAGCACACGACTGCCGACTGGCAGACTGAGCATCGCACATTTTATACTCTGGCTCCTTGTTCCTGTGACAACATGCGAACGAGGGAAAGGAGACAAAAAAGCGAATATAAGCAGCGGCAGTTGTGGAGTTGAAATCAGTACAAGTCGAGCAATCAAACGCTGCACATGCGTTTATAAAGATTGTTTTATATTTAAATTAAACATTTAGAAATTAGTAAATCGAGTTTACAGTATCGATTTTTTTTCTGATCGATACACCACAATATCGTCGGCATATGCAATAGCATGATTAAGAGACCCAACTAGATCACTAGTATAAATATTGAAGAGAATGGGAGAATTCACGGCTCCCTGTCGTAAGCCATTTTTAAAATGGAAAGTTTTATTGGAGATTTTCTCCCCACATTTTACCACAAATTGTTTATCCATTATCATATCGTAAATTATGTATAACTGATATTCAGGCAAACCTAGATTTGATAACTTATATACAAGCCCTTCTAACCATACGGTATCGAAGGCCTTTTCAAAGTCAACCAAACATACGCCTGTGCATTGTCGTTTTGCCTTGTTCCACCGTATATCGGAAACAAGTTTTGAAGCTGCATGAACTGTGTCGTGCCCCGCTCTAAAGCCAAACTGGTTGTTCGGAATGATGTCGTTTTCATCACACCAGTTTATCAATGCCTTATTTACGATTTTCTCGAATATTTTGCTAATGTTTGGAAGCAGACTAATCGAGCGAAGGTTGGCGGGATTGTTCCGGTCCTTGCCCTTTTTGGAGATGGGATGGACTACTGCTATTTTCCAACGTTTTGGAAAGTATGCATTATTTAGAGCGTTATTGAACAAGGTAGTGTAATTTTTCACCGCTTCCGGAGGCAGATGTTTAAGAACTGTATTCGGAATACCATCTGTTCCAAAAGATTTCTTGTTTTTAATGGACCTAAGGATGTCTATGAGTTCATTTTTATTCACAAATATATTTGTGTGCAAATTTCTAAGCGGCGCATCCGCTCTATTGGTTTCACTGAAGATGGTGAAACTTTTGTTTCGGAATGCCAACTTTGCCATTCATTGTTTAGCGATATATGGTTTTGGATAGCTCTGTTTTCGATGTCGAGGTTAGAATGAATGGATTCAGTCACTTTGTGTACTGCCTCGAAACAGGCGCCAATAGAGTTCGCTTTCTCTTGCGGATCCTCGACTACTATTAGTTCTTCGTTGGAGTTGATGTGTTCCGGGGTGAGTCCTGCGTTCAGCAATATTTGACAATTCTCGGCAGTCCTCGGGACTCGAAGGCAGGGAATGTCATTATGATCTTTTCTTCTAAATACTTTATTTATTTGCGGAAACATATTCCTACCACTGGATTTAATGGAGAGAATTTCGTGTTTCCATTCTTCATTAATTACTGATCTGTAGTTGTCACGGATCAGCTTTTGAACGTTTTTAATCAATGACTTAATTGTCTTTATTTCTTGGCTATAAGGATCGCTGAACTGTCTGTAGAGCAGTTTGAGCTGGGAGAACAGAGCGCTTTTTTGTCTATACGGGGCATCAATAGTTGAGTTTCTGTATCTATTAAAATTCTCCTCCATGTGCGCCGTTTTTGGAATGGAACGGTGCATTGTTTTGATGACAATGTTGTCCATCGTTGAGAGATAATGGTCCATTTCCCCATTTCGAAGGTTTCTATTAGTCGGAGGATCTACGCCATAGGAGCGTAGTTCTCTTTTTATTATGCCATCAAAGCGCGGCCAATGTGCTTTTTGGAAAACGAACGAATGTATCTGGTCGTACTGCTCAAGTATTGCATGTTCGTTTGGAACATGTAAAACGGCGCCGAGGGCGTAATGGTCACTATCATACCCGATTGTGTGAAGGCAATTTCGAGTATTTAGGTCCGTGTCCATCATAAGTAAGTCCAGAAAGGAGTTTCCTCTTGGATAAGATGGTGTACTTGTAGCTAAGGGTCGTGTCGAAGTGCTTAATCCATATTAAAATTAATTAAAACTAAGTCCGCACCGTGCGTGCTTTAATTACCGATCAAATAAAAGTTATAAATTACAAACGACAAGCCGCAAGTGTATTTGGTTTTACCTCTGGTGGACGGTATGCTGAGACGATGTACTTGTTTTGTTTCTTTTGGTGGACAGTGCATGTGACTTTCTTTTCCGCGGAACTTCAGTGACATTTTGCCGCATCGTACTTTTCGTTTCTGGGCGACTATTGTTGTCAGTGTGGTATGTGATTGTGATTGTTATTTTCGGCGGACTTCCTAACAATCGCGAAATTGTATCGGTGGAACAACTATGATGGAGGAAGAAGGGAATCTCGTGCCCTTGTTAGGTACATACTTCTTCCCCACAGTTTCTTCCTGCGACATCTCAGGGGTGGATGGGACCTGGCTTTTCTTTTTCGTTTGCCTTGTCTTCATGAAAGGAATATTAAAGGAACCTAACTGCAACGCTGGTGGTAAGTAGAATCTAATCGATGCTAACGAAACTGTGTAATCTATGCAGCATCAGAGGATTGGATCTAAAGCCCACAGTGCAATATAATTAACCGTAAGTGAAACCTCACGGGACAACGGAAAAACGGATTCTATTTTTAAATTGGACTGTCCGATACCTGTATCTAAATCCCACGAACAGACCAACCAGCGATACCAGAAAGAAAACGTACCAATTATACTCAATATGTCTCAAAAAGGAAAGGGGCCAACTATTAATATTTAATGGGTGGAATGGTAAAACTAATATTAGTTGACCTGTGAAGCACCTATGTTGTACAATAAGAATTTTTATTATTTTCAATTTATGAACTATTTTATAATATTTTGTTATAATGTGACTAATTTTAAAATATATAATTTTATTTTGTAGTAATTTAATAACTATATATATAATTTAAATTAATATTAGTTTGTTAGTGTTTTTCTTTTGATGTGCTGTCTTCTTTTTATTCCAGTTGTTGGTGGTCCTTTTATTTATATCTTTTCCTCTGTTTCTTGATTTGTTTTTGGTAATGGTTTGATACAGTTTTTATTGCATTTTTTTATTTTTTATTTATTTGTAAAAAGTTTTAATTTTTTGTTTAGTTCTGTTGTTTTACCTTTCTTCTTTGGAATTTAATTTTGTTTTTGTGCAATTTAAGTTCTTTATTTAAATTTTGTTCTATTTCTGCTTTTCCTTTGGAAAATTTCTATTTTTGATAATTCCCTGTCTAATTCTTATTTTAACATTATCTTATTTTTAATTTTTTGAAATGTCATTTATTTGTAATTTGTTTTTTGAAATTTTTTAAATTGTCTTTTATTTTAGATTTTTTATTCTATTTTTTATTTAATATTGTTTTGAAAAATTTGAAATTTTGTTTTATTTTTGAAATTTTTTGGAAATTTTTAATTTTGTTAGTTTTGAACAATTTTATTTATTTAATTTTATTTCTGCTTTATTTTTGATTTTTGAAATTTTTGTTTAATTTTTTGAAAAAAATTTTATTTCTGATAATTTTTTTGTTTAATTTTTTGAAAAAATGTTTTGGTTTATTTTCGATTCTTTGAATAATATATTTTATTTCAAATTTTTGAAAAATTTTTTGTTTTATTTTCTTACAGACCCACAAGCAAATCTAAGTTCACTTTTTCTTGCTGTGGGAATGTAGGAGCGTAAAGAGCCTCTGGGCTCTTCTCACCACCAGCCTTGTACCCCCGAGGTTTATTAGTTACCTCGGATTTAAGGTTAACTGAATAACACGAATCTAATTTGAATATTTGTGCGGAGCGACAGGCCACACTCATTCAACGCACGTTTAACAAGAACGAAATCTCGCGTCCTTCGTTTTCATATCCTTTTGTGTTCCGCTTCCAGGATTGTTATTTCTAGGAAGCGGAATTGGCTAATAGGGGGCTGAGCTATGGTTGGTAGGGAGACTATGGCTAATAGAGAGAATATGTCAATGTACAATAGGATTGAGGTTTTTAAATAGGGGTTTTACTTTATTTAAATTATTTAACTATTGTATTTGGGAATATTCTATTGTAATGGGAGTTTGGTGATTTGGAGGGAAGGGAAGGATATGCATGTGAAGACACGAGATGTTCATTATTCATAGGGGGGTAATAATTAAATGAACTTAATTATATAACAAGTCTCAGATCCCAGAGCCCTATTTCAACGGAGTTGTAGACGCAATAAATCGATTGAAAAACAAGAAGGCTCCCGGAGTTGACTGCATACCGACAGAGCTTGTGAAGCATGGAAGAGTGGCAACCGCTCGAAAGATCCACAAACTCATCAAAACAATATGGGATAAGGAAGTCTCTCCGGAAGTATGGAAGACCTCAATAGTCGTCCCCATTTAAAAAAAGGCGACAGATCTAACTGCGAAAACTACAGAGGAATATCATTGCTCCGACCCACAAACAAAATACTAACAAATGTAATACTGGCGAGAATCACACCGTGGGCAGAAGAACTACTAGGGACTACCAATGCGGATTCCTAAGGAACCGGTCAACAAGTGATCAAATGTTTACAATAAGGCAACAGCTGGAAAAGAAGTGGGAACACGGAAAGACGGTCCATCAACTGTTCGTTGACTTCAAAGAAGCCTACGACTTAATCGCAAGGCAAAGACTCTACCATATTGTATTTGACGTTGGAATCCCGAAAAAATATGCCGCCCTCATTCAAATCGGCACGAACGAAAACAAAGGGCGAGTTAGAATAGAAAACTACCTCTCAGAACCATTTGGAATCCGGGACGGATTAAAACAGGGCGATGGCCTCTCAACATGTCTTTTTAATCTTGTCATCGAGTATGTCATCAGAAAGGTACAAGACGACAACATGGCCGGATCATCCCTGAACGGAGTCACACAAGTGCTCGCATATGGGGATCACATCGCCGTTCGGGGCGATAAACTAGAAACTGTAAGCAAACAGTGAAATCATCGTGCAAGCGGCAGAAGACGTAGGGCTAGAAATAAATGACGACAAAACAAAATACATGATTACGGCGGGACCAGGTGGAACCCAGGGAACACATATAAACGTCAGAGGCAAGATATTTGGAAAACTTAAAGAATTTAAATATCTGGGAACGATACTGACGGCCAGTAACGAAATGTCGAAGGAAATTAACAAAAGACTGCATTCGGGCAACGCTAGTTGGCACGTAGTCAGTCAACTGCTGAAATCCACACTGCTATCACGTAACATAAAGCTCCATCTCTATAGAACCATAATCATGCGGATTGCTCTATACGGATGCGAAACATGGTGTAGTGCTCCCGAAGCCCTGCCAACCCCCCACAACCCGACCATATACTATACATATCCCATCATCACCCAATTTCCTAAACGATTCCCAAAATTCGTCATGCTACATACATAGCAGCTGCAATAGCGGTAGCTTAATATAACGACCCCAGCATCGTCACCAAGCAAATATAGAAAATACTCGACGTGACGATTCTGAAATCAAATCGGGCAGCCAGATCCCATTTTCCCATACAATATACATGTCCCATCTCCCAATATACATATCCCATCCATTATCCCATTTTCCTAAACGATTCCCAAAAATCGTCATCCTACATACATAGCAGCTGCAATTGCGGTTGTCTAATATAACGATCCCAGAATCGTCACCAAGTAAATATAGCAAATACTCGATGTGACGATTCTGAGATCAAATCGAGCAACCAGCAGCTGCTAAGAAGAATAAATTCTTGTCGCACAAGCCATAAACCAAAATCGAGCAACCGTAGCAACTGCTCGAATGTGATTGGCCAAAAGAGACTCATGCGTTGCCGGCTTTCAGGTACTGGAGAGGAAGATTACCCCTTTTCCCCAGGTTCGCCTTCGTTCATCAAGGAAACGCAAAAGAGAGAATTTGGTATTTTTTGCAAACAGTAGAAAAATAACTATCAATGCGAACGGTCGGACGTCGCGAGCGATTAAAAAGATTTTGCTTTATTAGGATCCAATAGAAAGAGTTTGTGTTTTCTTTTCTTCTTAATGTTAATAGATAGAGTTTTGTGAGATGATTACAACGAAATGAATAAGTAAAATAAATAAACAAAAAAAGAATAAAAGGTGCTTTCATTTAACCGGAACATAAAAACCTCCACGGTCTTCCCTCACTGTAACGAAGAAGCACGGTCATCGGATAAGGATATATTACAATGGGCTCTCATGAAACGGGTAGAAAACAAGTTCCGCGTATTCGAGAATACAGTTTTAAGGGGTATCTTTGGAGGTAAATATGACGATGAGGCAGGACAATGGAGGAATCTCCACAATCACGAATTGGAAGATCTATACCACAAACCTACAATAGTAAGAGTAATCAAGCCGCGAAGATTAAGATGGGCCGGACTTGTGGCGCGAATGGGCAACGATAGGACTGTGCGAAGAATTCTTGACGGTAGACCAACGGGAAAGAGACCGACAGGACGGCCGCGGCGGAGATGGGAGCACAATGTAAGGTTTAACCCTGAGGAGATCGGATCGGCTGGTCAAGGGTGGAAGGAGAGTGCACAGGACAGGGAACGATGGGGGCGTCGAGTCGGTGATGTCATGAACCTCTGGGTTCCTACAGGCCAATAAATAGTAATAGTAATAGTTGTTGTTTTCTATAGAAGGCGCCATCAGATTTGAATGCTTATAGTATAAGATGGCAATGCATCTATAAGGAAGCACTATAGCCAAGCATGAAATTTAGTGTGTCATTTTGGCGAATTAGAAAAACCTTTGTGGTGGTGAACATGTCGAGTTTCGGTTCAAAAAAGATTACTTCGAGGAAATATCCCTACTAAATAGCACTATTTTATTTTTAATAAATCTGCAGCTGAAGAACACCGAATTCTTGTCGCGAATTACGGTGGCCATGTTAGGTCGGAAACAACTTGCAGATATTGATCTAGACGCCTTAAAAACAATGTGTATGCTGAAGATGAAGAACGGTTTGGTGCACCGAAAAAGTTTGAAAACAATAAATTGGCCGCTTTACTTCATGAAGACTCGCGTCAGGTCCTAGCTGCACGTGTAGCATTATTAGGAGTTGATTACATAACAGTTTCGAAGTGACTGAAAGCAAATACGTATATTGAAGCCAGCGAGAATTTTTGGCGGTTTTGGACCTGACGATTGGTTCGTGCTCCGCCGAACACTATTCCAAATGAAAAACGAACCTGGGGCAGACTCTGTTGACAATAAGCCACCGCGGCGAATTTGCCACGAAGGAAATGCTGTACAAATGTTTTGTTCTTAATTTTTCCCTTTATTGAATTCACATAGATATAGGTTAGAGTACATATTTTCGGTAGTTTCTACTATACAAACATTTATTTATTTGTGGTGTTTATACTGTTCGCCGAGTTATTGGTTTTCTTAATTAACACTATTCAAACGTTACGGATTTGTTTAATGTAAGTAGTTAATGAATTGTTCGGTTAACACTATTCGAAAGCTCGGATTTGTTCAATGTAAGTAGTTAATGAATTGTTCGGTTAACACTATTTGAAAGCTACGGATTTGTTCAATGCAAGTAGTTATTGATTTGTCCTCCTTTTATTCTTCGTGCGTTGTGACACGCTGCTAAACCGCAAGCTCTTAGGCAAGGGATGTCACATCAATCGACACTCAATGAACTTAAAATGACACTCTCACACGTACGACTCTAGTACACTCGATCTTTTCACCACCGTACGTAATTTATTACCTTCTCGGTTAGATTCTCGATTTCGACTTGCCTCTCTAATGACGACTGAATGACTGACTACTTCACCCTCGGCAAGGGAAAATCTTCCCAGCGCCTCTCTGCCATAACTTCCCATCCTGTCTGCTAACAGAATTTCCCGCCGTATCTGTTAGCTGCATTACCCGTAGTTTCTGTAAAAGGAGAAATCTTTCATCAAGATCATAATCATCATCATCACCATTAGTTGCTGGTGATTTGGATCCTGTCCCTTTGTTTGTTGATCGGATGCCGCCGCTTATTCTCCGATCATTCTCTGGTTTGTTTGTACTGCACATCTGGCATGCGGACAAAGGGTCTCGTGCAATTCGGTTGGGTATAGGGAACTATGGGATGTAATGCTTGTTTGCCTTTCACTCATAAACATCTATCGGGGATAGTGTTAAGAGTCTATGATTGCTTTACTGCTAATCAGCAGCGCAACGATTCGTTTTGTATGCACAAGTGTGCCTTAGCATTAGGGCCATGCCAGGGGTTTCGGTGCTAATTTACATTAGTCACCAGTATAGGCATCCGTTGTTCGATTTATTTACTGACAATGGTATTTCTTTCGAAACATCGCGTTGATGTTTAGGATGGGAAATTGGTGACCTGTATGCGATGCTTTGCTGCATTGGCGCATTTCTTAGATGCGATGCTTTAGCTGCCTTTTTGAAATTGTTTTTGCATACGATGTATGGATGCGTTGAACTCGTTATTGGAAGCTTTTGAACGTTAAGTTCCTTGGTTTTGATATCGGGTTCAACGTTGTTGCAATTTCATATAACCTTTGTTACAGGTATGGTAATGACTTTTGGGGCACGTGTCTGTGGGCACGTGTGCTGCGAAAGGTGAGTAAAGTTCCTTGGCGGCAAGGATACTCCAACCTGTAGTGAGTTGGTACGGTTCGTAGAACCGCTACAAATTTATTCAACTCAACCCTATCTTATTCACTGTTCCTACATATTTTCTTTTGTTTTCATGTGTTTTGTTACGTACCAAAACCACCAACCCGAACATTCATACCGGAAGCGCCATTCAATTTCGGATTGCATAAGATGAGATTCATCTTCGGATTGATTAATGTATCGATCCACTAAGAAAAATTCTTTACCGGTATGGGGTTTTGTGGTCTTGGTAGGGTGTCTGCCCGACTCTGGTTCACCAAGACGTCCCAAACTCTGGTATCGTTCGTCCAAACTTGTTCACTAAAGTCTGGTGGTTCAGGGAAAACAATCAGCCTCCTCGTTTAATGTTTTTATTTTTAACTAAACTTATTCGATATTGTACAAAGTAATATTTTCGTTGAGTAAAACTTAGTTATCATACAATGTAGTATCTTACTTCGGCTTGAACAAAACTTATTTTTATAAAGTATGTTGTATGACAAAACTTATTTTATACAGTATGTTGTATGCACAAAACTATTTTTATAAAGTATGTAGTAAGAACAAAACTTATTTTATTCATTATGTGGTGTGAACAAACTTATTTTATACAGTATGTAGTGTGAACAAAACTTATGTTATACAGTATGTAGTGTGAACAAAACATTTTATACAGTATGTTGTAAGACAAAACTTATTCTATACAGTATGTTGTATGCACAAAACTATTTTATACATTATGTTGTAAGACAAAACTTATTCTATACAGTATGTTGTATGCACAAAACTATTTTATACAGTGTGTAGTGTGAACAAAACATTTTATACAGTATGTTGTATGAACAAAACTTATTTTATACAGTATGTTGTATGCACAAAACTATTTTTATAAAGAATGTAGTATGAACAAAACTTATTTTATAAAGTATGAAGTATGAACTAAACTTATTTTATGTACATGAAACTTACTTTAGGTCTGCTGGTAATTCACATTAACAGGGTATTTTAATTCCTTACTTACGCAAAAGCAAGTGTGTCACTATTCTTTTTAATTAAAATCGTATAAAGGTGAGTGCTCACTATTTCGTTTGATTTGCTTGTGAAGAAAGCAAGAATCACTAAGCTGTTCGATTAACTTGAAACGAGGGTACGTGTCCACTCTTTCGTTCGATTTGCTTGTGACGAAAGCAAGAATCACTAAGCTGTTCGATTAACTTGAAACGAGAGTCCGTGTCCACTATTTCGTTTGATTTTCACCAGCCATCTGTTTATTAATTAACGTGAGGGCACGACCTGCCCTCACGGAATCCAAGACGCGATTGATTATTGAAGCGACAGAATACCAAAATTCCATCCATCGCCTCGATGACCATATTTGGTAATTTTCTTTTTCGAATTGGTGTACCACCAAGGAAGGGTTGAAACGCACACACACGATGATCCCCTTTGGTTAGTCATCGCGTGTGTCACCCAGCATGCGAACCATGAACATGAAATTAGATAAAAATAAACAACCTTCGCAGCTGGGGCAAGTCATCCTGAAAAGGGTTAAAATGTTTACACGATCAGCGACTGTGTACAGCATTATTGCTGATCGTGTACATCACATTTCCATAAAAGGATATGTTTATCCGACCAGCACTGTGTGGAACATTCATGCTGATCGGGCGCGCGTTGCTGGCGTCCTCTTGTATGAATCGCCAAGCACGTGTATGGGAAAAATTCTTTCCTCTTGTGTGCTTGGACAATGCTAAGGATTTATGTCGGCTACGTAATGTTGTACCGAGTTGTATTTCAGGGGCATTTCTTTGGTACTTTTGGGCAGTGTTGATTGCTGCATATGCAACCGGATTTGCCTTTGGTGTACATGGTGCGATTCGCACAACTATGCCATTGTAGGAAATGTCTGTTGTTGCTGATGTATTTTTCGTATCAGCAGACATTGTGCTCCACAGGTTTTTGGTGGATGTTGGTATGACCAACTTACGTACGCGCTTTTTATGAGTTAGGCCTCACGTGGAAATGATTACCTGGTGGTAGCTGAGCAGGTAAGTAGTGTCGCTTTCAAGAACCGCCACACCGGCATCGCTAGAGAATAAAACTATAGAGTCCAGGCATACGACTGGGAAAAAAACTCGATGGCGGCACCGTTTCTCTTAATCCTTTGTAAGGATTCGTTTCCTAAATAAAACAAAGGGCGGTGCCTGTGAATAAATTCGTGGAACAACAATACCATTAAGTTTTACAAAATGTTTTTGGCACCGTTGTCCATTAAAATACAATTACCCGTGGCTATTACCAATCGTAAACATTACTGAAAATCACAAGTAATGTTTAATGGTTTATGGTGATTGTCGATCCTAGGTAAATTACCGAACGATTAAACAGAAGATCGCTGACTCACAATAGAGATCCAAATACAATGGATTTTTTATGAGGTCAGCGAAAAAAGATATAACACGTTGCCTGGGGAAAACATGAAAAGATCCTTCCTTCGATCGACGGATCGAGGTGAGTTGGTTCGAGACGATTGACCAAGACGGTCAACCAGAGGAGGGTTTTTGGTATAGTATTCAGCGTGGTGTAAATAAGTGTCACCGGTTGAAGTAAAATAAAATATACTTGGTATGGTCCCTAAGACAACAAGCGTTTAGATAAGTGTCAACGGTTTAAGTAAAATAAAATCTAGACTTACTCCAAGAAAATACGAGCGAGTTTTAATTCAAGAAGCATTTAGGACGACAACAATAATTAAGGCGTTTACCCAACCAACTACGGATTCGTAGCCATAAGGTAAGGTAATACCTATAACAGTACGTAAATATAACCCTACAATTTTTTTTCCCTAACTTAGATTTAGTGATGCATTATATATTGTGATGATATCAGAGATCTGCTGCGAATACGAGGGTTGCCTCTTATGTTTCGGGATTTGACAACCCTAGTGTTGCAATCCGGCAATCGACAGCTCTGTTGTAAAGTTGGACATTTTTGAGGTTATACGCACTCAGAACGTTTTGACATACGAGCGCTATTTGTGTTGTTTACAGTAACTTAATAGATTCACCTCGGCCCAAAAATGGAATTAAATCGTCAACATTTCCGTGCGATTATTTTTTACAACTTTCGGCGTGGATTAACTCAGCAACAGTGCATGGATGAACTTAATTCAATTTTTGGCGATGAAACTCCATCAAGGACCAGTGTTTATCGATGGTATAGTGAATTCAGTCGTGGTCATAGTTCACTCCAAGATGAATTTCGTGAAGGTCGTCCAAAATCAGTTGTTGTTCCGAAAACCATTGATGCTGTGCGCGAACTGATATTGGAAGATCGTCATGTGACCTATCGTGAGATTGAGACAACCTTAGGCGTTAGTGGGGCCAGCATATATTCAATATTGCATAAACATTTGACTGTCAAAAAAATTTTTTCGCGTTGGGTGCCACACAATTTGTCAATCGCCCAAAAAAAGGCTCGTGTCAATTGGTCGAAAGAAATGCTCAAAAAATACGGCCGCGGTGCTTCGAAACACGTCTATGACATCGTGACAGGTGATGAATCGTGGATTTACGCGTATGAGCCCGAAAGTAAACAGCAGTCGACTGTCTGGGTGTTTCAAGATGAGCCAAATCCAACAAAAGTTGTTCGCGCACGAAGCACTTCCAAGCAAATGGTCGCCTGTTTTTTCGGAAGAACTGGACATGTCGCAACTGTACCACCAGAACAACGCAGAACAGTCAATTCTGAGTGGTACACAACCATTTGTTTGCCAGTTGTATTCCAAGAAATCAGGAAAACCAACCGCCGAAGACGGATCACTCTTCACCACGACAATGCGAGCTCTCACACATCGGCTGCGACAACTGCATTTTTGAGCACCCAAAACATCGATTTGATGGGTCATCCGCCGTATAGTCCTGACTTGGCACCGAATGACTTCTTTTTATTCCCGTGCGTAAAAAACAAACTGAGAGGTCAACGTTTTTCGACGCCTGAAGAAGCGGTTGCTGCATTCAGAATGCATGTGTTGGAGATACCTCAATCAGAGTGGCAAAAGTGCTTCGACAATTGGTTCAAACGCATGCAAAAGTGTATAGATCTTCATGGGGAATATTTTGAAAATGATCAATATTTGTTTTTGTTCTCTAATCCCGAAATATAAAAGGCAACCCTCGTAGGTCATTCGGTATGAAACTGAATTATTACATTGCGTACATGCGAAACAATTGTTTCCCATATTATTGATTTTTACTCGTTATCATTTCATACTTTATTATATTTCAAGATTACCAACGCTTTGCAACGATTCTGTGTGCATTTTGATAAGGGATGTCCGTAATTTAATCATTCCTATTCTGGGTGATGTACTGAGAATTTATTCTTCTGAAATCTGATATTAGATACACAACGCCAAGGCAATGAACATTGTGAAATAGTCAAAATGCTTTTGTTGTAATTTGAATCTCCAGAGAATCTCTGAGTTTAGATAGTTCCGGTTTTTACCTCATGTAGTTTTTAAGTAATGCTTGTCAACTCGATGCTTCTGCCACTATGATTGAATGAAGATGCCTTAAGTTTTCACTTCACACTTCACAATTCTCATTAACGAAAGCAATAAACAACCAAGATACCGCTTATCATTCCAATCAGAATACTAATTTATTTAAGAATTAGTGTCAGTTCCCCTTGCCATTTTATCATTTTATGACACTTTTCGAGTTTATTATATCGTTTTGAAACTTGAGAAGAGCTCAATTAAAGTATTCTTAAAGCAAACATTGTACATTTAAGGTGTCGATCAATATGTAACTGTGCCAATTCGGTGCTTCAAGGAATAAAATTGCTTACGACTACTTTATTTATACTCACTTATTGATTCCAATTGGCGTGCCCTAAAAGATAATTCCAGCAGATATCATGAAAATTAGTTCAATATATAATAGGAACACATGTGTAAGCACTGTCACTTAATTTAGCTGACACTGTAAAAGCACAGAAGCGGAAGCGGAATGTCCGTCGCTAGTTCATCTAATTATTTCGAATCTGGGCATTTAGATCGCACTCACGATAAGTTCCCTACAACAAATCGGAGATTTGTTGTTCGGAATACACCTCCAATCAAAACACCCAACTAACTTGGAGATTTAGTGACTACTAATATGACTCTGCAGCGTGTCTCAATGATCCGGCTTATCGCTGAAAGACAATTGTTTTTCGAGTGTAACTTGAGTGAAATCGTAGAATCGACTGTGCCCGTCAATAAGCTTTGCTATTCAAATAGGGAATAACGATAAAGAGGATCACTCATCTGCGTTCTTTAGATCTTTTGATTGGGTATACAAAAACAGTGATGATCGCAGCGGACAATAGATACAAAGTTATTTGTCGTTCCAAAACAGTGGAACGCTTTTGGTGCAATCGAAATAGATCTATGGTACTGACCATTGAAACCATATAGCTGGAACTTTTGAAAATGAATTCGGGTTCAACTACTTGTTACAATTCCACAAAAATGTGGAGAACATTTACTACGCAACCACCACGTTGGTCTATTGAATCTGTGGCGACTATATGAGCTGCTCTATAAATTCAGTAAGTAACCTAAATTTTCACTGTACATTGGGAAAACAGCTCGACATGTCCATCCAGTTCTCTTTTGAGAGCGTTAAGGGTAATAAAAATTCAATACTTACATTGTGGCGTGCAGCCAGAGAGAACTGCCACATTGTTTGAATAATGCCTCATCATCGCCATGAAAACTATGTGACCAAATAAAGCGTAATCAGGATCATACCGAAAAATTGTTTAATATCGCAAAAGTGAACTGATTCTTATTATTTGGTGACTACCATTCGTATGTTCTTTGAGAATTTTCTCATGAAACGTCCGCTCACTGTACGGAGCTCGAGCTGCACAGCGAATATAAGGCTGACATAATAGCATGACAAGAAATAAGATGAATGGGGAGTGGTGTTATTCAAAAAAAAACGAGTATGACATTTGTTATAGCTGTCATGCAAAACACCATGTGATCGGGGTAGGCTTTCTAGTCAGCTAAAAAATTGAAGCCTGCCATTATGGACTTTAATGCAATAGATGAAAGGTTATGCACTCTTCGCATGCTAGGCAAGTTTAAGAACATAAGCCTCATAAACGTTCAGGGACCTACAGACGAGTCTCCTGACGACGAAAAAGAACAATTCTACGAGAACGTCGAACGGTCTCTCAATGACTGCCCAAGATAAGATGTGGAAATCGTTCTTGGTGATTTGAATGCGAAAATAGGTCGGGAGGCGGTTTTCAGGCACTACCAGGTTTCCGCGTAAAGACATCTTTGACGGATTTTTCGATCTATGTCGGTCTATCTATAACAGTGGAAGTGTTCCACCGAACACTGTTCCAAAGAAATCGAAACACGGATTTTTTTTCGTTTTAAATTTTTTTTATTATAGTATACACAAATCGTTTCGATGTTTCACAATATAATGTTTTATTATCACGTAACACAAATCGTTTCGAGATTTTTCACTATATAATGTTCCGGTGATAGGTGTATGTAACAAAAGTATTCAATAGACACTTAAAGACACACGGCTCACAGTCTTGAATAATACTTGTGTTTTTTTTTTAGGATTTAACACCACAGGTCCTTGCTAATTCACATCAAACAAAACACAAATTACGGGGCTAACGTTTTGGAACACACATTTAAAGTTCAACGGAAAACAAAACACAAGTTACTTCGCTAACGTTTTGGAACACACACAGCGTGACCTTCTCGGTTAACACTTCCTGTATACCTCCTCCTTCGTTCGGAATCTCTGTTTCGAATGTGGTAACTTCCCTGGGGATGATTCCATTCACCCCATAGTTTTCTTTTCCCTTTCGCTGGTGTTGACTTTCTCTCAATCGAGAATCTCTTCACCAGGGACGATCGTGCTCACACATACAGACGCGGAGGTTATTGCCTGGTCACTGTGGATCATTTGGTGATCAGAATTTCACACCTCTGATGCATCGGTTATGCACACAATCGAATGTGTAATTTACATTAGGCGATCGTGGTGTTACGTGCGTTCGCCACCCCATCAATTAATTGTTTGCAATTTGAATATAATTTGTTTAAAGTGGTATGATGGTAAGGTGGTGGAGGAATTGCACGATCCAGAAGTGAGTTTTCGAACACGCCCCGATTCGGGTGTGGATCGTGCAGTTCTTCGAGTTCGAATTCGGTTTTCGAAGTGGACGTGAATGGGGAGCGAAAGAGAGAAAGGGTTAATGTTTTTTTTTGATGTACGGTTTTTTTTGTTGACGTTCCGTTGTTGACGGGTTTTTCGAAAGAAGATAGAGAAACTGCTGTGAACTGTAGAAAAAAGAAAAAAGAAAAAGGCAGGAGTAGAAAAAGAAGAAACTGCCCGGAAGAGGTTAATCCTTTTTCTTGTTAAGAAACACAATAAAGAAGTTATAAAGAGAGAAGAAAATTGAAACGAAAAAAAAGTGAAAAGTAGTTTTTTTTTGTCATCAAAGAAAAATTGCGGAAGAGCAAACTTTGACGTAGAAGTGATTGCGGGTCTTTTCCTTTGTTCGGCAAGCTAAAGGTGACAATTCAGTGCCGCATCGGGAGAACATCCAGAGGAGCCGACACTGGATAATCGACAAACCACATTGCTGGATGATTCAGTGTAGAAGAAGTTGTACATGGTGTTGCAGTCGAGAGGAATAACGAGCGGAAGTGCAAGGCACGTAATATAATATTACACACTGGCAGAAGTGATTGCGGGTCTTTTTCCTTTGTTCGACAAGCTAAAGGTGACAATTCAGTGCCGCATCGGGAGAACACCCAGAGGAGCCGACACTGGATAATCGACAAACCACATTGCTGGATGATTCAGTGCAGAAGAAGTTGTACATGGTGTTGCAGTCGAGAGGAATAACGAGCGGAAGTGCAAGGCACGTAATATAATATTACACACTGGCAGGTAACAAATTATCATACTACAAACTGAAATTAACATACTACAGTGGGATAATGTTTACTTTGACCTATGGGAACAGCATTTTCGTTTATTGCTGTTGCCCAGCAATGGACTTTGCTTAAACGAAGTACATTGGGGCGCGGGACAAAGGTTTTGCCGACGGATCGGTTTTCCGGCAATTCGCTTATCGCCGGAGGTATGCTGTTTGCCGACATCTAGCGCAGCTGTGCCAACCCTTTGTGTACATCCAGTTGATGGATCGATACACAATTTCTATGCTGGGTCTTGTCCTTCGATCGCCGTGCAGACGTAGGAAAATTGGTCGGACTTGTGGCCCATGTATCTGTGGATACGTGGGGTTGTTGGCTCCAGGATGAATGTTATCTTTTATTTCAGGTGGAAAGGAGGACTTTTGAGGACACGTGTCTGTGGGTACGTGTAGTTTGGATATAGGTGAGTATGTTCCTTGGTGGAACGATGACATCTCGACCTATAGTAGTTTGTGTGGTTCGTAGAACCGCCGCACATCCACAAAGCCATCTGGGTATCAACCGATGGAGCCACCCGCAACCAAATTGACCATGTGTTGATAGATCGCCGCCACTCCTAAAACCAGGTGACGGTACGAACGTACCGAGGTGCCAACGTCGACTCGAATCACGATCTTGTTGGTATAGTTTTCCGAGGGCGGATTGCCCGACGGAGACGTATTGCATGACCGGATCAGGTTTGGGTCAACATGGCTGCCTTACGTATTGAGAACACCAGCAACACCTTTGGTCATGCGTTAAGACTCACCCTCGAAGAGTTCGATGGAGGGAGAGTAAGTCCTGTGTCCAGAATTAGAAGAATACTGTCATTAGTACCGCCAACAGCATCTTAGGCACTAGTCGTAGAAATAGGAGCAACTGGTTTGATCATCATTATCATCGACACTAATACCGGGAACCGGTCTTGATCTTATTTAGCAAGTCCAGAGGCTTGTTAAATTTTCCATGATAATTTCTTTTTCCGGACAAGGTCATTAGTCTTGCGTAATGCTGTCATTAGTACTGCCAACTCCATCTTAGGTAGTAGTCGTAGAGATCAGAGCGAGTGGTTTGATACTGAGTGCAAAATAGCGACTGAACGGAGGAATGCTGCATACCGGGCAATGCAGCAGTCTCATAGGACGCGGGTTAAGCGAGGAGAAATACAAAGAGCTCAGAAGATCTGAAAAAACACCTACAGACAAAAGAAAAGTGCCTGGGAACAAATATGGTCTGTGAAATAGAGTAAAGTAGAGAGCGAGGTTCGCGCCAGGCACGGAAGTTATACCAAATAATCTGCAGTATAACGCGGTACACACCACGCTGCACTTACTGCAAGAATGAAGAGGGTAATCGGATCCTCGATGCTGAAGGCATTCTGGAGCCATGCCTATGCCAATGAAATGCTAAATGGCAAGCTCACAGAAGAAGTAGAGGCTTCACCAATGCAAGATCAAGACCAAATGCTGCCGCTACAAAGCATTGAGGAAACATTAAAAGCCATTAGACAGCTCAAATCAAATAGAGCCCCGGAGCTGATGGCATACCAGCTGAGATGATCAAACAAGGAGGGACAGCGTTACATCACGCAATCCATGAGATCGTGGTGCACGTATGGGAGCAAGAGGAGATGCCGGAAGATTGGCGTCATGGTGTAAAAAAAAAAATACATAAGAAGGGAGATATCACACTGTGCAGCAACTATAGGGGAATAACATTGCTGAGTACCGCCTATAAGATACTCTCCACTATCCTAGAAGATCGGATAGCCCCATACGCTAAAGCCATCGTTGGTCAATAACAGTGTGGCTTCATCCCAGGCAAATCAGCGATTGATCAGATATTCATCCTTAGGCAGGCGATGGAAAAATGTCAGGAATTTAAGATTCCATTATATCATCTATTTATAGACTTTAAGGCCGCCTACTTCAGTATAGCCAGGGTAGAACTATATAATGCCATGAGAGAATTCGGCATTCCAAATAAATTGATACGACTTTGTAGGTTGACCATGATCAACGTGACTCGGCAAGTAAAAATAACGGGATTGCTGTCCAAACCAATAAACATATTTAATGGGCTCCGACAAGGGGATGGTCTGGCCAGCCCCCTCTTCAACCTGGCGTTGGAGAAAGCAATCCGTGACTCTGGCGTTACAACCAGCGGGACCATTTTCACCAAGTCTAGCCAGATATTTGCCTCCGCAGATGACATCGACATCATCGGTCGATCCGAATCGGCTGTACAGGACTCCTTCACCCAGATCGAGTAGGCGGTACAAAAACTGGGACTGCACATTAATGAGGGGAAAAACGAAGTAAATGGTAGCAACTTCGCCGAAAAGAGGACCTAACGTTGGTCAAACTATCAGGGTAGCGGAGCACGAATTTGAAGTAATGCAATCCTTTAACTACATTGTGTCAATAGTATCACTCGATAACAATATTGAAGAAGAAATACGCGCGCGGATGATCAAATCCAGCAAAGCCTACTATGGTCTATCAAGGCTCTTTAAATCCCGACATTTATCCAGAACATCCAAGCTACTACTGTACAAAACCATGACCTTAGCAGTAGTCATGTCTGAATCCGAGACCTGGGTGCTCAATAAAAGGCGCTCTGAACTCTAGACCGCGTTCGAGAGGAAGGTCTTAAGGAGAATTGTTGCCCCCGTATGCGAGGGAGGACGATTCCGGAGACGCTACAACTATGAGTTATACACAATCTACCTTGAAGCTAACGTTGTAAGAAAAACCAAGCTCGCTAGATTCCGGTGGGCGGGACAACTAGCTCGAATGAGCCAAGAGGAAGCTGCCGGCAAGACCTTTGTGGCACGATGTATGGGAGGCGACAGCGCGGCAGACCTCATCTGGGATGGAGGGATGTCGTAGACCAGAACGGCCAGAGCTTGGGAGTGCCAAACTGGATGACATCGGCTCGAAATCGGGATCGGTGGAGAGACTTGCTAATAAAGGCAAGACCGGAGCCCGGTTGTAGTGCCGATGATGATGATGATGATTATGATGATGATGACGATGGTGATGGTGATTATTATGTTTTTTGGTCTGTAAAGCTATACTTAGCTTATAAGTGGTTATATTGTTTGAATTAAGTCAATAAATCGGGTGGTAGTAAGTTTTCTTCGGGCATTGGAATAGAAAAATGAAAGTCCGCTATCACATTTAAAAAATAGTCGAATATTATCCTTGAAGGAAGTTACGTTGATTTCTGACGAAGTGATATTGAGTGCCTCTATCGAAGTAGGACTCGAGGTTCAGATCGCGGATTTTAAAACACAATGTTGTTGTTACCTCCCTCATACCGGAATCGAGACGCATATTCGTCTTGGGTTCGACATTATTTACATTGTATATCTTTATTCCAGCACCCGCATACCGAATTCCATCATACCTGTTAATGTGTCAACTACAACAAACATCTTTGTTGGACAAAAATATCAATCCCTTTAATTTAAAAAAAAAATTTAGACCTCACAGTTGGTTTTCTCATCATCATCATCATCGGCACTACAACCTGGAACCGGTCTTGGCCTTATTTAGCAAGTCCTGAGGCTTGTTAAATTTTCCATAATGATTTGTTTTTTCCGGGCAAGGTCATTAGTCTTGCGCCAGAGGCTCCTCGACGGGGAATCGAACCCCGGTCTCCCGCGTGACAGGCGGGTATACTAACCAGTATACTATTGAGGAGTTTTCTCATACAGCCATTTTATTCTTTTGTGAATCTCTTCGATAATGCTACCGACGGTTAAAAGAAATTTAGATGACACTGTACTCGGAGGTGTTCGATACCCGAGAAGCTCCGATTGTGTATTTATTGGGGTGGGACACGAAGAAGAGGTCCGGTGTATCGGTGGAAAGACAGTCTATGTCTAATACCGATGTTGTCTCACTTTCGCGTTGACTTAATGTTTATATTGTGGGTAATGTTTATATGTGCGGAAAGCTACGAAGGCAGTTTGTTTAGTCAGTGACTTGAACAGAAGATATATTTTTATTTTTTTAATTTATTTTTTACTTTACTGCTGCCATGAAAAGGAGGCACCTATAACGCAGAGCACCTATAACGCTCAGCGCCCTTGTAGTGGCCTGAAAAGCCATACCATCTCTTTCCCCCAGACATACAACCAAATCCATACACCCAATTCCCCATAACCCTTACACTTATACTCGAATCCATCATCCAAATTCACAAATATATTCTCCAGATAAAACAAAATTCCTGATAAACGAATCAAATGTTCGTTTATCATCCATACACCCAATTTCCAATAATCGCCAAACTAAAACCAAACACATGGTAACTTGAACCAGATGTTCAATTACCATATTCATATCCCAGATTTCCAATAATTCTTCCACGAACCAAAAAACGGTGGCTATGACTTTGTTGGCCGACAGACCCACCTTGGCCTTCTTTGGTGCAAGTTCAACCGGAGAAACCCACTGTCTTGATTGTTCTTAAATCTCTGGTGCGTTGTGATGGATCCAGGTTTCGTCCACGGTAATAAAACGGCGCAAAAACTCCGTTGGGATGCGACTGAATAACGCTAAACACTCCATTGAAGTGGTCACACGGTTGCGCTTTTGGCCAAGCGCGAGGACCCGCGGGACCCATTGTGCGGATAGTTTTTTCATATCCAAATATGCATTTAAAATGTGATGTACCCGCTCAGTTGAGATGCCTACAGTCTCAGACACCTTACGCACTTTCATCCTCCGATCGTTCAATATCATTCCATGGATTTTATCGACGATTTCTGGCGAGACGACCTCTTGTGGGAGACCTGAACATTCGACGTCACTTGTGCTGGTCCGACCACAACTTAACTCAGTAAACCACAACTTAACCATTGAAATTGATGGTGCAGAGTGCCCATAGTATTTATCAATCCTTTCGTTGGTTTCGGTGATGGGTTTTTTTACGCAACACATAAAGCCTAATCAGCACACACAAATAATGCCTAATGAAATTCACGGTGTTGTCTGCTTTCAATGGCTGTCAAATACAAACTAAAGGACGACGTTTGCTCAAACTTTGACAGTAGTCTAATTATAGATGGTAGTTGATGCAGTGTTGCCTTTAAGGTTACCGCGCGGGAAATTCAAAAGGTCACTGACTTATCAAACTGCCCTCTTATTGAGAATTATGCACATTGAAATCACCGATTCAGTGTGCGGGTATGCGGTCAACATTTTATCAATAGAGTTGGATAGGGCATCGAATCTGTTAAAGAAAGCGTTTTCTTCCCAAGTTCGGATTCCTGTAAGGAAAACCAGCCAAGTGAAGATAAACTTTGAGTTGGAACCCAAAGTTAATCTTCACCTTGTATATAAATGGCCGAACGAAATTAAAACACAAAGACCGTAGTGCTTGCGAACTCGCGTAGGATGCCGAGATCAAGGGGAAGATCTGACTTTCAAGAACACCTGCATAACTTAAAAGAGTCAAGGTTGGACCTAAACACGGCTATAAAAATTGCATAGCGAGATGATTTCCAAACATTTGGGTTGAGACGGACATAGATCCTTGGCGCACCCCCTACAGAATGGGACATAAAATCCCACGTATAGCTTACAGCAACACACGGCCCTCAATAGGAAACCATCTCTTTGTTGGGAAACTCAACACGGAGTGCAACGTTGTAATAAACTCTGACATCGAGGTCATACTAGCTCTGTCGACAGTAGAGGGGATGTAGAAGAATACACTACAAAAAATCTTCTGGCTTGAGATCTCAAACAAAGCTGTCTAAGCGGCGCTTAAAATGACACCAACGGTGTTCCAAGACGCCATGCGGAAATGTCCCGAAGACGGATCATTTCTCGATGCGTGGAAAAATCGATAGCTAGTATTCTTAAAAAAAGGGAAGAATGAACCAATAGATATCGCATAGTTATGTCTCCTGGATACAATGGGAAAAATTCTGGAGAAGAATAGACATGGTAAATGGGTCGCGATAGCGGATCATCAGTATGGCTTCAGAAAGTCTGGATCGACCAGCTAAGCCATCAAAATAGTGGTTGATACGACAGCCCAACTATTAAAAGGTAAAAGGTGGAAATCAGGAACAAAGAAATACTCCGTCTTGGTAACATTGGTCATAAAAACGCTTTTAACTCGACCGACTGGTTGTCCATAAGAAGAGCCCTTAGTCGAGTGGGTTCTGCGTCCCACCACGTAAAAATAGTCATAAGCTAATTCAACAATAGAAAGCTGAGGGCAGAAAAATCTGTGATGTCTCGACAGGAGTGCTTCAAGGCTCAGTGCTTGGCCCGTTCCTGTGGAATATTATGCCCGATGGAGTTTTACAGCTAAAAATTCCACACGGAGTGAAAATTATTGATTTCTCAGGCGACATTGTGGATGTAACAACAACCCCTACATAAATAAATGAGTTAGAGTGACAGTACCTGAAAAGTCGTTGAGCGAACCACATCGATCGTTGCCCGACAACAAAAAATATTAAAAGTATTGTTCGCGGACACGCGTGTGTGCGTGTGTGTAGCAGGAACAAACCACAAAGAAGGTGAGGGTATCACCAATCGTTGTCAGCTTCACTGCAGGTAAAGATATAATACAATTAGGTAAGTTGGCCTATGTTAATTTTAAGGTATTCTGGTCTAGAATTTTAAAAAATCATTTTTTTTTTAAATATTTTCTTATTATTATACTTTTAAGAATATGCTGTCCAAAGGAAATTTTAAAATTCCAATAATTGGCGAAGTTACAGCCGCTTTAGTGACGCGGCAACAATATTATGTCGCTTGAAGCTACTAATTTCTAAACGCGTTTTTCTCGAAACCACCTTTTTCAAGTCTATTGACACGATATCTCAAGTTCTAATGAACCGATTGACTTGAAATTCGGTACACACCTTTTGGATAAGTCCCTACCAAGCTTTTTAAAAAACAATTTTTCTTAATTATTTTTAAAAAAAATGAATAACCGGAAAAAACTAACGGGGAAATTCAAAATTTTTTTCAAACAGTTGCCATTTTACGAAAATATATTTTTTTTTATTTCTTCGAGGTAGGGACGATTACAATACCTCCACTGATTAAGAATCCATCTTTGTTTTTTTTTTCAGATAATTAGAAGAGTCAAAATCATGTCAAATAGGATTTTCACTACCCTGAAATTTTGGTAATTTTCGACATTTTTGTTTATTTTCTTTTTTTATTTTGTTATGTTGTAAGTAAATATTGGGCAAAAATCCGATACTGAAATTTTTTTTGTTGGTTTTTTTAACATCATCATCATCATCATGATCGGCACTACAACCGGGATTCGGTCTTGGCCTTATTTAGCAAGTCTCTCCATCGGCATCTAGTCCTTATCCGAGACTTGTTAAATTATCCATAATAATTTGTTTTTCCGGGCAAGGTTTTTAGCCTTGCGCCAAAGTCTCTCAAGATGTCACTGAATGCATTGGTTCACTACTTGGCGTGTGCCAAAGTAGCTATCCAGGGGTGTCGTATGGAAACTGGGTGTCAACTTGGATTGAACAGGAACAAGGATCGTCCTGGCCTTTGCTGGGTTGAAAGCAGAGACTTTACCCTGTATGTTCGTTCCCCCCTTTTTTTTAACACAATTCTAAAAAAACATTCAAACTGGGCCCTATACACCAGAATACCCCCTTAAAATTAAGAGAATTGGTTTTGAAAAATATAGCGGAGAATGTGACTGTATTGAAGACTATCATCATCATCATCATCGGCACCACAACTGGGAGCCGGTCTTGGCCTTATTTAGCAAGTCCTGAGGCTTGTTAAATTTTCCATAATGATTTGTTTTTTCTGGGCAAGGTCATTAGTCTTGCGCCAGAGGCACCCCGACAGGGAATTGAACCCCGGTCTCCCGCGTGGCAGGCGGATATACTAACCACTATACTATCGAGGAGCTATATTGAAGCCTATAATGAATGCAAAACAGTTTTAGAAAGAGCAGGAAGGGAGTACTTTACGTACACACCAAAATCAGAGAAAACAAACTCCATGCTACTCAAAGGAGTAGATCCGGAATTTACGCCCGAGGAAATCCTTGAGGAACTTAAGTGTGTCGAAACTGACATTTTCAAATTCATTTCTGTAAAGCCATTCTTCACCTCATTTTCAAGAGAAAGCAATCGCAAGTTGCCTTTTTTCATAGTTTCGCCAAGCCCTAATAGCAAAATTGATGGACTGAGCATCATAAAACATCTCAACTATCAAATGGTGGGTTGGGAAAAAATCTATCAAACCAAACGTGTGTTGCATGCTGCAAACTGCAACAAGCAGTTTAAATGTGCGAAGTGTCTAAACATTCATAACACTGGGGAATGTCCAGTTGGAAAGGAAAAATTCTCAGATAAAAGTAAACTACCCTGTGTGCTATGCAAACATTTAGGTCATACTGCAAATTTTAGAGGATGCCCCAAATTTGAAGCACTTAATGGTAAAATGGATACGCGAAAACATGTGATCGTAGAACAAAAGTGAATGAAACCTCGTTCTTACAACAATTTCGTTGCGCCCAACATGCCATATGCTCAAATAACCTCTGGCTTAAATAATCCAATCAACTTAGCACCAAAGCATTAACATGCGTTGAAAGCATGCGCGACAGAAGAAGAATCAGATATAAAAACGATTCTCCTCAAAATGCGAACGGATTTCGAAAAATGTATTAATTAAAGAACAAACAACCCGAACAGATTTTCTTTATTCATCATCATCATTATCATCGGCACTACAACCGGGATCCAGTCTTGCCTTATTTAACAAACCTCTCCACCAATCCCGATTTCGAGCCGACGTAGTGCTCCAAAAAGCCCTACTACCTTTTTCCCCCATTCCTACATCCAAATCCTAGCTACCTTAAGTTAAAACCAAAAAACCTATCAAAACCTACAAAAACCCAAACATGATCCAAAGTTCGCAATAAACGAATCAAACATTCGTTTATAGCCTAACATTATTAACCCAAAATCCGAATTAAAATTAAAAGTCACAATAAACGAATCTAATATTCGTTTACGTTTCACATTTGCCCCACGGCATCACCGAAATCCAAAAATTCAGAGATCATTATCTCTATCTGAAAATTTTCCATTCAGGAAAACAAACAAAAAACCAAAAGCAGATACATTCCCACATCTGCGCAATAGTTTCGTAAGAATTCAAGAAATTGAATTCTTATCTTATGTAAACACAACATCTCACTCGAGATATCCAAAAAATCGAGATTACTTACTTACTTACTTACCTATTTTTTTTATTTTTTTTTTTTTTTTTTTTTTTTTTTTTTTTTATATTTTATGTAAAATCACTTAGCTTAACTTAACTTAAATCTTATACTACCCTAATTCTAGAAATGCTAAGTCTATGTAAGCTAGCTGATGATAGTGTGATTCTATACCGACTTTGGTATCCAGGTCTTTATATGCCATTCAACCACCAGAACTGTTGACGCTGTCTAATACTATCGTCCCGGTCTCTGTGGGAGATAGCCCCACTGAAGCGCAGGAGCTCTTCTTTGGTGCGCGTTACTTCCGGTCGTAGCACAATCGCCCGTCTACGGATGATCTACTTACATGATAGATCAGCGGAATTCCGGATCTATCCTGTATAAGCCCTTTCATGTCAAAATCAAGGAACGCCTCTGGTGGAACAAAACCGTTGCGACGCACGTTCTCATAGTACAGGGTATTTGGAAAATAAGCCCCGAAAATTAGGTCATTGGACGAGCTTATTGCTCTCGCAATATGTCCTCTGATTAATTTAATCATAAAATTATCCACCCTATTTATGCAGGCTTCATTATATAAAGTCTCATTTGAGTAGTACTTTTTGTATTCCGATTCCGGTGTTCGATATAATCTGAGACAACTTCTGAGACACTTCCTTTCGAACACCCGAATCTTTTCCATCAAATTTGGACCTATGTTAAACCATACTGGGCAGCCATATATGAGCATTGGCCTGATTAGCGTCATGTAGCATATGACCTTTACCCTGCTGTCAAGTTGGCTACTGTGAAATAGCCTCCTTGTCATAGCAAACGTTTTTCTAGCCTTGACCAGACCAGCCTCTACATGTCTGTTGAAATACAGATATTGGTCTAGCCAGATGCCAAGGTATTTAACTAAACTCTTGGTTTCCAGTTTATCTCCATGCGGTCCCACGATAACTAGCTTTCGCCAGTTTTTCCTTGTGTCGTTCGTGGCTTTATATAATGGGGTTCTAAATAGGATGGCTTCACATTTCTGGAAGTTGATCTTAAGTTTCCAGTTGTCGCAATAGCGCTACACGTTGTTGAAATCTCACTGTATTAAACTATTTATGATCGCAACTTTCGGAGCTGTTCTGTAAATTATGAGATCGTCTGCGTACGCAATAGCCTGCGGAAGTGCATCTAATAAGTCGCTAATGTAAATGTTAAAAAGAATCGGAGAGAGTACCGTACGCCATTGCAAGCCATTCTTGATATTATACGTTTTATTAGAGGTCGCATTACCATTTTTGACCACGAACCTCCTGTCCTTTGACATATCGTAAAGTACATATAGTAAAGGCTTATGTATGCCATGTCTGACCAGTTTGTAATACAACCCTTCGGTCGAGACGGTATCAAAGGCTTTTTCCAAGTCGATCAGACAGGCACCTGTGCATTGGTTCCTACATTTATTCCATTGTATGTCGGAGACCAGTTTAGCTGCGTCATGTGTGGTTTCATGACCGGCCCTAAAGCCAAACTGGTTATTTGGAATAATGCTATTGTCGTCTACCCATTTTAGCAGAGCTTTGTTAATGATTTTTTCAAATACTTTACTGATGCTTGGGAGTAAACTTATCGAACGCATGTTCATTGGGTTTGTACAGTCTTTGCCCTTTTTTGCGATGGGCTGAATGATTGCCGTTTTCCAACGCGCGGGATATTATGCATTATTCAACGCGTTGTTAAACAGGACCGTGTATATATCTATTGCCTTTGGGGGCAGGTTCTTGAGTACGATGTTAGGTACTCCATCTATTCCCACTGACTTTTTGCTTCTTAATGAGTCGAAGATACTCTGGATTCCTTCCCTTCTGATTAAAAGGCTATTAGCCCCACCATTGGCATTAATGTCAATTGACAGATTATCGTCACTGAATTCCGTAAAACCCGGATTCTCCGATTGCCAATGCGAAATTTCATTCCGGAGGTGCAGGTGATTCAGTCGAATTCTGTCCTCCAGGTCGTGATTTCGGTGAATGCTTTCATTCACCTTGTACATTTCCTGAAAGACAGCTCCCACAGCGTTCGCCTTCTCCAAAGGATCTTCGATCACGAAGAGCTCACTATTGAAGATTGCGTTCTCTGTATCTATGCCAATGTTGGTTAGCAGCTGCTTGTTTACCTCAGTACGTGGAATTTGGAGACACTGAATCTCGTTTTGATTATTTCTCCTGAATATTTTATTTATTTGTGGGAACATATTCGGGTTATTGGTTTTTATAGCTCGAATTCTGTTGTTCCAATACAAATTTGTTGCTAATAATAATTGTTGTTGGAGGTTTTTTAATCGGGATTTCAGTGATATTATCTCCTGGTCTTGTCTGTCTATAAACTGTCTGTGTAATTGTTTTAATTTCGATAGCAGTCTACTCTTTTTCTTGTGGAGTGCGTTTATTGTTGCGTTTCTGTACATGTTAATGTGATCTGTAACTGTTGTTTTGGGAATTGTTTTGTCCATTGTTCGTTTTACGGTTGCGTCCATTTGTTAAATGTATTTGTCGATTTCGTCATTTGTCAGGTTTCTGTTTACTGGCAGATTAAAGTCATTCGAACAAAGTTCTCTTGTTAATGATCTGGTGAGCCGCGGCCATCGCATTGCCCTGTAGTTATAGGGTTGCGGGATCACGAATTCCTCCAGATCTGCGAGCTCGTTCGGAAGCTCTATTACTGCCGTGAATGCACAGTGGTCACTGTCGTATTCAATTGTCCGAAAACAGTTTGTGTTTCGTCTGTTGGTGTTAAGTAATCTCAGTCGTGAGTCGATTAGCAAGATATCTAAGAACGATCTACCTCTGGGGAACGATGGATATTTCGTAGCTAGCAGGTCAGTTCTATATTCAATATGATACTGATCTAACCAACCAGCCAACTGATTTCCTCTGGCATTAGATATACAATTTCCCCAATTTCTATGCTTGGCGTTCATATCTCCCCCTAGGATAAAGTAGTTTTTGCCCAGGTGCAATTGTAAGCATCGAAAGAGTGTCTCGAGCTCCGATATAAATAGGTTTTGTTGGTGCTCCTCGGGTGCATAGACCGCAATCGCATACAAGCCCCTTCCTTGCTGAAGGGGTATGCGGACGATACAGGCTTCCAGCACCCGGAACCTGCGCACTTCTCCACTATATATTACTTTATGATTGATCCCTTTTCTAATAAAGATTGCGACACCCCCCCCCCCTTGAGAGGAGTTAGGTCGATCTCTTCGTATAATATCGTAGTTTTTATGTCCTATCTTATGTCTCTGGTTTAACTTTGTTTCCCCCGCCAGAAGTACATCAGGTTGTTCCTCTTGCAACAGGTTAAAAAGATTGGCTCTTCTCTCAGTTCTTATTAGTGAATTTACATTCACGACAAGAGCTTTTATTGATGTTGTGGTTAGAGGGTTTATATTGACTTTTTGTTTAGATTGGGCAAGTACGAGTAGATCTCGTTTATTTGATTTTGCAGCTGTGTCATCTGTCTCTGCAGATTAAGCAGAACCGTGACCACGTCTGCTTGCGGTGTTGTTTCCGTCCGTGTGGGAGTATTTGTGGCTACCTGTGATGTCGCCTGATTTGGTGTTCTCCCACCCGAAGCAACTTGTGCGTACGACCGCTGCGATGTTACGGGCATTGTTGTAGTACGAGCTGGCTCTGTGTTTTTTTGCCGGGTCACACTTCTTGCCATTATTTCTCGGAATTTAGGACATCCTCGATAGTTAGCGGGGTGTCCCTCATTCCGACACACTGCGCAATTTAGAAGGGCTTTGTCTTCTACCCTTTCTTTTCCCAGAGGGCATTCTTCTGCCTTATGGTCCTTTCCGCATTTTACGCAACGGCGCTGCATTTCACAGTTAGCCGCCGCGTGACCAAACCTTTGGCAACGGACACATTGCAGGATGTCTCTGCCTTTTTTTAACTTGTCCCATGTGACCATTTGATGATCCAAGACTGTAATTTTTCTTAGACCACCAATTCTACTGCTGGGTGTTAATTGCACCAAAAAGAAGGGTAGCTTGCGGTTTTCCCTTCTTGCCTTGGGTGTGGTGAATGGTTTTACCGCGGTAAACTCGAGATCTTCGTGCTTCAGGTTTTGAAGCATTTCGAGCAGGGCCTCCGGTTCCGTTTCAGGGTCGACACCCTTTAATAGAACCGTTACGCTCTTCGTTTGTTTCGGCGTGAACGAGTAAAATTCCGCGGTGGCTCTTTTTAAGACCTCTTTAATTTTGTCGTGGTCTGCCACCGTATATGTTTGAATGGCGTGCCTGTTACCCGTCAGTCTTTTAACTGCAAAATTGTTACCTATGGCTAGCTTACAAAGACTTACCAATTCTTTACAGTCAACATCTATGGTGTTGAGTGGTGGCATCTTTATTTTCCCCCTGATATTGTTGTTTTGCTGCTGTTGTGTTGCTTTCTGTGTTCGATTTTGTGTTGATTGTTGCTGTTGATGTTGCTGTTGCTGTTGCTGTTGCTGTTGGCCGACTTTTGGCTTCGGCTTTTATTGTTGTTCGGTGTCTTTTTCTTTTTCGAGTGCCGCTATTTTTTTCTTTCGGCGTCTCTCTTCTAGACGGGCTCTTGCCATCGCAAGTTTCGCCTCCAATTCAGTTATTTCCTCCTCTTCATCCTCAGACTCTGAGGATGCAAGAGAAGCGAACGAATTGTTTGCCCCATACATATTAAAATTGTAGGGGGGGGGGGGGGGGGGGGCGCTCACTGTCCTCCTCCATTTGCTGACCTTTTTCTCCATTGTTAATTTCGCGGTTTTACTTCGCGTCACAATGGAGATTTTCGGTGTACCTTTTCGTTTGTTTGTCACGTTTTTGTCTTCCTCCGTGTTCATGCTGGTTCTTTCCAGTTTGTTTTCATTAAAAAAAAAAAAACAAAGGCGACCTGCAATACGAACCACGAAGTCGATTTCTTCCGTAGGCCGACTCGAACTCGGCTGCCGTCGGCTAAGAGTCAGTGAACTTGCACTCGCGCCAAATGATGCTTTGAAAACTCTGTGCGTAACTAGCAATATATTGTCTGTTTTAGTTTTCACTTTTACGACCGAGGTAATATATTTAAATTGTCTTACGTTGTTGTTGCACCTTACTGAAGTTATTTTGTAAGCACGTTTATTGTCACTTTTAACATTTTTTTGTTTGTTGTTGTTGCACTTTGTTTTAGTTGTCACAACACGTCACGTCACTGTTTTTCTATTTCGTGGCTTCGTTCTTGTTTATGAATTGGATTAATTATATGAATACAGTTTTGATTTGTGCAATTTTATGCTTCTATCTTCTGTGTCGGGTATTTGTATTGACGTCGTCGGCGGAGTGTGTTTCGTTTAATATGCAAACAAGCCGTACGTAAATTAGAGAGTTACTATTTACACAATATCTCTTAGGGCCAATGAATTTTTATTCAGCTTTTAATTTAGTACTTATTTAGTTCAGAGATACACGCATTGGAGGGACGTAAATACACTTTATTAGTAGCCATGGATACACGATCGCGTCTCACGTGTGATTCTGAATGATGTATGACGGATACTCAAAAAATCGAGATTGTTGTACGAAAATGTGTATCTTTGGGATACAATTTTCGGTTTACTTTCCTTTATAAAGGAATAGTAAAATGATCTCCGAGCCGTAGTATCTAAATCCTCCTGCCACAGAACAGTTATTTTTCCAATTCAAGTTTTACATCTGCAGTAATACTCAAATGATTTAATATTTATAACAATAAAACTTAAACAAAAATCGAAACTTCTTTTAATTTTTTGAAAATGGTGTGTTGTCGACTCCAAAAATTGGTACAGGAACCGGTACGAAGGTTGCAGAGTATAGGGACGCTATCCCCTAAGTTACGTTCTACGAACAATCAGGACGTTGTTTTTCCCTCTGGGTCAGAGAAAGCACGACAACGACCCCTTGCTGAAGGGTGTTGCTTCAGGAGCGATCGCCAAAGAGATCTAACGTCCTTTTCAGGACAAGAAAAAGCGCTTCCTGAGGAACAACCCCCACAACAGCAGAACACCGATGTCATTCAGTTTGGAACTCCCAGCCTCTGGGCGTCCTGGTCTACGCCATCCCGCCATCGCAGACAGGGTCTGGCGCGGTGTCTCCTTCAATACATCCTGCCACAAAGGAGTTTCCGGGCAGTCCCGCCCACCGGAGTCTACCGAGCTTGATTTTTCTTACAACATTAGCTTCAAGGTAGATTGCGTACAATTCATGGTTGTAGCGTCTCCGGAATCGTCCTTCTTCACATACCGGGGCAACAATTCTCCTTAAGACCTTCCTCTCGAACGCGGCTAAGAGTTCAGAGTGCCTTTTACTGAGCACCCAGGTCTCGGATCCATATATGAATACTGGTAAGAATGGTCTTGTACAGTAGTAGCTTGGATGTTCTGGATAAATTTCGGGATTTAAAGAGCCTTGATAGACCATAGTAGGCTTTGTTGGATTTGTTCAGCCGTGCGCGTATTTCTTTTTCCATATTGTTATCGGCTGATATTATTGACCCAAGGTGATTATAGGATGCACTACTTCAAATTCGTGCTGCCCTACTCTGATAGTTTGACCAACGTTAGGTCTTCTCTTTGCAAATCAAAAGCCATAATCATTAAATTCTACTTAGCTCAGTCAATCCTAAAAATTATTACTGTAAATGTTAATTTACTTATTAGAATTGAGAGAAGAGACAACTTAGGGAAATTGTTGCAAGCCGAAAGCCCCGATATCCTTCTGGCTGGCGAAACAAGGCTAAGCCAGAAGCATAAATTGGGCTACAAAAACTACAATGTGATAAGAAGAGATAGACTCCAATCTACACAAGGAGGCGCCGTTGCACTCTTAAAAAAGCAAGTTTTTGACATAGGGGCCTGTACAGCAAAGAAGTCTACAACTTTCAAGCGCTGGAAGGTTGCATAGTAGACATCACTCTTCAAAGTCAGAGGCATTTATATGTGGTGTCACTACATGCTCCGCAGCCTCATCAAGGAGCACAATTCATCAACGAATTAAATACGCTTTTCCAGTGTCTTAAGTTGCAATCGGAAAACAACTATTTCGTTTTAGCAGGCGATATCAATGGTAAACATGCTACTTGACCCCCAACACGAGAGGTAATGCTTTGTTCGAATGGTGGCAAGCAAAAACCATGGAACACAAGTTAGAAATTTACGCCACTAGCACCTCTTCTTTCCGGGGAGAGGACGCCCTCTTGGATCTTCTACTAATAGACAATCGTATTGAACTTATAAATACAATTACTAGTACTCGTATTCGAAACTGTGTTCGGACTATCGAATACGATAGTGACCACTATGGACTTGAAACCATAATTCACAGGCCACGTGAACAAACTCTGCTCGACCAATGTGATCAGCTTTATACCTCCAATTTTCATAAAGCACATTGGTCACGTTTCGAACGCGTTATCAAAAGGGAAATCCACTCAAATGAGATTGTTCTACCTTTCAATCGAAATTTAAAAAATGAATGGATGGCATTGTCAAGAAGTCTATGGAGCCCTCTATTCCCAAAGTATATCGGTCTCAAGATTACGCAAGCCAATACAGAAACGCAGCTATCGATGGTCTGTATAGACAAAAGAGTTCTCTCTAATTTAGGCTGAAACTCCTCTATCGACAGCTCACCGACCGACAAATCCCTTCTTTTTTTTTCAAAACTATATTTATTAATCATAATTAGAATTTGTACATTTAAGTAATACAGTGACTTAAAATTAAATTCGTAACAATTGCTTACATGTAATTATTATTATAATACATTTTCCAAACAATGTTTTAAGAGTTACAGGATAGATGTGTGTTTATACATTTAGTAGGGTTTCGTCTTCCAGGAAAAGGTCAGAAAACCAGGAATTTCTTATTTTTACTTTACTTAATCTAAACCTAACCCTAAATATAAATATAACTTAACCTAACTTAGTCTGATTATTATAAAATGAGCTATAAGCAAAACAAAGTTTTATAATTAATGGGATTTATGAATTAAAGGATGTGGAATGAGGTCAATTATGGGTTTGAGGAAGAGTATTTCTTTCCGGTTGTTCGTTGGAAAAACGTAGGATGTTGAAAAATGGTTGGACGTTACAGTATTTGAACTGGTTAGGGGTAACTTCGGTGTTGTGGTATATGATCTCGTTTGAATCATTTACCAGTCTACCTGAGGCGAACCGACAAATCCCGGAAATAAGGATAATCAAGTCTTTGATCCGTAAGCTTCAAAATCTGATTCCTGAAAATTAAAGAACAGCCATAAACTCAAAATGGGGACAAAAAATTCGAGCCATAAACCCTGTAGGGTCATATTTTTAAATATTAATTCTTACCTCCTTGGTGAGTCCAAAATGAAAAGTGGATTCTTGGATTGAGTTTTATATATTTATTTCAGTTTAGTATTATTGTGGCCGTTGTCTCGGCCTCCGGAACTGAACTGATCACGAATAAAAAAAAAAAAAAAAAAAAAAAAAAAAAAAAAAAAAAAATGGAGCGGCGAGAGGCCGACTTTAGGGGGACAAGGACAAACGTGTCCTTCATCTTGTCTCTGGCTTCTGGTCATCATGCGATATCTAAAATCACCCACATCCCTGAGGATGTTGGGCTCGTTCTCAAGATATCTGAAAAGAAAGGGGGAAGGAGGTATCTGAAGATAGTGTGGACAGTGTTAGTCCAAGTGTTCTCTAACTACTTGGGTGGGGAGATGGTGGGAAAGAAATCGTACAAGACCGGTAGGTCTAGAGTGCGGTAGTAAACGCAGATCACGTCTTTGGCGTCTGATAATCTGCGCACTGGTCGGTGTGTGTGTGTGTGTGTGTGTGTGCTTGTGCTGTCTTGTACTGTGGGTCCGTGTTTGTAGTGTGTCAGCAGTAGGCCCTATGGGAGGGGTCCGGAAATCGTCTATAGTAGAGGAGAATGTTGTTGGGAAGGGCGCTTTCTTCAGTTTTGTACTGAAGAAGATTTTGTGGTGGTCTGATCCGAAGAGATCGAGAGAGAGGAGGGTCAAGAACGGAAGACCCCCGTACAAGTGGGTTCTCGCTGTTCTGAATGCTTTCGAGGTACTTATATGCAAGTAGCAAGTACTCGTCAATAGGGATGATGGAGGCACCTTCGTATAGGTGAGAGTTCAGATAATGTCGACCGTCAGGGCTTCTAGAGTGGTTGGTGCATCTTCTGAGGAGTTTTCTTTCGACAACTCGAAGTCCTTCCATTTGGACCGAAGATATGCAGGCCCATATGGGAAAGGCGTATGATATTCCTGATCGGATTAGCTGCTTATAGCAGAGACGCTTAACTTTGGTGGCAACTTTGTTGCTCCCCTTCAAAATGTTGTACAGTTGCCTAGAGCGACCGAGGCCCCTTTGAAGGATGTGGGTCACATGTTTGATGGAATTCATTTTTGGGGTATAGATTACCCCAAGATATTTCATCCTGTCCTGTGGTCTAATCGTAGTACCTCCTATTTGTATTCGGATATTCTGTGAATATCTAGAAGTAGGTTGGGGGTGTTTACTACTCAGAATTATAGCTACTGCTTTGGATGGGTTAAGTCGCGTTTTCCATCGACTGTAATACTGATACAGTTCGTCTGGATGATGGTTGATTCGGTTTGTTGCTAGTTTTGGCTTTTAGATGACCTGTACACCAGGACGTCATCCGCATAGCATATCTGGTTTACTCACCCGACCACAGGGCGAGTAATATCTGAGGTGTAGATATTAAATAAGATGGCCCCTAGAAATGAGGCCTGTGGTACGCCTACAGCGGTGTTGAAAGTTCGGGATAGCTTTCCATTCACTCGAACTTGGAAGGTTCTATTTAGAACGAACTGGTAGATGATACTACACAGAGTTCTACTGAGGCCAGTATTCAGTAACTTGAAAATGAGACCTTCGATCCAGGTGGTGTCAAAAGCCTTTTCAATGTCCAGGCTCACTGCAATGGTAGGTTCCTTATTAAAGAGGCGCATGCAGACGAGGTTTTGAAATATGTTGAGAGCCATGGTGGTGCTGTGCGCTCTTCTAAATCCAAATTGGCAATCAGGTATTAGGTTACTGACACTGATAAACTTATTTAGCTTCACGTATATGAACTGTTCATATATTTTGCTGATGCAGGTGAGCAGCGAACTAGGATGAAAGCTTGAGAAGTGATATGTTGGTTTCCCAGCTTTTGCTATTGGGCAACCAACAGCATGCTTCCAGGCTTGGGAAAAGCATTCCATGTTGTAGGCATGGTTGAACAGGATGGAGAGCTTTATAAAGAATAAAGCAGAAAGCTTTCGCAAACTGATCACCAATCCAAAATGTGCCGCCCTTTTATACTCTGTGGCGACAGAGATTGATTAAAAATTTTATTTAAAAATTCCAAGAAGCACAAATACGATTTTGTGTGCTTCAATTGTGATGGGATTCTGTTCAAACAAATTCCCGGAAGGTAATGTGCGACAAATATGATGTTTGGTTTAATTAGTGGCGCATATGATTCACTTAGGGAATATGATTGGGGTTTCGGTTTGCGTAACTTCCCGGAAGGCACAACCATGAAATGCATTTGAAGATACGCATTTCATGATTTCATTCCGGGGAATTGTTTAACGCATAGTATGAACACAGTTCGTACCGTGGCGCGTCTTTTTGGGGAAAAATTACTTTATATGAAGCTTATTGGGAATTGGGTGAGAGTAGTGATTTAGGATCACTACAACCCTAACTCCTCGAATATGTTCGCTCAGTTAAATAAGATATTCCGAAAGAGCAATCATAATGAGATTCCCCGTTTAAAAATCGCACGAACACCAGCGCATAGTGAAATACTGCTAAACGCAGGTATTACCGCTGACAATATGTTTTCTGAGGGTGAATCCTTATTAATAGAAGATCTTCAAGAAAAAGCGAATGCTACGGGCGGCTATTTTGAGGCTGTGCAGACAATGAACGGATCCTCTCACCCCAATCATGATCTAGAACAGAGAGCACTGCAAAACCACATTTCACTTCGCAACACAATTAATAGTTGGCGCCCCAAAAATCGAAGTTTTACAGTCTTCAGTGACATTAACAACGCGCGTTATTCCATTGCAAATCGAGCTAACAGTTTGTTTGTAGCGAAGGACGAACTCTCAACTATTTTTAGCTCACTTAAAAATAAGAAATCTTCTGGAATTGATCGAATTTCAAACACAGTACTGAAACATTTACCATCGGAAGCCATAAATATGTATACGATACTGTTCAAAAACGCGCTCAGCAATGCACATTATCCAGTGCACTGGAAAACAGCAGCAGCCCTCCCCATTCCAGACTGGGCAAGGATAGTAACAACCCAGCTAATCGTCGACCTATTAGTTTACTCCTGAACATCACCAAAGTGTTTGAAAAAACTACCAAATAAATCATTATTGAATTGGTCCGAGGATAACAAAATTATCCCGGATAACCAATTGTGTTTTCGGACTCGGCATAACATTATCCATGCCACGTCAAAACGCGATGTCCATATAGTGTCCACATTATTGGTTTCCTCTTATTCACTACTCCCATTCTCTAGGATGCTAAATCTATTTGTTAGTTCGTCATGATATTCAGCCCTCTTGCGCAGGTTTTTTAGTTTATCAATGTCGAACTTTTTGTTCGTCCCCCGTGACTACCGTGGGGGTTTGCTGTGAGCCGACTGCTAATTTTGCCCATCACTAGAAGATGATCGGAGTCGCAATCTGCTCCTCTATATGATCTTACGTCAAGGGTGTATGGGGGTAAGACGTATGTGTGCCGTCCTTGGCACTGATTCTACTCCTATCCCCATTGATCAGACAATCCACCAAACACTGGAATTACCGCACTGCACCATTAATTCCGGCTACTGTCCGCTCAGCTCACTGCTCGTAAAGGATACACTATAATTGGTTGGTGATCACCATTTTTTCTATTTAACTTTATTCTTTGTATTTTGGTTAAATTAACAATCTACATATTTTTTATTTTTGAGTTTGTTTTAATATTTAAGTGCTATACAAATTTGTTTACAAGACGGACGTATTTAGCGACACAATGGGTTACTGTTTTATTCATAGGTTCATTTTATGCACTGATTTACATGAGGAGAAATTTGGAATTACAGATTAAACCAGTAGGCAGACTCTTTAGCACACGCGCAGCGACTTAATGTAGACGCGCCGACAGACGACTCCGTATTTATTTGACGTTTAACGTGGAGTGCACGACTTGCCTCCACGGAATCTGTGATGAGATTAATTAAGTTAATCGAAGCGACAGAATACTAAAATTCAATCCATCGCCTCGATGACCATATTTGGTAATTTACCCTTTTGCATTTGTTCAACACAAAAGGGGTTGAAATGCACACGCGATGGTTGCTTTTGCTGTTCATCGTGTGTGTCCGCAAGTATACAGACACAGCACTGATCCCATTTCAAGCTCGCAGCAGGTGCGAGTAACTCAGCTAAAACAGGGGCTGAAATGCTTACACGATCGACGTGTGCGTAAAGCATTATTGCCGATCGTGTACGTCACTCTTCCATAAAAGGATATGTTCCTTCGACCATCATGGTGTGGAACTTTACGCTGCTAGGGCGCGCTTTGCTGGCGTCCTCTGGTATAACTCGCCATGCGCGTGTGTGCGAAAATGTTTTCGTCTTATACGCATGGATTATGTCAGGGAATTATGTCGGCCACGTGATGCTGTATCGAGCCATGTTTCAGGGGCATTTCGTTGATGCCAACAAATTCGCTTGTTGGTCGGGTGGTCGATGGATAGACGACCACGAAAAGGAAGAAATATCTCCTGTGGTAAGCGGTAGACACATTAGGAGGTATTTCTTTGATACTTGTTGGGCAATGTTGATTGCTGTATGTGCAACCGTATTGCCTATTAGCAATGTGGTGCGTTTTGCACGGCTATGGCTTGCGGCGAATGTTCGCTGTTGCTGATGTATTTCACATATCAGCAGACATTATGCTTTACAGGTTTTCCTGTGGTTATGGTCTGAACACGGCAGGTAAGTACATGCTTTTTATAGAATAGGACTCGCGTGGAAATGGTTACCTGGTGGTAGATGAGCAGATAAGCAGTGGCGTTTCCAAGAACCGCCACAGGTGTTCGAGTGGTGTCTTTTGTCTATGAGGAAGTAGTCTATTTGGTTACGCATTGCGTCGTCAGGTGATGTTCATGTGGCTTTATGGATTTGCTTGTGCTTGAAAATGGGACTTTTCACCACGCTGTTGACGCTGCGAACGTGATAATTCGCATTCCATTATCATTTGAAATGTCGTGTAGGCTTTCTTTACCTATAGTTGGTTGAAAGATATCTTCCTTTCTAATTTTTGCGTTGAGGTCCCCGAGGAGGATTTTAACATCAATGAGATCCCATCAAATACTTCCTCTAGGGTCTCGTAGAACGTGTCGTTTCTTTCATCGTCGGTAGATTCTATTGGGGCGTGTACGTTTATAAATACATAATTGTACTATGGGCCCTGTATTTTTAGCACCAACATCCGGTCATTAATAAATCTCACATCTTTTACGCAGTGCGTAATATTATTGCTTATGATGAAGCCCGTTCCGAGGTTATATGTTTTTGGTACCCCCACACGCCAGTGTAAACCCGTTGGTTTCGATTACTTGATGTGAGAGTTGGAGTTCCTGAAGCGCGACGATGTCCATTTTATATTGTTTAACGTTTTCTACGACCGTCTGTATTGCGACTGGTTAATATAACGTTCGCACATTTCACGTGCCGATGCTTTTTCCGTTTTTCCTTATGTAAATCTGCAAACCATCCAACGGGCACGGTGACGCGTAACACCCTGGATTAGCGCTGGTAGATCTTTGTGTGTTACTCCTCGCCAGCTTGTCTGACATGGGTGGCCCTACTGGAAGCGTATGCATCCGTTAGCATAGCCTGAGTGATTCATTGTAAATTAAGCCCCCCACTATGTCAAGGTTTCTACCAAGCGGGGGATACATTGGGGAATTACTATTTATTTTACAAAATTCTGGAAGGGGGTTTTAGCCTCACAGGCTCCAAAGTCATGATTTTTATTTTCAGAACAGAAAGTTAATTTCGGGATAATGGCTATTAGATTGTTTCACCTTCATTGAATTTAATTTAATTTTGCTGATTTTATTAATATTAACAACGACAAATAGATTCAAAGAATAGAATAACGTTTTCAAGGCAAGAAAGAAAAATTCCACAAAGGAAATTTCTAATCGACAGTGATAAAAATAACTTGCTCGCTGAACGTATAAAATCTGCTTCGCCTTTCAGGGATATAGGTATATAAGTAGAGTACATTTAGTAGTCCCTTTTGGATGATTATATGGTTTGTCCTTTTTCATTGCATTTGTGTGACAATATTTTTACGGCAATCATACGCAAGGGCCCGATCGGGAATAACACGGATGTTGTAAGGGGTAACAAATGGAAAAGGATTTATTGTAATCTCTATGACTCGATGCCGTAAGGCCCTTTGCTTGTCAAAGGCTTCACTTGAAGAAATAAAAGAGAGTCGGATCTAGAAGGATTCAGAAATTGAATGAGTGGTCGTGTACTACTTTACAAGAGAAACTTATTTGCAGCATTTATTGTATTTGAATGAAGGTGTGCAAATTGGATTCCGAATTTAACTTTTGTCGATTCCAACAGGAAAGTATTTCAGGGGATTTCATCCGCCTCGAATTACATAAAATACTTCTTTTGAAATGCAAAGTGTGTTGGATCCGGCAATCATATATTGTTCAGCAAACAATCCATCAATTACGGGGATATTTTAAGCCGACGCCGAAGAAGAATTTCCGGGTGCATTTCTTGTATCACCTTCTTACTCGACCATTAACAACATTACATCTTAAAGGTGGAAACCTGGGTTAAGATCAATAACTTTGGATATATATATAATATTATTAAAGTCAAAAAACTGCCTTCGACAAAGCAAGTACTATTCATTGTCATTGCCTCTTCGAAGAGAAGAGACAAAACAGACACGCTTAGATTATCCCTATTGGTATGATTACTTGTAATGCAAGGAGTATGCTTAAGCGTGATTGCAGTAGGGTATCTTGTGATCGTTTAAGGCATTCACGAAGGATTACCCTTCCGAAATCCGAAATAAAGATCCAATTCTGCGTGAATTGCCACACTTTCATTTGATAATAGTTACTTGAATGTTTTAAATGCCTGGAAAATATTCAACGCGATTTCACTACCATTCGCCATCAGACCCTCGGCAAACCTTATGCTGGAAAAATCACTGATGTTTCCTATTTTCATTATATATTTCCAAACATTCCGAAAATTGTCAGTTAATCCGTGACTACATAATTTTCGAAGGGATGTATATCAATAGAGTGGAGATTGTAGGTGACCCTCTTTAGGAAAATACACTGTCTTCCATTTATATAATAATTCACAGATTGAATAGGACATAGATGATAGAGCTTGTAGGGCTTTACGAGTATAAAACATCTTTGTAAAAAGTAGCCGTGGTACACTTTGAGTGCGGATTGGGTTGGAAATGTATTTGGCATAGGAGGTGCTTCTTGCATAAGGCTTAATAATATAAAGGTAGTGAATGTAGCCTTTCGTGCAAAATTTTTTCTTTGATTCCGACTATCTTGATCATAGTAAGGTTATATTAGACATATAACGGCCAACCACAAATACCTACCCTTTGGAAGACGACTCGGTCATTAATTGGATTCATTTAATGTAAATTTTCTCGACTTGAATAATTTCTGCTTAATCAACACACCAAATTATGTGGGGGGAAATCTGTAGAAAGGGGTGAAACCTAAAATCCACGAATGGGGCAACGATTGATCGAATACAGATATCTACAGGGTGAGGTAAAATTAATATCCTAATGTTAATTGGCTGACATTTTGTTAGAAATCAAAAAATTGGATTCTGTTTGTATTGAAGAAAAACATACACGTTATGACCATCCTGTCCATCTGGAAAAAACCTCTATTGCACAAAAAAAAAAAAACGATGCCAATAAGATATACAAAAATATGTTTGGTTTTTTTTTTTATTTTTTTTTTTATATCATTTTTTATATTTCTTCCTATTGTTTGTAATATGTGTTTGGTTTCTTTGGCCACGAATGGACACTTGTGTACAGATAAGCTGCTTAGGATCGTAAAACGCAGATCCAAACAAAAAAACAAAAATAGTCGACGATCGATTAGGTATCGCAATGTAAACATTCGCTTAAATGGGGGAAACAAATGCACTGCGTTTCATGCATGATAAAGAATGTTTAGCTAACATTCGTATATACTATTCCGAAATGACCCAACGAGTAGAAAAAAATCAAAATGTATGTATCGATCTGCACGATCTAAGAAGAAGACACTCTAACCTGCGATCGAAATAGACGAATAAGTAATTAAAGTAATAATAATCGAGAATAAGTCATGATTTCTAAGGCGGTCGCGATTGATATTCTATTAATTAATGTAAAAGATGATATTCAGTCGGAGCCCAGGAAGAAAAAAAGTCGCCGAATAAAATCGTCAGTAAAGGCGGTCGATCGTGTTTAAAATAGCTAAACATTTTTTTTTTTTGTTTTTTTAATAACATCCTTTATTGGATATGAATAGTACAATCTTAACAATTTAATTTAATACTAGATTTAAATTCTACTTAATTTAGTTTAATTAAGTAAAACGTGTAAGGGTTTACTGGACCAGTGTTCAGCTCCCAACTCGATTTTAGTATGTTAGATTTTAACATGTTAATTTATGAGGTTTTGTCCATTTTAACCGTCTCAATTCGTGGGTAATATCGAAGAGCTGAATAGCTTCTACGTTGGTATGATTATGTAGGCGTCTTTCGTGTTTGACAGCATATTCTTGGATAACTTCATAAATCCATTTGATCTTTAGGTCATCATGAACAGGCATTCGTGATACTGCGAAGGAATTTATTCTGGCTTCGTTGAATTATATCTCTATTGGATTGCTGTGTACAGCCCCATAATTGGATTCCATATATCCAAATCGGCTTGCTGATAGATTGATAGATCAATCTTTTACAATCGAGATTGAGTTGAGAATGATTCCGGTTAACCAATACATCTGTCTAAGTTTCAGCTTTATTTGTTCAGCTTTTTGTTTCACATGATGTCTCCAGTTTAGATTGCTATCCAAATGTATACCGAGATATTTCGCTGAATCTGCTTTGGGAACTGGAATTTCGTTGAGGTATGTAGAAATATTGTTATCTGATCGTCGTAATGTAAATGTTACGTGAATAGAATTCATCTCGTTGAGTTTAATTTTCCAATCAGTGGTCCATTGGCTAATTTCGTTTAGTGCCTGTTGCAATTGTTGTGTAGCTTTTTTTTCGATTATCGTCAGCTTATATTATAACTGTATCATCTGCAAAGGTGCCTATGAATGTGTTCTTGGTTAATAGCTAACATGGAAGTAGAAAGCTGTCGACTGTGTGCGGTAAATAATTCCAAATATTCACTATATAGTGTAAGCTCAGCGTGGGAAGTATTGGTGATTTGATAACAAAGCATATATTAAGTGGAGCAAGTGTATCAGCTTTTAAAATAAAAAGACATTAAGGTAATAATGCGGAGTTGCATTTGTGTCTTTATTTAGTCTGATCTTTGTGTCATGTCTTTTTATTATAAACACTGATTATCTATTTGGAATTATTTACCGCGCACAGTCGACAGCTTTCTACTTTCATGTTGACTATTTTAAACACGACCGACCGCCTTTACTGACGATTTTATTCGGCGACTTTTTCTTCTTGGGTACCGACTGAATGTTATCTGTTACATTAATTAATAGGATATCAATCACCGCCGCCTTAGAAATCATGATTTATTCTTGACTATTATTACTTTAATTAATTATTCGACCATTTTGATTGCAGGTTAGACTGTGACTCTTCTTCTTGGATCGGGCAAATCGATGCATACATGTTGATTTTTTTTCGCAAAGCTAACTTTCGCCTATTAAATGAACTTTCGCCAAATCTTTTTTCCACTTTATTAATTATAAACGTAAATTTGACGACTATCCCAACTCCCTTTCGTATGACACGATTACTTCAACCGACCCACAAACTATTGCCAATCTTTTCGCTTATTTCTTTAAAAAATCTTTCATGGACAACTCTTTCGAACCTAACCGCTCTTACTTCAAAGACTTGCCCGAATTCTCCCTTGGCCCCTTCAACTCTCAAATTAATCAGCATCACCTAGTTGAGGAACAATTAAAATGGCTTAAAGACGAGTTCAGCCCTGGACCTGATGAACTTCTTGTGTTCCTCTTCCCTTTCTCTCCTGCTATCAAAGATATTCAATATATCCCTTACACGGGGGATATTCCCAAATATTTGTAAAAATTCTCTTTTATTGCATTAAGAAGAGGCCAAAAAAGGATATTAGTAACTACCGTCCCATCGCCAAACTATCACATATTCCAAAACTGTTTAAAGGCATTCTTTACAACGCGTTATATTTGATTATGCAAATCAATCATCTCACCCAACTACCATGGTTTCCTTACGGGTGGGACCAATCTAGTTGAATCATCATCCGACGCCCTCCGTGTCTTAGAGAACGGCAACGAAGTCGATGTAATCACAACCGATTTCAGCAAGGCCTTCGACCAAATTTCACTTAACCTCATCCTCTTTAAGCTAACCTCCCTTGGCCTCGACCCCCACTGATTAAGTGGATTTCTTCCTATCTTAACGACCGAACCTACCGTGTCAGATTTAGATCCACCCTCTCCAAACGTTTTCTTCCCACATCAGGGGTTCTCCGCGGCAGTAATCTTGGACGTCTCCTATTCATTCTTTGTATTAATGATATAGACTCCAGTATCAAGCACTCCTCCATCTCTCTATGCGCGGGCGACACTAAACTCTTCAAGCCGATCCGACTTGGTGCCAAAACAACCGCTTCGAACTAAATATTACCAAACGTCACTCAATCACCTTCTCCCGTAAACGACCCCCCTCCCCGCTATGTTCCTATGTCTACTCAACCAACAGATAACACCTGTACAAGCGATTCGTGACCTTGGCATCTTATGTGATAGAGAGCTTTACTTCACCCCACATATTGATGATATTATTCTCAACGCCAACTCTGTCCTTGGTTTTATGAAACGTTGGTGGAAGGAATTCTTTAATCCCTACTTTTCCGGATCGCTCGATATAGCGTTTGTCGGCCCCCTTCATGAATATGCCAGGTTTGGTCTCCTCACTACTGGTCCCAAATTTGAAGGGTCGAAAGCGTGCAACGTCGTTTTTTGCGTTTTGCTCTCCGAGGAGGGGAAATCCTCTGATTCTACCCCCATACACGACCCGTCTTCACCTAATTAACTTTAACACACTTGAAGAGCGCAGAATTCATGCCGACATCCTATTCATCCACCGTCTACTCTCAGGTTCAATCAACTCCCCAAGCCTTCTCTCTTCCATCACACTTCCCACTAATCCCCAAAATCTGCGAAACCCCGCATCTCTTCTATTTGCCCGCCCATCACATGTTTTACGGCTCTAATGAACCAATTTCGCGAATGCAGGGGTGGGGAAAGTCTCACCTCGGGTTCTTTGACTTCAATCTCACCTCTCCTGCTCTCAAACGTCGTCTCCTCTCTTACCCCCCTGACCCCATCCCGCTCATCGCCTACACTCTCGCGCACTCATACTCACACCCTAGCATCCGGATTATCCTCGCCCTTCCCAGTCCTACCACCTAGACTATTACTCTATCCATCGTTGTTTAGTTCCCCATTCTATTTTCAAGTTACTTTAAAGTTAGTCTCCACCCGCAACCCACATCATCATAATCGGCACTACAACCGGGATCCGGTCTTGGTCTTATTTAACACATCTCTCCACCGGTCCTGATTTCGAGCCTATATCAATCAGTTTGGTACTCCCAGGCTATGGGCGTCCTGGTATACGCCATCCCTCCATCGCCGACAAGGTCTGCCGCGCTGTCTCCTTCCATACATCCTGCCACAAAGACTTTCCGGGCAGGCTCCTCTTCGCTCATTCGAGCTAGGTGTCCCGCCCGCCGGAGTCTACCGAGCTTAATTTTTCTTACAACATTAGCATCAAGGTAGATTGCGTACAACTAATGGCTGTGGCGTCTCCGGAATCGTCCTTCCTCACATACGGGACCAACAATTCTCCATAGGACTTTCCTCTCGAACGTGGCTAAGAGTTCAGAATGCCTTTTATTGAGCACCCACGTCTCGGATCCATACATGAGTATTGGTAAGACCATGGTCTTGTACAGTAGTAGCTTGGATGTTCTGGATAAATTTCGGGATTTAAAGAGCCTTGATAGATCATAGTAGGCTTTGTTGGATTTGATCAGCCGTTTGTGTATTTCTTCTTCCATGTTGTTATCGGCTGATACTATTGACCCAGGGTAGTTAAAGGATTGCACTACTTCAAATTCGTGCTCCACTACCTGATAGTTAGGTCTTCTCTTCGCAGAAGTTACCACCATGTACTTAATTTTTCCCTCATTAATGTGCAGTCCCAGTTTTTATGCCGTCTGCTCGATCTGGGTGAAGGATTTCTGTACAGCCGATTCGGTTCTACCGATGATGTCGATGTCATCTGTGTAGGAAAGTATCTGGCTAGACTTGGTGATAATAGTCCCGCTGGTTGTAACGACAGAGCCGCGGATTGCTTTCTCCAACGCCAGGCTGAAGAGGAGGCAGGCCAGACCGTCGTCTTGTCGGTGTCCATTAAAGATGTTTATTGGTTTGGACACTATTTCGACTTGACTAGTTACGTTGCTCATGGTCAACCTACAAAGTCGTATCAATTTGTTTGGAATGCCGAACTCTCTCATGTCATTATATAGTTCTACTCTGGCTATGCTGTCGTAGGCGGCCTTAAAGTCTATAAATAGATGATATAATGGAATCTTAAATTCCTGACATTTTTCCATCGCCTGCCTAAGGATGAATATCTGATCAATCGCTGATTTGCCTGGGATGAAGCCACACTGTTATTGACCAACGATGGCTTTAGCATATGAGGCGCCCGCCATTCTGGCCCCAGGACTTACTCCCCCTCCGACGAGCTCTTCGAGGGCGAGGCCAAAGGTGTTGCTGGTATTCTCATTGCGTAAGGCAACCGTGTTGATTCGAACCTGATGCGCGGATGCAATACGTCTCCGTAAGGGAATCCGCGCTCGGAAAACTGTCCTAACAAGATAGTGATCCGAGTCTATGTTGGCACCTCGGTATGTTCGTACCGTCACCAGGCTCGAGGAGTGGCGGCGATCTATCAACACGTGTTCAATTTGGTTGCGAGTCTGTCCATCAGGTGATACCCAGGTGGCTTTGTGGACATCCTTACGCGCAAACCTGGTACTTGCAATGACCAAGTTTTTCGATGCTGTCAGTTCGATGACTCGTAGTCCATTGTCATTAGTGTTCTCATGCAAACTATGGGAACCTGTGTAGTGCCTGAAAACCGGCTCCCAACCTATTTTGGCATTCAAATCACCAAGAACGATTTTCACATCATATCATATTAATATGGTGGGAGGCAGATTTGATACCATGGAGAGCCACTTGGATTGAATGGACAGGAAAATAGTCATAGGAATGTAATTTCGACAAAATATCTAACTCGACAACCTTGCTTTCAACGAAGAACGAGATAATGACTCAATTTTTCGGTAAGATACATCATCACATTTCCTGTGGATCTGTTGCTGCGGAAACTATATTGGCGATCATTGGGGAGGTCATTTTACTCGACATATTTCGAAAGTTGTTGGTTAATCAGTGATTCCATTGCAGATGGAAGAGTTTCCCCGGCAGTATAGCGAGTGAAGAAGAACATCTCTTCAACGGAATTGGGGGAATGCCATCCGGGCTGGGTGATTGCTTGCCTTCAGCTCCTTGAATGCTCGAGCACGAGTGGCGTGATACTTGTTGGCTCATATGCAGCAAGTAGATTCGCTTTTTCTATTGCGCTGGTGACTGGTCTGTCATTGACTGTAAGCGAAGGAATGGATGAGGAGAACGAGTTCTGGATGTTTTTCACAAATATCCAGAAGTTTCTACTAGGTGTGGGAGAGGTTCGTATTTTTTGTCTCACTTTCTGGTCGTGCAAGTGTAATACTCCTGGTACACCACCGTGCTTCTGGTTCTCCGGGAAGTGTGGGCTACCGTTGCTGTTCTGATAACTTAATCCGCGAACCGCATGATGTTGTCAGTCGTTAAGGACGGAAAATTGTAACTGCACACACTCGAAGACACATTCGAAAAAACGACGACCTGGCGAGAAACGTTCCAGTCACGAAACACTTATAAGTTTTTTTGGGGAACCAACGCAGCTACATATATACTCCGATCGTAAAATGAAAATGGAAAACCAACTGATCACTTACTATGTTATTTACTTATACTCGGACTTTAGAACTACACGACTCCACTGTTCAACTTTAACTGCCTATCTCGTTTTTCTATCCTACTAAGTCCGGACACGTTGCCTCCTATCGCAGATACTTCTTGGGGTTTTTTGTTAGATTGAGATAATTAAAAATAAAACATGGACAACGTTCTTACCTGCGCTACGGCAGAAAACAATAGGATAGGAATTTTGTGTAGACAAAATTCTTGTGAGAGGATCTGTAAATGGGTATTTAATGATACGAAATATAGACGTGCAATAACACGAACATGTGGTTCGTCTTATGGTACATTAGTTGGAAAATTTGTGTAAAGAAAATTCTTCGAGAATCATAAAATTGCAGACATGCATTTTATGGTTCTGGTGAGTATTTTTTAATGATACGTCTATGGGTGAGCATCTGGTTTACACATTTCGTTTATTTAGGGTTTTGAGAAATTTGTTTGATAGAATTGAATCAGTGTGCGACAATTGAATGTTTGGTTCAATTTGTTTGATATTGGATTCAATTTGATGGTTTGGATGGATGATAATGGGGAAAGGGAAATGTGGGAAGAAAACGGTAGCTTCGTGGAGCTCTACACAAGAGCTTTACGCGTTGAGTATGCGCATTGCAGCCATTTCTAGCTCTCTTGAGTTTTCCCCGGTTTTCCTTAGTATTGTTTGATTTATACCATTGAATGCATAACCCTTCAGCCCTAATGGCCTCTCTGCATCTAGAATACCCACCACATATTTCACGTGGGTTGGATATTGTTTACCCTGTGTGGAATGAAGATCCACATACCAAGTGTCAATGTGTCTATAGGGTTTGCGAGTATAGTGAAGAACGTGTGATTCGAAGCGACACTACGACGTTTAGAATCATTAAAAGATTGAATCAATGTTCAACTTATCTGGCCACTGCCGCTTGTACGAATTCGATCTCTAAACTCAAGTACACTCAATTGATGTGGAAATCCTATGTTTTTGCTATAGATGCGTTGCTTATTAGACCTTGCTTCGGTGTTGGTCTTCACTAATTGTTTGCGTATTGTGTGGGTATCTATTAAAAACTCCACTTGCCCGCTATAAGTCAACGTCGTTATTGCAGAAAAATAATGACCAATTTAAAATTCCAAAAAAGTCGATTAGATCTACTCAGATGGCTTTTCCGTAGAGTAGTTTTGGGTTTTTTCGTTAATGTTGCTTTTGATTAGAGCAAAGTTAGTTGATACGACACAGTGGACTGAATTGGCGAAGGAACTTCAATTGTGTATTTATTCGGGTGGGGGTGAGGATCAGGTCCAGTGTGCTGGCGGTATGACCATCTAGGTCTCGTACCCGTGTTAGCTCATTGACGAGTTGAGTTAAACTATTTGAATCAGTAAACAGCCGTATTGACATTGACAGATACTGAAAAAATGTTAAGGGTGCGTTCGCATTAAACTACAAAATTGTTTTTCCACGAAGAACAATAGGATTGTGTACTATCAGAAAGTAGTTTTTGTCGTAAAGCTCCAGTATGGGACTAGATCGATCCAGAAATCTCATTCACAGATTTCTACATTCCTTAAAAAAAAAAAAAGAGTTGCAGAAAACAACAAAAATGAGACTTCTCCTCCCGAGGAAGATATATAGAAACACGAGCGAAAAGAAAACGTGATGAATTGAACTAGTTGGTTTTAATAGTTCTTGAACAAATATAAGCTGATTAATAATCTTCTGTTTTATTACTTTTACTACTACTGCTACCACTAAGTCTCTTTTCATTATCTGCTTCTATATACCTCCTCGTGTCTTACAAACTCGCAATAGAAGCGGTAGGTAACCTAACCGAGTTGAGCACCCCCCTAGACGATATCGTCGTTCTTAGCGATTTTAACCTCCCCCATCTCCAATGGACATTGGCTGACGAGCAAGCCTTCTACGTCTCAAAACCCACTAGTCCAACGGAAAGTATTTTTATAAATGGTCTCACCGACTCATGCCTCTGTGGGGGTTCTCCATATTATATGGAGAACCAAACCACAATCCTAACTATTTCGACCGCCAAAGCGTGTCAAACAAAACCCAATTTCTCCTACTCAGCTGTCCACCGGAAATATCAAGTATTCCCAAAGGACGCATAGCTAAACTCATTATCCTAGGCAGATAATGCATAATTGAGTTTAGCTACCCTTTTGCCATACGGCAACTCCATTCCTCTAGTCCATGAGATTTCCACCGGAAATTCCAATTCATGTTGGTTAGCAACAACCAAGCCAAATCAAACGACGCGATTGCATCATCATCCAAGGCTTGGGTAATTACGGCATTCCTTAGCGTTTTTCCCATGGTAATATTTCCCTAGCCGATGTAGCGTCCTATCGATTTTCCGCAGATCATCCATTCGCTTGGGATCAATGGTCTCTTTTCGCAGGTGAATAGCACCCGCTACATTTCCTCTCTTCCATATTTCTGTTTCCATACGGTTTAATGCACTCTGAGATCACCACAGCCGTAACACTAGGGCAGTAGATCATTCTCAGAAACTGCACTTGATAACAGCACACACGACCAAACCCACCCCAAGATCATCGTGCATCGTATTTCTGTTCTTTCATTCTCCCATGTTCGTCGATTATCAATTAACCGATTATTCACCACACTTCGACGGGCGTGACAATGAGACAGCAGAGGCGTGATCTCTATTGGTTGTCCTGTGTGCAAAAATAGCATACAGAATTTCACCCTTAATTAAAGCAGTCGCTATCCAACCACTACCGCCGGAGGCCACGCCGCCGGTCGAAGCTCACCGTAAGTTCGCGTGTATTTAAGTCAGTCGTTAAATATCCACCCTCGTGTGTACATGCTGCATCGAGCGTTCACGCATAGAGTCAATTACAAAACACTCGTGGAGAGAAGTCGCTAATCATTAACCATGCGGTCGAATCTTTGAAGGATAAATAAAGGAACTAAAGTCAAAGTGTAAATTTGGCATCGTTTCTCGGTCGCTTGTGTATATACGAAATCAAAGAAAAATAAAAACTAACTACCAATCAAACCAAGGATGTTTTTTTTTTCTTGTGCGATCTGTGTGTTGTCCTTTCCTCGGTTAAAAGTGAATACGTGCCCCTGTCCTGGCACACCTACTTCGAACCCCGCACCTCCATCAAATAAGCTATGTCCCAAATCATATGGGGAGACAACTAGACCTCGTGTTCACAACTGACCCAGACAAGTCCTCAGTTGCCCCTAGTCCACACGCCCTCTCTACCATTGATAGTCACCACCCCCCGCTGCTCGTATCCCTATATCTCGATCATGAAACCCAGCCTTCTCTACCTCACGACAGCTTTTCCTACAACTTCCACAAATCTAACTTCTGCCTTCTAAATGAGCATCTTAGCAAAATAGCGTTTCGCGTTGATCACCTGGGGGTAGAAGAAGCGACTGCCGCTCTCTACAAGGAGATCTACTATGCCATCGCCCTATATGTCCCCTATTCTCGTCACAGGTCATCGGTTTCATCTCCGCCATGGTACAACCGCACACTACGCACTCTTCGGAACAAGAGAAATAACTTGTGGAATATTTTCCTTAAAACGCGTTCCATACAAAACTACTCCAATTATCTCGGTTCCTTTTATAAATTTTCCGACCTCTACAACTCCCTCTACTCCAACTACCTCACAAAAACACAATCCAATTTAATCAATGACCCCAAATCTTTTTTCAACTTTATAAAGTACAGACGTAAAGCCGACGCCTATCCTAACTCCCTTTCTTATGGCGCGATTACTCCAACCGACCCCCTAACTATTGCCAATCTATTTGCTTCGTTTTTCAATAAATCCTTCACAGACATATTCTTCGAGCCCAGTCCGTCTTACTTCAAAGACTTGCCCGAATTCTCCCCCGGCCCCTTCACCCCCCAAATTATTCAGCATCACGTAGTTGAGGAGAAATTAAACTTAGTCAAAGACGAGTTCAGCCCTGGACCTGATGGACTCCCAGCTGTATTTTTAAAGAAATGTTCCTCTTCTCTTTCTCTTCCGCTATCAAAGATATTCAAACTATCCCTTTCACAAGGTATCTTCCCTAGTATCTGGAAATCCTCCTATGTCACCCCCATACATAAAAAGGGACCTAAAAACGATATAAGCAACTACCGTCCCATCGCCAAACTGTCTCAAATCCGTAAACTGTTCGAAGGCATTCTTTACCACGCGTTATCTTTCCGTTGTAAATCCATCATCTCACCCAACCAGCATGGTTTCCTTTCGGGTAGGTCGACCACAACGAATCTGATCGAGTTCTCAGCCCATACTCTCCGTGCCTTAGAGAATGACAACGAAGTCGATGTAATCACCACAGATTTCAGCAAGGCCTTTGACAAAATCTCCCATAATCTCATCCTTTTTAAGCTGTCCTCCTTGGGTTTCGAAACCCTATTGATCAAGTGGTTATCTTCTTATCTGAAAGACCGACCCTACCGTGTCAAATTCAGATCCTCCCTTTCCAAACCCCTTTTTTCCAACGTCGGGGGTTCCACAAGGCAGTCATCTAGGTCCCATCCTATTTATCTTTACCATCAATGACGTCGACTCCATTATTAAATACTCATCCATCTCCCTCTATGCGGATGACGCCAAACTCTACACTACGATCATCTCTCCTCTCGACTCCGCACTTCTCCAAACGGATCTCGACAGCTTCTCAACCTGGTGTCGCAATAACTGCCTTGAACTTAACGTTGTCAAATGTCACTCCATCACCTTCTCCCGCAAACGTCCCCCCCCCCCCCCACGTTCCTACTTCCTGCTAAACCACCAGATATCATCTGTACCCTCGATACGAGACCTCGGGATCTTATTTGACAGGGAGCTTAACTTCATGTCGCATATTGATGATATTATTCTTAAGGCCAACTCTGCCCTTGGGTTTGTGAAACGCTGGTCTAAAGAATTCTCTAATCCTTACGTTTCCCGTTCTCTCTACATAGCCTTCGTCCGCCCCCTTCTTGAATACGCCAGTCAGGTCTGGTCTCTTCACTATTCGTCCCATGTTCGCAGAATCGTAAGCGTGCAACGACGTTTTCTGCGTTTTGCCCTCCGCGGACTGAAGTGGGTGAATCCTCGGATTCTCCCCCATACACAAGCCAGCTCCATCTGATTAACCTCAACACACTTGAGGAGCGCAGAACTCATGCCGATATCCTTTTCATCCACCGTCTCCTTTCAGGCACAATCAACTGCCAAGGTTGCTCTCCATCATTGCACTTCACACTAACCGCCGTAACCTGCGAAACCCTCGTCTCTTCTATCTGCCCACCCACCACACTTCTTACGGCTCTAATGAACCCATTTCGCGAATGCTGAGATGGGCAAACTCTTATCCTACCTCCTTCGATTTCCACCTTACATCTACTGCTCTCAAACGCCATCTCCCCTCTTTCCCCACCTGACCTTGCCCCGCCCACCGTCTATCCCATCACAACCCGTACACATTCCAACACATTTGCCGTACACTGTTCGCTGTCTCACTTATGCCACATTTGCCACCCCCACATACACTCGCTCTTCCCCAGCCTCCTACCTCCCCCACCGCGAAGTCCTCTTCTCCTTCGTTGTTTTTTTTTTGTAATTGTTTTTGTTTTTTTTTCTTTTTAATTATATGTTTTTTTTTAAATTATAAATATATATAAGTTGTTTTTTTGCATTAATTACTACTTTAGTTTTTTAGTCTTAAGTTAGTTTATAAGGATTATAGTTTTGTAAATAGCTTGAATTAAGCCGAATAAATCATAAATGTTTACTGTTATTACCAAATTTAGTTGACACTATCACCAGTTTGGCACCTCGATAGTATAGTGGTTAGTATACCCGCCTGTCACGCGGGAGACCGGGGTTCGATTCCCCGTCGGGGAGCCTCTGACGCAAGACTAATGTCGTTGCCCGGAAAAAAACAAATCATTATGGAAAATTTAACAAGCCTCGGGACTGGCTAAATAAGGCCAAGACCGGTTCCCGGTTGTAGTGCCGATGATGATGATGATCACCACATTGTCAATGTTACTAGTTGGTAGTTGATATAAGAATCACAACCCTGTCTGGGCCTGCGTTTTCGGAATGCGTTCAAAAAGTCACGGGAATGTTGCAAAATCTTGAGTTAATTCGATTAATTCGAACCCTATTTTCATTGTCTGGAAATAATTTGCACATTGGTTAGTCATATTGGATATTGGAGTCAGTTGTCAAACATGTTACATGTGTTTCGATACAATCAACTATGTTTGATCAATTTAAAAGCTCTCGAACGGGACGTTGTCATCTGTGTTGTAGTTCGGCGCCGTGCTTCCTCGGTTGAGGGAAGAGCGGGGACCTTTTATTTATTTCTTTTACTTCTTTCAAGGAACTTCTGTACGCGCAACAATCTTATTAGATATCTTGATTCTAGATTTGTTGTGATGGCTTTGGAATCAGATAACGCATATCCAGAAGGCCTTTTCCAAATCAAACTTTCTTTACAGTATTTAATCAAACATCGGTCTTTGATATTTGAAAGCGTTGTTTCCGATTAAGTGGTTGTTCTTAATAAGTATTTTCCACTGAGCTCATATTACCAGCCATTTTAAACATTTGTTTATATTATCGTTTATAGATTTTTTAGTTATGTTTATTTTTGAAATAAAAGTTAGTCGCCACTATCTGTAGGTTGTTACTTTAATATCACAATTCAAACTAAACTCAAACTTCAACTCTCAAAAAAAAACTCAAACTAAAACTCAAAGTCTACTGAACTAACTGCTTCCGTATTCAAACTCAAAACTAACTGAACTGATTTTACAATTGAATTTTCTCTCTACTTATAGAACATTGTGTTCTAATTTACTGTAAATTATAATATGAACAAAACAAATTTTCTCAAAGTATTCCTTTAGTTTCTGTGACTTTTAAATTGAATAAAATTTGAACGAAAATCAAAGTGCTCTGTTTTGAAATAAAAGGGGGCAAGTTATAAAAAGGGGCATGTTATTAAATGTGCTGTAACTGGCAATATTGTGAATGTTTATGAATGGTATGTATTAAGTGAGAATGTAATATATGTAAGGAGATTCAGTGTTAAATTTAATAAAGGGTAGTATTCTGGAATACAACATCCCACTCTTCTTCGAGAAAGAAAATTATCCTTGAAGAGAATAATTTTCTAGTAACTATATATTAGATTAAGAAAGACTTGGATTTTCGTTCAATTACATTACAATGGTTTTCAAAATTAATCTTTATCAAAGGTTACAATAATCAATAAGTTCTTAATACTAGAAAAATAGTCTATTTACATTATATATTAACTAAATTTTTACAATAACCAAAAAGTTCTTAATACTAGAAAAATAGTCAAAATAGTCTATTTACATTACATATTAACTAACTAAATTTAAATATTTCTCCTTGGAACCTTTTCTTTTCTTATCCAAAAATTACATAATATTAATATTATTGTTTCAAAATTCTCATTTCCGTTCGAATATATATATTAATTCCAAAATTTTCAATATATATATTACCTCTAAGATTTTCTTTCTTTCCTTTTCCGTTCGAATATATATTACTTCCAAAATTTCCAATATATATTACCTCTAAAATTTTCTTTCGTTATTCCCCCTCTTTAACTTTTTTTTTTTTTCGTTTTCGTCAATTCCTACAATTGTTTGATTAGTTCATATATATTGAATAAAAAAACAAAGGCCATTTGTTATGTGTTTATCTTTTCCTTAAATTTATGGAAAATTTTCCAAAACCTTTCTGGGCCTATTATTATGATGATTGTATAGAAATGCATAATACCAAAAATCTTCTTAAGAACTGATTTCAAATGTCCTAAATGACTGTAAGTTTTTGTTTTGCTGTATTTTGTGTTTGAATAAATGTTTATTGTTGTAAACAAAAATTTGTAATGTGCTTATGTGGTTTTCCTTTTCCGTACCTATTTTAGTTAAATTATTATTTTCATTTTTTATTATTTCGTGTTTGAGTAAATGTTTGTGTTTGTTTTCGTTGTTTAAAATATTTATTGTTTTCGGCTTAGTGTTGTCATTGTCCATAGCTTTAACCGCTGTCGGAACGTCTACCTTTTCAGTCTTACTCACTGCTGATGAATCGTTTAGTTTCTCAGTCTCATTTACTGATTCGTATAGTTCTTCAGACTTATTAGCTGTTAGAACATCTTGGTTCCCAGTCCTATTTGCTGTTTGAACTATTTCTTCAGTTATATCTGCTGTAGAAACATTCAATCCTTCAGTCTTTGCTGCAGAAAAGATTTGTTCATCAGTATTAGCTGCTGAACTGACTTGGGTTTCGATTTTTATTGCAACTTTTGGGTCTTCAGTCTTTAACACTGCTGAATTTTCAGTCTTTGTTGCTGAAGTGTCGGGGTTGTCTATTGGGATAGCCGGAATATTAGGGAATTGTGTTTGTATATTTTCTGCAAGATCCGAATTTTCAGTCTTTAATACTGCTGAAAATTTCGAATTTTCAGTCTGTGTTGCTGAATTATTTTCCAGAATTGCAGTATGAATCGGAGTCTTTATATTAGGGGCAGGGTTTTCTTCGTTTATATGTCTAGGTTTATAGGAGTATGTGGGCTCAGGGTAAATTTGGCTAGGAGCTTCATTTAAATGGTCGTTATCTATTTCCAAAGATCTAATGCTGTAAATAGAAAAATTTGGTCTGTCTTCCATAAATTTTGGTTGGCGTCAGGCCTCGTTTTCCGACTCTTGCACCCGAGAAAAGTGAACATTTTGTCTATCGTTTTGTCTATTGGTGGTCCTAGAATTTTCCCCAAAACGATTTTCAAAGTTTGTAGGATTATTTCGGAATGGGTTACGCGTTGTTGTACCTTATTGGTAATTTGTTGAAGACGATCCATTCCTAGATATCTTGTATCTACACTCATTCTCTGTGTGATTATTCCGACCACAGAAATTGCATACAATGTGATATTCTCTCTTTATGGGTTGCCTATTCGGAAAATTGTTGGACTGCATGTTCCGATAACATGTGTCCTGTGTATGCCCTGACTTACCACAGGTTTGGCAGACTATTCGATTAAATCTGTCATTATAGTTATATGGCCTGGGAGAGTTGTCCATTCGAGCAGCATGTGATACTACATGTGCAATCGACTGTTTTAAATTGTTTCCCCCATGGACTTTAGCTAGTATTTTTAATTGTTCGTTCTGTAGTCCATCCTCAAATGTTTGTACGGCCAATTTTATGTTTTCTTCTATTAAGTATTCCCTAACCGCCGCGTCTGCTGTGATTTCACACGTGGCAGAGTTTAGAGTCCTTAGAGCATTCGCGACTCTATCGCCGTATTCCCGGACGGTTTCTCTGTAGTGTTGTTTCAGAGAAATCAATTCATTGTGTGTCGTCGACCGAGATTGCTCCTCTTTATATTCCGATTCAAGTTTATCTTTTAAATCCTCCCACTTAGCGATTTTGCTATACCTAATCAGATCGTAAGCATGACCCTCTAGTTTTTTTTTGACTAGCCCTAAAAATGTCTCATATATATCCGGGTCTGCCTTCTTTATGGATCTAAATAAAACGTCTCCCTCGGAAAAAAATTTACCTAAGTCGCAGGGTTTCCCGTCAAAGGTGGGGACGATTCTGAAAACATCAGAAATTCCGACAGAGAGAGCCATTTCAGGGGGTTTATTGTATATCGGTTGATAGTGGATTTGTTCTTCCCCCTGCCTAGCCGCCTGTCTCGTGTAATATGGACTCGTAATAGTGAAAGTTTAAAATACTGTATGGCGAAAATTTGTTATCAATTCTTAAAATATGGTTACGCAAAAAAGAAAAGGCCTTTATTTAGTTATTCAATATATATGCAGGAAAATAATGATAAATTGGACCCAAAACTGAAAAGAAAAAAAATTTCCGACGAGAAAGAAAAGAAACGGAAATGTCGTCGAAAAAAAAAGAGAATTTTCAAAATTTCTATGGAGAAAACACTTTTTTTTTGAAAAAAGAAAAATTCCAAGAAAAATATTCCTTCAAAAAATAGGAAGAGAAAAAAATCAAAATATTGAAAAAATGTCTTACTACTACTCTAGATGTTGATAGAAGTCTTGTTGAGTTTCTTATTGTTGTCCTTTTTTTTTCTTCTTTGTTGTGTCGTTGAGTTCTTCTTTGTGTTCCTTTCTTTATTTTATATTATTTTGTTATTCTTGCCAGGCAGACTTCGCGCCCTAGAAGTTGAATATCCTGGTCTTTTGCTGGATTTTTTTTTCTCTTCTTGAGAAAATCAAAGTGCTCTGTTTTGAAATAAAAAGGGGCAAATAAAAAGGGGCAAGTTATGAAAAGGGGCATGTTATTAAATGTGCTGTAACTGGCAATATTGTGAATGTTTATGAATGGTATGTATTAAGTGAGAATGTAATATATGTAAGGAGATTCAGTGTTAAATTTAATAAAGGGTAGTATTCTGGACTACAACATCTGTACGACTTCTCCATGGGTGTCGATCATGAGTTTCGTTTTCGATACGTTCTCGCCCACTTTTAAATCCTCTGGCTCACGTAGATACAAGATTCTGAGACAGTGTATCATCGCCAAACTGTGCCTGCAATCGACAAAAAATGTCCGATGGTTTAACGCCTTCATTTGTTAAACATTAGTAATCCGTTGCGGGTACCTCTTGCTCCCTCATGGCTGTACTGACTACAAAGTCAAGCGCGACCGCTACCCAAGCCGATTCCGCTACTCTTCATAAACCAATCAACAGCCACGCACAATATTATCTACCTCTCAACTTGTTGCTAAGCAAAAAAGTAAAATTGTCGTTTATATTTTTCAAATTAAATTTGACCAAAATTCAGATTATTTATTGACCAGTACCTAACTGTGAAGCTACACTCAAATATGTGTACAAAATATTGAGTCCTATAATGTGGTTATTGAATCCTGAATCAGAGTAACCACAACATACAACACTCTCCTCTAACTCAGTCATTAATTTCTGAACTTATTCCTGAAAACTTACGGTTGAAATCTTTTAAGCTTTGGTTAAGACGTAATGTCTTGTAAACGAATATGATTGAATATAATTGACCAGCACTCGGCATTCATGCATGATTAATGTATGTCGATTCGAAAGCCATAAAACCAATTTCTATGACGGGAATTCAGTAAACTCCACTAAACCTTATTCACAATACAGTCGTTTGATTTTCTTCCCGGCACTAGGTGGGTTAGTACTTCTTATTAGATGCTTTTCAAGGGCTTCTCTAGGCATGAAACACGATACACTTCACAGTTTATCGGTTAGCGCTTGTGTGAAGCATCGATGGAGAGTGCAGAATACTCGCAGTTGGCCATTGCGGATTCCTAGCTACAAATGTGTCGGCTTGCTTACTACCTTCATGTGGATTCACTCTGCTTACTCTGCTGTGAATTCAACAGATTGCCCATTCGTCTTGGTATTAGTTGGGCTTGGATGTGAACGACTTATTGGTGACATTCGTTACACTACCAGAGTGCCGAGGGCTTAAGGCGAGATAATGGAAGCAGTATCCAATCTACTGAATATGAGTTTCCTCAGTCATAAGTTAACCGCGCTTCTATCCGGACGGCAAGTTAGATAAGAAGCTAGTATCTCAGTGTTGATAATAAACAATCACGATGTCAACCGATGTCTTAGCTGGGAAAGACGATGTGGAAATGCAAGCATTTGAATTCGGTTTCGAGAGTAAAACATCAAGTGAATCGAAAGTGTCGACTCGAAATAGTTCTGAACAAAGTTTACCTTTAAGAAGTTACAGCAAATGGTCGCCAGCTGAACAGGGTGCAACCTTGGTTTGGCGAGATCTCTGTGTTTACACCACAGCTGGCGAATCAAACTTGAGCAAGATGAAAAGGATTATCAACAATTCAACGGGAGCCGTTCAACCTGGAAACTTAATGGCACTTATGGGTTCAAGGTAAGGGATCATCATACTGAAAGTTGTTTGTTGTTGGGGCGAATGGGTGGGAGTTTTCACATTCATTTGTTTTACTTGAGCTTTTGTCATATTTCCATGTCTCGAGTCAGTGAGTACACATCATAAATGCTGTCACCTTGATATCCTAGATAAGGTAATGCTGGCTTCTTAATTTCGTTTAGAGTACCTGAAAGTTGGCTAACAGCGAAGATACGATGAATGCTTAGGTAAATCCGTACTTGGAGTTTGTTTAATTAATGATTCCGGATTTAGGGGAAGGTATTCATTCCTTTTCATGTTAATAGAGCAGATCTTGCAAGTGTTATGAAACTTATACATTCTGAGGAATGCAAGGTGGAGTTATGAAACGAGACGTGTCATTGTCCTCACCAAAATAATGCCGTCTTCTTTCAGCATATGTAACCATTGATCATGAAACTGGGGGTGAAGCTGCTGCCCTGTCTCAACAAGGGACAGGTTTCGTCGGAATTTATTCATGTTAAGTTTAATTTTTAAAATGCCCGTTTATCTGGATATACTTTCTCATAACAGCACATCTGAGTTAGAGAATTATCATTGATCCGAATTGTAAACTTTTTTCAATTTTCACTTAAATAATTAGTTCTTACAGTGCATAACTTTTAATGTAGCCCTGTTGGATTTTTCAATTTGATTTAATTTAGCTTAAATTGTTTCATATATTAGATTGAATTGATTTGAATTGAATTGTAGTCAATTGATCTGGTTTGATTTGAATTGGATTAAATTGAATGAATTCATTAGATTGAATTGAATGGAATCATTACATTGAATTGATTTGAATTGAATCGAGCTGAATGAAATTAACCTGATTTGATTTTATTCGAATTGAATTGAATCGGGCTTGGTTTAACTGAATTGAATTGAACTGGATTGACCTGTTTTGATTTGAATCGAATTTAATTGAATCGAGCCAGGTTAAACTGAACTGAATTGAACTGAATCAATTCGAATTAACCTGATTTGAATTGATTTTTACTGAATCCAATCGAACTGATTTGAACCGAACTAAAACCAATCGAATTGTACTGAACGGGATTGCTATGAATTGAATGAAATTGGATTGAAATGAACTGAATTCAACTTTTAATTGAATTTGAATTAAAGTTTCAATTGAGTCATGAATTGAATATCATGGGATAGAAGAGAATATAATGTAATAGAGTGCCTATATTCTCGCAAGATCCTTTTCACTGAGTCTAGATTAATCCGATGTCGGTAAAAGTAAACCAGTTCCGATGTTCCGAAAGTTAAGATGAAACTATAGCCAGATTATCAATGTTACTAGATTGTAGTTGATATAAGAATCGCAACTTCATCTGGGCCGGCGTTTTCGAAATGCGGTCAAAAAGTAATGGGAACCGTGCAGTATCTTGAGTTAATTCGTTTAATTCGAACCCTAATTTCGTTGTCGGAAAATCATTTGTCCATTGGTTAGTCATATTGAATATTCGAGTCAGTTGTTAAACACGTTACATGTGTTTCGGTACAATCAGCTATGTTTGGTCCATCTAAAAAGTGAATCAGGGAATCTGCATTGCTTTTTGCTGCAAAAGTAGAACGGCTGGCAACTTTGCAAATCAAGGGTCATCGTTCACCACGCCCTCACCTGGGACCTCCCGGCACCATCAACGGCCTTCCCCATAATTCCGCACATCGTCGATATCAATCACGCCCACCCTCGTTAGCTGCCCCCCAGTGCAGTGACAAACGTTTTCGGGCGTGTATTATGAATGGAAGTTATTCAAAGATTTGCTCTAGGCGATGGGGGACCATCGAGATCTTACGGGTGAAGAACCTCTGTACTATTTGAAGTCCAGTCTCCACGATGACACCTATAAGACAATCAAAAATATCCCGGCTCGGAGGAGAACTACAAACGGGCTTGGGACAAACTGGTAGAGCACTATGACAAAACGTGTGCTCTGGTTTATTGTGCTCTCAGTGCTCTCTTTCATATTCCTACTGTCACCAAAGAGTCTGTCATCAGCTACGCGTCGATGCTGTCGAGACCCTGGGTGCGCTTGGTCGTCCCGTGAAGCTTTGAAGCCACATACTCGTTTACTTGACCAGCCAGCGCCTGGATTCCCGTTCGTGATGTATTTGGCAGATATCGCAGGCAAACACCACGGAGCCGCCTACATACCATCAGTTTAAGATCTTCCTAAACACCAGGATCGAGGCTTTGGAGTTCATTAAGGTGCCTAGAGTTACCGCCAATCACTCTCAAGAGACTAAAGAACGCCAGTGCCGGCCCCAAACCGGACCTCAACCCGAGGCCACACCTCTCAGTGCACACACGAAACAAAAATACAGTCAATAGAGTGGATTGCAAAGGAGGAATCGGCTCCAAAAAAAAGTAAAAACTGTTTTTTTGGCTGGGAAAGTGAAGGCGACTGTTTTTTGGGATAGTCATGGAGTTATCTTAATCGATTATCTTCAAAAAGGAAAAACCATTACAGGAACATCTACCCATCATTACTTGACCAACTGAAGGCAGAAATCGCGGAAAAACGGCTACATTTGCAGAAAAAGAAAACCCCGATTCACCAGGACAACGCGCCGTCTCACATCTCAGCGGTTGCCATGGCGAAAATCCACGGATTACGGTTTGAACTGCTTGACCACCCGCCTTACATACCAGATCTAGCCCCAAGCGACTGCTTTTTGTTCCCTAATTTAAAAATTGCGCTCGGAGGACAGAGATTTTTGTCAAATAAGGAGGTAATCACCTTCGTGAACAGTTACGTATTTTGCAGAGAAAAAAGCCGAGTAATATTTGGACGGGTTAGAGAGATGAGAGCATCGCTGGGGGAAGTGTGTAGAGTTACAAGGAGGCTATGTTGAAAAATAAAAATAAATTTAAAAAAAATGTCTCGTATCTTTGTTAGGTCGGAAACTTTTCGGGCCACCGTGTGTACTATATTATATATATATGTATATAAGAGGCCTTCGTTTTCGAACACACAAGAATTTAAGAACAATGCGAGATATCATTAGATATTAAAATAAAACTGAATGGACGGAAATGAAGGTACAACTGAAACTACATCTAGGGAAGAGAAAGAGAGCGTTGTGTCTGAGAGGCATACTTGTGGGGTATGTGGTCTGGTGCGCCTGCATGGGTGCTGATTCTACCACCAACCCACTAACACTTTCACTGTAATTATTAGGTAATTGTTCCGCCGCAGCAAAAGAATCTGTTCACCAAAAGTTTACAAAAGGAAACACTAGGATGTAGTTTGTAGTAGTTGTTTTTTATTGTTTATTGTTTACTTGAATGTGTGACATTTACAAATAGCGATTTCCGGAATTCCGGTCATCGAACACAGTAATTTAATTGTGCTCACTATAGTCTGTAAGTTTTAAATAGATTTTGGAACACAAAGTTTTAAATAGACGTTGGAACACTGAACTTATTTCAGATATGGTTGCTGGAAATGGTTATTAACCTATTTTTACTTTAAAAATCCACAGTAACGCGATTGCTGCCGGAGCAGCTCGGAGTCCGTACATCCTTAGATAACGAACACTTAAAGCTCGTGACCGCGCTCCTCTCGTGTAGAATTTCGACTCCTGGTATATACGCGCCCCGCAGCGCTACGGGAGCGGAGGTGGAGAACCGACCGGCTTGGCCGGGTGATGGAAAACGACTCTGCATTCACACCGCACCGGCGCCGGTACGGTGGGTGGCCAACGACCCGACCACCTTGATGGTTAAATAATGACTCCTCGATGTGCATTCGCTGGTGGCAGGAAGTCGGCGCGGTGGTGAATACACTCGCGGCCAAGGGTGTGTCTTACTTACAACAAGAGAAACGTAAAGTCTCTCTTTGTGGAATAGAGAACCGGATCTCGTAGTGAAGATCATGTGGTATGTGTGTGTGTGTGATCGTGTAGATCATTGTTTAACTCATGCGCGAAGGTCACGGGAAACAAAACTGCAAATAGAAAGGACCAAGGGCATCGTGTGTAATGAGGTTCAGCTAAATAAATAAGCTGCAACTCATTAGGTGTGAATGCATTTGGGATACTTCAAACAATTTGGATTGTTTATCGTATCGCTAGAATGCCTGCAGTAGAGCCGAATTCTTTTGTTTGCGCACGTGATGCATGCTGGAGAATTCGGTTTAAGCGGCTATTGCGCCGATTGTTTGCAGCTGCGTCAATAAGCTGCTTTGGTGTTTCTTTATGTCGTTAGACAAATAAGTCGCCATGCAATGCGCATGCAGGGAAAATTGACGAGATTACAAGGTTACATTAAATCTGAACCATAATGTTTTCGGGGAAATGCAATGATGCGTTGATGCGAGGAATCATGATGGCATTCGTGGTGGAAATGTGGTGTACACGTGTGCTGCAGGATTGCTTGGCATACAAAGGGTGCCGAATAGTTTGAATAATGCATTAAATGCGTGAATGCTATGAGAATTCTTTTTTGGGATTTTTCGATAATGCGTTGAATGCATTAAATGTCCTTGAGAAAGGAAATGTTTCAGGTATGCGAGGAGATTGGGGTGCAAATGTGGAGGGTTCTTCAGGTAAGATTTAAAGAACCCCCACATACTATGTTTGCGGTTGTAAAGTCCTCTCTTCATCACTAGTCCACCACCAGTTGGAATGAGATAAGTCTTTTTTAGATTTATCTCTTTCACTAGTCACCATACTAAAACGTACGCAATCTGGAATATTAGAGATATCGCTATCATGCATAATTCCTTTTTCCATGGCAACGCGTGGTATATAGTAAGGAGTCCATGGTTATATTGTAAAAGTCATTTTCTATCCAAGAAAGGGAACATTCTATCCAAGAATGGGAATAAACGCATTTTGAAAACTACTCTCCAGTTACATTGGGATAGAATGCTCACGAAATAAAATCATTTTCACTGCACATTGCCCTTGCAGTGTGGCCATGGACAATTTTGATTATGAGGTTATCTATCCTGTTTAGTCCCGATATGTTGTACAGAACTTTATTGAGGTATTTCTTATGTTGCTACTCTTGTGCTCTATAAATTTCAAGGCAAAAACGCAAACACTGCCTCTCGAACAGGGGAAACTTCTCTATCTCGAATGAGGATATGTTATACCATACTGGGCAGTCATACACGAACACTGGTCGGATGAATCTCGCTTATGAAATTAATTTCACCTTGGGGTCCAAAAGACTGATACGGAAGAGACTTCCTCCATAATACTTACCTACCTACACCCCATAGCATATGCATTTTTAGCCGCAGAAAAGGCAGCTGGTATATGCTTATCAAAGCAAAGTTGGTGATCAAGCTAGTTACCAAGGTATCTAACTACAGTTTTTACTTGTAGGGGAAGATGATTACTTCCTACAATAGTAAATTTCTTCCAATTCCGTTTTGTATTCCTCGATGCCATGGTCAGGGGAGTTCTGAAATGGATAGTTTCTGCATGCCGGAAACGTTTGATCTAATTGAATTCATCTTGCAGGAGTCTTTTGATAACATCAATCTTTTCTCCAGATCTAAACACTACAATGTCGTCGGTATATGCTATTGCATGTTTGAGAGATTCCACTAGATCACTAGTGTAAATGTTAAATAGAACGGGAGAATTCACTGCTTCCTGCTGTAAGCCGTTTTTGATCTGAAAAGTCTTGTTGGCGATTATAACTCCACATTTCACCACAAATTATTTACCCGTTATTATATCATAGATAATTTATAACAAATATTCGTGCGTACCTAGATTTGCTCCTGTTCTTTCCCTTTTGAGGATGGGGTGGAATACCGCAGTTTCCCAACGGTTTGGATGATATGCATTATTTTGAGGGCTGCTGAACAAAATAGTGTAAACTTTCTCTACTTCAAGAGGAAAATGCTTTAATCTATTCCATACGATTTCTTGTTCTAAAGGGATGTTAGGATGTCCGTAAGTTCATCTCTGGCTGATTTTAATGTCGATTGGGTGAGGTGTTCCGTCGATCACTGTCCACAAATGAAACACGGAGATATTGTTTTAAAATGTGTTTTATTGTTTTCCTTTTTTTAAAGTCAATTAAATCGGATTTAAAAATAACTAGGGATGAATACTCAAGCACTGATTATATATTTTCTTAAACAATTTTCTGTACTACGTGACATTGAATATGTTGAAAGTTCTTCTCTTAATGTTTCGAGTTCGCTGTTCTTTCGGCTTCAAATTGAGTTGTAAATAGTGTCATTTAAATCGGGTTTTTAAAAATAACTAGGGAAGAACACTCAAGCACTGTTCATATATTTTCTTAAATAATTTTTTGTAACACACTGCGTGTCGCGACACTCTCGATCAATTTTACTTCCTACACGCACCTTTTCGTTTGCACGATTATCACTCCACTGTATTATGAATTAAAATTTTCCTTTAGGGGGTGATTCGACTCACCCGATAGTTTTCTATTCCTTTTCTGTTTCTCTCTTAATCGAGAATCGCTCCACCAGGGAAGATCGCACTCTTTTTTCGGTCCTGCGGTTTTCCGTTTCGTCACAGGCCAGATGTGCGGTTGCACCCACACACACAGACGCGAATGTTGCTACCTGTGTGGGTGGAGATCTTACCAGGATCGCCAGAATTTTCACACCTTCTGTCGAATCTCTTTTGTATATATTCGGGTGTGTGGTTTATTATTCTTGGCGATCTTGCGATCGTGGTAATTATCGTCGGTCATGATAATTGTATTTGCTTTGCCCTATGGGAACAGCGTTTTAGTTTATTGCTGTTTCTCCGCAATGGCCTTTGTTTAGACGAAGTGCATTTCGGTAGGGCCAAAGGTTTAGCCGACGGATTGTTTTACGGCAATTAGCTTATCGCCGGGGATTTGATGTTTGCCGACATCTGGAGCAGCTGTGCCAACCACTTGTGTTCATCCAGCTAATGGATTGGTACACATTTTCCATACTGGTCGTGTCCTTCGATCGCCATGCAGGCGTAGAGAAATTGTTTGGGACTTGGGGCTCCACGTATCTGTGGATACGTGGGGTTGTTGACACCGGTATGGGTGTCACCTTTGGTCAAGTTAAAAGGTGGACTTTGGGAGCACGTTTCTGTGGGCACGTGAAGTTTAGTCATAGGTGAGTATGTTCCTTGGTGGAACGAAGGTATCTCGGCCTATGGTGATTGTGCGGTTCGTGGAACCGCCACACATCCTTGTGTAAAACATACTCACGTTTAGATTTCCAAATGTAGTGAAACTTCTATTACCGAGCCAGCTGTAAGTTCATTGAGCAGCAATATATAGTTTTGGATGGCCATATTTTCCAAGTCACGGTTAGAAGGAACTGATTCGTCCACTCTATACACTACCTCAAAATAAGCACCAAGTTCATTTTCTTTTCCGGATCCTCGACAATTATTAACCCGTCGTTTGCGTTGATGTATTCCAGGGTAAGCCCTGCGTTCAGCAGTGTTTGACAATTTTCGCGAGTCTGCGGGACTCCCAGATATGGAATGTCATTATAATCCTTCCTTCGAAAGACTTTATTTATTTTTGGGAACATATTCGGTCTACTAGCTTTAATGGCTTGGATTCTGTTCTTCTAGTCTTCATTATTTACTGCTAAATAATTGTCGCGAATAAGTTTTTGAAGCTTTTTGATTATTGGCTTAATTGTTTTTATTTCCTGTCAATTTGATTTTATTTCTTGGCCACCAGTCGAAAAACGCATAGCCTCTTGTGTTCGAGACAAAATTACCCCAAACGCGATGCTTGGTATTGAAATTTCCTGCTTTGAAGAAATAATTACCTTCCGAGTGTAACTTGAGACTTCGGAAAAGACTATCAAGTTCATTGATAAACTGTGTGTACTGAGAAGCTTCAGGAGCGTAAACAGAGGCTACATATAGATGACTTTGACTTTTCAAGGGAATGTCTATAATGCAGGCTTCTAGCACCTGAAACTTGTGTACATTTGTAGATGACCTAATGTTGCAGACCATTTTTGATTAGGACGCCGACTGCACCCCCTTGAGTGGAGCTGAGACGATCTCGTCTTATGACTTTATAATTTTTGTAGCCCAACATGCTTGTGTCTTTGGTTTAGTTTAATTTCGCTACCCAAAGGACCTCTGGGCGTTCAACTTCCAGCAGATTGCTCATTTTATCCCTTCTTACCCCACGGATTAGTGAATTTACATTCACAGCAATAATTTTAAGGGTTAACTCAGCCGAAGTGAAGATTGCGACTAGTGTATTGAGTTATCTGGAAACGCCACTTTTTTTTTAATTGTTTGGAATTTTTTCTCAAATGCATCAAACTGTCCTGGTGTACGCGAACAATGGTTTTAATAGTTTTGTCGTTGACGAGCGATGAGGGATGTAGTTCGTTGAGGATAGAGAGATTCTGGTGTTTTCATTGATTATTGCGGTGTTGTGTATTCGGCCAATAGGTCAGACGATAAGTAAAGAACATTATGTGGGCGTTATGGGACATTTAAGAGGGCAAATTTGGTGAAAAGGGGGCAGATTTGTGGAAAGAAAACTCATGGCTCTTGTACCACGGTAACGCGTCATCTCACAAGACTGTTATTGTGAACGAATTTCTAGCCAAAAACTCAACAAATATCACCGAACAACCAAGATCGCACACAAAGTGCACGTCATGATAGGGAACAGCTGTGCTACATTGGTGACTGTTACAGAAAAATGCAGACGGCGTTTTCTCCAGCGACGTCTCAATATCTCTTCGTGGGCTGTATTTTCCGACGTTGGCCGGCCAAAACGATTTATTTAACTAGTGGGCTGTACTTCCAAAGCCGGACTTTGCTCTGGACGGGGGACATTAGTGTCTTGCCCAGTACAAATCCCCACAATCTACAAAATAGAAAAACAACCCTGCGGACAATATATAAATATAATAATTTCATTATTACTCTTTAAAATTGTGGTATGGTTAAGACCGTGTGGCGAGAAGTTCTTGTGACGGCTCCTGGTGTTCTGCTTTTTTTATATACAGCTGTGGCGAACTAATTAAGAACGATACTAGAAATTTTGTTTACAATAATTTTTTATTAACATTCTTTGCTATAAACAGTTTGTAAAATGTTTTTTATATATGTATTTTAGTATATTAATTAAAATATAAATAATATTTACAAAAAAAAAATAAAATAACGATAAAAAACAAAATTAAATTCAAAAGGTTTCGTAAAACAAAATTAGCTGGCAATCTAATTAAGAACGATTTGTTTCTTTTTGTATAATTTCGTTTTAAACGTAAACATTTGTTGGTAAATATAATAATTTGTTTGAAAGTAAACCGAAGTATAAGCTTTTGCTTTGTTTTAAGACATTTGAACGAGATATGGGAAAGGAAGAAAGCTGTACAAAAACCTGACAGAAGCGATGATAAATTTTCGAAATAATGAAAGGTTGTCGTATAAAGAAATTTCAAAAAAGCTTAATTGCTCTAAAACAATGGTATTTAAAGCTATAAAATATGTAGAAAAACAGCATCGAAAAACTTGGTCGTTGCGAGTACGAGGTTTCCGCGTAAAGATATCCACAAAGCCACCTGGGTATCACCTGATGGAGCCCCTCGCAACCAAATTGACCACATGTTGATAGATCGCCGCCACTCTTCGAGCCTGATGACGGTACGAACGTACCGAGGTGCCAACGTCGACTCGGATCACTATCTTGTTGGTATAGTTTTCCGAGCGCGGAGACGTATTGCATCCGCGGATCAGGTTCGAATCAACACGGCTGCCTTACGCAATAAGAATACCAGTAACACCTTTGGTCATACGTTAAGACTCGCCCTCGAAGAGCTCAACGGAGGGAGAGTAAGTCCTGGGGCCAGGATGCCGGGCCTAGAAGAGAAATGGATACACCTTCAGAATACTGTCATTAGTAGTGCCAACTCCATCTTAGGCAGTAGTCGTGGAGATCGGAGCGACTGGTTTGATGATGAGTGCAAACTAGCCACTAAACGTAAGAATGCTGCATACCGGGCAATGCAGCAGTCTCATAGCACGCGGGTGCGCGAGGAGAAATACAAAGAGCTCAGAAGATCTGAAAAAAGACTTCACAGACAAAAGAAAAGTGCCTGGGAAAAAGACCTTGTCTGTGAAATAGAGAAAAGTAGAGAGCGAGGTCCCCACCAGGCGCGGAAGTTCTACCAAATAATCCGCAGTGTGGATAGATAAAGTAATCTGATCACTGATCCTGAAGGCATTCTGGAGTGGTGGGAAGTGCTTTTCAGTGAATTGCCAGGTGGTCGGCTCACAGAAGAATTGGAGACTCCACCAATCCAAAATCAAGGCGAAATGTTGCTGTCACCAAGCATTGAGGAAACATTAAAAGCCATAAGACAGCTCAAATCAAATAAAGCCCCCGGAGCTGATGGCATACCAGCTGAGCTGATCAAACAAGGATGGACAGCACGTATAGGAGCAAGAAGATTGGCGTCGCGGAATAATTTGCACCATACATAAGAAGGGAGATATCACAGTGTGCTGCAACTATAGGGGTATAACATTGCTGAGTACCACCTATAAGAAACTCTCCTCTACCCTGAAAGATCGGATAGCCCCATACGCTAAAGTCATCATTGGTCAATATCAGTGTGGCTTCATCCCAGGGAAATCAGCGTTTGATAAGGTATTCACCCTTAGATAGGCGATGGAAAAATGTCAGGAATTTAAGATCCCATTATATCATCTATTTATAGATTTTAAGGCCACCTACGACAGCATAGCCAGGTTAGAACTATGTAATGCCATGAGAGAGTTCGGCATTCCAAACAAATCGTTACGACTTTGTAGGTTGACCATGACCGACGAAACTAGTCACTAGTATAAAAAGTGGGACTGCTGTCCAAACCAATAAACATATTTAATGGACTCCGACCAGGGGACGATCTGGCTTGCCTTGTCTTCAACCTGGCGTTGGAGAAAGCAATCCGCGACTCTGGAATTACAAATATAGGGACTATTATCACCAAGTCCAGCCAGATACTTGCCTACGCAGATGACATCGACATCATCGGTAGAACCGAATCAGCTGTAGAGGACTCCTTCACCCAGATCGAGCAGGCGGCACAAAAACTGGGACTGCACATTAATGAGGGGAAAATTAAGTACATGGTGGCAACTTCGGCGAAAAGATGACCTAACGTTGGTCAAACTATCAGGGTAGTAGAGGAAGAATTTGAAGAAGTGCAATTCTTTAACTACATTGGGTCAATAGTATCAGACGATTACAATATGGAAGAAGAAATACGTGAACGGCTGATCAAATCCAACAAAGCCTACAATGGGCTATCAAGGCTCTTTAAATCCCGAAATTTATCCCGAACTCTTACGAGTACTCATGTATGGATCCGGGACGTGGCTGCTCAATAAAAGACCTCTGAACTCTTGGCCGCGTTCGAGAGGAAGTGTTATGGAATTACTAGCCATATAGTTGTTTTAAATATATATAAATGGAGTTGTTGTAATATCTTTTTAGTGGTAAATAAATATATATCTAATTTTCACCCGCAGCGCCAGTTGTTGTAATATTCTTCTATGATATTCTTTGTATTTATATTATATTGAGTGTTGCTGTAATATTATTTTACAATGGGGTTGCTGTAATATTTTCTTTCTCATATATATATATATATATATATATATATATATATATATATATATATATATATATATATATATATATATATATATATATATGGCGCAAGACTAATGACCTTGCCCGGAAAAAATAAATCATTATGGAAAATTTAACAAGCCTCAGGCCTTGCTAAATACGGCCAAGACCGGTGCCCGGTTGAAGTGCCGATGATGATGATGATATATATATATATATGTATATATATATTATGTATATATATATATATATCTGTTGTATTATTTTAGGTGGTAGTAAATATATATATATATATATATATATATATATATATATATATATATATATATATATATCTTGCACCCCCTTGTAAGAAAAGCCAAGGTTATAGAAATACACTAGTCCGTATTGAATCAGAATCAATTCCCAATCTCTTCCGCTGATGGCATGCAGTTATGTAGAAATGTCATTGACTTCTTAGGGTATGCGTTACTGAACGTCAAGTTGCTATAGACCATCACTATTTGCCCTCGCCAAATAATTATAATTCATATATTTGAATTCGCCAAGTGGTTGCAGGCAATCTATGCCTTCCTGTTTTGGAGCGCCAGTGGTTGCCAGTTGTTCCAAACTATATGTCTTCTCGGGTAGCTGATTTTCCTGTTGTTCATGCCGTGTCGAGATGTACAGCAGCAGCGATGTGATACGGGGACAAACTGTGCCGCCCCAACCAGTTATCTTGCCGTAGCTGCAGCCAGAAACTGTTTAATAACTTTACGTAAGCTTACTGGTACTGTCCGCCATGATGCGTGATGGAATCCCTCCAGGTCCAGGTTACAAACCACGTCTAACAACGTCCTCCAGGATAACACACGTCAGTGGCTTCAGTGGTTCGCCACTGTCTTCTGTTAATCCAAAATTAAAATACGAAACAAATCAACGGAACTTAACAACTGTCCTTCATGGACGACTTTTTGTTTTATTTACTATAGTAATATACACTTAAACTAGTTTTCACAAACAAAATTTAATAAATCAGAATATGTCTTCCTTGGATGGATTCTTCACTTGCTTCGTCTGAACAGAACGAACAAAAGACTAGAATGGCCAAAAAGAATATATCTCTCTCTCCATCACTCGCCATCTCGCCACCACTCCGAGGGGAAACCCTACCTAACCGACCCTTCACAATCACACGATGCCGGTTCGCGCCTCAGCTCGTATTTAATTGTAGGCCGTATAAAGGGGTCCAAGAATACAATCAATGATCAATATGAAGTATTAAGTTAATGTGGAGCATTGAATGAAACTAGAATTTATATTCTTTACTCCTCCCCGGTGGGGCAACGGCGATGGCAATTAAGGGTACTCAACTAATGTGGAGCATCAAATAAAACAGAATTTATATCAAATAATTAATTAAACAGAAATAGAATTCATTCTCCTCACTGCCTCTCGGTGGGGCAATGGTAATGGGGAAGGCTATTACGCAACAAAATACTAATTAATTATAAAACTCTAATAAAATAATAATAAATACTGTAATAATTAATTGTAAAACTATAATAAAATAGTTATTAAATATCAAAATGAAAATATAAACAAAGGCTATTACGTAACAGAAGGTCTTAAGGAGAATTGTTGGCCCCGTATGTGAGGGAGGACGATTCCGGAGACGCTACAAGGTGAGTTGTACGCGATCTATCTCGAAGCTAAGGTTGTAAAAAAATTAAGCTCGGTAGACTCCGGTGGGCGGGAAACCTAGCTCGAATGACCGAAGAGGAGCCTGACTGGAAAGTCCTTTGTGGCAGGATGTATGGAAGGAGACAGCGCGGTAGACCTTGTCTGCGATGGAGGGATGGCATAGACCAGGACGCCCAGAGCCTGGGAGTGTCAAACTGGACGACGTCGGGTCGAAATCAGGACCGGTGGAGTGACATGCTAAATAAGGCCAAGACTGGATCCTGGTTGTAGTGCCGATGATGATGACGAGTAACCTCTGGTTCTGACTTCGGGCTGGTTACTTCATTATTCCAATTGTTAACTCAGTTGTTAGGTATTTGAATAATGCCTCGTAAATTGTGGCGAACAAGGTACATTCGTCTTAAGCTCGTTACAGAATAATTGATTATGTAATGCGTGCGAGACAAAACGCACAGTGCACCCTTGTAAAGGTTTCCACGGTAAAAATATTATGGCTTGGTGCTTCTAACGGCAACGCTAACGCCTCCACATGCCTATGTACTTTTTTCAAAACATACGAAACAAACCCGTTAAAACCTACTCTGTACATTGGGCGATGCGTACTGAAGAAAACAGCACTAAAAGAGAATGGACATATTAATAATCAAAGCCCTATATCAGAACATTAACGAAGCAATTCATAGTTTGTGTGATGAGTTGAAACATCTTCGCATACGCGGCGTTGATGCTCTGGTTCTAATCTTTACTAGCATGCATTCGTATCACGTCCTTCACTACCACCGCAACGTCTGTAACATGATATTCCACAGTGGGATAGTTGGGTTGAAGATAGTTTCCCAATATGTGGCGGTGCATCTACAATTGACTTTGAATCCGAGGAGTGAACAGCCAGCGCTTTAGGTGTAGCGCAGTACTTGGTATTCATTTGTAAATTTTAAACGAAGCGGTTCATTATTATTATTATTATTATTATTATTTATTACGATGTAATTAATTACACAATAACTTAATTCTAAATAGCGCTAGCTGCTAGGGCTTTCGGCTAATATCGAGTTACTTTAAATTTTGTTATGAAGGTTAGTAAGTGTTAGTAATTCGTATGTGTAGTTGATATTCTGTTCTGATGGTTTTGCCAGAATGTTGCTGAAGGGGTCGTTTCCAAATAGTTGGTTTGCGATGGTTTGGACTTTTGGGCAGTCGAATATGATGTGATGTGGAGTAAGTGGGCTTAGGTTGTTGCAGTTGCTGCGTTGTGGGGGGCTGATTTTTGTAAGGATGTGTTGGCGTGTGATTTTGGTGTGTCCTAGCCGGAGTCGTAGGAAGCATTTTATTTTTCTGTTTGAGACTGTTGTTGGGTAAGTAACGGGTTTGGTGTCCTGTTTAATAGTGCTGTACAGGTGGGTGTAGTGGTGCCATTCTTCGTCCTCCACGTTCTTGAGGGCATTTTTTACCTGTCTTCTTATGTCCGTTTTGTTAGGATAATAGAAGGAGACGAGAGGCGACTTTGTCCCTAGTTTTGCGGTCGCATCGGCTGCTTCATTTCCACTAATGTTACAATGCCCGGGGGTCCAAAGTAGCTTTATTTTATTAGCTTTCTTAATAATGTTATCTTGGATTTGACGAATGAAAGCATTTGTGGAGTTTACGTTGGTTATTGCTTCTAGAGTTGAAAGGCTATCAGTACAGATAATCGTTGGGATTTTCTGGACCAGTTTTGTTGCTTCCAGAATTGCCGTTGCTTCCGCTGATAGGATGGAACAAAAGGTGGGAAGTGATCCCATTCTGATTATTTTTTTGCGATTGTTAACTATAGCAAATGACACATTTGATTCGTTTTTGGAACCATCTGTGAAAAACAAGTTCCAGTTTTGATGTTTGTCGATGGTACCCTTGAAAAGGTTTTGATAGATTATCTGATTTGTTGAACGTTTTGGATAATGGGACAGGTCATCTAAGATTGTATTTCTCGGAATTAACCATGGAGGGTGCTGTGTGCGGTGAGGTTTTGAAATATTTATAGGGATATGTAAGTCCTTGGCTATATCGATGGCCCTTTCCAGTCCTGAGCGGTATCTCGACCTTCGTTTTTTTAAATACATTTTTCGGATGTCCTGCACTATGGACGTTGTAAATTTGTAAGCGAGTGAAGCTGATATATATTTTAGTCTGTTTTCTATAGATGGGAGACCGCATTCGACGAGGATGTTTTTCATTGGTGTATTACGGAATGCTCTGGTACTTGCTCGAGCTGCGGCGTGATATTATTATTATTATTTATTGGCCTGTAGGAACCCGGAGGTTCATGACCTCACCGACTCGGCTTCGCTATCGTTCCCTGTCCTGGACACTCTCTTTCCACGCTTGACCATTCGATCCGATCTCCTCAAGGTCAAACCTAACATTGTCCTCCCATCTCCGTCGCGGCCGTCCTACCGGTCTTTTTCCCGTTGGTCTACCGTCAAGAATTCTATGCACGGTCCTATCGTTCCCCATTCGAGCCATGTGTCCGGCCCATCTTAATCTTCGCGACTTGATTACTCTCACTATTGTAGGTTTGCGATATAGCGGCGTGATAGGGAGATTTTATTGTTTGCAGGGTCGTTTTGCTACATTTTCCGTATATCATTAGTCCGTAGTCGATTTTAGATAGGATGATGGCTTTAGTTATGTTAATAAGGGTGTTAGTATGTGCAGATCCATTCTTATATGCTAAGTATTTTACAATATTTAATCTTGCAGCTGAACTTTTCTTAAGTGCTAAACAATGTTCTTTAAAATTGTATTTACTGTCAAAGAGGATACCGAGGATTTTCATGGATTGTATTGTAGGTATTGTGTGATTCTGAAAGGGAAGTGTGATGTTTTTGCTGCAGCTGGTTTTTCTACAAATGTGTAACATTTTAGTTTTTTTCGAGGGAGATCTTTGCGCCTGAGGTTTTACACCAATCAGTGATGTCGTGTAGTATTTCTGAATAGGTAGATTGTACTTCGTTGAGATCGTTTAGGTTTGTTAGAATAACTAGGTCGTCAGCGTAGAGGCAGTGTTTTATGTTTTTATATTTTACCAGAATGTCGTTTATTCCGTCAAAGGCTATAGCGAATAATAGAACTGATAGTGGAAAACCCTGTGGGATACCGTTTTTTATGTTGTATATTTGTGAGAATGCAGCACCGTTTTGACTCTAAACTTCCGGTTGGAAAGAAAGGACTTGATTATATAGAACATATTGTTACCAACCCTCCATTGCGCTAATTTATTCAAAATCACATGAGGACCGCTCCGGGCGAACGCTTTTTCAAAATCTATGGAGAGAATTGTTGTTTGTTTTGTTTTTTGGTTGATAAAGAGGATGTGTGAAGTCGTCGATATGGAGTAGCGCATCAATCGTTCCACGTCCTTGCTTGAAACCAACCTTTTCAATGCTTATTAGATTGTTTTTCTCCATTAACCAGTTGAGTCGTCTAGCTACAATTTTTTCAAATGTTTTTCCTAGACATGGGAGTAACGATATTGGGCGATATCGTCTTGCCGAGGTCGGTTCGTGTGTTTTGGTATGGGTACAATTGTGGCTATTTTCCACACTTGTGGAATTACACCTGTTTGGAGTATATTATTGAAGAGATGGAGTATTCGGTGTCTCAGGAGTGGTGGACTGTTTTTTAACATTATGTAATCGACTCGATCATATCCTGGTGTTTTACCTGTGGCGCGGTGTAGGGTTGACTCTAATTCAATTTTATTGATCGGGAGATCTATTAATTTAGAGGATGGGCTTGTGTGAGGGGACGGGCTAATTGTGTCTCTTTTGGCAGAGAGAAATGACGGATGAAAGTTTACGTCTTCTGCGTAGTTTGACCATGTTTTGCCGAGATGGTCAGCAATTTGCTGGGGAGATGTGAGAGTGCCTGTGTCGTTGTTCATGCATTTAATTGAGAGGGGGCGATACTGCCCAGTGAGTGTTTTTATATCCGCCCAGATTTTTCTGGGAGTAGAGTTCAGATTTAACTTTTCGGTAAATGTTTGGAAGGCTTTTCTTTTTTCTTCCTTGGCATTTTTGCGAAAAAGAGCATTTAACTTTTTATAATTGATTAGGTTAAAATCGGAGGGGAATCTTTTGAAAATTCTCCAGGCTTCTTGTTTTTTCTTCCTTAGGTTATCCAATACTGGATTCCACCAGGGAACTACTGCCTTATGGAGTTTTCGACTTGTTTGTGGTATCGCGACATTTGCTCCTATTCGGATTGCTTTAGTGATTATGGCTGTTTCTTGATTAATATTTTGACTCTCTACATGTTGACTTAGTGCCTGGGTAGTTATATTTTGAAATTTACTCCAATTAGCAAGTTCGGTTTGGAATTTAGGAAGAAGTTTGGAGGGTTTGGGACACATGCTAGTGTCAATGTTTATTATTATTGGAAAGTGGTCGCTCCCATGCAGGTAGGGTAAAGTATTCCAAGTGCAAATTGGACCCAATTGAGGTGAGGCTAGTGATAAGTCTACATGTGTGAAGGATTTGTGAGTGGAAAAATGTGTGTGGCTACCGTTATTGAGTAGTGCTAGATTTGCGGTCAGTATGTATTTCTCTACGGTTTTTCCCCTTTTATTAGTGGACGAAGATCCCCAGATGGGGCTCCACGCGTTAAAATCTCCGAGGAGAAGTATCGGTGTTTGGATGCTATCTGTGATAGTGGTAAGATCGTGTACGGTTATTGATTGGGATGTGGGGGTGTATGCTGATATTATCGTGAGGTTTCTGCCGATATTTATTTCTACTGCCACGACCGAGATTGCAGAGTGTATTACTATATGTTTAGCGGGATTGATCTAAGTATAAGTATACCTATACCATGTTTAGAAGCAACCTTTTCCGTAAGGTTGTGAAAGAATGCCGCGTATTCTTTGGGTCCTCTGGCCCGAGAGTCGTGGCGGATGTGCGTTTCTTGTAGAGCTATCATGGATGGCTTCAGATCTTTGATGAGTATTTGGAGCTCGTGCATATTGTTTTTGAGTCCGTTCAGGTTCCACTGTAGTATTGTGAGTTTATGTGCATGAATGCTATTGTGTATATTGAACCTGCTGCTGTTGGGGATTTTGTTGTTGTAAGGGTTCAGTCTCCGTGTCTCGAGTGTTGATCCATTCAAGCCGAAGCCCTGTCTGCTTCAGCCCGAGTTGGGATTTTCTCGAGACACAGAGACTGTGCTTTCATTGGGAGTGTTAGGGTTATATGTGGTTATTGTGAGGGAGTGCGGAGTTTAATAATTCTTCAATGGTGGGTTCATTTATTTTTAGGGTAGTGATTTTGTTAATAGGTATAGGTTCGTTGTTACGGTTAGTTGTTGTGGGTTTTATAATTAGAGATGATTGGTTTTGTATGGCTTTACGGTATTCTGCGATGTAGAAGGGCAGTTTGAAATGGATGAAGTATTTGTCGATGTTGGTTGGAGTGTAGTTTTTGTTGGGTTTTGTTTTGTAGTTTCTTTTATTGGTGATGTTATATGTGTGGTTGTTGTTTTGAGGAGTGCGGCATAGGATTCCTTTGGTTTGTTTGATGGCATGGGATTTCGTTCCCCATATATCCGTCTCGCTTCGGATAGAGACATTTTATTTCTTGTCTGTATTTCAAGAATGGCCTGGTTTTCTATATATTGGGGGCTTGATGGTGATGAAGCGAGGTGAGGGCCTTGACAGTTGGCACAGTGGGTTCGGGCGCATTCTAAGTCACGGTGTGGAGGAAGGTTGCAGTTGTTGCACGCTGGGTTTCGCTTGCACCATTTGGCTGTATATCCGAGTAGTTGGCATTGGCGGCAGCGCATTGGTCTTGGGATATACTCATTTACTTTGGGGTTGTGCCATCCGATTTCTATGTTACTCGGTGGATGGAAGCGGTCAAATGAAAACAACATTAGTCCGGAAGCCCTGATTTCGCCATTTTGCGGTTTTTTAAATTTATGGACACTTACCACTCCTTGAGGTTTCATTTCTTGGACGATGTCTTCTTCCGGAACATTAATTAGGTATGGTGCGTAAACAATACCTTTTGAGAGGTTTAATTTCGGATGCAACTTTATTGTTACCGGACATAGTTGATCGAACCGTTTGGTATTTATAAAACGTAGAGCTGTTTGTTCATCTTTCACTAGTAAAATAATTGAACCGTCTCTTAGCATGGACACTTTTTCATATTGTGTACTAATTGAGTCTATAGCTCTTTTTACTACGAATACGTTCACTCCGGTCAGAGGTTTTGTCGCGTCATTAGGAACAATTTGTATGAATTTCGGGTTCTTTTCACTTGTCTTTGTTGGTAATTCCGGGAAGTTCAATAGGACTAAATGCCTGCCGTTTTTTTTTTATTGACGGGGACGTCACTCAAGGACGTTTCCTGCAACATACCGAATCTGTTGCCGGTGTTCCGGCTTGGCCCTAAGGCCATTTTTTATTTATTTTTCTTTTACTTTTGCTTTACTTTGGAACCGGTTAATTTAAAATTCACTAACAAAAGCAATTCGCTTACAACACGCACAGTATCGTAATAAAATGTTCACACGCGGTTTTGTGTTCACAATTCTTTCACTGCACAATACGGTTAAAATTTGCGTCCTTACTGTTCGAGAGTTCGTCTGGCAATGTGACGAAGCGGTTCAATGATTTGAAGACAATAGTTATTTGAAGCTATCATAATGTTAGCTGGCTTGATGCCACCTTTGGACTCCATTTCGCTGTAATCTGTATTTTCGGGGCTAGAAGAATATTTATCTGGGAATATTCAACATACCACATCATGTTCACCACACGATGTGTTTGAAAATGTGAAGCCAAGTTTTGGGAATACGCTCTACAACTGAAAACTTGATTATCAATTTATTTTTAAAGCGCATTGCCATCGCATGCTCCTTAAAGTACAATAAACATCAATGGCTCAGCAAATATTTGTAATTGTTGTATATCACATCAATGTTCTGTCGTGCTTATTGGTAAACACTTTAAATATGTTTCTTTATATGTGTTTCAGTGGATCTGGGAAGACAACACTGATGTCCGCCTTGGCCTTTCGACAACCAGGTAACTATTGTGTATTTGGTAAACCATATCTAATATTCCCTTCATCAGGTGGAACAATAGTTCAAGGTGAAATTCTCATAAACGGACGGAGAATTGGACCTTTTATGCATCGAATAAGTGGGTATGTGTACCAGGATGACTTATTCATTGGACAATTGACAGTCCTGGAGCATCTCACCTTCATGGTTTGCATTTTGCTGTTAGTTTGATCAATTCACCACTAATCTGACATATTGTAGGCCAACCTGCGTCTAGATCGGCGTGTCAGTAAAGCCGAACGGAAAATAATTATCGCAGATCTACTTGAACGAACCGGTCTTATCGCTAGCGCTACTTCGCGCATCGGCTGTGGAGATGATGAAAAAGTCCTTTCGGGTGGAGAACGGAAACGACTTGCGTTTGCTGTGGAACTACTTAACAATCCACTAATTCTCTTTTGTGACGAACCAACAACTGGACTGGATTCGTTTAGTGCTCAACAACTTGTTCAAACTCTATATGAACTGGCTAAGAAGGGAACTACCATCTTGTGCACCATACATCAGCCTTCGAGTCAACTGTTTGATATGTTTAACAACGTCCTTTTATTAGCAGATGGTCGCGTAGCATTTACTGGATCCCCGGAAAATGCGTTAACATTCTTCGCTGAAAATGGATACCATTGCCCAGATGCTTACAATCCAGCGGATTATTTAATTGGTGTTCTCGCGACAGACCCAGGATATGAACAAGCTTCACAACGATCAGCACAATATCTTTGTGACTTGTTTGCTGTCTCTTCAGCAGCCAAGCAGCGTGATTTGCTTGTGAACTTGGAATTCCACATGTCACAGACGGGAAACTTTCCATTTGGTACTAAAAGTGACACATTTCGTGCCCCACTTTGGTTTAATACGTTCTTCTGGTTGTGGCAGCGAGCCACGTTGAAAGTATTTCGAGATCCAAATTTACAGTTGATCAGATTTCTCCAAAAGATAGCGATGGCGGTCATAATTGGGTTATGTTTTGCCGGTACGATCGATGAGAGCCAGCGGGGTATACAAGCCCTTCAGGGAGCTGTTTTTATATTGATCTCGGAGAATACATACCAGCCCATGTATTCCATATTGACTGTGTTTCCACAAGGGTTTCCGATGTTTCTCCGCGAAACTAGAGCGGGAATGTATTCAACCGCCCAGTATTATTTGGCAAACATTCTGGCATTAGTAAGCAGCTTTATCGCTGATCAAGAAGATTTTATTAATGTGTCAATCTTTTTTAGCTGCCGGGAATGATCCTGGAACCTTTGGTGTTTGTGATCATTTGTTACTGGATGACTGGTCTCCGGGCAACATTGGATGCGTTCCTAGTAACGACAGTCAGTATCATTCTTGTTATGAATGTGGCGTCTGCTTGTGGTTGTCTTTTTTCCACGGCATTCGATACCATTCCACTGGCAATGGCTTATCTCATTCCCCTGGATTATATTTTCATGATAACCTCAGGAATGTTTTTAAAAATATCGTGAGTTACTTTTTAGTGCTGTTTGTTTTTTTTTTTCTCAGAATGTATATTTAGGACATTGCCAGTGGCAATTTTTTGGACGCAGTATCTTTCGTGGATGTTGTACGCAAATGAGGCTATGACCATAGTCCAATGGACTGGTGTTCAAAATATAAGTAAGGCAGATATTTTTGAATTTGATTTGACTCCAAGATTTCGAATGGGTCTTTGTAGGTTGCTTCGAACAGAACAGTGATTTGCCGTGCCTACATTCTGGAAAAGATGTCTTGGACAAGTATAGTTTTAACGAGGCAAATCTGTTACGTGACTTACTCGCGAATTTGGGACTATATTTTGGATTTCATCTCCTTGCATATTATTTCCTGTGGAGGAGAACCAAAAAAATATAATTACGATGTTAGAATTTAACGTGTTAGGTGTGATGAAGTTCTAATAATATTTTAGTAAATGTTGAAGAAGTTGTTTAAAACCCCTGCACCTTGAGGTACGAACTGACACTAAAAGATCCACGGACTCATCGGTTTGATTACATTTTCCATCATCGTCTGGTGAACTAACAAATTATGTATGTCGCTATTTGTGCGATTAGACGTGTGTTGTGGAAAGAGAAAGACCAATAAGAAAATAAATTCTTTTACCAGAAGTAAACAAAAACGGCCTTTAATTTGATGTATGGTAAATGGGCAGCATACCCTCAACGGGATTGAATTAATATTGTACCTAAATTCGAGTTTTGAAAAGGGACTTCATGCCCTTATTAAATTACACATTGGTCCAAGCTCTAGCTTGCAGGAACAATAATGCATAGTGGCATGTAGACGCCTTGGTATCTGGAAGGAAGGATTTATACACAAAGCCTATGGAAACTATATTTTCCCTCCAAATATAACATAATATATGTGATCGATAACTTTCTAAATGGACGGGTGGACTAGGCAGAATGCAACCAAAGCACGTACAATATGTATATGCGTAGGGTTGAAGATGTATTATTGCCAACGTATGGCACGGTTTCACTTTCTTCCCCACGATGTTGCTCCGACAAATATCCACAAAAATCCAGGAAAGAAAATAAAAATCCACTGTTGTTGTTATGTCCTTGATGTTGTTTTTATTTAATTTTTTTTTTATAACGGGTTTATACGAAAACAATAAGAAGAATTAAATTTCACTAAACCTACTTCAAAGAAATATGTTCGGTTGTGCAAATGATTTAAAACAAATTTATGGTTAACTCTAGATTTTGAGTGTGCGCGTTCACGTGATTGAAAACTCGACGGATGTGCACCGGTTGGTGGATGTTAAGCCACTGTATGCGGAGAAGATTTAATTTAAGATTTCGCGGAGCGGCCTGTTCGAATGCGGTGATGAATGACAAGCGACTAATCTAATTAGGGGTGAAATTCTGTATGCTATTTTAGCACACAAGACAACCAATACAGATCACGCCTCTGATCTCTCATTGTCACGTCCGTCGAAGTGTGGAAGATAATCGACGAACATGGGAGAATGTGAAAACAGAGACACAAGGTACTATGATCTCGGGATGGGTTTGGCTGTGTGTGCTGGTATCAAATGCAGTTTCTGAGAATGACCTACTGCCCTAGTGTTACGGCTGTGGTGATCTCAGAGCGCATTGAACCGTATGGAAACAGAATTATGGAGGAGAGGAAATGTAGCCGGTGCTAATCACCCGCGAAAAGAGATCATTGATCCCAAACGAATGGATGATCTGAAGAAAAGCCGAAGTGACGGCAAATTGGTTAGGGCAATTTATCATGAAAACCAAACTTGAATAATTTGGAATTACCCCGGCCGTTGCGTGGTTATGCAACAACGTCGTTTGATTTGACGTGTTGTTGCTAACCGACATGATTCCGATGGAAATCTCATGGGCTAGCAAAAATGGAGTTGCGGTATAGCAAAAACGGTAGCTAAACTCAATTATGCAATACCTGCATAGCATAATGAGTTTAGCTATGCGTCCTTTGGGAAATGTAATATTTCAGGTGAATAGCATGAACGGTGGGATAGGGGCTGATGTGACACGCTGTTAGCGGTCGAAATTAGGTTAGGACTGTGGGCTGGTTCTCCATGTGATATATAGAACCCCCACATATGTACAATATTTACATATGTGATTTTTCCCATGAAATCAATAGAAGCATCACACTTCAGGTCTCTAAAGCCTTACTCTAGTCATAGATAAATTAATTCACGGAAATAAAAGATAACTAGAGCAGAGCCCAATTTTCGTTATGGACGATGAGGTAAGCACATCTAAGTCGGAAGGTACCTGCTTACGAATTGCGAGAGTGGTATGTGGCGGTTCCGCCAAACCCCACAGTCTACTTATGAAGAAGAACCCCCATAACTTCGACCCAACCTTATAAATTTCGCTAATGCAATCGCATTAGCACCTTAATTGCCTTAAGCATCTAGGTTATCTAAGGTATAACCTAAAAGTCCCTGTAAAAGAATTCTTACTTTTCACGCATCTCTTCGCATACAAATTCCCTACAAGAATTTTTTCCATTATACAGGAGCATAAAACCAAAACCTATTCGGTAACTTCGGTTGCCAGGCAAATTCCAACCTTCCCACACCTGCGCCGCAATCTCCTCACAGCAAAAAGATTTCCTTCCCTCCCTTTGGAAATGCCTGTTAAGAATTTTTTCATACATGTATCAATGCATCTCTGCATTACCGACCAAGAACCGAATTCCCAATTAGTGTAGGTATTCACACTAGAGTTCGACCCTGGCATCGCCATAGATGCCATGCACAATTGACACAAATGGTATATACAACCGTCATTGTGTAACCATCTAAATTACTTTCTAAAGACTTGCAACTATTGATTCAGCTGCAAGCACTTCTCTCGGAAATACTTCTTTGTTTTAATCTTCAAACGAACGATGCCTAGGTTTCGTTTCTCTTTGACCTGCGAGCGTTAGTAAACAATCTGATCTCAACGATCGACTTCACTCACACCACTACAGCACGTCACCAGTGAGATCCTCTTTCCTCGTTTTCACCACGAGAGGAACACTTTCTCTCTCGGGGAAACTCACCCCATTAGCGAGTCGGCTCTACACGAGCCTTTTATCGCGGAGTCCTATACCACCACCCGACCGAGCCAGTCGATCGGTCTCCCGCTCCTCGTGGCGCGCCGAGGATGGGTATATACTTCCTAATTATTAGTTTCTACCGAGTCGTGTGTCAGTGCGTTGTGTTAATTAAATGAGATATCACAAAAGTAGTAGGGTTATAGGGCTTCTGCCTCAATTTCTGGCTCAAAATTCTATTTATAGACATGATGACTCATCACATCCGAAAGCTGTATGTCAAGGTTGAGATATGTTTGGTGGGTGGCGAAAGCAGTTTGTGGGAGTGATTCATGGTTGGCGGGGGGTTGTGGGTTCTTATCAAGGTGTAGTAATTGCTGTTGTGTGTGTAGTACGTTTCTTATCAGGGATAGTAATTGCTGTTCTTATCAAGGTGTAGTAATTGCTGTTGTGTGTAGTACGTTTTCTTATCAGGGGTAGTAATTGTTGTTCTTATCAAGGTGTAGTAATTGCTGTTCTTATCAGGGGTAGTAATTGCTGTTGTTTGTAGTATGTTTCTTATCGGAAGTAGTAATTGTAGTATTTTGTAGTGTTCTTATCAGGGGTAGTAATTGCTGTTGTGTGTAGTATGTTTCTTATCAGGTGTAGTAATTGTTGTTCTTATCAGGAGTAGTAATTGATGCTCTTATCAGGTGTAGTACTTGCTGTTCTTATCAGGGGTAGTAATTGATGCTCTTATCAGGTGTAGTAATTGCTGTTCTTATCAGGTGTAGTAATTGCTGTTGTTTGTAGTATGTTTCTTATCAGGTGTAGTACTTGCTGTTCTTATCAGGGGTAGTAATTGATGCTCTTATCAGGTGTAGTAATTGCTGTTCTTATCATTGTTGTAGTTTGTAGTACGGTTCTTATCGGGTGTAGTAATTGCTGTTCTTATCAGGTGTAGTAATTGTTGTAGTTTGTAGTATTCTTATCGGCAGTAGTAATTGTTGTTCTTATCAGATGTAGTAATTTGAGTATCGGGGCTTTTTGTTAATGGATTGTCGGGCTTTTTGCTAATGGTTTGTGCTTTTTTTTGTTGAGTCATTGGATAGAGTAATATATATGGGAATTTTGTGCTGTTCGTGTATTTGTATGGAAATGGTTCATCATCGTCATGGAAATTTTTGGTGATTCTTTATAGCGATTCTGGCTCAGTTTTTGTATGGGAAAAAAAAGCCATGCGCATATATGGTAATTCCGGAAGTGGCCCCTTAGGAAATGAGGTAATCGGAGGGGGGCGGTTGATTCATGATCGTTGTCTTTGTGTGATCGATATTTTTTCAATTTGAGGTGTGTGATTCATGGTTGTTTTGGTCTGTTGTATATTTGTTATCAGGTGTCAACATCTTCAGTGAGTCGTGGATTTGTACTTGTTATCTCGGTATGTGAATTAAGTCTTAGGTTTCGATGATCAGCGTTCAAGGTTAATTGTGTGACATGAGCAGATGGTATTTTTAATTTGGGTGTGTGAATAGGTGATAGGTGATTCATGATTGTTTGGTAGTGAATATATTATTATTTAGTCATTGAGTTTGAGTAATATATATGGGAATTTTTTAGGATGATTCTATGGTGAAATTGGTGTATGTTTTAGCTGTTTCTTAATATATGGAAATTTTTTGGTTATTCTATATGCTTTTAGACTATCGGGCTTTTTGCTATATATATATTGAATATGGGCTATTTTTAGCGCTACAATTTTGAGTTTTTATATGGATATATTGTTAATTGCATACTTTAGGGGATACGCATTATTCATATGATATATTAAATTCTTTGTGCTTTGGCTTTTGTTTCGGTTAAAGTTTGGAGTAGGTTAATTGAGGGACAAAAATATAGTAATAGTGTTGTTATCAATTGTTTTAATTTTGTTCAGATGTGGTTCATGGATGTTTGGCTTGTTGTGTATTTGTTATCAGGTGCGTATATCTTCAGTGGGTTGGAGATTTGTACTTGTTATCAGTTTTTTTTTTTTTTTTTTTCAATTTGAGGTGTGTGATTCATGGTTGTTTTGGTCTGTTGTGTATTTGTTATCAGGTGTGTACATCTTCAGTGGTTCCTGGATTTGTACTTGCTATCTCGGTAAGTGAATTATGTATTAGGTTTGGATGATTAGCGTTCAAGGTTAATTGTGTGACATGAGCAGTTGGTATTTTTGAATTGTGTGTGAATATGTGATAGGTGATTCATGGTTGTTTGGCAGTGAATATATTATTATTATTTAGACATTGGGTTTGAGTAATATATATGGGAATTTTTTAGGTGATTCTATCTTGAAATGGATGTATGTTTTAGCTGATTCTATTTTGAAATGGGTGGATGTTTTTTTCTTAGAACAGCTCATTTGCCCATGAAAAAAATTCTCTAAGACGCAACCTAAGCCAGTACCCAGCAACTCCGTTAACAAGGTGAGGCTCGGGCTTTTTGCTCTATACTGAAATGCTACTATTTGATAGTAAATCTATGTTGAAATGGAGTTTTTTGTTATATTGAATATGTGCTTTTTTGGGGATTGTCTGGGGTGCTAAAGGCTTTTTATGAATATATTCACTTGGCAGTAAATCTATGCTGAAATATATATAGAAATACAGGATTTAAATTTGAAAAAAAGAAGAAAAAATCAAAATCAACATCATCAACTGGTGAGTTACCTTATTTATATATTAATTGTTATTCCTTTTTTGACGCGGTGCTAGTATTTATTTTTGTGTATTGTATCGTGAGTCTAGCAATAATAATAATAATAATCCCGATGTTTTTGCTATTGCTGCATAATGTATGGAAATGGTTCATCATCATCCTCGTCGTTATCAGTTGTGTATATGAATAGGTGACAGGTGATTCATGATCGTTTGACTTGTTGTGCTGTTATCGTGTGTAGTAAAATAGAGGCGTGTTATCAGTAGTTGTTCGTGGATTTTTGTATGGAAGTCATTCATAGTCGTTTGACGTCGTGGTTTTGGGATTCTTTCTTATCTCAGTATGTGAATTAATTCTTGTTATTTCTAAGGTGTAATTATTAGTATATTGCTCGAATGTTTTTTTATTTTCTAGTGTGATTATATTAGATTATTGTTTTATTGGTCAAAGTTTTTTTGAGATCTTTTGAAAGTTCATTGTTTGCTTATAAGGTTTGATTGACCAGCGTTCAAGGTTCAGCAATTGCTGTGAACATTTACTTATCAGTATACAAGGCGATAGTGTTTTTAGAGAGTCTATCAATAATAATAATATTGAGTTTAAATAATCCCTCTGTTTTTGCGATTGCTGCATAATGTATGGAAATGATTCATCATCGTAATCGTTCGGGTTGTTGTTGTTGTTCTGTTACTAGTTGCGAGCATCTTCAGTGGGTTGGGGATTTGTACTTATTATCAGTATTTTTTTCAATTTGAGGTGTGTGATGCATAGTTGTTTTGGCTTGTTGTACTGTTTTCATTTGTAGTAAAAAAATAGAGGTGTTGTTGTTATCAGTAGTTGTTCGTGGATTTATATGGAAGTGATTCATTGTCGTTTGGGATTCTTTCTTATCTCAGTATGTGAATTAAGTCTTAGGTTTGGATGATCAGCGTACAAGGTTAAAGTTTGGAGTAGGTTAATTGTATGACATGGTTGGTCGGCGATTTGTCTGGAAGTTGAGGACTCTTTTATATATTATTATTAGTCATTGAGCTGAGTAATATATACATATATAGGAATTTTTGTTGTTCGAGGGATATGGTATGGAAGTGATGATATAAGACTTAGATTTGGATGATCACAGCGTTCAAGGTTAAAGTTTGGGGATAGGTTAATTGTATGGAAGTCATTCGTAGTCATTTGACGTCGTGGTTTTTGGGATTCTTTCTTATCTCAGCATGTGAATTAAGTCTTAGGTTTGGATGATCAGCGTTATTTTCTAATCTGTATTTATTGGTATATTGTTCGAATGTTTTTATTATTATCTAGTGTGGTTATATTAGGCTGTTGTTGTTGTTGTATTTAGTTTATTGTTATAATGATGTTATGTTTTATTGTTCAAAGTTTTGAGATATTTTGAAAGTTCTTTGTTTGCTTATAATCATATGGGTTATTTTTGAAAAGCACAGGCAGTTTTTTATATGGATATATTAGCATGTGTGTAGACTTTTTTAGCGCTACAATGTTGTTAATAACGAATATATTATTATTAGTCATTGAGCTGAGTATTATATGGGAATTTTTTTGTAGCTTGTTGTTATATTAATTATGTGTGTATGTATGTGTGTGTATTGATGGGCAAATATCTGAATTTCACCTGTTGTGCTGTTATCAGTTGTACACATCTTCGGTTGTAGTGGCGGTGTTGTTATCAGTAGTTGTTCGCGGATTTGTATGGAAGTGATGAATTAAGTCTTAGGTTTGAGTGATCAGCATCCAAAGTTAAAGTTTGGGGTAGGTTAATTGTGTGACATAGCTGTTCGTGGATTTGTATGGAAGTGATTCATCGTCGTTTGGCGTAGTGGTTTGGAATTCTTTCTTATCTCAGTATGTGAATTAAGTCTTAGGTTTCGATGATCAGCGTTCAAGGTTATAGTTTATAATTATGTATATGTTTCGGCGTCAAGAGAGAAAGAGAGAAAGAGAGAAAGAGAGAAAGAGAGAGCAAGAGAGAGAAAGAGAGTCTATTTGTGGACGAATGAGATGTTTGTATGTATAATAATAATGATCGAATTTCGGTATATATATATATATATATATAATATCATCTTGACTAGTTAGAAATCATTGATTCACTAAACCATTAAAGAAAAACACAAAAAGGTTCCATTGTGGTATATATTTGGCTGAACAGGAAAATTGTTGCGAGAGGATTAAAACAAAAAAACAACAACAAAAAACGGTAAGTTATCTTATATTATTATTAATCATTTTTATGTTGTTTAATTTATTTGTTCAAATGTTATGTGTTATATTCGGGGGATTTTTATCATCGAGACAACTGTTGTTTTTTTTCTGAAAACGTAACAAAGCAAAAGAATTAACAGTAAATTTTTCATTACTTTTTTAGAGAAAATATGTCTGCTAACGAGAGCAGCACCAGCAACAACTACAATATTAACAATAATGTCAGAAAAAGACTGAGACAAGTTTTGGAGGAACGCCAACAACAACGCCAACAACAACAACAACAACAACAACAACAACAAGCTGCAAAGAAATTAAAACAGCAGAGCTTTAAAAGATGCTTGTTTTGTGATGAGGGTGTTGAGGAACAGCTTTGGGTCCAACATCAAAGAAAAAATGCCCACAAAGCAAACGCCCAACAAGCTCTTAATGAAAACGTCTCCTTAATAGCAAGCGCATTCCAAAACCGTATCAAAATATTTGCCATTACCAACAAAGATGAGAGTATGGTAAATGTGAATACGTTATTTGAAAAAAATATTCCATTGATTAACGAGTTACTACAAGATGAATTGAAAGTTTTGAAAGCTTTTAAATTTAGTATGGAGCTTTTTGCTAACTTTGCGAAACTATCCAAAGAATGTGAAGAGATAATGCAAATAGATATAAAAAGCATGCAAACTAAAATGTACACGATTGAGAAAGAGAAAGACATAAGAAAAAATTTGAGCACGGCAATTGAAAATATCAAGGCAAAATTGGAAGAGTTCCAAGAAAAAGATAGCGGATGGGCGTTGTTAACATTTCAGAGGATAGAAATTAACATCAACAAATATGAGTCATTTTGAGCTTGATAGATAAGGGCCGATATAATAAATCTTTTAAAGAGCTTGTAGCTGCATCAAACAAGAATAAATAAAATATATTTATGTATTAAAATTAATTGATGTTTTTTCCTTTGGCTAATTTTGTGAGAAAATTATTCGAATATTGGTCATTCATTTTTCCCCCATGAGTCTTAGAATATCAAATGTAACCCCACCATACAATCATATGATAAGACCTGCTTACTGCTTTGAGTCGTCGCGGTACCAGAGAGGGGTGATACATAATACAGCCTGGTTGAAGAAACCGCCTGTTTAAAGAAACCGCCTGTTTGGAATCGCCCTGTTTAAAGAACCCGCCTGTTTGGAATCGCCCTGTTTAAAGAACCCGCCTGTTTGGAATCGCCCTGTTTAAAGAAACCGCCTGTTTGGAACCGCCCTGTTTGAAGAACCCACCTGTTTGGAGCCACCTGTTTATTATACAGCTGGTACATAGAGATCTGTTTACTGCTTTGATTCGATGCGGCATCAGAGAGGGGAGGTTATAATACAGTCAGTATGTCTTTGAATGCAAACCATTTAATGGGTACGATGACGCATATTTCCTTGGATTAGGTGTGATAGAACTTTATGTGTTACTAATCGTTCGCCGGCTCAAACAAGTTCGGGATTCCTTTTGATATTACAGAGGAAATTTTTGATGATTCTATAAGCTTTCGGCTTTTGGCTCAGTTGTCGGGGGCTTTTGGCAATAAATCTAAGCTGTTTCTTAATATATGTGAATTTTCGGATGTAAGTTGCTTCTTAATATATGGGAAATTTTTTGTTGATTCTATCTGCTTTTGCCTTATGTCTCAATACTTGACATGGTTTGTGTTTTTGCTACTGGTTTGTGTCTTTGATCTCTAAACTTTCAGCGCTTTCTGCTAATGGTTTGTGTTTTTGATCCCTAGTGGTTCTTGTTTTGACTTCTATAGAACAATTTTCTAAGTACAAATGATTATTCAAGTCCATATTGAGCATAAAAAATGTTCTGTTATCAAAAAAAAAAACATGTGGCTGCTTATCAAATCCAATGATCTTAAGAATCAGACCTGGCTGGACTCATAGAACGACCTTTGCTAAAATTATCCAGATAGCCGAATAACTAAGAAGAATTCTTGAGATCTCCTCGCCAAAAACTGATTTCGCATAAGACCCAGACCTGGCGGAACACATAGAACGACCTTTGCTAAAATTATCTAGATAGTCGAATAACTAAATTTCCTCTGTAATATCAAAAGGAATCCCGAACTTGTTTGAGCCGGCGAACGATTAGTAACACATAAAGTTCTATCACACCTAATCCAAGGAAATATGCGTCATCGTACCCATTAAATGGTTTGCATTCAAAGACATACTGACTGTATTATAACCTCCCCTCTCTGATGCCGCATCGAATCAAAGCAGTAAACAGATCTCTATGTACCAGCTGTATAATAAACAGGTGGCTCCAAACAGGTGGGTTCTTCAAACAGGGCGGTTCCAAACAGGCGGTTTCTTTAAACAGGGCGATTCCAAACAGGCGGTTTCTTTAAACAGGCGGTTTCTTCAACCAGGCTGTATTATGTACCACCCCTCTCTGGTACCGCGACGACTCAAAGCAGTAAGCAGGTCTTATCATATGATTGTATGGTGGGGTTACATTTGATATTCTAAGACTCATGGGGGAAAAATGAATGACCAATATTCGAATAATTTTCTCACAAAATTAGCCAAAGGAAAAAACATCAATTAATTTTAATACATAAATATATTTTATTTATTCTTGTTTGATGCAGCTACAAGTTCTTTAAAAGATTTATTATATCGGCCCTTATCTATCAAGCTCAAAATGACTCATATTTGTTGATGTTAATTTCTATCCTCTGAAATGTTAACAACGCCCATCCGCTATCTTTTTCTTGGAACTCTTCCAATTTTGCCTTGATATTTTCAATTGCCGTGCTCAAATTTTTTCTTATGTCTTTCTCTTTCTCAATCGTGTACATTTTAGTTTGCATGCTTTTTATATCTATTTGCATTATCTCTTCACATTCTTTGGATAGTTTCGCAAAGTTAGCAAAAAGCTCCATACTAAATTTAAAAGCTTTCAAAACTTTCAATTCATCTTGTAGTAACTCGTTAATCAATGGAATATTTTTTTCAAATAACGTATTCACATTTACCATACTCTCATCTTTGTTGGTAATGGCAAATATTTTGATACGGTTTTGGAATGCGCTTGCTATTAAGGAGACGTTTTCATTAAGAGCTTGTTGGGCGTTTGCTTTGTGGGCATTTTTTCTTTGATGTTGGACCCAAAGCTGTTCCTCAACACCCTCATCACAAAACAAGCATCTTTTAAAGCTCTGCTGTTTTAATTTCTTTGCAGCTTGTTGTTGTTGTTGTTGTTGTTGTTGTTGTTGGCGTTGTTGTTGGCGTTCCTCCAAAACTTGTCTCAGTCTTTTTCTGACATTATTGTTAATATTGTAGTTGTTGCTGGTGCTGCTCTCGTTAGCAGACATATTTTCTCTAAAAAAGTAATGAAAAATTTACTGTTAATTCTTTTGCTTTGTTACGTTTTCAGAAAAAAAACAACAGTTGTCTCGATGATAAAAATCCCCCGAATATAACACATAACATTTGAACAAATAAATTAAACAACATAAAAATGATTAATAATAATATAAGATAACTTACCGTTTTTTGTTGTTGTTTTTTTGTTTTAATCCTCTCGCAACAATTTTCCTGTTCAGCCAAATATATACCACAATGGAACCTTTTTGTGTTTTTCTTTAATGGTTTAGTGAATCAATGATTTCTAACTAGTCAAGATGATATTATATATATATATATATATATACCGAAATTCGATCATTATTATTATACATACAAACATCTCATTCGTCCACAAATAGACTCTCTTTCTCTCTCTTGCTCTCTCTTTCTCTCTTTCTCTCTTTCTCTCTTTCTCTCTTGACGCCGAAACATATACATAATTATAAACTATAACCTTGAACGCTGATCATCGAAACCTAAGACTTAATTCACATACTGAGATAAGAAAGAATTCCAAACCACTACGCCAAACGACGATGAATCACTTCCATACAAATCCACGAACAGCTATGTCACACAATTAACCTACCCCAAACTTTAACTTTGGATGCTGATCACTCAAACCTAAGACTTAATTCATCACTTCCATACAAATCCGCGAACAACTACTGATAACAACACCGCCACTACAACCGAAGATGTGTACAACTGATAACAGCACAACAGGTGAAATTCAGATATTTGCCCATCAATACACACACATACATACACACATAATTAATATAACAACAAGCTATAAAAAAATTCCCATATAATACTCAGCTCAATGACTAATAATAATATATTCGTTATTAACAACATTGTAGCGCTAAAAAAGTCTACACACATGCTAATATATCCATATAAAAAACTGCCTGTGCTTTTCAAAAATAACCCATATGATTATAAGCAAACAAAGAACTTTCAAAATATCTCAAAACTTTGAACAATAAAACATAACATCATTATAACAATAAACTAAATACAACAACAACAACAGCCTAATATAACCACACTAGATAATAATAAAAACATTCGAACAATATACCAATAAATACAGATTAGAAAATAACGCTGATCATCCAAACCTAAGACTTAATTCACATGCTGAGATAAGAAAGAATCCCAAAAACCACGACGTCAAATGACTACGAATGACTTCCATACAATTAACCTATCCCCAAACTTTAACCTTGAACGCTGTGATCATCCAAATCTAAGTCTTATATCATCACTTCCATACCATATCCCTCGAACAACAAAAATTCCTATATATGTATATATTACTCAGCTCAATGACTAATAATAATATATAAAAGAGTCCTCAACTTCCAGACAAATCGCCGACCAACCATGTCATACAATTAACCTACTCCAAACTTTAACCTTGTACGCTGATCATCCAAACCTAAGACTTAATTCACATACTGAGATAAGAAAGAATCCCAAACGACAATGAATCACTTCCATATAAATCCACGAACAACTACTGATAACAACAACACCTCTATTTTTTTACTACAAATGAAAACAGTACAACAAGCCAAAACAACTATGCATCACACACCTCAAATTGAAAAAAATACTGATAATAAGTACAAATCCCCAACCCACTGAAGATGCTCGCAACTAGTAACAGAACAACAACAACAACCCGAACGATTACGATGATGAATCATTTCCATACATTATGCAGCAATCGCAAAAACAGAGGGATTATTTAAACTCAATATTATTATTATTGATAGACTCTCTAAAAACACTATCGCCTTGTATACTGATAAGTAAATGTTCACAGCAATTGCTGAACCTTGAACGCTGGTCAATCAAACCTTATAAGCAAACAATGAACTTTCAAAAGATCTCAAAAAAACGTTGACCAATAAAACAATAATCTAATATAATCACACTAGAAAATAAAAAAACATTCGAGCAATATACTAATAATTACACCTTAGAAATAACATAAGAATTAATTCACATACTGAGATAAGAAAGAATCCCAAAACCACGACGTCAAACGACTATGAATGACTTCCATACAAAAATCCACGAACAACTACTGATAACACGCCTCTATTTTACTACACACGATAACAGCACAACAAGTCAAACGATCATGAATCACCTGTCACCTATTCATATACACAACTGATAACGACGAGGATGATGATGAACCATTTCCATACATTATGCAGCAATAGCAAAAACATCGGGATTATTATTATTATTATTGCTAGACTCACGATACAATACACAAAAATAAATACTAGCACCGCGTCAAAAAAGGAATAACAATTAATATATAAATAAGGTAACTCACCAGTTGATGATGTTGATTTTGATTTTTTCTTCTTTTTTTCAAATTTAAATCCTGTATTTCTATATATATTTCAGCATAGATTTACTGCCAAGTGAATATATTCATAAAAAGCCTTTAGCACCCCAGACAATCCCCAAAAAAGCACATATTCAATATAACAAAAAACTCCATTTCAACATAGATTTACTATCAAATAGTAGCATTTCAGTATAGAGCAAAAAGCCCGAGCCTCACCTTGTTAACGGAGTTGCTGGGTACTGGCTTAGGTTGCGTCTTAGAGAATTTTTTTCATGGGCAAATGAGCTGTTCTAAGAAAAAAACATCCACCCATTTCAAAATAGAATCAGCTAAAACATACATCCATTTCAAGATAGAATCACCTAAAAAATTCCCATATATATTACTCAAACCCAATGTCTAAATAATAATAATATATTCACTGCCAAACAACCATGAATCACCTATCACATATTCACACACAATTCAAAAATACCAACTGCTCATGTCACACAATTAACCTTGAACGCTAATCATCCAAACCTAATACATAATTCACTTACCGAGATAGCAAGTACAAATCCAGGAACCACTGAAGATGTACACACCTGATAACAAATACACAACAGACCAAAACAACCATGAATCACACACCTCAAATTGAAAAAAAAAAAAAAAAAAACTGATAACAAGTACAAATCTCCAACCCACTGAAGATATACGCACCTGATAACAAATACACAACAAGCCAAACATCCATGAACCACATCTGAACAAAATTAAAACAATTGATAACAACACTATTACTATATTTTTGTCCCTCAATTAACCTACTCCAAACTTTAACCGAAACAAAAGCCAAAGCACAAAGAATTTAATATATCATATGAATAATGCGTATCCCCTAAAGTATGCAATTAACAATATATCCATATAAAAACTCAAAATTGTAGCGCTAAAAATAGCCCATATTCAATATATATATAGCAAAAAGCCCGATAGTCTAAAAGCATATAGAATAACCAAAAAATTTCCATATATTAAGAAACAGCTAAAACATACACCAATTTCACCATAGAATCATCCTAAAAAATTCCCATATATATTACTCAAACTCAATGACTAAATAATAATATATTCACTACCAAACAATCATGAATCACCTATCACCTATTCACACACCCAAATTAAAAATACCATCTGCTCATGTCACACAATTAACCTTGAACGCTGATCATCGAAACCTAAGACTTAATTCACATACCGAGATAACAAGTACAAATCCACGACTCACTGAAGATGTTGACACCTGATAACAAATATACAACAGACCAAAACAACCATGAATCACACACCTCAAATTGAAAAAATATCGATCACACAAAGACAACGATCATGAATCAACCGCCCCCCTCCGATTACCTCATTTCCTAAGGGGCCACTTCCGGAATTACCATATATGCGCATGGCTTTTTTTTCCCATACAAAAACTGAGCCAGAATCGCTATAAAGAATCACCAAAAATTTCCATGACGATGATGAACCATTTCCATACAAATACACGAACAACACAAAATTCCCATATATATTACTCTATCCAATGACTCAACAAAAAAAGCACAAACCATTAGCAAAAAGCCCGACAATCCATTAACAAAAAGCCCCGATACTCAAATTACTACATCTGATAAGAACAACAATTACTACTGCCGATAAGAATACTACAAACTACAACAATTACTACACCTGATAAGAACAGCAATTACTACACCCGATAAGAACCGTACTACAAACTACAACAATGATAAGAACAGCAATTACTACACCTGATAAGAGCATCAATTACTACCCCTGATAAGAACAGCAAGTACTACACCTGATAAGAAACATACTACAAACAACAGCAATTACTACACCTGATAAGAACAGCAATTACTACACCTGATAAGAGCATCAATTACTACCCCTGATAAGAACAGCAAGTACTACACCTGATAAGAGCATCAATTACTACTCCTGATAAGAACAACAATTACTACACCTGATAAGAAACATACTACACACAACAGCAATTACTACCCCTGATAAGAACACTACAAAATACTACAATTACTACTTCCGATAAGAAACATACTACAAACAACAGCAATTACTACCCCTGATAAGAACAGCAATTACTACACCTTGATAAGAACAACAATTACTACCCCTGATAAGAAAACGTACTACACACAACAGCAATTACTACACCTTGATAAGAACAGCAATTACTATCCCTGATAAGAAACGTACTACACACACAACAGCAATTACTACACCTTGATAAGAACCCACAACCCCCCGCCAACCATGAATCACTCCCACAAACTGCTTTCGCCACCCACCAAACATATCTCAACCTTGACATACAGCTTTCGGATGTGATGAGTCATCATGTCTATAAATAGAATTTTGAGCCAGAAATTGAGGCAGAAGCCCTATAACCCTACTACTCACAAAGTCGTAATAATTAGAACAGAAATATTAAATCGAGTGTAAACGAAACAAAATTCAGTGAAAGTTTATTCCGTGTTTCTTTTAGAATATATCTAAATATTTTTACGCAAAATAAATACATCTTTATGGACAAAATAGCGCGTTTTATTTCTCCTCTTTTCCCTTTATTGGTGCGTGTCTTGTGGCGAAGTTTTACTCCTTGTGTCGATGTACTCAGTTTACTTTTCAGCGGAACACTGATTAATTTATGATGGAGGAAGAAGTGAACCTAGTGCCCATGACAGGTTCATACTTCTTCCCCACAGGTATATGTGCTATTAAAAACTTATTGGATATTAATGTCAATAACGACTGTAAGCATCCTGTTATCCACTCCCAATAGGAACATGGACTATGGTAAGTAACTCAATATGTTTCAGTTTGCAACTAGTGGTGGCGAGAGTACTCAGTGCAGTACCCTTTTGAAATAACTCTTCACACTCTACACTCGACTGTTAGCTTGTGTCACAACCTCTGAACTCAATATCGATTATGTTAGTTGTGAAATAAGAAATATTGTGGGGAAATCAAAAGAACAGTACAACATGGTGTTGATTTGGAATACTATATACTATTACTACTATTTATTGGCCTGTAGAAGTTCATGATTTCACGAACTCGACTCCGCCATCGTTCCCTGTCCTGTGAACTCCCCTTTCACGCTCGACCATCTGATCCGATCTCTTCAAGGTCAAACTCAACATTGTCCCCTCATCTCCGTCGCGGCCGTCCTGCCGGTCTCTTTCCCGTTGGTCTACCGTCAAGAATTCTACGCACGGTCCTATCGTTGCCCATTCGCGCCATATGTCCGGCCCATCTTAATATTCGCGACCTGATTACTTTCACTATTTAGGTTTGCGGTATAGCCAATTCGTGGTTGTGGAGTTTCTTCCATTGTCCTGCCTCCTCGTTATATTTACCGCCAAAAATACCCCTTACAACTTTATTCTCGAATACGCGGAATTTGTTTTCTTCCCGTTTTGTAAGAGCCCATGTTTCGCATCCGTATAGAGCAATCGTCATGATTATGGCTCTATAGACACGGAGCTTTATGTCACGTGATAGCTGTTTACTGACTGCGTGCAACTAGCGTTGCCGGAATGCAGTCTTTTGTTAATTTCCCTCGACATTTCGTTACTGGCCGTCAGTATTGTTCCTAGATATTTAAATCCTTTAACTTTTTCAAATATCTTGCCTCTGACGTTTATATGTGTCCCGTGAGGTCCATCTGCTCTTGCCGTAATCATATATTTTGTTTTATCTTCATTTATTTCTTGTCCCACCTGTTTTGCCGCTTGCATGATGACTGCACAGTTTTTACTTACAGTTTCTAGATTATCGGCCAGAACGGCGATGTCATCCGCATATGCGAGCACTTGTGTGGCCCCGTTCAGGTATTATCCGGCCATGTTGTTGTCTTGTACCTTTCTGATGAGGTTAAACAGACATGGTGAGAAGCCATCCCTCTGTTTTAGTCCGTCCCGGATTTCAAATGGTTCTGAGAGGTGGTTTTCTATTCTTACTCGCCCTTTGTTTTCGTTCATGCAAATTTGAATGAGGGCGGCATATTTTTTCGGGATGCCCAGGCTACAATATGGTAGAGTCTTTGCCTTGAGACTGAGTCATAGGCTTTTTTGAAATCAACGAACAGTTGATGGACGTTAAGTCCTCGACTAATCCTTCTCGATGCTCTAAGTACCCTCTTGTCGCGTTGACGATCACCAATAGACTGCCCTTTCCCTATCCGAAAAATACCCCGATACAGATTGTATCTTTATCTGTGCAGACAACTTTTCTCCTTAGATCTACTAACAGAATTTCCGAATCTCTGTTAGCAGCATGTTATTTATTCCCAGGGGTAATTTGGATGCCTGAAAGGGATCAACACATACATCATCATCACCCTCGGTGGTGGTGATAGCATCTCATCTCACGGTTTTCTGTTTGCGCGGCACATCTGGCGCGCAGAACGGAGATGATTGTTAGGGCGTATAGTCCGTGGGTTTATTTGCCTTTGTAAACACACTGAAATCCATTAGATCCTTCTAATGGGTGTGAAATTCTAGCGTGACTGTGGGACTGGAGTATTGCCTTTGTTGGCTTAACTCCTCATAAACAATCGGATATCTCATTGAGATATTATTGATTGCGATAGGTCGTGGCTGCCTTCTGTTGTTCAACGGATTTGGGTGTTCCTTGCATTATATTACCCGCACGTGCATCCGTTGATCGGCTCATTCGTTGGTGATAGCAATTCTTTTGTATCGATACTCGGAATTGCCGGTTCGATGAGATGTTCCTGGGCGCAGGCAGCATGTATGGCATTTTTGGGAATTGTTTTTTTAGAAATAGGACGCATGGATGTTTATACCTTTGTTTCAGGCATGCTGAATTATGATTGTTGAGCTTGACCTTAAAAGCTTTGGGGACGTTTAGTTCCTTGCTTTTTGGTGTCGGGCTCAACGTTGGCTGCGAGTTGCAGGCCCTATGGTGGGACTTTGGGACACGCGTCTGTGGGCGCGTGCAACGTTCTCAGGTAAGTAAGTTCCTTGAAGGTAGGAACCTTACCTGAGCGGAATTGTGCGTTCGTAGAACGCTACAACTTCCTTATCCCATATTGTTTTGATAAGTTGGTGGATCTTTCGAGCGGTTGCCTCTCCTCCATGCTTCACAAGCTCTGCCGGTATTCTTCATCCTATCATTTTATTTCATTTCATTTTTCCAACATTTCTTATTTCCTTTTTTTTTCTTCTTTGATTTTAAATTATAGGCTAGACCAGGGATGAACAAAACGCGGCCCGTTAAACATCTTTATGCGGCCCGCTAACTATTTCTAAAATTGAATTTATTTTATCGACTTTCTCCCATCAATATATTATTATAAAATTATTTATAATAAAATGGTAGTTTGGCGGTTAAATGTACCCACTTTGGTGATGAGATTATTTGTCTATTAGAATCCCGATGAAGTACGTCACACGGTGAATACGATGCACTGGAGCGAATGCCGTCACAAATAAAACACGGAAATCGCCTTTTACTTTAACTACACTAATCGTTTTATTGGCTTACAGCAGGACGAATCCTCGATGATGTGAATGTCTTCAAAAGTATTAATTTAAGTCACTTAGTCCTCTCATTTAATCGTTTAACATAATATAATATATGTCTTAGGCACATACTAGCGATGACACTACACGTTCTAACGCTCTACGTTTTTACACACGGTGAATTTCACGTTAAGGCGACTCAAGTTCCTCCTCGAAAGTTTCCCTCGCTATACGACTGTCTGGCCACCACCGCTCGAAAGTTCAATATCGAGTAGTCGTCTCGTTGACGATCTCAATTAGACTCCCTCTATCTCAAACCAAAAATAACCTGATACAGATCGTATCTATATCTGTACAGAGAAATTTCCTATTCGCTCTGCTAACAGAATTTCCGGATTTCTATTAGCAGCATGTTAATAATGCCCATGGGTAATTCAGGTTACTGAAAAGGAGAAAGTCAATCGAGGCATACATCCTTAAACATCATTATCACCATCCGTGGTGGTGATCGAAATTCAGATCGACGGTTGTCGATTGTGTGCCGCCTCTATTTGCATAGCACATCTGGCACGCAGTCCGACGGATATCGTGCAATTTGAATGGACGTACGGTCCATGGTTTTGTTTAACTTCTTTCGGTTAAAACTAACAATCCATTAGACCTTTCTAATGGGTGCGAAATTCGAAAGGGACCGTGGGATAGGAATAGATCCTTTGTAGGTTTTTAGCATCATAAATTTGCCGAATTATCTCGTCGAGATAATTACGGTTGCCAGCAATTTGGTAGCGGTAGGCGATATGCTTTATTAAATAGGTTGTCGCAGCCTCTGTTTGCTTGACGGTTTTGGGTGGTCTTTATGGTAGCTACCCGCACGTGCAGCCGCTGGTCGGCTAATTTACCGACGATAGCGATTCCTTGTAACATCGTGTAGATGTTCAGGATTTCCTATTGTGCAGAGCTGGGATGCGATGCATTTCGATCTTTTGGAATTTCTCATGGGAGCCGGATGAATGTATGGTTTTTTACCTTTGTTTCAGGTATGCTACCTTGTTGAGCTTGACATTGGGACGTTCAGTTCCTTGCTTTTTCGTGTCGGGCTCAACGTTGTGGTGAATGTTTCAGGGCGCTGGCGGACTTAGTGGCACGCGTCTTTGGGCGCGTGTAACGTTTTCAGGGTAGGTATGTTCTTTGAAGGGTCGGAATCCTACCTGGGTGGAATTGTGCGTTCGTAGAACGCTACAGTAGTTCATCCCAAACAGAAGAAATTTTTTGTGACGAGTTACTTACTTGTCAGCGACTTCTTCAAACATGCAATACGAACGCGCCGCATCTGTGCTTGTTGGTGTTTGCTTCTGTCACACAATCAGTCAGACTGGTAAGCTGTTAACTAGCCATTTTACCAATTCTTCTGATTCTTGAAAGGCGTGAGTGCAATATTATTGTCAAAAAGATAATATTAGAGTTTTTCATTAAAAATTAAGTTTTACTACATTTTTTTTTAACTTTACAATTTTCAACCGCTTGTCAGAAAAGCAAACAAAAAAACGAAAGGTTGCGGCTCAGCACAGGCATTTCCAAGAAAAGTGGAAATTTGATTATTTTTTCACTTTCTTTAGAGATAAAGCTGTATGCTTAATATGCTCAGAGACTGTGTCGACATTAAAAGAATATAACATAAAACGGCATTACGATAGAAAACATGAACAAAAATATAAAAACTTAACAGGACAACTAAGGATAGATAAGTTAAATCAAATGGAGAAAACCGTGAGAAAACAACGGGCTATTTTTAAAAATCAAGCTATTTTATCAAATACGCCATTAAAGGCTAGTTTTGTTGTCAGTCAAATACTAGCAAAAAAATGAAACCCTTTGCGGATGGAGCAAATCAAAAATCGCTCTCAAATATTTAGATATTGAAAAGGAGGAGTGAAAAGATATTTAATATCTTCCAATAACATAGAAAAAAATCAAAACGACATAAGTCTGCCCATTTTTTTCTTATCTGTGAATGCATAATTGTTATAACATAGAAGAGCGTAACTCTTGAAGGAGCTCAAATGGTTTTACGCGGGCAGGGAAAAATGTGTAGAACCATAAGACTCGCCAAGAATTAATCAAATTACAGATTAACACCAGACGCAGGAACATCGCTAAATATAGATTTATCAAACACATCAACAATTACACACAACAAAACGACAACATTTTAACTCATCAACAATGACATAAAAACAATAGTAGCAGCAATATAACCAACAACGTCAACCGTGTGCACAACAAGATAAACGATCATAACAAAAAGCCATGAAACTAGAAGAGAGGCTTCCGTCATATCACAAAAACTACGGACTGCATTTACGTATGTATATGTGGTATAAAATATATATGCGGGATAAAATAGTGGGGGTTATGTCAACCATACCTACCACCCAAGTGTTCGCTAATTGGGGCAGATGATAAGATCATCTAAACCCTAACCGCAAAACAAGCAGAAAATAAGAATACACATAATTTCCACCAACCTATTTATCTTAACTCCCAAGATATGGTAACATTATCTCAAATCTTATTTAAATTGCATTCACACAATGTAAGTAATATTTTTATCCTTTATCTTATGTTATCTCAAAACAATACTCAAATTCAATTCCCTTGCGGATCGTCGTAGTATTGTGCCAAGACACGGGCACTCGTTTCACTAACTTCCCAACGCTGAAAAGTCAAATAACCAACACACCACGAATAAAGATGTTAATCCTCCTCCACAATTTGACGCAAATTAAAGACACTGGAGGGTTTTTGTTTATTAGTTCTTTATTTAAAATTTCCAAGGGTATTGTACATCACTACACTCTATGAGTTCTCCTTATTCATAATTACCGAAGGTAATGTACATATCAACACCCTATGATGCGACCAGTACACAGTTTTCAAATGCCACTCGTAACGTAAGTTTTCTTATTAATAATCACCGAATTAGATATTTTAATTCAAAACGCACAAGAACTCTGAAATAACTGCAAGGGCGCGACCGCACTCCGACAAGTGTATCATCCTGGGGATAAAATCTGACGCCTCGATGACCGTTGTACTCAACATCCACTAGCGGCCATCGAGATGGAATACCATCGATAACGGAGGAGCCAATCCGATCTTTTCTTTGGTGATGACCAATGAGCGATCGAATTGGAGTTTAATGGGAGAGTTTCCCATACGACCGTACAGGTCAAGTACAATGCCCCTTTCGTTGGAAATGCGGCAACGATCGATCCTGCAACTGTACAAACAAAGGAACAAGCATTAGGGGCTGCAGGCATCGTTGTTGTAAACGATCGTGACGATCGCCGGAGGAAGAAATAGGTTTCTGTGTCTTAAATAAACAGAAACGCTATTTCGGGGTGCGTACGCTGGGATGCCCATTTGTTTGGTTTAACCAATGCGACATGGGAACAACTTGGTGTTTACATGATCGCTCACAATCATGCCGTTGTGGGCTATAGATTTTTCAGGGACGTTAGGTAAACAGAAGATTTGTTCGCCATGGCAATGGCTAGGGTGGCTCTTGCTTGGGTTAATGAAATGGTACATGGGACACGATCATTGGTATGATTGAATAGCAATCATGATCGTGTCCGATTCAATGGGTGTTTAGTTTTCGGAAAAATGTATCATGAGACATGATCATTAGAATGATTATTTGAACAACAATCGCGGTCATGTCCTATTCGATGATCGGGTGTCGCTTGGGCGACCAATGGTCGTGTGGAGGCTATAATTTTTAATTAAAAGACTTTAGCTTAACTCCTTTCGTGTGGTGCGCCCTCGCGTGGGGGCTTCCGGAGACGGGGGACTCGGTTTCCGTGAGTTCCTTGGATGTAGGGTGGAGTTTCCGGACATCGGTTGTTACTCCGGGACAAAGTACGCTGTTCTCCCCTGTTCACCGTGGACTCATCCGTCATTGGTGTTTCCGTGTTGGGGGCCGCAATAAATAGCGCGGCGAACGCAAGCTTCCCAGCACTAGTATCCTTCGTGAAAGTCAAACGGCCGGTCTTAATTTGGGGTTATACCATTGTCTTTATATTAATTATTTTTGTTTGAATATTTTATTTTTCATTCGGCGTTGAGGCCTCCTAGAACTTGACTCATTATTTGGCCATAGGTTCGGCCCCTGAAACTTTACTGATCACGAAATTAAAATGTACCGCCCTTTACTTTTGTCGTTGACATTTGTCAACGTTTTTAATGTAAAAATTCCAAGAAGCACACACAAGCTTTCGTGTGCTTCAATTGGGATTGTGTTCTGGGAATTGACTAAGGGTTTAGTTGAATAAGTTCCTGGAAGGGAAATCATGAAATGCTTTTGAGTTAAGCATTTCATGATGTCAGGATTATTGGGAATTGAATCAATGTGCGACAAATTAACTTTCGGTTTAATTTATTGCTCATATGATTCAATATGGGATTTGGATTTGGATTATCGGAAGTATTGGGGATTTGGATGGGATTGTTGGTAATATTGGGGATTTGGATGGGAGTAGCGATTTAGGATCGCTACAGTCGGAAAAATCGGCTGCAGCTGTGTCAACAAGTACGTTGCCCGACGTGTCTTCTCGGACCAACGGATTGTTGGAATAAGAACACGCTGAAAGATTGGCGCATGTTTACTAACCATGATTGCTGACGAGCTGAGCCGATTGGGTTGGTATGGTTCATGTATTATGAACGGAATGATTTGGCGATATGCATGCTGGTGATTTACTTTCCAGGTGAAAGGTAATGAAGGGTAGCTTACGCTGCTCGATTGCAGGTAAGTGAAATGGCTTTGTAGAGTGAGGGGAAGAAAGGTTGATTTATAGGAAATGGGTGGTTCTTTGGGAATGCTTTAAAGAACTCCCACACCCCCATCAACTTGTTATCTTGAATATGCAAACAATACTTAAACCCAATTCCTTTCATCCTACGTTATTCCAATTATGTAAACAATACCCAAATTCAATTCGCTTTATTAAATGTTATCTCGAATATGTAAACACTAGTTGTTGTTTCGTGTTGAAATACGTTTTAAGTTAAAATGAAGATGAAGTCCACTAACCTCTAAACGGAGATAGTTTACAATAAAAATAAAATTGGTTTTAAGTATATTAAGTTATTTAAAATATAAGTATATTAAGTTATTAAAAATAAATAGTTTTAAGTATATTAAATTATTTAAAAAATAAAAGTTGTGTTTTGTGGAATAAATTATGAAAACCCACATTTATCTTGCGTGACATGTGATGCTTTTCAACTATCAAGGAAAGCGGAATTTCAGAATATTCTTTTTTTTTTTATTTTACTTCTCCCAGGAAAGGCGAACCTATAGAGGTGAGTCAGCGCCCTGAGATGCTATTTGTTCTCAACCCGGTCCACCAGCCAAGCTCCGAGAGATGTTCAAGCATTTCTACCAACCATTTCAGGAAGCCTGTTGCTTAATGGGGTGGTATTTCACAGCACGGCTGGACTGTGGGATCCCACCTACCGCTCAGTAATTGGGTCGAACTGTCGTCAGTTGAACCAAGGTTTGCACAGTCAAAGGCGAGACACAACCTCCTTACCAACTCAGCCATTGAAGCGTCTTGTATTCCCAAATTTAAAAATAAAAAAATCGTTATACTTTGAAAGTATTTTTGTATCTGACCCACTTAACTGACCTCCTTGTATTTCTCCGACAGAAAAAGATTTCGGTTGCGTTTATTCAATAAATGCATCTTCCAGAACACCACATAATTATTCTGCACTAACATACCTTTCCAAGGAACGACACAAGCCAAGAAGTTGAGAAAGTAATATAAGGGGGTTGGATTCCAAAGAGTGGGGATTACCCTAAACACCTAAAGCGTAGTCATATTAATGAAATGAATATGAGACAGAATTTCTAGTATCGATGAACATGCCCTCAAACTTAAGCGCGCAAAGTCTCAGCGATGACTTTAATAAGATCCTGACGTTGCATAGCAATATGTATGAGTCTTAATGGGGTGTGAACTGAACACGAAACACACGACAGGAAGCTCTTCAACTGACTAAACGCACCGTGTAAAAACATAGGATGCCTCTGTAGTAATAATCCGACGTACCCTTACGGTGATTCCTACCTGGACCCCTACCTTTGTTAAAAAACCTGGCCCTGTGACCACTGTTTCACCACTCGGGGGGCTGACTAGTCTTAACATCTAAATACGATACCTTAGTTGTCAAGGTGTAACTACACCTGCTAAGCCAGGACGTTACTGTAAAAATTAAAGCTTCCTCCTCGTACAACCACACGCACTTCCCCAACAATTGGACACTGAGATAAATAAGCCAAGGAAATGGTGATCATTCAAAAACACCAACTGGCAACAATTCCGACATAGACCTTAATCTCTCACCAGCCCTGCCCCTGTTCAACAACAACATCTCCAATAGATCAGTAAATATTGATCTGTAGCTTGGCCATAGATATTGAAGGCAAATCTGTGCCCGTCGCACAAACCTGTAAGAAAAATACACACGTCCCGGATAATATTGTATAATCAGAAAAGCATATGGAAAAAACATTCGAAGAGCATATTTCACCGTAACTGTAACCAAATTTTAGTTAAGTACTTGGAACTTTGACAACGGATTTCATTACTAAAAAAAATATACTAAGAGATCGGAAAGGAGAGTGGTCTTCCATCTATTTCGTCTGGCAACCAGGCATACAAGGGAGTAGGTTCGGGGAAATGATATTACTTTAGTCCATCTTTACTACAACAAACAGCTATAAGCGATCCAGACAGAATAGTGTCAGTGTGGCGGTCCTGCGAACTTTACAAACAACTGCGAGGTTAAATACCTTTCCGCACAGCTAAAGGGCACATACATACAGGGGTCCTCAACCCCCCGTATCCACAGACACATGGGCCCAATTCCTCGACCGATTCCTAGTGGCTGCAGGGTTATCGAAGGATACTACCCAGGAACGAAATTGTTTGACGAACCATTAGCCGGGCAAACCCAAGTGGGCGGCGTGGCAGCGCTAAACGCCGACAGCCATCAAAATCCCACGCGATAAAATTATGGCCAAGCAATAAACAAATTTATGATCTTCTCTTGAGCCAACCGCAATTTGGTTTTTCCTTATCGAAAAGACTGTTGGGGTTCTGTATATCACATGGAGAACCAACCCACAATTCCATACCTTATTTCGACCGCTTTCAGAGCGTCATTTCTACCCATTCCCCTTATAAGCTATTCCACCTGTTAAACGGACGCATAGCTAAACTCATTATCCTATGCAGATAATGCATAATTGAGTTTAGCTGCCTTTTTGCCATACGGCAACCCCATTTCGCTAACCCATGAGATTTCCACCGGAAACCGCATCATGTCGGTTAGCAACGGCATAGTCTGATCAAACGGCGGTTGCTTAATCTTGCGACCGCTGGGGAAATTGTCAAAGCATTTAAGTTAGTTCCCATGATCAGATTTCCCTAGCCAAGTCGGCGTCCTTTTCACTTTCTCCAGACTTATTATTCACTGGGGATCAATGCTCTCTTTTTGCAGGTGAATAGCACCAGCAGAAGTATGTTCTCTGTTGGTTGTCAAGTGGGAAAATTAAATTACCCATCTTCATCCCTTTTCCAGACAGTCGATTAACAACCATCAACGAAGTCACTTGTTATTCAACTACCGCAGCATGTGCACACTGTTGCACACGCTCGCGCGCGAAGCAAAAGGAAATACGTGTCTGTCGGCAATTTGAGCATCAACAACCATTCCCATTAAAGAGTTAAAATGACCTTGATTTTAAATTATATCCATTCCAATTCCGTTCGGTCAGCAAGTTTTTATTGTTCGATTTTATAATGCACACAGTTTTAACTCGTGGGAATACCACCGTGGCGTACTCACTTAGTGTGTTGGCGTGCCTTACATTCTGCTGTTTCATCTCAACCGTATTCTTGGATTATCGCACGCACGTACGGATTAACCTCACCAAATCAGAAGTGTTGTCAGACGAAGTTGTGTCCCGTTAATTAATTTAATAATATTTAATAATAAGATATAAGTTAAGTGAATTTAAATTCAAAAAAAAATCAAGCAAAAACATTCAACCAAAACAAAAAAAGCAAGGATTAAAATAAAAACATTATACAAAACAATATATCGGTGTTTGTTTGACGATTTATGAACAGTGTTCGGCGTGCAAGTGTGGATTACACAGTGTGGCCGCCACTGAGAGCGGTAGTTAAAAAAAATAAAAAATTGTGGAAACAAACAAAGCGCTAAAGAGCTCGTCTCCTTTCATGAAAAGGGGGCAGGCAGACCTGAAAACGATGACACGGAGCCGACTCGAGCTACAGCCGAGTATTATAACAAAGCGGCACAAGCCGGCGAAAAAAAATTAAAAGGAAAGAAAGCGAATACACAGGAGCAGACAACCAATTCAACGAATTGGTTGACTTTGACCCAAGTGAAATTGAATTACCTGCTGATGAAGACGACAACAATATCACAGGTACGGCAACAGATCCGGCGGAATTGGACAAACTCTTTGCGGATATAGACACCAAAAAAGAGGAACTGAAGAAACAAAAAGAATCAATCCTCAATTTAAAAGACCTAATGCAGCAACAACAAAGGGAAGAAAATACAACAACACAAAGGAAAAATCAGGAACAACAACATCAGAAAGCAAACAAAAGGCAGCATATAAAGGAGATGGAGCAGCAACAAAAGTACCAGCACATCGTAACCAACAAAAAGGAAAAGGCGCTGTGGGGGTAGAAGTAGGTCCATGGAAACAAAGGACGTTATAAAATTAGGTGAGTTAACTTGCAAAAATTTCCAATCGAAAAAAATAAATAATTCTAAAATAAAATTAATGTGCGATGATATTGAAGGTTATCGCAAAGTAATGACTGCTTTGGGTAGGACAAAAAGCGAGTACTACACGTACACCCCGAAATCGGAGAAAATAATCTCCATGCTCCCAAAAGGAGCTGACCCATGTTTTTCCTCTGAGGAGGTATTCGAGGAATTAAAAAATGTCGAAACAGACAATTTAAAATTTACAGGTGTGGAGCCCTTCTCACCGCCAACTCGAGAAAACGCAATTGCAAATTGCCTTTCTTTATTGTATCACTGAGTCCCAACAGTAAAGTTGATGCTCTCCGATACATCAAACACCTCAATCAAGAAACAATAAGTTGGGAAAAAATAAGAAAAACCGATCGCGTATTGCAGTGCATGCGTTGTCAACGCTTCGGGCACGCGGCATCAAACTGCCACATGCAATTCAGGTGCGTAAAGTGCCTCTCCGATCATATCATTGGTGAATGCCCCTTGGGCAAGGAACAGCTTCCAGATAGGAAAACACTGTCCTGTGTCCTCTGTAGAAATACAGGTCACACTGCAATTTTAGGGGATGTCCTAAATTTCAACAAATGAAATTCAAATTGGAATCAAAAAAGAAACAAGTTGAAGAAGAGAAAAAAAATGAAAACTCGTTCTTACAACAATTTCGTGGCTCCTTGTGTGTCATATGCACAAATGGCCGGTGCTCCTAAGCAACCAGCATCCATGGAACATACATATAGTAATGGAAGAATGCCCGCGCCAGAGGCACATTCAGAAATAATAACAATGTTATTAACCATAAGCTGCGAATTCTCCCATTCTATTCAATATTTACACTAGTGATCTAGTGAGTTCTCTCGAAAACGCCATTGCGTACGCCGATGACATAGTGCTGTACAGAACAGGAGGAAAAATAGATGTCATCAATAGACATCTTAAAGATGACTTCAACAAAATAAAACAAATTTGCGATGACTGGAAATTAAAGATTAATTTTCAGAAAACCGAGAATATCCCTTTCAGAACGCCCCTATCCAGGGCCTCGAGGGATTCAAAATACAACTGGAAACACTTTTCTATTGTAGGTAACAATAACCTTCCAGTGCAAGTGAAAACTGTAGTTAGATACCTTGGTATCTGGCTACACCAAACATTTCGGAGTATTCCGGAGTAGTCTTCTTGACCCCAGAGTCAAAATAATTTCGTACTCGGGATTCATCCGACCAGTTTTGATTTATGGCTGCCCAGTATGGTATAATATATCTCCACTTTATATGGAGAAGTTTCGTGTGTTCGAACAGCAGTGTTACCATTCCTTCCTCTGACTATATAGAACACCAGAGTCGCAATACAAAAAATTCTATCCCAACAAAATTCTGTATAACAAATCAGGGTTAAATAGGATAGACATTTTCATAATTAAAATTATTCGTGGTCACACATCAAGAGCAATGTGCAGTGACAATAATCTTATCTCGGAAGCATTCTATCCCAACGATATGTATCTGGAGAATACCCTCCAGAATGGGTTTATTCCCGCAGAGGCGTTTCCTTTCTTGGATCAAAAAGGCCTTATCCAAGACGTGCATGGAGTCCCGATTATTTACCACGCTCTCCGTGGTGCCAGGGACAAACGATATTCTCCATGATAGTGATATCTCCAATGCCCCAGACCGTATGCGTTTTAGCACGGCGATCAGTGAAAGAGATAAATCAGCCAAAGATCGAACATTTCCCAAATGATGGTGGCTTCTCAACGAGGAGAGGCCTTCACTTCCTCAGATACAGTATGCCTCTCAAGTATGCCTCTCCTTCCTCTTGTGCCCCCTCCCCATGTCATTCTTTCCATATTACGTTTATTACCTATTTTGTAGCTATTCTGTTTTTTTTATTTACTTCTTCGTTTCGTTTGAAGTTTTGTTTGTTACATTAAAAAAAAAACATTTAGATGTAAACGAGGACTCCCTCTAATATATTACCTATTTAATGTTTATATATATATATATATATATATATATATATATATATATATGTATATGTATATAAGAAAAAACAAAAAACGTACGCTGAAAGGCATAAATAAAAAATCAATTTATACTGTGTAATTTAGAGAACTCGCATAGAGCCAGTAAGTTAATTTAAGGACTGTAATTGTAAAATAAGGTTTAACATTTACTCCTAATATTATACATTATATGTAAAAACAATTAGAAAAATAAATGTGGTTTAAAACTAAAAAAAAAACTAAATAAACCAAGCAGGAAGCCACAATAGGTAACTGTTGTCTAGAGATATTGAACAGAAGAAACTCCACAACGAATTGGAAGAGTTATATTCCAAACCTACAATAATGAGAATAGGAGTTTAAAACAACAATATTTAAAATAAAAAGAAATAATAAAATGAAATGAAGTGTTTTACTTACTTTCAACATCGGTCATCACTTTCCCCTCTCGGTAGAGGAAGAAAGGTGGTGCCCTCAACCAGAGATCGAGAAGAATCTCTGAAGAGACTTTTTCTCTTGAGAACAAGGAGATATTTTCCTCATCTCTACTTAAATGGTTGTAGTAATTAAGATCAACGTCCTTAAGCAGGTTTCCACGATATCTGTCAATTAAAAGTTGCACATCGGTTCACTTTAAAAAATAACTTCAAATGTACGGATAAACGAGAAAACGTATTCTTTAGTCGAAACACACAACCTTGGAATGCTCTGTCAGATCACATGTTTATGAATGTACTCTAATAACTCCTTCCTTTACACTCTCCGCATTATGTCTTTATTCCGCTCACATTATGTTTAGACAATTAAGGATACCTTAAAAAACTTTTTATGAATGATTTTACTAGGCGTGTATTTGTCGAAAGCTGGAATTCACATCTTATATTTGGTCAAAAACAACTTTGTGCATGTTTGATAGGATGCAAATAGGAAGAGTGAAACTGCAAGTCCAATATGCGCAGTTCTATCATCAGAATTCCGCCGGAACGTATGCTTTCCCTGATCTATAAGAATTTCCACAAATGTGTAGAAAACGAACTCGGAAGTGGTGTTCTCCAAGAACCTCCAATCAGAGAGTGTACGCGCGTTCGAACTAAAGACGAAATAAACTCAGGCAATCGTTACTCAGGCAGATTATGGAAGCGTGGAACACCCTGTATACACCCCCATTAATACTTGGGTTTCCTTTTATGGAGTTCGTGATATTGTATTAACTTCCTTATTTAAATGGAATACTAATAATAGTTGTGTGTAGTTCTTCATACTTACTGGTAAATTTCTCAGCATTACTTTACATTAAAAGAAATTTGACATTCAAACAACAAATTTAAACATTTTCATAACATTTTGTATTTAGTTACACCTTTATACAAATTTACAACAAACAGCTTACAATTAACGTTTACACAAAAACGCCTTAGATATTTGTACATATTTTGTTCCATTTCTATTGTAAACATTAAATTAAATATATATTCTCTTTGGTGATTTTGAATTTAAGACAATTATTGATTTAGATTATTGTATACAGATGCCTTTTTTTAAAATTAATTTATTATATTATTTATAAAGGAAAACTTTAACTTTTAAATACTTTTTCATAAGAACTTCTTTACAAAATATTATGTATATATCCATTTAAATATTTTAATATTAACTTTAATATTAGACATGTATCTATGTGTGAATATTTTTTTGATAATGCCATTAAAAACGATATAGTATAATATATTTAATAGTAATAATTGTATTAATAATAATTAACATTTGTATTAACAGAGTTGGTGAAATATAGAATTGATCGTTACAATCACAGACTTTTAGCAGACATTTGTGCATTTTGTACACGAAGACGGATAGAAGCATATCAACATAATTTATTATTATTTTTGCTTTTAAATAGCATACACATTTATTTCTAATATATGTTTCGGTATACGCTTAAAACTAATGATTTATTTACGATAATTCACAGAGCCAATACATCGATTCGTTGAGAAAGATTAACAAAATATAATTCACATTTAATTGAAACTCCATTATTCTGATATTTTCTTTTTACTTAGTTTTTTTTTTTTGATTTATTTATTTTATAAGAATTGTGTTACTTTTAACGTACCCTGTAATAATTCTTTATTAAATTCAATTAAATTGGAGCAAGTGGGATGTCGCTAAAATTTTATTCTAAGACACTTATTTCATCTACAAATGACACATGAAACCTTAATTATATGACATATCTCGTTTTATTTCTTAATTCGATTGTTTTAACATTTCTATAGAGATGATAAATTTATTTTTTATTTTTAGTTAGTAATTACCGGAATTATTCAAAAGTTCAGTTTTCTAACGACTCAAAAGAATTATTTGTCTATTCAATCAGATAGTTCATTCATGTACAGTGTTCAGGAAGTCATTGAAAGGATATCGATCTCGAATATAACATTAGATCTTAGTTACGGTTAGGCAGCTCTTCGGTTGTCACCTTCTTTTTATACTAGTTGTGTTTGTAACAGAAGTACCATCATTTTTAATGTATTTGAAGTTCAACAATTTTATTATTGTTACGAGTATTAATAAAAAAAACCTAATCGGTTCCCACAAATGTACAAATACATTCATTCCTTAACAAATTAAAATTAATAAATTGCTCCTTAAAGTGGCCCAGATATAGACTGGCAATCATAACGATTTCGTCACTCGTTAATTATAATTTTGGCTGACATGGTTTCGAAAATATTGCATCGCCAACACACTACTTCATTAACATCGGATGGTGTGCGAAACTGTGGTATACGACGGTTGCCTCTTATGTTTCGGGATTTGGCAACCCTAGCGTTGCAATCCGGCAATTGACAGCTCTGTCGTAAAGTTGGACATTTTTGAGGTTATACGCACTCAGAACGTTTTGACATACGAGCGCTATTTGTGTTGTTTACAGTAACTTAAAAGATTCATCTCGGCCCAAAAATCGAATTAAATCGTCAACATTTTCGTGCGATTATTTTTTACAACTTTCGGCGTGGATTAACTCAGCAACAGTGCATCGATGAACTTAATTCAATTTTTGGCGATGAAGCTCCATCAAGGACCAGTTTTTATCGATGGTATGGTGAATTCAATCGTGGTCGTAGTTCACTCCAAGATGAATTTCGTGAAGGTCGTCCAAAATCAGTTGTTGTACCGAAAACCATTGATGCTGTGCGCGAACTGATATTGGAAGATCGTCATGTGACCTATCGTGAGATTGAGACAACCTTAGGCTTTAGTGGGACCAGCATACATTCAATATTGCATAAACATTTGACTGTCAAAAAAATTTGTTCGCGTTGGATCCCACACAATTTGTCAATCGCCCAAAAAAAGGCTCGTGTCAATTGGTCGAAAGAAATGCTCAAAAAATACGGTCGCGGTGCTTCGAAACACGTCTATGACATCGTGACAGGTGATGAATCGTGGATTTACGCGTATGAGCCCGAAAGTAAACAGCAGTCTGGGTGTTTCAAGATGAGCCAAATCCAACAAAAGTTGTTCGCGCACGAAGCACTTCCAAGCAAATGGTCGCCTGTTTTTTCGGAAAAACTGGACATGTCGCAACCGTACCACTAGAGCAACGCAGGACAGTCAATTCTGAGTGGTACACAACCATTTGTTTGCCAGTTGTCTTCCAAGAAATCAGGAAAACCAACCGCCGAAGACGGATCACTCTTCACCACGACAATGCGAGCTCTCACACATCGGCTGCGACAACTGCATTTTTGAGCACCCAAAACATCGATTTGATGCGTCATCCGCCGAATAGTCCTGACTTGGCACCGAATGACTTCTTTTTATTCCCGTACGCAAAAAACAAACTGAGAGGTCAACGTTTTTCGACACCTGAAGAAGCGGTTGCTGCATTCAGAATGCATGTGTTGGAGATACTTCAATCAGAGTGGCAAAACTGCTTCGACAATTGGTTCAAACGCATGCAAAAGTGTATAGATCTTCATGGGGAATATTTTGAAAAACAATAAAGTGATTTTCGATGATCAATATTTGTTTTTGTTCTCTAATCCCGAAATATAAAAGGCAACCCTCGTATTAATAAAAAAAACCTAATCGGTTCCCACAAATGTACAAATACATTCATTCCTTAACAAATTAAAATTAATAAATTGCTCCTTAAAGTGGCCCAGATATAGACTGGCAATCATAACGATTTCGTCACTCGTTAATTATAATTTTGACTGGCATGGTTTCGAAAATATTGCATCGCCAGCACACCACTTCATTAACATCGGATGGTGTGCGAAACTATGGTATACACATAATATTTGAAGCTCAGTTTCGCAATCCCTTTATAGCAGAGCTTAAGATACTCTTTCGCTGCTTGCAAGATTTGAATTACTTTCCCTAGTATTTAAGCCTGAATATTTGGGAAATTTTAAATCCATTAGAAAAATCAGTAAAGTTACATTTAATACAAACTGAAATACAAAAATGATATATTGGATGGGAAATATCCGTTTCCCAGAGGTGGATCCGTCGGAAACATCTTGCTAATGGAGTCTTATAAATATTACTTCGTGAAAAAATAAATCAATTATTTTTTTCGATATCTTGAAAAGTTTTCATTGAAATAATAAAGTTTTGCACCCGTCGGAAGAGTGACACTCCCGACTAAAGAAAAAATTCCTTGACAGTTCTTTCAGTATTCAATTCAATTGTCAAAGAATGTGAAATCTAGAAGTTAACAAAGACTAACTTCGGTGTATTTTGCAATTTGCATTCATAGAAGCAAAAATACAGCGAGGCGCCCTAAATTGTGGTGTTAATGTTCCTGATACTATCTCAAACAATTAATGGCAATTTCCTTTTGTCGATTCCGCTGCCGTATTTTTGATGTTAAAGATGCATCTCGCATTTTAAGGTCTGTGCTCAAAAATGTCGATAAAATCACGGAAATTATCAATGTATATCGGGACGTTACTAATAGTCACAACGACTTAAAACAAATATTGACCACAAAACAGTTTTAAACCACCTTCATAGAGCTCTGGCACAAATTCAAGGGGGCAGCTGCTGTTACGGACCTCGTGTCCGTACCCTCGCCCAATAACTAATCGCCACAACTTTAATTTCCGCTCTCTACCTGTAAATAAGAAAAATCGTCAAGTAGCTAAGTTGCATAAACTACTTGGCAGAAATAATAATAAATGGGAGATGGGCGCGAACATACAGGGCAAAGTTACTGATTGCTTTCAACCCGGCGAAGGCCAGGACGATCCTTATCCCTGTTCAATCCAAGTTGACATGTAGTCTCTACGTGACACACCTGGATAGCTACTTTGGCACACGCCAAGTAGTGAACCAATGAATGCAGCGACATCCTGAGAAAAGTTGGCGCAAGGCTAATAACCTTGCCCGGAAAAACAAATTATTATGGAAAATTTAACAAGTCTCGGATAAGGACCGGATACCGGTGGAGAGACTTGCTAAATAAGGCTCAGTCCGGATCCCGGTTGTAGTGCCGATGATGATGATGATGATGTAATAGTGTAATATTCGAAAATTCCTGATGGGTTTTAATTTAATTTGTGAAATATTCAAAAATTCCTGATGGGTTTTAATTTAATTTGCTATCGCAATCCAGTAATTTTTTTGTTTACTACAATAGCTCAAAGTTAACCAATGAGATTTTGCTAAAGTAAAAGTAAAAAAAAACTTTTTCTTTCTTCACAGAAATTTTAAGTAAAACCAAAATAGATGTTTTTCATTTGATGAGACACTTATTCACATTTTTTTTTAGAAGAACAAATATGACAATAGATGTCATAACGTCGTTAACCTTTCTACGGCAAACTGTGGATATTCCGAAATTTTGAAAAAGCTCAAATAACTCGAAAGTCGTGCGACTTTTATCATGTCACTTTTTTTTTTCAATATGTTTTGAGGTAGGAAATCACCTCCTGAAAGTGGCATGCTATTTACGGGACACCTTGCATATATGAGCTCGTACCTACCAGGCCACCACACCTCGTATGACCCTAACGAACCGATCTCACGTATGCTACGCAACGTCAACTCTTACCCCACCTCCTTTGATTTCAACGTCACCTCCCCTGCTCTCAAACCCCGTCTCCCTACTTTCTACTCTTAGCCCGCACCTAAGTTATGTGAATAATGCCTGTATTGGGCTGAATAATTGAGGACTTTGACCTCACTTAAACCCTAAACCCATCCTCATTCCCGTTTCCTAGCTTCCGACGTGTTTTTGTACTCTGTCTTGCCACTTACACTACCCTCTCTCTTCCCTCCTTAAATTAATTATAATGAATTATTGTTAAGCGGGTATTCTGGTCTAGACGCACGAATTTAACGCAATTTTTGAAGTGGTGTAAAAAAAAAAAAGCAATCAATATTTTTACTATTCATTTTTTATAGGATGTTTATTAATATTTCAAGAATACCGTAAAAAAATTGAAAGTAAAGAATTCAAAATTCAAAAAGTTAGCAGCTTTTAAGACCTATTTTTTAAATTAGTTGATAAGTTTATTTTTATATTCATGTACCACTTAAGCCTAATAAATGAGGCTTCTACCCTCACCAAAATTAACAAAATTAAAATTAAATTAAAAACTAAAAAATAACATGTAAGTCCACAATTGTTCTCAGTTCCGGATGTTCGGAGGTCTTTGATATAATGAGCTTTGATACCGCAAGTTACTGGAACTATATAGTCTCCATCAGATCGGCTGAAAAGTTCGTAGACTGACATATAGATGGCGTTACTAGAATTAAAACTTTTAGTCAAAAGAAAATGCCGGAGCAAAGAACATCAGAGGTATTTATGTCCGCATAAATTCAATTAGAAATGGCTACTGAGGGAGAGCCAAAATAATTCGAGACACAAAGGTCTGTCTGGTCACAGAAACAAATAATATCGTGACAAGATGGAAGCAGTACCTTGAAAACTTGCTCAATGTGTGCATCCATCTACCACAAATAAACGCACCAGACATAAATACAGCCGAGCCTCGGATCCTAGAGCCTTCTTTCAACGAAGTTGTAGACGCAGTAAATCGATTGAAAAACAACAAAGCTCCTGGATTCGACTGCATACCGGTAAAGCTTGTGAAGTATAGAGGAGAGGCAACCGGTCAAAAGATCCACAAACTGATTAAAATAATATGGGATAAGGAAGTCGCTCCGGAAGAATGGAAAACCCCAATAGTCGTCTCCATTTTCAAAAAAAGCGACACATCTGACTGCGAAAACTAAGAGGAATATCATTGCTCCCAATCACATACAAAATACTAAGAAATGTCATACTGGCGAGAATCACGCCGTACGCAGAAGAAATACTGGGAGACCACCAATGCGGATTACGTAGGAACCGGTCAACGAGCGATCAAATGTTCACAATAAGGCAACTGCTGGAAAAGAAGGGGAAATATGGAGAGACGGTTCACCAACTGTTCGTTGACTTAAAAAATACCTACGACTCAGTCGCAAGACAAAGACTTCACCATATTGTGGTTGCACTGGGAATTCAGAAAAAATATGCCACCCTCATTCAAATTTTCATGAACGAAAACAAAGGGCGAGTTAGAATAGAAAACCACCTCTCAGAACCATTTGAAATCCGGGACGGACCACAACAGGGGGATGACCTCTCACCATGTCTCTTTAACCTTGTGCTCGAGTATGTCATCAGAAAGGTACTAGACGACAAGATGGGCGAATCATCCCTGAACGTAGTCACACAAGTGCTCGCATATGTGGATGACATAGCCGTTCTGGTCGATAATCTAGAAACTGTAAGCAAAAACAGTGAAATCATCATGCAAGCGGCAGAAGAGGTGGGCATATCAATAAATGAAGATAAAACAAAATATATGATTACGGCGAAAGCAGATGGACCTCAGAGAACACATATAAACGCCAGAGACAAGATATTTGAAAAAGTTAAAGAATTTAAATATCTGGGAACGATACTGACGGCCAGTAACGAAATGTCGAAGGAAATTAACAAAAGACTGCATTCCGGCAACGCTAGTTGGCACGCAGTCAGTAAACTCCTGAAATCCAAACTGCTATCACGTAGCATAAAGCTCAGTGTCTATAGGACCATAAACATGCCGATTGCTCTATATGGATGCGAAAAATCGGCTCTCACAAAGCGGGAAGAAAACAAATTTCGCGTATCCGAGAATAAAGTTTTAAGGGGTATCTTTGGCAGTAAATATGACGAGGAGGCAGGACAAAAGAGGAAACTCCACAACCACGAACTGGAAGAGCTATACCGCAAATCTACAATAGTGAGAGTAATCAAGTCGCGAATATTAAGATGGGCCGGAAATGTGGCGCGAATGGGCAACGATAGGACCGTGCGTAGAATTCTTGACGGTAGAAAGAGACCCGCACGACGGCGCGACGGATCGGATGGTCAAGTGTGGAAGGAGAGTGCACAGCCTGGGAACGATGGTGGAGTCGAGTCGGTGAGGTCATGAACTTCCGGGTTCCTACAGGCCAATAAATTGTAGTGCTCCAAAAGGCCCTACTACCTTTTTCCCCCATTCCTACATACAAATCCTAGCTATTTTAAGCTAAAACCAAAAAACCCATCAAAACCCACAAAAACCCAAACATAATCCAAAATTCGCAATAAACGAATCAAACATTCGTTTAGCGCATAACATTTGCCCCCACGGCGAAGTTTAATCCAAAATCCGAATTAAAATTAAAATTCACAATAAACGAATCTAATATTCGTTTATTGTTCAAATTTGCTCCACGGCTTCATGAAAATTCAAAATTCAGAGATCGTTATCTCTATCTGAAAATTTTCCATTCAGGAAAACAAACAAAAACCAAAAGCAGATACATTCACACATCTGCGTAATAGTTTCGTAAGAATTCATTCTTATCTTGTGTAAATACAACATCTCGCTCGAAATACCCAACAAATCGAGATTGTTGTACGAAAATGTGTATCTTTGGGATACAATTTTCGAAGTGTTTTCCTTTATAAAGGGATAGCAAAACGATCTCGAGGCCGCAGTATCTAGATCCTCCTGCCACATAGCAGTTATTTTCAAATTCAAATTAAATCAATAAAACTAAATCCAAAATAAAAAACTTCTTTCACTACTTTGGAAATTTTGTGCTGGCACCCAACGTTGGATGATTCTTTTATATATATATATACCAGGACGACTTCAAAGAAATCGGTACAGGAACCGGTACTGAGGTTGCAGGGTATAAGGACACTATCCCCTAGGTTACGTCCCACGAACAATCAGGACGTCGCTCTTCCCTCTGGGTCAGAGGAAGCTCGGCAACGAACCCTTGCTGAAGTGTGTTGTTCCAGGAGCAATCAATAAAGAGATCCAACGTCCTTTTCAGGACAAGAAAACGTGCTTCCTGAGGAACAACCCCCACAACGGCAAAACAAAATAGTAAATAGTAGTTTATTTTTATATTCTTCTACCACTTGTACTAAGCGTAATAAATGAGGGTTCTGCCCTCACCAAAATTAAAAAAATTAAAATTAAATTAAAAACTAAAAATAATATGCAAGTCCACAATTGTTCTCAGTTCCGGATTTTCGGAGGTCTTTGATTTAAATAACCTTTGATACCACAAGTTAGTGGAACTGTATAGTCTCTATCAGGTCGGCTGAAAAGATCGTAGACTGACATATAGAAGGCGTTACTAGAATTAAATCCATATTACTTTTAATGATTAAATGAATATAATAAGGGAATTTTCTTTTTCTTTTTTATATTACTTTCTGCTTTTTTTATCTTTCCCGGTTTTTGTTTAATTTTTTTCTGGCTTTTTTTTCCTGTTTTGATTTCAAATTTTTAGAGTACAAGCGAACAGAAAATGTGTTTGACGGTAACAATTTGTGGAAGCGTTTACGCCAAGAATGGGATCGGCGAGCGAAGCGAGCAGGATCGGAGCCGCTAGTATACATATAACAAGAAACGACTTTTTAACTTGACAATGATTCATCACACGTCATACCCTCAATGGCGGAATTAATATTCAGGTGTTTTTTTTGGGCCAATCAAGGATACAATTTGTAGATTATAACAGTTTTTAATTTAAAACAACTAATATTTGGCTACCTAAATCATAATCAGACCAACAGTCTTCCTTTTCCACCTCATTTCTGTCAAATAATATTCTTAAAACTTATATTTACCTGATCTGCCTTGATATCTACGGGTTATTTCCTCTCTCTCATATATATATATATATATATATATATATATATATATATATATATATATATATATATATATATATATATATATATATATATATATATATATATATATATATATATATATATATATATATATATATATATATATATATATATATATATATATATATATATATATATTTGGCGCAAGGCTGATAACCTTGCCCAGAAAAACGAATTATTATGGAAAATTTAACAAGCCTCAGACTTGTTAAATAAGGCCAAGACCAGATCCCGGTTGTAGTGCCGATGATGATGATGATATAGATATATATATATATATATATATATATATATATATATATATATATATATATATATATATATATATATATATATAATTTTTTGATTATTGCTGACCCCATCATTCAAAATCCATTTTTGTTACCTTTTAGTTTCGAAAGAAACCTCCATTGATACTTACACTCTACCTTTGAATCTTACATTTATTACCTCTACTCGGTCGGCCCCCTTGCCCACATTGCTCAGATTCAAATTCATAGAGTTTCTGGTTGTTAGATGCTGTCCTTGTACTCAAACATTGTTGAACCCTACCTCTGGCGGTCTTCTAATGTTCCCATTTGTATTCAAATTCATACAAATCATTTTACTATCACACACGCTGGTCATGGTCCGCCATCTGTTACACTTTTTTCTCTGTATAATTATTACATAAAAAGGATTTGAAATCGGTGTGTTGGTTTATTTTGTCCCTTCAAAACCGCTCCAAGAAAGAACACCCTCATTCACCTTTAAGTACACTATTCCATAGTGTTTGTCACGTCAAGAAGCACGTAGCTACTATTCCCCTTGCAATTAATAAAAGTCAGACTTCTACTATTTGGAATAACATAGGCCTGAGTTGCCAGCCCTATGGGGCACATCGATTGCGAATTTTTAATGGGACTCTTTTGAGTATCTAATTTGAGCAGTTTTGTCCATTCATGAGGCTCGGCCATATCCTCTTTGTCCTTGAAATCTGCATTGTCAAAACTCTTACTCGCTCGACGTTCAGAGGTCGTTATCGTTGCCGTAACTGTTTTCATTGTGTAACTAGTGAATTGTGTTACTCGTTCGGATTTGAAGTTGACCACAGTATCTTTTCTGACTAGATTTTTTGTTGATTCTGTTTGGCGTAAGTTGATTTGTTGCTTATTACTTAAATCCGAGAGACTTATGTTGTTCTTCAAAAGGATCTGTAGGTTCTCAATTGAATCCTTAAGGCTTGTTTTCTCCCCTAGAAGGTCGCATTTGAGTTCGGTGAGTACAGTTTTTGGAGGGACAGGTTGTTTGACAATAGTCTCGAGTAGACTATCAAAGGGTTGTGTGGTTTTTATGTTAGGGATAGTTATTCCGGAGCTGTTCGATTGACTAGGTGTTATTCCAGCACTGCATGTGGTGGTGCCGAAGGAGGAAGATATGTTGTGCTGCCGACAAAGTGATTTCCTTCGTTGTGTGGTGACGTTACTCATATTCGAGTTCATGTCGACGTCCTCACCGGATATATCTTCGAAATTCGCTCTTATTTGATTATGCCACGTTTCCGGTTCCACTTCGGGCATCACTTCCGGTTGGGCATCACTTACTGTGGGTGGATGTTTACCCTTGAGAAAGTACGTTACCATTGTTCCTTTGCCTTTGACATCGATATTACCCCGACAAGTTAGTGTATATCCACGTGTGCTTAGAATTTGATATATTTCCTGAGTGACCTGTAAATAAATTCGATCATCTCGTTTAATAACGTCTAATCAATTGCGTGGACTTAATTTATTTATTTTCTTTTTAAATATAGTATACATATGTTGAAGGGATTATTGACATTTTTCCAGTATCAAAATATGCCATACACAACATGGCATGTATATAGAAGGAAGGAGGGTTTTAAAAGCAGTAGAAAATGACAGTTTTGTGGGCTTCTCAATCCTGCCGGGAGAATGTTAGTCGGCTATAATTTTTTTAAGCAAAAATGAGTAATTTTCTACTTCTTTCATTTAAGTCCTGTTTTTGGAATTGCTTAAACTAAGCTGATCATTAAACACAGACGTATAAAATCTCTGAACCTCTCCGCTCATAAAATTCAATAGAAGGTTGGAGGTAAGATGTGGATTTTAGGATCTCGATTTGCCGTTTTATTTTATGCTTTATGATTCATTTTACCACGAGAACATAAGCTCTAGCAACGCGTATTAAAATGGCGGTTGGGTATACTGTGGGGTAATTTAAGGTTGTGGGGTATACGTTGGTGTGCCGGCACGGGCACGGGTTCAGTTATCACCCACCGAATCCCGCAGCAAAACGATCACCAGACAAGAAAAAAATAAAACATGGGGAGTTATGTTGTTTTGTGATAAATGTTCTTTTATCTTTATTCTTCCTTTTTATTGTTTTACAGCGGCACAGGAAACTTGCTGGCCATGCCAAATCGCCAAAACGGGAGGTTACGCGACCAGAAAACGCTTCGTTCAGAATATTCATTGTGGCTCGTGCTGTGTGTGCTATTACACCGTCTTGTTGAAACCACATGTTAACCAAGCCCCGCTCATCCTGCAGCGTTCGCCAGTAACAGTGATCATATTGCTGATGGCGTCCTCGAAAAATTACGGCCCAATCGCGCCTCCCGCGTGAGCGACGGACACACAGTGGCTTTGAGTGGATGTAATGGCTCTTCGTGCATCACACGCGGATTTTGAGTGCCCCAAAAGCGAAGATTTTGCTTATTGCCGTAACCGCTTAAGTGGATATGCGCCTCGTCGCTCGTGATGATTTTCGACATAAAATCGTTCTCTTCGTTGTTGAGATTATGGATGGCTTGACAGTAATACACACGCTCTCCATTGCTTATCTGTTTGTATACTGCAGCTGTCTAGTTCACAAATGTAAAATATGATTCACGTACGACACCATTTGCAAAAACTATAACATCTTCCGATAGGGTGATTAATTTTGCGCCACCTTGTATATAATTTTTTTAATAAATTCGTTAAAAACAAATAATGATTTCACTAGGATGATTGTAAGTTCTGTAGACTTTTCGAGGGTTGGTGACATGTGTATTTCTCAACGGTTGCATTTAAAGTGTTTTGTGATAGTAGTGAAGAAAGCGATTCGAACCCACGTTATGATTAAGTAGAGTTTGGCATTTCTAACAGATACACTCACCGTAGACAAGCAAATAGTAAAGAACAACCCAGAAAGAACATCGAATAGGCAAAAACCATCAGCCGCATACCAAGCAATAACACAGCAATTCCACATCAGTTTAGTGTACTTGAGTATAGAAATCGAGTTCGTACACACATCAGTGGCCTGATGTGCTGAGCATCGGTACAATGGTACATTAATCCTTCACTACAGTTGCTCGAGTGTAAGCTGTTGGAATCGCCGCGTATTAGTATGGGAGCCAAACAAATTGAAAGCGACTTTTGGCACACCATGTATTGCATATTCTTACCAGAAAAAAACTTAACCCAGCAACAAATAATCACTTAAAAAGTTACCATAAAATCATTAAACAAAAGCTGCCGTGAGCATTTCATACAATTTTGCAAATACAGATCATTGCAAATGCTATGATTCTAAGACACAGTAAGTCTTTCAACTTATCGAACAAATGCCCTTAAATCGTAGCTTGCGATTTTATTATCATGCACATTAAATGTAATTATCATCATCATCATCATCATCGGCACTACAACCGGGATCCGGTCTTGGCCTTATTTAACAAATCTCTCCACCGGTCCCGATTTCGAGCCGATGTCATCCAGTTTAGCACTCCCAGGCTCTGGGCGTCCTGGTCTACGCCATCCCTCCATCGCAGACAAGGTCTGCCGCGCTGTCTCCTTCCATACATCCTGCCACAAAGGACTTTCCGGGCAGGCTCCTCTTCGCTCATTCGAGCTAGGTGTCCCGCCCACCGGAGTCTACCGAGCTTGATTTTTCTTACAATATGAGCTTCAAGGTAGGAAATGTAAATATAAATGTAATTACTATAGTTCAAATTTGCATGAACGAACACAAAGGGCGAGTTAGAATAGAAAACCACCTCTCAGAATCATTTAAAATCCGGGACGAACTAAAACAGGGGGAGATGGCCTCGCACAATGTCTTTTTAACCTTGTGTTCGAGTATGTCATCAGAAAGGTACAAGACGACAACATGACCGGATGATCCTTGAACGGGGTCACACAAGTGCTCGCATATGCGGATGACATCGCCGTTCTGGGCGGAAATATATAAACTGTAATTAAAAACTGTGAAATCATCGTGCAAGCGGCAGAAGAGGTCGGCCTAGAAATAAATGAAGACAAAACAAAATACATGATTACGGCGAGAGCAGGTGGAACTCAGGGAACACATATAAACGTCAGAGGCAAGATATTTGAAAAAGTTAAAGAAATTAAATATATGGGAACGATACTGACGGCCAGTAACGAAATGTCGAACGAAATTAACAAAAGACTGCATTCCGGCATCGCTAGTTGGCACACAGTCAGTAAACTCCTGAAATTCAAACTGCTATCACGTAACGTAAAGCTCCGTGTCTATAGAACCATAATCATTCCGATTGTTCTATATGGATGCGAAACATAGGCTCTCACAAAACGGGAAGAAAACAAATTCCGCGTATTCGAGAATAAAGTTTTAAGAGGTATATTTGGAGGTATATATGGCGAGGAGGCAGGACAATGGAGAAAACTCCACAACCACGAATTGGAAGAGCTATACCGCAAACCTACAATAGTGAGAGTAATCAAGTCGCGAAGATTAAGATGGGCCGGACATGTGGCGCGAATGGGCAACGATAGGACCGTGCGTAGAATTCTTGACGGTAGACCAACGGGAAAGAGACTCACAGGACGGCCGCGACGGAGATGAGAGGACTGTGGGGATTCTCTATACTACATAGAGAACCAACCCACAATTTCAACCACAATTTCTGCCTTATTTCGACCGCCTTCAGCGCATCATATCAACCCCTATCCCACCGTTCAGTTAATTCACCCGCAAAACATGTTTCCCAAAAGGACGCATAGCTAAACTCATTATCCTATGCAGATAATGCATAATTGAGTTTAGCTATCTTTTCACCATACGGCAACTCCATTTCGCTAACCCATGAGATTTCCACCGGAAATCGCATCATGGCGGTTAGCAACGGCATAGTCTTGTAATATTCCAAACCGTGCTTCCTCGTTTCGACCGAGGGAAGAGCGTGGAATTTATTTTTTGTAATTAATTTTCACTTATTTGAATAAAAAAACTGTTCTTAATTTCTCGGAACACAAGACGTCCGCACACGTCTGTGTTTCTTTTATTTACTTTATTTTCTTTTGTACAATTTTAAACCCGACCTTCCTGGTCGGAAGTCCAATTCTTTCTCCCTATTATAAAGCATTCTTTCTTTTTCTATTTTCGATTTCGTATAAACGAAGTCAATCAGTTGCCCCTAGTTACCTAATGGGGGTGATTCATTATTTTTCGTTAACCGAAACTATTGCAAACTATGCAGCTGCTTGGGATAACGGTAATTGTATTAACTGTTGTTATGAAATGGATAGCTTGGAATTTGGTATGTGTATGTTATGTTATGAGAGAGAGACTAATGACCTTGCCCAGAAAAAATAAATCATTATGGAAAATTTAACAAGCCTCAAGACTTGCTAAATAAGGCCAAGACCAGTTCCCGGTTGTAGTGCCGATGATGATGATGTTATGTTATGATATGCAAATTCGAGAATTAGGGATGATGGCTGTATTTCTAATGTATAATTGAATTGCTTAGTATGTAAATGTAGGAACTATGGAAATTGAATTTATGTGCAAATGTGTTTGAGGGAAAAGGATATTAAAGGATACAGTTATTATATAAATTGTATTAAGGTATATTATGTGTTTGAGGAAAAAGGATATTAAAGGATATAGTTATTATATAAATTGTATTAATGTATATTATGGAATTTGGTTAAATGAGTAAGTATGGTTTGAGGTAAGGATTTCTGGAAGACGGTAGGGCTGCGAGCACCACAGTCTGATCAAACGACGCGGTTGCATAATCATGCAATCGCTGGGGAAATTATCAAAGCATTTAATTTAGTTCCCACGATCAGATTTCCCTAGCCAATTCGGCGTCCTATTCACTTTCCCCAGACACTCCATTCGCTGGCGATCAATGATCTCTTTCCCCAGGTGAATAGCACCAACTACATTTTTCACTCCTCCACAATTCCGTCTTCCTACAGTTCAATGCCCCCTGAGATCACCATATTCACCGAATTAGGTCAGTGGGTTATCCTTAGAGCTGCATTGATACATGCACACAAAGACCAAACCCACCCCGAGATCGTTGCACATTGTGTTTTTGTTCTCTCATTCTCCCTTGTTCGTCGACTATTCAATTAACCGAAGTGTTCCCCACACCTCGACGGCGGGGAACATGGGATGGCAAAAACGTAAAGACGATATCGATTGGTTGTCCGGTGTCGAAATCAAAAAATCCCATCTTCATCCCTAATTCAAGTTAGTCGTTTGTCATTTCTCATCGCGGTCGGTCACGCCGCCGTGCTAGTGTATAATTTAATTCTTCGCCGAGAGTCAGTCACTATTCAATCATTATCACGGTCGGTCACGCCGCCGCTTAATAAGTCGAGTTTAAATTTTCATTACTGCGGTCACAGTGTCGGAAAAAGAAGTGTTTCACTTGCATGATATTTATAAAGAAACTATTCAATAAGATTAATAATAAGTTCTAAGTGAAATAAAAGAAAAGGATCATATTAACAAATAAAGAAAAACGAACAACTAAATCAAACCAAGGGTATTTTATTTCTCCTCTTCTTCTCTTGGATATCTTTGCGAAGTGTGTTCTGCGGAACAAGTGTCGGAGGTGCGAGTGAATCCATGTCTGGCACACCTACTTAACCCCCATAGGACAATTTTAGGTTTGAACTTGAGGAGATCGGATCGGCTGGTCAAGCTTGGAAGGAGAGTGCACAGGACAGGGAACGATGGCGGGGTCGAGTCGGTGAGGTCATGAACTTCCAGGTTCCTACAGGCCAATAAATAGTACTAAAAAAATGGTAGTACTATAGTATATGTCACCCGTGGACATTAAACTGAAGTAAGTTTTGCTTACCAAACGGGTGAGAACCGAGCCTGAATTGTTTTTTACGATAAGATGAACGCCCAGACATAGAGGTGTGTGTCGTTCGGCTCAAGAAAAGAATTCGTAGGAGGTGATAAACGTGTATTCTATGCCTTGACAGGTGCGGTTTAAGGGGCAAATTAGGGATGTGAAGATTTTTGCAAACAATTTCGTTTAAGTTTAACTTAAGATGAATTTTGTTAATGCTAATGGAACTGTGGCGGTTCCGCCAAACCCCACGGCCCACTTACCTGAAAAACCCCCCTAACTACCTCCCAATTGGCATACGTTTTCGCACACCTTAAGTGCTTTACGCATCTAGGTTATCAAACCTATAATCTATAAGTCCCTGTTAGAGAATTCCTACCTTTTCATGCATCTCGTCGCATAAAAATTCCCTACAAGAAATCTTTCTATTACACAGGTGCATAAACCAAAACCTATTCGGTACCTTCGGTTGTCAGGCAAATTGAAACCTTCCCATACCTCCACCGCAATCTCTCCGCAACAATAACATTTCCTTCCAAGGATAATTAATGTTTTCAATGCATTATCTGGAAATGCCTGCAAAGAATTTTTCCTACAGTGGCATTCATACATATATCAATGCGTCTCTGCATAAGCGACCAAAAACCGAATTTCCAATTAGTGTAGATTTTCACACAAGAGTTCGACACTTGCGTCGCCATAGATACCATGTACCATCGACACAGATGGTATATACAAACCGTCATTGTATAACCATCTAATCTGCCTTGCAATGACTTGCAACTATCGATACAGCTGCAAGCACTCTACCCAGAATTGCTCCCTTGTTTGAATCTCCAAACAAGCGTCGACTTCGCGCATAGCCGCCGGATTGAATTCAAAGCATAAACAATGCAAATATAGAATCCGTTTCCCACAAACAAATTTCCCGGCATATACAAATGCAAGCAAGCGATTTGTTTCGTCCACCAACCTATTAGCACCTTTTCCAATGTCTATTCGTATATTTACACAAGGGCATCATCACTCATCTAAGACTTGTATCATGCCCTCGTCTTATCTTTTCTCTTACCACATTTCTTCGAAGCATCGTCGTCTATTTATTTAGACGCGAGGCACTTCATAGACAACGATCTTCTCGATCCCTTTGTCCTTGCCGCATGCCTGCTTTGTTTTTTCATTGCCTTCGCGCATGGTTAAACAACACAGATCTGAACGATCACACACATACCATCATGACCTCCATTACGAGATCTGGTTTTCTATTCCACCAAGAGAGACATTACGTTTCTCTGGTGGTAAGTAAATACATATCCTTAGTGGAGAGGATATCTATCACCACACCACAAACTCACCCTAAACGAAGGTTGTATTGCAGAGTCAAATTACATCCACTGACCACCGAGGTCGTGCCGCTCCCGCTCTCCGTCGCGTATATACGTAATAAGTGAGGTATCAAAACACTTAACATATTTAATAATGGCTAAGAACAAGTTAATAACGAAAGTGAAATAAAATAAAAAAACATTTACTTCAATAGAATAACCGTGTGTTTAATTTTCCGGCAGCGGTTCCTGGGTGTTGTTATTAATGTGTTTTGCTTACTTCTCGTGGACGGTGTGTTTCGAAGACTTTTTCCTTTACTCAAAGTTGTGGACAAACGTGGCGGCGTTTCGTTCATTTATTTGGTGATTAACTTTTGGCGGAACTTTCATTAAGTGAATGGTGAAGCAGAAGTGAACGGAGTGCCCATGCCTGGCACAATACTTCTCCTTCCCACAGAACCTGGTGGGTAGACCGGGTGTATCCAGAAGAAAAATCGCAGAGGATTTAATAGGAACTGAATACCTTCGGAAATCAATTCCGACTTCTACAATTTGCCATACATCTGTTCACGCACAGATTTCTTGATAACACGACCGCATTCAATAATTATTGACATCGCATCGTGTATCTGAAATTCCCAAGGATCCTGCACCTCACGTCGTTTTCATTGGTGCAATTGGGGATTGACGTAGCAGAATCTAATTTATGTGGTTCATGTTGATGGACATTAAACGCATAGTACAATTTGAATACCATACAACAATACACAGTGACCGAGTGCGGACGTGTTTTCGGTTCGGCGATCGAGTTGAATGAAAAAAGTTGCTTCTATGAGTCGCGAGTGGCTGAAGTGTGATAAAACGACTATTTATAAACAAATAAATTCCAGTATATAGAAACGGTCAAGGCAAAGTAAATATAAATAAATAGAATAAAATAAAAGAGACCGAAGCCACGTGTTGTGACAGTCAAAACGAAGAACACAGTTCAATACAAAAAGTGTGTGAGTAACACGTTAACGGTGTTTAAGTGTGAGTGCGCGAACATTGTGAGTGTGTGCGCGAGGCCACAATCTGTTTGTCCTTCGCCCAAAAAAAAAAAAAAAACGTGAATACTTTCCATAATACGGACGTAGATCCAAAAAAAAAAAAAACAATAAAAAAAAATGTGAGAACACGCGGTCCATAATATAGACGAAAACCAATTAATGCCAAAATGGCGCCTCGGAGAAGGCAAAATTCAGACGTAAATCTAAAGGCTAAACGCCTTAAAACAAATGAAAATAAGAATACAGACACGTCGATTGTAACCAGCGATGACGAAGACAACACGCATGGTGGCCAGTACTCAGGGGCTGGAAACCAATTCAAAGAACTAGATGTCAGCGAAACAAATGCAGACGCCAGCAATCAGATCGAGGTCGTCAACAGATTCATCCATGAGATTAGTCGTAAAAAAGAAGAACTGGATAGACAAATGGAGGAAGTTGTTAAACTAAAAAACAACCTGTTCCAGAACGAGCGAAAACCAAAAATGGTAGAACAACAACAGCAAGAACAAAGACAACAGCAACCCACGAAGGCAAAGAAAACACGACAAGATAAGGGAATTCAACAACAGGAATCACATCAACAACAACAGCAGGAACCACATCAACAGCAGGAATCACACCAACAGCAGGACACATCTCGGCAGGAAACCTCTCAGCAGGTGCCAGTCAAAAAAAGGGAGAAAGTACCTCCTATATACATCAGCTACATGGAGACAAAGGATCTCATAAAATTGAGTGAGTTGACATGCAAAACTTTTAAAACAAAACGAATAAATAATTTTAAGATAAGTTTAACATGCGAGGATTTAGAAGGGTAATTAAATCGGCATTAGGGAAATCGAAAAGCGAGTACTACATGTACACCCCTAAATCGGAGAAAACTGTCTCCATGCTCGTCAAAGGAGTTGACTCTTCTAAATTTACTCCCGAAGAGGTGCTCGAAGAGCTAAAAAACTTCGAAAACGATAGCCTGACGTTTACAGGTATGAAACCATTTTCTACAGCAAATTCTAGAAATCGCAACCGTAGGTTGCCTTTCTTCATTGTGTCGCTAAGCCCCAATAGTAAAATTGATGGACTTAGATATATTAAATACATTAATCACCAAACAATAAGTTGGGAGAGAATAAAGAAGTGCGACCGCGTATTGCAGTGTATGCGCTGTCAACGCTTCGGGCATGTGACAGCGAATTGCAATATGCATTTCAGATGCGTCAAATGCCTAAACAAACATATCATTGGAGAATGTCCATTGGGCAAAGAACAGCTTCCGGATAGAAGTAAACTATCTTATGTCCTCTGTAACAACTCAGGACATCCTGCTAACTTTAGCGGTTACCCTAAGTACCAGCAACTAAAATCAAAGTTGGAAGCCAAAAAGAAGCAAGTTGAAGAAGAGAAAAAGATGAAAACTCGCTCTTACAACAACTTCGTGGCACCAAGTGTGTCATATGCCCAAATGGCAGGTGGAGTAAAAAATGCACCAATTATAGAACAATCACGTAATATCATTAAAACGCCTGCTCCAGAGGCACAAACTGATATAACAGCAATATTACTGTCCATACAAGGACAGTTTGCTGCGTTTGATAAAAAATTCGAAAAGATCGAAAAAAAAAACTGACGGAACAAGTGGCTCGAACGGACATTATCTATTCGACCCTGTTTCCAGACGAACCCACACTCTAATCATAACGTTCACTGCGACTAAATTAACTCTAAAAATTATTGCTGTGAATGTTAATTCACTAATCCGCATGGAAAGAAGGGATAATCTCAGCAATCTGCTGGAAGCTGAACGTCCAGATGTGCTTTTGGCTAGCGAAACTAAGCTAAACTCGAAGCACAAATTGGGCTACCCAAATTATAAAGTAATTAGACGAGATCGTCCAAATTCCACTCAGGGGGGCGGGGTCGCTGTCTTAGTTAAAAATGGTCTACAACACAAAGTCGTCTACAGTATAGATGTATACAAGTTCCAGGTACTAGAAGCCTGCGTTATAGATATTCCTTTGAAAAGTCAAAGGCATCTATATGTGATCTCTGCGTATGCTCCCGAAACTCCACAGTATATACAGTTTACTCTTTTTCGAAGTCTCACGTTAGACTTGGAAAATAATTATTTCTTTATAGCAGGAGATCTCAATTCCAAGCACAGTGCTTGGGGTAACCTTATTACAAACACAAGAGGCAATGTGTTGTTCGACTGGTGGCAAACAAACGCTTTCGAACATAAACTAGAATTGCACGCAACAAGTACGCCGTCATATCTAAGAGGTAATTCCTTCTTGGATTTACTGTTGCTGGACTATCGAATACAATTATTAGATACGGATCTAACTACTCGAAATTGTCTTCGTACAATCGAGTACGATAGCGATCACTACGGACTTGGAGCTCTAATACATGTCCCAAACGAACATTCACTACTTGAACAGTACAAACAGATACATTCGCTTAATTTCGGAAAAGCACACTGGTCGCGCTTTGATCGGATAATAAAAAAAGAATTACGCCCCAATGGCATAGATCCACCAACTGACAGAAATCTTCATAATGACGAAATTGATCATTATCTTTCGACGATGAACAACATTGAATGAATCGTTCTATCCCAAAAGTGTCATTGAATGAATCGTTCTATCCCAAAAGTGTATCACTCCGAGAGCCATACGAACCGGTATAGAAACGCAACGATCGACGAGCTGTATAGGCAAAAGAGTATTCTGCTCTCTAAGTTAAAACTGCTCTACAGACAATTCAGCGATCCAAGTAGCCAGGAAATAAAAACAATTATGTCATTAATTAAAAATCTTCAAAAACTGATCCGTGACAACTATAGATCAGTAATTAATGAAGACTGGAACAAGAGAATTCAAGCCATTAAAGCTAGTGGACCGAATATGTTCCCACAAATAAATAAAGTCTTTCGAAGGAAAGATTATAATGACATCCCATGTCTGCGAGTTCCGAGGACTCCCGAGAATTGTCAAACTCTGCTGAACGCAGGACTTACCCTGGAACACATCAACTCTAACGAAGAGTTCATAATAGTCGGGGATCTGCAAATAAAAGCGGACTCAATTGGCGCTTGTTTTGAAGCAGTGTATAGATTGAACGAATCGGCTCATTCTAACCTTGACCTGGAAAATAGGGCTCTCCAAAAACATATTTCGTTACGCAATGAACTTAAGAATTGGCGTATCTTAAGTCGAAGTTTCACTATCTTTAGTGAAAATAATAGAGCGGATTCCCCGCTTAGAGATCTAAACACTAGCATATTTGTACACAAGGATGAACTGACGGACATTCTTAGCTCGATTAAGAACAAAAAATCTTCTAGAATAGATAGCGTTGTTCTAAAGCATTTACCTCTTGAAGTAGTGAAGGTTTACACTGTTTTGTTCAATAACGCTCTAAATAATGCATATTATCCAATCCAATGGAAATCTGCAGTAGTCCATCCCCTCCCCAAAAAGGGCAAGGACAGGAGGAGGTGTGAGGAAAATGGTATTATTCCAATCAATCAGTTTAGTTTTCGTTCGCAACATGACACAGTTCATGCTGCGACAAAACTTGTTTCCGACATACAATGGAACAAGGCGAAGCGACAATGCACAGGGGCCTGTTTGGTTGACTTTGAAAAGGCTTTCGACAGCGTAGGGCTAGAAAGGCTGGTATATAAGTTATCAAATCTAGGTATGTCCGAATATTTATTATACATTATCTACGATATGATATTGGGTAAACAATTTGTAGTGAAATGTGGAGATATAATCTCTAACAAGACTTTCCACATCAAAAACGGTCTACAACAGGGAGCAGTGAATTCTCCCATTTTATTTAACATTTACACTACTGGTCTAGTGGGTTCTCCCAACCATGCAATTGCGTATGCCGAGGACATTGTGGTGTATAGATCTGGAGAAAAGATTGATGTCATCAACAGACTTCTGCAAGATGATTTCAACAAAATCAAATGTTTTTGCGATGACTGGAAATTAAAAATAAATTTCCAGAAAACAGAGACTATCCTTTTCAGAACGGCACTGTCCAGTGCATCGAGGGATACAAAACGGAATTGGAAAACATTTTCCATTGCAGGAAGTAATAATCTTCCTCTACAAGTAAAAACTGTAGTCAGATACCTTGCAATCTGGCTTGATCAGTATCTTTACTTTGATAAGCATACAGCAGCTGCTCTTACAGCAGCTAAAAACGCATATGCAATGACACGAAGACTCTTCCGTAGTAGTCTGCTGGACCCCAAGGTGAAAATAATTTCATACTCAGCACTCATTCGACCAATGTTAGTGTATGGCTGCCCGGTATGGTACAACATATCTACATTTTACATGGAGAAGTTTCGGGTGATCGAGAGGCAGTTTTTGCGTTCCTGCCTTGGAATGTACAGAACCCCAGACTCGCAATATAAGAAATACTATCCCAATAAAGTCCTGTATGACAAATCGGACTAAACAGAATAGATAACTTCATTATTAAGATTATTCGTGGTCACACAACAAGGGCAATGTGCAGTGAAAATGATCTCATTTCGGGAGCTTTCTATCCCAATGATATGTATATGGAGAGTACTCTCCAGAACGGGTTTATAGCTTTTTTTGAAATAATAGTGAAGACGATCGTGTGATTCGAACTGACGCTATGACAGCTCGAATCACGAAAAAAATTTTAACTAAGCGTTACACACCAGGCTACTGACCGTGTTTAGAATTTGATTTCCAAACTCGACTATATTCCACTGATGTGAATTATTTTTGTTATTTATCGCTTGGTATATGGTTCTGATCTATTTTTCTTATTCGATTTTTTTCGTTCGTTTTCTTCACTATTTTACTTGTGAATTGTGTGTATCTGTTAGAATCGCTACAGGTTCATCCCCCCAGAAGCGTCCCCTTACTTGGATAAAAAAGGACTTATTCAAGACAAACGCGGAGTCCCTATTATTTAACACGCTTTTCGTGGTGTCAGGGATAAACGAATTCTCCACGATAACGATATCTCTAATTTTCCAGAGCGCCTGCGTTTTAGTATAGTGATCGGTGAAAGAGATAAATCAATAAAAGATCGATCCCATCCCAACTGGTGGTGGATCAGTGATGAAGAAAGGACTACACGTCCCCAAACATAGTATGCCTCTCGGCCGCACCGCTTTCCTTCCCCCTATCCCCAATTGCCAATTATTTTTCTTCTTTTTTTTTCTTTTGGGTTTTAATTTAATTTTAATTTTTATTTGTATTCCTTGTTTGTTTGTCCGTTTTGTTTCATTATTTTATTTTTTATTTCTGCGTGTCAACCCCCTATATATGTAATTTAGAACAAAAAAAAAAAAAAAAACATGATGTAGAAAAAATAGAATACATTTAAAAAAGAAAACATATCAATTATTATGATATGTTATAAAAACAGTTATTGTACGCCGAAAGGCATAAGAAAAATAATAATGTATAATTTAGAGTGCTTGCGAAGAGCTAGTAAGTTAATGTAAGATTGTTATTTGTAGAATAGAAATTCACATTTAGTCTTAAGTAAAATATGTAATTAATTTGTTAAATAAATGTGGATATAAAACAAAACAAAAAACAATTTGAATACGTTGAATTTCTACCAATTGAAAACCGATAACATAATCAACCACACTGTCATTGAGTTTGTTATTTATAAATTTCAGGGGGCTTTTAATATTTTCTCGTGCTTATTGTACAACGAATATTTTATTGAATAATCCATAAAATATTTTACTTTTGCTGGTCGAATTATCATACGTTGTATAGTTTGCTGCAGAGTTCTAACGAAATTCATTACCAATGCAGTTTATTTGTAACGTAATCCGTGATATATTTCCTTCATAAAACGAATGTGTAGGCAAATGTTTGTGTATTTAATTCGAAAGGAAAAAGGAAGTATAAGTTGAATCGCCTTATCCTACTCATACTGTACTGTACGGAAAGTTGTGGATGCAAATTTGGCTAGAAGAAGAGCAGCTGATTTACTAATGAAATACTGGATGCGTATTGGACGTGAAGTTAAAAGACTGGAAACAGTATTGGCGATCCCAATAACGAGATGTGTGGACATGCTGTGGGTATTTTCGAAACAAGTTATTATGTGTGTATTACAGCCAAATCCTTACAGAGTAGAGGGTATCATTATACCCTGTTTATTCACACCCAAGGAGACTGTTTAATTACCTGAAATACGCCGAAGGATATTTAGATACAAATTCCTTTCACACTTTAAAGAATAACCATAATTTTCTGAGGTTTCTTGGCAAATCATGGAATGATCTAAAAGTTAATTTAAATTTTCGTTGCATAGTTACTTTGTTTAATGATAATCTGTTTTATGGAAAATACTACATTAAACCAAATGTTTCTTGTTAAGATTTATGATTTTTGCATCTCTCTTTGACATTATCTTGTTGCCACTGTATATAAACAGCAATCTGTTTATCTCCAAACCAGTTATCAGCGTTTTATTATTTTATTAAAGAAGACCTTCGCTTTTTTTGAGTTTTCTTACATAGTTTGTTTTTGTTAGTTGATGTAATTCCAATCGTTTTTAAATGAAAAACAGTTTGTGATGTATCGTTTACTTTCAACGTGGTTTTAAATCGTTTTATTATAAATCAAATTAAAAGGAATCTTTGTACGAGTTATTGTTTCGTTTCTTGTTGTTACGGTCGCAGTGTGAATACCTTACCGCCAACAATTGGGAGGATTTCATTTGCTTAGTTCCTACAGCTTTCTACAGCGTGGAAAAGGAAGCATCGAGTGTATCAAATTGCACTATCAACCAGGAACATCAACAGATGATATAGCTCCAGTTGCGATGAGAACTGGATTACCTGAAGAGGACGTATCTAAATATCCTTCGGCGTATTTCAGGTAATTAAACAGTCTCCTTGGGTGTGAATAAACAGGGTATAATGATACCCTCTACTCTGTAAGGTAATATAAACTTTACCATTAGTGAGAACAACATTTACTTAATTTGCTTAAGGAAAGGAGGAATGAAAATCATTTTGTTGTAATTGTGCCGAGACGCCCGTCAGCTATTGCTGCTTCAAATATTTAAACGATAAATTATTTCGTGAGGCCGATTTACGTCATAGATTTTTTTGCTTTTTAAACAAACATCCAGATATCAGAGGGTAACTTTTGAACCGAAGTGCGGTTTGCCCACCTTTTATTCACCATCAATCCTATTGTAAAGCATTTTCCGAGTAAGTTTTGTTTGCACGAAGCCCACCGAACTTAATATTTTAAAACGAATTCACGAAGTCGAAGGACTTTCCTCTTGAACATAATAAGGAAGTCAAAGGGTACCCAACTCTCAGAACCATACGTATTGTGATAGAACTAAAGCACTTTCAGTGGAATTGTACGATTTGCCACTCATACTAGATTTAACAAGAATTTATGTTGATTCCAAATTCAACATTCCTAAATGGAGCAATTTAATTTAACGTAACGGAGGAATTTTCCCTGACTTCCAAATTAACATCCCTTTACGGAGCTACATTAAATTACCTGAATGTGATCGATTAAACCAGTGGAATCCATGCGAGAGGCCACATTGACCGCATTGCCCCAAATATCGTACTGTGGTTTTCTAGCACCAATTACTCCGGCAACTACTGGACCTATGTTAATACCTAGAAAAGGATTTGCTTTTTCGTTCATTGACTGTTAATTAACGCAATTAAGTGTGCGGTGCGCTAAGTTTATCAGATAGATTCGTATCCTTACCGATTCTCATTCGAAAATTATTGAAAGAATGTTTATTAAGGTCATCGATTTTATCGAAGAGCAGCAAGGCGTAGTCTGCCATGGCAGTGACATGGCGATAATTTTCCATATCACAGGTGCTCGTTGTAAGTCCAGAGGCGGCCATATAGGTGGCTCCTGTGCTTTTAATTTTTTCGATGTACCTGTGGAATTTAAAACAATTAAATAAATTAAAAGAAGTAGTTTTCAAGAATTTTTATTATAAAATTGCAATAAAGGAGATTAGGATATTATTGAGGAAAATCAACTACCAGACATACTAGTTGAGCCCTTAACAAAAGTCAAGTTCAGTCATTTTCGAGATATTTTTTTTTGTCGGTTATCAGTAAGCTTATTGAGTCTTTTTTTACACAACTTGTTATAATACTGTATACAGAGAGAAATCTTATATTAAAGCTTAATACTTAGGGCTGTAATGTATGACCCTGATACACAACTTTGTTTATTTTATTGCATTAGTCAACATAGCCTTTCTCCGAATTTATTTATTCATTAATTGGTTTTTTTTTCGTATAACCCTTGCTCCAGGACTAGTTTTTTTTTGCGTTTTTATATTTACGAAATTTATAATACATTTACATCTATCGCTAACACTACACCCAATATTGATTATTTACAACTACCTACGATCTCAATGCTAGTTATTCCTAATCCCAATTCTTAACTGTATTGTAATAATTGTGGAAGTAGAAACTCGGCTTTGTTGTCAAAATCAATTTTATTGGAAAAGATACTTATAGCGAACCAAGAAGACTAGGTTTGGGAGCGGTGAGATTGATGTAGTAAGAGGGTAAGAGTTTGCACATCGCAGCATTCGGAAAATGAGTTCATTAGAGCCGTAAAAAGTGTGATGGGAAGACAAATGCAAGTGACGAGGGTTTCGTGGGTTTCGGGGGTTAGTGTAAAATGTGATGGAGGAGAGCAAGCTTGGGTAGTTGATTGCATCTGAGAGAAGACGGTGGATGAACAGGATGTCGGCAAGAATTCTGCGCTCGTATATGGGGTTAGAATCAGAGGATTTTCCCAATAAAATTCCCAGAGGGCAAAGCGCAGAAAATGGGGTTGAGCGCTTTCGATCCGGCGAATATGGGACGAGTAGTGAGGAGACCAGACCTGACTAGCATATTCAAGATGGGGATGAAGAAAGGCTATATAAAGCGCTCCAGAAACGTAGGGATTGGAGAATTCTTTCCACCAGGGTTTCACAAAACCAAGGAGAGAGTTGGCATTGAAAATAATGTCATCAATATGTGGGTTGAAGATTAGCTCCCGATCACATAACATGCCATGGTCACGAATCGATTATACATGATATCTATTAGTTGAGTAAGAAATAGAAACGTACCGACGAGGAGGAGCGATTACACGAGTGACATTTGGCAGTATTTAGTTTCAGGCAGTTGTTTTGGCACCAAATTGAAAACCTGTCGAGATCACTTTCGAGAAGCGAAGAGTCGAGAGAAGAGCAGATCGCCTTGAAAAGCTTAGTGTCGTCCGCGTATAGAGAGATGGTGGAGTGCTTAATACTGAAATCTATATCGTTAATAGTTATATTGAATAGTAGGGGTCCAAGATGACTACCCTGGAGAGCCCCTATCATGGGAAGAAAAGGATTGAAGAGGCTGGATCTAAATGAGACACGATCGTGTGGCGGTTCCGCCGAACGCCACTGCCTACTTGCCCAATTACCCCCAAGCTTCCTGTGCTGAAGCCCTCAAATTCCATTATTTCCCGCTAATGTAATCGCAAAATCGATTGAGCCTAACCCCTCCTACTCTACTGGGATGTCTGAATTCTTCCTCGGTCCTCTCATCCCTCTACACATTCAACAACACCAAGTCACAAAAAATCTTGAAGAACTGAAATACGATTTCAGTCCCGGCCCAGACGGACTCCCTGCTCGCCTCTTAAAAAAGTGTTCCTCTTCTCTTTCCCTCCCGCTCGCGTCAATTTTCAATCTATCCCTTGCTCAAGGTCTTTTCCCTGACTTTTGGAAATCCTCTTACATAACCCCCATGCATAAAACGAAAAAAAAACGATATATCCAATTATCGCCCCATTGCTAAGCTTTCGCACATTCCTAAACGCGTGCGATTTAGATCCACCCTCTCCGATCCCCTTTTCCCAACCTCAGGTGTCCCCCAGGGCTGTCATCTCGGACGTCTCCTATTTATCCTAACCATAAACGACATAGGCTCTTGCATTATCACTCCTCCATTTCGCTTTACGCGGATGATTCCAACATTTTTAAGACATTCCGGTCTCCCGTGGACTCCTCACTTCTCCAAGCGGGTCTTGGCAGCTTCTCGACTTGGTGCCAAAATAATTGTCTAGAAATGAATATCGCCAAATGTCACACAATCACCTTCTTTCGAAAGAGTTCCGCCACCTACCCAAGCTCCTATCTCTTACTGAACCAATCGATAACATCGGTTGAATTGATTCGCGATCTGGGCGTCCTATGCGACAAGAAGCTCAAATTGACCGCACATTTTGATTACATAATCCTCAAGGATAACGCCGCCCTTGGGTTTGTCAAACGCTGGTCGAAGGAATGCCCTCACCCCTACGTCACACGATCACTCTACACAACTTTTGTCCGGCCACTACTCGAATACGCTAGTCAGGTCTGGTCCCCGTATGTTGCTGCACAAGCAACAAACATTGATTTCAAGGCAGCCTCTGGTGAATTGGAACTGTCATACACTTTCTTCACAGCATTAAGCCCCTGGATGTATGCCGCAGAAAATCCAACTTGCGGTTGCATCAAACAATATTGGCATTGAACGCTGCCAACTGATTCAGCGAACTCATAACGGGCCCCGCTGTTCAATGCTGAATGGAGAAAGTGAACCGGTGACAGTTCACGAACAGTTGTGACTGTTCTTACTGTTTTTTAGAAACAGTTTGGTTTTTTTTAACATGGTTCTTCAGACAAAGAAGACCTTCGCTTTTTTTGAGTTTTCTTACATAGTTTGTTTTTGTTAGTTGATGTAATTCCAATCGTTTTTAAATGAAAAACAGTTTGTGATGTATCGTTTACTTTCAACGTGGTTTTAAATCGTTTTATTATAAATCAAATTAAAAGGAATCTTTGTACGAGTTATTGTTTCGTTTCTTGTTGTTACGGTCGCAGTGTGAATACCTTACCGCCAACAATTGGGAGGATTTCATTTGCTTAGTTCCTACAGCTTTCTACAGCGTGGAAAAGGAAGCATCGAGTGTATCAAATTGCACTATCAACCAGGAACATCAACAGATGATATAGCTCCAGTTGCGATGAGAACTGGATTACCTGAAGAGGACGATTTTTGCTGTCACGTTGAGGAAGCCTTCTCGACGCTGAACATTTGGTCCTTCGAGCCGGATGTCCAACATCCGTGCAAGAAGTCGGCGCCACGAAATTGGATTACGTACATTGGATTACGTCCGCCAACATCCTCAACAAGGAAACATCAACAACCTGTGATCAACGTGAGCAGCGCTCCAGTAACCAAGGTAGGTGGCAATTCATATAATTTAATACATAAATTAATTAGCGATCCGAATGAATCATAACTTAAGGAGTGTTGCGCTGTGTCGTGCTTTGTGATTAAATCTACGTTTTGACATCACACTATTTCCACCACTTTGATGATGAAAATAAATCAGAACTTAAATCAACAAAAGGACGGAAATTAAGGTTAAGCTAACCGCTTTCAATAAATGTTGCTGAATTTCCACTGAATGGAAATACGCAGAGAATAAACAAAGGCAAATGAATGCAATAATGATTTAAAAAGAAAAAAATGGGAATTAATAACATTAGATAGTGATTCGGGACTATTCTAGTTTCTAACATGAGTGTCGACATTGATGTGGAATCAATAACGGCAATTACAAAAAAGGCCGCAAAGTTAGATCTATGCGAAGTGCCAATCAATGTTTATCGAACGCAATCAGCAATTCCTTGAAACAGCCGAACAGATTAATAATGAAGGCAACCGCCTGATGAAGGAATGCAAATATGAAGAAGTGGTACTTTAATCAACCGGGCCATTAGTTTCGATCCGAAAAATCCAACATTCTACTGTAATCGAGCTGCAGCATATATCCGTGTAACAGAAAATGATAGTGCGATTAAAGACTGCAACTCTGCGTTATTCGACAATCCAAATTACAACATAGCATATGGCCGATTGGGAGATGTATATCTGAATGCAAGAAAGTACGATGAAGCCATGGACGCTTATACAAAGCTATTCAATTGGAACCTGATAACAACGATTGAAAATGAGCCTGAACAAACGGAAGGAATTGATACGTGCCACAATAGCTGTTGTTCCTGAACAACGAAAGTTCGCAAAAAAAAAAACAACTATCCCAGAGTCACAGAATTCTAGGAATTTCTTCAACTATTTTACAGGCTATGAAGAACACTGTTAAACTGCCAGTTAGACAAGTTGGAGCTATCTTATTACGTTCATGTCAGGTGTTCTGGATGTTTTAATTGGGGTTTTCAACCGATATCGTAACCACGGAAGTTTAGCACAGCGAGCCTTAACACATATTATAATATACCTAAAATGCAATGATTCATCTATTCCTAGAAGTTAAACGTCACATGGTTGCAATATTGAAGATGTTATATTTCTAATAACTTCCTTCACAGAATCTGACCAAGACCTCTGGGAAAGCAACCCACAAGAATGTATTCAGTCAATTTCAACATTTGACATTTTTGCAGATTTTAATTGTCCAGGTCCTGTAGCACAAATATCTCAACATCAGGTAGAACGCAGAAAGGAATTCTTCCGAAAACAATGGGAATCATGATGCGGGTTCGTACATCACCAAACGCGGATGAGTTTCAATTGGACTGGACATATTTGAGCCGACTGGTTGAGTAGTTCACTACTCTTGCAAATAGAACTAACTTCTATTTTTATTCAATAATTTTCTTTTGTAATCGGCAGAAAATAAAATAAAAAAAAATATATACATTTCCTGTTGTTTCCCATATTCCAACATCCAATACAACCAACTTACATTTCAACTTTAACACAAATCAACATCAAAGCTAGTAATTCTATCAAATACAATTTACAGTCCACAAATTACTATCATATTACATTTACCAAATTACAGTCCACTTGTCAACATCCAGGGTTGTTCATTTATTAAATTCTTCAGAATTCACCGCAGGTAAATAAAGAAGTTTTCTAATCGGTTCCAGTACCAGATTGAGGACATCATTCGGATCCTCTTTTAACAATGTTGCAGGTACTTTTCACCATCCACGCTACAGGAGTTAGATACGCCCCGCGTACACTGAACGAACCTCAAGAAGAGGACGATGGCCCATCGGGCGGAATAGTCGAGAGGACAATTCAATGAAACCCAAGCGTGTGAAATCAGAAAGAGCTAGAAGCTCTCACCGAAAAGCAAGCGTCACCTGCAACAACATCAGGGAAACAGGAGAAGTTTTGGAAACTTCCTTCCTGTATATGAAAACTATCATCTGACGGGTCAGCGTTTCCAGCGCAAGCGGTCAGTACTAAGAAAAATTTGCCAACAAGGGCACATCCGGTCCTATACCTGCAATATCAATCCAACTTCGAATTGCAGACGAGTAAATCCATTGGATTTCATTTACATCCGTACCTGGGCACCGCTTTTCGTCACCTGGACGCATCGCTGTCACGCGTCCAGGATTTGTCGCTTCTCTCCACCCAGGCACACTGCTGTCACGTGTCTGGGGTTCATCACTTTTCGCCGCCTGGACGCATAGCTCTGGGGGCACCCTCTTTTCATCGCCCAGGCACCGCGAATCACGTGTCTGGGGGCACCACTCTCACGGAGTCGGTGTCTAAGTTGGACTTTCGGTATCAAGAGTAGAGGATATAGAAGATGATGAACAGGAAAGATGCCAGCACCAATAAAATCATATCATCGGAAAGCTGTCACAGTATGGATTACACCGCTTCTCGTCATCTGGACTCATCGCTCACGCATCAGGATTTGTCGCTTCTCGCCACCTCGGCACATCGCTGTCACGTGTCTGGGGTTCTTCACTTCTCGCCGCCTGGATACAAACCTCTGGGGGCACCCTCTTATCACCGCCCAGGCACCGCGAATCACGTGTCTGGGGGCACCACTTCAACAAAGTCGGTGTCTAAGCTGGGCTTTCGGTAACAGGATCAGGGGATATAGAAGATGAGGAACAAGGAAAGATGTCGGCACCCTTCGAGAAATTATATCAGCGGAGAGCGAATAATGAACACATGGTCCAGCCACCAGACAAGAAGAAAGATACCTTGGGGACTATTTTATCCTGCGACACAATTAAACGAAGGCGTCTATTGAACAACAGATTTATTCTTCTTAATAGCAATCCGGATGCGCAACCTCTCTGGCTCACTCAAGGGCCAGTCTAATTCAATAAATCATGCCGCTAGGATTCCACCACAACATTACAAAAGAAAAAGACACCATCTCCAGCACCATCATCCTATCAGTGGATCAAACACTCCACCAGGTAACGCTGCCGACAGAGAATTTAGTTCCCATCAAGGAACTCGCCCAACGGACATATCCCCAACTGCAACAGCATCAGCCAGAGCAATCAACTTGGATTCAAGATGCAGATGATCCTAGGCAGTTGGCGGTAACTCTAACATTTCTGGTAGCGGCACAGGCTGGACATACTGAGAAGATGGTGGATTTACAACCCATCACCTTCAACATATTGACGTCTAAGATACACTTATAGTTTACTAATGGATTTACGATCCAATGGGGACTATGTCCAACAACAAAATATTCATACAATACATAAGGATCCACGATCCAACAGAGGACTACGTCCAACCTATTTTTACGCTACGTACGGAGTTACGTTACAACCCACCCAGACACACCGCTGTCACGTGTCTGGGTTTCATCACTTCTCGCCGCCTGGACGCAACGCGCTGGGGGCACCCTCTTAACACCGCCCAGGCACCGCGAACCACGTGTCTGGGGGCACCACTTCAACAAAGTCGGTGTCTAAGTTGGACTTTCGGTAACAAGAGTAGAGGACATAGAAGATGATGAACAGGAAGGATGCCGACACCCTTCGAGAAATCATTTCAACGACAAACGAGATGATTGACGACCTTTCAACATTTACTACTACTCAAATTCGAATAGAAATCTCTACAACAAAGGAGATGATTGATAAATTCTCAACCTTATATTACTCCCAAAAAAGGAGAGCAACAACCTCCGAGACGATTCAGAACTGCTCAACATGGTACTACTTTTCGACAACCGAGCAGACTACTCAACAATGCAGAGAAGACGATTGGCGACTTCTCAACAATATAGTAATCAATTCAACCCTAAAGACCTCAACCAACAATAACGTAAGTGCTTATTCAAATTGTTGCCGCGGCTGATGCGGCAAATATCGCCTTTCAGGCACTTCTCCACAACGTGTCGGAGACTATCAACAGTAAACAACGACGGCCTTATCACACGCTACAACGTTAGCAATCAATGGCCAACTGGACCTTCGGTCACACACAGCCACACACACACACACCAACACTGATAATTGACTAGAAATTGAAACAATAACTAACTATATCTTATAACAAATTAATTCAATTAATAGTTAGATGTAGTCGATATAATTAATTATTGCCGCCCTACCTCTGCACTATAGCGGTACATGAGCAAGGAGCACCAACTAGTGGAGTTGGTCTTGCTGGGCCCAGTGGGCAAACATTCGAGCACCAACTAGTGGAGTTGTTCTAGCTGTTCCCAGTGGGCGACTATTTTTCAAACCAACTAGTGGAGTTGGTCTTGCTGTTGGCTGTCTTTCAAACCAACTGGTGGAGTTGGTCTTGCTGTTGGCTGTCCTATCAAACCAACTAGTGGAATTGGTCTTGCTGTTGGCTGTCTCATCAAATCAACTAGTGGAGTTGGTCTTGCTGTTCCCAGTGGGTGCTGACATGCTCATTCATTGACAGCACCAAAGGGAAGGATAACTACTGGTGCATCGTCGTCGGCCCGGTAAGATGTTACTGCACAAGCAACAAACATTGATTTCAAGGCAGCCTCTGGTGAATCGGAACTGTCATACACTTTCTTCACAGCATTAAGCCCCTGGATGTATGCCGCAGAAAATCCAACTTGCGGTTGCATCAAACAATATTGGCATTGAACGCTGCCAACTGATTCAGCGAACTGATAACGGGCCCCGCTGTTCAATGCTGAATGGAGAAAGTGAACCGGTGACAGTTCACGAACAGTTGTGACTGTTCTTATTGTGTTTTAGAAACAGTTTGGTTTATTTTTAACTTGGTTCTTCAGACAAAGAAGACCTTACTTTTTTTGAGTTTTCTTACACAGTTTATTTTTGCTACTTGATGTAATGCCAATCGTTGTTAAATGAAAAACAGTTTGTGATTTATCGTTTACTTTCAACGTGGTTTTAAATCGTTTTATTATAAATCAAATTAAAAGGAATCTTTGTACGAGTTATTGTTTCGTTTCTTGTTTTTACGGTCGTAGTGTGAATACCTTAACGCCAACAATTGGGAGGATTTCATTTGCTTAGTTCCTACAGCTTTCTACAGCGGGGAAAAGGAAGCATCGAGTGTATGAAATTGCACTATCAACCAGGAAGATCAACAGATGATATAGCTCCAGTAGCGATGAGAACTGGATTACCTGAAGAGGACGATTTTTGCTGTCACGTCGAGGAGGCCTTCTCAACGCTGAACACCGTATCAAGTGACTCACATTCGCAGGATTGGGGGAGTTCAACGTCGTTTCTTGCGCTTTGCCCTCCGTGGACTAAACTGTGAAAATCTGCTGATTCTACCACCATACACAAACCGCCTCCGTCTAATCAATCTAAACACACTTGAAGAGCGCAGAATCCATGCCGACATCATCTTTGTCCATCGCCTTCTGTCTGGCTCAATCAATTGCCCAAGCTTGCTCTCCACTTTAACATTGCATACAAACCCCCGTAACGTACGTAACCCAGCCCTTCTAAAGTGCGCAGTGTGTCGGAATGAGGGACACCCCGCTAACTATCGAGGATGTCCTAAATTCCGAGAAATAATGGCAAGAAGTGTGACGCGCCAAAAAACACAGAGCCAGCTCGTACTACAACAATGCCCGTAACATCGCAGCGGTCGTACGCAGAAGTTGGTTCGGGTGGGAGAACACCAAATCAGGCTACATCACAGGTAGCCACAAATCTTTATTAGAAAAGGGATCAATCATAAAGTAATATATAGTGGAGAAGTGCGCAGGTTCCGGGTGCTGGAAACCTGTATCGTCCGCATACCCCTTCAGCAAGGAAGGGGTTTGTATGCGATTGCGGTCTATGCACCTGACGAGCACCAACAAAACCTATTTATAGCGGAGCTCGAGACACTCTTTCGATGCTTACAATTGCACCTGGGCAAAAACTACTTTATCCTAGGGGGAGATATGAACGCCAAGCATAGAAATTGGGGAAATTATATATCTAATGCCAGAGGAAATCAGTTGGCTGGTTGGTTAGATCAGTATCATATTGAATATAGAACTGACCTGCTAGCTACCGAATATCCATCGTTCCCCCGAGGTAGATCGTTCTTAGATATCTTGCTAATCGACTCACGCCTGAGATTACTTAACACCAACAGACGAAACACAAACTGTTTACGGACAATTGAATACGACAGTGACCACTGTGCATTCACGGCAGTAATAGAGCTTCCGAACGAGCTCGCAGATCTGGAGGAATTTGTGATCCCGTAACCCTATAACTACGGGGCAATGCGATGGCCGCGGTTCACCAGATCATTAACAAGAGAACTGCGTTCGAATGACTTTAATCTGCCAGTAAACAGAAACCTGACTAATGTCGAAATCGACAAATACATTCAACAAATGGACGAAACCGTAAAACGAACAATGGACAAAACAATTCCCAAAACAACAGTTACAGATCACATTAACATGTACAGAAACGCAACAATAAACGCACTCCACAAGAAAAAAAGCAGACTGCTATCGAAACTAAAACAATTACACAGACAGTTTACAGACAGACAAGACCAGGAGATAATATCACTGAAATCCCGATTAAAAAACCTCCAACAATTACTTAAAGCTAATTATAGATTAGCAACAAATTTGTTTTGGAACAACAGAATTCGAGCTATAAAAACTAATAACCCGAATATGTTCCCACAAATAAATAAAATATTCGGGAGAAATAATCAAAACGAGATTCAGTGTCTCCAAATTCCACGTACTGAGGTAAACAAGCAGCTGCTAACCAACATTGGCATAGATACAGAGAACGCTATCTTCAATAGTGAGCTCTTCGTGATCGAAGATCCTTTGCAAAAGGTGAACGCTGTGGGAGCTGTCTTTCAGGAAATGTACAAGGTGAATGAAAGCATTCACCGAAATCACGACCTGGAGGACAGAATTCGACTGAATCACCTGCACCTCCGGAATGAAATTTCACATTGGCAATCGGAGAATCCGGGTTTTACGGAATTCAGTGAGGATAATTTGTCAATTGACATTAATGCCAATGGTGGGGCTAATAGCCTTTTAATCACAAGGGAAGGAATCCAGAGTATCTTCGACTCATTAAGAAGCAAAAAGTCAGTGGGAATAGATGGAGTACCTAACATCGTACTCAAGAACCTGCCCCCAAAGGCAATAGATATATACACGGTCCTGTTTAACAACGCGTTGAATAATGCATATTATCCCGCGCGTTGGAAAACTGCAATCATTCAGCCCATCGCAAAAAAGGGCAAAGACTGTACAAACCCAATGAACATGCGTTCGATAAGTTTACTCCCAAGCATCAGTAAAGTATTTGAAAAAATCATTAACAAAGCTCTCCTAAAATGGGTGGACGACAATAGCATTATTCCAAATAACCAGTTTGGGTTTAGGGCGGGTCATGAAACCACACATGCCGCAGCTAAACTGGTCTCTGACATACAATGGAATAAATGTAGGAACCAATGCACAGGTGCCTGTCTGATCGACTTGGAAAAAGCCTTTGATACCGTCTGGATCGAAGGGTTGTATTACAAACTGGTCAGATATGGCATACATAAGCCTTTACTTTATGTACTTTACGATATGTCAAAGGACAGGAGGTTCGTGGTCAAAAGTGGTAATGTGACCTCTAATAAAACGTATAATATCAAGAATGGCTTGCAACAGGGTGCGGTACTCTCTCCGATTCTTTTTAACATTTACATTAGCGACTTATTAGATGCACTTCCGCAGGCTATTGCGTACGCAGACGATCTCATAATTTACAGAACGGCTCCGAAAGTTGCGATCATAAATAGGTTAATACAGCGAGACTTCAACAAAGTGCAGCGCTATTGCGATGACTGGAAACTTAAGATCAACTTCCAGAAATGTGAAGCCATCCTATTTAGAACTCCATTATATAAAGCCACGTACGACACAAGGAAAAACTGGCGAAAGCTAGTTATCGTGGGACCGCATGGAGATAAACTGATTAGTTAAATACCTGGGCATCTGGTTAGACCAATATCTGTATTTCAACAGACATGTAGAGGCTGCTCTGGCCAAGGCTAGAAAAACGTTTGCTATGACAAGGAGACTATTTCACAGTAGCCAACTTGACAGCAGGGTAAAGGTCATATGCTACATGACGCTAATCAGGCCAATGCTCATATATGGCTGTCCAGTATGGTTTAACATAGGTCCAAATTTGATGGAAAAGATTCGGGTGTTCGAAAGGAAGTGTCTGAGAACCTGTCTCAGATTATATCGAACACCGGAATCGGAATACAAAAAGTACTACTCAAATGAGACTTTATATAATGAAGCCTGCATAAATAGGGTGGATAATTTTATGATTAAATTAATCAGAGGACATATTGCGAGAGCAATATGCTCGTCCAATGACCTAATTTTCGGGGCTTATTATCCAAATACCCTGTACTATGAGAACGTGCGTCGCAACGGTTTTGTTCCACCAGAGGCGTTCCTTGATTTGGACATGAAAGGGCTTATACAGGATAGATCCGGAATTCCGCTGATCTATCATGTAAGTAGATCATCCGTAGACGGCCGATTGTGCTACGACCGGGAAGTAACGCGCACCGAAGAAGAGCTCCTACGCTTCAGTAGGGCTATCTCCCACAGAGACCGGGACGATAGTATTAGACAGCGTCAACAGTTCTGGTGGTTGAATGGCATATAAAGACCTGGATACCAAAGTCGGTATAGAATCACACTATCATCAGCTAGCTTACATAGACTTAGCTTTTCTAGAATTAGGGTAGTATAAGATTTAAGTTAAGTTAAGCTGTGATTTTACATAAAAAAAAAAAAAAAAAAAATAGGTAAGTAAGTAAGTAAGTTAAATTTTAAGAAAAAAAAAAAAAAAAAACAAAAAAATTTACAAAGTTTTTCAAATTTTTCTATGTCTTTCAAATAATTATAAGTATTGCCACAAAGTTTTGTCGCCGAACGGCAAATTATACAAATATTAAGTAATGTTTAGCTTAGAGCGTCTGCGAAGGACCAGTAAGTTATTATATAAGATATTTAAGCTAGAATTTAAGCATTTTTTGTCTAGCCTTTAATTTAGAAACTAAGAATATAGAAAGAAAATAAAAAAATGTTTAAAAATGAAATGAATGAACGTACGTAACCCTCGACTGTTTTACGTGCCCGCTCATCACACTTCTTACGACGCTTACGAACCCATCTCGCGTATGCTACGACAGGCCAACTCTTTCCCCACCGCCTTCGATTTCAACATCTCCACTCCCGCTCTTAAACGACGTCTCAGAATAAACCCGTTCTAAATCCGCCCCCGCCCCCCAATAATCCCCTCTACCCTGCAATCCTACCCTCAAAATAGTCCCCCAGCCCCACCCACAATTTCAACCTCTCCCCCCAGCTCACCAACCCCGCCCCCTACTAGTACGTACCCATGCCCTTCACTGTCACTGTCTCACAAATGCCGAATTTACCACCCCCACATACACTCGCTCTTCCCTAGCCTCAGAGCTTCCCCACCGCACAGTCAGCTTCACCTTCCTGGTTTTTTTCTTTTTTTCTCCTTCTTACTCTAGATTTAAGATAGTCTGTAAGGCTTTTATATTAATTTAATTTAAGTTAATGTAAGCTTGCATTAAGCTTCACGCATCAAGGTTATTTAACGCATAACCTAAAAGTTCCTGTAAGAGAATTCTTACCTTTCATGCATTACTTCGCATGCAAACTCCCTACAAGAATTCTGTCCATCTTATAGGATCATAAATCCAAAACCTTTTCGGCACCATTGTTTGCCAAGCAATTTTGTCCCTCACGTGCACCCTAATCGTCCCACATGCACATATCTAGCAGACCCTTTGCCAAGGGACAAAAGCAAATACACGCATCTTGCGTCTAGTGTCATAAAACAAATCCTATGGCATAAACAAAAGCAAATAAGAATTGTGTTCTTACCCTGGGCAGCGATGCCATAAACATCCAATTCCCAGTGAGTATGCTAAAACCTCAATTAGCACCATTTCCACGATGCATTGCAGTCTATCTATATAGCTGCAATGCACACCATTAAACAATGATCTACATGATCCCCATGCCTTTCAATATTTCTGGATCCGTTTCTCATGATCTCGCGGAATAAGCAAACGGAAATCCATTAGCACCCAATGAGATACAGCTTGTTTACTTAGCCGAACTCACATCTCATTGATGCCCATTATTCCCTTTCGATTTTTCAGCTTCGTTCTCATGGCCTTGTCCCATGAAAAAAAACCAATGTTCACACTTACCTACATACCACCATGATCTTCTCTATGCGATCCGGTTACCTACCCCCAAAGAGAGACTTCACGTTTCTCTTGTAATAGGAATCAAGAGAGCATTCACCACTGGCCGAATTTCCCTTGGTAGCGAATTCACACCGCTGAGTCGTATTACAACAGCCAGTCACGCCGGTTGTGTCTTCTTCTGCTCCCCGTGGCGCCGCGGAGACGCATATATCCCGGAGTCACGAGCCTAACACACCCACGAGTGTTCGTGTGAGTCGTCTGCGCTAATTAAAATTAAAGTTGAGTACCTTACCTGGCCCCCTTAGATGTGAATAATAAATATTCCGCGAATGTACGCGTGAAGTTTTAAAATAATTATATCTTCATAAAATAGACGTGTAAACAATCAACACATATCAACTGTTAAACAATAACCCAAACAATAAAAACCAACTACAGTAAATAAAAATAGTGTTTTACTTCCTTTGTGTGTCGGTTTCTTTGCGAGGTTCTGCCTTTCCGTTTGTGAACAATACTGGTGAACGGATTTCTTTTGGTGTTTCATTGGCGAACGTTTTGTGGGGACGAGGTAGAACTCTACGCCCATGTCGGTGCAACGACGTCGCCCCCAACAATAGGTTCCATCTTTAAGATAGGAAGAAATCCACTTAATGAGTAGGGGTTCGAAACTAAGGGAGGATATCTTAAAGAGGATGAGATTGTGGGAGATTTTGTCGAAGGCCTTGCTGAAATCGGTTGTGATTACATCGACCTCGTTGCCATTCACTAAGGCATGGAGAGTGTGAGATGATTACTCAACTAGATTGGTGGTGGTCGGCCTACCCTCAAGAAAGGATGGATGAGATGATGGATTTGCAGCGGAAACATAACGCGTTGTAAAGAACGCCTTTGAACAGTTTTGGAATATGTGACAGTCTGGCGATGCGACGGTAGTCACTAATGTCGCTTTTAGGTCCCTTTTATGTATGGGGTTGACGAAAGAAGATTTCCAAATACTTGGGAAGTCAAATTGTGCAAGGGATAGATCTTGGAGAGAGGGAGAGAAAGAGAACAACTTTTTTTTTGTTTAAAGGACAGTCGGGAGTCCATTACTGCCAGGGCCAAACTCGCATTTAAGCAAGTTTAATTTTTTTTTAACTGGGTGACGGTGAATGAGTTGATAGGTGAAGGGGCCAAGGGAGAATTCGGGCACGTTTTTGAAGTAAGATGGGTCAGGCTCAAAAGAGTTTTTCGTGAAAGATTTTCTAAAGAAAGAAGCGAAAATATTGGCAATAGTTTGGGGGTAGGTTGAAGTAATCGCGTCATAGGAAGTTGCGATAGGGGTCTTATTTACGTTTGTAATTAATAAAGTCCTCCGCCTGGTAGAGACCTTGACGTGGTGTGGGGACTTCAACTACAATGAATAATTCAGGATATGTTGACGAAGCATATGCTTCCAATAGGGATTGGGCGGATTTTGCGTATCGAAGTCTGAATGCCGATGGTGTTGGAGTGTTCCGCCGAACACTGTTAACACAGAGAACACAACGGAGCGAAACAACATAAATAAAACACGGAAAGAACTTATTTATTTAGATTTTTTATTGTTTCTTTTTTTTTCTTTATCATACATCAATTAAAGTGGATACAAAGAAAAAAACTGGGGAAGAACACTCCAAGCACTGTTTATATATTTGCAGGTAAGTTATTCCCATTCCTATATGAACTGAATTCGCGGTTACTTGTGGTGGAATCGATGCAAGGTGGCACGACCGTTTCCTTGGCACATTAAAAGTACCAAAATCGAATCACAATTAATTCACGGGACACACGTTACTTGCGACTTTCAGACACGCGTGGCCTTCGGTGGTTGATTCACTTTTGTTTTAACTCCCTCGTTGGGAATCTGTGGGGTTTCTAATAGATACACACACAGTACAGAAGCAAATAGTGAATAACACCGAATGAAAATCGAATAAGAAAATGCATCAGAGCCGTATACCATAGCGATAACATAACAATTCGACATCAGTTGAGTGTACTTGAGTTTAGAAATCGAATTCGTACACACGGTGGTGGCCTGATGGGTTGCGCTTTGGTTGAATTTTTGGTGATTCTAACTGTCATAGCGTCAGTAAGAATCACACGTTCTTCACTATCATCCCAAACGCTATAAATCCCTATATCGACTTTTTCGTTTTCGGTGTTCTATCTCGACTGAGGTCATTTTCTTCCGGAATGATCCTATTCAACCCATAGTTGTCTTTCTCTCCTTTCGCTTTCCCTGGGTGGTGACTTTCTCTCAATCGAGCATTTCTCTACCAGTGGAGATCGCGCTTACTCATACCGACGCGGAGGTTATTGTCTGCATGCAATAGATCATCCTGTGATCGTCAAAATTTCACACCTCTGATAGATTGCTTACGTAAACAATCGAGTGTGTGATTTACAGTAATCGATCTTGGGATCGTGTTTACCGTGTCCTATGGGAACAGTGTTTTCGTTTATTGCCGTTGCATCGCAATGGGCTTTGTTTAGGCGAAGTACATTGCGGCAGGGACAAAGGTTTTATCGACGAATTGGATTTCTGGCAATTCGCTTATCGTTGGGGATGTGATGTCTGTCGACATCTGGTGCGGCTGTGCCAACCATTTGTGTATATCCAGTTGATGGACTGGTACACAATTTCTATGCTGGATCATGCCCTTCGATCGCCGTGCAGGCGTAGGAAAATTGGTCGGACTTATGGCCCATGTATCTGTGGATACGTGGAGTTGTTGACTCCAGGATGCATGTTACTTTTTATTTCAGGTGGAAAGGAGGACTTTTGAGGACAAGTGTCTGTTGGCACGTGTAATTTGGATACAGGTGAGTATGTTCCTAGGTGGAACGACGACATCTCGACCTGTAGTGGTTTGTGTGGTTCGTAGAATCGCCACAGGGTCATCCATGTCAAACAGGCTAGCGAGTAACACGCAAAGATCTACTACTCCTAATCCGGGGTGTTACGTGTCACCGTGCCCATTGGGTGGCTTGCAGCTAGAGGTATACTGGCTGTATTATAACGGTGCCTCTGTGACACTGGATCGAATCAGAGCAGTGAGCAGATCTTATCATCTCAAAAAGGGGCTCTGATATGGCGGACTTTTCTAATTCCAAGACTCGTGGGAACAAAAATGAATAACCAATACACACAAAACAAAGCGTAGGTGTGATGAGTCGACACTACCATAAGGGAACAAATCATCAGTATTAAGCGAGACGCGATCGTGTATCCATGGCTACTAATAAGGTCTATTTACGTCCCTCCAATGCGTGTATCTCTGAACTAAATAAGTATTAAATTAAAAGCTGAATAAAAATTCATTGACCCTAAGAGATATTGTGTAAATAGTAACTCTCTAATTTATCTACGGCTTGTTTGCATATTAAACGAAACCCACTCCGCTGACGACGTCAATACAAATACCCGACACAGAAGATGCATATCAAATTAGCATAAAATTGCACAAATCAATACTATATTCATATAATTAATCCAATTCATAAACAAGAACGAAGCCACGAAATAGAAAAACAGTGACGTGATGTGTTGTGACAACTAAAACAAAGTGCAACAACAACAAACAAGCAAAACGAATGGTAAAAGTGACAATAAACGTGCTCACAAAATAACTTCAGTGAGGTGCAACAACAACGTAAGACAATGTAAATATATCACCTCAGTCGTAAAAGTGAAAACTAAAACAGACAATATATTGCTAGTTACGCACAGAGTTTTCAAAGCATCATTTGGCGCGAGTGCAAGTTCACTGACTCTTAGCCGACGATAGCCGAGTTCGAGTCGGCGTGCGGAAGAAATCGACTTCGTGGTTCGTATTGCAGGTCGCCTTTGTTTTTTTTAAATGAAAACAAACTGGAAAGAACCAGCATGAACACGGAGGAAGACAAAAACGTGACAAACAAACGAAAAGGTACACCGAAAATCTCCATTGTGACGCGAAGTAAAACCGCGAAATTAACAATGGAGAAAAAGGTCAGCAAATGGAGGAGGACAGTGAGCCCCCCCCCCCCCCCCCCCCCCCCCTACAATTTTAATATGTATGGGGCAAACAATTCGTTCGCTTCTCTTGCATCCTCAGAGTCTGAGGATGAAGAGGAGGAAATAACTGAATTGGAGGCGAAACTTGCGATGGCAAGAGCCCGTGTAGAAGAGAGACGCCGAAAGAAAAAAATAGCGGCACTCGAAAAAGAAAAAGACACCGAACAACAACAAAAGCCGAAGCCAAAAGTCGGCCAACAGCAACAGCAACAGCAACAGCAACAGCAACAGTAACAGCAACATCAACAGAAACAATCAACACAAAATCGACCACAGCAAGCAACACAACCGCGGCAAAGCAACAATAACAACCAAAAAATAAAGATGCCACCAATCAAGACCATAGACATTGAGTGGTAAGACTTTGTAAGCTAGCTATAGGAAACAATTTTGTAGTTAAAAAACTGGCTGGTAAAGGGCATGCCATTCAAACCTATGCGGTGGCAGACCACGATAAAATTAAAGAGGTCTTAAAAAGGGCCACCGCGGAATTCTACTCGTTCACGCCGAAGCAAACAAAGAGGGTAACGGTTCTATTAAAAGGTGTTGACCCTGAGGTGGAACCGGAGGCTCTGCTCGAGATGCTTCAAAAGTTGAGGCACGACGATCTCGAGTTTATCTCCGTAAAACCGTTCACCACAACCAAGGCAAGAAGGGAAAACCGCAAGCTACCCTTCTTTTTGGTTCAACTAACGCCCAGCAGCAGAATTGGTGGTCTAAGAAAAATTACAGTCTTGGATCATCAAGGTGTCACATGGGACAAGTTAAAAAATGCAGAGACATGCTGCAATGTGTCCGCTGCCAAAGGTTTGGTCACGCAGCGGCGAACTGTGAAATGCAGCACCGTTGCGTAAAATGCGGAAAAGACCATAAGGCAGAAGAATGCCCCCTGGAAAAAGAAAGGGTAGAAGACAAAGCTCTTCTAAAGTGCGCAGCGTGTCGGAATGAGGGACACCCCGCTAATTATCGGGGATGTCCTATATTCCGAGAAATAATGGCAAGAAGTGTGACGCGGCAAAAAAACACAGAGCCAGCTCGTACTACAACAATGCCCGTAACATCGCAGCGGTCGTACGCACAAGTTGCGTCGGGTGGGAGACCACCAAACCAGGCTACAACATTGGTAGCCACAAATACTCCCACACAGACTGAAACAACATCGCAAGTAGACGTAGTCACTGTCTTGCTCAATCTGCAGAGACAGATGACACAGCTGCAAAATCAAATAAACGAGATCTACTCGCATTTGCCCAATCTAAAGAAAAAGTCAATATAAACCCTCTAACCACAACATCAATAAAAGCTCTTGTCGTGAATGTAAATTCACTAATAAGAACTGAGAGAAGAGCCAATCTTTTCAACCTGTTGCAAGATGAACAGCCTGATGTACTTCTGGCGGGGGAAACAAAGTTAAGCCAGAGACACAAGATATGGCATAAAAACTACGATATTATACGAAGAGATCGACCTAACTCCTCTCAAGGGGGGGGGGGGTCGCAATCTTTATTAGAAAAGGAATCCACCATAAATTTATACATAGTGGAGAAGTGCGCAGGTTCCGGGTGCTGGAAACCTGTATCGTACGCATACCCCTTCAGCGAGGAAGGGGCTTGTATGCGATTGCGGCCTATGTACCTGAGGAGCACCAACATAACCTATTTATAGCGGAGCTCGAGACACTCTTTCGATGCTTACATTTGCACCTGGACAAAAACTTTGTCCAGGGGGAGATATGAACGCCAAGCATAGAGATTGGGGAGATTATATATCTAATTCCAGAGGAAATCAGTTGGCTGGCTGGTTAGATCAGTATCATATTGAATATGGAACTGACCTGCTGGCTACCGAATATCCATCGTTCCCCCGAGGTAGATCGTTCTTAGATATCTTGCTAATCGACTCACGACTGAGATTACTTAACACCAACAGACGAAACACAAACTGTTTACGGACAATTGAATACGACAGTGACCACTGTGCATTCACGGCAGTAATAGAGCTTCCGAACGAGCTCGCAGATCTGGAGGAATTTGTGATCCCGCAACCCTATAACTACGGGGCAATGCGATGGCCGCGGTTCACCAGATCATTAACAAGAGAACTGCGTTCGAATGACTTTAATCTGCCAGTAAACAGAAACCTGACAAATGACGAAATCGACAAATACATTCAACAAATGGACGAAACCGTAAAACGAACAATGGACAAAACAATTCCCAAAACAACAGTTACAGATCACATTAACATGTACAGAAACGCAACAATAAACGCACTCCACAAGAAAAAAAGCAGACTGCTATCGAAACTAAAACAATTACACAGACAGTTTACAGACAGACAAGACCAGGAGATATCACTGAAATCTCGATTAAAAAATCTCCAACAATTACTTAAAGCAACTAATTTGTATTGGAACAACAGAATTTGAGCTATAAAAACTAATAACCCGAATATGTTCCCACAAATAAATAAAATATTCGGGAGAAATAATCAAAACGAGATTCAGTGTCTCTAAATCCCACGTACTCAGGTAAACAAGCAGCTGCTAACCAACATTGGCATAGATACAGAGAACCCTGTCTTCAATAGTGAGCTCTTCGTGATCGAAGATCCTTTGCAAAAGGTGAACGCTGTGGGAGCTGTCTTTCAGGAAATGTACAAGGTGAATGAAAGCATTCACCGAAATCACGACCTGGAGGACAGAATTCGACTGAATCACCTGCACCTCCGGAATGAAATTTCACATTGGCAATCGGAGAATCCGGGTTTTACGGAATTCAGTGAGGATAATTTGTCAATTGTCATTAATGCCAATGGTGGGGCTAATAGCCTTTTAATCACAAGGGAAGGAATCCAGAGTATCTTCGACTCATTAAGAAGCAAAAAGTCAGTGGGAATAGATGGAGTACCTAACATCGTACTCAAGAACCTGCCCCCAAAGGCAATAGATATATACACGGTCCTGTTTAACAACGCGTTGAATAATGCATATTATCCCGCGCGTTGGAAAACGGCAATCATTCAGCCCATCGCAAAAAAGGGCAAAGACTGTACAAACCCAATGAACATGCGTTCGATAAGTTTACTCCCAAGCATCAGTAAAGTATTTGAAAAAATCATTAACAAAGCTCTCCTAAAATGGGTGGACGACAATAGCATTATTCCAAATAACCAGTTTGGGTTTAGGGCGGGTCATGAAACCACACATGCCGCAGCTAAACTGGTCTCTGACATACAATGGAATAAATGTAGGAACCAATGCACAGGTGCCTGTCTGATCGACTTGGAAAAAGCCTTTGATACCGTCTGGATCGAAGGGTTGTATTACAAACTGGTCAGATATGGCATACATAAGCCTTTACTTTATGTACTTTACGATATGTCAAAGGACAGGAGGTTCGTGGTCAAAAGTGGTAATGTGACCTCTAATAAAACGTATAATATCAAGAATGGCTTGCAACAGGGCGCGGTACTCTCTCCGATTCTTTTTAACATTTACATTAGCGACTTATTAGATGCACTTCCACAGGCTATTGCGTACGCAGACGATCTCATAATTTACAGAACGGCTCCGAAAGTTGCGATCATAAATAGGTTAATACAGCGAGACTTCAACAAAGTGCAGCGCTATTGCGATGACTGGAAACTTAAGATCAACTTCCAGAAATGTGAAGCCATCCTATTTAGAACTCCATTATATAAAGCCACGTACGACACAAGGAAAAACTGGCGAAAGCTAGTTATCGTGGGACGGCATGGAGATAAACTGGAAATCAAGAGTTTAGTTAAATACCTGGGCATCTGGTTAGACCAATATCTGTATTTCAACAGACATGTAGAGGCTGCTTTGCTCAAAGCGAGGAAAACTTTTGCTATGACAAGGAGGCTATTTCACAGTAGCCAACTTGACAGCAGAGTAAAAGTCATATGCTACATGACGATAATCAGGCCAATGCTCATATATGGTTGTCCAGTATGGTTTAACATAGGTCCAAATTTGATGGAAAAGATTCGGGTGTTCGAAAGGAAGTGTCTCAGAAGCTGTCTCAGATTATATCGGACACCGGAATCGGACTATAAAAAGTATTACTCAAATGAGACTTTATATAATGAAGCGTACATAAATAGGGTGGATAATTTTATCATTAAATTAATCAGAGGACATATTGCGAGAGCAATAAGCTCGTCCAATGACCTAATTTTCGGGGCCTATTATCCAAAAACTCTGTACTATGAGAGCGTGCGTCGCAACGGCTTTGTTCCACCAGAGGAGTTCCTTGACTTGGACATGAAAGGGCTTATACAGGATAGATCCGGAAGTCCTCTGATCTATCATGTAAGTAGATCATCTGTAGACGGGCGATTGTGCTACGACCGGGAAGTAACGCGCACCGAAGAAGAGCTCCTGCGCTTCAGTAGGGCTATCTCCCACAGAGACCGGGACGATAGTATTAGACAGCGTCAACAGTTCTGGTGGTTGAATGGCATATAAAGACCTGGATACCAAAGTCGGTATAGAATCATACTATCATCAGCTAGCTTACATAGACTTAGCTTTTCTAGAATTAGGGTAGTATAAGATTTAAGTTAAGTTAGGTTAAGTGCTTTTACAAAAAAAAAAAAAAAAAAAAAAAAAGTAGGTAAGTTAAGTAAGTTAAATTTTAAGTAAAAAAAACATAAAAAAATTGACAACGTTTTTCAAATTTTTTTTGTATTTCAACTAATTATCAGTACTACCACAAAGTTCTGTCGCCGAAAGGCAAATTATACAAATATTAAGTAATGTTTAGCTTAGAGCGTCTGCGAAGGACCAGTAAGTTATTATATAAGATAATTAAGCTAGAATTTAAGCATTTTTTGTCTAGCCTTTAATTTAGAAATTAAGAATATCAAAATAAAAATAAAAAATGTTTTAAAAATGAAAATGAAAATGAGGGAACAAATCATCAAGAAAACACCGACTCGGCAAAAAGAGGACATAGGGAAAAACGGAAAAAGCGGGATATGCGAATCGGCACGTGGAATGTTCAAATGTTATATAGACCAGGCGCGATACAGATGGTTATAGAAAACGCGAAACCATATAAAATGGACATCGTCGCGCTTCAGGAAGACCGGCTCCTACATTAAGTAATCGAAACCAATGGGTTTACACTGGCATGTGGAGGTACCGATACACATAACCTCGTAACTAGCTTCATCATAAGCAAGAAGATTACGCCCCATGTAAAAAATGTGATATTTATTAATGACAGAATGTCGGTGCTAAAAATACAGGGCACATGGACACCTCCTTTCCCAATCTTCTCCCTGTTTTTACGTTCGCACTAAGTATTGACATATAGAAGTTCAAAGGATCCCTCTTGTCCGTGCATATTATGAACAACTCAAACGAAAGTAATCACTATTCCTTATTCAGGGCGTGGTGAAGGGATACAAATTCATTGAGATAATAAGACTCAGAGTGACCCTCGTTTTTGGGCTCCTCGATAGTATAGTGGTTAGTATACCCGCCTGTCACGTGGGAGACCGGGGTTCAATTCCTCGTCGGGGAGCCTCTGGCGCAAGACCAATGGCCTTGCCCGGAAAAAACAAATCATTATCGAAAATTTAACAAGCCCCAGGACTTGCTAAATAAGGCCAAGACCGGTTCCCGGTTGTAGTGCCGATGATGATGATGATGATGGTGCAATTATGTACTTATAAATGTACACGCCTCACGCAATCTACCAACGAAGAAATGAAGGATACCTTCTACGAGACCCTAAAGTAAGTATTTGATGGGATCTCATCATTCGATGTTAAAATTCTCCTCGGGGGCCTTAATGCGAAAATTGGAAAAGAAGATATCTTCCAACCAACTAAACATAAAGAAAGCCTACATGATGTTTCAAATGATAATGGAATTCGAATTATCACGTTCGCAGCGTCAAACGATCTGATAGTGGAAAGCACGATGTTCAATCACAAGCAAATTCATAAAGCCACATCGATATCACCCGACGGCGTAACGCGTAACCAGATAGACCGCTTCCTCATAGACAAAAGATACTACCCGAATATCCTTGACGTAAGATCATATATCATATATCATAGCAGATTGCGACTCCGATCATCTTGCAGTGATGGGCAAAACCAGCAGTCGGCTCGCAGCAAACCCACATGGGCAGTTACGGGAGACGAACAAAAAGTTCGACATTGACAAACTAAAAGACCTACGCAAAGGGCTGAATATCAAGACGAAATAATGAATAGATTTAGCATCCTAGAGAATGGGAGCAGTGAGGAAGAGGAAACCAATAATGTGAACACGAAATGGGCATCGATCAGAGACGCAATCAAACAAACAGCCCAAAAAGTATTAGGATTTAAGAAAACAATTAAGTTCAAACCTTGGTTTGACGATGAGTGTAGGGCGAAGATCCGTTTAGAAAGACATGATGAAGTCAACGCAGAAAGATACGCGACGATTCGGAAAAGGGCAATGACACTTTTCATACACAATGACACTTTTTCAAAAAAACGTGAATGGGAGAAGGCTCGGAACGAACAAATCGTAAAAAATGTCAGACCAATGAACAGCAGAAGTATGTATGTCGGGTTAAACTCAATTAGAAATGGCTACCGAGGGAGAACCAAAATAATTCGAGACACAACGGTCTGTCTGGTCACAGAAACTAACAATATCGTGACAAGATGAAAGCAGTACTTTGAAAACCTGCTCAATGTGCGCACCCATCAACCACAAATTAATGCACCAAACGTACATACAGCCGCGCCTCAGATCCCAGAGCCCTCTTTCAACGAAGTTGTAGACGCAGTAAATCGATTGAAAAACAACAAGGCTCCCGGAGTCGACCGCATACCGGTAAAGCTTGTGAAGTATGGAGGAGAGAAAACCGGTCGAAAGATCCACAAACTGATTAAAATAATATGGGATAAGGAAGTCACTCCGGAAGAATGGAAAACCTCAATAGTCGTCCCCATTTTCAAAAAAGGCGACAGATCTGACTGCGAAAACTAAGAGGAATATCATTGCTCCCAATCATATTCAAAATACTCACAAATGTCATACTGGCGAGAATCACACCGTATGCATTAGATACACTGGGAGCCTACCAATGAGGATTCCGTAGGAATCGATCAACAAGCGACCAATTGTTCACAGTACGGCAATTGTTGGAAAAGAAGTAGGGATATGGAGCGTCGGTTCACCAACTGACTTCAAAAAAGCCTACGACTCAGTCGCAAGGCAAAGACTAGTAGTCCAGTGAGGAATGTAATCTTAGTAAAATGTCCCCAAATTATTCCTCTAATTGCGAACGATATTGTCTAGGGAAGTACTTACACGGTTAGGTGATCAGCTGCTGCTTTTGCGAGTTCTTATGACACGATGGGTTGCGAAGGAGGTATATAGAAACGAATGACGTGTAAAGACTTTGGACGTTGGTCAGTTTTTATTGCGACATAGTCTAGATTGGAAAAAGAAGAGATGGCAATAAGAGATGAGGCTAGTCTATTTTGGATGACAGGCAGAACACTACGGCAAGGTGAATCCGGACTCATATATGTCCGTCAGGGCGGAAGAGAATAGTTATACTGGTGATAAGGTTGGTTTCGGTCAGTGTGTATATATCGAAAGGGAAGATGTTACTTAATTAACAATGCTAATTATTACCTCCCCTTTCAATCTAAATCAAAACGCAAATTCGCGTCCTTATCCCATAAAATACACATATCATATCCAAAAACAACATTGTCCTACACTTCAGCAGCACATTTTCTAATTTAAATATTTTCCCCTACCAAAATACAATCTTATCCCAAAAACAGTTCTCATGGTCAGAAATGTCCATTGTATTACATACAAACTTTTCCACCCTTTTCATCCCCTATCTCGCATTTTTTTAATTCTTAAATCAAAACTAATTACAAAATTCTCCTAACGTGGGCCTTTGAATATTTTTCACACTCAACCAAGTACAATGACCCTTCCCAACAAATTTGCCATTACCTTATGTATCAAACATCTGAATTCGCTGAAAGGAGTCACGTTCGCGAGAACCAAACCAATTTCGACGAATCGATAGGTCTTCTCTTCGCAGAAGTTGTCACCATGTACTTGGTTTTTCCCTCATTAATGCGCAGTCCCAGTTTTTGTGCCGCCTGCTCGATCTGGGTGAAGGATTCCTGTACCGCCGATTCGGTTCTACCGATGATGTCGATGTCAGCTGCGTAGGCAAGTATCTGACTGGACTTGGTGACAATAGTCCCTCTAGTTGTAAAGCCAGAGTCACGGATTGCTTTCTCCAACGCCAGGTTGAAGAGGAGGCAGGCCAGACCGTCCCCTTGTCGGGGTCCATTATAGATGTTTATTGGTTTGGACAGCAATCCCGCTACTTTTACTTGACTAGTTACGTTGGTCATGGTCAACCTACAAAGTCGTATCAATTTATTTGGAATGCCGAATTCTCTCATGGCATTATATAGTTCTACCCTGGCTATGCTGTCGTAGGCGGCCTTGAAGTCTATAAATAGATGATATAGTGGAATCTTAAATTCCAGACCTTTTTCCATCGCCTGCCTAAGGGTGAATATCTGATCAATTGCTGATTTGCCTGGGATGAAGCCACACTGATATTGACCAATGATGGCTTTAGCGTATGGGGATATCCGGTCTTGTAGGATAGTGGAGAGTATCTTATAGGCGGTACTCAGCAATGTTATACCCCTATAGTTGCTGCACAGTGTGATATCTCCCTTCTTATGTATGGGGCAAATTATACCACGACGCCAATCTTCCGGCATCTCCTCTTGCTCCCATACGTGCACCACGATCTCTGCGAAGAGAAGACCTAACGTTGGTCAAACTATCAGGGTAGTGGAGCACGAATTTGAAGTAGTGCAATCCTTTAACTACCTTGGGTCAATAGTATCAGCCGATAACAATATGGAAGAAGAAATACGCGAACGGCTGATTAAATCCAACAAAGCCTACTATGGTCTATCAAGGCTCTTTAAATCCCGAAATTTATCCAGAACATCCAAGCTACTACTGTACAAGACCATGGTCTTACCAGTACTCATGTATGGATCCGAGACCTGGGTGCTTAATAAAAAGCACTCTGAACTCTTGGCCGCGTTCGAGAGAAAGGTCTTAAGGAGAATTGTTGGCCCCGTATGTGAGGGAGGACGATTCCGGAGACGCTACAACCATGAGTTGTACGCAATCTACCTTGAAGCTCATATTGTAAGAAAAATCAAGCTCGGTAGACTCCGGTGGGCGGGACACCTAACTCGAATGAGCGAAGAGGACCCTGCCCGGAAAGTCCTTTGTGGCAGGATGTATGGAAGGAGACAGCGCGGTAGACCTTGTCTGCGATGGAGGGATGGCGTAGACCAGGACGCCCAGAGCCTGAGAGTGCTAAACTGGATGACATCGGCTCGAAATCGGGACCGGTGGAGAGATTTGTTAAATAAGGCCAAGACCGGATCCCGGTTGTAGTGCCGATGATGATGATATAAGGACAGGAATGAGCGATTGATTCTCGCTCAGTCGTTATTGGAAAGCGTGAACTCGTGGATGGTTGTGAAGTCGTATATTGTGACGGCTGGTTGGTTTTAAATTCAGTCTTTAAAAAACTTAATCCAACTTTAATTGACAAATAAAAACAAAAGTCGTACTATTATATCAATGTGTAATGTCTTTAGTGGTAAACTCAATCCGAATTTAATGGACAAATAAACACAAAACGTTTTCAGATTCGATCATAGCAGTGCCCCAACGATCACATATTGGACGTGAGGTGTTTTGAGGCATTTTATTTTATTTTATTTTTTTTTTTATTAGACTTCTCTCCGGAGAGGTGAACCTATAGCGCCGGGTGGGCGCCTCGAGATGCCATCAAATAACTGTTGCTGTTCTTTTTGAATAGTTGCAGGTTGTAACGCTCCGGGAACACTGGCGTGGGAAGGGAGTTCCACAGCTTCCCCGCCCTGTAACGGAACGAGTTCTGATGCAGGGATGTTCGCGCCGTCGGGAGATGAACCACAAACGGGTGCAATCCGTCGGATTGTCTCGTGGAGTGCATATAAGCCGAATTGCGCGGAACAATACCAAGGATCTCCGAAGGACAGTACCCGTGATAATATCTGTAAAACAGACAGAGTCGGATACGCGCATCCGATGTGATAGCGTCTGTTGTTCCGACGTCAGCACCGAGTCCCCGATCAGGCGGATCGCTCGTCTCTGTATACTCTCAAGTAGTTCGAGTGTAGGTTTAGGAGACGAGCTCTAAATATGAGAGCAATATTCGAGCGCGGGTCTAATTTGGGATTTATATAGGAGAAGAAGTTGGGCCGGAGTAAAATATTTCTTGGCTCTAAAAAGATAACTCAGTTTTCCTGAGGCTGACCTGGCGATACTCGATACGTGTTTATGCCATGATACATTCCCACAGACAGCGACACCGAGTAATTTCAAACTTTCCCCAGCCTCGAGGGCCCGGCCATTCATCATCAGCTGTGGAACCGATGATCCACTTTTCTTTGTGAATGTTGTATATTGTGTCTTCGCTGCATTGAAGTCGACGAGATTGGCCCTTCCCCACTGCAGGACCCTATCTAGATCCTGATTCAGAGAGTCAATCTGTCTACATCTCAGCTGATGCGACCAATCGGTCGAACACTCGAAAAAGAGGAAACAAGCGTACTATCATCCACAAAACTGAACACTTTGTTATTCGTTGTCTCCAACAAATCATTTATGTGAAGCGGGAACAAGGTTGGAGGCAAAATAGAACCTTGGGGCACCCCCGAATTAACAGAATACAGATCCGAACACTCGCCGTCTACAACAACCTGGATCGATCTACTCTCGAAGAAGCTCCTCGTCCAGTCGTAAAGCAGTTGAAAAAGTCCATATGAACGAAGTTTGCTCAGCAATGCCCCTTGCCAGACGCAGTCAAAAGCCTTGGAGATATCCAATGCGACCGCCCTTGACTCACCATGCCGTTCAATCGCAGATATCCATATATCGGTTATAAGTGTCAAAGGGTCTCCCGTCGACCGCCTGCCACGGAATCCGTATTGACGATCATTCAGAAGTCAGTTGCACTCCAAATACTTCACTAACTCTGTATTGATGACTTTTTCCATTACCTTAGATAAAATAGACACTTTTTTCCCGCCTTTGGGATTGGCTGAAGTCGAGCGATTTTCCAGGAGGCAGGAAAGGTCCTCCGTGCATAAGATAAGCGGAAGAGCCTGTCAAGAACCGGCGATAGTTCTGAAGCACAGTTCTTAAGGACTATTGCTGGTATTCCGTCCGGGCCGGTTGCCTTCCTACAATCCAGTTCACGTAGAATGCGTTGAATAGTGCGCGGACGAAATCTCATATCCCGCATCGAAGACCGTACCGGCGAGATCACAGGTGGCTCCAGAAGGCCGGGGTCGAGGTTGTAATTCGCGGAAAATAAATTCGCGAACACATTAGCTTTATCCTTTGAATTCGTGACTAACGTCCCGCTGTGTCACCAACGGAGGGAAAGAGGAGGATGCGAAGTTACCGCTGACAGTTTTTGCCATTGACCAGAAGTAGCGTCAACCAGTTGGGCACCGAAGGAGCTTATTGATCACCCTTTAGTTGTGAGCCTTCTTCGCGGTATCAATCGCCTAGTTGCACGCGTTTCTGATTCTAACAAAATTCGTTCTGTTAACATCGGTGGGATTGGAGCGCCATTGCTTAAAAGCTCTATTTTTTGCCGCTGTAATCAGCTCGTTTATCAGACGAACTTCGTTTCATGGAATGTGGAATATACATCTCCATCCCCAGAAGAATAATCTCTGATACCGACTTCGCGCAATCGTTAACATGGGAGTTTCTGAAGTACACCTCGGACCATGGAAAGGATGCGAAGAAATCTCGCAAATCGTCCCAGTTAGCAGCTCCATATCTGCCTAGGCCGGTTATTCGCTTTACATGCAAGTGCTTGCGCGACAGATACCAAGCAGTGATTTGAGTTTTCCAGTGGCGCAGAAACCTCTACGGTATAAATACTCGGCTCGGATGTCAAAAATAGATCCAGAGTGTTCGCATAATCGCCTCGGACATCCAGCACTCGCGTTGTCTCGCCCACGGGTTGAGTCAAGTTGCGGCTTACAGCAAACATATCCGCCAGCCTCCCAGCCTCGTCGGTTCTGTTTGAATGTAACAACCAGCCGGAATTGTGCACATTAAAATCGCCAAGGACAACAATTTCAGAAGCTGGGTGGTTGATCTGTATCCGGTCGACGGTATATGAAAAATGTTCGAAAAATGTCGTCGGTCGATCGTCATTCGTGAAGCGGTAGAGGCAACAAATAAATTTAACAGAATTCCTCAGCACGACCCTCAACCATATGATGTCCATAATATTGGGTTCCAACACCTCTATCCTCTGGCAAACCAGATTGGACCGCGCGAAAACGCAGTCTCCGCCCTTAAAACAGAATCTCGAATGTAAATTGTATCCTGAGCAACGAAGATATGTCGTGTGGAAGATTTCAAAAACGTGCGCATTGTAAAAGAAAAATAAAGTTAAATGAAAATCAAATAATTGAACTAACAATAAGTGAATTGCTGAAATTGGATTCAGAGTGTGTGATCTTTGGAAGTTGGTACACGATCTTGGACACGTTTCTGGTCATTACAACATCCTTACTGTGTTTTGCACAAAATAATAAACTAATCTAATAGAAGAATATCTATAAACCATAATCAATATTTATAAATCACATATTTTCAATTCGACAAAAAGAGGAGCGAAAAAATGAATAAAATCTCACCGAAATCGTTCATCATTCAAGAGCTCATCAAAATCAGCTATGATTTCGTTCAGTAGCCTCAGGCACTCTACACCTTCATTGTTGGACTCGAGCTCCACATAAAACTCCGAAAAATTGGGGATGGATGCAAACAGTATGCAGACGCTGTCACATTGTTCGTGATATAGGTCCTGCGGCAAAAAAGGAAAGAGAAAAGTCAGGAAATATTCAACTAAGTTCATGAGATGGAAATTTTCTTATTATAACATTGCAAATTCAGCAGTAATGAGACTTGAAATGCAAGTGTACATATTTTCCTCAAATACGTTCGTATTGCCTACATGACTACCAATATATGCAAGGCAATAAGAACCGACGGTATTATGCATTCGCTCATAAGCTTGCAGGCCAACCCTTGCACAAACAAAGAAAGTAATATACTCAAATGTCGATGCAGTCATACTTACATCGATGTTTTTATCTCTACTCAGGAAGTGCTCCGCCACATGCACAGGAAGAATGTTCTCCAAAAGTTTCCGGTTGTATGCTTGCAAGTGCTCCATGTCTTCCTTTTCCTCTAAACATCCATCCAAATGCAGAGAGACAATGAGAGGAAGATGCAATGTTATTTATTTAGGAGAATGAATTATCTTTTAATTTAAGCGTATAGTAAACTCACCAGTGGCTTGGAGCTTCCAGATGAAATCCAATCTGTAGGTGGCCTCCGTTTGATGGCTGTGGAATATCAAAGCCATTATGAATGTGGAAAGGAAAATCAAATCAATTATGTATCGAAATAACGCTTCCTCATTTCTAGATACGGTGCCCGATGAGATGCAGCGGCAACATAAAAGGACAAGAATGAATATCAAAATGACTGAGTGAATATGATGGTAAGAAATTTTAGTGTGAGTCACTTACTCTAATGATATTTGTATCCCCCTTTTCTGGTAATAATACATTGAGTATCCAGTGTAGATGAGTCCAGCCGAGAGCAGAAGGATTAATTTAAGCAGCAACCGTAGTACTTGATAAATGGCACATGTCATTGTAGATAACAGAGTTAAAAGTAGAAATGTCTGTAAGACTGACTAATTATAAGGGCACGTAGTCAACGGGAACAGCACTTACATTAATTACTAGATAGTGATCACAGAGTATGGGGCTTCGCCCGTCTACTTCTGCTTGTCCTTCAGCACTAAGAGAGGAGTTCATTGGTAATGCAGATTCTGGATAGCTCAGGTCCTCGAACATCTGGAAATTTAATATCTTTTGATCAATACAAGCAAACGGGATGAATTGATATAAGCGGAGGAATGTGAGTTAACATCGAATCTCTCGATAATGTGGTTACCTTCGTTATTGCAACATCCTATGTTCACTTACGTTCTTGAAATATAGACCACACTTTATCAGGTTATGCAGGTCATAAGGAAATTTCAAACAATCCTCAATTGGAAAAGTAATAGAAGGGTATCCATGAGGTGGCCCTAACACCCAACGGCTCATCAGGTTAAAGGTTCTGCAGATTTCCTTCACCAACGTTCAGAGTTTGATGGACGAATGAATCGAAAATATTGCGTTTAGGTTTAATTCCAATGCCAGCTATCTGAAGAAATACTTCTAACTCATACTATAGGTTTTGCGGTGTGGGCGGCATTAATCGTTGACAGTGTTTCAGAAATTGGTGGGTGATCCGTCCTAATGTTGGAGATTAGTGTTCTAATATTACCATTTCAAAAAAAGAATTCCAAATGTAAAATAGCTCCTCAATTAAATTTTTGAAGAGACTATTTGGCGATTCTACAAATTCCCTCACAAATTTAGACGGCATTTAACTTTTACACAGCATAGATGACTGTCATCTAATGAAACGTAAGCGTCCCACGCTGTGACTTCCCATCGCATAGCATATGAGACAAAAGGCTCAATTGTCCGTTGACCTAAAATCATGGGTAAGCACTAATGCTAAAGATGGTGCTAAGACATTTTCCCCCAGATCACGGCCATCAGAGAACTTTTCGGTAGTAAGAATGCAATTAAATACACATCGAACAATTGTGAATAACATGACAAGTACGCCGCTCCCACCACATAGAAATCGTAAGGTAAGGGTAAATAAAATGCATAGCGTCTACGCTATACACAGGGAGATAAGACGAGCATTTACCCCATTGTTTGAACAAAAGTTGGTCTGGCTAGAGGAAAAATAATGTACATGTAAGTTAACAATCTATTCCAGGTATCATAAATCATACAGCGAAAATTCAATCGCAAAAAATAACACCGCAAACGTGTGAAATTTACAAATCATTTCCATTTCAGGGAGCCGATGGTGCTTGTGTAGCAGTGATGGGAGTTAGAGTAAAGAAGATGAATTATCAATTTATGTTAAGCTGTTACTGATTGAGTACAATGAGCAACGTTGTGTTCTAGACAGTTAATAATTGTTTTGAAAATTCGTTAAATGAGATGCTGCGCATCATGTGTTCGACGCCGTCTTTAAACAAATACAGCTATGAACATCCGATTCCTTCCCGAAGTCACCAATAATGGACACTGACGCCGAATTGAATAGAATTTTGTGAACTTAAGAAACCGTTATTATTAATATTATCTTTTTTCATGCATGTTGGGTGGTGAAATTACGATTCCAACAGATTAGGGACATACACCCGTAGTGAACAACATAGCATCAAGCAGATAATCAGCGCTGGCAACCAATGGTCTTGAAGAACAACGTTACATACAAGGTGGCGCAAAATAAATCACCCTATCGGAAGATGTCATAATTTTTGCAAACCGCGTCGTACGTTAATAATATTTGACATTTGTGAACTAGACAGCTGCAGTATACAAACAGACAAGTAATGAGGCGCTATACTCCGCCAGAGCATGGAATAATTGTGTCGATTTTTTTGACCAATAATCGGTTGGTGGTGTTAGCGTCGCGTGAATTTCGACGTCGATTTCCTAATAGTGTCGCGCCCACTGGGCAAGCATTCCGGTGCTTAGCTACTCGACTCGAACAGACTGGAACCACAGAAGACTATGCTGCCGATGTCGCTTAGAACGAAGAAACATCAACCGGGCGACGGGCCACGCAATTGGGCATCACCAGACGGACCCTACAGCGAATTTTAGTGAAAGACTTACACATGTCGCCGTACAAAGTGTAAACAGTGAATCAGCTAATGCCTGCTTACCGTCAGCCGCGTGTGAATTACTGTCAAGCCATCCTTAATCTCAACAACGAAGAGGACGATTTTGTGTGGAAACCATCATTCGCGACGAGGCGCATTTCCACTTAAGCGGTTACGTCAATAAGTAAAATCTTCATTTCTGGGGCACTAAAAATCCCGCTTGTGATGCACGAAAAGCCATTACATCCACTCAAAGCCACTGTGTGTTCGGCGTTCAGGCGGGAGATTTGATTGGGCCGTAATTTTTTGAGGACCCATCGGCAGTATGATCACTGTTACTGGCGAACGCTACAGAGCCATGATAAACGACTTCTTACTGCTGGAATTGGATGAGCAGGGTTTGGTGAACATGTGGTTTCAACAAGACAATGCAACCGCACACAACCGCCCCCCCCCCCGCCCTCGTGTTTTTGATCCCCTCCTACCACCCTCCGTCAAGATCACTCAACAATCCCTTAAGCCATCTGAATGCCGCTATGGCCTCTCGAAGCTTCGAAACGGTCGGACCTACGAGAACGACCGCATCTATCTAACTTACCTTCATGGCAAATCTGAAGCAGTCTGCTACGAAGGCAAAACGAAAACGAGTGTTAAGATATCCACTCAGCAGAAAGGTCTCCCGACCGAGTTCCCTAGCCTTCATAATTTGTACATAAAATTCCATGAAAACTTCAATATTCCCCCCCAAAAAGTAACAAGAGACCTCTCGGCTTTTCGACAATACATTTGGCTGAGAGTGGCATCTGGTCCCGTACGCAGGGAACCCACAAATAAGAAGTTTTTTCGGCCCTAAACGGCTGCCCAACTCACTTTCAACGGGGTCTCCCAATACTCTTCCCCTAACCATTTACTACCAGAATGTCAGAGGACTACGGTCCAAAACGCATTCGATCTTACAAAATACTCACTCCTTTCCCTTTTGATATATACGCACTGACCGAAAGTAATCTGACCCCCAGTATCAACACCCTGGAACTGTTCGCCCCCTCCTTCAGAGTTTTTCGGGACGACGAGGTCTATCATTCCGGTCCTGACACCCCCTGCTGAGGCGTGCTGCTTCCCATCCAAAACGGACTTACATCATCTCTTATCACCATCTCTTCTTCTCCCAACCTCGACTATGTCGCAATAAAAATTGAACACCGCTCAAAGTCCGTGTTCATCATATGCTTTTACATACCTCCATCGCAAGCTATCAAGTCATACGAACTCGCTATTGCGGCAATCGACCGCATAACTGAGGCTAGTTCTTCCCAAGATGACATTGTAGTCCTTGGCGATTTTAATCTCCCCCATCTCCAATGGACGCTCTCTGACGACCACTTCCACTACATCTCAAACCCCACTACTACCAAGGAATGTCTCTTTATAGACAGCCTCACCGACTCTGGCCTTTGCCAAGTAAGCAATTTCCTAAACCATCTGGGCAGACAACTTGACCTTGTGTTCACGACAGACCCTTTAATTCCTCAGTTGTCTCTAGTCCCCACACCCTCTCAACTATTGACAACCACCGCCCGCGCTTCTCGTATCCTTATACCACGACTACTCAGCCCACAGCACTCCGCCCCCCTATCAATTTTCTTTCAACTTCCGAAAAGCCAATTTCCACCTCATAAATGAGTACCTCGGCAATATCATACTCTGCGTAAATGAAATAAGCGTAGAGGACGTTGTTACGTGCGGCTTCCGCCATCCCCATCGTTTGTTTTGTGTTAAATATAATATAATAGTAGATGGTAAGGTAGTGAAAAAACACACGATCCACATGTTGAATGTACGAACATACTTTTGTTCGATTGCGGATCGTGTGGAAGCTGTATTCCTTTTCGGAGTGGATGGAGATTAAGAGGGAGGAAGGGTTTAGTGTGCTTAGCTGAGCAAAGAACAGCAAGTTTTTGGTTCCGTTTTTGAATGGGAAGGGAAAGAGGAGATGATGAGTGTCGGTTCGTGTTAACAGTTGTAAGAAAAGAAAAAACAGCAATGTCCCGGTTCGAGAAGAAAAAAATTGTAACAATTGTAAAAAGGAATGAAAGAGATTTTGATTCGTAATTGGTGATATAATAGCACGGCTTTGTTTGTGAAAAATAAAAAAAAAACGTTATAACGTATTCGTAATTGTTTTTTCCACAAAGTATATAGAAAAATCAATTTGCCAACTTAGTTTTACACCGGACCATAGAGAGGATTCATGTCGGAAACGAATATGGAGACAACCCCAGAGGAGTGTCTTTGACTCGTGGAGGGAATGTCGTGCTTCAAGGCGAAACTGACCGAGAAAAGGAATTCAGTTTCCACACGATCCACAATCGAACAAAAGTATGTTCGTACATTCAGCATGTCGATCGTGTGTTTTTTCACTACCCTACCATCTACTATTATATTATATTTAACACAAAACAAACGATGGGGATGGCGGAAGCCGCACCTAACAACGCTACAGCCTCGCTCTATACAGAAATTCACAACGCAATATCCCTATATGTCCCATACTCCCGACACAGGTTATCATTCTCATGGTCCCCATGGTATAACCACAAACAACAACACCAAGTCACAAAAAAACTTGAAGAACTGAAAGACGATTTCAGTCCCTGCCCAGACAGACTCCCTGCTATCCTCTTTAAAAAAAATGTTCCTCTTCTCTCTCTCTCCCCCTCGCGTCAATTTTCAATCTATCCCTTGCTCAAGGTCTTTTCCCTAACTTTTGGAAATCCTCTTACATAACCCCCAAACATAAAAAGGGAAAAAACTATATATCCAACTATCGTCCCATTGCTAAGCTTTCGCACATTCCTAAACTGTTCGCAGGCCTACTATATGAGGCGTTAAGTTTTCGCTGCGCACCCATCATCACTCCGAACCAGCACGGCTTCCTCTCAGGCAGGTCCATTACTACTAACCTTGTCGAATTCACATCCCACACACTCCTTGCCCTAGAAAACGGCGATGAGGTCGACGTAGTCGCTACCGATTTTAGCAAGGCCTTCGACAAAATCTCCCATAACCTCTGTCTCTTCAAGCTATTCTCCCTCGGTTTCGATCCCCTGCTGATTAAGTGGGTCTCATCCTATCTCAGTAATCGAACCTGCCGCGTGCGATTTAGATCCACCCTCTCCGATCCTATTTTCCTAAACTCGGATGTCCCTCAGGGCAGTCATCTCGGCCATCTCCTATTTATCCTAACCATAAACGACATAGGCTCTTGCATTAATCACTCCTCCATCTCGCTTTACGCGGATGATTCCAAAATGTTCAAGACAATCCGCTCTCCCCTGGACTCCTCACTTCTCCCAGCGGATCTTGACAGCTTCTCGCCTTGGTGCCAAAATAATTGTCTAGAAATGAATATCGCCAAATGTGACACAATCACCTTCTCTCGGAAGAGTTCCCCCACTCACCCACGCTCCTATCTCTTACTCAACCAACCGATAACATCGGTTGAATTGATTCGCGATCTGGGCGTCCTATGCGACAAGGAGCTCAAATTTACCGCACATTTTGATTACATAAGCCTCAAGGCTAACGCCGCCCTTGGGTTTGTCAAACGCTGTTCGAAGGAATTCCTTAACCCCTACGTCACCCGATCACCCTACACAACTCGAATACGCTAGTCAGGTCTGGTCCCCGTATCAAGTGACTCACATTCGCAGGATTGAGGGAGTTCAACGCCGTTTCTCGCGCTTTGCCCTCCGCGGACTAAACTGGGAAAATCCGCTGATTCTACCACCATACACAAGCCGGCTCCATCTAATCAATCTAAACACACGTGAAGAGCGCAGAATCCATGCCGACATCATCTTTGTCCTCGCCTTCTGTCTGGCTCAATCTATTGCCCAAGCTTGCTCTCCACTTTAACATTACATACAAACCCCCGTAACGTACGTAACCCTCGACTGTTTTACGTGCCCGCTCATCACACTTCTTACGACGCTAATGAACCCATCTCGCGTATGCTACGACAGGCCAAATCTTTCCCCACCTCCTTCGATTTCAACATCTCCGCTCCCGCTCTTAAACAACGTCTCAGAATAAACCCGTCCTAAATCCGCTCCCTCCCCCCAATAATCCGCTCTACCGTGCAATCCTACCTCTCCTCTCCTACCCTCAAAATAGTTCCCCCAGCCCCACCCACAATTTCAACCTCTTCCCCCAGCTGACCAACCCCGCCCCCTACCAGTACGTAGACATGCCCTGCACTGTCCCTGTCACAAATGCCGAATTTACCACCCCCACATACACTCGCTCTTCCCTAGCCTCCTACCTCCCCCACCGCACAGTCAGCTTCACCTTCCTGGTTTTTTTCTTTTTTTCTCCTTCTTACTCTAGGTTTAAGATAGTATGTAAGGCTTTTATATTAATTTAATTTAAGTTAATGTAAGCTTGCATTAAGCTAAATAAATGAGGGTTTTGCCTTCACTAAACTAAACTAAACTAAACTAAACTAAACTAAACTCTAGTAAGTGCCGAAGCTAACAACTTATTTGCCAGGAAACCTACCAGACCCAACAGGTAACTACTTATTGTTATTCCCCAAAAGATACCACATGGCGAAACATTTTTTCCCATCCTCAAATTCCTTTTTCATATTCCGATGTAAAAGTATTTCCAACCCAATGGTCCCCTTTTTCATTATTACAAAAATTATGCTCAAAGTTGATTACCGTTAAGTATCATTTCCTGTAATGTAAATTCTGTTGTTAGGTATGTTTGCTTATTTTTGTTTGGTAGCTGTAATTGTTGGTTTGTCTATGTCCTGTACAAAGGTACAACAAGTAAGGGCTGTTCACTAGTTTCAACATCCTCTCCAATTCCCCTTCTCGCAATGCACTTCGTAATTCTGCATTTCAATAATTACTCAAGCCTCTAAACGAGGATACAGTCTACCCTTTGGTTTTGCTTTCCGTTGCAAGCGAAACCAAATCAATCCCTAACCCAAGCTGCACTCCTTTTCAATTCTTACACTCTCTCTGATATCATTGACTGCTGAATGTATTCGTAAGAGTTTATTGGCATGTAGTGGGTGGGGAAATGGGAAAATAAGGACGACTGTGAGATCGGGAGTGGCCGATCGGTATAAAAGGGCGCGAATGGGTAGATATCTCTCTCGTGTTTTAAAAATGTCAGTGCGAAGCGTGTCGCCAGTGGTGTTCAAAAAGATCTTCAACATAAATTATCAAAAAGTTATTATAAAAAGGAACTTAAAATATTTACTGTAAAAAGAAAAGTGTCAAAAATAAAAATTAAAGGAAAATTGTATGATCATTCTTTCCAGGTGGTGCTTCTTTAACATACATTTTTCAAATAGTTATTGAAAAAAGGAAACTTCAAAAAGTTATTGTGAAAGAACCTTAAAATAATAAATTGAAAAAGGAAACTTCAAAGAGTTTTTTATAATATAAGGAAACAGCAAAAAGAAGCAAAAGAAATTAAAATGAAATTAAAGAAATCGAATTAAAGAAATCTTTTAAGAGAAATAAAGAGACAAAACACAAAGTGGCGAGTGTTTCAATTAAATAAGATAAATAGTCAGAAGATTATTGAATTGAAGGAAGCTGTACAAAAGCCCCCAAAATTAGAAGAAAGTTTTCAACCGTGGCCGAAGGAATACATGAAGCAGACATTGAAAACCCACAAACACAATTGCTTGCTTAAACACCCAACTTAAACAACTGTCCGAGGATCTGAAGGAAATCATCGACAAATCAAGCGAGTCGAAATAGGGAGAACCGTGAGTACGATATCTTTCCTTTATTCACATTTTGTCGGCAGATTTAGAATTGTGCTACAGTTGTGCTTCTTTCTCATATCATCCAACATCGTTGTTTTCTTTCAAATTAATATATTTTAATTTTGTTGATAACAAACTACCCAACAACGTCACCCTTATTTTAAATATTCGATTCCTCAGTGGTTTTAGGATCACGTCGCTATTCTCGCCCAATTTATATATAATTCACAAAATAAATCAACCAATACAGATTAACTCTTACTTACTATTGCTAATCCAGTAGTTAGTCCGATAAGGCTTACTGTAAAGAACCCAAAGAACTGCGAAAGTCCTCTGTTGCTGTGAATTTTTTCCGAGAAACCTTTTAACGAATTGAACATCTGAAAACAGTAGATAAAAGCATATTTCCTAACAGCTGATCATCTAACGACGCAGCTTACCTTAAGGTTAAAATCATGCGAAGTGACAAGGATAAGCACAATAATGCAAACTGTAACGACACCAGCACTAGATAAATATGTCAAATAATTTCTGTAAGAAAGAAGAGAAAGGAAAGATATTTTGTGGATAAAAAGTGTAAGAAAGACTCCATCGAGGAACTTACATATTAAACGCTAAAAATCTCATGAAGGTAGCCCCCAAGAGCATCACAAAACTGCAGTAAAAATACAGACTCAACATTCTATCCGGCTCTGAGGAGTACTAAAGTTAAGATTCCATTTACTGCCGTACTGGCAATCAAAAAACCTTGGCATTCACTCACCTTTGTCTCAAGGGTAGATTTCTTGAAGGATAATAGAATGGATTTACAATGCTCAGCCCGCAAGTGGTCTATACTCCTTGCATCGATAGCACGCATAAGGTATTCGTTCACTTCATCTTCAGGATCCTTGTTCATCTCGGGACCGTCGGCGAAACCAAATCTTCGTTTGAAAAGTATAAAAAGTTGTTAGTCGTGTATGCTCATGTATTCCCTTGCTACTCACTTTGCAGCGTTCTTTTGTGTACCATGGCCCATCATTCTCAATTCCTTTGATATGTTTCCGTTAACTTGGAGCTTGTTGCGTGATTTTTTGTTCTGTAAAGGATCATATAGAACTGTTAATAGAATCAACCACTTAAAAGAAACTGCACCTTACCGGTCTGTATGTATCTCCAGGCACAATTAGGAAGGTTTCTACTTCATGATCCCTAAGGTAAGAATTCCTTTCGCTTCCTTTGCCCTCTTCGACCTCGTAGTCGCCATCTAAGCACTTTAATGTCTCCTTGGTAATGTGAACTCGACTACACAGAAAAGAGACGTAATGGAACTGTAATGAACACCGTTTCCTCGTTGAAACAAATTAAATGTGAATTAAATGCCAAGGAACTCAAAACAAAATTAACATAATATCATTTCGACCACAAGCGTCTGGTGACGTTGATTGACGATGATGTTCTCAAATATTATCTAGGATGCCTTCAATCCCTCAAAAGCGCCTTTTTTTATAAACAGATATCGTTATCCTAATTATTTCACACACAAACATTTTATGATTAAGGCAAATTAATTACCCGAACGAGGAATCAGAATATATATACATTTGAGGGTTAATAAAAACATCTGGAGTGGGTACGGATTCGCAGTATATTGTGAAATGAGGGAGGCCATTAATCAATGCCATGGATCATGGTGATGTAAATTTATTTTTTTTCTAACATACTCCGTGTTATTGCTCTTGTGTTATCGTCGTTTGAGATTAAGAGCTTAAGGCCTGACACATATCAAAGAAATGTTCGAGAGATGCGATGGAATCCCCAAGGCTCGATTTTGTTGTGGAATGCCTTTGTATTCGATTCTGCTTCTCTAAATCAGTCATACTACTTGGACAAGGAACGAAGCAAGTACTATTCCTAGGGCATTGCGGCATTATCAAATGTACTGACTCATGCTGTCAAGCATCAATCCCGACCTCCCGGAGGAGAGAATGGATTTGTTAAAATAATTTCCAATATTGATACCGAGTAAATTTTTTTTTCCAGAAAATAATTAAGCAACAATATTATGATTCTGTATTGTAGTGAAATTAGGCGATTGGCTTGGGGGACGTGAAAAAGAAACAGTGAAACTGTGGGGACACATATCTAAGTCAATTACGGGATGTGGCACAGAAGAAAGAGAACGTAAAGAACAAAATGTCTCCTTTAACAGAAAACTAAAATATCCACCAAGCGCATAGGCACAGATTTTAAACATCAACCTGTCAACCTTCTGAGGCAGAAAATGCACGTTGATATGAGCGCAAAAACCAAGCCAATTTGGGCATGTTACATAACCCCCCCGAATTATTAAGCTGATGCGCATCTTTTTTAGCCTAAAAAGCGCCCTTCCCTGAATCCTCAATATCGATTTCCCTACCTGAAATTATAAAATCCGTCATGCTGGTTACCAACAGCAAAGCATGGGTGGACGACGCTGTTTATAGATAGCGAAGCAGTTTAGTCTGCCACCAAGTACCTTATGCACTTTCCAATGCAAAAGAAGATCCCAAGCGGTATTCCCCCTCCTGTACAAAAAGAACAAGCAATACGCTTGGAAATAGTTCTTGCCGGAAAAGTATGTAAAAGCATACCTTTCATCTCTCCCCATTTTCCTTCTCGGAATGCACTTGTGGTTATGAATTCTGAGAAGCCAATGTTCTCCTCTTTCCTGTACAAAAAAGTACAAGTATTCGCTTGGGAACAAAAACCAATGTCAGATGAAAAATACGCATGAGTATACTTTTCAACCTTTTCATTTCCCCTTATCGGAATGCACAGTGGTTCTGCATTCTGAGAATAATTACCCAAGCTTAAAACAAGGTCATGTGGTCACCCTTCTGGTTTCGGTTTTCGTTGGAAGCGAAACCAAATCAAGCCCTAAATCGTAATGATCTCTTTTCCAAATTTCCATTCTCCCTGGGTTCATTGACTGTTGAGTTAATTCGCAAGAGTTTATTCACCTTTAATGGCCGGGGAAGTGGGAGAAGAACGATGAGTGTGCGATGGGAAATGGGCGATCCGTGAGAGAGAGTGGGGGTGAAGAAGTATATGTGCCAGCGTATGGCACTAGTTCACTACCACCCCACTAAAGAGTTCGTCGCAAACCGTCGTCCGAAATTCGAGCGCCAAGGCAGAAATGAAAACACTTGTTTTGTCCGTTGATGTTTCCTTTAATATGTAATTTTATTCGTCGGTGTGTTTTTGTCCAACGGGAGGGGGGGGGGGGGGGGGGGGGGGGGGGGATACAATTACTTACAGAAAGGAAAGTTAACAATGAGCTCTGAAAATAAGAAAAAGGTTAACACGTGTTCTGGTGTCCATCCACTTTATTACTGAACGTCTAAGGTCTCTTTTGGGATCTAGCAAACACTCCGTTGCATTTGACACGATCATTCGATTGTTCTCCCTTTCCCGCTGCTCCTGTTCCAAGCGCCGAATGAAGTGGTTTTCCTATTTCTTCAGCTATGTGTCTGCTACGCGATGGCCGCGTGATATGAGACGGGGTTTGTTCGGTCCAACAGCATGAATACCTTGTTTTCGCGTTTTCTTTTGGGGGCCGGTTGTTCGTTTTAGTTTCGGCGGGTATTTAAAACTGTCCCTTCCCGCCTTGCAGCGGTTTGCGGATTAATAACGAAGGCGGGATCCCCATCGACTCGACTGGGGCAAGAAAGATAACACGCGACTGTGCACACTCTACGGTGGTTGGACAACGACTGATTGATTATTGGAAGGAAAAGTTCATCGCGTCATGGCAGTGGAGTCATAGCTAAAATAAACTCACTGCCATTTACGAGGAATTTCGGGAAGAGTTGCTATGCTTGCATAAGAATTCAGTTCCAGCGAATCCTCACCGTATAAGCTGAGTTGGATTCGTTGGTTGTGTATACCGGGAAATTGGCAAGTATGGTCGAGGGACTTGATCGTTGTGATTGTTTCGTGGAAAATTAGCTATCGCTTGGTCGCAGACGAGAAGTATGATTAACCCCTTAATGCACATTTAAACGGTAAACGGTACACATTGCCCGTATATGTCACGGAGGTGTGCATTAAGCGGTTAAAGGACGAAATGAACCGAAGTGGTTTTCGGGGGAAATTGCAATTGCTTGGGTGCAAGCAAGTAATATCGTTTAAATAAGATATTAACCGAGGTAATTTCGGGGAAATGTATGCGGGTCGGTATAGTTGGTGGTGATGGTTAATGTTTCGTTGGAGGTTTGAATATGCGTTTTATTACAACGTACGAATTTCGGGGAAATTAAGATTGCTTGGTCGCAAGGAGGGAATATGAATTAAGTAAGGAATTGACCGAAGCAATTTTGGTAAAATGTATGCGGGGGTGATTTAGAATGTATTCTGTTGTGGGTTTTGGGGTGTGTTTAATTGCAAAGTTTAGAATGTATGCTATTGTGGATTTTGCATGGGGAATTGGGTTGAAGTGACGCGTTGTTAGCGGTTACGGTTGGTTGGAATTGTGGGTTGGTTCTCCATGTGGTGTAGAGAACCCCCACACGAGTACCTGTTGTTGGACAGGAGCAGTAGCAAATGGTTAATCAAGACGTGTGGTTGTCTTGTGTGTTCGACTTGTTTGTGTTCGACTTGTGTGGTAATTAAAATCACAAATAAAGGATTAGTCCTTTTCTTTCGCTGTTGCAAATTGCAATTTTGATTAAAGACAAATTAAAATAACATTACACCCAATGAACTGAAATAAAGAAATTGACTAAGAATTATTCTTTTCGTTCAATTTGCACTTCAGTTTTGGTGTGTAGCAAAGATTAAAGTGTTGGAGACGGAGCAGCACACGACTCCCGACTGGCGGACTGAGCATCGGATATTTATACCAGTTGCTCTCTTTATTCCCGTGATAGCATGCGAACGAGGGAACGGGGACGAAAAAATGAATATAAGCAGTGGCAGTTGGGGAGTGCAGTACCATATAACGAAAGCACCGGGCAAGATAATAACGCCCGTCATACAGAGCAGAGTCCCTGCCTGGAGGTGCTCAAAAACGAAGAGATCATTTATTATTTATAGTTAATAAACGTTCCGAAAAAAGTGTAAAGAGTTTACAATTTGGTCCTTCGAGCCAGATCTGGGTCATCAGCTGGCGACTGGGCAATACAATGTCTCCCGGTGTGCAACGTGGCACCCAAGGGTTTCAACCGCAACGCATTGAAGCGCACACGCCGCGGCCAATCAGCAATACAGACGATCGTGCAGCCGATCAAAGCCAGCAACAAATATCAGCTCACTTAGTTGCGTAAGCTACCGCCGATCCACAAGCATCGGAGTCAAGTAGGTAGTGGCGCCACTTCGACCCACAAGCATCGTAAGGAGAAACTAATTTGCACTGGCTACCAGCGATTCGCCTAGCAAATTAATGGGGGGTCAGACTGTTCCGGCGCTCAAAAGGAGACGGAGAGTCATCAAGGGATTCCTCATGCGGTTGGAGGAGTTCGCAAACAAGGCGAATGAGGCGGCTTCACGAGAGGAAGTCGCGAGCAGACTGCGCAAACTGGAGGACACGTCTAAATCCTTTGAGCACCTCCAGGAATGCATCGAGGAGAACGACCAGGACCTGGATATCGACAAGGAGAACGAGGAACGAGCACGCTTCGAGGACCGATAGGCAGGCTCACTCAACGGTTAAACCCACCAACAGGCACAGGCGCCACCGCATTGGATACTTCGGGAGATACCCTGCAACCGGCAACTACCCCAACACTAACAGCGGAGCAACCAGGTATCGAGAGGTTGCTTGACTTGCTTAAAACCAACCAAACAACAATGAATGCCTTGGTGGAACAACTAGTTACCCGGGAAGCGGATCTGACGGCATCGGATTCCATGGATGGAACGGCAACTGGACCGATCAAGTTGAGGAACAGCGACGTGGCTACCTTCGACGGGGTCTATAAACAGAGGATAAAGTTCCGGGACCTGTACAAATCGCTCATCCACGACAACCCCCAGTTATCAGCGGTAGCGACATTCCAATTCTCCGGACTTCCTTAAGAGCGGCCGCATTATTATTGATTCGCCGTGTTCCAGTGACGGCGGCGAAGTATTAGGAAGCTTGGGCGGCACTAGTCTCGCGGTATGACAAAAGGAAGATCATCGTGGAGGCATATCTTCGATCACTCATGTCGTTTCCAGCTATCCAGATATCAGGTGCTGCGGTGTTCCGCAGATTTATCAACGGCCTCTTCGAGCAGGTTCGGGCTTTGGGAGCATTGGGGCTGCCAGTGGAGCACTGGGGTTGTTGGCTGGTTTTAACTACAGTGGAGAAGCTCGATAGTGAGAGCAGACGGTTATGGGCTCGAGAAACCAGCAAGAACTAGATGCCAACATTCGAGGAGCTGACCAAATTCCTGGAAGCCTCACCGAACTAGAGAGCATTCCGACAGCGAAGAACAGATCCAAGGGTCACTTTGTTCGGGACAGAAGTATAGCAGCCGGTCCACCCAAGAAGAAGTACTTGGCAATCACATCATCAGTGCCGGTTAAGTGTCTCAAATGCGTGCAGTCGCATCCATTGTTCCGATGTGGCGCGTTCAGGATGCTCTCAATCCCACAGCGTGATCAGTTGTCCACCGGCATAAGTTATGTAGGAACTGCCTCAGCACAGATCACAGCATTGAAAAATGGGGGAGAGGTAACTGCCGAGTGCACAACTCTTTGCTGCATTAATCGGTGGAGGTTCCGATGGTATCGCCAGAGGCTGAATCATCGAAGGGAGGCTGTGCGAAATTACAAGCCCAGGGTTCGCTGCTGCCTACGGCAATCGTGACTATGGCAGGCGACAGAAACCAGTTGGTTCCTTGTCGGGTGCTTCTGGACTCCGGTTCAACCACAACCTTAGTCCGGGAATCATTGGTTCAGCTTGCGTCTATGACGCACGCAGGCGAAGGTAAAGATAAGTGGCATAGGCCAGGCGAATCCACAGGTCAGCCTAGGGACAATCGAGATGCTGCTGAACATTGGTGCTGGGGTGATTGGCTTCAAGGTCACTGGAGCATGACTGGAGAAGCTTCTCATCACTGGCGTTGAACGACTCGCTGTTCTACAGATCGAAGCCCATTGACTTTTTGCTGGGGTCGGACACTATCTTTTAGGTCCTGCACGATGGGCGACTGATGGATCGCGACAGTAAAATGATGGCGCAGAACACCATATTCGGCTGGGTGATCGCAGAGAGTTGACCAGCTCTGGCTTATCAGGAACAGCATTGCTGCACTGTCACCCACCAAGTCGACCTATTCGAGAGGTAGCTGGGGGCCACCTGGGAGATGGAGGAGGTACCAGAGATGAAGGAGCGTCTAACAGAAGAAGAGAGGAAGGCAATGACACATTTTGCGGGCACGCACCAGCGTCTAGCAGAGAGGCCCTTGGAGATAGAGATGTCGTTCCAACATTTATCACCGCCGTTGGGACATTACAGGGAAGTCGCAATCCAAGGGCTTCTCTCCATGAAGAGGCGATTCGGGCGAAACCCGGAGCTGGGCCATCAGTATGATGAATTCATGAGGGAATATCAGGACATGGGTCACATATAGCGGGTGACCGAAGAAGATCCAAAAATACAGGACAACGAATGCTGCTATCATGCAGTACTTAAGGCCGAGAGTGAAACCACCAAGCTCAGGGTGGTATTCCATGCTTCTCGGGTCACCAGCAATGGAACATCTCTTAACGATCACCCGATTGTTGGACCGTCCCTGCAGTCGGACCTCATTTCAATATTGACCCGGTTTCGCAAGCCTCATATAGCGTTTGCCTCGGATATCACAAAGATGTTTCGCCAAATTCGAGCCTAGTCACGTCGATTTCCAAAGAATTATTTGGCGGGACAACCCAGAGGAGGGGTGCCAAACGTTCAAGCTGCTAACCGTAACACACGGAACGGCGTCTGCCCCATTTCTGGCAACGCGTTTCTGCTCCAGATTGACGAGAAGATCGAACAATCGTGTCTGGAGGTGGCTCGAATCATCAGAGAGGACTTTTACATGGACGATCGTATATTCGGAGGACAATCCGTGGAGGAGGCAATCCAGTCGGTGGGCCAACTGACGAAAGCTCTTAAATGGGGAGGATTTCCGCTACCCAAGTGGAAATTAATTTGCAACAAATTATTGAAGTGGCTGTCAGCTGATTCACCAGGTACTGAAGAAGTATACCAGTTCATCACGAACGAAGGAACGAGGCTGCTTGGAGTGAATTGGCACCCCAGGGCAGACTATTTGAGCTACAAGGTACAGGAGATTCCGGAGGTATCAACGCTCACGAAGGGGAAGGTCCTGTTACACGTCTCCAAGCTGTATGATCCATTGGGCTTGGCCGCTCCAGTGGTGGTGCTAGCGAAGCTGGTATTGCAAACACTGTGGCGATTGGGATGACACTCAGGATGAAGAGACGTGGGGGGATTGCAAGGAATACTTCAGGGGATTACCGGCGCTGGAGTCAGTGGAAATGCCCTTTCAGTTACATGGGTTTTCGGACGCGAGGGAGAAAGCGTACAGAGCGGTTCTCTATGGCAGATTTGAGAAGGAAGAGGCTTCCCAGGTGCTTATCATCATAGCAAAGGCCAAGGTGGCCCCAGTTAAGCCGGCGTCCCTCCCAAGGCTCGATTTATGTGGAGCCCATCTCTTGGCTCGGCTTTTTTCGTTCGTGAGGAGGGTGCTGCAAGTTAGTGAGGTTCAATGCTTCGCATATACCGATTCCACCATAGTGCTGTAATGGCTATCGGATCATCCCAGGCGGTGGAAGACATTTATCGCGAATCGTATGTCGTACATTTTGGAAAGGTTGCCAGCGGCCAATGGCATCATGTACCAACTGTTCCAAATCCAGCGGATTGCCTGTCAAGACAGTTAATTGCAAGGGAGGCATTTGGAGCAGAGCTGTGGTAGCGAGGACCCGCGCTTCTTCGGCACAAGGAGCTGAGGTATCCCCGGACGCCCATTTACCAAGTCCGAGATGCGGACCCCGGACCATCAGTAGATCTTGAGGAGGGAAAGAAATCATTCTTCGTAATCCAGCAGGAGGATCTGTCCATAACAAGGAGTTTCTCCAGCTTCACTCGAACGATGCGAACAGTAGCTTGGCTGAATCAATACAATGACTAATATCATCCTATGAATATATGTATTACTGGCAATCCCAAGTAATGTTCTATAATTCATGGCAAGTGGCGTTCCTAGATGCAGTCAATCAATCAAAGGATCAAACATACCGTCTGCTAATAAAATATGTTCTAAACAATTAGATTTGCGGGAAATAAAAGAACAATGCGAGACTCCGACCGCAGGTTGATGCTCAAAGAGAACGATCGTAAAAAAGGAGATCACAATCAAGGTGCATTTGACAAGTTGTGTTTGGTTGTTGTGTTTTGACGAGTTACGTGAGCTGTCATTTTACAAAGTCGCGTTTTTGGTGTGTGATTAAAATTGGTGACGAGGAGATTTCCTAAATAACGAAAAAAAGGTGATTGGAACAAGACTGACGTTGCTTGTCCCGAAGTGATGAGTACATCTGTGAAAAATATAAGTTTAAAAATATTGAAGTGGGATTCCCCGAAGTAACCATACGATTTTTGCAATAAGATAAGTTAAAGATAAGTTGCAACGAAGTTGAAATAGAAAATTCTAATAAACGTTATCAACCATATCATAGCTGGATCATCGTTTCTTTTTCGAAACTAACGCTGCTGCACATGAATAATCGCTTGCTGCACGAGATCTTAGCCTCGCATCATAGGAAGAATATAGTCGGCTATCACCCCAATAAACAGAGGAGCGGTGTGTATTTTTGATCAGCTCTACCAAAACAAACTCCAGAAGGAACCCTTAGCATGATAACATAACCAACAATGAAATCAAAGGCATTTGACCCAATGTAGGTAAGCCCCAAACAATAGTAATATGTGGGGATTAGAAGTATTGTGCCAAACACGGACACTCGGTTCACTCCTACCCCAATCCGACTGTCACTATGGTTGCAAAAACTGTTCCGCCAAACACTGAAAGGAAACTGTTCATCAAACGCGGAAGGATAACGATAACATCCCGGAAACTACAGCACAGGAGAGTAAAACAAGCGAAACTCCACAACACAACGTCCACGAATTGTTCAAAAGAGGAAAGTTGTCCACCGTAGACGTTCGGAAATAATACGCACTGTTTAATGGACGATCACCGCCTTTTTATTACTCTACTTAGAACCTATATTTAATATTGAATTGATTTTTATAAATTCCAAACACGATATGAAACACCTCCTTTTCAACACGACTGCGCTTCTCCGTCGCGCTACGGAGAGCGGGAGCGGCACGGCCGTGCTGGCTTGCGGATGTAATAAGACTCAGCGATAAAACCTTCGTTTGGGGTCAGTTTGTGGTGTGGTGGTAGATATCCTCTCCACTAAGGATATGTATTTACCTACCACCAGAGAAACGTAAAGTCTCTCTTGGCGGAATCTGTGTTGTTTACATAATGCTTGCAGGTCAAAAGCGAAACGAAACCTAGACAAGGGATACAGACAAAGAAAGAAGCGACCTAATGCATCGTCCGGTAATGAGGGTCGGCTGAGTAAATAGCAGCCACTCATTAGATGCTAAAAGGGATTGAAATAATGGGGATCGTATATCGTATCTCTGCCGACTGGGAGAATCGGATTCTTTTGTTTGCATATGTTTATGCTATTGACTCCAATCCGACGGCTAAGCGTGACGTCGGTAATTGTTTGAAGATTCAAACAAAGAAATATTTCCGAGAGAAGTACTTGCAGCTGAATCAATAGTTGCAAGTCTTCGGAAAGTAATTTAGATGGATACACAATGACGGTTGTGTATACCATCTGTGTCAATCATGTATGGCATCTATGGCGACGCCAGGATCGAACTATAGTGTGAATATCTACACTAATTGGAAATTCGGCTTTTGGTCGCCAATGGTGAGATGCATTGACACATGTATGAATGCCTTTGTAGGACAAATTCTTTGTAGGCATTTCCAGGTAATGCATTGAAAGCATTAATTATCCTTGGGAAGGAAATGTTTTTGCTGCGGGGAGATTGCGGTGCAGGTGTGGGAAAGTTGGAATTTGCCTGGAAGTCGAAGGTACCGAATAGGTTTTGGGATGCCTGAAAAGGTAGAAAAGAAATCTTACAGGGAATTGTATGCGAAGAGATGCATAAAAGGTAAGTTTTCTTTTACAGGGACTTTTAGATTATAAATTTGATATCTCAGATGCGTAAAGAACGTAAGGTGCTAATGTCGACTGGGATGTAGTTATGGGGGTTTTTCAGGTAAGTGGGCCGTGGGGTTTGGCGGAACCGCCACAAATACATAATATCGTTTAAGGGGTTTTGTTTTTAAAGAAAATAAGGATTTATTGTAAGTGCAAAAACGATGTTTTTTATTCAAAGTATTGCCCATCATTGGTAACGCCTTTTACCCTATATTCTAGATGTATACGGATGTTGAACACAATCCTCATTTGATGATACGATTTACAAGTCGACCAATTTTTCCATTTTGTCGAAACTCGTGAAATGCCGCTCAGCCAATTAATGGCCCATTAATCAGAAAAAGCATTTTTTACTACGGTGTGGTAAGATCTTTCCATTTAAGCATTTTTCACTGTGTTTATGCTGGCTGGGTAACGTGAATCTGTCTCATGATGTGCTGCTTATGATCAAGTGGAGGCGGAACTGATGTGGTATCTGGCAGCGTTGAGTTGGCTGCAAAATGTGCAACAAGTAGATTTGCTTTCCCTATTGCAGTGGTGACTGGTCTGTCATCGACTATTAGTGAAGGAATGGATGAGCAGACCGAGTTTTGGATGTTCTTCACAAATGCCCAGAAGTTTCTACTACCTGTGGAAGAGTGTAGTCGTTTTTGTCTCACTCTCTGGTCATGCAAGAACTTAAATCCTTTCCGGTTTTCCTCAGTACTGTTAGATTTATACAACCGGAAGCTCAACTCTTTAGCCTTGATGGCTTCTCGGCACCCGGAATCGAACCACATATTTCTCTCGGGTTTGATACTCTTTACTCTGTGTGGAGTAAAGGTTCGCATGCCAAGCAGAATCGTGTCTGTCAATGTGTCCGCTATAGAGTCAACATCGTTATTGAGGAAAAATAACGACCAATTTAGCCTCTCAAAAAAGTCGTTCAGTTTTTGTTGAGTCGGCTTTCTCGTAGAACCAAAAGAATGTACTGTTCTTTTGGGAGCTTTCTCATTGACGTTACTGTTGGTTAGAAGAAATTTACCTGACACGACACAGTGCTCTCAAATGCCCAAAGACGAAGAAACTTCAATTGTGTATTTGTTTGGGTGGGAGGTATGAAACATGAAATCATTATCCATATCTGGTACCCGTGTTGGCTCATTGGCAAGTTGAGTTAAACTATTTGAATCAGCAAAGAACTGGACATATTGACCTTCAGATGTTGTGTGTCCGGAGGGACGAAGCCACTGAGAGTTATGCACATTAAAATCACCCGCAATAACGATTTCAGTGTGGGGATATAGGGTCAAGATCTTATCGATAGAATTAGATAGAGCATAACATTCGTTAAAGGATGCGTTTCTATTCAAGTTCGGGATTCTGTAAAGAAAGCAGTAATGTATGATATGCTTACGAACGTGAAGTTTTAGCCAGAATAAATTAAATTCTGGGTTGGAACAGACCCCATATTATGGCAGAAGCTGATAAGCAATATTATTTCGTATGTATGTGGCACTAAGTTATATCCAGGTAGATTAAAATCGGAAATATCTGTATTAGAAATGACCAGGGTTTCGCTAAGTGTAAGCATAGTTATTTTCTGGTTAGAAACGTAGCAGACACAGAAGAGACATTGTATCTCAAGCCGCGAAAGTTACACAAATCAACGGGAAATTCCCGCTTCAATAAAATGGCCCTACACAGAAAACCAATACCACCTCGGGAAAGGATGGAAGTCGGAACAAGCAATAGATAAGCGAAAGCAACCACTACAGGTGTTATGCCCTTGTAGTAGGAGCCCCACTAGATCCGTGCCGAAATCCAGGTCACATCCCTTCCATGACGAACATTATGCCATTCAAACACCAAAAACTTGTGGGGGACGAAGTAGGTGTGCCAACGTATGGCCTGGTTCACTAAGATTCCACCATCTGCTACCGTTCACAACCGCGACACTTCATTGGAGAACTTAAACTGAATTCCGCAGCCAGCTGTCGGGCGAGAGGGAAAATGAAACGCACTGTAATCGATTGTTGCAAACTTTTTCCTTTTTATTGTTATGTTTTTAAATGAAATTTATTATCTTTGTATATATTGTTTGAAAATATTTTACAGTTTCTGTTTGATAAATCTCTGGAGGATCCGAAGATTATACATCCCAAATGCCTCGCATGCGAGGGCCATCGTCCTTGTTTATTTTTAATCCAGCAAATCACTATTTGGGTCCACGTTTTGTTTATTTGTAAATACTACTATTTATTTCGTTACAACTTTGCGAAAGCACTCACTCCGTTTGCCTCACGTAGGTTAAAATTTTCATCCGAACTATTTTAGTAGCACTGAGTGGTTGGGACCCATGTGTGTGCGCCTTGGCGGTTGCGACTCGACTGACTCATTACAAACGAGAAAAAGTTCATCACGTCGTGGCAGTGGAGTCATGGATAAGTCAACTTATGGGGTTATGAGTCTCTTGGCTATGTACAGGCAGGTGTACTGGTTCTCCAAGGACCCCAAGTTGACAGTCACTGTCCACAACTTCCAGAAAAATAAAACACTGTAGTAGCTTGTGCCATTTATACAAAAATAAATTTATTTTTCCAAATTCAAAAAAAATGGGCCGCGCACCAAAATAATAAAACTTTTTTTCAGTCTTTTTAATAAACGTAACTAGTGTTAACTATTCAAATCTGGACTCCATTCAAAGTTTAGTAATATTTAAGATATATACATAGTTATTTTCTTTACACTTAGATAATACACAGCTTCATTGGATATATACATAGTTATTTTCTTTACACTTAGATAAAACACAGCTTCATTACTCCGTTCCTCTCCTTTCGGATTAATAATACATCACAAGTTGTTCCGTCAAACAATAACGGTTCAGCACAAAAAAAAAAACTACACCTCAAAATGCTGCACTCATTCGACTTCCACGAGGGATGCAATATGACTCTACATGTTTGACCGCCCGATCTCGAACGACTTTTAGCTTGTTTAACGTGGAGGCCCGACTTGCCTCCACGGAATCCCGAACACGATTAAGTTATTTCATCGAAGCGATAGGATACCAAAATCCCATCATCGCTTCGATGACCATATTTGGTTCTCTTTTGTGGTGATGCCACTCAAAAAGGGGTGGAAATATACACACGCTGATTGCTTTTACCACTCATCGTGTGCGTCCGCAAGTATGCAAACATTGCATAAGTCCCCTTTAAAATTTTGCAGCAGGTGCGAGTATCTCGACGGCAAAAGGGCTGCAATGTTTACACGATCAGTGGCTACGTAAAGCATTATTGCTGATCGTGTACATTTCGCCGTATATTCTTGCAATCGAACTCTGATGGTAATTTTCCATTTGCGAATTCGATTGCTGGGGCGCCAGCCGGATGCCCTCATGTATCGGTCGTTCGATGTGGGCATGCTTGCTAAGGCAGAATACATTTTTCTGCTGGTGTGCAGCTGGCGTGCAAGAGGATATCGTATAGATATTGCACAGGCAATATTGGTTGGTTGGTTGATAAACCAAATTGCCTTTTTTTTTTTTTTTTTTTTTTTTATTAGACTTCTCTCGGGAGAGGCGAACCTATAGCGCCGAGTGGGCGCCCCGAGATGCCATCAAATAACTGTTGCAGTTCTTTTTGAACAGTTGCAGGTTGTAACGTTCCGGGAACACTCGCGTGGGAAGGGAGTTCCACAGCTTCCCCGCTCTGTAGAGGAACGAGTTCTGATGTAGGGATGTTCGCGCCGTCGGGAGATGAACCACAAACGGGTGCGATCCGTCGGATTGTCTTGTGGAGCGCATATAAGCCGAATTGCGCGGAACAATACCACGAATCTCCGAAGAACAGCACCCGTGATAATATCTGTAAAACAGACAGAGGTCGGCTACGCGCCTTCGATGTGATAGCGACTGTAGTCCCGACGTCAGCGCCGAGTCCCCGATCAGGCGGATCGCTCGTCTCTGTATGCTCTCAAGTAGGTCGAGGGTATGTTTAGGAGCCGAGCTCCAAACATGAGAGCAATATTCGAGCGCGGGTCTAATTTGAGATTTATATAGGAGGAGAAGTTGGGCCGGGGTAAAATATTTCTTGGCTCTAAAAAGATAACTCAGTTTTCCTGAGGCTGACCTGGCGATGCTCGACACGTGCTTATGCCATGATACATTCCCACAGACCGTGACGCCGAGCAATTTCAAACTTTCCCCAGCCTCGAGGGCCCGGCCATTCATCATCAGCTGTGGAACCGATGATCCAGTTTTCTTTGTGAATGTTGTATACTGAGTCTTCGTTGCATTGAAGTCGACAAGATTGACCTTTCCCCACTGCAGGACTTTATCCAGATCCTGATTCAGAGAATCAATTTGCCTTGAAGAATACAGCGTTTGATGCCGCTGTAATTTCACTTCAGCGCGACTTAATGTTTCACAGGGTTTTTCTTTTATTTAGCAGGTACAGTACAGAAGGTAAGTATAGGCTTTTAATGAATTTCAGGGACTGTTACCTTGTGTACCTGTAAGGTAAGTAGTGGCGTTCACTGGAACTGCCACGGTACTTGTTTCTCCTTTGTCGTATGCCCTATTTGGGGGTTTTTACCTAGGTTGTGGAGCGATGAGTGTTGGCGTTCAGGAGAAACGCCACGGTACTCCCCCCCCCAGTGACGTAGTCACGATAAGCAAGATAGGGCAAGGTATCGCTCTGCTGGCGATGTGCGAGAAAAGGGGGACGAAAACGAAAGAGTTATGCATTAAAATGCACTATGTACTACTAATGGGGTTAGCCATGGACCCGATTACGCCGCGGTGATGCCGACATGGGCAAAAGATGTGCGGTACGGTTCATGGCGATATGGTGGGGTTGGTTATGGGCCGACGGGTGGTAAATTTCCAATTAGTCGGATCCCATGTGTCTCGTTGACATTGGTTTTCCCAAGGTGTCAGGAGTTAGAGATAAAGATACGCTGGCATTGGTACTCCAAGGTGCCAGAATAAGAGATGAGGCCGGCGTATTACTGTTGTATGCTACGTGCAGTAGCTGGTGATGAGTAATGAGCCGTCCGTCAGAGTGGTGAAACCTGGTGAAGTCGAATGTCGCTGAAAGAAAGTGGGACGCAAGTCGAAAGTAGTCAAATGGAGTCGGGTGGTGCAAAAGCCTCGCTGGCATTGGTGCTGGCAGGATGTGAGGTTAGAGTCTCACTGGCATTGGCACACCGATGGGCTAGGGTGTGGAATCAGGCCGGCGTCTTACTGTGGCATGCTACGTGCAGTAGCTGGCTTTAGTAATGCCGTCCTGGCAGACTGTGACAACGCGTGGTATCGCATAGAGTTGCGATGTGGGTGCTGTCGACAGGGATTGTATTGAGTCGCAGGAAAGTCAGAGGTAGAGTATCGTTACGCGTGCGAAGGATCGCTGGCATTGAAACTCCAAGGTGCCAGGATGTAGAGTAGGGTCGAGAATCCACTGGCATTGGTACTCCAAACTGCCAGAAGATTAGATGTAAGATCGCTGGCATTTGTTCTCCAATGTGCCAGGATGTGGAGTGGGGCCGGGCGTCTTAATGTTTGTTTGCTACGTCTAGTAGCTGGTGGCTAGTGAGGAACCGGCCTAATGAACTGTGAGGCGCGCTATGAACGGACACCTCAACTGCTTGTGCGGGGAGGGCAGAAGGAATCGCCGCCGCTACAGGCGTCAAGTGCTACAGGTCGGATGCGCGGGTGTGACAATGAATCACGGGAGTCGAGTCTGAAGGTGCCGTTGGAGTCGTGTGGAGACGCCGAGTCGGAAAGAAGACTAAAAGAAGTCGCGTGGAGGTGAGTGGTTGTGTGTGCTGGAACGTGTTGGACGTTGCTCTGTACCCTGAAGGGGCCTACAATGGTTATAAACAAAATTATGCACGCTTGGTATAAGGCGTTTTTATCGATGGTTATTTCTGAGCCTTTCATTATTACTTTGTTTTGTTCTCTTCGCTTGTTTCCTTTGTTTAAGCTTTTCTCTTTTAAAATACTCTAGATACTTTTTAAAATGTTAAATTAAATAATTTAAGTACCCGAGTCAATCAGTAATTTAAGTACGTATTGAATTTGGCTATTTATTCGAAGTTTGCTTTATTGTGTTAATTAAAATTTTAAAGTTTGCTTAATTGGCTAAAAAGGTTTGACCTTTGCTTACTATATTTCGAGTTTCGAGGACAGCTTTAAATTATGTAAAATTGCTGCATTCTAATGAAGTACACTTTTATTTCTATAATGTTTTGAATTCTTTTCAATTAGCTATTGCGTAAAAAACAAAAAAAAAAAAAAAATGGTTTTCAAGTGTATTCGTATTTAGACTATATTGATAATACTTTGATAAATATGTGAAGTTCCTTGTGCGTTAACTTTTATAAATTGTTGTGAATAGATTAATTTTTCGCTTGGGGCAATAACAAACGGAATTACTATTGGAACTTACAGGCTAACGGCCGTTTTCATTCGTCTCTGCATCCGATTCGGTAGTTAGAGATATGTTACAAAATTAAATATGAAACTGGTCATCTTGCAGTCTTTTGAATAAAATATTAATTTTAAAATATTCTTGGTGGCTCGGAAGGAGCTCACCGAAGAGGAGGAAAAAAAAAAATAAAAATAACGAAAAAAGAAAAAAACCTGGTATCCTTTTGGGGTGTCTGCTCGGCTGCTCCCAGTCTGACGATATTTGTTGGCGTTTGCCATGGTACAGTTGTGGTGTTCTGTAGAGTTGTTCGGCGGCAGCGTTGGGGTATTAGGTACCCTTAAATAGTCTTTTTGTTGAGGTTTATAAAGAAAAAAATATTTTCACTATTTCCAAAACGCGAAAAAAAAAAAAAATTCTGACTCCGGAAATCTGTCACTAAGTGATGAAGGTGGCGTGTAAACTCTCACTGAAAAGTCACCAATTATGGGGTTATGATAATTGAAGTTAGAACGGTGATGATGATATCGAAAGCCATATGATCGAAGTTAAGACCTTTGAAGTAAAATCCGGAAAGGGTTGAATTGTTTAAAACTTGAGAACGAATATGTCGATATTTTCCACCGTCATCACTGTGTCGTCCGGAAAATCACTTAGTTGAAGTTGAATTGTTTGATATCAATTTGATTTATTTTATAATGCCGTGCTAAATTATGTTTCACTCACGCACAAAAAGAGAATTATTCCACAAATATAGTGCCGCAAACACACAACATACGATGAAGTATCCAAACACCACACGTCTAAAGTCTCTCGATGTCAGCGAATTATTAAGGTTTCACGCGCTACGTTCACATGAATCGAGGGTAAAATCGCAACTCTTTAATTTTTACGTGGAGGACCCGACTGGCCTCCACGGAATCTGAAACGAGATTAAGTTATTTCATCGAAGCGATAGGATACCAAAATCCCATCATCGCTTCGATGACCATATTTGGTTCTCTTTTGTGGTGATGCCACTCAAAAAGGGGTGGAAATATACACACGCTGATTGCTTTTACCACTCATCGTGTGCGTCCACAAGTATGCAAACATTGCATAAGTCCCCTTTAAAATTTTGCAGCAGGTGCGAGTATCTCGACGGCAAAAGGGTTGCAATGTTTACACGATCAGTGGCTACGTAAAGCATTATTGCTGATCGTGTACATTTCGCCGTATATTCTTGCAATCGAACTCTGATGGTAATTTTCCATTTGCGAATTCGATTGCTGGGGCGCCAGCCGGATGCCCTCATGTATCGGTCGTTCGATGTGGGCATGCTTGCTAAGGCAGAATACATTTTTCTGCTGGTGTGCAGCTGGCGTGCAAGAGGATATCGTATAGATATTGCACAGGCAATATTGGTTGGTTGGTTGATAAACCAAATTGCCTTGGAGAATACAGCGTTTGATGCCGCTGTAATTTCACTTCAGCGCGACTTAATGTTTCACAGGGTTTTTCTTTTATTTAGCAGGTACAGTACAGAAGGTAAGTATAGGCTTTTAATGAATTTCAGGGACTGTTACCTTGTGTACCTGTAAGGTAAGTAGTGGCGTTCACTGGAACTGCCACGGTACTTGTTTCTCCTTTGTCGTATGCCCTATTTGGGGGTTTTTACCTAGGTTGTGGAACGATGAGTGTTGGCGTTCAGGAGAAACGCCACAAACTCACTGCCATTTACCAGGAACTTCGAAAAGGGTTGCTATGCCTGCATGGCGAGTAGAGTTCCGGAGAATCATTGCAGTACAGGCTGAGTTAAACTCCTCTGGCGCTGTGTATACGAGGAAATTGGTTTGGAAATACGACCGAATATGGGCATGAGTAGTCGATTAGACAAAGGGATGTGGGTCTTGGTCGTTGCGATTGTTGTTTCGCGGAAATGCAACGCATCGTGCTGGTGACTTGCCAGTAAGTAGAATTGGTATTGGGTAGGATGGAAGCCGAAATGATTTTCGGGGAAACTAAATGTTGCTTGATTACAAGCGAGGAAATAGTTTACGCAGGAAGTGAGCTGGAATAATTTTCGGCGGAAATTAGCATTGCTTGGCCGAAAGCAAGGAATATCATTTAGATAAGATATTAACCGAAGCGGTTTTTTGGAAAAATGTATGCGGCTCGATGTAGTTGATGGAGATGGTGAGTATTCCGTTGTATATTGAATATGCGTTTATTACAGAATATGATTTTAGGGGGCAATTAGAATTGCTTGGTCGCAAGCAAGGAATATAATTTAGATAAAGAATTAACCGAAGTGGTTTTTGGAAATGGGTTCTTGGTAGGTTGGGGATGTATGCAATTGCAGATTTGGGGGCGGATGCTGTTGCATATTGGGATGTGTTTTTGCATGTTTTGAAATGGATTACAAATTGGGTTATGGGTGGCGCGCTGTTAGTGGTCGAAGTTAGGTAGGAATTGTGGGTTGGTGCTCCATGTGATATAGAGAACCCCCACAAACTCTCCAAAGATTATAAATCAATCGAGTGTGTCGATGCCCGAGAGACGCAAACAGAGGTGCAAAAAAGGAAAAAGACACAAGGGATGGAATGAGCAGAGGGTTTTCCCGCTCTGCACATCACATCGCGTGTATATCACTTTTCACAGCACCAAGACGCGTGTGTGGAGATCCGTTTATTTGCCTAGGATCGCACAGAAAACTTTGCACTGCACTTGGACGGATGTGTGAAGATCCGTATGTTTGTTTAAGATTCCACAGTAAGACTTCCCACGCGAAGCGATAGTCCAATTGGGTTGTGGGTAGGGAGTATTGTGACTAAGACGGACACTCCGTTCACTTCCTCCTCCATCATGAATTGTTCGCCGCGTAAAACACTGAACCAAAAGAACGATAAGGTAAACACATCTAGGATAAAACGGACGCACTGGGAGAAAATCACAAACGAAACTCCAAAACAAAACGTCGACAAAAGTAACAATGAAACACTGGTTTAGCTAGTACTTTAATTTTATTATTTTGATTAATCCATAAGTCTTATTGATATGCCACCACACTAAATTAGATGTAAGAACATGGATTTGAATAATTTATACGACGCAACACTACATTATATGGCAGAACACGGATTTGAATTATTTATATAACTCGCGCGCTTACTCGACTCGGCGGTATTTATTTACGCGTCTCCGCAGTGACGGAGAGCGGGAGATCGTGCGACCAACGTGATCAGCGGATGGTAAAGGACTCAACGATATTCGTTGGTTGGCAAAGGAAATTCAGCCAGTGAAACTGGCTCTCTTATGCAGACTGGGTTGTAGGGATGGGGGTTCTTTAGGTAAGTAGTCAGTGGGGTTGGACAGAACCGCCACAGGGTATCTTGTGTATATTTAAGATTCCCAAAACAGATTGCACAATTGATTCGATGGTACGGATCACGAGGCAGAAGCGCACGTGCTGTCTCGTTGGCGGTCTTAAATCGACTTGTAGAGCTTCCTCTGTTTGGCTTCGCAAGTCTTTTCTTTTTGTGTGCAGAGTATGACCATCAATTTTCGGCGCAAGGGTAATAAACTTGCCCGTAAAAATAAATTATTATGGAAAATTTAACAAGACTCGAGACTTGCTAAATAAGGCCAAGACCGGATCCCGGTTGTAGTGCCGATTATGATGATCATGATGATGGCCATCAATTTGTGTAGGTCGATGTCTTTCTCGTTGCTGTCTTCTGTGTTGGAAAGGTCCGTTCCTTCTTTCGCCAGTTCTTTAAACTTGTTCCCGACTCCAGTCTAATAAGGATTATTGGGAACAATTAATTCCTCCTTCTTAGCATCGGACTTTAGGGGCTTGGCTTGAAGATTCGTTTGTAGGTCGGACCATCTCCGTAACACCATTTTGTATTCAGCCTGACCATGGTGCGTGGTAGGTGGTACACTTCTTAACTTTACTTAATTTTATAAATATTATTTCCACAAATATTTACACATAAATGCACATAAGTAAAACTTATGGTCTAACATATATATAATAGTTCAATCTACAAAGAACAAAGAGCATGGTGCAAGAATGACTTGGGTTATTTATACTAATATATTATCGGTATGATTGGTGGGGATTCCGATTGTAGTGTCCGTCCTAAGGCATGATATCATCATTTGTTCGTTGTACGTCGCATGTGGTATCGCTATTTATTTTTAGATCTGGTTCCGAAAGTTTTCCTAACTCATACACACACGCAATTCGTATGTCGCGTATCGGCCCTAATTGTTTTTTATTACTTTGGGTGCAGACAAGTTTTTTGCACACTCGTAGTCATAACACGAAACACAATTTATTGTTTATATTTGCACACACTTTATTTTAACGTCCGTTAACGACTCGGAAAATCGCTCGTCTCCACTAGATGGTGGTGCATTTGGTACTGACTCCACGACAGATATGAGCCGATGATGCCTTTGTACGGAATCGATGCTCAACTCAGGCACTCGCATACTCTCCTCCACTAGTTGAGTCAAGTTGAGGCTCTTAGTGGATCATAAACGTTAGTGAAAATGGTTCACGTTGGTATCAGTGAAATGAATCTGATATTACAAAATGGTGGACGATGACAATGAAAGCTTTATATCCATATACTTGCACAAGTATAAGCATGTGAATCGCCCATACTGCTTGTATTGCGAAGGCAAAATAGAAAATGCGGAACATGTACTCACAGAGTGCATGAGATTCGAGCCCGCACAAACGATATTAGAGAGACATATGAGACGGACAGTTAGTCCGGGAGGAGTAATAGAATACATGCTTAGTTCAAAACAGACATGGTCCGTAACAAATGATATTCACTGTGAAACGATGCAGCAGTTGCGACGCGACGAGCGGAGTAATAGGTAAACTCCGTCCCGCTCCGCGATGGAATATCTAAAAGGAAGGTCCGCGGGGATCAATGGGAATATGAGCCTGGTGGGGGTGGTTTTAGTCGGTTAAATCCCGGCATGCCTCTGGATCGGTCCAGAGGTGTCTTTTGAAGATTTCCACCTTTCTACCAAAAAAACAAAAAACCCTATACTTGCTTCCTCCCCAAATCCGTGGAGAAAATCTGGTTACAATGACGTATCCAAATATTACGCCAAACATTTTCAACAGGTACCATCTGATCAGTTTGCTGACAGTGCGAATGTACCGTAGGATGAACAAGTGTCGACTCAAGCTAAGTCCATCTCAAAGAAACCGAGTTATACGTTTTCAGTTAAAAGATATTTTATTGTGCTACGACACAATTTCTTTTCCTTAATTAGGCTCACACTTAAATACTCTCCAGATATACTCTACACTGAAAAGAGGCGAGCGATCTGTTTAATTGATAGTATTTAATATACATTAACACTGTCGCGTTAAAAGCTCGTCGGACCTGTGAGTCATAGAGTCGACTACGAATTTGCAAAAAATTTCGTGAAACCTCTGAATCCGTCGACTAACAAAAGAAGGGGATATGGGCACTAGTACAGTTCAGGGTTACCTCATGACATATATGTGGCGTTTCTAACAGATACACACAACCAATAGTGCAGAACAACATCACCGAAAAAGTCGAAAAATCAAACTGTAGCGTTCTACGAACCGTACAATTCCCCGCAGGTAAGGTTCCTACCCTTCAAGGAACATACTTACCGGAAAGAATTGCACGCGCCCACAGACGCGTATCACTAAGTCCTGCTAGGGGCCGGAAACATTTAGCCGACGTTGAGCCCGACACCAAAAAGCAAGGAACTGAACGTCCCAAAGCTTTCAATGTCAAGCTCAACAATTTGAATATAGCATATCTGAAACAAGGGCAAAACATTCACTCATTCTATGCCCAAAAACAATCCCAAAGACTGAAATGCGTCGCATTCCAGCTTTGAACAATCGGCAATCCTGAACATCTACACGATGTTACAAGGAATTACTATCGTCGGTAAATTAGCCGACCAACGGATGCACGTGCGGGTAGTCTACCATAAAGACAACCCAAATCCTGGCAACCATAAATATCTCAACGAGATGGGTCGTGAATATTTACGAGAGTAAAGCCAACAAAATAAATACTCCAGTCCCAAGGTTCCTTTTTGGAATTTCACACCAATTAGAAAGATATAATGGATTGTTTGTTTTAACTAAAGAAGTTAAACAAAACTCATAGACCGTACGTCTATCCAAATTGCAGGATATCCTTCGGCCTGCGCGCCAGATGTTTTATGCAAATAAAGGCGGCACAAATTCGACAGCCGTCGAACCAAATTTTAATCACCACCACTGATGGTGATAATGATGTAATATTATGCTGCTAACAGATACGTCGGGAAATTCTGTTAGCAGATTGAATGGGGACATTTTCCTGCAGTATAGATATAGAGCGCAGATATTACAGATACGGATCCTGGAATTCGAAGGGGATCGTTTTTGAATGCAGACACTTAGTCTATATCCAACCTGCGCGACAACGAGTCTACTTTTGGGTCATCGACGAGACGACGAGTCTATCTCGATCAATCCATCCAGGTAGTAGATTTGCGAGAAAAGCGACTTTACGCTCCAAGGTTTTTGAGTCCGAACCATAGGGAACATTACCAGCCGATAGTACAGTCGCGAAATAATTCGATTTTGTATCACGAGGTAATCCTAGCCAGGACTTGTAGAATTTGTGGCGTCGTATATCGCGTTGTGTCGTGCGTGAATTTTAATTAAGAAAAAAGAACAATATAGTCAGTGTCGAGTGTCCTTCACCGACCTTTGTTAGTCGAATTGTATGGAAGTAGTGGATAACCAAAGCAACTAGAACAATAAAATTAATGAAACTAACTGTTCGTGTTTTGGTGTTTAAAGTGTCGCTGTATCCGCTCCGGCTCCTGTGTGTTTCTCGTTTTCCAGTGAACAGTGTTAGGCGGAACACCATTAACAGTCGACCCAAAGACAATATCGCCAACTTCAGACAACATTCCGCCAAAAAACCATATTCGTCAGACCCGTTACCATAATAACACAGCAATTCCCCAACACTTAAATGTACTTGAGTATAACGATTGAAATCGCACACACGACAGGGGTTTAATTTTTTGAGCTTTTACTTTATATTTTAGTGGTTCTAACCGTCATAGCGTCGGTTCCAATCACACGCGCTCCACTACTATATAGTCGTAAACACTATATATTATATATCTATGTCGTAAATGCTATATACTATATACTATATATGCTATATGCTATATACTATATAAAACCGAAGGTGTTTGGCGATCAGGTAAACACAATTAAGTAAGCCCAGCATCGCTAGATACTAGGAGCCATCAAAATACCAGTCGATAAAAACGCAACTGAAAAGCATCTGTGGCGGTTCCGCCAAACCCCACTGCCTACTTACCTGAAGAACCCCCATCCCTACAACCCAATCTGCATAAGTTTTTGCTAATGCAATCACATTAAGCACCTGTAAATGCTTCACGCATCAAATAGATCAAATTTATAATCTAAAAGTCCCTGCAAAAGAATCCTTTCATGCATCTCTTCGCATACAAATTGCCTATAAGAATTCTTTCCTAACTTATCATACTAACATAACAGGGATCATAAACATTGCGTCGCTTATTTCCCGGCTTCACCATGTGTATAATAAATCTCCTTACATACACAAGGGCTGGCGACCTATACCCAAGGGACAAAAATAAATATACGCATCTTGCATCTTAAGGCATCAATTAAATCCTACAGCATAAACAAATGCAAATAGGAATTGAATACCTACCCGTACCAGCGATGCCATAAACACAATTTCGCGGTAAATACGCCAAAACCAATTAGCACAATGTTCATGATGCATTGCGGCTGTCAATACAGCTGCTATGCATATTGTAGACAACGATCATCAACGGTCCCTTTGTGTTACATATGCCTGGATCCGTGACCCAGTAACCTTCTCACATAAAGAAAGATCTTCACGGTCCCTTTTCCCTTTCTTTGTTTTAGATTCGTTCCCATGCCTTTGATCCATGAAAGAACCAATGTACACACATACATATGTACCGCGACGATCTTCTCTATGAGATCTGTTTGGTTACCCCAAAGAGAGACTTTACGTCTCTCTTGGAATAGGAAAATGTACCCCCTAATTTAGAGAACCAGTTTCATTGGCCCAATTTCTTTTGATAGCGAATGAATATCGCTGAGTCCAATTACATCCGCCGACCACGCAGGTCGAGCCACTCCCGCTCCCCGGTGCGCATGGGGACGCGATAATATACGGAGTCGTTGGTGTAGTGAATTCGAATTACTCGGTATTGCTTAATTTTTCTAGTGACCCCTGTTTAAATACAATTGTGCAAATGTGTGCAAACTTTTGTTTCAATTAACTATTTCCTCCTTCAGCTGCTTCGTATCGTATTGTGTAACTACAGATTAGTTAACTAATAGTGTACACCAAATAAATATTCAAACTCGTTGTAAAATAGTGCAAAAATAAAAAATAAAAAATAAAAAATAAAACAATAACCACGTGTGTCTTACTTCTTGTGGTGGTGTTTCCTTTGCTTCGGTGGAATCGTTTAGTGCTCGTCGGAACTACTAACTTATGATGGAGGAAGGACGTGAACCTAGTGCCCGTGTCCGGTATATACTCCTTCCCCACACATCAAATATGAACAATTTTGCAATTATCTTTGAGTCAACGCCAGCTGGGTTTTTATCCATGAAAATCTTGCCAATAGGAACAGGAAAAAAAATCCTAAACTCTGCTCCTATGTTGTGGCCTACAGAAGCCGCATTAGATATTTGTGCCGAAAGATTCGGTAAAAAGAATACCACTGTGACCAAATATAACTATCCTAGTCCAGGGATTTCTCGTGGGTTGTATATAGCACAGTGGAAAACTGAGGAACACCGCCAAGTATGAAAAGTAACCAGTGTTTTCGATCACACAGATGGTGCGGATCATGTGTGATGTGTGCCATGCATCAGCATCTAATACACATGCATGGGGTAGCATGCAACACAACATATGGAAGAGTCTCTTAGAAAACGTAAGCCGAACGTAGAAAGTCAAATCAAGAAGACATGCTTGAGAAGCCGATGGTTAGCCAAATACGAATGCGGTGTTGTCGCTTTTTCGAAAACCTCATTCTTCAGTATTCCAATTTTATCTACAAATCCTTCAGATGTCGCAGGATACACATCAAAATATAACTTTGATGAACCCTCGTGACAACGTCATCTTATATGCGTGACTCTCTGGCTGCTTTGATTTCTAAACATTTTATCTGTAAATCACGTCTTTAGCGTAAAAAGCAATAGTTATATAAGTATATTAATTCCTCTAAAACTTTAATTCCTCAACCATAAAAATTCTTTTTATTTCTTTACTTCATCATTTCTACGTTATGTACGACATTGAACACGTATCAGCATTTAATATCTCTAAGTATCTCATTAGAAATTCCATTGTCTCGGGACATAAACTTTTGTCTTATGCAATCCTTGAAAGTTTATTCACAAAACAAAGGTTTAAGCAGGATTCTATAAATTGCAAACTTAGCGCGGCTGAAAACAAAACACAAACACTTGAAAACCATTTATTTGAGAGCGCCTCAAAACACATTCTAGAACGTTTGTGTGTCAAATTGATTGACTAATTCCCAGCGGGGAAACTCTACAGACACCGACCGATTTGCCTTAAAATTCGTATTTATCACGATGAAGTACAGAGGCATTCTCGCGTGTCTAATACAGCATGCGAAGGATTTCACAGCCTTGACAGACAGCATTTCTCCCGACGCTCAGTGGCCCCTATTGTTCGTTGTCAAAAATACCAAATACCAAATTGTGTGGCTTTGTTTATCTACCTAACACACCCCTGCGCATTCTCTTGCAAGACTTTCCGGAAATTGAACGATCATCAGAAAACGAAGCTCATTTCAAATTACCATACATTCCAATAGAGCAGACTAGTGGTTCGTGTTGTCAGTCGAAGCACATTTTCCATTTCATTAGCTTGGAGCGTTTGTAAACGAAACTCTCATTGCACTCGCTGGATGAGAGCTGGACACCGATGATGTGTAATGTATTCGACAGAAACGGGCACGTTAAAGTTAAATTATGTTAGTACCCACCCAGGGATGCCTCCACTTTCCATGTAATTAGCTAGCGTCACATCGTTTGACCACACATCAAATTGCCACTTCACCAAACCTAAAACGCCGCAGTGAACACGTCCGGTATGGATACCCACTCTCATGTTTACGTTGACTGCCATCACCTCTCGGACCAACCTAAAGCAGGGAAGGGAGATTATTTCCAGTGGTCACCATGTTTGAATGTAAGAACGTACGCGATGGCATCAATCATGTCCAAGCCCATTTCAACAGCACAATGAGCATGGTCGGGTCGGGGCTCAGGGAGACCTGAAACGCAATAGTAACAGTCCCCAAGGAGCTTTATACGCAGGCAATGGTGCTCAGCTGCCAATCGATCAAATCTGGAATAATGGGAAATGACAAAATTTTATCCAGGATACGGATTTACCTGAAGAATGTACCTGGCGAAGAGTTCGTTTAGAAGACGCACCAGTTCCTCTGCTGTGCACTGATCCGAGAGGCTGGTAAAGCCGCAGATATCAGCAAAAAGAATACTGTAAAAAAAGATTCCAATGATTTATTCAAAGGAAAAAGATGCTTATGGACTTTATTTATTCATTTGAACAAAAGTTTCTGGATTTCTAAAACAGAACCTCCAAGGATATTTGTGAGATGAAATGGATAAGAGATTGACGTACCTTACATTCTCGTGTCGTTGTATATAGATTTTGTGGAACTGTGTATCTCTTGGTTGACCTGCGATGTCATCCTTCATTTCCATTGCTACGTGGCGCGGTAGAACTGACAGAAGAAGTCGTTCCTGTCGGGAAATGAAATTGATATATAATCTTGCGTGACAATGAAGTTTCATTCTGAAAGATGGTGCACGAATTGCTTTAGTTCGTGTTTGGAAAATACCTGATAGAACACTCAATCACAGACTAACAAAACAAAATATTCACTAAGAATGATGATCACGTTTTTTGATGTTGAAAATAGCTGTGTATTCAACATCAACGTTTCCGCAAAGTGAGAAAATACTGAAATTGGGATTTTTTGAACACCTGCATCTAAGCAGTCCTAGGCACTTTGAAGTTGACTCTTTTAACGATGGGGCATTTGTAATAGATATGGAGATGACATTTGTGGTTCAAGAACTTATACATGGTGCAAACGTTTTCGAGATTTGTCGAACATGATTTCAGAATAAGCAACAAAAGAAAACAAAATACCTCCCCTTATACTGCTGCTTGGCTAGTTGTATGGAACTAACTAATACAAACTCAATAAAAGAGAAAAACGAAATACGAAATACAGACAATAGGAGATGAATTGCTCTTTAAAATCCAGGCTGAGACATAAAGATGATACCATCATTGCTGGATAAAGACGAAATCATCATTCCACTTTTACACTACTCATCCTTTGATTAAATTGCCTACATTAAGAGGACTTTGTGAGGAAAATCCCTCAATTTTGCTTATTTCCTTATCAAATCTTGAAAGTGCCAACAGTATAATCCGTGCAATTGTATTATTATTTGCAAATTACGTCGGGCTATGGCTATGTCTTGTTTGAGGATGTGTAAACTTATGAGTTAAACACGTAGAGTGTTAATGATTTGGAATTATGTGAACAGAATAATGCCACTTAAGACCGTTTTAACTACTCATAACAAAAGCAAATTAGTAGTTTGTAAAAAATATTATATCAAATATAGGGTGTTTCTTTTATAGGTTTGGTTTTGAGTTTGGCAACACTGTGTCTAATGACAGTCAATTTGACAATTGAGAACAGACCACTGTTTAGTTTTCTTCGCAATTTCTATGTAAATAGAGCTACACTAGAACAACACCTGTTATTATTATTATTTATTGGCCTGTAGGAACCTGGAAGTTCATGACCTCACTGACTCGACTCCACCATCGTTCCCTGTCATGTGCACTTTCCTTCCACGCCCGACCATCTGATCCGATCTCATCAAGGTCAAACCTAACATTGTCCTCTCAACTCCATCGCGGTCGACCTACCGATCTCTTTCCCGTTGGTCTACCGTCAAGAATTCTACGCACGGTCCTATCGTTGCCCTGTGGCGGTTCCGCCAAACTCCAAGGTTCGCTTTCCTAAAAAAACCCCATAACTTTCACCCAATCTCCTAATTTCACTAATGCCATCGCATTAGCATCTTAAATGCTTCACGCATTAAAGATATCAAATCTGTAATCTAAAAAGCCCCTGGAAAAGAAAACTTACCTTTCATGCATCTCTTCCCATACAATTCTCCGTAAGATTTCTTTCTTAACTTATCAGGCAAACCCCGATTGTTACAACCCAACTCCCATTATTTCCCGCCAATGCATTTGCATTGGCACCTGCAGACATTTTCCTTTTTCAAGGACATTTAATGCATACAACGCATTATCTACAATGCTTAAAATAGTTCCTTAATGTGCATATGCACCATAAATACAAACCATTCGGCACCAATTGTTATCATTAGAAACCCAATGCCGGACGGCTTGTTTTTACAGTTGCAACAAGCCGACCAGCGATTCGTTGTTCAATAGACAAACAATCATCCATTTCGTACGTCGCCACAAACTGATTACCCTGCATATACAAATGCAGGCAAGGGATTCGTTTCTGCCACCAATCCCATTACCACTTTTTTTTCCAATGTCGATAATAGCGATGTCGCATCACGTAAACAATGACCCGCATTACCGAACGATCCATTTGGTCGTTTCCTACTTTGTCTTTGCCGCCCGCCTGCTTCGTTGTTCCATTGCCTTCGAGCATGTGTGAAAAACATCAGATCTGAACGATCTCACACACACCACCATGATTTGCGTTACGATATCTGGTTTTCTGTTCTGCCAAGAGAGACTTTACGTTTCCCTTGTGGTAGGTGAAGCATTTCCCTAGTGGAGGGGAAGACTTACTCTCTCAAGGAAAATGCACCCAAAAATTTCGGTTGTTAGCGAATCAGCGGCACGCGCTGATTATCGTTGAGTCTCATTCCATCCGCCGACCACACTAGTCGCGCGATGTTCCGCTCTCCGGTGCGCACGGAGACGCGATATATCCAGGAGTCGCGGTAAGCGCGGGCAGGAGTCATTGCCGCGGAAGTCAAATTTAACAGTGCCATCTTCCTTTTTTTGGGACGTACCCAACAGTCTTTTTTTTCCTTAAATATATATATCAATTTTCGGACACCTAATAAAAAGTAATATAACCCCTTTCCAAATTACAACAAGTGAACAATAAAAATAATTCAGAAACTATGTGCAGTGCGGTTCGTTTCATCAGTGTTTCACTTTCCTCCTGGTGGGAGGTTCGTGTTTGTGCGTTGCATTCGGTTTGTATTCATCATCATCGGCACTACAACCGGGGACCGGTCTTGGCCTTATTTAGCAAGTCCTGGGGCTTGTTAAATTTTCCATAATGATTTGTTTTTTGCTTTTCTTTTTCGGGCAAGGTCATTAGTCTTGCGCCAGAGGCTCCCCGACGGGGAATCGAACCCGGTCTCCCGAGTGACTGGCGGGTATACTCGGTTTGTATTCGGTGGAACATTTAGTGAATGATGGGGATGTGAAGTGAATCAGCGCCGTACGCCGGTGCAGCCCCCCCCCCCCCCCCCCCCCCCCATAGCCCATTCACGCCACATGTCTGGCCCATCTTAATCTTTGCGACTTCATTACTCTCACTATTGTAGGTTTGCGGTATAGCTCTTCCAATTCGTGGTTGTGGAGTTTGCTCCATTGTCCTGCTTCCTTGTCATATTTACTTCCAAAGATACCCCATAAAACTTTATTCTCGAATACGCGGAATTTGTTTTCCTCCCGTTTTGTGAGAGCCTATGTTTCGCATCCGTATAGAGCAATCGGCATGATTATGGTTCTATAGATACGAAGCTTTATATTATGCACCTGTGCATTATACAAATTTATTTCGAAAACCATGATTCAGTTCACTATTCGCTATATCCATTTTTCGGTCCAATAATTATCCACCTAACTCGATTAACCATAAATTGTGGTCACACCACACAAAACATCAAGCAAAGGTTGGGATAAGAAGTTCTAAACATCTCGTCGCCGCGTGAAACACTGTCAGTGTTCAGCTTGTAATGGTATTTTGGAACATCGGCTTCACCGATACGAATGTAAACGCCGTCCACAAATATTTGCAGACCACGAAACTTGATATCCTAGCCCTGACCGATGGCAAGGATGAATCGTCTACTGATTCGATATATCTTCGTTGCCCAGGATATTTATATTCGGGACTTCGTTTGAATAGTGCAGTCTGTATCTTCAGCCGATTCGATTTAGCTTGCCAATGGAAGAAGTATTAGAACCCAATAACTTGGATATCATTTGAATGAACATCGTTCTCAAGAGTTCTGTGAAATTTTGTTGTTGTCTCTACCGTTTCCCGAATAAGAATAGACCAGCAACGTTTTAGGACTATATTTCAACAACCCGGCTTCTGAGATTGTCGTTCTTGGCGACTTTAACGTACACAACTCCCGCTGGATCATAATAATCATCATCGGCACCACAACCGGGATCCGGCCTTGGCCTTATTTAGCAAGTCTCTCCACCGAAATCCGTCCCTTATCCAAGACTTGTTAAATTGTCCATAATAGTTCGTTTTTCCGGGCAAGGTTAGCCCCCCCCCCCCCCCCCCCTCCCGCTGGATGGTACATTTTAATAGAATCGACGAGGCTGGGAGGCTTATCGAGAGGTTCGTTGATAGTCGCAATTTGATTCGGTTCGCGGAGAAACCTACTGAAATGGATGACCGATGTGATTTTGCCTTATATCGGTTGCGCTATCACTTACATTTCAAACCAATAATCAACCTAAGCCAACGTATGGAGGCGCGGAGATACTAACTTGGACGATTAAATTATTGTCAATATGAATTCTATAGCAAGTGGTCCACCGGAGTCTTTTTGGCCTTTGTAACTGACATATGGACATTTGCAATTGAAAAACATGGTGCATCAAGGGCGGTCACATTGGATATCTCCAAGGATTTTGACCGCGTTTGACACAGAACGTTGCTAAGAAAGCTTCGTTCATACGGACTTTCCCAACAACCTTGCGACTGTACGAAGAGCCTCCTCAAGACTCGGTCGATCCGATTTATTGTAGATGACGTGTCTTCGGATCTGTATTCTTTCAATTGATGTGTGTCTCAAGGTTCTATTTTGGCTCGACATTGTTTTTGCTTCATATTAAAGAATTATTAGAATCAATGGGTAACACAATGTTCAATTTTACAGACGATAATACACTTATTTCTTAATTTTCCACTTCATTTTCGCATGATAGGCTGATTAACACATGAACATCGCACCAGCTGAGATGTAGCCAAATCGGCTGCCTTATTCCGAATTTGGATAAAGTCCCACAATGGGACAAGGTCAACCTCGTCGAGTTCAATGCAACAAAGAGACAATATTCAATATTCACAAGGAAAAATGTGTCATCAATTCCATAGCGGATGATGAACTGCCAGACCCTTGAATCTAGGAATGGATAAATTCGCTCGGCGTCACGGTCTGTTGGAATGTGTCGTGTTATGAACAAGTATCCAACATCGCCAGGTCCGCTTATAGAAAATTCAGTTATCGTTTTAGAGTCAGAAAATATTTTACCCCGACCTAACATCTTCTTCTATATAAATCTCAAATCAGACCCGCGATCGAATATTGTTTCCATATTTGGAGTCCTGATCATAAGTATGCCCTCGACCCGCTTGAGAGCGTACATGGACGGACGATTCGCCCGATTGGAGACAAAGGCTTACATTGGGACTGCAGTCGTTATCACATCGAAGGCGCGTAGTGAACCTTTGTCTGCTTTACAGATATTATCACGAGGAATGTTCATTGTTCGGTTTATTTGTGGACCAGCCTTCTCTATGCCGGGAAAGCTGTGGAACTTTCCTCCGGCGCGTATGTTTCCGGAGCGTTACAACCTGCAATTCTCGGGGCGCTGACTCGCCGCTATAGTTCGCGTTTTCTGAAAATTGTATATAATATATATATATATATATATATATATATATATATATATATATATATATATATATATATATATATATATATATATATATATATGGCTCCTCGATAGTATAGTGGGTAGTATACACGCCTGTCACGCGGGAGACCGGGGTTCGATTCCCCGTCGGGGAGCCTCTGGCGAAAGACTAATGAACTTGCCCGGAAAAAAAAATTAATCATTATGCAAAATTTAACAAGTCTCAGGACTTGCTAAATAAGGCCAAGACCGGTTCCCGGTTGTAGTGCCGATGATGATGATATATATATATATATATATATATATATATATATATATATATATGTATATATATAATATTTTTATTATTATATATACTATATATAGGGCTCCTCGATAGTATAGTGGTTAGTATACCCGCCTGTCACCCGGGAGACCGGGGTTCGATTCCCCGTCGGGGAGCCCCTGGCGCAAGACTAATGACCTTGCCCAGACAAAATAAATCATTATGGAAAATTTAACAAGCCTCAGGACTTGCTAAATAAGGCCAAGACCGGTTCCCGGTTGTAGTGCCGATGATGATGATGATACTATATATAACCTATCAAAAAACCAAAACCTGTCTTTAGTAAAAGTTGCAACGTTTTCACTGGTAAATTGTTTCATCTAGATGTGTGTAATATGATCCTCAGCACATTCTATTTACACACATGTCCACTGTCAAGGATAGCAAAGATATTTTGTATATCGTTATGTGTCTATTCCATGGAAGTATTGGTAGTAGTATTGGGGGTAGCACATTCTGTGTTCTTTGTCTACCTTTTTGTACCTTCGCAGTGTGTACAGATGTGGGATTCAGAATTTATGATTAGCGTCTGCATACACTTTAGGTTTTGAGCATTTTCACAAATACTCATAAAATAATTTGGTATGTTGATTAAGGTTAATCTATCAACAAGGTTAATCGACATATGGATATTCAGGTTGTTGAATCGACTTAATAGTGGGGGATGGACCCATGGGTAAGCATTTAGAGGTGACAGGTTTTGCGTGTAACAGTGCTATCAATCCCATTGTAAACCAAAAAACAACAGCATTGTTTAAAAAAAAGGAAAAAAAACGTGTAAGGGCGCATGAATTTGTTACTGACCTCGCGTCCATGTCCTCGCCTAACACCCGCTAAGTACCCTTCGCAAATTTCCGCTCTCTGCCTGTAAAGGGAAGACAAATCATCAAGTAGCTAATTTGCATAAACTACTTTACGCAAATACTACTTGGCAGGAAAATAATAAAAAAAACGGCGTTGGCGCCGAATAAAAAATAAACGTCAACGGTGAGAACAAAAAAAAAATGATTCAACGTAAAACTACGAACAAAAACACACATGTCGAGAAGACAATTCGGACGTGATAACTTCGAGAATATTTTAAATATTTATACAAAGGAGTCGCTTCAGGAAGCTTGAGACCAGTCAATAACATACAACAATCAACAACCAACAGTAAGCTGAACAGGGCAGCCAGCAGCAGCTACAGCGACCGCTCCACGGTCGACCAAAATCAAGACCAAGTAAGTCAATTCACTTACCATTTAAATATATTTAAATATATATATATATATATATATATATATATTAGTATATTATTTAAATTAAAATGTTAAATTACCATAACAAATTACAAAAAAAAAAATCGACCTCTTGAATAAATATAGCAATATTGTTCTTTTTGTTCAGATAACTGATAGTGTAGCACCTTTCTGAAATCTTCAAAGCGCGGGTCTAATTTGGGATTTATAAAGGAGAATAAGTTGGACCAGAGTAAATATTTCTTGGCTCTGAAAAGATAAGTCAGTTTTCCAAAGCGGTCGTGGCGATATTCGGGATGTGTTTATGCCACGACGTATTTCTGCAGACCGTGATGGCGAACAATTTCATGCGTTCTCCAGATTCAAGGGCCAGGTCATTCATCATCAGCTGTGGGGCCGATGATCCACCTTTCTTTTTGAATGTTGTATATTGCGTCTTCGTTGTATTGAAGTCGACGAGATTGTCCTTTCCCCACTGAAGGACCGTATCCAGATCGCGATTCAGAGTCGATCGGGATACATCTGGGCTGGTGCGACGTTGATGCCGAGCACTCGAAAATGAGGACACAAGCGTGCTATCATTTTTTTAATGTCCGTATTTATTTTAATTCTAAATCAAATTATACATTTCCCTTTATGTAGGACTAAATACATGTCTATGCTACTATCATTTACAAAACTGAAGTATCTGTTATCCGTTGACTCCAACAAATTACTTATGTGAAGCAAAAATAAGATTGGAGCCAAAACAGAACCTTGAGGCACCCCGGAATTAACAGGATACAGATCAGAAGATTCGCCGTCCACAACAATCCGAATCAATCGATTTTCGAGGAAGCTCTTCGTCCGGTCGCAAAGTTGCTGGGAAAGTCCGTATGAACAAAGCATCCTCAGAAATGCGCCGTGCCTGACGCGGTCAAACGCCTTGGAGATATCTAATGCTACCACATTTGATATAGGGGTCAAGAGGTCTCCCATGGACCGGCCGCCACGGAATCCGTATAGACGACCTTTCAGAAGTCCGTTGCAATCCAAATACTTAATTGATGACATTTTCCATCACCTTAGACAGTAATGCTATCGGCCGGTAATTTTACGAGAGAAACTTTTTTTGCCCTTTGGGACCGGCTGAACTCGAGCGATTTTTCAGCAGGCAGGAAATGTTCTCCATGCATAAGATAAGCGAAAGAGCCTGCATAGAACCGGCGATAGTTCTGGAGCACCGTTCTTAAGACTATTGCTGGTATTCTGTCTGGGCTAATTGCCTTCTTACAGTCCAGTCCTCGTAAAATGCGTTGAATTGTACGCGGGCGGAACTTCACATCCCACATGGAAGACCGTACCGGGGCGATCACATGTGGTTCCAAAATACCAGCATCAAAGTTTAAATTCGCGGATAATAAATTCGCGAACACATTAGCTTTATATTTTGAATTTGAGACTAACGTCCCGCTGCCCATCACCAACGAAGGAAAAGAGGAAGAAGCAAAGTTACTGCTGACAGCCCTTGCCATTGTTGACGTCCGGCGCCGTGCTGCCTCTGATGAGGGAAGAGCGGGGACCTTTCTTTTATTCCTTTACTTCCTTTTCTCAATTAAAAACTCTAGAACTCAACTTCAATTAGAACTTATGATTCCAAAACTCATTTATTCACTCTTTTATATTTTACTATATTGTATTCTATATTTATAATATATATTTAACTTGACTGAACTCAATTTTACTTTTTCTCAAACTTAAACTCAAAGTCAACTAACTGATCTGACTCAACTCTTTGATTGGCAACCAACTAACTGAACTCAACTCCAAACTCAAACTGATTTTACAAATGAATTTTTTCTCTACTTATAGAACATTATGTTCTAATTTACTGGAAATTATAACATGAACAAAACAAATTTTCTCAAAGTATTCCTTTAGTTTCTGTGACTTTTAAATTGAATAAAATTTGAACGAAAATCAAAGTGCTCTGTTTTGAAATAAAAAGGGGCAAGTTAAGAAAAGGGGCATGTTATTAAATGTGCTGTAACTGGCAATATTGTGAATGTTTATGAATGGTATGTATTAAGTGAGAATGTAATATATGTTAAGGGAAGTTTTTAAGGATGTGTAAGGAGATTCAGTGTTAAATTTAATAAAGGGTAGTATTCTGGAATACAACACCATTGACCAATACGGACGCGAACCAGTTGGGCACTCAAGGAGTTTATTGATCACTCGAACGTTGTTAGCCTTCTTCGCGGTATCAATCGCTTGGTTACATGCGTTTCTGATTCTAACAAATTTCGTTTTATTAATGTGGGTGGGATTGGAGCGCCATTGCTTAAAAGCTTTATTTTTTTTTGCCACTGTAATCTGCTCGCATTTTGTACCAAATTTTATTCGAACAGACGTTTATCAGATGAATTTTGTTTCATGGCAGTGTTCCACCAAACCCTACGGCCCACTTACCTGAAAAACCCCCAGAACTACATCCCAATCGGCACCTTAAGTGCTTTACGCATCTAGGTTATCAAATTTATAATCTAAAAGTCCCTGTAAAAGAAAAGTTACCTTTCATGCATCTCTTCGCATACAACTTCCCTGTAAGAATTCTCGTCTACCTTTTCAGGATTCCCAAAACCTATTCGGTACCTTCGGTTGCCTGGCAAATTCCAACTTTCCCACACCTGCACCGCAATCTCCACCCAGCATAAACATTTCCTACTACAAGGGCATTAATGCTTTCAACACATTACATGAAAATTCCTGAAAGATTCTGTTCACACCTCTAATGGATCATTAGAATTCGCTGGAAAATAATTCGTCTGCATACATGTATTATAAGTAGGGAAACTATTCATTGTTTTCCAAACAAATTTGTTCCTCATGTGCACCCTTATCTTCCCACATGCACGTATCTTGCAGACCATTTGTCCAAGCGTCAAAAGCAATACGCACATCTAGCGTCTAGTGCCATAAAACCGAATTCCTACGGATGTAAGCATGCATAATATCCAACCGATGATTTGTTTTCCCACTAACAAACAATCTCCAATTCCTCTCTCTGCCGCAACGAATTACCCTGCATATACAAATGCAAGCAACGGATTCGTTTAGTCCACCAACCCCTTAGCACCTTTTCCCAATGTCTATTCACGCGGGGGGCCGTGGTTCGATTCCCCGTCGGGGAGCCTCTGGCGAAAGACTAATAACCTTGCCCGAAAAAAAAAAAAAACAAATCATTATGGAAAATTTAACAAGCCTCAGGATTTGCTAAATAAGGCCAAGACCGGTTCCCGGTTGTAGTGCCGATGATGATGATGATTCGTATATTCACACAAGGGCATCACTCATCTAAGACTTTTATGATACCCTCGTCCCATCTTTTCTCTTACCACATTTCTTCGAAGTATCGTCGTCTATTTATTTAGACGCGATGCACTCCATAGACAACGATCTTCTCGATCTCTTTGTCCTTGCCGCCTGCCTGCTTTGTTTTGCCATTGCCTTCGCGCATGGGTAAACAAGACAGATCTGAACGATCACACACATACCACCATGATCTCCAATACGAGATCTGGTTTTCTATTCCAGCAAAAGAGACTTTACGTTTCTCTGGTGGTAAGTAAATACATATCCTTAGTGGAGAGGATATCTACCACCACACCACAAACTCACCCCAAACGAGGGTTGAATCTTGGAGTCAAATTACATCCGCCGACCACCACGGTCGTTGCCGCTCCCGCTCTCCGCTGCACGGCGGAGAAGCGTAGTTCGTGTCGTTGTCTTGCTTAAAATTAATAAAAATCAAGTTAATGTCATAATAAGTTTAAGTGAAGTATTAAAACACTAACATATTTAATAATGGCTAAGAACAAAGATAATAACGAAAGTGAAATAAAATAAAATAACATTTACATCAACAACATCACCAGTGGTCTTTATTGATAGAATAAAACTAAAGAAAAATGAAACGAGTGTCTTAATATTTCGGGTGCAGTTCCCGGGTGTTGCGAGTGTGTTTTCTGTGACTTGCTCCGTGTGTTGCGAAGTTTTCGTTCGATGTTTTAGTGGCGGATGTGAACAAACGTGGCGGTGTTTCGCTCTTTTGATCGGTGAACAATTACTTCCAGTTTACTTCTTAGCGGAACTTTGTCTTTGTGATGCTGGTGGAAGGAAGTGAATTTAGTGCCCGTGTCTGTCACATACTTCCTTCCTCACAGGAGTCTCCAAAGCACACCTCCGACCACGGAAAGGATAAAGAAGTCTCGCAAAACGTGTGAGATAGCAGCCCCATACCTCTATATATATCGGAACTGCTTAGATCGGTTCATTTTCATTTTTAAAACATTTTTTATTTTTCTTTTTATATTCTTAATTTCTAATTTAAAGGCTAGACAAAAAATGCTTAAATTTTAGCTTAATTATCTTATATAATAACTTACTGGTCCTTCGCAGACGCTCTAAGCTAAACATTACTAAACATTTGTATAATTTGCCTTTCGACGACAGAAGTTTGTGGCAGTATTTATAATTATTTGAAAGACAAAGAAAATTTGAAAAACTTTGTCAATTTTTTTTTTTTTTTTTTTTTTTTCTTAAAATTTAACTTACTTAACTTACCTATTTTTATTTATTTATTTTTTTTTTTTAATTTTTTATTTTATGTAAAAGCACAACCTAACTTAACTTAAATCTTATACTACCCTAATTCTAGAAAAGCTAAATCTATGTAAGCTAGCTGATGATAATGTGATTGTATACCGACTTTGGTATCCAGGTCTTTATATGCCATTCAACCACCAGAACTGTTGACGCTGTCTAATACTATCGTCCCGGTCTCTGTGGGAGATAGCCCTACTGAAGCGCAGGAGCTCCTCTTCGGTGCGCGTTACTTCCCGGTCGTAGCACAATCGCCCGTCTACGCATGATCTATTTACACGATAGATCAGCGGAATTCCGGATCTCTCCTGTATAAGCCCTTTCATGTCCAAGTCAAGGAACTCCTCTGGTGGAACAAAGCCGTTGCGACGCACGCTCTCATAGTACAGAGTTTTTGGATAATAGGCCCCGAAAATTAGGTCATTGGACGAGCTTATTGCTCTCGCAATATGTCCTCTGATTAATTTAATCATAAAATTATCCACCCTATTTATGTACGCTTCATTATATAAAGTCTCGTTTGAATAATACTTTTTATAGTCCGATTCCGGTGTCCGATATAATCTGAGACAGCTTCTGAGACACTTTCTTTTGAACACCCGAATCTTTTCCATCAAATTTGGACCTATGTTAAACCATACTGGCCAACCATATATGAGCATTGGCCTGATTAGCGTCATGTAGCATATGACTTTTACCCTGCTGTCAAGTTGGCTACTGTGAAATAGCCTCCTTGTTATAGCAAACGTTTTTCTAGCCTTGACCAAAGCCGCCTCTACATGTCTGTTGAAATACAGATATTGGTCTAGCCAAATGCCAAGGTATTTAACTAAGCTCTTGGTTTCTAGTTTATCTCCATGCGGTCCCACGATAACTAGCTTTCGCCAGTTTTTCCTTGTGTCGTTCGTGGCTTTATATAATGGAGTTCTAAATAGGATGGCTTCACATTTATGGAAGTTGATGTTAAGTTTCCAGTCGTCGCAATAGCGCTGCACGTTGTTGAAATCTCGCTGTATTAAACTATTTATGATCTCAACTTTCGGAGCTGTTCTGTAAATTATGAGATCGTCTGCGTACGCAATAGCTTGCGGAAGTGCATCTAATAAGTCGCTAATGTAAATGTTAAAAAGAATCGGAGAGCGTACCGCGCCCTGTTGCAAGCCATTCTTGATATTATACGTTTTATTAGAGGTCACATTACCACTTTTGACCACGAACCTCCTGTCCTTTAACATATCGTAAAGTACATATAATAAAGGCTTGTATATTCCGTGTCTGACCAACTTGTAATACAACCCTTCGATCCAGACGGTATCAAAGGCTTTTTCCAAGTCGATCAGACAGGCACCTGTGCATTGGTTCCTACATTTATTCCATTGTATGTCGGAGACCAGTTTAGCTGCGGCATGTGTGGTTTCATGACCCGCCCTAAAGCCAAACTGGTTATATGGAATAATGCTGTTGTCGTCTACCCATTTTATCAGAGCTTTGTTAATGGTTTTTTCAAATACTTTACTGATGCTTGGGAGTAAACTTATCGAACGCATGTTCATTGGGTTTGTACTTGGGGGCAGGTTCTTGAGTACGATGTTAGGTACTCCATCTATCCCCACTGACTTTTTGCTTCTTAATGAGTCGAAGATACTCTGGATTCCTTCCCTTGTTATTAGAAGGCTATTAGCCACTACACCATTGTCATTAATGTCAATTGACAGATTATCTTCACTGAATTCGGTAAAACCCGGATTCTCCGATTGCCAAAGTGAAATTTCATTCCGGAGGTGCAGGTGATTGAGTAGAACTCTGTCCTCCAGGTCGTGATTTCGGTGAATGCTTTCATTCACCTTGTACATTTCCTGAAAGACAGCTCCCACAGCGTTCACCTTTTCCAAAGGATCTTCGATCACGAAGAGCTCACTATTGAGGATAGCGTTCTCTGCATCTATGCCAATGTTGGTTAGCAGCTGCTTGTTTACCTGAGTACGTGGGATTTGGAGACACTGAATCTCGTTTTGATTATTTCTCCTGAATATTTTATTTATTTGTGGGAACATATTCGGGTTATTAGTTTTTATAGCTCGAATTCTGTTGTTCCAATACAAATTTGTTGCTAATCTATAATTAGCTTTAAGTAATTGTTGGAGGTTTTTTAATCGGGATTTCAGTGATATTATCTCCTGGTCTTGTCTGTCTGTAAACTGTCTGTGTAATTGTTTTAATTTCGATAGCAGTCTGCTCTTTTGCCTGTGGAGTGCGTTTATTGTTGCGTTTCTGTACATGTGAGTGTGATCTGTAACTGTTGTTTTGGGGTTTGTTTTGTCCATTGTTCGTTTTACGGTTTCGTCCATTTGTTGAATGTATTTGTCGATTTCGTCATTTGTCAGGTTTCTGTTTACTGGCAGATTAAAGTCATTCGAACGAAGTTCTCTTGTTAATGATCTGGTGAACCGCGGCCATCGCATTGCCCTGTAGTTATAGGGTTGCGGGATCACGAATTCCTCCAGATCTGCGAGCTCGTTCGGAAGCTCTATTACTGCCGTGAATGCACAGTGGTTACTGTCGTATTCAATTGTCCGTAAACAGTTTGTGTTTCGTCTGTTGGTGTTTAATAATCTCAGTCGTTAGTCGATTAGCAAATATTGGTGGACGGTGTTAACATTCGTATTGGTGAAACCGATGTCCCTGATGTTACAAAATGCCGTTATCAGTCAAACGTCGACAGAGTTTCGAGAATGAACCCGATTACGCGATGACGAATTTCTTGAAGTTCGGTATTTTATCAAAATATTTGCATGATGTGCCTTCTGAGTGTGTTCACAAAAAGAATGTCCCCAGTAGTGCTATACAATGTGAATTGGGAATTACGTCGAAACGTGAAATATTAATCACTCATTTGTTGCATTTGTAGAGTATAAACATTGGTAAGTAGAACTATGGACCGATAAACGGTCGATAAATTCAAGTACTGCAAATGTTATACATACATTCGTCCCGTAGATTCGTTTTCTTTTCGGTTAACATTATGGTCCTCCCGACTACACGATTTGGTAAGTCTTGCAGAAATTCAAGAGCATATGTTCTGCGGTAAATGAAATGCCAAAAAATCGCATTCGTCCGACCCGTGCCATCGTGATTATCACAACTTGACTCGACGGCCCTGCTAAGCATCCCGATATATAGATTCGTCATCATGGCCAGGAATTTAACCATACAGTCAGCACGTCGTTCAAGATTTTGACGAAGGATTTTTATGTCGGGATTGTACAAGCTCCAGGAACTGAAGCCTGTCGACTGCCTCACCAGACGTTCATTGAGTGCATGAGAACGGTTACCTTTCGGGCAAAATCATCTTCAGCAATGATGCTCAATTATTATATCAAGGCTCTTTAAGTCCCGAAATGTATCCAGAAATCCAAGCTACTACTATACAAGAACATGGTCCTACCAGTACTCGTATATGGATCCGAAGCCTGGGTGCTCAATAAAAGGCACTCTGAACTCTTAGTCGCGTTTGAGAGGAAGTTCTTAAGAAGAATTGTTGGTCCCGTATGTGAGGGAGGACGATTCCGGAGACGCTAGAATCATAAGTTGTACGCGATGTACCTTGAAGCTAATGTTGTAAGAAAAATCAAGCTCGGCAGACTCCGGTGGGTGGGACACGTAACTCGAATGAGCGAAGAGGAGCTTGCCCGGAAAATCCTTAGTGGCAGGATGTATGGAAGGACACGGCGCAGCAGACCTTGTCTGCGATGGAGAGATGGAGTAGAATAGGACGCCCAGAGCCTGGGAGTGCCAAACTGGATGACATCGGCTCGAAATCGATATAAGTGGTGACGTGGGAGTTGTTGGCCAATGGTATGCAGTAACGCTATTAAATGATGGTACGCCTCTGAAGAATCTTTTCTTGCTATAGGTTGCAACCGAGTTGGTTAGATATTGGATCTAACAATACAACATTTAAATTGATTGTTGTTTGCTCATGTTGCTGTACTGCAACACATTCAGTGTTTTCTTGCCATACGGCAACACTATTGCATTAACCTGTAGCGTTCTACGAACGCACAATTCCGCGCAGGTAAGGTTCCCACCTTCAAGGAGCTTACTTACCTGAGAACGTCGCACGCGCCCACAGACGCATGTCCCAAAGTGTCACCATAGGGCCTGCAACTCTTAGCCAACGTTGAGCCCGACACTAAAAAGCAAGGAACTGAACGTCCCAAAGCTTTCAATATCAAGCCCAACAAGGCGATTGTAGCATACCTGAAACAAAGGTAAAAACATCCATTCATCTTATTCCCAAAGACTGAAATGCGCCGCACTCCAGCACTGCACAATCGGAAATCCTGAATATCTACACGATGTTACAAGGAATTGCTATCGTCGGTAAATTAGCCGACCATCGGATGCACGTGCGGGTAGTCTACCATAAAGACAACCCAAATCCGTCAAGCAAACAAAGGCAGCGGCAACTTAGTACAATAATGTTCTACCGCTTATCCGCTGCCAAATTCCTGGCAACAATAAATATCTCAACGAGATAGGTCGCGAATATTTACGAGAGTAAAGCCAACAAAGGAAGTACTCTAGTCCACCGGTTCCTTTGTGGAATTTCACACCCATTAGAAATGTCTTATGGATTGTTAGTTTTAACTAAAGAAGTTAAACAACACTTATGGACCGTACGTCCATCCAAATTGCAGGATATCCTTCGGCCTGCGCGCCAGATGTTTTATGTAAATAAGGCGGCACACAATCGACAACCGTCGAACTGAATGTCGATCACCACCACAGATGGCGATAATGATGTTTGATGATGAGCGAGTTTCTCCTTTCAGGGAAATAGGAAATTACCCATGGGACCAAATAGCATGCTGCTAACAGAGATTTCGGGAATTCTGTTAGCAGATCGAATGCGAACTTTTTCCGTACAGATACAGATACCACTTTTGAATCTGGATATCTGTGTGGGCAGACAGTTAGTCTATATAGAGCATCCGAGAAGACAACAGCGAGAACCCCACCCAGTAGGTTGATAGCGAAGTTACAGAGAAATCCTACGAAGAGGTCAGTCCGCGCTGCAATTAACTTAATTGAATGAGCAGTAAACTCCGTGCATTTAAATTATTGAACAAACATTAAACTCCGTGCATTTAAATTGAAGAACGAACATTAAACTCCGCGCAATCGGATTAAAGAAAAACATTTAAGAGCTCCGCGTAACGAGTGTCTAAAAGCTAGGGTGCCTCCCAACGTCGCGCGGATTAATGTGCTATCTAAAAGTCCGTGGTTCGATTGTACGTTACGAGAAAGGTATAATTTAGAGGTGTGATTTTTCGGTCTTAAGTTTGACTCTTAGGCGTATCCCTGAGTGGGTAACTATCCATAAAGCAGTCTGTAATATATGTACAACAAAAGGAAAAGGAAACAATAAAATAAGGCAAAATCTAAAGAACTATTGCTCCGTGTTTTTGTGTTTTTGGGGGTTCGCTCCGTGGTGTATATTTCCTCTAGGGCGAGCAGTGTTCGGCGGCACACTCCAACATCGGTCAGCAGTGACGCTTACGAATAAATACGAATAAATGCGCCAAACATCCGCCAAAAACCCATGAGATTTCGACCGGAAATTTCAAAGTCATTTTGGTTAGCAACAACCAAGACCAGACCAAATGACGCGGTCACATAATCATGCAACGGATGGGGAAATTCCAAATTCTTCGAATTTGTTTCACACGTTAATATTTCCCTAGCCGATTAAGCGTCACTTATGACGTCTCCAGACAACAACGTTTGGTTAACGAGACAAATTTCTCGGGTATTAGACCATCCCCTTTCCTGGCCCATTTACGCTCAATAGCTAGGACCAGGATCTCGGATGATCTAATTAGGCCGCTAGTTTGGGCTATCTGGCAAAAGTTGCTGACGCAATAGTGGAAAGCTCATACCAGCAGTCTGAGCTCCCAGCGTATCAAGACGCGGCGGTTAGCCAACACGGCACCCACGGCACACATCACCTCCTCTTGCAGCACACAAGACTACCCCAGAGGCATCATCCTCACAGACACTCACACCCTCCAGAAGGCACATGCCTTTTCACACAACCAGTTTTCACCAACAATCCCATGACCGCAGGCCCAGCGAGTCCTCCTCAGACAGCTCCCCTGTGTCCGTCACAATATCCGACCTTCTAGCGTTGCAGGCCCCCCTCCGCCGAGATTTAAACCAAATCCGCGCGGAGGTTCGAAGCGCCTGTAGGGCTTTTCAGTGTCCGAAGAGCCACGCATCGCTCAGGAACAATCCGAGCCCCTTGAATTTCACGACGCCTCCAGCGTCGGCTTCCCGGCTGATCAACTCGATACCGATCAGGACCCACCTGCACTACCTACCCCCCTGGCACCACCGGTTGCCCCCAGTGTCGTTAACCGACCCCAACCCGCTTCTTCTAATGCACTCCCGACCTCCCCTAACGCCCCTAGTGCCGGCCAATTGGTGGATTCTGGCATTATAATGCCCACAACTCGTGCCGGCACCTCGCAACAATCCCATAGACCATTAGACTCCCAGGAATTCCACGATGCTCCCAGCCTCGGGAATAGGACTCATCCTACTAATATAGGGCTTCCCCCTTCGACGAGGAGGACCCAGACCATTGGTTTGCAGTAGCAGGCCGCATCTTCCTGGCCTCTGACTTGCACGACGAACAACTTCGTGCAGTCGAGCTGTTGAAAGTGCTTGACCGCACTCAGCGACCGCATGTTGCCCACATCATTAGGTCGGCCGACCGCAACGCGTATAGCAACATGCGTGAAGCTCTGCTCGACGCTTTGGACGAGCCTGGAAGTGTGCGGCAATAACGCTTAGCTGCCGTAGCCAACTTTTCAGGGATGAGACCGTCTCTTTTCCTGACCCATTTACGCTCTATAGCGGGGACCAGGATCGGGGACGACCTAATAAGGCCTCACTTTTTGAGGTGTCTCCCCCAACATGCCCATTCGGCACTTATAGCTCAACCCAACCAGAGTTTGGGCAATTTATCCAAAATTGCGGACGCAATTATGAAAAGCTAAGACCAGTACTCTGAGCCTCCAGCGTACCAGGTAGCGGCGGTTTCTCAACACGCCGCCCAGTCTACACGGCACTCTCGTCTGCCATTAACAGCCCCTCGATTGGCCCCAGCCCAGCACCCTCCTCAAACCCAATTACCTCTCAGAAGGCCCACCTCAACCGATTTCCCACAATCCAGAGGCAAGGCCCAACGTATTTACCCAGAGAAGTTCGCCACCTCAATTAACTCCTGCTGACCTTCGGGCGCTCCAAACCTCACTCCTCCGCGAGATAAGCCAGTTTTGCGCGGAGGTGAGAAACAATCCACGAAGCGCCCAGAATCGAGCCATGCCGAGCCGCCCTCTTAATCGGCAAAATTCCTTCCAAAATGCCCCTCAGAGGGCCAATTCCTCTCAAAATGGCCCTCACTGGGCCAATTCTCAGCGAGCTCCGGCTCGACCTCCCCGTAACGGCAATACCAATAGGCAGAATATATCTGATAATGCCGTTACTCTCCCTTGGTGCGCCAATCACCAACGATATGGTGATCGCGCATTTAATTGCAAGGCGCCTTGTGGTTGGACACAACCTTCCACCAACCAAAGGCGCCCTTTAAACTAATTTTGCCGACCGACCCCCTCGCGCAATCGGCCGGCACCGATACGATAAGTCGCCTAACCATCCGGGATTCTAAACTGAATATCGCTTTTACTGTCGATACCGGCGCCGATATTTCAGTCCTCGCGCGATCGTTTGCTCCGCGTAACCGCGTGGCCGCCGCACTTAAATTGTCAGCTGTGAATAATACGCCGATACTTACGTACGGACGTAAAAAGCTGACACTGCAACTGGGTCTTCGACGTCCGATCGCTTGGCGTTTCGTCATTGCGGACGTGAATGAACCCCTGATAGGTTCCGACCTATTAGGTGCACATAATCTGTTGGTCGATTCGACCCATAACAGACTAGTGGCTCCAACCGCACACCCCTTGTCCATGTCGGCATTCTCAGCGGTAACTTCAAGGGCCACAGAGTGCACTGACCCGTTTCAAGCCATGGTACAGGAATTTGTTAGCACAACAATTCCTCTACCTAACCAGCGTCGACACAAAGCCACGGTGTTTCATCGCATAGAAACACGTGGCCCCCCGGTGAGCCAGTGTCCACGCCGACTGGCTCCTGAAAAATTACGTCCGGCGCGCGCAGAATTTGATAACATGATTCAACTACGTATCTGCCAACCGTCGGACAGTCCCTGGGCAAGCCCACTCCACTTAGTGAAGAAACGTTCTGGTGAGTGGCGCCCATGCGGCGATTACAGGCTGTTGAACGCAGCATCTGTCCCGGACAGATACCCTATCGCACACCTCTACGATTTTTCGTACAAGTTACGAGGGTGCAATGTCTTCACTACCCTGGATCTCACCAGGGCATACCACCAAATTCCGGTGGCACCAGAAGACATCCCCAAGACCGCAGTCATTACACCTTTCGGACTCTTCGAGTTCAAAGTGATGACTTTCGGCCTCAGGAATGCCGCACAGACATTCCAACGTTATATCGACACGGCTTTACGTAGTCTTAATTGCTGCCATGCATATCTTGATGACATTCTCATCGCCTCCAAAGACCACGCCGAACATAAACGCCACTTACGTCAGGTCCTAGAGCGCCTCCGTGAATTCGGTCTTGTCATCAACCCAGATAAGTGTCAATACGCCAAGGAGCAAATCACCTATCTGGGTTATGTCATTGACAACCAGGGCATTCGCCCACTACCAGACCGTTTGGAGGCCCTCATGAAGTATCCCCGGCCAACTAAGGTGAGTGAGCTTCGTCGATTTTTGGGCATGCTTAACTTCTACCGCCCAACACTGAAGAACGCTGCCCAAGTTCAAGCTCCCCTAAATGAGTTCTTAAAAGGAGCTAAGCGTAATGATAAGCGCCCCATTAATTGGACAGAAGTCTCTGATCGAGCATTCCAACTGTCCAAAGAACAATTGGCCAAATGCCACCTTACTCCGATACCCCCTCGAGGGAGCGGCACTTTCCATCCAATGCGACGCATCGGATACCGCAATCGGAGCCGTCCTTGAACAGGACATTGAAGGCCGACCGGAACCACTTGGTTTCTTTTCAAGGAAGCTGAGTCCCACTGAGCGACGTTACAGCGCCTACGACCGTGAATTACTCGCGATCTACAGCGCTGATAGAAGGTTGCTCACTCTCTATTTTAACAGATCACAAGCCATTGGCCTATGCGTTCCGGAAGAAGTCGGGAAATACCTCCCCCGACAAGAGCGTCGATTAGACCTCATTGGGCAATATTCTACGGAGATAAGGCATATCTCCGGTAAACAGAATGTCACGGCGGACGCCCTTTCTCGAATCGATACGATTCACTTGCGTACCGCCTTGAATAACACTGACCTTGCCCTAGCTCAAGAGGAGGACGAACAGCTCAAGTCCCTCCTTTCTGCCGATACGGCACTAGAGCTTAAGAAATTACCCTTCGCAACCCTTTGGGCGAAATCTGGTGTGATGTTTCCACTGGAACCGCTAGACATTACATTCCCGAGAAACTTCTTAAGGGCGTGTTCCAGATTTACCACAACCCAGCCCACCCCAGCGGCCGAGCAACTGCCGCTGCTGTCCGTCTCAAATTCATTTGACCCCGGATGAACAAAGATCTCACCGGTTGGGCCCGTGCTTGTCTCCAGTGCCAGCGCTGCAAAGTAGCGCGACATAATGTACTGGAGCCAGCGCAATTCAAGCTTCCCACGGCACGCTTCGTCCATGTCCACATAGACATAGTGGGGCCGCTTACTCCATCAAGAGGATTTTCTTATATCCTCACTATGATGGATCGCTGCACGCGATGGCCAGAGGCGACACCTCTCCGGGCAGTTACTGCTGAATCAGTCCCCAAGGCCTTTTACTCAACTTGGGTCACACGCTTCGGTGTACCAACCACCTTAACTTCGGACCGAGGTCCACAATTTGAGGCGACAATTTTCAGGCAGCTAACAAATCTTCTCGGCTGCCAAAGAAGTCGTACCACCGCCTACCATCCGCAATCAAATGGGATGATAGAGCGCTGGCATAGATCTCTAAAAGCCTCACTCATGTGTCATAATGACACACAATGGTTTGACGCCCTTCCAACCGCCCTCCTCGGCCTGAGGACAAGTATTAAGGAGGACCTGGGTGCTTCGGCAGCAGAGCTCACCTACGGTACCAACCTCCTTCTTCCAGGAGAACTTTTCCTGAATGGCGAAACACAGTGTGATCAACTTCGCGAATTGGGACATCTCCGTGACCTGCTACGTAAGGTTAGGACAACCCCTGTAATCAGGCACGGCTCCAAAAAACTTTTCGTCCACCCTGAACTGCACAGCTGCACGCACGTCTTTGTCAGGGTGGATAAGGTCAAAAAACCCCTCGACCCACCTTATGATGGCCCATTCAAAGTCTTCCGCCGCATCAGTGACCGCGTCTTCGAGATCGACATTAGAGGCAAGCGGTCCACGGTCAGCGTCGAAAGGCTTAAGCCCTGCTTTCTGGAAGCTTCCGCTCCAGAACAACCCCCATCTACTGACACGACTCCCACTCCACCGGCGCAACCTCCCCACACCCGCGCCCAGAAGCGCGCCCATGCCCAACTAACCTCCCCCTAATCTGCCTTACCTGTTTCGTGACTACGTCACTGGGGAGGGAGTGATGTAGGGCTTTTCAGGGCCCGAAGAGCCATGCATCGCTTGATCCCCACCATTACCAGCAATACAACTTACCTTAAAGTTGAAGTTTCGGCAAGATTGTATAATCTTGCTAGGGCATTAACCGCCACCCAATTAGCTGGAATCAATTCGGTTATCCCTACGGATAACCGACATAAATACATTTTAGGCAGCTTACCTTTTTTGGGGGCTGTTCCAAGCCTCTTCTCCATGGTCATTCCTGAAAGCATAATTCATGGCAGGATTATCATCTTGCCATGACATCAATTCAGCATCACCACGAGCTTCCGCGACCGAACAATGGATGGCACATATCTACCAACACACGCTGATCTTTCCGTGTGTTATCTTTGTACCCATTCATTGACCTAGCATCATTTCGGGTTGCTTGCACATCTGCAAGCCAGATTTTCAACGGCATGTCTATGATCTATCTTTCCTACCAGTAGAGAAGATCAAATTAAACATTGGCCTTTCAGGCGCGCATATTTGCTTGTATCTCAGCATGACCGATTTTATGAGCCGTTGCCGTTTTTCGGAACGATCACCAGCATCGGTCATGACCACCAATTTTAGTTTACACAAAGTAAACACTCAAGCGGATACTTTCGCCTAATAGTCCCTTCAACGGGATTAACATATCCCTAAGACAACATACATCACCGAAATATGTTTATTTTAAATGATCTGGCAACAGCCATAAGCAATGCTTGATTCATTATTCCAAGATAGATTCCTGCCTTCGGAAAGGGTTTTATTGACTCACGTCAATCAAAGAATTTATCCCTTGCGGATGGCGGCAGTTTATCTTGCCCAAACATGTAGCAGCAGATTCGATCTGCTACATGAGTTTTCCCCTGTTTCCTTTTGTTTTTGACCTTCGCCATTGGCCGCCCTTCGTCGGCGAATCCCTTAGGTTCGTTTTTGTTGGATGTCTGTAAAGAGACGTCCAATAGTGAGTCAGAGTTCATTCGTCCAAGTAGTCAGATGTCAAGTTCTACCAGCCGAGCAGACTGAATGAGTTCGTTGCGTTGCTGGAGTCGCGAGAGTTTGATGAGTTGCGTGTCCAGTTCGCGTGTCAATACACCCCTTGTGAGAAATTCGGTTATATCGTTCGCGAGCTCGTCAGATGTTAATTTTTGTCATCCATTAAGGAAGGAGTTAGCACTAATGTACGAACAATTCGGTTGTACCCAGTGATTGTGGTGTTAATATTTAATCAATAAGTGCATTTAATGTTATTCCAAACACAATAAAGTATAGACTCCCACGAATGTAAATTTACGTTTAAAATAGTTATACATCAATAGCCCCGCAGAAATAAATGAACATTCAACAAAACAAGACATCGTGTTTTTTTTTATTTGACGTTTTGATTTTGTAGTGCACAGACAGCAGGAACCTGAGTGCTGAAGCCAGTGTTTGTCAGCTCAATTTTGTTTTCGGTCTTCGAGTGGCGATTCCCTGTGAACTACGTGGGTGTTTTTTATCGAACCTGCATTCCTGTCAATGCCATGGTAAATCACTACCCACACGCCCATCGAAACGCACATACCCAACGGGTAGGTCGACATTCTCCCCCCCCAAACCACGGCGCTCGACGCTTGTATCAGGTGACTGCACGTGATTGCCATAAACTAAGCCACCTATACGACGAGTGCAGAAAAAGGCGAAACACACCTTTCTGCCGGGAGTGCTGGCAGTATGGCCACGACATTGTAGAATTTCGTGCGCGATGCACCACGCTACCACAGAACAGGTCACCGCTCCAGCAGAGGGAGTCCCAGAATAAACACATCCGGGACCACACCAACCCTCTGCCTCCAACACTCCAGCATCATCAAACCCCCGAGTGTATAGCATTCGGAGTTGCTGCGAGTTGTGTGGCCGTACAGGTCACACACGGAACAAGTTCGAAAACAGAGTACTGTGAGGGTTCTCTATATTACATGGAGAACCAACCCACAATCCTAACCTAAATTCGACCCCTAACAGCGCGTCACCCCAATCCCAATTCCTACCGTCTGCTATTTCACCTGCAATAGATAAATCTCTAAAAAAAAGTCTGGACGGAAGTCATTAATCTATTCGGTTAATGCACAATTGCATTCAGTGTTTACTTGCCATACGGCAACACTATTGCATTAACCCATGAGATTTCCACCGGAAATTTTAAAGTCATTTTGGTTGGCAACAACCAAGACCAGACCAAACGACGCGGTTACATAATCATACAACGGCTGGGGAAATTCCAAATTCTTCGAATTTGGTTCACACGTTAATATTACCCTAGCCGATTAAGCGTCACTTATTGCTTCCCCCAGACCATCCATTCGCTTGGGATCAACGATCTCATTTTACAGGTGAATAGCGCAAACAACATTTTCCTGTCCTCTGAAATTCTGTCTTTCCATAGTTCGATGCCCTCGGAGATCACCACAATCACCGCACTAGGTCAGTGGACCAGTCTCAGGCGCGGTATTAATACACACACACTAAGTCAGATCAACCCTGGTTTACTGTGCTTTCCCTTTTGATTTCTTTATCCTTTCTACGCCCATCGACGTCGAATGCATACGTAAGTACTTATCCACCTCGATGAGCGTCGAGAATTGAAGCTAACACGGGAGAGCGCGATTACCATTGGCTGATCGTTGTGTAAAAGAAAGAATCCAGAATTTCACCCTTAATTAGTCAGTCACTATTCAACCACTGCCATAGGATGTTATGCCGCTCGTGTTCGAATTTAATTGCGTTGTAAATTAGTCAGTTGTAATCCAATCATTACAGTGCGCGTATGTTCCGAGTCAACTCGCTGTTGAGAATTAGTTGTGTTGGGTATTTTCGCCCTAAAGTAATTTCGTAATTACAAAAAATTTCTATTAAATAGTGTATTACAAAAATAAGTTTTCCTGAAACAAAATAGACTCGTATCTACACCGATCTTAATGAAAGGATATTCTAGAGTAATAAAAATACCTGTGATTAATAGAAACCTAGTTTAAAAAAAATTAGTTAAACAATAGAAAACATTAATCAAATTACAAGCAACCAGTGCGTTTTATTTATCATCTCTCCTCTTGGATTACCTGGTGACAATTTTTGGATTACGTGCAGTGGGAAAGAAGTGAACCGTGCGCCCGTGGCTTGGTGCAATACTTCTTTACCCCCACAGATTCACAGTGGAATCATCTTTTCCAGAGTATTCTTTTCTCCACAGTTAGGCTGATGACTATATGTGCTCCTTACCTTGTGGGGATTACCAACGTCAACAAGTTAAATACCAGTTGTTTTTTTTCCATATAGTTGAATAGAGCTGAGTCTATTTTTGGGCCTTATTTTCTACATACAATTCACACAATTAAATCATAATTGAACAACACACTTTCATACTCGGAAGGAAATTGACGGCTATGAAATTGTTATTGAATATATTAATAGAATGGGATCTAATAAGCTTCATGCCACCGACAAATGAATACCATTGAGGTGTCTAGAAGCCTATTCATTCAATGAATTCCGCGCCAAGTTTTACTCTACGTCTTTTATGTAAAAGTTCCAAATTATAACATCATTATAATTGGCTATGAAAACAACTTAAGAAACTGTGCCACCTTCCGTTGTATAATTTATAGTTCATCCCCTTCATCGTTTTGGAAGCTAAGTTAATATTTTCACCCGACCCACCACCTCATAACGTTACATCCATTTCTATTAACAGATTGAGATTGCACAAAGCATAACAAACAACACCCGCACCCTAACCGCAACAGTAAATTAGGAAGAAAGACGTAAAAGCATCCTCCGCCCTAAGCGAGTATCCGCAACAAGTGAAATTTGCAATAAACGCAAGCAAACGATTCCATTGCGAACAATGGCAACCTCCGTACATCGCCAACCCTCGCATAAAGAGACCTTTATATTATGAAGAAAACATCCTTACCTGCTGTTGATTCTCCCTTTGTGTTCGTAGACGTGCTTCAATACACTGTCGTGTTTCTATGAACGCCTTCCGCTGTGCTTTCTCCTTAGGCCAATGTGTAAATGCTCCTGCAAGGTTGGTACAAAGGAGCGCTAATATCGAACATAAAAGCTACAAAATGTCCATCATCGTTACAAGACTTACGAAGTCTTTATGTAGACGAAGCAACTCACCTCCTGCCAGAAAAACTCCTCCGTACTATAGAGGGATGAATAAATGTGTGCTAAGGATAACAGAGCACCTCCAATAATCGCCTCCCTTAGTCGAACTGGTAGCATTGTATATGTCATATAAACGAATATCAAGCAACTGGCACTGCCATTAAAGGATCTCCTACAAGAAAAGGAAACATCACAAAACGGCACAAGTAAATCGGTACATTGAGAAGTCGACAAGTGGATGTCGCCAACAAGAATATGAATACATTTACGGATAGAATATTTACCTAGGTACTATAGCGTATCCCACAGCTATCTCGATTGCGAGAAACGTAACGACAATAACGTATGAGATTAGAACAAGAAAGATCTCATTCATAGCTGGCTTCGAAAGGATACACAGCAAACCTGTTGTATACAAAGAAAAAGGCAACGAAGCCAAAAGGAGAAGTGCAAACACATCATCGAGTATTCGAATATCTAATTTAGTTTAAGGATCATATTAGAGAAAAATAAAATAAACTGATTGACCGTTTTTTCATGGTCCTGCAGGGACAACATCATGGTGGTATTTGTTGATTGACCCGAATTTGATGTTTTCCAGCAGGACTATGAATCAGACATCTAAGCACATCAGGATGAAAATGCTCCACCGGAACATAACTTACAAGTATAAATGGTACCGCAAATTGCCAAGACTATCAGAAAAAGTAAAACTTGGTGGGTGAGTTGAAAAGTCAATAATCCGGTAGACGAGGGTCCTGCAGTACTATTACCGGAGACTACATCCTCACTTGCTGTTACCACATTGTTTCGGTATAAAGCGTCGTTAGGGCTCATGAAACTTGTTTGTCGCTTGAATCTGTAACGAGAATGAATGAAAATGAAGGAATGGAACTACTAAGAAGGCTACAAATTGAACGGATACCCAATCTCCGGCAAAAGGATGAGTGTAAATGGACACATCCGTGGTTTCAAGTGTAATTTGCAATAAGCCTACGGCAAGGATGTGATCCTTTAGAGTAATACATTTATTCTACCAGGGAAAGCAGTTGTTATTCGTCTGGAACCAATTTTTGTTTACTTATTTAAAATATATGAAGGTTAAAGAAATGGCCTCAAAAATGTTGAAACTGTTTGCATAGTATTTAGATAGGAAGTACATACATAAAAAAACGTCTTCTTGTTTTAGAATAGGGAAACGGTACTTGAAATTATACATGTGTAAAAAACAATTCTGGTTGGGTTTTCCTTTATTTTTAATTTGCGTATAGGGAAGGAACATCCTGAGAAAGGTTGGCGCAAGGCTAATAACCTTGGCCGGAAAAGCAAATTATTGTGGACAATTTAACAAGTCTCGGATATGTACCGGATACCGGAGGGGAGACTTGCTAAATAAGGCCAAGGCAGGATCCCGGTTATAGTGCCGATGATGATAATTATGATGATGATGATGATGATGATGATGATGATGATAAGGAAGGAAACCATAGTTTCGAAGGTTAAGGGGTTATGCCACCGTTTTTCAAAAAAACTTTTTTTTTTGTGGCTTAATTAATGGATAAATTATTCAAAAATATAATCAAAATTGTTTTATACCATAGAACAAATTTCATCAGTTTGTTTTAACCATTTTATTGAACATAGTCATGACGTATGACATACTGGGGTGGGGTGAAGCTGACATCTCAAATGTATACTAACAAAGCAGTCGCCTTGAAAATTTATATAGAAGCCAATGAGACATACGGAGGTGGCCTGAAAGATTTCCGACGTCAACGTGAAGATAGCAGCACTCGTAAATGAAGCTAGTGAATGTAATTGTGCATCTTTTGACAGTTACTCACCTAAAATTTCAGCTATTTTGGATGCTTAGTTTTTATTTAATAGTCGTTTGAGTGAGTCGATGTGAGTGTTTTTGTGAAAATGGACAAAATTGAGTACCGAGCTGTCATTAAATTTTTGTTTTTGAATGGCAATACGCCTACGCCAATCAAAGATGAGTTGGACTCTGGGTATGGGGATGTTGACGTCCGGCGCCGTGCTTCCTCGGAATGAGGGAAGAGCGGGGACCTTTTATTATTCCTTTATTAAATCTTCTTTCATCAATTCGCGTTTTGTTTTATTTCAATTCTTGATATAAAGTTGTCCGGTTTTGAATTGAAAAATGTTTCTTTTCTTTTATTGTGTGTTACTTTGTTTATTTTTATTACAGCTTCTCCTTTTTTTTAAATAACAAAACTCAAACTACTTCTCAACTTTCCCAACCCTTTGATTGGCAACCAACTAACTGAACTCAACTCCAAACTCAAACTGATTTTACTATTAAAATTTCGCTCTACTTATGGAACATTATGTTCTAATTTACTGGAAATTATAACATGAACAAAACAAATTTTCTCAAAGTATTCCTTTAGTTTCTGTGACTTTTAAATTGAATAAAATTTGAACGAAAATCAAAGTGCTCTGTTTTGAAATAAAAAGGGGCAAGTTATTAAATGTGCTGTAACTGGCAATATTTTGAATGTTTATGAATGGTATGTATTAAGTGAGAATGTAATATATGTTAAGGGAAGTTTTTAAGGATGTGTAAGGAGATTCAGTGTTAAATTTAATAAAGGGTAGTATTCTGGAATACAACAGGGACTCTGCATCATCATTTACCACAGTAAAATTTTCGGCAGTTGAATTTAAACGTTGCCGTGAGAGCTTGGGAGACGATGCACGTAGGGACGTCGCTAAAGTTCACCAAATAGTACTAGACGACCGCCGAATTAAAGTGAGAGCGATAGCAGAGGCTATGAAAATGGCGAAAGAACCTGTTTGTCACATATTAACTCAAGATTTATGCATGAGAAAGCTGTCCGCGCGTTTGCTCACTGTTGTAGTCCGGCGCCGTGCTTCCTCGGTTGAGGGAAGAGCGGGGACCTTTTATTATTCCTTTTCTTCTTTTGCTGGTCCTGTACGCACAACAATCTTATTACAACTTTTCCAGTCTGCTGATAGAAGGCAGTCACATCCGCAAATAGCTAAACCAATTAGATCACTCGCTCTGGTTCCTAAGAATTCTCCACGTATTATGATCCGCGTCCCAGGCGGACCTTCCTTTGGTGAAAGTCCAGTTACAACTGGCTGAGGCGCCATTAACAAGAAAAACCCTTTTTTAAATTCAACGGCTCTTAAAGGGTTTTAGATGATATTAAAACTCAAATATTATCACTATATTTAATATATTTATACCAACTTTCCAAACTCACTATTCAACTTACAATCTCAAACGAACTTTATGAACTGAATTTTTTCTCTATTCTGTTTTTTCTTCTGTGACTTTTCACATTCAATTCGGACGAAAATCCAAGTTGCTATGTTTTCAATAAATAAAAAGGTGCAGGTTATTAAGTGTGCTGTAACTAGTAATATTGTGAATGTTTATGAATGGTATGTATTAAGTGAGAATGTAATATATGTTAAGTGAAGTTTTTAAGGATGTGTTAGGAGATTCCGTGTTAAATTTAATAAGGGTAGTATTCTGGAATACAACATCCCACCCTTCTTCAAGAAAGAAAATTATCCTTGAAGAGAATAATTTTCTAGTAACTATATATTAAATTAAGATTAATTAAAAACTTGGATTTTCGTTCAATTACATTACAAAGGTTTTCAAAATTAATCTTTCATCAAAGGTTACAATAATCAAAAAGTTCTTAATACTAGCAAAATAATCTATTTACATTATATATTAACTAAATTTTTTCAATAATCAAAAAGTTCTTAACACTAGAAAAATAGTCAAAATAGTCTATTTACATTACATATTACCTAACTAAATTTAAATATTTCTCCTTGGAACCTTTTGTTTTCTAATCCAAAAGTTATTATTACTTATTATATTAATTATATAATATTAATATTATTGTTTCAAAATTCTCATTTCCGTTCGAATATATATATTAATTCCAAAATTTCCAATACATATATTACCTCTAAAATTTCCCTTCTTTCCCTTTCCGTTCGAATATATATAAATTCTAAAATTTCCAATATATATTACCTCTAAAATTTTCTTTCTTTCGTCCCCCTCATTAACTTTTTTTTTTTTTTTTTTTTTTTTTTCATTTCCGTCATTTCCTACAATTGTTAGATTATTTCATATATATTGAATAATAAAACAAAGGCCATTTGTTATGTGTTTATCTTTTCCTTAAATTTATGGAAAAGTTTCCAAAACCTTTCTGGGCCTATTACTATGATGATTGAATAAAGATGATTATTACCAAAAATCTTCTTGAAAAATGATTTTAAATAATTTAAATGACGGTGTAACCTTTTATTTTTTTGTATTTTGCATTGGAATAAATTTTTTTTGTTGAAAAAAAAGACTTGTAATGTATTTATATAGTTACTCTTTACAATACCTATTTTAGTTAAATTATTATTTTCATTTTTTATTATTTCGTGTTTGAGTAAGTGTTTGTGTTTGTTTTCGTTGTTTAAAATATTTATTGTTTTCGGCTTAGTGTTGTCATTGTCCATAGCTTTAACTGCTGTCGGAACGTCTACCTTTTCAGTCTTACTCACTGCTGATGGATCGTTTAGTTTCTCAGTCTCATTTACTGATTCGAATAGTTCTTCAGACTTATTAGCTGTTAGAACATCTTGGTTCCCAGCCCTATTTGCTGTTTGAACTATTTCTTCAGTTATATCTGCTGTAGAAACATTTAATCCGTCAGTCTTTGCTGCTGAAAAGATTTGTTCATCAGTATTAGCTGCTGAACTGACTTGGGTTTCGAATTTTATTGCAACTATTGGGTCTTCAGTCTTTAACACTGCTGAATTTTCAGTCTTTGTTGCTGAAGTGCCGTGGTTGTCTATTGGGATAGCCGGAATATTAGGGGTTTCTGTTTGTATATTTTCTGCAGGATCCGAATTTTCAGTCTTTAATACTGCTGAGTTTTCAGTCTTGGTTGCTGAAGTGTCTGCGTTGTCAATAGGGATATCTGAGATATTAGCGATTTCAGTCTTTAATACTGCTGAAAATTTCGGATTTTCAGTCTGTGTTGCTGAATTGTTTTCCAGAATTGCAGTATGAATCGGAGTCTTTATATTAGGGACAGGGTTATCTTCGTTTATATGGCTTGGTTTATAGGAGTATGTGGGCTCAGGGTAAATTTGGCTAGGAGCTTCATTAAAATGGTCGTTATCTATTTCCAAAGATCTAATGCTGTAAATAGAAAACTTTGGTCTGTCTTCCATCAATTTTGGTTGGCGTCAGGCCTGGTTTTCCGACTCTTGCACCCGAGAAAAGTGAACATTTTGCAGATCGTTTTGTCTATTGGTGGTCCTAGAATTTTCACCAAAACGATTTTCAGAGTTTGTAGGATTATTTCGGAATGGGTTACGCGTTGTTGTACCTTGTTGGTAATTTGTTGAAGCCGATCCATTCCTAGATATCTTGTATCTACACTCATTCTCTGTGTGATTATTCCGTCCACAGAAATTACATATAATGTTATATTCCCTTTTTATGGGTTGTCTATTCGGAAAAAAGTTGGATTGCATGTTCCGATAACATGTGTCCTGTGTATGCCCTGGCTTACCACAGGTTTGGCAGACTATACTATTGAATGTAGGTTTTTCGTTATATTGATATGACCTGGGAGAGTTGTCCATTCGAGCACCATGTGATACTACATGTGCAATCGACTGTTTTAAATTATTTCCCCCATGGACTTTAGCTAGTATCTTTAGCTGTTCGTTCATTAGTCCATCTTCAAATGTTTGTACGGCCAATTTTTTTGTTTTCTTCCATTAAGAATTCCCTAACCACCGCGTCTGCTGTTATTTCACACGTGGCAGAGTTTAAAGTCCTTAGAGCATTCGCGACTCTATCGCCGTATTCCCGGACGGTTTCTCTGTAGCGTTGTTTCAGAGAAATCAACTCATTGTGTGCCGTCGACCGAGATTGCTCCTCTTTATATTCCGATTCGAGTTTATCTTTTAAATCCTCCCACTTAGCGATTTGGCTATACCTAATCAGATCGTAAGCATGACCCTCTAGTCTATTTTTGACTAGATCTAAAAATGTCTCGTATATATCCGGGTCTGCCTTCTTTATGGATCTAAATAAAACGTCTCCCCCGGAAATAAATTTACCTAAGTCGCAGGGTTTCCCGTCAAAGGTAGGGACGATTCTGAAAACATCAGAAATTCCGACAGAGAGAGCCATTTCAGGGGGTTTAATGTGTATCGGTTGATAGTGGATTTGTTCTTCCCCCTGCCTAGCCGCCTGTCTCGTGTAATATGGACTCGTAATAGTGAAAGTTTAAAATAATGTATGGCGAAAATTCAATTCTTAAAATATGGTTAACTTAAAAATATGGTTATGGAAAAATTGGCCTTTCTTTTAGTTATTCAATATATATATATATATAGGAAAGAAAAATAAATTGGTCCCAAAACTGAAAAGAAAGAAAATTCGACGAGAAAGAAAGAAAAGAAACGGAAATGTCTTCGAAATACTGAAATGAGAATTTGCAAATAATTTAGATAGAAATTTCTATCCAAAAAATATTCTATTGGGATAAGGAGAGCTTCCAAGTAGAAAATATTCCTAAAAAAAATAGAGAGAAAAGTCGCTAAAAAAAATTCTTACTCTACTAAATGTTGTCGTTGTACTGTTGATAGCAGTCTTGAGTGTTGCTGTTTTGTTTTTTTTTTCTTCAGTTTTCCTTGGTTGTTTCCTTTGTGTGGTTCTTTTTCTTTTTAGATTTTTTTTTTTCTTTGACGCCAGGCAGACTTCACGTCCTAAAGTTGATTGCTCATCCTGGTCTTTGCTGCTTTCCTTTTTTTTTCTTTTTATTTCGTTGTTTTATGTCGTGGTTTTTTTTTTTTCTTCTTATTTTGGTTTGGTTATTTCTCCTGTTTTTTTTTTCTCTCTTTTCTTCTTGAAAAATTTTTTTTCTTCTTCTTATTTGGTTATTTCTCTTGTGTTCACTTTATTTTTTTTTTGTTTTAAATTTTTTGTTTACTTTGTTTTTCGTTGTTTTATGTTTACTTTTTTCTTCTTCTTATAAACATTTTTTTTTGTTGTTTTAAATTTTGTTTTGTTTAAAAAATTTTTTTTTTCTTGTTTTTTTTTTCTTCTTATTTTCTTCTTTTTATTTGGGATCCTTTGGTTGTATCCCACCGCTGCCACCAGTGTTGAGGTCCGTCGCCGTGCTTCCTCGGTTGAGGGAAGAGCGGGGACCTTTTATTATTCCTTTTCTTCTTTTGCTGGTCCTGTACGCACAACAATATTATTACAACTTTTCCAGTCTGCTGATAGAAGGCAGTCACATCCGCAAATAGCTAAACCAATTAGATCACTCGCTCTGGTTCCTAAGAATTCTCCACGTATTATGATCCGCGTCCCAGGCGGACCTTCCTTTGGTGAAAGTCCAGTTACAACTGGCTGAGGCGCCATTAACAAGAAAAACCCTTTTTTAAATTCAACGGCTCTTAAAGGGTTTTAGATGATATTAAAACTCAAATATTATCACTATATTTAATATATTTATACCAACTTTCCAAACTCACTATTCAACTTACAATCTCAAACGAACTTTATGAACTGAATTTTTTCTCTATTCTGTTTTTTCTTCTGTGACTTTTCACATTCAATTCGGACGAAAATCCAAGTTGCTATGTTTTCAATAAATAAAAAGGTGCAGGTTATTAAGTGTGCTGTAACTGGTAATATTGTGAATGTTTATGAATGGTATGTATTAAGTGAGAATGTAATATATGTTAAGTGAAGTTTTTAAGGATGTGTTAGGAGATTCAGTGTTAAATTTAATAAGGGTAGTATTCTGGAATACAACATCACGTTAGACCAAAAACCTATTTGAATAAACATTTCCAACGCTCTGTTGGCGCAATTTAGGCGCAATAGATCCGAGTTTTGGCTCCGATTAATTACTGTCGATGATACTTGAATACACTGTAGCGTTCTACGAACGCACAATTCCACCCAGGTAAGGTTCCTACCCATCAAGGAACATACCTACCCTGAAAACGTTACACGCGCTCACAGACGCTTGCCACTAAGTCCGCCAGGGCCCTGAAACATTTAGCCAATGTTGAGCGCGACACTAAAAAGCAAGGAACTGAACGTCCCAACGCTTTCAATATCAAGCTCAACAAGTCGACTGTAGCATACCTGAAACAAAGGTAAAAACATCCATTCATCTTATTCCCAAAGATTGAAATGCGCCTCACTTCAGCACTGCAGAATCTGTAATCCTGAACATCTACACGACGTTACAAGGAATCGCTATCGTCGGTAAATTAGCCGACCAACGGATGCACGTGCGGGTGGTCTGCCACAAGGACCATCAAATCCATCGGGAAACAAAAGAAACGGCAACTTCATGCAATAAAGCATATCGCCTATCCGCTGCCAAATTGTAGGCAACCGTAATTATCTCAACAAGATAATTCGGAATATTTACGAGAATAAAGCCAACAAAGGAAATACTCCAGTCCCACGATTCCTTTGTAGAATTTCACACCCATTAGAAAGGTCTAATGGATTGTTAGTTTTAACTAAAGAAGTTAAACAGAATTCATGGACCGTACGTCCATCCAAATTGCAGGATATCCTTCGGCCTGCGCGCCAGATGTTTTATGTAAATAAGGCGGCACACAATCGACAACCGTCGAACTGAATTTCGATCACCACCACGGATGGTGATAATGATGTTTGATGATGAGCGACTTTCTTCTTTCAGGAATGAAAAATTACCCCTGGGATGTAATAACATGCTGGTAACAGAGATTCGAAAATTCTGTTAGCAGAGCGAATAGGAAATTTCTCTGTGCAGATATAGATACGATCTGTATCAGGGGTTTTTTTTTCTTGGATTGAGATAGGATTAGTCTACTTCGAGCAGGAGTCTGAGAACCCCACCGAGGAGGTCGATCCGCGCGACGCATTAAAACGGGAAGGTAACGTCGATCGAAATTGTAACTTTAAAATACTCAATTTGTCCAAATACGCGAGTTAACTCGAATACGTTCGCGGAACTGCCACCAAAGGCAAAACATAGACTCGACGTTCAACGCATCGCATTTCAACGTGCGCCGACTCGTTACTTCCGTTGTGACACCTTCGTGATATCTCAACGTGTGTCGTCTTATACTGTCGAGTTTTGTGCGGATAACAATAAGGGGAAGGCTATACGCGATAGACAGTAATAAATAAAGATAGTTTCAAATAGGAATACGATTCGAGGTGTGGTGGAAGTTTGTAAAAAGAAGTAAAAAGAATTGTGTCCCAGACGATTAAGGATAAATAAAGAGCATAAATATTAAACAAAAGAAGAACTGGTGTTTTAATTGTGTTGTCTCGCGCCGTTGTGTCTCAGTATTAACAGTGTTCGGCGGAACACTGCATCGCCAACGTTCGAACTAGCTGAAATCCCCCAAAACACCATTATAAGTCCGAAACAAAAATACAGTAAAAAAAGTGGACTGCGAAAGGGGAATCGGCTCCAGAAAAAGGAAAAACGTTTTTTTTTCCGCTGGGAAATGACGGCGACTGTTTTTTGGGATAGTCATGGAATTATCTTAATCGATTATCTTCAAAAAGGAAAAACCATTACAGGAGCTTACTACGCATCATTACTTGACCAACTGAAGGCAGAAATTGCGGAAAAACGTTCACATTTGCAGAAAAAAAAATCCTGTTTCACCAAGACAACACGCCGTCTCACACCTCAGCCATGGTGAAAATCCACGAATTACGGTTTGAACTGCTTTACCATACGCTTTACTCACCAGATCTAGTCCCAAGCGACTTCTTTTTGTGCCCTAATCTAAAAATCGCGTTCGGAGGAAAGAGATTTTCGTCAAATGTGAAGGCAATCATCTTCGTGAACATTTATTTTGCAGAGAAAAACGCTATTATTTGGAATATAGGCACGAGTCCTCCCCCCCCACCCCCTCCTCTTTTTGGCGCCAAACTCGGGGCGAAACTGTGAGTACCCTTTGTTTAGTTATATCTGTTCATCATCATCATCATCGGCACTAAAACCGGGATTCGGTTTTGGATTTATTTAACGAATCTCTACACCGGTCCCGATTTCGAGCCGATGTCATCCAGTTTTGCATTCCCAGGCTCTGGCCGTCCTGGACTACGCCATCTCTCCATCGTAGACAACGTCTGCCGCGCTGTCTCCTTCCATACATCCTGTCACAAAGAACTTTCCGGGCAGGCTCCTCTTCGCTCATTCGAGCTAGGTGCCCCACCCACCGGAGTCTACCCAGCTTGATTTGTCTTACAATATTAGCTTCAAGGTACACTGCGTACAACTTATCGTTGTAGTGTCACCGGAATCGTCCCCCCCACATACGGGGCCAACAATTCTCCTTAAGACCTTCCTCTCAAACGCGGCTAAGAGTTCAGTGTGCCTTTTATTGAGCACCCAGGGTTCGGATCCATATATGAGTACTGGTAGGACCATGATCTTGTACAGTAGTAGCTTGGATGTTCTGGATATATTTCGGGATTTAAAGAGCCTTGATAGACCATAGTAGGCTTTGTGAGATTTGATCAGCCGTTCATGTATTTATTCTTCCATATTGTTATCGGGTGATACTATTGGCCCAAGGTAGTTAAAGGATTACACTACTTCAAATTCGTGCTCCATTACTCTGATAGTTTGAACAACATTAGGTCTTCTCTTCGCAGAAGTTGCCACCATGTACTTAGCTTTCCCCTCATTATTGTGCAGTCCCAGTTTTTGCGCCGCATGCTCGATCTGGGTGAAGGAGTCCTGTACAGCCGAATCGGGTCTATCGATGATATCGATGTCAGCTGCGTAGGCAAGTATCTGGATGGACTTGGTGACAAAAGTCCCTCTAGTTGTAACGCCAGACTCACGGATTGCTTTCTCCAACGCCAGCTTGAAGAGGAGGCAGTCCAGACCGTCCCATCGTCTGAGTCCATTAAAGATTTTTTTATGGTTTGGACAGCAATTCCGTTATTTTTACTTGACTATTTACGTTGGTCATGGTCAACCGAAAAATACGTAACAATTTGTTTGGAATGCCGAACTCTCTCATGGCATTATATAGTTCTACCCTGGCTATGCTGACGTAGACGGCCTTAATTGCTATAAATAGATGATATAATGGAATCATAAATTTCAGACATTTTAATATCGCCTGCCTAAGGGAGAATATCTGATCAATTGCTGATTTGCCTGGGATGAAGCCACACTGATATAGACCAATGATGACTGATGACTTTAACGTACGAGGCTATCCGATCTTTTAGGATAGACTAGAGTATCTTATAGGCGGCACTCGGCAATGTTATACCCCTATAGTTGCTGCAGACTGTGATATCTCCCTTCTTATGTATGGGGCAAATTATACCACGACGCCGATCTTCCGACATCCCCTCTTGATCTCATACGTGCACCACGATCTCATGAATTGCGTGATGTAACGCTGTCCCTCCTTGTTTGATCAGTTCAGCTGGTATGCCATCAGCTCCATGCGCTTTATTTGATTTGAGCTGTCTTGTGGGTTTTAATGTTTCGTCAATGCCTGGTGACGGCAGCATGTGGTCTTGATCTTGCATTGGTGGAGCCTCCAATTCTTCTGTGAGCTGACAATTTAGCAATTCATTGAAGTGCACTTCCCATCGCTCCAGAATATCTTCAGGATTGGTGATCAGATTACCCTCTTTATCCTTGCAGTAAATGCAGCGTGGTGTGTACCGCGCCACACTGCGGATTATTTGGTAGAACTTCCGCGCCTGGTGCGGACCTCGCTCTCTACTTTTATCTATTTCAGTGACTAGATTTTTTTCCAGGCACTTTTCTTTTGTCTGTGGAGTCTTTTTTTAGATCTTCTGAGCTCTTTGTAGTTCTCCTCGCGGACCCGCGTACTATGAGACTGCTGCATTGCTTGGTTTACAGCATTCTTACGTTCAGTCGCTAGTTTACACTCATCATCAAACCAATCGCTCCGATCTCTACGACTACTGCCTAAAATGGAGTTGGCAGTACTAATGACTGTATTCTTAAGGCGTGTCAATTTCTCTTCTACGCCCGGCATTCTGGCCCCAGGAATTACTCTCCCTCCATCGAGCTCTTCGAGGACGAGTCTTAGCCCATGAAAAATGTGTTACTGGTATTTTCATTGCGTAAGGCAGGCGTGGTGATTCGAACCAGATCCGCGGATGTAATACGTCTCCGCAAGGCAATCCGCGCGCGGAAAACTATACCAACGCCCAGCATTCTGACCACAAGACTTACTCTCCCTCCATCGATCTCTTCGCGGGCGAGTCTTAGCGCATGAACAAGAAGATAGTGATCCGTGTTGACGTGGGCACCTCGGTACGCCCGTATCGTCATCATGTTCGAGGAATGGCGCCGATCTATCAACACGTGGTCAATTTGGTTCCGAGTGGCTCCACCAGCTGATAGGCAGGTGGCTTTGTGGATGTCTTTAAGCGGAAACCTGGTACTCGCAACGACCAAGTTCTTTGATGCTACCAGGTCTATGACTCATAGTCCATTGTCATTAATGTTTTCATACAAAGTATGAAAACCTGGGTAGTGCCTGAAAACCGGCTACCGACCTATTTTCGCGTTCAAATCACCAAGAACGATTTCCAGGTCGTATCTTGGGCAGGCATTGAGGGCCCGTTCGACGTTCTCATAGTATTCTTCTTTTTCGTCGTTAGGGCACTCCTCTGTAGGTCCGTGAACGTTTATGAGGCTTATGTTCTTAAACTTGCCTAGCACGCGAAGGGTGCATAGCCTTTCATTTATTGCATTAAATTCGATGATGGCTGGTTTCAGTTTTTGGCTGACTAGAAAGCCTCCCCCGAGCACATGGTGTTTTGCATGACAGCTGTAATAAATGTCATACTCGTTTCTTTGAATAACAGCACTATCCGTCCATCTTATTTCTTGTAATGCTGTTATGTCAACCTTATATTCGCAAAGGGCTGTTTTATTGCCGTAAAATAAATTGCAATACGCTTCAGAACAATGACAACATGAGGCCAAATGCAATACTTTTCGATCCAAGCAAATGACGCCTAGATGAAAAAAAAAAACTCTTTCAACAGTTGAATGTGTATATTACAACTTGATAACGTCAACATTTTAAAATGATGAGATTACTTCATCATCTTTAGTTAAACTCATTAAAAATAACTCATTTTCTGCTGTCTCGGCTTAGTGGAGAGTGCAGTATTAATATGAACGCTGTCGTCATAAGTAATTCAACGAAGCCAATAAAGCGTCACATCCCATGGGAACCGACACATTCCTAAGCTTTACCGAATTATCTGAATTGATTACTTCGCGTAACAATAAAAAATCTACAGGCTTGGATAGAATCCCTAACCTTCTATTTAAAAGACTTCACCCGGAGAACTTACTCCCCATTCTCGTTCTTCTCAACCACATAATAAACGCTTCACATTTCCCTAAATGTTGGAAAACAGCGGTGATAGTCTCTATTAGTAAATCCGGTTCTTCCAACAACCCGGCTAACTTCCGTCCCATATCACAGCTAAATTCGCTTAGTAAAGTTTTGGAATGTAAGATATAGAAAAATCTTCTCTCATTTGCTAGAGACAACTCCCTTATCCCGAATTCTCAATTTGGCTTTCGTCCACAACACACAACTTGTCATGCTCTCCTAAAACTGACACATGATGTGACAATGAATCTCCAAAACCAATCCCCTACAATATCCGTCTTTCTCGACATAGCAAAAGCATTCGAATGTGTTTGGATCACAGGACTGCTATACAAGCTACATTCAATGTTCGGATTAAACACCCACACCACAAAGCTTCTCGCTTCCTACCTTTCTGATAGAAAGTTCATGGTGAAAATAAATTCAACTCTTTCGACACCATACAGTATAACCGCGGGTGTTCCTCAAGGCTCCATCCTCGGACCATTATTATACCTCCTTTATACTTCAGACACCCCGCAGCCACTGTCACCTAATACAGTAATGCTGAACTATGCCGATGACACTTTAATTTATCCAAGCAACAAGTTTGTCAAGTAGGCAAGAAACTGTATTAACAGCTATCTCCCGAATCTCTCAGCATATTTTACTAAGTGGAAAATCCGACTCAATCCAGCCAAAACTCAACTCATAGTGTTTAAAGGCAGAAATGCGAATTGTACTAACAACACCCTACGCTGCCATAACAAAATCAGAATCAAGTTAAATAACAATATAATTAAACCCTCCAAAACCTTAAAGTACCTGGGAATAACCTTCACCAACAATCTGTCCTTCTCCGCCCACACCAAAAACTCGATTCGCAAAGCCGCAATTCAACTTAATCTCTGCAGAAAAGTGATGTACAAGACGAATGGTCTCCCTCCCAAAGTTAAATCACTTATCTACAAACAGATAATCAGACCCACTCTCACATATGCATGCCCGATATGGTACCATATCACATCCGCGCAAATGGAGAAGCTACGCAGTTTCGAAAGGAAATGCTTCAGACTTATCACTGGTCTCAACCGACATCCCAACTCCCACAAATATTACAACAGCAGTTCGCTCTACCATGCCGCTAATATTGAACGTATAAATCGACGCTTCCTCGAGCTGTCCATCAAATTTATCGAAAATCTTCCCAATAATCCCAACCCGATAATAAATGCGCTCACATCGACTCCGTCAGATAACCGAACTGCCTACCCGAACTGTCTCCACATCAGACCGTTCTTCACCTCTGGCAGGTTGGTTAATAACTCTAATGAGTTTGTATACCACAATACAGAGCTTTCACCTCACCAATTAAAATACAGTAATATTCAACCCTTCTCCAATAATTTGCGTTTCAACGAACAAACGGAAAGTAGTTCCCCAACCCACATCCCTGACTGACAATATCGTCACTAACCCATAACCTACCTATTGATCACTATGCTTCCCCCTTCCATACCACACTAACTGATTTCAATAATAATTAGGTAACTAGACTAAGTTAAGATAAGTTAAGTTAAGTTAAGTAAATTAGCATAGGTTAAGTAAATAACTATATCCTGGTTTTCTGACCTTTTCCAGGAAGCTCTACCCACTACAATCTTAATCCATAATCAATATATAACTCCTATCATATTGTTTGAAAAATGTACTAGTAAGTATATGTAAACAATTATAGCTAAAGTATCATAAGTTATCTGTATTGCTTATTGTAAAAATTATTGATGGTCAATAAATACAGAAATGTAAAAAAAAAAAAAAAAAAGTCGTCGTAAGTATACGGTAGGCATTTTACAAACCTTTGCCTCTTTTACAGATATTACCACGTAAGCACTTCCTTTAATATTGTCGTCGTCTAGCCCATACATCTAACAATGGGCTAGCAAATCTTGCCTTAGAACGGGTATGATACAAGAGTTTCGCGTTGAGCAGTGCAACATATACGAATTAAGACGCATAGGATAGGCAATGATTGCACTAAGCAAAACTCTTAATCAGAAATATGTATATTTCGGGTTTTAGTTGTCCTGGAATTTATTAAATGCATCTATTCTTAACGTTTTGGCATAACCATAAACATACAAAGTGAAAAGGCTTAATAGTTTGTAGTGTAACACGATTCAACACGGTATTTTACTAGTCGTATGTAAAACTTCAGGTGTATAAGATATCAATTCAATATTCTCTCCTGGCATCTTATTTTAGGTAGTTGAAGATCTTGACGTACATCGGATTGATGTGCCATGAAAACGGTCCCATAAGTTAAGGTCATACCTGCTATTACTTCAAATTCATTTTACTTTTAAAGAGAGGATCAAGGTCAGTAGTAGGGATATAGCGGTACTGGCTCACTTTTCTGGCTCAAAAGCTCTTTTCTGCCCCAAAGCTCTATGTGAAGGTGTAGATGTGTGTGTTGTGTGGTGAGTGTTGATAGTGGTATGTGATTAATGGGTGGTGGGATTCTTAAGTGAGGTGTAAATAGTAGTATTTAGTGTATTTCTTATGAGTATTGGTATTAATAGTGATATTTTGTGGGTTCTTATGTGGGGTGGAAATAGTAGTATTGGTATTAATTGGGTATAGTTTGTAGTGTTCTTATCGCTGTAGTTGTTGGATTTTGTGCTTTTTTTGTAGGTGGTGTTGACTATTGGGCTTTTTCTATGTGGTGGTGAGTATTGGGGCTTGTGATGATATCGGTGCTTTTTTTTGTTATGGGTTTATGTTTTTGCTAATGGATTTATGCTTAGGTGGTGATATCGGGGCTGAATGGGTAGTGCTTTAGGCTTTTGTCTCGGTTGTAAGCTGTTAATTGTGATAGAAATAAAAAACGTTGTCTGGGTTGTGCTTTTGGCTTTTGTCTCAGTTGTAAGCTGTTAATTGTGGTAGAAATAAAAAAAAACGTTGTCTGGGTAGTGCTTTAGGCTTTTGTCTCGGTTGTAAGCTGTTAATTGTGGTAGAAATAAAAAAACGTTGTCTTTGGTGTGCTTTTTAATCTTATTATCATTAAGCTGAGTAATATAAACGGGGATTTTGTTGTTTGTGGATTTGTATGGGAAATGGGGTGTTTTTGCTGGAACTTAAACTGACTTCCCCTAAGACGCAGAGCTAAGCTAGTTGACTTCACCTAAGACGCAGACCTAAGCCAGTATTCAAACGAATAATAACAAGGCGGAGGCGGGGGCCGGGGGCTTTTTGCTATTGAACTTTTTGTTGGGGGGTGTGTGTGTGTGTTTTTGATAATGGATTTGTGCTTAGGAGGTGAATGGTTTTGCTGCTAGTTGACTTCACCTAAGACGCAGAGCTAAGCTAGTTGACTTCACCTAAGACGCAGACCTAAGCCAGTATTCAAACGAACAATAACAAGGAGGAGGCGGGGGCCGGGGGCTTTTTGCTGTATGATGTTGATGAATGGGTTGTGCTTTTGGCTTTTGTCTCGGTTGTAAGCTGTTAATTGCGGCGGAAATAAAAAACGTTGTCTTTGTTGTGCTTTTTAATCTTATTGTCATTAAGCTGAGTAATATATACGGGAATTTTGTTGTTTGTGGATTTGTATGAGAAATGGGTTGTTTTTGCTGAAACTTAAAACTGACTTCACCTAAGACGCAGACCTAAGTCATTGGTTTTTTATGAGTCACCGAATGATTATTCAAGTCCATATTGTACCGATCCCATAACCTTTAGCAAGTATTCATGATTTCTATAGCAAGTTGGGATATCATTACTCATTTTTGTGAATTTCATACGTATTGAGGGCCAATTATTCTTATCATAGTTTCCATAATGTATTGTTTCCGCTCCCTACAGGCTAATGTTGATTTCTATATATAGGCGTACATCTTCAGTGGGTTGGGGATTTGTACTTATTATCAGTATTTTTTCAATTTGGGGTGTGTGATGCATAGTTGTTTTGTCTTGTTGGGTATTTGTTATCAGGTGTATACATCTTCAGTGGGTTGTGCGATTAGCGTTCAAGGTTAATTGTGTGACATGAGCAGATGGTATTTTTGAATTGGGTGTGTGAATAGGTGATAGGTGATTCATGATTGTTTGGCAGTGAATATATTATTATTTAGTCATTGAGTTTGAGTAATATATATGGGAATTTTTTTTGGGTGATTCTATGTTGAAATGGATGTATGTTTTAGTTGTTTCTTAATATATAGACATTTTTTGTGATTCTATCTGCTTTTGGGTTTTGTTTCGGTTGTCGAGGGCTTTTTCAGTAAATCTAAGCTGATTCTTAATATTTTGGGCTTTTTGCTCTATACTGAAATGGTACCACTTGATAGTAAATCTATGTTGAAATGGACTTTTTTGCTATATTGAATATGTGCTTTTTTTGGGGATTGTCTGGGGTGCTAAAGGCTTTTTTATGAATATATTCACTTGGCAGTAAATCTATGCTGAAATATATATAGAAATACGGGCTTTAAATTTGAAAAAAAAGAAGAAAAAATCATCATCAAACCCAATATTCGACGTGGGATTAGCTAGGAAATAAAAAAATCAACATCATCAACTGGTGAGTTACCTTATTTATATATTAATTGTTATTCCTTTTTTTGACGCGGTGCTAGTATTTATTTTTGTGTATTGTATCGTGAGTCTAGCAATAATAATAATAATAATCCCGATGTTTTTGCTATTGCTGCATAATGTATGGAAATGGTTCATCATCGTCGTCGTTATCAGTTGTGTATATGAATAGGTGACAGGTGATTCATGGTCGTTTGACTTGTTGTGCTGTTATCATTTGTAGTAAAATAGAGGCGTGTTATCAGTAGTTGTTCGTGGATTTATATGGAAGTGATTCATTGTCGTTTGGGCTTCTTTCTTATCTCAGTATGTGAATTAAGTCTTAGGGTTGGATGATCAGCGTACAAGGTTAAAGTCTGGAGTAGGTTAATTGTATGACATGGTTGGTCGTCGATTTGTCTGGAAGTTGAGGACTCTTTTATATATTATTATTAGTCATTGAGCTGAGTAATATATATAGAAATTTTTGTTGTTCGAGGGATATGGTATGGAAGTGATGATATAAGACTTAGATTTGGATGATCACAGCGTTCAAGGTTAAAGTTTGGGGATAGGTTAATTGTATGGAAGTCATTCGTAGTCATTTGACGTCGTGGTTTTTGGGATTCTTTCTTATCTCAGCATGTGAATTAAGTCTTAGGTTTGGATGATCAGAGTTATTTTCTAATCTGTATTTATTGGTATATTGTTCGAATGTTTTTATTATTATCTAGTGTGGTTATATTAGGCTGTTGTTGTTGCTGTATTTAGTTTATTGTTATAATGATGTTATGTTTTATTGTTCAAAGTTTTGAGATCTTTTGGGATTCTTTCTTATCTCAGCATGTGAATTAAGTCTTAGGTTTGGATGATCAGAGTTATTTTCTAATCTGTATTTATTGGTATATTGTTCGAATGTTTTTATTATTATCTAGTGTGGTTATATTAGGCTGTTGTTGTTGCTGTATTTAGTTTATTGTTATAATGATGTTATGTTTTATTGTTCAAAGTTTTGAGATCTTTTGAAAGTTCTTTGTTTGCTTATAATCATATGAGGATATTTTTGAAAAGCACAGGCAGTTTTTATATGGATATATTAGTATGTGTAGACTTTTTTTTTTTTAGCGCTACAATGTTGTTAATAGCGAATATATTATTATTAGTCATTGAGCTGAGTATTATAAGGGAATTTTTTGTAGCTTGTTGTTATATTAATTATGTGTGTATGTATGTGTATGTGTGTGTGTATTGATGGACAAATATCTGAATTTCACCTGTTGAGCTGTTGTCAGTTGTACACATCTTCGGTTGTAGTGGCGGTGTTGTTATCAGTAGTTGTTCTCGGATTTGTATGGAAGTGATGAATTAAGTCTTAGGTTTGGGTGATCAGCGTTCAAGTTAAAGTTTGGGGTAGGTTAATTGTGTGACGTAGATGTTCGTGGATTTGTATGGAAGTGATTCATTATCGTTTGGCGTAGTGGTTTGGAATTCTTTCTTATCTCAGTATGTGAATTAAGTCTTAGGTTTCAATGATCAGCGTTCAAGGTTATAGTCAGGAGAGAAAGAGAGAAAGTGAGAAAGAGAAAGTGAGAAAGAGAAAGAGAGACTATTTGTGGACGAATGAGATGTGTGTATGCGTAATAATGAATGAATTTCGCTATAGATAAGACCATCTTGACTAGTTAGAAATCATTGTATCACTAAACCATTAAAGAAAAACACTAAAAGGTTCCATTGTGGTATATATTTGGCTGAGCAGGAAAATTGTTGCCATAGGATTAAAACAAAAAAACAACAACAAAAACGGTAAGTTAACACCTATCATGAACCATTTTTAGGATTTCTAATTTATTTCTTCAAATGTTATGTGTTATATTCGGGGGATTTTAATCATCGAGACAGCCTTTTTTTCTGAAAGCGTAACAAAGCAAAAGAATTAACAGTAAATTTTTCATTACTTTTTTAGAGAAATATGTCTGCTAACGAGGTCAACACCAGCAACAACTACAATATTAACAATAACAACAATAATAATATTAGGAAAAGAACGGGGCAACAACAACAACCACCAACAATGTCAGGAGAACAACCTGCAAAGAAGTTAAAACAACAGATCTATAAAAGATGCTTGTTTTGTGATGAGGATGTTGAGGGACGGCTTTGGGTCCAACATCATAGAAAAAATACCCACAAAGCAAACGCCCAACAAGCTCTTAATGAAAACGTCTCCTTAATAGCAAGCGCATTCCAAAATCGTATCAAAATATTTGCCATTACCAACAAAGATGAGAGTATGGTAAATGTGAATACGTTATTTGAAAAAAATATTCCATTGATTAACGAGTTACTACAAGATGAATTGAAAGTTTTGAAAGCTTTTAAATTTAGTATGGAGCTTTTTGCTAACTTTGCGAAACTACCCAAAGAATGTGAAGAGACAATGCAAATAGATATAAAAAGCATGCAAACTAAAATGTACACGATTGCGAAAGAGGAAGACATAAGAGAAAATTTGAGCACGGCAATTGAAATTATCAAAGCAAAATTGGAAGAGTTCCAAGAAAAAGATAGCGGATGGGCGTTGGCAGCATTTCAGAGGATCGAAATTAACATCAACAAATACGAGCCATTTCGAGCTTGATAGATAAGGACCGATATAATAAATCTTTTAAAGAACTTGTAGCTGCATCAAACAAGAATAAATAAAATGTATTTATGTATTAAAATTAATTGATGTTTTTTCCCTTTGGCTAATTTTGTGGGCAAATTATTCGAATATTGGTCATTCATTTTCCCCCCATGAGTCTTAGAATATCAAATATAACCCCACCAATATATGTGAATTTTCGGCTGTAAGTTGCTTCTTAATGTATGGGAAATGTTTTGTTGATTCTATCTGCTTTTGCCTTTGGTTTGTGCTTTTGATAATGGTTTGTGTCTTTGATCGCCAGACTTTCGGGTGGGTTGTCTCAGTTGTTGGGGGTGTTTTTCCTTTTTATGAATATACCACTTGACAGTAAATCTAATTTTATGAATATATATACCACTTGGCAGTAACTCTATGTTGAAATGGTTTAATGCTTTTGAACTCTAGACTAGCGAGCTTTTTGCTATATATATTGACTATAGCCTATTTTTAGCGCCACAATTTTGAGTTTTTATATGGATATATTGTTAATTGCATACTTTAGGGCTACGCATTGTCCATATAATATATTAAATTCTTTGTGCTTTTGGCTTTTTTATGAATATACCACGAGTCAACGAATGATTATTCAAGTCCATATTGGTCAAAAAAAGTGTTGATATAAAAAACATGTGGGGGTGCTTGCCCGATCCCATAATCTTAAGACCCAGACCTGGCTGGACTCATAGAACGACCTTTGCTAAAATTATCCAGATAGCCGAATAACTAAGAAGAATTCTTGAGATCTCCTCGCCAAAAACTGATTTCGCATAAGACGCAGACCTGGCGGAACTCATAGAACGATCTTTGCTAAAATTATCTAGATAGTCGAATATCTAAATTTCCTCTGTAATATCAAAAGGAATCCCGAACTTGTTTGAGCCGGCGAACGATTAGTAACACATAAAGTTCTATCACACCTAACCCAAGGAAGTATGCGTCATCGTACCCATTAGATGGTTTGCATTCAAAGACATACTGACTGTATTATAACCTCCCCTCTCTGATGCCGTATCGAATCAAAGCAGTAAACAGATCTCTATGTATCGGCTGTATTATAAACAGCTGGTTCCAAACAGGGCGATTTCTTCAAACAGGGCGATTCCAAACAGGTCGGTTTCTTCAAACAGGGCGATTCCAAACAGGTCGGTTTCTTCAAACAGGGCGATTCCAAACAGGGCGATTTCTTTAAACAGGGCGATTCCAAACAGGGCGATTTCTTTAACCAGGGCGATTCCAAACAGGCGGTCTCTTCAAACAGGGCGATTCCAAACAGGCTGTTTCTTCAACCAGGGCGATTCCAAACAGGCGGTCTCTTCAAACAGGGCGATTCCAAACAGGCTGTTTCTTCAAGCAGGGCGATTCCAAACAGGCGGCTTCTTTAAACAGGGCGATTGCAAACTGGCTGTATTATAACTATCCCTCTCTGATAACTCTTCAATGATGTAAGCAGGTCTTATCATATGATGTTATGGTGGAGTATATTTGATCCTCTAAGACTCATGGAAAAAATGGCCTCAATTAATTTTAATGTTTAAAGAACAATGATCAGCGGTTTTATTCATATAGGTAAGATAAGAATAATGGAGACTCACTAAAAACACTTAGACATCAAGAATTTGATATAGCATCCAAAGTCATAGGATTTGATAAGCAGCCATATGTTTTTTGATAACAGCCCAATATGGACTTGAATAATCATTCATTGCCCCATTGATGTACTTAGAAATTGTGCTATGGAAAAATAAGAAATAGAAATCAAGAATTTAATATAGCACCCAAGGTCAAGGGGTCAGAATAATGAACAACAACTTACTATATAGAAATCAGTATTTGGTCGTGATACTGGATGCAAAATAAGATAAGAGTAATGGCGACTCACTAAAAAACACTTAGAAATTAAGAATTTAATATAGCTTCCAAGGTCAAGGGATTGGACAACAACACCCTTTTTTTATATCAACACTTTTTTTTGACCAATATGGACTTGAATAATCATTCGTTGACTCGTGGTATATTCATAAAAAAGCCAAAAGCACAAAGAATTTAATATATTATATGGACAATGCGTAGCCCTAAAGTATGCAATTAACAATATATCCATATAAAAACTCAAAATTGTGGCGCTAAAAATAGGCTATAGTCAATATATATAGCAAAAAGCTCGCTAGTCTAGAGTTCAAAAGCATTAAACCATTTCAACATAGAGTTACTGCCAAGTGGTATATATATATTCATAAAATTAGATTTACTGTCAAGTGGTATATTCATAAAAAGGAAAAACACCCCCAACAACTGAGACAACCCACCCGAAAGTCTGGCGATCAAAGACACAAACCATTATCAAAAGCACAAACCAAAGGCAAAAGCAGATAGAATCAACAAAACATTTCCCATACATTAAGAAGCAACTTACAGCCGAAAATTCACATATATTGGTGGGGTTATATTTGATATTCTAAGACTCATGGGGGGAAAATGAATGACCAATATTCGAATAATTTGCCCACAAAATTAGCCAAAGGGAAAAAACATCAATTAATTTTAATACATAAATACATTTTATTTATTCTTGTTTGATGCAGCTACAAGTTCTTTAAAAGATTTATTATATCGGCCCTTATCTATCAAGCTCGAAATGGCTCGTATTTGTTGATGTTAATTTCGATCCTCTGAAATGCTGCCAACGCCCATCCGCTATCTTTTTCTTGGAACTCTTCCAATTTTGCTTTGATAATTTCAATTGCCGTGCTCAAATTTTCTCTTATGTCTTCCTCTTTCGCAATCGTGTACATTTTAGTTTGCATGCTTTTTATATCTATTTGCATTGTCTCTTCACATTCTTTGGGTAGTTTCGCAAAGTTAGCAAAAAGCTCCATACTAAATTTAAAAGCTTTCAAAACTTTCAATTCATCTTGTAGTAACTCGTTAATCAATGGAATATTTTTTTCAAATAACGTATTCACATTTACCATACTCTCATCTTTGTTGGTAATGGCAAATATTTTGATACGATTTTGGAATGCGCTTGCTATTAAGGAGACGTTTTCATTAAGAGCTTGTTGGGCGTTTGCTTTGTGGGTATTTTTTCTATGATGTTGGACCCAAAGCCGTCCCTCAACATCCTCATCACAAAACAAGCATCTTTTATAGATCTGTTGTTTTAACTTCTTTGCAGGTTGTTCTCCTGACATTGTTGGTGGTTGTTGTTGTTGCCCCGTTCTTTTCCTAATATTATTATTGTTGTTATTGTTAATATTGTAGTTGTTGCTGGTGTTGACCTCGTTAGCAGACATATTTCTCTAAAAAAGTAATGAAAAATTTACTGTTAATTCTTTTGCTTTGTTACGCTTTCAGAAAAAAAGGCTGTCTCGATGATTAAAATCCCCCGAATATAACACATAACATTTGAAGAAATAAATTAGAAATCCTAAAAATGGTTCATGATAGGTGTTAACTTACCGTTTTTGTTGTTGTTTTTTTGTTTTAATCCTATGGCAACAATTTTCCTGCTCAGCCAAATATATACCACAATGGAACCTTTTAGTGTTTTTCTTTAATGGTTTAGTGATACAATGATTTCTAACTAGTCAAGATGGTCTTATCTATAGCGAAATTCATTCATTATTACGCATACACACATCTCATTCGTCCACAAATAGTCTCTCTTTCTCTTTCTCACTTTCTCTCTTTCTCTCCTGACTATAACCTTGAACGCTGATCATTGAAACCTAAGACTTAATTCACATACTGAGATAAGAAAGAATTCCAAACCACTACGCCAAACGATAATGAATCACTTCCATACAAATCCACGAACATCTACGTCACACAATTAACCTACCCCAAACTTTAACTTGAACGCTGATCACCCAAACCTAAGACTTAATTCATCACTTCCATACAAATCCGAGAACAACTACTGATAACAACACCGCCACTACAACCGAAGATGTGTACAACTGACAACAGCTCAACAGGTGAAATTCAGATATTTGTCCATCAATACACACACACATACACATACATACACACATAATTAATATAACAACAAGCTACAAAAAATTCCCTTATAATACTCAGCTCAATGACTAATAATAATATATTCGCTATTAACAACATTGTAGCGCTAAAAAAAGTCTACACATACTAATATATCCATATAAAACTGTCTGTGCTTTTCAAAAATATCCTCATGTGATTATAAGCAAACAAAGAACTTTCAAAAGATCTCAAAACTTTGAACAATAAAACATAACATCATTATAACAATAAACTAAATACAGCAACAACAACAGCCTAATATAACCACACTAGATAATAATAAAAACATTCGAACAATATACCAATAAATACAGATTAGAAAATAACTCTGATCATCCAAACCTAAGACTTAATTCACATGCTGAGATAAGAAAGAATCCCAAAAACCACGACGTCAAATGACTACGAATGACTTCCAAACAATTAACCTATCCCCAAACTTTAACCTTGAACGCTGTGATCATCCAAATCTAAGTCTTATATCATCACTTCCATACCATATCCCTCGAACAACAAAAATTTCTATATATATTACTCAGCTCAATGACTAATAATAATATATAAAAGAGTCCTCAACTTCCAGACAAATCGACGACCAACCATGTCATACAATTAACCTACTCCAGACTTTAACCTTGTACGCTGATCATCCAACCCTAAGACTTAATTCACATACTGAGATAAGAAAGAAGCCCAAACGACAATGAATCACTTCCATATAAATCCACGAACAACTACTGATAACACGCCTCTATTTTACTACAAATGATAACAGCACAACAAGTCAAACGACCATGAATCACCTGTCACCTATTCATATACACAACTGATAACGACGACGATGATGAACCATTTCCATACATTATGCAGCAATAGCAAAAACATCGGGATTATTATTATTATTATTGCTAGACTCACGATACAATACACAAAAATAAATACTAGCACCGCGTCAAAAAAAGGAATAACAATTAATATATAAATAAGGTAACTCACCAGTTGATGATGTTGATTTTTTTATTTCCTAGCTAATCCCACGTCGAATATTGGGTTTGATGATGATTTTTTCTTCTTTTTTTTCAAATTTAAAGCCCGTATTTCTATATATTTCAGCATAGATTTACTGCCAAGTGAATATATTCATAAAAAAGCCTTTAGCACCCCAGACAATCCCCAAAAAAGCACATATTCAATATAGCAAAAAAGTCCATTTCAACATAGATTTACTATCAAGTGGTACCATTTCAGTATAGAGCAAAAAGCCCAAAATATTAAGAATCAGCTTAGATTTACTGAAAAAAGCCCTCGACAACCGAAACAAAACCCAAAAGTGTATAGAATCACAAAAAATGTCTATATATTAAGAAACAACTAAAACATACATCCATTTCAACATAGAATCACCCAAAAAAAATTCCCATATATATTACTCAAACTCAATGACTAAATAATAATATATTCACTGCCAAACAATCATGAATCACCTATCACCTATTCACACACCCAATTCAAAAATACCATCTGCTCATGTCACACAATTAACCTTGAACGCTAATCGCACAACCCACTGAAGATGTATACACCTGATAACAAATACCCAACAAGACAAAACAACTATGCATCACACACCCCAAATTGAAAAAATACTGATAATAAGTACAAATCCCCAACCCACTGAAGATGTACGCCTATATATAGAAATCAACATTAGCCTGTAGGGAGCGGAAACAATACATTATGGAAACTATGATAAGAATAATTGGCCCTCAATACGTATGAAATTCACAAAAATGAGTAATGATATCCCAACTTGCTATAGAAATCATGAATACTTGCTAAAGGTTATGGGATCGGTACAATATGGACTTGAATAATCATTCGGTGACTCATAAAAACCAATGACTTAGGTCTGCGTCTTAGGTGAAGTCAATTAGCTTAGCTCTGCGTCTTAGGTGAAGTCAGTTTTAAGTTTCAGCAAAAACAACCCATTTCTCATACAAATCCACAAACAACAAAATTCCCGTATATATTACTCAGCTTAATGATAATAAGATTAAAAAACAACCCATTTCCCATACAAACCCACAAACAACAAAATCCCCGTTTATATTACTCAGCTTAATGATAATAAGATTAAAAAGCACACCAAAGACACCGTTTTTTTTTTTTTATTTCCATCACAATTAACAGCTTACAACTGAGACAAAAGCCTAAAGCACAACCCAGACAACGTTTTTTTTTTTATTTCTACCACAATTAACAGCTTACAACTGAGACAAAAGCCAAAAGCACAACCCAGACAACGTTTTTTATTTCTACCACAATTAACAGCTTACAACCGAGACAAAAGCCTAAAGCACTACCCATTCAGCCCCGATATCACCACCTAAGCATAAATCCATTAGCAAAAACATAAACCCATAACAAAAAAAGCACCGATATCATCACAAGCCCCAATACTCACCACCACATAGAAAAAGCCCAATAGTCAATAAAAGCATTCATCACCACCACCTGCAAAAACCCAAGAGCATCAAAAGCACAAAATCCACGGATCCACCACGCTGATAACGATTAATCACTAGCCCAAACAAACAACTACAGCGATAAGAACACTACAAACTATACAACACACACATCCCCACCTTCACATAGAGCTTTCACACAGAAAAGAGCTTTTGGGGCAGAAAATTGTCCCAGAACCGCTATATCCCTACTACTAAGGTCTTATCGGTTGATAGGCTTTTAATCAGTTATCCGTTTTCGGAAATATTTTTGGCTTCAATGTGAAACCACTCAGAGCCTTCGCTATTCTGGATAGACAACATGTGATTGACAATATGTTCAGATATACACAAAACACCTGTAGATGTAAATACCTTTGTTCAGATTGTGCATAAGTTAAGGCTCGTCCAAGACAATGATCGACATGGATAGCACAACGAGAGAAGGAAAAAACGTAAAAGCGAATCAATGTCAAAATAAATAAAAGGAAGAGACAATTGTTTCTTACTTAAATATCGGTACACAGTGTGGGAAGAAGTAGAACAACGACTGAAAGAAGGTGTCCATACTTATTAACTTTGGATGCCTGACGATTGCAGCTAAAAAGGAACAACCGAGAGGACAAAGCCTTTAACGTTCATGTAGGCTCTCAATATGTGTCAGTTCATCTAAGCATGAAATGTCGTCTATGTCTCTAAAAAACACTTAATGTCGATGTAATTTAATTGTCATTTCAACCTTTGCATGCTTAAAATACTTACTAAATAGATAGTTCTCCTCGTTCCAACATTGTCCCTCTATAAACTCCTTAATTATATTTAGCGATGTCTTAATGGCTCATCTATCTATATAGAGCTATTTCTACCGATACTTGTCCCAAATTTGTGAACCCATCAGATGTATATTTACACTTATCTTATGCCTACTTAGAGTCCTAATTTGTACAACTATCTACCTTGAAGTTTTGTACCGGTGCTTATGAAATTTCCTCTTCTTCCGGAAAAGTAATACTTTCCCCTGTTTGAAATTTGCCATCACATCGTTGAGAGTCCTTTGATGTGAGGATGATAAGAATTTTGAAGCATCTAGTTGTTGCCAAGCATCTATGCTAATTGGAAAATTTGTTGAAGTCCTTTCGGTGTTGACATAACTGCCATCTGCATTGCCCGCATAACCAGTCTTGTACGTGTAATTAGTCACACTCCTTACGGTGGTATCCATTCCATTGATGGGAGGGAAAGTTCCTTCGTAGTTCTTATAGTGCAAGTGCCATGTTGCGAGGACAACGTGCACAGCAAACAGTAAGAAAACCAGCATGAGGAGCAGTCCAAGGATATGGGTTGTATTACTTTGGTTCATTCGCAGGAAGTAACGTTGATAAAGCATTTCAACCTGTGGATTAAATTCGATTGAGGAGGGGAAAAATGTAAAGCGAAAAAGAAGAACTTCTGACGAGATATGTAGAAATAAATTTTAAAAATCTTCTGGAAAAATTGTCAGGCATTCTATTTATATGTTTATATAATATCCTTGTTAGCTCTCACGTGACTGTTCCAGGACGCTTTTATTTTACTTTACCTGTAAATTTTTGAACTGATGAGTGCTACACATTCGTATCACGAACTTGTTTAGCCGGAACCAGAAAGATATAGTCGGGCTGGCTGCATTTGTATTCGCTTCAAGATTTTTGTTATCTCCGTCGGTTCCTTGAGCAAGAAGCAAATAGAAAAAGTAACAAGGACAATATACAATTTGTTACATTAGTCTGGCCAAATAGAAGTGGATATTTGCTTTTTATGATTGAAATGAAAGAAGGAGAAGAAAATCAAAAAAGCAGAATGGTTGGATAAGCGCATCTTAGTGAAAAATATTTATACAGACTCAGTGTTGGGTTGTGGGGTTGTGAAGTTAAATTAATTGTCTAGCGGTTGAGGATTAGTCCTTTTCGTGGTTTTAAGGGATCCAGGAGAAAAGTTAAATTACGTTTCTTCTATTCAGGGAATGGGCGTAGAAGTAAATTTATTTTGAGCGAATGTAAACTGGCGCCTAAGTGAATGTGTTTAACTTTGCGATTGGTACACGTTTTTTAAAGTGAACCAACAAATAATTAAACCGTTAGAAAAGTTTGCAACAATGTTTACACTTGGAATGAGAAAATTTTCGTCGACTTATTTATCTTGTTGTTTCACTTAAAAGTTCATTTTAAGAGGGTCGGGTAAATGAAGCCCTTCTGAACGATGTAAGTAGGAAAGGATATTTTTCAAAATTACTTCTGAGAGTACACGACATATCAGGAAACACAAATACTTAGTTTGTAAATTGAATGGGGGTATATATGCAGAAACCATTCCAACGTGCCTGTTCTTGTAAACTTTTTTTTTTAAATCGATCATTGATTTTCTTAGCTCCTGGTAATAATACATATACGTCCCAAAATAAACCGAACTGTATTAAAAAACAAGAATAGTTAGTTAATTTTTACAAAAATCATTTGTTGTTCGTTCGACGAGTCCACTAAATGACTTTTGTGTATCGTTGGTAGGGTTGTGGGGGTTCTCTACATCACACGGAGAACCTACCCACAACCCTAACCTGCAAACATGCAAAAACCCAATCCGCAATTCCATACATTCCTAACTCCGCAATAGCTACATTCCAAAACCTCCAACAGAATATAATTCAACAGAATATATTCTAATCATCCAAGCATTCACTTTCCCAAAACTGCTTCGGTCAATTCTCTATATTTCCTCATTGCGACCAAGCAATCCTAAATTCCCCGAAATTCATATGCTGTAACGAAACGCATATTCAATCCATGACGAAACATTAACTATCGCCACCAATTATACTAAACCGCGCACATTTCCCCGAAATTACTTCGGTTAACATTTCACCCAAATGATATTTCTTGCTTGCGCCCAAGCAATTCCAATTTCCCAAAGCCGATTTCCCGGTACACCCAACCAACGAATTCAACCCAGCCTGTACGGCCAGAATTCGCTGGAACTGAGTTCTTATGCGAGCATAGCAACTCTTCCAAAATTCTTTGTAATTGGCAGCCAGCCACGACGCAATGAATGAATTATTTTCATTCGTAAATCAGTCGACATCTAACCGCCATCAAGTGCGCATCGCCGCCTGCAAGCATTTTGCTTACTTACAAGCGCCGCCATCCAACCCACCCAGCCGGTGTAACATAGTATATTTCGTGAGTTGGTCGTCGAAACCCGACGTGCGTTTCGGCCACCTCACGTTTGACAATCCTCGCGTACCCAACAACCCTTTTGCAATATAGCGCGGCGCAACTCGGGCAGTTGTCAGGAGCGTGTGGATTTATCCAACCACCAGATGCCGGAAGTCGCGAAGTGTCTCGAGGTACTATTTTCGAGAGTCCGCGTTCATTGTTAACCTAGTTCGACCTGGAAAATTCCGCGTTGGAAATCAACCGAGATTAAGTGCTCCTGCAACCGCGGTTAAGAGAAATAGAAATCAAGAAATCAGTTGTTGTTCCGAAAACCATTGATGCTGTGCGCGAACTGATATTGGAAGATCGTCATGTGACCTATCGTGAGATTGAAACAACCTTAGGCTTTAGTGGGACCAGCATACATTCAATATTGCATAAACATTTGACTGTCAAAAAAATTTGTTCGCGTTGGATTCCACACAATTTGTCAATCGCCCAAAAAAAGTCTCGTGTCAATTGGTCGAAAGAAATGCTCAAAAAATACGGTCGCGGTGCTTCGAAACACGTCTATGACATCGTGACAGGTGATGAATCGTGGATTTACGCGTATGAGCCCGAAAGTAAACAGCAGTCGACTGTCTGGGTGTTTCAAGATGAGCCAAATCCAACAAAAGTTGTTCGCGCACGAAGCACTTCCAAGCAAATAGTCGCCTGTTTTGTCGGAAAAACTGGACATGTCGGAACCGTACCACTAAAACAACGCAGAACAGTCAATTCTGAGTGGTACACAACCATTTGTTTGCCAGTTGTCTTCCAAGAAATCAGGAAAACCAACCGCCGAAGACGGATCACTCTTCACCGCGACAATGCCAGCTCTCACACATCGGCTGCGACAACTGCATTTTTGAGCACCCAAAACATCGATTTGATGGGTCATCTGCCGTATAGTCCTGACTTGGCACCGAATGACTTCTTTTTATTCCCGTACGTAAAAAACAAACTGGGAGGTCAACGTTTTTCGACGCCTGAAGAAGCGGTTGCTGCATTCAGAATCCATGTGTTGGAGATACCTCAATCAGAGTGGCAAAAGTGCTTCGACAATTGGTTCAAACGCATGCAAAAGTGTATAGATCTTCATGGGGAATATTTTGAAAAACAATAAAGTGATTTTCGATGATCAATATTTGTTTTTGTACTCTAATCCCGAAATATAAAAGGCAACCCTCGTACCAATTCCTAATCAAACATTGCCCCCATATCAATCAGGTTGCCAACAGACCAACCAATTTCTAATTATCAGCCATCAACCGAGTATAGGATTAAACATGAATACGATTGTTATTTAAACAATCGCACTCATGACCATGTCACATGTACCACCACATGAACCCTAACAATAGCCATCCTAACCATTACCTTGGCAAACAAAAATCGTCATCGAAAATCCTATAGCCTTCAACGGCATTATCATGAGCAATTGCGTAAACACCAAAATGTTCCCGTGTCGCATTGGTTAAACTAAACAATGCGCATCCCAACGACGAACCCCGAAATAGTGTTTCTGTTTACTTAAGGCACTGAGACCTATTTCTTCCTTCGGCAACCGTCATGATTTATTTACAATAACGATGCTAGCAGCCCTAATGCTTGTTCCTTTGTTTGAACAAGTGCAGGATCGATCGATGTCCGCATTTCTAAAAAAGGGTATTGTACTTGACCAGCACGGCATAGAAAATTCCATCACGATGGCCGCTAGCGGATGTGGAGTGAAACGGTCATCGTGGAGTCAGACCCTAACCACCGCTGCGTGCACACGCGAAAAAGAGTCGAAGTGGAGTTTTTAATCGAACGGCGGTAAAGATATAATCTGTAACACCAGAGGAGTACGGTCGCGGTATAATAACCGAGAGGTGCGTTAATCACCCAATCGTGTACCCCGTGTCGAATAAATAATTAATCGGTGTAAACGACAAAGTACTTGGATTGTGTGATAGTGGGGTGCTGAAAACAAGAACAGAGAAAATGTCGTGAAATCTTATAAGATATACAAGTTATGTTAAATTTATCCTGGCGTGCGATCATCTATCCAAGCCGTTTAACTCAGTTAGCTAACATTTATTAATAGTGAACCGTGGAAACCATTTTATGAAATACGTGTACTAAAGTGAAATATAGGATAACCATTTGGACAATAAATAAATGATACATAAATAAAGGAGCGTTGAGTGTTTCATTATACAAACAGTTTTCAGTGACATTCTGTGTGTTTTCCTAGAGTATCAATTTAGTGCGCCCAATAGAGTGTGGGGTATTGTTCTGAACCTGCGTCCATGAAGACGCGCTAGCAGATACCCCTACAAACTTGCTCAAGGGTAGAAGGTCAGCGATGAAACACTTCGTGTAGTCTTGCATCAGTTAGGAAAATCGTAGAAGATAAGTAAACCGCTCCCCGACGAATTGAGTGCTGCGAACCGACTCCAACAACTCAATATTTGCTCTTCATGGCTCACCAGGAACAATCATTGTTCAATTTTAGATCGGATTTTGACTTGTCATGAAAAGCGGACGATCGTACCAGTGGCTTTCTTCACACGGCGCTATGCCTTCGCTAAGCCAGCTCCTCATCAATAAAAGGCGATTCTGAATGTGTGGTGGACTTGTGGGGGTTCTTTAACTTGACGCAAGAACCAACGACAATTTCGACCCCATACTCCCTTGGCAAATTGGCAGTTACCTGCAAAAATCCCCTTCACATTTCCTTCATTAAGGTTTTATCCCATGTCCCTGTAAAAGAATTCTTACCTTTCATGCATTTAATGCACGTCCAAAATTCCTGAAAGAATTCTCTTACATACATATCATAAAGTAGGGCAACTATTCGCACCAGGTTGGCAGGCAAATCCCAGCTTCACATGTGCAGAATGTCCAATAAACCTCCAATTTCCTTTTAGCACCTTTTCGTAATAGCAGTGCAGCTATTTACTTAGTTGAACCCTCATTACAGAGCGATGCTCTGGGTCGTGTCACCCTTTGTTTGAATTCCTTCCAATGTGTCTGAATTCGTTTCTCATGACCGTGTTGCATGAGCGAACAGTGATCCATTAGCACATTGCTAAGATCACCACACGCACACCACTGCGTACCAAAGATCGCCTTCCATTGGGCACTGGAAGAAAGGAAAGTTTTCATTTCCCTTTTACCACACCATAGAGAGAAGTTTTCTCTCTCTTCATCCGAGCTCACCATCGAACTGAGGGTTGAATCAAGAGTCGGATTCCAACCCTCGGTTGAGTCGTTTTCCAACCACCGACCAGTGCGCGGAGTCCTTCCTCCCCGTAGTGTGCACACCCCAGAGTGTCTCCCTTCGCGGAGTCGAGTGTGCTAGATCCACCTTACTTATTAATCTGTAATGTCACATCGTCATCATCATCATCATCATCATCATCATCATCATCATCATCATCATCATCATCGGCACTACAACCAGGAACCGGTCTTGGACTTACTTAGCAAGTCCTGAGGCTTGTTAAATTTTCCATAATGATTTGTTTTTTCCGGGCAAGGTTATTAGACTTGCGCCAGAGGCTCCCCGACGGGGAATCGAACCCCGGTCTCCCGTAATGTCACATCAATCCTTTGTTAAATGTCATGAATATTCCAAGTTGAAATAACAAAACAGTTATCACCAGCCACAAAATCAGTGCGGAAACGAAAGTGTACCTTAATTATTAATTGAAACAAATTAAAATAAAATGTAGTTCAATCAGCACATTTTTGCCTCCTCATCAAAGTTTAATAAAAATAACAATTCACCATAGAACAGCATACAGTGTGTTTTAATTACTTCTGGTGGACGGTTTGTTATGCAGTTTTGCACAAGTTGGTGGACAGTGTTATTAATTTCTTTCGGCGGAATTTTTAGTGGTGAGTGGGTTGGTAGTAGAACCAGCGCCCGTGTCGGCACCACGACTACCTACCCCACAGACTACTGTTGGGATCGTGCATTCTAAGCTTTGGAAATGTGGTAAAACTTTGGCGGAGGTTGTCTTTAGTCGCCGTTGTGTTCCGCCGAACACTGCTAACAAATAAGAAAATAACTCTAACACAGAAAACACAGAGCGAATACCTCAACAAATAAAACACGGTGAAAAGCTTGGCTTTAAATTTTTGTTTTATATTGAATGACTTGTCACGATTTAAGAGTTTGATACACAAATGTTTTAATGTTTTGTTCTCACACGATATTAAAGAGTCGATACGAATATATTTTTGTATTGCACAATATTACAGAGCCGATATGAATATATTTTTGTATTGCGCATGCAACTTACACATTACGTTACTAGACACACGTTAAACTAGACCTCTTGTTGTTTTTGAATCGCGGATACCTCCTCGGTCGGGTTCTCTATCAACTCAATGCTCGAAGTAGACCGTCTTTGTCAAATTCCTATTTCCCTTTCCAATTCTCTTCCCCTCATCAGTAAAGGAAGTTTCCCATCATACTTTTCATTCTAATCCTCTTATCTGTAAAAGAAATTTCCCGTCATGATCATCATTCCCATTTCCTTACCTGTTTTTTTGTTTTTTGTTCGATGGATCGAGCGAACTGCCACTCATTTCTCGATCCTTTCATGGGCTTTGTTTGCGTTACCCATCTGGATGGGTAACAAAGGAACCATGGGATTTGGTTTGTAGATCGCATTTCCCAGTCATAAACATCTAGCATGGGATAGGCGTTACGATTTCTCAATCTATAGTGGATTGTGTGGTTCGTAGCACCGCAACAAAACCATTACCGAAGAGGATTACTCAGTACAATTGCACAGATTAATCGAAAAACTCAACAAAACAAAAACAACCAGCACTCATGAATAGGAAGGGTGTTCTTTTCCACCAAGACAACGCGTGACTTCATGTAGCAATGACCCAGAAGGTGATTTCTTTACTGGGCTGGAAACTCCCCATCTTGCATATTCACCAGTGTTGTTCCGTCGGATAACCATTTCCTTTTATCATCATCATCATCATTATTTAGCAAGTCTCGAGGCTTGTTAAATTTTCCATAATAATTTATTTTTACGGGCAAGGTTATTAGCGTTGCGCTAACCATTTCCTTTTGGCGATGGATAATTATATGCGTGATCGGTGGTTCAAAATTCGACGAAAGGTCGAAAAGGCTATAGCACCATTTTTCAAGTCGCGGGGGAACGATTTCTTCAAAACTGGCATCTATCAACTTTTTAATATATGAGAGAAGGTTGTAGAAGCGGATGGTGGATATTTTGCAGAATAAGCATTGTGGAAATGCATTGTTTTCGATAATTTTCTTTACATAGTTAAACTGTACGAACTGTTTTGGTTAATATTATATTAATTATGAATTACAAAATGTGGACCCCATTAAGGTCTCGGGTTGAATAGTATCTGGGTGACAATAGTAGAGTGAACATCTACTCGGTTTATAACTCATATACCAGTTGTATGGATAAGTTGTTTCCGGTTTAACTAAGAGATGGCGCTAGCGAAAAGTACGCAGCATATTAATTTGACACATACGTCATTTTGCTTGTCCGTGATTTAACTACAAACACACACAAGTTGAGTCCGCCAAAAACTAGGGTCTTTGTTTCATCGTTCAGTGATCATGTCGCGTTTTGTGCCTGAAAGAGAGCGGAGATTGTTCCACGCAATTCGGCTTATATGCGCTCCACAAGACAATCCGACGGATCGCACCCGTTTGTGGTTCATCTCCCGACGGCGCGAACATCCCCGCAACAGAACTCATTCCGTTACAGAGCGGAGAAGCTGTGGAACTCCCTTTCCACGCAACAGTTATTTGATGGCATCTCGGGGCGCCCACTCGGCGCTATAGGTTCGCCTCTCCCGAGAGAAGTCTAATAAAAAAAAAATTTTTTGGCATGCATTACTTTTCTTATTTAATCAAAGGAAAAAGGCAGTTGAAAATCATCGTTTGCTGGTAGAAACATATGGCGAACACGCTCCATCAATTAGAACATGTGAGACATGGTTTCGAGAATTTAAAAGTGGTGATCTCAATGTGCAAGACTAATGACCTTGCCCAGAAAAAACAAATCATTATGGAAAATTTAACAGCCTCAGGACTTGCTAAATAAGGCCAAGACCGGTTCCCGGTTGTAGTGCCGATGATGATGATGATGATGATGATGACGATGATCTCAATGTGAAAGACAGAGAGCGATCTGGTAGGCCGTAAATAGGCGAAGACGAGTAATTACTGGAGTTATTGGATAATGTCCCAACTAAAACTCAATGGCAATCAGCAGAAGCGTTACATGTGTCACAAGAAACAATCATCAGACGTTTACGAGCAGTGAGGAATATCAATACCAAGTGTATGTATACGTTTTTTCCGATTTAACTAAGAGATGGCTCCAGAAAAAAATACACAGCACACAGCAAAACTAGTGAAAGACACCTTGAAATCGCTTGGATGGTACATCCTTCTGCACCCGCCGTACTCCCCAGAGTTGGGGCCATCTGAATATCACCTCTACGCATCAATAGGGCATGCGTTCACAGAGCAGCACTTCAGCGATATCGAGGAAGTTAGAAAATGGCTCGATGAATGATTTGTCGCGAAAGACAAACTGTTTTTCTGGCATGCTATTCATAAATTACCTGAAAGATGGGCGAAGTGTGTAAAAGCCGATGAAATTCTCTAGAAATTTACGTCTTTTTTACCAAAGAAACCAGAAAAAACGCATGCATACACCTGGTAAAACCAATAATAGGACCATTAATCCCGAAAATATCCACAAATCAATAAAGCCTTTGGGACATACACTCTCTAACCTAAGTTTAACTCCAAACAAGCCCACTGAAATAACTCCAACTCTTGCCTAAATGGCAAACCATTGCACCAAGGGTAGACGCCTTTGATTTTGAAATTGTTGCACCAACCATTAGCATCCGTCTAAAACTGTACATCCCCAATCACCCCTGCCCAAGTGTCGGCTGGTGTTTCTGACCAAAATGCTGTTACAACTTTCATCCGCAGCTACCGAGCACCCTGTACTCATATTAGATATGTATCCGACTACAGTCACACAAACTGGGATAAACTCAATGCAATACTAAAACTCCATAACTTCCCTTTTCCTACTGACATCAACCTAACATTGGTAGAGGTGAATCATGCTGTAACCCGAGGAGGTTTTAGTTGAGGAGGTTTTAGTTGATATATCACTATAACTTTAGTTATAGTGATATATCATTTACGATATAGGTGCATGAATAAAACAGGGTACCCAAAACTATTGTGGCATCTCTAACAGATACACACAAATCGCAAGCAAAAATAGTGAAGGACACCGAACGAAAAATCGAATAAGAAAATACATCAGAACCGTATACCTAGCGATAACAAAAATAATTCACATCAGTGGAGTATAGTCGAGTTTTAAAATCAAATTCAAAACACGGTCAGTAGCCTGATGGGTAACGTTTAGGTTCAATTTTTTTTCGTGATGCAAACTGTCATAGCGTCAGTTCGAATCAGACGATCTTCTTCACTATTATTTCAAACGCGATACTATCACACTATTGTAGGGTATTCAGAAGGATCAGAACGTTTATACATAAAAATATTACAAAGACATGTGACAAAACTAGTCCTAGTCTTTTTATACCCAATAGTACTTTATTTATTTATTATTATTATTTATTGGCCTGTATGAACCCGAAAGATCATGACCTCACCGACTCGATTCCGCCATTGTTCCCTGTACCGTGCGCTCTCTTTCCACGTTCGACTATCCGATCCGATTTCCTCGAGGTCCAAACTAACAGTGCTGTAGTCAATAATTCACTAATAAGCGAGCACCATCGGATTTTAAGGATTTTTAATGTGAACCACCGACCACAATTTGAAATAAATAGTAAAAAAAAAAAAAAAAAAATGGGTGGCGAGAGGGCCGAATTTAGCGAGACAAGAACAGATGTGTCCTTCATCTTGTCTCTGACTTCTGGTCATCTTGCGATAACCAGAATCACCCACATCCGTGAGGATGTTGGGCTCGGTCTCGCGAAATCTAAAAAGAAAAAAAAAAAGGGGGGGTATCCAAGGATTACAGTGTGGACAGTGTTAGTCCAGGTGTTCTCTAACTACTTTTATAGAGGGATTGTGGGAAAGAAATCATACAAGACCGGTAGGTCTTGGGTGCGGTAGTAAACGCAGATCACGTCTTTGGCGTCTAATGATCTGGGCTTTGGTCGGTGTGTGTGTGTGTTTGTGCCGTCTTGTACTGTTTGTAGTGTGCCAGCAGTAGACCCTATGGGATGGGTCCAGGAATCCTCTATTATAGAGGAGAATGTTGTTGGGAAGGGTGCTTTCTTCAGTTTTGTACTGAAGAAGAAATTGTGGGGGTTTGATCCGAAGAGATCGAGTCAAGAAGGGTCAAGAACGCAAGAGTCCCGTAAAAGTAGGTTCTCGCTGTTCTGAATGTTTTCGAGGTACTTGTATGCTAATTGAAGCAAGTACTCGTCGATAGGGGCAATGGAGGCGCATTCGTATAGGTGAGAGTTGGGGTAATGACGACCGTCAGGCCATTGATATAAATAGTCCTTTTTTCAATGTTATGTATATTGGCATACCTTTTTTCCTCGTTTCTTTTCACTTATAATTACTACACACAATTCTTTCTGACGGCTGCCCGACTACTTTCTGTTCTCAAGTTTCCGACTGTTGGTTTAGACTGTTCCTCACAAAAATCTGTTTGACTCAAAAATTTCTTCCCGTAGGAAAAAGCTCAACGCCTTGGTTGTTTTCCTTTCTCGTCTCCTGGAATCTCGCTTTCAGGGTTCCTTTGTTTTTCAGGAAGTCACTTCCAGTTTACCAAGTAGAAGTGCCGATATACCCACAGGCATAGACGCAAATAATTACTGTCCGTGTGGCCGAAAATACGCAGAGGATCGATAGGGGTTTTATACTTGTGGGAGGTAAATTATCTACGTGTGGTTTATTGCCCTTCGTGCTTATGTCGCCCGGAGTTGTTATCTTCGGATGCGACATTGTTTGGTTGATCTTCAACGGAGAGATCTTGCATGGGATGCATCCCATTATAGGAACTGTGCCTGGGTTAGTCTACGCTTATTGTTTATTTTTATGTGCTTACAATGATCCTTTCCGTAAAGGAAGTCTGATTGGCGTTGGCTCAAGGAGATATCGTGATGATGTTTGTTTCTTCTCCGCGTTGTTACTGCATGGGATTTTGGTGGCTGTCGGCATCTGGTGATGCGGCAGCTGGTCACTTGCGTTTACCTAGTGAATGGATTACCAAACAAATTCGGCTTATGGTGTTGTGTCCTTCAACAGCCGTACAGGCATGGTAGGTGGGAGGAGGAATGGGGCCCACGTGTTAGCGGATACGTTGGGCGAGCGTCACTTTGACCCTAGGTCGTTTTTTCTTGTAATTTTGCAGGGAACGTAGAATCGCCATAGACCCCTGGAAATGATCATAGATTCCTCAGGCTCGGAGATGGCGACACGGAAACTTATACAATTATTAGTTAAGAGATGTAACAAAATGTATCGTCCCTGAAACTGCCTATATGACTCGGTAGAACGGCAGTCGCGAAACAGATACGTCCCCAGGTATCTGAAACACCGTTTTTGTTGATTTGCGTGTGATTTCCGCTGGTCCGGGCTGATCGTTTTGAATCCCTCGCACGAGCTGATGGAGTGCGATGATCCACACAACGGACAGAGAGGCTGTAAGTTCTGGGCGGGGGTCGTTTCTGGTCCGTTGGGAATGGTCGACGGTGATTCTAGGCAGCTCAACGAACTCCAACGCTTCGATCCTGGTTTTTAGAAAGGCGTCGAGCTGTTGGTATGGGGGGGGGGGCCTCCGTGGTGCCGAGTGCATTCAGAGTCTCGACAGCTTCATTGGTGCCGTTGCGGAGTTCACGTAGACCCACAGCAGATTCCTTATGGATAGCCAGAGTGGACCAAGGCACGAGTGTTATTGTAATGCTCTACCTGTTTGCCCCAAGTCCGATTATATCCATTCCGAGTATCTGCCGGAGAATGTTCGTAGCTGCACTAGAGGCAGTTTACGGGGGTGGGCGCGAGATGTATTGGTAACGGCGGAGGCCTTTGATGGTGCCGTGTGGTCTGAGGTAAGGACGTGATGCGCTCGACGAACTTGGCCTGCTCGTCCAGGTAAATTTCCTAGGCCGACCCGATGAATTCCTCCGCTAAGTAGCGATGGCTCTTAACTTCTAGAGTTGCCAGCCGTATAATGTCCTCGTGCCGCTTCCGGATATCCTCCCATTTGAGCGCGAGGTTCTGCTGACGAGTCTCCTCTGAGCCCAACGTTGGTGGCCCCCTTTTCTTTAGATTGAGAAACGCGCGAGACATCTGGTCTTGTGCTGCGAACTGACCAGCGATGAGTTCCTCAATCTGGGACATTGTGACCACTTGAAGGTTGAATCGTTAGTGAACGTGCCCTGAGTCTTCGTTGACGACGCAACCGATAGAGTGACGTCTGAACTGCGATGTGAGGTAAGGAACGTCCGGTCAAAGGAGAACGCGATGCGCCGTCAACACTGCTGGTATTTAGCACTTTTGTGGGGTAGGAAGTATTGTGCCGACATGGACACTCGGTTCACTTCCCTCCCCATCAGTGATCGGAAGTTCCGCCACGAACTAGGAAAACTTTTCACAACGCGTAAATATAAACGATGACACCGCCAGGAACTGCAGCATGGGATATTAAAACACTGAACAATTTTTATTAATTATTAATGATATTTTATTGATTAAAGAAGGTATATATTTATTTTAACATTGTAGTTATAATAAACCCCGCACTGAAACCCGACCGGTTATAAATTAAAATTCGAAAAATAGCACACACTCGATGAACGTACCGTACCGTATACACCGCACGGCGAAGAGGTAGAGAAAAAAATCGCCCGACTCCTTCGATTGATGAATTACGACTCAGATACTCGCGACTCCGAATTTAACGTATGGTGAAACGACCTGCAGCATCTTTCAGTAATGAGGGTCGGCTCTCTAAATAGCAGCCACTCATTAGATGCTAAAAGGATCGTATACATGATTACATGCGACTGGGAGAATCGGGTTCTTTTGTTTGCATATGTTTATGCTATTGAATCCGATCTGACGGCGAAACTTGGCGTCGTGATTGTTTGAAAATTCAAACAAAGAAATATTTCCACGAGAAGTGCTTGCAATTGAATCCATAGTTGCAAGTCTTCGGGAAGTAATTTAGCTGGATACACAATGACGGTTGTGTATACCATCTGTGACAATTATGCATGGCATCTATGGCGACGGCTGGATCGAATTATAGTGTGAATATCTACACTAATTGCAAATTCGGTTTTCGGGTCGCTAATGCAGAGAGGCACTGATAATGTATGAATGCCCTTGTAGATGCAATTCTTTTTAGGAATTTTATGTAATGCTTGTATGCATTAATGTCCTTGGAAAATGAAATATTTTCAGGTGCCGATGCGATTGCATTGACGGGAGACAATGGGAATTGGGTTGCGGATATGGGGGGTTTTTCTGGTAAGTGGGCCGTGGGGTTTGATGGAACCGCTACACTTTCACCACGGGCACCCGCACTTTCACTTTTCACAGCTTCGACTTATCGAGCGCTGTACAGCGATAACGATCCGGCTCGAAGAACCAGAAATGTTTCTGCAATGTCTCTAGTCCAAGTTGTAAGTTTATTATTTTAGCTAAAACGGATGGTAAACTACGAGAGTGACAAACGCGTTTTTTCGATACAATTTTAGTAAATAAAAAAAGGGCTGGTGCACATGTCATGAAAAACGAACAGGAACTGGTGAAGCTGTAGTGCTCTAAAAAGCCCTACCACCTTTTCCCCCCATTCCTACATCCAAATCTTATCAAAACCCGAAAAAACCCAAACATGATTCAAAATTAGCAATAAACGAATCAAACATTCGTTTATCGCCTAACATTTGCCCCCACGGCATAATTAAATCCAAAATCTTGAATTAAAATTAAAATTCACAATAAACGAATCTAATATTCGTTTATTGTTCTACATTCGCCCCACGGCATCAACGAAAACCAAAACTCAGAGATCGTTATCTCTAGCTGAAAATTTTCCAAAGAGCTGAAAAATCCCAAAGTGACGTCCCACGAACGATCAGGACATTGCTCTTTCCTCTGGGTCAGAGGAAGCACGGCAACGACCCTTTGCTGAAGTGCGTTGTTTCAGGAGCGGTCTATTAAAGAGATTACCCATCCTTTTTCAAGGATGAGGAGACGCGCTTGTTGCAACAGAAACGCACAACAACAGAACAAAATTTTGTTAGGGCTTTTTAGAGCACTACAAAGCAACCGTTGAACTCGTTCAAATCGGGTGACGCTTAAGTGGTGTCCCCTATTTCACTGACGCGTAGTCAGCTGGTGGGCAACAGTTGGCATATGGCAAGCAGATATGAACGTTCTAGATTTCTGCAGTACATTCATTTGTGAAGCCGCATCAACTACACTCGTACAAGAGGTTTAAAAAATAAGAATTTTTACACCTGGTCAAATGGAAAATACATAGGAAAAAGAGAATTAAAGGAACAAAGATTGACAGGAAGAAGATGAGAAAATGTCTCAAATTAAGAGGAAAATAGATGAGGCTAACGAACAAGGCAATGATGAAAAAATCTATAACGATCACATGAAACGGAAAGAAAACTTATTTTCGGCACACGAAGCGGAAAATGATGAAGAAGATGTTGAGGAAGAAGAAAAGGCCGACGGTGAGCATGAACCGAATATGGAAGATGATGAGAGTGATTTGGAAATGCCCTTAGCTAAGACACTTATATCGGAAGACGGAGATGATATACAAACGAAAACGTCTGATAAACAAAACACAAAAAGAATCAGACAGAGGACAATGATGAAAAGAAGAAAACTGGATTACGTAATGGAAAACGGCAGCGAAATGAAGGCAACATCGATGCTGGACATGACAGTATCAAGCCTGATAAAGAAAGCCATCATCATCATCATCATCATCATCGGCACTACAACCCGGATCCGGTCTTGGCCTTATTTAGCTAGTCTCTCCACCGGCATCCGGTCCATATCCGAGACTTGTTAGTTTTTCCATAATAATTCGATTTTCCGTGAAAGGTTATTAGCCTTGCGCCAACCTTTCTCTGGATGCCACTGCATGCATTGATTCACTACTTATCGGGTGCCAAAGTAGCTTTCCAGGGGTGTAACGTGGGGACTGTATGTCAACTTGGATTGAACAGGGACAAGGATCGTCCTGGCCTTCCCTGGGTTGAAAGTAGAGACATTGCCCTGTATGTTCGCTCCCACCCCGCCAAAGAAAGCGATACTAGTTTGAAATTAGAGATGTTAAGATGAACATGTTTCAACCGGTATGACGAAGGAGCTCGACTAATTAATAGAAGGTGATCCACCCAACATTAGTAGCAAAATCTCGTCCTTGATACCGACGTAAAGAGTTCTGAAAACACTAAAAAGGAATAAAGCGGAAAATTTCTTTAGCAGAAGCAATTTCGTCATTAACGTTAGCTATAACATTGAAAGTGTTCCATTAGACAACCATGGTAAATCCCCAGGGTGTAATACTTTACCTCATATCGCCCACGTTTTATTTTCATCGCAAATAGTTCCTAAAGGAATCTGCCAGTAAAACTACAACTACTCTAATTCTAAATGTACACTAGCTCAAAGTAGTACTTCCATTTTTAAACATCTGAAGCACTCTAGTGAATAGCCCCTTAAAATGTCCCCCAATCAACAAAACACACCCTTTATGTATACATTCGTACCCCTATAAAAAAAGGTTATGGCAAGCGCTCTCCAATCAGTCACTGGAAAGTTCTCGTTGCTTAGAAGGATTTCTAATCGAAGTTTGCTACTTCTTGTGCCGAAGGAAGAAAGAAAATACACGACACGAAAAACAAATCCATTACATTCGTTGCTTACCTTGTTGCTGGTGGAACAGCTGGGTCTCATCCCTTGGGCAAATCATAGGACTTGTGCATGTAGAACCTGAGTTCGTTGAATCCAAGGACTCATCAATATTACATCTCGTCACACCTACCTAAGTGAAATAGGAAAACACAAAAATAAACAAGCAATACAAAGCAAAACCGAAAATGTACATTTCCTAGATCGCCAGGATATCACTATAGAGTAGACAGATATTCTACTTACCGCTATTAGGCTACTACTGACTGACGATTTACCTCCCTTCGAGGACGAGTTGAAGTGTTCAATAACCTCCCAGTTCGATTTCTTTGGAGTGGTTGGCTGAACTGTTGGCAATTGAATTTGTGGCACAGTAGCGGTGGGAACTTGAAGCTCAAGTGTAGGTTGATTGCATCGAGGCTGTTTAAGGGATGCCGATCGGCCAGAAAACTTTCCAGGTAATTTTTTATCCTATAACATTTGCATTTTCATGTATACAATAACAAATTGGAATGAAATGCGATCTTATGAACTTTTGAAATTATTTAAAATTAAGTGTAAAAGACTATTACTTACATCCCGGTGGGAATGGCGGCTGCCTCTCAAAGATAAGCGTTTCGTCCATTCCTTCTTTTGGCTTTCTGACGAGAATGATCGTAATATGGCGGGTGTTGTTGTGGAATTCATCTGAAAAATATATCAACATTATGTGTTATGTAAAGTGGTTTTCTGATACGTAAAAGTAAAGTGCCGAAGATAACGGTAACGAAAAAATAACAGAAGAGCTGTGATTTGGTTAGCTTTGGTGAAGGCAGAATTCCCACTTATTCGCTAATATATATATTTATATATATATATATATATATATATATATATATAAATATATATATATATATATATATATATATATATATATATATATATATATATAAATACAGCAAACAGCTGACATTTCAATAATATCAAAATTCGAGCTGTCATTGCAAACCGTTTCTACTTTGTCGGGTGTAGCGTAAATAATAAACCAAAACATTAATTAATATTCGATTAGTGTTTGTTTCTCACTCTTGTGGTTGTTATTAATGGTCGGTCGTTTGGTTAACAACGTAACAGCCTTTCCGCGTGAGTCGAGCAACATCAGGAAACCCCAGACGTTCCAAGAACTGAGGGACTACGATCGAAAGAAGAGTTGTTCGATCCAACCAATTGAGGTAATTCCTGTCAGTTTCAAGCACATTCGGATTTGCCATTGTTTTCAGTCAACGGCAAAAAACACAAACAAATTTAGCGTTTACACTAACTAATGTTCTTTTTATTGAACATCTATATTTCGGGTCATTAAACACCCATTTACAGATCATCTCTTAAGAATTTTGTCTGCAAAAAATTCTGATCCTTTTATTACGCCGCCGTAGCGCAGGTAAAAAAACCGATTGCCACGGTTCTTTTAGTTACCAAAATCCAATAAAGTAAAGGATGATGCACCGAATTTTCATTTTTCTTGTCGATAGTTGTTAAGTTTCAGTTTTGTACAGAACGTCCACAGGAATGGACATGTGATTGGAAGTAAATGTCTTACAAAATAAAAACCTTTCTTTTCCTTTGGCAAAACTCCGTGAACGCGACTCTTCCCTCAATTCACGAGGAAGCACGGCGCGGCGCGAAAACAGAAGGCTAATAACCTTCACCGGAAAAACAAATTATTATGGACAAACTAACAAACCTCGGATAAAGGATGGGATACACGACGACGACCATTTCCATTTTCCATTTTTAAAACATTTTTAATTTTTCTTTTTATATTCTTAATTTCTAAATTAAAGGCTAGACAAAAAATGCTTAAATTCTAGCTTAATTATCTTATATAATAACTTACTGGTCCTTCGCAGACGCTCTAAGCTAAACATTACTTAACATTTGTATAATTTGCCTTTCGGCGACAGAACTTTGTGGCAGTACTGATAATTAGTTGAAATACAAAGAAAAATTTGAAAAACTTTGTCAATTTTTTTGTTTTTTTTTTCTTAAAATTTAACTTACTTAACTTACCTAATATATATATATATTTTTTTTTTTTTTTTTTTTTTATTTTCTTTTTTTTTTTTTTTTTTTTTTTTTATTTTATTTTTTTTTTTTTATGGAAAAGCACTTAACCTAACTTAACTTAAATCTTATACTACCCTAATTCTAGAAAAGCTAAGTCTATGTAAGCTAGCTGATGATAGTATGATTCTATACTGACTTTGGTATCCAGGTCTTTATATGCCATTCAACCACCAGAACTGTTGACGCTGCCTAATACTATCGTCCCGGTCTCTGTGGGAGATAGCCCTACTGAAGCGCAGGAGCTCTTCTTCGGTGCGCGCTACTTCCCGGTCGTAGCACAATCGCCCGTCTACAGATGATCTACTTACATGATAGATCAGCGGAATTCCGGATCTATCCTGTATAAGCCCTTTCATATCCAAGTCAAGGAACGCCTCTGGTGGAACAAAGCCGTTGCGACGCACGCTCTCATAGTATAAGGTGTTTGGATAATAGGCCCCGAAAATTAGGTCATTGGACGAGCTTATTGCTCTCGCAATATGTCCTCTGATTAATTTAATCATAAAATTATCCACCCTATTTATGTACGCTTCATTATATAAAGTCTCATTTGAGTAATACTTTTTATAGTCCGATTCCGGTGTCCGATATAATCTGAGACAACTTCTGAGACACTTTCTTTCGAACACCCGAATCTTTTCCATCAAATTTGGACCTATGTTGAACCATACTGGGCAACCATATATGAGCATTGGCCTGATTAGCGTCATGTAGCATATGACTTTTACCTTGCTGTCAAGTTGGCTACTGTGAAATAGCCTCCTTGTCATAGCAAAAGTTTTCCTCGCTTTGAGCAAAGCAGCCTCTACATGTCTGTTGAAATACAGATATTGATCTAGCCAGATGCCCAGGTATTTAACTAAACTCTTGGTTTCCAGTTTATCTCCATGCGGTCCCACGATAACTAGCTTTCGCCAGTTTTTCCTTGTGTCGTACGTGGCTTTATATAATGGAGTTCTGAATAGGATGGCTTCACATTTCTGGAAGTTGATCTTAAGTTTCCAGTCATCGCAATAGCGCTGCACTTTGTTGAAGTCTCGCTGTATTAACCTATTTATAATCGCAACTTTCGGAGCTGTTCTGTAAATTATGAGATCGTCTGCGTACGCAATAGCCTGCGGAAGTGCTTCTAATAAGTCGCTAATATAAATGTTAAAAAGAATCGGAGAGAGTACCGCGCCCTGTTGCAAGCCATTCTTGATATTATACGTTTTATTAGAGGTCACATTATCACTTTTGACCACGAACCTCCTGTCCTTTAACATATCGTAAAGTACATATGGTAAAGGCTTATGTATGCCATGTCTGACCAGTTTGTAATACAACCCTTCGATCCAGACGGTATCAAAGGCTTTCTCCAAGTCGATCAGACAGGCACCTGTGCATTGGTTCCTACATTTATTCCATTGTATGTCGGAGACCAGTTTAGCTGCGGCATGTGTGGTTTCATGACCCGCCCTAAAGCCAAACTGGTTATTTGGAATAATGCTATTGTCGTCTACCCATTTTAGCAGAGCTTTGTTAATGATTTTTTCAAATACTTTACTGATGCTTGGGAGTAAACTTATCGAACGCATGTTCCTTGGGTTTGTACAGTCTTTGCCCTTTTTTGGGATGGGCTGAATGATAGCCGTTTTCCAACGCGCGGGATAATATGCATTATTCAACGCGTTGTTAAACAGGACCGTGTATATATCTATTGCCTTTGGGGGCAGGTTCTTGAGTACGATGTTAGGTACTCCATCTATTCCCACTGACTTTTTGCTTCTTAATGAGTCGAAGATACTCTGGATTCCTTCCCTTGTGATTAAAAGGCTATTAGCCCCACCATTGGCATTAATGTCAATTGACAGATTGTCGTCACTGAATTCCGTAAAACCAGGATTCTCCGATTGCCAATGTGAAATTTCATTCCGGAGGTGCAGGTGATTCAGTCGAATTCTGCCCTCCAGGTCATGGTTTCGGCGAATGCTTTCATTCACCTTGTACATTTCCTGAAAGACAGCTCCCACAGCGTTCGCCTTCTCCAAAGGATCTTCGATCACGAAGAGCTCACTATTGAGGATAACGTTCTCTGTATCTATGCCAATGTTGGCTAGCAGCTGCTTGTTTACCTGAGTACGTGGGATTTGGAGACACTGAATCTCATTTTGCTTATTTCTCCTGAATATTTTATTTATTTGTGGGAACATATTCGGGTTATTAGTTTTTATAGCTCGAATTCTGTTGTTCCAATACAAATTTGTTGCTAATCTATAATTAGCTTTAAGTAATTGTTGGAGGTTTTTTAATCGGGATTTCAGTGATATTATCTCCTGGTCTTGTCTGTCTGTAAACTGTCTGTGTAATTGTTTTAATTTCGATAGCAGTCTGCTCTTTTGCCTGTGGAGTGCGTTTATTGTTGCGTTTCTGTACATGTTAGTGTGATCTGTAACTGTTGTTTTGGGAATTGTTTTGTCCATTGTTCGTTTAACGGTTTCGTCCATTTGTTGAATGTATTTGTCGATTTCGACATTAGTCAGGTTTCTGTTTACTGGCAGATTAAAGTCATTCGAACGAAGTTCTCTTGTTAATGATCTGGTGAACCGCGGCCATCGCATTGCCCCGTAGTTATAGGGTTGCGGGATCACGAATTCCTCCAGATCTGCGAGCTCGTTCGGAAGCTCCATTACTGCCGTGAATGCACAGTGGTCACTATCGTATTCAATTGTCCGTAAACAGTTTGTGTTTCGTCTATTGGTGTTAAGTATTCTCAGTCGTGAGTCGATTAGCAAGATATCTAAGAACGATCTACCTCTAGGGAACGATGGATATTCGGTAGCTAGCAGGTCAGTTCTATATTCAATATGAAACTGGTCTAACCAGCCAGCCAACTGATTTCCTCTGGCATTAGATATATAATTTCCCCAATTTCTATGCTTGGCGTTCATATCTCCCCCTAGAATAAAGTAATTTTTGCCCAGGTGCACTTGTAAGCATCGGAAGAGAGTCTCGAGCTCTGCTATAAATAGATTATGTTGGTGCTCCTCAGGTGCGTAGACCGCAATCGCATACAAACCCCTTCCTTGCTGAAGGGGTATGCGTACGATACAGGCTTCCAGCACCCGGAACCTGCGCACTTCTCCACTATATATAACTTTATGAGGGATCCCTTTTCTAATAAAGATTGCGACACCCCCCCTTGAGAGGAGTTAGGTCGGTCTCTTCGTATAATATCGTAGTTTTTATGCCATATCTTGTGTCTCTGGTTTAACTTTGTTTCCCCCGCCAGAAGTACATCAGGCCGTTCAACTTGCAACAGTTTGAAAAGATTGGCTCTTCTCTCAGTTCTTATTAGTGAATTTACATTCACGACAAGAGCTTTTATTGATGTTGTGGTTAGAGGGTTTATATTGACTTTTTGTTTAGATTGGGCAAGTACGAGTAGATCTCGTTTATTTGGTTTTGCAGCTGTGTCATCTGTCTCTGCAGATTAAGCAGAACCGTGACCACGTCCGCTTGCGATGTTGTTTCAGTCTGTGTGGGAGTATTTGTGGCTACCAATGTTGTAGCCTGGTTTGATGGTCTCCCACCCGACGCAACTTGTGCGTACGACCGCTGCGATGTTACGGGCATTGTTGTAGTACGAGCTGGCTCTGTGGTTTTTTGCCGGATCACACTTCTTGCCATTATTTCTCGGAATTTAGGACATCCTCGATAATTAGCGGGGTGTCCCTCATTCCGGCACACTGCGCACTTTAGAAGGGCTTTGTCTTCTACCCTTTCTTTTCCCAGAGGGCACTCTTCTGCCTTATGGTCTTTTCCGCATTTCACGCAACGGTGCTGCATTTCACAGTTCGCCGCCGCGTGACCAAACCTTTGGCAGCGGACACATTGCAGGATGTCTCTGCCTTTTTTTAACTTGTCCCATGTGACACTTTGATGATCCAAGACTGTAATCTTTCTTAGACCACCAATTCTGCTGCTGGGCGTTAGTTGAACCAAAAAGAAGGGTAGCTTGCGGTTTTCCCTTCTTGCCTTGGTTGTGGTGAACGGTTTTACGGAGATAAACTCGAGATCGTCGTGCCTCAACTTTTGAAGCATCTCGAGCAGAGCCTCCGGTTCCACCTCAGGGTCGACACCCTTTAATAGAACCGTTACCCTCTTTGTTTGCTTCGGCGTGAACGAGTAGAATTCCGCGGTGGCCCTTTTTAAGACCTCTTTAATTTTTTCGTGGTCTGCCACCGCATAGGTTTGAATGGCATGCCTATTACCAGCCAGTCTTTTAACTACAAAATTGTTACCTATCGCTAGCTTACAAAGACTTACCAATTCCTTACACTCAATATCTATAGTGTTGATCGGTGGCATCTTTATTTTTTGGTTCTGATTGTTGCTTTGCCGCTGTTGTGTTGCTTGCTGTGGTCGATTTTGTGTTGATTGTTTCTGTTGATGTTGCTGTTGCTGTTGCTGTTGCTGTTGCTGTTGGCCGACTTTTGGCTTCGGCTTTTGTTGTTGTTCCGTGTCTTTTTCTTTTTCGAGTGCCGCTATTTTTTTCTTTCGGCGTCTCTCTTCTAGACGGGCTCTTGCCATCGCAAGTTTCGCCTCCAATTCAGTTATTTCCTCCTCTTCATCCTCAGACTCTGAGGATGCAAGAGAAGCGAACGAATTGTTTGCCCCATACATATTAAAATTGTAGGGGGAGGGGCGCCCTCTGTCCTCCTCCATTTGCTGGCCTTTTTTCTCCATTGTTAATTTCGCGGTTTTACTTCGCGTCACAATGGAGATTTTCTGTGTACCTTTTCTTTTGTGTGTTGTTGCGTTTTTGTCGTCCTCCGTGTTCATACTGGTTCTTTCCAATTTGTTTTCATTTAAAAAAAACAAAGGCGACCCGCAATACGAAGCACGAACTCGATTTCTTCCGTACGCCGACTCGAACTTGGCTATCGTCGAGTAGGAATCAGTGACTCTGCCCTCGCGCCAAATGCTGCCTTAAAAACCACTTGCTTAATGAGCAATATATTGTCTGTTTCAATTTTCACGCTTGCGAGGTGATATATTTTAATTGATAGTTTCTTTGTCGCACCTCACTGAAAGGATTTTGTTATGCACTTTTTTTTTTTATTCTTTAATTTGTTTGTTTGTTTTTATTTTTGTTTATTTTCGATTATTTTCGATTCCTTTTGATTCACTTTTCGTTCTGTTACTTTGTTTTGACTGTTATTATTGCTGTGAAGCAGCGCACTTTATAATGTCACTGAAACCAATTTATCGTTTTTGCTTGATTATGCTTAATCAAGTGAAAGAAAAAAATGGAGATCTCGGAGGTATGCGATATATTATTATTTTTCTCAACGAGACTATTGCATAGGTAATCAAACTGTTAATGAAATTTAAATTTATTGTTTATTGTTTGTCCTTTTGTTTTTTGTGTTATTGATTTGTTTTCACGTAAACTATTAAACATTTTCGTATGAACTTATTAATTCTTTATTTTTATATCTGCGCGGGTCAAACACAAGCGGCACGCACACGATTACTTTCTCGTCTGACGACGACGACCATGGAAACTAAAATGGCTAAACGATTTGAGAATTTTCTCGTGGAACATCCATTCACTATACTGAGCTTGAGCTGCACACCAGCTAGCCGATGCCCTGACCGAGTATAAGGCTGAAATAACAGGATTACAAGAAATGAGATGAACGGGGAGTGGTATTATTCAAAGAAGATAGTATGACATTTATTACAGCTGTCATGCAAAACACCATGTGCTCGGGGTTGGCTTTCTGGTCAGCCAATAACTGAAGCCAGCCATTATTGGATTTAATGCAATAGACGTAAGGCTATGCACTCTTCGCGTGCGAGGCGAGTTTAAGAACGTAATCTCATAAACGTTCACGGATACACAGAGGAGACCCCTGACGGCGAACAAAAAGAATTTTACGAGAACGTCAAACATGCGCTCAGTGCCTGCCCAAGATGAAAATCGTTCTTGTTGATTTGCATGCCAAAATAGGTTAGGAGTCGGTTTTCAGGCACTACACAGGTTCCCATAGTTTGTATGAGAACACTAATGACAACGGACTATGAGTCATCGAACTGGCAGCGTCAAAGAGCTTAGTAGTTGCAATACCAGGTTTCCGCGTAAAGATATACACAGAGCCATCTGGCTATCACCTGATGGACCCACTGGCAACCAAATTGACCACGTGTTGATAGATCGCTGCCACTCCTGGAGTCTGATGATGGTCCGATGTGCCAACGTCGACTAGAATCACCAGCGTGTTGGTATAGTTTTCCGAGCGCGGATTGCCTTACGGACACGTATTGCATCCGCGGATCAGATTTGGATCAACACGGCTGCCTTACGCATTGAGAACACCAGTAACACTTTTGGTCACCAAATAATCCGCAGTATGACACGGTACAGTATACTACAAGGATAAAAAGGGTAATCTGATCACCGATCTTGAAGGCATTCTGGAGCGATGGGAAGTGCACTTCAATGAATTGCTAAATAGTCAGCTCACAGACGAATTGGAGGCTCCACAAATCCAAAATCAAGACCAAATATTGCCACCACCAAGCATTAAGGAAACATTAAAGCCACAAGTCAGCTCAAATCAAATAAAGCCCCCGGAGCTGATGGCATACCAGCTGAGCTGATCAAACAAGGAGGGACAGCGTTATATTACGCAATTCATGAGATCGTGGTGCACGTATGGGAGAGAAATGCCGGAATGCTGGCGTCGCGGAATAATTTTCCCCATACATAAGGGGGGAGATATCACAGTCTTCAGCAACTATAGGGGTGTAACATTGCTGAGTACCGCCTATAAGATAATCTCCACTATCCTAAAAGATCGGATAGCCTCATACACTAAAATCATCATTGGTCAATATTAGTGTGGCTTCATCCCAGGCAAATCAGCGACTGATGAGATATTCACTCTTAGGCAGGCGATGGAAAAAGGTCTGGAATTTAAGATTCCATTATATTACCTTTTTATAGACTATCAGGCCGCCTACGTCAGCATAGCTAGGGTAGAACTATATAATGTCATGAGAGAGTTCGGTCAGCTAAGCAAATTGATACGACTTTGTAGGTTGACCGTGACGAACGTAACTAGTCAAGTAAAAATAGTGGGATTGCTGTCCATACCAATAAACGTCCTTAATGGAATCCGACTGGGGTTGGAGAAAGTAATCCGTGGTTCTAGAATTACAACTAGAGGGACTATTGAGACCAAGTCCAGCCAGATACTTGCCTACGCAGATGACATCGGCATCATCGGTAGATCGGATTCGGCTGTACAGGACTCCTTCACCCAGATCGAGCAGGCGGCACAAAAACTGGGACTGCACATTAATGATGGGAAGACTAAGTACATGCTGACAGCATCTGCGAAGAGAAGACCTAACTTTGGTCAAACTAACAGGGAGCATGAATTTGAAGTAGTTCAATCAGTTAACTACCTTGGGTCTATAGTATCAGCCGATAACAACATGAAGGACGAAATACGCGAACAGCTGATCAAATCCAACAAAGCCTAGTATAATCTATCAAGGATCTTTAAATCCCGAAATTTATCCAGAACATACAAGCTACTGTGGCGGTCCCGCCACACCCCACGGCCCACTTACCAGAAAAACCCCCCATATCCGCAACCCAATTCCCATTGTCTCCCGTCAATGCAATCGCATCGGCACCTGAAAATATTTCATTTTCCAAGGACATTAATGCATACAAGCATTACATAAAATTCCTAAAAAGAATTGCATCTACAAGGGCATTCATACATTATCAGTGCCTCTCTGCATTAGCGACCCGAAAACCGAATTTGCAATTAGTGTAGATATTCACACTATAATTCGATCCAGCCGTCGCCATAGATGCCATGCATAATTGTCACAGATGGTATACACAACCATCATTGTGTATCCAGCTAAATTACTTCCCGAAGACTTGCAACTATGGATTCAATTGCAAGCACTTCTCGTGGAAATATTTCTTTGTTTGAATCTTCAAACAATCGCCGACGCCACGTTTTGCCGTCGGATCGGATTCAATAGCATAAACATATGCAAACAAAAGAATCCGATTCTCCCAGTCGGCAGAGAGACGATATAGGATCTCTATTGTATGAATTATCACAATCCCTTTTAGCATCTAATGAGTGGCTGCTATTTAGACAGCTGACCTTCATTGCCTAAAGATGCTTTAGGTCGTTTCCCCTTTGTTCTTTTTTTCCTCGTTTCAGGTTCTGTTTATCCTTGGCTAAACGCATCGATGAACACGGTGATGTGTACGAACACACACATACACCACCGCGTCCCCGAGATCGCCTTCCATTGGTCACTGGTCAAAGGAAATTTCATTTCCTTTTCACCACACCACCAAAAACTCACCCCACCTCGTTTTCCATCCACTGACCGCCATGGTCACGAGTCACTCGCGCTCTCCGCCGGCTACGGTGACGCGAAAAATCACCGAGTCGAGTGTGCGTAAATTTAGTTATTCTTTTTGTTTGTACCGGAGTGACTTAATTGCGGGGCGGGGCGGATGGGTGGTGTTGGTGTAGAAAGATTGATCCTCTGATAAGGTCCATTGAAGATGCAGGAGGTTCAAAACACCAAAAAAAAAATAATATCGTGCCGGTAGTCGCAAACCACTATTATGCTTTCGATAGCATTAATTGGTAGATTCATATGAATTATTCAATGGACTGGAATGGAAAAATATAGAAGCAAATGACGTGGGTGACAAATCATAGTTAAATTATTATGACCTTAGATCTCTAAGAGTAGAAAATAAGGCCAGCAGTATCTGACAGACCTCTTTTTTGGTTGTTGTAACAGTGATTCGGTCCTTGTTCCGCGATAGGACAGTTCATTAAATTAAATTATCTAATAGTGCTGAAGAAAAAAATCCAAATCTGGGTGTTTGTAACTTTTCATAAACACTTGTAAAGGCGAAAGCGGCTTAGAAAAATGAAAATCATAAAGGATGTGTACAGCTACGCCAGTTATTTTCCAATGTGTGCACACGCGGCGGCGGTTAGCGACACAACCTCTCTACCGTAATCGCGTTAATCGACTGCCTGAAAAGGGAAGAAATCGGATACGAACAAAAAACGAACATACTTCTGCTCTCTCATTGCCACGTTCTTCGATGTGTGGTAGGTTACGTCGGTAAACTGACGATCGAAGAGAGCGGGACAATGAGAGAACAGAAACACGCTGTACGATTATCTTGGGGTGGATTTGGTTGTATGTGCATGAATCAATGTAGTTCTGAGCGGAACCCATTGACCTGATTCGGTAGTATGGTGAGTTCAGAGTACATTGATCTGTACGAAGACAGAACTGAGAAAGAGAGGAGAATTCAGCTGCTAATATTCACCTGCAAAAAGAGAACATTGATCCCCAGCGAATGAAATGTCTGGAGAAAAGCCGAAGTAACGCTAGGGAAATATTATCACGTGATTCAATCGAATGTTTTGATAAATTTCCCCAGCGGATCTGCAATGATGCGACAACTTCGTCCGGCTGGATGTGGTTGTCGCTAATCGACATGGACACGAGTTGCCGTATGGCAAAAAAGGTAAGCTAAACTCATTTATGTATTGTCTGCGTGGTACAATGAGTTTAGCTATGTGTCCTTGGTGGAAACATGCTTTGCAGGTGAACAGGTCAGTAGGGGGAAATGGGGTTGATTTGACGTGCTGTAAGGCGGTCGAAATTAGGTAGGAATTGTGGTTGGAATTGTGGGTTGTTTCTCATATAGAATAGAGAAACCCCCACAGTAGTACTAATTTAATTTCTTATATGACCATATACATTCAATTTTACAAAAAGATGATAGATACTTTTGGTTAAAATTATATGTAAGAATAACTGGAAGACATTCTGTGTTTTTGTACAAATAAAGGTAGGATGTTCAATTAAATATATTTTATCTAAATAAAACTATAAATCGCCCTCGTCAGCATTCTTTTGTATGTTTCGGACTGATTGTGTTGTTGATGGTTCTTTCTTGATTCCCAGGATGTTTCGGGTAGAACAAAATCATCACAAATATCAGCTTATACTTCTACAAACTCATTGAGAAGTGTATTACACTCCAACTAGCCCAAACAAGGATAAAATACATGCAAATATTAAACAAAACACTGTGTATTGTGTAGCTCTGTACCGAAAGTAATAAAAAAGGAATTAGCGCGAATACGCGGCAAACTTAATGTGTTCCTGTGTGTGTGAGCTCGCGCGCATACTTTAATGAAATAAAAACGTAAATACGTGTGAATATAACATGTATATAAATAAACAAAGTGACTGAGATGTACTGTCAGACTGGATTCAAAACGGTGCTACGGATAAGGCTCAAGCCACAATCGAATCTTTAAGGCAATGGGCTGAGGTCCGATGTGAATGAGGCGGAATTAATTATTCCCAATAATGCTCATTATACTGGAGCAGAGAACAAATTTGAAGAACTGGAAATAGAAGAAAAGAACGTTTCCAACAACGAAGACAGCATCAAGAAAGACATCGATCGGGGCAAATGGATTGCCGAGCTTGGGAGAAAAAATAATAAATTACAAGCAAATACAGGAAGCTCTACAAGTGAAGGAATAACGCCAGCAACAGAAACAACAGCAGCAGCAAACGGATGAACAACCACATCAGATACAACCACCAGTCATCAAGAGAAGGTGAAGAAGAGAAGGTGCCACTCTTTTTAGTTAGCCTCATGGAGGCTAAAGATATTATTAAACTGGGTGAGTTTATGGGTATGTTTTTAGTGTATTTGGTCTTGATAGTATGTCGGCCCGACACAGGTTCACCAAGACGTTCCCCAAACTCCGCAACAGTTTGTCCAAGCTCGTGTCCTTCAGTTCCGTGAGAAGAAAAAAACAGTCGGTACCTCCTTTTTTTGTTTGCACCTTACTTTATTGTACAACAAAGGTACACAGAGTCTTATCGAATCTAGTTTGGTGAATTCTTACAAAGATGTTGTATTCTATATTCTTACTAATTTATCTTATTTCTACACGGAGTAATCTTATCTTAAATTAAACGTTGTATTCTATTTTAATTCGTAAATTACTTAATTTAATTAAGACATAGTATTTTTTTGTTAAAATTGTTTACATGGTACACAGTGTGAAACTAATTCAATTTTAAACGTTGTATTTTATTTTTTACTAATTTATCTGGACTTAGTGTAAAGCATAAATCAAATTTATTTTATTATAAACGTAACTTACTTTAAGTCTGCAATGTAAATTATATTACACATATAATTTCAACTCGTAATTATTCTTATTTTATCTTGACTTAGTGTAAGGTATAAATCAAATTTATTTTATATAAACGCAACTTACTTTAAGGCTGGAATGTAATTTATATTATACATATAATTTCAACTCGTAATTATTCTTATTTTTTCTTGACTGAGTAACGAGACAAATTTATGTTATTATAAACGAAACTTACTTTAAGTTTTAAGTCTGCAATGCAATTTATGAGGGACGATCGGCGTAACCGTCGTAGATTTATTTCAATTTATTGTAACCGCACACTTCACGGGAAAAACACACTATAGCGCTGTGTTAAGCACTAGCTTTATTGTTTATGATTGGAGTAAGTATATTTTTCTTTTACTCGCCCGGTAGTAACTTTTACTTCTTATGAATGGTGCTGTAAAACAGAACTCACGCGCTAAGATAGCACCAGCTTTGTCGTTAATGCATGAAGTAAGTCTATTTTTCGTTTACTCGCGCGGTAGTAACTTTTACTTCGTAAGGTTGGGCGTGAAATTTTTTGGCGCTATAACACCGAACTCGTATCATTGGCCACCGAAAAACTTAACACCCTCTAAGGAACTCAATTGCTTGTCGTGGTCGCTAGCTAACTGACTCTCGCTGAGTGTCTCCGATACCTTAGGGGTTGATTTGGCGCACCAACACAGCAACTGCCATCCCTCCGCGAACCAATTCATGCGCAGATCAATTCTTCGATGAAATCTCTCACACAGCCACGGATGTGATCACACCATTGCCCCGGCTGTGCAAGTCATCGCAAGAGCCGCCATCCATGTTGGTCGCCACACCGTACCCCTGCCTGTGTGTACATTATTCGTTATGTGCACAGTGGTGGGCGCTATTGTGTGTGGTTCGATCATTGTACGTAGTCATATCAAGGGTCGCTCGTATTGCTGATACGTGCGACTTGATGCAGTTACACGGGCATGCGTTGTATCTCTCGTATTTGCATTGGTTGAGATGTGGACTTCTAAGGGCATGCGTTGTAGGTTTCATCTGTTTGCGCGCCCGCTTGGTAATTCTGGGAATTAGTCGCAGGCTTGCGCAACCGCATAATGTTTTGGATGGCTGTTCTGCTATATCAGATCGTTGGTTGGTGTTTCTACTAGATCGATGTGCAGGTGTCCCATGCTTGCTTATGCCATGGAGTTCCATGCCTTTGCAACTACGTTGCGCTTGGTCTTCATGTCATGATTTCAGATATTTTACGCATTTCCATGTTGGGGAAAGCCTGTTATTGCTGATACACTTTTCGTCTCAGCAGACATTGTGGTTGGGTAGGAATGCTAATGCAGGTAAGTACACAATTTATCGGAGCATGACGCTTACGAAACGGGGGTTACCTGGTGGTAGGTAAACAGGTAAGTAATGGCGTTCGCAAGAGCCGCCACAAGTTAACTTGTTCTAACGGATACAATCACAGTACTCAAGCAAATAGTGAAGAACAACACAGAAAGAAAATTGAATAAGCGAAAGCATCAGCCGTATACCAAGCAATAACATGTCAATTCCACATCAGTTGAGTGTACTTGAGTTTAGAAATCTAATTTGCACACGCGGCAGTAGCTTGATGAGTTGAGCATTGGTTAAATCTTATAGTGTTTCTAACCGTCATACCGTCGATTCGAATCACACGTTTTTCTCTATCGTCGCAAACGTTATAAATTTGCAATAGTTTTAGAACAAAACGATTAAAAAACAAAATGATACGTTTCTTGTGCGATCATTTGAAAGACCATCACACCATTAAAGATGCGTTAGGGAAAGCATGTACTGAGTACTAAACGTACACCCCTAAATCAGAAAAAAAACGGTCACCATGCACCTCAAAGGAGTTGACCCGTCCTTTTCCCCGAGGAATTGCTCGAAGAATTAAAAAATATCAAAACCGACAATTTAACATTTATAGATGTTAAACCATTTCATCATCATCATCATCATCATCGCCACTACAACCGGGATCCGGTCTTGGCCTTATTTAGCAAGTCTCTCCACCGGTATCCGGTCCTCATCCGAGACTTGTTAAATTGTCCATAATAATTTGTTTTTCCGGGCAAGGTTATTAGCCTTGTTAAACCATTTCCCACTGCCCTTTCCCGCAGTCGCAACCACAAATTGCTATTCTTCATTGTCTCTTTAAGTCCCGTCAGTAAAATTGATACACTCAGACATATTAGAGTACGCAATCATTAAACAATAAGTTGGGAGAAAATAAAAAAGTTCGACATTGTATTACAATGCATTCGGTGTCAAAGCTTCGAAACTTAAGTGTATGAAGTGCCTGAACAATGCTATTGGGGAATGCCCGCTGGATATAGAACAGCTCCCGGATAAGAATAAGTTATCCTGCATTCTATGCAAGGGCACAGGCCATCCTGCTAACTTTAGATGTTATCTTAAATACCAGGAACTAAAAGTAAAGTCGGAAGCTGGAAAAAAGCAAGCTGAAGAAGAGAAACGGATGAAAACTCGTTCTTACAACTACTTCGTGGCACCTAGTGTGTCGATCGTGCAAATGACATGTGATGTAAAAAAAATCACCAATCATGGAATAACCACGCAACATTAAAATATCTGCATCAGAAGCCCAAACAGACATAATTTTACGGTCCATGCAAACACGGTTTTCCGAGGTTGGAAAAAAATCGAAAGATTCAAAAAAAAAAAAAAACCGACAGAGCAGGTGGGCCGAATATATAATATCTATTCGACAGGGTTTCCAGTTCACTCCCCATCATAGAGAATTTGTTGTCTTCGGCTGAGTTAACCCTTAAAATTATTGCTGTGAATGTCAATTCACTAATCCGAATGGAAGGAAGGAATAATCTTAACAATTTGCTCGAAGCTGATGGTCCGGACGTGCTACTGGCCAGCGAAACAACGTTAAACCAAAGGCTAAATTGGATCACCAAAATTGGTTGTACTAGTTGATATATCCGATTTTATATACACATTTAAAAGCCAATATGATTGTTCCGTAAATGTTTATTCAATCAAAATAGGATCTGTTGGCATCTATGACATTCTTCCAATGTGATACAAGGTCAAATATTCCCTTTTCGTAGAAGTGCCGAGTTTTTGAGGCAATGAAAAAGCTTTTATGACCTCTGATCGATTCCGGAAGACCTTCTGCCACCAAATTGAATCCAGATTGCGGAAAAGATGGTGGTCCATTGGGGAAATGTCAGGAGAGTTCGGTGGATGCGGAATAATTTCAAATCCCAACTGCAACAGTTTTTCCATCGTTACCTGTGAGGTATGAGGTCTAACATTGTCATGCGAAAGAATCGGACCGTGCCTATTGACCAACACACGTTGCTTTTCAGCCATTTTGACATGCAATATGTCGATTTCCTCACAATATTTGATAGCGTTTATCGTTTCGCCTGGTTGAAAAATTGAAAAGTGGATTGGCCCTTTCGATGTCCACGAAATTGTCACCATAACCTTTTTTGGGTGAAGATCCGGCTTGTGGGTGAATTTTGGCTTTTCACCTACATCCAACCACTGTCCAGGTCTCTTACGGTTATCATAACGAATCTACTTGTCATCACAGGTGACTAGCAGGTGCAAAAACAGTTAAGTTCGGTTTCTAATTCTAAGCGATTCGCACATTTCCAGGCACCGTCGTTTTTTGCATCGTTCAGTTCATGCGGTACCCACTTATCGAGTTTTTTTACCTTTCTTATGAGAGAAAATGTCGGCATTGGGGATACACCCATGATTTGTGCAATCTCCCACATCGATTTCGTTCGTCCGCATCCACCGTTGCTCTTTAAACATCGTCGTCAACTAACGTTTCTGGCTTCCCACGTGGTTCATTTTCGAGGCTGAAATCTCCTGAACGGAACTTTCCAAACTAACGTTGTATAGTGCGTTCGTTTGCCGCTACATCCTCAAACACGTCATTAATGTTTTTCATTGCCAATGACGCATTATGTCCCATTATAAATTTATAAAGGAAGAGGGTTCAAATTTGAACTACCGACAGCATGGTAAACAATTCCTAGAAAAAAAAATAACGGTACTTGTAACGAACCCCAAAATTCTAACACGTCAAGCACACATACCACTTTACTTTATGAAAAGAGAAAATTTAACGTTTCGGCCTAGATATTCACTCGAGAACGTCTTATTTCCGACAGCGAAAAACGGACATTTTATGTACTACAGCCCAATATTTCCGAAAGACACGCTGGTCGCGCTTTGATCGGCTAATAAAAAACGAATTGCGCCCGAATGGAATAGATACACAGACCGAATCTTCATAATGATGAAATTGATCATTATCTTTTGACTGTGATTATAATTGTTATTAATAAAATTAATCGTTTCATGACAAAATTAACTCACATGGAGGGATATACACACCGATACAGAAACTCAAATCTGAAACTGCTTTATAGATAGTTTATCAATCCAAATTGCCATGAAATAAAAACGATTGTCACTAATCGAAAACCTTCAAAAAACTGATCAGTAACAATTGTAGATCAGAAATTAATGACGATTAGTATAACAAAATTCAAACCATTAAAGCTAGTGGACCGAATATGTTCCCACCGATAAATAAAGTATTTAGAAGGAAAGATTATAATGACATTCCATGTTTGCTTTTCTCCCGGACTCCGGAAAATTATCAAACATTGCTAAACGCTGGACTTGCTCTGGGATACGTCAACTCCAACGAAGAGTTAATAAAAGTCAAGGATCCGCAAAAGAAAGCGAACTCAATTGGTGCTTATTTTGAGGTAGTGTACGTGGTGAACGCATCTGGTCATTCTAACCGCGATCTAGAAATCAGAGCTCTTCAAAATCATGTTTCGTTACACCATGAGCATAACACTTGTCGTCTCGAAATCAGAAGTTTCATTACTTTGAACAAAAATAATGAAGCGGATTCTCCGCTTAGAAATCCAAGTACAAGTATTTTTGTGCACAAAGTACTTCTAGACATCCTTAGATCCCAGTAATCAATGTGACATGGAGCCGGGCGGATGTATTCGGGTATCGGGTGTAGATGTATCGACAATCGACAAACGATAGTTAACGAATCTTTCAACGGAAAAGCCTTAAAAGTGAAGTCAGATAGACCAATTACCTGAACAAGACAATACATTTTGATTTTCGCGCCGTGTATTGTGAAAAGTGATAATAGCAGTGTGCGTACAAAAGCCACATAAAAAAAAACAATTAGTGTCGATGCGCGACGTATGAAGTGTTCCTGTTTGTGTATGTGCACAATATAACAAACAATAAAAACAAATGTGAGAACACGCGGTCCATAATATGGACGTAAAACAAATGGATGCGAAATGGTGGTTCAGAGAAGGCAAAATACTGACGTAAATCTAAAGGCTAAACCCCTTAGAACAAATGTGTGGGGGTTTCTCAATTCTATATGAGAAACAACCCACAATTTCAACCACAATTCCTACCTAATTTCGACCGCCTTACCGCGCGTCAAATCAACCCCATTTCCCCCTACTTACCTGTTCACCTGCAAAGCATGTTACCACCAAGGACACATAGCTAAACTCATTGTACCACGCAGACAATGCATAAATGAGTTTAGCTTACCTTTTTTGCCATACGGCAACTCGTGTCCATGTCGATTAGCGACAACCACATCCAGCCCGACGAAGTTGTCGCATCATTGCAGATCGCTGGGGAAATTTATCAAAACATTCGATTGAATCACGTGATAATATTTCCCTAGCGTTACTTCGGCTTTTCTCCAGACACTTCATTCGCTGGAGATCAATGTTCTCTTTTTGCAGGTGAATATCATCAGCTTAATTCTCCTCTCTTTCTCAGTTCTGTCTTCGTACAGATCAATGTACTCTGAACTTACCATACTACCGAATCAGGTCAATGGGTTCCGCTCAGAACTACATTGATTCATGCACATACAACCAAATCCACCCCAAGATAATCTTACAGCGTGCTTCTGTTCTCTCATTGTCCCGCTCTCTTCGATCGTCAGTGTACCGATGTAACCTGCCACACATCGAAGAACGTGGCAATGAGAGAGCAGAAGTATGTTCTCTTTTGGTTGTATCCAATTCCTTCCCTTTTCAAGCCAGTCGATTAACGTGATTACGGTAGAGAGGTTGTGTCGCTAACCGCCGCCGCGTGTGCATGCTTATTCAATATCGATGTTAAAGAAGTCGGTTCAATTTGTCCGTTGTATGGTTTAAAGTGGCGCAAGACTAATAACCTTGCCCGGAAAAACAAATTATTATGGAAAATTTAACAAGCATGAGACTTGCTAAATAAGGCCAAGACCGGATCCCGGTTGTAGTGCCGATGATGATGATGATGATGATGATGATGATGGTTTAAAGTGTCGATTAATAATTATTAGAAATATTATCTGAGTTATGTGTTGTGTGACGGCATCGGAATGTTCCCGTGATTGAATATTTTCAATAAATTAAAACGCTTTCTGGCAGTACTATCTATTATCTTTCTTATTGAATACTTTGGCGTCTTAACTCACTTATTTGAATTAGACTTCAATCGTTTATTTATCTATCCACTTGAAGCAGATGTCGTCCGTTATGCTCATCGGATTCGATACAATCAGAAAGTGGACGTGCGTCCCATAAATGTTTACAATTACACATTCCTCAATAAATCGATGCCGCATTTTGAGAGACGAATGGCTATACGACAAACCTGGCGTTTCGACCAACGTTTTTTCTGACGTTATTATTCGAACAATATTCTTTCTATGGATCGATGGGGATACGGAAGAACTGCGTGCTATACGTTGGCACATCACCCCTTATACCTCCATATTACTTCCACTGGAATGTATCTCCCGCATTAAAAGAGAAAAGTCATAAGCGAAAAAATTCGCAAGAAAGGAAAGAGGAAGTCGGAAGGAACGAAGGAAGTAAAATTTCCATACCCATAGATGAAAAATATTTTGTTATGATCCGGCGCCGTGCTTCCTCGGTTGAGGGAAGAGCGTGGACCTTTCATTTTTCCTTTATTTAATATTCCGCTCCGATTGAAAACATGTTTGTGCGGAAATTTGTTGCAATTGATAATTAATTATCAAAGAAAAAAACTATTCCGTCTCTTTGATATTATTTAATTGTTTATTTTGTGTATCTTCTTCTTCACTCAAACTCTCAAATTAAACTGAAAACTTATTCTCAACTCAAAACTTAAACTTAACTGAAACTCAACTTTAATCTCCAACTCAAAACTTAAACTCAACTGAAACTGTAATCTCAAACTGAACTCTCAACTCAAAAGTATAGAACATTGAGTTCTAATTCACTGTAAATTATAATTTGATCAAAAACCATTTTCTCAAAGTATTATTTACTCTCTGTGCCTTTTAAATTTTGAACAAACTTTGAACGAAAATCAAAGAGCCATGTTTCAAATGAAAAAAGGTGCATGTTATGAAAAAGGGGCATGTTATGAAATGTACTGTAACTGGCTTGATATAGAATATTGTGTATGTTTATTTATGATATGTATTAAATGGGAATGTTAGATATGTAAGGAGAAAGTTTTAAGGATGTGTTAGATAAGTAATGAGATTCAGTGTTAAAGCTAATAAGGGTAGTATTCTGGAATACTACATCCCACCCTTCTTCGAGACAGAAAATTATCCTTGAAGAGTATAATTTTCTTTGTAACTATAGCTTAATTAAGGACTTGGGTTTTCGTTCAATTACAATTGGTTTTCAAAATAATAAGTTTTCAAAATTAATTTTCCATCAAAAGTTTATACATTGTTAAATTTCAAAAAGTTTTTAACACTATAAAAATTGTCTATTTACAATATATATATACATATATATATTAACTAAAATTAAATATTTCTCCTTGGAGCTTTTTCTTTTCTCATTCAAAAAATTTTATATTTTAAAAAGTATGATTCCTGTACGTTCAAAATTCTCTTTTTCATTTGGATATATATTTCTCAAATATATATAGTTAAAAATTTCAATATATATATTAACTCTAAAAAATGTTCTTTCTTTCTTCCCCCTCTTTAACTTTTTTTTTTTTTTTTTTTTTTTTCATTTATCGTCATTTCCTACAATTGTTTGATTTTTCCATATATATTGAATAAAAAAAACAAAGGCCATTTGTTAGGTGTGTACCTTTTCTTTAAATTTATGGAAAATTTTCCAAAACCGTTTTGGGCCTATTACTATGATGATTGAATAAAAATGAATATTGTCAGAAATCTTCGTAAGATTTCAAATATCTTAAATGATTGTGTAACTTTTTATTTTTCTGTATTTTGTATTTGAATAACTGTTTATTGTTGTTAAAAAAAAATTGTAATGTATTTATATATTTTTTCTTTCCAATACTTATTTTAGTTTAATTATTATTTTCGTTTTTTATTATTTCGTGTTTGAGTAAGTGTTTGTGTTCATTATCGTTGTTTAAAATATTTAATGGTTTTGGCTTAATGTCGTCATTTTCCATAGCCTTAACTGCTGTCGGAACGTTTACATTTTCAGTCTTACCCACTGCTGATGGACCATTTAGTTTCTCAGTCTTATTTACTGTTTCGTATAGTTCTTCAGACTTATTAGCTGTTAAAACATCTTGGTTCCCAGTATTATTTGCTGTTTGAACTATTTCTTCAGTTTTATCTGCTGTAGAAACATTCAGTCCTTCAGTCTTTGCTGCTGAAAAGATTTGTTCTTCAGTGTTAGCTGCTGAACTGGTTTGGGTTTCGATTTTAATTGCTGCAACTTTTGGATCTTCAGTCTTTAATACTGCTGAGTTTTCAGTCTTTGTTGCTGAAGTGTCAGGGTTGTCAATTGGGATAGCCGAAATATTGGGGATTTCTGTTTGTATTTTTTCTGAAAATTCCGAATTTTCAGTCTTTGTTGCTGAATTATTTTCCAGAATTGTAGTATGAATCGGAGTCATTATATTGGGGTTTGGTTTATCTTCTTTTATATTTATAACTATAGCTTTATCGGAATTAGTCATATGGTTAGGATAATCATATGCAGGCTCAAAGTAAATTTGGCTAGGAGCTTCTATTGTCACAGATCTAATGCTATAAATAGAAAAGTTTTGTTCGTCTTCCATAAAATTTGGTTGGCGTCAGGCCTAGTTTTCCGACTCTTGTACCCGAGAAAAGTGAACATTTTGCCTATCGTTTTGTCTATTTGTGGTCCTAGAAATTTCACCAAAACGATTTTCGGTGTTTGCAGGGTTATTTCGGAATGGGCTACGCGTTGTACCTTGTTGGTAATTTGGTAAAGACGATCTATTCCTAGATAACCTGTATCTACACTCGTTATCTGTGTGATTATTCCGTCCACAGAAATTGCAGGTAATGTTGTATTCCCTTTTTATGGGTTGTCTCTTCGGAAAAGTGTTGGACTGCATGTTCCGATAACATGTGTCCTGAGAATACCCTGGATTACCACAGGTTTGGCAGACTATTCGATTAAATCTGTGGGGATTTTCATTATAATGGTACAACCTGGGAGAGTTATTCATTCGAGCAGCATGCGCTACTACACGGTCAATCGACTGCTTTAAATTGTTTCCCCCATGGACTTTAGCTATTATCTTTAGTTGTTCGTTCTTCAATCCATCCTCGAATATTTGTACGGCCAATTTTGTGTTTTCTTCCATCAAGAATTCCCTAACTACCGCGTCTGCTGTTATTTCACAAGTGGCAGAGTTCAGAGTCCTCAGAGCATTCGCAACTCTATCTCCATATTCCCTAACGGTTTCTCTGAATGTTGTTTCAGAGAAATCAACTCATTGTGTGCTGTCGACCGAGATTGCTCCTCTTTATATTCCGATTCCAGTTTTTCCTTTATATCTTCTCACTTAGCGATTTTGCTATACCTAATAAGATCATATGCAGGACCCTTTAGACTATTTTTGACTAGCTCTAAAAATGTTTCATATATATCTGGGTCTGCCTTTTTTATGGATTTAAATAAAACATCTCCCCCGGAAATAAATTGGTCTAGGTCGCAGGGTTTCCCGTCAAAGTTAGGGACGATTCTGAAAACATCTGAAATTCCGACAGAGAGAGCCATTTCAGGGGGTTTACGGTGTATCGGTTGACAGTGGATTTGTTCTTCCCCCTGCCTAGCCGCCTGTCTCGTGTAGTAAGGACTCGAAATTGTGAAAATTTGAAAGAATGTATGGCGAAAATTTGTTATCACTTCTTAAAAATATGGTTATGAAAAAAGGCCTTTATTTTATTATTCAATATATATATGGAAAAGATAAATTTTATTTTATTATTCAATATATATATGGAAAAGATAAATTGGACCCAAAAGCTGTAAAGAAAGAACATTTTCGAAGAGAAAGCAAAAAAAACGGAAATGTCGTCGAAAAAAACTGAAAAGAGAACTTTCAAAGAAAAATTTCTATCGAAAAAAAATATTTTTTTTGTAAAAGGAAAACTTCCAAGTTGAAAATATTCCTACAAAAAAAAGAAGAGAGAAAAGTCGACATTCAAAAACTAAAAGTTGATTGAAGTCTTGTTCGTCACTTATTTGTTGTATTTCTTGTGTCTTTCCAACCAGTGTTGTAGTCGTTGAGTTCTTCTTTTTTTTCTTTCACTTTTTTATTTTAATTTAATTTAATTTTTTTTTTATTACCGCCAGGCAGACTTCACGCCCTATAGTTGAATATCCTGGTCTTGGCTGCTTACTTAGTTTTTTTTCTTGAACTTTTTTTTGTTGTTTTATTTTTGTTATAGCTTTTTTTTCTATTTTAGTTTATTTTATTTATTTATTTTTGGGATCCTTCGGTTGGATCCTACCGCTGCCACCATTGTTATGATCCGGCGCCGTGCTTCCTCGGTTGAGGGAAGAGCGTGGACCTTTAATTTTTCCTTTATTTAATATTCCGCTCCGATTGAAAACATGTTTGTGCGGAAATTTGTTGCAATTGATAATTAATTATCAAAGAAAAAAACTATTCCGTCTCTTTGATATTATTTAATTGTTTATTTTGTGTATCTTCTTCTTCACTCAAACACTCAAATTAAACTGAAAACTTATTCTCAACTCAAAACTTAAACTTAACTGAAACTGTAATCTCAAACTGAACTCTCAACTCAAAAGTGACTTTACAATTCATTTTTCTCTCGTCTTATAGAACATTGAGTTCTAGTTCACTGTAAATTATAATTTGAACAAAAACCATTTTCTCAAAGTATTATTTACTCTCTGTGACTTTTAAATTTTGAATAAACTTTGAACGAAAATCAAAGAGCCATGTTACAAATGAAAAAAGGGTGCATGTTATAAAAAAGGGGCATGTTATGGAATGTACTGTAACTGGCTTGATATAGAATATTGTGTATGTTTATTTATGATATGTATTAAATGAGAATGTTAGATATGTAAGGAGAAAGTTTTAAGGATGTGTTAGATAAGTAATGAGATACAGTGTTAAAGCTAATAAGGGTAGTATTCTGGAATACTACAATTTGACCAAAGTCGAAAAACGTTTCATTAGGTTGAGTAAAACTTTTTTTACTAATGTAGCCTCTGGAAAACATTAGTCAGCTAAGAAATATATACATCTACCCCGGTGACGTAGACATTATCAAAATAATGAACTGAACAAAAGCAGTCCACATCACAGTTTATGAACAAAATAATTCAAAATAATCCTTTCTTCCTTTCGAAATATTTTATTATTCTTCTTTCTTTCCCTTCACTGAATTTTATCACACTGTTTGCAGGAAATAGGACATCTCCTAAGCACCCAACAAGATACAGTACACTACTGCGTCAAAGAAAAAAAGAATTACCGTGCTCTGAGTTGTGGAAGTATGGAACATAAGAACTTGCATGAGGACATCCATGGTCGCTTTGAATACAAATGTCAGTGTGCAATGTTTTGATCTGTGGGGGATAGGTATGTGTGTCGGCAAGGACACGGGTTCATCGATATTCCCACCTACTTGTTCCACCGAGAGCGAAAGGCACCAAGTTCATCCGCAGGCTTTAGAAAAGTAAAAAGAGTCACGCACTGGTATGCTGTTTGAATTAACATTCATTTATTTATCATGTATTAACTCTACAAAATCCGTTTGTGTAAATTACTCGCATCGGAACAGATTGTAATTCAATTAAGTTCGTGAATTTTAAGTAGTTGGTTATTCACAATTACAGTGTCACAATTTCACGTATGAATTCCTCGCACTCGGGGCAGATTTCAATTCAGTTGAGTCCGTAAATTTTAAGTAACTGTTATTCTGAAACTAAAATGTCACAATCTCACATATGAATTCCTCGCGCTCGGGACAGGGGTTTCTCGTACTTCACTTTAGTCTATTTTAGTTTTAGTCTATCCGGTGGTTAAAATCGTACAATTTTGGCAATCGTAACATTAGGCGTGAACCTGCGAAGGACACTCGACGCCGGGCGCAACTCTTATAAACAATCACACTACTCATACGTCGACTGTTCGCCTCGGATTCTATTGTTTTAAAGTGGTGTAAAGGAGGGTGCGCACTCGATGGCGGTTGGACAACAACTGGCTAATGAAATGGAAAAAAAAATCTGAGTCATAGCAGAAATAAACTTGCTGCCACTTCCGAGGAATTTCACGAAGGGTTGTTATACTCGCATATGAATTCAGTTCCAGCGAATCCTCGCCGTACAAGCTGAGTTGGATTCGTTGGTTGTGTATATCGGGAAATTGAAATTGCTTGGGTGCAATTAAGGAATATCGTTTAGATAAGATATTAACCGAAGTAATTTCAGGGAAATGTATGCGGCTTGGTATAGTTGGTGGCGAGGGTTGATGTTCCGTTGTGGATTGAATATGCGTTTTGTTACCGCATATGAATTTCGGGGAAATTAAGATTGCTTGATCGCAAAGAAGGAATATGAATTGGGTAGAGAATTGATCGAAGCAATTTTGGGAAAATGTATGTGGGGTGTTGTAATTGAGGGAGATGGGTAATGTTCGTTGTAGATATGAATATGCGTTTTATAACGGCATATGCATTTCGGGGAAATTAGGATTGCTTGGTCGCAAGGAGGGAATATGAATTAAGTAGAGAATTGACCGAAGCGATTTTGGGAGAATGTATACGGGGATGATTAGAATATATTCTGTTGAATTGTATTCTGTTGGGAGTTTTGGGAAATGCCTTTCATTGCGGATTGGGAGATGGATTCTTGCAAGTTCGGGATGGATGCGCTTGCAGATTGAGATTTGTTTTTGTATGTTTCGGGATGGGTTACAGCTTAGGGTAGGGTGACGCGTTGTTAGCGGTCAAGATTGGTTGGCATTGTGGGTTGATTCTCCATGAGGTATATTGGACCCCCACAGATCTCCATTGTACCAATGAAATTTGGAGAAACAGGTTTAATAGCGAAACTCAGAAACTGTACAGCGTGTAACCACCATGTAACTAAACTCCAACCCTCCCACCCGAAAAGTGTTTAACTGCAATGTGGAGAGTGTAATTGAATTACCGTAACGCCATATTTATAAACAATGCAGGAAAGAAATCAAACTGTCCTTCAAGTTTAACCGAAATGAAATTTCGTATTGGCGGTTTTTTTTTTTTTTTTTTTTTTTTTAGTTTTTAAACGACATTTATTTTCCTAATCCTTTTTACATGTATAATATTAGGGGAAATGTTAAACCCTGTTCTACAATCACAATCCTTAAATTAACTTACTGGCTCTATGCGAGCTCTCTAAATTACACATTACAACTTGATTTTTATATATCCCTTTCGGCGTACATCTTTTTTTTTTTTGTTTCTTATATATATATATATATGAAATAAGTCATATATTAGAGGGACTCCTCGTTTACATCTATATGTTTATATTATTATTACAATTTTTTTTTTTAATTGTTATTATAACAAACAAAAACTTCAAAACGAAACGAATAAAACATAAAATAAGAAATAAAAATAAAATAGAATAGCTTTCGTATTGGCGGTCATTAACATATAATTTTTCTTAAAAGTATTTTATACACCCAGTATAATCCCAAGCACCATTTGCTTTCCTCAGAAAACGGTCGTGTCAAACCAAATTTTCGACAATGAAAACTATTTAATTTCGAAGCGTTTAGTTTTTATTTGTATACCTAGATGAGAACTCGCCGGCGGTGTATTTAAAATAATCTCCTATTGTCCCTGGAGGCCAACTAATTGGACAGTGGTAATTTCTGTCATTATATAATGAATTTTTGTGGAAGTAAATAGACCGGGCAAACTGCTGAATTGACTTTTAGACAAACATTAGAAAGGATTTCCATACCATTTCCACCTCACATTCGCAGTATAAAAGGAAGGACTGGATCAGTTTTCTCGGCAGGTAGCTGGTTTATTCGGAAACATAATGAACCTTCACTGTTCAAGTCAAGGATATATAACTCGAAGCCTCACTAAGGCTGACAAGACGTAGGAACTGAGTTCCATGACATTTGAATTATGTGTGCGGGAAGAAAATCAGTTTCCAAATACAGTAGACCGAATTCACAAGTGCGATGCAAATTAGGGGAATAAACGATTATGAATTGGTAGCACGATTTCAATGAAAGGCTAAAGCTGTTTATAGCAGTCGAGGATGGATGCTGTTTATATATCAGCTTGGGTAAACACATGGGCAAATCATTTAATCTTACATGTCAGTAAATTTTATTAACGCCAGGGAATATTGAAAGAGCACATAAAAAGTATATGTTTGCTTACTGTACGCGAAAAGTTCCAACAGTTTACCATCCCCATTGAAGCCTTCAAAAGACGCATCGCCTTTCGCCAACATTTCCATTATCGTTACATATTTTCACCGTAAAAATTTTCCACGGATTTGGTGGCAAGATATTTTCTAAAGCTAACATCTTTCCCCGTCATAATGAGAGACTAACCAATGAGGGTATGCATCGCACTCTGTACTTTGAAAGTCTTCAAATTGAAAGCTGTAAATAGGCTCATTGGTTTTGAATGTGCATACAATATAAAATAAAACAAGGTAACCAATTTCGTTTATAATAATAAAAGTAATTATTTAAAATTCATCGCATGACTACTTTGTGAAGTAGGCAAAACCATAATACAATACACTTTTAACGAGTGTTATAATTTATAGTCAGGAACAATTACTGTTCTCAACAGTCTTCTGGTGGCACCATATGAACACCGTTTATAATATGCTGGTGTCTAATGGAATGCCAATAATCCATATTAGGCTCTCATGATTTATTATGACTTTGATTTATCGATTTCCATCTGGCGTCTCAACACAAAATTGATTTACTTTCTATTCTTGATCACGCAAACGATTTGCGATAACAAGATTGCACGTAGTGTACGTATTTCACCTTCTACTCATTAAACCAGCAGCAGATTTATATGGGAAAAATCTGGTAAATAATGATGGCCGTTATGCCGCTTTATTAAGAAACACACTCCTGGTTGAGAGCAGTGTGTAAGAAAGTTGTTACATATACATCTATAAAACAAGGTGATTCAAAAGTCGTTTTCAGTCTATTTTACCGAATGCAACAGCTAGCTATAGACCAAGGGTGACCAACCTTTTTTAAAGTAAGGGTGTATTAAAAAAATTTTACGGCGTAAAAATATATAATGACATTAGCTGTGTTTATGACGGCTGTACACCGGTCCAGTAAACCGTCACACGTTTCACTCAGATAAACTAAATCATGTACACTACAAACATAGTATTCAATTATTTTCTTAAAATGTACTGCTAATATCCAATAAATTATGTTCTTAAAAAAAAAAAAAAAAAAAAAAATATATATATATATATATATATATATATATATATATATATATATATATATATATATATATATATATATATAGTTGTGGAGAACTAATTAAGAACGATACTAGAAATTTTGTTTACAATAATGTTTTATTAAAATTCTTTACTATTAGTATATTAATTAAAGTAAAAATAATATTTACAAAAAAAGTAACAAAAAAACAAAATTAAATTCAAAAGGTTTTGTAAAACAAAATTACCTGGCGATCTAATTAAGAACGATTGATTTTGAGTCCAAATTTGATGTCTTAGCTTAGTATTTTGTAGGAAAACCTTTGTTGTTAATCACTGCCTTACACCGCCTGGCCATTGAAGCAATAAGGTCCTGACATTTATTCGTTGTTATGTTTTCCCAAGCTGCTTTAGCAATTTCATACAATTCATTTAAGTTACTTATTTTATGGTTGTTCACTTCTCTTTTTAATTCGTTCCAGAGGTTTTCTATTGGGTTTAGGTCCGGGCTACATGAAGGCCAATCGATGACATCCACGGAATTATTAGAAAACCATGCTCTCGTTGCTCTCGCGGTATGCTTAGGGTCATTGTACTGCATAAATTTCCATGTCACGGGCAATTCTCAATCTGCATAGGGCAGCATTACAGCTTCAACGACATTAATGAAGTTTTGGGCGTTCATTATACCTTCTATGCGATGTAACGGTCCGGTTCCTTTGTATGACATACAACCCCATAGCATTATACTTCTTCCTTCATGTTTGAGGGTGACAGTGGTGTATTTAGTGTTGAATGCTTGATTTTTTGGCCGTCGAACATATTGCTTTCCATCGGAACCGACTCTGTTGATTTTTGTTTCATCACTCCACAATATTTTTTTCCACTGTGAGATGTTCCAATTCTCATGTTCCCTGGCAAAAGCTAACCTAGCCTTCCGGTTTTTTAATGATAGCGTTGTTTTTTTTCTTCTAGCCGATCTTCCAAAAAGCTGACTCTCAGTCAATCGCTCTCTAAGAGAGCGTGCTGAAAGTGCATTTTGGGGGACGGGTGCGAACATACAGGGCAAAGTCTCTGATTGCTTTCAACCCGGTGAAGGCCAGGACGATCCTTGTCCCTGTTCAATCCAATTTGACATGCAGTCTCCACGTGACACCCCTGGACTACTACGTTGGCACCCGCCATGTAGTGAACCAATGCATGCAGTGACATTCTGAGAAAGGTTGGCGCAAGGCTAATAGGCTAATAACCAGGCCCGTAAAAATGAATTATTATGGCAAATTTAACAAGCCTCGGATATGGACTGGATACACGACGACGACCACGGAAGCGAAAATGGCTAAACGATTTGAGAATTTTCTCATGGAACGTCTGTTCACCATACAAAGCTCGAACTGCACAGCAGTTAGCCGATGCCCTGTCCGAATATAAGGCTGACATAACAACATTGCAAGAAATAAGATAGACGGGGAGTGGTGTTTTTCAAAGAAAAGAGTATGACATTTACTACAGCAGTCACACAAAATACCATGTGCTCGGGGTAGGCTTTCTAGTCAGCCAAAAACTGAAGCCTGCCATCATCGGCTTTAATGCAATAAATGAAAGGCTATGCACTCTTCGCGTGCGAGGCAAGTTTTACAGCATAAGCCTCATAAACGTTCACGGACCTACAGAGGAGTCTCCTGACGACGAAAAAGAAGAATATTACGAGAACGTCGAACGGGCCCTCAATGCCTGCCCAAGATGTGAAAATCGTTCTTGGTGATTTGAATGCAAAAATAGGTCGGGAGCCGGTTTTCAGGCACTACACAGGTTCCCATAGTTTGCATGAGAACACTAATGACAATGGACTACGAGTCATCGAACTGGCAGCATCAACAAACTTGTTGGTTGCGAGTACCAGGTTTCCACGTAAAGATGTCCACAAAGGCACATGGGTATCACCTGATGGAGCCACTCGCAACCAAATCGACCACGTGTTGATAGATCGCCGCCACTCCTCGAGCCTGATGACGGTACGAACGTACCGAGGTGCCAACGTCGACTCGGATCACTATCTTGTTGGTACAGTTTTCCAAGCGCGGATTGCCTTGCGGAGACGTATTGCATCCACGGATCAGGTTCGAATCAACACGGCTGCCCTACGCAATGAGAATACCAGTAACACCTTTGGTCATGCGTTAAGACTCGCCCTCGAAGAGTAAGTCCTGGGGCCAGAATGCCGGGCGTAGAAGAGAAATGGCCACGCCTTAAGAATACCGTCATTAGTACTGCCAATCCCATCTTAGGCAGTAGTCGTAGAGATCGGAACGACTGGTTTGATTATGGGTGCAAACTAGCGACTGAACGTAAGAATGCTGCATACCGGGCAATGCAGCAGTCTCATAGGACGCGGGCACGCGAGGAGAAATACAGAAGAAAAGTGCCTGGGAAAAAAACCTTGACTGTGAAATAGAGAAAAGTAGAGAGCGAGGTCCGCACCAGGCGCGGAAGTTCTACCAAATAATCCGCAGTATGACGCGAAGAGAAGACCTAACGTTGGTCAAACTATCAGGGTAGTGGAGCACGAATTTGAAGTAGTGCAATCCTTTAACTACCTTGGGTCAATAGTATCAGCCGATAACTATATGGAAGAAGAAATACGCGAACGGCTGATTAAATCTAACAAAGCCTATGGTCTATCAAGGCTCTTTAAATCCCGAAATTTATCCAGAACATCCAAGCTACTACTGTACAAGACCATGGTCTTACCAGTACTCGCGTATGGATCCGAGACCTGGGTGCTTAATAAAAGGCACTCTGAACTCTTGGTCGCGTTCGAGAGAACGGTCTTAAGGAGAATTGTTGGCCCCGTATGTGAGGGAGGACGATTCCGGAGACGCTACAACCATGAGTTGTACGCAATCTACCTTGAAGTAATATTGTAAGAAAAATCAAGCTCGGTAGACTCCGGTGGGCGGGACACCTAGCTCGAATGAGCGAAGAGGAGCCTGCCCGGAAAGTCCTTTGTGGCAGGATGTATGGAAGGAGACAGCGCAACAGACCTTGTCTGGAATTGCTGGGTGCAAGCAAGGAAATATAATTTAAGTAGGAAATTACCCGAAGTAGTTTTTGGAAAAATGTATGCGGCTCGATGTAGTTGATGGAGATGATTAATATTCCGTTGTACGTCGGAATATGCATTTGATTACAGCTTATGAATTTTCGGAGAAATTAAGATTGCTTGGTCGCAAGGAGGGAATATGAATTAAGTAAAGAATTGACCGAAGCAATTTTGGGAAAATGTATGCGGGGATGATTTAGAATATATTCTGTTGAATTGTATTCTGTTGTGGGTTTTGGAGTGTGTTTATTGCAAAGTTGGGAATGTATGCTATTGCGGATTTTGCATGGGGGGTTGGGCTAGCGGTCAGGGTTGGTTAGAATTGTGGATTGGTTCTCCATGTGGTGTAGAGAACCCCCACAAAGCTACTGAAGCATCATGAGAAAACTCGTGTCCATCAACATCGATGCACTCACTCTCCATCGCTTTACGCAATCGTGCTTGTAGATCTGCCTCATTCCCTGTCACAGGCAATCCTCGAGACTCCAATTCTTCTCTTAAATGGGGAATTCTCTGGTCAGCAAACTTCACCATGATTTAGGATTATTCCAGGCCCACAGCTACACTTCCAGATGATCTAGGTTTAGTCAGCAATCCGACTTCTGACACCAATTGTTACGTAATTTCGATTTTACGTTGATCGGCTTCCTCGGTTCGATCTCTGGATTATGAATAATTCAAATAAAATTCCACAGTTTGTTCTTTTTACTTCTCTAGCTTCATCATTTTCTTTATTACTTTTCACGCTTGTTAGTTTCTCCAAATTCCATTATTGACTGGCACTTATTATTCCGCTCTTAGTTGCCTGCTTCTTTACGTCGTCTATCTCGCGCTAGATGTCACGTTGAAATCCTTGCTTGCTATTCACTTCGGTTGTAAATATGTATGTATATCGCCATGGCAACCGCTGAGGTGTGAGTCGGTGCATTGTCTTGGTAAAACAGAATTTTCTTTTTCTGCAAATGTGGCCGTTTTTCCGCAATTTCTGCCTTCAGTTGAAGATAATCGATTAAGATAACTCCATGACTATCCCAAAAAATAGTCGTCATCAGTTTCCCAGCCGAAAAAATAGTTTCCTTTTTTTTGTGTGGAGTCGATAACCCCTTTGCAGTCCACTGTTTTGACTGTATTTTTGTTTTGGACGTATAATGGTGTTGTGGGGGTTCTTTTAGGATTACCCGTAGAACCCCCAATTATTACAACCCAGCTCCCATTGTTTCCCGCTAATGCAATTACATTAGCACCTGTAAATGCTCCACGCATCAAGATTATCTAACGCATAACCTGAAAGCTCCTGGAAGAGAATTCTTACCCTCATGCACTAATTCGCATTCAAAATTCCCTATAAGATGTCTGTTCATCTTATCGGATCATAAATCTAAAACCCAATTCGGGACCTTCGGTTGCCAGGCAAATCCCAATCTTACCATATGCATTTTCCCTAGATGAATTCCTGTAAAGAAACAATTCGGTTCACATATAATGTAACCATCATAACCAGGGATAAAGATCATTGCGTCGCCTATTTCCAGCCTCGACATGTGTACAATAAATTTCCTTACATACACATTGGCTCGCGACGCTTGTCGCCAAGGGACAAAAGCACATACACGCATATTACGTCTAAAGGCATAAACCAAATCCTACAGCATAACCGAACGCAAATAGGAATTGTGTACTTACCCTTGGCAGCGATGCCATAAACACCAATTTTCAGTGAATATGCTAAAACCAATTAGCACCATATCCACGGTCTATCTATACAGCTGCAATGCACGCCATAGACAATAATCTACACGATCTGTTTGTCTTTCAATATTTCTGAATCCGTTTCTGATGAGCTCGCGGCATGAGCAAACAGAAGTCCGTTAGTACCCAATGAGATACGGCTTGTTTACTTAGCCGAACTCACATCTCATTGATGCCCATTATCCCTTTTGATTTTTCAGCTTCGTTCTCATGGCCTTGTCCCATGAAAGAACCAATGTTTACACATACATGAATACGATCATGATCTACTCTATGAGATCCGGTTACCTACCCCAAAGAGAGACTTCACGTTTCTCTTGTAAGAGGAAACACACCCTAAATTAAGAGAGCCCGTACCGCCGGCCGAATTTCCTTTCCTAGCGAATTAACATCGGTGCGTCGTTTTCCATCACCCGACCGAGCCGGTCTGTCCCACTCCCGCTCCCCGGTGCACACGGGGACGTGAATATATCCCGTCGAATCGAGTAAGCGGGCAATGAAGTTAAAAGTTATTTTTCTGGTGCCTTCCGTACAATGTCATACAGTAGAGTACTCTGTCTTACATTTCCTTTTTTTTGGTGCGCCAGTTTCATTGTCAGTGTAATCAAAAGCCGTTTGCTGTAATCCAATCAAGTGCAGTAAGATTTGTCACCATAATTAAATACCGAAAAGCTCGTTGTGAATAAAAGAACCTTTTGTGTAATTCGAATCGAAAATTTGTTGAAATAAAAAGAACCTTTGACAATAGACTATCCAGTGCTTTTCATTTACTTTCGCTATGCGTATTTGCTTTTTCTTGGTGAACAGTTTTATTTTACGGCGGACCTTTTGGAACTTGTGGCAACGAGGTAGATCGCCGTGTCGTACGCCAGCACCACGACCTCGTACCCCCACAGTGTATCCAAGTTTCATCGACAGTAATTAATCGGCCTCAAATCTCGGATCTAGTGCGCCTAAACTGCGCCCACAGGGCCTTGGATATGTTCATTCGGACACGTTTTTGGTCTAACGTGAGCAAACGCGGCACCCAATGCGTGGACAGCTTTCTCATGCCTAATTCTTGATTTAATATGTGACAAACACGTTCTTTCGACATTTTCATAGCCTGTGCTATCTCTCTGACTTTAATTCGGCGGTCGTCTAGCACCATTCGGTGAACTTCAGTATTTAGTATTTATTTATCAGGCTTAATCCAAGCTTAATATAATATAATATAATACCTTACAGTCTAACTTAAGAACTAAAGTAGTAATAAAAAAATAATATTTAAAATTATTTTTAGCGATGTTATCATCAGTTGTCGCAGTTTTTGAATGTCCCGAACGTTCATCGTTTCCCAAGCTTCCACTGTCACGTTTCAATTCAGCTGCCCAAAATTTCATTGTGGTAAATGATGACGCAGAGTCTCCATACATAGAGTCCAACTCATCTTTGATTTGCTTAGGCGTATTGCCTTTCAAAAACAAAAATTTAAAGACAGCTCGATACTCAATTTTGTCCATTTTCACAAAAACATTCGCATCGACTCACTCAAACGACTGTCAAATAAAAACGACGCCTCCAAAATGGCTGAAATTTTGGTGAGTAACTGTCAAAAGATGCTCAACTAGCTTTTATTGACGAGTGCTACTATCTTCACGTTGGGCTCGGAAACCTTTCAGCCCACCCTCGTAACATACTATGTTGAGCAAATAATTACGTCAAAGAGTAACATACAACAAAATTTTTTGTACAAAATTAAGTTCTGCATTTAATGTGCACTTTCCTTGAGAAAGGTAGGAAGCTATTTTCGTTGCCGTGGCCTTCTTATGCAATACTTTCAATTCTGAGCCTAAGGCCTCCACCTTAGGTTCGGTAATAATGTTTTTTACTGGTAGGGTTATTAATCCCATTACATTGAAAAGGCTATATAAATTATATAAATTTATAGTAGCAAAAGGAAAAATATTTGAACCCAAATTTAATATTACCTTTGGAATGAATTACACATACAGGTTTATGAATTCGAATAACCCCCGACCTTCTATGTTATACATCTTGCATAACCCTGAAGGGAATTACTGACTGAATTTAAATTTCACCGAACTGAAATTAAAGGATTTTCACCCTTTCGTGACTTTTCCGTGGATTGAGTTTAACTTTTTTCTTGGAATACATTTCCGCCTAACGTAACTGGAGTTACCTCGGAAGATGAAGTTTTGGTTAGGTTTAAAGCGGCGTATTAAATTTCAATTTTGTCTTTACAAATATGAACGATAGATAAAACGATGGCATATGGGGCACATAAGAAAACGATTTGCATACCTCTTTCAAGTCCTGAATATATAATGTAAAATATAAAATGAATCTTAAATGTAATGGCTGGCAGTTGATCGACAATTTGTCGTTCAACGTGACTTGAGATGCATTAAGTTCGAGGTGGACTTTAGCCTATCGTTTTATTTTGTGAACGTATAAAATAATACTTGTAAATTTGTTTTTTATATCCACTATTGTATACGTAATGCTTTGAGGTGCGGTCGGCAAAATAAACGTCAAATAATGTGGGGTTGAATGATTACACTATGCATTAAATGGTATTAACTTAGATATGTTCACTATTGACACCTATTGCCTATTGCCACCTGTTGTCTGTTTCGGTGTGAGTAAAATAAAATTAGAGGAATAAACAAATAAAGAGAGATAGAAATGAGGTGAAAAAAGAAAGGAGAAGCCTTCAGCGATCCATTTTCTAATTGGGGATAGTCAATTCTTCAACCCTAAACCACCATTCTTACTTGAAGGGTACAACGCATATTCAATAGCTACCTCTGTGTGCAAGTAATCTGAGGAGTTGGACAAATCATTATCAAAGGTTTTTCGTTTATTTTCAACTCTGTGTGAAAGCAAGAACTTCAAATCGTCTTAAATCAATAATTTTTAACCCCGAAAATAAATGATTCGAGAAGATTGAATCTGATTATAATTTCCAGTCCAAAAGACTATTTCGAAATAATCGATTTATTATAATTTACAATCTGCATAGTTGTAATTTAACGGATGGCTGACTCTCTGTGCGCCCGCAACCATCCTTCGTAGTGGACTCTAATGAAACGCATAGCAAGTCAAGGATACTTGGAAAAAGATCAAAGTGGCCAAATCCCGAGACCGAAAACGCCTTCCCTCTAGACCAGATCTAGTACTACTAGTTCAACATACCGTGGTTTCAAATGTTCGAAGTACCGTGGTATCTATTGCCAAGCACTCCTTACCAATGGTGGGGAAAACACCTCTGGTGTACCTGAAAGCGGTAGAAATACAATTTTGAGCACCCGTTTCCACTGATGAGGGGAAGTGTTTGGGGTTACGATCCCCAAATCGTCCTTGTCGGATGGCTGCTAACGCTGAAGTCCCTGCGTGTTGATGCGGCAAATGTAGAATCCCCTATGTTGACTCGGACGTCTGGTCGTGGCGGCGGCTAATGTCGAAGTGCCCGTGTGTTCGCGCCAATTGCCCACAAATGTGGTATTTGTGAAATGAGATTGGCGGAAAGATCTGGCGTCGGTTCTTGATCTACGTGTGAGCGAGGCCAACGTAGTACCGCGTCGACTCCGCGCCAATTCAGCCGTGACTCTCCTTTGTGTGTGAAGGTGACCGAGAGTGTGGTTGACTTAATTAGTCGAAAGCTACTCTCGGTGTAAGTCTTTGCTTACGGCGACTGCGTGGAGGTTGTGGTTTTTGCTGATCCGCCACAATTGCTCTAGAGTACTTGAAACAAGGGAGAATTAAAACGAATGTTCTATGACTACTATTGAATATGATTCTACTATGAATACTATAGAATATTCTTCTGCATTATATTGCCCATTTTACAGATTCTATATAAAATGAATATGATTACATACATAAGATAAAAATTGAATTGACAGTCATGCATTTTCGGGTTCCCCAGACTAATAAATAATAATATAAGTTCCTAAACTACGAAGGTAGTCTGAAGAGTATTACACACATGCTTGCAGAACGCGAATGAAATGACCTTCATAGGCTCGCCTAGCGGCAAATAGCAGTAACATTCCATCTTAATATGCCTGCTCAGGGCCGAGGTCGACTGTTACGTGAGTAACCTTTGTGCGGTGTTTGTTTCGACCTACTCAGCTGCATTAAAATCAAAGTATAAACAATATATAAAATTAAAATGAACTGGTTAAATATGCAAAAATACAATTATAGTATAATATTGTGTAGTACTACTTGAATTGAAGACTAGTTGAATGCGGCTGAGTTGGAATGCGAGTGGTGTGTAAACCCGGTTTCTTTCGGCGATGGTGACCTTCGCTAGTTTCGAAGTCGACCATCGTTGAAATTGAATTGATGCTGAGGAGAGATAAGGGATTGAGAGAGTCGACAAGTAGTGGTCTCAGTGGACGGACGTCCAGTTGAGAAACAGTCGGGCGGGTTGACCCCAGATATCGAAGAAAAGAAAAAAAAATAACCACTAAGTTTTCAAAAAGAGGCGGGAGAGTTTTTCGTGAAAAGTATTGTGGGGCTTTTCAGGGCCCTAAGAACCTCGCATCATTTTTAACCCCATAAAAATCCTATAAACCCCATATCTACGCTTAAGTCGAACCACTGGCAAGACCACACAACCTTGCCATAGTATTCACCACTGTCTGAAAATGGCTGAAAACCAATTCGGTTATCCCCTTGGATAACCGCCATAAATATCTCATCATAGCCGAGGAGCTTTTCCTCTTCACCCGCCATGTCATTTTTACCCTTTATCCACAGACCCATTGGCCGATCGTCCTATCGACGATATTCAGCGTAGCCATCGTTGGCTACCTGTAAGCGATCGAGCGTTATTTAAAATAACACACACTCGATTCATCGACCGACGAAATGTTGCATTCTTAGCAGAATCAAAGTGTACACAAACACTGTCGCCACGCCCATTTAGCGTCCAGAAATACATGCCGGACTATTTGCTGGCTTGCACATCTGCAAGCCAGATTTCTAATAGCCCTGCAATAGGACATAATGAGCGGGATAAACCAGATCAATAAACCTTGTTTCTAGTTGCTATGGCGAGCGATCTTCTGTGAATTTTACATCACAGAAGACCCAATTGCCGCCGCCAGCATTGTTCCATTATGCTACCCGAAACACTTCTGTCTATCCGATGTAGATAAAAGAAAACATTTTCGTCCAGGCGGCAATTTCCTACATAAACAATGTAGGCAAAAAGATTCATGCTCTCAGGCAGCCTTGGGTTTCTGCCGATATTTTATCACCATCATGGGAAAACCGTTTTCATGATTTATGACAGCATTTTCTGCCAGCCTAAATTTCCGTCCCTCTAATTGACCAGATGTGTATTGAAATATTTCCCTGGTACGCCAGAGGTATCCGATACTGCAAGGAATGTTGAGGACGATTTCTACGGGGAGTCCGATAATAACCTTTGCGGTACACGCACCTTTCTTCAAGTCGAATTGGATCGTGGTAGAACATACCCCTATTGAGTCAGATTTGATTGTTCGTGGTGTGTGCACGTGCCGTCGAGTGCAGTCAGTCAGTTAATGTAATCGTTAAATAAGTGTTGACCAGGAACCTTGTAATAGTTAAATAAGTGTTAACCGAGAATCTCGTAACTGCTAAATAAGTGTTAGCCAAGAACCTCGTAATTGTTGAATAAATGCTAACCAAGAACCTTGTAATCGTTAAATGAGTGTTAACCAAGAACCTTGTAATTGTTAAATAGATGTTCACCAGTCCAATAAAGAAAACTCTTAAACTAAATCCTCAGTATTTTATTATCCAGTTCTTGATCGTCGGGAGAGGTAAGCTTCGCATTCGTTGGGATTAGAAGAAAATAAGTGTCCGTGACTGACACACACTCCTAATAACACCCACAGTATAATTGTAAATTGTGTTATGATTACGTGCCAATAGGCGATCACGTTCGTTTAGTTTATTTGTTCGTGGCTATATATTAGTAACTATGTGATAACCGTTAACATTTTTATGAGACTTAAAATTAATGCATGCTGAAATAAAAGGAAAAACTTCAAGAGGAATCCACGTGAAGATTGTTTTTAGTTTTCTGTTCCGGACTAGAGCTTCAGTGGGCAGACTAGTGGAGCAAATTCCCAGGTAACCTGTGACTTCCAAAAACTTTCAGTTTCGCAGGTAGTGCAACGGTCGGCCATCAACGGTGGGCGATTTTCCCGAAGGAACGGTTTTCAACGGAACCGCACAGCAAATACCGTATCGGCGCAACCGGTCCTGACACGGTGACCACAACCGCAGGGGAATAACGTTTTTTTTTTTTTTTTTTTTTTTTATTAGACTTCTCTCGGGAGAGGCGAATCTATAGCGTCGAGTGGGCGCCCCGAGATGCCATCAAATAACTGTTGCAGTTCTTTTTGAACAGTTGCAGGTTGTAACGCTCCGGGAACACTCTCGTGGGAAAGGAGTTCCACAGCTTCCCCGCTCTGTAACGGAACGAGTTCTGATACAGGGATGTTCGCGCTGTCGGGAGATGAACCACAAACGGGTGCGATCCGTCGGATTGTCTTGTGGAGCGCATATAGACCGAATTGCGTGGAACAATGCCAAGAATCTCCGAAGAACAGCACCCGTGATAATATCTGTAAAACAGACAGAGGTCGGCTACGCGCCTCCGATGTGATAGCGACTGTAGTCCCGACGTCAGCGCCGAGTCCCCGATCAGGCGGATCGTTCGTCTTTGTACGCTTTCAAGTAGGTCGAGGGTATGTTTAGGAGCCGAGCTCCAAACATGAGAGTAATATTCGAGCGCGGGTCTAATTTGAGATTTATATAGGAGAAGAAGTTGGGCCGGAGTAAAGTATTTCTTGGCTCTAAAAAGATAACTCAGTTTTCCTGAGGCTGATCTGGCGATACCCGATACGTGTTTATGCCCTGATACATTCCCACACACCGTGACGCCGAGCAATTTCAAACTTTCCCCAGCCTCGAGGGCCCGGCCACTCATCATCAGCTGTGGAACCGATGATCCAGTTTTCTTTGTGAATGTTGTATACTGGGTCTTCGTTGCGTTGAAGTCGACAAGATTGGCCTTTCCCCACTGCAGTACTTTATCTAGATCCTGGTTCAGAGAGTCAATCTGTCTACATCTCAGCTGGTGCGACGTTGATGCACCAATCGGCCGATCACTCGAAAAGGAGGAAACAAGCGTACTATCATCCGCAAAACTGAACGCTTTGTTATCCGTTGTCTCCAACAAATCATTTATGTGAAGTAAGAACAAGGTTGGAGCTAAAATAGAACCCTGGGGCACCCCCGAATTAACAGGAAACAAATCCGAACACTCGCCGTCCACAACAACCCGGATCGATCGATTCTCGAGGAAGCTCCTCGTCCAGTCGTAAAGCTGTTGGGAAAGTCCATATGAACGAAGTTTGCTCAGCAATGCCCCGTGCCAGACGCGGTCAAAAGCCTTGGAGATATCTAATGCGACCGCCCTTGATTCACCATGCCGTTCAATCGCAGATGTCCATATATCGGTTATAAGTGTCAAAAGGTCTCCCGTGAACCGCCTACCACGGAATCCGTATTGACGACCATTCAGAAGACCGTTGCACTCCAAATACTTAACCAACTCTGTATTGATGACTTTTTCCATTACCTTAGATAAAATAGACAGTAATGCTATCGGACGGTAATTTTGTGGGAGACACTTTTTTCCCGTCTTTGGGATTGGCTGAACTCGAGCGATTTTCCAGCAGACAGGAAAGGTCCTCCGTGCATAAGATAAGCGGAAGAGTCTGCCAAGAACCGGCGATAGTTCTGGAGCACAGTTCTTAAGGACTATTGCTGGTATTCCGTCCGGGCCGGTTGCCTTCCTACAATCCAGTTCACGTAGAATGCGTTGAATAGTGCGCAGACGAAATCTCACATCCCGCATGGAAGACCGTACCGGCGAGACCGCAGGTGGCTCCAAAAGGCCGGGATCGAGGTTTGAATTCGCGGAAAATAAATTCGCGAACACATTAGCTTTATCCTTTGGATTCGTGACTAACGTCCCGCTGTCTGTCACCAACGGGGGGAAAGAGGAGGAAGCAAAGTTACTGCTGACAGCCTTTGCTATTGACCAGAAGGAGCGCCAACCAGTTGGGCACCGAAGGAGCTTATTGATCACCCTGTCGTTGTGAGTCTTCTTCGCGCTATCAATCGCCTGGTTGCACACGTTTCTGATTCTCACAAAATTCGTTCTGTTAACATCGGTGGGATTGGAGCGCCAAACCAAGGTTTATCACCATACAGCCAATCAACATATCACATATTACAATTGCCGAGTTAATGAATAGAATAACAAAACTCATAGCTTAAAAATTATAATAACAGAAGAAAGGAGCATAACAATAACAATACCCCTTACGTTACAAATTATTATACGTTACACGACCGTTCATCCAGTGTCTGTCGAGAGCGGGAAATATGGCGACGTGTTTAGTGCTATATAAAACGACTATTACAGCGACTCCTTCTGAAATTCATCTCCATTTAAAGGCTGTTTATTGTGACGATATTGTTGATATGTACTGTAAATGATGGGCCATAAAATGTCACTATTGCGAGGCTGAAAAAGCCACCATTGTTGATAGAGCATCCTGCGGACGTCAGACCATTCCCCCAGACGATAATCATCGCAAACCTGTCAATAATTTGATTCTAATTGACCAGTGAATCACTCACAACTCTATCGCAAACCACAACCAAGAAACGTCTCGACTTTATTATTGAACAATTGAAAGACAGTCGAATCTGTGGATCTGAGGTAAATTGGCCTATGTTAATTTTAAAATTAATAGAATTACTATTACTATTTATTAGCCTGTAGGAACCCGAAAGTTCATGACCTCACCGACTCGACTCCGCCATTGTTCGCTGTCCAGTGCGCTCTCCTTCCACGTTCGACCATCCGCTCCGATCTCCTCGAGGTCCAACCTAACATTGTCCTCCCATCTCTATCGCGGCCGTCCTGTGGGTCTCCTTCCCGTCGGTATACCGTGAGCAATTCTACGCACGGTTGTTACGGCCACAGCCACCTATCCCCTTTGGAGCCAGTCTCCACCACTAATTGCGATACACGCCAAAAACATCCACTTAAAGGATGAGACCCTACCCAAGCCAGAGCGTTACCCCATACCGGAAATGGTCCCACATCAATTGATACCAAGCAAATCGAACTAAACCTTCAATTTGCGCTAATTAATTGAACTAAACCTTCAATTTGCGCTAATCAATTGAACTAAACGTTCAATTTGCTCACATTAAAAAACTTAGACAGGATAATCGAACCAGAGGTTCGCCACAAAAATCCCCTAAGATCCAAATGTGCGTACCAGATGTTTTTCTCCAAACTAAATCATTGAGATTCATAAAATGCACGCCAGCAATTTTATGATCATCTAGAAATATGGTTACCCAAAACCATTAACACAATCAGCGTCGTTTTCCGTTTTAACCAAACCAAGTTAAAACAAACAACTCGCGCCATAAAACGAACTACATGTACGTTTATCGCCGACCGACACAAAGGATCGTAAATGCTCTTCGGCAAGATCCTTTGTTGATTGTTCTTTTGTGTTCCCTCTTTCGATCCCAAATTTGGGAAAGACAAAGAAAGGAAAATCCTTTTATCTGCAGGATAAGAAAAGTTTTCGTCCGATGAAAAAACGGACATCGAGAGTGGGTTAAAAAAATCTTGAAGGGAGTTAGTTTTTGAGATCTGACCGAGTTGGTCTGAAAGTGATGTGCGTGGTGAGGCCGGGAAAAAAGTACGAGATAAGTGTTCAAAAGATTCGGAAGAGTTTTACAAAGCCAAAGTCGTGTTATACTTAATAGAGTTTCGTCAATTAACTTATGTGAAATTAGGAACTACTTTAAGTGACTTCTAACTGTGTCGATCGAGGAATATACGTGAAATTAGGAACTAATTTAAGTGACCTCTATGTGTGTTAACCGAGGAATATATGTGTGTGTTGATTAGAAATAAAAATTAGCCTAAATATAAAACAAACAGAGAGTGTTTTATTTTAAAGGTGTGACAAGTGTGTGTGTGGTCTACACAAAGGGTGACGAACAGTTACATAACACGGTCCTATCGTTGACCATTCGCGCCACGTGTCCGGCCCATCTTAATCTTCGCGACCTGATTACTCTCACTATTGTAGGTTTGCGATATAGCTCTTCCAATTCGTGGTTATGGAGTTTCCTCCATTGTCCTGCCTCCTCGTCATATTTACCTCCAGAGATACCCCTCAACTCTATATTCTCGAATACGCGGAATTTGTTTTCTTCCCGTTTTGTGAGAACCCATGTTTCGCAGCCGTATAGAACAATCGGGATGATTTTATAGACACGGAGCTTTATGTTACGTGATAGCAGTTTGGATTTCAGCAGTTTACTGACTGCGTGCCAACTAGCGCTGTCGGAATGCAGTCTTTTGTTAATTTCCTTCGACATTTCGTTACTGGCCGTCAGTATCGTTCGCAGATATATAAATTCTTCAACTTTTTCAAATATCTGCCCTCTGACGTTTATATGTGTTCCCTGGGTTCCACCTGCTCTCGACGTATTCATGTAATTTGTTTTGTCTTCATTTATATCTAGGCCCACCTCTCGTACCGCTTGCATGATGATTTCACTGTTTTTACTTACAGTTGCTAGATTATCACGCAAAACGACGATGTCATCCGCGTATGCAAGCACTTGTGTGACCACGTGCAGGGATAATCCCGCCATGTTGTCGTCTTGTACCTTTCTGATGACATACTCGAGCACAAGGTTAAAGAGACACGGTGATAGACCATCCCCCTGTTTTCGTCCGTTCCGGATTTCAAATGGTTCTGAGAGGTGGTTTTCTATTCTAACTCGCCCTTTGTTTTCGTTCCCGCAAATTTGAATGAGGGCGGAATATTTTTTTCGGGATTCCCGGCTCAACTACAATATGGTAGAGTCTTTGCCTTGCGACTGAGTCGTAGGCTTTTTTGAAGTCAACGAACAGCTGGTGAAACTCCTCTCCGTATTCCCACTTCTTTTCCAGCAATTGGCTTATTGTGTACATTTGGTCGCTTGTTGACCGGTTCCGACGTAATCCCCATTGGTAGTCTCCCAGTATTTCTTCTGCCTACGGTGTGATTCTCACCAGTATTACATTTGTTAGTATTTGGTATATGGTTGGGAGCAATGATATTCCTCTGTAGTTTTCGCAGTCAGATCAGTCGCCTTTTTTTTTAAATGGGGGCTACTATTGAGGTTTTCCATTCTTCTGGAGTGACTTCCTTATCCCATATTGTTTTGATGAGTTGGTGGATCTTTCAAGCGGTTGCCTCTCCTCCATGCTTCATAAGCTCCGCGGGTATGCAGCCAACTCCGGGACCCTTCTTGTTTTTCAATAGATTTATTGCGTCTACAACTTCGTTGAAAGGGTTTATTTGTGGTTGATGGGTGCGCAGGTTTTCAAAGTACTGCTTCTTCCATCCTGTCACGATATTGTTAGTTTCTGTGACCAGAAAGCCGTTTGCGTCGCGAATTATTTTGTTGTATTTTTAAAATTGTTAAACAAACAATATTATGCCAAATGTTGTGTTTTATATTTTAACCCGGAATATATTAAATTTCGTAATTGTATTGTATTCTTAATAGTTCAACACAATATTTGTTGCGGATTCACTGGATGCAACCAGCGAATTCGCAATGGAAGGCAGCCATTCCCAATTACAACTGTCAGCAAACAGCTGACATGGATATTTAAATTGACTTCTTTTTATTGTTGGCAGCATGCTTCTTCGTAAACTGATTGGCGACCACAGGTCCCAACATTTCTAATCCTCAATAATCTTTCAATCAATTTAAATGAAGTAATCATATATTAACCAGAAATAATCCGAGTTTGATGAAGGAATCATTCTGGACGTTCTGCTGCAATTCATCGAAGGTATTCTCATTTTTCACTTTAACTAACCATTGGTTTCAGGAATCAGTGTTGCTGACGCCATTGCTTTGGCCCAATATTCATCTCGTGGTATTGGGAAGTTCCGTAGAAAAGGGAATTCCAGCGGAGAGACCACCTGGTTGCGTCAGAAATCCTCACATTTGCCCACAACAATATCCATTGTTCGTGGAAGTTGCGTTCGACACTTGCTCGAACGCAAACAATATTATTATGCCTCCAAATGTTTGTTATAAATGCTCAACAAATTAAATATTCAATGTTGTATTAATGTATTGTTTTTGGGCAAATAGTTTGCGCCAATGTTGTATCATAAGATGTTATGAGTACTTCAAATGTTGTATTTCATATGTTTTAAATGTTTTAAACAATGTGTTGTACTCACGTCGCCAATGATGGCGTTCCGCAACTGTTGAATTGGTGGCTGTGCAAATCGTGTGGCCACTGCTCGATCCAATGTGCTATTTTTTGTTTTGGAACCACGGTTATATCGGACGGAATCTTCTACTTCACACTCTCACCAAAACTTCAAAATGGAGAACTAAATCCGTTTTTATTTAGATAGCGATTTATTTTGAATAAATTTACATTAATAATTTAAACTGTTCCAGTTGCAAGCTTCCCCACCGAACCGATAACCGTTGTTTTTTCTTTCTACGCACTGGGTAAGTCTCTGTATGACCTTACTCCTTGACTGCACTTTTAAGACTCTACTTTAAGACTCTTCACTCAAGACTAGACTAAAAAACTAAAGACTAAAAACTAGAAACTCTCTCTCTCCATTTCCCGTTACCTCTCCGACAAGAACCCAGCCATGACTGTCCCTTCGAAATTAACATCGTAATGATGCAGGTTTGTGCATCTGCTTGTATTTAATTTAAATTTACGATGCGATATTGTCCGTAACGTAAGCACTCAATTAATACTTAGTTAGGCAAATGCCCAATTGTGAAATGCTAATAAATCTTTTAATTAAATAGAAAATTAATATTTAGTTAGGGGAATTCCTAACTGAAATCTGCATGTGCGTAATTTTATATTTATGTAAAAGATACATATGTCATGCATATTTTATTGTTTTCAAAGAATCTCGCGCTGGGACAATGACGGTCTGGGAGGTTACCACGTAACAACTCTCCCTTGGTAGCCATTTCTAACTGAATTTATGCCGGCATACATACCACTGATGTTCTTTGCACTGCCATTTTCTAGGATTTCTTCGATCCGAGTCTTCTCCCATTCGCGTTTTTTTGCATTTGAAAAGTTTCATTGTCTCTTTCCGAGTTGTCGCGTATCTTTCTGCGTTGACTTCATCATATCTTTGTAAATGGATCACTCTGAGGCGTTTACGTTCTTCGATCTTCGCCCTGCACTCATGGTCAAACCAAGGTTTGGACTTAATTGTTTTCTAAATCCCAATACCGTTTGGTCACAAAATTATCAACAAATCGTCAAAAGAGAGTAAAATAAAATTCACTGCTGGTGTTTAGTTGGTTCATGTTTTCTTTATTTAACATTCAATGATTCCACATGCACAAATAAACTGTTAAAATTTAATTGCTTTCTTGAATATAATTAAACTGACTTTTCGCGGCAAATATGTATCTATAACCAGTCTATTTTAAAAGGGCAACGCGTTTCTCTTTCTCGATTGACTAACGATTAACACTACGTTCGTCTGACAACACTTCCCTTTTACTTCGCGCGCGAGCGTGTGCACCAGCACGCACACGCCGCGGTAGTTGAACAACGACTGACTGAAAAAGGGATGAAGATGAGTAATTTAATTTTGCACACAGGACAACCACTAGAGATCATGCTTCTGTTCTCTCATTGCCACGCCCGTCGATGTGTGGTGAATACATCGGTTAATTCGATAGTCGACGAACATGGCAGAATGAGAGAACAGAAGCACAAAGTACTATGATCTCCAGGTGGGTTTGGTTGTGTGTGCATAAATCAATGCAACTTTGAGGGTAACCCACTGACACAATTCGGTGAATGTGGTGACCTCGGCCTGCATTGACCTCTAGGGAGTCAGAACTGTGAAGGAGAGGAAAATTAAGCTGGTGCTATTCACCTGCGAAAAGAGAGCATTGATCCCCAACGAATGGAGTGTCTGGATAAAGTGAAAAGGACGCCGAATTGGCTAGAGAAATCTGATCATGGGAACTAAATTAAATGCTTTGATAATTTCCCCAGTGGTTGCATGATTATGCAACCGCGTCGTTTGATCAGACTATGCCGCTGCTAACCGACATGATGCGATTTCCGGTGGAAATCTCATGGGTTCGCGAAATGGGGTTGCCGTATGGCGAAAAGATAGCTAAACTCAATTATGCATTATCTGCATAGGATAATGAGTTCAGCTATGCGTCAGTTTACCATGATTTACAGGTGGAACCGCTTATAAGGGGAATAAGGGTAGAAATGCCGCGCTGAGGGCGGTCGAAATAAGGTATGAAATTGTGGGTTGGTTCTCCATGTGGTATACAGAACCCCCACACTCCTCTATATGATCTTACATCAAAATGTAATATGTTAAAATAGGCTTAGCATTAAGCTAATATTGTAAAAAACCTTATATGTGCTTCTTTTTCTTTTGCAGATAAATGTGTTAAAAAAATGATTGATTAACTAAAGTTTTAAAACTTAATTTACTAAACAGAATATCGTTACCTTTTAGTAATACTGTATATCGAAATTTGACTGTAGCAGATGTATATCTATAGTACAATAAAAATTTACAATAATAGCAAAAAGTGAACAAAATAATATTATTTAATGCATGTCGAGCGTTAGGTAGTTGAGAATATTACAAAAATTCCCTTTAGGAAACTGAATGGAAACATATGGCATTATTGGAGTTGGCAAACAAGTAACATTAAATAAATTATTCCATGAGTCATTACCAGTCATTACCGTCAGTCTCCAATGATTTCAAAAGTCGTGAAAACAAGGAGCAGTGATTCGACAAATTTTCAGCAAAATCATCTTGAATTTTGAATTCTAAAAGAACATACATATGTTCTACGATGACATGTGTATATCACAATATTACAGCGAAAATCAAACACAGTGCTTTCAATCATTGCTTTGCCAAATAAAAAGACATTCGAATTAAACGGAAATGACTCTGTGTTTCCTCTACTTTTCTGTTGATGTTTCTTAAGTGTTATTTTTATTCTTTTATTGGAAACGGATTTATAAAAGATTCCAAAATAAATTTCGTGAAGTAACGAGAGCCTTTATCCCATAAATTGCTCGTAAACACGACGATATAAATAACGACATAAAATACGACTGAATGTCAGTGCATTCATTTCCTAAGCCTATAATTTATATTGACGAGCCAATAAAGTTGTCCCGAGCAGTTACGTATCCCCCTATTGAATCCATGTGCTAACTACACACTCGCTAAAACGAATTTAACGGCCACAAATCATACATTCTATTCTTTGGAAGGCAAACGTGCTAAATAACAGAAAATTCAATTACAGCGAGTCCTGAAGTTCACTAAGTCCACGAAAATTTCAAATCTAATACGATTATTTCAAGGCAAACAAAAATCGGGGTGAAAAAATATTTTTTCTAATCTTAATGTGGCTTTACGAATAAAATAAGGCAAAGTCTCTAAGAAAAAGGATAAAGAAACTCAGGTCAAATCAACTTTCCCTTGAGGACATTGATTTTCCTTTATTAACTTTCAAGCTTATGATTCTTGATCATGACCTTGTATCATTGAGGACTTGCTGGCATCGTATCTCTCTTTCTTGTTCTTATTTTTTCTATACGTCCCACAATAATTGTAGCATGTCCGCGCCAAGGAAACCTTGCGTCCCTTTGCATAATATATATATAATATTACATATTTGCATATAAATATATATAATATTACAAAAGGATACAATGGAGGGAGGATCCACATAGATAGGAAAAAGGGTTCTAATGAAGGTGTAAGTGCCCATGATATTCCTTTTTATCAGCTCGAGAAGGACACACTACATCAAGAGCTTGCAATATTGGACTAACATTACAATATGTTGTAGAGTTCAGTCAATGACGACATCAAAGTATATCCTGTGAGAACTGAGAGGAAGTCGATTAGAAGATACTTGATTGTTTGTTGTGCTCTTGCGATTTTTCCCACAGAAAACTGCTTACTGAATCTGGACATCATTTGAGGACCATCTGAGGACAAACATATGTGAAGAAGGAACAATAAATTCGGAAACAAAGCTCATCATACCACTTTGGATAATTTCCTTAGGGTGCATTAAACCGGGGAGAAGCTTACTACATCACTGAGGGCCATAATTAAAATATGCAATTAAATGGAAGAAACATGAACCGAGTAGTAGGAAGTAATACTGTTCAGCTTTCAACATTGCTTGATCTGTGCTTTATAGTTTGATGGCTTCCATTTAAAATCAAATGTCATATCCTCGCTCCACAAAATGTGCACTCAAAATTAAATTGGCTGATGAAGAACATTCGTGTCTAGTGGTTACTGCTCCTCTGGGAATCAAAGACCATTTACATTTCACAATTGGGGATAATTTTAAGGTTGTAAGGACATTTCGAAACTTGCACATCGCATTGAACACTTTTTGTGTTATCAATTTGTTTTTGATAACGTTTCGTATTATTCTGACAGCTCTTTATTTTGTCCAATATATTTTAATGTCACTTTTTGAAATTGCATTGTAAATCGTCACAACAATCATACAGAACGATGATGGTTATTTAATAAGTCAAAAGCTTGGATGAAATTATTTTTTTTTTAATAGCTGGCGTCGGTTTTCCAACAGAACAAAGTAAAATTGGTGTAATAATCCTCAGTCCTACATTTTACTTTTTACATAGTGTAATCTATATAGATTATGGCTTGAGAATTCGAAAAAACGATAGCTATTGCCTTTCCAGCTTCCTGTAAGCATATTGATTTGGTTATTTTTTGATTTCTGGAGTATAATCACGGACCCAACTTTCATTTACTCTCACTTCCTTCGTAAAAATTCGTTTTAACATCTCCAAACACTGATTTGATATGTTTACAGGATACCAGATTTGTTCGCACATGTACCGCTCCAAAAACTTTACTATTCCCCCCACCATATAATGTACTCCAAATCTATATCTTCCTTATATTCAAAATAGCCTTCCTGACCCCACCCCGCTCACCTCCTACACTCTCCCCCACTCATACTCACAACCTAGCATCCGCCTTATGCCCGCCCTTCCCTGTCCTACCACTTAGACTATTATTCTATCCATCTTTGTAAAGTAAAGGAAACACAGAGCCATCTTTGTTCCCCATTCCATTTTTATGTCACTTTAAAGTTAGCCGGTGTGGGGTGGGAGGGGGGGGGGGGGTTCTCTATACCACACGGAGAACCAACCCACAATCCCAACCAATCTTGACCGCTAACAGCGCGTAACCATAACCCAAAGCCGTAATCCATGCGCAAACGGGCAAAGAATACATCCCAATATGCAACAGCATCCGTCCCCAAATCTGCAATTGCATACATCCGCAAACTTACCAAGAATCCATTTCCCAAGCTGTAATAAATGCATATTCATATTTACAACGGAATACTAATCATCTCCCCCAACTACACCAAACTGCATACATTTTTCCAAAAACCGCTTCAGTTCATTTGTTACCTAAATTATATTCCTTGCTTGCAACCAAGCAATTCTAATTTTCCCCGAAAATCAGACCCACATTCCTTTGTCTAACCGACAACTCATGCCCGTCGTATTTTCAAACCAATTCCCTCGTATACATAGCTCCAGAGGAATTTGACCCAGCCTGTACGGCAGCGATTCTCCGGAACCAAATTCCCTATGCAAGAATAGCAACCCCTTTCAAAGTTCCTAGTAAGTGGCAGTCAGTTTATTTAGCTATGACTCCACTGCCACGACGCGATGAACTTTTTCTCGCTTGTAATGAGTCAGTCGAGTTTCTACATCAGGAGAGTGCTCACGCGGAAGACAAGCTCGTGGTTTGATGGGTCTTTTGTTTCCCGTTAACGTTGACATCTACTAAATAAGTAAGTCTAGAAATTTAATGCTGTAACCTTCCTTCACTGGTGTTAATGTAACAGATTGGAAAGTGAAAGAGTAACAATGTTCGGTAATTCTTTTGGAGAAATGTGACACTCTAACCGAAGATACACAAAATTGAAAAAAAGGAAACGGCTTTGGGCCAATATTCTGTGTTACAAAAGAAGATAATTATTATACGAACCGGCTATTATAACAATAATTAACAATAAAAAAACGATTTGCAACAATTCAATTCACAGTGTGTTTTATTTTTCCTCTCGTAAAACGGCTCGCTGCGAACTCAGTTTTTATTTATTCGGTGAACAATAGCAGATGGTGGGATCTTAGTGGACCCGTGCCCGTGCTTGCACAAGGCTAAGATACATACCACACAAGCCCTCCACCCCAACCCGCATGCCTTAATTTATTAGATAGTTCGTAAGTTTATTTATAAGTTTATATGTTTATACGACTTGTACTAACGGCAATAAACCGAGGGTGCTGCCCTTTCTATTCGTTCATTCATTCAATATTCAATAGGAAATCTATCCATATTCTTAGAAAATAACTGTGCCATAAAAGCCACCATTTTCCGGCCGTTAACTTTGTAGTGTCATCGAATTCCTACGTTTTTCCCACAAGATCCTGCTTTCATTTTCTATCTCCCCAAGCCGGTCTCATGCTCCATTCATTTAGGAAATTCTAGTCGACTTTCCCCCTACCTCCATGAGCACCAAAAGAATGTCATTAAAATGTCTGCAACAAAAAATTGCAACATTAGCACTTCTTTTATTTACAATTCCGTGGTGACGAGTTAATTAAAAATGTATTTTAGCATAACTTCACCAAAACCTAAAGAACGTATGCCGCCTACATCTTGGATTATATTTGTGACGCATTGCATCCTTCTTGACAAATCCGAAACAAAAGGGCATTAAGGAAATAAACAAATTAAGACTCGAGAAATATTTATTATTATTATCAGACTTCTCTCGGGAGAGGCGAACCTATAGCCCCGAGATGCCATCAAATAACTGTTGCTGTTCTTTTTGAACAGTTGCAGGTTGTAACGCTCCGGGAACACTCGGGTGGGAAGGGCTTCCCCGCTCTGTAATGGAACGAGTTCTGATGCAGGGATGTTCGCGCCATCGGGAGATGAACCACAAACAGGTGCGATCCGTCGGATTGTCTTGTGGAGCGCATATAAGCACAAATTGGGTGGAACAATACCACGAATCTCCGAAGAACAGTACCCGTGATAATATCTGTAAAACAGACAGAGGTCAGCCACGCGCCTTCGATGTGATAGCGACTGTAGTCGCGACGTGAGCGCCGAGTCCCCGATCAGGCGGATCGCTCGTCTCTGTATGCTCTCAAGTAGGTCGAGGGTGTGTTTAGGAGCGGAGCTCCAAACATGAGAGCAATATTCGGCCGCGGGTCTAATTTGGGATTTATATAGGAGAAGAAGTTGGGCCGGAGTAAAATATTTCTTGGCTCTAAAAAGATGGTTCAGTTTTCCTGAGGCTGACCTGGAGATGATCGACACGTGTTTATGCCATGATACATTCCCACAGACCGTGACGCCGAGCAATTTCAAACTTTCCCCAGCCTCGAGGGCCCAGCCGTTCATCATCAGCTGTGGAACCGATGATCCACTTTTCTTTGTGAATGTATGTTATGGTATCTCAACCTAATTGCTTAACAATAAAATTAAAAATATATTTATATATAACGGAAAACTATAGGTTTCCGGACCTGTCAAACAATTTTATGACCATGGGATGGATCATATTTTATTTCAGGCATTTTTCATAAATATCCTTTTAATGACTGAAATGGGACATTCCTATTGATTTATCGATAGTTTTGTAGTGCTCCAAGAAGCCCTACCACTGCCCTCCCGCATACATATTACCCACTGATAAAATTCTCATCAAATATCATCCATTCATATCTATAAATCAACGTTGAATTCAATCTCAAGCATATTGAACCAAACGTTCAATTGTCGAACATTGAATTCAATTCGTTAAAATTTAAATCTCATCCAATCCCCATGGGCTGTCCCCATCTGAAGTGACCGCAAACGCTTGTTTGCATTAGCCAGATGTAGCGGGTCAATTGAAAAGTCCCCGGCCTGACACATAGATGGCGGCACGAGAATTAAATTCATATACTTTTTAGTTAGCCCTAACCTTCAAAAGACGCGTGTATAAATTTGACAGATTTCGGATCATTAGTTTGTGAATTATAGTATTTTGAGTGAAGCAACTTCTGTTATTGTGAAAAAAATGGATAAAAATGAATTTCGCGTGTTGATAAAATATTGCTTTTTGAAGGGAAAAAATACAGTTGAACCAAAAACTTGGCTTGATGACGAGTTTCCAGACGCCGCCCCAGGAAAATCAACCATCAAGGATTGGTATCCTAAGTTTAGACGTGGTGAAATGAGCACCGAAGACGGTGAACGCAGTGGACGCCCAAAAGAGGTTGTTACCGACGAAAACATTAGAAAAATCCACAAAATGATTTTGAATGACCGTAAATTGAAATTGAATGAAATAGCAGGCACTCTAAAGATATCAACTGAACGTGTACATCATATCATTCACGAATATTTGGGTATGAGAAAGCGCTGTGCAAAGTGGGTGCCGCGCGAGCTCACTTTTGACCAAAAACAACGACGAGTTGATGATTCGGAGCAGTGTTTGAAGATGATCAAGCGTAATAAATCCGAGTTTTTGCGTCGATATGTGACAATGGTTGAAACATGGCTCCATCATTTCACTCCGAAGTCCAATCGACAGTCATCCGAGTGGACTGCACACGATGAACCCGCCCCAAAGCGTGGAAAAACGCAACAGTCGGCTGGCAAGGTTATGGCGTCTGTATTTTGGGATGCGCGCGGAATAATTTTCATTGACTATCTTGAAAAAGGAAGGACCATCAACAGTGACTATTACACAGCATTATTGGGCCGTTTGAAGGACGAAATCGCCGGAAAACGACCGCATTTGAAGAAAAAGAAAGTGCTGCTTCACCAAGACAATGCACCGTGTCACAAGTCAGTGAAAACGATAGCAAAAATCCATGAATTGGGCTTCGAATCGCTTCCGCATCCACCGTATTCTCCAGATCTGGCAACCGGCGACTATTTCCTGTTCTCAGATCTCAAAAGAATGCTCGCTCGGAGGAAATTTTCGTCGAATGAAGAGGTGATCGCCGAAACTGAGACCTATTTTGAAGCAAAGGACAAATCGTACTACAAAAAAGGTATCGAAAAGTTGGAGGGTCGCTATAATCAGTGTATCACCCTCGAAGGGAATTATGTTGAATAAAAAAAAACGAATTTTGCCAAAACAATGTTTTACTATGGAAGGCCGGGGACTTTTCAATTGACCTGTTATACCACAAAAAAATGTCAAAAAGGATCTATGATAAGGGGCGATGCGTCCAGACTTTGATGAAGAGCAAAAAATGGATTAGAAGCAGTCAGTGAGTAGTGTGTGCATGGGGAGGATCCTCCAAAATAAAGTTAACGTTATAAAAAAACAAACCAGTTATATAAAATTGTATGTTTTGTTTACGGCTGTAATGTGAAGTTTCTGTCGCTGCGTTGGTTTCCCGTAAAGTTAAAGTGTATCGTGAATGGGTCGTTTCCCTCCAACTCGTCCTTTGTTTATCATATAGTTCTATGTATTATATTCGAGTGTGACATATATTATCGTGTGATTGACCTGTTCGCGGACGAGGCGTTCTTTGGACTATCTGGAAGGATTAAAGATACACATATCGATCATTGCTCCTCGATAGTATAGTGGTTAGTATACCCACCTGTCACGCGGGAGACCAGGGTTCGATTCCTCGTCGGGGAGCCTCTGGTGCAAGACTAATTACCTTGCCCGAAAAAAAAACAAATCATTACAAAATTTGACAAGCGTCAGGACTTGCTAAATAAGGCCAAGACCGGTCCCCGGTTATAGTGCCGATGATGATGATGATCCATCAGGATCTATACGGTAGCCCACTCTTCCCGGAGGTCCCGAAAGCACATTGGTGTACCAGGACCATAATAGCTTCAACGATAGTTTCAAGTTTTTCAGTTTTATCGACAGTTTCACGTTTTTCAGTTTTGGGAAGAATGTCCCGATGAGAGGACGAAATAAATAAATTAAAACACTAAAATATCGTATTTTCATATAAGCAAAACTCTGCGTTGAACGCTGTTCCTCCGGTCGCGAGGAAGCACGGTGTTGAATACAGGGGTGTTTTCGATCTGACAAAGATACAAGACATTTTTTCTTAAAATTTATTTTTATTTTTCTACATACTCTCCTTGTAACTCTACACAATTCTCCCAGCAATGCTTCCATCTCTCTAATCCGCCCAAATAGTACTCGGCGTTTTTTTCTGCAAAATAACTGTTCACGAAGGTGATTGCCTACTCATTTGACGAAAATCTCTGTCCCCCGAGCGCAATTTTTAGACTAGGGAACAAAAAGAAGTCACTTGGAACAAGATCTGTTGAGACCGGGAACGGTCTTGGCCTTATTTAGCAAGTCCTGAGGCTTGTTAAATTTTCCATTTTTTGATTTGATTTTGTTTTTTCCGGGCAAGGTCATTAGTCTTGCGCCAGGGGCTCCCCGACGGGGAATCGAACCTCGGTCTCCGGCGTGACAGGCGGGTATACTAACCACTATACTATCGAGGAGCCGTCAACACCAATACCCAATATTCATGCCAAGGAAACGTTACTGTGTCTTGTGGAATTGGAAAGAAGTCATTTACTACGAGGTTCTGGAACTTAGTCAAACTATTACAAGTGAAGGTTATCCGGCTCAATTGATCTAATTAAGTGATGCTATAGAAGAAATATCATTTACGGGCCAAGAAAAGAGGAACGTGATGTTGCTGCATGACAATTATCCTTCAGCAAAAGCAACCCAGGAACTAATCTTCTCCTTAGCCTGGGAAGCATGCGGCGTATTCTCCAGATTTGGCTGCTTCCGATTACCACTTATTCGGATCGATGTCGTCTTATTTGTAAGACCAGCCGTTTACGATAGTTGAAGATGTGCGGAAATGGCTTGATGACTATTTTCCTTAGAAACCGCCAAGTATCTATCGCAAAGGTATTCATCATCTACTCAATAAATGGCAAAGGACTATAGATAGCAATGGACAATATTTCGATTATTAATTTTTGTATAAGTATCTTTTCCTCAAACACAAAAGACGCTAGAGTTTCTAACCTAACAGGGAAAATCTCATCATATTTCTGTCAACTGTTATATCAATCGATATTCACGTCAGGGGTATTATTTTTTTTAAATACAGTATCATCAAGTCTTTTTTGGTTTACAATGTAGTAGCAACGCATTGTGATGGAATGCCACTGAAAAATAGTATTTTCGCGATATTAGATTTGAGTTGTTCGTTTAATCAAGAATTGTAAGCTTGTAAATTTATTTGTTCGAAGTAAAAGTCATATCAAACAGCGAAATAAAAACAAAAAACAAATAAATAAATAGAACCAAACGCTCCCCATCAGCAATGCCTCAGTGTCCTACTTTTGGACTAAATTATTGGAATATATTTTTCATGAAAAATGAAGACTCGTTTTAGCAATACGGCAATAATGACTGTCATCCCACTTGAATGAAGTTGTCTACACCAGATGAGGGAAAGGAAGTAGCCTGAATTATGCCTTAAGGTATGAAACCAAATTAAATTTCAGTTTACTGTAGAGAAGCGAATGACAACAAATTTAGGTTCTTACATAAATAGATCTTTTTTTCAGGGAATTAGTGCCAATGGGCGTGGGGTGTTTTGGAAGACATTCACGGTTTAATAAATACTTCTAATCTCGTCTTTGTGTGATTTCCTTTTTTTGTGTTTTTTTTTATTAAGTATTTTTTAATTGTAAATTATATTGGGATAACAAAGCTTATCTCCAAACGCTTGCGGACAATGTACTGTGGGTCAGATAAATGAAAGTTTGCTATATTCAGTTGGTGGAGGAAGGATATCAAATTGGGTAACTATCATTCAAATCATATATTTAATAAAATTTAAACTGAAGATGAAATCACATAGAGATAACTGCACTGGTGCAAATATCACCGCTGTGCAAAACTTCAATTGATCCAATACGTTGATTTGAGGTTGATTTCGGTACCCACGTCATATATGTTCAACTTGAAATCGCATCCATCAATATATTAGCCGAATTGTATTTACTACTGTTTCAGATGTATCACTATAATTTGTGGAACGCGATAACTTCAACCTCACACGTTATTGCACAGGAGTGTCGTCGAAGAAGATAAATATATAAAACAAATTGCTGGTACAATTTTGTAGAGCACTGGGCAAATATATACCAAGACAAAGGTTTTAGCTTACTTAAAGTCTTGAATCAGAAACTTCTTGCTTTTTATTCGTTTGAATACCGCATTTATTATTAGACACGATATCAAAGGAATTTTAGTTAGTATGCGAACCCTTATTCTACACAGAGCAAATAATGTTGTTTTTGTTTTTTTTTTTTGCAAAATTTCGTCAGAAAGAAGGGGGCTGGTACCGAACATACCGTACAAAGTGTCTGCTTTCAACCCGGCGAAGGTCAGGACGATCATTGTACCTGTTCAATCCAAGTTGACATATAGTCTCCACGTGACAGCCCTGGATAGCTAAATTGGCACTCTCCAAGTAGTGAATCAATGCATGCAACGACATCCTGAGAATGCTTGGCGCACGGCTAATAACCTTGCCCGGAAAAACAAATTATTATCGACAATTTAAGAAATCTCGGATAAAGACCGGACTTGCTAAATAAGGCCAAGACCGGATCCCGGTTGTAGTGCCGATGATGATGATGACGCAAGAATGTCCATCTTCAACGCGTAACGTTCTTTCGGGGCGGCTCTAAATGAGTCCGCCATTGAATTTTATAGGTTTATCTGAACGGCCGGTTCCGCCAAACCCCACGGTTCGCTTACCTAAAAACCCCCATAACTTCCACCCAACCTCATAACCTCACTAATACAGTCGCATTAGCATCTTAAATGCTTCACGCCTTAAATAGATCAAATCTTTAACCTAAAAGACCCTGTAAAAGAAAACTTACCTTTCATGCATCCCTTCGCATACAATTCCCCGTAAGATTTCTTGCTCAACTTATCAGGAATTCCAAAACATTTTGGCACCTTCGGTTCCAGGCAGATCCCCCTTGTAGCGATCCTAAATCGCTACTCCTATCCAAACCCCCAATATTATCAAATAATATAACGCAAATCCCAATTCCATAGTGAATCATATGAACAATAAATTGACCCAAAGTTAATTTATCGCACATTGATTCAATTCCACATTAAAATCCATATTGAGTCACATGAACAACGAATTTAACCAAAAGTGAATTCGTCGTACATTGACTCAATTCCCAAAACTTCGACATCATGAAATGCTTAATTCAAAACGCATTTCACGATTCCCATTCCTAGAACCCATCCAACTAAACTTCTAACAAATTCCCAGAACACAACTCAAATTGAAACACGCAAACTCTTATGTGTGCTTCTGGGAATTTTGACCATAAAATAGTTGACAATTCTCAACTAGAGAATTTATAAAAGGGCAGCGAATTTGAATTTCGGGATCAGTTGGATTTCAGAGGCCGAACCTATGGCCAACAAAAAGTACAAATTAATTAATTGAAGTCAGGGGTCGAACCCCTGGCCGCAAACCAACCATAGTCTAAATGTAATAAAAAGAATTCAAATAAAGAAAATAAAATAATTCAAAGTCAACGCCGGACATTTTTCACTTTCACGACATATACGACGGGGCGTCATTTAATTATTCGGGACTTACGCACACCGATTCTCCCATCCGGAAGCCCCCAAGCCCACCGAAGGAAATTGCGAGGGCACACCAAAGGAGGTAAGCTAAAATTTCCAACTTTAAAAATGTAGCACCTCAACACCCTAGACGAATTCCTAATAACAAAGGATTTGGATTACATACTATGTAACCTTCACCAGGGACCATAAACATTGCGCTGTCTATTTTTCAGCTTCGCCATGTGTATGATAAATCTCTTAACGTACACATTGGCCGGCGACCTTTTTCTCCCAGCTATAAAATACCCAAGCAGTTGCATACAATTAGCTTAATCGACGCTGAAGCCAATTTCCCTAACTCGCACCACGTGCAAACAAAAGAACGCTGTTCCTCCATAGGCTTCCTGGCGATACCATAAACAACCCATATCGTTCGTGGTATCCGAAAGGCATTTTTCATTTAATGAGTGGCAGCTATTTATCCAGCTGACCCTCATTACCGAACGATACATTAGGTCGCTTTTCCCTTTGTCTTGTAATTGCCCTGAATCCATTCCTTATTACCGCGATGCATAATCAAACACAAACCCATTAGCATCCCACGAGATTCGATTTGTTTGTTTCAACGAACACAGATCTCCTGGATGCACAGTATGCTCCTTCTTGGTGTTTCAGATTCGTTATCATGGCTTCGAGCCATGAAAAGAACCGACGTACACATATACATGTGTACCATGATGATCTCCTCTGTGAGATCCGGTTATCACCACCGTAAAAGTGAATGCACCCAAATTCCCCTTGGACAGCGATTTAATATCGAGGAGTCAAAGTACATTCGCGGACCAGCACGGTCGTTGTCGCTCCCACTCTCCGTCGCGCGGCGGAGAAGCGCGTAGAACGCTAAGTCGTGTTAAGAAGAAGTGTGTCACCTTGTGCAAAATTTTTAAAAATAAATTTAAAATTAAAAGTTCGAAGTAAAGAAATTAAAAAACGGTGATCACCAATTAAACCTGTGCGTTATTTTCTGTGTTGTCCGCTCCGAATTTTGGTGTTCGGTTTTTTGGCTCGCGAACGATACGTGTCGGAACTTTCTTGACAGTCGGATGGGGATAGGAGTGAACTGAGTGTCCGTGTTTGGCACCATACCCCTAATTCCAACACTGGGTCGTGTCGACGAAGGCTGTGGGAAGAAAGTGAATTCATGTCCCCGAGACATCTACTTTCTCTCCCCCACGGTACCACTTTTAAAGTTACATACTTCGAAAGAGTGAGAGAAGATACAGAAAACCACAACAGAGCCACGTCGAAGAAGCATCTTTTAAAATATTGTACGTCGTTAACTTTTGGTTTTGTTATTTTTGTGTTCGATAGTCGGCTTCGACCACTCGCCAAGTCTATTGTTGTTAATCAAATAGCGTGCATCGGTTCACATGGAAATTCATTCTAAGATTGTTGGGTAAAAGGAAGAAATCATTCTTCAACAAGGATTTTTGCATCCTTTACCTGCCTTTGTTACTCCGTGAACTCAGGCATCATCATTATTTCCATTTACTATTTTATATTTCGAGTCCGACAGATAATTGAGGATATCACAATATACGATTTAAGGTAGGTATATAGGGAATTTCTGTGCAGAAAAAGAATACAAGCAAAGTTTTATCGAGAAGATTTTCATGATTTAGGGTATATAGGTATATAGGATTGAATTAATGTCTATTGTTGGATTATTCAGGAGTTGCTTGTTTCTATACTTGATGAAAAATAAAGAATAATTCACAACACGAAAAAGCAAGAATAGTGATCTGGTTTTAGAATACAGTCCTGGTTAACTCGGCGCTAGGTTTTTTGAAGTGTTTCATAATTACTGTAAATTGGCCAACTGTGTTCGCCGCTTGCAACTGCACTCTTGGCGTCAAAATACAGTCCACCCAACACAACAAAAACACAATAAAGCACAACAGGCTGGATTATGCCTAGTATAGTTGTAGGTCAACCGACAATTTACATACATACCGCTCATAGCTCCAAGATTTATTTTACAAAAAAAAAAAACGAATTACATTTTTTACTTAAGACTAAATGCAGTCATATTTACAGTTATTCTCCGCATCTGTCTGTACAAAGTGTCTCATATATCGCCCCAGATCAAAGGAGTGGATAAAGTGGCAAGAGACACGGTTTGGTAGCGTTGGCGGCATAAACAGAGTTCGAGATGTTATCACAAATGGAACATCCGAGAAAAGTATGTATGCTCTTCGGTCGGGTGGGAAACTCATTCGCTACGATCAGTTACTATTACTATACTATTTATTGGTCTATAGGAACTCGAAAGTTCATGACCTCACTGACTCGGCTGCGCCATCGCTCCTTGTCCCGTGCACTCTCCTTCTACGCTTGACCATCTGATCCGATCGCCTTAAGGTCAAATCTTACATTCTCCTTCCATCTCCTTCGTGGCCGCCCTACCGGTCTCTCTACCGTTGGTCTTCCATCAAGAATTCTACGCATGGCTTTATCGTTGGCCATTCTCGCCACATGTCCGGCCCATCTTAATCTTCGCGACCTGATAGTGAGAGGACTATTGCGGGTTTGCGGTAAAGCTCTTCCAATTCGTGGTTATGGACTTTTCTCCTTTGCCCTGCCTCTTCGTCATATTTACCGCCAAAGATACTCCTAAAGACTTTATTCTCGAATACACCGAATTTCCACGTATGATTATGGTTCTGTAAACACAGAGATTTATATTACGTGATACCTGTTTGGATTTCAGAATATTACTGATCGTGTGTCAACTAGCGTTGGTGGAATGCAGTCTTTTGTTAATTTTCTACGACATTTCGTTACTGGCCGTCAGTATTGTTCCCAGATATTTAAATTCTTCAATTTTTTCAAATATCTTGCCCCACGTGTTTATGTGTGTTCCCTGAGGTCCACCATATATTTTGTTTCATCTTCATTAATTTCTAGGCCCTCCTCTTCTGCCGCTTGCATCATGATTTCACAATTTTTACTTACAGTTTCTAGATTATCGCCCAAAACGGCGATGTCATCCCCATATGCGAGCACTTGTGTGACCCCGTTCAAGGATGATTCGGCCATGTTGTCGTGTTGTATCTTTCTAATGGCGTAGTCGACCATAAAGTTAAAAAGACATGGTGAGATGCCATCCATCTGCGCCATTTTAGTCCATCGCGGATTTCAAATGGTTCTGAGAGGTGGTTTTCTATTCTAACTCGCGCTTCCTTTTCATTCATGCAGATTTGAATAAGGGTGGCATATTTTTCCGCAACTCCCAGCTCAACTACAATATGCTAGAATCTTCGTCTTGCGACTGAGTCGTAGACCTTGTTGAAGTCAACAAATAGTTAGTGAACCGTCTCTGTATTCCCACTTCTTTTCCAGCAGTTGCCTTACTGTGAGCAATTGATCGCTTGTCGACCGGTTCCTACGGAATCCGCATTGGTAGTTTCCTGATATTTCTTGAAAAGTCTCGTTGTCTCTTTCCGAATTGTCGCGTATCTTTCTGCGTTGACTTTCATCATATCTTTCTAAGTGGATCACTCTGAGGCGTTTACGTTTGTTTTGCTCCTCTTCGCTCACTCTAGGTGTCCCGAGTCTAGCGAGCTTGATTTTTTTTTACAACATTACCTTCAAGGTAGATCGCGTACAACTCATGGTTGGAGCGTCACCGGAAGTATGGCACACTAGGCGCCACGAAATTATTGTATGGACGAGTTTTCGTTCGTTTTTCTCCTCAATTTTCTTTTTTCTAGCTACCAACTTCAGTTTTAGTCGTTGGTATTTAGCACAACCTCTAAAGCTAGTGGGATGGACAGTATTCTTGCAGAGGACGCAGGATAACTTATTCTTATCACTTTACACATCTAAATAGCTTATTACAATTCGATGCCACATAACCGAATCGTTGGCAGCGCTTGCCTTGCAATACCCGCTCGGACCTCTTTATTTTTTCCCAGCTTATAGTTTGGTGGTTTAGATATTTAATATACCTAAGCCCATCGACTTTACTGTCGGGACTTAGAGCCACAATAAAGCAAGGTAACTTGCGGTTGCGATTTCTAAAGCTTGCGGCGGAGAACGATGTCAGGCCTATAAACTTTAGACTGTCGGTTTCAACAGTTTTTAATTCCTTAAGTAATTCTTTTGGGGAAAAAGAAGGTCAAGTCTTTTTAGAAGCATGGAGATAGTATTCTCTGCTTTTGAAGTGTACGTGTAGTACTCACCACTCCCCTTTTTATAAGCTTGTTCTATGCGATAAATGGGGTGTTGTCCCATTAAAACCTAAAACCTAAAACCTAAAACCAAAAAATGTTCCACAAACATTCACATTCATCTGGAGAAGGACTAGATTAACTGGCGAAAGTGGATAGTAGCGACAGTGCACAGGAGCGACAAGTGCTATTTTCAGTTTATCATTAGCGACATATGGATTGTTTTTTACCTTTTTTTATAACAGAACTTGCTAAAAAAGGTTGCCAGACCCTAAAAGCCAATCAACTCTGTATAATAAGGCGCAATGTGTAACGTGCGGTTTTATTTTTTATTTCATGTCATAAAACAAGTCTGCATGAGTTACATCGATTTCAATTAGCTTACCACACGGCATCTTATGTGGTGTTATATTATATAACGTATACTCACAAAATAAAAATAAAAACATTCGAAGGCCAAACAGAATATTAGAATCTTTAACATGTAAGCCACATCCCCTTAATGAAATCTTCTTCTTCGAAGAAATTGCTTTAACGTGACAACTTGGTCTGATCAGCTTCCTCTTTTAGGTATTGAATTTTATAGCTATTGGGCCACATGGCTAATTCTCATTGAAAAACAATTCGATTTGAAAACCGTAACGATTTCAAATAAATTCTTCTTTGTCTATCGCGAGTGTATAATAAACATAATTGATATAGAGAAGTCTCACATCCAGATAGCCCTGAGTCAGATTAAAATAAACTACAATCCAAAGGGGAGGTGCTTGAAATAGGTGCGAAAAGTGTTTTGAAGGTGGAATTTATCTCTTGGCGCGTAACTCAGTGTGTAGATACTTCACTTGTTTACATTCTAATCGTTAATGGCGGTAATACAATTGCTCTGGATTTAGTTGATTGCCAAGATCGTAGATTATGCTCGTAGTGTTTGAATGTTTATGACGAACAAAAAAAATAAAAAATTTTAGAGAAAGCCCTCATGATCCATACTATGTTAGTTAGACAGCATCGTCGTTTGTACAGAGTTTATTAGTTGTAAAATCCTGGAGATTTATTAATGGAATAACACAGTTTATAGACACATATTTTTATTTTCTCACTTTCATTAACATAAACATTGAACAGGTATTTTAGTTATTAATTTATATTGTAAAGCAATCATCATCATCATCAGCACTACAACCGGGAACCGGTCTTGGCCTTATTTAGTAAGTCCTGAGGCTTGTTAAATTTTCCATAATGATTTATTTTTTCTGGGCAAGGTCATTAGTCTTGTGCCATTGTAAAGCAATAATTTATTGAATAAAAATGTATTTATTTTTATCAGTAAACCGGCAACACCTTAAGGCAGCCCGTACATTTGGAAGGGTCAGGGGCTTAGTCTAAAACAGGGAAAACGGTGTAAAGTTTCCCTAACTTGCAGTCCACTACCGATTGGTCCACTATAGCAATAATTATAATAAATACTGCGACTAAACCTATAAAAATATCTTTTGTAAGTTAAAACTGGCTTTAATGAAAGATAACGAGTTAAAAACCCATAAATTATCCGCTATTCATCAGGTCGTGTGTCAATAAAACACCGAGGAGTCATTTCTGCAAATTTAGGGTAAGGAGGAGAAACGAAGAAAGAGTGGTTGGCCGTTGTCCTCCTTAGAGGAGGAACCACACCAAAAACAACTTCAAACCACCGCATCCAGGACTTTGATGATGCACCAAAAACGAGAGGTAAATTAAGCCCCAAAAATTGATCACTCAGTATTTAATCATAATAATGTATTGAGTGCTAAAATCAAGAAGGCGGCGAAAAAAGAAAAAGGAAGCCAAAGAGAAAAATAAAAATTAATTGAAATAGAAGAATTTCTTCTTCTAAAAAATAAATATAAAAATTTGTCGTAGAGTTAAAAGAAGAATATTTAATGGAAAAAACAAAAATATAAAGAATGCAACAACAACTCGAAAATTCACGAAAAGTAAAAAGAGGAGAATAAATTACTAAGGGGAAGAAAAAATAAAAAAGACGACGAAACTAATTAAAGTAGAAAAGCAAAGTCAGTGAAAGTAACTAAAGGAACATTAAAGAGCATACAAAATAAAATTGAAGACAATGAAATTAAAGAAAAGAAATGACGAACGAACCAATACGCGCCAAATAGGAATTGGGACCAACAAAGAGAAGAAAAGAACTAAGTTAATTTACTTAAATTAAATCAAATTGAAAAATAGTATCATAATTAGGTAAAACAAGATTTGTTTATTTATCTGCGTCGCAGCTAGGTTTTTACTACAGGGTGGGCCAATATATTAGGTGTACAAATAAGTTGCAGTTTGGCAAAAGATGACCCTGTAGTGCTCCAAAAAGCCCCCATTCCTACATCCAAATCCTAGCTATCTTAAGCTAAAACCAAAAAACCCATCAAAACCCACAAAAACCCAAACATGATCCAAAATTCGCAATAAACGAATCAAACATTCGTTTATCGCATAACATTTGCCCCCACGGCGAAATTTAATCCAAAATCCGAATTAAAATTAAAATTCACAATAAACGAATCTATTATTCGTTTATTGTTCTACATTTGCTTCACGGCATCATGAAAATTCATAATTCTGAGATCGTTATCTCTATCTGAAAAATTCCATTGAGTTAAGCAAACAAAAAACCAAAAGCAGATACATTCCCACATCTGCGCAATAGTTTCGTAAGAATTCAAGAAAGTGATTTCTTATCTTGTGTAAATACAACATTTCGCTCGTAATACTCAAAAAATCGAGATTGTGGCACGAAAATGTGTATCTTTGGGATACAATTTTCAAAGTGTTTTCCTTTATAAAGGGATAACAAAACGATCTCGAGGCCGCAGTATCTAGATCCTCCTGCCACAGAGCAGTTATTTTCCAATTCAAGTATTTCATCTTAAATCAACAATAGAACATAATCCAAAATAAAAAACTTCTTTTAATACTTTGGAAATTTTATGCTGGCACCCAACGTTGGATGATTCATTTTTATATACCACGACGACTCCAAAGAAATTGGTACAGGAATCGGTACTAAGGTTGCAGGGTATAAGGACGCTATCCCCTAAGTTACGTCCTTCGAACAATCAGGACGTTGCACTTCCCTCTGGGTCAGAGGAAGCACGGCAACGACCTCTGGCTGAAGTGTGTTGTTCCAGGAGCAATCGATAAAGAGATCAAACGTCCTTTTCAGGACAAGAAAACGCGCTTCCTGAGGAACAACCCCCACAACAGCAAAACAACCCCACCAGAAAATTATGTAGAAATTGTCAGATGTCAAACGTAATATTGTGAGTTTGAGCACGTGATAACAACATAACCTTAAAATATTAGTGACTTCGTATTAGCTTTACATTTACATTTGTTTCTTTTTTTTTTTGTGCAAATAAGCGTCTTTTTTAATTTGAAGAAAACTGCCGCTGAGGCGCATCGATTGCTTGTAGAAGCATATGGTGAGCCTGCTTTGAGGGCGAGAAGTTGTCGTGAGTGGTTCCTAAAGTTTAAAAACTGTGAGTTTGACGTGGAAGACAAAGAACGAAGTGGAAGGCCGAAAGTGTACGAAGACAAGGAATTGGAAGCAATATTGGATGAAGATCCATCCCAAACGCAAATATAACTAACACGTACATTAGATGTAACTCAACAAGCTATTTCACATCATTTAAAATTGTTAGGGATGATTAAAAAACAAGTAAATTGGGTTCCATACGAACTGAAGCCGAGAGACGTTAAACGCCGACTTTGCATACGTGAAATGCTGCTTGCCAAGCAAAAAAAAAAGAGTTTTTTGCATCGTATAGTCACTGGGGATGAAAAATTAATCCACTACGATAATCCAAAGAAGAGAAAATCATGGGGACCACCTGGCCATGCTTCAACATCGACAGCAAAGCCGAATATTTATGGGAAAAAGCGCATGCTGTGTATTTGGTGGGATCAGATTGGTGTCGTGTAGTATGAATTGCTGAAACCGAGTGAAACTATCACTGGAGTTCTCTACCGAACACAATTAATGAGATTGAGCCGAACACTCAAGGAAAAAGGCGTCCATTACTACTCTAAATTTTTTTTTTTTAATAACATCCTTTATTGGATATGAATAGTACAATCTTAACAATTTAATTTAATACTAGCTTTAAATTGTTCTTAATTTAGTTTAATTAAGTAAAACGTGTAAGGGTTTATTGGACCAGTGTTCAGCTCCCAACTCGATTTTAGTATGTTAGGTTTTAACATGTTAATTCATGAGGTTTCGTCCGTTTTAGCCGTCTCAATTCGTGGGTAGTATCCAAGAGCTGAATAGCTTCTACGTTTGTATGATTATGTAGGCGTCTTTCGTGTTTGACAGCATATTCTTGGATAACGTCATAAATCCATTTGATCTCTAGGTCATCATGAATTTCCTGATTTGTCACAAAACGGTAGGCATTCGTGATAATGCGAAGGAATTTATTCTGGCTTCGTTGAATTATATCTCTATTGGATTGCTGTGTACAGCTCCATAATTGGATTCCATATATCCACATCGGCTTGATGATAGATTGATAGATCAATCTTTTACAATAGAGATTGAGTTGAGAGTGATTCCTGATTAACCAATACATCTGTCTACGTTTCAGCTTTATTTGTTCAGCTTTTTGTTTCACATGATGTCTCCAGTTTAGTCTGCTATCTAGATGTATATCGCGATATTTCGCTGAATCTGCTTTGGGAACTGGAATTCCGTTGAGATATGTAGAAATATTGTTATCGGATCGTCGTAATGTAAATGTTACGTGAATAGATTTCATCTCGTTGAGTTTAATTTTCCAATCAGTGGTCCATTGGCTAATTTCGTTGAGTGCCTGTTGCAATTGTTGTGTAGCTTTTTTTTTGATTTTCGTTAGCTGATATTATAACTGTATCATCTGCAAAGGTGTCTATGAATGTGTTCTTGGTTGTTGGGATGTCTGCTGTGTATAATAAGTAGAGGAAAGGTCCCAGGACACGTCCTTGTGGTACGCCTGCTTCTATTGGATAGAAACTAGAGTGAGCTGCTTCGTGTGTTACTTTGAAGGTTCTATCGGGCAAGTATGATTCGAGTAGATGGCAATAGTTTGCTGCAAACAGTTTACTCATTTTATATATAAGACCTTCATGCCATACTCTGTCGAATGCTTGGGAGACATCAAGAAAGACATCTGGGCAATATTTTTTTTTCTTCGAAAGCCTTTTCTATTGCTTTGGTCACACGGTAAACCTGTTCAATAATTGAGTCTTTATTCCTAAAGCCAAATTGAAAATCTGGAATATTGATGAGAGGCTTGAGTCGCTTGAGGAGTATTTTCTCAAACAGTTTTGAAATGGATGGCAATAGCGATATGAGTCTATAAGAGGTTCGTTTTTCTGCTGGTTTCTCTGGTTTCTTGAGCATTATTATCTGTGCTGTTTTGAATGAATTCGGAATGTATTTTTGTCGAAAGCAAGCATTAAACAGATATGTTAGCATAATCACAGCTTTTCGTGGTAATTCCTTGTACACGCCAGGTGATATTGCATCGATGCCTGGTGCTTTTTTGTGGTTCTGTGGGGAGGAAGTATAGCAACATTGGCACGGTTCACTTCGTCCGCCAACATCCTCTTATAGTCGCACTACTTCACTGAATGTTCCGCCAATTAATAAGTTGCAAATTATTAAAGGGACAACGCAATCATCACTGAGGTGATTGTATGAATTTTATATTCAATTAAACAGAAAAAAACATGTATTTTAATTCTAGTTTTATTTATGAACGGAGAACTTGACCAAATATTTTAATACACACGTAATAAGCATTATGCCTTGTAAATTATTTAATATAGGCAAACTTTAACCGACTTCAACTTTTAAACCAATTTAAATTCCTCATGCTTAATCCGCACTGTTAATTCAATTTATTAGGACACGACACAAACGATTATTCTCCATTATCGCTTCCCTGTGCGCACCAGGGTAGCGATGGAGCCGCGACCCACTCGGGTCGAAGGATGGAATTTGACTCCGCGATCGTCATCTCATGCAGAGATGATTTCGCTAAGGAAAAAAAAAGGAAGAGAGAGAAAAACTTTTCTCTTAAGGGTGTGACCACTAAGAAAATGCGATATTTTTGGTGCAGTGGTATATGTGCGCGATCGAACAGATTCAATGTAATTGCACGTGTTCGAAAGCAGGCAGGCGGCAAGGACAATAGGGAAAAATGACCAAATGCGCCGTTGGTAATGCGGGTCATTGTTTACACGATGCCTCGTCGCTATTTTCGACGTTAGGAGAAAAAGGTGCTAAAAGAAAATTGGATGTTTATGGCATCTCTGGCTGCAGTAGAAACCGGGTTCATGTTTGCATTAGGAAATGCTGGAGAATTTGGTTTCAGCGTCTATTGCGCTAATTATATGCAGCTGCTTGTGTTGTTTATTGATAAGACAAACAAAAAGGGTTGCCAGGCAATGTGTATGAAAAGGTACATGACGCGGCTGGGGAAATATACGGCGCAATGTTTATGGTCCCTGTCATGACGGTTACAATGAATGCAATCCGAATTATTTTGTTTACAGTAATTTGTCTAAGGAAATTTGACTGGCGACGTAGATGCCGAAATTGATTGGAAATTCCTGGTAAGTTAATAAAGAAATCTTAAGGAGCAATGGTATGCGAAGAGAATGAATGAGGGTAAGTTTTCTTTACAGGGACTTAAAGATCATAGATTTGATCTCTTAAATGCGTGCAGCATTTTTAGGTACTAATACTGTTGCATTAGCAAACAAAAGGGAGTTGGGTAGTAGTTATGGGGATTTTTCAGGTAAGTAGACCGCTACAGTTCAAACTTTTGTCGATTTCTTGGGCAATCTCCATTGGGGTCACTGGTTTGATTGTTTGCTCAGTTTGATACCTGGGTGAATGATCAATACTACTGTGGATGTTGTGTGGTTTGAACACTGAGGCCAGGTGTTGTGCGAATATTTCAACTTTATCTTCAGTTCTGCGTACCCGCAGTCCCTGCGTATCTTCTATAGGTGGCACTTGGATAAGGGGACGTTTAAATTTACGTGTTGCCTTCCAGAGAGAGTAATCCGTATCCGCTGACGGACTTAGTTCACTTAGATACTCATATATACAACTATGCTTATGGTCTTTAATTAATTGGTTAATTAGATTGCTCACCTCGTTAAATATTTTTTTATTTTTTTGTGGTTAGTGTGCCTAGAGCTGCGCCAGGTTCGTCTAGCTTTGCGCCTGTCTTTAATTATATCTCTAATCTCAGTAGGGTAGGTGGCTGCTGGTTCTGGTTTATCACTTGGCACCGGAGTTGCTGTTGCTATTTTGTAGTGTTTCGATATATTGTTGTACTTGTTGTCTCAATTCTTCACAATCTTGAAGTTTAACGTTTAATTCAATTCGATTGTCAAGGTCTTTTCGGAATTTCTCCCAATCTGTATATTTGTCAGTAAGATTTAGTTTTCTGTTCTTTCTGGGAACAGCTGCATTCAATCTTAGTAGTATTGGAGTCTGGTCAGACGTTAAATCAACTAAACTATCCGTTTAAATATAATTCTATGCCACTCCTTCCCAAATAAAGAAATCGATCAGGTCAGGAGTTTTTTTGCTATCGGTAGACCAGTATGTTGGTGAACAAGACGACTGAAATTCGCATTTGCCTCTTTGTTGCCTGTAAGCAATTCTTTTCCCTTGCCTGGAGTAATCAACTTTGACCCCCAAGCAGTGTGCTTGACATTGAAATCTCCACCAATTATAAAACTTGGTCCGAGCTTCTTGAAGATATCCGTGAATTGTTGTTTTGAGATTGTGTGTCTAGGCGGGCAATATACAGCACCTACATTTAAATCAGCTCCATTAAGGTTGATAGTACCAATGAAGGCTTGAATAAAAGTTTCTTTTATTTCTTTTTGTTGGAACTTTTTTTTTGTGCTTTTATGTGAACCCGGTGCAAAACAAACTATACACGTGAACTTTTCAATTATAATTACTTAGTGAATAAGACAAACCTTACATGTGAACTTTTTAGTTACAATTACTTAGTGGATAAAACAAATTATACACGTGAACTTTTCAGTTATAATTACTTAGTGAATAGACAAACTATACATGTAACCTTTCAGCTAGAATTACTTAGTGGTTAAGCTAAATTAAACAGGTGTGACTTGTTGATTAAAATGTATTAGTGAAATAAGCGTATCCTCTGTTTGGAACAGTAGCTGTTACGTTTTAAGTTCAATTGGTGCGGCGTCTGAACTATAGTATCCAAAATAAAGTTGTCCGTAGAATGTTCGACAGTGTTTTTTAATTTCTCTCGCCACGACGTGGTAATAGGTTATATACTTTCATGGGTAATAAACTCGCTACCCACATTGGTGACGATCTACGAGGTAACTTCGTGGGATAGGAGTAGAACCAGTGCCAACGACAGCACACATACGTCCTACCCCATAGTTGTGTTCCTCCTTTAAATGACAATTCGAAGCAGACAAATAACCACAAGAAATTGTTCTCCAGTCGAATTACATAAGCTTGATAAGCTGTACTGAATTATATTTTCCAGTTACAATCAACAGGCATTCAAGACCAATGTGCATCGACACCTCCTTTCCCAATCTTCTCCCTGTTTTTTACGTTCGCACTAAGCATTGACATATAGAATTTCAAAGGATCCCTCTTGTGTGTGCATATTATGAACAACTCAAACGAAAGTAATCACTATTCCTTATTTAGGGCGTGGTGAAGGGATAGAAAATGATTGAGATAATAAGACTCAGAGTGACCCTCTTGAAGAGGAACGGATGAGGCGATTTCTAGCACGACTTAGCTTCTTAATACACCTTAGTATAAAGTAATGAAATCGAAGAAAAAATAATATAGCTTGTGGGGGTTCTTTTAAGCTTTCCCGAAGAAACCCATTACATTATTACAACCCAACTTCCATTGTTTTCCGCCAATGCAATCGCATGGGCACCTGAAAACATTTCCTTTTCCAAGGACATTAATGCATTCAACGCATTATCTGAAAATCCCTAAGAAGAATTCTCACAGCATTCACGCATTTAATGCGTTATTCAATTTTCCTGTAAAGAATTCTTCACATCATACGGCATCATAAATCCCAAACCATTCGGCACCCTTTGTCATCGTTAAAATGGTATGTCGGACAGCTTGATTATACAGCTGCAATAAACCGACCCGCGATTCGTTTGTCCAATCGACAAACAATTACCGCATCCCAAGCATTATCATCGAAACCGAAGCCTCTAGCATTTCCTAGTACAAACAAGAACTCGGTTCCTTCTGCCGTCAGAGAGGCCATAAACATTAAAAACCCATTAGCACCTTTTCCTAATGGCGATGCATCTATTATCGCATCTGCACCACTCATCCACGATTGTAATGCAGCCTTATTTGTTTTCAGCAGCATTTCTCCGGTGAATTGCCGTCTATGATAGCCACAATGCACAGCGTAAACAATGATCTTTACGATCCCTTTGTTCTTTTTCCCTCGTTTCAGGTTTCGATCGCGAGCCGGTCGGGTCTCCAACTTCGCTTCCGTAGCGCTGCGGAACGCGAAAGTCAACCACAAGTCGCGTGGTTAACGTTTAACAACAAATCGTGAATTGTGTACGTTTGAACGATTCAACGAGTGCGCTTAAATTAAGATAGGTGAAAGATTCCAGTAACATTTAATTCATGTTTTTTCATTTAATGAATCCAAAAGTAAATATCGGTTACCTTCAACGAAGTAACCCTTTAATTAATAAACAACAAAACAAGTGAATCTAAGTGTATTATTTTCCTCTCCTCGGTGGATAGTCGCAGTAAGCGCAGTACTACGGAATGCGTTGGTAAGGATTATCTAGTGTGTCAACATGGTCGAATCGCGACGATGTGTTTTCGCTTTATGTAAAGATTGTGGTTTGCCGTGCACTGTTCACGTTCATATAAATCAATAGTTAACACAATTCGAGTTCATTAATCAACTTTGTGCTCGCCATAGAAATGCTATCCTGGTATCCGCGGTGCACTTTTATCCTGTCGTTGTGTCCGGTGAACTATTTACAGCGGAATTATGATGGAAGAAGGGAATCCACTGCAGTACGCCTGCACACCATACTTCTTCCCCACAAACTCTTCTTGATTTACCAGGAAACTCCTTCGACATTAACTCAGTAGGAAATTTGAGGTCTACTTACAAGGCGGAACTTAGAAGCATGGATTTTTTTCTTTATATAGTCCTCACAGAAAAGGCGAACCTACAGCATTAAGTCGGGACCCTGACATTCAATTTTTCTTGAGCGGGTTCATCGGCTAAGCTTCGAAAGATTGTCAATAATCATCCTAATTATTTCACGGAGCATCTTACTTAATGGAGAGCCACTGGGCATTGAAATCAAACTTTACTGATCGACCAAGGCGAAGCTAATTAGCGCAATAATCAATTTGGGGATTTGGGCATCATACCCACAAGAAATATATAAAAAAAAGCCTTGTTGATTCAGTGCCTCAGATATTTTAAAATACTAATATAACGAAACGGCCGACAGCAGAATGGAAAATTTCCCATATAATATAGATGTATAAATTCACACATTTTAATAAATAAAATTGTTTTTATAAAAATTGTTGTTTAAGGGGACATTCCGGTTTGTCGGATCAAAAAATTAGTTATTTTCATGATTTTTTTAAGAGTAAGTATTAAAGATATAACAACAATATTTTTTTAAAAATTTTATTCATCTTTCGACTACGTTTGTAAATTTTGTCGAGTCACTCCGGAACCGGAACGGGATTTTTTATACTAACAGCTAGACATCTATTCCTGGACCATAAACAATTCCTTCCACGACTTCGAATTGGTCCTCCAGTTGCATTTTCGCCTTTTTCCTCGCTGTTCGTGCCTCATGCGAGTTGTATACTAGGATCCGGTCAGCGTCTTGCAGCCGATCTATGTCGTTCTCGTTCGCAAACGCTCTCGCAGCGTACCCAATTTTGATGCCCATGACTTGCATTATTAGCAATACGGGTAAAAACCCCACATTAAACATACAAGCTGCGCTAAGAGCCGCAACTTCAATGATTTTCTTACCACTGTATGTGTGTTTTGGCGCCATTTGCAAGATAGTAGAATTGAAACTTTCGTTGTTATTTTGCGTGAAACCTCCCTCGCATTTTTTTAACAAATCGGGATCTGTCAGTTTTACGAGTACGTAAACTGGGTAAATAGCTGTACTTTAGGATCCAAGGGAGGTTTGTCGTGGTGGAACTTTGACATTCGCAGCTTCCGCGCGTTTCCCTTTGCACCATGACTCCGGGCCCTCTGGACAATTTTGATGTTGCGGATTTTCATTGGTTGATATTTTGTGGTAGTATGTTGCCCAAACTTCTTTCGCCATTTCTTCAGCAGAGTCAGCATTGCGTCTAATTGCAAGTTCGTAATAAATCATCCGTTTTGTTACCATGTTTCCCGTAAGTTTGCCAGGACCAGCTCTTTCTAATTGGTCTGTTTTTTTTTGTTACTTTTTTTATGACACCGCGTAATTGCAAACCGATTCGCTTGGAAATGATTTCTGCAACGCATTCATTATTTTTACATCCCCGTCTCCAACGTACCTTTCGTAAATGCAGCCGTGCAGATCAAAAGCGCGGTCGAACATCTCTAACATTCCGTCAGGCTTCATTTTACCCGAACTTCCATTGTGATCCAATGTGCAAACTGGTTCGTGCTCATCCCACCAAGTATCATATTCAGGGGTGCCTTTCTTTGTTTTCATAAGGTTGCAGCCTTGGCAAAACGCGATTTCACAGTAAGATCGAGAACTTTGTTTGTTTTGTTGCCGATCAATGTCATAACGCCATAATTAACAGCATGACCCCTTTTGCTCCAACTACCATCTCCAGAAGCAGTAAATTGTTTATCTTCACTTTCATCAGTTTTTTCTTTTTCTTCTTTGTGTTGTTTTCCAGAATACTACCCTTATTCGCTTTAACACTAACTCATGTCCTTTCAAACACAACCCTTAAAACTACATCCTCACATATCTTACATTCTCAGTTAATACAGCACATTTCATAAATAAACAGACACTATATTCTATATCCAGTCACTTATAGCACATTTCATAAATATGCCCCTTTTCATAACAAGCACATTTTTCATTTCAAAACATGGCCACTTTGATTTGCGTTCAAAGTTTATTCAAAATTCTAAGTCACAGAGACTTCTAGATTGTTTTGTTCAGTTTATACGCCACAGTCAGTTAGAACAAAATGTTCTATATAAACAAGTAAATTTATATGAAAAAAGTAGAAAGAAGAGAGCTCAGCTTGAGATAGCTGAGCTCAATAAAATAAAAATAAAACAAATAATTATTTTAAAAGAAAACTTTAATTATTAATAACCCCTTAATTTAATAAATATAATAACCTCCTCGCTCTTCCCTCGAAAGAGGAAGCACGGCGTTGGAGCCGTAACATTTGCTAGCCTTTTTTATCACGGAAGAAAAAACACCGATACAAGCGGTGTGTGCATTATCGAGAGCAGCGTAGTAGATGTGTTTGGTAAATTCGCCAATATCCATCAGTGAAGTGAAACAATGTAATCCATTTAACCCGACACCCAAGATGCGCATTATGAATACTATTCTACGATTAATTTCGTAAGCTTTGTTGACGATTCGTGGACAGAACTCGATGACATTCGACGATCAGTTTGAATCCTAGGCCTTTCTCTGACTATTTTGAAAAGTTTATCGAACCGTCACAGTTTTTACACTTTATAATGTTTGAAAGTTCGGAAAGAGCTGAAAAAAAGTAACATCACGTATGCTGCCGTCACTGTGACCGTTGGAGCGAAGTCGGGTGATGTAGCCAATTTTTGTGCCGATGTAGTCGCATACTCCGTTTCCAGTTCATTTACAGTTCCCATAAATCCTCTTCGTTTTTTATATCGACTCCCTGGACGTACCCCTGACTTACGCGAACCTTTAACGTTTCTAAACATTATGTTAATTTACCGTTGAAAAACGTATCAAACGGACGCCTAAACGCGAGCACTGCACGCTCTGAGACCACGTTTACACTAAATACTTTTTCCTCCACATGAAAAAGAAAAAAAGAAACATCAAAAATACCTACCCCGCGACGTCACCGGTAGGAACATCTTCCATAGTCACCAAACAAGAAATAACCACCAGCACCGTGCAACGGGCAAGTTAGTTTCATATATATGAAACTAACTAAAACTCAGGCAATGGCAGGTCACCCACAGTACGCCCGAATGTAAAAACAACATACACTGGAGCGACTATACATTACCGCTTATGAACATGTTCAGTCGCACAAGATTGCGACATATTCAAAGAAGTGGCAGTTGGCCCAAGCCAACAGCGAAGCAAATTAATGCCCATAAATGGATAGTCTGCATCTTTCCAAATACACGGTAGTTGCCACCTATGATACGCATTTGTATCCGCGGGAGACCCGACACTTTAATGACCTATAACTTTGGAACCGCCTAATATTTCGTTTCCAAATTTTAACATATTATTTTTGAAGGATAAAACTGTCGATTAAGCAACAACAAGAAATTGATTTTTTGAACCGAACAAACCGGAATGCCCCCTTAATGTCATTACTTCCTACTTACACCCTTTTGCAGTGAAATACCATTTGACATCGCATCGCTCTTCGATTTTTGAGTCGTCGTATCCTTAGACTTTGCTTTAGCGAACTCTATTGCTTTAGCGAACTCTATTGCTAAAGCATACACTGGAGCGACTATACATTACCGCTTATGAACATGTTCAGTCGCACAAGATTGCGACATATTCAAAGAAGTGGCAGTTGGCCCAAGCCAACAGCGAAGCAAATTAATGCCCATAAATGGATAGTCTGCATCCTTCTAAATACACGGTAGTTGCCACCTATGATACGAATTTGTATCCGCGGGAGACCCGACACTTTAATGACCTGTAACATTGGAACCGCCTAAGATTTCGTTTCCAAATTTTAACATATTATTTTTGAAGGATAAAACTGTCGATTAAGCAACAACAAGAAATTGATTTTTTGAACCGAACAAACCGGAATGTCCCCTTAATGTCATTACTTCCTACTTACACCCTTTTGCAGTGAAATACCATTTGACATCGCATCGCTCTTCGAGTTTTGAGTCGTCGTATCCTTAGACTTTGCTTTAGCGAACTCTATTGCTAAAGCAATCCAATCCACAGAATTACTCAGTCAATAAGAGTCAAACCTTTATATGAGATTGGTGTATATTTTCCAAAGAGGGAAACATATCATTTCATTTGTTTCCGACATCACAGTCTTATTACTTTATAATAGCACAGCCCTCCAAACTCAGAATTTCAAAATACCACTTTTTTACAGAGTTTCCTTTTCCAAACTCCGTAAATATCACTCGTCTGTTTTTTAAAACTCAATAGATCTCTTCTTTCCGGTTAAATTTGATATGTTTTGAACTTTGTGTGTCATTTCTTTGAGATGCTATATCAGATATGTTTCTAATTTCCGCCCTTAATTGATAAGTGATAACACTACATCGAAATTTTTCCTCATAAGGTATTTTTTGGAACGGAGGGATCTTTTATTAAATTGAGTTTAATCAAAACTGTAAAAACTCGGGAAGGACTAGGTGTATTCGTAGTTTGCAAAACCCTAATAATTCACTTCCATTCTATAATATCGTCTCTATCCTGTAGTTTTCTAAGTTAACATGTTAAGTTCCTACTCTAGTCCAGGGTTCATATGATTTTTAGTAAATAAGCGCAATCACTCAAGAAGTTCGTCGAATTAAGTGTGATTAGGGTGGAAATTAATTACAACCGATTTTTGGATGACAGATACAAAACCTCAGCCATTAATGCTTAGCCTTTGACCATCTTTCTTAAGTGATGCGCGAAGATAGACTTTTCACCTATATCTGTATCTTTCAATTAAATACATGACAACATTAGAATTTATCTTGAACGAAAAACTTGGAATTTTTTTTATATTTTGCAAAGCAGCCTGGTCAAAAATCACCTGAACTCTTTCCTAGATAACTCGAAGAAAAGTTTGTGATTCATGCGGGCAAGAAACGAGAAAGGACTTAAGTGGTATACATACTAAGTACTGAAATTTCATTATTATAGCTATGAAAATAATTATCGTAGTTTTTTAAAACATTGGAGAGTATTTCAATCTTACAAACTCACCTTTAAGCAGGAATTTGTTGCTTCTCCACCCGAACGTGGGCCAGCACGTATCCGATTTGAACGTTTCAAAAACAGGGCATGTTTATTTAAGGGTATTCATAGTTTACCCGCGAATCCAATTACTTTCGTTTGCTTCTAACTCGTTATCACTTCACTTGAAAAACCTTCACTAGGTAACTTCTATCTATTGGCTGTCATTGACTCTGTTTTAAATTGCTTTGCCTCGGGACGTAATTCTAAACTCACTCGCTAGCTGTGGCATAGCATGCAAGTTCACATTTCCGAAAGCAATAAATCCAAAGAATAGGAATCCCTAAGTTTCACCCTTTAATTCCAAACACACCAAACAAGGAGCTTATAACGAAGTAAATCAACGTGAACAGTGTACAATTTGGCTTTAAGGTTTTAAAGCAACGTAATACCGAATCGTCGAAGAGGCAATGACCCATACAGTACCGATGCAATGACGTACTACCGATGGATATTTTCAACGGACCTGCATTTTGAGGATACACTTTGGCAATGGAAGGAATCCTTGCGAGTTTTGTATTCACGACCAGAGCCGACGAGGGAAAAACCGAAACTGAAATGAACCTGAAGTATATTACGCCAAATAGCTTTCCAAAACATACTTTCTCTGAAAAGCTTCGATAGATACTACTTGCCTCTGTGGGAGTTTGTGGGGGGCTGTGCAATTTGTACACTTGTTACGACAATAATCTACCACCTGTTAGATACTTATCGAAACTGAGAACAGGACTCGGAGCAAAGGCCGATACGTCCCGAGAAATAGACAACGAGAGTAAAATTGAGAAATCCCCTTTTAATTTGTTTCGTTAAGTTTGCGAGATAAGGCTCCTATGTTGCCTAAACTGTAAAAAGCACTACCTAAATATAAATAGACATAGGCGGAAGTCAACAGAGACGATTCTATTTGCGAGAGCGCTGCTGCGGCAACTTGAATGAGATGGGTAAATATTCAACTGGTTTTCCTCTGCGATTATTATAAATTGCTTTTGGTTGTTTTTGTACCAGTCATACACGTGAGGTGCGATTTAATCGAATTTACTACGAACGAGATCCGTAAGGAATATCAAAGTAGTAGAGCTTACAAATCGTTTGCATAAAAAAATTGATTTTATTAGATTTATTAGCTGTGAAAAGGGAGAAGCTAGTGCAACTGGTTCAATTTGGTAGGGATGTGTTCTCAATAAATGAGCGATGTGATCGATTAAAGAAACACAGGAAGTGATTAATATCGCAAGTGAATCCAAAGACGGACACATGTGAGAAGTATCGACAGTGCAATACGCCGTGAGAATAAAGAGATCGGAAGTCATCAACAACAAGACCTTGAATGCCAGGTGTACCGGTGGGAAGTGAGCGTCAAGATACAAATGTATCGATAGGGAACGTTTGTTGTGAACGAGCCCTTATATATTTTTATTTGGATGCTATGACATCTCTCAAAAATATTTAGTATGCATCAAGTCATTGTACAAACAACATCATTATTTTTCATCCTTTTAATACCAGAAAATGCTAATTTGCGGAGAGCATTAATTTTTTGTTTTCATTTGAAACAAAGTGCTGCTGAGTCGCATCGGATGTTTGTCGAGGCTTATGGTGATCATGCTCTATCGGAAGCAACATGCAAAATATGGTTTAAGCGGTTCAGAGATAATGATTATGATGTGCGAAATGAAGAACACCAAAAAAGTTTGAAGACCCCGAATTGCAAGCAATACTGGATCAAGATGACACTTTAAGTCAAAAACAAATGGCACAAATGTTAAATGTCGCACAACAAACAATTTCTGACCGTTTAAAAGCTATGGGAAAGATCCAAAAGTGTGGAAACTGGGTGCCACATGAATTGAGTGGCAGGCAGATGGAGAAGTGAAACACGACATGTGAAACGTTGCTTCTACGACACGAAAGGAAGTCTATATTGCATCGAATTGTGACTGGCGATGAAAAATGGATTTATTTTAAAAATCCTAAACGCAAAAATCATGGGTACATCCAGGAGAAGCGTCAACATCGACTGCAAAGCCCGACCGGTTCGGAAAAAAGACAATGCTCTGTGTTTGGTGGGACCAGAAGGGGGTGGTGTATCACAAACTTCTAAAACCTGGCGAAACTGTTGATGCGCAACGCTACCGACAACAAATGATCAATTTGAACCATGTATTGATCGAGAAACGACCAGAATGGGCCACAAGACACGGAAAGGTAATTTTGTTGCATGATAATGCTCCGAATCATACAGCAAAACCCGTCAAAGAAACAATAAAAGCTCTCGGCTGTGAAGTGTTACCCCACCCACCGTATTCACCAGACTTGGCTCCTTCCGACTACCATTTGTTTTCATCGATGGGACACGCATTGGCTGAGCAGCATGTCAATTTGTACGAAGGAGTCGAAAGTTGGGTCTCCAAATGGTTTGCCTCAAAAAACGACCGGTTTTATTGGCGTGGTATCCACAACGCTAATGTAGTAGTCTGTTCAGGGAGCGTGTTTCCTTGTCCTGAAAAGGATCTCTATAGACCGCTCCTGAAAAACGTCCTACAAGGGGGTCGTCGCCGTGCTTCCTCAGAGCCTGAGGGAAGAGCAACGTCCTTGGTTTGGTCCTGCCGCTTTTCGTCTTTCACGGTCCTCGTCTCCGCAGGTTTCCGTGGGGGCAGGTGATACTCGGAATCTAAAGGAGTGTTTTTGTGGTAGTACCACAGCTCTACTCACCAGTTGTCAGCTATTAAAAGTCTCGCTTTTCTTCGGTATATAAAAAGTGTTTTATTTAGTTAACTCTTTGCATCTATAAGGTTTTTCTCCTGGGGCACTTCCTCCGGGGACACTGATCGATAATCTACGACGTCCCCGAGATCACTCTACTGTTCCTTTATAAAGGGAAACAAATCGAGATTTGGTATCCTGAGTGAGATGCTCAGTGTTTACTTAAGATACGAATTCAGTTTCCTGAATTCTTATGAAACTATTGTGCAGATGTGGATGTGTAAAAGGGATTCGGGTTTTTGTTTGTTCAATTTGATGGAATATTTCCAGATTGAGATAACGTATCTCTGGATTTTGAATTTTGATGATGCCGTGGGGCAAATGTAAAACGATAAACGAATATTTGATTCGTTTATTGTAAATTTTGATTTTGATTAGGATTTTGGATTAAATTATGCCGTGGGGGCAAATGTTAAACGATAAACGGATGTTTGATTCGTTTATTGCGAATTTTGGATCTAGTTTGGGTTTTTTAGGGTTTTTATTGGATTTTAGGTTTTAGAGTATTATTGCTGGGATTTGGATCTAGGAATGGGAGAAAAAGGTGGTAGGGATTTTTAGAGCACTACACTAAAAAAAAACCTAGTATGTTCTCGCTATTTGAGGACATGTTTGAAACCATTAGGAATAATCAAAAGCATGATTCAAAAGTGCGTTCTCCATAGAGTCGACCGGAAAAAAGCAATCGGACCTAACAGAATACCAGGAATAGTTCTTAAAGGCTGTGCCTGCTATATAATTAAAACTCCCCTAAATTATTAAACCGATTCCCGTTCTTTTTTGGCCCAAAAGAAATATCCTTTCCCCACATAAGATTTATTACCTGAAATCAAAACGTTCATGCTGGTTGGCAACAGCAAAGCTGGGTAGACGACGCTGTTTCAACACAGCGCAACCGTTTTATCTCTCAGCAATTCCTTCTGCACATTCCCATGCAAAAGAAGATCCCTCGCGCAATCCCCCCTTTCCTTTACCACAGTGTACAAGTATTCGCTTGGGGACAAAATCAATGTCAGGTGAAAAGTATGTATGATACTTTTCAACTCTCTCCATTTCCCCTTCTCGGAGTGCGCTTTTGGTTCTGCATTCTGAGAGCAATCCAACGATGAAACGGGTTCATGCGGTCACCCTTCTAGTTTCGCTTTTCATTCTAAGCGAAACCAAATCAACCACTAAATCGCCATGCTCTCCTTTGCAATTTTCCCATTCTCCCTGAGTTCATTGGGTGTAAATTCGCAAGAGTTGTTTCAGCTTAATGGGTTCGGAAATGGGAAAATAAGGATGAGTGTGCGATCGGAAATGCGTGATCGTGGGGAGAGTACCGGCTGTTGGCTAGGAGCGGGTAAGGAGTCAGCCGAGAGTAGTCGATTAAAGCGGTTGTTCGTTGTTAGTTGTCCGTTGTCCGTTGCCCGTTGTCCGTTGTCCGTTGTCCGTTGTCCGTTGTCCGTTGTCCATTATCCGCTGTCCGTTGTCCGTTGTCCGTTGTCCGTTGTCCGTTGTCCGTTGTCCGTTGTCCGTTGTCCGTTGTCCGTTGTCCGTTGTCCGTTGTCCGTTGTCCGTTGTCCGTTGTCCGTTGTCCGTTGTCCGTTGTCCGTTGTCCGCTGTCCGTTGTCCGCTGTCCGTTGTCCGTTGTCCGTTGTCCGTTGTCCGTTGTCCGTTGTCCGTTGTCCGTTGTCCGTTGTCCGTTGTCCGTTGTCCGTTGTCCGTTGTCCGTTGTCCGTTGTCCGTTGTCCGTTGTCCGTTGTCCGTTGTCCGTTGTACGTTGTACGTTGTCCGTTGTCCGTTGCCGGTGTCCGGTGTCCGTTGTCCGTTGTCCGTTGTCCGTTGTCCGTTGTCCGTTGTCCGTTGTCCGTTGTCCGTTGTCCGTTGTCCGTTGTCCGTTGTCCGTTGTCCGTTGTCCGTTGTCCGTTGTCCGTTGTCCGTTGTCCGTTGTCCGTTGTCCGTTGTCCGTTGTCCGCTGTCCGTTGTCCGTTGTCCGTTGTCCGTTGTCCGTTGTCCGTTGTCCGTTGTCCGTTGTCCGTTGTCCGTTGTCCGTTGTCCGTTGTCCGTTGTCCGTTGTCCGTTGTCCGTTGTCCGTTGTCCGTTGTCCGTTGTCCGTTGTCCGTTGTCCGTTGTCCGTTGTCCGTTGTCCGTTGTCCGTTGTCCGTTGTTCGTTGTCCGTTGTCCGTTGCCGGTGTCCGGTGTCCGTTGTCCGTTGTCCGTTGTCCGTTGTCCGTTGTCCGTTGTCCGTTGTCTGTTGTCCGTTGTCCGTTGTCCGTTGTCCGTTGTCCGTTGTCCGTTGTCCGTTGTCCGTTGTCCGTTGTCCGTTGTCCGTTGTCCGTTGTCCGTTGTCCATTGTCCGTTGTCCGTTGTCCGCTGTCCGTTGTTCGTTGTTCGCTGTTGGTCGGCAGTCGTGACCGTCGTGGTTGTATAATAAATGTAAAATAAATGAAAGTGAAAAGATAAAAAACAAATGATTAAATTACTAGAAACAAAAGAAGAAACCACTTATTAGTAAAATAAAAGAAAGTGAAAAAGTTCGGTAATAAAATAATTGATTAATTTACTAAAAACGAAAGAAAAAACAAACTATTACAAATCTGAAATAAGAAGGAGAATATTTCAAAATAAGTACCTGTAGGGGTTTCTCTATCCTATAGGAGAAACAACCCACAATTCCAACCGCAATACCTACCCATTTCCTTTATAAGTTAGGTTAATAACTAAAAACATGTAAAACATGTCAAAGGGACGCATAGCTAAACTCATTATTCTACGCAGATAATGCATAATTGAGTTTAGCTACAATCTTCGCCATACGGCAACACTATTGATCTAACCATGGGATTTCCACCGGAAATTCCATTCGTATTGGTTAGCAACAACCAAGTCAAACCAAGCGACGCGGCTGCATCATAGTCCATAGGCTTAGGTATTTATCGAACATTCCACAGAGTTTCCCCTATCGTATTATATCCCCAGCCGACGCAGCGTCCTATTGACTTTTCCCAGATCACCTATTTGCTTGGGATCAATGATCTCTTTTTGCAGGTGAATAACCTTAGCTAGGTTTTCCTCTCTCTCGTATTTCTGTCTTGCTATAGTGCGATGACCTAAGAGATCATCACTAGGCCAGTAGACCAGCCGCATACACGGCACTGACGCACACACACTAAGCCAGATAAACCCTGGGTTATTGTGCTTTCCCTTTTGATTTCTCCATTCTCGCTACGCCCATCGACGTCGAACGAATACACAAGTACGTTTCGACCTCGGTGAGTGTGGTGAGTTGGGGAACGCACAAGAGAGCATGATTACCATTGGCGGATCAATGTGTAAAAAGCAGAAATCACGATTTCCACCCTAGTTCAGACAGTCAGATCTCAATCGTTCGAGTGAAAGGTCGCGACGTGTATACCTTCAATTAAAATCTAACGAAATAAAATGAAAAGTTATTAATGTAAAGCCTTCCGTAGAGTGTAAAGTAGTATATTGTGTGCGTTACCAATTTACCATAAATAAGGACCCCTGTAAACAGCCTTGAGCTTCAAGAAAAATAAAAAAAGAACTTTAAAGAAATCGGTGCTTTTCATTTATTGCCCTCTTCCGGTGAACAATTTCCTTTGGACGACGTAAGTACGTGGACAAGTGTGGGTAGAAAAGTGACTCCTGTGCCATACGCTGGCAACGATACTTTTTCAACCCCCACATACCTTTTCAAATACTAGTACTATACTATTTATTGACCTGGAGAAACCCGAATGTTTATTACCTCACCGAATCGACTCCGCCATTGTTCCCTGTCCCGTGTGCTCTCCGTCCACGTTCGACCATCCGATCAGATCTCCTCGAGGTACAATCTAACATTGTCCTCCCACCTCTGTCGCGACCGCCCTGTCGGTCTCTCCCGTTGGTTTACCGTCAAGAATTTTATGCACGGTCCTATCGTTGCCCATTCGTGCCACGTGTCCATCCCATCTTAATCTTCGCGATTTGATTTTTCTCACCATTGTACGTATGCGGTATAGCTCTTCCAATTCGTGGTTGTGGAGTTTCCTCTATTGTCCTGCCTCCTCGTCATATTTGCCGCCAAAGATACCCCTTAGAACTTTATTCTCGAATACGCGGAATTAGTTTCTTCCCTTTTTGTGAGATTCCACGTTTCGCATGCGTATAGAACAATCGGCATGATTATGGTTCTATAGACACGGAGCTTTATATTACATGATAGCAGTTTGGATTTCAGCAGTTTACTGACTGCATGCCAACTAGCGTTGCCGGAGTGGAGTTTTTTGTTAATTTCCTTCGACATTTCGTTACTGGCTATCAGTATTGTTCCCAGATATTTAAATTCGTTGCCATTTTCAAATTGTTCCTGAAGTTTATGTGTGTTCTCTGGGGTCCACCTGCTCTGGCCATAATCATGTATTTTGTTTTGTCTTCATTTATTTCTAGGCGCATCTCTTCTGCCGCTTGCATGATGATTTCACTGTTTTTACTTACAGTTTCTACATTATCGCCCAAAGCGGCGATGTCATCCGCATATCCAAGCACTTGTGTGACCCCGTTCAGGGATGATCCGGCCATGTTGTCGTCTTGTACCTTTCTGATGACATACTTGAGGACAGGGTTAAAGAGACATGGTGAGAAGCCGTCTCCCTGTTTTAGTCCGTCCCGGATTTCAAATGGTTCTGAGAGGTGGTTTTCTATTCTAACTCGCCCTTTGTTATCGTTCATGCAGTTTTGAATGAGGGTGGCATATTTTTTCGGTATTCCCGGCTCAACTACAATATCGTAGAGTATTTGCCTTGCGACTGAGTCATAGGCTTTTTTGAAGTCAACGAACAGTTGGTGAACCGTCTTTCCGTATTGCCACTTCTTTTCCAGTAGTTGCCTTGTGGGGATACGAAGTCGCGACGCCGCACGGGCGAGATATCTACCTCGTCCCCACAATTCACTTAATGAGAGTTCCGCCGAACACTGTGCACCCAGAAGCAACAAAAATAAAACACGATTGTAATGTTATTAATAATGTCTCGATATTTATTAACCATAGTTGGCGACTATTTAAACTTAATGCTGGTGACAAATATAATCAATCAAATAACGATAAACAGCACGGATGCGAATACAATCGCGTAATTATGGGTTGTTATAACGAATTTAATTCACACAATGTTAGAACTCCGAAATACATTTAAGGACACACACGAATCATGAAGAGGGCGGAAAACTGAAAGGAAAAACGACTTCTAGAGAAACCACCGTACTGGCGAACGACCCGCCCGCATGGAGATTGAAATACCACTCAGCGATAATCATCTCGTGCAGGTGTCGTGGTAGATACTCGTATCCTCTCCGATAAGGATATCGTTTTTACCTACCACCAGAGAAACGTAAAGTCGCTCTTGGTGGTATAGGAAACCAGATCTTGTAAAGAAGGTCATGGTGGTATGTGTGCGATCGTTCAGATCTGTGTGGTTTACAAGTGCTCGAGGGCAATGGGTAAACGAAGCAGACAGGCGGTAAAGACAAAGGGATCGAAAAGATCGTCGTCTATGGAGTGGATCGCGTCTAAATAAATAGACGACGATACAGCGAAGAAATGTGGTAAAAGAAAAGATGGGACGAGGGCATCATAAAAATCTTAGATGAATGATGCCCTTGTGTAAATATACGAATAGACATTGGGAAAGGTGCTATGCGCGAAGTCGATGCTTGTTTGGAGATTCAAACAAGGAAGCAATTCTGGGTAAAGTGCTTGCAGCTGTATTGATAGTTGCAAGTTATTGCAAGGCGTATTCGATGGTTATACAATGACGGTTTGTATATACCATCTGTGTCAATGGAACATGGTATTTATGGCGACCCAAGTGTCGAACGTTAGTGTGAAAATCTACACTAATTGGAAATTAGAGTTTTGGTCGCTTATGCAAAAACGCATTGATACATGTATGAATGCCTTGTAGAAAAAAATTCTTTTTAGGAATTTTAGGTTATGCTTGTATGCATTAATTGTGCTTGGAAAAGGAAATGTTTCCAGGTGCCCATGCGATTGCATTGGCGGGGGACAATGGGAGTTGGGTTGCGGATAAGGTAATAAAGAACTCTAACAGGTATTGTATGCGAAGGGATGCAAGAAAAGGTAAGAATTCTTTTAAAGGACTTTTCAAGATTATAGATGCTGTCGCATTAGCAGAAACTGGTGTATATTGTGTTGTAATACTGGGGGTTTTACGGTAAGTAGACAGTAGAGTTTGGCGGAGCCGCCACAGCCTTATTGTGAAGATTTGGTACATTGTTGACCAGTTCCTACGGAATCCGCATTGGTAGTCTCCCAATATTTCTTCTCCGTACGGTGTGATTATCGCCAGAATTACATTTGTTAGTATTTTGTATGTGGTTGGGAGCAATGATATTCCTCCGTAATTTTCGCAGTCAGATCTGTTGCCTTTTGTGAAAATTGGGCCGACTTTGGCGGATGTTAGTCTTATTTTCGGAGGAAATGTTCCGCCGACACTGTCCAATACTTAACACAGAGCGAATGACTGCCACCGCCGTCCACAAAAACCAAAAGACCGGAGTGAATGCCGTCACCAATTAAACACAACGTAATTTAGTTTTAAGACTTGCTGATGCATTCGCGCAAATATTTTTAGCGGTAAATTGTTTTATCTGTAATAGTCTTTAACTTAGGCACAACATTCACATTCAGTTGGGTTTAATTATGCCACTTTACAATCTTTCTCAATGACAACCACTTATGAACACAATTCAAAAATACAACGAGCGTTTTCGAGATACATTTTACTTTCTAATTCGCTGGGACAACCGACGCACGTTAAACTCGACTTTCTCTTTTAGTTTATTTTAAGTCGCGGTTACTCCTGGCACCGTATCTCGTCTCGCGGTTCGACCTCCTCGGTGAGGTTCCCTGTCAACTGATGCTTAAAGTAGACTGTCCTAATTAATTTTCCCTATTCATTCCCAATTCTCTTCTGTAAAAACAATTTCCATCATGATCATCATTTTCATTTCCTTATCTGTTCTTTGTTCGAAATTTCGAGCGCACCGCCACTTACTTCTCGATCCTTTCATGGGATTTGTTTGCGTTACCCATCTGGCTTAAGACAACACGAGTTTTCATACGCTTCAGGTGGGTAACAAAGGAACCGTGGGATTTTGATGTCGGTTTCTAGATCGCGTTTCCAAGTCATAAATATCTGGCGTGACATACGCGTTAAGATGTTTATGATTGCGCGAATTGTGTGTCGGCGGCGAATCGTTATGCCTTTGTTTGCACAGGTGCGCTTCTTGGTTTTAAAATCTTGCGAGGAATTAGTGTGCTAATTGTTATTAGCTATATGAGGAGATATGCATTAGTGTGTTTGCTTTTAGAAAAATGCGTTTAATTGGATGAATTGAGTAAATGTGGGAATTGCATTGAAATGAATTGAATGGATGAATTGAATTCAATACTCCGAAATTTTGAACGTTTAGTTCGATTGGTTTTGATCATTGAATTCAATGTTGGGTATATGGAATGTTACCTTTTGTTTCAAGCAGAAAGAAAGGCTTTTGAGGACATGTGTCTGTGGGCACGTGTAATCTGGATATAGGTGAGTATGTTCCTTGGTGAAACGGCGATATCTCAACCTATAGTGGATTGTGTCGTTCGTAGAACCGCCACACGACTATCGAGGTTTTCCATTCTTCCGAAATGACTTCCTTATCCCATATGGTTTTAATCAGTTGGAGGATCTTTCGAGCGGTTGCCTCTCCTCCATACTTCACAAGCTCTGCCGGTATCCAGTCGACTCCGCGAGCCTTGCGTCTACAACTTCGTCGAAAGAGGGCTCTGAGATCTCAGACTCGGCTGTATGTACGTCTGGTGCGTTTATTTGTGGTTGATCGGTGCGCAAATTGAGCAGGTTTTCAAAGTACTGCATCCATTTTGTCATGATATTGTTTGTTTCTGTCACCAGACAGCCGCTTGTGTCTCGGATTATTTTGGCATACATACCTCTGATATTCTTTGCTCTGGCATTTTATAGGATTTTTTCGATCCTAGTCTTCTCCCATTCGCGTTTTTTCCGCTTGAGAAGTCTCGTTGTCTCTTTCCGAATTGTCGGCTATCTTTCTGCGTCGACTTCGTAGTGGTCTATTTAGTTACGCGTTATGCAGTCGGGTGATATCCATGTGGCTTTATAGATATGCTTGTGCTTGAACATCGTACATTTCACTACCAGATCCCTTGACGCTGCGAACGTGATAATTCGAATTCCATTATTATTTGAAACGTCGTTAGGCTTTCGTTACCTATATTTCTTTTACATGGGGCTTAATCTTCTTCCTTATGATGAAGCCAGTCCCGAGGTTATGTGTATCGCTACCTCCACACGCCACTGCAGACCCTTTGGTTTCGATTACTTGATCTGGAAGTCGGACTTCCTGAAGCGCCACGACGTCCATTTTATATTGTTTCGCGTTTTCTACGACCTTGTGTATCGCGCCTGGTTTATATATAATATTTTTGGTGCACCACTGTGCTTCCGGTTCCCCGAGAAGAGTGGGCTACCATAGTTGTCCTTGATGGATGTGTCGAATGTGTGTATTTTGTCCTTACGAACAAAATACCGAAGATGTTGCCGCACGATTATACTCATTCACTAGCGACGGAAGTGTCTTTACAAACGCGAGAAAAAACACTGTTTGCTAAAAGTCAATTTCATTAATTGTGGGAGAAACAACCAAATCACTATTTGAACAAATTCTGCCACCAAGGAATCTTTCGTTTTGAGCACCCATTTAAAATTTAAACGCAACTTGTGTCTTTTGTAAAAATATAAATTTAGTACTTCGATTTTCATAACTTTAAAGGAGCTCTTTTCATTACGCACGCTACTTACCGACTCTAGTTTCCAACTCTCTGCTACTCGTCGATTCCGACTCTTGATTCGGATTCTATCTGTATCTTTTTGTTATCCTTTCAAATACCACTTATCACCGATCCTTTTTGGGGTTTGTTTGTGTTATCCATCTGGCTTATGCAAACAGCAGTTTGCCTGCACTTCAGCTGGATAACACAAGATCCGTGGGAATTGGGTGTGAAATTAGAATCTGGGAATCTGTGTTTATTTGTGTCATAAAATATCTGGGATGTGCAGGTATGCATTCTGATGTTTAAATTACCTGAATTGTGTGTCGGCGGATCAAATAGACATGTTTTTGTGATCAAATAGACATGTTTTTGTTTAGACACGTATTCATTTTAGGTTTTGGGTTCTACGTTTTAAAAAGCGTTAATTGCACATACCATACATGTGAAGATATGCACTATGCTTTTCGAATTTTAAGGAATTGAATTCAATGTTAGAGAATTGAACCTTTGGTTCGATTTGATTGACATTGAATTCAATGTTGATTTGAGGATGTGGATAGAATTTTTGGATCCGATTTTGGTAGGTGGGTACATGTGTATGTGGGAGGGAAATGGTCGGGCTTCTTGGAGCACTATATATATAGCGTTCGAATATTCCATGTGCCGACGCATACACCCGATTTTTCCGTTTTCCCCCATGTCTTCTTTTTGCCGAGTCGGTTTTTCCTTGATGATTTGTTCCCTTATGGTAGTGTGGGCTTGTGGGATTTATCTTAGTTATGTGCCAGCATGGGCACGGGTTCACTAAGATTCCACTAAGAAAATGGTATGGTGGTTGATCACTGAACTTTGGAAAACGAGCAACAAAACGTTGGCAGCAAGTAGAAACACAGTTGTGGATATATTGTTCCCCACAGGTACCTGTCACTTATTATCACCGAGGGAAGGCACAAGTCATATTACAATATTCTTCGCATGAACCTTAAGACTGTTAAAAACTCTATTCGCCAACGTATCTTCCCGTCGACATCCTTTTTCTGGAACTGCATACAACAAATAACAGTAAAGAAACGCAACTCGATGTTTTTATTGTTTCCGTATAATAACATTCAACTTAAGCACAACATTCACATTCATTTGTACTTGTATTTGGTTAAGCCGCTTTACAATCTTTCACACAGTGTTTGTATTGTTTACGTGGTTCGGATGTATTTGGAACCGTAGGGATGTTTATCCTTTCGGATTTAGAAAAGAACAACACATGAACTTAATTGATAACCACTATCACAAATTATTATTACATATACTTCTATTTCTGTCTATTTACTTGTTAATTAAAGAGGACGCAAATTCCTATCGCACTGACTCGTGGTTGACACCCGACCGCCTTGAATGGTAAAACTCGACTCATAATTCAACCCTTAGTTCGGGGTGAGTTTGGTGGTGTGGTGAAAAGGAAGTGAAATTCTGCGACCAATGGAAGACGATCCCTGGTACATAGATACTAGCGGGGGTGCGGTTATTTACGCGGAGATCACTTTGTTTGCCCGTGCCACGAGCTCATGGGTAGACGAACCGTAGAAAGGAAATTAAAACAAAGGGCACTTTTGTGAGAAGTGCATGCAGCTGAATAAACAAGTGCATGTCATTAGAAAGACTTTGTGTCTAAAGCAATTTAGATGCTTACACAATGGCAATTGTGTATAGTATCTATGCCTGCGCAAGGGTCGAATTCTTGTGTGAATATTTACACTACTAGAGAATTTGTGTCTTGGCGGCTAGACGAATGTTGCGATATACACCTAAGTCTGTTTTTACACGGTCTTTTTGTACACGGTTTTGATATAACACGGTTTGAAAATTGAATATTTTTAATTTTTTTACACGATTTTATTCCATTTAGCACGATTTGAAATTTTATGTACTTAAATTTTTTTTGTCAAATTTAATTTTTGCGAAGTATGTATGTTCATATCACAAAAAAGTATTTATGAAAGAAAAAAGTCTGAAACCATCGATAGTATCGATAGTTTGCGAACACTAGCTTAAAGATTTAAGTGAATTCCCCTTTAGCGCGTACATACAAACAATTTTTACTGGTCAAAGCAAATGTGAATAGCACTAATTTAGGGGAATTCCCTTTATGTGCGTACAATAAAATTTACTGGTCAGAGCAATTGAAACGTGTTAATATTTTGTGAACTGTCAATGCAATAAGACGTGTTTGGTAAAGAAATTTTTTGCAGGCAAATTTGATTTTCCATTAAATTTAATTTTAACGCATTAAGATAAAAGGTAAGCCAAAAAATATTTTGTATTTATTCAGTTATTTATGTTTTTTAATTTTGTTAAATATTTTATGTATCCCTAAAAGGAAATGTCAGATATAAAACTAAAACGGAAGGCAATTTCTTTGGAAACCAAGATTAAAATTTTAGATCGCCTTCGAAATGGAGAAGGCTCAACTGCTCTTGGTAAAACGTTCGGTTTAAATGAAGCCACAATAAGAACTATAAAGAAAAATGAAATTGCAATTAGGCAATCGGTGATTTCTGGAACGAACCTATCTGTTAAGTCTTCATCATACACTAGAGATGCTGTTAAAGAAAAAATGGAAAAAGCACTCATAATATGGCTGGAGGAAAATGCCCAAAAAAGAATTCCCGTAGACGGAAACAATATCAAACAGCAAGCATTAAGGTTCTATAAAATGATAAAAGACGAACAACCGTCTACATCCACACAAACAACTGCTGAGAAGAGCTACGTATTTTCTGCAAGCACAGGTTGGATGAGGGGATTTCTCCATAGGCATGCGCTTCATAACATAAAAATCAAGGGCGAGATTGCTTCTGGAGATCAGAAAGCCGCCGAAGAATACCAACTAAAACTTAAAAAAATAATAGCGGATGGTGGGTACAGTCCAGATCAGGTTTTTAACGCTGACGAAACCGGTCTTTTTTGGAAAAAAATGCCGAGAAGAACATATGTGGCCAAATCGCAAAAAAGTGCTGGGGGTTTTAAAGTTGAAAAAGATCGAGTCACATTTTTATTGTGCAGTAACGCTTCTGGAGATCGGATGTTAAAGCCCCTGCTTATCAATCTTGCATTAAAGCCTCGAGCAATGAAAGGTGTCGACTTTGATACATTGCCGGTTAATTGGATGGCCAATAAAAAAGCATGGGTGACGACTACAGTTTTTACAGAATGGTTCATTAAATATTTTGTGCCAGAAACTAGAAAATATTTGAATGAAAAGGGCTTAGAATTTAAAGTTCTTCTGTTGGTAGACAATGCACCCAGGCATCCTCAGTTGGAACACGAAAATGTACAAGTTTTGTTCCTGTCACCAAATACCACATCCCTAATCCAACCACTGGACCAAGGAATTATCGCAACATTCAAAACTTATTATATCAAACGAACATTCCAGTACATTTTGGACACTTTGGATAGGGATAAAACTCTAACAGTAATTGATGCCTGGAAAAAGTTTTCTATCAAAGATTGCGTTACACATGCTGCTTTAGCATTGTCAGATTTACGACCATCAACCTTAAACGGATGTTGGAGAGCAATTTGGCCAGAATGTGTAAAAAGTAAAAATCCTGTGGAGAAAAATACAAACGAATATCCCAATATAATTGCTTTAGCACACGCAGTTGGTGGGGAGGGTTTTGATGACTTAATATCTGATGACATTGATGAACTGATGATTGATAAAGTTCTTAGCGAAGACGAAATATTACCTTTTGCCTCACAGAATGCTGATGTTATAGAAAGCAGTGATAGTGAAGAACCTGTAAAATTAACTGAAAATTTAATTCAAGAAGGGCTTCAACTTGCAAATAAATTAGGACACCATTTCGTCAAAAATGATCCCAATGTCGAAAGAGCTGCACAATTCCAACGTGAGCTGAATTCTTGTATGGCTCGTTACAAGGAATTATACAAAGAGGTAGCAAGAATTGGCGAACAACGGCTCATAACAGAGTTCATTTTTCAAAATGTAGATGCCGAACGAGCAAGAGAAAGTCCAGTTTTATTTTTTACCTTAAAAATTGAATAACCTATTCTTTTCGTTCACAACATAGTTTTTTAGTTCCTGAACTTGCCATACATTTAATTTATATTACTTTTAAGATTAGAGTGCATATCTTTTTTATCATTAATTACTATGCTTGTGAAAATAAGCATTATATATTTGATTTAATAAAATAAACATGAATTCTTGTTCTTAAAAATTCTTGTTTTTCACTAATTTTAATAGGTTTTAGAGATTAGGAACAAATCACCCATTTTTGTATAAGATCAGTGTCTTTTTTTACACGTTTTTTTTTACACGGCTTCTTCTGGAACCAATCTACCGTGTAAAAACAGACTTAGGTGTATCGGGTTTTCCAATAGGGACTTGATAACTTTTTTTTTTTTTTAATAAAACGCAAACCATTTGATATATTTCAAAAACTTTATTATCGACTTGAAGTACAATCACAACATTTATGAATGGAACTCGACATCGTCGAGATGTGCCCCGTCTCGTCGTTGGCACTCCTGCAATCGACTACGCAAACTTTGGAAAACTCGCTGACACATGCTGTGAGGTATCACCGCCATCTTCTCCTGAATAGCCTCATCGCTTCTTCTTGAACGTGGCCGCTCTGTTTTTTTAATATTCCTTGTCGATTCTGTTTGCTCGAACTTCTTGACCCAAGCTTTGATTAAATTAACACTTGAACACTCACTTAGATGGCGTAATCCGTTTAAATGGAAGTAGTACAGTAACGTAAGAATCGTTGTTTTTGTAAAATTGATTTCCACAAAAAGCACCCTGTTGTGCCGTGAAGCGCTCCATCACGCCCAAAATTGCATGAAGCAACGCACTATTCCCCTCCACTCGCGCGTCCATCCTTCTAAAGGTTTTTAAAAAATCAAGTGTTGCCATTTGCAAAAATGTATGTACCTTATATAATAACTCTAATCCACCTACACTGCCTCATTATAAGAAATTTCTGAAGGTACTACCTGGCTATAAGTTAACTGTTAAGTACTTAATTAGACGAAAATGAATATTAGCAAACAGAAGTCTGCCCTTCAGAGGACTTGTTGGATTATTGTGGAACGTAACCAAACTCATCACCAAGATCCTTTCATCTTGTATCCCCACAATAACGCGAAGCACAAAGAACCCGAACTACAGGGCACAATTAGTTTTTCCTTCTCGTTAATTTCTTTAATTACGTTCAATCACAGTGTTTAGGTCGAAGTCGCTCAAACAAATCTAAGTTCACCGACAAAAATTTCTACCAACGACCCGAAGAAAAGTATTATGGCATACGAGAACATGATGAGGTTATTCAGACGATAAATTGAAATTGCTGTATAGGAATTTTTGCTTTCCAACTACACGTACCCAGTCTGCATTACAATCAGATTACCATCCGTATAAATTTGCCTTAAACGAGGTGGACGAAGGGTATTGTGCATATGCTTACAATTCCCCGGTAATTAACATATCACATTTTATATTCACTTATTGAGGTGATGCTAATTAGTCACAATTTCTACTTGGGTTGATTTAATTTCCCGAATCAGCAGATTGTGAAAAACCTTCTTATGTACTCACAAAGACTGAATTTGTGCCGGAAATGAGGACACCCATGGGAATCAATACAATATGGCGCCAAATACCTACAAAAAGCGTTTTCGCCTACGTAAACGTCTATAGAATTCTACTTGTAAAAGAATTTTATGGGCAAATGAATCGGGTGAAAAAAAGGATAAGGGATCTGAAAGGAACCTTTTCAAGAGCAAATCTCTAAAACCAAATCATCACGTTTCCATAGGATAAAAGTGGACTAAGTTGTCACATGCGAATTGTAAAGGAAATGTTATACCGAATTAAATTGTAGAAGTTCGGGAGCACACTAAACCCCCTGCCGGTTTCTTTAGAACTCATATATGTTAGGGACTTGTGGTGCTACGGATGATTTCCGGCCGAGTGTTGGGTACACAGAAATAGCAGTTAATATATTTGTAAATTGATTTTGAAGTGCAATTTAAATTCGTTTTCAAGCCGCGTTCGATCCTTCCGTCATTGGGATTTTAGTAAATGTCTTCACCCACATACTTGAACAAGTCTCCGCACAATGACTAATTCAACATTCTATGCAACATTTTGTTATATGTCAAAGTTTTAGAGAGATGGGGGAACAAATCGTGATATTTTTGACAAGCGTTCTTCACTTTTCTGTCTGCTCTTCTTATATTCCAGTTTTCATTCCCCAGTGACATGACGTAATATTTTAACTATTTGGGAAGAATGCGAATATTTTCGACATGTGGAAAGCAAGTTTGTTTTCGTCATACGTTTGCATAAAAGAGATTATGTCTAATGTCAAACTTGAGTATGGGAAGAATAACATGGAAAGAATAGTGAACGTGTTGATGAACATTGGTTATGGATCCCTAAAGAATGTCGGAAATGGTTAATCAAGTAGAGCGACCCATTTTCTTGTGGTTTGGCTGTTGTTTCTTATTATTATGTGGGGTAGGTTTGTAAAGCGCCAGCAAGGGCGCTGAGTTCACTAAACCTTTCACCGTCTAAAATCACTTGGACCATCGTTCACCAACAAGAAATAAAATAAACACTCAGGAAACTGTTGTTTATAGATGATTTTTAATTCTTCCTTTTATATTGTTCACACTTAACAAAGATTTGAGGTGAATCTAAAGACTTAAACCAACAAGGAGAATCTTTAGCACTTTAATGTAATCTGTTTGTTGATAGGGATATATTCACGCCACTGTAGTGGTCCTTCTCTCAGGTAGCGTGTCTACTTATCCTGAAAAGGACGTAAGATCTCTTAAAGACCGCTCCCGAGGGGACCCGTTGCGGTTGCCGCCGTGCTTTCTCGAACCTCGAGGGAAGAGCAGCTTCCGATTGTTCTAGGGACGTCGTTTTGGAATTGCGTCCCTGTGCCGTGGAACCAGGTGCCTTTGGGTGATGTCCGAAATCGTGGAAGCTGCAAGGGTTTAGTTTGTGGGCTTGCCACCACTTTACTCACCGGTTCTTTTTTGCTGGTTGGAGGTCTCCTCCTGTCCTAAAGCCGCCAACGTTCCTCAGGGAATGCATAAAGCCCGTCAATGAAAAATACCTTTTATTTTGTCATAATAGGTGCATTTTTTATTTAATTAGATAGGGAAACAATTGATTATCCTGGGGACACCACCTCCAAGATCCTAGCTTTATCTTTTGATCGTGGTCCTTCAGCACTTCCGCCGAGGACTAGGTACATGACCAGAATGCTTCCTCGAGATCGCGATACATCACCTTTTAAACGAAATCAAATAAAGATTTCTATCTCAAAAATGTACATTTTCATGCAACAATCTCGATTCTCGCTACATTTCGTGCGATTTTTTTTTTTTTTTATATAACGCTGTCTTTATTGACCATTATAAGTTTAGTTACATAAGTTTACAGCTAACTTAGCTAAGTTGTGACAATTTTACTTACAATGTCTAGAACATTTTTTCAAGTAATATTTAATTTGAGGCCTTACGTTTTTTTTTTTTGTTACAGGCCAATCCACCTTAACGCTATGTAGCGTCGCGGCTTGAGGCCTTACGTCTAAAGAGACCTATTCCAGATGCAATTTACTAGTAGGACTCCTGGAAAGGTCATGAAAACCAGGATGAATTACATATGTTTAGAATAAATATTCTTAAAACTACTTACCACTACTTAAATCTAGCTTATATCTAAGGTAGTTAAATAAATTCACATTTAGCCATGTAGAACAATTTTGCCTAGTCTTAAGCTTAAGTCGAGATTTCATACTTTACATAACCTAAGGAGGGAAGGGAGCGGCAGAGGGAGGTCTCTCCACCGACTGCTCGTTAAAGGAAAGAACCCGGGAAAAGGGTTGAATGTTTGAGTATTTGAAGTGGTTAAGATCTGTTATCCTGTTATGGTAGATGATTTCGTTCGCATCATTTACTAATCTTTTTGCGTAGAAGAGAGCTTTTAAATGGATTGCATGAAGATAGGGATTTGATGCATTGTGGCTGGGGAGGCTAAGGGAATTGATGAGAGGGTTTGAATTGGCTGACAGGTTTTCAATGAATCTTATCGACAATTCCAGGAACCTTCTATCCAATCTCTCCAGGCCGACGGAGTGGTATAGCGTAAGGCTTCTGATATATTTGTGGGAGTCGCGCTGTCGACGTAGCCCTGTGATTAGTCTGAAACACTTCCCTTCGAAGATACGAAGTTTTTCCATTTGAGAGGGAGAGATATGGAACCAGATGGGACAAGCGTAAGTAAGTGTGGGCCTGATGATTTGTTTATAAAGTAGAAGTTTGACTTGCTGAGAGAGACCATCTGCCTTCCACATTACTTTCCGACAAAGGTTCAGCTGTATCCCCGCTTTGCGGATGACATTGTTTATGTAAGTTGTGAAAGAGAGATTATTTTCGAAAGTAATGCCCAAGTATTTTAGTGATTTAGATGGTTTTATGACGGTGTTGCAGAGGTTCAGTTGGATTTTTGAATGGTTACGTACCGTGTTATTGGTACAGTGAACGTTTCTACCTTTAAATACAATCAGTTGAGTTTTGTTGGGGTTTAGGCGGATCTTCCATTTAAGGAAGTAGGAGGAAAGAATTTGGAGGAATTCATTTACGCGGTTTCTGGCAGATAATACGAGCCTGCTGCTGGAGTAGACAAGGGTATCGTCTGCGTAGTTGAGGATTCAAGTATTCGGTGAGAGGGGTTGAGGAATATCAGATGTGTATAGTAAGTATAAGAGGGGACCCAGAATGGATCCTTGGGGGACTCCTGCTGTTATTGAGTACGTCTGGGAAAGGGTGGAATTTATCTTGACCATGAATTTTCTATTTGATAGGTACGAGTAGAGAAACTTGGAAGTGTGATTGTTGAGACGATACGTGGAATGCAATTTGTACAGAAGACCCGCAGTCCACACGCAGTCGAAAGCCTTGGATATGTCAAGGGAGATACACACAGTAGGGCACTGGTCGTTAAGAGCCATAATGATGTCGTGAGTAAACTTGAGGAGAGCGTGACATGTTGAGTGTTGTGCACGAAAACCGAATTGGAAATCAGGGAGTAATGAGTTAGTTTCCGCGAAGGAGAGTAGGTAATGGTGAATTTTTAATTCAAGTAATTTGCTTAAATTATTAAGTAGTGAGATGGGTCGAAAATTGGCCGCCATCAGGGATGCGCCTGATTTTTTAATGGGGATGACTATGGCAGTTTTCCAAGACTCCGGTATGTGACCAGCATTTATTATGTGGTTTAGCAGGGTCATGATGTATAGTCGATTTGAAGGGTTGAGGTTTTTGAAAAGCACATGTGGAATTTTGTCCAAGCCGGTTGAGTTTTTATTGCTACGAGAAGATATCATTTGGTTAAATTCCTGCGGTTGCAAAAAGAAGTTTGTATCGGCGGGTTGAGATGATCTATTGTCATTATTAAATTCAGTTATGAATGGAGTGAATGAGGAGATTAGTTCGTGGGATGTATAACGGTTGACCACTTCCTCAAACTCGGAGTTGCCTAGGCTATCATTTTGCCTATGCACTTGGGAGAAGTGTTCCGCTAAATAGTTTGCTATTTCAGAATCAGAGTACAGAATATTATTTCTGGGACCAATTAGTCTGTCTATTGGGGTGTGTATTTTTCGTCCTGTAAGGCGATTGATGTTTTTGTAAAGATTACGATCGGGTCTGATACTATTTAAAGTGGAGATGTAGTTCTGCTCCACGAAAGCATTTAACTGCTGGTTAATGAGGGTAGACAATAGTTGAACCTGTACTTTCAGGAGAGGACAAAATCTTCGAAATAGTTTTCGGCGGAGCTTTTTCTTTAATGAGATGAGTTTGAGGGTGAGATATGGAAGTGGTTTACCTACGAAGGAGTGTGGCATCCTTGTAGGGGTATTAGAATACAGGGCTTGCTGTAAGATCCCTTCCATCTTACAAGCTGCTTCTTCAATTTCGTTAGGATCCAAGTTATTCGTATCTGTGATGGGAAGCGTTTGAAATATATCGCCAACGGATTTGTTGACCTTTCTCCAGTTAGTTCTGGAGAAATTATGGACTGGGTTGAGAGATTGAAGCGGATTTAAGGGGCCAAGGTCAATTACCGAGTGGATGGAGGCATGGTCCGAGGGGAAGAAGTGCGACACAGTAGGGGGAGATACAGAGCGCAGGATCGCAGATTTTAAGAAGAAGTCTATAGTTGATTGAGTAGAGCTGGAGCAATGAGTAGGTTCCGTAGGGGAGTCGATATAGACGTAGGGGTGGAGAGGTAGGAAAGCAAGCAATTGTTTGCCAAATTTATTGCAAGCGGTGTCGTTGAAGGCGGTATGACGGGCATTCCAGTCGCCTCCGATGATGAATGAGTGTTTCCTCTGGTAATTTCCGCATAGGATTTCGATTTCTTTGTTGTAGCAACTGCCGCTGTTGGTTGCGTAAGTTGGCCAGTGTTGTTTTTGGTTGGAGGCACTCTCTGCTTCAGTAAGTGGAGCTTGTGCGGGCATTTTGTGTAGTTTGCAGGATGCGGTCCACCACAATTGCAGCATTCAACTGACAATTCCTTTACAGAAATGGAGCCATCCGGATTTTCCGTGTGTATACGTTCTGGGTCCTCACCCGGTGGCTTGACTTAGCATTGGTTCGGTTCATGCTCCTGCGCACATTTTACGCATCGTCTTGGTAGATGACACGAAGATGAGAGATGACCTGACTGCTGACAGCGCTTGCAGTGGAGAAGCTCCTGCTTGTGAGGTACCTCTATGCCAATTTTATGAGTGAAGAGGTATTTAATTTTTTTCAGATTATTAATGTCTTCGTCTGGTGCCAGTTGGATGATCCGTAGGTTGAAAATGTTGTTGGATCTCTTGTGAGGGGTTTGATAATAGTCGACTTTGGACGTTTTCAGGTTGGGACTTAATCTGGAGAATTCCGCGCTTAATTCTTCGTTAGTCCAAGCAGGGTCGATGTGGCGTATTATAAATGTTTTCGGCTTGAGATCTGACCTTAGGAAGGTGAAGAAGTCCAGCTTATTCAGAATAAGCCCTTTTTCGGCAAGAGCGTGGTCTTTGAGAGAAGAAAGTGATACGAAAACGTTGTCACCCCTAGATCTGGTGGTAAAATTCCGGTGCCCCAAAGCGTTCTCCAGAAGCTGGATAACTTTTTTGATATTGTTGACCTTTTTTATGTTGATTGGCGGGGGCCTCTCGTTCTTCGGAGCTCCTCCTTTGAAAGTGCCTTCATTCGTATGAGCTTTCGGTTCATGGGTTGTTTTGAAACTTGATATTGTTGGTGTTGCCTTGGCAGCTGGTGCTGGTAGCTGAGCAGGTTGATCTTCCATGTCAGACTCATCTGATAAATCAGGAAGGTTTAAGTTGTTTTCCAGTTCGGCGATCTTTCTGGTTAGGTCGTTGATGATCTTCTCCTGGGCCTTGATGTGATCCAGGGCCTGTTGCAGTCTTTGATCAGGTGAAATTGACGCCATATTTTCGGGGATAGAGCTCAAGTAAATTGGGACGGTCGAATTTCTTTTAGGGGGGTTACATTTCGTGCGATGCTCAATGTTTGTTTTAGATAAGATTCAGTTTTCTGAATCTTCATCAATCTATTTGCATATGAGAATTGGAAATGGTATTTGGGTATTGTTTGCTTGTGGCAAATTCGGACATCTGGTGCGATTTGCCATGGATATGGTTTATTTAATTTTCTAGGGAAATTACCAGATTGAAATGTATTTCTGGATTTTGAATTGAGATTATGCCGTGGCGCAAATGTAAAGGTATAAACGAATATTTGATTCGTTTATTGCGAATTTTGATTTTAGTTTAGGTTTTTTGATTAAATTATGCCGTGGAGGCAAATGCAAAGCGATAAACGAATATTTTAATTCGTTTATTGCGAATTTTGGATTCAGTTTTGGTTTTTCAGGATTTTGATAGGATTTAATGTCTTAGCGTATTATAGCTAGGATTTGGATGTAGGAATGGGGGAAAAAGGTAGTAGGGCTTTTTGGAGCACTACACCACTATGGTTAATATTTATTAATAGGTTCTATATTATTCATTAGTCTCTTACAGCACGTTTAGTTGACTTTAAGTTACATTGTCAGGTCACGATTAAAACGAACTCGTGACCCACAAAGCGTTCTATTTATAACACCAAACTAAGCTTACTCGTTATGAGATACACGTCTGAACTTAGGAAAAAAACTCGATCGACTCGCGGTGGAATTATGCGTCCCGCAGCGCTACGGGGGCGGGGTGGAGACCCTACCGACTCGGTCGGGTGATGGAAAAAGACTCAGCGATGTGAATTCGCTAGCAAGGGGAAATTCGGCCAGTGGTGCATGCTCTCTTGATTAAGGGATGCGTTTCCTATTACAAGAGAAACGTGAAGTCTCTCTTTGGGGGTAGGTAACCGGATCTCACAGAGAAGATCATGGTGGTATGCATGTATGTGTGAACATTGGTTATTTTCATGGGACAAGGCCATGAGGACGAAGCTGAAAAATCCAATGACAAGAGGATCGTATAGATCATTGATTAACATATGTATTGTAGCTATAATAGGCGGCAATTCATCGGAGACATGGTGCTAAAAGCAAATAAGGGCATCATTACAGTCGTCGATGAGTGGTGCAGGTGCGTTAATAGATGTATCGCCATTAGGAAGAGGTACTAATGGGTTTTAAATGTTTATGGCATATCTGACTGCTATAGGAATCCAGTTCTTGTTTGTACTAGGAAATGCTAGAGGATTCGGTTTCGATGATAATGCTTGGGATGCGGTAATTGTTTGTCGATTGGACAAACGAATCGCGGGTTGGTTTATAGCAGCTGTATAAACAAGCTGCCCGGCATACCATTTTAACGATGACAAAGTGTGCCGAATGGTTTGGGATTTATGATGCCGTATGATGTGAAGAATTCTTTACGGGGAATTTGAATAACTCATTAAATGCGAGAATTCTTTTAGGGATTTACAGATAATGCGTCGAATGCATTAAATGCCCTTGAGAAAGGAAATGTTTCAGGCATGCTGGTGATTGAGATACAAAAATGGGTTGCGAATACGGGTTGCGATTATGGATTGGGATTATGGGGGTTTTTCGGGTATGTATAAAAGAACCCCCACAATTAAACCAAGGTTTATCGGTTCCATTTGATGTGATGTGCCACGTCGAAAAAAATGTCGGTGTTTGACTCTGTATAACCGTTCACAACGAAGTTTCTGGATTAAATCTCTAACCACACTGGCGACGCTAGGAAATCCCACAAATTATCCTAGTTGCTAACACTGTAATCCCATACCTGGCAAGGCTGTAAATGGTGGTTGATTATATGAAATGTATATGATTGCACAACAGAATTTACCAATGAAGCAGTCTTTTGTATCGAGTACAATAGATGATTGACTCCGATGATATTGTAGAAACAAATTCAGGGTATACGCCGAATCACTTTCGTTATCCAGCTCTCACTTAGGCTCCTGCTTACCACCACTTCTAGGTGACTCAAATTGCGGTTGCTATCCACATATTCGAATAATCTCGCCCCAACTTTAATATATTACAGACATTTAAACAATAACAAAATCATTTAAACCTGACAGGAAAACGGGTAAGAGACCCAGAATCTGACACATTAATATTAGAGCATATTTGTTAATTTGCCTTAAGATATTTAATTCCTTCTCAGGTACAAACGAGTATTAAAAATCAGCGGTTTCAGGAAGTAGGTATACCAGTTATAAGAGCATAGGTGTGTCAAAAACAGTGTGCAAATTAGACGCGCAGCTCTTAATCTACCACATTAATGGGAGGGTGTATGTGTCGTATTCTCTAATTGACTTTAAACCATTTACTTCCGTCATAGGAACAACTGTTTCAAAAGCGTCTCCACATACGATGCGCATTACAAAAAAAAAGTATGTCCTTCAAAAGAAGTCTGTGAAGTACTCGTAAAACTTCACTCTCCTTCATAAGACATGTAATTCCAACCAAGAGAAAATATCTGCTGCCCCGGATGTGTTTGATACGCCTTCGTTATTTTCATAGCTCTCAAAAATGTACTCTTGCGCAAGGTGTGCATTCTTCTTCCTGGCTTTGTGTCGGCGTGTTTTCAAGCACATCGACCATGTTCACAAGTATCTGTGAATTTCGTATAAACAAACGACGTCGTAAGTACTTAAACAGGAAATTAGCCGATGAAAGTTGCCCCTGGGGCCAAGTAAATATTTGACGTACAACGGGAAGAACTTAGTGTTTAATCAGGTGCGTGCAACAAATGTTCTGCTATTGCCTGGGTATGTTTTACAATGTGTACCCCATTATCTATGCCTGCAGTTACATTCCGTTTAAGAAACTATCGCCATTATCTTTGCCTGAAATTACATTCCGCTTGGGAAACTAACGAGAGGCTTTGTAACCAAGTCTAGAGCCTTTTCGGGGATTAGTGCCACATGTTGAAATATTGACCCTGCTTAAATCAATACGCGACAACTTACATATCGAGAAAAACGCGAAAAATGCTGGTTCATAAGAGGGTATGCCTAGATATTATTTATTATTTATTATTATTATTTATTACAATGCAAGTAAATTACATGGTAACTTAAAACTAATAGCACTAGCGACTAAGGCTTTCGGCTAATGCCTAGATATTACATCTCAATGAGGCAAGTATTACAGTCATATTGTTCGGTTCTGCTGTACATTGACGTCTGTCGTCCGAATATATTATATAGAAATATACTTTTTCAGAAGAAAGTTACGATCGTTCCTTTAGCACCATTTCCTGTAATGTCATTAATAGAAAATGTGAGACATTGCAGAGGCGGTGTTTGAATTCCATTGATGCATGTGATAGTCAGCCATTTAAACTACAGGGTTCTGGGGTTTCATGAACTACAGAATAGTTGCTCCTTTCTGATTTTGCACTTAAAAATGTAAGATTGTTATAGCATTATAATCAAGAGAAGGAGTTGAGTGCAAACATTGAGATTGTAATTTGAAGTGGTTTCTCCTTTTTTTTGTTTCCTTTTAACATTCAGTCCGTCTTCGTTGATCCTGGCAGTGAATTTTTCTCTGACGTTGAAACACTTGTACAGGTGTTAGGACGTATCGTGGGTAGCTGCAAATCATATGTTGATTTTGGATGCACAGTGATCAACCAACAACTTGGGCGTTCTACTAACATTTTTTTAACAATGTTAGAAGTTTTACTGGCCGATTTATTCAGTTGAAATCCACAGCCCTTGCAAAGCTAACCTGATTTCTTCTGATTACCATCATTGCGGAGTAAATCTATTCAGTTTATTAAACTTATCATGTCTGACACTCGGTTATTCTTGTGCTCATCCTACCATGAGTGCCCTGCTCTGATTGACTATGAATTATAGGACTAAACAAAATACAGCTTGTCTACATTGTCACAATGTAACTATGAACTATTAGTTTATCTTAAATTCACCTCCGTCATTTCCATTCCTCACTCGGCTCGATTGTTCATCGCATTCGTCCTCTTCGTCACTCCTAAATATATCCCCAACTGTCGTCGCTTGCCCAGGGTTTCATACAATCGGCGGCGGATGTTGTTTGTTTGGACCGCTTACTACCTCCTATTCGACACGTAGTGACATTGCGCAGGTTCTTGATAAGCTCATACGGCCCAAGGAGCTTGTGTGCGAGCTTTAAGCCAGGTTCTTGCTGTACTTTGCGAATAGAGACGATATGACCTTCTTGATATCGGAACGCCGCCTTCCTGTTTTAATTGAAATTCCGTTTATTATCGGACTGAATGCGTTGAATATTCTCCTTTGCCTATTTGAGGAGTTCTGTTCGTTGGTCGTCGTATGAGGCAATTAATTCTTCCCACAGAAGCTCCTTCATCTGTGGATCGTCCTTTAAACGAGCGTCTACTCCGTACTTTAATCGGAATAGTGTCATGGCTATGCTCCGAAGCGGAATGGCGTTGTAGGATCTTTGTACCGTGTCCCGGTACCGATACCACTCACCTGGTTTAGAAGCTGATAGTTTGCCAGCGGTGAAATTAGGGTGCGGTTCACCCTTTCAACTTGACCGTTGGCCCTTGGTGTCACGTGCTTGCCAGAACGTGCTAAGTGCCCTCTTCGTGGCAATAGCTCTCGAACTCCTTGGAAGTAAAGGCGATACTGTGGGGGTTCTCTAAATACATGGAGAACCAACCCACTATTTCCGCCTAATTTCGACCGCCAACAGCGTGTCAAACCAACCCCAATTTCTCCTACTTACCTATTCACCTGAAAAGCATGTTGCAATAACGGACGCACAGCTGAATTCATTATTCTATGCAATTAATGCAGAATTGAATTCAGCTACCTTTCTGCCATACGGCCACTCCAGTCCTCTAACCATGGGATTTCCACCGGAAATTCCAATCCATGTGGTTAGCAACAGCAAGTCGAATCAAACAATGCCGTTGCATAATCATGCAACGGCTTAGGTAATTATCGAAGTCTATAACATGTTTCCCACGATAATATTACCCTAGCCAAAGCAGCGTCACTTCGACTTTCCCCAGACACTCTATCCGCTGGGGATCAATGATCTTTTTTCGCAGGTGAATAGCACCAGCTAAATTTTCCTCTCCTTCACAGTTCTGTCTTCCTACAGTTCAATACCCGCTGAGGTCACCACATTCACCGAATTGGATCAGTGGGTTACCTTCAAAGTTGCATTGATTCATGCACGCACAACCAAACCCACCCCGAGGTCATAGTACATTGTGTTTCTGTTCTCTCATTCCCCCATGTTCGTCGACTATCGAATTAACCGAAGTGTTCACCACATCTCGACGGGCGTGGCACATAAGAGAGCAGAAGCGTTAGGGTGATATCTATTGGTTGTCCGGTTTGCAAAAATTAAATTACCCATCTTCATCCCTAATCCAAGTCAGTCGTTATTCAACTACCGCAGCGTGTGAACACTGGTGCACACGCTCGAGTGAGAAGTAAAAGGGAAGTGTTGTCAGACGAACGTAGTGTCCCGTTAGTCAATCGAGAAGGAGAAACGCGTTGCCCTTGTAAAAAAAAACTGGTTACAATTACTTATTTGGCGAAAAGACGAGATATTAATTTGACACGTCAACCTTGCATCTATTTGTTAAAAGTGTAAATTCGAATGAAGAATAAAGAACGATAAAAACTAATTAAACTACACCAGTGGATTTCATTTCTTTCCTTTTGGTGTTGGAACTTTTGGTGACAATAATGGAGAAGAAATCATTGGTGGGTGATAGAGAATCCGTACCCCTGACCGGCACATACATCTGCACTCCACAATACCCCGCTTTGTGGCCTTTTCCACCCCATTTCAAACAGGTTTCAGAACGAAAAAGTGAGAACACGTGGTCCATAATATGGACGTAAATCAAATGGATGCCAAAATGGTGCTTTGGAGAAGGCAACATACAAACGTAAACTTAAAGGCTAAATGCCTTAAAACCAATGAAAACAAGGATACATGCACATTGTGTGTCGACAGCGGCGGGGAACACAATGGCGCCCAGTACTCAGGGGGTAGAAACCAATTCCAAGAACCAGCTGTCAGGGAAACAAATGCAGACGCCAGCAATCAGATCGAGGTCCTCAACAGACTCATCCATGAGATTAGTCTTAAAAAACAACAATTGGGAAGGAGGTTGTTAAATTAAAAAACAATCTGAGCCAGAACGAGGGAAATGCGAAATTAGTACAACAACAACAGCAAGAACAAAGATAACACCAACCTGTAGCGTTCTACGAACGCACAATTCCGCGCACGTAAGCTTCCTACCTGCAAAGAACTTACTTACCTGAGAGCGTTGCACGCGCCCACAGGCGCGTGCCCCAAAGTCCCACCATGCAACTCGCAGCCAACGTTGAGACCGACACCAAAAAGCAAGGAACTGAACGTCCCCAAAGCTTTTAATGCCAAGCTCAACATTCGTAAGTCATCATACCTGAAGCAAAAAGAAACGTTCAATCTGCCTGCGCCCAGGAACATTCCATTGAATCGGCAATTTCAAACGTCTATGCAATGCAAATTAGCCGACCAACGATGCACGTGCGGGTAGCTGCCATAGAGACCACCAAATCTATCGGCAACAAAAGAAACGGCAACCGTAATTATCTCAACGAGATAATTCAAATTGTATGAGGTTGAAAACCTACAAGTAAACTACTCCGATCCCACGGTGTCTGTTTGTATTTCACACCCATTAGAAAGATCTAATGGATTTCGGGTGTATTGACAAAAGTCAAACAAAGCCCATGAACCATGCATCCATGCAAATTGCAGGATATCTTTCGGCCTTCGCGCCAGATGTGTAATGTAATATCGGGCCTAATTAATTTTAAATCCTATGTAGTGATTTACGAAACAAATATAGAAACAATAAATAGAAATTCGAAAACCACTTCCCCGTGTATCTTTTGTGACTGTGTTCGCTCCAGCGTATTTCTTTTTGGTTTGCGAACGGTGTTCGGCGGAACACTTGAGACCGAATGGAAAACTTCCGCCAAAAACCCACGAAGGCAAAGAAAACACGACAAGATAAGGAAACTCAACAGCAGGAATCACATCAACAACAACAGCAGGAACCACATCAACAGCAGGAAACATCTCAGCAGGTCCCAGTGAAAAAAAAGGAGAAAGTACCTCCTATCTACATCAGTTACATGGAGACAAAGGATCTCATAAAATTGGGTGAGTTGACATGCAAAACTTTTAAAACAAAACGGATAAATAATCTTAAGATAATTTTAACATGCGATGATTTAGAAGGCTATAGTAAAATCAAATCGCATTGAGGAAATCGAAAAGCGAGTACTACACGTACACCCCTAAATCGGAGAAAACTGTCTCCATGTTTCTCAAAGGAGTTGATCCTTCCTTTAATCCCGAAAAGGTGCTCGAAGAACTAAAAAGCTTCGAAAACGATACCTTGAAATTTACAGGTGTGAAACCATTTTCTACAGCAAATTCTAGAAATCGCATCTGTAAGTTGCCTTCCTTCATTGTGTCTCTAAGCCCCAATAGTAACATTGATGGACTTAGATATATTAAATACATTAATCACCAAACAATAAGTTGGGAGAGAATAAAGAAGTCCTACCGCGTATTGCAGTGTATGCGCTGTCAATGCTTCGGCCGTGTGGCAGCGAATTGCAATATGCATTTCAGAAGCGTCAAATGCCTAAATAAGCATATGATTGGAGAATGTCCATTGGGTAAAGAACAGCTCCCGGATAGAAATAAACTATCCTGTGGCCTCTATAACAACACAGGCCATCCTGTTAACTTTAGAGGTTGCCCTAAGTACCAACAACTAAAATTAAAGTTGGAAGCCAGAAAGAAGTATGTTGAAGAAGAGAAAAGGTTGAAAACTCGCTCTTACCAGAACTTCGTGACACCAAATGTGTCATACTTCATGGCAGGTGGAGTCAAAAATGCATCAATCTTAGAACAATCACGCATTATCATTAAAACACCTGCTCCGGAGGCACCAACTGATACACAGCAATATTACTGTCCATACAAGGACAGTTTTCTGCGTTTGATAAAAATTCGAAAATATCGAGAAAAAACTGACGTAACAAGTGAATCGAACGGACATTATCTATTCGACCCTGTTTTCAGATGAAATCACACTTTAATCATAACATTCACTGTAGCTGAATTAACTCTAAAAATTATTGCTGTGAATGTTAATTCACTAATCCCCATGGGAAGAAGGGATAATCTCAGCAATCTGCTGGAAGCTGAACGTCCAGATGTGCTTTTGGCTAGCGAAACTAAGCTAAACCAAAGGCACAAATTATATAGTAATTAGACGAGATCATCCAAATTCCACTCAGGGGGGTGGGATCGCTATCTTAGTTTAAAATGGTCTACAACACAAAGTCGTCTACAGTAGAGATGTATACAAGTTCCAGGTACTAGAAGCCTGCGTTATAGATATTCCTTTGAAAAGTCAAACAAACGCTATCGAACATAAGATAGAATTATATGCTACAAATACGCCGTCATATCCAAGAGGAAATTCCTTCTTGGATTTACTGTTGCTGGACGCGCGAGTACAATTATTAGATACGGATCTAACTACTCGAAATTGTCTTCGTACAATCGAGTACGATAGCGATTATTGTGGACTTGGTCCTGTAATACATGTCCCAAAAGAACACTCACAACTTGAGCAGTATAAACAGATATATTATTTTAATGTCGGAGAAGCACACTAGTCGCGCTTTGATCGGATAATAAAAAAATAATTACGCTCCAATGGCATAGATCCACAAACTGACAGAAATCTTCATAATGAGGAAATTGATCATTATCTTTCGACGAAGAACAACATTGTTACTAATATAATGAATCGTCAGAAGTGTCTCACTCCGAGAGCCATACAAACCGATACAGAAACGCAACGATCGACGAGTTGTATAGTCGAAAGAGTATTCTACTCTCTAAGTTAAAACTGCTCTACAGACAGTTCAGCGATCCAAATAGCCAGGAAATAAAAACAATTAAGTCACTAATTAAAAATCTGCAAAATCTGATCCGTGACAACTATAGATCAGTAGTTAATGAAGACTGGAACAAGAGAATTCAAGCCATTAAAGCTAGTGGACCGAACATGTTCCCTCAAATAAATAAAGTCTTTCGAAGGAAAGATTATAATGACATCCCATGTCTGCGAGTTCCGCGGACTCACGAGAATTCTCAAACTCTGCTGAACGCAGGACTTACTCTGGAGCACATCAACTCTAACGAAGAGTTCATAATAGTCGGGGATCTGCAAAAAAAAGGCGAACTCAATTGGCGCTTGTTTCGAAGCAGTGTATAGATTGAACGAATCGGCTCATTCTAACCTTGACCTGGAAAATAGGGGTCTCCAAAAACACATTTTGCTACGCAATGCACTTAACAATTGGCGTATCTTAAGTCGAAGTTTCACTATCTTTAGTGAGAATAATCGAGCGGATTCCCCACTTAGAAATCTAAACACTAGCATATTTGTACACAAGGATGAACTGACGGACATTCTTAGATCGATTAAGAACACAAAATCTTCTGGAATAGATAGTATTCCTAACATTGTTCTAAAGCATTTACCTCTGGAAGTAGTGAAGATTTACACTATTTTGTTCAATAATGCTCTAAATAATGCATATTATCCAACCCAATGGAAATCTGCAGTAGTCCATCCCATCTCTAAAAAGGGCAAGGACAGGAGCAATCCAGCCAATCTTCGCTCAATTAGTTTGCTTCCGAACATCAGCAACGTATTCGAGAAAATTATAAATAAAGCATTGACTTGAGGAAAATGGTATTATCCCGAACAACCAGTCTGATTTTCGATCACAACATGACACAGTTTATGCTGCGACAAAACTTGTTTCCGACATAGAGTGGAACAAGGCGAAGAGACAACGCACAGGGGCCTGTTTGGTTGACTTTGAAAAGGCTTTCGACACCATTGGAAAACATTATCTATTGCAGGAAGTAATAATCTTCCTCTACAAGTAAAAACTGTAGTCAATTAGTTTGCTCCCGAACATCAGCAATGTATTCGAGAAAATTGTAAATAAAGCATTGACGAAGTGGTGTGAGGAAAATGGTATTATCCCGAACAACCAGTTTGGTTTTCGATCGCAACATGACATAGTTCATGCTGCGAAAAAACTTGTTTCCGACATAGAGTGGAACAAGGCGAAGCGACAATGCACAGGGGCCTGTTTGGTTGACTTTGAAAAAGCTTTCGACACCGTATGGTTAGAAGGGCTGGTATATAAGTTATCAAATCTTGGTATGCACGAATATTTATTATACATCATCTACGATATGATAATGGGTAAACAATTTATGGTGAAATGTGGAGATATAATCTCTAACAAGACGACATTCCACATCAAAAACGGCCTACAACAGGGAGCAGTGCATTCCTCCATTTTATTTAACATTTACACTAGTGAATTAGTGGGTTCTCCCAACCATGCAATTGCGTATGTCGACGGCATTGTGGTGTATAGATCTGGAGAAAAAATTGTTGTCATCAACAGACTTCTGCAAGATGATCTCAACAAAATCAAACGTTTTTGCGATGACTGGAAATTAAAAATAAATTTCCAATAAACAGAGACTATCCTTTTCAGAACGCCCCTATCCAGTGCATCAAGGGATACAAAACGGAATTGGAAAACGTTTTCTATTGCAGGAAGTAATAAACTTTCTCTAGAAATAAAAACTGTAGTCAGATACCTTGGTGTCTTGCTTGATCAGTATCTTTACTTTGATAAGCATACAGCAGCTGCTCCTACAGCAGTTAAAAACACATATGCAATGCCACGAAGTGTCTTCCGTAGTAGTCTGTTGGACCCCAAGGTGAAAATACTTTTATACTCGGCATTCATCCGACCAATATTAGTGTGTGGCTGCCCGAAATGATACAACATATCCCCATTTTACGTGGATAAGTTTCGGGTATTCGAGAGGCACTGTTTCCGTTCCTGTCTCGGAATGTATAGAACCCCAGAGTGGCAATATAAGAACTACTATCCCAATAAAGTCCTGTATGACAAATCAGGACTAAATAGAATAGATAACTTCATTATCAAGAATATCCGTGGCCACACAGCAAGGGCAATGTGCAGTGAAAATGATCTCATATCGGAAGCATTCTATCCCAATGATATGTATAGGGAGAGTACTCTCCATAATGGGGAGCGTTCACTTTCTTGGATAAAAAAGGACTTATCCAAGACAAACGTGGAGTCCCTATTATTTAACACGCTTTCCGTGGTGCCAGGGATAAACGAATTCTCCACGATAACGATATCTCTAATATTCCAGATCGCCTCCGTTTTAGAATGGTGATCGGTGAAAGAGATAAATCAATAAAAAATTGACCCCATCCCAACTGGTGGTGGCTCAGTGATGCAGAAAGGACCACACGTCGCCAAACATAGTATGCCTCTTAGGCACACCGCTTTCCTTCACCTTATCCCCAATTCCCAATTATTTTTATTTATTTTTTTATTTTTGTTTTTATTTTAATTTTAAATTAAAATTTTTTTTTTAATTCTTATTTGTATTCCTTGTTTATGTTTGGCCGTTTTGTTTCGTTTTTTTTTTTATTTTTCATTTTGCTTGTCAACCCCCTATATATGTAATTTAAAAAAAAAATAAAAAAAAAATAATTAAATAAATAAATAGAAAAATAAATAAATAAATAAATAAATAAATCAATAAATAAATAAATAAATAAAATTTAAATAATACATGATATAGAAAAAAATAGAATATATTTTAAAAAGAAAACATCAATTACTGTGACATGTTATAAAAACAGTTATTGTACTCGTACGCCGAAAGGCATAACAAAAATGATAGTGTATAATTTAGAGTGCTTGCGAAGAGCCAGTAAGTTAATGTAAGAATGATATTTGTAAAATAGAAGTTAACATTTAGTCTTAAGTAAAATATGTATTTGGATTGTTGAATAAATGTGGATAAAAAAAAAAAAACAGATATCTTAAGTTATAATCAGCCATGTTGAAATTTAAAATTTCGGTGTCAATTACTAATGACTTCGCTTAGTGTAAGAACTGTTGATTTGCGTTTAGATATGTGGACAAACAAAAGGAAGAATATTACCATATATCATGAATGTTGCAATGGTAGGCAAGTGTCACCGCAACGATCCGGCACAAAAAACCAATACTGTCTCGGCATGGGATATTAGTCGAGATCCACAATTGATGAATGGAAACGACCCACGCAATCCTTACAAAAACTCAGGTCATGTTCGGTAATAAGTATTACACCGATCCCAAACTGTAAACACTAATGACAAAAATTGTTCTAGAGTAACGATGCTTAAGACATGCAATGCGAAAAACAAATATATTTAATGGAAATGAATAGAAAATGTTGCCACACTCGCACACATTTTTAACGCACATAAATAGATTTAAGAATCCAATAAAGGAGTACATATCCAATTTAACCGTGCATGTTAATTTATTCTCGATCGATTACACTAGGAACGCTCATGATGCCTCGTAAGCGGGTTAAAAAAATACCAAAAGCAAGAGCACGGCATAAAATTCCAAATTAAATCCTCAGAAAAATGTTGTTCACCGAAGTGACGACAGTCATCTGATTATTTTTGAATACCACAAAATACATTCGACAAATTCTTAACAGAAAAAAAAATACAATTCCAATCTTTTAGGTGCCTTAAACAACAACAGCTAACAAATTCGTTTCTCCCACTTATTACATGTGCTATCCTACACACATCCTAAAATCTGGCATAAATACTCAGTGAAACTTCAAACCACTTAGGGATTTCCACATGTTTGTATTTCACTTGAGTACTGCTGCCTTCGGAGTTATACAAATTGAGCTCAGTATACCGAAGAATCCAATTTCCAATATATTACAACGGATCCATGGGAATCTGTTTTAGGCAAAAGTATTTTAACTGATTTAATTCGTAGAAGATTCTTAGCAAACAAATCAGTGGAGAAGACTGCCTAACGCTAACCTGTCCAAAGAGACCAAACTTGCAGTAGGAGCGTTGTGCTTTTACCTGTAACAACATCTGCTCACCAATTTGTAAGGAAGTGAAGTTGAATGATTTGTGCGTAAATGATATTAGTTTAATTTAAAATTAATTAAAGGGACATCAGGTGGAAAGTTATACGACTTCCAAATGGTTGCCCCAAAATCCCGGAAAGCCTCCAAAATTCGCCTAATGGATTTTCCTCATCAATGAAACAAATTTTATACAACAATCGAGTACTCTTAGTTGGAAATATTGTTACTAAGTGTGCCACACTTCTTTGGTAATTATCCGGATCAATAAGATTTTCAATCCCCAATACACAAACGTGTGTAGCATTTAAAAGGTTTTGATAAATCTTTCATCGTAAACATTGTTATCAAGGCGGGGGCAACTTAGTTACTGTTAATGTGCATAGAAAATAAAAGTCTATAAAATAAGCAACCAAATGAACACGGGGTGCGAATTGGCTGGATATACACACATTCGCCCAGCTTTGCTCAACTCAAATCATCTTGAGCGATGAGGCTCACGCCTACCTCTGTAAGAGTTATCGGGTCTGGGTGCATAAAAAGGATCGTCCATGTAACACTTCTGGGGGATCAAGGCGATGTTATGTTATGTTGCATGCAATATGGTAAAAACTGTTACGTTGATTGTGGATGGCCTAAGAGATCGTTAAGAAACCCATGCAACACAAAGAGGAGTCACTGTTTATGAGAATTACACGAAATTCTGCCCAATTAGCAATTTCAATAATTATTTAACAGACGTCAGTAGGTGTCATTGATTTGTTTATGTTAACAATTCATACTTTGTCAAAAAAGCAAAAGCAAAGCAAAGCAAAAGTTGTTTCGAACAAAAAATTATTAACAATTCATATTTTGTCCAGAAGTAAATCGTTTATTGTTAACCTCAACAAATTTTAAGTATAAATCGAGTAAGCAAATTTAATAAGGGCCAGTTCTTATAGCAAGTACAATCGGTCGCTATATACGGTTTATGTGGCGCAAGGCTAATAACCTTGCCCGTAAAAATAAATTATGATGGAAAACTTAACAAGCCTCGAGACTTGCTAAATAAGGCCAAGACCGGTTCCCGGTTGTAGTGCCGATCATGATGATATACGGTTTATAGGTGGGATCGGTGGTCAGCATTTTTTCGAAATCACTTTCGAACAAGCCATTATCCTGAACCGCGAACGGTACAATGATTGTCATAATAAGACAGTTTGTATGTCCGAAACTGGATGATATGGATCCGGACAAGTCCGGGGTACGAAGTGATTGGTATCCTACGCGATAAGTTCCGAACGACGCATTATCTCTTTATATTCAGTGATGTCATCCGATATACGGGGCTACATACCAAACAAATAGTTTTATATATTCGAAGTCGTTAGAATGTTATTACGTGGAACCGAGTACGTGTCGGAGATATGGGTGAAGCGCTCGAATAAGTGAAGCACCAGATTATTGTTAACGCTTTGGTTTCTTGCCTGACAGTTTCAGTACGCACATTGAATTGAAACCAAAGACCAACAACGAACATTGTAGGATTTTTATGAAGAAGATGTCCAGGTTGGTACTAAATCAAGTTTAATGAACTTACCGACACATTTAACAAGCCTACAAAACGACTTACAAATTAACTTAAGTAAACTCAGCGGGCGACGCTGGCACAGGAGGTGGTGAAAGTGGAAGGGAAAGGTTAAGAGGTAGTGTTTTAGAGTGGGAGTTTTTTTTTTTTTTTTTTTTTTTTTTTAGTTTTTAAAACACATTTATTTTCCTAATTCTTTTTACATGTGTAATATTAGGGGTAAATGTTAAACCCTTTTCTACAATCACAGTCCTTAAATTAACTTACTGGCTCTATGTGGGAGTGGTAATACTGAAGCCAAAAGTGGAAGGATTGGGGTTGAGAGTTCACATTGCGGGCTTAAGTCAGTTGAAACCTTAAGAGGTGTGGTAAGGAAGGTGAGGATTACGTATATTACGAGGGTTTATGTTGAATAGGATTGGGTTGAGAAAATTAGTGCAGTCCACCGTGCCAGAGAGAGATTCTTGAACAGAGGGAATTTCGGCCAGAAGTCTGCGTTTTTCCATGACTTCAATGTTGATTAATTTGACGTGGGTAATACTGGGAAAGATCGGGGGGTTTGTTTTTTGTTTTATCTCCACACTTATTGACAATTCAATTACAGATTTTACTTTAGACTAAATGTTAAATTATATTTTACAAAAATTATTCTTACATTAACTTACTGGTTCTTCACAAGCACTCTAAATAAAACATTATCAATTTTGTTTTTCTTATGCCTTTCGGCGTACAATAACTAATGGTTTTTATAACATTTCACAATAATTACTAAAATTTCCTTTTTAAAATTTGCTGTATTTTTTTATAAACAGAGAAGGGAATACAAATAAAAAATAATTAGGGATTAGGGATAGGGGGAAAGAAAGCGGTGCATCTGAGAGTCATATTATGTTGAGGAAGTTTACACCTTTCTTCATCACTGATCCACCAGTTGGGATGAGATCGATCTTTTATTAATTTATCTCTTTCACCGATCACCATACTAAAACGCAGGCGATCTGGAAAATTAGAGATATCATTACCGTGGAAAATTTGTTTATCCCTGGCACCGCGGAAAGCGTGGTAAATAATAGGGACTCCATGTTTGTCTTTTTATCCAAGAAAGGGAACGTTTCTGGGGGAATGAACCCATTGTGGAGAGTTACTCTCCATGTACATATCATTGGGATAGAATGGTCCCGATATGCGATCATTTTCACTGCACATTGCCCTTGTTGTGTGACCACGAATAATCTTGATAATGAAGTTATCTATTCTGTTTAGTCCTGATTTGTTATAGAGGACTTTATTGGGATAGTATTTCTCATACTGCGACTCTGGGGTTCTATACATTCAGACAGGAACGCAAACACAACCTCTCGAGCACCCTAAGCTTCTCCATGTAAAAGTGGGATATGTTGTAACATACCGGGCAGCCATGCACTAATATTTATTGGATGAATGCCGAGTATGAAATTATTTTCACCTTGGGGTCCAGAAGACTACTACGGAAGACACTTCGTGGCATTGCATATGCGTTTCTAGTTGCTGTAAGAGCAACTGCTGTATGCTTATCAAAGTAAAGATACTGATCAAGCCAGATTCCAAGGTACTACAGTTTTTACTTGTAGAGGAAGATTATTACTTCCTGCAATAGAAAATGTTTTCCAATGGCGTCGAAAGCCTTTTCAAAGTCAACCAAACAGGCCCCTGTGCATTGCCTCTTCGCCTTGTTACACTGTATGTCGGAAACAAGTTTTGTCGCAGCATAAACTGTGTCATGTTGCGATCGAAAATCAGACTGGTTGTTCGGGATAATACAATTTTCCTCACACCAGTAAATCAATGCTTTATTTATAATTTTCTCGAATACGTTGCTGATGTTCGGAAGCAAAATAATTGAGCGAAGATTGGCTGGATTACTCCTGTCCTTGCCCTTTTTGGAGATGGGATGGACTACTGCAGATTTCCATTGGGTTGGATAATATGCATTATTTAGAGCGTTATTGAACAAAATGGTGTAAACCTTCAATACTTCCAGAGGTAAATGCTTTAGAACAATGTTTAGAATACTATCTATTCCAGAAGATTTTGTGTTCTTAATCGATCTAAGAATGTCCGTCAGTTCATCCTTGTGTACAAATATACTAGTTTTAGATTTCTAAGTGGGGAAGCCGCTCTATTATTCTCACTAAAGATAGTGAAACTTCGACTTAAGATACGCCAATTGTTAAGTGTGTTGCGTAGCAAAATGTGTTTTTGGAGAGCCCTATTTTCCAGGTCAAGGTTAGAATGACCCGTTTCGTATTCGTTCAATCTATTCACTGCTTCGAAACAAGCACCAATTGAGTTCGCTTTTTTTTGTGGATCCTCGACTATTATGAACTCTTCGTTAGAGTTAATGTCAATAAAATTCAGCAGAGTATAAAAATTCTCGGGAGTCCGCGGAACTCGCAGACATGGGATGTCATAATAATCTTTCTTCCGAAAGACTTTACTTATTTAAGGAAACATATTCGGTTCACTACCATTGATGGCTTGAATTCTGTTGTTCCAGTCTTCATTAATTATATATCTAATAGTTGTCACGGATCAGTTTTTGAAGATTTTTAATTGGTAATTTAATTGTTTTTATTTACTGGCTATTTGGACCGCTGAACTGTCTGTAGAGCTGTTTTAAAGAGCAGAATACTCTTTTGCCTGAACAGCTCGTCGATCGTTGAGTTTCTTTATCGGTTTGTATGGCTCTCGGAGTGAGACTCTTTTGGGATAGAACGATTCATTGTATTAGTAACAATGTTGTTCATTGTCGAAAAGTAATTATTAATTTCGTCATTTGAGATTCCTGTCAGTTGGTGAATCTATGCCATTGGAGCGTAATTATTTTTTTATTATCCGATCAAAGCGCGACTAGTGTGATTCTTCGACATTAAAATAATATATCTGTTTATACAGCTCAAGTTGTGGATGTACGCTATCGTACTCGATTGTACGAAGACAATTTCGAGTAGTTAGATCCGTATCTAATAATTGTATTGGCTCGTCCAGCAAAAGTAAATCCAAGAAGGAATTCTCTCTTGGATATGACGGAGTACTTCTAGGGTACAATTCTAGTTTATGTTCGATAGTCTTGGGTGAATAGCGCCGGCTACATTTCCTCTCTTCTATAATTCTGTTTCCATACGGTTCAATGCACTCTGACATCACCACAATCACAGCACTAGGTCAGTGGACAATGTGGGGTGAGAGATGTATGATGCCAAACATGGGCACAGATTCACTTCACCCTTCGACACTTACGTCGTCAGAAAAATTGTTCACAGGAGGAAGGCAATAAATGAACGCACTTGGTTTAGTTGTTTATGTTTTCTCTTTTTTTTTATTTGTTAATATTAGGGTTCCTTTTATTTTACATTAAGATAAACTATCACTAGATTTACATCAAATAAATTATATTTGTATTTACACATGAAGGCATCACGACACAATATAACTATAATAAAAGTACGATTAGGCCAATAATACACAAGAAACTAGAAACCTTTTGGGACTACTGCAGTGAGTATGTTGGATGGCGTTTAAGATAATTATGGATGTGTGTCTGCCCGCGATGGCGATTGAAGAATGACTGAATAAAATAAACACGAAATTCTGGTGAGCCTCGTGCGGCGTGGCCTCCGGTGGCAGTGGTTGAGATGCGACTGATTTGGTTAGGGGTGAAATTCTGTGTTCTCGATTTTTAACTCAGACAGCGACCTCGCCCCCCTGAATGGAATTTGTACGATCTTGTCTAATTACTTTATAATTTGGGTAGCCCAATTTGTGCCTTTGGTTTAGCTTAGTTTCGCCAGCCAAAAGCACAGCAATAAGTTTTAGGGTTAATTCAGCTACAGTGACTGTTATGATTAAAGTGTGGGTTCATCTGGCACGGTCGAATAGATAATGTCCGTTCGAACTACTTGTTCCGTCAGTTTTTTTTTCGATCTTTTCGAATTTTTTAGCAAACTGTCCTTGTATGAACAGGAATCTAGCTGTTATATCAGCTTGTGCCTATAGAGCAGGCGTTTTAATGATATTGCGTGATTGTTCTAAGATTGATGAATTTTTTTACTCCACCTGCCATTTGGGCGTATGACACACTTCCAACTTTGATTTTGGTTGTTGGTACTTAGGGCAACCTCTAAAATCAGCAGGGTGACCTGTGTTGTCACAGAGGACACAGGATAGTTTATTTCTATCCGGGACCTGTTTTTTGCCCAATGGGCATTCCCCAATATAATGCTTATATAGGCATTTGACGTATCTGAAATGCATATTGCAATTCGCTGCCACATGGCCGAAGCGTTGACAGCGCATTCACTGCAATGCGCGGTAGGACTTCTTTATTCTCTCCCAACTTATTGTTTGGTGATTAATGTATTTAATATATCTAAGTCCATCAATGTTACTATTGGGGCTTAGAGACACAATGAAGGAAGGCAACTTACAGATGCGATTTCTAGAATTTGCTGTAGAAAATGGTTTCACACCTGTAAATTTCAAGGTATCGTTTTCGAAGCTTTTTAGTTCTTCGAGCACGTCTTCGGGAGTAAAGGAAGGATCAACTCCTTTGAGTAGCATGGAGAAAGTTTTCTCCGATTTAGGGGTGTACCTGTAGTACTCGCTTTTCGATTTCCCCAACGCCAATTTAATTTTGCGATAGCCTTCTAAATCATCGCATGTTAAACTCATTTTAAAATTATTTATCCGGTTCGTTTTAAATGTTTTGCATGTCAACTCACCCAACTTTATCAGATCCTTTGTCTCCATGTAACCATGTAGATAGGAGATACCTTCTCCTTTCTTTTTGACTGGGACCTGCTGAGATGTTTCCTGTTGTTGATGTGATTCCTGCTGTTGACTTTCCTTACCTTGTCGTGTTTTCTTTGTCTTCGCGGGTTGCTGTTGTCTTTGTTCTTGCTGTTGTTGTTGACCTTTTTCGGTTTGCGCTCGTTCTGGCTCAAATTGTTTTTTAGTTTAAGAACTTCTTGCATTCGTTTCTCCAGTTCTTGTTTTTAAAGACCAATGTCATGGGTGAGTCTGTTGACGACCTCGACCTGATTGCTGCCGTCTGCATTTGTTTCGTTAACAGTTAGTTCTTGGAATTGGTTTCCAGCCCCTGAGTACTGGGCACCATGGGCGTTGTCTTCACCGTCGTTGCTGTCACTCCACGTGTCACTCCACGTGTCTGTATACTTGTTTTTATTGGCGCTGTGAAGGTTAACGTTTAGATTTGGATCTGTATTTTGCGTTCACTGAATCATCATTTTGGCATTCATTTGACCTACGTTCAAATTATGGATCACGTGTTCTCGCTTTTTTTTTTAATTGCACGAAGGACAAATAGGTTGGGGCCTCGCGCACACAGTCACAACGTCCGTGCGCTCCCACGTAAACACCGTTGGGACATAACGTGTTACTCACACACTTTTTGTATCAAACTGTTTTCTTTGTTTTGACTATCACAACACTTGGTTTCGTTGTCGTTTATTTGATTACGAGGGTTGTCTCTTATGTTTCGGGATTTGGCAACCCTAGCGTTGCAATCCGGCAATTGACAGCTCTGTCGTAAAGTTGGACATTTTTGAGGTTATACGCACTCAGAACGTTTTGACATACGAGCGCTATTTGTGTTGTTTACAGTAACTTAAAAGATTCATCTCGGCCCAAAAATGGAATTAAATCGTCAACATTTTCGTGCGATTATTTTTTACAACTTTCGGCGTGGATTAACTCAGCAACAGTGCATGGATGAACTTAATTCAATTTTGGCGATGAAGCTCCATCAAGGACCAGTGTTTATCGATGGTATGGTGAATTCAATCGTGGTCGTAGTTCACTCCAAGATGAATTTCGTGAAGGTCGTCCAAAATCAGTTGTTGTTCCGAAAACCATTGATGCTGTGCGCGAACTGATATTGGAAGATCGTCATGTGACCTATCGTGAGATTGAGACAACCTTAGGCGCTAGTGGGACCAGCATACATTCAATATTGCATAAACATTTGACTGTCAAAAAAAATTTGTTCACGTTGGATCCCACACAATTTGTCAATCGCCCAAAAAAAGGCTCGTGTCAATTGGTCGAAAGAAATGCTCAAAAAATACGGTCGCGGTGCTTCGAAACACGTCTATGACATCGTGACAGGTGACGAATCGTGGATTTACGCGTATGAGCCCGAAAGTAAACAGCAGTCGACTGTCTGGGTGTTTCAAGATGAGCCAAATCCAACAAAAGTTGTTCGCGCACGAAGCACTTCCAAGCAAATGGTCGCCTGTTTTTTCGGAAAAACTGGACATGTCGCAACCGTACCACTAGAACAACGCAGAACAGTCAATTCTGAGTGGTACACAACCATTTGTTTGCCAGTTGTCTTCCAAGAAATCAGGAAAACCAACCGCCGAAGACGGATCACTCTTCACCACGATAATGCGAGCTCTCACACATCGGCTGCGACAACTGCATTTTTGAGCACCCAAAACATCGATTTGATGGGTCATCTGCCGTATAGTCCTGACTTGGCACCGAATGACTTATTTTTATTCCCGTACGTAAAAAACAAACTGAGAGGTCAACGTTTTTCGACACCTGAAGAAGCGGTTGCTGCATTCAGAATGCATGTGTTGGAGATACCTCAATCAGAGTGGCAAAAGTGCTTCGACAATTGGTTCAAATGGTTTCATTTAACTCGATCGCCCAATTGAAAACACGTCCGTACTCGGGCACTGTGTATCGTTGTATGATTCATACATGAGTTCTGGTAAGGCCATAGTCTTGTACAGTAGTAGCTATTAATCATCATCATCGGCACTACAACCGCGATCCGGAATCGTCCTCCCTCACATATGCGGCCGCAATTCTCCTAAAGTGCCTTTTATTGAGCACTCGGGCCTCGGATACATGCGTGACTACTGGTAAGACCATGGTCTTATACAGTAGTAGCTTGCACGTTCTGGATAAATTTCGGGATTTAAAGAGCCTTGATAGACCCTAGCAGAATTTGTTGGATTTAATCAGTCCTTCGCGTATTTCTTCTTCCATATCGTTAGCGGCTGATACTATTGACCCAGGGTAGTTAAAGTATTGCACTACTTCAAATCCGCGCTCTGCTACCCTGATAGTTTGACCAACGTTAGGTCTTCTCTTCGCAGATGTTGCCATCGTGTACTTAGTTTTTCCCCCACTAAGGTGTAGTCCCAGTTTTTGTGCCACTTGCTCGAACTGGATGAATGAGTCCTGTACAGCCGAATCGAATCTACCGATGATGTCGATCTCATCTGCCTAGTCAACTATATGACTGGACTAGGTGACAATAGCCCTCTGGTTGTAACACCAGAGTCACGGATTGTTTTCCTCAACGGCTGGTTGAAGAGGAGGCAAGCTAGGCCGTCCTTTTGTCGGAGTCCATTAAATATGTTTATTGGTTTGGACATCAATTCCGCTGTTTTAACTTGACTAGTTACATTGGTCATGGTCAACCTACAAAGTCGTATCAATTTGTTTAGAACGCCGAACGCTCTCATGGCATTATACAGATCTACCCTGGCTATACTGTCGTATGCGGCCTTAAAGTCTATAAACAGATGATATAATGGAATCTTAAATTCCAGATATTTTTCCATCACCTGCCTTAGGGTGAATATCTGATCAATCGCTGATTTTCCTCGGATGAAGCCACACTGATATTGACCAAATAGGAGGTACTCAGCAATGTTATACGCCTATAGTTGCTGCACATTGTGATATCTCCCTTCTTATGTATGGTGTAAATTCTTCCACGACGCCAATCTTCCGGTATCTTCTCTTGCTCTCATACCTGCATCACGATCTCATGAATTGCGTCATGTAACGCTATCATGTCTACACTTAATTCTGCATTATTTCGAGCCGATCTTGATAACTACTCGGTTTGGTGTCGCAAAAATTGCTTAGAGCTTAACATCGCTAAATCGCTAAATGTCAGTTTATACCTTTTTTTATAAAAATGCTATTTTTCTTCTGTCCGTCCCCATTCTCTTCTTAACCACGTCCCCACCAATTGATCCACGACCTTGGTATTTTATGTGATAAAGGACTCATTTCCTTTCACATGTTCACGAGATGTTTCTTAATTCCAACTCAACTGTGTAAAACGGTGGTCTAAGAAATTCTCCAACCCTTATGTAGGACGGACCCTCTACATTTGATTTGTCTGCCCACATTTGATGTATTAATGCTTCAGTTCACAACCGTTTCTGCATGAGTTCCCCGCTGGTAAACGCGTCCTTATAAAAACAGACAATTGTTGTATGCAGAAACTAATCAAACGGTGTGATTGTGATGATCTATTGTACTATTCGTACATCAGCAATGGCAACATTAAGTATTCGCCACTAGTTCAATCGATCTCCCTTGATCTTAATTTTAAATTAAGATCCACGTCGGAGAGGCCGCGGTCTCAATAGGGCAATCTCTCGAATTGTTTAACGCATGTGCCATAATAATTTGGCATTTGTTAAATCTATACAACCAGCAACTATGTAATGTGAAGCCTTTTCTTTCCATTGCCTCTCCTTTATCACTAGATAAGTCTGGTCTGAGGGGACCCGGTGCTTCCGGGGCGTCCGGGAAGAGTGACAACCGATCGTTAACTATGGCCCTGGGAATCGCCGAGGCCCAATAAAAACTACTTTTATTATATTTGATTATATTTTATTATTTTATGATATTTGATGATATTTTATTTTATTATATTAAGATTAATTTATTGCAATTGATTGGCGACCTTATACGTCGGACGCCAACCTAGAGACTGATCCTCGACAAAAAAAAAAAAATTGTGGCGAGAAGGCCGAATTTAGCGAGACAAGGACATATGTGTCCTTCATCTTGTCTCGGACTTCTGATCATCTTGCGATAACCAGAATCACCCACATCCGTAAGGCTGTTGGGCTCGGTCTCGCGATATCTGAAAAGAAAAAAAAGGGGGGGGGGGGGGGGGTATCCAAGGATAGTGTGGACAGTGTTAGTCAAGGTGTTCTCTAACTACTTTTATAGAGTGTGTGTGGTTTGTTAATAGTAGACCCTATGGGATGCGTCCAGGAATCCTCTATTATAGAGGAGAATGTTGTTGGGAAGGGTGCTTTCTTCAGTTTTGTACTGAAGAAGAAATTGTGGGGGTTTGATCCGAAGAGATCGAGAGAGAGAAGGGTCAAGAACGCAAGAGTCCCGTACAAGTAGGTTCTCACTGTTCTGAATGTTTTCGAGGTACTTATATGCTAATTGAGGCAAGTACTCGTCGATAGGGGTAATGGAGGCGCCTTCGTATAGGTGCGAGTTGGGGTAATGACGACCGTCGGGCCTTCTAGAATGATTGGTGCATCTTCTGAGGAGTTTCCTTTCGAAAACCCGAAGTCTTTCCATTTGAGCCGAAGATATGCGGGATCGGATTAGCTGCTTATAGCAGAGAAGCTTAACTTTGGTGTCAACTTTGTTCCTCCAGTTCAAGATGTTGTGCAGTTGCTTAGACCGACCGAGGCCCCTTTGGAGAATGTGGGTCACATGTTTGATGAAATTCATTTTTGGGGTATAAGTGACCCCAAGATATTTCATCTTGTCCTGTGGTCTAATCGTAGTATCTCCCATTTTTATTCGAATATTCTGTGAATATCGAGAAGCAGGTTGAGAGTGTTTACTACTCAGAATTATGACTACTGCTTTGGATGATACAGGTCGTCCAAGTGACGGTTGAGTCGATTTGTTGCGAGGTTAGGGCCTTTGGTTGACGTGTACACCAGGACGTCATCCGCATAGCATATCTGGTTTACTCTCCCGTCCACAGGGCGGGGAATATCGGTGGTGTAAATATTGAATAAGATGGGGCCTAGAATGAAACCCTGTGGTACGCCTGCAGCGGCGTGAAAAGTTCGGGAAAGCTTTCCATTCATTCTAACTTGGAAGGATCTGTTTCGAACGAACTGGTAGATGATGCTACATAGCGTTCTACTGAGGCCAGTACCCAGTAGTTTAAAAGCGAGACCTTCGCTCCAAGTGGTATCAAAAGCTTTTTCAATGTCTAGGTTTACCGCAACGGTGGGTTCCTTATTAAAGAGCTTCACGCAGACTGATCCTCGAATACAAAATTCATCACCCTTATAAATAAAACCAAATCGAGATTTTGTATCTCGAAGAGATCGAATTCAAAGCAGAATCTCGATTTAGATACTTTGGCTGGAGTTATGGGTTGTTTTTGGAGATAAGAATCCGGTTAGGCGAATTCTCGGACACATGAGCGTGAGTATGGAAATTGAACATCTGGTTCAATTTATCATATTGAGGATCTGGGGAAATTGATGTATATGGATTATAAACGAATATTTGATTCGTTTACCAGGAATTTTGCTCGATTGGGATAACGTATTTGTGGATTAGTTGGATGATTATGGGGAGTTGGGTGCAAGGGCGATAAACGAACATTTGATTCGTTTATCGCGAATTTTCAATTTATATGATTGTTTTTTGAATCTTAGTTAAGGATTATGGGATTTGGATGTATGTGTGGGAGAAGGAGATGGTAGGGCTTTTCAGAGCACTACAAGACTATGGAAAAAAATTTATTTCAAACTCATACAAGTGCACATGCCCAATTGCTTTATTAAACAATCAAATCTTGTATGTTACGCTTTATTGGTAACATTTGATATTCAACCTTGCAAAACCCGACTAGGGTTTGCTCTCCTACTCCGCAGTATCATCTCAGGTCGTCACCTTTTAGGCTGGAATTGTTATAAGCTATATATAATAATTAAAATGGGAATTGTATTGTAATAAGTTCAGGCCGGGATTAAGTTTGATATTAAATGAATACTATTGTGGCGACTCCAACAGATACAACACACCATACGAATACCACAACGAAGAGTATATTGTATCCTTAAGATTAAATAGGCAAAATAAGTCATCATAACCGTATATCATAGCAATTAACACAATAATCCCAGCGGAAAATACGTCGTCATCTATACACGGCCGCGGTCTGATATATTGAGGCTATTGCTCCTCTAGCCTTGGTTTGAATCAAATCCCTCATTATAGCCGCAAAGTGCTACACTATCACATGCAACTCTTGCTAAATTTGCTAATCCCAGACCGTTTAAAAAAATTAAACCCTCTGTGCTAATTAAAACTTAAAAAATAGTCAAACAAAACCAAAATCCACTCTTGTAATAATGCGATTAATTATGACCGTTTCAATTTTCTTTGACGTGATTTCCAAATATCCTGCTCACGATTTTAATTAGAAGCAGTCTTTTCACGGTCATCCCACTAAGAACGGTAACTTTAAAGGAGCTGCTCCACCCCCCTGGACGTATGGTTCTCTTTTAATTAATTAGAGCTGCTTACTACCTGACCGAATGTTTACCCTGCTAGCAAATTGTAAATTATTGATTGTGTAGATTTCTTGCAGACCGTTAGATTGGTTGGGTAAATATTGTGCTAAGTTCGTTAATGGCTTGCGAGGGTTTACCCTGGAATTGATTTCCCAAGGTATGAGGAATGAAAACTTGGCACGGTTTTAATTATCACTGCAACTTGCTTTGGTATTCTGGATATCATTCACTCACATCATTTTGGTAAGACTAAAGGAAACATAAACAATAAAGACGGAGCAGCTTTCTTGTAGCCTTCGGGCTGCTTAAGGGTGCTGATTCACGAAACCGTATGTTCCACTTCTGACACATAATAAGAACACCATAACAACCTTAATTTTGCACCGTCATTAGTTATTCATTTCTAATTACGACTATGTGCGTCAAGTTTTAGGATCCCTTGTTATTCAAGTGTGCTGTTTATAAGTTGTGGTTCTCTCACCACTTTACCCCATTCGAGAATTTGCATGCGGTGCCAAGATTGTAAGAAATGTTTTTTGGATTAAATCCTTTCTTAGTATCCGTTTGTATCGGGTCGGAAAACTTTCTCACGGCTTACACTGTAAAACGAACTCCATCAGTGCTGTTTCTTAACATGTCTTTGTGAAGACTATCCATCCGCCGTTACACGTTCAACTCTTTTTGTTTTTGAAACTTTTCTGTCTCATTTTAATTAAGTTCCAGATATGCGTGAGTACTTCACAGCTGGGGAATACAAAATAAGCGACAGAAGATGAAACTCTACTTACTGTCAATATTTACATTTTACGGGAGTAAAAAGTTGTGTGTACTTCGAGATCCGCAGTTTTACCATCGGCCAAGTCAGCGTCTGAGTCCCTATAACGGAAGTGTGCAGAAGTTATGTAAACTCATATTTTAACAATTTGCATTTGTAATAATTTCAGTATCCCTACCGGAACCTGGAACTTTATTTAACTTGCTTATTCAAATTTTAATCTCGGCTGGGAGACTTTTAAACACTCGAGGGGTGACATTTATTTCAGGTACAACAGGTATACGTTCGAAAGATGTAACATGTTAATTTGGGCCTTGGGAAGCCACATAACTCAGAACAAATGAGTACACAAGTGCCACGCCTACCACAGTTAGACTGACGTTTTAATTTAAAATATGGCGACTTATGACTATCTAATCGTTGCACTTGTTTGTTTTTGGGGTCATTCAAATTAAAAGCTTTTTTGAGATTTTTTTACCCTGCTATAGCAATATGCAAGTTAATATCATATTTATTGGTTTTGTATACTATTTCCAACATTTTTCAGGCCGACATTATCACCCAATGTAGGCCCACAAAGGTGTTTACCATTTTTTCTCGAAATATTCATTGGTAATATGATCTGAGGGGGGGGGGGGGGGCGGGGGGGGGGGGTTCTGTGAGGGGTTTCTCTATTCTACATGAGAAACAACCCGCAATTCCAACCAACATTTGCACCTAATTTCTACCGCTTTCAGCGCGCCATACCTACCCATTTCCTTTATATGTTATTCCCCTGTAAAACATGTTAAACGGACGTATAATGCATAATTGAGTTTAGCTACATTCTTGTCATACGGCAACCCCATCCTTGCTAACCATGAGTTTCCCATCGGAAATCTCATAATGTCGGTTAGCAACAACAAGTCTAAGCGAACGACGCTGTTGCATCATAGCAAAACCGCTGGGGTTATTTCAGCATCTTAGAGTCTGGCTCTCACGCTGATTATTTCCCAAGCATCAGCGGCGTCCTATCGACTTTCCCTCAGATCACCCATTCGCTTGGGATCAATGATCGCTTTTTGCAGGGGAGTAACATCAGCTAGGTTTCCCTCTCATTCGTATTTCTTTCCACGGTTCAATGTGCCCCGACTACACCATAGCCGTACCACTGGGTCACCAGGTCATGTCAGTAGCTGCATCTGATACCAACACACACAACCAAAGCTACCCCGAGATCACAGCATATCATGTTTTCTGTTCTCTCATTCTTCATGTCCGGCAATTACCCTATTAACAACAGTTACTCACACTTTGACGGGCGTGAGGTTGAGAGAGCAGAGGCGTGTTCTCTTTTGGTTGTGCTGGGTGTGGAATGAAATATGAATTTCAACCCTAATTCACACCAATCGCTATTTAATCATTACCGCGGTCGGTTACGCTGCACCGCGTACCAAGTCGCATCTCAACCATTGACGTAGTCACGCCGCCGCTCGAGGTTAACAAGATTCGGTTTTGTTTTATTCAATTGTCATCGCGAACAGACACGTATCAATAATTGTCTTAAACGCCATCCAACATACTCGCTGCAGTCCTCATAAAGCTTTTAGTTCTTTGTGTATTATTTGCCAAAGCGCACCCTTTCGATATTTACATTGAGTTGTGATCCTTTTCTGTGTAAACGCCGTATTCTGCTATTTAAATCTAGTGCTAAGTTAAGTTACATATAAGTTAAACCAAATCAAATAAAAATAAAAGAACTCATAAATCAAAATAAAGAACATAAAAAACAGTGTTTTCTTTTCGTGGATTTTCTTCGGGCGGACATTTGTTTTTCATAGTGACGGTGCAGTGGGGAAGAAGTGAATCGTGTGCCCATGCTTGGTGCAATACTTCTTTACACCCCACAGTTCTACGGGGCAAAGTCTCTGATTACTTTCAACCCGGCGAAGGCCAGGACGATCCTTGTCCCTGTTCAATCCAAGTTGACATGCAGTCCCCACGTGACACGCCTGGATAGCTATTTTGACACTCGCCAAGTAAAGAACCAAAGCATGCAGCGACATTCTGAGAAAGGTCGACGCAATGCTAATAACCTTGCTCGGAAAAATATATTATTAGGGATAATTTAACAAGCCTCGGATATGGACCGGATACACGACGACGAGAACAGAAACGGAAACGGCTAAACGATTTGAGAATTTTCTCATGGAACGTCCGCTTACCATACAGAGCTCGAGCTGCACAACAGCTAGCCGATGCCCTGTCCGAATATAAGGCTGACATAACAGCATTACAAGAAATAAGACGGACGGGCTGGCGTTATTCAACGAAACGAGTATGACATTTATTACAGCTGTCATGCAAAACGCCATGTGCTTGGGGTAGGCTTTCTAGTCAGCCAAAAACTGAAGCCTGCCATTATCGGCTTTAATGCAATAAACCAAAGTTTAAGAACATAAGCCTAATAAACGTTCGCGGACCTACAGAGGAGTCCCATGACGACGAAAAAGAAGAATTCTACGAGAACGTCGAATGAATCCTCAATGCCTGGCCAAGATACGATGTGAAAATGGTTCTTGGTGATTTGAATGCGAAACTAGGTCGGGAGCTGGTTTTCAGGCACTACGCAGGTTCCCATAGTTTTCATGAGAACACTAATGACAATGGACTTGTGTCATCGAACTGGCAGCATCAAAGAACTTGGTCGCTGCGAGTAGCAGGTTTCTGCGTAAAGATATCCACAAAGCCACCTGGGTATCACCTGATGGAGCCACTCGCAACAAAATTGATCACGTGTTGATAGATCGCCGTCACTACTCGAGCCTGAAAACGATACGAACGTACCGAGGTGCCAACGTCAACTCGGATCATTATCTCGTTGGTATAGTTTTCCGAGCGCGGATTGCCTTACGGAGACGTTTTGCATCCGCGGATCAGGTTCGAATCAACACGGCTGCCTTACGCAATGAAAACACCAGCAATACATTTGGTCATGCGTTAAGACTCACCATCCAAGAGCGCGATGGAGGGAGAGTAAGTCCTGGGGCCAGAATCCCAGGCGTAGAAGGGAAATGGACACGCCTTAAGAATACTGTCATTAGTACTGCTAACTCCATCTTAGGCAGTAGTCGGAGAGATCCGAGTGACTGGTTTGATGATGAGTGCAAACTAGCGACTGAGTGTAGGAATGCTGCATACCGAGCAATGCAGCAGTCTCATAGACGCGGGTACGCGAGGAGAAATACAAAGAGCTCAGAAAATCTGAAAAAAGACTTCACAGACAAAAGAAAAGTGCCTGGGAAAAAACCTTGTCTGTGAAATAGAGAAAAGTAGAGAGCGAGGTCCGCACCAGGCGCCGAAGTTCTACCAAATAATCCGCCTTATGACGCGGTACACACCACGCTGCATTTACTGCAGGGATAAAGAGGGTAATCTGATCACCGATCCTGAAGCCATTCTGGAGCGATGGGAAGTGCACTTCAATGAATTGCTAAATGGTCAACTAACAGAAAAATTGGTGGATCTGTGGGGTAAAAGTATGTATGCCGACGTACGACACGGATTCACTGAAATCCCCAACGATGTTCCGCAGAAAATTATTCACGCAAGAGGCATGAAAAATAAAGACGCCGGAGGTGTTTGTTATTTTAATGTTTTTATTTTATTCTTGGTTTTATTAACTTATAACATAAATTTCAACTCCACGCTAACTAAATAATATTGAGCTCCGTTTACTAAAACGTAATGTTAGTCCACTGTTCAGCGACACTGAAGAATTGCTATTTATTGCGTTAAGATACAACTAGTTAAATCAAACGTTAAAGGTTGCACTTTAGTGGTGCACTTAAAGGGAACATAAAAGAGTTACTTGCACTGTCAGCACATTTTATAATCAACAGGATACATTAAGTTATAATTAGTTAAGTGATGGACAAGGAGAATCCTTTTGCATTGCTCGCTTTTCACTACACACACTCTGATTTGACAGCGATATATTGTTATACACCGATTAAGTTCACACGATCCATTGGTGATGGATATCAACCCGGTAAACAGGAACAAAGGAAAACTAAACTTCCGACGGCAATAAAACGTATGTGTTATTTTTGCTTATTTTAATGTGACGCACGACGTCCCCGATACGTATGTCCGGTTAGCTGGATATTATCTGACTCCTTGGGAGCTGCTCGATGCAGAATTACCCCGATGGGTAAGGTGGATTTCCACTGGTGTGGTGACATGGGAAATCGATCTTTCTGGTGACGCAGCGGCCAATGAGAAACCTATCCGCGTCCCATTGGAAGGTTCCTCATAGATATCGTTCAGATTGGGTGAATGTCTTTACCTTGGAAGGAAAGACAAACGAAACACGCGTTGGTAGAAAGAAAAGAAAGAATTCATGCAGCTGTTCAAATAATGAACGTGCATAGGCTGAAGGCATTTCTATCATAAACGATAGAGGGTATATTGTATACACCGTAACGCTATCTCAAAAGGCAAGCGCTACGATGCGCATTTGTTTGTATTGGTTAATGGTACAAGAGTTGTTTAAGGGAACTATACCGTGGGACCTGATCATTGGCATGATTGTTTGAATAACAATCATGATCGTGTCCGATCCAATGGGTGTTTATCGCTTATACCAGCGGTAAGAGCTAGTGTGGAGATTTGTTTAGTTAAGAAAACGCTACGTGGGACATGATCATTGGTATGATTGTTTAAATAACAATCATATCGTATCCAACTCGATGATCGGTTATCGGCATAGGCGACCGATCATCGGAAATCTGGCTTGCAGATGTGCAAGCAGGCGAGTTGCCCGCCCTGTTTTTTGGACCAACGGATTGTTGGAACACGAGAATCGAAGTATGTTTGATTGGCATGTTGCCGCCCAGAGGAACCGATCATGTTCCTAACTGATTCATGTAAAATGAACCGAAGTGGTTTGGTTGATATGCGTTCGTATGATGCCATGGCAAGATGATGATCTTGTATGATATTTAAAGGGTAGCTTAACGCTGCTCGATTACAGGTAAGCAAAATGGCTTTGTTGGGTGTGGAAAGGTGGGTTGATTTAAAGGAAATGCGTGGTTCTTTGTAAATGCTTTAAAAAAAAACCGTACAGATCCACCAATGCAAGATCAAGACCAAATGCTGCCGTCACCAAGCATTGAGGAAACATTAAAAGCCATAAGACAACTCAAATCAAATAAAGCCCCCGGAGCTGATGGCATACCAGCTGAGCTGATCAAACAAGGAGAGACAGCGTTACAACACGCAATTTATGAGATCGTGGTGCACGTATGGGAGTAAGAGGAGATACCGGAAGTTTGGCGTCATGGAATAATTTACCGCATACATAAGAAGGGAGATATCACAGTGCGAACAACTATAAGGGTATAACTTTGCTGAGTACCGCCTAAAAGATACTCTCCTCTATCCTACAACACCGGATAACCCCATACGCTAAAGTCATCATTGGACAATATCAGTGTGGCTTCACCCGACGTATATCAGCGATTGATCAGATATTCACCCTAAGATAGGCGATGCAAAAATATCTGGAATTTAAGATTCCATTATATCATCTATTTATAGACTTTAAGGCCATCTACGACAGCTAGCTAGTCAATTAAAAATAGCGGGATTGCTGTCCAAACTATTAAACATATTTAATGTACTCCGACAAGGGGACAGTCTGGCCTGCCTCTTCTCCAACCTGGCGTTGGAGAAAGCAATCCGCGACTCTGGCGTTACAACTAGAGGGACTATTATCACCAAGTCCAGCCAGATACTTGCCTACGCAGATGACATCGACATCATCGGTATATCCGATTCGGTTGTATATGACTCCTTCACCCAGATCGAGCAGGCGGCACAAAAACTGGGACTGCAGATGCATGAGAGAAAAACTAAGTACATGGTGGCAACTTCTGCGAAGAGAAGGACTAACATTGGTCAAACTATCAGGGTAGCGGACCACGAATTTGAAGTAGTGCAATACTTTAACTACCTTGGATCTATAGTAACAGCCGATAACGATAAGGAAGAAGAAATACGCGAAGGCCTGGTGAAATCCAACAAAGCCTCCTATGGTCTATCAAGGCTCTTTAAATCCCGAATTTATCCAGAACGTCCAAGCTACTATTGTATAAGACCATGGTCTTACCAGTATTCACGTATGGATCCGAGACCTGAGTGCTCAATAAAAGGCACTTTAGGAGAATTGTGGGTCCCATATGTGAGGGAGGAGGATTCCGGATCGCGGTTGTAGTGCCGATGAAGATGATTATGATAGTCTTATAGAATATTGTGTGGCCAGCATAGAGAGACACACAGGAGTTCTTGATGTGTATATCGATGTCGTTTGTAGTTAGAATGAAAAGTAGGGAACCTATGTCACCGTCTTGTGGGGTCGCGGTGGCAGCCGGAATGGATTAGATATCGCGGATCTAAAACGAACAAGTAACAAGGAATCCATTTTAACAGAATGGGTTTTTTGTTTTTTTTGTTTCATATCCACATTGATTTAACAAATTAATTACATATTTTACTTAAGACTAACTCTTATCTTCTAATTTACAAATATCATTCTTACATTAACTTACTGGCTCTTCGCAAGCACTCTAACTTATACACTATCATTTTGGTTATGCCTTTCGGCGTATAATAACCCATGTGTACAATAAGCCATGTGTGACTGGCGTAGGAAATAGGCGTATCTTTGCCTATTTCGCCTTGGGGTCCCACGGTTCTGTGTGCTTCGTTGCCCGAGTTATTTTCCTTGGCCCGCGGTGAGGAAAAAACAAAACACCCTTTTCAAGACTATGTCTTTATTTTCAGGTTGAGTTCCACTTACGAACTAGTTTTCATTTACAAAATCTTGATATATTTATACTGGCCTAGGTTGATAAGGTTAGCCATGCATTTATCTTCGAATTTTTGCCTCATCCATCAGTGAGATTCGAATATTCCTTTATCATCTATGTTTCTATGGGAAAGTATAATGACTTATGGAGAAATGAATTTTTGACATTACAATGTTCATGGAGAGATGAGGCGTTAACTTTTGCATCCGTCGTCAAATTACGGGGGTTCGTTATGGCTTGACGGCGAAACCAAAATGTTGGTGTCTCAAATGTCTGCTGGTATTTGTATAACCACTTAAAATTTGAATGTATTACATGCGAGCTAGTACTGATGCACGTCAGGTAGTCGCCTTCAAGATGTGTAGATTCAATTGACGACTTGCCACCCGAGAACAGAGGCTTAATGTATTGAAAGTGTTTTTCCTCCGAAGGTTTGTTCTCGGATACAGGATCACTCGATTCGTCATCAGAGGTGAGTCCCGTTGACGCGTTAACTCGCAATTCCAGGGGGTTACGGAATATTCGCTGGGTTGTGGCAACTACACTGCCCAATTTTCCTACGTGAGCGCCGTATAGTTTACGCCTATGGTTTTGCGCCTATAGTTTTGGGTTCGGCCAACCCTCCCCGTCTTATTATTTACAAACTCGACGGAAAAACTTTCGGGATTTACGTTTGTTTGGGGAAATTCCAAACAACCACCCGGTCCATTGAACTTGCAAGTTTTCGACAGGAAGTCGTTACGCCTTCTGACAATCCCGGCAAGAAATCCCTTACTTGGAAACTGCGGGGAATTTTTCGGTGCAATTTGAAATTCGAATAGCAGCATCCCCTAGGCTTACTTTTGCCAAAAAGCCTCTGGAGAGTCGTCGATTTTTGGACATCCACAGCATGTGTCGGATGGAGTGCTTTCGGTTTCTGGCTGATCCCAGTGCCGGTGTCCACGATTAGGCGCGAAGTGTTTCTATAGACAATGTCCAAAGGGAGTTGATTGGACTCAAATTCCTAATTTTTTGGCGTACGCTTAGGCATACTTAGGTTGAGCTCTGTTGGTTTCCTTTCAATTGCTTACATGTTTTCATCTAAGACGAACGCTATCCTTACCTTTAATTGCTTAAGGCATGTTCTAGCAAACCAAGGACGGGCAAATATGGGAGGGAAAACCGAACGTAGAAGAAGAATAAAGTGGAGTTCAAAATGTATCTGAGCGTAAGAATGTCCCGTAAAGATCGAGAAAAAAACTGAGTAAATAATGCCTCCTTTGGCTTATAAACCTACAATATCTGAGCTGAACAGATTTTGTTTCGAAATCAAACCTACCTACAGGCCAACCAGGAAACGACGAGAAAAAACAGCTTGAACATTTTATACCGAAAAATGTCTCATTGCCATCCTCTTTTCATCCGTTAAACGCTCCTTCATCTCTCAGCTGCCACTCTGATGGGTCGACGTTGATAGGTGACAGTGCTCACACTGTTGCTCCTTATCGGGCAGAGTCGGCCCACTCCCTAGGATCACCCAACCGAATATCGTGTTCTGAGTCATCATTTTACAGTCGCGATTCATCAGTTGTCCATCGCGTAGGACCTGGAAGATAGTGTCCGACCGCAGCAACAAGTCAATTGGCTTCGATTTATAGAACACGACGAAAAGCTTCCAGTCATGCTCCAGTGACCTCAACGGCACATCCGAAGTCAACCGCCCCATCACCAATGCTGTTACCCGAACGCTTATTTCTCCTATTCGAGTTTTCAGCAGCAACTCGCTTTTTCCTCGGCTGACCTGTGGATTCCATTCGCCTATGCCACTTATCTTTTCCGGCGCCGGTGTGCATCGCAGGCCCAACTGCTGAACAAAAGATTCCCGGACTAAGGATGTGGTTGAACCGGAGTCCAGAAGCACCTGACAAGTAACCAACTGGTTTCTGTCGCCCACCACAGTTACGATTGCCGTAGGCAGTAGCGAATCTTGGACTTGTACTGCTGCGCAGGATCACCCTGATGGTCCAGCCTCTGGTGATAAACTAGGAACGCCCACCGACTGATGCAGCAAAGAGTTGGGCTGTCCGTTCCACACATGACAGTTACCTCTCCCACATTTGGCAATGGCGTGATCTGCGCTGAGGCAGTTCCTACATAACATATACCGGTGGACAAACTGATCACACTGTGGAATTGAGAGACTCCTGTAGCAAAAAAACTGCCGACTGGCAGACTGAAAATCTGCTATTTATACCGATTGCTCTCTCTGTTGCAGTTTTTTTACCACATCGGATGTGGCTGCGTGCATTTAGGGTGATGTGATTGCCGAGTACGTCTTCTTGGGTGGACCGGCTGCTATACTTCTGTCTCAGACAAAGTGACCCTTGTGACTGTTCTTCACTGTTGGCATGTTCTCTAGTCCGGTAAGTCGGACTTCCAGGAATTCAGTCAGCTCCTCGAATGTCGGGATCTCGTTTCTACTGGTTTCTCGGGCCCACAGCTGCCTGGTCTTACTATCCATCTTCTCGGCTGTATTGAAAAACAGCCAACACCCACAGTACTCGACTGGTAGCTCTAATGCTCGCAAATCCCAAACCTGCTCGAAAAGGCTGTTGATAAATCTACGGAACTCCGCAGCACATGATGTCTGGATAGCTGGCATCGACATGGCTGGTCGGAGATGCGCCTCCACGATGATTTTCTTTTTGTCTTACCGCGAAACTAGTGCAGGCCAAGCTTCCTGATAGTTCGCCGCCGTGAACGGAACATTGCGAACCAACGACAATGCTTCGCTCTCAAGGTAGTCCGGACAAATTGAAATTTCTTTACCACTGATAACTGAGGGTTATCGTAGACGAGCGGTTTGTACATATCCCGGAACATTACCCACTGTTTGTAGCCTCTATCGAAGGGACACATGTCGATGTTCCTTAGCTCGATCGGTCGGGTTGCCGTTCCATCCATTGAATCCTATGCTGTCAAGTCCGCTGACGGGCTAACTAGTTGTTCCACCAACGTGTTCATCGTTGTTTGGCTGGAATTAAGCGTATTAAGCAACCTTTCCATTCCTGGTTGCTCCGCTGGCAACCTTGGAGTAGTTGCCGGTCCTATGGTATCTCCTGAAACACCCAAATGCAATGCCGCCTGTGCCCGTTGATGCGTTGAACTGCTGAGTCAGCCTGCTTTGTAGCGAAAAGTATCGGTCGTCAAAGGCGGCTCGTTCCTCATTCTTCTTGCCGACCCCCAGGTCCGGGTCCATCTCCTCGATGCGTTCCTGGAAGCGCTTAAAGGATTTAAATGTGTCCTCCAGCTTGCGTAATCTGCTTGCGACTTCTTCTCGTGAAGCCACCTCATTCGCCTTCTTTGCGAACTCCTCCAACCGGGTGAGGAATCGCTTGACGACTACTCGTCTCTTCTTTAGTGCCGGAACAGTCTGATTCGCCATTGCCAACTTGCTCGGCGAATCGCTGGTAGCGATTGCGAATTGATTTTTTTCCTTTTCGATTCTTGTGGGTCGAAAATTGTGCCACTAGCTACTTGAATTCGATGCTTGTGAATCGGGTGTAGCTTGCGCAACTGAGTGCGCTGATGTTTCGTTGATGGCTTTGATCGGGAGCACGACCGTATTTCTTGCTGTTTGGTCGCAGCGGGTGCGCTTCAAACCGTTGCAGCTAAAACGCTTGGATCCCACATTGCACAACGGTAGACGTTGTGTTGTCCAGTCAGCAGCCGCTGTGTTTCGATTCGACTCGAAAGACCACTTTGTAAATTGGTTTTAATTTAAACCTCGTGAATAATTGATTAAGTTGTTTTATTGGTCTCCTTATGAATATTGGTGGAGCAAGCCCCATCCAATTCGTTAAGACCTCTTCTTGATTAGCAGCGTTTAGCTGTGACTGCTTAAATTGTACTTTCGTCGACTCCCTTTTTTTATATATGTAGCATTTATTAGACCGTCAATTAAAAGTTACAATAAGCAATACAGTTAACTTATAATCTATTGGTTATATAATACATGTTATTTGTTAACATTTTTCAAACTGTTTTTTTTTACATGTGCTTAGTATTTATGGGATTTATACATATTGGTGGGCTCCTCGATAGTATAGTAGTTAGTAACCCTGTGGGGTATAAGGGTAGATGTGCCGACGTACGGCACGTATTCCTTATATCTCCCATCGATCCGTGGGAAGAATTTGTTCGAATAATCACATCCGAAAAGAGTTGCTCGTAACCCCAGGTTTGTCGTATAGCCATTCGTCTCTCAAAATGTGGCATCGATTTATGTTCATCTTTATTGAGGAATGTGTAATTGTAAACATTTATGGGACGCACGTCCACTTCCTGGTTGTACCGAATCTGATGCGCATATTGGACGACATCTGCTTCGAGTGGATAGATAAATAAACGATTGATGTCTAATTCGAATAAGTGAGTTAAGACACCAAAGTAATCAATAAAAAAGATAACAGATAGCACTGCCCGCAAGCGTTTTAATTTATTGAAAATATTCACTAGTGAGAACATTCCGATGCGGTCACACACCACATAACTCACATAATATTTCTAATAGTTATTAATCGTCACTTTCAACCACACAACGTACTGGTTGAAACGATTTATTTCACATAAAAGTGGGATGTCCGCGGACGAGCGTGTGCATGAGCATGCACACGCGGCGGCAATTAGCAACACCACCTCCCTTGATTAAAGACGTTAATCGACTGACTTGAAAAGGGAAGAAATTGGATACAACCAAAAGAGAACATACTTCTGCTCTCGCATTGCCACGTCCTTCGATGTGTGATAGGTTACATCGGTAATCTGATGATCGAAGAGAGCGGGACAATAAGAGAAGAGAAACACGATGTACGGTTATCCTAGGGGTGGATTTGGTTGTATGTGCATGAATCAATGTAGGTCTGAGCCGAACCCGTTGACCTGATTCGGTAGTATGGTGAGTTCAGTGTACATTGATCCATACGAAGGCAGAACTGAGAAAGAGAGGGGAATTGAGATGATGATATTCACCTGCAAAAAGAGAACATTGATCCCCAGCGAATGAAGTGTCTGGAGAAAAGCCGAAGTAACGCTAGGGAAATATTATCACGTGATTCAATCGAATGTGGTGATAAATTTCCCAAGCGGATCTGCAATGATGCGACAACTTCGTCCGGCTGGATTTGGTTGTCGCTAATCGACATGGACACGAGTTGCCGTATGGCAAAAAAGGTAAACTAAACTCATTTATGCATTGTCTGCGTGGTACAATGAGTTTAGCTATGTGTCCTTGGTGGAAACATGCTTTGCAGGTGAACAGGTAAGTAGGGGGAAATGGGGTTGATTTGACGCGCTGAAAGGCGGTCGAAATTAGGTAGGAAATGTTGGTTGGAATTGTGGGTTGTTTCTCATGTAGAATAGAGAAACCCCCCACAACCCCACCTGTCACGCGGGAGGCCGAGGTTCGATTCCCCGTCGGGGAGCCTCTGGCGCAAGACAATGACCTTGCTCCGAAAAACAAATTATCATGGAAAATTTAACAAGCCTCAGGACTTCCTAAATAAGGCCAAGACCGGTTCCCGATTATCGTGCCGATGATGATGATGATGATACATATTGGTAATTTTATCTTTGCTGGAAAAGGTCAGAAGAAAAACCAGGAACTCTGTTTATTTTAACTTAGCTTATTTAAAATTACTTAACATAACTTAATCTAAGTTAATCTAATCTTATATACAATTTACAATATTTGATATTGCAGTGATAGTGACAATTTGAATTTGACTTAAGAATATTATTTACAATTTTGATTTATGTGGATGTGGGATAGTTTGTTTTGATTGAGGATAGTAAGGGATAAGATCAGGTATGTTGTTGAAGGAGGGGGTGCCGTTTGGTTCTGTGTTAAAAGTAAGAATGGTTGGATGTTGCTGTATTTGAATTGATTGGGTGCCAGTTTGGTGTTGTGGTACACGACCTCGTTTAGATCGTTAACCAGTCTGCCTGTGGTGAAGAGGGTCCTGATTTGGAGACAATTATGGTAGTGAGTTCCCGTATTGGAAGAGGGTGATAATAGGTGTGTTATTAGAGGGTTGGGATTGATAGGGAGGGTTTCTATGAAATTTATCGACAGTTTTAGGATCCGTCTATCCAGTCGTTCGGTGCCTGCGCTGTTGTAAAGATCGTTGTTACAATGATATCTATATGAGTTGGTTTTGTGGTGTAAGTCAGCGATAAACCGGAAACGTTTTCGTTCAAAAACTCGTAATTTCTCCATTTGGGAGAGTGAGATGTGGTACCATAATGGGCAGGCGTATGTAAGAGTGGGTTTGATTATTTGTTTGTAGATGAGCTGTTTGAACTTGATAGAGAAGCCTTTAGGTTTGCACAACACTCGTCTGCAGAGGTTAAGCTGTATTGAGGCTCTATGAAGCGAATGTTTGATGTGGGTTGAGAATGACCAGTCGTTGGAAAGGGTTGCTTCCAAATGTTTTAGAGTTTTGGAAGGTTTTATGTGGGTATTATTAAGCTTGGGTTTAATTTTGTTGTGGCAACGTTTAGTGTTGTTTGTGCAGTGAGCGTTTTTGCCCTTAAACACTGTTAGCTGGGTTTTGGTCGGGTTGAGGCGAATTTTCCATTTGTCAAAATATGCTGAGATGTGTGGCGGTATGTGATGATGGTATTGTCGGTGTCGGCGTACGACACTGGAGCTTTCTCACCCAGCAACGATTTCCTCACAAAAATTGTCACCAAAAATCACGCATCGAGAGGAAAGATAAATAAAAAGACACTGATGAAGCTAGGTTGGATAAAGTTTCCTTTATTTTATTTTATTCTTTACACAATGTTTCCTCAGATCACGTTTTATAAATATCCGATTCTTCTGCAATATTTCTTTTTAGATTAAGGTTTATGAATATTTCGTTTCTCGTTTTTTTTTTTACACTATGTTTTCCGGATCTTAAGTCGGTGTTATTCCTTAGTCTTTCTGGCGCACAAACATTTAATCCAAATCTGACTGATTAACGAGCCACTGGCGGCGATCACTTTTAGTTAATATCCGGATAACGTCCCAAGTGTACAAGGGATAAGTTAGCATATGAACGGACAGCAATAAACGATACTTCTGACACGCGTGTTCCCTTCAATGGTTGGAAAGCACCATCGGGCATGGCTATTAATATGATTGTTTAAATAACAAACATGAGTCGCGTGAAACTCCATGATCGTTCGTCGCTTGGATGACCGATCATGCGGAATTTGCCTTGCAGATGTGTAAGCAAACGACTTACCCAGGGTGGCCATGGACCAACGGATGGTTGGTAGAATAAACACAGTAAGGTCGCTGTGTGTTTGGTTTGAGGAAAACCGATCGTGGGACACGGCCGTTGGTTGGATTGTTTAAACAATCAATTATGATCGTGTCCCAGTCGATGTTCGGCTATCAGCTTAGGCGATCATCGTTGGAAATTTGGGTTGCAGATTTGCAAGCAAGCAAGTTGCTCGGCATGTCTTTCTTGTGGACCAACGGATTGTTGGAACAAGAACACGCTGAAAGATTGGCGTGTGTTTACCAATCATGCTGGCAGACGAGCTGAGCCGATCGGGTTGGCATATAGTTCATGTATTATGAACGGAATAATTTAATTGGTATGCATGCCTTTGGTGAGGTTTTACTTTCAGTTGAAAGCTATTGAAAGGTTGCTTACGGTGCTCGATTGCAGGTAAGTAAAGTGCCTTGTGTGGTGAGGGGAAGGCAGATTGATTCAAGGAAGTGGGTGGTTCTTAGGGAATCCTTTAAAGATCCCCCACAGATATGTGGGAGGAAGTTGTTAACGCGGTTATTTGCCACTTTGACAAATCTGCTGCTAGAGTATGATATTTTTGATATGGTTAAGAAGGACGAGAATGGGAAGTAGATTTGGCGGGCGAAGTCTTTTAAATAGAAGGTGTGGTATTCCATCTAGACCGGTCGATTTTTTGTTGGGTCGTGATTTTATGAACTAGATTATTGCACCTGTGGTTAGAAATGTGCTGGTGTCTGAAGGATGTGACGCCATGTTTGTGTCGTTAAATTCCCCAATGAAAGGAGTATAGGATGCGGGTAATCTGTTTTTTTTTTTATTTATTTTTTTATTTTTTTATTAGACTTATCTCGGGAGAGGCGAACATATAGCGCCGAGTGGGCGCCCCGAGATGCCATCAAATAACTGTTGCAGTTCTTTTTGAACAGTTGCAGGTTGTAACGCTCCGGGAACACTCTCGGGGGAAGGGAGTTCCACAGCTTCCCCGCTCTGTAACGAAACGAGTTCTGAGGCAGGGATATTCGCGCCGTCGGGAGATGAACTACAAACGAGTGCGATCCGTCGGATTGTCTCGTGCAGTGCATATAAGCCGAATTGCGCGGAGCAATACCAAGAATCTCCGAAGAACAGTACCGTGATAATATCTGTAAAACAAACAGAGGTCGGCTACGCGCCTTCGATGTGATAGCGACTGTAGTCCCAACGTCAGCCCCGAGTCCCCGAGCAGGCGGATCGCTCGTCTCTGTATGCTCTCAAGTAGGTCGATGGTATGAGCCGAGTTCCAAACACGAGAGCAATATTCGAGCGCGGGTCTAATTTGGGATTTATATAGGAGAAGAAGTTGGGCCGGAGTAAATGATCTCTTGGCTCTAAAAAGATAGATCAGTTTTCCTGAGGCTGACCTGGCGATACTCGACACGTGTTTATGCCATGATACATTCCCACAGATCGTCACGCCGAGCAATTTCAAACGTTCCCCATCCTCGAGGGCCCGGCCATTCATCATCAGGTGTGGAACCGATGATCCACTTTTCTTTGTGAATGTTGTATATCGTGTCTTCGTTGCATTGAAGTCGACGAGATGGGCCCTTCCCCACTGCAGGACCCTATCTAGATCCTGATTCAGAGAGTCGATCTGTCTACATCTCAGCTGATGCGACGCAGATGCACCAATCGGATGAACACTCGAAAAGGAAGAAACATGCGTACTATCATCCTCAAAACTGAACACTTTGTTATCCGTTGTCTCCAACAAATCATTTTTGTGAAGCAAGAACAAGGTAGGGGCTAAAATAGAACCTTGGGGCACCCCCGAATTAACAGGGTACAGATCCGAACACTCGCCGTCCACAACAACCCACAATGCCCCGTGCCAGACACGGTCAAAAGCCTTGGAGATATCCAATGCGATCGCCCTTGACTCACCATGCCGTTCAATCGCAGATGTCCATGTATCGGGTATAAGTGTCAAAAGGTCTCCCGTGGACCGCCTGCTATGGAATCCGTATTGACGATCATTCAGAAGTTCGTTACACTCCAAATACTTAACTAACTCAGTATTAATGACTTTTTCCATTAACTTAGATAAAATAGACAGTCATGTTATCGGACGGTAATTTTGTGGGAGAAAATTTTTTCCCGTCTTTGGGATTGGCTGAACTCGACCGATTTTCTGGAGCACAGTTCTTAAGGGCTAGTGCTGGTATTCCATCCGGGCCGGTTTCCTTCCTACAATCCAGTTCACGTAAAATGCGTTGAATAGTGCACCGACGAAATCTCACATCCCGCATCGAAGACCGTATCGGCGAGATCACATGTGGCTCCAAATGGCCGGGATCGAGGTTTGAATTCGCGGAAAATAAATTCGCGAACACATTTGCTTTATCCTTTGAATTCGTGACTAACGTCCCGCTGTCTGTCACCAACGGAGGGAAAGAGGAGGATGCGAAATTACCGCTGACAGCTTTTGCCGTTGACCAGAAGTAGCGCCAACCAGTTGGGCTCCGAAGGAGCTTATTGATCACTCTGTCGTTGTGAGCTTTCTTCGCGGTATCAATCGCATGGTTGCACGCGTTTCTGATTCTAACAAAATTCGTTCTGTTAACATCGGTAGGATTGGAGCGCCATTGGTTAAAAGCTCTATTTTGTGCCGTTGTAATCAGCTCGCATTTTTTATCAAACCAAGGTTTATCAGACGAACTTCGTTTGATGGAATGTAGAATATACATCTCCATCCCCAGAAGAATAATCTTTGATACCGACTCCGCGCAAGCATTAACATCGGACTCTCCGAAACACACCTCGGACGATGGAAAGGATGCGAAGAAATCTCGCAAATCGTCCCAGTTAGCAGCACCATACTTCCATACATGGCGAAGCTGCTTAGGTTAGTTATTCGCTTCAAATGCAAGTGCTTGCGTGACAGATACCAAGCAGTGATCTGAGTTCCCACTGGCGCAGAAACCTCTACGGTATAAATACTCGGTTCAGATGTCAAAAACAGATCCATGGTGTTCGCATAACCGCCTTGGGCATCCGGCACTCGCATTGGCTCCCCCACGAGTTGAATCAAGTTGTGGCTTACAGCAAACATCTCCGCCAGCCTTCCAGCCTGGTCGGTTCTGTTAGAATGTAACAACCAGCCGGAATTGTGCCCATTAAAATCACCAAGAACAACAATTTCAGAAGCTGGGTGGTTGATCTGTATCCAGTCGACGGTATATGAAAGATGTTCGAAAAATGTCGCCGGTCGGAGGTCATTCGGGGAACGGTAAAGACAACAAAGAAATTTAACGGAATTCCTCAGCACCACCCTCAACCATATGATGTCCATATTATTGGGTTCCAACGCCTCCATCCCTTGGTAAGGCAGATCGGACCACACGAAGACGCAAACTCCGCCCTTAAAACGGAATCTCGAATGTAAGTCGTATCCTGAGCAACGAAGATATTTCGAATCGGTTGACGAATCGACCTGGGTCTCAATTAGGGCAAGGATATCAGGTTTCGTTGTTTGCAAATATTGGTGGACGGCGTTTACGTTCGTATTGATGAAACCGATGCCCCTGATACAAAACGCCGTCACCACCGAAGCGAGCCCGGTTTTGCGATGACGAACCTCTTAAAGTTCCATTATTTATCATGATATCTGCATGATGTTGCCCCTGACATAGTCCCCCCCGGAGATCCGAATGGGAGACTAGTTTACCTCCGGACTTCTTTATATCAGAAGGTACCATCATGATTTATCTCCGTGTCAGTCCGGGCCATCAGCCACACATCCGAACCACCCTCGAAGATTTCCCTCGGCGATATCGCGGAATGTACTGCGTGACGAGGTGGTATCTCACCTTGGGACCGACTACCACCTAACCAACCTTTTCTTGAACCGGTCCATCAGCCAAGCTCCGAAAGATGGCCAGGGATTTCTCCTGTCCATTTCACGGAGCCTAAAGCTTGATAGTGTGGTATTTCACCGGGTGCACAGGGCGTTGGGACCCCGGCTACCACTCGGCCTTTAGTCGCCTCTTACGACAAGCCGGCCTAGCTGTGAGTATATTCTAACGCCCTACTGTGTGAGATATATTCGTTCGAAAATTAGGGACTAAGAGGGAATCGTTTTGTTGTTGGATCTTTAAGAAGTGATCAGCGAGGCAATTGGCCATGTCCGTGTGGGATTCGATAAGATTGTTGTTGAGTGGGTTGATAATGTTATCGATTCGATCCGCGAACTTTTTTAAATGTTTATTTATTAGGGTGTTCAGGAGTAGGATCCGATTTTTAATAAAGGGGCAGCATCTGATATGAAGTTTTCGGCAGAGTTGTTTTTTAGACGCAGGAATTTAGTTAGGATGCTGGGTAAAGGTATTCCTAAATATTTATGAGGGATGGTGAGGGGTATATTGCTGGTGAGGACATCCTTGAGAGTCTGCTCAATTTTTAGGGCTGCTCGATCAATATCAGCAGGGATCATCAGGTTAGAAGATTCGGGGATTTGCAAGTTAGAAAAGCTCTATTAACCTTTTTCCATTTAGTTTTGGAGAAGTTTGGCACAGGACTGTGTGAGTAGAGCAGTTCGAAGGAGGGGACTCTGATCGAGGGGCGAACGAAATCATGATCAGAAGGATAGAGGAATGATACTGAGGTGGGGGGGGGGGGGGGGGGGGGGGGGTCGTCAACTCCCCAACTGCCGCCGTTTATATTCTCTTTTGTGTCCCGGTGTCCCCGTTCGCGTGTTCATCAATGGAACAAATAGGGTAATCGGTATAAATAGCCGATCCTCAGTCCGCCAGTTGGTAGTTTTTTTTTTGTTTGCGTGTCTTCCTTGTGTGGGGGCTGTGCTAATCTTCTCTGCATCGTTCCAATTTTAGTATATGTTCTGCCGCAGCAAGAACGTTGAGTGTACGGAATGAGTGTGTGTTGTGTTTTTCACCACGTAGCGTGTTCGTTATATTTCGGATTCGCCACAAGTACCCTATTGCATTGGTTCAGTACGCTTACGTTTTAATGATGTTGATGTTCGACGATGACGAACGAAGTAATTAAATAACTGAACGAATTCATCTCAGATGAATAATGGGAGAATCTGTCGCAAGCAAGTCCTTTAAACGCAACGAACTTTTGTTTTTATTGTACTATATCTGTTTTTTTTAATTCTCATGGCGTATTTTACTCGTGTTTAAATTTGTTTATAGTTCTTTATATGTTTTCACTTCAAAAGCAAAAAAAGAAGTAAGAAAATAAAAAACAGTTTTTACAAATATGACCACTAACAACTTTTCTTCTCCAAGATATTTGATATATTTTCTTATCTAAGATTTGATATTGTAATTTTTTGTATTATGAAGATCGAGTAAAAAGATCAATATAATCGTTACAAATTAAATTTAGCGTTTAATCTAAGATCGTAAATAATTAAATTGTTCGTAATGAATAATGACTTTGGTTTTAGCTTATCGCCCTGGTTCGCACAGTAGACTTCTAACATTTTAACATAAAGGAATATTAATATTACCCTTTAAAGGAATTTGTTGATATTTTGAGGTGTTTGAGTTTATGACGTTCATATTTTTATTTAGGTAACATTTAGTGGCTTTTATCATAACCCTAATCGGAGTGCTTATTGAAAATATAAATAACAACCATTCACTGCTATTAGAAGTTATATATCACAATCTTCTTGACAAACAAAAGATTCAGCTGTATCAAGCTTTTGGCAGCCACTGATAACTCTCTAGTTAAGTAAATTAGCATAAGATTATTTCGAATAAATTTTCACGTTTAGGTGATTGCCAAACTTCATAGTAACCACTAAAATAAAAAAAAGAAATTTAAAATAAAAAACAATGCATTTAGGCAGTAATAATTTAAATGCTAGTACTCTCGGTTTTTGTTTTGTATTCAATTATTCATCAGTTCCAATTGTTTGATTTCAAATTCAAACCGATGGAAATTAGCATTTCACTCCTTCCACTCAAAAATTCCTCAGTCTTATTTGTTAAGATAAAGTTTACCTGTCGTTAAGGGAAAATGCTGACTTTATTTGTTGTTTAGCTTCTTGAATGGTATTGTTTCGTGGTTGTTTGTGTCCTTTTTGTGGCGCTCCTCCATATAGAAGAAGCATTCTCTTGTATAGAAAAGCATCACAATGATTGTACCAACGCCATTACCACTGAACAAATCCCAAGTTGAACGTCCTTAAAATCAACTTAATTATTCATTTAACGTCAACTATGGTTAAAGCTAATAGCACTCAGAAAACACGCTGAGAGGTTTATATTTAGCATTCGGAGGGAGAAAGATTTGAATGGGAAACCACAAACAAGTAGAATATAATGGATCGTCTTTCCATTGAAGGAGATGCCGACTAGGGGTAGAACGAATAATTTCCGACTTTAAAATGCCGCTTGATAGATAATAGATTCGGTGCTACTATGTTTCTCTCTGAATATAAGACATTTTGAAAAGGATTGGAGACGTGTTTTGATATCATATGTTTTGATATAATTCATAAGAAACTAGATACATCTATAATTTTAATTGATGGTTTAGCCGTATATCTTCGATTTTAACTGGGCTACCGAACCTATATCATGATGTTGACGACAACACATTTATTTAACTTTATTTGATGAAAAAGGGTGAGTAAGTATGAAAAGTAAGTATATGAAAAGTATCTGTGGGGTTTCTCAATTCTATATGAGAATCAACCTACAATCTCAATCACAATTTCCACCTTATTTCGACCGCTTTCAGCGCGTCGTACATATCCATTTCCCGTATATGTTATTCACCTGAAATACATAATTTCCCCAAGAACGCATAGCTAAACTTATTATCCTATGCAGATAATGCATAATTGAGTTTAGCTACTATCTTCGCCATACTTTATATGTTATTCCCCTGTAAAACATGTTAAACGGACGTATAGCTAAACTCATTATCCCATGCAAATAATGCATAATTGAGTTTAGCTACATTCTTGTCATACGGCAACCCCATGTTTGCTAACCATGAGTTTCCCATGGGAAATCTCATAATGTCGGTTAGCAACAACAAGTCTAAACGAACGACGCTGTTGCATCATAGCAAAATCGCTGGGGTTATTTCAGCGTCTTAGAGTCTGGCTCTCACGCTGATTATTTCCCAAGCATCAGCGGCGTCCTATCGACTTTCCCTCAGATCACCCATTCGCTTGGGATCAATGATCGCTTTTTGCAGGCGAGTAACATCAGCTAGGTTTCCCTCTCATTCGTATTTCTTTCCACGGTTCAATGCGCTCTGACGACACCATAGCCGTATCGCTGGGTCAGTAGGTCATGTCAGTAGCTGTATTTGATACCAACACACACAACCAAAGCTACCCCGAGATCACAGCACATCATGTTTGTGTTCTCTCATTCTCCATGTCCGGCAATTACCCTATTAACAAAAGTTACCTACACTTCGCCGGGCGTGGGGTTGAGAGAGCAGAGGCGTGGTTTCTTTTGGTCGTCCTGTGTGTGGAATGAAATACGAATTTCACCCCTGATTCGTGTCAGTCGCTTGTCGTTTATCATCACGGGTAGTCACGCTGCCACGCGAAATAAAAATTAAATCTTCTCCGCATAAGTCGCTATTCAATCTTCCTTGCAATTGGTCCCGTCGCTTGCCCACCAGATTTCCATTCTACGTCGAGTGCACACACGCCAACCAAGTCGAGTTAGTATCAACAGGTGTTAGAGTCGTGTACAGTTTTATTGTCCGTTTGTAATATATTATTTCATTTATATACATACATGTGAATTTGGAACGTAGTCATTTTTTTCTCTTTACGGAAACTTTTCCAAAATTGATAGCGAAACCACCAAGGAAAATCAATGATAAATATCGGTGTTACTTATCCATTCGGACAAATTATAATAAATCACCAACATTTAAGTTATAAACAATTTCTGTGAATGCAATTTATAGCCAACATCTGTGAATTGATATTATAAAGTATTTTAAGTAAAAAAAAAAAATTAAAAAAACTAACATATCAAAGACATATCAACAACCCTGAATTTTATTTTACTCTCTTTTGCGGATTCATGGATAATTTTGTGAACGGGTGTTCGGCGGAACAAGTGTAGGGGATTGAGTGAACTTAGTGCCCGTGTCCGGTACAACTACTTCTACCCCCACATATCTACAGGTGTACCGGTGTAAGGTGAGCGCCAAGATACAAATGTATCGATAGGGAATGTTTGTTGTGAACGAGCCCTTATATTTTTTTTATTTGGATGCTATGACACCTGTCAAACATATTTAGTATGCATCGAGTCATTGTACAAACAACATAATTCTTTTTTAATCCAGAAAATGATGATTGCGGATAGCATCAATTTTTGTTTTCATTTGAAGAAAAGTGCTGCAGAGTCGCATCGAATGCTTGTCGAGGCTTATGGTGATCATGCCCTATCGGAAGCAACATGCAAAAGATGGTTTAAGCGGTTCAGAGATAATGATTTTGATGTGCGAAATGAAGAACGTGGAACACCACCAACAAAGTTTGAAGGAGCCGAATTGCAAGCAATATTGGATCAAGATGACACATTGAGTCAAAAAGATATGGCACAAATGTTAAATATTGCACAACAAACAATATCTGGCCGTTTGAAAGCTATGGGAAAGATCCAAAAGTGTGGAAACTAGGTGCCGCATGAATTGAATGACAGGCAGCTGGAAAAGCGAAACACCACAGGTGAAACGTTGCTTCTACGTCACGAAAGGAAGTCAGTATTGCATCGAATTGTGACTGGCAATGAAAAATGGATTTATTTTAAAAATCCTAAACGCAAAAATCATGGGTACATCCAGGAGAAGCGTCAACATCGACTGCAAAGCCCGACCGGTTCGGAAAAAAGACAATGCTCTGTGTTTGATGGGACCAGAAGGGGGTGGTGTATCACAAACTTCTAAAACCTGGCGAAACTCTTGATGCGCAACGCTACCGACAACAAATGATCAATTTGAACCATGTATTGATCGAAAAACGACCAGAATGGACCACAAGACACGGAAAGGTAATTTTGTTGCATGATAAAGCTCCGAATCATACAGCAAAACCCGTCAAGGAAACAATAAAAGCTCTCGGCTGTGAAGTGTTACCCCACCCCCCGTATTTACCAGACTTGACTCCTTCCGACTACCACTTGTTTTCATCGATGGGACACGCATTGGCTGAGCAGAATTTGAATTCCTACGAAGAAGTCGAAAATTGGGTCTTCGAATGGTTTACCTCAAAAGACGACCGGTTTTATTGGGGTGGTAAGCAATGGCCAATACTTCGAATTAATTTTTTTTTACTTTCCCAAAAAAACCGCTTTTACCTTTTAAAAAACCGCTTACTTCATACCGGTACACTTGATAAATGCCAGGACTGCTTAAGTATTCAGGACATGTTATTACTACTATTAATACCAGTCTCACTTTGACATATCATACGTTCACAGTAGTCAAAGTATATCTTTAAATATTTCAACTCTTCTCGTATTACAGTGCAATTTGTTTCACATCCACAGAAGCCAAACTATTGTACATAGGATCTTACGTTATATTTGCCGCTGTGCGTCGAAATACATAGTCTCAGACGCCATCAGACTGTACATTCTTTAATTCAGCCCCTGCAGTTATTTTTTCCACAGGCGACAGTAAATCAACCTCTAACTTTCTTTTCGCTTCTGGATAGAATTCTTCAGGTCGGGAGAGGCTCAACGAAATCGGGTCGCTTCTACAGCAGCCATTGTCATCCCCCATAGGTTGAAGGCATAACTTGGGGTTTCTACAAGAATAAGGGGCGCCTATATGATAAGAGCCTCATATGCAATAGCATATGAGGCTCTTATCATATATAGGCCAATATAGCAACAACGTAAATGCCGCACATTTACCAAACGGAGGATGTACGATCGGCGTAGATGCGGCGCACAGTCGCCAATCGTATAAGCATCCAACGTCCTCCCTGTACAGGATATTGTACAGTTGCAACCCTTTTGGTTGTGATTCTCTGTTTCCGATTGTTTGTCCTATCTGTGGACATGCACAGTGAACAGCATGAATACTGTACGTGGGTAAACTTAATGTAAGCACACGGATGCCCTTTTTCAGGATGACTGGCACAGCTACTAATGCTCTTCTTGGTGGTTTATTCAATGTTTGTCCTGTTTACAGTAGTCGATAGTCAGCGTTGGTGGATCACGCATCTAAGAGTTTTTCGAGAGTCAAAATTTGTATTAAAAACGTTCGTCACAAGTTCATGTAATTTGCATTGAAAACGTTCGTTGCAAAGTTCTTTTAAGTCATGTTAAATAAGTGTCTCAAAGTTCCTTTAATTTATGTAAATACGTGCCTTAAATTGTATCTAATCCAGTGAACATTTAACTCAATCGTTTCACCATTATTCATGTAAACTCAGTGCCCTAGTCTTAAACCTACAGTGAACATTTAAATAAACTAACTCATAGTAATTAAGTAAACTCCGTGTGCAAGTCTTTTATCATTTGTGAGCGTTGGTTACTCAATTTTAACTAATTTGTAAATACCCGAGATAGTGCTCCGTTTCATATTTTTTGTAACATTTAATTAATTATGATTTTGGTATAGTCACACCGAGACCGGGGTTCGATTCCCCGTCGGGGAGCCTCCGGCGCAAGACTAATGACCTTGCCCGGAAAAAAAACAAATCATTATGGAAAATTTAACAAGCCTCAGGACTTGCTAAATAAGGCCAAGACCGGTTCCCGGTTGTAGTGCCGATAATGATGATAGTCACACCGAACAGTGGAGTTCTATCCAAGATTATTTAAAGAAGTTATGATTTTGTAGTTTTTACATTAAAAAAATAAAAGAAGAAAAGATCAAGAGCATCGTGTCGTTATTTATCCAGGGGAAGGCGAATTGCGGTCAGAGGATGGAAGACGACTCCGTAAAAATTGGTCCAGCCTCCGGCGATTGTGATGGATTTCCACCGCACACCATCGCAGGAGAAACCTCCCTTCCGACATGCATGAGCAATGTGAGCCGATCACCATCCCATTGGAAAGTCCATGCACAATATCTTTTCTATGGGAACGAATGTCTTCAGATTGGAAGGAAGGACAAACGAACGCGCATCGAAACGAATAGATGGGAGATGTGCAGCTGGGTAAACATAAACATTGGAGGGTATATTGAATACCGAAATGTAATTCAATGCTTAAGCGCTAAAATGCGGCTTGTTTGAACAAGCCAATAAAAATACATTAGGAATGTCTAAGCAATGGTGATCCGTGATAATTGGATGCAGCTTCATGGGCATCGATTTGCATGATATGCTCGTGGGGATCGATAATTGCTTGAGAAAAACAAACACAGAAGAATTTCCGTGAGTATGATTGCAACGAAATGCGATAAGGGGACTGCGGAAGATTTCCCAATGGTTGGCAATGGACATGGGTGCCTACCAGAGGAAACAAAAAGTTTTAAAGGTTACAGCGATGTGGATAATGCTGTGGCAAGATGATGATCTTGCCATGGAATGTTTTGCAGGAAGCTTAATGCTGCCTAATTGCAGGTAAGTACCATGGGGTAAAATAGAAAGAGGAAGATTTAAGGGGGTTAAGCGATGGGTGCTTCTTCGGCGCCTTGAAGAAACCCCACAGGTATAATACCTTATCCGTGGATGAGGAAACCAAGGTGCTTGACCTATTCATTCCCGAAATGGCGCTTGTTAGTGTCGATGAAGCCAAACTCTTGGAGGCATTCAATAATCTGACTCAACTGAAAGCGATTTTCATTTTTAGTTTCCGATGCTATGAGAATGTCGTCGATGCAAATATACCAAAAAATCAAAAGAGCTGAGTCTAAAGATCTCTAGATGGTCTGTGCTGCATACCGTAAGACGAAAATCATCACTTTGAACTTAAAAAATCTAAGCGGTGTAGTGACAGGTATTTTTGGAATATCCTCTGATGTTACTTAAATTTAACCTTTGTAAAGTCCAGCACCGTAAAGATAGTGCATACCTGCTATTGGCATAAAAAGTCATGCAGCTATTGGGTAACAATATGCATTCGCCATCATGTAGTTGCCACGTAATCGCCACTCTCCGTTGTTCTTCTTAACCAGATGAAGAGGGCTTGCCCAAAAACTGTTGTAAGGCTGACAAATCGTATGGTTGAACATGTAATCGCACTCCAGTCAAGGTTCGCCAAGTTTCTCCTGAGTCAAACGACCCCGACGTCGACTAACCGGAGGACCGTATGTCTGAGTATTACGAAAAACTTAATCACTTTAATTCTAATAACAATATATTTTGGGGTAATGTATCTTTCGACAAACTTTTACGACTCGTGGATTTTATTTTTCAAATTTAATTGATGTCAAAACGATTGACAAGGCTGAGTAAATTGTTTTCTTATTTTTTCCTGGGTAAACTTCAATGAAGATATCTCAAGTAGCAACCCCACACCAGGATTTGCTACGAAAAATTGTGAGAAACTTTTTTACCAAATGGACATCCAGAAAAATAAAATATTGCTGGAGCTATAATACACATCACACGGCGCAAGGCTAATAACCTTGCCCGTAAAAATAAATTATTATGGAATATTTAATAAGCCTCGAAACTTGCTAAATAAGGCCAAGACCAGATCCCGGTTGTAGTGCCGATAATGATGATGATGATAATACACATCCACTACAAATCCATTGTGTGTTTACAAACGTGAACATTTAATTCGCATGGGTGAAGGAACCGAATTTTAATATGTATCAATAATTGTTTGGTGTAATTATTGGGAACTAATTGGCCTAATAATGCACTCAGAAATCGATCCGGAAACGCCATCTTTAGAAGACGAAAACAAAAACTACTTTCCTCTAATAATGAACAACCCAAAATTTACCTAACCAAGTTTAATACATTCCGAATATGTTAATTCACTCTGAAGATTTTCCTCAAATACCCAAAGAACTTTCAAATCCCAACGCAAGTCATGAGATTTATTCTTAAGTTAATATTAAGATAACATTTTGCATATACATGTTGGAGGGGTTCTATTAAAATTTCCAGACCTGTCATTCAAAGAACTGACGATGTGGTTCTCATCAAACTACTTAACACTGTCGATCCGAATATCATACCATCCTTAACGAAAGCGGGGTACAGATTCAGAATTTGTCTTGAATATTTTAAGTGGGAAGCACAATCTCCCAACACTCGGTTTCTCTGAAACAGTGACGACTAAGCCAGGGGAATACATAGTGAACCGTGAGGAGGCAACTTACTAATTGAGTCAGCTAATACACCTCGTCTAAGTGATGAAATAATGAGGAGCGAAATATGGTAAACTTCTGATGGTGCCTAATTGATAAATGTGGCAATCTCTTAAATGGCTGATAAATAGAGTGAAAGACTGTTGGCTTTTTTGACGGAAGGTGGGGTGGTTCTGTTCAGCGCCATAAAGAAATTTTGAAACTGATTTTCTAGGGTTTGGCGACGTAGAGATTGAATCTTACAAATGTTTGATTTTTTCGGCAACTGTCAACCATCTAAAACTCTATTGATGAAGAGTTAAGTTCGTTTATCGATGACGGTTTTTTTTTTACGCTAGCGCGGACAAAAAAAGAGTATTTGAATTACCCTTAAATATCGGCACACTGTGCGAGCGGATGGAGAGGAAGGGTATAAGGAAGGGGGGTGTCGATGTATATAGGTCTTGAATGCTTGGACATCACAACGATGAGGAAACACATGATTAGGTAGAGTATTCCACATTCGTGTGGTTCGGCTAAAGAATGACTCTCTATGTTTTTTTGTGCGCCTTAAGTTGACTTTCAACGTGAATTGATGTGCATTCACATTTTGACGGGTATCCCGGGAAAATATCTGAAGGGGCGGAACACATTCAGCAAGTTCAGTTGAGCAACGATCGTGGTAATACCCACAAAAAAGAGGTAGGCGTTATACCATGTGCCTATCTTCTAACGACGGAATTGATCGACTTACGGCTTGGTCCCCAATAAGTTTGTGGGGAAGAAGTATGGTGTGCAGGCATACTGCACTGGATTCCCTTCTTCCGCCATCATAAATACCGCCGTAAACTGTTCACCAAGTATCCAATGGTCACGCACCGAACACCGCAGCAAAATGTTCACCGAAGGGAAAGTTCCAAAATACTGAGCAAACACAGCACAGCAATAAACACACTGGTATTGTTTTCTATAAATGATTTTATTATTCCGTCTTTGCTTAATTTTATTTCACATAACTAAAAGATTAAACGCAGGTTTTAATTTGTCTTCGCTTGAGGTTAATTTCGCATTCGCGGTTACAAGTCTTGTTGCTATTTATTATATGTAACAATATTTATATTGGTTTTAACATTCACTTTAACTCTTATTCGCGACACCGAAGAGAATGTACTAATGGTATCGGAGTGTACACACCGTACCGGTGCCGGTGCCGGTACGGTGGATCGCGGACCCAACCGCTTTGGAGGTTGTGTAACGACTCAGCGATGTGAATTCGCTGGCAAGGGAAATTCGGCCAGTGGCGCATGCTCTCTTGATTAAGAGATGCGTTTTCTATTACAAGCGAAACGTGAAGTCTCTCTTTGGGGTAGGTAACCGGATGTCATAGAGAAGATCATGGTGGTATGCATGTATGTGTGAACATTGGTTTTTTTCATGGGAGAAGGCCATGAGAACGAAGCTAAAAAACCAAAAGGGAATAATGGGCATCAATGAGATGTGAGTTCGACTAAGCAAACAAGCTGTATCTCATTGGGTGCTAATGGATTCCTGTTTGCTCATGCCGCGAGCTCATGAGAAATGGATCCCACAATGGTGAAAGGCATAAAGGAATTTATGAGCTGAGGGTTCAACTAAGTAAACAAGTTGCAACTCGTTAGAAGCTAGATGCGTTTGGGATACTTGAAACAATTTGAATTGTTTGTCGTATCGCCAGAATGCCTGCAGAAGAACAGAGTTTTTTTGTTTGCACATGATGCGTGCTAAAGAAATAGGGTTTAGCGTCTATTGCGCTAATTGTATGCAGCTGCATCGATAAGCTGCTAGGAGTTGCTTTGTCGTTGAGTGAAAAGGTCGCAAGCCAGTGTGTATGTAAGGAAATTTGCGGGGGTTCTCTAGCCACATGGAGAACCAACCCGCAATGCCACCCAATCTTGACCGCTAACAGCGCGTCACCTCAACCCAACTCCCCGTCCCCAACCTGCAATACACACCTTCGCAACCATACAAAACCTGCAACCGCACCCACCCCAATATGCAACACCATCCGTCCCCAATCCGCAATTGTATACATTCTCCAATTTACCAGGAACCCATTTCCCAAGCTGAAATAAATGCATGTTCCAATTTACAACGGAATATTAATCATCTTCCTTAATTACATCACCCCACATATAATTTTTCCCAAAATTGCTTCGGTCAATTCTCTACTTAATTCATATTCCCTCTTTGCGACCAAGCAATCTTAACTTCCCCGAAATTCATATGCCATAACAAAACGCATATTCACATCCACAACGGAACATTAACCACCAACACCAAATATACCAAGCCGTATACATTTCCCCGAAATGACTTCGGCTAAAATTCTATCTAAACGATATCCCTTGCTTGCACCCAAGCAATTGCAATTTCCCGGTATACACAACCAACGAATCCAACTTAGCTTATACGGCAAGGATTCGCTGGAACTGAATTCCTATGCAGGCATAGCAACTCTTCCACTAAATTCTGCCACGACGCGATGAGCTTTTGCTTTCATGAGTCAGTCATCATTCTACCATCGGCGCGCGCACATCAGCCCCTCGTAGTCAAGTCCATCGCGTCCGCTAATTTTTATCCAAAAACCGGTATTCGGTACGATCGTGCCGGTTGCGTGCTTGTCAGTGGAATGTATGACTCACGTGATGGTTCGGACACTTGCCACCGTCAATAGCGGGGAAAACGAAAGAAGGACACAATAAAACGACGGCAATCCTGGATATTAAAGAAACTAAAGATTCCCTTGAGCAGCCACTGGTTATTGCAGGCTGCGCAGGACAAAGTTTTAGTGTAATAAACAAACGAAAGTGACCCCGTATATGGTACGAGTGCGTTTTATTTCTCGACCCATCACCTGTCCGTTTCGCTCACTTCTTGTGGACGTGCCGTCGGCGGAGTAACTACTGGGGCGATAGCGAACCGGTACCATACGTTGGTGCAGCCACATCGCGCACCCCACAAGTCTGTCACACACGTGCAGGAGATATTTCTTCTTTTCCTTTCTTTTATCTATGCCCACATCGGTCGGTCATCCGATCGACAAATACATTATGGCATACGCCTGACCGCCAAAGGAAGTCGAGTTCTCAAAAATAAAAAATTACCAGCAAGAATTCGACTACTTGGAGATGCCGCCAAGATGTGCATGATCAGCATAAATGCTGTAGGCAGTTGCTGCTCGTGTAAACACTAAATATCTACCTTAAGATAATTGCACCAGCTGCAACTATGCCATCTAATGTTCCCCTTACGGATTCGGTCGATCCACGGTCCGCATACTTGTGGACACACACACCTTTGTGCTGATGCAAAGTAAATCATCCCTTGTGGGCACCGAGGCAATGGATGATTTTCGCTATGCCGTCGTCTTCGATGACCAAACCATTCTTAAAACTGAATCCGTGGAGTGAAGTCGGCACTCCGCCTTAAGCAAAAAAATAGGGAGTCTTGTTTCAACAGCCAGCGAGTCAACTCGAACTTGAACACCAGGAGTCGGTTTTTCTTTCATAGAATCGTGTGTGAGTCACCCGGTAGGACGTTAATCATTTAAATTAAATAAATTAATGTTAATTAATCTACAGACAAATTCGTTTCTTTATCTGGAGGATTCGTTCTGGACATGCTCTATCTCAAAATTCGGTATTATTTTCTCTTTGTTTCAATTACATTTCCAGTTGTTTTAGAACCAACGGAATCAACATTTATTGGGCACGCCAGGAGGATTTCCGGGATCCTGACGTCCTTCCCCCGGCCCACCAACAGATCCAGTTGTTGGTGGAAGTTGCGTTCAACGCTCGAACGCAAATAAATCAGAAAAATAAAATAATAACAAAGGGAGCGGGTGTTTCATTAACTATCTAGTGAACAGGTCAAACCGTCGACTACACAGATTTTGGGCAGAAGTGAACTTGGGGAGGAATGCGAACCAGTGCCTGTGTAGGCACCACGGCATGACGAAATACCCACAAGAGCACTGAACCCTGGGGAACACCTGATTTAATTTGAAGGAGGCAGGTTTTAAACCAAGAACCACTTGAATTGAACGGGCAGAATGATAGTCTCTTTACCATTGGATCAGGGAATTGTCCATTCCATAGGAATGTAATTTTGACAAAAGGTTTGGATGCCAAACTCTGTCGAAGGCTTTTGAAATATCCAATGCGACTACCTTGATTTCGCGGAGGTAGTGGATGGAATGGCTCCAGTCCTCGGTAAGGTGGGCCATCAAATCTCCGGTAGCCCTGTTGCTACAAAGGGTATATTGCCGGTCATTGAGATATTACGTCCAGATATTTCGAATGTTGACGGTTGATAAGTGATTCCATTACCTTCGAGAGAATAGAACTTCGTGCTATGGGTCGATAAGAAGAGAGGGACGATTTGTCGTCCTTTTTGGGAGTTGGCTGAATGTTCGCTGACTTCCATTTATTAGGGAAACGAACAGTAGAATAAGACAAATGAACGAGTTTCTGCAGTGAGTTAGCGAGTGAAAAGAAGAACATATCTTCAACAAAATTGGGGGAATGCCATCAGCCAGCGGATTTGTTTGCGTTAAGCTCATTAAGTGGACGGGCTGCAGTACGTGTTCGGTAGTGAATCTGGCTCATGGTGTGCTGCTTATGCTCAAATTGAGGCGGAACTGATGTGGTATCAGACAACGTTGAGTTGACAGCAAAATGTGCAGCAATTAGTTTCACTGTCTCTATTGCACTGGTGACTGGTTTGTCATCGACTGTAAGCGAAAGAATGGATGAGAAGACGGATTTTTGGATGTTTTTTACGAATGCCTGCAACTTTCTACTAGCTGTGGGAGACAGTAGTATTTTTTGTCTCACTCTCTGCTCATGCAAGAATTTTGCGTGTTGAAGACGCGCCTTGCGGTCATTTCTAGCTCTGTTAACTCTTTTCCGATTTTCTTCAGTATTGTTTGATTTATACAACCGGAAGCTCTTTAGCCTCAAAGGCTTCTCTGCACCCAGAATCGAGCCACATATTTCTCTTGAGTTTGATACTTTTTACCCTGAGAATAGAATATAATAAATAAATAAAAATAGTAGAATAAAGGTTCGCATGTCAGGCAGAATCGTGTCTGTCAATGTGAACCAACATCGTTATTGAGGAAATATAACGACCAATTTAACTTCCTAAAAAACTCGTTCAGACCTTCCCAGTTGGCATTCTCATAGAATCATACTATTCTTTTCTTGTTAGCGATGCTGTTGGTTAGACGACCACTGTCCACAAATCAGACACGGAGCGAATACAGCCACAAATAAAACACTGCGAAATTGATTTCAAAGACGTTTTATTATTTTTCTTATTTTTTTTTTATAATAATAGTTTGGCACGAATTTACAATAGTTGCTCCTGTTTTTATTCTCGTGTCTTTTCGTTTTTACATTCACCACAAAGAAAAAATTGTGAATTAAAATTGACAATATCAAACTGCATACGTTAGGATACAACGAAAGTGATAACCATGTCAGTCTCCGTATTGACTGTCCGCACTTAATTTAATTAGTTTAGAGAGCAGTGGAATGAACCGTTAAATAAATATCCGATGTCCTTAGTGGGGATCACAGGCCTGCGCGCGTTGAACGCCGAATATATACGTTTTATGGTGTTGGCCTTTGGTGGCCGTTCAGTGAATGCAATCCAGTTAACTCGCGTATTTAAAAAGTTTAAACTTCGGGTCGAGCGTTTTATCGCGTTGCGCAGATCAACCTCCTCGTGAGATTCTCTATGTCGACTGATTACATTTTCCTTCTGGGGATGATTCTCCTCCCCTCATCGTTCTCTTTCCTTTTTACCTTTCCTGGTGATTCTCTCTTAATCGAGAATCTCTCCACCAGGGATGATTGCACTTTTTTTTTTTTTTTTTGGTTGTGCGGTTTCCGATTCGTCGCAGGCCAGATGTGTGGATGCACTCACACACACAGACGCGGAGATTGCCGTCTGTTGGATCGCCAGGCATTTTCACACTTTCTGTTGAATTGCTTTTGTAAACATTCGGGTGTGTGGTTTATTCTATGCGATCCTGGGATCGTGGTAATTAAGGTTGGTTGTGATAATTGTATTTGCTTTTCCCTATGGGAACAGCGTTTTAGTTTATTGCTGTTTCTGCGAAATGGCCTTTGTTTAGGCAAAGTGCATTGGGGTAGGGTCAAAGGCTTAGCCGATGGATTGTTTTACGGCAATTTGCTTATCGCCGGGGATTTGATGTTTGTCGACATCTGGCGCAGCTGTGCCAACCACTTGTGTTTATCCAGCTAATGGATTGGTTCACATTTTCCATACTGGTCGTGTCCTTCGATCGCCGTGCAGACAACATGAATTTGTTCGGGACTTGGTATCTACAGATACGTGGGGTTTTTGACACCAATATGGATGTCGCCTTTGGCCAGGTGAAAAGGTGGACTTTGGGGGCACGTGAAATTTGGTTATATGTGAGTATGTTCCTTGGTGGAACGAAGGTAACTCAGCCTATGGTATTTGTGCGGTTCGTGGAATCGCCAAAAAAACCACTGAGAGTTATACATATTGAAATCACCCGGAATAACGATTTCAGTGTTCCGATATAGGGTTAAGATCTAATCGATAGAATTAGATAGAGCATCAAATTCGTTAAAGCATGCGTTTCTATTCAAGTTCGGGCTTTTATAAAGAAGGCAGTAATGTATGTTACGCTTACGAACGTGAAGATTTAGCCACCAGAAATTAAATTTTGGATTGGACCAGAGTTCATATTGTGGCAGAAGCTGAAAAGCAATATCATTTCGTATGTCTGTGGCTATACCGCGATGCGGAAAGAACAGTGGCGCTAACTTATATCCAAGTAGATTCAAACCGGAAATATTTGTATTAGTTATTACCTGGGTTTCGGGCTCCTCGATAGTATAGTGGTTAGTATACCCGCCTGTCACCCGGGAGACCACAATACACATTTTCGTACAACAATCTCGATTGTTGGGTATCCTGAGTGTTTACTTAAGATATGAATTCAATTTCTTGAATTCTTACAAAACTATTGCGCAGATGTGGATATGTATCTGCTTTTGGTTTTGTATTTGTTTTTCCTAGTGGAATTTTTTCAGATAGAGATAATGATCTCTGAATTTCGTTGATGCCGTGGGGCGAATGTAGAACAATAAACGAATATTAGATTCGTTTATTGTGAATTTTAATTTTAATTTAGGTTTTGGATTTAATTATTGATTTAATTAGGGGGGCAAATGTTTGGCGATAAACGAATGTTTGATTCGTTTATTGCGAATTTTGGATCATGTTTGGGTTTTTTCGGACTTTGATAGCATTTTGGGTTTTAGGGTAATATTGCTGGAATTTGGATGTAGGAATGGGGGAAAAAGGTGGTAGGGCTTTTTGGAGCACTACACTGCCATTCAGAGACACCCGATGTCCCCTCAGTGAATTGTTCCAGGAGAGTGGCAATTACTCGCTCAAGCAGTTTTACTGTTGTGTCCAGCATGCATAATGGACGGTAGGAAGACGGTGCTCCTAGATTCTTGACTCCTTTTGGTATAAACACAACCCGCTGTTTTTTCCATCGTTGAGTAAAATGTACTGTTTGGAGGCAGGACACGAAGACTTACGGCTTTTTGTTAAAAGAGCCTTCACTACACCGTTAGGAATACCATCCAGTCCCGAGGTTTTGTTTTTTTAACAACCCTTCCCGCAAGAGCAACTTTTCGGCGGTCATGGGAGGTATATCTGTTTCAGTGATGTCACATTCCTCTTGTGCTCTCAACACCTCATCACACTGCCGGAATAAGACAGCAGCGATTCTGGCTATGTCACTTTTACTTTTTGCATTTCTCTATTGTTGTTGTGTAGTCTTTTCCTGACTAACCTGTAGGCACTGCCCCATGGGTTGTTATTTAATTCATCCTTAGGGAGCAGAACGCGTCATATTTACTCTTATGGATCACATACCTCATATTCTCTCCATTTGTTTCTTGCTCTTTGTTGCAAGCGTCTTAACCTGTTGCACTCCGATCGCACATGGGCGATTTCTGGGTTCCACCAATACACTGGTTTGATAGCCCCTGCTGGTTATCTTTGTCGTGGCATAGAAGCATTACATGCGGTAGTTAGCCAGTTCATGACTTTTCCAGCGTGCCTCTTCGCATCGGCCTCTGCATCAAACTGTGCGATTTGGTCTTCCAGTATATAACCGAGCAGGTCCGCATCGATGTTCTTCTCTTTCCCTCCATTTTTCTGGGCTTTTTGCGCCAATTTTCCAGTGGTGAATCCCCTGTGTGGTAATATTTCGTACATAATGGCTTTGTGAACACTATAGGTGTAGGTATCCAAAACTCGCCACTACATACTTCTTGCCAACACGGAGCTGGCAAAAGTGATGTCGATTTTGGACCGGTCTCTCTCTTTTTTATGAAGGTGTCATCAACACCATCATTAAGTAACACCACATCTAGGACTGCGAAGGCTTCAAGTAGTGCCTGGCCTCAACTATTGGTGTGCTTCCCCATTCTACAGACCAAGCGTTGAAATCTCTAGAAACTATAAGGGGGCTCTTATCTCTAGCTTCTTGTGTTACCCTATCCAAAAAGCATTTCAATGCTTCTATTTCCCACCTTAGCGGAGTGTAGCAACAGTAGAGTTGAATTCCTTTACTCTTAGCATAGGCGAATACTTGCCGCCGCTGGACATTTCTGTGTTGTATGGGGGAATTTCCAATTGTTCAGATGGCCGCAGTTCCGATACTGTCTTCCTCCTATGTAATTGTACCACTGCCATGCATTCTGTATTGTTCATTGATGAGTACCATGTCGGCACCATATTTCTTAACCGTTTGGGAAAGGAGATCTTGTCCGGCTCCATAAAGGCTTAGGTTAATTTGAATGCACTTAATCCTGTCAATTTTTATTCAGAAGATTGGACATCGCCTTTTTAAATGCTCGGCATTTATAACTCCTCGTTGAGTGGTGATTACCTTGTAGTAGGTGTCCCACTGCTCCCTGCCGAAATCCAGGTCACATCTCGTCCATCATTATACCACTCCGACACCGGCTTAAGGTCATCTTGCTTTATAAAGTATTGCAGCTCCTCCCGACTTCAATCAAACCGATTAGGATGTCCCTCTTTTATTCAACTGGCATGGAATTTGGGAAAAAGTAAAAGTTCTTACATACAGAGTGGCGCAAAATTAATCATCCAATTTTGTTTTTGTATTACTTTTTTACTAATTAAAAAAAAAATGATTTTGAGTGATGGAAATCTTTATTTGGGCCTTTACAATTTTTTTTTAGTTCACAAATGTCAAATATGATTGACGTACGTCACCATTTGCAATAATTAGAACATCTTCCGATAGGGTGATTAATTTTGCGCCACCCTGTACAAATATAGCTGAAAACTGATCTTTGTAGTTCAGTATTAGAGAATTTATACTATAAATGGTTTGATTTTAGTTGCATATTACTGTTCAGTTCTGTTGCACATATGTTTTTACTTAAATTAACTAACTGGTAGGCCGAATGAAGATGTGGTAAAGTGTGGTTAGGAAAATGACCTCATGTTGGAATATAGACATAAGTCTTGATGACACCAAAGCTCAACGAGTTGGGCACACACTTTTGCTGGAGGAATGACAAACTTCAGGGCTTTATAGCTAAAATGGGCAACGAAAGTTGCATACAGAAGCCAAGATATGAATGGAACTTTGTTATTATAATAATGGTGCTTACCATATCACCCGCTCAGACGGTTTTGGGACCAAATAAGCCAGTTACATTGGTACCGAAACCTCAACATTCTGGAAAAACGTCTACATTTGATAGAGCCTTGGATATCGAAACCATGTTTTGACTACACACTTATGGATTTTTTTCCTATAATCCTCTAATTCTGCCTTAAAAATTATTACTGAGAATATTAATTCACTTACTACAACAACTTTAATGGAATTTTTATAAACCGAATCCCGTGATATCCTTCTGAATAACGAAACCAGGCAAAAGAAGCACAAAGGATGCTGTAAAAATAACAATTCTAAAAAAGAGATAGAAATCACCTGGCACTAGCTGGCGAAATCAATTTTTAATTTAAAAAGGTCTTCATCATAGAATAACATATCGCAAGAATGTTCAACAAAAAACTGCTATTGTATTGTAGATATCCTATGCACAGGCATCTATATACAGTTTGTGTGTATGCTCCTACAAGGCGGCGTCGCAAAAATTTCATTTGTGAGCTTTATTACTCTCTTAAAATGATTTCAGCTGCATCAGAAAGCAGCAGATGTAAAGGTAAAGCATGGGACCCGAGGCAGCTTCAACTCTCAAACACAAGAAATAATGTCGTGATTGAATTGTGGCAAAAAAAAATGCCATTGAACGCAGCTCCGGGCTGTATGCTACCCTCTTCTCCAACAGCAGATTTCTTCGTAGCTCTTGTTCTTGTGGGAAAAGGCATTGAACTCAAAGTTGCAAATGTTAGTAGTCAAAATTGTCTTCGGACATTGGAACATGAAAGCGACCACTTCGAGCAAGGAACTGCAATTCATGTTCCAAGCAAGCAAGCGTTGATTTAGCAATGTGACAAGAATTGTTCCTTCGACTTTCAAAAAACTCATTAGTCACGGTTTAGGCGCTTTATATGAAGAGAAATAAATCTTTATTTGGTTGCGAGTGGCTCCATCAGATGATACCCAGGTGGCTTTGTTGATATCTTTACGCGGGAACCTGGTACTTGCAACGACCAAGTTTTTTGATGCTGGCAGTTCGAGGAGTCGTAGTCCATTGTCATTAGTGTTCTCATGCAAAATATGGGAAACTGTGTAGTGCCTGAAAATCGGCTACCGACCTATTTTCGCATTCAAATCACCAAGAACGATTGTCACATCGTATCTTGGGCAGGCGTTGAGGGCCATTTTGCCGTTCTCGTAGTATTCTTCTTTTTCGTCGGCAGGGGACTCTATAGCGTTTGGGATGATAGTGAAGAACGTGTGATTCGTACTGACGCTATGACAGTTAGAATCACTAAAAATTTAACCAATGCTCAACACACCAGGCCACTGCCGCGTGTACGAATTCGGTTTCTAAACGCAAGTACACTCAACCGATGCGGAATTGTTGTGTTATCGCTATGGTATACGCCTCTGATGTATTTCTTATTCGATTTTCGTTCGATGTTCTTCACTATTTGCTTGTGTATTGTGTGTGTATCTGTTAGAAACGCCACAGGATGTATGTAAGGAGACAGCGCGGCAGACCCTGTCTGCGATAGAGGGATGGCGTAGACCAGGACGCCCAGAGCCTGGGAGTACCAAACTGGATGACATCGGCTCGAAATCGGGACCGGTGGAGAGATTTGTTAAGTAAGGCCAAGGCCGGATCCCGGTTGTAGTGCCAATAATGATGATGATGACATCTGAGAGGTATGAACCAAATAAAACAGGCAAAGCAAAGAGAGTGGAAGGGTAAGAGGATGGGGTTATAGCGTTTGGGATAATAGTGAAGAACGTGTAATTCGAACTGACGCTATGACAGTTAGAATCATCAAAAATTGAACCTAAGCGTAACACATCAGGCTACTGGTCGTGTTTTGGAATTCGATTTTTAAACGCAAGTATATTGCACTGATGTGAATTGTTATTGTATCGCTATTGTATACGGCTCTGATGCATTATCTTATTCGATTTTCGTTCGGTGTTCTTCGCTATTTGCTTGTGTTTGTGTGTGTATCTGTTAGAGACGCTACAGGGTAAGTTTGGTCAGCACAGATTTTGGTACTTCCATAACAGAGTTCATCAGCCGTTAGAATAATCAAAGTTTTAATTATTTAAACTTGAACCCTGGGAGCACAATTTTTCCACTACGAACAAATTAAAAAAGATTGAATAAACGATTCTATGGTAACCTAAGGTATTTCATGTGACACAACCTATTATAAGAATTGAAATCCCAAATGGAAAACATTGTGTTTGTTTTTCAATGGGAATATACATGTGCCTAAGGGATGATCAATTTACCTCCACCTGTACTTGTGTACTGAGGTCTAATGCATTTATATAAAAATTAAACTGACCACGTCCAGCTTTCACAGACAACTTCATGATATTCTGCACTCAACTTCAAAAAAACGATTGATAATTTGTATACTCTATTTTTGCTTACGTCTATCCTTTTGTGGACCCTCACTCTATAACTTTAATCTTACTTCTTGCTGTGATTGATCGACTCCCACAAGACGGTACTTGTTGAGTAGCAAATTACAATGCGTATGAAATTACGGCAAGATTGATTGAATCAAATCACTCGCTGGTAATTAAGCTTACATAGCAATTAGAAACCTTTATGACCTGGAAAGCAACTCTATAAAATCGCAAAAGGTGTAAATAATTTAAGGCCCATGAACCTAAACTTTCACATGCTAACGCAAACTTAACATCGGTCCTCTAATCCCTCCCCCCATTAATACGCCGACGCTAAGTAGTTTATTAGCAAAGAAGCAGCCCTCTGTGACTACATCCACTGAGTTATTTACTTCAACACTTCATAAACCTCCGACGTACATTTTCAGCACCTGTACTCCTTCTTCGTCGACTTGCTTAATGCTAACCCTGCACGCAACCCACATTTGATATTAACGGATAAACATAAACTCGATCTAAAGCAAAGGGCTTATCAAAAGCAACATGAACTGCTATGGGGCGACACTGTAGGAGCTGGGGTGTCAAATCCCAGCCCACATGTAAACGCCTCCTGTCTAGAGCTGTTTGTTGTCGAGGCAAACAGTATGTAATCGGATTTCTGTACCCGGCTGAACAATTGTATTTTCTGGCTTCTTGGTGCCCCCAATGTGTGCCTTCGCATTTGCCCAAATGGTCACAAGCCACCGGCATCGCAAGCTAAATAATGACTGGGGTACATTTTACCGGAGGGTATGCCTTATACATATGATCTATTCAACGGGGTGACTGATGACATGTTTGATTAAGGATCTACCACCACATAGTCTAAGAGGGATTAGGAGCGGTGACTGTAGAGGATCAAAGTGTTTGATGTGTGAATCACATGTGGATAATTACACTAATTATATGGCTGTACGTAGTACATCGGGTTTTGCGAATGGTTCTTGAAATTAAAGGGACCCAGAGAAGTTCGATATGTTGAATTTTAAAAGGGGATGAAGTTACCAACATTGCAGCTGTAAAACGAACCGAACTAATGACAGACACCAAGTTGGTCAAGGCCTGTTCGAGTGGACAGCAATTAACCCCACACGATGCTGGAGATTGAAACGGGAATACAATATTCGCAGATATATGTTAGCGCTTTCAACGACCAAATGGATTAGTTTGTGATTCGAGTCAGAAAGTTTTGAGAAAGGAAAAGCAGCAGATGCACCAACTAAAACATACGGCTATTGGTTGATTTTATAATACCTAGGTGATTTTTGTGGTGGGATAAGCATAGCAAATAATTGAAGTCGTCGTAACAATTCGTCTATTATTAATTACAAAGCCTAGCCGGATGTAACTAATCAAAACTTAGAGAAACAAGAATGCCAATGGACATAAAATAAATTTACACCTTTTATTTCCCAAAATATTAAATAGTATCTTTGGCTTTATGCACACACAAAAAGGATTTGAGAAATATTTAAATGTGAAAGTACAGTTAGGAATAAAATCGAGATCGCCAGCAAAGGTAGCATCATACCGAACACTGAAGTTTAAAATGATAAAAAAAACCGTGGTCAGACGGAAGGCTGTACAATCTTGTGCTTTGATTAAAAAGCATTTACTTGTCGATTTAAACCAATTTTCATTGTGAACCTATGGAATTAACATGTTTAGTGAGAGATGGAATGCGCAGCAAAATTTCCATTGCCCAAAGGCGAGTATGTTGGTCCTGTTTCACGTGAGTTTCATCTTGGCAGAAAGTCCGTCTTGGAAAATATGTCCAGGGCAATTGGGATGAACACAACTATAATCTTAATTCTGAACGAACAAAAATGTACGAGGGTAGACTGAAAAGATATGCACATGTGCTTGCAGAACGCTGTTACGTGCGGCTTCCGCCACCTCCATCGTTTGTTCGTTTTCAATATAATTTGGTTTTTAATATAATTTAATGGTAGATGGTAAGGTGGTGGGAAAAACACACGATCCACATGTTGAGTGTGTGAACATACTCCTGTTCGAGTGTAGATCGTGTGAAAGTTCGATTTCTGTTTTCGGAGTGGATGCTGGTGGAGAGAGAGAGAGAGAGAGGAACAGCAAGATATTTTAATTCCGTTTGTTTTGTTTTTGCTTGCTCGGTACTGTTTTTTGAGTGCAGTTAGAATAGAGTTCGTGTTAACAGCAGAAAGAAGGAAGAACTGCAACGCCCCGTTGTTCGGAAAAGATCGAAAAGGTTGTGTAAAAACGTAATAAGAAAGCTTGTGATGTAATTTTAAGTTTTCCTTGTTTGAATAAAGAAAAACAACCTCAAATACTGTGTTGAAATCAGTTGGTGTCCTTTTTCCTTAACTGAGTGTGTGCGCATCCTGTATGACATCGCGATTGGCTAACCCATAAAGGAGGATCCATATCCTATTTTGAGATACGATCACTATCCGCAGTATGTGCATATTACCACAGAACCCACTGGAGAGGGCCAATGAACAATATGATAGCTGAAGCTGTAATAAACATACTTTAAAAATAATCATCAGTATTCAAAAGAAGTTTAGGAAGCAATAGCAACGATGATACTGACAAGATAAACAGCGCCTTGTCGAGAGCGGAAATATTATCATAATTTGTGGATATAACATAAAATTATTGAAATTGCACATTTATACAATAATCAGAAACATAACATAACAACGTTGTTAATCATCGCTACAAATCGCTCCCGTAAGACGCTTGCCTTTTCGTGAAGGAAGAATCATCAACCCAGCCGAGAAACTCAAGTCACGATCGGTGCTGTCTGCAAGAGCGAGTTCAAGTGACCTAAGTTGGAATCCCATCCTCGTCGCCAGGAAAGGAACCGTTGCCAAACTAGTCTCTTGAAACGACAGGTAATTTATTATATTTATACTAAAATTTCTGTGACAAAACATGACAACGCGAATGAAGTTACCTTCAGAAGCGCGCCTGGCTGCAAACGGAAGTAGCATTCCCTCTTAACATGCATGCGTAGGCCCGAAGTCGAGCATTCATCCAGTGTTGTCAGCGTGATGTTCTTGTCCTATGTCAACGCGATTTAAACAGTGTGCTGTTAATTGCTGGAAAAGCGACTGCTAATGATATCCATCATCTTTTAAAGACTATTTGTGGTAACGATACTGTTGATAAGTCTATGGAAAATAAAATAAAAATAAATAAAAAACAATAACATTTCGTGGTTACTACTTTTAAAAAGCCATAATTATTGATGGAACACGCAGTCGACGTCCAATCACTGCCACAGACAATAATCATCCAAAACTCGGCATCGATTTGATTCAAAATGACCAACGAAGCACTCAAAACCGTATCAGAATATCCAAGGAACCCGTTGATTTTATTATTGAACAATTGGAACTCCGTAAAATTGGCGCACGATGGGTTCTACACCGACTTTCAGATGAGAAAAAACGGCGTCGATTAGAATACTGCGAGCAACTTTTGCAACGCCATCGTATCGAAGTACCCGGTTTCGATTTTGAAAATTGTGACAGAAACCTGTAAAAAGAAAAAAACTCTTTTTGAGAGTGGATTTAAGAAAACAATTAAGTCCAAACCTTGGTTTGACGATGTGTGCAGGGCGAAGATGGAACAACGTAAGCGCCTCAGAGTGATCCACTTAGAAAGATATGATGAAATCAATGCGGAAAGATAAGCGACGAATCGGAAAGAGACAATGACACTCTTCAAAGGCAAAAAACGCGTATGGGAGAAGACTCGGATCGAAAAAATCCTAGAAAATTCCAGAGCAAAGAACATCAGAGGTATGTATGTCGGCGTAAATTCAATTAGAAATGGTTACCGAGGGAGAGCCAAAATAATCCGAGACACAAACGCCTGTCTGGTGACAGAAACAGACAATATCGTGACAAGGTGGAAGCAGTACTTTGAAAACCTGCTCAATTTGCGCACCCATCAACCACAAATAAACGCACCAGACGTACACACAGCAGAGCCTCAGATCCCAGAGCCCTCCTTCAACGAAGCTGTGGACGCAATAAATCGATTGATTGGCTCCCGAAGTCGACTCCATACCGGCAGAGCTTGTGACGTATGGAGGAGAGGCAACTGCTAGAAAGATCCACCAGCTCATCAAAACAATATGGGATAAGTAAGTCACTCCAGAAGAATGGAAAAACTCAATAGTCGTCCCCATTTTCAAAAAAGGCGACAGACCTGACTGCGAAAATTACAAAGGAATATCATTGCTTCCAACCACATACAAAATACTAACAAATGTCGTACTGGCAAGAATCACGCCGTACGCAGAGGACATATTGGGAGACTACCAATGCGGATTCCGTAGGAAACGGTCAACAAGCGACCAAATGTTCACAATGAGGCAACAGCTGGAAAAGAAGTGGGAATACGGAGAGACGGTTCACCAACTGTTCGTTGACTTCAAAAAAGCCTACGACTCAGTCGCAAGACAAAGACTCTGCCATATTGTAGTTGAGCTGGGAATCCCGAAAAAATATGCCGCCCTTATTCAAATTTGCATGAACGAAAACAAAGGGCGAGTTAGAATAGAAAACCACCTCTCAGAACCATTTGAAATCCGGGACGGACTAAAACAGGGCGATGGACTATCACCGTGTATTGTTATTCTCGTGCTCGAGTATGTCATCTGAAAGGCACAAAACGGCAACATGGCCAAATCATCCCTGAACGGGGTCACACAAGTGCACAGGATAGGGAACGATGGCGGAGGCGAGACAGCGTCATAACTACAACCACAAACAAAGTTCTGTCGCCGAAGGGCAAATTGCACAATAGTCATATAATGTTAAGCTTAGAGCGTCTGCGGAGGACCAGTAAGTTATAATAAAAGATAATTAAGCTAGAATTTAAGCATTTTTTGGTCTGCGGAGGACCAGTAAGTTAAAATAAAACATAATTAAGCTAGAATTTAAGCATTTTTTGGCTATCATGTAATTTAGAAACTAAGAAGATAAAAAGAAAATAAAAAAAAAATGTTTTAAAAATGAAATGAATGGTAAACCAACGTGAAAGAGACCGACAGGACTGCCGCGACGGAGATGGGAGGACAATATTAGGTTTGACCTCGAGGAGATCGGATCGGATGCTCGATCGTGGAGGGAGAGCGCACGGGACAGGGAACGATGGCGGAGTCGAGTCGGTGAAGTTGTTATATATATTAAAACATTTACAATTGAAATGCCTTACGTGGGATTTGACTTGACAGTGACTTCGTGAGCGGCTGCTTCCACTGCTGGGGGATGTGTGTTTGACGAATAATAACTCTTTTCTTTTAATCCAGATGTATAAATGCTTTTATTCTATTTTAATTCAGGTGTCTTAATTCACAGGTATTTATTAGTTTAGTTTATTTTAATTCGGATGTATAACTGATTTTTATCTATTTTAATAGGTATTAATAATAGTTTCTTTTAAAGTTTAGTGTCTTTTAATCCAGAAGTATAAATGGTTTTTATGCATTTTAATTCAGATATCTTAATTCACAGGTATTTATTAGTTTAGTCTATTTTAACAAAATTTTATTCCACAATATATTACATCGGACAATTTGTTTCGGTATTCATTTTTTTTCTTTTGCTCGAGACCGAACCGCACACGCACATGACTCAATTCAAATGGGGCCTGGCTCCCCGTATCCGCCAATTCATATATCCTTTTTTGTTTCGTTTCCTGTTTCAATGCACCGTTATGTGACATTGTGATGAAACTTATTGGGGGAAATGTTGTTGCATTCAGTGTATAATAATTGGGGCCTTATGGCTAACCATAATGAGAATATGCTATTGTACTGTTAATGTGATGTTTTGGTATTGGGAAGGGATATGCATTGGCCAGGATTTTAACTGTATTTTAGAGGGGGTGATATTTAATTAACATTAATTATATAACAAGGTCATGAACTTCCGGGTTCGTACAGCCCAATAAATAGATAATAGATAGGAATGTTTAAGTAAAATCTTTAACAAATCTCTGTCACCACAGTGTATCAAAAGGCGGCGCATTTTAGTTTCGCGATCAGTAAGGTTCTAATGACCGAACCCATTGCCGATCATTCGAAATCCAGAAGATCGAAGCGGGGACTAGAGGTCTTAACGATTTAAATAAATAACAAGTGTGAGGGTCGCTTAAGTAGTGTGTCTGGCACGACGCGGGTTCACTTAATCCCCAACACCTTTAGATTACGCTCACCGATTGCTATGCCTAAAATTATTCCTCAAGGAAGACGAAAGCGAGTAAAAATAAAAAACCCTGATTTATTTTACGTAACTTCGGCTTTACTATATTCTTCCACATTCACTTTGCAAGAGGTCCACTTAATTGACTGCGTACATAATCTCAAATTTGGTTTCCTTACTATCTATATTAATCTTTAGGGCCACAACACATTCACTTTGGCTACTGCTTTCGTACGCAGGTGTTCTCAAATATATTATCAATAGGATCAAACCATGTATTTAAAGTTCTTGCTCGCGCCAAATTGTTTTTCTCAATGTCTATATCGGTGAACACTTATAGACCCGATATTTCTTAAACCACCGGAAAGCACGTTAATTATACTTCGAATATACGATAAACTGAGTTGCCAATTACTGACCCACTGGAGTCGTGGGCGACCAAGCTCTGTTCGTCAAGGAAAAGGAAAAACGTGTTGCGCGCTCCACAGGGGGTTGCAACTTGACTCTCTTTGTGGTGGCTGCTACTTAACTGACTAAAATGGGCTAGAATCTTCATGGTGCCGTGGCAGTGGAGTCATCGCCAAGTAAAACTCACTGCGACTTACTAAGAACTTGAAAAGGGTTACTATGCGTGCATAGAGGATTTAGTTCCAGAGAATTACTGGCGTACAGGCTGAATTGGATTCCTCTGTCGCTATGTTTATAGAGAAATCAGTTTCGGGGACATAACCGACTATGGGCATGAATTGTGGGTTGGACAAAGGGACATGGGTCTCGGTCGTTGCGATGGTTGTTTCGGGGAAATGCAACGTGTAACACCAGAGGTTAACTCCGGTATTAACACTTAATATTATCTCTCGGGGGAAACTCCTCCGAGGTTATTAATTTAAGGATATTCACCTGTTAATTCCTCGTCTCCTGGAGTCGGTTTCGCTGCGGCAGACTGGAAGTTGTGGGGCGGTCCGCCCTTTCTATTCGGGTTCCCAGACGAAATAAGTAAACTGAAGTGGTTTTGGTTGGTTTTTATTTGTAGATTACTTAGTTACGACTAACACTTTTACTTTTTAGTTACAATGTATGCTTTTTGGAAATTTTACTGATTACTACTTTAAAACTCTAATTCAATCAAAAGCAAGTAGACCTGCTGTACAGTTTCGATGGCTGCAGGCCTCTTGTTTATTACTTTACACTGCGCCGCAACTCATTTGCACACCTCTTTTATATACAATTATTGGTAAGTTAATGCAGATGATGCATTTTCCTCACCCAGAACGTGTTACCTATTCTGAGATTATTCGTCTGTCATAACATAAACCATTCGCAATATTCCATACTCATTTAATTGTTCTGCAAAAATATGCAACGACAGAGAATTGAGCGATCCCTTAATTGCTTGCATACGAAGACCCAATTATAGGCCATTGCCCGCGTGTGCCAATCGTATCATACGATTAATTGCGACTCACTGCTGTGCTCGCTACTTCGTCGACCTCAGCACTTTTCCGACGTTCAGTTATTCCGTCGTCGGTGGCCTTTGAAGGCACCGCTTGTGATCGTATATCCTGTATCACACTTGTAAGCATATGTATTTGAAATATGAGACCGTAGCAGAATGCAGTGGCCTTGGAAAGTGGGTCAAGTGTATGACTGATATATGATAATTGGTTTTGGAAGGTGGGCATGGATGGGTAATTATCGTAACGTATGCGATATGAATTAATTGCCCGTGGAGAAGGCTTTGCTCCTGAATGAATGCGAATTTGTATTGCTTGTGGGAAAGGCGAGTATTGCAGTGTATGCAGAATATTTTGAGGATTGATCATATAGATGGAATCATAGGATGATGGGATTAATTATAATGATTGAGGAGGGGTGTGAATCGAGGTGTAGCAAACGCATCGTGCTAGTGGCTTACCAGTAAGGAGAGCTGGTAGTATTCCAGATGGTTTAGGTAGGACGGGAGCCGAAATAGTTTTCGGGGAAACTAAATATTGCTTGGTTACAAGCGAGGGAAATGGTTTAAGCAGGAAGGGAGCCGGAATGACTTTCGGGGGCAATTAATGCTGCTTGGTTGCAAGCGAGAAATATAGTTTAAATAAGAAATTAACCGAAGTGGTTTTTGGTGAAAATGTATGCGGTTTGATGTCGATGAGGTAGATGATTTCTATTCTGTTGTAGGTTTTAAAAATGCGTTTTATTACAGGTTGGGAAATGGATTCTGGGCATATTGGGAAGTGTATTCTTTGCATGTTTGCGAATGTGTGTTATTGCAGGTTTGGGTTATGGTGACGCGCTGTTAGTGGTCGAAGTTAGGTAGGAATTGTGGGTTGGTTCTCCGTGTGATATAGAGAACCCCCACACAACCCAAGCCAAAAAAGGGTAAAACGTCTTTTATGTGATTTAGGACCACTACACTACTATAAACGCACTAAACGTTCAAAAGCGTTTTATATCATGAGAGATTCATTCAGAATTTAGGCTCTGAAGGTCATTTAAATATTTTTTTAGACTACTGTTGTTATCATTTTTTAGATGTCCCTACATCACTTAAGTTAATAAAAAAATGAGAAAAAATTTTAAATAGATAAAACCCCTCAACCTCTTAAGCACTCGAAAAGAATCATTTGTCAGGGCCGTCATACAAGCCTAAATGTGCGAGAAACTCATAGGAAATAACCTGATAGATATTTAAATTATGATGTAAATAGGTGTTCCCTTACATACAAAACAGTGGGTTTTTATTAATTTCAATAATCATCCTTTTGTTCAATTGATTATTGAGAATTAGGTGTGGAAAAAGTATCGGAAATATTGTCATTGCGCATCCGACGGCAGACCTCAGTCTACGCTTGTCTACATTTTCAATGGCCTGCGACATAATTACTTTGTTTGCTTGGTGCTATGTGACAAGTGACTCCGTCCTGTTAAAATCACGTATCGTCCCGAATCATATCATCCAGATTCAGTAATTAAAGCTATCTGAACATGTCGCAGTAGCGTTCGCCGTTTATAGTACCTTTTAATTCGATGTTGTTTTCGAATAACAGACAAACTCTATCCCGTCCTGCGGTCATATATCTACAATATAAAAACACTTCCACGCGGTACAACGAGAATATGTGGTTATTATAATTACAGGTTAATATGATAATTTAAGATACTGATAAGTATTCGGAATTGTAACCGCACACACCATGAAATTTTTCAATCAGTTCGCCCAAAAGTTCGTTCATTATTTCAACAAGAAAAGTTTTACAAGGATGTGTATTATGACGGAGATATACGTCATGAAAAAATTATAAAAATGTGTGTTATGACGAATATATCCGTCATGCGTCTTCAGTAGTGACCATTGGCAATTAATTTAGCAATTTTAGTTATAACTAAAATATTTTCCTAAACTGCAAGAACTTTGGAATATTTTGAGGTCATGTCGAAATAAAAAAAACTATTAACAATTTATACACATTTTCCAACAAGATCGACTTTAAAAAGGTTTTATAAAAATATACCACATTTGAATAATCTCCTTACTGAACTCGTCGAATTTTTAAAGTCATTCAAATAGGTATCTCAAGGTTACATGTTTTCCTGTAGGAAATTCAAGTAATGAGGACGTCTTTAATCTTTTCCAAACCTTATAATTAATTAAACTGCTTGGGAGTGTTTTCCTTTGATTTCGTTCACGCTGTGAGTGTTCCTCTTCATGAGCATAACGCGATGGTTTCTTGTTGCTAACCATTAACGTCAGGAAACAATACTAAGGAAATCTTGAAACGTTCCCCTTGCTGAGAAATTACCAGGCTGTGTGGTAGTATTGTTCCTGAGGTACATTCAGCGGGCAAACTCATTCCAGTTTATTGTGAAATGGAAGTTAGGTTTTCAATTAAATTTAATTACTGCCCTTGTGTTGCTCCATAATCGGATCGAAGTTTTAATTTTCAATTGTGACTTTTACGTGGAAACCCGCAGGATTCGACTGTGTAAGTTGTTAGCTTGGTTTAATAAATAGCGAATAAAGACATTCATTTTTTGAGCTTTTGTACCGACTTGGTGCTCCCTCTAAGAGATCGTTAGGTAGAACAATGAACATTGAAAATGGGTAGTATTCCGGTATTGTCGTCAAATTCGCACTTCACGGTGTCGCTAAGCATTTAATTTACGAGTCGATATTCGTCGGGATTTCTCTTTCTTTCAAACTTTCTTGTGAACTTACACTTGCGTCAGTCGATGTAAGATATCACCTATCTCTTGACGCAAAAGGTATCGATTTCGAGTCTCCTTAAATAAGTGAAGTAGACCCAGTTTACGTTTGAAGTTATATTTATCCAAATAAATAAAGGGCTTCCTCAAGTGGTCCATAGCATTAAGAAACTTGTTATGCGTTATCGTGGAATGACGTCAAATAATCTGAATATTAAGAATGGGTGAAGTGCTGGCAGTACCTTCGTATCACACTTGAATATGTGATAAACGACGTGAAATTTTCTTTAAAACAGTTTTACATTTACTAAAAGAACTGGCTTCATTTTGCTTCTTTGAATTATTTCTAGGAGGCTTTCATGTCGACTAATCGAGAAAGTTCTTGACCCATTTCGCATAGTTAATCTCAGGATTGACAAGCCTCGGAAAATTTTCAAACCTTTTGAATGTGTTATAGCGCTCAAATCCTCTCCTGCTCGAGACTACAGAGTTCGAGTAGGATTTTTTCAATATTTGCAGTGCCGTTCGAATAAAAAATTCTGTTCGCAACATAAAGTTAAACAAAGAAAACACTCATTGCTCAATTGCTTTTTATATAGTACAAATTGACGGGACCCCTTGAGATGAACAATTATTATTGGCTGCTGACAATAAACTAGTTGGTAGATGGTGCATCAGAATATATTATTGTTGTACCAACATTTTTATAATTTATCTCAATGTATGTTTGAAAAAAGTGTATCAGGCCATTTTTATTATTGATTTTTTTTTTTGCCGAAATATTAATGAAGTGTTTTCTTTAATCAAAACAAAAAGGAGGGCAGCCATTCAATTTTATCAGCAGCTCAACGGTCGTGTGACCACTGAACCGGAAGCCATTCAATTTTATCAGCAACCCAAGGGTCGATTCAATCCACAAGGGTGCCAGCTACGTAAGTAGTATCAAATATAACAATTGATAAAACATAAAGTTTGTAAACAAACAATAGCTAGAATAACTGAAACATAGTAACAACCAAATCCAATAACTTCTGACACAAAAATATTAAATGATGTACAATAGAAAGCAACATAAAGGTTGAAAACAAACAATACAACAGCTAGGATAACAAAAATAGTAACCAAATCCCATACTCTACGATAACGAAATAATAAATGTTAATATATGCGGTTACGCTCAGGTATTGCCTTTTAATAATAAAAGAATATATATTATTATTATTATTTATTGGCCTGTAGAAACCCGGACGTTCATGACCTCGCCGACGCGGCTTCGCCATCGTTCCCTGTCCTGGGCACTCTCCTTCCACGCTTGACCATTCGATCCGATCTCCTCAAGGTCAAACCTAACATTGTCCTCCCATCTCCGTCGGGGCCGTCCTACCGGTCTCTTTCCCGTTGGTCTACCGTCAAGAATTCAATGCACGGTCCTATCGTTCCCCATTCGCGCCACGTGTCCGGCCCATCTTAATCTTCGCGACTTGATTACTCTCACTATTGTAGGTTTGCGATATAGCTCTTCCAAGTCGTGGTTATGGAGTCTCCTCCATTGTCCTGCCTCCTCGTCATATTCAAAGAATATATATATATATATATAATATAATTAAACTCAAATTCTGATAACTAAATATTAAATGTTAACATTAGGGTTACACTCTAGTGTTACATTTTGGCGCCCGAGCAGGGACGTGAATAAAAGAAAATATAACTAACCTAACCAACCATTAATTCTGATAACCAATTATTAAATGTTAATATCAGAGCTCAGGCTCTAGAGTTACAATATAGATTTCTTTTTCTCTCATTTTTTTCAGCATACCAAGTTTTCATAATTCGAACAGATCTGGCATATGCAACACGAAAAGAGAATCGAAAAAATGATCAGCCCCATATACCAGAGCATTTACGTAGAGATCACAGCTTGTGTGGCGACATAAACAGGGCCGTGATCAGTGCGTTTTAGTTCTAACCTTTTCAGCGTGTGATCGAATTAAATTCTTCACTACTATCACAAAATACTATAATTGCTGGTACAGACGTGATCTACGCACAGCAAAGCACTCCCCCATAATAAACTGTGACTTTATATCATTTACTCACAGCGGACCGGCACACATTCCTCCATTCAGCCTCACCGCACGAAATAATCCCATTGTGCCCACGCAAAAGTTCTTCACGACATAGTAGTTGAGAAGAAGGTGATGATTCCAACAGACATAGGCAACCATAGTGAAGGGTAGAGCAACAACAACAAAATCAAAGAAAATCTGTCACCGTCGTATACCAGAGCATTCCCGTTGAAATTACAGTATATGCAGTGACTTGAAGGGGATACACGTGGCATATTGATGCTTTAAATTTAATTTTTTAACGTGTGTACGAATCTCCACTATCTTAAAATGGTATTGTTTTCCTTTGATCCCCACATGCTGGCTTTTTCCTACGATCACTTTACTTTGTCCTTATTTCGCAAGTGTTCCCAAGAAGCAAACCTTGATTTTCATCGCCCTTAGAAAGGTCGCATGCATAGACACCCTGGGTAAGTCGTAGGTCGAACGATCATCGAGTTTCACACGAACAAACAATCATATTAATGCTCATTGGCTTGTCGATAGTATAGTGGTTAGTATACCCGCCTGTCGCGCGGGAGGCAGGGGTTCGATTTCCCGTCGGGGAGCCTCTGGCGCAAGACTAATGACCTTGCCCAGAAAAAACAAATCATTATGGAAAATTTAACAACCCCCAGGACTTGCGGAATAAGGCCAAGACCGGTCCCCGGTTGATGCTTTCCCAAACCAAACATACAGCCATCCAGCCTGGTCCCTTGCCATCGTTGGCGAATTTTCTGTTGACTTAACGTCAACAAAAATATCTGTCCTCCATCGTTCACAGGAACAATACAGCCAGCCTCCGTTCGCGATCATATATTTGATCAGCCGGATATTTGAATTTCCTTTTGCGCACTCTTCGCATCTTCTTTATCTTGGTTTCCAACGAATTAGTGTTTATCCTGACCTCTACGGTCCTCCATAGAAACTTTCCAACAAAATCAAACCGATCACCCATTGGTCGACGTCAATGAAAGGATCGAAGTTGGTCCTCCCAGATCGATGGAAATTCACCACCACTTCAGCTAATGGACGTTGAGTGCAACAGCCACCAGAGTCAAATTTCATCCTTCGAAGAGAAAAGTCGAATCTCTGCCGTTGAGAAACAACCCACAATTCCAACGAACATTTCCTACCTAATTTCGACCGCCTTTCAGCGCGTCAAATCAACCCCATTTCCCCCTACTTACCTGTTCACCTGCCAAGCATGTTTCCACCAAGGACACATAGCTAAACTCATTGTACCACGCAGACAATGCATAAATGAGTTTAGCTTACCTTTTTTGCCATACGGCAACTCGTGTCCATGTCGATTAGCGACAACCAAATCCAGCCGGACGAAGTTGTCGCCACATTGCAGATCCGCTGAGGAAATTGATCACCACAATCACGTGATAATATTTTCCTAGCGTTACTTCGGCTTTTCTCCAGACACTTCATTCGCTGGGGATCAATGTTCTCTTTTTGCAGGTGAATATCATCAGCTCAATTCCCCTCTCTTTCTCAGTTCTGCCTTCGTATGGATCAATGTACACTGAACTCACCATACTACCGAATCAGGTCAACGGGTTCGGCTCAGAACTACATTGATTCATGCACATACAACCAAATCCACCTCTAGGATAATCGTACATCGTGTTTCTGTTCTCTTATTGTCCCGCTCTCTTCGATCATCAGATTACCGATGTAACCCACCACACATCGAAGGACGTGGCAATGAGAGAGCAGAAGTATGTTCTCTTTTGGTTGTATCCAATTTCTTCCCTTTTCAAGTCAGTCGATTAACGTGATTAACCGAGGGAGGTGGTGTCGCTAATTGCCGCCGCGTGCGCATTCTCATGCACACGCTCGTCCGCGGACATCCCATTTTTATGTGAAATAAGTCGTTTCAACCAGTACGTTGTGTGGTTGAAAGTGACGATTAATAATTATTAGAAATATTATGTGATTTCCATTTTTAAACATTTTTTTATTTTCTTTCTATATTCTTAGTTTCTAAATTAAAGGCTAGACAAAAAATGCTTAAATTCTAGCTTAAATAGCTTATATAATAACTTACTGGTCCTTCGCAGACGCTCTAAGCTAAACATTACTTAATATTTGTATAATTTGCCTTTCGGCGACAGAACTTTGTGGCAATACTTATAATTATTTGAAAGACAAAGAAAAATTTGAAAAACTTTTTTTGTTTTTTTTTTTCTTAAAATTTAACTTACTTAACTTACCTAAACTTATCTACTTTTTTTTTTTTTTTTTTTTTTTTTTTTTTAAATATATTTTATGTAAAATCACTTACCTTAACTTAACTTACATCTTATACTACCCTAATTCTAGAAAAGCTAAGTCTATGTAAGCTATCTGATGATAATGTGATTCTATACCGACTTTGGTATCCAGGTCTTTATATGCCATTCAACCACCAGAACTGTTGACGCTGTCTAATACTATCGTCCCGGTCTCTGTGGGAGATAGCCCTACTGAAGCGCAGGAGCTCTTCTTCGGTGCGCGTTACTTCCCGGTCGTAGCACAATCGCCCGTCTACGGATGATCTACTTACATGATAGATCAGCGGAATTCCGGATCTATCCTGTATAAGCCCTTTCATGTACAAATCAAGGAACGCCTCTGGTGGAACAAAACCGTTGCGACGCACGTTCTCATAGTACAGGGTATTTGGATAATAAGCCCCGAAAATTAGGTCATTGGACGAGCTTATTGCTCTCGCAATATGTCCTCTGATTAATTTAATCATAAAATTATTCACCCTATTTATGCAGGCTTCATTATATAAAGTCTCATTTGAGTAGTACTTTTTGTATTCCGATTCCGGTGTTCGATATAATCTGAGACAGGTTCTCAGACACTTCCTTTCGAACACCCGAATCTTTTCCATCAAATTTGGACCTATGTTAAACCATACTGGACAGCCATATATGAGCATTGGCCTGATTAGCGTCATGTAGCATATGACTTTTACCCTGCTGTCAAGTTGGCTACTGTGAAATAGCCTCCTTGTCATAGCAAAAGTTTTCCTCGCTTTGAGCAAAGCAGCCTCTACATGTCTGTTGAAATACAGATATTGGTCTAGCCAGATGCCCAGGTATTTAACTAAACTCTTGGTTTCCATTTTATCTCCATGCGGTCCCACGATAACTAGCTTTCGCCAGTTTTTCCTTGTGTCGTACGTGGCTTTATATAATGGAGTTCTAAATAGGATGGCTTCACATTTCTGGAAGTTGATCTTAAGTTTCCAGTCGTCGCAATAGCGCTGCACGTTGGGACTACAGTCGCTATCACATCGAAGGCGCGTAGCCGACCTCTGTTTGTTTTACAGATATTATCACGGTACTGTTCTTCGGAGATTCTTGGTATTGCTCCGCGCAATTCGGCTTATATGCACTGCACGAGACAATCCGACGGATCGCACTCGTTTGTAGTTCATCTCCCGACGGCGCGAATATCCCTGCCTCAGAACTCGTTTCGTTACAGAGCGGGGAAGCTGTGGAACTCCCTTCCCCCGAGAGTGTTCCCGGAGCGTTACAACCTGCAACTGTTCAAAAAGAACTGCAACAGTTATTTGATGGCATCTCGGGGCGCCCACTCGGCGCTATATGTTCGCCTCTCCCGAGATAAGTCTAATAAAAAAAAAAAAAAAAAAAAAAAAAAAAAAAAAAAAAAAAAAAAAAAAAAAATAAAAAAAAAACAGATTACCCGCATCCTATACTCCTTTAATTGGGGAATTGAACGACACAAACATGGCGTCACATCCTTCAGACACCAGCACATTTCTAACCACAGGTGCAATAATCTAGTTCATAAAATCACGACCCAACAAAAAATCGACCGGTCTAGATGGAATACCACACCTTCTATTTAAAAGACTTCGCCCGCCAAATCTACTTCCCATTCTCGTCCTTCTTAACCATATCAAAAATATCATACTCTAGCAGCAGATTTGTCAAAGTGGCAAATAACCGCGTTAACAACTTCCTCCCACACATCTGTGGGGGATCTTTAAAGGATTCCCTAAGAACCACCCACTTCCTTGAATCAATCTGCCTTCCCCTCACCACACAAGGCACTTTACTTACCTGCAATCGAGCACCGTAAGCAACCTTTCAATAGCTTTCAACTGAAAGTAAAACCTCACCAAAGGCATGCATACCAATTAAATTATTCCGTTCATAATACATGAACTATATGCCAACCCGATCGGCTCAGCTCGTCTGCCAGCATGATTGGTAAACACACGCCAATCTTTCAGCGTGTTCTTGTTCCAACAATCCGTTGGTCCACAAGAAAGACATGCCGAGCAACTTGCTTGCTTGCAAATCTGCAACCCAAATTTCCAACGATGATCGCCTAAACTGATAGCCGAACATCGACTGGGACACGATCATAATTGATTGTTTAAACAATCCAACCAACGGCCGTGTCCCACGATCGGTTTTCCTCAAACCAAACACACAGCGACCTCACTGTGTTTATTCTACCAACCATCCGTTGGTCCATGGCCACCCTGGGTAAGTCGTATGCTTACACATCTGCAAGGCAAATTCCGCATGATCGGTCATCCAAGCGACGAACGATCATGGAGTTTCACGCGACTCATGTTTGTTATTTAAACAATCATATTAATAGCCATGCCCGATGTTGCTTTCCCACCATTGAAGGGAACACGCGTGTCAGAAGTGTCGTTTATTGCTGTCCGTTCATATGCTAACTTATCCCTTGTACACTTGGGACGTTATCCGTGGCTCGTTAATCAGTCAGATTTGGATTAAATGTTTGTGCGCCAGAAAGACTAAGGAATAACACCGACTTAAGATCCGGAAAACATAGTGTAAAAAAAAAAACGAGAAACGAAATATTCATAAACCTTAATCTAAAAAGAAATATTGCAGAAGAATCGAATATTTATAAAACGTGATCTGAGGAAACATTGTGTAAAGAATAAAATAAAATAAAGGAAACTTTATCCAACCTAGCTTCATCAGTGTCTTTTTATTTATCTTTCCTCTCGATGCGTGATTTTTGGTGACAATTTTTGTGAGGAAATCGTTGCTGGGTGAGAAAGCTCCAGTGTCGTACGCCGACACCGACAATACCATCATCACATACCGCCACACATCTCAGCATATTTTGACAAATGGAAAATTCGCCTCAACCCGACCAAAACCCAGCTAACAGTGTTTAAGGGCAAAAACGCTCACTGCACAAACAACACTAAACGTTGCCACAACAAAATTAAACCCAAGCTTAATAATACCCACATAAAACCTTCCAAAACTCTAAAACATTTGGAAGCAACCCTTTCCAACGACTGGTCATTCTCAACCCACATCAAACATTCGCTTCATAGAGCCTCAATACAGCTTAACCTCTGCAGACGAGTGTTGTGCAAACCTAAAGGCTTCTCTATCAAGTTCAAACAGCTCATCTACAAACAAATAATCAAACCCACTCTTACATACGCCTGCCCATTATGGTACCACATCTCACTCTCCCAAATGGAGAAATTACGAGTTTTTGAACGAAAACGTTTCCGGTTTATCGCTGACTTACACCACAAAACCAACTCATATAGATATCATTGTAACAACGATCTTTACAACAGCGCAGGCACCGAACGACTGGATAGACGGATCCTAAAACTGTCGATAAATTTCATAGAAACCCTCCCTATCAATCCCAACCCTCTAATAACACACCTATTATCACCCTCTTCCAATACGGGAACTCACTACCATAATTGTCTCCAAATCAGGACCCTCTTCACCACAGGCAGACTGGTTAACGATCTAAACGAGGTCGTGTACCACAACACCAAACTGGCACCCAATCAATTCAAATACAGCAACATCCAACCATTCTTACTTTTAACACAGAACCAAACGGCACCCCCTCCTTCAACAACATACCTGATCTTATCCCTTACTATCCTCAATCAAAACAAACTATCCCACATCCACATAAATCAAAATTGTAAATAATATTCTTAAGTCAAATTCAAATTGTCACTATCACTGCAATATCAAATATTGTAAATTGAATATAAGATTAGATTAAGTTAGATTAAGTTATGTTAAGTAATTTTAAATAAGCTAAGTTAAAATAAACAGAGTTCCTGGTTTTTCTTCTGACCTTTTCCAGCAAAGATAAAATTACCAATATGTATCATCATCATCATCATCGGCACGATAATCGGGAACCCGTCTTGGCCTTATTTAGGAAGTCCTGAGGCTTGTTAAATTTTCCATGATAATTTGTTTTTCGGAGCAAGGTCATTGTCTTGCGCCAGAGGCTCCCCGACGGGGAATCGAACCTCGGCCTCCCGCGTGACAGGTGGGGTTGTGGGGGTTTTCTCTATTCTACATGAGAAACAACCCACAATTCCAACCAACATTTCCTACCTAATTTCGACCGCCTTTCAGCGCGTCAAATCAACCCCATTTCCCCCTACTTACCTGTTCACCTGCAAAGCATGTTTCCACCAAGGACACATAGCTAAACTCATTGTGCCACGCAGACAATGCATAAATGAGTTTAGATTACCTTTTTTGCCATACGGCAACTCGTGTCCATGTCGATTAGCGACAACCAAATCCAGCCGGACGAAGTTGTCGCATCATTGCAGATCTGCTGAGGAAATTTATCACCACATTCGATTGAATCACGTGATAATATTTCCCTAGCGTTACTTCGGCTTTTCTCCAGACACTTCATTCGCTGGGGATCAATGTTCTCTTTTTGCAGGTGAATATCATCAGCTTAATTCTCCTCTCTTTCTCAGTTCTGTCTACGTATGGATCAATGTACACTGAACCCACCATACCACCGAATCAGGTCAATGGGTTCCGCTCAGAACTACATTGATTCATGCACATACAACCAAATCCACCCCTAGGATAATCGTACATCGTGTTTCTGTTCTCTTATTGTCCCGCTCTCTTCGATCATCAGATTACCGATGTAACCTATCACACATCGAAGGACGTGGCAATGAGAGAGCAGAAGTATGTTCTCTTTTGGTTGTATCCAATTTCTTCCCTTTTCAAGTCAGTCGATTAACGTGATTAACCGAGGGAGGTGGTGTCGCTAATTGCCGCCGCGTGCGCATTCTCATGCACACGCTCGTCCGCGGGCATCCCACTTTTATGTGAAATAAGTCGTTTCAACCAGTACGTTGTGTGGTTGAAAGTGACGATTAATAATTATTAGAAATATTATGTGAGTTATGTGTTGTGTGACCGCATCGGAATGTTCTCACTAGTGAATCTTTTCAATAAATTAAAACGCTTGCTGGCAGTGCTATCTGTTATCTTTTTTATTGATTACTTTGGTGTCTTAACTCACTTATTCGAATTAGACTTCAATCGTTTATTTATCTATCCACTCGAAGGAGATGTCGTCCAATATGCGCATCGGATTCGGTACAACCAGGAAGTGGACGTGCGTCCCATAAATGTTTACAATTACACATTCCTCAATAAAGGTGAACATAAATCGATGCCGCATTTTGAGAGACGAATGGCTATACGACAAACCTGGGGTTACGAGCAACTCTTTTCGGACGTGATTATTCGAACAAATACCTTCCCACGGATCGATGGGAGATATAAGGAATACGTGCCATACGCTGGCACATCATCTCACCTTATATCCCACAGGTCTTTCAATTCTAAATATAATAGGAGTCAGATGTCTACCACCACCGCGGTCGGTCAAGCCATACGTTAAAGTCGAGGATTCTCCTTGAGCCAGCCGAGTGGTCGTCAACTTCATTCGCCACGGGACGCCTTTAGTAATTGTACCACGTGTATCGTTGTTGTTCCTGTAAAATAAACATTGACCTGTGAATTAATACGGTAATCAAATTAAACGTTTCTTCACGTGGATTAATTCAATTAGCAAATTAAAACATTTTCTCGCTAAGGAATACAATAACCATTAACTGATATCCGTGTTTGGTTAAGAGAGGAACAAACCTCTTCTATTGTAATTAAACCACCGAATATCCAGGCTGTACAAACTTTATAACCTTCACCAAAATAAAGAACAACATATTCAATAAAAGTGCGTTTTATTTCTACGAACTGCGGTGGAGCAAGTGTTGGGAAGTTAAGTGAATCCGTGTCATACTGGCACACGACTTAACCCCCTATAAGTTTGTTTTTTCTTTCTTCTCATCAGCCTTCCTGAGCTTTTTTATCTGGATCAGTGACTTCCCTACTACTTACTAAGATAACTGAGTGTTTTGATTTTAGGGAGCAAAACATATTTGAGTTGTTGAAATTTTCTTAAGATTAGGCATCACAAGTCTGATTGCCTGATTGATTATGTTTTGTAACTACATACCCCGGGAGCTACTCTCTTTGGAGAAAACTCTTCCTGCTGTTCACACTCAAACCGGATCCCGATGCAATTTAAGTTGTTTCCCATTGGTTCCCCACGTTTGCGGGCTTAGGGAAAAATGAAATTGTCCAAAACGTAGCCTGTATATTTACCGAATACAAATAAAATGTCAATCATTGATCTGAGGCCACGGTTTGTCCAAGCGTAGTCATCTGAAATCAGTAACTCCTTGAACTCTCGCCAGTATTTTTTTTAAATATGTTGGTGACAATATTGAATATTTTTCTGTATTATAAAAACATTTTCTTCGGTGATTATTCATCCATATTTGTAGTTAAAGACTACATTCGCTAACTCTGTAAGAACCATCCTGATATTTCCATCGATTTGGGAGATTCTGATAGTCTCTAGACAGTGGAAAGACATAGACACAATGAAAGAAGGCAGGAGATGCAGGAACGTGTTTGCTAAAACGTAAGCGCAGCGTTATTTCATACTGTACAACTCTGTGAATCGTGCATGCCAGAGGCTCGGGCCCATGATATCCTTAGAACATTATAGACCCTGTTGCACGATGCAACTAGTTATGATGAGGATGCGTATAAAAACATGTTTAAATAATTCTCCACCCCCTACACTAGAGGTGTTAGCTTGTGCCACAACCGATCAGCTCCGTTTTGATTACATCGAACTGTGACACAAGAACTAATTGGGCGAATTCAAGAGAACAGTGCAACAGTAGTGATCTTGATCGAAAAACACCACAAAGGCCCCGGGGAGAAGAGGAGCGACGAATACGTTTGCCGATAAACAAAGAACAAGGGAAATAAGCGGCGAATGAAAAAGAACCATCAACATTTCTAGAATTCTAAAGGATTGGTTTTGTTTTCTTCCTTTAATAGGGACCATTTTACTGTGTTACTCTTGGACTTTTAAAAGGGGTGTAATTTAAAGCCACTACACTACATAACACCCACGGATATTACACATTCCTGTGCATGTGAATCCATACCTTCATTAGATCGTTCATTACTGCGGTTTGGGTTGATAATAATCCAGTCAGCGTTTCACAACAAATTCAACCTTACCACATTACCTCTGTCTCAACTAAAGTATGAGAAACATACTCTTGAATAAATAATATTAAACTATCAATACAAGTCTTTTAGTGAAACACGACATTGGCCCATTCACTTTCGAACTCACAATGTTGCCCGAGCAGTCTAAGAAACAAGAGCACTAAAAAAAACTGCCAGCTCGTATGACATGCCTTTAGAGAGATTCTCATTTTCACATGCTATTCCACTAGTCAGTCCCCAAACGGGCGAATATCCAATCAATAATCAAAAGTAGCAACCCATCATCACTCCTATTCTTTCTATAAAAATATGTAATATTATAACAAGTAACAACAAAGTAAATATGATAACAAGTCAGTAAAAAATAGGATAAGGTGGGATGCGATAGCATATGGCAGTATAAGATAAAATGGAATAGGATAGGATGGGATGGGATAAGATACGTTAGAATAGAATACTAGCGAGCGGGGTAGAATAGCATAGGATAAGATGAGAAAGAATAGGATACGATAGAAAAGAATAGAATAGAATAGAATAGAATAGAATAGAATAGAATAGAATAGAATAGAATAGAATAGAATAGGATGGGATAGGTTGGGGTAGGATGGGATACGTTAGAATGCACATGTAATACGATAGAATATATAATAAGATAAGAAATTATATATAATAAGAATATTGGCAGATGCTTGACAGGATACAAAAACAAATACTGGGAGTCCTTGGGGATTCGAGCGGAAATCTTTCGGTACCATTATTGTTACATATGTTTGTGTCGGTTCCTTTGAACGCCACTACTTACCTTCCCACCAATTATTCAATAAACTGCTTCCTAGAGCACGAAAAACCTGGAAAGCATTTACTCGCCTTTCCATCGTTTGCGTAAACTATCACCTGAAATGCTTAAAAACTTTAATTTTCGGTAGTGCAAAATTCATCAGCAACAAATAAGTATTTTCCACAAGGGCATGGTCGCATGAAACGCACCATGTTCCTTAAAAGCAATTTGGTTGCATCACCAAGTAACCAACATGACCCGAACCATTTCATTCCACATGTGTCCGAACGAATCCTGCCACACATATGCAGGAGATATGCCTTCTTTCATTTTTACCTACAAGCACATCGGTCGGTAAACCGATCGACAGGCATTAGCATCCTATAAGCATTTCCCCCAGGGGCATGCCTGCATACAACGCAGCATATTTCTAAAATCCAATTCCGTTACGACATAAATCCTCGAACTTGTCCATGCATACAAGAAGAAAGTATTTTCCCCACACACGTGCAGGGCAAGTCATAGCAGCAGACGCCGGCAACATGTGCACGATCAGCGTAAATGCTGTACGCAGTTACTGAACGGGTAAACACCCCAAGTATCGTCTTCGTGATACTTACCCAGATGCAAACATTTCCTTTTATGGAATTCGAATATCCATGGTTCGCATGCTCATGGATATACAGCATGAGCGTGTGGGGTTTCTCTATTCTACATGAGAACCAACTCACAATTCCAACCACAATTTCCACCTTATTTCGACCGCTTTCAGCGCGTCATACATACCCATTTCCCTTATATGCTGTTCACCTGAAATACATAATTTCCCCAAGGACGCATAGCTAAACTCATTATCCTATGCAGATAATGCATAATTGAGTTTAGCTACTATCTTCGCCATACGGCAACACTATTGCTCTAACCATGGGATTTCCACCGGAAATTCCATTCGTATTGGTTAGCAACAACCAAGTCAAACTAAACTACGCGGTTGCATCATCATCCATTGGCTTGGGTATTTACCAACATTCCATAGAGTTTTTCCCGCGGTATTATATCCTTAGCCGACGCGGCGTCCTATTCACTTTTCCCAGATCACCCATTCGCTTTGGATCAATGATCTCTTATTGCAGGTGAATAACATCAGCTAGGTTTTCCTTTCCTCTGAAATTCTGTCTTTACGTGGTTCAATGCGCTCTGACTACACCATAGCCGTACCACTATGTCAGAAGGTCATGTCAGTAGCTGCATTTGATACCAACACACACAACCAAAGCTACCCCGAGATCACAGCACATAATGTTTCTGTTCTCTCATTCTCCATGTCCGTCAATTACCCAATTACCAAAAGTTACCCACACTTCGATGAGCTGAGGTTGAGAGAGCAGAGGCGTGGTCTCTTTCGGTTGTCCTGTGTGTGGAATGAAATACGAATTTCACCCCTGCTTCGAGTTAGTCGCTATCTAATCTCCATCGCGGTTAGATACGCTGCCGCACGAGTCCGAATTTAAATACGCGTGTAATTCAGTCGCATCTTAACCTCAATTGAGTTCGGGTACGCCGCTTAAGACAACTTTCTTAGATCATAATTAATATTTGAAAGTATTCTTGTAAAGTTGCTAACGTATAACAACTAACAGACGTGGTAGCAATAGTGATAACGTAACCAAATTAAATTAAAATAAAGAACCACTAAACTAAAAAGAAAGAACCACCAGTGCATTTTAATTTTTTTTATCTTTTTCTTGGATTCACGGTGACAATTTTGGATAACTGTCGGGGATTAAAGTGAACTATGCGCCCGTGTCAGGCGCAACTACAACTACCCCGACAAGCATGCGAAGCAATCATATCTGTGTGCGGGCACATCACCAACTACGAAAGATCATCCCGTATTGGTCACCGAAGCGATGGATGGAATTTGGTATTCTGTCGTGTCGGTGGCAATCATCAGTCGTAACTGAGATTCCGTGGAGGCAAGTCGTGCCTCCGCGTAAAACATCAAAAGAGAGTGGTGAATGGTTGCTGACTGCGGAAGGCTGTCGAGGCGCGGTTACCTGTAATTTTGTAATACAACTAAGTGTACCTACATACAATCGGATTGAAATCTATTCACTTTAATTCTAACTGGTTTACCTCATAATACGAATTAAGTGTAGAGTAACTTCGGGTAATGTGATATAGGTATTTGTTTTCTAACAATTATTCGTAATTTTTATTACATAGATTTTGGCGCACTATTCATTATAGCTCTTTGATACATTGCGAATTATATTTCGTTTTCAGAACCCTGTAGCGTAAGCCAATCTGCAGCTATTTACAACAAAATAAAAAAATCTCTGTAACCCCCCTTATTAAAATTGGCGGATAATGTGATATACCATATCACTTTTCCCGAATAGTTTCCAACCGAATAAAAATACTTGTAAGCCGATAGATTATGAATTCATTTATTAATTTAACAAAAGTAGGAACATTAGCCACTACATAGTACATAAGAAAAACAAGAGAAAACTTAAACTAGAATTAAAATTAAATTAACAACTCCAATATTTAGCAGAAAAATAGTACTTTCTCTACGTTCTATTTAAAGCGATTTACATGACTCACATACAAAAACTGCTTCCCGCGTTGGAAGACATTCATTGTGAGCCCAAACTAAATCGCACTGCAAGCATGGTACCCATATCTTTGCCTTATTATCCATTTGGAAAGATGTGTTACAAAAGGCACAGACACTGTCCTTGTTAGGTGGAGTTTCGGCCCAAGGATCTCCGTCTGAGCTCGGTAAATGCAAACTTTCATCTGAATCGCTCGAAGAAATTTCTTTTGTTTTCTTTGCCCGTTTGCTTTTTACTACCATAGGTCTTTTCGGCTTATTCTTGCGTCTTTCAATGTTCTTAATGCTCTCTTCCAAAGATGTTTTGTACGGTGATGTTGTTAGTACAGTTGCAACTGATCTTTTACCTCTGGAGCTGATAACCCGTTTAAGTTTGGGCGGTGGTGAGATATCCCAAGGAGTTACGATCTTTTCCAAAGCTGCCCTGCTAGTACTAGCAACCGGTTCTTCAGCTGCACTACTTGTGCGGGCAACTACTTCTACTTCTCGTCCTGAAAGAGCAGATTCTTCATCCGGATGATTTTCAAATGTTTGAGCGATAAAATCAACCTCCTGAAACATATTTTTGTCGAATGGATAAATGCCAGTGCATTTGAATCCATTTATTGCGATTTGTGCTGTTTGGACTTTAAGGTAGGCCTTCGAAAAAAGTTCAATAACATCAAACTGTGTTATTTTTCGGCCCTGGTCTCGCATAAATCGCCTAATTTCATCGTTATAATACGTCTTCAGAGGTCCCATAAATGTTCTATCGAGCTGTTGAATTTTGTGAGTACAGTGCGGTGGCAAAGATATAATAATAACACCATTTTTGCGAGCCTTTTCCAGAACCTCAATATTTCGGGTATGACTGTAATGACCGTCTAAAATGAGTAGCGAAGGGTTCCCCTTTGAAGGGTTTGTGAACCGCAAGAAATGGTCAAACCACTTCGTAAATATCGGGATTTGTATCCAACCCGAAATGTGGCAGGCAGAATCCGAGCCAGGAGGAGCACGTTTCATTAAAATCGGAGAATGGTTCTTTCTGGGAAAAATAAAGTACGGCGGAACAAATGAACCGCCTGCGCTCATGCAGCTGACAACCGTTATAAGAGAGCCTCTCTCTGCAGACGTCATACAACCTATTTGCCTTTTTCCTTTCGCTGCTAAAATTTTGGGTTGCCTACTTTGTGCAATGGACACTCCTGTCTCATCTACGTTCCAAATACTAGTTGGGGAAAATTTATGTTTTTCGTACTCTTGCTCGAGTAAGCTATAAAATGTGCTCACATTTTCAGCATTAAAGCCTTTTGCCCTATCGATTGAGGTTCCGGTTGGAGTCCTGATACCAATCTCTGATTTGTGCCTTTTAAGAAATGCATACAACCAATCTTTTCCTGCGCATTCTTTCATTACTGAAAATGGGCAAGCTGTGTTGTTTCTTTTTGCCACTTGGAATGCTAGTGATCGAATGTCACCGCGAGTTAGACCCCAAAAGCGTGATACCATTTCTCGGATGTATCTTACCAGCTCCAATCCCATTTCCAGGTTAAAAACAGGCTTACGTCCCAAAGGAGTGGCTAAAATATCGCTAATAGATTTATCACTGCGAGCGGATCTTTGTAGTGTTGCAAATGGAACTCCAAATGTCTTCGACGCCAAAAGTATACCCATTTCTCCTCCTCGGACTGCTAGAATAACCTTTCTCATTCCTTCCGCATCCCATTTACGAATCTCCCCTTTTTTGGCGTGATCTGAAATAAATTATAATAATATTTAGTGATTGATAATTTGGTGGGTAATGTGATTTCATATATCACTTTACCCAATTTCAACTATATTACATTAGCCGCATTTGGCTTTTAAAACAATCAAGAGATTTTTTTAAAAATGCACTTCACTGAATTAAAAACTCACCCAATATACTGTCAGCTCTATTCACACACAAACAGAATGTATTACTTCAGTTTTTAATTTTGCTCCAATTTTTGCTGAAATATAACATAAAGCTCACACAAAAAAACTGTCGACTGTACACCTTAAACAATTTCAATGCACTGACATACAACGCAATGAGCGCGAGCGCGCCTAAAACTGCAGTACGTGTTCTTTTCCATTGCCGTCATGTTGACAAGAAAATTCTTGTCGAGAATTGATTATTTCGGAAAATATAATAGTATATCACATTTCCCAACCATATCACAATACCCGAAGTTACTCTACCTAAATACAACTAAGTGTATCTAAATAATCCAATCGATTGTATCGAATTAATTTCTAAATCATTTGACTTTAATTCTAAATATTTTAACTACATACAATTAAGTGTACCCAAATAACGAATGAAAATAACAATTTTAAGGACTGAGAATGAAGTACGATGTTTCAATTAGACTAAGCACACTAACCAAATGGAGTCAAATACGTGCCGTCAAATGTCCATCCTGCCAATCTCAGTTGTATAGCTCCCGTCAAGGGCATTACTCAAGTCAACTCGGTAAATGCTTCTCGCATTTTCAGATGTTTTCCCTTGGTACCCGTCAATCAATCATAAGGTCTACAATTTAAAAACAATTAACTTGAAATGTGTGGTTAAACTATGCATCCGAGAAATTATCTACCCGGTCATGTTTTTTATTTTTCACAACACCTTCAGGTAAGCACAAGTAATATAAATAGTTACATTTGTTCAACTCTGTCCCCTCAGCCTCATACTACCACATCTTACGTCGGAAGCTGCACTTTGACATGTAACAACTATGGAGCTTCTTACTACTTTACTATAATCTCATATAGGTTTAACTTATTACTTTTCTGCAGAACTCTTTCCAATATTTTGCAAAAGTTACTAATTTTGCATTTCCATAAAAAAAAATTAAGAAAAAAAAATTGCAAATAAGTAGTTTACCAAGTTCTGGGTGAAAATTTCATAATTATCTGCTCACGTGAGAATATGGTGAAGAGATTACTTGAGACTCAAATCTAAGTTTGTTAGATAATAATTTGTTTTATCCATAACAGTCTTAAGCAATGATGAGTACCTTGCCTTCAGATTAATACAAGCTTCTTCGTGAAGCTCACGAGCACCCTCAGTTTATTTGTGGAGCATATTAATTCATAGCACCATATAATCCTGAACATGATGGGAAACTTTCTTCCTCTTAGATATTCTCAAATCTGAGCAGAATAAATCCTCAAATCCTCCTAGAGATAATGTGATTTAAAATGATGAAAACGAAAAACGAAAAACAAAAAATAACTGACTACCTGCTGAGTTTTTCTGACTCCTGGCTCTCTCTTTCACCTCACAGCCCAACCCCATTTGGTAGCGAATTAAATTTCAAACGACTGCTTTCACTTGGATAATTGTTGTTCAACTTTAATGGAAAAAGTTGTTGTTAGTGTTCTCCTATTTCCGACTTCAAAAAGAGAAGAAAACGCCTCCAACGCCGAAAAGAATTTGTCGTAGAGGAACTGTGGCGATTCCGCCAGAGAACTCCATGGAGAAAAGAATTTGAGGACCTTCCAATCATGAAAATATAAAATGTCTTTAAAGTTATGAAATAACAACAATATGAAATTATATGACCCGTAGCTAAAATCAGGTCTCCAGGTTTGTAATACTTCAATGCAAAAATGTAATTTAAGGTATTTGCAGAAAATAGTATGTTAATATTAATTTGTTTACGGCGGCTTTTCCAATAGTAAAATACTGCGACGTTATTAAAGCATAATTGGTTCAAAAACCAATAATGTTATTTTCGAAGTGGTCGTAGTCCAGTTTGTTCGTGCTGCTTAACCCAATATCAATCAACATATTGACTCCGATTATAGTACTAAATTGATTTGATAAGCAACTTACCTCCACTTTTGAAGACCTTTCGACGATAATTCCAAATTGTTGGCGTTCGAAAAGTTGACTTTCCACACAAAATTAGTAGCTAGTAGCAGATCATCATAAAACCCAATTTCTGCTGCAGAGTTAAATAAGCAATTGATCGGAGATTTTAGCATTCGATGTGACAAATTAAACATTGATAATTTACAATCCATTTTATCGAAGCTTCAGCAGCACAACTAATAAACGGCCATAACACCCATGACAGTCAATTCCCTCCGTTCTTTTGCATAAGGTCCCACTCTCATAATATTCTAGCATCCTTTTTTAGAATCATTGTAACGATACGAGAGTTTCGCGTCGTTATGTGCAACATCTGTGGCTTGGGACACTATTTCGTTTTCGATATATAGACAGACATTGTCACTGAAAATAAGGATTTCAATTATGTCCGATGAAACTTATTAGTTGAGTAGATTCCATGGTTTTTATTCCAAATCATATTATTGCCAGATACAGAGGGAATGATATTATTTACCAGTTTCTGCCGCAATATGATCTTTGGAACTTTTCGCGGCCAAAAGTTCTCATTCTCGACGATATTGTTGTATTCCAGAATACTACCCTTATTCGCTTTAACACTAACTCATGTCCTTTCCAACACAACCCTTAAAACTACATCCTCACATATCTTACATTCTCAGTTAATACAGCACATTTCATAAATAAACAGACACTATATTCTATATCCAGTCACTTACAGCACATTTCATAAATATGCCCCTTTTCATAACAAGCACATTTTTCATTTCAAAACATGGCCACTTTGATTTTCGTTCAAAGTTTATTCAAAATTCTAAGTCACAGAGACTTCTAGATTGTTTTGTTCAGTTTATACGCCACAGTCAGTTAGAACAAAATGTTCTATATAAACAAGTAAATTTATATGAAAAAAGTAGAAAGAAGAGAGCTCAGCTTGAGATAGCTGAGTTCGATAAAATAAATAAAAGAGATCTTTTATTATTTCTTTAATAAATATAATAACGTCCTCGCTCTTCCCTCGAAAGAGGAAGCACGGCGTTGGAGCCGTAACAATATCAATGAGTGTCATTTTTCTTGCCGAAGACCGAACTTGGAAGGAAATGGATCCGCAAATAAAGTCTTGCACCCAGATATCAGGACCTTCAACTTGTGCCCAAAGCACCTGAAATAAGAAGAATATGTTTAATTTTGTGAGTGTAATCTATTCTGTGGTTAATCAAAACTATAATTTAATTACTGAAAGGGTGCCGAAGCAGATCGATTATAAGACGGGACCTCTTGGTTTTATGCTAAGAGGGGATTTACAATTATATCGACTAAAAAACGATTTTTTTTTGTCTTAAAAGCTAAGAATTATCCTGTAGAAAACGCTCCTGAAACTTGCAAAACGAAATTCGACCTTCTACTATGTTTTTCCGACGTTTTCCGAAAGTGTCTTTACAGTGCGCAGCAAGTATACTGGAGAGGACTTTGAAAGAGACCCTTTCTCTTACTACTATTTATTGGCATGTGGAAACCCGAAAGTTCATGACGTCACCAACTCGACTCCGCCATTGTTCTCTGTCCCGTGCACTCTCCTTCCACGCTTGACCATCCGATCCAATCTCCTCGACGTCCAACCTAAAATTGTCCTCCCATCTTCGTCGCGGCCGCCCTGTCGGTCTCTTTCCCGTTGGCTTACCGTCAAGAATTCTATGCACGGTCACATCGTTGCTTATTCGCGCCACGCGTCCGACCCAACTGAAGCTTCGCGAATTGATTACTCTCGCTATTGTAGGTTTGCGGTATAGCTCTTCCAATTCGTGGTTGTGGAGTCTCCTCCATTTTTCTGCCTCCTCGTCATATTTGCCGCCAAAGATACTCCTTAGGACTTTATTCTCGAATACACGGAATTGGTTTTCTTCCCGTTTTGTGAGAGCCCATGTTTCGCATCCGTATAGAGCAATCGGCATAATTATGGTTCTATAGACACGAGCTTTATATTCTGTGATAGCAGTTTTGATTTCAGCAGTGTACTGACTGCGTGCCAACTGGCATTGGCAGTGTGTAGTCTTTTGTTAATTTCTTTCGACATTTCGTTACTGACCGTCAGTATTGTTCCCAGGTAATTAAATTCTTTAACTTTTTCAAATATCTTGCCCGTGATGTTTATGTGTGTTCCCTGAGGTCCACCTGCTCTTGCCGTTATCATGTATTTTGTTTTGTCTTCATTTATTTCTAGGCCCACCTCTTCTACCGCTAGCATGATGATTTCACTGTTTTCACTTACAGTTTCTAGATTGTCGCCCAAAACGACGATGTCATCCGCATATGCGGCACTTGTGTGACTCCGTTCAGGGATGATCCGGCCATGTTGTCGTCTTGTACCTTTCTGATGACGTACTCGAGGACAAGGTTAAAAAGACATGGTGAGAGGCCATCTCTCTGTTTTAGTCCGCCCCGGATTTCAAATGGTTCTGAGAGGTGGTTGTCTAACTCGCCCTTTGTTTTCGTTCATGCAGATTTGAATTAGGGCGGCATATTTTTTCGGGATTCCCAGCTCAACTACAATATGGTAGGGTCTTTGCCTTGCGACTGAGTCGTAGGCTTTTTTGAAGTCAATGAACAGTTGGTGAACCGTTTCTCCGTATTCCCACTTTTTTCCAGTAGTTGCCTTATTGTGAATATTTGGTCGCTTGTTGACTGGTTCCGACAGAATCCGCATTGGTAGTCTCTCAATATGTCTTCTGCGTATGGTGTGATTCTCGCCAGTATGACATTTGTCAGTATCTTGTATGTGGTTGGGAGCAATGATATTCCTCTGTAGTTTTCACAGTAAGATCTGTCGCCTTTTTTGAAAACGGGGACCATTATTGAGGTTTTCCATTCTTCCGGAGTTATTTCCGTATCCCATATTGTTTTGATGAGCTGGTGGATCTTTCGAGCGGTTACCTCTCCTCCATGCTTCACAAGGTCTGCCGGTATGCGGTCGACTCCGGGAGCTTTGTTGTATTTCAATCGATTTATTGCGCCTAGAACTTCGTTGAAAGAGGAGTCTGTAATCTGAGGCTCGGCTGTATGTACGTCTGGTGCGTTTATTTGTGGTTGATGGGTGCGCAAATTGAGCAGGTTTTCAAAGTACTGCTTCAATCTTGTCACGATATTGTTTGTTTCTGTCACCAGACATCCGTTTGTGTCTCGGACTATTTTGACTCTCCCTCGGCGGCCATTTCTAATTGAATTTATGCCGGCATACATACTTCTGATATTCTTTGCTCTGACATTTTCTAGGATTTTTTCGATCCTAGTCTTCTCCCATTCGCGTTTTTGCGTTTGAAAAGTCTCGTTGTCTCTTTCCGAATTGTCGCGTATCTTTCTGCGTTGACTTCATCATATCTTTCTAAGTGGATCACTCTGAAGCGCTTACGTTCTGCGATCATCCCCCTGCACTATATTGGATCTTATTCTACAATAATCAGAGGCGGGTTTATATACCTGACTATGTTATGTGTAGGCACAAAAGGCATATTTTACCAATTTATGAGGACTTATCAAAGGACGACCTACTGGAACACTGCTTGGGTGATCACACGCAAAGTGCAAATGAGGCTTTAAGAGAACGATTTGGCGCTTGGCTTCAAAACACCTACACTGTTAAAATCGTTGAGATTTCAGCATTCATCGCGGCCGGAGTATTCAATGGAAGATACTTATCCATTTTAAGGGTAATGAATGCCATGGACAACATCGTTGACCGGAAGAGCTCCAATTTCTTGCGATTGAATGATTCGAGTCGCATACAGAGGCAAAAGACTAAAACCTCTTTAAGCAGCAAAGAAGCCACAAAAAGCTTCAAGAACAAACAATGAACTCTACTGTTGGAAAACGCAACATGATCCACCCAAAACATAGACGTATCACGTCAATTTTAATTTGAATTACGTAATCACGTAAAATTCGATTACGGAAGCCCTTGTACAAAAAGCAATATAACACGCCTTCGACCGACTTCATTGCCATCGGCAAAATACTTTCAATGTCGACCAAGGCGGAGGCCGAAGGAACGTGTGAAGCAAATGGAGAAAATTATAATCCAAACGTTCACATGGCTTCCACAAGCAACAGCCAATAGAAGGGTCGCCTCGAATTGAGGTCAGCGAGCGAGATACATAATGGAGCGTAATCCTAAAGGGAGTGCAAGTCAGTGGCCGAGCATAATCAAGGCCATCGTGAAACTGCTGTTTGGTACGAGACAAAGGGACAGAGAAAAAACGAGACCGTTTTTGCCCAAGCAGTCAGTCATCAAAAACGCCTTCGTCGTTTTCGCTTGAATAACCCTCTGCAATTTTTATATATGTGAAAAAAAACTATTTTTATCCTGGTCCCTTTTCTTTTTAGAGCCGAAGCATCTCATCAGCCAGGATGTCTATAAGGAGTAGTCTGGCCATAACAAATGCTGCTTCGTTAGAGACCGTTCTAAAGCCGCATGTAGTCCATAATGGACAAACGCTGGGTGTTGCTCTCATCATTCTTTGCCGTTGTTTTTTTTTTTTGTACAGTCTCTGCCCACACTAGGGTGACATAGACTAGTACTGATGCGCCCATTATTGAAAAGATAATTCTCTTACTATATCCTGGTCCACCGACGTTTAAAAATATGTCAGACGAAGCTGGATGTACACCTGCAACTTTCCTAATCCTATATTTTATGTGAGACCTTAATCCTAGGCTATCGAGCGAGACTTCTAAGTATTTGACAGCTTCCTTTGATCGAATGTTCTGATCGAGATGGTACCATATTGTGGCGGTTTCCTTGAACGTCACTACTCACCTCCCCATTAACCATTCGAAAACTTCCAACCAGTATTGTGGCCATTGAACGCCACTACTCACCTTACAACCTATGATGAAGAAACAGTTTCCTAAAACACATAAACCCTGGGAAACATCTACTTACCTTCCTATAGTTGTACGAACTATCTTCTGAAATACTCTAAATCAATAATTCTCGCTGACGTCAAATTCCATCAGCAATAATAAGTATCTTCCACTAGGAAAAGCAATTTGGTTGCCCTATCAAGCTACCAACATTATCCGAACCATATCGATGAAATGAATCCTCCTAATGAATCTGCCACACACGTGCAGGAGATATTTCTTCTTTTCCTTTCTTTTATCTATGCCCACATTGGTCGGTCATCCGATCGACAAATACATAATGGCATACGGCTGACCGCCCAAGGAAGTCGAGTTCGCTTAAATGGAAAATTACCACCGACAATTCGACTACTTGGAGATGCCGCCAGGATGTGCTCGATCAGTATAAATGTTGTACGCAGTTTCTGATCGTGTAAACACCTAAATATCTACTTCGAGATAGTTGCACCAGCTTCAACCATGCCATCTAATGTTCCCCTTATGGATTTGATTGATCCACGGTCCGCATACTTGTGGACACACACCATGAGCAGCAGAAGCGATCATCGTGTGTGTGTTTCGCGCCCTTTTGCTCGACAAATGCAAAGAAAATCATCCGTTGTTGGGCACCGAGGCGATGGATGGATTTTGCTATTCCGTCGTTTTTGGTAACCTAATCAATCGCGATACAGATTCCGTGGCGGCAAGACAAGCCTCCGCGTTAAACCAATTCAAAAACCAGTCGAGATTCCGCGGTGGACGAGCGCGCATAGCAAACGAAAGTCAATCTAAAATAATTAATCTAAAATAAATATGAACTAAGTTGTGTTTATATTGAGAGTTAAGCTAAAATAAATGTGAACTAAGCTGTGTATATTGAAAGTTAAGCAAAAATAAATATGAACTAGCGTTGTGTGTTATATTGACACATTCTAAGACACGTAGCGTAAAAAGTTAACAACACTAATGGAGTCAGCTTAATATTGAAATAAAGAACCCTTTTTGTTACCCGAGTAACCAAGTTGTTTTTCTGTGGTGAGCATTTAATGACAGCAGCCGTACTGGGTTGGCGTTCCGCTCCAACAACACGTAAACCCCACAATATCCCACACTCTTCCGATTAGTGATTCATCCTTCTTCCGTTTTATGGTCAGCTAGTTATAGTTCGGCAAATTGTACCCAGTCTTTAATTAGACGAATTGCCTCATTAGTGGCCGATTCTACCTCGTTTATATATTTAGCGATTATTACAACCGCAAAAATTCTTGGTGGTGCTTTTATTTTCAAAACTCCATCGTACATAATATTCCTTATCAAGAGACCAAGTACTGACCCTTGAGGGAGTCTTGGACTTATAGACTTATAATCTGTTTGCCCACGTCCGTATCGTACATTATCTTTCTATTGGTTAAGTAGCTTATGACGGTTTTTAGGAGGTAGGCGGAGTGCCTATTCGACTAGGCTGGGCTGACTGGGTGAAAGCCATTTTTGATGTTCAATGTTACCACATCCCCCCATTCCCCTATTCTCTCATTCCATCTTTTACCTTTCTCTGCTTCGACTGCCATATCCACTATTTTGATGCCATCTATTGTTGATCGCGACTCCCTGGACTCACATTGATGACCTGATAGCACTTCGTTGTTTTTCGCTAGAATAATCTACCACGTATAGTCTTCCCCAGGATTTTCGCCATTGCGTCCAGAAGACATATGCGGCGATAAGATGCTACCTCTCTGTCTGTGTGTAGGTGAATCCGCACATTATCTCTACGAATGAGGTGGATGCGAAGAGATTGGTAGATTGTGATCTCCTGTAAAACAGAGAACTGCTGTGACCAAGAGGATTCCAGGGGAGAACAAGTAAGGGATGAGTTGAGGCGAACGGGCTCCAACGAATGCGAAGATGCCGAATTGATGTGGTATTTTGGGATGCCCGTGTTAAGTGTGTCAGTGACATCATAGACAAAGATGGCTTACATGAGGTCATTGATACACTCAAACAGAAAAACGCCACCCCATTCTAAACTCGGATGACCCCCAGAACGATATAGCAATTAATTGCATATTTCATCATCATCATCATCATCGGCACTACAACCGGGAACCGGTCTTGGCCTTATTTAGCAAGTCCTGAGGCTTGTTAAATTTTCCATAATGATTTGTTTTTTTTTTTCGGGCAAGTTCATTAGACTTGCGCCAGAAATTGCATATTTCAGAGCAATTGAAAAATCGCACAAAAGCAATTAATTGCATATTCCAAAACGATTACCAATTAATACAGAAGCAATTAATTGCATATTCCGGAACAATTAACAAATCACGGAAAAGCAATTAATTGCATACGAAACACAAAAGAATTAATTGGGTCAATTCGCAATTGCGAATGTTGAACTGTGGTGCAAATCAATGAAGAAATATTGGCTGACATCACAGAACAAAGCAATTGGGAATTGAAATCGAAAAAGGGAAATTAGGTCATTGCGAAATGAAATTGCATTGTCGTAATCGGGAGATGTTGACCCCGAGGAGACGAGTTTTGATTAGGAACAAGTGAGGACGCAGTCAGTCGTTGGTCACGGAAGTGAGTCCTTTAAGAGCAATTGAAACGGAATGTTAGAAGGCTATTGGAAATTAGTTAAAAGTGGATGCAAGATTAAGAAGTTAAAACTAATAGGTATAAAGGCAGTGCAATTGAAACGAAATGTGAGAACGCGATTGGAAATAAGTTAAAAAGTGGATTAAAGATCAATCAGTTAAAACGAATAGGTGTCAAGGAAGAGCAATTGAAACGAAATGTTAAAACGCTATTGGAAATAAGTTAAAAGTGGATTAAAGAGAAATAAGTTAAAACTAATCGTTGTAAAGTAAGAGCAGTTGAAACGGAATGGTAGAACGCTATTGGAATTAAGATAAAAGAGGAATAAAGATTAATAAGTTAAAACTAATAGATGAAATGTAAGAATATTAAAAATGGAGTAATAAAACATTAATTGAAACATATTATAATTAGAGTAAAGAATAAGTAATAAACCATAGTCAGTGTAAGAGGGTTGCCTTTTATATTTCGGGATTAGAGAACAAAAACAAATATTGATCATCGAAAATCACTTTATTGTTTTTCAAAATATTCCCCATGAAGATCTATACACTTTTGCATGCGTTTGAACCAATTGTCGAAGCACTTTTGCCACTCTGATTGAGGTATCTCCAACACATGCATTCTGAATGCAGCAACCGCTTCTTCAGGTGTCGAAAAACGGTGACCGCTCAGTTTGTTTTTTACGTACGAGAATAAAAAGAATTCATTCGGTGCCAAGTCAGGACTATACGGCGGATGACCCATCAAATCGATGTTTTGGGTGCTCAAAAATGCAGTTGTCGCAGCCGATGTGTGAGAGCTCGCATTGTCGTGGTGAAGAGTGATCCGTCTTCGGCGGTTGGTTTTCCTGATTTCTTGGAAGACAACTGGCAAACAAATGGTTGTGTACCACTCAGAATTGACTGTTCTGCGTTATTCTAGTGGTACGGTTGCGACATGTCCAGTTTTTCCGAAAAAACAGGCGACCATTTGCTTGGAAGTGCTTCGTGCGCGAACAACTTTTGTTGGATTTGGCTCATCTTGAAACACCCAGACAGTCGACTGCTGTTTACTTTCGGGCTCACACGCGTAAATCCACGATTCATCACCTGTCACGATGTCATAGACGTGTTTCGAAGCACCGCGACCGTATTTTTTGAGCATTTCTTTCGGCCAATTGACACGAGCCATTTTTCGGGCGTTTGACAAATTGTGTGGGATCCAACGCGAACAAATTTTTTTGACAGTCAAATGTTTATGCAATATTGAATGTATGTTGGTCCCACTAACGCCTAACGTTGTCTCAATCTCACGATAGGTCACATGACGATCTTCCAATATCAGTTCGCGCACAGCATCAATGGTTTTCGGAACAACAACTGATTTTGGACGACCTTCGCGAAATTCATCTTGGAGTGAACTACGACCACGATTGAATTCACCATACCATCGATAAACACTGGTCCTTGATAGAGCTTCATCGCCAAACATTGAATTAAGTTCATCCATGCAGTGTTGCTGAGTTAACCCACGACGAAAGTTGTAAAAAATAATCGCACGAAAATGTTGACGATTTAATTCGATTTTTGGGCCGAGATGAATCTTTTAAGTTACTGTAAACAACACAAATAGCGGTCGTATGTCAAAACGTTCTCAGTGCGTATAATCTCAAAAATGTCCAACTTTACGACAGAGCTGTCAATTGCCGGATTGCAACACTAGGGTTGCCAAATCCCGAAACATAAGAGGCAACCCTCGTATAAAGACAATGTATGAAGTGGAAAGAAAAGAAAACAATAAAAATTGAATGAAGAACTAAAAGTGATTCTGAGTTTTGTTATTTAATAACTGTTGATGTGTGAAGGAAGAGTTGATTGTCATTCCCTCGGCGTCGAGTCTCTAGTTAATCTTCTGTGAGCACTAAAAACTATAGCTCGCGTGGAAAAAATAAGCACAATGAATGGATATAATAAAAAATCTCATCTGAAAATTGTTTCCTAACGATTTATTGGACGGACTTTATATCAAACATCTATGATGTACATAATACATGCTGGATTACCCATAATTGGTAGAATATTTAGTCATCCCACTCGATGTTTTATTCGCTTTCAAAAGTCTTTTTCTCCTTTCCCCGCACACAAACCCTAGTAACCTCAAGCGTTCCCGTTTTTCTTTATCATGGTCATTCCGCACCGCCTTTAAAAAGACTCATTTCCTGCACCCTTCTTTTCATTGCATTGTAAGTCGATCTGCCGTGCTCCACTGTATTTTCCAGGTATGTGCACAAGCCGTACAATTTTGTGGGCCTTTTTTTGTTTGACAATCTCCCACATGCCCCAGAAAAGGTCTGATTTGATTAATTCACTTCATATCACTGGGCACATTGACATCACCACCACCCGTAAACCCGGCACTGACATCCTATAAGTCGAGTTACTATTTCAACGTAATGACCAGAGATGCAGGCAACTATTCATTTTACCACGCAACTCCTGCATGCACGAATCTTGCGCTTTGACGTATAAGTCTTTAGCAAAAACGTTCCGCCGATTTTATTACGCATCATTTACCGAACCTTCACTTCGGACTGTTTTCTATTTGTATTTTTAAGCTTCATGACCTATTTTCTAAGTACACGCGGCACGCCAGAACTATGGTATCAAGGCGACTAACACATGATTGTGTGAATGGTTTCCAAGAGAGAGAATTTTGTGCCAGCTTTGAATTACACCGCTTTCAATATGCATAATGTTATGCCATATTACAGTATATACTTCCTGGACGGAGCTACAGTACCTTCCCGACAGTTTGAGATTATCTGTATGTAAACTACAAAAGTACAAGAAAACATCAGCAAAGCCACTCCGATCGTTTCGTTTTTGGTGGAAAGTTCGATGAAACGAAACGCCGAATCAGAATGAGAAAACGGTATAAATACGTCGCACAGAGATCATGGAGAGGAGTAATAAGAAGTAAGACGTAATAAGTGAGAAGTAAGCAGAGTAAGACGCGATAAGTACGGAAGCGATAAGTCAAGAAAACGTTAAGTGTACGGTAAAAGTAACGGTTGTTATTAACGGACTAATAAAGTGTTACATTAATTCAAAATCGATTTAACGGCTCTTATTTATTAAAAATAATTAATCCAGCGAGCCCCAAGCTCGCTACAATTGGTGTCAGTAGTGGGATTAATTTTTGGTGAAGTGAATAAGTCTGTGCAAGTGTGTTGTAACGATGTCAGATCGACATTTGGAGGATCTTCGCGTTCCTGAGTTGAAGAAGGAACTTGTGGACCGGAATCTGAATAACAGAGGACAGAAGCAAATTCTTCGACAGCGTCTGCAAGCAGCATTGGAGGAAGGGGGTATCGATGTCAACACATATGTTTTTACGATTCGGCCAGACTGTCCGGATGAAGAAGTCACCGATGAAATAACGCGAATCGAAAAGAGACTTGAGTGTGTTGAGAGAAATAAGACATCGCCTAGCAATCAACATGACAACAAAGGTAGAAGGATACAACCGCCAACCTTCGATGGAACGGGACCCTTCTCCGTATTTATACGTCCGTTTGACGCCGCGGCCAATTATAATAAGTGGTCGGATGAGCAAAAGTCAACATCACTAATCGTGTCACTCCGCGGGGCGGCTGCAGAATTGCTACAAACCATACCAGCAGAGAAGCAAACAGATTTCCAAGCGGTAAGAGACGGCCTTGAAGCTTGGAGACAACCTCATGTAGCCGGTCTACCGCATGCAAATACGGAGCAGAACGAGAAAACCTGGAGAAAATCTTCAACAGTTGCAGGCAGACATTGACCGATTGGCAAACTTGTCTTATTCAAATATGACTAAGGAATTTCTGAACGAGGTAGCAATGGATGCATTTATAAACGCACTCCAAGATTGGGGCGTGCAACAAGCCGTTCGTTTGGCAGGAAAGAAGACTACTAATGAAATACTAGCGTTCGCATTGACATATGAATCTGCTAAACTGGGTACCAGGAGTACATATAGAGTCCGAGAAATGTCCGTCCAGGAATGTTCCTGCCAAAGAATCGGGCATGTGCAACGGAGAACACCGAGACCTGTTATGAAGTGCTGGACATGCGGCGGAGTCGGCCACATCTCTATTGACTGTAAGAAACGTCGACGAATGAATGAAACATCGAGTGATAATTGTTGTTCATGCGCTAATCATAAGAGGAGACTATCAACCTGACCAACCTGTCAGAGTAGTAAATGTGTCCGAGGAGCCGGTCGCAATAAGAAAAGGAGAATTAACCGCAGAATGTGCACCCGTATCAATGAAAAGCTCTATTCAGCAAGGGAAGGTGCATAATAACGCTGATGGTCTATCAAGAAGACCATGTAAGCCAGATTGTAAACATTGTCATAGAACGGAAGAGAGAGAAGAGGCGTACGACCTGCGAAATGTACAAGTAGAAGTACTAGATGGGTGGACGAGTGATACAATACGCGCAGCTCAACTTCAGGATGAAGATATGTCGCTACCCTGAAACACAACGAAAAGAACGAGCGGCCAACTTGGAACAATATTTCCGACAAGAGTGGCACATTTAAGGCATATTAGGCACAATGGAATTCCTTGCTGGTGGAAGATGGAATTCCTAAGCGTAAATGGGAAGCCGCGGAATCGAATGCAGATTCTGGCCCCACCATCAAAAGTGAAGGATGTACTAACAGAAATGCACGATGAAGCCTCCAGTGGACATCTAGGAGTTAATAAGACACTTTCAAAATTACGATCTCGATTCTACTGGCTTCACATTGTTATATAATTAAAGTTCAATTAATTATCCCTCACCCTTTGAATTATTAACATCTCGTGTCTTCACGCACATATCCTTCCCTCCAAATCACTAATGTCCCTTTCCCTTTACAATAGAATATTCCCTTTACAATAGAATATAATTTAAATAAAAGTAAACCCCAATTTAAAACCCCAATCACATTACAATAGTCAATTGCCTTCTATTAGCCATAGTCGCCTCCTATTAGCCATTCCGACTTCTTCCTCGAAATAACTATCGTGGAAGCGGAACGAAAAAGCATATGTGGCAAAAGACACGAGATTGTTTCCTCTTCTTAATCGAGCAGTGAACGAGTGTGGTTGTGTGCAAGCAATATTCAAATTAGCTCGGTCGCTTGAAATTAAAACGTGGCGCGAGGCGGTTCGTTCGCTAATTTGTTACAAATATCTGTTGTGAAAACTATTTAAAATTAAAGTAAACTTAATTAATTGTGAAGTTTTGTGAAATTGATGTTGAATGAATTAAAACAATTTAAAATAAAAGAAATATTAATTAACTGTGAATTTGTGTGGTTTAAATGAATTAAACAAAGTAAAATAAAAGAACTCTCAACTTTACACGGATAACCATATAGCCGCACAGGAGAATTGTTATATAATTAAAGTTCAATTAATTATCCCCCCCCCCCCCCTTCGAATTATTAACATCTCGTGTCTTCACGCACATATCCTTCCCCTCCCCCCAAATTACTAATTGCCTATTCCCTTTGCAATAGAATATTCCCTTTACAATAGAATATAATTTAAATAAAAGTAAAACCCCATTTAAAACCCCATTCACATTGCAATAGTCATCTTCTTTTTATTAGCCATAGACGCCCCCTATTAGCCAATTGCCAATTCGGCCGCTTCCTCGAAATCACTATCGTGGAAGCGGAACGAAAAAGGATATGTGGCGAAAGACACGAAATGATTTCCTTCTTGTTAATTCGGTGGTTGACGTGTGTGGTCGTGAGGCTCGTTAGAAGAAAGAAATATAAAAGTAGATTTTCGTTTTGAATTCAATTGGCGCGTGCGGTTCGTTCGCGAGCTTATTAAAATAAAAAATAATAAGTGTTGGAATATAAAATTTACATAAATTGTGTTTAACATTACAAAAGTTTTTGGAATACATAGATAACAACAATTAACATTAAATAAGTTGTAACGTTTTAGAAAACAGAAATAGCAACAATTAACATGAAATAAATTTTGGAATATAAAATTTACATAAATTGTGTTTAACATTACAAAAGTTTTTGGAATACATAAATAACAACAAAACACATTAAATAAGTTTTAACGTTTTAGAAAACAGAAATAGCAACAATTAACATGCAATATTGTGTTTAACATTAAAAAAGTTTTTGGAATACAGAAATAACAACAATTAACATTAAATAAGTTTTAACGTTTTAGAATATAGAAATAACAACAATTAACATGCAATAAATTTTGAAATATAAAATTTACATAAATTGTGTTTAACATTACAAAAGTTTTTGGAATACATAAATAACAACAATTAACATTAAATAAGTTTTAACGTTTTAGAACACAGAAATAGCAACAATTAACATGCAATATTTTAACATTAAAAAAGTTTTTGGAATACAGAAATAACAACAATTAACATTAAATAAGTTTTAACGTTTTAGAATATAGAAATAACAACAATTAACATGCAATAAATTTTGAAATATGAAATTTACATAAATTGTGTTTAACATTACAAAAGTTTTTGGAATACATAAATAACAACAATTAACATTAAATAAGTTTTAACGTTTTAGAACACAGAACTAGCAACAATTAACATGCAATATTGTGTTTAACATTAAAAAAGTTTTTGGAATACAGAAATAACAACAATTAACATGCAATAAATTTTGGAATATAAAATTTACATACATTGTGTTTAGCCATTAAATAAAGGAAGATACAATAGTTTAAAGAAAAAGAAAGAGGAGTTTTCATTTGTAACCCATATCGCTCCCTGCTGCAGAGGATACGAAAGACACACCAGCGGCTTTCCTGCAAGAACACACAGGGGTAAGTTCTGTAACACAACTATAATCAAAAACTCAATTGTTATAAAATAAACATTTAACAGAATAAAAGAACTCTCAACTTTACACGGATAACCATATAGCCGCCCAGGAGACCAATCCGGGGTAAGTTTTGTGTTATAAAATCATAATTTAATTGTTAATAAACTGTTAACAACATGACAGATGACGTCTTGGTGTAGGAAGTGCACAAGTTGCGTTGCGGCCAAAGGGCCAACAGCAAAACCAAGGAGCGCTATGAAGCAGTACAACTTTCGAACGAATTGCGATTGATATCTCAGGACCATTTCCAAAAACCAACGACAACAACAAATACATGTTGGTCATCATGGATTACTTCAGCAAGTGGGTGGAAGTCCTTCCAATTCCATACCAAGAAGCAGCAACCGCCATTGATCAGCTTATCAACAATTGGATCAGCAGATATGGAGTTCCCTGTGAGCTGCATTCCGATCAAGGCCGAAACTTCGAATCACAGATATTTCAAGGCATCTGTGCGGCACTGGGCGTAAGAAAAACCAGGATCACACCCTTACATCCGCAGTCAGACGGAATGGTCGAATTCAACCGAACAATGAAAGAGTATTTATCGAAAGTCGTTAATGATCACCAACGAGATTGGGACAAATATGTACAAACCTTTCTCATGAGCTATAGATCGGCTAATCACGATACGACAGGCCATTCTCCAGCAAGAATTATATTTGGACGAGAGATACGATTACCAGCCGATCTACGATTCGAAATATCTCCAGACGCCATAGATAAGACCGAAGACTACGTAGCCGAATGGAGAAATCGCCTCGATGAGATTCATCATTTGGTTCGAAAGCAAATCAAGGTATCCAGTGACAGGATGGAAACAAGGTACGACGTTCGAGGCAACGCATCCGCATTTAATGCAGGCGATAACGTGTGGCTTTATAACCCTCATCGGCAAAAAGGAGGATCCACGAAGTTGCAGCAACATTGGAAAGGACCGTATAAAGTTCTCACAAGAATTAACGACGTTGTCTATAGGATTCAGCGAAGACCGAACGCCAAGATGAAAGTGGTACGTCGTGACCGACTGGCGACTTTTGTTAACCCAGGAGACCAGTGAACTTAGTTCGGGCATATGACAATCAGTACTAGAATATTCGAGAAAGTCCGAAACAAAGTACTAGAATATTCTAGAAAGTACTGGAAAACTGGAGACTATCAACAGTAGAACATTCAAGGCTATGGAACCGACGGAAACGAAACGCTGAAACAGAATGAGGAAACGGTATAAATACGTCGCACACAGATCATGGAGAGGTGTAATAAGTAAGAAGCAAGAAGTAATAAGTGAGAAGTAAGCAGAGTAAGAAGCGATAAGTACGGAAGCGATAAGTCAAGAAAACGTTAAGTGTACCGTAAAAGTAACGGTTGTTATTAACGGACTAATAAAGTGTTACATTAATTCAAAATCGATTTAACGGCTCTTATTAATTAAAAATAATTAATCCAACGAACCCTAAGCTCGCTACAATATGTTAATTGGCTTCGCCTATTCATGTGGCCGGGTTATCGTCCATGTTCTTAGGTTTCCTTATTCTCTTTTAAAGCGAAGTAATTATCTGAAATTATAAATAGAACAAGACAGAACAAATAAAAATAAATTAACAATTAAAATTTAGTAAATCCATGACTTTCATTTCGTATTTGGAATCCACGGTAAAAAGCTCCAAAGGTGCTTGTACATTGTATTATAATTGTGTTCGTGAAGTAATATTTACTTACAGGTTTGCCCCCTTAAAGGTGCTAATAAATGGTAATATATGAGACTGTCAGCAGCTACCAAGATAAATTCTTAGAATGCGGGTGGATCATTAATTCCATTTCGCCCACTTACTACCGCCAATTCGTAAAGTATTGAAATCAGACACCCGCGATAATTTCCACGAAAGTCAAAAACCCTGAATTGTCTTTACAATTTTTCATCTTCTTGCATCCAGCTTGTATGTGGTTGTTAATTATTTAATGGTGCAATTAAATTTAAAAGGCAACATGAAGACTATAAATAAAAAAAATAAGGAAGACCATAGAAAAAAAAGTTAAATAAATGAGGGGTATCAATAATAATTAACATTCTGCACTCGGAAAATAAAGCATGATGTGGTGCGTTAAATTCACTTTATATAATCTCACCGGATTATTGGTTGTTGTTCAATACTCATTAGCAAAGTTATCCGATTACTCTTCGGTATCATTTCTGTATTAAAGAAATCCCACTCCAGCGTCAATGAATTATCACATTTAACATTTAATATTTACCAAACCTCGATCAGAAATGTAATATGATCTAATTATCTTCTCCCCATATTTAATCGCCCCACGAGACTTTCCTTATAGAGGAAGAACATTTTTCAAATGGAATTATGTAATCCATAGGTGAAATCAGAAATATATTGAGTACCGTCCCTAGGGAGTGTTATTTTTCCTCCCCTATTGTTGGTACACTCATTCAATGATTTCGTCTTATGTGATAGGAAATTGTACTCCTCCGTGACCTAATAGATTAACTTGAGAACTACATCAACAAAATCTCATAGGAACATATTGGGGGGTTTCTGAGCTATGTTATTAGTGAATAATATGTCATTGAAAGCTAAAAACCTGCGGCAGTCAATAGCTTGCCATTTGCACACGAAGCTTAACGAGATAATTTTACGTTAGCTTCATTTTTGAAACACTTTATTAAAGTAGAAAACGGTGTGCGCCATCTAATTGATGGAAGGCGGAGAGTGGGGAAGATGATGTGGTTGTAGAAAGTACAAGGGAATACTTCTAAGTACTTTAAAATACAATGCTATATCGACAGTAATACATTCTTAAGAGACCGAGATCGACTGTAAAAATCTGAGGAAAAGCGAAATAAAAAACATATTCTGCTGAGTCTAATCAATAATAGGGCTTCATACAAGATTCAACCAGATTTCGTCGGAGAAAGTCTCTGTTTCGAATACGGAAGCATCATCAAGCTCTAATTAATTTAATAAACAATTTGGTCGTCCTCTTATCCAACAGTTACAATCAAACCATGGGAACGGAAAATGGCATAACTAAGAAGGGTTCTTAAAAGGGATAATCGTGTATTTCCAATGCCCTTATGTTATTACTTTATTTATATCTCCCGTTCTCTAAGAAGAACTGAATGGGACCAGGGCATATCTCGGGGCGCTGCCTTCCCGTCAGGTAGTAAAGTTAGGGTCGTTCATAATAATCTCACAGACAAAATAAAATTAATCTTGTTTCTCTTCCCTCACATGAGTTAGGTGCCATGTAGCGGTTCCGCCAAACCCTATGGTCTACTTACCTGAAAAACCCCCATAAATACTACCCAACTCCCTTAAGTTTGCTAATGCAACAGTATTAGTACCTGTAAATGCTTCACGCATCAAATAAATCAAATTTATTTAGCTAAATGTCCCTGTAAAGAATCCTTACCTTTTCTTGCATTTTATTTCGCATACAATTCCTGTAAACAAATTGCATTCAATGTAACCGTCATGACAGGGACCATAAATATTGCGCCGTCTATTTTCCCAGTCGCGTCATGTACCTTTTCATACACATTGCCTGGCAACCTTTTTTGTTTGTCTTATCAATAAACAACCCAAGCAGCTGCATACAATTAGCGCAATAGACGCTGAAACCAAATTCTCCACCATTTCCTAATGCAAACATGAACCCGGTTTCTACTGCAGCCAGAGATGCCATAAACATCCAATTTGCTTTTAGCACCTTTTTTCTCCCAACGTCGATAATAGCGACGAGGCATCGCGTAAGCAATGACCCGCATTACCAACGGCGCGTTTGGTCATTTTCTTCCTTTTGTCTTTGCCGCCTGCCTGTTTCGTTGTTCCACTGCTGTCGAGCACGTGTGAATAGCATCGATCTGAACGATCACCACACATACTACCATGACCTTTATCACAAGATCTGGTTTCCTATACCACCAAGAGAGACTCTACGTGTCTCTGGTGTTAGGTAAAAACGATATCCTTATTGGAGAGGATATCGGTGAGTCTTTATCCAAACACCAAGGAGGTCGGTCGCGTTTGCCATTCACCGTACCGCGAGCGCGGTGCGGTGCGATAATCGAGTTTTTAAGTCGAATCGATTCGAATGAATGCAACGTTACAATAAGTTAAAATTGAAAGATAAATATAAATCCTTTTTTTTTTACACCAAATAAAGTGAATCAGAATGAACGAAATCGTGCGTTTTATTGTTCCTGTGGTGCTCCTCGATAGGGTGTTAGCTCGGATAAACAATACCACCTGTGTGTTATTCTGTGCTGTGTCCGACGGGAAACGAAGTGCAATCATCGTTTCCTTATTCCTCTTGGTGAACTGATTTCTCGTGCTGCGGCGGAACAATCTTCAATTGAGGACCGTGAAACTTTTGTGAGGACGAGGTAGAACGCTCGCCCATGCTGGCGTAGCGATCTCGTACCACCACAGCCCCATCGTCGGTAGCCTCTTGATAACTTTTGTCACTTGAATCTCTCATCGTTGTAACACCTCCAAAAATGTGAGGGTGTCAGCGTACTTTCTATTCAGCCCACAAGTTACGAATACCAAAGTACTGGTGAGGCAATCCAACTGGTGTGACTGTCCAAAAAAATATGTTTTATTAAAAGAAAATTTATTAGAAAAAATGATCCATCGGACGTTTTGAAATTTTTAGAGGAGGGTAAACATTAAACCATTCGTTGTCTGTAATGATATATATTTCGCAATGTTTTATATACAAATTCAGATTCATACTCGGTGGAGTCGTAACACTGCAGACTAAAAAATACCTTAACCGTTTTTGGGTTGCTCTCAGTTGTTAGTAATAGGTTGTGAAATACGAACATTAACAAAGGCACAGGTAATGTTGTAAAGTTGAAAATGCAAATCAGGCGACTGAAATTGTGAATGGTGTGTATGATTCCAATACTGACACAGCCAATTACGGGCAATTATGATTTGGTCGATTCCTTTCCCGTATTTCTGATGTTCAATGTGCAAATTGCGCAGATAAACACGACGTTCAATTTCTCCATGGCGACGCAAATAATACACAACGTGTTAAGTCATCATCACGATCATCATCGGCACTACAACCGGGATCCGGTCTTGGCGTTATTTAACTAATCTCTCCACCTGTCCCGATTTCTTGCTGATGTCATCCAGTTTGTCACTCCCAGGCCCTGGGCGTCCCGGTCTGCACCATCCCTCCATTGCAGACAAGGTTTGCCGCGCTGTCTCCTTCCATACATCCTGCAACAAAGGACTTTCCGGGCAGGCTCCTCTTCGGTCATTCAAGCTAGGTGTCCCGCCCATCGGAGTCTACCGAGCTTGATTTGTCTTACAATAATAGCTTCAAAATAGATCGCGTACAACTCATGGTTGTACCGTCTCCGGAATCGTCCTCCCTCACATACGGCGCCAACAATTCGCCTTAAGACCTTCCTCTCGAACGCGGCTAAGAGTTCAGAGTGCCTTTTATTAAGCACCCAGGTCTCGGATCCACACATGAGTACTGGTAAGACCATGGTCTTGTACAGTAGTAGCTTGGATGTTCTGGGTAAATGTCGGGATTTAATGAGCCTTGATAGACCATAGTATGCTTTGTTGGATTTCATCAGCCGTTCGCGTATTTCTTCTTCAATATTGTTATCGGCTGATACTATTGACCCAAGGTAGTTAAAGAATTGCACTACTTCAAATTCTTGTTCCACTACCGTGGTAGTTTGACCAACGTTAGGTATTCTCTTCCCAAAAGTTGCCACCATGTACTTCGTTTTCCCCTCATTAATGTGCAGTTCCAGGTTTTGTGCCGCCTGCTCGATCTGGGTGAAGGAGTCCTGTACAGCGGATTCGGTTCTACCAATGATGTCGATGTCATCTGCGTAGGCAAGTATCTGGCTGAACTTGGTGACAATAGTTTCTCAAGTTATAATTCCAGAGTCACGGATTGCTTTCTCCAACGCCAGGTTAAAAGGGAGGCACCCCAGACCGTCCCCTTGTCGGAGTCCATTAAAGATGTTTATTGGTTTGGACAGCAATCCCCCTATTTGTACTTGACTAGTTACGTTCGTCATTGTCAACCTACAAAGTCGTATCAATTTGTTTGGAATGCCGAACTCTCTCATGGCATTATATAATTCTAACCTGGCTCTGTTGTCGTAGGCGGCCTTAAAGTCTATAAATAGATGATCTAATTTTTCCATTGCCTGCCTAAGGGTGAATATCTGATCAATCGCTGATTTGCCTGGGATGAAGTCACACTGATATTGACTAATGATACCTTTAGCGTATGGGGTTATCCGGTGTTGTAGGATGGTGGAGAGTATCTTATAGGCGGAACTCAGCAATGCTATACCTCTATAGTTGCTGCACAATGTTATATCCACCTTCTAATGTATGGGGCAAATTATACCACAACGCCAATCTTCCGGCATTTCCTCTTGCTCCCATACGTGCATCACGATTTCATGAATTGCGTGATGTAACGCTGTCCCTCCTTGTTTGATCATCTCAGCTGGTATGCCATCAGCTCCAGGGGCTTTATTTGATTTGAGCTGCTTTAGGGCTTTTAATGTTTCCTCAATGCTTGGTGGCGGCAGCATTTGGTTTTGATTTTGCATTGCTGGAGCCTCCAATTCTTCTGTGAGCTGACCATTTAGCAATGTATTAAAGTGCACTTCCCATCGCTCCAGAATGCCTTCAGGATCAGTTATCAGATTACCCTCTTTATCCTTGCAGTATCTGCAGCGTAGTGTGTACCGCGTCATACTGCGGATTATTTGGTAGAACTTCAATAATAAGCCAGCGAAGGTGTTCCACCATCGCAAAAAAGGACGCACGAGAAACCCATACACGAGGTTAGGACGCGGAAATCTAAATCGCGTAAGAAGAAGAGAAACCTGAATCCTCTCCCTGTAGCAGTATCACCGACTGCTTCTATCGTACGCACAAACCAATAACCACACACACACACACACACCCACACGAGTTTGTGTATGACAGCCATTGAAAGCAGACAACCGCGTGAATTCTCGAATAAGCTACCCTTGTCGTGTATTCCGATATCATAAATGAATTAAGCACCCCTTGCCAAGTTTAGAAATGCCGTCAAACGGACAACCCAATGTCAACAAATAGAACACATTAAATAAAAGTTATTTTAATATCTCAAGAAACAGTTTCGTGCACAATTATGTTCGCAGTGAATGTCTGCACTGAGTTTTAAAGATTAATATAAACACAAATTACAATAAACATAAAGTACAATAAATCAATAAAACAACAAAAACGCAAGCTAAAAGTGAGAAATCAGTATCTCTCAGTGCATTAATAATCAAAAAGAAGTGCATATAAAAACAGTTGAGTGGGGCGCAAAAAGTGTTCGAGACAATAAAAACAAAAACAATAAAAAGATAACACTTCGGTCGCAAACGCGAAAATTAAAACAAATAATATATTGCTTGTTAAGAAAGTAATTTTTAAATCATTGTTTGGCCCGAGTGCAAGCTTACTGACTCTTAGCCGCCGGTAGGCGAGTTCAACTCAGCCTGCGGGAGAAATCAAGTTGCCGTGGTTCAGAAGGTCGCCTTTGTGCCAAGCAAAACCGCGAAATTGACAATGGAGAAAGGAGATCAACAATTGGCGGACGACAGTGAGCTCCCCTCCAACTTTAATGAATGAGGGACATCCCGCTAATTATCGAGGTTGTCCCAAATTCCGAGAAATAATGGCAAGAAGTGTGAATCAGCAAAAAAACACTGAGCCAGCTCGTACAACAACAACACCCGTAACAGCACAGCGGTCGTACGCACAAGTTGCTTCGGGTGGGAGAACACCAAATCAGGCTACATCACAGGTAGCCACAAATACTCCCACACGGACTGAAACAACACCGCAAGCAGACGTGTTCGCAATCCTGCTCAATCTGCAGAGACAGATGACACAGCTACAAAGCCAAATAAACGAGATCTACTCGCATTTGCCCAGTCTAAATAACAAGTCGATATAAACCCTCTAACCACAACATCAATAAAAGCTCTTGTCGTGAATGTAAATTCACTAATAAGAACTAAGAGAAGAGCCAATCTTTTTAACCTGTTGCAAGAGGAACAACCTGATGTACTTCTGGCGGGGGAAACAAAGTTAAACCAGAGACATAAGATAGGACATAAAAACTACGATATTATACGAAGAGATCGACCTAACTCCTCTCAAGGGGGGGGGGGGGGGGGGGGGGGTGTCGCAATCTTTATTAGAAAAGGGATTAATCATAAAGTTATATATAGTGGAGAAGTGCGCAGGTTCCGGGTGCTGGAAGCCTGTATCGTACGCATACCCCTTCAGCAAGGAAGGGGTTTGTATGCGATTGCGGTCTACGCACCTGAGGAGCACCAACAAAACCTATTTATAGCGGAGCTCGAGACACTCTTTCGATGCTTACAATTGCACCTGGACAAAAATTACTTTATCCTAGGGGGAGATATGAACGCCAAGCATAGAAATTGGGGAAATTATATATCTAATGCCAGAGGAAATCAGTTGGCTGGTTGGTTAGATCAGTTTCATATTGAATATAGAACTGACCTGCTAGCTACGAAATATCCATCGTTCCCCAGAGGTAGATCGTTCTTAGATATCTTGGTAATCGGCTCACGACTGAGATTACTTAACACCAACAGACGAAACACAAACTGTTTACGGACAATTGAATACGACAGCGACCACTGTGCATTCACGGCAGTAATAGAGCTTCCGAACGAGCTCGCAGATCTGGAGGAATTCGTGATCCCGCAACCCTATAACTACAGGGCAATGCGATGGCCGCGGTTCACCAGATCATTAACAAGAGAACTTTGTTCGAATGACTTTAATCTGCCAGTAAACAGAAACCTGACAAATGACGAAATCGACAAATACATTCAACAAATGGACGAAACCGTAAAACGAACAATGGACAAAACAATTCCCAAAACAACAGTTACAGATCACATTAACATGTACAGAAACGCAACAATAAACGCACTCCACAAGAAAAAGAGCAGACTACTATCGAAACTAAAACAACTACACAGACAGTTTACTGATAGACAAGACCAGGAGATATCACTGAAATCTCGATTAAAAAATCTCCAACAATTACTTAAAGCTAATTATAGATTAGCAACAAATTTGTATTGGAACAACAGAATTCGAGCTATAAAAACTAATAACCCGAATATGTTCCCACAAATAAATAAAATATTCAGGAGAAATAATCAAAACGAGATTCAGTGTCTCCAAATCCCACGTACTCAGGTAAACAAGCAGCTGCTAACCAACATTGGCATAGATACAGAGAACGCAATCTTCAATAGTGAGTTCTTCGTGATCGAAGATCCTTTGGAGAAGGAGAACGCTGTGGGAGCTGTCTTTCAGGAAATGTACAAGGTGAATGAAAGCATTCGCCGAAATCATGACCTGGAGGACAGAATTCGACTGAATCACCTGCACCTCCGGAATGAAATTTCACTTTGGCAATCGGAGAATCCGGGTTTTACGGAATTCAGTGACGATAATCTGTCAATTGACATTAATGCCAATGGTGGGGCTAATAGCCTTTTAATCACAAGGGAAGGAATCCAGAGTATCTTCGACTCATTAAGAAGCAAAAAGTCAGTGGGAATAGATGGAGTACCTAACATCGTACTCAAGAACCTGCCCCCAAAGGCAATAGATATATACACGGTCCTGTTTAACAACGCGTTGAATAATGCATATTATCCCGCGCGTTGGAAAACGGCTATCATTCAGCCCATCCCAAAAAAGGGCAAAGACTGTACAAACCCAATGAACATGCGTTCGATAAGTTTACTCCCAAGCATCAGTAAAGTATTTGAAAAAATCATTAACAAAGCTCTGCTAAAATGGGTAGACGACAATAGCATTATCCCAAATAACCAGTTTGGCTTTAGGTTGGGTCATGAAACCACACATGCCGCAGCTAAACTGGTCTCCGACATACAATGGAATAAATGTAGGAACCAATGCACAGGTGCCTGTCTGATCGACTTCGAAAAAGCCTTTGATACCGTCTGGATCGAAGGGTTGTATTACAAACTGGTCAGACATGGCATACATAAGCCTTTACTATATGTACTTTACGATATGTCAAAGGACAGGAGGTTCGTGGTCAAAAGTGGTAATGTGACCTCTAATAAAACGTATAATATCAAGAATGGCTTGCAACAGGGTGCGGTACTCTCTCCGATTCTTTTTAACATTTACATTAGCGACTTATTAGATGCACTTCCGCAGGCTATTGCGTACGCAGGTGATCTCATAATTTACAGAACAGCTCCGAAAGTTGAGATCATAAATAGTTTAATACAGCGAGACTTCAACAACGTGCAGCGCTATTGCGATGACTGGAAACTTATGATCAACTTCCAGAAATGTGAAGCCATCCTATTTAGAACCCCATTATATAAAGCCACGAACGACACAAGAAAAAACTGGCGAAAGCTAGTTATCGTGGGACCGCATGGAGATAAACTGGAAACCAAGAGTTTAGTTAAATACCTGGGCATCTGGCTAGACCAATATCTGTATTTCAACAGACATGTAGAGGCTGCTTTGCTCAAAGCGAGGAAAACGTTTGCTATGACAAGGAGGCTATTTCACAGTAGCCAACTTGACAGCAGGGTAAAAGTCATATGCTACATGACGCTAATCAGGCCAATGCTCATATATTGTTGTCCAGTATGGTTTAACATAGGTCCAAATTTGATGGAAAAGATTCGGGTGTTCGAAAGGAAGTGTCTGAGAACCTGTCTCAGATTATATCGAACACCGGAATCGGAATACAAAAAGTACTACTCAAATGAGACTTTATATAATGAAGCCTGCATAAATAGGGTGGATAATTATATGATTAAATTAATCAGAGGACATATTGCGAGAACAATAAGCTCGTCCAATGGCCTAACTTTCGGGGCCTATTATCCAAATACCCTGTACTATGAGAACGTGCGTCGCAACGGTTTTGTTCCACCAGAGGCGTTCCTTGATTTGGACATGAAAGGGCTTATACAGGATAAATCCGGAATTCCGCTGATCTATCATGTAAGTAGATCATCTGTAGACGGGCGATTGTGCTACGACCGGGAAGTAACGCGCACCGAAGAAGAGCTCCTGCGCTTCAGTAGGGCTATCTCCCACAGAGACCGGGACGATAGTATTAGACAGCGTCAACAGTTCTGGTGGTTGAATGGCATATAAAGACCTGGATACCAAAGTCGGTATAGAATCACACTATCATCAACTAGCTTACATAGACTTAGCTTTTCTAGAATTAGGGTAGTATAAGATTTAAGTTAAGTTAAGCTAAGTGATTTTACATAATATTAAAAAAAAAAAAATGACAAAGTTTTTCAAATTTTTCTTTGTCTTTCAAATAATTATAAGTATTGCCACAAAGTTCGGTCGCCGAAAGGCAAATTATACAAATATTAAGTAATGTTTAGCTTAGAGCGTCTGCGAAGGACCAGTAAGTTATTATATAAGATATTTAAGCTAGAATTTAAGCATTTTTTGTCTAGCCTTTAATTAGAAACTAAGAATATAGAAAGAAAATAAAAAAATGTTTACAAATGACACACACCCACACACACTGATAACAATTATATCACTGCAAAATATTTAATTATTTTTCCTAATTGAAATCAATTAATAGAATTAGATCTGATCAATATAATGAATTAGCTCCTCAATAGTATACTGGTTAGTATACCCGCCTGTCACGCGGGAGACCGGGGTTCGATTCCCCGTCGGGGAGCCTCTGGCGCAAGACTAATGACCTTGCCCGGAAAAAAACAAATCATTATGGAAAATTTAACAAGCCTCAGGACTTGCTAAATAAGGCCAAGACCGGTTCCAGGTTGTAGTGCCGATGATGATGATGATGAATATAATGAATTATTGTCACCCTACCTAAAAACGGTGTCTCCGATGAACGAGACAAAAATTTAAAATTATTGGTGTCTCAATTGCAAGCATTCCCCTGCTAACCGTGCCCAAGGCGACCATTGCGCTGATACACCTCAGCTATACAAGGAAGGAAGAAACGCCTATTGGTCTGTTTCTAAATACGCTTTGAGGGAGTGAGCTGTAATAAGTGGCGGTGATTCTAAAAACTACATTTTAACAAATTTACTCGGCGAATACTTTTTTTTGTGAAATTTTGGTTCCACGAATCGAAGAGAAACCCAAGGAGGTGAATTGTTCCTAAATTAGAAAATAAAAGTAAAACTTGAATAAAGTAAAAGTGATAATTTTCGACATTTCATGTTTTATATATGCTGGGCTACAACGCCGAACAAACGCTGTCCCTCCTTGTTTCATCATCATCATCATCATCGGCACTACAACCGGGAGCCGGTCTTGGCCTTATTTAGCAAGTCCTGAGGCTTGTTAAATTTTCCATAATGATTTTTTTTTCCGGGCAAGGTTATTAGTCTTGCACCAGAGGCTCCCTGACGGGGAATCGAACCCCGGTCTCCCGCGTGACAGGTGGGTATACTAACCACTATACTATCGAGGAGCCCCTCCTTGTTTGCTGACACCAAATTCCCATCCTTTACCTCAGTATCTCACATACAAATCTCAATGATAATTTGTATAAAAAGGCGATGGATTTCTGATTCGGAGATCAATCTCGATTGCCGTCCGAGGCATAGGGACGCCAATCATTTAAATTAAACTAATAAATTTGAATCTAAATTAATGCCAACGTCTAAGTCTAACGTTCAATAAATTGGACGCATATATATATTTGGTGGTGAAATTACTAAATAAAAAAAGGTAAATCAAATATAATAACCCAACCTTTCAGTCCGAAAGTAACAATATATACTCGATATTTAACACCGGTTGACACCCATGCCTTTGGCTAGAGGAAGCACAGTGCTTTGACGGCAACGAGCTTCCTCAGGAACAGTCTGAAGAGATCCCTCGTCCTTTTAAGGACAAAGAGCCACGATCCATGAGATAAAGGCTACTACAAACACATGATCAGGTAGAGTATTGCACATTCGTGTGGTTCAGTTATTTATTTGGGCGCCTGAACTTGACTGTCATCGTAAACTGATATACAATCTCAGATTGACGAACATCGCCGGAAAATGTTTAGAGGGGCGAAACACATTCAGTAAGTTCATATGAGTAATGACCGTGATAATACCTACAAAAAAGAGAGACATGCGCCTATATTCTAAGCACGAAATTGAATGACTCACGTCTCGGTCCCCAATAACTTTCACTGCTCGCGTTTGCCTCCTATCGAGCAGGCACAATTTTGGATGCCTCTGAACAAACATGGGGCTTGATCTCCATTATAGGACGAATGTACGCCTTGTGAATAGTCGCCTTGTAAATAATTAGATTGAGTGAAGTATTATTTGCATCTTTTAAGGAATCGCATACATTTGACCGCACTTTTCGCAGCTGCAAATACGTGCCCGTTATAATTATAAGTCGAATTAATTCGAGTGATGAGGATTGATAGTACCTTGGCTTCATCGGTGCACATGCCGTTCAGCCGCAGTATATTTCCTTCTGTGTTCGCCTTTGACGACAAGAGACATTATAAATTGGATTAAAAAAAATTGGCATTTATTTTACAAAAAATAAAAAATTACATTTTACTTAGGACTAATTGCGGTCCTATTTACAGTTATGTTTCTTAATTAACTTACTGGCTCTTCACAGGCTCTCTAAATTGAACTATGTCCTTTTGTTTTTCCTTTCGCCGCACAATATTTTCTTTACTACTTTTTTACACCCCTCAATTCTTTTTTGTCCAAGCACACAAGAAGTTTAGAACCAAACGAAACATCATTAGGTAGTAAAATAAAACTGCATGGACGGAAATAATAGTAAAACTAAAATTCCATCTAGGGAAGGAAAATGCGCCGGAGAGGCATATTTTAAAGTGGACATAAAGTTCACTTTTCGTCAATAGTCCACCACCAGTTGAGATGAAATGGGTCTCTTATTGATTTATCTCATTCATTAATCATTATATTAAAGCGTAGGTAATCTAGAATATTAGAGATATCGATATCATGGAGAATTCGTTTATCCCTGGCACTACAGAAAGTGTGGTAAATAATAGGGACACCATGGCTTGGATAACACGTTTTCTATCCAAGAATGGAGACCATTCCGGGGAGACAAACCCAATCTGAGCAGTACTCTGTGGCGTTACTAACAGATACACACACAGTGCACAAGCAAATAGTGAAGAGCAACACAGAAAGAAAATCGAATAAGTAAACGAATCAGCCGTATAACAAGCAATAACATATATACACGGGGGTAGCCTAAAAAGTGTCTGACCTCAACGTGAAGATAGCAGCACTTGCCAATAAAAGCTAGTGAATGTAGTTGCGCATCTTTTGACATTTACTCACCAACATTTCAGCCATTTTGCATGCGAAGTTTTTATTTGACAGTCGTTTGAGTAAGTCGATGTGAGTGTGTTTGTGAAAATGGAAAAATTGAGTGTCGAGCTGTCATTCAATTTTTGTTATTGAAGGGCAATACGCCTACGCAATTCAAAGATGAGTTGCACTCAGCACCATCACTTACCACAGTGAAATTTTGGCCAGCTGAATTTAAACGTGGCCGTGGGAGCTTGGGAGACGTTGAACGTTCGGGACGTCCAAAACTGCAACAACTGACGGTAACATCGCTAAAGTTTACCAAATGTTGCTAGACGACCGCCGAATTAAAGTGAGAGAGATAACAGAGGCCATGAAAATATCCAAAGATCGCGTTTGTCACATATTAAATCAATATTTAGGCATGAAGAAGCTGTCCGCACTTTGGGTGTCGCGTTTGCGCAAGTTAGACCAAAAACGTGTTCGAATGAATATTTCCAACGCTCTGTTGGCGCAGTTTAGGCGTAATAAATCCGGGTTTTGGCACCAATTAATTACTGTCGATGAGACTTGAATACACCATTATACGCCCGAAACAAAATACAGTCAAAACAGTGGACTGCAAAGTGGGAATCGGCTCCAAAAAAGCAAAAACTTTTTTCCGGCTGGAAAAGTGACGGTGACTGTTTTTAGGGATAGTCATGGAGCTATCTTAATCGATTATCTTCAAAAAGGAAAAACTATTACAGGAGCATACTACGCATCATTACTTGGCCAACTGAAGGCAGCAATTGCGGAAAAACCACGACATTTGCAGAAAAAGAAATCCCGTTTTACCAAGATAAGGTCCCGTCTCACACCTCAGCGGCAGCCATGGCGAAAATCTACAAATTACGCTTGGAACTGCTTGACCATCCTCCTTACTCCCCAGATCTAGCCCCACTCGACTTCTTTTTGTTACCTAATCTAAAAATTGCGTTCGAAGGACACCGATTTTCGTCAAATGAGGTGGCAATCACTTTCGTGAGCAGTTATTTTGCAGAGAAAAACGCCGCGTACTATTTGGACAGGTTAGAGAGATGGGAGCACCACTGGGCGATGTATGTAGAGTTACAAGGAGACTATGTAGAAAAATAAAAATAAATGTTAAGAAAAAATGTCTTGTATCTTCGTTAGGTCGGAAACTTATCAGTCCACCCTTGGTATATATAATTCCTGCTTCTTCTCGTACAAATCACCGCTCAATGCGTCTGCATCCCGGATGTGCTTCATTCAATTTAAAATTCTGGAGCGCCGTTTTAGTGACGAGTGATCATTCAGGCTACGTTCAAACTACCTAACAACTGCCGTCTCAAGCAACTGGGATGGACGGTTTTCGTAGTATCACTCGAGCGTGGGTTGTTGCATCTACAACAGGTTCCTTAAGATAATCAAATATTGTTCTTACCCCAGAAATATGTGGCTTTTTAGGCCATTTAACCGGTTTGCGCAGGACTCTCCGTTGGATATTAAAACACCTCCACGTTCGTTTTCTTAACTAGCATCCTTTTTTTCAATTGCATAGGTTCCCAGTACTTATGTCTTACACTTTACTTCTTGAACATTTGTGGCGGATCTACGAACCACACAATCCACTATCGGTCGAGATGTCGTCGTTCCACCAAGGAACACACTCACCTATAGGTAAATTACACGTGCCCACAGACACGTGCCCACAGACACGTGTCCTTAAAAGTGCTCCACCACTCCTGAAACGTGTCCTTAAAAGTCCTCCACCACACCTGAAACGAAGGTAACATACATCTGGGAGGCAACTACCCCACGTGCCCACAGACACGTGGGTCACAATTGTGTCCCGTATCTTAGCTGGCGGCAAGGATTATATTTCCACGTTTGCAGGTACCGCTGGCTAACAGGGGCGCCGATCAGGTTTTCGAATTTACGATGCCTGTGTGATGTATATAATTATTTTCAGAAATTTAGGACGATGCGTTAATGTCCTTGGTAAGGCAATGTTTGCCCGTTTGTTGTGTCCTTCGATCGCCGTCCAGGCGTAGGACGATTGGGCGGACTTGTGACCCACGTGTCTGTGGGCACGTGGGGTAGTTGCCTCCCAGATGTATGTTACCTTCGTTTCAGGTGTGGTGGAGGACTTTTAAGGACACGTGTCTGTGGGCACGTGTAATTTACCTATAGGTGAGTGTGGTCCTTGGTGGAACGACGACATCTCGACCAATAGTGGATTGTGTGGTTCGTACAACCACCACACATTAATAAACGATTTGCGCACAAAACCGGCACACCTCCAACATAAACTCCATCACCAATCGAACAGAAGAACATTAATTGAGTTAACTGACTGTGACCACAAATCTTAGTTAAGCACGAAAATCGAAATCAGTTGTTCTGTCTACCATCCACGGTTCCTTCTTTTCTTTTCTTTTTTACAGCAACCGCAACCAGAACAGCAAAAACCAAAACCGCCATTCAAAAGCTTATGTCCGCGGTATCACATCCCCCGTTACCTCTTTGTTCCCTGTCCGCGTTGCCTCAGCGAAGAAACTTGACAATGACTGTCCCGAAACTGATCAAAGACATCATTGCCCCATTTCGCTTATGCAGGTTTGTGCACCTGCTGTTTTAATTTTCTATATTTTTTATACCAATTGTAATGTACTACTTTATGTTTATATAAATTTGTAATGTACATTGTTTAATCGGATATGTCTAGGTTATCTGGTTAATCACAATGTATGTTGTGTTTTTATATTTACTTAATGTTAATTCAACTGTATCTAAGTTTTAGTTTAGCATTGTTTAGGGCTTACATGTTATGTAGTTTCGCTTTCGTTCGCCGAGACAAGGGCGGTGGGGAAGTTACCACGTATCAGGCGTACTACAATTCTAGTTTTTTTCGTTGGCGTCTGTTTGGCACCAGTCGAACATCGCATTGGCTCTTGTGTTCGAGATAAGAATACCCGAAACACTAAGCTGGGCATTGAAATCTCCCGCGATAAAGAAGTAATTATTTTCCGAGTATAACTATAGGCATCGGAAAAGGGTATACAGTTTATTCATAAACTGTGTGCACTGGGATGCTTCAGGCACATAAACTGAGACTATATATAGATGCCTTTGACTTTTCTAAGGAATATCTATAATACACTTGGAACTTGTATACATTTGTGCTGCAAATGAGCTTGTGTTACATACCATTTTTGATATCTTTTGTCTGTGGTTTAACTTAGTTTCACTTGCCAAAAACATATCTGGGCTTTTAGCTTCCACCGGATTGCTCAGATTATCCATTCTTTCCATGCGGATTAGTAATAATCTCAGTAATAATTTAACTCAACATAGTCTCATTTTAGCTCTATACATATAGTTCAGTGGTTTTCCAATTTTTTTATTCCTTCCAAATAATAGGTTTCCTCAAGACCCTCAAAATATGCCTTGATTTCTGTGATGACCTCCTTATTCGACTTAAATCTCGTACCGCCCTGGCATTTCTTCAGGTTTGGAGACAGGAAATACTCGCAGGGGGCTTAATCTTGATAATATGTTGGATGCGTTAGCAGTTCATAGCCCAATTTACATAATCAGCACACGAAATTCACTTTTTTCCACGTTCGTTAAAATTCACGAGATTGTCTGCTTTCCACCGCTGTCAACCATAAACTACATGACGGTCGCTGAAACTTTGACAGTAGTCTATTTATAGACGGGTTGATGCATTTAAAGTTTCTGCGCGGGAAATTCAAAAAGCCACTGGCTTATCAAACTGTCCTCGGATATCATTTTTAAATGCATAGATAAACACCCACGGAAAACGCTTTTTTAAATGTCTCACACCAGTTGTCTCCCTAAGATTAAAGCCACAGATAACAAAAGCCTAGATTGTATAAATACAAAATATGTCCGGATTTGGAAGAACCTTTAACAAGCTCCGATTTGTAATGGTATAGCATTTGAAATGATAGTGAAGAACGTGTGATTCGAACTGACGCTATGACAATTAGAATCACCAAAAATTGAACCTAAGTGTTTGATTTGCGTTTTGCAAATCGTCTGAAATGGCGTCAAGAACAATGCGTCGTTCCTTTGCCGTGTAGTGTGCTGGTTCCGTGTGAATAATGTCCGAAACAATGATACCTGCTGGATTCAACTCTTAATAAACTTACTAAAAGGAAAAGATTACCTTTAAATTCCAAAATCGGATCTTCCAGATGATTGACAAAAATGAGGCTCTTCAATTCGATTATAAATATAGTCTTTATTTATATGATGGATTAGATCTTTACTGATTACAAACAAAACCGACTGGATTCATCAAAATTCAAAACAGAAGAGAAAGATAAAAGTAAAGATGGTTGTCAAGTGACAACCAACAGAAAATTCATAAATGTTAAAAGGTGATGCCGCATATTATTCAAGTGGTGCACAGATTTAATTATTGCGAATTCGCCGGTTGTTTCAAATGCGAATCCGCAACATTCCGCCCGCCTTCGCAAATCATTGGCGAATCGTCTGGCTCCAGGGGATGGTCATCCGGAGCGGGGAAGGGAGATTCCTCTTTCAATGTGAGGATGCGGTTAACGTTGCTGGTCATGTGATCTGGGTTGGAATTGTGCTGTTGCAACCCACAATCAGTGACCACGTGCCTGATCATTGGTCTCTCTCCATTGAGACAATTGGTGGTGTTAACGAGTGTTGTGTCCATTGGTACCTCTTCGGAGTTAATGATCGGAACGATGCGGTCGTTTGCGGCTGAGGCCGCAGCGTTCATTCGAATGCAGCGGTTGGGACTCGGTCGGTCCCTGGATACTGGGGAGCGCCGCCCGCCAAGCGGGGCATTGGTGGTAGTTGAATGGTGCTTTGAATCTGGTCTCCGGGGTAGACGCTGGCAATGTCTTCTATTTGTCCTCTGCGGGGATCTGTCAGCAGCCGTATGGTCGACCAGCTCTTCTGGGTTGGAGTTGTAAATTCCCAACCGCCAAGAACCGGTCATGTAGTGGCTGCTAACTGGACTGGTCACTTTTACCCTGGATGCTTTGATGGGTGCTGCGGTTGGCACAAGCAACAAGGTAAGATGTCTTCGATTGCATCGTTGGTACACCTTGTGGGGAGGCAGTCGCGTATAAGATGGCGACCCAAGCAGTTTAGACACAGTTTCCTTGTTCGTGCGACAGACTTCCGATAAACAGGTGTGAGGAAGCGAAAAACCTCGCAAATGTAGTTGTAGTGGTGCGCCTCACAAAACATGCATGGCGATTGTCTTCGTGGGGCCTTCGGCGGTGGTACGTGCAACAGAACAATGGTCGGGTTGATCTCTGTGCAGGCGGCACTTCGGGCAGCGGCCTGTCGATGCTCACTGACTTGGGAATGGTACGGCTTCCTTTCCGCTGACTTGGTGGTGACTGCTTGGGCCAATCATTGGCGCAGCCGTTGGTTCCAGGGGACGGAGGCCCAGGGCCTTGGACTTCTATTGATGTGGAGGCCTGGAAAGAGCCGCCCACCCTGAATTGGTGATAGATGTATTGATGATAACGAGAGTTCAGTCGTCGGTGTTCGGTAATCTTAGTCGCAGAACTGACCATTTGATCTGGGTTGGAGTTGTAAATTCGCCACCCACGATCAATGACCACGTAATGGCTGGTGGTCGAAAGTACTGCCTCGAGACCAGTGGCAGTGAAAAATTGTGCGTCCATTGGCGCCCGTCCGAGGGTAGCTGCCGACGGGATGCGGCCTTTATCATGTGAGGCCGCAACGTTTGGTCTGGTGCGACTTCTTCCATGGCACCGTCCGTGGGTCCTGGTGGAATGACTGGTGCAGATCCAGTGCCTACTGGGCTGGTCGATGTACCGCCTCTGCTGGACTACGGAGAGGCGTGCTGGTTGATTCTTGAATGCGCGCCGCCCGACAAGCGGGGCATTGCTCTCTTCTATCTCTATGGGGGTGGCTACATATGGTAGCGGTTTTTGACCATCGATTGATGGAAGGTGGACCCGTTCCTCTGGGTCGGAGTTGTAAGTTCCGGGCCGGGTCGAGCTTGGGGCAAGCGGCCTGCTGATGCATACTCATTGGGAGTGTATGCGGTTCTCGTCTATAGGCTGTCGGACTGAGGACCGCTGATGTCACAGGGGAATGTCGTTGGGCATCTTTGCCTTGGTCGCCGTCGCTTGCCTTAATGTGGGGGGGGGGGGGGGGGGGGGCTAGGTCGAGCGCGAACGAAGCCTCGAGCAGTCTCGGGAGTTGGTCACCAGTGCTTTGCTCGGCGGGTTTCTCTGCAGCAGGCTCTTTTCCTGGGCTGGGTGCCTCAGAACTGTTGGCATCCGTCGTCGCTGGTACTGGTGCACTGGCAGCTGCTGGTGCCTTCTTACTGAAATCAACTTTCTTGTGTGGTGTCGCTTTAGCGGCGATGGGTGCGGCTGCAGTTGTCACTTCTTTCACTGCCTCTGGATCCTTTTTGATGTGCTTGACGGCGTTAGTTGTAGATTTTGGATCGGTTTTCTTTTCGACCGTTCCTCCTTTGGCTGTCTTGCTGTCGGCAGCACTTGCCTTGGCTGGTTGTTCGGTGTCTGTCGTCACACCTTTGTTTGTCAGAAGGATTATGGGTTCCGGGGGCATCATCCGCGATGGTAGTTTGGAAGGATGGCCAGGTGGCATATGCATGCCTGGTGTTGATGGAATTCCTGGCCACCAAGATGGTTGTGACATCAATGGCGGCAAACGACTGTTGGGTGGATACATGATGTGCGTCACAGTCGGGCGGTTGGCGATCTGTGCGTGCCATACCTCAGCAAGCTCCGTGGTATGTTTCTTCGGCCTGGTCGATGAACCGCTCTTCAAAATACTGCTGACGGATGACCGTCCATGGAGTGATCAGGCATATGAGATCTTCATGCCGATTCTGCATCTCGTCCCAACGTCGATGGAGGTCTCGTTCTTGCGCCTTCACGGTGGCCAACGTCGGTGGCCCTCTCTTGATGACCTTAGTGAAAGTTCCCATCATTTCTTACTGTGCGGTTAACTGGACATTGATGAGCTGTTCCGCCAATGTAGACTTTGTCATTCGATACTTCTCTGACATTGGTACCGACATTTCCGTGGGATTTGGATACCACGAACTTGGCGACGGTTGCCGATACAGATCTGGATCCCGGGCTGCACCTCGAACTTGTGGTAGCTGATCCACAGATCTGGCCATCATTGTCTCGAACTGGACGCGATGTAATGGTAGCTGATGGAGTCAGTTTCTGTTTGCCACAAATTTGGTGGCGGTAATTTAGTTGGAAATCGAAAATTCTCTTACCTGAGAACCTGGGCGGTTGTCTATAGCTGTACTGGGCAGATTACTGATGCGCCACTAATCTGGCGGTTTTATAGCTGCTCTGGGCAGATTGTTGATGCGCCACTAAGCTGACTGGGTTTAGGTCCTTAGGCTGGACGGGGGCTGCATTCAGAGCAGCGGTAGTTGTAGCTCTCGTTGGGGCAGCTGGTTATTGCGCCACTAATTTGGCGGCTTCAGGTCCTTAGGCTGGACGGGGCTGCATTCGGAGCAGCGGTAGTTGTAATTTTGCGTTCCGACAGGCTGTGCCGCGAACTGGTCGGATGATCCGTATGTCTGGATCCGGTGGTTGCTATGCGAACTGGTTCGCAGTGTGATTATAATCGAATTGCTTTTGTTCAGTTTGTTGGACATCGGTTTGATCCACAGATGGATTCCTGGCAGTGGCCACTCACTGGGCGGTGGAATGCACTGCTGCTGCCATCGTCGAGTTCATTGTGTTGGAGGTTTTATTCACTTTCACTACACTTTTCACTTTCACTTTATACAACCACAATCTTTGAGGTATTTGCGTCTGGACTTGATTGTCCCGCGACCGTCTTATATGCCACGAGCTGGCAGCAGTGATCCGGCTCGAAGGACCAAAAATATGTGTGATTTGCGTTCTGCAAATCGTCTGAAATGGCGTTAAGAACAATGCGTCATTCCTTTGCCGTGTAGTGTGCTGGTTCCGTGTGAATAACGTCCGAAACAATGATACCTGCTGGATTCAACTTTTAATAAACTTACTAAAAGGAAGGATTACCTTTAAATTCCAAAATCGGATCTTTCAGATGATTGACAAAAATGAGGTTCTTCAATTCGATTATAAATATAGTCTTTATTTATATAATGGATTAGATCTTTACTGATTACAAACAAAACGGACTGTGTAAACTCGATTTATTAATTCAAGTTTATTTAAATATAACCATCTATCCGTTAATTTTCTTATCTATGTTGATGTGCAGCGTTTGACTGCTTGACTTGTACTGGTACCAACTCCACAACTGCCGCTGCTTATATCCGCTTTTTTGTCTCCTTTCCCTCGTTCGCATGTTGTCACAGGAACAAGGAGCCAGAGTATAAATGTGCGATGCTCAGTCTGCCAGTCGGCAGTCGTGGGCTGCTAGTCGGCCGTCGTGTGCTGCTCCGTCTCCAACATTCCGCCCACCTTGAACTGTCGGTTCAACCGTCTCATCCTCTGCAACCGGGAGTAGTACTAACTTCGTAACGGGTCGCTTAAGGGTGCCCCCCTGAATCTTTACGGTTGCCACCCGCACCTTGCCATCTCTGCCAGGATGAAGCTCGTTAACCCTTCCCATGGGCCAATAGATCGGAGATAGTTGCTCGTCCTTCAGAAGCACCACGACCGGATTTCATAGGTTTGGTTCCGGATGATACCATTTGTTGCGAGCCTGCAACGTGTGGAGGTATTCGTTCTTCCACCGGTACCAAAATGCTCGATGCAACGCCTGCAAGTACTTCCATCTGGACCGCCAAGTGATTGTTGTCTCTCCCGGATCGACTTCCGGGACGCTCATAGCCGGTCCTCCAACTAAGAAATGACTGGGGGTCAACACCTCGGGATCGCCAGGCTCTGTTGGCAGGACGACCAGCGGTCGGGAATTCAGACAAGCCTCGATCTGGGCCAACACGGTAGTAAGCTCCTCGAACGTCAGAAACGCATTTCCAATAGCTCGCTTCCGGTGATGTTTCACGGACTTGATTCCTGCCTCCCACAAGCCACCAAAGTGGGGAGCTGCCGGGGGAATGAATCTCCAAGTGATGCCATTGGTGGCAAACTCCGTCATGATCCGGTCCTGGGTAGCCTTCCGGTTTATGTGCTCATAAACTTCTCGCAGTTCTCGGCATGCCCCAACAAAATTGGTACCATTATCACTCCATAAAGTGTGACAAAAACCCCTACGCACGAGAACTCTCCTTAATGCTGCCAGGAAAGCCTCGCTGGACAGCTCGTTAACCGCTTCGTGTATTGCCTTGGTTGGCAAGCATACGAAGAGACAGATGTAGCCTTTGACTCGCTTCGCGCTGCGTCCTTTCCATGTCCGAAGAGTGATAGGACCTCCATAATCCACGCCGGTGTTACTAAATGGCCGTGCGGGATTAATCCTACTGGCTGGCAATGCGGCCATTTGTTGAGATAGCACCCGTCCCCTGTGACGAACGCAAACTGTGCATTCAGCGATGACCCTCCGGACAAGTCCTCGACTCCCTATGATCCAGTACTGGGAGTTAACTGCGGATAGCAGTAACCGGCTTCCAGCGTGCATCAGCCTCAAGTGCAAATCTCTCACGATAATCCTTGCCAGGTGATGTTGCCGATGTAAGATTGGTGGATGTCGGCGTTCGTATTCCATCTTTGTTGCTTCTAGTCTTCCGCCCACCCTGAGGGTACCTTGGTCATCGATGAATGGGTTGAGCGCAATCAGTTCGCTTTGTCTTGATACTTGAATTCCGGCTCTCATGGGCGTTAGGTCCGCCTTCCGCCACGCTAATGTTCGTACCGTTCGAGTGAAGCTGGAGACTCTTCTTGTTATAGACAGCTCCTCTTGCTGTATTACGAAATACGATGCCCTTCGTTCCTGGAGGTCTACCGGTGTTCCGGTGTCCGCCTCTCGGACTTGATGAGCGGCCGTCCGGGGCAACTTCAGCTCCTTGTCTCGCAGAAAAGCGGGTCCTCGCCACCACAGCTCTGCTCCGGTGAGCTCCTTTGCTTTAAGGCCCCCTGATAAGCAATTTTGATGGCCTTTAGATTGGTGTGGTGTAGATTGCTGCCCCATAGGCGGTGGGGGCAAAGACTGTTGCGGAACAGATTGCTGCTGCATACTTTGCTGTGTCATATGCTGTTGTGGCACCGATTGCTGAGTCATAGGCTGTGGCAAGGTTTGATGAGAGACATGCCGCTGTGCCATAAATTGTTGTGGCATGGATTGTTGCGGTACAGACTGTTGTGCCATTGATTGCTGTGGTATAGACTGCTGTGGCACAGACTGCCGTGGTACAGACTGTTGTGGCACCGACTGTCGTCGTACAGACTGTTGTGGTACAGACTGTTGTGGCACAGACTCTTGTTGAATAATTTGTGGTTGCAACGATTGTGGCTGTTGCAAAGTTTGATGCTGTTGCAGTGGTGGTGGTTGTTGTTGAATTTGCATTTGCCCATTCGGCGGAGTCCCTGAATTTGAATAAGGTTGTGAAGATATCTGATAAGAACTCTGTGGTTCATTTGTTACTTGAGAGGTTATGTACGTAGTGTTTGTGGCGCCAGAGGAATAGGATTGCTGAGTTATATTAGAAGTAGGTGGTGAATTATAATTTTGGAATTTTTGTTGCTGTGGTTGTGTGGAAGATGATGGAGAAACACCGAATTCATTTCCACCTTGATACACCGATGTCGGAACATAAGGAGCTTGCTGATAATTCGTGTTCGCAGCTTTACCGTTGCCGACATCGTTATATGTAGGCATATTTATTGGCAGTGTACCCTCTAATGGGTCGACTTGTTGGGTGACAGTACAGCAATGTTGTTCCTGATCGAGCAGAGCTGGTCCACTCCCTGCGATTACCCAGCCGAATATGGTGTTCTGCGCCATCATTTTACTATCGGGATCCATCAGTCGTCCATCGCGCAGGATCTGGAAGATAGTGTCCGAACCCAGCAACAAGTCAATGGGTCTTGATTTGTGGAATAGCGGGTCGGCCAACGCCAGCGATGAAAAGCTTCTCCAGTCATGTTTCAGTGACCTTGACGGCAGATCCGAAGTCAATCGTCCCATCACCAATGCCGTTATCCGAATACTTGTTTCCCCTGTTCGGCCTTTCAGCAGCATCTCGACCTTTCCTCGGCTGTGTTGTGGATTCGCTTCCCCTATGCCACTTATCTTCACCTTCGCCTGCGTGCGTCGCAGGCCCAACTGCTGAATGAATGATTCGCGGACTAAGGATGTGGTCGAGCCTGAGTCCAGCAGCACCCGGCAAGGAACCAACTGGTTTCTGTCGTCCATCACCGTTACTATTGCTGTAGGTAGTAGTGAATCCTGGGTTTGTACTGTCGCGCAAGATCCCTCTGATGGTCCAACCTTTGGTGATAACGTCGGAACGTCTACGGGTTGATGCAGTAGAGAGTTGTGCCGTCCGTTACACTCTCGACAGTTACCTCTCTCACATTTGTCAATGCTGTGGTCGGGGCTGAGACAATTTCTGCATAGCTTGTGGCGGCGGACAAACTGATCTCGCTGTAGAGCTGAGAGATTCCTGAATGCACTGCATCGGAACAATGGATGCGGCTGCGCGCATCTGGGGCACTTAGCCGTCCCTGGTGATGTGATTGCCGAGTACGCCTTCCTGGGTGGGCCGGCTGCTATACCTCTGTCCCGAACAAAGGGACCCTTTGAATAGTTCTTCGCTGTCGGGAGGCTCTCTAGCTCAGTGAGGCGGGCTTCCAGGAATTCAGTCAGCTCCTCGAATGTCGGCATCTCGTTCCTGCTGGTTTCTCGAGCCCATAACTGCCTAGTCTCACTATCGAGCTTCTCGACTGTGGTGAAAACTAACCAACAACTCCAGTGCTCCACTGGTAGCTCCAAGGCTCGCAAAGCCCGCACCTGCTCGAAGAGGCCGTTGATGAATCTGCGGAACTCCGTAGCACCTGGTGATTGCATAGCTGGAATCGTCATTAGTGCTCGTAGATGTGCATCCACGATGAGCTTCTTCTTGTCATAGCGCGTGACCAGTGCAGCCCAGGCCTCCAGATAGTTTGCCGCCGTGACCGGAACATTGCGAACCACTGATAGTGCGTCCGCTCTTAACGAATTCCGGAGAAATTGGAATTTCTCGACTGCTGATAACTGGGGGTTGTCGTGGATGAGTGGTTGGTACAGGTCTCGGAACGTTACCCACTGCTGGTAATCCCCATCGAAGGTAGGCACGTCGATATGCTTCAATTTGACCGCTCGGGTGGTCGCTCCACTCGTAGAATCCGCTGCTGTCGGTTCCGTGGATCGCGTACCCAATTGTTCCACCAAGCTGTTTATGAGCCTCTGGCTGGCATTCATGGTGTCAAGCAGCCTCTCCATTCCTGGTTGCTCCGCTGTTAACGTTGTAGTAGGTGCCGTTCCCAGGGTGTCTCCTGAAGTATCCAATGCGGTGGCGACCGTGCTTGTTGACACGTTCAAACGCTGGGTGAGTCTGCCTTGCAGCGAAAAGTATCGGTCCTCGAAGGCTGCTCGCTCCTCGTTCTCCCTGTCGATGTCCAGGTCCGGGTCGTTCTCTTCGATACATATTTGAAGGTTCTCAAAAGATTTGAATGAGTCCTCCAGTTTGCGCAGTCTGCTTGCGACTTCCTCCCTGGTCACCTCCTTTGACTTGTCCGCGAACTCCTCCAACCGCGTGAGGAATCCCTTGATGACTCCTCGTCTCCGTTTCATTGTCGGAACAGTCATGTCGCCGGTAGCCATTGCAACTTAGTTTGCCCCTTTTTTGATGCTTGTGGATCGAAGTGCCACTAGCTACTTGATTCCGATTCTTGTGGATCGGCTGTAGGTTGGCCTTAGGCTTCTACGCAACTGAGTGCGCTGCTGGTTGTGGCTAGCTTTAATCGGCTGGATGACCGTCTGTCTTGTTGCTTTGCGTTGCGGTTGAAACGCTTGGGTCAGACGTTGCACTGCAGGAGAGGTTGTCCAGTCGGCAGTTGCTGTGTTTACCTCGGAACGTGAATCCTCTAATATGCCGTGATGTAAGAAACTGCAACTCGTTTGTGCACTGCGAACTGGCAGCAGTGGATTGGATCCACAGACTGGATCCGGTTCAAAGGACCAATTTGTAAACTCGATTTATTAATTCAAGTTTATTTAAATATAACCATCTATCCGTTAATTTTCTTATCTATGTTGATGTGCAGCGTTTGACTGCTTGACTTGTACTGGTACTAACTCCACAACTGCCGCTGCTTATATCCGCTTTTTTGTCTCCTTTCCCTCGTTCGCATGTTGTCACAGGAACAAGGCGCCAGAGTATAAATGTGCGATGCTCAGTCTGCCAGTCGGCAGTCGTGGGCTGCTAGTCGGCCGTCGTGTGCTGCTCCGTCTCCAACAGACTGGATTCATCAAAATTCAAAACAGAAGAGAAAGATAAAAGTAAAGATGGTTGTCAAGTGACAACCAACAGAAAATTCATAAATATCAGCTGATTGCTGACATTGTTAAAGGTGTTGCCACATATTGTTCAAGTGGTGCCACAGATTTAATTATTGCGAATTCGCCGGTTGTTTCAAATGCGAATCCGCAACACTAAGCGTTACCCATCAGGCTAGTGGCCGTGTTTAGAATTCCATTTTTAAACTCGACTATACTCCACTGATGTGAATTGTTATGTTATCGCTATGGTATACGGCTCTGATGTATTTTCTTATTCGATTTTCGTTCGGTGTTCTTCACTATTTTGCTTGTGAATTGTGTGTGTATCTGTTAGAGGCGCCACAATGCTATCACTTGCAATTGCTTGTAATAAATCAAAGTAGTTCTTTACTTCTAATTCGTTTTCTCCGCTTCTTCCACTACAGAAGAAGTATAATATATAGAACCCCAAGACACTCGTGGGTGAAAGAGATTTGAAGGCACGTGCCTTCAACATTTCGAATTGATCGACTCTCGAAGAAACCTTTCATTAAATCACAATTTGTTGGGAGAATTTAAACCAAATGAGTCTATTTACAACAACTCTATGTCTCACACTGTCAAATAATAATAATAGATTAATCACAAAGCCAAAAAGGTCTGTATTACATTACCTGCTGGCATATGCCGTTAATACTTTTGCCGGTAGAGCTATTGCAATTGCACGCTGACTTTTGAAAGAGTTGACTCTGTGGTGACCCTACAAATCACCCACGCAACAAGCTCAGATAATCATCTGATTTGTCGCACAGCAAAGGATGCATATCCCATCTGTACTTTGCTTGTATGGCTATATCGTGGTTGTAAAATCAAAATTGTCTGATGTTCCGCATGCTGTGTGACTAATATGGACAAAAAAACGCATCATTGCCGGATGCTGCCTATCTTCGAAAATCTCAAGCGATAAGGGCGCACGAAACGCATCGAGCGAAAACAAACATGAATAACCTGTTTGAATTCCGTGCCGAATCGGTTTTTCCGCTACAGAAACTTTTTAATAGGAATGGTGTGGGGTGAAAGTTATGGTGCCAATCACGGGCACTTGTTCACTTATATCCCCAACGATTGTTCACAGAATAAAACACAATTTAGGGTTAGAGTTTTACCGTTTAAATTGTATTTGGTCCAAATGCGTGTTTTCAATTTATATTCATTTCAATACTTAGACTTTATTCGTAATTAACATTAAGAAACTCAATTTAAAATGTGTTTGTATCGTTAAATCAGATTACTGTTTAAATATGATTATAACACTTTTCACACAGACACAGATAAGTAAGTTTTTTTTTGAATTTATTCGGTTGCGGATGAACCCGGACCTAAGAAATAAAACTTGTTTTCTTTCCAACCCAACTTGTTTATTTTAGTTTCGGCAAAGATTTAAAACTGTCTCTTGTAGTTTTGTTACAATTTGAGCACTAATAATTTACCCGAATTTCTCCTTGACTCGACTGTGTTAAAAGAAAATAACTCGCGACTCGAGTTGTGTGTGCGAACACCTCGGGGTATGAGATTTGAAAAGGAAAGCGCGATGATCCCGGGGATGATTTTACTTTCGCGTGCAATGCACGCAAAATCAATGTGGTGACCGAATGACCCAGTTTGGATATTGGGTTGATCCCAGAGTGCAATGCACTCTGAGAAGGGGCAATTAAATGGAATTAAATGTGTTTTTCTGCTATTCACCCGACTAAAGACTTTATTGATCCCCAGCGAATAGCCGTGTCTGGGGGAGGTCAAAGGACGATGCGATGGCTTGGGAAAAAATTAGCGTAGGAACAATCTAAAGGAATTCGATAACCCAAGCTGTTGCGCGATGCTGCAACAGCATCGTTTGCCCAGACTTTGCTGTTGCTAACCAAACATGAAATTCTGATTTTCGGTGGAAATCTCATGTGGTTTATGATATAATGTTGCCGTTTGGCAAGAAAAGTGCCGAATTCAATTATTCATTATCTGCATAGAATAATGAATTCAGGTTATGCGTCCTTTTTTTCATTTTTAAACATTTTCTTATTTTCTTTCTATATCCTTAGTTTCTAAATTAAAGGCTAGACAAAAAATGCTTAAATTCTAGATTAAATAGCTTATATAATAACTTACTGGTCCTTCGCAGACGCTCTAAGCTAAACATTACTTAATATTTGTATAATATGCCTTTCGGCGACAGAACTTTATGGCAATACTTATAATTATTTGAAAGACAAAGAAAAATTTGAAAAACTTTGTCAATTTTTTTTGTTTTTTTTTTTCTTAAAATTTAACTTACTTATCTTACCTATTTTTTTTTTTTAATTTTATGTAAAATCACTTAGCTTAACTTAACTTAAATCTTATACTACCCTAATTCAGGTTATGCGTCCTTTTGAGGTATACCTTTACAGGTGAATTGGTTGTCAATTGGGATTGGAGTTGACGTGGGGCGCAGTTAGCGGGCGAAATTCGGTTGTAATTGTGTGTTGGTTCTCCGCGTAATATAGAGAACCCCCACAATGAGATCATAAAACACCCATGAAGTGTAATACAATCTTGAGGCACACAGCATATAATGTACCTGTTTATGAGAGCATGTGGAGCCATTTGTGCGGTGCCGCCGTTCGTCTCATTCGTTGCATTTCAATGCCACGTCCCTGCCATGAGTATGTTTATGAGAACATACTGAACCATTTGCCGCCATTTCTAGTCTTTTGAATGCCACATTCCAGCCATTGTTATGTGTGTGAGAACCATTTGCCCAATTGCCGGCGTATTTTCATTTCATGCATTTGAATGCCACATCCCAGCCACAATTTATGACTGGGCAATAAAAGCTAATTTCAGCATCATGCCGCCATCACCACCAGACTCAATCGAACAGGATCTCTACATTTGTCCGCAATCAGGAAATTCCAATTGACAACAGCAATTGAATTGCCGCCAACTCAAAAGTGACCACCATAAATATAATATTTCTGTTTTCTTTGTACAGGAACGTGCGTTCCTTTTATCCTTTGTTTCTGTACACACCAGTAATTTGTGTGTATCTTGAAAATGCCCATTGTCCTTCGGCTTGGTCTTATTAATGTATGTAATAGTAAACAGGAATCCCGTAGTCGAGTTTATGTATGTATGTAAACAGGAATACTGTTATCCTGTATTCAAGATTGTAGATGTAAGAATATTAGTGTAAATATTTTGTATAAATAGAATTTTAAGAGAAAAATTAAATCAGAATGCAACCGACCACCCGGGCGTATTCTCACTTAATATTTTGCTTCTTTTTCAGCTATTTTAATTCTACTTTGAAATATTTAGTGGCGTTGCGTCCGAATTTTCAAAGATAGACTTTTTTTAGATGTTTAGTGGCGTTGCGCCCGAACATCACCCCAAAAATATCACACTAAGGGTGTTGCACCCTAGTGTACAGCAGGGCTGTAGAATATAAGTCCAACAAAACTTCAGATCACAAGAGGCCTGAATCAAACATTGGACTTAGGTTCTCCAGCAACAAAAACATCAGGTCAAAAGAGGCCTGATACAAACAGTACCTTTCCAATGTGATAAGATAATTAAGCTAGAATTTAAGCATTTTTTGCCTAGCATGTAATTTAGAAACTAAGAATATCAAAAGAAAATAAAAAAATGTTTTAAAATGAAATGACCTTTCCAATGTATTGCCAATGCCAATGAAGACAGCATTAATCATAAGAAAAGGGAACACCATCAAAGTGTCTTACGCAATATAATCCTTACCGCATCTTCGGCCACAGAGCAACAGGGAACGTACTGGATGGCCCCGTACCCTATTAGTAGGATGTATTGTAATAAAATGAGTGTTTTTGTCGGACGGGAAGTCTAGAAAAGAAATTGAGTAAGTCTGGAATGAATAGCCAAAACGAGAAGAAGTCGTATGCCTTCGAAACGTGTATGTGTGTACTTAATATTTTTGTATAAAGTGTGAGACACTATAGAAATAGCGATAAGTTCACAAACATTTTTAGATCCTAACGGAATGTCCTAATTTCTTGTTGATCATACCGGTAATTGATAACGACTATTTCACCACCATCTTTGTCGATTTTTTTTTTCGTGCAAATGTATCACACTCACTAACTATATATTGTTTCCTCTATTCATATGTTCAATGGGTAGCTGGTGAAATAATAATCAGGATTATTTTTCGAATTAAAAATGGAGTCCATTTACAACAGAACCATGCAGTTACACACCCACAGCCACGTCATAATATCATATTAATTCTTTACAAATATATATCCAGGTTTCAGAGTTACGGCAACGTCAACGATGGCATTGATTGAACGTATCTCAAATTAAATCAGAATCAATTTCATCGGCGTATTCATCAAATTATTGTTTTATTTTTTATATTATTTCCTTGTCGTTATCGTCAGTCCTGTCGCTCGCAAAAGCAGTCCAGTTGAGGCTTTCTCCGATGAGGTCCTTCTCAGTAGTCCCAATCCAGTCAATCTACAATTTCCATTACTTTTTTCTTGCTGTTTTTTTGTTTGTTTTTTTGTTTTTTCTTCATTTACGATTCAACCACGTTGTTCATATCGGCGTACACCGTGGAGCAGTTGGGGAGAAACCCAAATATGAAAGTTAAATCAAATTCCACCAAAGCAATGATGCACGAAGGCAATCGTTTTCGCTTGAGCGTTTAGGGATTAATTTTTGGTTTGAATAACATCCATTGGAGAGTCAATTTCCCAATGCTCACAGGAATCGAATCATATTTTTCCGATGACCAGGACTTCCTTATCGCACAACGCCGTGTGTATTTTGGGAATGTTTTTTGACCTTTTCGAAATGACGACATGAAGAGCGCATTGTTGCCATACAAATAATATTCTTCAGCAGCAGTTAAGTGTTTTAAATCTGTTGTGTACATGTCCTTGAAATTCTAGTTCAATAGTATGCTGTGAAAAAGAGGAGTTCGATGATAAGAGAATAAAACGCTCTGTCGGAGGAAAATTGTATGTGTCTGACCTATAAATTCAACTCAAACGTCAATTTCAAATACCTTGCTCAAGTGTTTGGGTATGGTTCCCGATAGCCTGGCATCTATTCAATGTTTTGACTTTGATTTATAAAAGAGCGAAAGCGAGTTAAGTTTATGGTACTAAAAACTGAGACTAACAACTAAACTAAAGAAGAAGAAGAGTCAGTTTTAAAATAGGAACATTGAAGATAAGTGATGCGGGCGGACGACATCTTACAGTGGTAATTACGACAGAACGCCCCCAAATCTATTTCCGACTGAACTGTAAGGCATCTTGCGCTAGCGGCCCGAAAATGTCTATTCCTCAAAATATTTAAAAAATTAAAATATCAGAAAAAACAATAATTTTTACCTTTCCCTTATTTCACCTAACGATATTTATACAAAAATAAAATGGTAAGAAGGTTGACTTCGGGCACACGGGCAGGTAAGCTGCCCTACGACTACCAGAGCGAAAGACACACCTGAGAAATATTCTCTATAAATATTATATATGTGAAGGATAGAGACATGAACTATACTGGCATTTTGTACTGAGTTAGTGGAAAGGTAGTCTCTAACCATAAAGATGAAGAGATAGTATGATGGAAATTATATAAAACCGCCCGGTATATTTTTATATCGCCTGACGGCCCTCTGTTGATGTGGCTCACATGTTTACTTAAATTCAGTTTTCAAGCTATAAATGAGTTCAAGGTATGTCACACATTCGAACATTCTATGTACAGGTTAGGAGACAGCACTTGTAGGGTTTGTCGCGTGTAACTTCCCCCGTCGCCCTTACCTCGGCGACCGAAAGCAAAAACGTACATAACACATAAAATATTTAAACATTAATTGAACACATAGATTACAAACAATTTGTATTTCAATTAAAACATTCATTTTCATTGTTACATTATACATTTACCTTACTATTGGTACAAAGAAGTATTTAAAAAACGAAAACAGCGGGTACACAAACCTGCTTAAGGTAAAATATGGACATGACCTTTCGATCAGTTTCGCGACAGTTCTGGCCACGTATCTTCGCCGTGACACCGGTGTAGGGAGAACGGAGGAGTAACGGATGAGATATCGCAGAGTTAGTTGATCGTTGACTTCGTTTAAGTAAGGTGTGTGGTTACAGTTGTGGAAACGGCCGGGTATAAAAAAGCGAAAAGGTAAAATACCCGTTTACGAGAGAAGAGAGAAATGTCCAAGAGAGGTGAGTCGAGGAATGGTAAAGGAGGGACGGTGTAATCCTTCGATGATAATAATTCTTCTGCAACCATTGATGTTGTAACGTTAAGTGGATATACATGGAAAATAAAATGAAAGTTACTAAAAACTAGCACATTCAGTTAAGTGTGTGTGTGTGTCCAACAAGCGTGGAACACACCTTCCACTAACACCGGGTTCTTGTTGTGTTGTGGGCTGGCGTCAGGAACAATGCGGTCTCCTGACATGATGAATGTCGATGGGGAATATCCCGATGTTTCCACAAGCACGAGGGACTGGATGTGCAAGAATCAAAAGCGGCCGCAACAATGAAGCCTGAAATCAAATGGTGCTATTGAGCGAAAAAGTGACCTGAATACCTGATCAATTCCAGCAATATTCCTCCAAGTGAAATAACAATTCAGTGTTCGTTTTACTGCGTTTAAGTTTTAAGTTTATTTATTAAGATTAATAGGATTTATATGAATTCCAATTCTTGCGACCTGTATCGCTCAGCAGTTAACGAAGAAGAATGACAAAAATTAAAGATGGTTGTCAAGTGACAACCAACAGAATTCATAAATGTAAAAATGTAATATAAATAAATTGCTGACATTGTAAAAGGTGATGCCACATATTGTTCAAGTGGTGCCACCGATTTAATCATTGCGAATTCGCCGGTTGTTTCAAATGCGAATCCGCAACATTCCGCCCGCCTTCGCCAATCATTGGCGAACCCGTTGGTACCCGGGAACGGAGGCCCAGGGCCGTGGTCGTCTGGTGAGGCGGGGATCGGGAAAGAGCCGTCCGCCCTGGATTGGTGCCGACGAGTGCTCCGTCTCTGGAAGGTATCTACCGGTGGGATGCGGCCGTTGGCCTGTGAGGCCGGAATGGTGAGCCTGATGCGGCTTCTTCCATGGCACCGTCCGCGGTTCCAATGACAGGTGCGGACCCATTGCCTGTTGGGCTGAGTGAAGTACCGTCTCTTCTGGATTATAAGGCGTGCTTGTTGGCACGGGTGCGGTTGATCCCTTGATGCTGGGGAGCGCCGCCCGCCAAGCGGGGCATTGCTCTCTTGATGGGTGCATACGCGGTTCTTCTTCGGTGCGCATTGTTCCGGGTGGACCAGTTCCTCTGGGTTGGAGTTGTAAATTCGCGTTGTGTTTCTGCGTTGGTCCGAACATCGGGACATGAGCCGAGTTGATCTGGCAGGCGGCACTCTGGTCGGCGGCCTGCTGGTCCATACTCACTGGGAGTGTGTGCAGTTCCGTAATCGCGTGGTTGATGCTGGTTTTGTGATTGGCGCGGTTTGTCTTAAGTGTGGAGACTGGGTCGAGCGCGAACTGAGGCTCGAGTAGTCTCGGGAGTTGGGCATCATTGCCTTGGTCGGCGTCGTTTGCCTTAATGGGGGAGACTGGGTCGAGCGCGAACTGAGCCTCGAGCAGTCTCGGACGTTGGGCATCATTGCCTTGCTTGGCGGGTGTCTCTGCAGCAGGCTCTTTTTCTGGGCTAGGTGCCTCACAATTCTTGGCATCTTTATTAGCTAGTGCTAGTGCCTTCTTGCTTAAATAAGCCTTCTTTTGTTGTGTCGCTTTAGCGGCGAGGGGTGCTGCTGCAGTTTTCACTTCTTTCATTGCCCTTGGAACCTTCTTGATGTCCTTGGAGGCGTTAGTTGTATGGTTTGGAACCGGTTTCTACTCAACTGTTCCTCCTTTGGCTGTTTGGCTTTCGGCAGCACCTTCCTTGGCTGGACTTTCAGTGTCTGTCGTCATATCTTGGTTTGTCCGGTGGCTTGTGGGTTCCGGGGACATCATCCGTGATGGGGGTCGGGATGGGTGGCCAGGTGACATACGCATGCCAGGTGTGAACGGAGTTCCCGGCCACCCAGGTGGTTGCCACACAAATCGCGGCGAAAGTCTGGGTGTTTGAATGACGAAATCCGTCGCAGTCTTGGATGCGGTCGGACGGCCAGTGGTGAGGACGTGTCTCATAAAACTTGGTAGCCTCTTCCAGATAGATCTTCTCGGCTTGACCGATAAATCTGTCCATGAAGTAGCGATTGCCGCTTGTCATCTCTGGAGTGGCCAGGCGTTCTATCTCCTCATGGTTCTTTTGGATGTCGTCCCATGTGATCTGGAGATTGTGCTGGCGTATGTCCACCGAGAACAACGTTGGCGGCCCTCTCTTCTCAGGGTTGAGAAAGGCACAGGACATCCGCTCCTGGGAAGCGAACTGGGCGCTGATTAACTGTTCCGCCAATGTAGCCTTTGTCGTCTTCGACTTCTCTTGCATTGGGGCCGACATCTCCTTGTAATTTAGATGTATCGATCTTGGCGACGGTTGGTCTTTGCGTCTGGACGCTGGTCTCCCACGACCTTGACGTCGGTCGGTCCTTAAGTCTGGACCTTATAGTAGTCCACGAATTTGGCGGCGATTGATCCGTATGTCTGGATCCTTTGCAGTGCCACCGCTAACTTGGCTGCGATAACCGATCCACAGATCTGAATCCCAGACAACACTTCGACCTGGCAGTGGTAGCCGATCCACAAATCTGGACCACAATTGCGCCGCGAACTGGTCGCGGTGTGGTGGTAAGTAACTGCTGGGGGCCACGAATTTGGCGGCGATAATTTGGTTGTAATTGAAAATTGTGTTCTTACCTGAGAACCTGGGCGGTGGTAGGTATCTGCACTGGGGGAGGGCTGCGTTCTGAGCAGCGGTAGTTGTAGCTGTCGTTGGTTACTGCGCCACTAATTTGACGGCAGTATTATGGCTCCCATGCGGGCAGCTCATATTGCGCTCTGAATTGGCGGCGGTCGGTCCTTAGAACCCTTCAATAAGAATGAAGCCCGCGACAGACGAAAGGCACTGATCGCTCTAAAAGACTTTATTGGGGGCGAGTATGAATTTCGCCCTAAAGGACAAATCGTGCTGCACTGATGGTGACTTCCTAAATCGTTTACACTATGCAAGGAAATTTCGCTGTGATGAGGCAACGGGGTGTATATTTAATCGAATTGACTGGCAGAATAACTTTTCAGCTAATCAGGGGATACCAATGTGATTTGGAATCAAGAAACCCCAACGCACGCCGGAGGGAATGCACATTGTTTCGTACTATTGGGGAAGAACATTTTTGAGGCACCAGAGGTGGAGGAAGTCAATTGCAGGCGAAGGAACGAGCCCACACGTAGGATAGTATGCCGCATCCAGAGCCATCCAGTGGGGACAGGAGCACACACCTTCAAAATCACCAAACCATAGCAAACACCGAACCAAGTGAGGATATCAAGCCAGCCTACCCCGCAACGACTGCAGCCACGGACATCAAGACTCCGAATAGCCTGTGAATACACTCAGACTGCTTACTAATGTATGTATATTATTATTGTTGTACGACATAAAAATCATAACTTAACAATTTCCGCACCCTAACACAACAAAAAATCTCAATATAACAATCCACAATCAAAAATTTAAATTGGTAAACATTATTTAAATATAACAATTGAAGCCGTACACAAAGGAAAAAGTTAAATATAGGAATTAAATATTATAATTAAACAACACAACCTATACCTAAGAATTGGCGCAGCCGGCGCCCACTATCAGGAACAGTACTAAATGTAAGAGGTTAAAAACTGCCACCCCAACATGCTTATCCATTGTGATCGCCCCCACAATACTCATAGTCACTTAATGTGTATTTTCATATATTGGTTAATTTGTGGTTAATCAACAAAACAAATTATGGCTGAAATGCATAAGCAAGCAATGAAATCATGGACTCTAGATACCCACATTTGAAAAACTCGATAATGTCACAAAAAGTATTGCCCTCTACAAATAGGACTACCCATAATATACGCAATTACTTGAAAAGCAATACTGTTGTAATCTCTGCCGACCGACGAATGTCGTCGGAGAGATCTTTGTCAATTCCGCCGACCGAAGATTGTCGTCGGGGAGTATATCCAACAATGGAGAACGTGGTTGGATAATGGACGTCGAGGAAACGTCTACGAACACGAGATTGCTGAGAGTAAACGCAATGGCGACCGAAACAACGATGTCTGAACACCAAATACTATTAAATTGGAAAAAGGAACGGAATACCTGGACTCTCTGTAGAAATACGCCTCGTCCAGATTCTTCAATGAAACTCGGTTGTGTTTCGGTTAATTAAACTTCTTTTATTTGCTGTGATGAGTTAATTTAATTCGATTTATCATTTACTAACGTGAAACGCACTGGCCCGTAATAAAGGTTAACGAAGAAAAGAGAATAATGTGACACACAGTTTGTTTTGGTGTCACCATGACAACCAGAAAATCAAACAAGCGTCAGCTAGTAGCTGTGGCTGCGTTCAATTGCGAATTCACTGATGGCATTCAGTAAATCCGCAACATTCCACCCGCCTTCGCCAATCATTGGCGAATCCTTTGGCCCCAGGGGAAGATCGTCCGGAGCTTGGTGAGGTTTTCCCTCCTCCACTGGAAGATGCCGATGGGTTTCGTGAGTGGGCTGGTAGCGGTCCACTGCAGTCCACCCTCACGTCGATGATGGTCGATTAAGAGAGAGCCGCCCGCCCTGACGAGTGTTGAATAAGAAACCCGTCCGAAGTTAGCGGCCGGAACGATGCAGTCGATTGCGGGTGAGGCTGTCGTACTAACATCGAGGTGTCGTTCTGGGCAATGTCGGCACCGACTGGTGGAGTGGTAGTCGCGCATGAGGTGGCGACCCAGGTAGTTGAGGTACAGCTTCTTCCTTCTATGTGCGATAGACTTTCGACTGGTAGGTTTGAGTTATCGAAAACCCTCGCAAGTGTACATATAGTGGTGTGCCCCACAGAAGATGCCTGGCGATTGTCTCCGTGGGGTCTTTGACGCTGGTCCATGCATCAGGACATGGGACGGGTTGGTCCCTAGGCAGGCGGCACTTCGGTCAGCGGCATGTTGATGCTCACCCTCTGGACTAGAATGGGTGGTGAGTGCTTGCAGCTGTATTCGCCAATCATTGGCGAATCCGTTTGTTCCAGGGGACGGAGGCCCAGGGCCTTGGGCTTCTAGTAATGCGGATGAGGTATCTATCGATGGGATGCGGCCTATGATATGTGAGGCCGCAACGCTGAGTCTGGTGCGTCTTCTTCCATGGCATCGTCCACGGGTCCTGGCGGAATGACAGGTGCCGACCCAGTGCCTACTGGGCTGAGTAAGAGACCGCCTCTTCTGTATTACAAAGCGTGCTTGTTGGCTGGGATGCGGTTGATCCCTGGATCCTTGGGAGCGCCGCCCGCCAGGCGTGGCATAGCTTTCTCCTAGCCCTTTTTGTGAGACTACAGGTGGTAGTGGTTTTTGACCATCGACTGATGGAAGATGCCCATCCAAGTAGCGCAATGAATTCCAAGTGGTTGGGTCGATCGACATCACCGATACGTTGGTAAATGATGAATGCGTTTGGCCTGCTCCTAGGCCAGTTCCTGCTGAATATAGCTGCTGCTGCAATTGATGTTGTTGATAAGACTGGCTATTAACCGGACTCAGTGCTTTCTCACGGTCACTGCAGGCATTGTGCGTGGCTACTGTGGCTGGGACAGTTGATGGCGTAAATCTGATACAGCTCTTATATTTTCCATGACCACGACTTGTTCTTGACTCGTTTTGTATATGCTGTTAGTGGTCGTTGAATTGTTCTCAAGGTGGACCAGTTCCTCTGGGTCGGAGTTGTAAGTTCGGAACTCAGGAGGAACGGCCATGTGCCGTTGTGCCCCACAACACGTGCACGGCATCGGTTGTCGCGGGGGCTTCGGCGTTTGTCCAAGTGTCGGAACATGGGCCTGGTTGATCTTTGGGCAGGCGCCACTCTGGTCGGCGGCCTGCTGATGTATACTCACTGGGAGTGTGTGCGGTTCTCTTCCATGTGCTGTCGGACTGAGGACCGCTGATGCCACAGGGGACGGTCGTTGGGCATCATCACCTTGATCAGTGTAGTTTGCCGTAGTTGAGGAGACTGGGTCGAGCACAACCTGAGTCTCGAGCAGTCTCGTTGATTTGATATCCTTGCCTTGCTCGGCGGCTTTCTCTGCCGCAGGCTTCTTTCCTTCTTGGGCTGCATCAAATTTATCTGTCTGGTCTGGTGCTGGTGCACCTGTTGGTGTCTTCTTGCTGAACGGAGCATTCCTTTGTATTGTAGTGTCAGTGGTAGGTGCTGCTGCAGTTTTCACTTCTTTCATTGCCTCTGGGGCCTTTTTGATGTGCTTGGCGGCCTTAGTTGCCAGGTTTGGAGCCGTTTTCTTCTCGGCCGTTCCGCCCTTGGCTATCTTGCGTTCGGCAGCACCTGCCTTGGCTGGCTTTTTGGTGTCTGTCGTCATGTAGCGTCCTACGAACGCACAATTCTGCCCAGGTAAGGTTCCAAACCTTCAAGGAACTTACTTACCTTATCCAGTACACGTGCCCACAGACACGTGTCCCCAAAGCTCTTAATCAGGCCTGTAACAAGGGCATAGGAAGCTGAAACATTGTTGAACCCGACATCAAAAAAACAAGGAACTTAACGTTCAAAAACTTTCAGCAGCGAGTCAACGCATCCATTCATAGTATGCAAAAACAATTCCAGATTACAGGCCATAAATCTTCCATCCAAAGCATCTGCACGATGTTTACCAGGAATTACATTTTCGGTAGATAAATAACAACGGATGCATACGCTGGCAGCTAAACGCAAGAAAGCATATCGCCTATCCGCGGCCAAAATTGTAAACAACCGTAATTATCGCAACAAGATAATTCAGAAGATTTACAAGTCCAACGCCAACAAAGGAAATACTCCGGTCCCACGATTCCTTTGTAAAAATTTCACACCCATTAGAAGGATCTAATGGATTTCGGTTGTGTTTACAAAAGGCAAACAACCACGGGCTGTACGCCCGAAAAATCATCTCGGCCTTCGCGCCAGATGTTCTGTGCAAACAGAAGGTCGTGGAAAAGGAAATGCTATCACCAACGAAGAATGTATGCAAGATGACTTTCCCTTTCTCAGGAAACTATGAAATATCCCCGGGGATACGATAACATGCTGCTAACAGGAATCCGGAAATTCTGTTAGCAGGGAGAATAAGAAAATTTTTCGACAGAGATACAGATACGATCTGTATCAGGGCACCTTTTTTCGAGGAGACTAGATAGTCAGTTAGATTTCGATCGGCAGAGGACTAGGAGAGTCTACTTCGAGCATCCGTCCCAGGAGTACAGTTAGAAAACTCTACCAGGAGGTCGGTCCGATCCGCGCAACACATATAACTAAAACGAACGTATATATCCGACGTTCATCGCCCGACAATCCAACGCGCGCAATCTGTGTTCCTCGTCAGGGATATAGAAAAAGTCGAATAACAATCGTGCAGTCGAACGGTCCGTGGAAGGAGAAAAATTTGGTCAGGGTGTCGCGACGTGCAGTGTGTACGAGAAATCTAGGGGATCAGAAATTGTTTAATGAGATAGAAAATCAGTGCTCTTTCCCCGGTATATATAAACAAAAAGCAGAACGAGAACAATAAAAATTAAAAATAGAAAAACAATTTTCCTGTGTGTCATTTGTGCTGTTCCACTCCGTAGTGTTCTTTGTGTTAGCAGTGTTCGGCGGAACACCGCAGCCAACAACCGTCAACCTAAAGGACTAAACATCCGCCAAAGTCACACCTTTGTTTTCCGTAGGGGAGGCTTTTTCGGGTTGCATCATCCGTGAAGGCAATCTGGATGGATGGCCATGTGGCATATGCATGCCTGTTGTTGATGGAGTTCCTGGGCAACAAGGTGGTTGGGATCGAACTCTAGTGTGAATATCTACACTAATTGGAAATTCGGTTCTTGGTCGCTAATGCAGAGATGCCTTGATACATGTATGAATGCCCTTGTAGGAAAAATTCTTTGCAGCCATTTCCACCCACCATATCATCCAGCGCAAAGGTGACAAGGCCTGTCACCAGCCATCATATGGCCATTTCTCGTGGGTTGCGAATTTACAACTCCGACCCAGAGGAACTGGTCGTCTTTCCGACTGACGGTCGCGGCTTCCATCAGAGAATGCAAAAGAAGCCTCGCCGGAAACGGCCCCAGTGGCCACATACGAAGCCCATTAAACTACCAGCCACCGACCACTTGCGTGGCCCAACTACGAGACACCCCGCTCGCCCGCTGAACCACCGCAAGGGCGAGAGACAGTCGAGGAGCCAGCAGCCGGCCCACCCAAAGGCTTTAAGGCATCCCACCACACCCAGGACACCACGTGGTCAAGCTCCTGCCCAGGTCCAAAACTACCCATGCCAACCGCTACCACGTGTAGCTACCACAACAAGACCAGGAGCGCGCAATGCCTCGCTTGGCGGGCGGCGCTCCCCAGCAACCAACGACCCAGCACGCCTCTCAGTGCATCAACAAAGGCTGCACTCCAACAGCCCCGGGAGGCACTTGCTCCGCGACTGCCATTCCGCCAGGAGATGCGGACGGTGCCAGGGTAGACACCGCACCCGACTCCACACTACAGCGTCACACAGCAACGGCCGCATCCCGCCGGCCACTCACTCCAGATGGGCGCCAACGTGCGCAGTACATGGCTCCACCACCGGTCTCGATGCAGCGAGACACATCACAAGCCATCACGTGGTTATTGATCGTGGGTTGCGACTTAACGACTCCGACCCAGATCAATTGGCCGGTTCCGTGACGCCTTCAGCGGAAAAGATCATCCCGTCGTCATCGACCCTCCAGCCGTCAGCGCTCCTCAGCCCCCCCCCCCCCCCCCCCCCCCCCTCCAAACCGACCATCTACGTGAAAGAGGACAGCAGACCGCGACCAGCAGCGGACCGCACACCCCCGCCTTTGGGCCCTCATCCCATGGAGCCAGATGGTTCGCCACTACTTGGCGAAGGCGGGCGGAATGTTTCGGATTCATGATTATATGCTCGGGGAGAATCTATTCCATCGTCTAGTACTCTCCCCGACACATATTCACCACACATGCCAACAACACGATGACTGTGGAGAAACTGTCATCGCTTGCATTGTTTACTGTTGTTGGTGGTTCGGCAATTACAGAAATTGAATTACTGTCATCTACGGTGTTTTTGCTGCTTGAGTGAAAAGAGAAAAATCTTGAAGTTTGTTTTTTGTTCGAAGATATTCTTCCTTTTACATTTTGTTTGTGATTAGACCAAATTTCTGAGCAATAAAGGAAATTGTGGATTAGACACTGGTTGTATCATTTGTCATTAAAGGACATTGCGGATTATACACTGGTTGTGTCATTTGGAATTTCTGGATCACCCAACCCAGAAACTAACAGGAGACACTAACAGCAGACCAAGTAGCACATCGGATTCGTGCTCATTAGCGGTCTACAACGGCTTGGTTTTGCACAACGTAACAACTACATTCGTCAAATACATCCGTTCAGCGCGGATGTCTGGATTCGCTGCTGGAACCCAGCGTAACTCGTCACGGCACACGGAGGGACAGTGATCATCTTCTACATGGCGGCTTGAGATCAACAGGTATTGCTGTGCCCTTCCGTTTTTCTTAATACGAATTTGTTTCAGGCATCGTTGGGTAGGACGCCATTGCGTCAATCCTCTTTTGGCGACGTAATCCACCGTCGCAATTCCCCGAACGACATTCCTCGTTCGGCGGAACATCAACATATAGGATCTCGGCTGACGACATTCCTCGGTGTCGGTGAGGTCATGAACTTCCGGGTTTCTACAGGTCAATAAATATAATAGAATAGTGATATTTAACAAATTGAGGCAATAAAATTGGGGGTATGTGTATTGATATGGGGCCAGTATTGAAGAGAGTGTATGTGTATAAACATCGAATTATAGATGGGATAGGAAGAAGCGTCTGTGTATTCGGTGTCAGGAACACAAGACATTATGCTTCCCCGTTTTTCCCACCATTCTTCATTGTACCATATTTCTAGTGCGAGTAATATCATATTTATTTTAATTTCAACTTTTACAATTCCATCGAAATGTTCAGTTTTTATATCACCGAATTCTTAGGAGCGTCTGGTGGAAATCTTATGATTTTCCTTAAAAATGACAGCAAGGAATCTTATTGTATTATTTACCGAGGCTTTTCTTTGGAATTAGCAATGTAGATGAAATGCCAATAATCCTTATTATTACAGATAAAATGTGATAATATTTTAATAAAAAGAGTACAAATAAGTGACCGTCGTTTGACAACACACGTTTCCCTCTGTAAGTTGTGATTAAGATTGTTAGATCTAAAGCTGTTGGACATCAAATGTTCTACATTAGTGTACATCCGATGCGCATACCGGCGAGAACGAAATTGGTTGAACTTGACGAACATCCACCATTTTGCATTTCGTCAAGTTGTAAAGGCTTGCTGATGATGTACGTGCACATCATCACTCTCTTTCATCAAGTAGTCGCCACAGCGCACGGATGTCCAACCATGTGTTATTCTCCATTCATCTCCACAACTCTTCAACAGGTTATGGGGCGAGGCATTCACCAGAGCACTGCGAAATAGAGTCACGGTTGGATAAACACAGGAAAGCTAAATTCTCGTCCATCAACAAAATGGCGCCATCCACAGCGAGCATCGAACAACAGTGGAAGCATAATTTCGACACTTGGAAGCTGCAGATGGAGGCGATACTAGTAAAGAACGATGCATGGGGCTATGTGACTGGAGAAATTGTGAAACCTGAATCGTCGGAGGCGAGGTTGAGCAGTGGAAAACAGGAGACAGGAAGGCTAAGGCAGACATCATACTAGTGATCGGACCATCTGCAGTCAAGATCATCAAATGGTGTGAAACTTCCCGAGAAGTATGGGAGAAACTCATCTCCGTGTACGAGTCAAAAGGTCCGGCCAGGAAAGCCACTCTACTCAAGACACTGACGCTTCATCGAATGAGCGATCACGACGACGTGCGAACACACTTAAGTGACTTCTTTGACACCGTCGATAAATTGAACGACATCGAAATCGAAGTAAACGACGATCTGCTGTGCATCATGCTCCTGTATAGTCTTATGGGTATTGTTAGTATTGTGCCAAGACACGGGCACCGGTTTTACTAACTTTCCAACGACGTAGAGAGAAGTCACGACACACCACGAAAAAAATGTCACTGCTTCGCCGAAGAAAGTAATGAAAAGAATGAAACACTGTATATTTTTGTAGAGCACTGATTTTAATTGTTCGTATTAGTAATTGGTGATTAAATGTAATGGTGCTGCTCTTAAACTTAATTACAACACGCAGTAATGAAAAGAATGAAACACTGTATATTTTTGTAGAGCACTGATTTTAATTGTTTGTATTAGTAATTAGTAATCAAATGTAATGGTGCTGTTCTTAAACTTAATTACAACACGCACATTCCACTTTCGCGCACGTCTCTTTTATTGGAAAAGGTGCTTAAACTCTCTTATTATTTAATTTGAAAAAAACTAATCAATAAATACTTTCCAAACTCCAACGACCTCGGTAACGGTAGATATCTGACTAATGACTCCAGCTCACCAAAGAAACGGAAAACCCTCAAAAGAAACTAAAAAGGAGGCGGAGTTACACGATTAACTTGAAGTAGTTAATCGTGATTGGACCGGACGGGGTAGTCATACATTACGCATGTGTGGGTATGCCATGCATACGATCGTTCGGCGACCGTGGTGGATGGAGGTACATCGCTAGTGCATTTTCTAAGAAAGTAAACACTAGCATGTGGGGTGTGAAAACCCGAAACCGATGATTTGGTCATCCTAATGGAAGGCCATAAATCATCACTTCGGTTGCCGATGATTAAACATTGCAACGAACATAGGGTGCAGCCATTGCCAGATGTTGTAAGTAAACATTTTCTGGCTGCTGGTGATCGTTGTTTGAATGCTATCTCTGAACATGGGGACCGACAATTGGAAGCCAGCGATTGCTGGTAATCAGGGACATGTTTGGTTTGCTTCAGCAGAAACCTTGTCGGCGGTAGCAAATTAATAGGGGCAAATAGCCGCATGCATGTTATGCCGAGGGTAAACAAATACAACGAGTCACAAGGAACTCTTGTTGATTGTTGTTTCCATAGCTTAAGGCTATGGAAACGAGATGCCCTGGCAGAATGTATGCCTAAAGATATGATTTCAGATGCCATGGCAATGTGATGATTTTGCCGTGGACTTATGCTTTTTATTTAGGAGATAATATGCGCCTCGGGGGTGAATTTTCGATGCCACGGTAAGGTGATAAGCTTTGCCGTGGGCTTAATGTTTCTTAGGGAATATGGACTGGCCGAGGGTAAGTTTCGATGCCACGGCAAGGTGATAAGCTTTGCCGTGGCTTTAATGTTTTCAGTGGTGGTGATGGAGAAAAAGGGGTTTGGAAGGAAATCCCCTACAGAATAGGTAAGCTGCCTAACAGAACTTCAAAACAGTTATCCGATTGGGTAACCGTAATAATTCCGGCGATTTGGCTGGGGGTAAATGCCGTAGCAAGGTTACGCAACCTTGCTGAATTTCGACCGAGAGGTAAGTCGTTCGCCTGGAAAAGTGGGGATCGAGCGATGCCTGGCTCTTCGGGCCCTGAAAAGCCCCACATCACTCCCTCCCCAGTGACGTAGTCACGAAACAGGTAAGGCAGGTTAGGGGGTGGTTAGTTGGTTATGGGCGCGCGTATGAGCGCGAGTACGGGGAGGTTGTGCTGGTGGAGTAGGAGTGGTGTCAGTAGGTGGAGGTGATTCTGGAGCGGAAGCTTCCAGAAAACAGGGCTTAAGCCTTTCGACGCTGACCGTGGATCGCTTGCCTCTAATGTCGATCTCGAAGACGCGGTCACTGATGCGGCGGAAGACTTTGAATGGGCCATCATAAGGTGGGTCGAGGGGTTTTTTGACCTTATCCACCCTGACAAAGACGTGCGTGCAGCTGTGCAGTTCAGGGTGGACGAAAAGTTTTTTGGAGCCGTGCCTGGTTACAGGGGTTGCCCTAACCTTACGTAGCAGTTCACGGAGATGTCCCAATTCGCGAAGTTGGTCACGCGGTGTTTCGCCATTCAGGAAAAGTTCTCCTGGAAGAAGGAGGTTGGTACCATAGGTAAGCTCTGCTGCCGAAGCACCCAGGTCCTCCTTAATGCTTGTCCTCAGGCCGAGGAGGACGGTGGGAAGGGCGTCAAACCATTGTGTGTCATTATGACACATGAGTGAGGCTTTAAGAGATCTATGCCAGCGCTCTATCATCCCATTAGATTGCGGATGGTAGGCGGTGGTACGACTTCTTTGGCAGCCGAGAAGATCTGTTAGCTGCCTAAAGATTGTCGCCTCAAATTGTGGACCTCGGTCCGAAGTTATGGTGGTTGGTACACCGAAGCGTGTGACCCAAGTTGAGTAAAAGGCCTTGGCGACTGATTCGGCAGTAACTGCCCGGAGAGGTGTCGCTTCTGGCCATCGCGTGCAGCGATCCATCATAGTGAGGATATAAGAAAACCCTCTTGATGGAGTAAGCGGTCCCACTATGTCTATGTGGACATGGGCGAAGCGTGCCGTAGGAAGCTTGAATTGCGCTGGCTCCAGTACATTATGCCGTGCTACTTTGCAGCGCTGGCACTGGAGACAAGCACGGGCCCAACCGGTGAGATCTTTATTCATCCGGGGCCAAATGAATTTGCGACGGACAGCAGCGGCTGTTGCTCGGCCGCTGGGGTGGGCTGGGTTGTGGTAAACCTGGAACACGCCCTTACGAAGTTTCTCGGGAATGTAAGGTCTAGCGGTTCCAGTGGAGACATCACACCAGATTTCGCCCAAAGGGTCGCGAAGGGTAATTTTCTTGAGCTCTAGTGCCGTATCGGCAGTTAGGAGGGACTTGAGCTGTTCGTCCTCCTCTTGAGCTAGGGCAAGGTCAGTGTTATTCAAGGCGGTACGCAAATGAATCGTATCGATTCGAGAAAGGGCGTCCGCCGTGACATTCTGTTTACCGGAGATATGCCTGATCTCCGTAGAATATTGCCCAATGAGGTCTAATTGACGCTCTTGTCGGGGGGAGGCATTTCCCGACTTCTTCCGGAACGCATAGACCAATGGCTTATGGTCTGTTAAGATGGAGAGTGAGCGACCTTCTATCATATGACGGAAGTACTTAACAGCGCTGTAGATCGCGAGCAATTCACGGTCGTAGGCGCTGTAACGTCGCTCAGTGGGACTCAGCTTCCTTGAAAAGAAACCAAGTGGTTCCGGACGGCCTTCAATGTCCTGTTCAAGGACGGCTCCAATTGCGGTATCCGATGCGTCGCATTGGATGGAAAGTGCCGCTCCCTCGAGAGGGTATCGGAGTAAGGTGGCATTTGCCAATTGTTCTTTGGACAGTTGGAATGCTCTGTCAGAGACTTCTGTCCAATTAATGGGGCGCTTATCGTTGCGCTTGGCTCCTTTTAAAAACTCATTTAGGGGAGCTTGAATCTGGGCAGCATTCTTCAGGGTAGGACGGTAGAAGTTCAGCATGCCCAAAAATCGACGAAGCTCACTCACGTTAGTAGGCCGGGGATACTTCATGAGGGCCTCCACACGGTCTGGTAGTGGGCGAATGCCCTGGTTGTCAACGACATAACCCAGATAGGTGATTTGCTCCTTGGCGTATTGACACTTATCTGGGTTGATGACAAGACCGAATTCACGGAGGCGCTCTAGGACCTGACGTAAGTGGCGTTTATGTTCGGCGTGGTCTTTGGAGGCGATGAGAATATCATCAAGATAAGCATGGCAGCAATTAAGACCACGTAAAGCCGTGTCGATATATCGCTGGAATGTCTGTGCGGCATTCCTGAGGCCGAAAGTCATCACTTTGAACTCGAAGAGTCCGAAAGGTGTAATGACTGCGGTCTTGGGGATATCTTCTGGTGCCACCGGAATTTGATGGTATGCCCTGGTGAGATCCAGGGTAGTGAAGACATTGCACCCTCGTAACTTGTACGAAAAATCGTAGAGGTGTGCAATTGGGTATCTGTCCGGGACAGTTGCTGCGTTCAACAGCCTGTAATCGCCACATGGGCGCCACTCACCAGAACGTTTCTTCACTAAGTGGAGTGGGCTTGCCCAGGGACTGTCCGACGGTTGGCAGATACCTAGTTCGATCATATGCTCGAACTCCGCGCGCGCCGCACGTAATTTTTCCGGAGCCAGTCGACGTGGACGCTGGCTCACCGGGGACCACGTGTTTCTATATGATGAAACACCGTGGCTTTATGTCGGCGCTGGTTAGGCAGAGGAATTGTTGTACTCACAAATTCCTGTACCATAACCTGGAATGGGTCTATGCACTCTGTGGCCCCTGAAGTTGCCGCTGGTGATGCCGTCATGGGCAAGGGGGGTGCGGTTGGAGCCACAAGTCTGTTATGGGTCGAATCGACCAACAGATTATGTGCGCCTAATAGGTCGGAACCTATCAGGGGTTCGTTTACGTCCGCAATGACGAAACGCCAAGTGATCGGACGACAAAGACCCAATTGCAGTGTCAGCTTTTTACGTCCGTACGTAAGTATCGGCGTATTATTTGCAGCTGACAATTTAAGAGCGGCTGGCACGCGGTTACGCGGAGCAAACGATCGCGGGAGGACTGAAATATCGGCGCCGGTGTCGACAGTAAAAGCGATATTCAGTTTCGAATCCCGGATGGTTAAGCGACTTATCGTAGGGGTGCCGGCCGATTGCGCGAGGGTGTCGGTCGGCAAAATTAGTTTAAAGAGCGCCTCTGGTTGGTGGAAGGTTGCGTCCAACCACAAGGCGCTTTGCAATTGAATGCGCGATCACCATATCGCTGGTGATTGGCGCACCAAGGCAGAGTAACGGCATTATCAGGTATGTTCTGCCTATTAGTATTGCCGTTACGGGGAGGTCGAGCCGGAGCTCGCTGGGAATTGGCCCGGTGAGGGCCGTTTTGGGTGGGATTGGCCCTCTGTGGGGCATTTTGGGGGATATAGGCCCTCTGAGGGGCATTTTGGGAGAAATTCTGCCGATTGAGAGGACGGCTCGGCATGGCTCGGTTCTGGGCGCTTCGAGGATTGTTCCTCACCTCCGCGCGCAATTGCGTTATCTCGCGGAGGAGTGAGGTTTGGAGCGCCCGAAGGTCAGCAGGGGTTAATTGTGGTGGCGAACTTCTTTGGTTAAATACGTTGGGGCCTGCCTCCGGATTCCCCTGAGGGAAATTGGTTGAGGCGGACCTTCTAAGAGGTAATTGGGTTTGAGGAGAAAGGGGAGTTGGGACCAATTGAGGGGCTGAGAAAGGCAGACTAGGGTGCCGTGCAGGCTGGGCGGCGTGTTGAGAAACCGCCGCTACCTGGTACGCTGGAGGCTCAGAATACTGATCTGAGCTTTCCATAATTGCGTCCGCAATTTTGGATAAATAGCCCAAACTCTGATTGGGTTGGGCTATAAGTGCCGAACGGGCATGCTGGGGAAGACACCTCAAAAAGTGAGGCTTTATTAGGTCGTCCCCAATCCTGGTCCCCGCTATAGAGCGTAAATGGGTCAGGAAAAGAGTTGGTCTCATCCCAGAAAGGTTGGTTACAGCGGCTAAGCGTTGTTGCCGCATGCTTCCAGGTTCGTCCAAAGCGTCGAGCAGAGCTTCACGCATGTTACTATATGGGTTGCGGCCGGCCGACCTTATTATGTGGGCAACATGCGGTCGCAGAGTGCGGTCAAGCACTTTCAACAGCTCGACTGCACGAAGTTGTTCGTCGTGCAAAGCTGAGGCCTGGAAGATGCGGTCTGCCACTGCAAACCAAAGGTCTGGGTCCTCCTCATCGAAGGGGGGAAGTCCTATATTTAAATGACGAGTCCCGTTCCCGAGGCAGGAAGCATCGCGGAATTCTTGGGACTCTGGGTGCCTATGAGCCTGTTGTGAGGTACCGGCACTAGTTGTGGGCATAAAAATGCCGGAATCTACCAAAGGGCCGGTACCAGGGGCGTTAGGAGCAGTTGGGAGTGCGTTAGAAGAAGCAGGTATGGGTCGGTTCACGACGCTGGGGGCAACGGGTGGTGCCAGGGGAGTAGCTTGTCCGGGCAAGTCTAGATCAGCATCGACTTGCTCATTGGGGAAATCGACGCTGGAGGCGTCGTGGAATTCAAGGGACTCGGGGTGTTCCTGGGCCTTTCTGGCCATGGTGTTTCGCGTGTTAACCATTATGGGTTGTATGACGCGAAACAGGAATTAAAGGCGTAAGAGGACGCGAAGAAGGGTGAAAGGAGGCCAATGGGTCGAAAGAAGTCGCAGGGAGGTGAGAGAATCACGAATATCCCGGAACAAGGTTTTTACTAAGTAAAATGAGTCGAGCGAAGGTCGGAAGTGGAGTCAAAAGATAATCGTGCCGAGTCGAGTGGAGTTGAATGTGTTGGTGCTTGTTTATACCCAGAAGGGGCTTATTAAATTTATTCAATTCCGGATCATTTCTATTTAATGTAAAATGTTTTTTAATTTTATAACGAAATCGGAAGCTGACCAGATTAAAAATTTCAATTTGCAAATAGGTTTTAAATCGCGATAATTTGGTCGGTTTGTCGGGTGTGAGTTCGTGAAATTCCAAATATCTACTCGGTTTAAGCTAAATGAAAAGGTGAGTAACCGAGTTTCTGTGTTGTGTGTCTAAAAGTGTGCGAGTGTATGTTTATTTAACGCATAATGCTGCTTGATGTTTCAATACACCCTGAAGGGGTTTACAAAATTTATTATTTTTAATTGTAGCAGGAAAACAAAGAGAATAGTTGTTGTGTCCTTATATGCGTTATTAGTTTTCAGCCCAACAGATATATTTTTATTGTATTTTTGGGATAGCTTAATTTTCGCTTATAGATGTAATAAATCAATAGGATGAAGTCAATAATTAACTGGTAAAACTGGTAAAACAAAGAAAAAGACTTCAATTGAGTAAACTAACAAGGATGTACCATTTCAAATATTTTATCCTAGAACACCATAAATTTGCTTATTGAATATTACTAAAAAAAAACTTGAAAATTCGCATTGTAACAATTGTTTCAATCGTTTTTGACTTTAATTTTAATGTATAAAAAAAAATTATTGATTAAATTTGCAACGGATTAAATAATGAGGAAATTTATTTGAAGAAGAAAAAAAATTTTGTCAGTTATTATTTTCTTGTTTGCGATGTATTTCTATGTAAATTGGTCCATTACTTCTATTCGATATGGTGTATACGAATGTGAATTATTACAATTTTTGGTTTTTATCACATTACAATTGTATATATAAAAAAATTACCATAAAATGTAGAGGACATAAAACTTAAGAAGAAAGAAACACTAGTTGTTTGCACAAGTTTTAACATGTAACACCATAATTGAATTATTAAATACAACACGAATTATATTATTGAAAGTAAGTTTCACTAACTTGCTAATGGGTTGGTTTGACTATTGAAAAGAAAACAAAAAAAAACGAAAGGATACTTAGCTGAAATCCCTGGCAGCTGTTCCTGATGGCAAATGGGGCTGTTGTTGGGTGGACGTCTCTGGATGGATGACCGCTCTCGCGCTGCACTGATAGAGATGGTGTTAATCACAGGTGACACTGGTACATACAGGCGCGTTGGGGTTGATGCACCCTTTGATAGGCTTTAGTTTTGTTTGCACTATCACAATTTCCGGTACAGTTGTTCTGTGGGTTCACTTTTTGCAAGCACTGGAACGGTCTTTGTCGCTGGTTCACAAAAGTTCAGCGGGGGCGTGTTCACACTAGGTGTCACCAATATGGGTATTGTTAGTATTGTGCCAAGACACGGGCACCGGTTTTACTAACTTTCCAACGACGTAGAGAGAAGTCACGACACACCACGAAAAAAAATGTCACTGCTTCGCCGAAGAAAGTAATGAAAAGAATGAAACACTGTATATTTTTGTAGAGCACTGATTTTAATTGTTCGTATTAGTAATTGGTGATTAAATGTAATGGTGCTGCTCTTAAACTTAATTACAACACGCAGTAATGAAAAGAATGAAACACTGTATATTTTTGTAGAGCACTGATTTTAATTGTTTGTATTAGTAATTAGTAATCAAATGTAATGGTGCTGTTCTTAAACTTAATTACAACACGCACATTCCACTTTCGCGCACGTCTCTTTTATTGGAAAAGGTGCTTAAACTCTCTTATTATTTAATTTGAAAAAAACTAATCAATAAATACTTTCCAAACTCCAACGACCTCGGTAACGGTAGATATCTGACTAATGACTCCAGCTCACCAAAGAAACGGAAAACCCTCAAAAGAAACTAAAAAGGAGGCGGAGTTACACGATTAACTTGAAGTAGTTAATCGTGATTGGACCGGACGGGGTAGTCATACATTACGCATGTGTGGGTATGCCATGCATACGATCGTTCGGCGACCGTGGTGGATGGAGGTACATCGCTAGTGCATTTTCTAAGAAAGTAAACACTAGCATGTGGGGTGTGAAAACCCGAAACCGATGATTTGGTCATCCTAATGGAAGGCCATAAATCATCACTTCGGTTGCCGATGATTAAACATTGCAACGAACTTAGGGTGCAGCCATTGCCAGATGTTGTAAGTAAACATTTTCTGGCTGCTGGTGATCGTTGTTTGAATGCTATCTCTGAACATGGGGACCGACAATTGGAAGCCAGCGATTGCTGGTAATCAGGGACATGTTTGGTTTGCTTCAGCAGAAACCTTGTCGGCGGTAGCAAATTAATAGGGGCAAATAGCCGCATGCATGTTATGCCGAGGGTAAACAAATACAACGAGTCACAAGGAACTCTTGTTGATTGTTGTTTCCATAGCTTAAGGCTATGGAAACGAGATGCCCTGGCAGAATGTATGCCTAAAGATATGATTTCAGATGCCATGGCAATGTGATGATTTTGCCGTGGACTTATGCTTTTTATTTAGGAGATAATATGCGCCTCGGGGGTGAATTTTCGATGCCACGGTAAGGTGATAAGCTTTGCCGTGGGCTTAATGTTTCTTAGGGAATATGGACTGGCCGAGGGTAAGTTTCGATGCCACGGCAAGGTGATAAGCTTTGCCGTGGCTTTAATGTTTTCAGTGGTGGTGATGGAGAAAAAGGGGTTTGGAAGGAAATCCCCTACAGAATAGGTAAGCTGCCTAACAGAACTTCAAAACAGTTATCCGATTGGGTAACCGTAATAATTCCGGCGATTTGGCTGGGGGTAAATGCCGTAGCAAGGTTACGCAACCTTGCTGAATTTCGACCGAGAGGTAAGTCGTTCGCCTGGAAAAGTGGGGATCGAGCGATGCCTGGCTCTTCGGGCCCTGAAAAGCCCCACAGTCTCTCCCCGAAGTTCGAGAACTTCAGATGCGCCATAGAATCCCGAGACGAGTTACCTTCGCCGGAGGCGCTAGAAATAAAGATAATCGAGGAAAGCGACGCCAGGCGCACCAACGAACGACATGAAGCCGAAAGCGCTATGGCCGCCAAACAACGCGACACGAGGACGGAGGATAAACGCAATGAACACATTCACCCCGGAAACCGACAAAAGCCTTCCTACAAATGCTACCATTGCGGAAAAGCCAGGCACAAGGTAGCCGAGTCCCGCTCTCTCAACAGAAAAGGACCGGGATCTTCTAAAGATCGAGGAAAGGAAAACAAGACGTACAACTACGGTACAAGTGTACTAGCTTACACCAACTCAGCGTAACACGAATTTCAAGTTTTAAGTCGACTGTCAGTAATGGGTGGTGCCTGGACAGCGGAAGCACATCCCATATGTCGAGTAACACCGAAGCATTCAAAGGATACAACGAAATTCATCCGATGAAACTAAACCTTGCCAACAGTGCCTCAACCGACATCACCGGACGAGGCGACATAAACATCATCACCCAGTACAAAGGCAAATATCGAAACGTAAAAGTGGATAATGTTCTACACGTCCCCGATCTGCGGGCGAATCTAATGTCTGTGAGCAAAATCTCTGACAGAGGATTCACAATCATCATCATCATCATCATCATCATCGGCACTACAACCGGGAGCCAGTCTTGGCCTTATTTAGCAAGTCCTGAGGCTTGTTAAATTTTTCATACTGCCATTTTCGTGAATTTGGATGCGTTGTCTGCTTGCTAGAACGAGGACCAAGGAAAGGTAAATTCAGCCCCAGGTCCAAAAAGGGGATCTTCGTCGGCTACGCTGACAAATCGAAAGCGTACAGGATTTGGCTCCCCGACGAACGAAGAATCGAAATGGCGAGGGACGTGAAGTTCTTCGAAAAACATAACGACCAGAGTCCCGCCTTCAACGGTTTTCGCCCAACAAACGACAAATCTGATACTGAAAGTGCCACGGTCGAATTCATCACACCGGATACAACACATAACGAAACCATGGCGAGAGATGAACAACTCGAAGTAACAAGAAATGAAGCAACCGGACAAACAACAACCCCAACCAGCAGATCTGACACAATCATCACAAGAAGAGGACCAGGAAGACCACGGATAGAAAAGAGTGGACTCAGGGAGAGATCCCGAAAACAATTTCAAGAATGCGACATCTCTTCGGAGACCGCGGTAGCAGCCGAAGTTCCTATAAAAGAAGCAACAAGCGGTCCAGACTCCGAGGAGTGGATAAATGCCATGGGGCAAGAAATCAAGGCCATAATCAGAAATGACACTTGGACTCTGATAGATCGGTCGAAACAAGACAATGTCATCGGCAGCCGTTTTGTCTTGCGGAACAAATCGAATCCCGACGGCACGCTAGAACGAAGAAAGGCACGCATCGTTGCACAAGGATTCTCCCAAGTACCCGGAATTGACTACCACCAGACGTTCGCTACAGTTGCAAGAATGAACTCCATTCGAATTACGGCCGGCCTAGTCGCTCAACACAACATGAGCATACGCCACTTTGATGTTGCAAACGGCGAGCTCGACGAGACAATTTACATGGAGATCCCCAAACACACCGACGTTGCCCTGGATAAATTAATTCAATTCGAAAAAGGCAGAGAAAACATTAAAGCAAAACAAATGCTAACGCAACTGCAAAATGGGAATAAGGTATGCTTGCTAAACAGAGCACTATACGGACTTCGCCAAGCAGGACGACAATGGCACATGAAGCTGAACAGTGAGCTCAAACGCCTCGGCCTCAAGCAGTCCACCGCCGATCCTTGCATATTCTTTGAAGGAAAAGGAAAGGACATACTACTGCTCACCGTATACGTGGACGACATTTTAGTTTCCTCACAAAGCACAGCAAAGATCGAGGAACTATCGAAGCAACTCTCAAAAACATTCAACACAAAGGACCTCGGGAAATAAAGCATTGTCTTGGAATCGAATTTCATCGAGACAAGGAAGAACTGCGGATGACTGAAACCAAATACATATCCGAAGTCCTAGACCGTTTCAACATGACCGACTCGAAGCCCGTGATTACACCTCTGGACAGCGGCACTATACTACAGAAATGGAAGGATAAACCCGACAGAAACCTGCCGTTTCGAGAGCTAATTGGATCTCTCATGTACCTGGCAGTATACACAAGACCAGATATCCACTTTGCCTTTGATTGAGCCAATTTAACAGCTGTTTCGACGAGCATCACTGGAAAGCCGCAACACGTGTCTTACGCTACCTGAACGGCACGGGGAACATCGGGTTATCCTATAAAACGAGCGAGAAATGTCTCACCGGATACGCCGACACGGACTGGGCCAACTGCTCGGATGACAGGAGATCGTACACTGGGTATGCTGTTACTCTTAACGGCACTCCTTTCTCATGGGAATCGCGTAAACAAAGAACCACCGCGCTATCATCGACAGAAGCAGAGTATACGGCAAAAGAGGCCATACATCTACGAAGGCTGATTAGTCAACTGGGATTTGTGGCGGTTCCCTTGAACGCCACATATCATCTTCCCATTACCCCATTTAAAACTCCCACCTAGGGCATATAGAAACATGAAAAGCATGACTTACCTGCGCATAACGACCAACCACCGCTGAAATGCTTAACCGCGCTGAGGTAAAACACCATCAGCAACACAAGCATTTCTATAGGAAGGGCAAATTGGTCGCACATCTAGCAACCAACATTACATTAGTTCCTACCAACGAAATGTCTCCTAAAGAATTCGGCTACAATGCCACAGGAGATATTTCTTACTTTGGTTCTTTTATGCATGCCCACAGCGGTTGGACACACGAACGACAAATACATCGTGCCATACGGCGATCAACCCAGGCGTTCCGGTTCTTTAAATGGAAACTCGCACCTGGCCGCAAAAAGGGATCGAGAACTCGTCAGTGTAAATACACACACGACGGTTCGACCTCTGTTGACGCCAACAACAACATGCACACGATCAGCAATCATGCTACTCGTAGTCACTGATCGTGTAACCGCATTCAACCCTTTTCAGGATGACTTGCCCCAGCTGCGAATGTGTTTATCTTTATTTGATTTCATGTTCATGGTACGCGTGCTGGGCGACACACGCGATGAGCCGCAAAAGGGATCATCGTGTGTGTGTTAAGTTGCAACCCTTTACTTTCAGAAGGAATTTATGACCAAATATGGTCATCGAAGCGATGATGTGATATGTGGTATTCTATCGCTTCGATGAACATATTTAATCGCGTTCTGGATTCCGTGGAGGCATGTCGGGCCTCCACGTTAAAATAATCGGAAAACGGAGTCGAGTGTTTCGGCGGGTTTTTGATTTTTTTTATGTCATGTGTTGTCATTTAATCGATTAAAGTGTTTAATCTTCAGTTTTTTGAGAAAGAATGATTAAAAATTTAGTTTAATGGTTGTCAATAGTGACGGAGAAAAGAATTTGTATAATTTTGTTTGTTTGTAAATCGAAGGTCTTACCTTCCAGTGATATTATTGAAATGCTGAAATAAAAGATGTTTTTAAATGTTTCATTCGTCAGTTACAATTGTTTCAAGTGCTTTAAATTATAGAAATCTGAAATTACACTTGTCATATGAAATAAACTCCGCGTTTATATCCAAACAAACAAGTGGAAGAATTTAATTAAATATTAAAAGGAGAAGAAATCTTTGTATTCATTCCAAGTGTAAAAAAGAAATCCAATTAAATGGTGATCAGTTCAAATTCTATAGATTACTCAACAACACGCACTAAGCCATATGGGATTATAATTTCATTCACAAATACTAAAAACAATAATCGTCATATCCATCATCAATATTACAATATCAACAGGAGGAAGATCTCATCAAATGAGCGGTCAACAAATTGTTCTCGATTGTAAAGAGTACGTTCGATATACATACATTCTACCCAATGGGGTAACTTGATGGAGTAGAGGTGAACCGGTGCAGTACGCCGGCACAATATACTTTCTACCCATAGATTCGCCTTACCAGACAAGCTGAAGTTATTCAACGACAACAACGGTGCTCGGAAACTAGCTGAGAACCCCGTATTCCACTCCCAGAGCAAACATATCGACGTCCGACATCACTTCATCCGTGAAGCACTGGACAGCGTAACACTCTCGGTCGAATACGTGCCCACGGAACAAATGTCCGCAGACATTCTCCTTAAGGCCCTATCCAAACCGAAACACGAGAGGTGTCTCGACCTCTTAAACCGGATGTAAATTTTTCGCACTGGTGCGCTCATCAAGGGCAAGTGTTGGACATCAAATGTTCTACATTAGTGTACATCCAATGCGCACACCGGCGACAACGAAATTGGTTGAACTTGACGAACATCCACCATTTTGCATTTCGTCAAGTTGCAAAGGCTTCCTGATGATGTACGTGCACATCATCACTCTCTTTTATCAACTACCCGCCACAGCGCACGGACGTCCAACCACGTGCTATCCTCCATTCATCTCCACAACTCTTCAACACAGTCGTTACCAACACGTCAAAGAGATAAGACACAGGAGAAAGCAAAAGAAAAGAAAAAATAAATAAATAAATTCGTCGCGCGAGTGTAAGTGAACAAGTGTGGATTACACAGTGCGGCCGCCACTGAGAGCGGTTGTTTAAAAAATAAAAAAAAGAATAAAAAAATAAAAAATTATGGAAACAAACAAAGTGCTAAAGAGCTCGTCGCTTTTCATGAAAAGGGACCAGGCAGACCTGAAAGCGATGACACGGAGCCGACTCGAGCGACACTCGAGTATTATAACAAAGCGGCACAAGCCAAATTCAGACGGCGAAAAAAATGCAAAAGGAAAGAAAAACGAATACACAGGCGCAGGCAACCAATTCAACGAATTGGTTGACCTTGACCCAAGTGAAATCGAATTACCTGCTGAGGAAGAAAACAATATCACAGGTACTGCAACAGATCCGGCGGAATTAGAAAAACTCCTTGCGGATATTGACACAAAAAAAAGGAACTCAATAAACAAAGAGAAGCAATCCTCAAATTAAAAGACCTGGTGCAGCAACAACAAAGCCAAGAAAATACAACAGCACAACGGAAAAATCAGGAACAACATCAGGAAGCAAACAAAAGGTAACAAACAAAGGAGATGCAGAAGCAGTAAACAAACCAGCACATCGTAACCAACAAAAAGGAAAAGGCGCCGCCTATAATACTTACGCCCATGGAAACAAAGGACGTTATAAAATTAGGTGATTTAACTTGCAAAAATTTCAAAACAAAAAAAATTAATAATTCTGTTTGTTTGTTTTGTTTGCAGACGCATTTATTCACAAAGTCTTTTTTATATTTTACAATTTTAGTCTAAATGCTAAACCTATCTTAATAATTTTACTACATAATGTAATTTACTGGCTCTTCACAAGCACTCTAAATTATACAATATTATATGCTTAATTTATGCCTTTCAGCTTACATTTTCTTTTATTTATTCTTAATATAATACACATACATTATAAAAAAAAATAAACTGTTATCTTAGAGGTCTACCTCTTCTTCTTTTCGAAGCATTATGACAAAAAAAAATAGTTTTTTTTTTTTTTTTTTTTTTTTTTTGAGGATGCAAACATTTTAAAAACAAAACAATAAGTGCTTAAAACAAAAAAGATAAAATAACAGAAGTTAACGGGAAGGAGGGCAAAGGAAAAGGAAGGGAGGAAGCTGCGCCAGAGCTGAATATTATATCTGAGGACGTGAAGTCCTTTCTTCGTTTTGGAGCCACCACCAGTTGGGGTTGGTTCGGTCTTTTATTGATTTATCTAAATTAATAATTCTAAAATAAAATGAATGTGCGATGATATTGAAGGTTATCGCAAAGTAATGACTGCTTTGGGTAGGACAAAAAGCGAGTACTACACGTACACCCCGAAATCGGAGAAAATAATTTCCATGCTCCTAAAAGGAGTTGATTCATGTTTCTCCCCTGAGGAGGTATTAGAGGAATTAAAAAATGTCGAAACCGACAATTTAAAATTACAGGTGTGAAACCCTTCTCTACTGCCAACTCCAGTAAACGTAATTGCAAATTGCCTTTCTTTATTGTATCACTGAGTCACAACAGTAAAGTTGATGCTCTCCGATATATCAAACACCTCAACCACTAAACAATAAGTTGGGAAAAAATTAGAAAAATCGATCGCGTATTGCAGTGTATGCGTTGTCAACGCTTCGGGCACGCGGCATCAAACTGCCACATGCAATTCAGGTGCGTAAAGTGCCTTTCCGACCATATCATTGGTGAATGCCCCTTGGGCAAGGAACAGCTTCCAGATAGGAAAACACTGTCCTGTGTCCGCTGTAAAAATACAGGTCACACTGCTAATTTTAGAGGATGTCCTAAATTTCAACAAATGAAATTAAAATTGGAATCCAAAAAGAAACAAGTTGAAGAAGAGAAAAAAATGAAAACTCGTTCTTACAACAATGTCGTGGCTCCTTGTGTGTCATATGCACAAATGGCCGGTGCTCCTAAGCAACCAGCATCCATGGAACATACATATAGTAATGGAAGAATGCCTGTGCCAGAGGCACATTCAGAAATAATAACAATGTTATTAACCATGCAAGGACAATTTGCCGAATTTCCAAGAACACTGACTGAACAAAGAGCACGAATAGATACTCTCTATTCAACCCTGTTCTCAAATAACTCTCCACATCAAAATCTCCAACCCTCCGTCTGAACCTAACCTAAAATTTATAGCTGTGAATGTAAATTCACTAATCCACATCGAAAGAAGGGATAATTTAGGCAATCTGCTCCAAGCCGAATGCCCACATGTGCTCTTGGCTAGCGAAACTAAGCTAAACCAACGGCACAAAATGGGCTACAAAAATTATAACATAATTAGACGAGATCGACCACACTCTACTCGAGGGGGTGGGGTCGCTATCTTAGTTAAGAAAGGGTTTCACCATAAGGTCGTTTACAGCACGGAAGTACACAAATTCCAGGTGCTAGAGGCATGCATTATAGACATTCCGCTAAAAAGTCAAAGGCATCTATATATAGTCGCTCCTTACGCTCCTGAATCTGTTCAAGGTACCCAATTTATCTGTGAAATCGATACGCTTTTCCGAAGTCTCAAGTTAGATTCGGAAAACAATTACTTTTTAATGGCAGGTGATTTTAACGCCAAGCACAGTGCCTGAGGCAATCTGACCTCGAACACCAGAGGCAATGCCTTGCTTGATTGGCGGCAAACAAATGCGATCGAGCATAAACTAGAATTGTACGCTACGAGTACACCGTCTTATCCAAGAGCTAACTCCTTCCTGGATTTACTTATGACAGATGATCGAATTCAGTTACCAGATACCGAGGTAACTACTCGAAATTGTCTTCGCACAATTGAGTACAATAGCGATCATTACGGACTTGGAGCCGCAATACACGTGCCAAACGAGTACCATCTACTTGAGCAGTACGAGCAGGTACACTCTTCCGATTTCCGCAAAGCACATTGGTCGCGTTTCGATCGCATAGTAAAAAGAGAAATACGCAACATTGGCATAGACCCACCGACTAATAGAAACCTCCGTAATGATGAAATCGATCATTACCTCCTAACTATGAACGATATAGTTACTAACACAATGAATCGTTCCATCCCCAAAGTAGGTCATATGGATGGCTATACCCACCGATACAGAAATGCAACTATCGATGCTTTGTATAGGCAAAAGATCACCCTGCTCTCAAAGCTGAAATTGTGCTATAGGCAGTTCAGTGACCCAAATAGCAATGAAATCAAAACAATCAAGTCCTTGATTAAGAATCTTCAAAAACTGATACGGGATAATTACCGAGCAGTAATAAATGAGGAGTGGAGCAACAGAATTCGAGCTGTTCAAGCAAACGGACCGAACATGTTTTCACAAATCAAGAAAATATGTCGAAGAAAAGATCACAATGACATTCCCTGTCTCCGAATTCCACGGACTCCCGAGAATTGTCAGATAATGCTGAAGGCAGGACTCACCTTAGAGCACATCAACTCCAATGATGAAGTAACAGTAGTCGAAGATCCGCAAAAGAAAGCGAATTCAATTGGAGCCTGTTTCGAAGCAGTGTACAGAGTTAACGAATCAGTTCATGCTAACACTGAAATTGAAAGCAATGCCCGTCAAAGACATTGCTCGCTGCGCAATCAACTTCACAACTGGCGATCCGAAAACCGTAGTTTCATCACATTCGGCGAAAATAATAGAGCGGATTCTCCCGTCAGAAATGAAAATACAAATATGTTTGTGCGCAGGGATGAACTTAGAAACATACTTAGATCAATAAAAAATAAGAAATCATCTGGAATAGAGCGCATTCCAAATGTGGTTCTAAGGCACTTGCCTCGCGAAGCAGTGAACATATACACTACTTTGTTTAACAACGCTATAAACAATGCACATTATCCAACCCATTGGAAGACTGCAGTAGTCCACCCTATCCCCAAAAAGGGTAAGGATAAGAGCAATCCAGCTAATCTGCGCTCGATCAGCCTGTTCCCAACATCAGCAAGGTATTCGAAAAAATTATAAACAGAGCACTTATAGGTTGGTGTGATGAAAACGGTATCATCCCCAACAACCAGTTTGGCTTTCGAGCGCGACATGATACAGTTCATGTAGCAACGAAACTTGTTTCCGATATACAGTGGAACAAGGCAAAGCGACAATGTACAGGCGCCTGCTTGGTTGACTTTGAAAAGGCTTTCGACACCGTATGGTTAGAAGGACTTGTCTATAAGTTAACAAATATGCCGCAATATCTGCTATACATTATTTATGATATGATAATGGACAAACATTTTGTGGTGAAATGCGGGGACATACTCTCCAACAAGACCTTCCAAATTAAGAATGGCTTACAGCAGGGAGCTGTGAATTCTCCCATTCTATTCAATATTTACACTAGTGATCTAGTGAGTTCTCTCGAAAACGCCATTGCGTACGCCGATGACATAGTGGTGCACAGAACAGGAGGAAAAATAGACGACATCAATAGACACCTTCAAGATGGCCAACAAAATAAAACAATTTTGCGACGACTGGAAATTAAAAATTAATTTCCAGAAAACCGACTATTCTTTTCAGAACGCCCCTATCCAGGGCCTCTAGGGATACAAAATACAACTGGAAACACTTCTCTATTGTAGGTAACAATAACCTTCCACTGCAAGTGAAAACTGTAGTTAGATACCTTGGTATCTGGCTAGACCAGTATTTATATTTTGACAAGCACGTAGCAGCGTCCCTCTCCGCAGCTAAAAGCGCATATTCTATGACAAGAAGTCTATTCCGGAGTAGTCTTCTTGACCCCAGAGTCAAAATAATTTCGTACTCGGCATTCATCCGACCAGTTTTGATTTATGGTTGTCCAGTATGGTATAATATATCTCCACTTTATATGGAGAAGTTTCGTGTGTTCGAACGGCAGTGTTTGCGTTCCTGCCTCGGACTTTATAGAACACCACAGTCGCAATACAAAAAATTCTATCCCAACAAAATCCTGTATAACAAATCAGGGTTAAATAGGATAGACAATTTCATAATTAAAATTATTCGTGGTCACACAGCAAGAGCAATGTGCAGTGGCAATAATCTTATCTCGGGAGCATTCTATCCCAACGATATGTATCTGGAGAATACCCTCCAGAATGGGTTTATTCCCCCAGAAGCGTTCCCTTTCTTGGATCAAAAAGGCCTTATCCAAGACGTGCATGGAGTCCCGATTATTTACCACGCTCTCCGTGGTGCCAGGGACAAACGAATTCTCCATGATAGTGATATCTCCAATGCCCCAGACCGCATGCGTTTTAGCACGGCGATCAGTGAAAGAGATAAATCAGCCAAAGATCGAACATCTCCCAAATGGTGGTGGCTTCTCAACGAGGAGAGGACTTCACTTCCTCAGATATAGTATGCCTCTCAAGAGCAACGCCCCCCTTCCTCTTGTCCCCCCTCCCCCTGTCCACCTTTCCCAATTGCTTTTATTTTTATTTTATTTTTTATTTCTTATTTTATGTTTTATTCGTTTCGTTTTGAAGTTTTTGTTTGTTATAATTAAAAAAAAAAAAAAAAAAAAAAAAAAATTTAATAATAATGTATACATATAGATGTAAACGAGGAGTCCCTCTAATATATGACTTATTTCATATATATATATAAGAAACAAAAAAAAAAAGATGTGCGCCGAAAGGCATATATAAAAATCAAGTTGTAATGTGTAACTTAGAGAGCTCGCATAGAGCCAGTAAGTTAATTTAAGGACTGGGATTGTAGAAAAGGGTTTAACATTTACCCCTAATATTATACATGTAAAAAAAATTAGGAAAATAAATGTGGGTTAAAAACTAAAAAAAAAAAACAGCTCTTCAACAAAAACTTTATACTTTATGTTTAGACACTGAGCAACGTCGTAACATCGAAATATTAGCAGTTTTTTGTCAGCATCACTTTTTTTTCCTGCAAAAATGATGAACTTCGAGCCAAATAAGGACCATTTGTGGTAATTTTGATTTACCTCTTTAATATGAAAAAACAATGTATGCTGAGGCTGCTTTAATTGAGAATAGTTCATCTTTCAAACGTTTAAAAACGGAGATAGACTTCGGAAAGGGAGAATGTTGCGGAAGTTCTAACGTGGAACTGACATTTTTCAGATTTCACGTCCCGCGACTTGTTCCAATTTTATAGAAGCAAACGATAAATAAAATGTCTACCAGTTAACACAATACAATGACGTCAATTAATATATGTATAATACAGTCGCATTCCTTGCTCGATCTACATACTACTAGTATCACTAATTCCCATATTTTTTATTCATTTAAAAACCCAGACGATTTCGTTCCTAGTAAATAATGTTATTTAAAACAGTAACATTGTTAATAAACATGGTAATGTAAGTTACAAAACGGTGGTAAATTGTTTGGTCTTTAATTAATCGCCATTTCAGGAGAAAAAAATATACATCACCCCAGGTTGTTGGCAAAATTGCTGCAAGGAATTCTTATTGAGCTCCAATTTCGATTCACTAATCATCGAATTCCCTTTAGAGAATCAGTTCTTTCGATACTTGTAGGTCTACATCAATGATTCTAATCCCGCAAAAGCCTTAAATCATTAAAATTTGTAACCTCATTTGGCTCAGATGGGTTTTTCAACACGGCATCAACCTACGTCAGCCAACGCGGTTCCATGGCAATTCTGCGGTAGGTGTACAACCTCTTACAAAAAGAAGTAGATCCCATGGTTTCTTCATTAACAATCGCAATTCTGTTATCCTCTTCTGTCCTCTGTGGGACAAAATGTCTAGTTCCTTTCCAAAAGCAAACGTAGCTTCGGTTTGGTATTAAATCCGTATTACCCTAGATTGACCTTCCGAAGGTCTTAATCAGAGAAGCGAATCATGTAACCAACGGACCAGTCAATGGTTTTATCCCACCCATCGTTTTTATGTGGTTTATACTTTTTCTTTGGTTTGTATATCTACCTGGGTTAACCGCAGCTAAGATTTTCGAAAAAAATATTTGACCTCGAAACGGTGGTAGGGGAGTCTCTTTGGTCTGTAAAGTTTCTCGTCAAAGTTTAAAATGTTTTGGTTTTTCAAAGGGTCTCCCATGGGAGATAAAGTACAATAGATGCATGAAAATAAAATATATTAACGATGGTTTCTAATAGACGGTTGAACGTGTCACTTACACATACGACCGTTTTCCAACCAAAGGGACAAAATTAATCTCGTAATCGTCCAAACCTTATTAAGAATTCGTGGAATGTCATATTATTGAATTTTATTTCATTCTTTGAGCAACACAGTTTTTTTTTACTGTAAGCGAAATGCAATGTAAAGTTGGGAAATAAAGGAACAAAAGACAGAGCGTTGTTGACATGGTATTTTGTGAGAATGTTTGCTGTTGTGCTGGGATATTTTATTGGATTTTTATGAATTAGGTATTGCCACGGACAATCATTGAATTGCAGGCGAACACAAAGAACCAATGTAAACATTCGGGCGCCCAATTTGCAGGTACACAAGACAGGCAAAGATGAAATTTTTACCGCCCACTAATTTATTTTTACTCGCATACCTTACTTTCCGCACCATATCAGTTTATATCATCAAGGTATTATTAGACCCTTCATTGGAATTATATTGTAGGAAAAACTTTAAAATTAATAAGATGCCTACAAAGCTGCCTTGCTGGGTTGCGGACGACGAAAGAACATTGGTACCTTTAAAGAAAACCGGTAGTTACAGTAAAGGCAAAGTACAGAAACTCAAGGAACTATGTCTGAACGTTTCCCCAAAAGTTAAAAAGGTGTGTTAAATAAAAGACCCCCGAAAATAAGAATGGACACTTTATGGTAAACCTCTTTGCCGCACTTGTAAGGTTTTGTAGTTGTTGTGAGAAGGGCCCAGGTATATAACCATAATAGGTCAGCGAAAAACGCGACTAATGACCGAATAGGCCGATTCCAACACCCAAGAACCATGTAACTTCTGCGAAATGATCAGAACAAATTATTCGTCATCTTTCGGAGCTTGGCTGACAGACTGATAGAATAGGCAGTCAGTTTCAAGATTGCCAGCCGAACGTCCACAAATTCAATAAAACTGAAACTTATCAAAGTCAGCTATCAAGCCTGATGTACAAATTAAATTAGTATTGAACATATACAATTTAAAAGGCAAGTCAAGTTTGGCTGATAGACCCGGTCGCAAAAGTTGCAACAGGTGGTAAGTCGACCATAGCCTTGGCCTGTGGCGGTTCTACGAACCACAGAAACCACTATAGGTCCAGATGTCGTCGTTCCATCAAGGAACATTGTGGCGGTTTCAATAACGCCACCGGTCGCCTTTTCCAGGCACAACACCTAACTTCCTCCTAGGGCATTCAAAAATGATATAAAACAAGTATTGTGGCAGTTCCATTGAACGCCACTACTTACCTTACAACCTATGATGAAGAAACAGTCTTCCTAAAACATTAAAACATGTACTTACCTTCCATAGTTGGACCAACATCTTCAGAAATACTTTAGAACTATCATTGCGCTGATGCAAAATCCATCAGCAACAAATAGGTGTTTTCCACAAGGACATGGTCGCATTAAACGCATCATGTGCCTTGAAAGCAATTTGGTTGCACAATCAAGCAACCAACATTAACCAAATCGCATCAATAAGATATCTCCTAACGAGTCTGCCGCACAGGAGCAGGAGATGTTTCTTCTTTTCCTTTTTATCCATGCCCACATCGGTTGGTCATCCGATCGACAAATACATTACGGCATACTGCTTACCGACCTAGAAAGTCGAGTCCTCAAAAATAGAAAATTACCAGCAGGAATTCGACTGCTTGGAGATACCGCCAAGATGTGCACGATCAGCATAAATGCTGTACGCAATTGCTGATCGTGTAAACACAAAATATCTACGTCGAGATATTTGCACCAGCTGCAACCATGCCAGCTAATGTTGCCTTTGTGGATTCGGTGATCCACGGTCCGCATACTCGTGGACATACGCCATGAGCAGCAGAAACTATCATTGTGTGTGTGTTTCACCCCTTTTTGCTATACCAATGGAAGGAAAATCATCCCTTGTCGGGCACCGAAGTAATGTAATGCTGTGCTGTCGTCTTCGGTGAATGAATCTTTAATCGCGATACGGATTCCGTGGAGGCAAGTCGTGCCTCCACGTTAAATAATTCCAGTCTGAATCAACCACTGTCTATGGACGAACGTTCCAGCAATGCCATTTAGAGTTTTTACTGACGCGGATCGTTTCTTGTAGTGTTATTCGAACGTTGTTCTAAATGGTCTGGTTAAGTGACCACGGATTTAACCGAGCAAATTGTAAATACTCTGCGCATTTATTAGTGAATTAAGCATATTTCGGTCAATGTTAAGATGTAGCATTAAATACAGCAGTGTACTGGAGCCTAGAGTTAATGAACTCATTGTTAAGACATAGCATTAAATAAAAGCAGTGTACTGGAGCCTAGTGTTAATGAACTCGTTGTTGAGACATATCATTAAATAAAAACAGTGTCCTGGAGCCTAGTGTTAATGAACTCGTTGTTAAGACATAGCATTAAGTAAAAGCAGTGTACTGGAGCCTAGTGATAATGAACTTATTGGGTCAGGACACCCACAAATTGTAAATACGCTACACTTGTATTAATTAATTTAGCATCTTCCTGTTAATTTGAAGTCCTCAGTTTGTGTTAAAGACCGAATAAGTGAATTTTTTAGTTTGAGTTTTTTTGTTCAATTAATTAATAAAGAAAGTGAAGAGAGAAACTGAGTGGTTTATGTTACGTGTCCAATGGGAAGACTCCTCAGAGACGTAAAGGACCATAAAATCACCACAACATACTCACCTATATACAAACTACACGTGCCCACAGATACGTCTCCTCAAAAGTCCTCCTTTCTGCTTGAAATAAAAGGTAACATTCACCCTGGAGTCAACAACCCCACGTATCCACAGATACATGGACCACAAGTCCGAACAATTTTTCCTACGCCTGCACGGCGATCGATGGACATGACCCAGCATAGAAATTGTGTATCGATCCATTAACTGGATGTACACAAACGGTTGGCACAGGTGCGCCAGATGTCGACAAACATCACATCTCCGGCTATAAGCTGCTGCAAAACCAATCCGTCGACAATACCTTTGTCCCTGCCGCCATGTACTTCGCCATTGCAGAGCAACAGCAATAAACGAAAATGCTGTTGTCAAAGGGCAAAGTAAACATTATCCCATGATCGTCTAATGTAAATCACACATTCGATTGTGTGCATAACCGATGCATCAGAGGTGTGAAATTCTGATCACAGAATGATCCACAGCAACCAGGCAATAACCTCCGCGTCTGTATGTGTGAGCAGGATCGTCCCTAGTGGAGAGATTCTCGATTGAGAGAAAGTCACCACCAGCGAATGGGAAAAGAAAACTATAGGATGAATGGAATTGTGGGGGTACGGGTTGGTGTGCCAGTCAGGGGCACGGATTCACTTGCATCCCCAACACTTGTTCCCCCCGAACACACTTCACGAAAATATCCTTGAGCAGAAGAGGAGAAATAAAGTATCCTGGTTTGCATGTAGTCTGGTTTTATTGATCTTTATTGTTCGCTGGTGATTTTGAATTTACACTGTTAAAGGTTGTAAGTTGATATTTTTACTTGGTACTTGGCACCCAAACACAAGCAATCGAGAATCGATGCCAAATTTACAGTTTGTTTTAGTTCATTTAATTACATTGGTTTTTCCACTGTTGAGTGACAATTAAGACCACGAATTTTTAAGTTCCTTATGTACCGTTTAGATGTTAAAGAATTTCCGAAATAATATTTGTTATTTTTGATAATGGAATTGTAAACTCCGGTGGTATGCGCGACTCGAAAGTTATTGATTGGTTCGACGTCCCCGATACGAATGCGGTAATTACCCAATCCATTAGATGATGATGCAACCGCGTCTGGTTCGACTTGGTTGTTGCTAACCAACGTGCATTGGAATTTCCGGTGGAAATCTCATGGGTTAGGGGAATGGAGTTGCCGTATGGCAAAAAGGTAGCTGAATTCTATTATGCATTATCTGCATAGAAGAATGAGTTCAGCTATGCGTCCATTTGGAAAACATGATATTTCAGGTGAATAGCATGAACGGTGGAATAGGGGTTGAGGTGGTGCGCTGTTAGTGGTCGAAGTTAGGTTGGGATTGTGGGCTAGTTCTCCATGTAATATAGAGAACCCCCACAGAATCATCCTCAGGGAAGCTACCACAGACGATCTGACAAATTACATAAAAAAGCTTCCACCATCGCCAAATGAATATATATAAATATTATTCAACCACTGCCTCGACAATAGGTACCCCGAAGCAAGTAAAAATAATCCATGTACCACATACATGCGCCAACCTTAACACTGAAACGTGCTTCTCTTTATGTACTCACTCAAGTACTCGACGAACGGTTTTTTTTTTTTTTTTCAAGTCCGTCCGCTTGTGCCCGTTGTTGATGGCGTTTGCACTGCCACTTATGTCCAGATTGAGTTTAACAGTCTCATGGACGTATGTGATTCTGGTTGTTACAAGGCAGCCAGAAGACAGAATCACGATGAAGGACATATTTTTTTGTCTCTAGCAAATCGGCATTCCAACCACCACCTTTGTCGATGATCAGTGTCGGGGTTAGGGTTCGAGGTTGTGGCGTCAACAATGAAAATAATAAATCAACCAATAAGCAGTCAGTTTCAAAGCTGCCACCCGAACGTCTACAAATTCAATAAATCTGAAACTTATCAAAATCAGCTATCAAACCTGATATACAAATTAGATTAGTATTGAACATATCCAATTAAATGTCGAGTCTTTTAAAGATCTGGGCCCGTTCACCACTCGTTCCGATACAATTACTCTACAAAAAAAATACACGGTAGTAACCTCGAAATTCTTTTAAGAACAGGACAACTTCAATAGTATTACATCTGTATGCATACTCATCCCCATATCTATCAAGTTTTACGTGTATGTGAAATTTTCCTAAATTTTCAACTCTGGTTTTATAAAAACACGAAATGTGTTCTATTTTTCTTATATTTTGTTTTAAAACGATTGTAGTTGCCATATTTAATGTAAAAACTTAGGTGTATAATATATTTAAAAATAAAATTAATATCAACTCCTAATCCTAATCTTACTCTTGGGTAAGTGGTTTGGAGTCCCTTTCATGTCTAATTACGTATTGGCTATGGAATAAACTCATCTCCAATTTGCACCAAATTCCAGTTTATTCATCCATGGAACGTCCCCTGATATCTTATTCCCATATAACCTCTGCCGTGTACCATACAGAAAACTGATTTCTTGTTATCCAAGTTATGTAACATCATTACATAAATTAAGAGTAGAATTGAAAACGATGTATTTTTAAAACTAGTGGATTGTCACCGTTCACATGTATAATTGTAATCTACGAATCTAATCATATTGATTTAGCTTTTAAAAACCGTGTATTGAAGTTTATCTGTAGCATTTTGAGTGTATCCTTTAAGTACTTGTAGACTGTTTTTGTTTTCCAACGTTTACAATCCTCATTTCATTAGTTTTGGGCCTACTATAGCAAAACTCGATTTTGCAAATGAACCACTTTGCAATATGAAGTTTCCTCATCAAATAAAAATCGTATAAATTCAGTTTCTCCGAGTACAGCGGCGAGTAAACACCGATAAGTTCGGTAATCTTTTTATTTAACACAGTCTAAGTTGACCGTAAGGAGACTCAAAATTTAAGGTTTTTCATATGAAAATTTATTGAAATAGTAATAAAAAATTGTTTAATTTAAGATGAGTAAGAAACCAACTGGTGAGGATAACATTTCAATTATTTAATTATAGCTTTAAATATTAATAAATGAAAATGAAGGCATTCGCTACGCTATAAACGTGTAAATTTAGGGAACCAACTCTGAGAAGGCTCATTGTTTAAAATTATTTAATGAGGTCAACTAAAGAATTAACTCATCTCACCAACATATTTTAATTAAAAACTAAAAGATTTAAATTAAAGCATTATTTTTTGATCTTATAAACTTTCATCCAAATACAATTTTTAATTTATCAGGACCTGGACCCGGAGCTTACAATTTGCCAAGAGAATTCGGCTATGAGGGCTGTGATATCCGAAAAATTCGCGCTCCGCAGTATTCATTCGGCATGAGGACGGTGAAAAAAGAACGCTCTATAGGCCCTGGGCCAGGAAGTTATAAATTGGAAGGGTTAACACGATATGGTCGCGAACCAAATCCAAATGTCAGAAAGATGTAGGAGGTGAGATAATTGTTGTGTTGCATCATAATGAAAGAGTGTATTTATAAAATGTCCATTTTGCAGGCGAATTCTATTTCTTTCTAAGAACAGTGAGGAACAGTGCATGCGGATACGCAATTTTTTATATTTAAACATGGAAGCGATTCAAACATAGATAACTTTGTGTCTCTGTTATTGCTTATGGAGTCCTGTTCGGATACATATTTTAAAGTTATCTGCTTGTAAGGTAACGCTCTAAGGTCATTACGTGGTAATCCTCTGAGCAAAACCAAACCTAAAGTATGAATAAACCACTCGTCTTATTTGCAAACAGAAAAAAATATGTTTTACTGACAAGAACAAGCGGATAGTGGATTGTGGTGACACAATAAATTGTTAATTATAGGGACATGTAGCGAATAATCGCCATGTAATTGGTTCCACTGGCCTGTAAATACAGCAGATATAATTTATTCATGAGCGATGTTGCTTTTTCGAGAAATGTTCGGTTTCACGGAGATTTCAATGGCTCCCTATCTCTTCTTTGGTCCTTGGGGTTGTACGAGTGATTACTTAAGTGGTATATGTTTAATTTTTGATAGTGAACTTTATTCTATTCACCGCTCAGAATAGACTGGATGTAGGACATACCAAAAGACATGGAACACCTCGCAGAATAGACGTTATCTAAGAAAATCAACCCATCTAAAGTATAATACTAAGAATGTTTGACTACTTATTGTTACCTGCATATTTCTAATCCTGGTTTTTAGTACCATTGAAGTTTCACATATACACTTAGAATAAGCATATTACTTTTGAAGGTACGATTATGGCTATAAAAATACTATTTAGTATTGCGTCCACAACGTTTTAAAAATTAATTTTTTATTTTCTCATATATTTTTTTAACTGAAAACATTTAGATCAATTTCGTAATCTAAACAAAAACGGATTAGAAAACCCTTAATTTTATTGATTTCAAAACGCAGAAAAAAAACAACTATCCAGGGCTTGAGTTTAAGAAAAACAGCCATATCATCAAACATATAGAAAGCATGGATTTGATCAGTGTCACAGGCAATGCGTATGTTACGGGGCACAATATGTCGCAAAATAAAAGATCCGAGTTATTGTTTTAGGGCTGAAAGACAAGTAACTTCAACACAACTGGTTTTCCTCTACCAATTCCAAATTAAATTTGCAATCTAGTACGGTTAGCATATTAAAGGAAATTTGTGGAATTTTTCGTACAGGAATATAGTCAACATGCTGTGGTGTTTATACAACACTACTTTTCACCAAAAAGCGCTGTCTTAATTTTCCAATTTCCAAAATGAGTTTCAAATTTTATTTTAATATAAATTCAATTGTGAATTCCATCAAGAATGTCTCAAGTAACCATGAGATACACATTGCATTTATCGATTCCCGCGAACAGTTTTGTCTGTGGGCAATTTCGTTCATCTTTTGCCGATCCAGACAAGCGCGACACTAAGGTTCAAATTTCACTATTATACAAAAAAAAATCTCCTTCACTCACTCAGTATTCACACTCCCGGTTTAATAAAACAGATCAATTATTAAATGCACTTTATTAAACTTATTACTTTAACATCTTTCCTTCCTAGTGGAACACTCATTAAGCGTGTTTCAATTTGATGTATTGATCTTAAGATGGCAACACTTTTTTTCAAGAACAGCCGATGTGACGGCTTTTTTTTCGGTAGGAAGGTGGAAATCTTCAAAAGATCCCTCTGGACCAATCCAGAGGCATGCCGGATTATTACCAACTAAAATCACCTCCCGCCAGGCCCCAGGGACATAATCCCGTTGATCCTCGCGAACTTTCTTTTAGATATTCCATCGCGCGAGTTTACGCCACTATTGACATGAGTCATCAAGATAGATAACACTATGTAACCTCTTTAGATAACATAACTCATGTGACTCTTCCATGTTATTACCAGAACCAAGTATACTGCAAAGATTAAAGGCATAAGCAGACAAATTGATATAAATAGAAATGTAAGAACCGAGAGAAGTAAGTAGTTTCTTGGTACGAGTAATGTAAGGATAGAAATAAAACGGCCATAGGCTAACGAAAGAAAAGTTTTTGTTTTTTTTTATTCAAACAAGCAAAAACAACATTAAATCGCGGCGGGACAGCGCTTACCTATTACTCCGCATCTCGCGACGAACTGCTGCATCATGTTACATAGAATATCATTTGCTACGGACGAAGCCTGTTTGGTAGCATGTACTCCATTACTCCTGCCGGGGTAACTGTCCGTCTCATATATCTCTCGGAAATCGTTCGCCCGATCTGGAATCTCACCCACTCTGTGAGTACGCGTTCAACATTTTCTATTTTGCCTTCGCAATACAAACCGATCTTTTTTTTGCCGATTTACCATTTAATAAACTAAACTTAAGCCAGAGCGCCGTTTGCAATTTATTCAAATTTACTTTAAATATATTGGCTCAGTTCGTGCAAACCATTGTGCGCTAGGTTCATTTCATGGTTGATATAACTGGTAAGGTATTAAGTGCCATGAAAGCAGTTACACGACTCGCACCAACATCTTTATGGAGGATACTCCGTAACGATCTTGCATAATATACCTACAATATTCAACTTGTATAAGAATTAAAATCATACGGAGATCATTTGCGCCATTAATTCGCTGAATGGGTCAAATTCAATATCGGCACTGATGCAAACTTTCCATACAAAATTTTCTTCAGTAACAAAGTTAGTTTTGCTTGAATGGTGATGTCACAAGCAGAATTGTCGAATTTAGAGTGTAAATAATCCATGAATCTTTATTGAAAGTTTAGTATGTGACGGGAATATTTAAAGTTGTCCACTGTTCCCTTGTAGAGAGGAACCCGATGAAACTGGTAGCGAAACGGAAGCACAAGAAAACCAAAACTGAACTCGAGGTGGATCTTTAGGTTTTTATTGTTTAAGTCGGATGCGACTTGGTTTATAATATAGTAACAACGCACAACAATTCAATTTCTCTACATGAGATTGAGTTAATTTATTTCATAATTTATGTTGGATCAGCAACAATGACTCGGAAGGTGTACGCGCGATAATAGCTGGTAGCAGACTGACTCAGTGGGCATAACTGCCAATTCAAAAAAGGGACGTTGCTGACCTCATCGTGGGTGACAATCGGCCAGCTGGCCCGTGACAGCTGCCGCGCAACTGGTATACGCTGTGAATGTACTAGATTTCTCCAGCACATCGCAGCACATCCAACTGCCAATCCGCAGCATTCCGCCCGCCTTCGCCAATCACTGGCGGATCATCATGTACCAGGGGACGGTGGCTAAGCGCCGGGTGTGTGCGGTCTGCTTGGTCGTTGAGTCTCTGGTGGTCGGATATTGCTGTCCACTTTCACGTGGATGGTCGGTTGGGACGGGGCCGCCTGCCCTGAGGAGCGCTGAAGGCTTGGTGGTCTGGGATGGCCCGTAGGGTAGATGGCGACAGGAGCCTCCTTCCCATCGCTGATGTCCGTTGCCTTTTTGTGGTCGTGAAACCGCCCAGTTGATCTGGGTTGGAGTTGTAAGGTCGCAACCCACGATCAATGATCACGTGATGGCTGGTGATGGGTCTCGCTGCATCGGGACCGGTGGTGGTGAAAGGTGCTGTGTCCGTTGGCGCCCGTCCGAAGTTAGTAGCCGGCGCGATGCGGCCGCTGGCATGTGAGGCTGTAGCGTGGAGTTGGGTGCGGTGTCGTCCCTGGCACTGTCCGCGTGTCCTGGCGGAATGGCAATCGCAGGCCAAGTACCTCCCGGGGTCGTCGACATGCAGCCTCTGTTGATGCATTGAGAGGCATGCTGGCTCGCAGGGATTCGGCTGATCCCTGGATGCTGGGGAGCGCCGCCCACCAGGCGGGGCATTGCGCACTCCTATCCCTATTTTGGTGTGGTGCCTTGAAGCCTTTGGGTGGGCCGGCTGCTGGCTCTTCGATTGCCTCTCGCCCTTGCGGTGGTTCAGCGGGCGAGGGGGGTGTCTCGTAGTTGGGCCACGCAAGTGGTCGGTAGCTGGTAGTTGAATGGGCTACGTAGGTGTTGGTGTGCCGCGAGCCGATGACAGCTGCACCCGTTAGTATCCACCCAAGGTGCGTAGACTGGGCGACCACGTTGCAGTTTGTGGACTTCTTTAATCCGGCGGTCATGATCGCCGCGTATGCATAAGCGCCAATGATTAAATCTATCTTTTCTGTTGATGAGACGTCTGGGTCTGCCAACTCCAGGCCCGCCACAATAGAGAGATCGCTTGACAGGAGTCGTAGAGGTGGCACGTAGTCCGACAGATGGGACAGGATGAGCGCGTTGACTGTCCAGCTTTGGGAGCCCTTGGTCCGGGGCAGTATGGTGACAGAGGATAGAGCCTTCGCCGTCTGGCAGCGGGCGCCCTCGACTCCATGGACTGGGATGAATGATGCGCGCCGGCGGAGGCGTAGTCGCTAGGCGAGGGATTCCGAGATAAAGGTGGCATCTGAGCAGGAGAGTCCAGTAGGGCCCGAGCCTCCAGTCGGCGTTGGGAGCCCGACTGGACGAGGACGCGTGCTGTGGCCAGAAGGATCGCCCGGGCGGGTGGGGCGCTGAGTGTGTGAGATGACACGGAGTAAATGCCTTCCTAAGCAGTTAAAACAAAGGCCCTGTTTGGTGACGTGCGACCTTCGCTCTTCCGGGCTGAGGGCCCGAATCCCTCACACGATCCGATGTAATGATCTGATTTGCAGACCGAGCAGCGAACGGGGGGCTTCTGGGCAGGTGGTGAGGCCGCGTGCACTGAGAGGCGCGCTTTGGCGTTGTGCGCCGTCTGGCCGGATCTGTTACGTTGGGGTTGATCGATGGCGGTCCGGGGCAGCTCGACGAACTCCAATGCTTCGATCCTTGTCTTCAGGAAGTCATCGACCTGGTGGTACGTGGGTGGCTGGTTGGTGTTGCCTTGTGCCGTTTGCCAGTCGCGGGCGGTGCGGGGGTCCATGCGCTGTGTTGTCAGGTGAACCAGTATGTCATCCCAGGCGGTCACAGGGCGGCCGAGCGCATCCAAAGTTTCGACTGCATCATTCGTAGTGTCGCGGAGATGGCGCAAACCAGCAGCAGATTCCTTTACGACGGCCTGTACCTGGAAGAGGGTACTCAAGGCAGAGTGGACCAATGCACGAGTATTATCGAAGTACTCCACCAGCTTGTTCCAGGCTCGCTGGTAGTTCTGCTCCCTGACGGGAATGTTTTTGATGGCCCGGGCGGCGTCGTCACGGAGGCTCGACTTTAAATAATAGAGTCGTTCGACGTCCGTCAGATCAGGGTGATCTGCCAATACCGCCTGGAACAGGTCCTTAAACGGCCGCCATTCCGAGTACTTCCCGGAAAATGTCGGCAATTGCACTGGGGGCAGCTTGCGTGGATTGGCGCGGGGTGTCACCGCTGCAGCCACGGCCTTGGGTGTTATTGGTGGTTCAATGTTGAGGCCACGAAGCTCTTCGACGAACTTCGTCATTTCCTCCAAATAGACCTCCTCGGCTGACTCGAGGAAGTCCTCCGTAAAGTAGCGGTGGTCCTTTGTCTCCGACGTCGCCAGCTCCAGGATGTCGTCGTGCCGGTCACTGATATCTTTCCAGTTGCCCTGTAAGTTATGTCTACGGGTTTCCACAGCACTTACCGTTGATGGCCCTCGCTTCTTCAAATTACCGAATGCGCGCGACATTTGGCCCTGTGCCGCGTACTGTGCGGCGATTTGTTTTTCCATTGCTGTGGCTAGATAGGTTCCCGACTGCTGCTGTCGCGTTGTTCTTCAGGTGTTGGTTGTTTTTCACTTCCTTGATCGGTTCTATCAGTATCAATTTGTGTCGAGGTGACTGGCAATTGTCGATTTAGTTGCAGTATCTACAACTGATGGTGCACTATCTGTAGTGAGTTGTTGAATATCGGCTAATTCTTTTGTCCTCACAACATCAATTATTTGTTATATATTATATTAATATTAATCGTTATTCTCGTCTTTGTTTTAGGACTATCAATCATCAGAGAGATTTACTGAAGAAGATGTATTATGCGATGAAGCTCGTGAATTCCGAACCTTGGGTTGGTTCGTAACCTTCCTTAATGGGGTTGAATTGTTGTTACGTATGTTCAGCTTGTTGCTGATGTTGAGCTGCCTGGGTGTGTTGTGCCGCGAACTGGGCGGCGATGAATGGATCCAATAAGCACTGGATCCGGCTCGAAGGACCAGAAAATGTGACGGGAATGCTTGAAGTTGTCCACTGTTCCCTTGTAGAGAGGAACCCGATGCAACTGGCAGCGAAACGGAAGCACAAGAAAACCAAAACTGAACTCGAGGTGGATCTTTAGGTTTTTATTGTTTAAGTCGGATGCGACTTGGTTTATAATTTAGTAACAACGCACAACAATTCAATTTCTCTACATGAGATTGAGTTAATTTATTTCATAATTTATGTTGGATGTGCAACGACATTGAATCTGTTCGATCGCTCACATATACCACTGCACCAAAAAGATCGCTTTTTCTTAGTGGCCACACCCTTAAGAGAACATTTTCTCTTTCCTCTCCATATCTCACCCTTAATTGAAGATAGAATTCAAGTCAGAGTTCTATCCTCACTGAGTCAAAATCCGACCACCGAAGGAGTCAGTCGCGTTCTCCATTCACCGTACCGTGCGCCCGGTACGGTGTGTACGTCACGATACCGTTCGTGCGTGTTCTACCGATCAGCAGATCGTCAATCAGTTTTAAGTTTAATAATGCCGTCAACGTAAAAACCAATTATCAGTGTCGTGGATATACCCAAGTATCCAAACGGGTACATTAAATATTAAGCAAATCTAAACGTATATGTCTCATTTAAAGTAAATTGGTGTAATAGAAGAATAACCATAAACAGTGTCAGTGGAGTGTTTCTTAATTTCCGTTTATGTTTACGAATAAAAATGTCCTCCGCAAGTTGCTCCTTGCAAATGGTGTACTTTCCAATTAATTTGACTAATCTACTTTTAAATTAAAAACTTTAAAATAAATTAAAAAAATAAAAAGCATTAAAATAAAAAATGGTGATCACCAGAAATAAACCATTAAACTATGTTTTTTTTCTATTTCTATCTGGTGGACGGTTTGTCGTGCAGTCTCGCTCAAGTTGGTGGACAGTTTACGACGGTAATTATGATGGAGGAGGAAGTGAACGGAGTGTCCGTGCCAGGCACAATACTTCCTCCCCACAAATGTACTAGATTTCTCCAGCACATCCCAGCACATCTAACTGCCAATCCGCAACAAGCATATCCACAAAAAGTTACCGTTTGGTGTGCTGTATGAGTCGAAGGAATCATCGGAGGATATATTTTTCGAAGATGATGCTGGTGAAAGCGTAACAGTCAACAGAGACCAGTGTAGAGATACGATTACTAATTTGTCTGTCCTTCACTTGAATGTTGTTGACATCAAAGGCATGCGGTTCTAACAGGACGGTACCGCAAAACGGCAAAAATGTTCAGAAGGTTTATTTGCACCTAAGATTCCCACAGGCAAGGGTTGGTTTTCCATTCCCATAGGTGATTTTAGTTTCGAAGATGAAGATCGCTCTGGAAAGCCTAGTGGCATTGATGGCCAAGTTTTCCGAGGTCAGATTAAAAACATTCACGAATTTGAAGGAAGAAAGACTTAAACTTCAACGTCTCATGAAGATAGATTATTTTTGAGTTAAAAGATCCCTGTTGCGGATTCGCAACTAAATACATCGGGGAGAATCTAGTACGCTCACCGCCTAGTACACACCCTGACCAACATATTCACCACACGGCTGTCAGCCACCAGCTGACAATGCGTCATCGCCTAGGGACGCCATCGGACTGTCACCCATTTCAAATGTGATCAACGGTTTTTGGTTAGTTTCTGCCAGCTCTTCATCGGGGGTGGACCGCTCGCTAATCGACTTACGGTATTAAATCGAAACAAACTCCGCAAAATAGGATTCATTTATTTACTTTACTAAGTTAAATACTGAGAATAAAAGTTAGACATTTTTGGTTGTAGTGTAGCTAGTTTGCTCGCAAGTTCCCTTGTGTCATTGGTGGCCCTCCGTTCGCCACCAATACCCAAAAAAATTTTTTCCTGATTAATTTTTTAAATTTACTTTTCGTGTCTTCATTGTGGTTTCTGCATTCTAAGATTTATGTGCTTATGTGTTTCTGATTTTATGAATTTTTAGACGTACTTATAAATAATTTGGGGTGATTAAGTATAAAATTAACCCATTAAGTAAATCCGTTGAATGGTGGGTGTGGCTCAATGTATTTAGGGTAGTGCTGTATTCCAGAATACTACCCTTATGCGCTTTAACACTAATCTCATGTCCTTTCTAACACAACCTTTAAAACTACATCATCACATATCTTACATTCTCATTTAATACAATTCATAAATAAACAGACACAATATTTTATATCCAGTCACTTACAGCACATTTAAAAACATGCCCCTTTTCATAACAAGCACATTTTTCATTTCAAAACATAGCCACTTTGATTTTCGTTCAAACTTTATTCAAAATTTTAAGTCACAGAGACTTCTAGATTGTTTTGTTCATTTTATACGACACAGATAGTTGGAACAAAATGTTCTATAAAAACAGGAAAATTTATATTGAAAAAGTAGTTCAGAATAGAGCTCAGCTTGAGACAGCTGAGTTCAATAAAATAAAAATAAAACAAATAATAATTATTAATAAAGAAAACTTTAATTATTTTAATAACCCCTTAATTTAATAAATATATAACCCCCACGCTCTTCCCTCGAAAGAGGAAGCACGGCGCTGGAGACGTAACACTGGTGGCAGCGGTGGGATCCACGAAGACTGGTGGACTCCCCAAAGGAAGACTCAATCCCCGAAGGAAGACCAATCCCCAAAGGACGACGTAATCCTCGAAGGAAGACTTAATACTCGAAGGAAGACCAATCCCCGAAGGACGACTTAATCCTCGAAGGAAGACCAATCCCCGAAGGACGACTCAATCCTCGAAGGAAGACCGATCCACGAAGGAGGACTCGATCCCAGAGGAAGATTAGTGCAATTAATGACGACTGGCGGGATAAAACCCTAAAGAGGGAAGGAATGTCCTCATTTTCGACTTGGATGGCGGAACATTCGATGTATGGAGTGTAACTATTGATGAAAGTTCCTTCAACGCAACTGCTGGTGACTCACATTTGAAACAGGCAAATAACTTCGTAATTTCCTTTGCCGATGAGTTCCAGAGGAAATCTAAATTAACCTCAGTGGCAGCAGATTTGAAAAAAAAAATAATAAGACATAAAACGACGAAAAAAAGAAAAGAAAAAAAAGAACAGGATAACACACAACTATAGGGCGTGAAGTGTGCCTGGCAGTAATAAGAAAAAAAAAGCGGAAATAATATAAAAAGAAGACAATAACTCAAGAAAAAATTTTTTTAAGTAGAATCCAGGAAGTGGTAATCTCGAAAAGAACAAAACATCAATCAACAGTTAGCCCACATATATTAGTAGTAAGAATCGTTAGCAAAATATCAATTTTTCTCTCTTCATTTTTCCGTAGGAATATTTTCACCTTGGAACTTTTAACTTTTCCTTTTTACAAAAATTTTTTCCAATAGAAATTACTTTTCAGTATTTCGACGACATTTCCGTTTTTTCTTTTTTGTCGAATTTTCTTTCTTTACAGCTTTGGGACCAAATTAACTTTCATTTCCATATATATATTGAATAACTAAAAGAAAGGCCATTTTTATATACCGTATTTTTAAGAAGTGATTTTAACCATACATTGATTTCAAAGTTTTCAATATTACGAGTCCATATTACACGAGACAGGCGGCTAGGTAAGGGGAAGAACAAATCCACTCTCTACAAATATACCATAACCCCCCTGAAATGGCTCTTTCTGTCGGAATTTCTGATGTTTTCAAAATCGTCCCTACCTTTGACGGAAAACCCTGCGATCTAGATAAATTTATTTCCGGGGGAGACGTTTTATTTAGATCCATAAAAAGGGCAGACCCGGAGATATATGAAACATTTTTGGAGCTAGTCAAAAATAGATTATGGGAGGATTTGAAGGATAAACTTGAATCAGAATATAAAGAGGAGCAATCTCGGTCAACGGCACACAATGAGTTGATATCCCTGAAACAAAACGTCAGAGAAACCGTTCGGGAATACGGAGATAGAGTTGCGAATGCTCTGAGGACGCTGAACTCTGCTACGTGTGAAATAACAGCAGACGCGGTGGTTAGGGAATTCTTGATAGAAGAAAACTCAAAATTGGCCGTGCAAATATTTAAGGATGGTCTCAAGAATGAACAACTGAAAATCCTAGCCAAAGTCCATGGGGGAAGGAGTTTAAAACAATCTATTGCACACGTAGTATCACATGCTGCTCGAATGGACAACTCTCCCAGGTCATATCAATATAATGAAAATCCTAAATTTAATCGTAGAGTCTGCCAAACCTGCGGTAAGCCAGGTCATTCTCAGGACACATGTTATCGGAACATGCAGTCCAACAATTTTCCGAATAGACAACCCATAAAAAGAGAATTTAACATTACTTGTAATTTCTGTGGACGGAATAATTACACAGAGAACGAGTGTAGATACAAGATATCTAGGAATGGACCGTCCTTAACAAATTACCAACAAGGTACAACAACACGTAATCCATTCCGAAATAATCCTACCGAAAATCGTTTTAGTGAAAATCCTAGAATCACCAATAGACAAAACGATAGGCAAAATGTTCACTTTTCTCGGGTGCAAGAGTCGGAAAACGAGGCCTGGCACCAACCCAAGTTTATGAAAGACAGACAAAATTTTTCTATTTATAACATTAGATCTTTGGCAATAGATAACGACAATTTTAATGAAGCTCCTAACCAAATAACTAAAGCGATACAGATAAACGAAGAGAAAACAAGCACTAATATAAATATTCCGATTCATACTCCAATTTTGGAAAATAATTCAGCAACACAGACTGAAAATTCGAAATTTTCAGCAGTATTAAAGACTGAAATCCCTAATATTTCGGATATCCCCATTGACAACACAGACACTTCAGCAACCAAGACTGAAAACTCAGCAATATTAAAGACTGAAAATTCAGAACTTCCAGAAAATACACAAACAAAAATCCCTCACATTTCGGCTATCCCTATAGACAACCCCGACACTTCAGCAACAAAGACTGAAAATTCAGCAGTGGTAATGACTGAAGATCCAAAAGGTGCAATAAAAATCGAAACCCAAGTCAGTTCAGTAGATAACACTGAAGAACACCATGTTTCAGCAGCAAAGACTGAAGGATTGAAGGTTTCTACAGCAGATATAACTGAAGAAATAGTTCAAACAGCAAATAAGACTGGGAACCAAGATGTTCTAACAGCAAATAAGTCTGAAGAACTATACGAATCAGTAAATGAGACTGAGAAACTAAACGATCCATCAGCAGGGAGTAAGACTGAAAAGGTAAACGTTCCGACAGAAGTTAAAGCTATAGAAAATGATGACATTGAGCGGAAAACACTAAACATTTTAAATAACGATACTGAACACCAACACGAAGTAATGAAAATTGAAAATAATAATTCAATTAAAATAGGTATTGAAAAGAAAAACGATTTAAATGCCTTACAAATTAATTTTTACAACAATAAACATGTATTCGAACACAAAATAAGAAAAAATAAAAAGGTACACAGTCATTTAGGACAACTGAGATCATTTCTTAAGAAAATGTTTGGTATTATGCATTTCTATGCAGTCATCATAATAATAGGCCCAAAAAAGTTTTGGAAAATTTTCCATAAATTTAAGGAAAAGATAGACACTTAACAAATGGCCTTTGTTTTTATTCAATATATAAAACAATTGTAAGAAATGACGGAAACGAAAAAAAAAATGTTAAAAAAGGGGAAGAAAGAAAGAAAATTTTAGAGTTAAAATATATATTGGGATATAATATATTTTAAAATATATATATATATATATATATATATATATATATATATATATATATATATAATATAATATATTGGAAATTCGAACGAAAAAGAGAATTTTGAGAATTAATATTAATCATATATATAGAAAAAAAATTTTTTTTGGATAATAAAAGAAAATGTTCCAAGTGGAAATATTTGAAGTTAGTTGGAAATATTTAAAGTTAGTTCAAATATAATGTAAGTAGACTATAAGTAAACTTTTGGATTATTGTAACCAATTTTTCTAGTATTAAGAACTTTTAGATTTTTGTAACTTTTGATATAAGATTAACTTTGAACGCCATTGTAATTGAACGAAAATCCAAGTCTGTAATTAATCCTAATCTAAGCAATAGTTAACAGAAAATTATTCTCTTCAAGGATAATTTTCTTTCTCGAAGAAGGGTGGGATGTTGTATTCCAGAATACTACCCTTATGCGCTTTAACACTAATCTCATGTCCTTTCGAACACAACCTTTAAAACTACATCATCACATATCTTACATTCTCATTTAATACAATTCATAAATAAACAGACACAATATTCTATATCCAGTCACTTACAGCACATTTAAAAACATGCCCCTTTTCATAACAAGCACATTTTTCATTTCAAAACATAGCCACTTTGATTTTCGTTCAAAGTTTATTCAAAATTTTAAGTCACAGAGACTTCTAGATTGTTTTGTTCATTTTATACGACACAGTTAGTTGGAACAAAATGTTCTATAAAAACAGGAACATTTATATTGTAAAAGTAGTTCAAGTTAGAGCTCAGCTTGAGATAGCTGAGTTCAATAAAATAAAAATAAAACAAATAATAATTATTAATAAAGAAAACTTTAATTATTTTAATAACCCCTTAATTTAATAAATATATAACCCCCACGCTCTTCCCTCGAAAGAGGAAGCACGGCGCTGGAGACGTAACAGTAGCAAGTTTTGTGTGTAACAATTTCATCTTATTGTTAGTGAACTGTTTGATCCCATAGTCACTTAGCCACATACATACAAGCCGATATTGCTTACCACCAGCTTAAGTTTACAGGTGTCCGAACCTGCAAACGATTTGTTTAGGGAATTCGATGCTCTATCCCAATCTGTTAACAGATTCGTTATAGCAGGTGATTTCAATGTGCATAAGTTTCAACGGCTTTGCCACTCTTGACACACAACTCTTGAAAATTAGGAGTCCAGCTCCTCGCCGATTCAAACAGATTAACTTAATTTTTTTATTGAAGTCATATAACAGAAGTCTCTTGATTACATTGTGGGGGTTCTTTAAAGCCCGCCCGAAGAACCACCCATTTTCTCAACCCAACTCCCCATTCCCAACCTGCAACAGAATACATTTCGGTCATTAACTATCACCTGCAATAAAAGATCATCATCTTGCCATGGCATCAAGCAACATCACATTTTATTCAAAATCATTTCGGTTCACATGCTTCACGAACCATTTGGAATCTTATTAGTTGCTCTTGCCGGCAACCATGTCCCTCATGTACATAGTAATTTTCCTGTGTACATAGGTCTAATCAATCGTTGGACCAATGCCATGGTAAGTTGCTTGCTTGCACAGCTGGAAGCCTAATTGTATGATCCGTTATCTAACCGATGAACAATCATCGAAATAGACACGACCCTTGATTTGTTTGTCTAAACAATCAGCATTCTCAGGCTTGCCACCGAAATCGAATTTTTTTGTATACATAACATACAAGCAGAAGAACCCGATTTGGTCCGCAGGCAGAGATCCCATAAACAAATCGCTTTTAGTCTCTATCGAATTACCATTGTTTGTTCAGCTGCTTTGGTTGGATTCTTTTCCTTGCGTCCAATCTCGGATGCAATTTCGTTCACCCGCCATTCCATGTATGGATAAACAAATGATCTGTACGATCACCATGGGAATCTTTCCAATGAGACACAAATCGATTTTTCATTGGTCGCCGGGCGAAAGAAAGATTTAATTTGCTTCTCATCGGTGGAAATCCACCTGAGTCGCGACTGGCAGCATGATCCGTGCAAAGGTGAAGAGTCTTCGTGTTGTGTGTTTACTTCGAAATCAGTGTATATATTATATTCGAGCAATAATTGTCACAACTCATAAGACGGTTTTCATATGTTTCAGCTCCTCGGCAGCCGATGAGCTGTTTTGTCCAACGTACAAGCGCCATAATAATATACTAAACTTGAAAGTGTGATTAATTAATAAAGTGACATAACCATATGTGTATTTCAATTGTTGTTTAATTTATTAGCCACTGAATACAATACAATTGTCACCAAGATCTAAGCTACAGTTGTTAATAAATCGGACCTACTTAACGGAGTGTAATTGGCGACATTTTGTGTATACTCAGACTATTCTAAGTGTACAGTTTCATAAATTCAAAAATACATTTACTGTTTTAATAACTTGCGGACTTAATTATTCATTACATGCGCTCTACTGACATCACCGGCAAACTCAGGTGAATGCCAGGACACTGTCGGAGACATGACTGTAGAGAGTGATAAGTAACCAAAAAAAAAATAAAGAACTAATGTACAGCAAAACAACTTCACCAGCGTTTTATTATTTTGACATTTTTCCTTCCTATCTTCTCTTGTGTGTTTGGTGATTTGTCTTTCCCTCGGTGGGTGTTTTACTGAACCCGCGCCCGTGCAGGTGCACTAGTTGAAACAACCTCACAACATCAACCTTTTCTCCAGACCCATCCACCACAATATCGTCGGCGTATGCAATTGCATGGTTGAGATAACCCACTAGATCACTAGTGTGTTAAACAGAATGGGAGAATTCACTGCTCCCTGCTGCAAACCGTATGGTATAAAAGGACTTGTTAGAGATTATATCTCCATATTTCACCACAAATTGTTTACCCATTATCATATCGTAGATAATGTATAGCAAATATTCGGGTATACCTAGATTTCATAATTTATATCTAAACCCTTCTAACCATGCGGTACACAGGCCCCTGTGTATTGTCGCTTTGCCTTGTTCCACTGTATGTCGGAAACAAGTTTTGTCACAGCATGAACTGTATCATGTGTCGATCTAAAACCAAACTGTTCATCTTGAATAATGCCATTTTCATCACACCGGTTTACCAAGCCTTTATTTAAAATTTTTTCGAATACCTTGCTGATGTTTGCAAGGAAACTAATCGAGCGAAGACTGACTTCTGTCCTTGCCCTTTTTGAGGATGGGATGGACTATTGAAGCATTCCAATGGTTTGAATAATATGGTTTATTTAGAACGGTGTTGAATAAAACAGTGTACACCTTCACTGCTGCAAGATGCAAGTGCTTTAGAACAATGTTTGGAATACTATCTATTCTAGAAGATTTATTGTTCTTAATCGATTTATGAATGTTCCTAAGTCCATCCTTCTGCACGAACATACTCGTGTTCGGATTTCTAAGCGGAGAACCCGCTCTATTGTTAGTACTAAATGTAGTGAGACTTAAATTATTAAGCTCATTGTGTAGAGGAATATGGTTTTGGAGCGCCCTAGATTGGAGGGCGCGGTTAGAATCAACGCATTCGTTCACTTTGTACACTGCCTCGAAATAGGCACCAAGTGAGTTTGCTTTCTTTTGGGGATCCTCGACTATTAACTATTAACTGTGACGTGTTCCAGTGTTAGTTCTGCGTTCAGCGGAATTTTACAGTTCTCGGGAATCCGTGGAACTCGCCGACATTGAATGTTATTATAATCTTTCCTTCGAAAGACTTTGTTTATTTGTGGGAACATATTCGGTCTACTTGCTTTAGTGACTTGAATTCTGTTCTTGCAGTCTTCATGTATTACTTATCTTTAAATTGTGACGAATCAATTTTCGAAGGTTTTTAATTAGTGACTTGATCGATTTTATATACTGGCTATTTGTATCGCTGAACTGTCTACAAAGCAGTTTTAGCTTGGAGAGAGAATGCCCTTTTTCTTCTACAGAGCGTCAATCGTTGAGTTTCTGTATCGGTTTATGGGGCCCTCCGTGTGAGCTACGTTTGGTATAGAACGATTAGTTATATTAGTAACAATGTTGTTCATCATTAAAAGATAATAATCAATTTCGTCATTATAGAAATTTCTGTCAGTAGGTGGATCTACTCTAATGAAGCGTAATTCTATTTTTATTAGCCGATGAATGTGCGACCAGTGTGCTTTTTGGAAATTAAAAGAATGTAGTTGATTATACTTCTCAAGTAGGGAATGTTCGCTACTATTGTACTCGATTGTGCGAAGACAATTTCGAATAGTTAGATCCGTATCTATTAATTATAATCAATCGTCCAACATAAGTAAATCAAAGAAGGAACTACCTTTTCGATAAGACGGCGTACTTGTAGCGTCCAATTCTAGTTTATGTTCGATAGCGTTTGTTTGGCACCAGTCGAACAATGCATTGCCTCTTGTGTTCGAGATAATAATACCCCAAATACTGTGCTTGGCATTGAAATCTCTTGCTGCCGCACGTTGCAACTAGTGGGTGATGGGAGTGTTCATGATAATGCTTAATGAGATAAGTCCCCACACTCTATACTCAACGTTTTAGGTTGTGTCACAACCTCCGAGCTCGATATCGATTAATTGTGACACAAGAAATACTGGGTCGAAATCAAGAGAATAGTACAACAGTATTGCTCTTGATTTGAGATGACCTAATGTTTGCGGGATAGTAGAAGACAGGTGGAGGAGCGGTAAAAGAGATAAAGAAAAGAACAAAGGAACAATCAAGAGGACAAAGGGGACAGCTGGTAAAAAAAAGAAGAAAAAAAATCAATGGGTAAGACTCTGGCGGAAATTCTCCAAGATCAATTAAAAATCGTTAATTGTTGAGTTAAGAACTCTTTTTCTTATCCGAAGTACGTATGCGTTAAAAGATTATCCACAAATGAACAAAAGATTGAGTACAAGAAACTTGAGCAGTGTTCCTACCAACCAAACTAAATACGGATTAATTTATCGCAGCAGTGTTCCTGCCAACCAACCTACATACGAATAATTTATTTCATCGCAGCAGTGTTCCTGCCAACCAACCAACATACGGATTTCTGCCTCTCATCAACAGTTCGTGCTAAGTCCAACCCGAACACAAAGTAGCCTCCACGAGCAGCATGCCACAACATAGGGAAAAAACACTGGTCCTTCGAGACTCAGATGTTGGCGTAGTGGAATAGTGCTTCGCTCCTCACCAGACTGTTCGGGGGTTTGATTCTGTATTAATTAATAACTAGAAGCAAAATATGAAATAAATGTTTGTTTGTGTGCATTGTGGGGTGTTGTTCGTGGGCTGTATACTATTGTTGAAAACAAACTCCCGACGTATTAAATTAAATATGGGGCGTAATATTTAACATTTTCTAACTAAGACAGCGACCACACTCCCTTCAGTGAAGTTTGGACGACTCGTCTAATTGCTTTATAATTTTTGTAGCCCAATTTGTGCCTATGATTTAATTTAGTTTCGGTAACCAAAAGCATATCTGGGCATTCTTCTTCTAACGGAGTGCTCAGATTATCCCTTCTTTCCATGCGGATTGGTGAATTAACATTCACGGCATATGGGGAAGGCGATCGATATTCCAGATTGGGTTGGCTGGTTACAGCAGAGAAGCTTAACTTCGGTGTCAACTTTGTTGCTTCACTTCAAAATGTTGTGCAGTTGCTTATACCAACCGAGGCCCCTTTGAAGAATGTGAGTCACATGTTTGATGAAATTCATTTTTGGGGTATAGATGACCCCACGATAATTTATCCTGTCCTGTGGTCTAATCATATTCGAATATTCTGTGAATATCGAGAAGTAGGTTGGGAATGTTTACTACTAAGATTTATAGCTACTGATTTAGATGGATTTTGTCGAATTTTTATTTTTTTTTTTAATACTGATACAGTTCGTCCAGGTGACGGTTGAGTGTGATGTGAGTTTCGGGCTTTTAGATGACGTGTACACTAGGGCCTCATCCGCATAGCACAGGGGTCGGCACCCTATGACCCGCGGGTCACCGAGTGACCCATTTACCAATTTCAAGTGGCCCACTTTAGTTCCGAAAAAAAGTATAATATATAAAAATGAATTATAAAACATAAACATGAAAAAATATTTTGAGAATAAAAAAAAATGAAAATAGATACTTTGTTTTTGCGCGCAAGTCAATTACGTATCTTGCGTCTCCGCACTAACAACGTGCGCCGGGCGCATAATATCGGAGACGTAAGGGACAAAATTAGCGCGGCGTGTATCGGTCTCTCAGTTGCAGCACATGTCCAGTAGCGGAGTGACGCAGTTACGCAGCTAAATAATTATTAAGCAGTTACCTAAGTGAAATAATAATTATTATTTAAAAAAAATATTACCATGAACAAACAAAAAGCAAAAAAGAGGTTATTTCAAGATGTGTGGAAAGAAAAGTGTGGATGTAACGAAAATTGTGACAAATTGGTATGTACTTTATGTACAGATGTAATTACCGCCAGGACTTATAATATTGAGCGACACTTTTCTTCAAAACATGACGTGTAAGCTGATAAGTGATATTTTTCACCAAGTACAAGAGTTTACAAATTTCAAAAATGGGCAAGTATTGGATTTAAAAAGTAAATTGTTTTCATTAACAACTGATGGTGCTTCAAGTATGAGAGGAAAAAATGTTGGATTTGTAAAACTAATGGAAAATGAATGTGGTCGCTCACTTTTATCGTTTCATTGTATTGTGACGCATATGACACGAACCCTAAGCTCGCTACAGTATCATACATGAAGAAAATTTACTTGCAAAGGCATCTACGCAACAAATTAAGGATGCAATGGAAAAGGTTGTTAAGATCGTAACAAGATAATAGCACGATCAGCATTAATACACAGGCGATTCAAAGCTTTTTTGGAAGAAATTGAATCGAAATATGGAGATTTGCTGTTACATTCCGAAATATGATGGTTAAGTCGAGGCAAAGTACTTAATAGAATTGTAGAGTGCTTTGATGATATACAAATATTTCTTCACGAAATCGGCGAAAATGATCTCGAACTCAATGATAAACATTGGCTTTTAAGACTTCTGTTCTTAACAGACATAATGAATCCTTATAATGATTTCAACATACGACTCCAAGGAAATAACCATACAAACTTGAAAATGTGTGAGAAATGGAACGGTTTTACATCGAAATTCATATTATTTGAAACTGACATAAAAACTAAAAAATTTATTTTCTTTCCTTTGTTAAAAAGGGAACATGAAAAAGAAAATATCGATGAAAGCAATCTAGATGTGGTCGAAAGTTGGATTTTCGTCATTTAAAATGAATATGAAAGTCGATTTAGAAGTTTTAAGAACCATTGCGAAATGTTTACATTTATAATAAAGCCCGACGAAATATAAGAAGGGCTCCTCGATAGTATAGTGGTTAGTATACCCGCCTGTCACGGCCAAGACCGGTTCCCGGTTGTAGTGCCGATGATGATGATGATGATGAAATATAAGAAGATGTTTTAAATTTGCAGTATTTTCAATATCTAATAATTGAAAATTTTAGTTTAGAAATGATTGATTTTAAAAATTCAACCTTATGGATGGATAAATTCAAGGAATTGCGGAAAGATTTGGAAAAAACAGAAGATTAATTTCCTCATGATATCGAGGTGTTGGCCATCACTTCCTACGAAGTTTTGTAATTATTTTCTTAATAAAATGTATCTTATTATTCACTAAAAGATTGTTTTAAAATGAAAATATCAATAACCCAAACGTTCCTTTAATATTCATATTGTGGTTGATTTTGACCCGCAGCCAAAAAAAGGTTGCCGACCCCTGGCATAGCATATCAAGTTTTTTCTCCCGTCCACAGGTCGAGAAATATCTGAGGTGTAGATATTAAATAAGATGGGTTCTAGAATGGAACCTGCAGCGGAGTTGAAAGTTCTTTTTCGAACGAACTGGTAGATGATATTACACAGCGTTCTAGTAAGATCAGTGTTCAATAATATAAAGACGAGACATTCGATACACGTCGTGTCAAAAGCCTTTTCAATGTCCAGGCTTTGCTTCCTCACGTTGTTGTTCCTGATTTTTCCGTTGTGCTGTTGTATTTTCTTGGCTTTCTTGTTGCTGCACCAGGTCTTTTAATTTGAGGATTGCTTCTCTTTGTTTATTGAGTTCCTCTTTTTTTGTGTCTATATCCGCAAGGAGTTTTTCTAGTTCCTCTGGATCTGTGGCCGTACCTGTGATATTGTTGTCTTCATCAGCAGGTAGTTCGATTTCACTTGGGTCAAGGGCAACCAATTCGTTGAATTGGTTGCCTGCTCCTGTGTATTCGTTTTTCTTTCCTTTTGCATTTTTTTCGCCGTCCGTATTTGGCTTGTGCCGCTTTGTTATAATACTCGGCTGTCGCTCGAGTCGGCTCCGTGTCATAGTTTTCAGCTCTGCCTGGCCCCTTTTCATGAAAGGTGACGAGCTCTTTAACACTTTATTTGTTGCCACAATTTTTGTTTTTTTTTTTTAAACAACCGTTCTCAGTGACGGCCACACTGTGTAATCCACACTTGCACACTTACACTCGCGCAACGAATTTTTTTTTTTATTTATTTTTTCTTTTCTTTTGATTTCTTCTGTTGCCAGATACACGTCTTTTCTCTTTGACGTGCCAGTGACGAACGAGAAACAAAAAAAAAATTGTTGGCGAGAGGGCCGATTTTAGCGAGACAAGGACATGTGTCCTTCATCTTGTCTTTGACTTCTGGTCATCTTGCGATAACCAGAATCAACCACATCCGTGAGTAAACGCAGATGACGTCTTTGGCGTCTAATGATCTGCGCTTTGGTCGGTGTGTGTGTGTTTGTGCCGCCTTGTACTGTGCGTCCGTGTGTGTGTAGTTTGTTAAGAGTAGACCCTATGGGATGGATCCAGGAATCCTCTATTATAGAGGGGAATGTTGTTGGGGAATTGTAGGGGGTTTGATCCGAAGAGATCGAGAGAGGGAAGGGTCAAGAACGCAAGAGTCCCGTACAAGTAGGTTCTCGCTGTTCTGAATGTTTTCGAGGTACTTGTATGCTAATTGAAGCAAGTACTCGTCGATAGGGGTAATGGAGGCGCTTTCGTATAGGTGAGAGTTGGGGTAATGACGACCGTAAGGCCTTCTAGAATGATTGGTGCATCTTCTGAGGAGTTTCCTTTCGAAAACCCGAAGTCTTTCCATTTGAGCCGAAGATATGCAGGACCATATGGGTATTGACGTCCGGCGCCGTGCTTCCTCTTTCGAGGGAAGAGCGTGGACCTTTTATTTTTAATCTATTAATATTAATTAAAACTCAGGATTCTTCTTTTACTCTTCTTTGAGTTTTCTTTGTTGTTTTTCTTATTTTTATTTAATCTGTTTTTAATTCCACTTCTTATCTTGATATACTTTTATTGTATTTTTAAATCTTCCCTTTAAATTCTGCGGCTGGTTTATTTGACGGATTACTTATCAGGTTGGTAAATGGTGATTTTCACTTTAGATGGGCATAATGTTCTTCTAGACTGATTTGCTATTGGAGAGTAAGGAGATTCAGTGTTAAATTTAATAAAGGGTAGTATTCTGGAATACAACATCCCACCCTTCTTCGAGAAAGAAAATTATCCTTGAAGAGAATAATTTTCTAGTAACTATAGGTTAGGTTAAGATTAATTAAAGGCTTGGATTTTCGTCCAATTACAATGGTTTTCAGAATTAATCAAAGGTTACAATATTTAAATTTCAAAAAGTTCTTAACACTATTGTCTATTTACATTATATGCTAACTAAATTTAAATCAAAGGTTACAATATTTAAATTTCAAAAAGTTCTTATCACTATGTCTATTTACATTGTATATTAACTAAATTTAAATATTTCTCCTTGGAACCTTTTCTTTTCTTATCCAAAAATTATTATTACTTATTATATTAATTATATAATATTAATATTATGTTTCAAAATTCTCATTTCCGTTCGAATATATATATAAATTCTAAAATTTCCATTATACATATTAACTCTAAATTTTTCTTTCTTTCGTCCCCCTCATAACTTTTTTTTTTTTTTTTTTTCCGTCATTTCCTACAATTGTTAGATTATTTCATATATATTGAATAATAAAACAAAGGCCATTTGTTATGTGTTTATCTTTTCCTTAAATTTATGGAAAATTTTCTAACCGTGTTTAATTTTAAGATAATTGTTAAAAATTTGGTTATGTTGTGTGTATGGGTTATTTATTTATTCCGAAAATAGTTTTATATTATTATTGTGTAAAACTTTAAATTTATTTCCTATTTTGATTTCTGAGTTTTCATCCGATACTATGTTGTGTATTTCGTAGGGACCCTCCCATAAGTAAGCGAGCTTATTTTTCCTGGTATGGTTTTTTATGAGTACCTTGTCGCCAACTTTGAATGTTTTATGGCTTGTCCCTTTGTCATAACACGCTTTAGATTTTTCCTTTTTGTCCTGCAATATGTTTTTAGCAATCTTGTAACCGTACTGTAGGCGGGCTTTTAGTTCGTTGGCGTAGTTCTCATAGTTGTATGACGTTTGCGGATTTGTGCTGATCGAATTCGGTATTCGTGAAGGAAAACCATAGAGTAATTCAAAAGGGCTAAATGCGGTGCTACTGGGCGGTGTGGTGTTATACACAAACATTGAATATGGTAGCCAAGTATCCCATGAGAGTTGGTCCTTGTTAACGTAGTGTCTGAGATATTCGGCCAACGTTCGGTGGCTACGTTCTAAGGCACCATTTGTTTGGGGATGATAAGGTATTGTTTGTATCTTTTTGATTTTTAGAATATTGCATATTTCTTTAAAAAGGTGGCTTAGGAAATTGGTGCCTTGGTCCGTTAATACCGCGTCGGGTATTCCGAAACGACATATGATTTTCTCCACAAAACTACGAGCTATGGTGGATGCTTCCGCATTGGGTAGCGGTATAGCTTCAGTGAATTTTGTTAAGTCATCTTGGAACGTTAATATGTATTTATTACCTTCGTAACTAGTTGGGAGCGGGCCAACAATATCTAGAGCTAATCGTTCGAAGGGGGTTGTACTTGTTGTTGTGATTTTCATCGGGATTTTTCTGTTTAGCGTTAGTTTGTTTCTTTGACACGAGTCGCATTTGCGGATGAATTCTTTCGTGTCTTTTATGAGGGTTGGCCAAAAGTACCTTGTTTTAACACGTTTGATTGTGCGGGAGACTCCCTGGTGCCCTCCAAAAGGTGAATTATGGAAATCACGGAGGATTTGAGCGATATCCTGTCGGTCTTCGATATAGATTCTTTTGTCAGGGTAAAGATACACGGTGATCTTGGTTTGGGCGAATGTTTGTATTATGGCATTTTTAAGGCGGGGGTTTATTGGCTCTTGTTTTGGGATAGAAATGTCGATATGGTTTACCTTTTCTTTTTTACAATAGTTATGAATTTTGCTGAGTGTTTGTTCAAAGCTGGGTTCGGTTTCTATGTTTAGCGGCAACGTAGTAACAATATATGAAGGGGATTTAGTCGTGTTTGGGTATAATTTTATTTCGTTTGGATTCGGACGTGTATAGGTAGGGATGGTTTTAAGTATCTTTTCGGTTTGGCCTTCTTTATTGGGTAATATAAAGATCTGAATGGGTGACCGGGTGTTGGCATACTCGATGGGTTTAGAAATTTCGATTATCTTACATTCGGTATGTCGGAGAGTAATTTCCTCACTTGCGGCTACCAATGGTTCAGCGGTGCCTTGACCTCTTGTTTTGCTTCTAGTGGTAACTAGTACCTTGCCTACCTCTTGTGTGTCTTGGAGGTTAATAGGGAGGCGGCTAAGTGCATCTGCGTTGGAGTTGTATTTTCCGGCCTTGTAAATAATTTGGTATTCATATTCTTCTAGCAATATTCTCCAACGAGCCAATCTTGATGTCGGGTCCTTCAGATTCATGAGCCACTGTAGTGGTTTATGGTCTGTACATATTGTGAACCTTCGTCCGTAGATGTAGGGGCGAAATTGTTTGACGGCGTAGATGATTGCCAGTAGTTCCTTTTCTGTAGTGCTGTACCTGGATTCGGCGTCGTTAAGGGTACGGCTAGCATAACAAATAGCTTTGTCCTGGCCAATTTCTCCCTGCGATAAGACCGCGCCTATTCCAACGTCGCTAGCGTCCGTAGTTACTATAAAGTCTTGATTGAAGTCAGGGTAAGCTAAAATGGGAGGTTCTATAAGTTTATTTTTTAACGTATGGAAGGCTTCATCACAGAAGGGGTCCCATTTAAATGCTTCGGTTTTCTTTAGTAACTTCGTTAGTGGCTTTGCTATGGTTGAGAAATTGTCTATGAATCGCCGGTAGTATCCTATGAATCCGAGGAATGATTTTACTCCCTTGACATTCTTGGGTGTGGGATATGTTTTAGCAGCTTTAATCTTATCGGGGTCTGGTTTAAGACCGTGTTCGGAAATTACATGACCCAGATACATTAGCTCCTTCTTCAGAAAAGTACATTTATCTGGTTGAAGCTTAAGGTTATTCTGACGTAAACAATTAAATATTCGTATAAGCTTTGAGTTGTGTTCTTGCAGGTTATATCCGTAAAGGACTATGTCATCGATGTATACAAAGCAGTCGAATCCTTGTAATCCCATTAAAACATTGTTCATTAAACGTTGAAAAGTTGCGGGCGCGTTTCGTAGACCAAACGGCATGCGGCTATATTCATAATGTCCATAAGGGGTACTGAAGCCGGTTTTGCACTTGTCTTCATTGTCCATTAGGATTTGATGAAATCCGCTTGCCAGGTCGAGGGTGCTAAAATAAGTTGCCCTCCCTAGTTGATTTAGTATGTCCGTGATATTTGGTAACGGATATGCATCGGCAACAGTTACTTCGTTTAACCTACGGAAATCAACCACAACTCTCCATCTCTTATTACCTTCCCTGTCAGCCTTTTTTGGTACCAAGAGCAAGGGGGAGTTCCAAGGACTAGCACTGGGTTGGATAATACCACTTTGTAGCATGTCATTCACCTGTTTGTGTATCTCGGTTTTTTGTGTGTCCGGGAGCCTGTACGGTTTGGTAAATACGGGCGGCTTGTTCGGGTCAGTAATGATTTTATGTTTCAGCGCTTCTGTGAATGAGAGGTTGTCACCTTCGAGAAAAAATAAATCATTGTATTCTCTACATATTTGAAGGATTGATTGTTTTTCCTCACAATTACAGTGGCTGAGATTGATTATTGATGTTAATTTATTTAACCTGCCTTTGATTAGGTCGTCGGATTGGCTAGAGATTAGGTTGAAATCACTTAGCTTGTCCCATTTGAAGTCTACGTCTTTAGTATTCACCGTTTGTTCTGCTTCCGGAGTGTTCATCATTAACACCTTTAATTTGGAGCTCTTGGGGCTGGTTAAGGTTTCGCCCACGTATATTCCTGGCATGATTCGTTTTTTTTGAATGATTATATCGCCGGACATGTCCTGGCGTTTACTATTTAACGGAAAGTCTACAATTTGTTGGCTTCTGGGTTTTAAAGTGAAAGTTGTTCTTTCAGTCTTATGTGCTGCTGGAACATTTTGTACTTCAGTCTTTGCTGCTGAAACTTTGTCACCCAATCTTCTCTGTTTTCGCTTTCTATTCTGTTTAGAGTTATTACTTTTTCCTTTTGATTCACATACTAGCTTATTACGGAATAGGCTCGGTGACTCGTTTGTAGAGCCGTATGGCTTTCTTCGATGCTCACTATCATTACCCTTTGACATTGGAATCTTCAGGAGGTGTTCCTTGAAATCGATAACACATCTATATTTAAATAAAAAATCGTTTCCTATGATTCCGTCATAAGGCAGATTTATTTGTTCGGTGAGTAGGTGGAAAGGATGATCCATGAGCATGGTATGATCCTGGGTTTTTACTTCTAGGGTACCACTTACCGTCCCCAGGGTTTTCAAAGAATCACCTGCTAGTGTGGATATTGTTTAGATCTTGTCATCTTTTTTCTGATTCTTTAAGCACGATGATTTTAAAAGGCTTAGGTCGGCGCCGGTATCAATTAGAAGAGTCGTGTACATATTGTCTGCGGGACTAACTCTAAGACGTATCGCTGGTTCTTTAAATTCGGGACAAAAGGGTACGTGGAATCTTAGATTTGGTGTATATTGATCATTACAGTCGTTCGAAAGGAATGGCTGTGTGTCTCCTTCCGATTTGCCTTGTTTCCTCTCTATCTGAGTCGACCGAATACTATAGATTGAAGAGTGCCGTTCAGCATGATTCTGTTGGCGTCTGGCCTCGTTTTCCGACTCTTGCACCCGAGAAAAGTGAATATTTTGCCTATCGTTTTGTCTATTGGTGCTTCTAGAATTTTCACCAAAACGATTTTCAGAGTTTGTAGGATTATTTCGAAATGGGTTACGCGTTGTTGTACCTTGTTGGTAATTTGTTGAAGACGATCCATTCCTAGATATCTTGTATCTACACTCATTCTTTGTGTGATTATTCCGACCACCGAAATTGCATAAAATGTTATATTCCCTTTTTATGGGTTGTCTATTCGGAAAAGTGGACTGCATGTTTCGATAACATGTGTCCTGTGTATGCCCTGACTTACCACAGGTTTGGCAGACTATTCGATTAAATCTGTCATTATAGTTATATGGCCTGCGAGAGTTGTCCATTCGAGCCGCATGTGACACTACATGTGCAATCGACTGTTTTAAATTGTTTCCCCCATGGACTTTAGCTAGTATCTTTAGCTGTTCGTTGTTTAGTCCATCCTCAAATGTTTGTACGGCCAATTTTATGTTTTCTTCTATTAAGTATTCCCTAACCACCGCGTCTGCTGTTATTTCACACGTGGCAGAGTTTAGAGTCCTTAAAGCATTCGCGACTCTATCGCCGTATTCCCGGACGGTTTCTCCGTAGCGTTGTTTCAGAGAAATCAACTCATTGTGTGCCGTTGACCGAGATTGCTCCTCTTTATATTCCGATTCTAATTTTTCTTTTAAATCCTCCCACTTAGCGATTTGGCTATACCTAATCAGATCGTAAGCATGACCCTCTAGTCTATTTTTGACTAGCTCTAAAAATGTCTCGTATATATCCGGGTCTGCCTTCTTTATGGATCTAAATAAAACGTCTCCCCCGGAAATAAATTTACCTAAGTCGCAGGGTTTCCCGTCAAAGGTAGGGACGATTCTGAAAACATCAGAAATTCCGACAGAGAGAGCCATTTCAGGGGGTTTATTGTATATCGGTTGATAGTGGATTTGTTCTTCCCCCTGCCTAGCCGCCTGTCTGGTGTAATATGGACTTGTAATAGTGAAAATTTAAAATAAAAGGCGAAAATTCGTTATCAATTCTTAAAAATATGGTTAACTTAAAAATATGGTTATGGAAAAATTGGCCTTTCTTTTTGTTATTCAATATATATATATATATATATATATAGGAAAGAAAAATAAATTGGTCCCAAAGCTGAAAAGAAAGAAAATTCGACGAGAAAGAAAAAAAAACGGAAATGTCATCGAAATACTGAAATGAGAATTTTCAAAGAATATAGATAGAAATTTCTATCCAAAAAAAATTTTTTTTGTGAAAAGGAGAGCTTCCAAGTAGAAAATATTCAAATATTCCTAAAAAAGTAGAGAGAAAAGTCGCTAGTAAAAAAAATTCTTACTCTAGTAATTGTTGTCGTTGTACTGTCTTTGTCTTGAGTTTTCCTTAGTTGTTTCCCTTGTGTTTTTTTTTCTTTTTAGATTTTTTTTTTTTCTTTTCCGCCAGGCAGACTTCACGTCCTAAAGTTGATTTGCTTATCCTGGTCTTGGCTGCTTTCTTTCTTTTTTCCTTTTATTTCGTTGTTTTATATTTACTTTGTTTTTCGTTGTTTTACGTTTACATTTTTTTTTCGTTGTTTTATGTCGGGGTATTTTTTTTTCTTCTTATTTTGGTTTGGTTATTTCTCTTGTGTGTTTTTTTTTCTCTTTTCTTGTTGTAAAAAGTTTTAATTTTCTTTCTTATAAACATTTTTTTTTTTCAGTTTTATTTTTTTTTTCTTGTTTTGTTTCTAATTCATGGGATCCTTTGGTTGGATCATCCCACCAGTCTTCGAGGATATCTCCAGTCTTCGATTATCTCGTCTTCATCTCGTCATCATCATTATCTGGGAGTCCTCATCATCGTGATCATCATCATCGGGGTCCCGTTATCTGGGCATCCCACCGCTGCCACCAGTGTTGACGTCCGGCGCCGTGCTTCCTCTTTCGAGGGAAGAGCGTGGACCTTTTATTTTTAATCTATTAATATTAATTAAAACTCAGGATTCTTCTTTTACTCTTCTTTGAGTTTTCTTTGCTGTTTTTCTTATTTTTATTTAATCTGTTTTTAATTCCACTTCTTATCTTGATATACTTTTATTGTATTTTTAAATCTTCCCTTTATATTCTGTGGCTGGTTTATTTGACGGATTACTTATCAGGTTGGTAAATGGTGATTTTCACTTTAGATGGGCATAATGTTCTTCTAGACTGATTTGCTATTGCTTATTTGAGCTGTTCGTCTTTTCAATATTATTTGGCAAAGAATACAAAAATTCGATTGCTTACCAGAATGTTCTGATTCTTATTTTCTCCAAATTACGAATTTAATAATTTTAATTCTTTATTTCTATTCTAATAACTTCTTCTCTATTAATCTATTCTTTTTCTCTCTGTATCTTTTTCTCTGAACTGTATATTCTTTTCTGAACTTCTTTTTTTGTCTGAACTGAACTGTCCGAACTGATTTTTTTTCTATTTTATATTTTCTCCCTGTGACTTTTTACATGAATGAAATCTGGACGAAAATCAAAGTTACTATGTTTTGAATGAATAAAAAGGTGCAGGTTATTAAATGTGCTGTAACTGGTAATATTGTGAATGTTTATGAATGGTATGTATTAAGTGAGAATGTAATATATGTTAAGTGAAGTTTTTAAGGATGTGTAAGGAGATTCAGTGTTAAATTTAATAAAGGGTAGTATTCTGGAATACAACATGGGAGAGGCGTACGATATTCCAGATCGGATTAGCTGCTTATAGCAGAGAAGCTTAACTTTCGTGTCAACTTTGTTCTTCCACTTCAAGATGTTGTGCAGTTGCTTAGACCGACCGAGGCCCCTTTGGAGAATGTGGGTCACATGTTTGATGAAATTCATTTTCGGGGTATAAGTGACCCCAAGATATTTCATCCTGTCCTGTGGTCTAATCGTAGTATCTCCCATTTTTATTCGAATATTCTGTGAATATCGAGAAGTAGGTTGGAAGTGTTTACTACTCAGAATTATGGCTACTGCTTTGGATGGGTTAAGTCGAATTTTCCATCGACTGTAATACTGATACAGTTCGTCCAGATAACGGCTGAGTCGGTTTGTTGTGAGTTTTGGGCTTTTGGATGACGTGTACGCTGTTGTTGTTCATTTTTAAATTCCTGGCCGTTCTGACTCAACTTCCTTCTTAATTCAAGAACTTCCTCCGTTTACTTCTCCAGTTCTTGCTTTTCTTTCTCAATCTCAGCAATGAGTTTATTGAACAATTCGGCCTTTTTTATTTTTGTTTTATATCCACAATTATTTAACAAATTAGTTACATATTTTACTTAAGACTAAATGTTAATTTCTATTTTACAAATATCACTCTTACATTAACTTACTGGCTCTTCGTAAGCACTCTAAATTATACATTATTATTTTTCTTATGCCTTTCGGCGTACAATAACTGTTTATATAACATGTCACAATATTTGATATGTTTTCTTTTTTAAATGTATTCTTCTTTTTTTCTACATCATGTACTATTTATGATTTTTTTTTTTTTTTAATTTCATATATAGGGGGTTGACACCCAAAAAATAAAAAATAAAATAATGAAACAAAACGGACAAACATAAACAAGGAGTACAAATAAAAATAAAAAAATAAAAACTTAAAATCAAATTAAAAACGAAAATAAAAATAATTGGGAATTGGGGATAGGGGGAAGGAAAGCGGTGCGCCTAAGAGGCATACTATGTTTGGGGACGTGTAGTCCTTTATTCATCACTGATCCACCACCAGTTGGGATGGGATCGATCTTTTATTGATTTATCTCTTTCACCGATCAACATACTAAAACGCTGGCGCTCTGGAAAATTAGAGATATCGTTATCGTGGAGAATTCGTTTATCCCTGGCACCACGGAAAGCGTGGTAAATAATAGGGACTCCGCGTTTGTCTTGGATAAGTCCTTTTTTATCCAAGAAAGGGAACGCTTCTGGGGGAATGAACCCATTCTGGAGAGGACTCCCCATATACATATCATTGGGATAGAATGCTCCCGAAATGAGATCATTTTCACTGCACATTGCCCTTGTTGTGTGACCACGAATAATGTTAATAATGAAGTTATCTATTCTGTTTAGTCCTGATTTGTCATACAGGACTTTATTGGGATAGTAGTTTTTATATTGCCACTCTAGGGTTCTATACATTCCGAGACAGGAACGCAAACACTGCCTCTCGAACACCCGAAACTTCCCCATGTAAAATGGGGGTATGTGGTACCATACCCGCAGCCATACACTAATATTGGTCGGATGAATGCCGAGTATGAAATTATTTTCACCCTGGGGTCCAGCAGACTACTACGGAAGAGTCTTCGTGTCATTGCATATGCGTTTTTAACTGCTGTAAGAGCAGTTGCTGTATGCTTATCAAAGTAAAGATACTGATCAAGCCAGATTCCAAGGTATCTGACTACAGTTTTTACTTGTAGAGGAAGATTATTACTTCCTGCAATGGAAAATGTTTTCCAATTCCATTTTGTATCCCTTGATACATTGGACAGGGGCGTTCTGAAAAGGATAGTCTCTCTTTTCTGGAAATTTATTTTTAATTTCCAGTCGTCGCAAAAACGTTTGATTTTGTTGAGATCATCCTGCAGAAGTCTGTTGATGACATCAATCTTTTCTCCAGATCTATACACCACAATGTCGTCGACATACGCAATTGCGTGGTTGAGAGAACCCACTAGACCACTAGTGTAAATGTTAAATAAAATGGGAGAATGCACTGCTCCCTGTTGTAAGCCGTTTTTGATGTGGAATGTCGTCTTGTTAGAGATTATATCTCCACATTTCACTACAAATTGTTTACCCGTTATCATATCGTAGATAATGTATAATAAATATTCGGGCATACCTAGATTTGATAACTTATATACCAGCCCTTCTAACCATACGGTGTCGAAAGCCTTTTCAAAGTCAACCAAACAGGCCCCTGTGCATTGTCGCTTCGCCTTGTTCCATTGTATGTCGGAAACAAGTTTTGTCGCAGCATGAACTATGTCATGTTGCGAACGGAAACCAAACTGATTGTTTGGAATAAAACCATTTTCCTCACACCAGTTAGTCAATGCTTTATTTTTAATTTTCTCGAATATCTTGCTAATGTTCGGAAGCAAATTAATCGAGCGAAGATTGCCTGGATTGCTCCTGTCCCTGCCTTTTTTGGGGATGGGATGGACTACTGCAGATTTCCATTGTGTTGGATAATATGCATTATTTAGAGCGTTATTGAACAAAATAGTGTAAACCTTCACTACTTCAAGAGGTAAATGCTTTAGAACAGTGTTTGGAATACTATCTATTCCAGAAGATTTTTTGTTCTTAATCGATCTAAGAATGTCCGTCAGTTCATCCTTGTTTACAAATATGCTAGTGTTTAGATCTCTAAGCGGGGAATCCGCTCTATTATTTTCACTGAAGATAGTGAAACTTCGACTTAAGAGACGCCAATTGTTAAGTTCATTGCGTAGCGAAATATGTTTTTGGTGAGCCCTATTTTCCAGGTCAAGGTTAAAATGGGCCGATTCGTTCAATCTATACACTGCTTCGAAACAAGCACCAATTGAGTTCGCCTAATCCTCCACTATTATGAACTCTTCGTTAGAGTTGATGTGTTCCAGGGTAAGTCTGCGTTCAGCAGAGTTTGACAATTCTCGGGAGCCCGCAGAACTCGCAGACATGGGATGTCATTATAATCTTTCCTTCGAAAGACTTTATTTATTTGTGGAACATATTCGGTCCACTAGCATTAATGGCTTGAATTCTGTTGTTCCAGTCTTCATTAATTACTGATCTATAGTTGTCACGGATCAGTTTTGAAGAATTTTAATTAACGTCTTAATTGTTTTTATTTCCTGGCTATTTGCATCGTTGAATTGTCTGTAGGGCAGTTTTAACTTAGAGAGTAGAATACTCTTTTGCCTATACAGCTCGTCGATCGTTGCGTTTCTGTACCGGTTTGTATGGCTCTCGGAGTGAGACACTTTTGGGATAGAACGATTCATTGTATTAGTAGCAATGTTGTTCATCGTCGAAAGATAATGATCAATTTCGTCATTATGAAGATTTCTGTCAGTTGGTGGATCTATGCCATTGGAGCGTAATTCTTTTTTTATTATCCGATCAAAGCGCGACCAGTCTGCTTTTCCGAAATTAAAAGAATGTATCTGTTTGTACTGCTCAAGCAGTGAATGTTCGTTTGAGACATGTATTACAGCACCAAGTCCGTACTGATCGCTATCGTACTCGATTGTACGAAGACAATTTCTAGTAGTTAGATCCGTATCTAATAATTGTATTCGCTCGTCGAGCAATAGTAAATCTAAGAAGGAATTTCCTCCTGGATATGAAGGCGTACTTGTTGAACAACTCGGCCTTATTGCTGGCATATGTAGTTATTTCAATAACCGCTAATTCTTTGAATTGGTTTCCAGCTCCTGAATATTGAACACATGCTACAATATCTGTCACAGCCACCATGTCTTTAATCATGTTGGATTTATTACACTCGGCTTCGAGATCTGGCTGTCGATTTTGTCTTCTCCGTGTCAGCACTTTGTAATTTGATTTATTTTCTTCGATTTTATGAACCTTAACGCTGAAACGTGCTTCTCTTTATGTACTGACTCAATCAAGTCCTTGATGTACCGCTTTTTTTTTTTCAAGTCCGTCCGCTTGTACCCGATGTTGATGGCGTTTGCATTGTCACTGATCTCAAGATTAAGCCTAACATTTTCATGGACGTGTGTGATTCTGGTTGTTACAAAATAAGATAGCCAGAAGACAGAGTCACGATGAATGACATACTTTCTTTTCTCGCGCAAATCGCAAAAGCCACCTTTGTTGATGATCAGTGTCGGGGTTAGGGTTCGAGGTTGTGGCGTCAACAATGAAAATAATAAATCAACCAATATGCAGTCAGTTTCAAAGCTGCCACCTGAACGTCCACAAATTCAATAAATCTGAAACTTATCAAAATCAGCTATCAAGCCTGATATACAAATTAAATTAGTATTGAACATATACAATTTAAAAGTCGAATATTTTAAAGATCTGGTTCACCACTCTCTCCGATACAATTACTCTACAAAAAAAATACACGGTAGTAACCTCGAAATTCTTTTAAGAGCAGGACAACTTCAATAGTATTACATCTGTATACATACTCATCGCCATATCTATCAAGTTTTACGTGTATGTGAAATTTTCCTAAATTTTCAACTCTGTTTTTATAAAAACACGAAATGGGTTCTATTTTTCTTATATTTTGTTTTAAAACGATTGCAGTTGCCATATTTAATGTAAAAACTTAGGTGTATAATATATTTAAAAATAAAATTAATATCAACTCCTAATCCTAATCTTACTCTTGGGTAAGTGGTTTGGAGTCCCTTTCATGTCTAATTACGTATTGGCTATGGAATAAACTCATCTCTAATTTGCACCAAATTCCAGTTTATTCATCCATGGAACGTCCCCTGATATCTCATTCCCATATAACCTCTGCCGTGTACCATACAGAAAACTGATTTCTTGTTATCCAAGTTATGTAACATCATTACATAAATTAAGAGTAGAATTGAAAACGATGTATTTTTAAAACTAGTGGATTGTCACCGTTCACATGTATAATTGTAATATACGAATCTAATCATATTGATTTAGCTTTTAAAAACCGTGTATTGAAGTTTATCTGTAACATTTTGAGTGTATCCTTTAAGTACTTGTAGACCGTTTTTGTTTTCCAACGTTTACAATCCTCATTTCATTAGTTTTGGGCCTACTATAGCAAAACTCGATTTTGCAAATGAACCACTTTGCAATATGAAGTTTCCTCATCAAATAAAAATCGTGTAAATTCAGTTTCTCCGAGAACAGCGGCGAGTAAACACCGATAAGTTCGGTAATCTTTTTCTAGAAAACTATCTAAGTTGACCGTAAGGAGACTCAAAATTTTAGGTTTTTCATATGAAAATTTATTGAAATAGAAATAAAAAAATTGTTTAATTTAAGATGAGTAAGAAACCAACTGGTGAGGATAACATTTCAATTATTTAATTATAGCTTTAAATATTAATAAATGAAAATGAAGGCATTCGCTACGCTATAAACGTGTAAATTTAGGGAACCAACTCTGAGAAGGCTCGTTGTTTAAAATTATTTAATGAGGTCAACTAAAGAATTAACTTATCTCACCAACATATTTTAATTAAAAACTAAAAGATTTAAATTAAATTATTATTTCTTGATGTTATAAACTTCGATCCAAATACAATTTTTAATTTATCAGGACCTGGACCCGGATCTTACAATTTGCCAAGAGAGTTCGGCTATGAGGGCTGTGATATCCGAAAAATTCGTGCTCCGCAGTATTCATTCGGCATGAGGACGTCGAAAAAAGAACCCTCTATAGGCCCTGGGCCAGGAAGTTATAAATTGGAAGGGTTAACACGATATGGTCGCCAACCAAATCCAAATGTAAGAAAGATGTAGGAGGTGAGATAATTGTTGTGTTGCATCATAATGAAAGAGTGTATTTATAAAATGTCCATTTTGCAGGCGAATTCTATTTCTTTCTAAGAACAGTGAGGAACAGTGCATGTGGATACGCAATTTTTTATATTTAAACATGGAAGCGTTTCAAACATAGATAACTTTGTGTCTCTGTTCTTGCTTATGGAGTACTGTTCGGAGACATATTTTAAAGTTATCTGCTTGTAAGGTAACGCTCTAAGGTCATTACGTGGTAATCCTCTGAGCAAAACCAAACCTAAAGTATGAATAAACCACTCGTCTTATTTGCAAACAGAAACAAATATGTTTTACTGACAAGAACAACCGGATAGTGGATTGAGGTGACACAATAAATTGTTAATTATAGGAACATGTAGCGAATAATCGCCATGTAATTGGTTCTACTGCCCTCTAAACACAGTAGATATAATTTATTCATGAGTGATGTTGCTTTCTCGAGAAATGTTCGGTTTCACGGAGATTTTAATGGCTCCCTATCTCTTCTTTGGTCCTTGGGGTTGTACGAGTGATTATTTAAGTGGTATATGTTTAATTTTTGATGGTGAATTTTATTCTATTCACCGCCCAGAATAGACTGGATGTAGGACATACCAAAAGATATGGAACACCTCGCAGAATAGACGTGATCTAAGAAAATCAACCCATCTAAAGTATAATACTAAGAATGTTTGACTACTTATTGTTACCTGCATATTTCTAATCCTGGTTTTTAGTACCATTGAAGTTCCACATATACACTTAGAATAAGCATATTACTTTTGAAGGTACGATTATGGCTCTAAATATACTCTTTAGTGTTGCGTCCACAACGTTTTAAAAATTAATTTTCTATTTTCTCAAATATTTTTTTAACTGAAATACATTTAGATCAATTTCGTAAATCGAAATCTGAACAAAAGCGGATTAGAAAACTCTAATTTTATTGATTTCAAAGCGCAGAAAAAAAAACAACTATCCAGGGCTTAAGTTTAAGAAAACCAGCCATATCATCAAACATATAGAAAGCATGGATTTGATCAGCGCCACAGGCAATGCGGATGTTACGGGGCACAATATGTCGCAAAATAAAAGATCCGAGTTATTGTTTTAGGGCTGAAAGACACGTAACTACAACACAACTGGTTTTCCTCTACAAATTCCAAATTAAATTTACGTTCTAGTACATATTATCTCTGTTAGCATATTAAAGGAACATTGTGGAATTTTTCGTATGGGAATATAGTCAACATGCTGTGGTGTTTCTAGAACAAGACTTTTCACCAAAAAGCGCTATTTTAATATTCCAATTTCCAAAATGAGTTTCAAATTTTTGTTTTATATAATTTCAATTGTGAATTCCGTCAAGAATATCTCAAGTAACCATGAGATACACATTGCATTTATCGATTCACACGAACAGTTTTGTCTGTGAGCAATTTCGTTCATCTTTTGCCGATCCAGACAAGCAAAACACTAAGGTTCAAATTTCACTATTATACAAAAAAAATCTCCTTCACTCACTCAGTATTCACAGTCCCCGTTTAATAAAACAAATCAATTATTAAATGCACTTTATTAAACTTATTACTTTAACATCTTTCCTTCCTAGTGGAACACTCATTAAAGGTGTTTCAATTTGATGTATTGATCTTAAGATGGCAACACTTTTTTTCAAGAACAGCCGATGTGACTGCTTTTTTTTTCGGTAGGAAGGTGGAAATCTTCAAAAGATCCCTCTGGACCAATCCAGAGGCATGACGGATTATTACCAACTAAAATCACCTCCCTCCAGGCCCCGGGGACATATTCCCGTTGATCCTCGCGAACTTTCTTTTAGATATTCCATCGCGCGAGTTAACGCCACTATTGACATGAGTCATCAAGATAGATAACAGAATGTACGCTAGTAGCTAATTCCACTGTTAACATGAGTCATCATGCTAGAAAACACTATGTAACCTCTTTAGATAACATAACTCATGTGACTCACCCATGTTATTACCAGAACCAAGTATACTGCAAAGATTAAAGGCATAAGCAGACAAATTGATATAAATAAAAATGTAAGAACCGAGAGAAGTAAGTAGTTTCTTGGTACGAGTAATGTAAGGATAGAAATAAAACGGCCATAGGCTAACGAAAGAAAAGTTTTTGTTTTTTTTTATTCAAACAAGCAAAAACAACATTAAATCGCGGCGGGACAGCGCTTACCTATTACTCCGCATCTCGCGACGAACTGCTGCATCATGTTACATAGAATATCATTTGCTACGGACGAAGCCTGTTTGGTAGCATGTACTCCATTACTCCTGCCGGGGTAACTGTCCGTCTCATATATCTCTCGGAAATCGTTCGCCCGATCTCGAATCTCACGCACTCTGTGAGTACGCTTTCAACATTTTCTATTTTGCCTTCGCAATACAAACCGATTTTTTTTTGCCGATTTACCATTTAATAAACTAAACTTAAGCCAGAGCGCCGTTTGCAATTTGTTCAAATTTACCTTAAATATAATGGCTCAGTTCGTGCAAACCATTGTGCGCTAGGTTCATTTCATGGTTGATATAACTGGTAAGGTATTAAGTGCTATGAGAACAGTTGCACGACTCGCACCAACATCTTTATGGAGGATATTCCGTAATAACAGATACACGATACACGATATTTAACCTTTTTTAACGAAGACAGCGATGTGGCGGCTTCCCCTGGCGCCACTGCCCGCCTCACATTTCCAACGGGAGCACGCCATGAGAAGGGCATGAGCGACGGTGCATAGACCGAATTTATCGGGCGTGCGGTTGATGCGCTATGGACCGTGGTTTTCGTGCCGCACCATGGGGGCGGAAACAACAAATGCCTGGTCGTCGCAAAGCATCAAATTCTATTGGGAATAAGAGTAAAGTTTGTTTGTGCGTAGCACAACATGAATATCCGATAGAATTTGGTCAACATGCAGCACACACCGGGGAAGTTTCAACCGGCGCCGACGGTCAACGGAAATATTCCAATATTGGTTCCCGCCAACATGCACCCTTTCTCGAGAGGAGAAAACGGTCGCATCCTCAACCAACGGATCAATCGAGATATGCGGACAGGAATATCTTCGATCCAGCACCACACACACAGGCAAGCTGCCCCCTTTTTATCAGCGAACACGGCAGGCATTTCGGTGGCAAAAACCAACCTACAGGCAAGTAATAACATGCTTGCCTACAAGAGAAACCAACACAAGGAAAAGCCACCTGCACCAATTGCACAACGATCGATATGCGATCTACGGCGATCCTAAGTGTGGTCGCGATCGTATAAACGTTCGTCGTTCCTATGTAAGATTCACCAGGCGAAATGTGCACGATCAGCAATAATGCTTTATGCAGTCGCGATCGTGTGCACATTTCAACCCCTGTACGAACTTGCAAACATGTAAATTCATGTCCCATGTCTGCATGCTAGGGGATACACACGTAAGCGGTAGACGCGATTATCGTGTGTATGTTTTCACCCTTTCCTTTTTTTTTCTTGTTCGCCTGGCCAAAGCTAAAAGCGCACCATATATGGTAGTCGAGGCAATGGTCGGGATTTGTTTTGGGTTCTAGCGCTGTGGGTGCAAAATGAAAGAAAAAAAAAAAAAAGGATTGCATATGAGGTAACCCTTGTGAATTAGTATGAATTAAGAAATTAGTCGTTGAGAAGGGTTGAACAGTGTCAGTTAACCGTCGTGGTGCGCCGTATGCTTAAGATAAATATATACGGTGTTTTGTGTAACAAGTTTCCCTGTGCTATACACGAAATTAAAAGTTAATAATACAATGCACTTTTGTTACTTGTCTCAAGTGTAAAATATTTAAATAAGAACTAATATATATAAGATAAATATTTACCGTGTTTTATGTAACAAGTTTTCCTGTGCGGTACACGAATTTGAATTGTAAAATGTTTAAATAAGACTTAATAATAAAAGTAAATATCTACGGAGTATTGCGAACCTATTCGTTCTAAACCAAGTGTGACTTTTATTTGGCTAATAAGTTGTGTAAGAAGGAGTTTCATATCTAGTGGAGTCAGATATAGGACGGAACCAGTGGGGTTACGTGCTTAACCTGTGCCCCTGTGGCACCCTGATTGCCACGCCACGTAACATTAAACACAAAGACCCATAATTGGTGACCTAGCGACGTGTGACGTGACACGCGAGTGCCAAAATAGTGACATTTTCCGTTTTCCTGTCGCCGAAAGAAACGACCAACCATAATTGGTGACACACTGACGTGGGACGAACGTCTTAAGTGAATCAACAACAACAACAAAGGGTTCCATCCCCAACGAAACGCAACGCAGGCGTAGGAATAAACGGGTGACGACACTGACACAACCATCTTCGGATACCCAACGTTGGACTCCAGGTTCTTTATTTCTTTCCTTTTTTTTGTGATATTTTCCTTTGCCAGTATATTTATACTTTCTTTAGTAGGTGAGCTCCATCAGAACCACCAAAACAAAAAATATTTTTTCAATACTAGAATAACCATAGAACAACTAAATAAAAATAGAATATATTAAAATAAAGTAAAAGCAAATAGTAATATAGCCGAAAATATTAGTTAGAAACCAAACAAAAACACAAACACAGTAATAGAAAACATTATTCCAAGAAAAGGTTCGCTATAATACATACATAACGAGTAAAAGTATTCGAATAATAACAGTAGTTCACACAAAATATATTGCAAACAATAAAATTATAATAAACATCTTTTTTCTGCCCAAAGAAATACACGGCTATTGTAGGAAAATTCAAATCCCATTGTATTTACATGTAGAGTATATCTTTTTTTTTTTTTTGATTAACACAAAAAGAAAAAGAAGAAAACAGTAAAGCGAACAGTTTATCGTTATTTTACTATGCTTAAGAAAAATGCAAATAATAAATAGCGCTTAGAAGTAAGAGAAATTTCAGATATACGCCCTACGAGAGAAAAGGGGACATTGCAAGGCAAAAAGTGAATAATTTTTTTCGTTAGTATAATAATATTATAAATAAGGAAATAACACTCGTAAGCCCCTTCCGGGCAGCAAACACTGATACATTCAGACGATATTGGCGACACCTAAACACACGACATTCTCAACTGACTCCATCGGCACCTCCAGACTCGACTCGCGTAACCCATCATCACACGCGCACACCCACCCTTGTCCCCTGACACTAGTAGCGACGACAACCTTTTCCGCCGATTCGCGCAACAAGTCGAGGTTCCTTCGTCGCGCGTTCGATTCTCCGCGTCCGGACACGGGTCACCAGTTCTAAAGAGAAAAATGGCCCAGTCAACAAGGGCAAAAACAGCACAGCTGGAGCAACAGCAGCCGCGCGCGGAATCACCAGCGTTCGAAGACGCATCCAGCGCTGAACAACCACCGCGCCCCACTCACCGCGACTTGCGTTTACCTCCTCTTGGCGAGGAGGACGCCGAGCTTTGGTTCGCCATGGCGGAACGCATATTTAAGGCTACCGATCTGCACGATGAAGAGCTCCGTGCAGTAGAGGTAATCCGAGTGTTGAGTCGCACACGGAGGACTCATGTCGCACATATAATTAGGTCACCAGACCCAAACCCATATAGCAGCATGAGAGAGGCCCTCCTAGGCGCCCTGGCATCAACCCGAGGGCAGACGACATCAGCGTTTGGCTGCAGAGACGAATTTCACTGGGATGAAACCTGCACATTTGCTGACACATCTGCGTGCGATAGCGGGAACCGGGATCTCTGATGATGTCATCAGACCCCATTTTTTAAGATGCCTTCCCCAGTATGCACGTCCGCCTTGATAGCTCAGCCCAACCAGAGCTTGGGTTGGCTGGCGAAAGTCGCGGATGCAATTATGGAAAGCGCGGACCCTCAATCCGAATCTCCCACCTTCCAGGTGACAACGGTAAATCACAGCGGCGCACCGTTTTCCCAGCATCGATACGTTCCACAACCAGCACCGCGTACCTATTTCGCTTCCGCACCCCTACCGGCCGCCTCACGAGATGCGCTGCAATCTTCAGCGCCCCCGCGTGACCCATTGCAGGCGCATGCGCGGCAAGCGGGACCGTCGCGTTTCGAGGCGAACCTCCAGCGAGAGATTAACCAGCTACGCGCGGAGGTGCGAAATGCCACGCGCGCGGTGCTTAACGGACCAAACTACCAACGACCACTAACACAGGCTTCACACCGACGGATTGATCCTCCGGGAGGCGCATCGACCTCACGCGGAACGGCATCGGCGCCTGGACGGGACAATTCAAGCAGAGCCCTGACACACGATTGATGCGTGTATCACCGACGCTTCGGGGCAAAGGCTCGGAAGTGTAAACAGCCGTGTGGTTGGAAGCGACCACCTCCTGTTCCAAACCCAGCGTTAAACTAGAACGGCCGACCGTAATACAGGCGCGAACGGTCGGCGTGCCCTATATAAGGCGCTTGACGATAAGAGACCCGCAGTTAAACATAAGCTTCACCGTTGACACAGGCGGCGATGTCTCCGTCCTGCCCAGGTCATACGCCCAGCACAATAAAGTGCCCGGTCGGCTCCGGCTGCTGGTAGCGAACAACACTACCATAGCCACGTACGGGCGGAGATATTACAAACTAAATTTGGGTTTGCGGCGCCCCATTGGCTGGCATTTTGTGGTGGCCGATGTCAGCGAACCGTTAATAGGGCCAGACTTGTTGGCACGCCACAACTTACTAGTGGATTCCGCAAACAACAGACTGGTGGCCAATGATACCTGCAGGCAGCCGCCTAGGGAGGTCCCGCGGATACCTGCAAGGACAGATGCGAGCTTAGACTCAATCCCGGCCTTATTGGAGGAATTTAAAAAGTCAACAGTTCCGCTTCCCAACCAGAAGCACATCAAGTCAGGGGTCTGTCACCATATAGAGACACGCGGCCCGCCAGTCAGTCAACGCCCGCGCCGCCTCGCACCAGACAAATTACGAGCGCGCTGCGAGGAATTTAATTACATGCTCGAAAAGGGAATCTGCCAACCTTCAGTCAGCCCGTGGGCTAGCCCGCTGCACTTAGTTAAGAAACGCAATGGGGAGTGGCGCCCATGTGGAGACTACAGACTGCTGAACGCGGTCACAATCCCTGACAGGTACCCCATAGCCCATCTATACGATTTTTCGTACAAGCTACGTGGATGCACGGTTTTCACGACCCTGGATCTTACCAGAGCCTACCACCAAATTCCGGTGGCACACGAGGACATCCCTAAAGCAGCAGTCATTACCCCCTTCGGGCTCTATGAGTTCAAGGTAATGACTTTTAGCCTCAGGAACGCAGCACAGACTTTCCAGAGGTACATAGACACAGCGCTACGCGGGTTAGACTGTTGCTACGCTTATATAGACGATATCCTGATAGCTTCCCGAAACCGTACGGAGCACCACCAACGCCTGAATCAGGTGCTTGAACACCTCCGTCGATTCGGACTCGTGATAAACCCTGACAAATGCCACTTCGCCAAAGAGCAGGTGACCTACTTGGGTTAACATCAACGAGCAGGGTATACGGCCTTTGCCAGACAGGGTAGAAGCACTCAACCAATTTCCCCGACCCTCCAACGTCCGCGAGTTACGGCGTTTCCTGGGCATGCTCAATTTTTATCGGCCAACCTTACGGAACGCCGCGCATGTCCAGGCCCCACTAAACGAATATTTAAAAGGGGCAAAAAAGAACGATAAGCGCCCAATCGCCTGGACGGAAGCTGCAGAGAACGCATTTCGCCAGGCTAAGACACAACTCGCGAACGCAGCACTGTTGCGCTACCCTGTGGAAGGTGCTCCGTTGGCCATCCAATGCGATGCGTCAGACACCGCAATAGGAGCGGTATTGGAGTAACAGAGTAACGGAAGTTGGGAACCGCTCGGGTTTTTCTCGAGAAAACTCAGTAATACCAAGCGGAAATACAGCACATACGATAGAGAGTTGCTGGCTATATATACTTAACGGATTTTCGTCACATGGTGGAGGGCCGCCCAGTGGTGATAAGAACGGACCACAAGCCTTTGAGCTACGCCTTCCGGAATAGGTCCGGAAACGCATCACCACGTCAGGAGCGGCAGCTCGACTTAATTGGCCAATACGCCACCGAGATTAGGCACATCCCGGGCGACCAGAATATTATCGCGGACGCATTGTCTCGAGTGGACACAATACAGCTGCGCTCCGCCATCGCGGACGCCGACCTGGCCCAAGCCCAGAAGCAAGACAGCCAGCTTGAAGCTCTGTTAAAAGCGGACACCGCACTTCTGTTGAGAAAGTTGCCGCTGGGGCACTCGACGGGTGCGATCTGGTGCGATGTCTCCACGGGAACGGTCAGACCGTATATTCCCACTGAGCTGCGAAGAAGAGTTTACGAAACCTTCCACAATCCAGCTCACCCCAGCGGTCGCGCAACCGCCACGGCCATTCGACGTAAGTTCGTATGGCCACACATGAACAAGGACCTCACAAGTTGGGCTCGCGCGTGCCTCAAATGCCAGCGTTGTAAAGTAGGACGGCACAACGTACTGGAGCCGGCCCAGTTTGAGCTCCCTGAGGCACGTTTCGCACACGTTCATATAGATATCGTGGGACCATTGACGCCCTCTAAAGGTTTTTCCTACGTCCTGACAATGATTGACCGTTTCACGCGATGGCCGGAGGCGACACCGCTACGAGTGGTTACAGCCGAAAGCGTCGCCAGGGCGTTTTATTCAACATGGGTTACACGCTTTGGCGTACCGGCAACACTAACATCAGATCGAGGCCCTCAGTTTGAGGCTACGATCTTCAGACAGCTCACAGAGTTGCTGGGATGTCGGAGGGATCGTACGACCGCATACCACCCTTCATCCAACGGGATGATAGAGCGTTGGCACGGGTCATTAAAAGCCTCCCTAATGTGTCACAACGACACGCAGTGGTTCGACGCCCTCCCCACTGTCCTCCTTGGTTTGAGGACATGTATAAAGGAGGATTTGGGCGCGTCCGCTGCCGAACTGACATATGGCACCAGCCTGGTTTTGTCCGGCGAACTGTTCGTGGATGGCGAAGCACCAGCGGATCCATTAAAAAGCGTGGGCTACTTGCGTGATTTAATGCGCAAGATCAGGCCAAAACCGGTGGCCAGACACGGTGCGAAAAAAGTTTTCGTCCACCCCGCGTTGCATAGTTGTACGCACGTTTTCGTTAGGGTGGACAAAGTGAAGAGACCACTCGACCCTCCGTATGAGGGCCCGTTCAAGATTCTAAACAGAATCAACGAGCGGGTGTACGAGTTGGATATTCGAGGGAAGTCTAGTACGGTTCGCGTGGAGCGATTAAAACCGTGTTTCATGGAGGAGAGCAGCCCAGAACTTACCCCTGCAACAAGATCACCATTGGCGACATCGGCGGGGATACCGGATAAAAAAGACGGCACCCTTACGCGAAGCCGCTCTCGAGTGTATCCGCAGGGCGCGATTTCAGTCAGAAAGGATTGAACTGATACGGCTAGCGAGACCTCCACCCACGACGCTGGCACATTGGAGTACCAATGCCAGCGAGACTTCCACCACAACGCAGATACCTTGGAGAACCAATGTCAGCGGGCCACATGGGATCCGATTAAACGGAAATTACCGCTCACCCAACCATTAAAAACAAACCTCACAATGGACCGTACCGCGCACCTTTTCCCGTGCCGGCATCACCGGCAAAGTTAATAATACAATGTACTTTTGTTACTCGTCTCTAGTGTAAACTATTTAAATAAGAACTAATATATAAGATAAATATTTACGGTGTTTTGTGTAACAAGTTTTCCTGTGCGGTGCACGAAATTGAATTGTAAAATGTTTAAATAAGACTTAATAATAAAAATAAATATCTACGGAGTATTGCGAACCTATTCGTTCTAAACCAAGTGTGACTTTTATTTGGCTAATAAGTTGTGTAAGAAGGAGTTTCATATCTAGTGGAGTCAGATATAGGACGGAACCAGTGGGGTTACGTGCTTAACCTGTGCCCCTGTGGCACCCTGATTGCCACCCCACGTAACATTAAACACAAAGACTCATAGCGACATAATTTTTGTAGCCCAATTCGATTTTTAAACTCAAGTACATGCAACTGATGTAAATTGTTATGTTATTGCTATGCTATACGGCTCTGATGCATTTTCTTATTCGATTTTCGTTCGGTGTTCTTCACTATTTGCTTGTGTCCTGTGTGTGTATCTGTTAGAAACGCCACAGATCTTTCGGGCGGTTGCCTCTCCTCCTTACTTCACAAGCTCTGCCCGTATGCAGTCGACTCCGGGAGCTTTGTTGTTTTTCAATCGATTTATTGCGTCTACAACTTCGCTGAAAGAGGGCTCTGTGATCTGAGGCTCGGCCGTATGTACGTCTGGTGCGTTTATTTGTGGTTGGTGGTTGCGCACATTGAGCAGGTTTTCAAAGTACTGCTTCCATCTTGTCAGGATATTGTGTGTTTCTGTGACCAGACAACCGTTTGTGTCTCGAAATATTTTGGTTCTCCATCGGTAGCCATTTCTAATTGAATTTATGCCGGCATACATACCTCTGGTGTTCTTTACTCTGGCATTTTCTAGGATTTTTTCGATCCGAGACTTCTCCCATTCGCGTTCTTTGCGTTTGAAGAGTCGCATTGTGTCCTTCCGAATCGTCGCGTATCTTTCTGCGTTGACTGTTGTTATCGACTCTCCTTAAAGAAAGAAAAGAACAAGTCTCCTTTCGGGATATCTCGACTCCCGTTGCGGTCTACCACCGTGGTTCGTTTGACCCGAGGCAAGAGCGGCGGCCGTTGTTGAAAGTTGGGTGTTTATTGTTCTTTGTTGACCGAAAGGTTCGATTATTATATTTGATTTACCATTTCTATTTAATAATTTCAGAATTGATTACCCGATTTTGAGTGTACAATTTATTGAACGCTACACTTAAGACGTTTTTATTAATTTAGATTTTAGTTTATTTGTTTACTTTAAATGATTAGCGTCATTATCCAACCGCCGCTAATCTAGAAACTGTCCGAAAAAAAAAATGGGTGGCGAGAGGGCCGACTTTTCCCGAGATAAGGACAGATGTGTCCTTCATCTTGTCTCTGGCTTCTGTTCATCTTGCGATAACCAGAATCACCCATACCGTGAGGATGTTGGGCTCGGTCTCGAGATATCTGAAAAGAAAAAGGGGGGGAGGTATCTAAGGATAGTGTGGGCAGGGTTAGTTCGGATGTTCTCTAACTACTCGGATGGAGGGATGGTGGCAAAGAAATCGTAGAAGACCGGTAGGTCTTGAGTGCGGTCTTAAACGCAGATCACGTCTTTGGCGTCTGATAATCTGCGCTTTGGTCGGTGTGTGTGTGTGTGTGTGTGTGTGCTTGTGCTGTCTTGTACTGTGCGTGCGTGTTTGTAGTGTGTCAGCAGTAGATCCTATGGGATGGGGCCAGAAATCCTCTATTATAAAGGAGAATGTTGTTGGGAATGGTGCTTTCTTCAGTTTTGTACTGAAGAAGAAATTGTGGTGGTCTGATCCGAAGAGATTGAGAGATAGAAGGGTCAAGAACGCAAGATTGCCGTACAAGTGGGTTCTCGCTGTTCTGAATGCTTTAGAGGTACTTATATGCTAATTCTAGCAAGTACTCGTCGATAGGGATATTGGAGGCACCTTCGTATAGGTGAGAGTTCGGGTAGTGGCGGCCGTCAGGCCTTCTAGAGTGCTTGGTGCATCTTCTGAGGAGTTTTCTTTCGAAAACTCGCAGTCTTTCCAAAGGCGTACGATATTCCAGATCGGATTAGCTGCTTACAGCAGAGAAGCTTAACTTTGGTGTCAACTTTGTTGCTCCACTTCAAGATGTTGTGCAGTTGCTTAGACCGACCGAGGCCCCTTTTAAGAATATGGGTCACATGTTTGATGACCCCAAGTAGATAATAAATAAGACGGAACCTAGAATGGAGCCCCGTGGTACGCCTGCAGCGGCGTTGAAAGTTTGGGAAAGCTTTCCATTCACTCGAACTTGGAAGGTTCTGTTTAGAACGAACTGGTAGATGATACTACACAGCGTTTTACTGAGGCCAGTATTCAGTAATTTAAAAACGAGACCTTCGATCCAGGTTGTGTCAAAAGCCTTTTCAATGTCCAGTGTCCTTCTAAATCAGGATGCATTCCTTATTTATATTAAATCTCGTCGATATTGGTCTACCAAAAATCCTTAAAAATTCCTGGAAGAACAGAGAAGATTTATCTTGCAGTTCGATCGGAATAACGTTCTAAGTAATTGGTTTGGTTAAACAAATTCCTGGAAGTTATGATCGAGAAATGCATGTGCAAATACGCATTTCATGATATTAAAATTTTTGAGAATTTTTGTTTATGCATAAGAAATGAACATTTGGTTCAATTTCGGATTTTTTAACATTTGGTTCAATTTGTCGTGCATTTGATTCATTATTGATTTGGGTTACTGGGTATGGATTTGCTTTGGGATTTGAAGATGTTGTGTATATGTAAACATGTATGGGGGTGGAAAATGGAAAATCTTTGCAAAGCACTACACCGTGGAATTTCTTTTGCTTGTTGTGTTTTGTTGATCTCCGAGAACTGCCTTGTTCCTGTCGCTGTTTTTGTTCGTTTTTAAATTGGTGGCCGTTCTGGCTCAATTTCCTTCTTAATTCAAGAACTTCCTGCGTTTAAATTGAAAACGATGTGTTTTTAAAACTAGTGGATTTCATCAGAACGGTGATTAGTATAATTGTAATCTACGAATCTAATCATATTGATTTAGCCTGTAAAACCCGCGTATTGAAATTCATCCGTAGCATTTTGAGTGTATCTTTTAACTACTTGCCGAGCTTTTTTTTTCCAACGTTTACAATCCTCATTTCATTAGCTTTGGGCCTACTATAGCAAAACTCGATTTTGCAAATGAATCACTTTGCAATATGAAGTTTCCTAGTCAAATAAAAATCGTGTAAATTCAGTTTCTCCGAGAACAGCGGCGAGTAAACACCGATAAGTTCGGTAATCTTTTTCTAGAAAACTATCTAAGTTGACCGTAAGGAGACTCAAAATTTTAGGTTTTTCATATGAAAATTTATTGAAATAGAAATAAAAAAATTGTTTAATTTAAGATGAGTAAGAAACCAACTGGTGAGGATAACATTTCAATTATTTAATTATAGCTTTAAATATTAATAAATGAAAATGAAGGCATTCGCTACGCTATAAACGTGTAAATTTAGGGAACCAACTCTGAGAAGGCTCGTTGTTTAAAATTATTTAATGAGGTCAACTAAAGAATTAACTTATCTCACCAACATATTTTAATTAAAAACTAAAAGATTTAAATTAAATTATTATTTTTTGATGTTATAAACTTCGATCCAAATACAATTTTTAATTTATTAGGACCTGGACCCGGATCTTACAATTTGCCAAGAGAGTTCGGCTATGAGGGCTGTGATATCCGAAAAATTCGTGCTCCGCAGTATTCATTCGGCATGAGGACGTCGAAAAAAGAACCCTCTATAGGCCCTGGGCCAGGAAGTTATAAATTGGAAGGGTTAACACGATATGGTCGCCAACCAAATCCAAATGTCAGAAAGATGTAGGAGGTGAGATAATTGTTGTGTTGCATCATAATGAAAGAGTGTATTTATAAAATTTCCATTTTGCAGGCGAATTCTATTTCTTTCTAAGAACAGTGAGGAACAGTGCATGTGGATACGCAATTTTTTATATTTAAACATGGAAGCGTTTCAAACATAGATAACTTTGTGTCTCTGTTCTTGCTTATGGAGTACTGTTCGGATACATATTTTAAAGTTATCTGCTTGTAAGGTAACGCTCTAAGGTCATTACGTGGTAATCCTCTGAGCAAAACCAAACCTAAAGTATGAATAAAGCACTTGTCTTATTTGCAAACAGAAAAAAATATGTTTTAGTTGTGCTATTTCAATGGTGGCACAATAATTTTTTGATTATAGGAACACGGGACGAATAATCACCATATAATTGGTTCTACGTTGTTGTAAACACAGTAGATATAATTTATTCATGAGCGATATCGCTTTTTTCGTGAAGTGTTTGGTTTCAAGATGTTAATTGCTCCATATTTCTTCTTTGGGGTTGAACGAGTGATTAAAGTGGTATATGTTTAATTTTTGATGGTGAATTTTATTCTATTCACCGCGCAGAATAGACTGATTGTAGGGCATACTAAAAGATATGGAGCACCTCGCAGAATAGACGTGATCTAAGTAAATCAACCCATTTAAAAGTACTAAAGACCTCCGTGTTTTTATATTTAAGGCGTTGGGAATTGTATCTGGTTCTGGGGTTTTATTTATTGTTTTTAATTACCGTTGCAGATATGAACACACATTAGATGGTCACTGGGTGTACTACTCTATCACCGATATTCCATTCCTCTTGTCCTCTCGTATCCTCACACACCAAGAAGAGATCAACAACGATTCCCGTCATGTCACGTTTGCTCTTTTGCATTTGTGTCTTGTTTGGAGGCAAATCGTTAAGAGACTGCTGAAGAACTCCGGCTTTTTTGTTAAACTGGTCTTCAGCACAGCGTTAGGAATTCCATTCAGTCCCACACTGTGGGAAAAGGACAGCAACGATTCTGGCCATGCCACTTTTTTCCATTTAACTACTCCCGCTGAGTAGTCTTTTCATGATTATCCTGTGGGGGTTGCTCCATAGGTGGTTTTTTAATGCATCCCTTAGGAAGCACAACCCGTCATATTTACTTTTGCGTATCATAGTCCTCATCATCATCATCATCGGCATTACAACCGGAAACCGGTCTTGGCCTTATTTAGCAAATCCTGAGGGTTGTTAAATTTTCCATAATGATTTGTTTTTTTCTGGGCAAGGTCATTAGTGTTGCGCCAGAGGCTCCCCGATTTGGGGAATCATATTCCTCAACTCCTTCGTTTTGTTGACAAATTCGGCATGTACCTGTTGGTAGGTGTTGCGGTTTCTGGCTCTTTGTTGCAAGCGTCATGACCACTTGCGCTCCGCTCATACCCGGGCAATTTCTGGGCTCCACTAAGACTGGTTTGGTAGCCCACGTTGGTTATATTTGTCATGGCATAGCAGCAACGCATGCATTGCTTAGGCTCTTCATGGCTTGTTTTTAGCCTATCTGTTCACACTAGGCTGTGGGTCGATTGTACAATTGGGTCTTCCAGCATATAATCGAGCAGCTCCGCATAGTGGTCTATTTCATTCCACCCATTCTTTTGGACTTTTTTCCCCAATCTGTCCCACGAATCTAATGTGTGGTAGTATTTGGTACATCACTGCTTTATGGTCACCATGAGTGTAGGTGTGACGTTCCCCCTCTTTTTGCCACAGAAAATTAATTGTATTTACATAACCAAATTACCTGCAGTTCAGGTGAATTCGCTCGGCAGCTCTCCCAGCGGTGGTCCTCAACTCCTCGTAACTCCGGATCAGCAGGCGGTCGTGATTCCTGCTCGAAAAAATTAACCGGGGTTTGTACCAGGCGACCGTTAGTTCTGGAAACTGTGATGGGCGGCAGGAATGGCCCGAACCAACCGCCGGCTTCCAGCTGCGCACAGTCCACAGAGACCTCCCCGAAGTTCAGCAGTCAAAAAATAGTCCAATTCACGTTATAAATGGTTCTCTTTATTTCTACCAAAACACAACCGTGCCACCTCAATTCTTTAACTTTACTTTTAATTTTTTAACTTTACTTTTAATTTGACAAAAAATAGGAACGGCCTTCTTTTCTTCTTCTCATTTCCGAATCAACTCTACTGCAAAAAATCGATCAACGGAATTTTTGCAAAACAGTATTCAACTCGTTAAAGAATCAACTAACTGGGATTCAAAAATCGTATTCCACATCATATTAACCTGTTGTTCCCTTCCCAGGTACACCAAAGACCTCTCTCTCGCTCTCCCTCAACATCCACTCTGAAAACAGAATTCGAATTTGCCTACGATCCACACTCGAACATGGGTACGTTCGCACACTCAACATGTGGATCGTGCGTTTTTCCCACCACCTTACCATCAAATTATACTAAAACCAAATTATATTAAAAACAACTAAATGATGGGTGGTGGAAACCGCACGTAGCATAGGTGTCCAGAACTCGCCACTCCATATTTCTTGCCAACATGATGCAAATTCTGGATCCGCTTCTCGGTTGTGAAGGTGCCTTCAACGTTATTGTTAAGTAGCACTACATCCAGTATTGCGAGGGCTTCGAGCAGTGTCTGGCCTTGGTCTTGGCGCTTCTCTATTATATTACCCAGGGGTTAAAGGGGCTCTTAACCCTGGGATCTTCGACTACCCGGTCTAACAAGAATTTGAATTATTCTATTTCTGACCATGGTGGAGCGTAATAACCGTTGACCATAGGCGAATCCTTCCTTTCAACTATTTGTTCTATAGGGGAATTTCATGTTGTCCAGGTGGCTACTGTTCCGCGGCTTTCTTCTTTCCAGACATTCTATATGTAAAGAAAGTAAATGTGTGGACGTAAGCTACAGCGCGTTTTACGAAATAGTGAAGAACGCTATTGAAACTTACGTTACGAAAAAATTAGAACCAAAGCACAGGCGCACACAACAGCGGTGTGGATAAATTAATGTTATGGCTCAATGAAAGATCGAAAATATTTTTTTTTTTGTGCAGAGAGTGACTTTGTCTACTCGTGCATCCAGACGTTAATCATGAAAATAAATTATGATTTATATCTATAAAGAACAAAGGACATTTTTGCGGATTTTTGTCTTAGTCGAAAGTGTTCCGCCGAACACTGTCCGCTAATCGAACCTGGAGCGAATCGGAACAGATACAACACCGAGAAATTGTCACAAATGAAACACAGTTCTTTTTTTCGGACACACTCTTTTTTATTTTTATTGCTATTGTTTTTTTTTTTTCTTATCATACATATGTTACCACGGATACATAGAAAAAGATTGAATTGAAATCGATGCAATGTGTCACTACCGTTTCCTTAGCAAAATCACAAAATACATATTCGAATCACACGACATCCGACACAGATTCACTTTCGACGACACGAAAAGTATTAAATATTTTTTTGTTATGTATTGTTTTGCCTTCGAGATAGTCTATCTTAAGCCCGCGGTTATTGATTTCATGCGATTTTCCGTGCTAAATTCCAAAACCTAATTTACAACGTCAACATACGATCGTCACAAAATTTATCGGTATTTCCCCCACCCGTGACGTAGTCATGATATGACGTAGGTTGGTTGTTGCCTGGGGGACGAAAACAACTCGCTTTAAGGGCGTGCACCCCTCCATATATAGTAAGGGGGCGAGGGAAATTGCGTTTGTCGTTTTCTAGCAGTCGTTATTGGAAGCGGTTTGGGGTCGAAGATTTTGTGGTTCCCGTACATTAAGGATTCTCGTGGCATCTTCCCTGGCGCGTTGATCGAGATCGCGCTGCCGCGTTATGGGTCCGTGTAAGACTTCCGTAGCCTCGGGTGAAACCATTTCACCAGGGTTCGGTTGGTTCTCAGTGCCTACCGTGCCCTGCGTTTCGGAGAAGCGTGACGGATGACATACGGGGCAGCTTCCGGCTGCTGCCGCCGGTTGCTGGCATGCTTCTACTGGTACCGCATCGGACGGTTGTTCTAAATGGCACGGCGTTAGTCTTTCGACACTGACGGTGTACGTCTTTCCGTCGATGTCAACGGAGAAAACTCGGTCATTAATTCGGTCCAGCACCTTGTATGGTCCTTCGTAAGGGGGTTCCAGTGGTTTCCTTACTTTGTCCACCCTGATGAAAACGTGCAAGCAGCTGTCCATCTCTGGGTGAACAAATATCCTCTTGGAACCGTGTCTGGCGACCGGTGTTGCCCTGACCTTTCGCATGAGTTGCGTAGGTTTGCCATATTAGGCAACTGTTCGAGTGAGGTTTTTCCATCGGCGATGAACTCTCCTGGGAGGCGCAGATTGGTTCCGTAAGTCAGATCTGCTGCTGAGGGTCCCAGGTCCTCTTTTATGCTTGTGCGCAAGCCTAAGACAACAGTTGGTACGGCGTCGAGCCATAAGATGTTTATGATTGCAAGAATTGTGTGTCGGCGGGCGAATTGCTATGCCTTTGTTTGCACACGTGCGCTTCTTGGTCTTGGGATCTTGCAAGGAATTTAGAGGTGCTAATTGCTATTAGCTACATGAGGAGATATGCATTATTCTGTTTGCTTTTAGAAAAATGCGTTTAATTGGATGAATTGCATTGAATTGAATTGAAATTGAGTAAATGAGTTTGAATTGAATGGATGCATTGAATTCGATATTAAGAAATTTTGAACGTTTAGTTCGATTGGTTTTTACCATTGAATTCAATGTTGGGTATATGGAATGTTACCTTCTGTTTCAGGCGGAAAGAAGGACTTTTGAGGACACGTGTCTGTGGGCACGTCTAATCTGGATATAGGTGACTATGTTCCTTGGTGGAACGACGATATCTCAACCTATAGTGGATTGTGTGGTTCGTAGAATCGCCACAACATGGTTCAAGAATAACTTAGGTTATATATACTAATATGTTATCGTTATGATTGGTGGTGATTCTGATTGTGGTGTCCGTTCCTAAGGCATGATATCATCCTTAGTTCACTGTGCGTCGCATGTGTTATCGCTACTGATTGTGGTGTCCGCTTCTAATGCATGACATCATCCTTTTTTTCGTTGTATGCGTTATCGCTATGTGCGACGCATTATTTATTTTTAGATCTGGGACCGAAAGTTGCCTTAACTTATACGAAGATGTTTCAACTCGCTTCTTAAGCCGTGGATTGTTATGTTAATGTTGTATGTACATGCATACGGCTCTGATGATTTCTTTTTTCGATTCTCTTTTGGTGCCATGTTCCTCTGCATCATTGCGTTACACGATGGAAGTAATTGGTGTAGGAATGAGCACCCACCATTGAAAGGAAATTCCATTTATTTAAACGATTTGCAAGATCTCGATGAGTTGACAGGCGCAATTATATATACACATATATATATATATAAACCGAAATAGTAGACGTCAGCGCTGGAGCTGAAGAAAACACTTCAACTTGTACAGAAACTTCATAGGGTATACCACTCGAAAATTAGAAAAACGTTTTTCTTTTAAATACTTTTATATAAGCCGACTATAAATAAATTAAATTGAGTAAGATTTATTGACATTTTGCGCTAAATGTCTTTCGGCATTTTAATACAAAGAAGCTTCTCTCCATACCGTTGTTTTGCGAGATTTCAAAATCATATTAGCTATTACCACAAATACCCTTGACAGAGGTACTAAGCTGATGTAAATTCTTTCCTGACAACATTGCCATAACTCGTTTTTAAGTAGAGTACTTCTTTTATATATTCGCTGATTATAGGTGAAAAGTGTGTACCACATATTTACTGGTATCACATTCCTTACACAAGACCACATATAACAGGCAGCATCACTTTCATAAGACTATGTAGTAAGCTATGCATTGATGGATATGTCTGCACTTATCCTAGAGGCATTAGAAAATTTATCAAATCCTCGTTATTGGCCAATCCCTGCGGAACAGCAGAGCTATAGTGCAATCTGAATACGAAATTATAATCCATTCCTTTACGACTATTATAAGGGAAGCCGGCATATTGCATTCTTCCACATCTATCAACATCTACTTATTCACCCATCTCTTCTACCCACTGCCAACAAATGGAACATAAATTGGATATTGGCTGTTGTAAAGTTGTAAGGATGCAGTTGCAGTTCATGAACAAAACGGGGATGAGTACATCTAGCACACACATCATTTTCGATAGTAAACTAAAGTTGAGTAATAGATCCTATAGGTGCTGGAGCAAATTTGCTACTTGAAATACTTTGTCTCCAGCTGATGCTGTGGCAACACCCTTCACTCGGAGATTCACCGGCGTTGTTTAGGCTAAGTGCGAGATACGTTTTTAAGCTTCTTGCTACATGGGTTTTGGCAAGAGGACATCAAAAGGCACATCGGGCAGTAAGCTTAGATTCCCTAAGAAAGCCAGGGAAATGAGTGTCCGTTGGTATTGTTTTTCACGGAAGTAGTCAAGCCAAGAAAACAAATTTGTTCGATATGTATTTACAATCGAAAACGAATGTGTGGTAGATTAATTGTCCCCGTCGAGGTTCTTCTCGATTATGCAAATGAATCCTTCCATCTCCATATAATTTATGTTCAGTACCTGGCTGACTTTCAAACAGACAACTTGTCTCACAGTTTTGCTCATGCTAGTTATCTTAATCAACCGTTATTTTCACAATAATTTTCACAATTTAATTATCATTATCTTGTTTTCTTTGCCTCGTTTTCCGCATACAAAAATTTGAACAAGTGTTATAACCGTTAAGTTATGGCCCCTGGGCCACGTGTATTAAATAAAATCAAGCGCAAACGGTTGCGTTACGACCCCGTTATTGGAGGCCAAACACCTCCCGATAAACTTTCAAAAGTGAACAATAAAGTTCTCGAAAAATCTAAAATGTGTTCAAACACTAACTTTTTTCAACCACTTCAAAGTCTGATGGAAGACTCTCCTGAAATGGATCCGACCAATGACGAACAGTGCGCAGAACTTCCTAAAGAAACCGTTCCGCCAATTGTGGTATTAAAAACAACTAGTGCTAAAGTGCGTGATATTTTGAGCAACATTAAGATAGACAAATACTTAATCAAAAACATTTCACTTGGGCAAAAAATATGTGCCCCAACAATGGACATATATAATAAAATCAGAACCGAACTCTTACGGTTAAAATGTGAGTTTTTCACCCACTCACGTAAGGAAAATCGTCCGTTAAAGGTAGTGTTATCCGGGCTAGACTTAATAAGCAACGATATAGTGAAAAATGAGTTAATTGCACTCGGGATTAAGTGCCTAGATGTTAAAACCATCACATTAAATCCGTCAACAAAGGCCCTGTACAAACACTACTTGTACATCGTCTACATTCAACGCGGTACAGTTAAATTAAACGAACTAAAACGGAACTACTCCACCTTGTTCAAAACCATCGTTCACTGGGACTTTAAAAAACATAATCCAGGTAAGGTCACACAATGTCACAATTGCCAGCTTTATGGTCACGGCTCGATGCATTGTCATATAAATAGCTTCTGTGCAATATGTTCGGGAAACCATAAAACATCCGACTGCAAAACAAATGAGGTCATCAAGTGTGCAAATTGTAGTGGGTCACATAAATCCACCGATCCAGAATGCATAAGCCGAAAGCAGTACATAGACATTCGCCGCAAATTATCCCCACGCGGACGTGGTACAGGATATACAACCTTCCTACAGCCTCCAAGTGACAAACAGCAGACAGTGCCCGACCGATTATCCATTGATAATTTTCCTCCACTACCCCGATCTGTGCGTCAACCTTCACTTCCTTCATCCACCTGGGCTTCTGGCCTCCATCAAACCCAGCAACCTTCCAATAGTGATACGACACACACGAAGAAAAATCCGTCAGAAACATTAACAAATGATAACCTGTTCTCATTTAGCGAGATAAACTCTCTTCTTAATGAAGTTGTAACCAAGCTTAGTGCTTGTCAAACCAAAGCTGACCAATTTAACGTCATTACTTCATTAGCTATTAAGTACATATACTCGGAAAAAACATGTTAAGAAATTCTCTTAACATCATAACTTGGAATGCGAGAAGCATCAAAAACAAAAAGCATGAATTTTTTAGTTTCTTGATAAATTTTAATATTGACATTGCACTTGTTTCAGAAACCTGGCTCAAACAAGACATTTCTTTCTCACATCAAAATTACATATGTTATCGCCTAGACAGGGTACATGCTAGTGGTGAAGGTGTCGCCATTGTTGTGAAAAAATGTATAGAACATTCCTTGCGTCCTTCATTGCGCCTTAAGTTAATTGAGGAAATTAGTATAGAGGTAACATTAAGTGACAATTCCAAGGTGAGTCTTTTTTCGGTCTATTTCCCTGGAGGAAATAGAAACCTAGAGAAATCTACTTACTTTAAGCGGGATCTGCAAAAATTGTATAGAGTCAACACTCGAAACAAGGTAATTATTGGTGGTGATCTAAACTGCAGACATCAGTCGTGGAATTGTCTTAGGGCAAACGGCTGGGGTAACATTTTACTAGATGTTGCTGAATCCAGCCCAAGTTTTTCCATACTTTATCCACTTCTTCCCACCTATATCCCAGCGAGTGCTAACAATAACCCCTCAACTCTTGCTCTATATCACTAATATTCCAAATTACTGCTCAGTACCATTAACTCTAAATGCGTTCAGTTCAGACCACCTTCCGATCAGCCATACAGTACCTGTAAATCGTACCAGTTTATACCACAACTATTCCGCCGCCAACTGGAATTGTTATAAATCATATATAAACACGAACTTGGTTCTAGGTGATACCAGCCTAAATTCTATAACCTGCAGCGAGCACATTGATATCCTATGCAACAATTTTGTTTCTATTATCAATAGAGCGGCCGATCTTGCGATACCTAAATGTTCCACTGCTCCAGTTGATAAGGCACCGCTTCCTGAAAATATCTTACATCTGATTAGGCTACGAAACTCTGAAAGAAGAAAATGGCTGCGTTATAGAATCGATTGTTTTCTAGTTAATGTTAAAGTCTTAAATAATATCATTAAAAACGAAATCTCAACATATAGGAACAAGTGTTGGAATAAACACCTTTCCTCTCTTGACAAAGCAAGCAAACCGTTCTGGAAAATATCAAAAATTATGAAAAAGAGAGGGTGCAGTATTCCTCCGTTTAAAGTTCACGACAAGTTGTTTATTTCTTCAGTGGAGAAATCGAACCTACTTGCTAACACGTTTAGTAAGAACCACTCCATATCTATGCATCTAAGCGACGCGTATACTGAAGCTGAAGTTGCTAACACTATCTATGTACTTTCTCAAACACCAGCTGAAAGTACTTACGCAACTAATATCAGCAAAGTTAAAGAATTGATAAAAAAATCGAAATCAAAAAAGGCCGCGGGTCTCGATAATATTAACAACAAATTAATCAAAGCACTTCCACCTGCTGCAAGTAACTATTTAACATTCATTTTCAACGCTTGTCTTAAGAATTGTTATTTTCCGGACTGTTGGAAAACAGCAAAAGTAATACCTATCCCGAAACCCGGCAAACCGAAGAACAGCCCCGAAAGCTACAGACCTATTAGTCTACTTAGCTGTCTAAGTAAGCTCTTAGAAAAAATCATTAAGGAAAGGATTGATCGTTTTGTGGAAGACAATAACATCTTACCAAACTTTCAGTTCGGTTTCCGTAGTGGTCACAGCACAATCCACCAAGTCTTGCGCATTAAAAACCACATAGCTGGTAAATTCATCGACAAGGAGTCAACGGGACTAGTTCTTCTAGACATCGAAAAAGCTTTTGATACGGTATGGCACGATGCCTTGATTTATAAGCTACTAAAACTTAAGCTGCCAATACCGCTTATCAAAATTATCCAGAGCTTTCTTCGTTCGAGAAAATATGTTGTGAGTTTAGGAACCGACATATCCTCTACTCACCAAATCCACCATGGTGTACCCCAGGGCTCGGTCCTTGGTCCCATATTATTTACATTGTTTGTCGCAGATTTACCATGTCTAGGTGAAAACATTCAAGTAGCTATGTTTGCCGATGATACGGCCATTTTCTCTTCGGGTGCCTTATTCACTAATGTCTACAACTCTTTGCAAGCAGCTCTTGACAAGCTAGCAGTATATTACAGGAAATGGAAAATAAAAATAAATGGTAATAAAACACAAGCTGTCTGGTTTTCGAGATGTAGGAAACACTGCTACCTACCAAATGGCACTAAACTCAGTATGTGTGCAGTTGATATTGATTGGTCCGAAGACTGTAGATATCTAGGTATTATTCTAGATAAAAAACTCATCTTTCAAAAACACATCACTACCACAATTGACAAAATAAACAAAGTCGTAAGAGTTATGTATCCATTAGTGTGTAGAAAATCAAAGCTTAGCATCGAAAATAAAATTATAATATTTAAAACCATTTTTGAAGCTATACTCCTGTACGGGGCGCCTGTATGGTGTAATTGTGCTCGCACACACAAAATAAAATTGCAAAGGTGTCAAAATAAAATATTGAAAATGTTGCTGAATTTGCCATGGCATTATTCGACACATGAACTACATGAAAACGCCAACGTTAAACCGGTAGAGTTCCTTATTGACAAAATCAATCGAAACTTCTTCGACAATTGTTCTTTTTCTGACAATGTTCTCGTTTCCCGTCTTGCGTTATCCTAAGTCACTACATATGTACTCTGTCTATGAAAATTATATCGAGGTCATTACTACATAAAATAACCGGAAGCTCGTGCAATATTAGTCTTAAGATTCAAATAAGGGTTTTTTATTGTAGTTTTCCCTTAATTTATTATTTGTTATTCATTAAAATTGTGCTATTGTCGTTATATAGATTTAAGATTATAGTTGTAAAGGAATTGCTATCCTAAATCTCTTAAGTACTAGTTGTAAAATATACCATAAATGTAATTATCTACTAAATAAAAATTGAATTGAATTTGAATTTATGTTCCATATGTTGGCTATGAATTGTCAATGACGTAGATTTGTATTTCATGTAAATGAAAGGGTGTGATTTAAATTAATTGCTATTCACTCCTAAAAATTAACGATATTCTGTTAAAAATCTGTTAAATGGTCCACATCTAGTTTCTTAGCTACGATTTTTATTAAGAAGACCCTCACTCAATTCGACAGAAAACGCCACCGACTACAACGAGTCGGTCCACAGAAAGACACTACAACGAAAACGAATCATTTAAATAATTGAAAAACGCTACGTATACAGCATCTTCACACACGATATCAATGCCAGCAGTTATAATATTCGAAATAATTCGTGAAGCACTTGAGTTCTGTCTTTGGAATTCATTGGTGGTGGTAGGATGAACTCCATCCGATCAACAATTGTAAATAAACCTTTCCTCATTCAAAGTCAGTAATTTCACGGAATAGTGAGATCCAGCACTTAGCACAAGCAATGATAAAGAGTACCAAATTGACCACCATCCGGTGTAGACGTGTCGACAAACGATAGTTATTAAATCATTATTTTGAAATTAAACGGCGTTGCACATCATAAATGAGTACGGGTTCGCTTGCGACTTCTCCGCACCCAAAATAATTAAAAAACCATTAGTGCCGATACGCGACGTACGAAGTGTTCCTGTTTGTGTATGTGCACAATATAATAAACAAACTCCTGAACGTGATTATTTATTTGTAACTCGCGCAATAAAAAAAAACCATAAAAAAACTGAGAACACGTGGTCCATAATATGGACGTAAATAAAATGGATGCCAAAATGGTGGTTCGGAGAAGGCAAAATACAGACGTAAATCTAAAGGCTAAATGCCTTAGAACAAATGAAAACAAGTAAACATACACGTTGATTTGCAACAGCGACAACGAAGGCAACACCCATGGTGCGCAGTACTCAGGCGCTGGAAATCAATTCAAAGAACTAGCTGTCAGAGAAAAATGGAGACGCCAACAATCAGATCGAGGTTCTCAACAGACTCATCCATGAGATTAGTCGTAAAAAACACCAACTGGATAAACAAATGGAGGAAGTTGTTAAACTAAAAAACAATTTGAGCCAGAACGAGCGAAAAACGAAAATGGTACAACAACAACAGCAAGAACAAAGAAAACACGGCAAGATAAGGAAACTCAACAGAAGGAATCACATCAACAACAACAGCAGGAACCAAATCAACAGCAGGAATCACACCAAGAGCAGGAAACATATCAGCAGGTGCCAGTCAAAAAACAGGAGAAAGTACCTCCTATCTACATCAGCTACATGGAGACAAAGGATCTAATAAAATTGGGTGAGTTGACATGCAAAACTTTTAAAACAAAATGGATAAGTAATCTCAGGAAGAAGTAATCTCAAGAAGGGTATAACAAAATTAAATCGGCATTGGGGAAATCGAAAAGCGAGTACTACATGTACACCCCTAAATCGGAGAAAACTGTCTCCATGCTCCTCAAAGAAGTTGATCCTTCCTTTACTCCCGAAGAGGTGCTCGAAGAACTAAAAAGCTTCGAAAACGATACCTTGAAGTTTACAGGTGTGAACCCATTTTCTACAGCAAATTCTAGAAATCGCAACCGTAAATTGCCTTACTTCATTGTGTCGCTAAGCCCCAATAGTAAAATTGACGGACTTAGATATATTAAATACATTAATCACTAAACAATAAGTTGGGAGAGAATAAAGAAGTCCGACCGCGTATTGCAATGTATGCGCTGTCATCGCTTCGGTCATGTGGCAGCGAATTGCAATATGCATTTCAGATGCGTCAAATGCTTAAATAAGCATATCATTGGAGAATGTCCATTGGGCAAAGAACAGCTCCCGGATAGAAATAAACTATCCTGTGTCCCCTGTAACAACACAAGTCACCCTGCTAACTTTAGAAGTTGCCCTAACTACCAACAACTAAAATCAAAGTTGGAAGCCAAAAAAAAAACAAGTTAAAGAAAAGAAAAGGATGAAAACTCGCTCTTACAACAACTTCGTGGCACCAAGTGTGTCATACGCCCAAATGACAGGTGGAGTAAAAAATACACCACTGTTAGAACAATGACGTAATATCATTAAAACGCATGCTCCAGAGGCACAAACTGATATAACAACAATATTACTATCCATACAAGGACAATTTGCTGCGTTTGATAAAAAATTCGAAATGATCAAAAAAAAAAAAAAAATTGACGGAACAAGTGGCTCGAACGGACATTATCTATTCGACCCTGTTTCCAGGCGAACCCGCACTTTAATCATAACGTTTACTGCGACTGAAATAACGCCAAAAATTATTGCTGTGAATGTTAATTCACTAATCCGCTTTTGGCTAGCGCAATTAAGCTAAACAGAAGGCACAAATTGGGCTACCCAAACTCTAAAGTAATTAGACGAGATCGTACAAATTCCAGTCAGGGGGGCGGGGTCGCTGTCTTAGTTAAAAATGATCTACAACACAAGGTCGTCTACAGTAGAGATGTATACAAGTTCCAAGTCCTAGAAGCCTGCTTTATAGATATTCCTTTGAAAAGTCAAAAGCATCTATATGTGATCTCTGCTTATGCTCCCGAAGCTCCACAGTGTATACAGTTTACTCTTTTTCGAAGTCTCACGTTAGACTCGGAAAATAATTATTTCTTTATACCAGGAGATCTCAATTCCAAGCACAGTGCTTGGGGTAACCTTATTACAAACACAAGAGGCAATGTGTTGTTCGACTGGTGGCAAACAAACGCTTTCGAACATAAACTAGAATTGCACGCAACAAGTACGCTGTCATATCTAAGAGGTAATTCCTTCTTCGATTTACTGTTGCTGGACTATCGAACACAATTATTAGATACGGATCTAACTACTCGAAATTGTCTTCGTACAATAGAGTACGATAACGATCATTACGGACTTGGTGCTGTAATATATGTGTGGGATTTCTTTAAGGCGCCGAAGAAGCACCCATCGCTTTAACCCCATTAAGCCTTCCTCTTTCCATCCTACCCCATGGTACTTACCTGAAATTAAGCAGCATTAAGCTACCCTGCAAAAATCTTAAGTTCCTGTAAAACATCCCATGACAAGATCATCACCTTGCCACAGCATCATCCACATCGCTGTATCCCTTAAAACATATTTGTGTCTTCTGGTCGGCACGCATGTCCATTGCCAACCATTAGGAAAACTTCCACGACCCCCGCGTAGGTATTAATGCCAAACATCTTCACAGCAATCTAGCTGTATTTGCTTTTCCCAAGCATCCTCTGATCCCACAATCATCCCATACAAACCCATGGCTAATGCAGCTGCAACCAATTACCTAGGATCGATCACATAAGCGAAAAACCAGCGATCCTAACGTATTTACATTAGCCAATTCAAACAAATGCGCATTTTTAGCGCTTGCCCTTTTTAAGATACTATTTCGCTATATACAAAATACTTTCTATCGTTATGATAGAAATGTTAGGTCTACCCATGCTTATGTTTGGACAGCTGCATATCTTCCTTCTATTCGTTGTTCAATGCGCGTTTCGTTTGTCCTTCCTTCCAATAGGAAGACATTCGTTCCAATAGAAACGATATTGTGCAAGAACTTTCCAATGGGACGCGGATCGGCTCTCATTGGTCACTGCATGACGGAAGGGATGTTTCTCCTGCGATGGTGTGCGGTGGAAACTCATCACAATCACCAGAGGCTGGGTCAGCATCACAAGAGTCAGATGTCAATCTCCAGAGCGTACGGTTGTGTCATTAAATTTATTTTGGACTCCCTGTGTGTTTGACAAAAAAACCATCTCAATGAAGTGGTATCGATACTAATATTACTTCCGGTAATTTCACCAAGAACAAACTATAGTGTTATTCTGATTTAACAGTTTACAAGTGTAACTATTTGCCCCTTAAATTAATTTCTTAACTACCGTGCAAACAAATTAAGAAGTGTGAACAATAGTAATTAGTCTAAATAAAAAAAACATTAACGTTAAAACTATACCAAGTGTGCTTTTATTTTTATTTGTTTGGTTTCTGTGTCCGCTCGGTATTCTGAAACATCGGAGTTTTGTGAACAATTTTTGGTGTATTCGGTGGAACAATATCGTGGAGAGTATGTGAAACAGTGTCCGTGTTGACATACTAACATACTGAAAACCCACATATGTGCCAAACGAACATTCATTACTTGAGCAGTACAAACAGATACATTCTTTTAATTTCGAAAAAGCAGACTGATCGCGCTTTGATCGGTTAATAAAAAACGAATTACGCTCCAATGGCATAGATTCACCAACTGACAGAAATCTTCATAATGACGAAATTGATAATTATCTTTCGACGATGAACAACATTGTTACTAATACAAAGAATCGTTCTATCCCAAAAGTGTCTCACTCCGAGAGCCATACAAACGGATACAGAATGTATAGGCGAAAGAGTATTCCGCTCTCCAAGTTAAAACAGCTCTACAGACAGTTCAGCGATCCAAATAGCCAGAAAATAAAAATAATTTAGTCATTAATTAAAAATCTTCAAAAACTGATCCGTGACAACTATAGATTAATGAAGACTGGAATAAGAGAATTCAAGCCATTAAAGCTAGTGAACCGAATATGTTCCCTCAAATAAATTTCGAAGGAAAGATTATAATGACATCCCATGTCTGCGAGTTCCGCGGACTCCCGAGAATTGTCAAACTCTGCTGAAAGTAGACTTACCCTGGAACACATCGACTCTAACGAAGAGTTCATAATAGTGGAGGATCCGCAAAAAAAGCCGAACTCAATTGGCGCTTGTTTCGAAGCAGTGTATAGATTGAACGAATCGGCTTATTCTAACCTTGGCCTGGAAAATAGGGTTCTCCAAAAACATATTTCGGTACGCAATGAACTTAACAATTGGCGTCTCTTAAATCGAAGTCTCACTATCTTTAGTGAAAACAATAGAGCGGATTCGCCACTTAGAAATCTAAAGAAGAGTATATTTGTACACAAGAATGAACTGACGGACATTTTTAAATCCATTAAGAACAAAAAATCTTCTGGAATAGATAGTATTCCAAACACAGTTCTAAAGCATTTACCTCTGGAAGTAGTGAAGGTCATTCATTTTTAAACATTTTTTTATTTTCTTTCTATATTCTTAGATTCTAAATTAAAGGCTAGACAAAAAATGCTTAAATTCTAGCTTAAATAGCTTATATAATAACTTACTGGTCCTTCGCAGACGCTCTAAGCTAAACGTTACTTAATATTTGTATAATTTGCCTTTCGGCGACAGAACTTTGTGGCAATACTTATAATTATTTGAAAGACAAAGAAAAATTTGAAAAACTTTGTCAATTTTTTTTTGTTTTTTGTTTTTCTTAAAATTTACCTTACTTACTTACCTATTTTTTTTTTTTTTTTTTTTTTTTTTATAATTTTATGTAAAATCACTTAGCTTAACTTAACTTAAATCTTATACTACCCTAATTCTAGAAAAGCTAAGTCTATGTAAGCTAGCTGATGACAGTGTGATTCTATACCGACTTTGGTATCCAGGTCTTTATATGCCATTCAACCACCAGAACTGTTGACGCTGTCTAATACTATCGTCCCGGTCTCTGTGGGAGATAGCCCTACTGAAGCGCAGAAGCTCTTCTTCGGTGCGCGTTACCTCCCGGTCGTAGCACAATCGCCCGTCTACGGATGATCTACTTACATGATAGATCAGCGGAATTCCGGATCTATCCTGTATAAGCCCTTTCATGTCCAAATCAAGGAACGCCTCTGGTGGAACAAAACCGTTGCGACGCACGTTCTCATAGTACAGGGTATTTGGATAATAAGCCCCGAAAATTAGGTCATTGGACGAGCTTATTGCTCTCGCAATATGTCCTCTGATTAATTTAATTATAAAATTATCCACCCTATTTATGCAGGCTTCATTATATAAAGTCTCATTTGAGTAATACTTTTTGTATTCCGATTCCGGTGTTCGATATAATCTGAGACAAGTTCTCAGACACTTCCTTTCGAACACCCGAATCTTTTCCATCAAATTTGGGCCTATATTAAACCATACTGGACAGCCATATATGAGCATTGGCCTGATTAGCGTCATGTAGCATATGACTTTTACCCTGCTGTCAAGTTGGCTACTGTGAAATAGCCTTCTTGTCATAGCAAACGGTTTTCTAGCCTTGAGCAAAGCAGCCTCTACATGTCTGTTGAAATACAGATATTGGTCTAGCCAGATGCCCAGGTATTTAACTAAACTCTTGGTTTCCAGTTTATCTCCATGCGGTCCCACGATAACTAGCTTTCGCCAGTTTTTCCTTGTGTCGTACGTGGCTTTATATAATGGAGTTCTAAATAGGATGGCTTGACATTTCTGGAAGTTGATCTTAAGTTTCCAGTCATCGCAATAGCGCTGCACTTTGTTGAAGTCTCGCTGTATTAACCTATTTATGATCGCAACTTTCGGAGCTGTTCTGTAAATTATGAGATCGTCTGCGTACGCAATAGCCTGCGGAAGTGTATCTAATAAGTCGCTAATGTAAATGTTAAAAAGAATCGGAGAGAGTACCGCGCCCTGTTGCAAGCCATTCTTGATATTATACGTTTTATTAGAGGTCACATTACCACTTTTGACCACGAACCTCCTGTCCTTTGACATATCGTAAAGTACATATAGTAAAGGCTTATGTATGCCATGTCTGACCAGTTTGTAATACAACCCTTCGATCCAGACGGTATCAAAGGCTTTTTCCAAGTCGATCAGACATGCACCTGTCCATTGGTTCCTACATTTATTCCATTGTATGTCGGAGACCAGTTTAGCTGCGGCATGTGTGGTTTCATGACCCGCCCTAAAGCCAAACTGGTTATTTGGAATAATGCTATTGTCGTCTACCCATTTTAGCAGAGCTTTGTTAATGATTTTTTCAAATACTTTACTGATGCTTGGGAGTAAACTTATCGAACGCATGCTCATTGGGTTTGTACAGTCTTTGCCCTTTTTTGCGATGGGCTGAATGATAGCCGTTTTCCAACGCGCGGGATAATATGCATTATTCAACGCGTTGTTAAACAGGACCGTGTATATATCTATTGCCTTTGGGGGCAGGTTCTTGAGTACGATGTTAGGTACTCCATCTATTCCCACTGACTTTTTGCTTCTTAATGAGTCGAAGATACTCTGGATTCCTTCCCTTGTGATTAAAAGGCTATTAGCCCCACCATTGGCATTAATGTCAATTGACAGATTATCTTCACTGAATTCCGTAAAACCCGGATTCTCCGATTGCCAATGTGAAATTTCATTCCGGAGGTGCAGGTGATTCAGTCGAATTCTGTCCTTCAGGTCATGATTTCGGCGAATGCTTTCATTCACCTTGTACATTTCCTGAAAGACAGCTCCCACAGCGTTCGCCTTCTCCAAAGGATCTTCGATCACGAAGAACTCACTATTGAAGATTACGTTCTCTGTATCTATGCCAATGTTGGTTAGCAGCTGCTTGTTTACCTCAGTACGTGGAATTTGGAGACACTGAATCTCGTTTTGATTATTTCTCCTGAATATTTTATTTATTTGTGGGAACATATTCGGGTTATTAGTTTTTATAGCTCGAATTCTGTTGTTCCAATACAAATTTGTTGCTAATCTATAATTAGCTTTAAGTAATTGTTGGAGGTTTTTTAATCGGGATTTCAGTGTTATTATCTCCTGGTCTTGTCTGTCTGTAAACTGTCTGTGTAATTGTTTTAGTTTCGATAGCAGTCTGGTTTTTTTCTTGTGGAGTGCGTTTATTGTTGCGTTTCTGTACATGTGAATGTGATCTGTAACTGTTGTTTTGGGAATTGTTTTGTCCATTGTTCGTTTTACGGTTTCGTCCATTTGTTGAATGTATTTGTCGATTTCGTCATTTGTCAGGTTTCTGTTTACTGGCAGATTAAAGTCATTCGAACAAAGTTCTCTTGTTAATGATCTGGTGAACCGCGGCCATCACATTGCCCTGTAGTTATAGGGTTGCGGGATCACGAATTCCTCCAGATCTGCGAGCTCGTTCGGAAGCTCTATTACTGCCGTGAATGCACAGTGGTCGCTGTCGTATTCAATTGTCCGTAAACAGTTTGTGTTTCGTCTGTTGGTGTTAAGTAATCTCAGTCGTGAGTCGATAAGTAAGATATCTAAGAACGATCTACCTCTGGGGAACGATGGATATTTCGTAGCTAGCAGGTCAGTTCTATATTCAATATGATACTGATCTAACCAACCAGCCAACTGATTTCCTCTGGCATTAGATATATAATTTCCCCAATTTCTATGCTTGGCGTTCATATCTCCCCCTAGGAGAAAGTAATTTTTGTCCAGGTGCAATTGTAAGCATCGAAAGAGTGTCTCGAGCTCCGCTATAAATAGGTTTTGTTGGTGCTCCTCAGGTGCGTAGACCGCAATCGCATACAAACCCCATCCTTGCTGAAAGGGTATGCGGACGATACAGGCTTCCAGCACCCGGAACCTGCGCACTTCTCCACTATATATTACTTTATGATTGATCCCTTTTCTAATAAAGATTGCGACACCCCCCCCCTTGAGAGGAGTTAGGTCGATCTCTTCGTATAATATCGTAGTTTTTATGTCCTATCTTATGTCTCTGGTTTAACTTTGTTTCCCCCGCCAGAAGTACATCAGGTTGTTCCTCTTGCAACAGGTTAAAAAGATTGGCTCGTCTCTCAGTTCTTATTAGTGAATTTACATTCACGACAAGAGCTTTTATTGATGTTGTGGTTAGAGGGCACTGCGCACTTTAGAAGGACTTTGTCTTCTACCCTTTCTTTTCCCAGAGGGCATTCTTCTGCCTTATGGTCCTTTCCGCATTTTACGCAACGGCGCTGCATTTCACAGTTAGCCGCCGCGTGACCAAACCTTTGGCAACGGACACATTGCAGGATGTCTCTGCCTTTTTTTAATTTGTCCCATGTGACCATTTGATGATCCAAGACTGTAATTTTTCTTAGACCACCAATTCTACTGCTGGGTGTTAATTGCACCAAAAAGATGGGTAGCTTGCGGTTTTCCCTTCTTGCCTTGGGTGTGGTGAATGGTTTTACCGCGGTAAACTCGAGATCTTCGTGCTTCAGGGTTTGAAGCATTTCGAGCAGAGCCTCCGGATCCGTTTCAGGGTCGACACCCTTTAGTAGAACCGTTACGCTCTTCGTTTGTTTCGGCGTGAACGAGTAAAATTCCGCGGTGGCTCTTTTTAAGACCTCTTTAATTTTGTCGTGGTCTGCCACCGTACATGTTTGAATGGCGTGCCTGTTACCCGTCAGTCTTTTAACTGCAAATTTGTTACCTATGGCTAGCTTACAAAGACTTACCAATTCCTTACAGTCAACATCTATGGTGTTGATTGGTGGGAAGTAGTGAAGGTTTACGCTATCTTATTCAATAACGCTCTAAACAATGCATATTATCCAATCCAATGGAAATCTGCAGTAGTCCATCCCATCCCCAAAAACGGCAAGGACAGGGGCAATCCAGCCAATCTTCGCTCGATTAGTTTGCTTCCGAACATCAGTAATGTATTCGAGGAAATTATAAATAAAGCATTGACCAATTGGTGTAATAATCTTCCTCTACAAGTAAAAACTGTAGTCAGATACCTTGGAATCTGGCTTGATCATTATCTTTACTTTATTAAGCATACAGCAGCTGCTCTCATAGCAACTAAAAACGTATATGCAATGACACGAAGACTCTTCCGTAGTAGTCTTCTGGACCCCAAGGTGAAAATAAAAAATATGAAATTTGAGAGCAGTAGAGGTAAAGTTTGAAATCGATGGAGGTAGGGTAGGAGTTTGCCCGCCGCAGCATTCGCGAAATGGGTTTGTGGGGGTGGGTTTTTCGTATTACTGTGCTGTGTACTCTTCACGAAACTACCCCCTACTTATCTGTTCATAGTCCGTGAACTGCGCTACTGTCCTTGATCTTAGTTCACCGCGCGTGAACTGCGCAACTCTATCAATGACAGCGTCCAATAAGGTAGTAAAAGTCACCATTCAACTGAAACCATTTATTTATTGTCCTTTTATTTTAACACAAGCCAAAAACTCCATAAAAATTAAAACGAACGCAATTCAAGGTCTTAAAGTTACTACAAAATTAAGAGTTCCATAAAGAAGGCCACTTCAATAATTTAACATGAATATATACAATTGCTGAAGTTACACTCATATTAATTAAGCGTTACAAAAAGTCACTTCAATAACTTAACGTGAATATATACAATTCATTAAGTTACACTCAGATTAATTAAGCGTTACAAAATGTCACTTCAATCGCTTAACGTGAATATATACAATTGATTAAGTTACACTCAGATTAATTAAGCGTTACAAAAATGTCACTTCAATTGCTTAACGTGAATATATACAATTGATTAAGTTACATTCGATTGTGTGCGGTAGATGAAGTTATATTCGATTATGTGCCACCGCTGAAGTTATATTCATATGTGCAATAGATGAAGTTTTACTGTTTAAAATTCCGAACACGACCGATCAACTCGAATATCAGCGCTAGAATGTCCGTATCTCTTGGGACGCCCCACGAGAGATGTATATTACTTAACGTGAAGGCACAACCTGCCTTCACGGAATCAATATCGCGATTGGTTATATAGTTTGAAGGGACAGAACACCGAAACTTTCGCTCATCGCCCCGATGACCATATAAGGGATGATTTTTCAGGATGATCATTGAAGAGGACGCGCAGATGCGGTCATCTTGCATGCTCACGCTGTGCATGAGCAGGCGGACCGTGGACATTACATTTCCATAAAAGGAAATGTTTATCCGATCAGCACTGTGTGGAACATTCATGCTGATAGGCGTGCGTTGCTGGCGTCCCCTGATATGACTTGCCATGCACGTGTGTGGGAAAAATTCTTTCCTCTTGTGTGCATGGACAACGTCAAGGTTTTATGTCTGCTACGTAATGTTGTACCGAGTTGTATTTCAGGGGCATTTCACTGGTGCCAATGAATTCGCTTGTCGATCGGGTGACCGATCGATGTGGGCATAGGCGACAACAAAAGGAAGAAATATCTCCTGTGATATGTGGCAGACACATTAGGGAGTATTTCTGTGATAATGTTTGGGCAATGTTGGTTGCTCTTGGTGCAAACAAATTGCCTTTAAGGAACAGATGCGTTTCGTGCAACTAAGCCCTTGTGGTGAAATGTTCGTTGTTGCTGATGTATTTTACATCAGCGGAAGTTGTAGATTTACCGAATTTCAGGTATTACGGTACTAACCATACAAAGGTAAGTAAATGCTTTCTAGGTTTCTATATGCCCTAGGTGAGAGTTTTACATGGGGAAATGGAAAGATGATAGGTGGCGTTCTAGTGAACCGCCACAGGTTCATTAGAGCCGTAAGAAGTGTGGTGGGTGGGCTGATAGAAGAGATGAGGGTTTCGCATGTTACGGAGGTTAGTGTGAAGTGGTATAATGGAGAGCAGTCTTGGTAAGTTGATTGTGCCTGAAAGGAGACGGTGGACGAAAAGGATATCGGCATGAGTTCTGCCCTCCTCAAGTGTGTTGAGTTTAATCAGATGGAGCCGGCTTGTGTATGGGGAAGAATCCGAGGATTTTCCCAATTCAGTCCACGGGGGCAAAACGCAGAAAACGACGTTGCACGCTTTCGATTCTGCGGATACGGGACGAGTAGTGTGGAGACCAGACCTGACGCGTATTCAAGAAGGGGACGGGCGAAGGCTATGTAGAGAGAACGGGAAACATAAGGATTAGAGCATTTTTTTAGACCAGCGTTTCATAACCCCAAGGCAGAGTTGGCCTTAAGAATAATATCATTAATATGCGGGATGAAGCTAAGATCTGTGGAACTCTTCAGGGCCCGAAGAACCTCGCATCATTTTTAAACCCATAAAAATCCTTTAAACCCCATATCTACCCTTAAGTCGAATCACTGGCAAGATCACACAACCTTGCCATAGTATTCACCACTGTCCTAAAATGGCTGAAAACAATTCGGTTACCCACTTGGATAACCGTCATAAATATCCCATCATAGCCGAGGAGCTTTTCCTCTACACCCGGCATGTCATTTTTACTCTTCATTTACAGCCCCACCGGCCGATCGTCCTATCGACGATATACAGCGTAGCCATCGTTGGCTACCTGCAAGCGATCGAGCGTTTTTTAAAATAACACACACCCAATTCATCGACCGACGAAATGATACATTTTTGGCAGAATCAAAGTGTACACAAACACTGTCGCCATGCCCACTTAACGTCCAGAAATACATGCCGGGCTATTTGCTGGCTTGCCCAGCTGCAAGCCAGATTTCTAATAGCCCTGCAATAGGAAATAATGAGCGGGATAAACCAGATCAATAAACCTTGTTTCTAGTTGCTATGGCGAGCGATCTTCTGTGAATTTTACATCACAGAAGACCCAATTGCCGCCGCCAGCATTGTTCCATTATGCTACCCGAAAAACTTCTGTCTATCCGATTTAGACAAAAGAAAACATTTTCGTCCAGGCGGCAATATCCTACACAAATAATGTAGTCGAGAAGATTCATGTTCTCAGGCAGCCTTGGGTTTTTGCCGATATTTCATCACCATCATGGGAAAACCATTCTCATGATTTATGACTGCAGTTTCTGTCAGTTTCAATACCTATTCCTTTATTTACCAGATGTGTATTGGAATTCCCCTGGTATGCCAGAGGTATCCGATACTACAACGAATGTTGAGGACAATTTCCACAAGGAGTCTGAAAACAACCTTTACGGAGTACACAATACACTAGGGGTCAGATTGCATCCTTTGTCGCGAGTACTTGTCCTGACAACCAAGTCTTTCTCTCGAGTAAAGGGAACTCGGTGTCCGAAGTGTAGTTTATCGTGGTACGTTATTACGACAAATTATCCCTTAAACACTTGGGACGTTTCACAAAAAGTGATCGCGGTCAGTGACTTGTAGTCGGTTGGATTGAATTAAATGTGTGTGCGCCCAGAGAACTCAAGAATAACAGTGTTGTGTCATTTATTGGACTAGAATCCACTAACATAGTGTAAAAATAAACGAGTACGGAATAGTTCTAAACCTTAATCGAATAAACAAAATTGCAGATCAACTGGATATTTATTAAGTGTGACCGGAGGAAATACTGTGTAATAAATAAACCTAAATAAAGAAAACTTTATCCAACCTAGCTCCATCAGTGCCTCTTATTTATCTTTCCTCTTGGAACAAGGTTTGGTGACAATTTTTGTGAGGAAATCGTTCGTGGGCGATAGGTGGAAACTCGTATCCATGTCAGGCACCTACATCTACGCCACAGATCCCTGTCAAATAAGATCCCGAGGTCGCATATCGAGGGTACAGATGATATCTGTTGGTTTAGCAGGAACGTGGGGGTGCAGGGGGGCGTTTGCGGGGCGTTTGCCGGAAAAGGTGATGAAGTGACATTTGACAACGTTGAGTTCAAGGCAGTTATTACGGCACCAAGTTGAGAAGCTGTCGAGATCCGTTTGGAGAAGTGCGGAGTCGGGAGGAGAAATGGTCGTTTTGTAGAGTTTGGCGTCGTCTCCATAGAGGGAGATGGATGACTATTTAATAATGGAGTCAACATCATTGATGGTAAGGATAAATAGGGGGGGGCATAGATGGCTGTCTTGCGGAACTCCTTACGTTGGAAGGAAAAAAAGGATTGGACAGAGAAGATCTGAATTTGACACGGTAGGATCGATCTTTCAGATAAGAGGATAACCGCTTGATCAATAGGGGTTCGAAACCTAGGAAGGACAGCTTAAAAAGGATGAGATTATGGGAGATTTTATCAAAGGCCTTGCTGAAATCGGTGGTGATTACATCGACTTCGTTGGCCTTCTCTAAGGTACGGAGAGCATGGGATGAGAACTCGATCAAATTCGTTGTGGTGGACCTACCCGAAAGGAAACCATGCTGGTTGGATGAGATGATGGATTTACAACGGAAAGATAACGCGTTGTAAAGAATTCCTTCGAACAGTTTGGAGATATGAGACAGTTTGGCGATGGGACAGTAGTCGGTTATATCGTTTTTAGGTCCCTTTTTATGTAAGGGGGTGACATAGGAGGATTTCCAAATACTAGGGAAGATCCCTTGTGAAAGGGATAGATTAAATATCTTTGATATCGGGAGGGAAAGTGAAGTGGAACATTTCTTTAAAAATACAGCCGGGACTCCATCAGGCCCAGGGTTGAACTCGTCTTTGAGTAAGTTTATTTTCTCCTCAACTGCGTGACGCTGAATAATTTGAGGGGTGAAGGGGCCGAGGGAGAATTCGGGCAAGTCTTTGACGTGAGGCGGATTGGGTTCGAAGGAGATGTCTGTGAAGGATTTATTGAAAAACGAAACGAATAGATTGGCAGTAGTTAGGGAACCGGTTGAAGTAGTCACGCTATAAGAAGGGGAGTTAGGATATGCGTCGGATTTAAGTTTATAATTTCTGAAGTGGAAAAAAGATTTGAGGTCATTGATCAAATTAGATTGTGTTTTTGTGAGGTAGTTGGTGTAGGGGGAGTTGTAGAGCTCAGAAAATTTATAAAAGGAACCGAGATAGTTGGAGTAGTTTTAAAAGGAATGCGTTTTGAGGAAAATGTTCCACAAGTTATTTCTCTTGTTCCTAAGAGCGCGGACTGTGCGGTTGTACCATGGCGGCGATGAAACCGATGACCTGTGACGAGAATAGGGGACATATAAGGCGACGACATAGTAGATCTGTAGCGTTTGGAATGATAGTAAAGAACGTTTGATTCGAACTGACGCTATGATAGTTAGAATCACCAAAAATTGAACCTAAGCGTAACACATCAGGCTACTGGCCGATTTTGGAATTCGATTCTTAAACTCGAGTATATTCCACTGATGTGAATTGTTTTGTTATCGCTATGGTATACGGCTCTGGTGTATTTTTTTATTCGATTTTCGTTCGGTGTTCTTCACTATTGTATTGTGTGTGTATCTGTTAGAGACGCCACAGATCTCCTTATAGAGGGTGGCAGTAGCCTCTTCTACCCCCAAATGATCAAAGCGAAGCCCTGTTTGGCTAAGATGCTTATTTAAAAGGCGGAAGTTAGCTTTGTGGAAGTTGTAGGAAAAGCTGTCATACGGTAGAGAAGGCTGGGTTTCATGATCAAGATATATGGATAAGAGCAGCGGGGGGTGGTAGTTGTCAATAGTGGAGAGGGCGTGTGGACTAGGGGCAACTGAGGACATGTGTGGGTCTGTTGTGATCACGAGGTCCAGTTGTCTCCCCATATGATTTGGGACATTGCTTGATGGAGGCATGAGTCGGTGAGACCGTTTATAAAAATACGTTCCTTGGAGCTAGTGGGGTTTGAGACGTAGAAGGCTTGATGGTCAGCCAATGTCCATTAGAGATTGGGGAGGTTAAAATCGCCAAGAACGACGATATCGTCTATTGAGGTGCTTAACTCGGTTAGGTTATCTACCGCTTCTATTGCGAGTTCGTATGACACGCTGGGTCGCGAAGCATATATATAGAAGCAAATAATGAAAAGAGACTTAGGGCGCTTGTCGATTTTTATTGCAACGTAGTCAAGGTCCGGAGAAGAAGAGATGGCAATTAGATACGAAGCGAGTCTGTTATGAGTGGCAAGCAGCACTCCACGGCATGGAGAATTGGGATCTACTCGATGAGTGTTATCATCGCGAAAAACATTAAAGGAGGGGGGGGGGGGGGGGGATAGTTCAAGACTATTAATACTAGCGATAAGGCTGGTCTCAGTCAGAGCGTATATGTCGAAGGGGAGGTAATGTGCCTTTTCCAGAGTCGAATGTGTTTTGGAGCAGACCCTCTAACATTCTGATAGCAGACGGCTAGGAGGAGCGTATTGGGATGATAGGGGGGCGAGAGGGCGACTGATTAGAGTCAAAAGTGCTTGCCATTATTGGGATAGGTCATTTGTTGTCGATATATTTGCGAAATCCCGAAAGATCTTTTAGCATCTTATTAGGGGGCATATCGAGATTTTTATGGAACTTAACGAACAGGCTGCGGAGGCTAGAAAAGTCGGTAGGTAGACCTTCCTGTTGGATGGAGGCCTTTACGCTGGTTGTCGTTTTACCTTCATAACAGACAGAGTCAGATTTGTCGTGGAGATATGAAAGATAGAGGCGGACATTCTCGTAGGCCGTTGTGTTCCTAAATTTAGAAAAGGCATACCGGTTGTCAGAAGAATGAATGGTTTGCTGAGTGAGTTTGACATAGGGGGGTATTAGTGGGTCGATTAAAGGTCTAGAGGGGCGGCCAGATGGACGGGGCGAGAGCTGGGTGTGGAGGGAGTGGCGCGAGGGGCGGCCTCGAGTTAGGTCCTGTGGATGAGTGAGACGCGTCCAGGTGGGAGGGCGGACTATTGAGAGCGTGTGACCTGTGGAAGTTGGAATACTTCGCGGTTGCTTTGTGGTCGAAAAGGGGGAGATAGGGATCGGGGGAGGTGTGGGGCGAACAGGTTTGCTATTATTACGGGCGGACGAGGTATAATGTATAATTTAGAGTGCTTGCGAAGACCCAGTAAGTAAATGTAAGAATGATATTTGTAAAATAAAAGTTAGCATTTAGTATTAAGTAAAATATGTAATTGAATTGTTAAATAAATGTGGATATAAAACAAAAACAAAGTGTGCAGGATGATATAAGAGATGGACAATTTCACCTTTAGTTGAGTTCCTAAAAACGTCTAGGTTGTATTTGTGCGGAAAAAACTATGAAATTATTAGAAATTCAGACTGTAGAAAATAAGAAACTGTAAATAAATGTCTACATAGGAAGATAATCGTATCTTCCAAACCGGTCTTTCTTTCAAATACCCCAGAAGACCTTCTCCCACCAGCAGTAAGAGTTTCTTGAAATTGATTCGTCTTTGTCTAGGTACACAAAAACATTTTCCCTCACCAGTGGCAAGGGACGTCTCGCGAGGGAAAGAAAAGATCAGATACCACGTCCCAGGGAGCCGTTGGCACACCATAAATTCTAGAGCGTGATCGGATTTAGGGGGATGCCATTCCTCAATATTCGGGCTCTAGGGGGTTTATCGATTTTCAAGTACTGGAAGTTATATTTATTCTTATATAGGGCGGGCCATAAATATTTGCACATTTGAAACATGAAAAGAAATAAAACTACAAATGTTATTTTGGTGATCATTTATTTAACGTAATGAACGTTTATTGAAATTTATTTTTTTCAAATGACCGTCGAGATGTACCCGGTCTCGTCGTTGGCACTCCTGCAATCGACTACGCAAACATTGGAAAACTCGCTGACACATGCTGCGAGGTACGGAAATTTCAAACTTCCGAATGTTCTCATCGCTACTTCTTGAACGTGGCCGCCCTGTTTGTTTAATATTCGTTGTCGATCCCGTTTGCTCAACCTTCTTGACCCAAGCTTTAATTAAATTAACCCTTGGACACTCACTTAGATGGCGTAATCCGTATTCAATTCTAAATAGGCATCGTACAGTAACGTAGGAATTGTTGTTTTTGTAAAATTGTTTAACACAAAAAGCCCGCCGTTGTTCCGTAAAGCCCTCCATCCTGACTAAAATCGCATGAAGCGATGCACAATTCCCAGCAACTCGCGCGCCCCTCCCTCTAACGGTTTTTAAGAAATCAAGTGTTGGCATTTGCAAAAAATTATTGCCCACCCTATATTACAATCACCTATCCCGATAAAAGTTTGCGGAACCGCTGAGAACCAGCCGTCTGTTTAACTAATTCGCAACATGCTGTATTTTAAAATGTATCATCATCATCATCGGCTCTACAACCGGGATCCGGTCTTGGCCTTATTTAGCAAGTGTCGAGGCTTGTTAAATTTTCCATAATAATTTCTTTTTCGGGCAAGGTTATTAGCCTTGCGCCGATTTTAAAATGTACACACAATTTCAAATTAGTTAATTAATTTCCTAGGTAAGACGATTATGTCTCCTCGATAGTATAGTGGTTAGTATACCCGTCTGTCATGCGGGAGACCGGGGTTCGATTCCCCGTCGGAGAGCCTCTGGCGCAAGACTAATGACCTTGCCCGGAAAAAACAAATCATTATGGAAAATTTAACAAGCCTCAGGACTTGCTAAAGTAAGGCCAAGACCGGTTCCCGGTGGTAGTGCCGATGAAGACGATAATGCTGTTTAAAAATATCACGTTATGCGCGAAACGAATCTTTTAACATCCATTTTTTGTAAAACGCCTGCACTACCTTAACGCGTTGCTCGACAATATATCTCTCCACAGTTCAATTTGCCAATACTTCCACTTCACAAAAGTCCAAAAAATGTAAAAGCATTTGATGTATTGACTTTGTCTACAATTCATATTGAGCAGCTTTAATTTGAACACTTGTTTTATTAAATTCCCTATTAACGATACATAAACGAATTAACAGAAATGTTTAAATGAATAATTAAACTTTTTCAAAAATGTTTGTCGAACTAACTCATTAATGAAAACTATTTTCATCCCTATTTTAATAAAATTGAGGTTGCTCTTTCTCATTATTAAAACCTTATACATGAACTTACTCACCTATCAATCCCATACGTGCAGCCAACTTTGGTTTTCTGAGTGTAGAGACATTTTGTTGGCTCATGCCTGCTGCCAATCGCCTTTTACTCCCCATTCTCTATCAAATTAGATCTGAACTACAGATGCACCAGGGTGTCTGTTCCTGAAGACAATTAAAAACTAATTAAATATAAGTCAAGCAGAAAATTAAACCGAACGAAATGGATTTCAACTGCAAACAAGGATTCAACAGGACTCGTTTAGCTTTTCGAATGTATAAAATTGTTTCAGGATAAATATTTCCAAATCCCCAGGAACCTTTACTTTTGATGTTCGTCTTGAAACTTTCTCTAGGTTTGTCAATTAACATCAATCGTGTGGCTTGAGGTTATTCTGGTCATGGAACTTGGTGAGGAAGTTATAATTGCATGAACTTAATTCTTGGGACTTGTGGGTATGTTGAATGTCTCTTCGGCAATAATATAACTACCTGAAGTTTGGCCGAGAGAATTGATAAATCGAGCTCGAAGTGGAATAATAACCAATATCGCAAGTTATCATCACTGAGTTAATTAAGTATTGATAACAACCCAGAGGTGTTGCAGAATACATATATGCACGTATGTAAGAAAGAAGAAATGTTCATTGTTTTGAAAAAGTTCAAAAGTGATGATGTACTCGGACTACTAATTGCCTTTCAGGTCAGACCTACGGGCTAAAGTGATTAACTTCACAGTCGCATGTGTGGGGGTTTCTCTAAACTACACGGAGAACCACCCACCATTCCCGGCCAATCCCATCCAATTTCGACCGCCTTACAGCGCGTCAAACCAACCCCATTCCCCCCTACTTACCTGTTCAGCAGTAAAGAATGTTACCTCCAAGGGCGCATAGCCAAACTCATTTTTCCATGCGGACAACGCATAAAAGAGCTTAGCTTCCCTTTTTCGCGATACGGCAACTCTTGTTCATGTCTATTAGCGACAACCAAATCCAGCCGGACGAAGTTTTCGCATCATTGCAGAACCGCTTGGGAAAATTTTCAAAACATTCGATTGAATCACACGATAATATTTCCCTAGCGTTACTTGGCCTTTTCCCAGTTCCTCCATCTACTGGGGATCAAACATCTCTGTACCCGGGTGAATAGCGTAAAACACATTTTCCTCTCCTCCGCATTTTTCCTTTCTTTAGCCATGCGCCCCGGGGGATAATCACCACACCACACTACCCCCAGTGTGGAACACCTCGGGGGGCACATTACCACACGCACGCTAAGCCAGATCAACCCGAGTTATTGCGCTCCTCGCTTTGTGTTTTTCGTCTACTCTGCGCACATTGGCGTGCATCGAATGCGCCTGGGGAAACGAAGAGCGCAATCACATCGGCTGGCTAGTGCGCACCAGCAATAAATTTCCCTTTTTTTCCTTCTCGTCACTTTCTTGAACCGGAGTCCCAGTCAGTCAGATTTCATAGTCCTGAGTGTGGGCACGCGTTATATAGAGTATTGTTTCTTTTGGCCACAAGTTTTCGATCACGCGGCACAAGTAGAAGTTTTCCACGGGAGCGGTTTCACTTTCAATCTTAAGTCCGAGTTCGTCGTGTATTAGAAACCAGATCGATCAACTAATCCGAAGTATTTATAAATCAATGTGACTCGAAGGATATTCCCGTGTGATTCAATTACTGCTGACTTGGTATAACCAGTCGTATCCTGGTGCTTAAAAGTCTGGTGGTGAGTCGAAGAGTGGGCTCAGGGTTTGCATTCCAATCCGATAACATTATACAGTGTTTGACGCTGTGATTAACAAAAATACATAGGAGGGTTAAGTGAAGTGAATCAGAGCCTAGAATAGAGTTGTTCTCCTTGCAAAGTGACAATTAATGTTCAATTAATCCATAGAATTGAAGAACAATAAATAATCTATCCACAAATCAAGTGCATTTTATTTACCTCTTTTATGGACATCGGAGTTTTGTAACTGATCTTCTAAAGCTTGTGGAACAATCCAGTGGGATTTTAGTGAATCAGTGCCGTACGTAGGCACACCCTACGTAAACTACCCCACACATCCTCTCGCTAACTATAAATACAATCGTATAGGCTCCCATAAATACAGAGATTGCTATTCTCAAGAAACTAGAGTTCAGAAAGAGGTTTTCACCGCAACTTGGCCACAAACACGACCTTCCACTAAAGGTATTTGAGGTTTTGAGATGGCATACACATTTATTCTAGAAGCTATGAAAAGTTCTTAGATCTTTATACCACCTCAATTTCCGCATTAACGCGTATAAACTGCATTACAAAAGAGGTATTCTAAAGAGTATGGCCGGATTACCGCATCAAAATGTGCAGAAGAATGATTTTAATGCAATGGTTTAAGTCCTTGCTTATTATTGTTTTATTGTCCGCGAACTATCGGAAAGGTTTTTCTTAAAAGAATAATTGGCGGACGATCGTTACGGTTGCCACCATACTTTGTCAATACCGAAGAAAGAGCGCGACCGGGCTTAAGTAAAACCAAGATTCTACATAAATGGATTCATCTAAAACGATTATATACATGTTCAAATTATATATATATAATAACAATTTTGGGCACCCAAACGAGTGGACGCCAATATCACTCACTCAAAATAAAAAAAACAAAAAAGTTTGTAAATTGCGCGAATTACTAGACAAGACAACTATGTCTTTTATCGCAGTCTCTGTCTTCCATCTCCAGAAGCAAATTAGGCCTGGTATATCTAAAAGAATGATTTGTCAACAGTAAACTGTATTACGTCCGCAATAAATGACGGAAACGACCACTGTGAGTGTTGTGCCCTTATAGTAGTTGCCCAACTGGATCCTTGCCGAAATCCAAGTCACATTCTTCCCAGGACGAATATTACTTTATTTTTATACCACAACCAACTAATGACTAATGTTACGTAGTAACTCCCCCACCGCCTTTATCTCACGAGAAAACATTAAACATGAACAAACATACCAACATAAGAAACATTTAAACACTTTAAATAGTAAATACCTACATTACAAACAATTACCACATTTTCAATCTAAACTTAAATGCAAAACACAATGTACGTTTTATATTTATACATATAATAAATCAAACATAAATTACATCTAATTCACTTACCATACAACATAAAATAAACATACTAATTTAAATAACGTACATTTTATATTTTAAACACACATAAAATACATGTTACATTTGGCAGAAACGGTATAAAACAAAGGCATAGCTGGTGCATAAGCCCAGTCTTTTTCGGCGATGACGTCTTCGACTATTTTTGAAGTTGATTGCGGCCAAGTTCCTTTGTTGAAACAACGGCGCTGATGAACGAGAGGAGATTGCGAAAAAAGCTATAAACCAGAGACACGGTTTTGCTTTTGAAAGAGTTGACGGTTTTTTCCCTACTCTGTTTTCTCGTGGTGTGGTTTTTTTTTTTTTTTTTTTGGGGATGAAGTGCTCTACAAAGCCCTACCAAATCCTTTCCCCACACATACATCCAATTTCCAACACCTACAGGATGATTCGAACAAATCAATCACCCAAATTCAAAAATACGAAATCCCGATAAACGAATCAAATATTTGTTTATCATCCATACACCCTAATTTCCAGTAATCCCCAAACCAAAACAAACACACAGTAAGTTGAACCAGATGTTCAATTACCATACTCATATTTCCAGAACTTCCTAAATACTAAACACCACAATGCACATATGCATTTTCAAACAAACCCATATTAAGACAAATCCATTTCATTCCCATACACACAATCCTAAAATCCAGCCAGATGTGTATATTCTAAAAATAGATATCACATCCCTTTTCTCCAGTACTGGACTCCAGTCGAACAACATTTCGAAATTCTGCTTGCATTTCGATGCATCCGCGATACAAAATCCCGATAAGATTTTGTATAAAAGGGCGATGAATTTCAGATTCGAGGATCCTGCATCATTATTGCATACTTCATTCATATACAGTCGAGTTCTAACCACCGACGACATCAGTCACGAGAAAACAAAATAAATAATTAAAAAAAAAAAAAAAAAAAAGTTTATAACTTAAATTTAAAAAAAAAAAAAAAAAAAAACAACAAAAACAAAAAAAAAAAAAAAAGTTTGGAAAAAAAAAGTGGGAAAAAAAAAAAAAAAAAACAGTTACTTTTTTTAGTGAACAGGAAGCATCTTTAGGTTCGATTATTTTTAATTTAATCCATATTTATTTTATTATTTGTCTTAATTTAGAAGGATTTGTTTTTAGGTTTACTTGTTTCCCTTCTTGGTTTTTTGTTTGTTCCTCTTCTCTTTTCCTTGCGGCCCACGCGTTTTTTGTTTCTTTTTTCTGAGCTCGATGTTAGCAACATCGAAATAGATGGACACCTACTCTTCTCGTGGTGTGGGCCATCAGCCCGATCAGGGCATGATGGCTCTCATAAAAAGATTAAGGGAGGACCTCGAGGCTCTCAAGGCAGAGAACGCAGTCTTGAGAGATAAATTGTCGAGAGTGGAAGCCGCACCACCCGCATCCCCGTCCAGTGCCAGTTCGGCGGCTTCTGACTCGGAATCGGAGCTCGAGCCCGAGTTGGAGGGTCTCGCGGAGAGCTCCGACGAAACAATGGATGACGGTGACTCGCGCACCCCCACCCCAAACTCGTCTAGAGCCCCTAAGCGGAAAACACCGCTTCCCATAATAAACTGCGAAGGAGGACCTTCCAATAAGCGCGCGGCCACCGGTTCCCCACCAACGCCGCACCCCAAACTGTTGTCGAACCCCGCGATAACACCAACTCATGTGAGGGTCGTACCTCCGCAGCAGCCTTGCCCACCACGACCAACCCCATTAGTTAACCCAAAACCAAAGGCTGCTTGTGTTACCAACACTGTTCAGCCAGAGGTCGGGGAACGCCCACCTGTTTCTAAGAAGAAACAGCAACCCGGGGTCTTTGCACGAGACCTCAATTTAAAAAATTTCGTCGGTGATATGAACCGGCTAGGGATATCTAACTTCAAGGCAAAGACCTTAAGTCCATCCCTAAATAAAATCATAGCCTACGATAGGGAAACCTACCGCACGGTTAACGACAACCTCAAGGCCAAGGAGGTGAATTATTACACCTTCACTCCGGCCGACGAAAAGTCGAGGACAATCCTCTTAAAACGAGTCGCTGCCTCTTGGGAAAAGGACGACATCGTAACTGCTCTTGAGGCAACATTCCCTAACGTCAAATTCATTGACGTCAAAAAATTCTCTCCCCCACAGCGGTTTGTGAACATCAGACCGCAAAGATACACCAAGCTGAACATATGGCAGCTTCTCCTTGCCCCAGGAACCGACATAGATTCCATAATACGGACAAAGTCGCTTCCAACTTTGCATCAGCAAGTTGTCTTCGAGGTATTTCATAACAGAGAAATACCTCAATGCAGACGTTGCCAACGTTTCGGGCATGTCTCCCGAAACTGCAACATGGGTCGCCGTTGCGTTCGTTGCGGAAAATCCCACGATATTGGCAAGTGCGAACTTCCGCTAGCGAAATACGATCCCGCAACAAATGTGCAGGATGAAATAACACTGCCAACTTGCTGCAACTGCGGCAACAAAGGGCATCCGGCCAGTTATAGAAATTGTCCTAAATATAAGGAAATTAAACTAAGATCCAAGGAGACTCGAGCTAAGCAAACAGCCAAGTCAGACTTCGGAAAACAGGCCACACAAAACCTCATCCAAAATGGATTCACATTTGCCGACATGCTTAGGGGTCAGCAGGCAAGGAATACAAAAACCCTTTCAACTCCTCCCCCTCAAAAACATATCCAAGTCCCTAAGCGAGCCCCGGTAAAGGCCAATACGACGCCTCAAATTCAAGCGGTGGTGCAAAAGCCTCCGAGGGGGCAATCTTCAATGCTCGAGAAACTACTTAGTTTCTCCCGCTTAATTGAGGATATCCGACCCCGATATGAGAAACTATCAACCGAGGCAGAGAGGGAGGCCCTCCTTTTCACTGCATATGCAAGACATACCCTCCACAATGGATTCCAAAATTAAAGTTATCCTCTTAAATGTCAACTCCCTTGTTTCGCATTCCAAGCGTATGATAGTTTCTGACTTCATAAAGGAAAGCCGGGCGGACGTGGTACTTGTAACCGAAACTAGGTTGCATCCATGTCACCGTCCCGTATTCCCAAACTTCTCCATGATTCGAAGAGATCGAACCCTCACTGGCGGTCCCACCATCAACGGAGGTGGAACTTGTATACTGGTTAATGGCGGACTTCGCCATGAAGCTATTGACCTCCCACACCTAGAGTCCATAGAGGTATCTGGAGTTGAACTGCATCTGGCTAGTAATGGTAGAGTGAATATATACTCCGTATACCACTCGCATAAAACCAATAATGGCCCCATTAATCCCGAAGATATCGGCAAACTAATAAGGACCTCGGGGCATACACCCTTCATCATAGGCGGCGACTTTAACTCCAGACATCGCCACTGGAACAACTCTGTCTCTTGCCCAAATGGCACAAAACTGTACCAATGGTACACCGCAAACAGGTATGCCCTCAACTTCGAAATAGTTGCACCTACGGTTGGTACTCGAGGTAACTCAATTCTGGACATATTTATTGTGTCCAAAGACTTACTTCCACAAATCACTCCTCCTCAAGTTTCAGCGGGTGTATCTGACCACAATGCTGTGACCACATTCATTCGCGGCTATCGAGCATCCCGGGCTCATATCAGATACATACCCGATTATGGGCGGACTAACTGGGACAACTTCAATATTACATTGAACGATAAACTCCACCACTTCTCTCTTCCCACTGACAGGAACCTAACGACGGTTGAGATAAACAACGTTGCAAAACGACTTCACGAGATTCTAGTTGAAACTTCGGAGACTCATGTCCCGAAGTATAAACTTGAAAAGACCTATCAGATTCCCCATGACGACATCACTGTTCGTCTCATCCGGGAGCGTAAAAAGCTCTGCAGAATGAGATATCGTCACCGCTTTACGCAAAGGGAGCCATTATTGCGATCCATTACTCACAATATTGGTACACTGATAAAACAGAGAATCCAAAACAATCGTACCCGACAATTGGAAGACAAGCTGAAGGGTATTCAGATGGACCAGAACGTTTATAAAAATGTTAAAAAGATATGTGGCACTTCCCGCATCACTGGGCCAATTATGCACAATGGTGTTGTTGTCAATAACGACACCAATAAAGCAAATATCATCGGAGAGACCTTCGAAAACAATCACAAACTCACTCTCCAAGATGGCGACCCGGAAACTAATGCAATCGTTAGTTCAGAGGTCCACAGTAAGTTGGACGACTTCAACGAGCCAATTGTTGTCTTTAACCCAACTAACAGTGCATACTTCGATGACACACGTGATAATGGTCACGGTTTCATCACACCAAATACCCTACAGAGTCTGGTTAAATCTCGACACCCTAAGAAGTCACCTGGTATCGACAACATGTCATACCACTCGTTGCGAAGGCTTTCTGCCTTATTCTTTATAAAGCTCTCCATTCTGTTCAACCATGCTTACAACATGGGGTACTTTCCCCAAGCTTGGAGGCACGCTATTATTTGCCCAATAGCAAAAGTTGGGAAACCAACGTATCACCCCTCAAGCTTTCGCCCTATCTCGCTTCTCACTTGCATCAGCAAAATATATGAAAAATTCATATACGAAAAGCTAAATAACTTTGTCAGTGCCAGGCACCTAATACCTGATTTCCAATTCGGATTTCGAAGAGCGCACAGCACCACTATGGCTCTTAACTTATTTCAAAACCACGTCTGCGTGCGGCTCTTTAATAAGGAACCCACCGTTGCGGTAAGCCTAGACATCGAAAAAGCTTTTGATACGACTTGGATCGAAGGTCTCGCCTTTAAACTTCTGAATACTGGCCTCAGTAGAACGCTATGTAGCATCATCTACCAGTTTGTTCTAAACAGAACCTTCCAAGTTAGAATGAATGGAAAGCTTTCCCGAACTTTTCACCGCTGCAGGCGTACCACAGGGCTCCATTCTAGGCCCCATCTTATTCAACATTTACACCTCCGATATTCCCCGCCCCGCGGACGGGAGAGTAAACCAAATATGCTATGCGGATGACGTCCTGGCGTACACGTCAACCAAAGGCCCTAACCTCGCAACAAATCGACTCAACCGTCACTTGGACGAACTGTATCAGTATTACAGTCGATGGAAAATCCGACTTAATCCATCCAAAGCAGTAGCCATAATTCTGAGTAGTAAACACTCCCAACCTACCTCTCGATATTCACAGAATATTCGAATAAAAATGGGAGATACTACGATTAGACCACAGGACAAGATGAAATATCTCGGGGTCACTTATACCCCAAAAATGAATTTCATCAAACATGTGACCCACATTCTCCAAAGGGGCCTTGGTCGGTCTAAGCAACTGCACAACATCCTGAAGTGGAGGAACAAAGTTGACACCAAAGTTAAGCTTCTCTGCTATAAGCAGCTAATGCGATCTGGAATATCGTACGCCTTTCCCATATGGTCCTGCATATCTTCGGCTCAAATGGAAAGACTTCGGGTTTTCGAAAGGAAACTCCTCAGAAGATGCACCAATCATTCTAGAAGGCCTGACGGTCGTCATTACCCCAACTCTCACCTATACGAAGGCGCCTCCATTACCCCTATCGACGAGTACTTGCTTCAATTAGCATATAAGTACCTCGAAAACATTCAGAACAGCGAGAACCTACTTGTACGGGACTCTTGCGTTCTTGACCCTTCTCTCTCTCGATCTCTTCGGATCAAACCCCCACAATTTCTTCTTCAGTATAAAACTGAAGAAAGCACCCTTCCCAACAACATTCCCCTCTATAATAGAGGATTTCTGGACCCATCCCATAGGGTCTACAATTAACAAACCAAACACACGAACGCACAGTACAAGACGGCACAAATACAAACATACACACCGACCAAAGAGCAGATTATCAGACGCCAAAGACGTGATCTGCGTTTACTACCGCACCCAAGACCCACCGGTCTTGTAAGATTTCTTTCCCACCATCCCTCTATAAAAGTAGTTAGAGAACACTTGGACTAACACTGTCCACACTATCCTTGGATACCCCTCTTTTTTCTTCTCTTTTCAGATGCCGCGAGACCGAGCCCAATATCCTCACGGATGTGGGTGATTCTGGTTATCGCAAGATGACCAGAAGTCAGAGACAAGATGAAGGACACATATGTCCTGTCTCGCCAAATTCGGCCTTCTCGCCACATTTTTTTTTTTTTTTTTTTTTTTTTGATTCGAGGATCAGTCTCGATTGGCGTCCGAAGTGGTAGGACGCCAATAAACGAAACCAATTACAGTAAATTAAGTTAAAAATAAAATAAGAATTTAATAAAATAAAAAGTATTTTTATTGGGCTTACCCGATTCCCAGGACCATATTCAACGATCGGCAGCTGCTCTTCCCTCAAGGTTTGAGGAAGCACGGCGGCAACCGCAACGGGTCCCCTCAGGAGCTGTCTTAAAGAGATCCCTCGTCCTTTTCAGGACGAGACACGCTCCCTGAGAGAAGGACCACAACAGGGACAAAGAGAAATAAGATTTTGCGATGTTTTAAAAGAAAAGCTGTTTTTTTTTGTGAGCGTTGAGATAAAAAAATGTGTGTAAAAATAATTTTACAAATACTATTAAGAGATTTTGTTAAGTAAATATCCCCATGTCATCATCATCATCGGCACTACGACCGGGATCTTAGCCTTATTTAACAAATCTCTCCACCGGTCCCGTTTTCGAGCCGACGTCATACAGTTTGGCACTCCCAGGCTTTGGGCGTCCTCCTCCATCGCAGACAAGATCTGCCGCGTTGTCTTCTTCCATACATCCTGCCACAAAAGACTTTCCGGGCAGGCTCCTCTTCGCTCATTCGAGCTAGGTGTCCCGCCCACCGGAGTCTACCCAGATTGATTTTTCATACAACATTAGCTTCGAGGTAGATCGCGTACAACTCATGGTAGTAGCGTCTCCGGAATCGTCCTTCCCCACATACGGGGCCAACGATTCTCCCTAAGACCTTTCTCTCGACGGCTAAGAGTTCAGAGTGCCTTTTATTAAGCACCCAGGTTTCGGATCCATATATGAGTACTGCTGAGACCATGATCCTGTACGTTAGTAGCTTGGATGTTCTGGATAAATTTTGGAATTTAAAGAGCCTTGGTAGACCATAATAGGCTTTGTTGGATTTCATCAGCCGTTCGCGTATTTCTTCTTCCATATTGTTAACGGCTGATACCATTGACCCAAGGTAGTTAAATGATTGCACTACTTCAAATTCGTGTTCCGCTACCCTGATAGTTTGACCAACGTAAGGTCTTCCCTTCGCAGAAGTTGCCACAATGTACTTAGTTTTTCCATCATTAATGTGCAGTCATAGTGTTTGTGCCGCCTGCTCGATCTGGGTGAAGGAATCCTGTGCAGCTGATTCGGTTCTACCAATGATGTCGATGTCATCTGCGTAGGCAAGTATCTGACTGGACTTGGTGATAATAGTCCCTCTAATTGTGACACCAGAGTCACGGACTGCTTTATCCAACGCCAGGTTGAAGAGGAGGCAGGCCAGACCATCCCTTTGTCGGAGTCCATTATAGATGTTTATTGGTTTGGGCAGGAATCCCGCTATTTTTACTTGACTAGTTACGTTGGTCATGGTCAAGCTACAAAGTCGTATCAATTCGGTTGGAATGCCGAACTGTCTCATAGCATTATATAAAGGGTGGATGTTGAATGTGAACCTTTTTTCTGCATTTAATTTGACATATCTCTATTTCAGACTAACTCAATTTGAACCCTGGAAAAACACACAATCGCGCAACGCGTTAAAGTTTTTCAGGCTTATTATGAAAATGAGCGTTCAAATCAAAATGCATATCGTGCACTTCGTGATTTTTTCGGTCAATTTAATCGTCCAAATGTGCGTAAAATCGGAAAAATTTTCTTTCTTTGGGGTTATTTGAAAGAAAAGGTGTACGTCGATAAGCCAGCAACAATTCAAGAGCTAAAGGATGAGATAATTCGGCACATTAACGGCATAGAACCTCAATTATGCCTCAGCGTCATCGAAAATTTGGACCATCGGATGGAGGTGTGCCGCCGAGGTCGCGGCGGCCATTTGGGCGATATTTTGTTCCATACATAATTGAACCATACCAGCATTATCATAATTAAAAAAAATGACAATAATTTCCTAAATAATTTGTGTTTTATTCAAAATCAACATCGGCCCTTAAAATTTAACCACCCTTTAGTTCTACCTTGGCTCTGCTGTCGTAGGCGGCCTTAAAGTCTATAAATAGATAATATAATGGAATCTTAAATTCCTGACATTTTTCCATCGCCTGCCTAAGGGTGAATATCCGATCAATCGCTGATTTGCCTGGGATGAAACCGCACGGATATTGACCAATGATGGTTTGGCGGTTTTGTAGGCTGTAAACCTTCTGCCAATAAACACGAAACGACACACGGAGCGGAGACAGCGACAATTAAACACCAAGTCGTTCCTTTCCTTTGCAGCGCTCCTTTTATTTTATGTTATTTCTCTTACACAAATTGTTACAATATCTTTTTTTTATTGAGGGAATTTAATAGATGGATTAAACGAATATATTCGAACATTGATTTTATAGCTTCTGTAGCACAACCAAACATGAAAATCAAATCGACACTATATTAATTCACCGTCCACATACTAATCTCGTCTTTTAATTAAATCGCGTTGGTGAACTGGCGTACCCTTTTAAGTTTACTGGGGGCAAACGGTTTCTTTCGCTAATCGGCGCGGCGCGGACTGACGTCTTCCTCCGGGTTCTCTAACCGTCTGCTCCTCGATATAACCTCCTTGGTTGCTCGGAATAGTCTACCCTATTTGGCTATCAAAATCTGACTGACTATCTCAAACCTCAACAATATCCTGCTCACACAGATACCCAGATTCAAACTGGTATCTGTATCTATCCGGAAAATATTCCCTATTTGCTCTGCATGTTATCACATCCCCCGGGATTTTTTGTAGTTTCCTGAAAGGGGAAAGTCATCTTTGCATACATCATTATTATCGCTGATAGAATTTCATTTCCACGGCCTTCTGTTTGCACAGAACATCTGGCGCCCAGACCAGAGATATTCGGCGATTGTTTTGACGTGCAGTCCGTGGGTCTTATTTGAACTTGGTACCCGGAATCGAAATCCATTAGATCTTTATAATGGTGCGAAATTCTAGCGTGGCCGTGGGACCGGAGTATTCCCTCTGTTGGCTTAACTCCTCATAAATTATCGGATATCTCGTTGAGATATATTCGATTGCGATAGGTCGTGGCTGCCTTCTGTTGTTCAACGGATTTGGGTGGTCCTTGCATTAGATTACCCGCACGTGCATCCGTTGATCGGTTCATTCTTTGATGATAGCAATTCTTTTGTATCGAATTTCGGAATTGCCAGTTCGATGAGATATTCCTGGGCGCAGGCAGCATGTATGGCATTTTGGGAATTGTTTTTTCTTTTTTTAGGAATAGAACGCATGGATGTTTATACCTTTGTTTCAGGCTTGATGAGTTATAATTTTTGAGCTTGACCTAAAAAGCTTTGGGGACGTTCAGTTCCTTGCTTTTTGGTGTCGGTCTTAACGTTGGCTGCGAGTTGCAGGCCCTATGGTGGGACTTTGGGGAACGCGTCTGTGGACACGTGCGCTGCGTTATCAGGTAAGTAAGTTCTTTGAAGGTAGGAACCTTACCTGCGCGGAATTGTGCGTTCGTAGAACGCTACAATGGTTTTAGCGTATGGGACCATCCGATCTTATAGGATAGTGGAGAGTATCTTATAGGCGGTACTCAGCAATATTATACCCCTATAGTTTCTGCACAGTGTGATATCTCCCTTCTTATGTATGGGGCTGTGGCGTTTCGAATAGATACACACACAATAAACAAGCAAAGAGTGAAAAACACCGAACGAAAATCTAATAAAGAAAATGTATCAGAGCCGTATACCATAGCGATAACATAACAATTCCATATCAGTTGAGTGTACTTGAACTTAGAAATCAAATTCGTACAAGCGGCAGTGGGCTGATGCGTTAAGCATTGGTGACATTTTTAGTGATTCTAACTGTCATAGCGTCAGTTCGAATCACACGTTCTTCACTATCGTCGCAATACGCTATAGGGCAAATTATACCACGACGCCAATCTTCCGGCATCCCCTCTTACTCCCATACGTGCACCACGATCTCAGGCATTGCGTGATATAACGCTGTCCCTCTCTGTTTGATCAGCTCAGCTGGTATGCTATCAGCTCTGGCGGGCTTTATTTGATTTGAGCTGTCTTATGGCTTTTAATGTTTCCTCAATGCTTGGTGGCGGCAGCATTTGGTCTTTAACTTGCATTGGTGGAGCCTCCAATTCTTCTGTGAGCTGACCATTTAGCAATTCGTTGAAGTGCACTTCCCATCGCCCCAGAATGCCTTCAGGATCGGTGATCAGATTACCCTCTTTATCCTTGCAGTAAGTGCAGCGTGGTGTGGTTTGTACCACGTCATACTGTGGATTATTTAATAGAGCTTACGCGCCTGGTGAGGACCTCGCTCTCTACTTTTCTCTATTTCACAGAAAAGGTTTTTTCCCAGGTACTTTTCTTTTGTCTGTGAAGCCTTTTTTCAGATCTTCTGAGCTCTTTGTATTTCTCCTCTCGTACCCTCGTCCCATGAGACTCTTGCTTTGCCCGCTATGCAGCATTCTTACGTTCAGTCGTTAGTTTGCACTCATCATCCAACCAGTCGCTCCGATCTCTACGACTACTGCCTACATAAGATTGAGTTGGCAGTACTACTATTCTTAAGTCGTGTCCATTTCTCTTCTACGCCTGGGATTCTGGCCCCAGGACTTACTCTACCTCCATCCCGCTCTTCGATGGTGAGTCTTAACGCATGACCAAATGTGTTACTGGTGTTTTCATTGCGTAAGGCTGCCGTGTTGATTCGAACCTGATCCGGGGATGCAATACATCTCCGTAAGGCAATCCGCGCTCTGAAAACTGTAGCAACAAGATAATGATCCGAGTCGACGTTGACACCTCGGTGCGTTCGTACCGTCATCACGCTCGAGGAGTGGCGGCGATCTATCAACACGTGGTCAATTTGGTTGCCAGTGGCTCCATCAGGAGATACCCAGGTGGCTTTGTGCATATCTTCACGTGGAAACCTGATACTTGCAACGACCAAGTTCTTTGATGCTGCCAGTTCGATGACACGTAGTCCATTGTCATTAGTGTTCTCATGCAAACTATGGGAACCTGCGTAGTGCCTGAAATACCCCCAAGTGCCATGTACAAATTCGGTTATGTTATTTTTTCTTAGTACGGCTACAGTGTAATATAAAACGTTGCTAGTTGTTTTGTGATTTGTAGCATTAATCGAAGACAATATACTAATGGGAAAATTCCAATGTGCACTGAACTAGGATGGCGAGATCTGCAGAGCCAAGTGTAATCCTCGAGGAAATGCTGCTCCAACTAACTGTGGACTCCCTACTAACACGGCATCACCGAATCTCTATGAAGAAATTCACAGTGTAGTTCTTTGTTTCGAATCGAAGTAGAAACGAAGAGAGTGAAAGGGTGGAGGATCTGCAAGACAATTATATAGAAGATTACTCCAGCATCTAAGCTCCAGGAGGCCCTATAAGTTCCAATTCAAGTAAAGATAACTGTACAGAATAATCATGATTCCATTTGCAGTTAGCAACCAACAGACTAAATCGTTAATTGAGGGTGGACACTGACCTAACGGAAAACCCGAAAGCACCAAGGGTGGCGCAATCATCAGTGGCAAACCATACATAGGACCACGCTAATCGATTCCACGGCAAACCCAGCAGCATCGGAGGCCACGCAATCAACGAGACCACAGCCACCATCACCTGTAAAGCGCCAAGCCCCGGAGTAATCTCTAGTCCCAGGTAGGGTCCACCTGATAAACTGTGAGTACCCACCTGTTGTTCCCCATTAGGGCTAAATATAAACTAGAAATAGAATATAAGAGTTAGTACAATTTAGACCTCGAAGTCGCGCTGTACTGGGCAAGACTCAAACGGCAAAGAAAGTTCAGTCGCCGAAAGTCAAATTGCACAATAGTCATATAATGTCTAGCTAAGACCGTCTGCGTAGGACCAGTGTGGCGTTTCCACTAAACGCCACTGCTTAGCTGTCCATTTAATAAGTTGAAACCCCATAAAAACAAGTATTATGGCCGTTCCATTTGAACGCCATTACTTACCTTGCTATTAACTATGCAAAAATAACTACCTAAAACAATTACAATACGCTAATGCAATTGCATTGGCAACAACAAACATTTACCCCAAGGGCATGCTTGCATTCAACGCATCATGTTCCTGAAATCCAATTCGGTTACGACATCACGTAAGCGAGATAAATCCCCGAACAAGCCAATGCACTTAATGAACAAAGTATTTTTCCGCACACCTGCATGGTATGTTCACCCTTGTTTTATTCCACAGACCCATCGGTCTTTTTTTCGAACGACAATGCACAGCATACCACACCATTGGCCACCGAAGGGAATCGAGTGTTGTTACCATAAGGTAAATGCGCACATGATAAACCAGCCCTTTGAACACGCCAGCGATATGTGCACGATCAGCGTGAATGCTGTACGCTGTTACTGATCGGGTAAACATCCCAAGTATCGTCTTCATGATACTTGCCCACCTGCAATGTATGGAAATTCATCCCCTATTGGTCACTGAAACGATGGATCAAAATTAGTATTCTGTCGTTTCGAAGGAATTTAATCAATCGCAATTCGGATTCCGTGTACGCCAGTCGCGCCTTCAACGTAAAACGTCGATAATCGGTCGAGATCGGGCGGTCAAACATACAGAGTCGATTATCAACCACTATAGCGTGCGGACCTAGGGTGTCGGGGGAATACGTTGACTGTCGCAAAGAAGTACCTTTTATTAATTTTACGAATGAGTGTTATAAGCTTCGTCATTGAGAATCTAAATTACCTGTGTATTAAGTTATGTATGAGTGACATAATCCCGATGTTCAAGCACAAGCAAATTCATAACGCCACGTGGATATCACCCGACGGCCGAACGCGTAACCAAATAGACCACTTCCTCATAGACAAAAGACACCACTCGAATATCCTTGACGTAAGATCATATAGAGAAGCAGATTGCGACTCCGATCACCTTTTAGTGATGGGCAAAATTAGAAGTTGGCTCGCAGCAAATCTACATTGACAGTCACGAGAGACGAGCAAAAAGTTCGAGATTAATAAACTAAAAGACCTACGCAAAAGGGCTGAATATCAAGACGAACTAACGAATAGATTTCGAATCCTAGAGAATGGGAGTAGTGAGGAAGAGGAAGCCAATAGTGTGGACACTAAATGGGCATCGATCAGAGACACAATCAAACAAGCAGCCCAAGAGGTATTAGGATTTAAAAAAACAACTAAGTCCAAACCTTGGTTTGACGATAAGTGCAGGGCAAAGATCGAAGAAGGTAAACGCCTCAGAATGATCCACTTAGAAGCATATGATGAAGTCAACGCAGTAAGATACGCGACAATTCGGAAAGAAACAACTAGACTTTTCAAACGCAAAAAACGCGAATGGGAGAAGACTCGGATCGAAAAAATCCTAGAAAATGCCAGAGCAAAGAACAGCAGAAGTATGTATACCGGCATAAATTCAATTAGAAATGGCTACCGAGGGAGACCCAAAATGATCCGAGACACAAACGGATGTCTGGTGACAGAAACAAAAAATATCGTGACAAGATGGAAGCAGTACTTTGAAAACATGCTCAATGTGCGCACCCATCAACCACAAATAAACGCACCAGACGTACATACAGCCGAGCCCCAGATCCCAGAGCTCTCTTTTGACGAAGTTGCAGACGCAATAAACCGATTGAAAAACAACAAGGCTCCCGGAGTTGACTACATACCGACAGATCTTGTGAAGCATCGATGAGAGGCAACCGCTCGAAAGATCCACCAGCTCATCAAAACAATATGGGATAAGGAAGTCTTTCCGGAAGAATGGATAACCACAATAGTCGTCCCCATTTTCAAATGGGGTCAGGTGACAGATCTGACTGCGAAAATTACAGAGGAAAATATTGCTCCCAACCACATACAAAATATTAACAAATATCATACTGGCAAGAATCACACCGTACACAGAAGAAATATTGGGAGACTCCCAATGCGGACTCCGTCGGAACCGATCAGCAAGCGACCAAATGTTCACAATAAGGCAACTGCTGGAAAAGAAGTGGGAATACGGAGATACGGTTCACCAACTGTTCGTTGATTTCAAAAGAGCCTACGACTCAGTCGCAAGGCAAAGACTCTACGATATTGTGGTTAAGCTGGGGATCCCGAAAAAATATGCCGCCCTCATTCAAATTTGCATAAACGCTAACGAAGGGCGAGTTAGAATAGGAAACCACCTCTCAGAGCCATTTGAAATCCGGGATGGACTAAAACAGGGGGATGGCCTCTCACCGTGACTTTTCCACCTTGTGCATGTCATCAGAAAGGTACAAGACAACAACATGGCCGGATCATCCCTGAACGGGGTCACACAAGTGCTCGCGTATGCGGATGACATCGTCGTTCTGGGCGATTATATCGAAACTATAAGTAAAAACTGTGAAATCATCATGCAAGCAGCAGAAGAGGTGGGCCTAGAAATAAATGAAAACAAAACGAAATACATGATTACGGCGAGAGCATGGGGACTTCAGAGAACGCACATAAACATCAGGGGCAAGATATTTGAAAATGTCAAAGAATTTAAATACCTGGGAACAATACTGACGACCAGAAACGAAACGTCGAAGGAAATTAACAAAAGACTACATTCCGGCAACGCTAGTTGGCATGCAGGCAGTAAACTGTAGAAATCCAAACTGCTATCACGTAATATAAAGCTCCGTGTCTATAGAACCATAAACATGCCGATTGCTCTACACGGATGCGAAACATGGGCTCTCACAAAACGGGAAGAGAACAATTTCCGCGTATTCGAGAATAAAGTTTTAAGGGGTATATTTGGCGGTAAATATGACGAGGATTAAGGACAATGGAGGAAACTCCACAACCAGGAATTGGAAGAGCTATACCGCAAACCTGCAATAGTGAGAGTAATCAAGTTGCGAAGATTAAGATGGGCCGGACACGTAGCGCGAATGGGCGATGATAGGACCGTGCATAGAATTCTTGACGGTAAACTAACGGGGAAGAGACCGACAGGAGGACCGCGACGGAGATGGGAGGACAATGTTAGATTGGAACTCGAGGAGATCGGATCGGATGGTCGAACGTGGAAGGAGAGCGCACAGAACAGGAAACAATGGCGGAGCCGAGTCGGTGAGGTCATGAACTTCCGGGTTCTTACATGCCAATAAATTATAATAATAATAATAATAATAATAATAATAATAATAATAATAATAATAATAATAATAATAATAATAATAATAATAATAATAATAATAATGAGTGACATAATCCGCGTCATTGACAATTGTAATTAGAAGTACCTCCGATTAATTTTATGAATGAGTGTTATAAGCTTCGTAGTGACTATTGTAATTAAAATTTCTTGTTATTAATTTTATGAATGAGTGCTATAAGCTTCGCCAGTGACTATTGTAAATAAAAATTACCTTCGATTAAATTTTGGATATTTTTGTTGAGTAAATAAAGAAAACAAGTTGAACTACCAACAGGAGTCTGCAGTGTTTTATTTTCTTGCGTTGTGAAGTAGTGACAGTTGATTGGGGGATCTTAGTGGACCCGTGCACTTGCTTGCACATACTAAGACCAAACATTAACCACAAACCCCACATTGGTGACGTATCAAATGAACTTATGCACGGAGGAATGAAGTGAACCCCCAGCGCCGTACGCCACCGCACATACTTCTTCCCCATACCAGTAAGTTATAATATTAGATAATTAAGCTATAATTTAAACATTTTTGTCTAGCATATAATTTAGAATCTAACACAAAAATGGAAATAAAAAATGGTGGGTAAAACGAAAAAACTAATACTTTGCAGTTATTACCCCAATCGTTGTTTAATGAATTCGTGAGTTGCAACAATGCAACATTTATTGTCCCCGCCGACGTCCAATTACACCATTTCGATCCCCCTAAAATTCCACTTTTCACTTTTAGATAATAAAGTATTGGATAGCCTACTAGGTCGAAAGAATTTTTTTTACACTAAACACTTTGCATTTTAAAGCTCATCAATTCGAAATATCATATATTAGTTTTCATGAAAAAGCTGGCGTGAATAGTTCGATAAACCTCTATCTTTAAATTCAAAATTCTTCAATCGGCAAATTAAAAGAAAAATACAAAAAAGAAAATGTCTGGAAAACTAGTTGGTAAGGATAACATTTAAATTTCAATTTTTTTACATAGCATTTTGAGAACATTTTGAACATTCGTAAAACCGATGAACATTTAAGAAGTGTAACGACTTTAGGGAAAAGCTTGATTTCACTTTCTAAGTTGGCAATTGAAACTTAAGCATATAAATTAAATTGTTTTTTGCCATCCATTAATTTAAACCTCTTTCTAATATCAGATGAACATTTTAAAGTACCTGGACCTGGAGCCTATAAATTGCCAAATCAGATCGGCTACGACAGCCACGACATTCGTAAATTTCGTTCGCCTCAGTTTACATTCGGACATAGGCCGCCAATTATTAAGAAGTCCATAGGCCCTGGCCCAGGGACATATAAACTGGATGGATTAACAAGGTATGGACGTCAATCAAACCCCCCATATCTTCGAAGGATGTCGAGGTGAGATAAAAGTTATGCTGCGTCATATGTTTATAAAGTATCATTTTTACAGATGAGCTTAAGATAACAAAAGCCAGTCAAATGTAGCTGTTGTGGACTTGTATATATACTTGTAATTGTATATTTGAATTTGGAAGATTTCCGTAAACAAACTAGTTTGAGTACGAATTACTTCCAAATTCGATCGACTTTAGAGTATGCAGTACGAATAGGTAGTACAGGCTTGACGAGTCAAACAAATTAGGTAACCTTGTACCATATCTGACTAGTTTTTCCTGTACAAAGCAACCAAAAAAATCAAGCTAATAAATTACTTGTCATATTTGGAACAATTTCAAATTGATGTTTCAGTACTGATAGCACAACCAATTGATTGTTTCGTTTCACAGTCTCTTCTACTACTGTGAAGTATAGGAAGCTCAAATACTTTGTCTTCAAATCTATTTCAACGCCTTGCGCTTTTTTTCCAATCTTCGAAACACCAGTCAAGTTGATTTCTGAATCCTTCAAAACACGTAGCGATTTGGCTTTCTTCTACTCTATCGTATGAGCAAAACTTAAAACATTAACACTCAGAAATTTACAAAAACCAATACAACTTTTAAACAGACCCTTTCCTTTTATATAACCAAATGGAAACAAAACAAAACGTTTTTACTTTCTATTTCAATTTTTGTGATAAGTAGGAATAAAGCAAAAATCCAAGTTGTTGTCTGGTGCAAAAATTTAAGAAACTTAAAGCATTCCGTTTAAATTTGTATTTCAAACAAAGGAAATCAATTTACGATACTACTAAATCATATAAGAATATACGCAAGTCTAATTCGATCAGAGGTAAACAAAACACTAAATTATTGAACAGAAGGGTTTGAAACAACAACGAAATTAATCTACATTATATAATATCGCAATAATGTACGTTCTCATCTCTTAAGATGTATAGAGATTATTTTCAAAAGCACCTCCGAGACAGCACGGATGTCATCTAGTACTAAAATTCTTTCCTAAATTATAATTGCATTTGTGCTCGATAAGTAGTTATTAAATAAAGCAAAGCTAACCCGTAAGAAAAATTTAAAAAAAAAAAAGTAAACCTAGAAGCAAAACCCAGAGAAATTATATAGTGAAACGGGGTAACTTAACCGAGAAATAATATATTAAAGATTTTTGTTAGCTCCTTCAGAGTCCGAAACACAGCGAACCGACGACACACACTCTCGACAAATTTTTTTTTCCTCTACTCCTTTTGTTTCTCCTCGACGACCGCGAAAAACATACGAGATTAACCTCCGCAACGAAACAACGCAAAAACGCAAGTGTGTTTTAAGAAAGAAAAATCCTCGATTATTCTCACCGCGTCGTTCTTCTCGTCCTCCTCTGAACTGGAAAGCTTCTCTCCTCTCTGCTCCCGGCAAATCGAATTACACGTAAGATCCTCTGGTGTAGGCCCATCCCTGATTCGCCTTTGGAAATTAGATTGAACCTTTATGCTAGGCCCATCCCTAAAAAAGAAATCTTTGGAGCCAGCAGGTCGTTCGTCGCGTCCACTAACGAAAACGTTACGGGGAAAAAGTAAACGTTCCCCAAGAAAAAAATCTTCCAAAGTTAACGATAACTACTAGGTCGAAAACCGCGGCTCAAAAAACGATAATGGCAAACGACGCCGGACCTTCGCCAACGACATCACAGGCTCCTGCCTTTCGTCAAGAAGCCGCCATTCCATTCCAGGCGGACCACCGCCCACAACTGCGTAACGCAATATTACCGGACTTCACGTCCGACGAGTTTTCAGCGTGGAAGGGATCACCGACGAGGAGGTGAAATTCCTCGTGGTAACACGGGTACAAGACCCAAAATTGCTTCCATATGCGAAGTGTCTAATAAAAACCCCATCTCCGCAACCGTACACGGCGCTTAAAGAGATGGTGACTAACGCCTATAGCGAAACGTCGCAAAATCGCTTGCGACGTTTATTACGGTCGGCCGACACCTCTGGGATGCGACCGTCCCAGCGCGCCGCCTATTTCCGTGCGCTGGCCGGCACGGACAAGTCCGAGACAGCCTTAACGGCTATATTTAGAGAGTCTTTGCCAGAATACGTTCAGGCAATCGTCGCGCCTTTAGCCGAATCTGGTCTCGATGAGCTAGCGCGACACGCCGAGGCAGTAGTGGCCACGGACAGACCCCGAACGGATCTCCAATTCCTTCCGGCAACGACCCCCCGCGCAAAATCCACCTCTGCCCCAACCACGAACCTCCACGGTAACGTGCACTCATGCAACACAGACGAGCAATGAGATAGAACGCTTAGGCAGGCAAGTCCAGCAGTTGCAAGCGCAACTGAATAACCTCAGCGTGGGGAACAATTCATGGCCTGGCCGTGACAGATCACGGCGCCGAAGCAGGTCGCGCGAAAATTTTAGACGCGGGCGTGGCAGATCGCGCACGCCAACCAACGAAAACACCTTGGGCAGGCGTTACTTCCACCATCGTTTCGGGGCACAAGCCAGGAAGTGCAGGCAACCCTGCAACTGGTCACATGTGCCAGCAATACAGGCTAGTTCTTTAAACTAGAACTGCCGACCGTAGAAAAAGCGCAAACGGCCGGCAACCCCCAATTAAGTCGCTTGTCAATTTACGACGTGAAGTTAAACATGGACTTCATAATTGACACAGGTGCAGATATTTCCGTTCTTCCGCGCTCATACGCACCTGCAAATCGGTTGCCGGGTAAATTGAGATTGTTCGCCGCGAACAATACTCCAATTAAAACCTACGGACGAAAATTAATAACTTTAAAAATAGAATTTAAAAATTCGATGGTACTTCGTAGTGGCCGATGTGACCGAACCTCTAATAGGTTCGGACCTGCTGCGACACTACAAACTAGTAGTGGACGTAGCCAGCAACAGACTGATGGACCCGTTAACGTCTCTCTCTCAGCCAGTAAACGCAAAGGCGGAAAAGGCATTGACGTTAACGTGCACTGTCGCAAACGGACCATTCAGCGATCTGTTGCGAGAATTTGCGGATATAACAGTTCCGCTTAGCAATCCCCGACGCGCAAAAGCCGGCGTTTTTCATCACATTGAAACGCGCGGCCCCCCAGTGAGCCAACGGCCGCGCCGATTGGCTCCCGAAAAATTGCGCGAGGCTCGTGCAGAATTCGAGTATATGCTCGACTTAGGAATCTGCCAGCCGTCCGACAGCCCATGGGCGAGCCCACTTCATCTCGTCAAAAAGAGTAACGGCGAGTGGCGTCCATGTGGCGATTATCGAATGCTGAACGCAGTAACGACACCCGACCGATATCCGATAGCAAACCTGCACGACTTTTCTTATAAGCTGCATGGGTGCGAAGTTTTCTCGACCCTCGACCTCACGAGGGCGTACCACCAAATTCCGGTGGCTCCCGAAGATATACCGAAAACCGCGGTAACCACACCTTTTGGACTATTCGAGTTCAAGGTGATGACATTCGGTCTCCGAAATGCAGCGCAAACGTTCCAGCGCTACATAGACTCAGCTCTCCGCGGACTTGACTTCTGCTATGCGTATATCGATGATACGAGGTTGCCTCTTATGTTTCGGGATTTGACAACCCTAGTGTTGCAATCCGGCAATTGACAGCTCTGTCGTAAAGTTGGACATTTTTGAGGTTATACGCACTCAGAACGTTTTGACATACGAGCGCTATTTGTGTTGTTTACAGTAACTTAAAAGATTCATTTCGGCCCAAAAATCGAATTAAATCGTCAACATTTTCGTGCGATTATTTTTTACAACTTTCGGCGTGGATTAACTCAGCAACAGTGCATGGATGAACTTAATTCAATTTTTGGCGATGAAGCTCCATCAAGGACCAGTGTTTATCGATGGTATGGTGAATTCAATCGTGGTCGTAGTTCACTCCAATATGAATTTCGTGAAGGTCGTCCAAAATCAGTTGTTGTTCCGAAAACCATTGATGCTGTGCGCGAACTGATATTGGAAGATCGTCATGTGACCTATCGTGAGATTGAGACAACCTTAGGCGTTAGTGGGACCAGCATACATTCAATATTGCATAAACATTTGACTGTCAAAAAAATTTGTTCGCGTTGGATCCCACACAATTTGTCAATCGCCCAAAAAAGGCTCGTGTCAATTGGTCGAAAGAAATGCTCAAAAAATACGGTCGCGGTGCTTCGAAACACGTCTATGACATTGTGACAGGTGATGAATCGTGGATTTACGCGTATGCGCCCGAAAGTAAACAGCAGTCGAATGTCTGGGTGTTTCAAGATGAGCCAATTCCAACAAAAGTTGTTGGCGCACGAAGCACTTCCAAGCAAATGGTCGCCTGTTTTTTCGGAAAAACTGGACATGTCGCAACCGTACCACTAGAACAACGCAGAACAGTCAATTCTGAGTGGTACACAACCATTTGTTTGTCAGTTGTCTTCCAAGAACTCAGGAAAACCAACCGCCGAAGACGGATCACTCTTCACCAGGACAATGCGAGCTCTCACACATCGGCTGCGACAACTGCATTTTTGAGCACCCAAAACATCGATTTGATGGGTCATCCGCCGTATAGTCCTGACTTGGCACAGAATGACTTCTTTTTATTCCCGTACGTAAAAAACAAACTGAGAGGTCAAGGTTTTTCGACACCTGAAGAAGCGGTTGCTGCATTCGGAATGCATGTGTTGGAGATACCTCAATCAGAGTGGCAAAAGTGCTTCGACAATTGGTTCAAACGCATGCAAAAGTGTGTAGATCTTCATGGGGAATATTTTGAAAAACAATAAAGTGATTTTCGATGATCAATATTTGTTTTTGTTCTTTAATCCCGAAATATAAAATGCAACCCTCGTATACTCATAGCATCGAAAAACATGACCGAACATCGCTCCCATTTGAAGCAAGTGTTCGAGCGCCTCCGAGATTTCGGCCTGGTAATCAATCCAGACAAGTGCCACCTCGGAGAATCGGAAGTCAAGTAGCTTGGCTATTGCATAAATGGCCAAGGCGTCCGCCCATTACAAGACAGGGTGGATGCACTGATGCAGTTTCCTCGCCCCAAGAATGTGCGAGAACTTAGGCGTTATCTGGGCATGTTAAACTTTTATCGCCCAACGCTTCGAAACGCCGCACAGGTCCAGGCTCCTCTGAACGAATACCTAGTAGGAGCCAAACGAAACGACAAACGACCGATTCAATGGACCGAGTCAGCTGATCAAGCTTTTCGCTTATCAAAAGAACAGCTGGCGGATGCAACTTTACTTCGACATCCCATCGAAGGAGCCCCATTGTCCATACAGTGTGACGCTTCCGACACTGCAATTGGGGCCGTACTCGAACAAGAGTGCGATGGTAAATGGGAACCGCTGGGCTTCTTCTCAAAAAAATTGTACCCGACCCAGCGACGATACAGTGCCTACGACAGGGAGTTACTAGCGGTTTACTCCGCAGTAAAGTACTTCCGGCACATGGTCGAAGGACGCCAGTTGACGATCAAAACTGATCACAAACCACTGGTGTACACTTTCCGAAAGAAAGCGGAAAGTTCAACTCCACGACATGAACGGCACCTGGATTTCATCGGGCAATTTAGCACCCGAATCGAATATGTTCCAGGTGCAGACAACGTAATTGCAGACGCTTTTTCGCGTATCGATGCAATTAAACTCCGAGCGCAAATCGATGATGCCGACTTGGCACCAGCGCAAGGAGAGGACCATCAACTCGAGTCCCTATTGAAAGCGGAGACAGCACTAGTTTTGCGTAAACTCCCTTTCAACGACTCAAACGATGAAGTCTGGTGTGATGTATCGACAGGGACAGCTCGCCCCTACATCCCAGAAAAGTTTCGAAGGAATGTGTACGAAACATACCATAACCCAGCCCACCCAAGCGGACGCGCAACCGCTGCAGCCGTCCGACGTAAATTCGTCTGGCCACATATGGCAAAAGACATAACAAATTGGGCACGCAATTGTTTGCAATGTCAGCGTTGCAAAGTCGATCGACACAACGTGCTACAACCAGCACAGTTTAAGCTCCCCGAGGCAAGATTCGCCCATGTACACATCGACATTGTGGGACCGCTTACGCCGTCGAGAGGTTACATGTACCTCCTGACGATGATCGATCGCTTCACTCGGTGGCCAGAAGCAGTGCCACTACGAACAGTGACCGCAGATAATGTGGCCAAAGCATTCTATTCGACTTGGGTCACACGTTTCGGCGTCCCAGCTACTCTCACAGCCGATCGAGGATCACAGTTCGGGGCAGCGATTTTCAGGCAGCTGACCGATCTACTCGGCTGTCAACAAAGCCACACGACAGCGTATCACCCTCAGTCCTATAGGATGATTGAACGATGGCATCGCTCCCTTAAAGCTTCACTGATGTGTCATGACGATAATCAATGGCTGGACGCACTACCAACAGTTCTTTTAGGCTTGTGCACAAGCATAAAAGAAGACCTGGGAGCCTCAGCAGCAGATTTGACATACGGAACCAATCTGCGCCTCCCAGGAGAGTTCTTCGCCGATGGAGAACCACCGCTCGAACAGTTTCCAAATTTGGAAAACCTACGCAAACTCATGCGAAAGGTCAGGGCAACACCCGTCGCCAGACACGGTTCCAAGAGGATATTTGTTCACCCAGAGATGGACAGCTGCACGCACGTCTTCATCAGGGTGGACAAAGTTAGGAAACCTCTAGAACCGCCCTACGAAGGGCCATACAAGGTGCTGGGTCGAATAAACGACCGAGTTTTCTCCGTTGACATCGACGGCAAGCCGTACACCGTCAGTGTCGAAAGACTGAAACCGTGCCACCTGGAACTACCACCAGATATCGTACTGGGAGAAGTACATCAACAACCAGCGGCGGCAGCCGAAACCTGTCCCGTACGCCACCCAGCAGACTCCCACGAAACGCCAGGCACGTCAATTGTTGAGAATCAACCAAACCCTCGCGAAATGGTCGCGCGCGGGGCGTCGGACATCCTACACGGACCGATAACGCGGCAGCTCGCCCGAGATCTGCGCGCACAAGAAGACGCTGCGAAGATTCTCAAGGTACGGCAACCTGAAACCCCAACCACTGACAAGCGAAAAAGAACAACGAACGCGATAGCTTTCGCTCCTCTACCACCCAAACACCGCCCATTACGAAGGGAACACGCCCATAAAACTCAACTACACCCCCCAAGCAACTAACTACTTCATATCGTGACTACGTCACTAGGGGGGGAGTGATGTAGCGTCCTACGAACGCACAATTCCGCCCAGGTAAGGTTCCAAACCTTCAAGGAACTTACTTACCTTATCCATTACACGGGCCCACAGACACGTGTCCCCAAAGCTCCTAATCAGACCTGTAACAAGGGCATAGGAAGCTGCAACAATTTGAACCCGACATAAAAAAAACAAGGAACTTAACGTTCAAAAACTTTCAGTATCGAGTCAACGCATCCATTCATAGTATGCAAAACCAATTCCAGATTACAGGCCATAAATCTTCCATCCGAAACATCTGCACGATGTTTCCAAGGAATTATATTTTCGGTAAATTAACCGAACCAGGGAGGCATACTCGGGTAGCTAAAGGCAATTAGCACCTCTAATTCCGTGCAAGATCCCAAAAATCCAACAGCTAAAGCATCGCATACAGATCTCCCATCTTAAACATCTGCCCGATGTTTACCAGGAATTACCATTTTCGGTAGATAGATAACAACGGATGCATACGCTGGCAGCTAAATGCAAGAAAGCATATCGCCTATGCGCTGCCAAAAATGGTAAACAACCGTAATTACCGCAACAAGATAATTCGGAAGATTTACAAGACCAACGCCAACAAAGGAAATACTCCGGTCCCACGATTCCTTTGTAAGAATTTCACACCCATTAGAAGGATCTAATGGATTTCGGTTGTGTTTACAAAAGGCAAACAACCACGGGCTGTACGCCCGAACAATCATCTCCGTTCCGCGCGCCAGATGTGCTATGCAAATAGAAGCGGCACACGATCGACAACCGTCGATCCGAACTTCGATCACCACCACGGATGGTGATAATGATATAAGGATGTATGCGTCAATGACTTTCTCCCTTTCCAGATCCGATGGAAAATTCTCCCTTTGAGATGCAAAGGGAAGTTTTACGCTGCTAACAGATACGATGGGAAAATCTGTTAGCAGACGGGATGAGAGATTTCCTTTTGTGGATGCAGCCGGAATAAGGGAATCGGGATATCTGTGTGGGCAGACAGACAGTCTATATCGAGCAGCAGGTCAGCGAACCCCACCGAGGAGGTCGAACAGAGAGGAACCCGCGAGGTAGTCGGTCCGCGCAGCAAAATTTAGAAAAGAAAAATTAACGTGTGTTGTCGTGCGTAAGAAACTAGCGTATTCGAAAGTGACGTGTGTCTAGATTATCGTGTGTTGTCGTGCGAAGGAAAGGAAAATATTTGTATATGTGAATACGAGTAGTACGAATTGAACACAGTAACAGCAAATAAACCACGCTAGAGTGGCATATAAATATTCGAGTGTAGATTGTCGCTGGTCCTATACCGCACCCAAGACCTACCGGTCTTGTATGATTTCTTTCCCACCATCCCGCTATAAAAGTAGTCAGAGAACACTTGGACTAACACTGTCCACACTATCCTTGGATACCCCCCCTTTTTTCTTCTCTTTTCAGATGCTGCGAGACCGAGCCCAACATCCTCATGGATGTGGGTGATTCTGGTTATCGCAAGATGACCAGAAGTCAGAGACAAGATGAAGGACACATATGTCCTGTCTCGCTAAATTCGGCCTTCTCGGCACAATTTTTTTTTTTTTTTTTTTTTTTGTCGCTGGTCCTATTCTTAAGTAGGTAAAACTTAAAGTGAAAAATAAACGTTCTTATTTGTCGCTGACAAAGCTCACATCTGTTTTACTTGTGTGCAGTTTTACGCTCCGTGTAAGTATTGAACAGTGTTCGGCGGAACACGCCGACGACTAAAGACGAAAATCCGCCAAAGTATGTCTTTGATACTTTTGGGCAGTGTTGATTGCTGCATATGCAACCGGATTTGCCTTTGGTGTACATGGTGCGATTCGCACGACTATGCCCTTGTAGGGAATGTCTGTTGTTGCTGATATATTTTTCGTATCAGCAGACATTATGTTTCACAGGTTTTTCTGTGGTTATAGTTTTACTAAGGCAGGTAAGTACGTGCTTTTTATAGAATAGGACGCGCGTGAAAATGGTTACCTGGTGGTAGATAAGCAGGTAAGTAGTGGCGTTTGCAAGAACCGCCACTTTGGTCGTCGCGGACACAGCTCACTTTACATACGCCCTCGATCCTTATTGAACAGTTTATGCCAATCATACGTGTTAGTGAATAGTTAAAACGGACGGCTGGCTTTCAGCGAGTCTGCAAACTTTAACGATGTATTGCACTGTAATGAAATTAAATTATTTATTTATTTATTATTAACATGTAGTTTAAAATTACATGTCAATAATTTAACATATTGAGCTTAGCAGATGAGACTATTGTCTCTGTACATTTAATTTATAATTTAATTTTACGCTATTTACAGATATCTGTGTTCCGAAATAAATGGTCTCTTATAGGTTTAAGGTGAGGTCAGTCTTTCAGTATATGAAGGACTGTAAGTATTGTGTTCCATTTTTGACAGGTTGGTGGTGAATATCTGTGGCGGTTCTTTAATACATTCCCAAAGAACCGCCCATTCTCTTAAATTAACCACCTTCCAAACCCATAGTACTTACCTACAATTAGGGGCAGCGTAAGCTCCCCTGCAGCATCACACCTGAAAGTTAAACCTCATCAAGGCATGCATCACATTGAATTATTATGTGAACCGTACCATATCTCCACCGGCTAGACTTGTCAGCAATTATAATTGATAAATACTTGCTGGCCAGCGTAATTGTTGACACAGTCGTAGCCGATGGGTTTTGCTACGGTTCATAACCTTTTATTGCCCCAGTCCCGAGGTTCGCAACACTTGCGGCCAATTTCCTTTATCGGTTATCTACCGATCATGGGATTTGGGCACCGCCTTGTAAACAAGACCCAAATTTTCGGCTGACCTATCGTCACCAAAATGTATAGCCTACAATGGCATTAGCATGAACGCCTAAGTAAACGCGATGTGCATATCATCGTGACCCTTGAAACAGCGTTTTTGTGTATCTTAAAGCAAAACCCTATTTCGTTCTCAGGCGCAGGTCATCAAGATTTATGGCCCTCGAAATAGCGTTTCTGTTTATTTAAGACACAGAAACCTATTTCTCTCTTCGGCGACTTCGCTATCGCGTATCTCTATAATACCAATTCATTACACCAGCCCATGTTAAATCAGGTGCATTTTCGTCGTTGCCGATATGCGGGCTGAAGGGCAACGTACTTGTCCTATACGGACACATATACAATCCTCCCCTATCGATGCAATTCGCGGCCATCGAATCTGATGGATGTGAATTGCATCAGAGAGTCAGATTTTAGCCACCGAACCGGACAGTCAGAGCCCAGAGTCGCGTCATTTTGATGGACATAGTTGTGCACCGTGTGTAAGTTCATCGTAGATATTTTTGTCTGTCCGATTATTCTAGTTGTGCGCTGAGTTAGAAGTGATGATAGATCTTTTGAAGTTAATGTACTACGAACTATTTCTTAGCAACTTGTGCCGATACAAATTAAGTAAATTGTGAACAATATACATAGTTACAGCCACATCGTTTATAGCGTGAGATAGCATTAAAATTTTAACAAAAGAAAATATTGTCTAGAGTAATTAAATAAAGAAAAGTTAAACAATAAAAAAGGGCTCCTGCGTGTCGTGTTACTCCTGTTGTGCAGAGTTTTGGTGAACTTTGGTGTGAAGAACAGTGTGCATCGTTACAATTCGGAACAATTGTCAGTGTAAACGCGGTGGTGTTTTTATTGAATCTGCGTTCGTGCTGACGCACTAATAAAATACCCACATATCTGTTGAGCAGCTGACGTATGACCTAATCGCAGTCTCACAAAGTTTGTGATTTCAGATTTAGTTAAATTCTTTGGGTAGAAAGGGTGTTATTTGAGTGGGTTTACGATTTTATAGGCATGATGGTAAACATCCCAATTTATTCGGTTTGCATTTTTTAGTTGGTTCTGGATGGTTGCTAGTAGCTCTCGTATAAATGTTAAATTTATGAACTGGAGCTCTTCTAGCTGAGTTGGCTACAGTCTGCTTTTTCATTACCACTGATGGTAACACGGCGGGGATCTACATTCGGTTAATTTTATTACAATATATAATGATATTGTTTCTAATTTTGAAAACGATATCGTCAGTGTTGCTGGTATTCCTCATTGAATTAAGTACTGACAAGCTGTCTGTGCAGATGATATATTTTTCCTTGTGCATTCCATTTTCATTTTAGCAAAATGTTGTTGATTTTCTTTTTATTTTCTTAGTTTCTAAATTATATGCTAGACAAAAAATGTTTAAATTCTAGCTTAATTATCTTATATTATAACTTACTGGTCCTACGCAGGCGCTCTAAGCTAAACATTACATGACTATTGTATAATTTGCCTTTCGGCGACAGAACTTTGTTTGTCGCTATATTTATGACTATTTGTACCACAAAGAAAACTTAGGAAAACTTTGTGTCGAATTTGTTTTTTTTTTAAATTTAACTTCTATTTTTTTTAACTTTATTTAAAAGAACTTAACTTAAATCTTATACTACCCTAATTCTAGAAAATCTAAGTCAGTGTATGGCTGATGATACTGTTATTCTACCGATATTGGTATCCAGGTCTTTATTTGCTATTCAACCAGCGGAACTGTGCTGAAACGGAAGAGCTCTTCCGCCGTGCGCGTGACTTTCCGGTCGTAGCACAATCGCCCGTCTACGGATGATCTACTTACATGATAGATCAGCGGAGTTCCGGATCTATCCTGTATAAGCCCTTTCATGTCCAAATCAAGGAACGCCTCTGGTGGAACAAAGCCGTTGCGTTAGTCCGATTCCGGTGTTCGCTATAATCTGAGACAACTTCTGAGACACTTCCTTTCGAACACCCGAATCTTTTCCATCAAATTTGGACCTATGTTAAATCACACTGGGCAACCATATATATAAACATTGGCCTGATTAGCGTCATGTAGCATACGACTTCTACCCTACTGTCAAGTTGGCTACTGTGAAATAGCTTCCTTGTCATACCAACAGTTTTCCTAACTTTGGACAAAGCAGCCTCTACATGCCTGTTGAAATACAGATATTGATCTAGCCAGGTGCCAAGATATTTAACTACACTATTGGTTTTCAGTTTGCATCCATGCGGTCCCACGATAACTAACTTTCGCTCAGTGTCCTCCATTTGCTGTTCTTTTTTTTCCATTGTTAATTTCGCGGTTTGACTTCTCGCCACAATGGAATTTTTCGGAGCACCTTTTCTTTTGTTTGTTGCGTGATTTTCTGCTGGTACTCTCCGGTTGGTTTTTATTTTAAAAAAACAAAGGCTTACCTGGCTATACGAATCACGACGCAGCTCGGTTCCTGACTCGAACTCGCCTATCGCCGACTAAAAGTCAGTCACCATACACTCGATACACTCGAGAAAGGCTAACTCGAAAGGACCAACGGCGTCTATTGGCGTCCGCTCTCCTGTGGGTGCTCAGCGGCATCGGTTGGCGTCCGCTCTCCTGTAGGTGTTCTTACCTCCTCTTGTGTGATATTTCTCCAATAATAATGAAAACACAAAAAATTAGACTGATTACTTTATTTCTGGGGATACTTCCCCTAACCCTTTAACACTGAATCGCTTTGGTTCACCAATTACTTCTACTCTTTAGACCATTTGCAACCACTCTTTTATACCTCAAAATTGGGTGTGGGAAAGCAGACGATGCATTTCCTTCAACTCAGACTTTGGTCCAAAACCCATGAACCATATTATGTCCAATTACCTGGCACTAGTCGTTCGTATTTCTTGATTACCATGATCGCTTAATTGCTCCACTTAAGGTATAATGGTATTGGCTTAAGCCATTACCCAATTGATTGCCGCATTTACCGAACTAATTTAAATACATTTGTCCAGATTCGGGCCATTGACTCGCCCAATAAATTTCGTCGCTGTGTCTGTTCTTTCGCAGATCTCAGCATTTAAGAGTCGCTCAATTAAATTATCGCCGACCGCCTTTGTAAGTGCCGACCGTGTCATATGTCTTGTACGACACTTGTTTTCGGGTATAAAGCAAAAAATGTATTTCAACATGAAACCGTGTGAGTGGCAGGTGTTGCGCGAAGCAAAAAGAATGCATTCGGCTTGTGGCGTTGAGAACCGAGAATGTATGACAATTGTTATGCTTCGGTTGCATCGTATGCCCGATTGCCCCGCCCAATCAATTTCGTCGCTGTGTCTGTTCTTTCGCAGATCTCAGCATTTAAGAGTCGCTCAATTAAATTATCGCCGACCGCCTTTGTAAGTGCCGACCGTGTCATATGTCTTGTACGACACTTGTTTTCGGGTATAAAGCAAAAAATGTATTTCAACATGAAACCGTGTGAGTGGCAGGTGTTGCGCGAAGCAAAAAGAATGCATTCGGCTTGTGGCGTTGAGAACCGAGAATGTATGACAATTGTTATGCTTCGGTTGCATCGTATGCTATTAAAAGTGTGAAATGACGATACATGGTAAGCGTGTAGCTTGGGGAAGTGTGTATGCGTCATAGGTAGTATTTGGATGAATATTTATTAATTAAACATTCATTTCCTGTGCATTAAAGGGTTATTAAGGGCTATTTACCGGGATGCGACATATATATATATATATATATATATATATATATATATATACATTTTCTTTTTTAAATATGTATACATTTTTATATGTTCATATTTGTTTTTACCTATATTATAAATTAAAATTAAAATCAAAAGAATTAAATTAAGTAAAAGGAGAAAGAAAGAACTATAGAAGTAAAATAGGAAAGAAAAGGAGAAATAGGGTTTAAGTCATTATATCTAAGGCGGAGGTGTTGTCCTATCGGCATTAAGCCACCACCAAGAAGGGTGAAAAACATGTCAATTTAATTTATCCGTTCACCAATTGTTGTGCTAAAACGTGAGCGATCCACGTAGTGGGGTATGTCGTTATCATGCAGTACTCTTTTGCCCCTAGCTCCACGGAAAGCATGGTATATGATAAGGACACCATAACCGTTTTGTGTAAGCCTTTTTTTGTATAATAGTACAAATGCTTTGGGGGAATGAATCCGGAGAGTATTCTCCAAGTATGCATCGTTTGGGTAGAAAGCTCCCGACATCAAATTGTTCTCATTGGTCGTTGCTGTTGCAATGTGAAAGCGTATACTTTTAATTATGAAGTTATCTATCCTGTTTAAGTATGCCATGTTTTACAGCTCTTTATTATGATAATACTTTGTATACTGCGATTCTGGCGTTCTGTAGATTCGGAGACAGGAACGCAGACATTGTCTTTCAAATACACGAATACTAAGAGGTCGAAGATTAGCTGGGTTGCTACTATCTTTTCCCCGTTTTGGAATGGGGTCGGCTACTGCTGCTGGCGGTGAGCGAGGTGGGACCAGGAGGAATAAGAGAGAAGACGACGTTTGAGAGCGGGAGTGTTTGCCCACACCTGCATTCTCGAAATGGGTTCATTAGAGCCATAAGACGTGTGATGGGCGGGCAAATATAAGAGACGAGGGTTTCGCAGGTTTCGAGGATTAGTATAAAATGTGATAGTGGAGAGCAAGCTTGAGTGGTTGATTGAACCTGAGAGTAGACGGTGAATGAAGAGGATGTCGGCATGAATTCTACGCTCTTCAAGTTTTTAAGGTTAATTGTGTGAAGACGGGTCGTGACTGGGGGTAGAATCAGAGGATTTTCCCAATTCAATCCTCGGAGGGCAAATCGCAAAAAACGACGTTGCACGCTTACGACCCTGCGAATTTGGGACGAGTAGTGGGAACACCAAACCTGGCTACCATATTCAAGAAGGGGACGGACAAAGGCTATATAGAGCGATCTGGGAACGTGGGGATTAGAGAATTCTTTCGATCTGCGTTTGACAAAACCAAGGACAGAGTTGGCCTTGAGAATAGTGTCTCCAATATGTGGGATGAAATAAGCTCTATATCACATAAGATGCCAAGGTCACGAATCGTTTGTACTGGTGTTATCTGTTGGTTTACGGGAGAAGGTGATTGGGTGAAATTTGGCAATATTTAGTTCGAGGCAGTTATTTTGGCGCCAAGTTGAAAAGCTGTCGAGATCCATTTGGAGAAGTGAGGAGTCGACAGAAGAGCGGAACGTCTTGAAGAGTTTAGTGTCGTACGGGTATAGAGAGATGGAGGAGTGCCTGATACTGGAGTCTATATCATTAATAGTAAGAATAGGAGGGGTCCAAGATGACTGCCCTGGGGAACGCCTGACGTGGGAAGAAAAGGATTCGAGAGGGTGGATCTAAATCTGACACAGTAGGCTCGATCGTTAAGATAGGAATAAATCCACTTAATCAGTAGGGGTTCGAAGCGAAGGGAGGATAGCTTAAAGAGGATGAGTTGTGCGAAATTTTGTCGAAGGCCTTGCTGAAATCGGTTGTGATTACATCGACTTCGTTGCCGTTCGCTAAGGCACGGAGAGCGTGGATTGATAATTCAACTAAATTGATGGTAGTTGACCTATCCGTAAGGAAATCGTATTGGCTGGGTGAGATGACAGATTTGCAGCGGAAACATAACGCGTTGTAAAGAATGCCTTCGAACAGTTTTGGAATATGTGACAGTTTGGCGATGGGACGATAGTTACTAATATCCTTTTAAGACCCCTTCTTATGTATGGGGGTGACAAAAGAGGATTTCCAAATATTTGAGAAGACAACTTGTGTAAGGGATAGATTGAATATCTTTGATAGCGGGAGAGAAATAGAAGAGAAATATTTTTTTAAAAGGACAGCCGGAAGTTCATTAGGTCCAGGGCTATTCTATAGTTAGTTTAGTTCCCTATTCAATTTTTAAGTTACTTTAAAGTTAGTCCCCTATCCCAACCTGCACGCCTTAGTTTTTAAAGTAGTTCGTAATTATATTTATTTATGGAGTATAGATAGGTAGGAATTATGGAGTATAGAGTTTATATGTTTATACAACTTGTACTAAGCGAAATAACTGAGGGTTGTGTCCTCTATTCATTCATTCATAGCGGTCCCCTCGGGTAATAGGACTGTAAGAATAGTTCAGCTCTGGAGTATTTTACCTCAGAGAGGACCATCATGTCATTCTCTCAATTTTAGTCAGGCCATCAGCCAACCTCTGCAGCATAGTCAAAAATTTCGCACAACTAAATTGCGCGACACGTAGCGTGACAGATTTGTATCTCAGTTTAGAGCCAATTTGTTTCGGGTTCATCAAGCAACTCCAAAAGATGATCAAGGATTTTTCCTTTAATGATGCGTAAAGCTCTGTTTAGTTGTATTTTATCGGGAGACTAAACGTGGAAACCCAACTTACGACACAACCTTTACTCGCTTTTTACGACAAGTCGGCCTAGCGATGAGTGTATGCGAAGGCTCCACTCACAGGGCCCTGTCCATATTTGATATCGTCGAATAGGTATCGCCATTAATAAAAAAAAAAGTTTCGTCAGTATGTGCGTGGCATCTGTCCTTTAATTTAACCAATAAACCGTGGACTGCACTGAGCTGTCTTTTTTTGAAACAAATAATGTTTTAGATTAGTGTTTTCACTTGGAGCTTCAATTCCTGAAATATTTTCCTAATGAAAACTTGAAGACTAGGCTTGCTTGAAATAAAGCCACAATAGTGGGCTAGGTTTAAAAAAAAAGTTTTGATATAGCAGCGCGGCAATAATCTTTAAGCGGGTGACATATTTCTAACACTCTTTCAATGGGCGATATCTAGGCAACCCATTTGGTTTTACTACAGCCCAACAATCAAATCAACCACAGGATTTTTTAAAAGTATCCACTCTAATTTATAAACGCAAAAATATAAATATAACCACAAATAACTTTAAAGTCTACAGGTAAACAATTAGCAGCTGATTTATTTGTGTTGTGCATTAAATGAGACTATTCATTAACTATTATCGTTTTTTAGAAATGTGGTTTTAATTTTGCATAAACTTCATTGACTCCTTGCCTAGCTGAACCACCCAAAGTTATAGTTTTTTTTTTTTTTTTTTTTTTTTGTTACCTAAACGTCATAACTTCTTCTATTCCATTATCTTTTGATAAGACTCTGGTTAAATAGTTTACCTTGGTGTCCGACATTTCTTCTGGTTGGTCTGAAATTATTTTGTGTCCAAAATGTTTCCTTGTGGTACTTCATAGGGAAAGAAAAACCGCATCAGAATAGGAAACATCTTTCTGTTGCCATGGTATTTTGCAACAATCGCAATTATAGCACAATTTGTTTTACTCGAGGCATTCTTTAAATCGTCTATTGTCGTACGTTCTAATATATCCATTACTATAGATTCAGTTTTCATACCCGCGGAACTGAGTTCTGGTTCGAAACAAGACTATGTGGGGGTTCTTTAAGCATTCCCGAAGAACCACCCACCGTCCTAATCCAACTCCCCGTCCCTAACCTGCAAGTACCTGCGCCAACCATAAGTAGCTTACCTGCACACAAGCAGCACAAAGCTCTCTTTCAACCATTTCCCACCTGAAATATAACCCACGGCTAGATCTTCATCTTGCCATGGCACCAATCATCACAATTTCGTTACCAACCATTTTCACCATCAGCATTTGGGCAGCATCAAACTCTCTGGTTATCACTCCAACAGCCAAATCCAATAGTTGGTTTGGGCGCAGCAGTGAATCCAAAACCCAACTCCAATAGTTGGCTGGGGCAGCCTTTTACAAGGGTTTTATGGTGTCAAACAAACTCTTAGATAATTCAAAATATTATTTTATTCTTAATAGCACTTATAATTGCCACTTTAACGTTCACTTAAAAATTCAAATTAAACGTTTAGATCACTAGACAAATCGAATCGCACAGCGCAAACAGAAGATAACGAAGAACAGCTTTTTCTCTATGCGGCCGTTGATATACCTCGTACCATTTTTAGTTTTCCGTTAATGTCATCCGATTTCGAAAGCGCCGTGCTATTGAACCGTACATTACCGTGTCAACGGTTGTATCGCATGAATGCTTTTTCAGTTGTATTGCCGGTACCCAATAATTTGCCAAAAACGGAGTATACCTTTCGGTGATGGCATTGTCGTAGTCAATCTTGTTACTTCGATGGTAGGTGACTTGACTATTTGAGTTTATATCGAATCGGTTCTCCTTGTTATATCTTTGAGGAACCGATCCATCCCTTATTGCTGTTTGTTGTTGCTTTGTGCTGCAACACTGGTAGACATTCGGTTCACACCCTTTATGACCTTTCCGATTCATTAAAAATCCACCTGGTCCTATTGCCGATATCCATGCCTATCATATACCCAGCAATCCCACTCTGTTTACTCTTCTCTAGCAACCGTTGGTCCCACGATCAAGCCATGGCAAATCGCTTGCTTATACAGCTGCACCCGATTATCCCTGATCGCGATACTCTAGCATCGAATTGGACGTGATCATAGTTTGTTTTTCCTAAACAATCTAGCAATGGTCACTAATACAAAGTATAGCGCAACTCGTGCCTAACTTCCAAGAGCCGAATTCTTTGCAAGTGTAAATATTCACACTGGAATTCGACCCTCGACTCGCTATGGGTGCAATGCACAATTGACGTGGATAAATACACAACCGTCACTGTGTAAACATTCCGATCACCAGATCAGGTCTCACGGTATCATTCCCTCAAACAACTCTCGTACAATTAGCCAAGGCAAACAAACGCGTATCTTAGCGCTTGACCCCCAAAATAGCGTTTCTGTTGACATAATACTCAGAAACCTATTTCTGCATCAACGAATTGCTAGTTCAAACATAGCAACCTTTTCCGGCCGCTATACAAGCGACCATCTATTTGCACAGCTGACCTATTCGAATGCAAATATCGTTAGTCAGTTTTTGTTGTCGTTTAGCCTTATTCGTCTGCAGCCGATACATGCAACACTGTTCTTCCCCATGTACAGACCCTCTTCCTGTTTGTGTGCTTCTCGAATAGAGATATCCGCGCGAAACAACATCCAGAATCGTCAGAGAGTCAGATAGTAACCTTCGTACCGTGTACACGTACCGGGACGTGGCGTGAGTTAGATTTGAATCGCGCAATCGATTACACGCGTCGAGCCGATAATGAGGAGTCTGTGGTGAAGCATCGAAAGTCGTGTGAGTCTGGGTTTTAAGCAAATCGGTCAAAACTCCCAAAACAACAAACGTGTTATTTTTAAGTTAACAATCTAGAAATAAGAACCGAATCACACCTTCAAACGTAGTACATAAGCCACGGGCAATGACAATTATGTGCGAATGTGATTTATACGATTGACTAGTGGATTAAATGTTATGTGAAAGACTAGCTAACGAAACCCAAAAGGTAGTTGTGAAAATTAGTTTGAATAAAGAGAACGTTAATGTCAAAATCACCCGGAGCCTTTTATCTGGTGTTTGATTTTTGGATAGACAATTCTCGCAGCGTGTAGTAGGTGGTGTTTATATTGAACCCGCGTCCATGTTGATGCACAAGTACAAACCGCCACAACTATATTAATTCAATGCACAATCGTTTGATCGAAAATAGTGATTTTAATTCATTGTATAATAAGCCCACAGGGCGTTCACAGCGTCTGTGCTCAAACCGGTTAACATTGAAAAACTCGAAGTAGAGGACTAATCACCCAATTTAAAGAAAATTTGTTTGTGGCAATCAACTGTCTTTATTTAAAATTTTCCAAAAGCGGGACATTTTTACCTTCCGAAAATATTCTTAGAGACGCTGGAAAGACTACCCGAAAACTGGACGTATGGTCACCTTATTGATAAAAAACTTTTGGGTTGACCCTGCAACGTTCCCATCAGACTGTTAGTTTAATATAAAATTGCAAAAACTTATCAATGATACAGACACGAACTGGCTTACATTTTTGAAGGCGTACACATTACAAGTGAGCAATTGCCAAACATTACCCAACTGCCAAATTTACCTTCAAACGAAATAAATAACATAATTCAATCCCCGTTAAATGTTTTTGTGGGAGCAAGACACATACCCATAATAAAGAAAATTAATTAGCCTTTCAGATATTTTCTCATACTTCAATCCCAAGCACAAAGCCACAACGTTTTACTACCACAGAGACAAGTAAAACAAATGAAGGAAATTATAGGAAATGTATTTTCAAGGTGAATCTACAACCCGATAGAATCTTCAAGTAAGGACTAGTTGAAGTTGGATCATTAATTTGGACAGAATTCCCCATTCAAAGCACATAACATGCCACAATCCTTTTGAGACACCTGACGACTAGCATGTTAACTATAATTCTGTATACTGATAATTAGATGTAGGGAGTTTTATAGTCACTTGTCTTTCACAGAAGCGTCGGAATATGCTCTTTCGAATAAAAGCAAACAGTTTTCGGTACTCACTTACGTGCTGAAGGACCACTGCCACAATGAAAGTTTCTTGCTTTTTATGTCAATAAAAAATTATAAATTATGAAATGTGTCCATACACCAATAGAGTTACTAGAGAAAATTTCAATCAGGTAATCGATACCTTTTGGGAATGGGTTTTGTCGACCATCAAATATTTAATATGATTGCATTGTCCGTAATATTAAACCGCCGAAGTTGCATTTAGATTGTTCAATTTTAACTAAACGCAGGAAATTGCCAATTGCAAAAAAAAAAAAAATACTATAAATTGATGCGGTGTTAAGTCAGAATTGATAGGATATTTTATTATGAAATTGATAGATATTTTCAGCTGTCAAATTGTATTTGGCAGCAGTTAATTAAACTTCTGCTGCTTTTCATGAAACAAATATGTGCCCAAGTGAAATTTAATGATACTCTTAAATGTTAAAAAAAGAGGACTTGGACTTGCAAAATAACTGAGTTATGACCAACCTGCCGACCATTAGTGTAGCTTCAGCTCCAACTCTTCTCCTCGATGATTAGGCTGACCATGCATCAATTTTTCGCAATGGTCCTATTGTGAAGCGTGCTGTCCCTCTTCGATGAAACAAGGGCACTAGTCCCCTTGTTGATATATAGGGTTGCCGGCTCGGATAGGGATATGAGAACACTCCTTTCGGATCTGGTGATGCTGACGCGCGAGATAAATGTTGTTAGTTATACGAGGGTTGCCTATTATGTTTTGGGATTTGGCAACCCTAGCGTTGCAATCCGGCAATTGACAGCTCTGTCGTAAAGTTGGACATTTTTGAGGTTATACGCACTCAGAACGTTTTGACATACGAGCGCTATTTGTGTTGTTTACAGTAACTTAAAAGATTCATCTCGGCCCAAAAATGGAATTAAATCGTCAACATTTTCGTGCGATTATTTTTTACAACTTTCGGCGTGGATTAACTCAGCAACAGTCCATGGATGAACTTAATTCAATTTTTGGCGATGAAGCTCCATCAAGGACCAGTGTTTATCGATGGTATGGTGAATTCAATCGTGGTCGTAGTTCACTCCAAGATGAATTTCGTGAAGGTCGTCCAAAATCAGTTGTTGTTCCGAAAACCATTGATGCTGTGCGCGAACTGATATTGGAAGATCGTCATGTGACCTATCGTGAGATTGAGACAACCTTAGGCGTTAGTGGGACCAACATACATTCAATATTGCATAAACATTTGACTGTCAAAAAAATTTGTTCGCGTTGGATCCCACACAATTTGTCAATCGCTCAAAAAAAGTCTCGTGTCAATTGGTCGAAAGAAATGCTCAAAAAATACGGTCGCGGTGCTTCGAAACACGTCTATGACATCGTGACAGGTGATGAATCGTGGATTTACGCGTATGAGCCCGAAAGTAAACAGCAGTCGACTGTCTGGGTGTTTCAAGATGAGCCAAATCCAACAAAAGTTGTTCGCGCACGAAGCACTTCCAAGCAAATGGTCGCCTGTTTTTTCGGAAAAACTGGACATGTCGCAACCGTACCACTAGAGCAACGCAGGACAGTCAATTCTGAGTGGTACACAACCATTTGTTTGCCAGTTGTCTTCCAAGAAATCAGGAAAACCAACCGCCGAAGACGGATCATTCTTCACCACGACAATGCGAGCTCTCACACATCGGCTGCGACAACTGCATTTTTGAGCACCCAAAACATCGATTTAATGGGTCATCCGCCGTATAGTCCTGACTTGGCACCGAATGACTTCTTTTTATTCCCGTACGTAAAAAACAAACTGAGAGGTCAACGTTTTTCGACACCTGAAGAAGCGGTTGCTGCATTCAGAATGCATGTGTTGGAGATACCTCAATCAGAGTGGCAAAAGTGCTTCGACAATTGGTTCAAACGCATGCAAAAGTGTATAGATCTTCATGGGGAATATTTTGAAAAACAATAAAGTGATTTTCGATGATCAATAATTGTTTTTGTTCTCTAATCCCGAAATATAAAAGGAAACCCTCGTATATTCATACAACAAAAAACACAACTTTTAGTTTTTCTTAATTAACTTTATTCACTTAAAACTAATTTTGCTGTGTTCTAAACTACCTCCGACTGGAGGCTTCTGGGGGGGGAGAAGTATTGTGCCAGGCATGGACACTCCGTTCACTTCTTCCCCATCATTCACTTAATGCACGTTCCGCCAAAAGTCAATCACCAAATAATTGTTCACCGATCAAGGAGTACGACTCCGTCACAAGACACGCACCAATAAAGGAAGGTTATTGAAACGCCCGTTCAAATGATCGAATGTTCTTTATTTTAGTTTTATTGATACCTATTTTAGTTATTTTGAACACAAGAAAACTTTCTTGAATTGAATATGTTTAATATTGTTATACTTCACTTAAACTACGTTTCCACGCGCACTTGATTTTGTTTTGATTTCCCGAGCAAAATTTCGCCAATCAATTTCAATTAACACGAATGAGGACTTTTTAAAATAACGTCTCAAGACACTTTGCGACTTGACTGTGTATATCTACGCTCCTCCGCCGCGCGACGGGGGGGCGGGAGCTCGGGCGACTAGCGTGGTCGGCGGATGAAATTCGACTCAGCGATAAACGGCTTGTGGTGAGTCGACTCGCTCATGGGGTGAGTTTTCCCGAGAGAGAAAGTGTTTCTCTCGTGGTGAAAACAAGGAAGAAAGACTTGGCAATGTATGTGTATGCGTGAGTGCAGATCACATTGGTTTTTTCATACACAAGGCCATGGGAACGAATCTAAAACAAAGAACGGGGATAAGTGCATTCATAAGATGCGAGTTCGGTAAAGCAAACAAAACCGAAACTCGTCGGATGCTAATTAGATCTTTGTTTGAGATGTGCGTCGCGGCTAAATAAATGGACGCGACGCATCGAAGAAATGGTGTTAATGAGTTGGTGGCAGAAACAAATCCCTTGCCTGCATTTGTACTTATATGCAGGGTAATTAGTTTGTGGCGACGTACGAAATGGATGATTGCTTGTCTATTGAACAACGAATCGCTGGTCGCCTTGTTGCAACTGTAAAAACAAGCCGTCCGACATTGCATTTCAAAAGATAACAATGGGTACCGAATGGTTTGTATTTATGGTGCATATGCACATTAAGGAACTATTTTAAGAATTTTAAATAATGCGTTGTATGCATTAAATGTCCTTGAAAAAGGAAAATGTCTTCAGGTGTCAATGCAAATGCATTGGCGGGAAACAATGGGAGTTGGGTTGTAATAATGAGGGTTCTGCCTGATAAGTTAAGAAAGAAATCTTACGGAGAATTGTATGCGAAGAGATGCATGAAAGGTAAGTTCTCTTTCCCAGGGGCTTTTTGGATTACAGATTTGATCTCTTTAATGCGTGAAGCGTTTAAGGTGCTAATGCGATTGCATTAGCGAAATTAGGAGACAGGGTGAAAGTTATGGGGGTTTTTCAGGAAAGCGAACCGTGGGGTTCGGCGGAACCGCCATACGCCGGTTGGTCAAGAAAAGGCAAGGGAGTCAGTCTAGATTTGCTGTTTGGCGACTTTGTACTCAAATGAGTCGAGATGGGATGCGTGCCTGGCAAGACGTGTCGCGATTTCGAGAAAATGTCAAAAGTTTAAACCCGAAAGAAAGGATTAAAAAGTAGCGAGTCGTTACTTCAAACTAACAGTGTTTTGTAATCCAAAAAGTTTCAGTTCTGTCTATGTAAAGTTAAAATAATAAATATAGAAACAAACCGAGAAAATCAAAGGACCTTTTAATATTAAAACTAAAGATGACAACGGTAGCCCCCTCTTCTCGGAGGCCACGGAAGCACGGTGGTACACCAGGCCTTAGATAACAGCTGCATAGCAATGAAGTTTAAAACTTTTATTTTTGATCATACATGTATTTATATTATAATTTAAGTCGAAATTTAACCCCAAAAATTATAAAGCCCTAGTAATTGCTGTGTATCTATTATACCACTCTATAATCTACGAACGTTAAGCGACAATTAGGTCTCAATGATTGCAAATTAACAAACAATAATGGGGGGTGTCCTTTTATCCAACCAAGTAGAATGGATAAAGGAGTATTACACGTCACGCAGAATTGCCTAGGATAAATATAAATTAGTTCAAGGGTGTGCCCATTTGTAGACCCCATCTTCAGTAGGGACAATAAATATACCAGTAATCGCCCAAGGCCTTGTGTCTCTCAACATACTAACAGGATTGTGCTTTAACTCTTCAGCTCACCGTAAACCTGCATACGAGTGTTTGCTGCCCACTGTTATAGGAATGGTTGAACCCGGGGACAAATGATTTGCAGAATAGCAAATAATGTCAAAATGGATGTCCGCACACGTGTAGTTCTGATATTTTATTGTTCATCATCAGAAATCAGAATTATCCACACCATTGAAAACCCGACGTAATGGGAACAATGTGATGTGGCACTCTTTGTTGAAAATGTTATAATAGAAAACACGTCACACGCAAGGGGATTGATCCGATTGATTGTTAGTAATATGAATTCCATCATTTTATTAAGGGAATTAAAGTCTCACCTCTTATTATCAACTGATTAAAAAAATGTGAGACGTCGGTCGCTTTGAAATAAATAAATACTTAAATGCATAAACAAACGAACTTAAACTACAAAATGAGAATTGCGGAACTGTTTATTTGATTTTTATGGTGACCAACACTTTATCCGATTGAACTTTTATGGTCCCTACGTGGCTAATTATTAATCTTTTTCCATGTATTAAGCGTTTCCATCCGTTTTCATTGTTCCGAGTTAAGAAGTAATTTCACTCATGCAATCATGAAGTATCCTTATTATCGAAGTCCACATATTCTCCAACAACATTCGGGGTACATTCCGGCAACGACAGTTACTTTATGTAATACGGCCACTGGAAAAGACTTAATTGATTCCCAAACCTTGTTGAGTCACTAATGAAGCCACTTGTACCCCATAAGCATTTGTTCTCATGCAAGATCAGATATTATTGAGGTTCAGGCCAGGAGTTCCGATATTCACCCAAAGGAGACAATTCACCCGAATGTACAATTGATTTCATTATCGCAAATTTGTGTTCCGCTATCTTGATGCTGGAACTAATATTTGTGATTCGAGTACCTGGCTGACTTTCAAACAGACAACTTGTCTCACAGTTTTGCTCGTGCTATTTATCTTAATCAACCGTTATTTTCACAATAATTTTCACAATTTAATTATCATTATCTTGTTTTCTTTGCCTCGTTTTCCGCATACAAACATTTGAACAAGTGTTAAAACCGTTAAGTTATGGCTCCTGGGCCACGTGTGTTAAACAAAATTAAGCGCAAACGGTTGCGTTACGACCCCGTTATTGGAGGCCAAACTCCTCCCGATAAACTTTCAAAAGTGAACAATAGAGTTCTAGAAAAATCTAAAATGTGTTCAAACACTAACTTTTTTCAACCACTTCAAAGTCTGATGGAAGACTCTCCTGAAATGGATCCGACCAATGACGAACAGTGCGCAGAACTTCCTAAGGAAACCGTTCCGCCAATTGTGGTATTAAAAACAACTAGTGCTAAAGTGCGTGATATTTTGAGCAACATTAAGATAGACAAATACTTAATCAAAAACATTTCGCTTGGGCAAAAAATATGTGCCCCAACAATGGACATATATAACAAAATCAGAACCGAACTCGTACGGTTAAAATGTGAGTTTTTCACCCACTCGCGTAAGGAAAATCGTTCATTAAAGGTAGTGTTATCCGGGCTAGACTTAATTAGCAACGATGTAGTGAAAAATGAGCTAATTGCACTCGGGATTAAGTGCCTAGATGTTAAAACCATCACATTAAATCCGTCAACAAAAGCCCTGTACAAACACTACTTGTACATCGTCTACATTCAACGCGGTACTGTTAAATTAAACGAACTAAAACGGAACTACTCCACCTTGTTCAAAACCATCGTTCGCTGGGACTTTAAAAAACATAATCCAGGTAAGGTCACACAATGTCACAATTGCCAGCTTTATGGTCACGGCTCGATGCATTGTCATATAAATAGCTTCTGTGCAATATGTTCGGGAAACCATAAAACATCCGACTGCAAAACAAATGAGGTCATCAAGTGTGCAAATTGTAGTGGACCACATAAATCCACCGATCCAGAATGCATAAGCCGAAAGCAGTACATAGACATTCGCCGCAAATTATCCCCACGTGGACGTGGTACAGGAAATACAACGTTCCTACAGCCTCCGAGTGACAAACAGCAGACAGTGCCCGACCGATTATCCATGGACAATTTTCCTCCACTACCCCGATCTGTGCGTCAACCTTCACTTCCTTCATCCACCTGGGCTTCTGGCCTCCATCAAACCCAGCAAGCTTCCAACAGTGATACGACACACACGAAGAAAAATCCGTCAGAAACATTAACTAATGATAACCTGTTCTCATTTAGCGAGATAAACTCTCTTCTTAAGGAAGTTGTAACCAAGCTTAGTGCTTGTCAAACCAAAGCTGACCAATTTAACGTCATTACTTCATTAGCTATTAAGTTCATATACTCGGAAAAAACATGTTAAGAAACTCTCTTAACATCATAACTTGGAATGCGAGAAGCATCAAAAACAAAAAGCATGAATTTTTTAGTTTCTTGATAAATTTTAATATTGACATTGCACTTGTTTCAGAAACCTGGCTCAAACAAGACATTTCTTTCTCACATCAAAATTACATATGCTATCGCCTAGACAGGGTACATGCTAGTGGTGGATGTGTCGCCATTGTTGTAAAAAAATGTATAGAACATTCCTTGCGTCCTTCATTGCATCTTAAGTTAATTGAGGAAATTTGTATAGATGTAAAATTAAGTGATAGCTCCAAGGTGAGTCTTTTTTCGGTCTATTTCCCTGGTGGAAATGGAAACATTGAGAAATCTACTTACTTTAAGCGGGATCTGCAAAAATTGTATAGAGTCAAGGTAATTAACTCGAAACAAGGTAATTATTGGTGGTGATCTAAACTGCAGACATCAGTCGTGGAATTATTTTAGGTCAAACTGGTGGGGTAACATTTTACTAGATGTTACTGAATCCAGCCCAAGTTTTCCATACTTTATCCACTTCTCCCCACCTATATCCCAGCGAGTGCTAACAAGAACCCCTCAACTCTTGATCTATATATCACTAATACTCCAAATTACTGCACAGTACCATTAACTCTAAATGCGTTAAGTTCAGACCACCTTCCGATCAGCCTTACAGTGAATCATACAGTAGTTGTAAATCGTACCAGTTTATACCACAACTATTCCGCCGCCAACTGGAATTGTTATAAATCATATATAAACACGAACTTGGTTCTAGGTGATACCAGCCTAAATTCTATAACCTGCAGCGAGCACATTGATATCCTATGTAACAATTTTGTTTCTGTTATCAATAGAGCGGCCGATCTTGCGATACCTAAATGTTCCACTGCTCCAGTTGATAAGGCACCGCTTCCTGAAAATATCTTACATCTGATTAGGCTACGAAACTCTGAAAGAAGAAAATGGCTGCGTTATAGAATCGATTGTTTTCTAGTTAATGTTAAAGTCTTAAATAATATAATTAAAAACGAAATCTCAACATATAGGAACAAGTGTTGGAATAAACACCTTTCCTCTCTTGACAAAGCAAGCAAACCGTTCTGGAAAATATCAAAAATTATGAAAAAGAGAGGGTCAAGTATTCCTCCGTTTAAAGTTCACGACAAGTTGTTTATTTCTTCAGTGGAGAAATCGAACCTACTTGCTAACACGTTTAGTAAGAACCACTCCATATCTATGCATCTAAGCGATGCATATACTGAAGCTGAAGTTTCTAACACTATCCATGTACTTTCTCAAACACCAGCTGAAAGTACTTACGCAACTAATATCAGCAAAGTTAAAGAATTGATAAAAAAATCTAAATCAAAAAAGGCTGCGGGTCTCGATAATATTAACAACAAATTAATCAAAGCACTTCCACCTGCTGCAAGTAACTATTTAACGTTCATTTTCAACGCTTGTCTTAAGAATTATTATTTTCCGGACTGTTGGAAAACAGCAAAGGTAATACCTATCCCGAAACCCGGCAAACCGAAGAACAGCCCCGAAAGCTACAGACATATTAGTCTACTTAGCTGTCTAAGTAAGCTCTTAGAGAAAATCATTAAGGAAAGGATTGATCGTTTTGTGGAAGACAATAACATCTTACCAAACTTTCAGTTCGATTTCCGTAGTGGTCACAGCACAATCCACCAAGTCTTGCGCATTAAAAACCACATAGCTGGTAAATTCATCGACAAGGAGTCAACGGGACTGGTTCTTCTAGACATCGAAAAAGCTTTTGATACGGTATGGCACGATGCCTTGATTTATAAGCTACTAAAACTTAAGCTGCCAATACCGCTTATCAAAATTATCCAGAGCTTTCTTTGTTCGAGAAAATATGTTGTGAGTATAGGAACCGACATATCCTCTACTCATCAAATCCACCATGGTGTACCCCAAGGCTCGGTTCTTGGTCCCATATTATTTACATTGTTTGTCGCAGATTTACCATGTCTAGGTGAAAACATTCAGGTAGCTATGTTTGCCGATGATACGGCCATTTTCTCTTCGGGCGCCTTATTCACTAATGTCTACAACTCTTTGCAAGCAGCTCTTGACAAACTAGCAGTATATTATAGGAAATGAAAAATAAAAATAAATGGTAATAAAACACAAGCTGTCTGGTTTTCGAGATATAGGAAACACTGCTACCTACCAAATGGCACTAAACTCAGTATGTGTGCAGTTGATATTGATTGGTCCGAAGACTGTAGATATCTAGGTATTATTCTAGATAAAAAACTTATCTTTCAAAAACACATCACTACCACAATTGACAAAATAAACAAAGTCGTAAGAGTTATGTATCCATTAGCGTGTAGAAAGTCAAAGCTTAGCATCGAAAATAAAATTATAATATTTAAAACCATTTTTCAAGCTATACTCCTGTACGGGGCCCCTGTATGGTGTAATTGTGCTCGCACACACAAAATAAAATTGCAAAGGTGTCAAAATAAAATATTGAAAATGTTGCTGAATTTGCCACGGCATTATTCGACACATGAACTACATGAAAACGCTAAAGTTAAACCGGTAGAGTTCCTTATTGACAAAATTGATCGAAACTTCTTCGGCAATTGTTCTTTTTCTGACAATGTTCTCGTTTCCCGTCTTGCGTTATCCTAAATCACTACATATGTACTCTGTGTATGAAAATTATATCGAGGTTATTATTATATAAAATAACCGGAAGCTCGTGCAATATTAGTCTTAAGATTCAAATAAGGGTTTTTTATTGTAGTTTTCCCTTAATTTATTATTTGCTATTCATTAAAATTGTGCTATTGTCGTTATATAGATTTAATATTATAGTTGTAAAGGAATTGCTATCCTAAATCTCTTAAGTACTAGTTGTAAAATATACCATAAATGTAATTATCTACCAAATAAAAATTGAAATTGAAAATTGAATATTTGTGATTTGCACCGATGAGGCAATGGGGCACGTAATTCTAATTTTATTTTATGTGGCTCCCCTAGTTGTTTGCCGCATGGCGGGCTTGGATCACAGTGGATTGTATGCCGAGACTAGTGTTATTTGCATACGTCAGTTTCAGTGTTCACGACGATAAGGATATTGGGACATGCTCGTGATTATGCACAACTGACGAGTTTGTGCTTGTGTGCGGGTCTAGTATTGAACTCACTCAATTTACTGAATTTAAACGCCATTTCAGAAGACTTTGGTTCTTCATAGGTTCTTAGGCTATTTTGTTGTCATTTTAGTTGTATTGTAGAAACATATGATGTTGCAATGGATTGTAGTTAGCAAAGGCCTAAAGTGCCAGAGCAGAAGCACCTCCACTTTGAAGTATATCACACCAGAGACATTGAAAGAGGTTCTAATTTCAGCCAAATTCTTCAGATCTTTGACGTTTCAACATATGCAAACGGCAACACCTAGGAAAAAGTTGCCCGACTACGCCGCCACACGCATCAGGTGCACCAATCTATCGCTTCGGAGCGCGCTCCGGTATTCCCTCACTGGGTTACCTACTGCCATCCAAGCGCGTCCGCCGGCACCTTCTCGCCTACCTCCAACCACACGCGTCCTGCCGGCACCGCCTTATAAGTTGCCGTTCGGCCGAGGACGCAGCGGCCGTATATCGACCTACGTCGTCGACAACGGCGGCGATATACAGGTCCTCCCTCGGACGGTAAGCCACGCAACAGCGTGCCCAGCCTCCCACAAGTCCCAGCTGCAAGCAATTCTTCACACTAACGTATGGACGAAAAACGCCGACTCTGGACTCGGGTCTCCTCCATCCCGCACACGGCACTCCATCACTGCGAATGCGATCAACCCTGGCTCGAACCTCCTCCATCCCGCACACGCCACTTCGTCACCACGGATGCGAACGAATTCCCGATAGGCCCTGACCTACTCGGATGACAAACCTGTTGGCCCAAGCAACCCACAACAAGCCAGTGGACTCCACCGCACACCCCCTGCCCATGCGACATCAACGCGGTAAGAACCGTGTCCACTCCTAGTATCGACCCAGGCCCACCATAACCCAGGAAGTCGTCACTCAGGACAGTTCCAAAACCCCACCACCGCGCCTCCTGAAGCAATAAGGGCCACCTTGACCTTCAAGTGTCTAGCCGTCCTTCCAGCACCACACGAAACTCTTTCCTCCCTACCAATTATTTCGTGACTATGTCGGTGGGGGGGGGCGGGGGGGTAGTGGCGGTTCTCTATACCACATGCAGAACCAAACAACCGGTTTCAGCCCGCCATTTCTACCCGTATTCCCCTTATAAGCTATTCCACCTGTAAATCGTGTTAAACGGACGCATAGCTAAGCTCATTATCCTACGCAGATAATGCATAATTGAGTTTAGCTATCTTTTCGCCATACGGCAAGCCCATTTCGCTAACCCATGAGATTTCCACCGGAAATCGCATCATGTCAGTTAGCAACGGCATAGTCTGATCAAACGACGCGGTTGCATAATTATGTAACCGCTGCGAAAATTATCAAAGCATTTAATTTAGTTCCCATGATCAGATTTCCCTAGCCAATTCGGCTTCCTATTCACTTTCTTCAGACACTCCATTCGCTGGGGATCAATACTCTCTTTTTCATTCATTGCCTTTTCCTGGATTTTTGTGGATATTCGACGAAACATTGATGGGGATTCTAGTGAAACCGTGCCATACGTTGGCACATCAACTCGTACCCCACAGTTCTTTTTGAACAGTTGCAGGTTGTAACACTCCAGGAACACTCGCGCGCGAAGGGAGTTCCACAGCCCCCCTCTCTGTAACGGAACGAGTTCTGATGCAGGGATGTTCGCGTTGTTGGGAGATGAACCGCAATGTGGTGGGATCCGTCGGATTGTCTTGTGGAACAAATATAAACCGAATTGCGCGATCAATACCACGAATCTCCGAAGAACAGTACCCGTGATAATATCTGTAAAACAGACACAGGACGGCTACGCGTCTTCGATGTGATAGCGACTGTAGTCCCGACGTCAGCGCCGTGTCCCGGATCAGGCGGATCGATCGTTTTTGTATGCTCTCAAGTAAGTCGAGGGTATGCTTAGGAGCAGAGCTCCAAACATGGGAGCAATATTCGAGCGCGGGTCTAATTTGAGATTTATACAGAAGAAGAAGTTGGGCCGGAGTAAAATATTTCTTGACTCTAAAAAGAGAACTCAGTTTTCCAGAGGCGGACCTGGAGATGTTTGACACGTGTTTGTGCCACGATACATTCCGACAGACCACGAAGCCGAGTAATTTCATGCTTTCCCCAGATTCGAGGGCCTGGCGATTCATCATCAGATGTGGGACTGATGATCCATTTTTCTTTGTGAATATTGTATACTGTGTCTTCATTGCATTGAAGTCGACGAGATTGACCATTCCCCACTGCAGGACCTTATCCAGATCCCGATTCAAAGAGCCAACTTGTCTACATCTCAGCTGATGCGACATTGATGCACCAATCGGCAGATCACTCGAAAAAGAGGAAGCAACCGTACTATCATCCGCAAAACTGAACAACTTGTTATCCGTTAACTCCAACAAATCATTCATGTGAAGCGAAAACAAGGTTGGAGCCAAAATAGAACCTTGAGTCACCCCGGAATTAACAGAATACAGATCCGAACACTCGCCGTTTACAGCGCCTGAATCGGTAATACTCACCCCACATTAAAAAATCGATATTTTAGTTGATGCCATTGTAAAGAGGCGTTCAACTCTGTTTTGTTACTTTAATCGTATAAAGACACTGAATTCCTTCTAGTTTTCTTATATATTATTATAGTCGATAATATTTGGCAATTGTATTGTAAAATTTAATGTACAAACCATATAAGAAATAAAACTATTACTACTACTATTACTAAAAAAAAAAAAAAAAACAATAACAACTCGGATCGATCGATTTCCGAGAAAGCTCTTCGCCCAGGCGCAAAGCTGTTGGGAAAGTCTGTATGAACGAAGTTTGCTCAGCAATGCTCCGTTCCAGACACGGACAAAAGACTTCACGATATCCAATGTGACCGCTCTTGACTCACCGGTTCAATCGGAGATGTCCATATATCGGTTATAAGTGTCAAAAGGTCCCCCGTGGACCGCCCGCTACGGAGTCCATATTGACGATGATTCACAAGTCCGTGGCACTCCAAATACTTCATTAACTCGGCATTGGCGACCTTTTCCACCACCGTAGATATCATAGACTGTAATGATATCGGCCGATAATTTTTTGGGAGACACATATTCGCCCTCTTTGGGATTGGCTGAACCCGAGCTACCTTTCAGCAGGTAGGAAATTTCCTGCGTGCATAAGATAAGCGAAAGAGTTTGCCAAGAACCGACGATAGTTCTGAAGCACAGTTCTTAAGAATTATTGCTGGTATTCCGTCCGGGCCGGTTGCCTTCGTACACTCAAGTCCACGTAGAATGCATTTATAGTACGCGGGAGTTAACGATTCACACAAACCGCAAGATAAGAAAATATCGACACTTGCAAATAACCAATGGAACATCGAGATAAGCCGCACAAGCACGAACCATGGGAACATCAAAGTAAACCGCACAAACAACCGTGGGAGAATCGAGATGGGCCGCACTTAACCTTAGATATAAATATTAATGTAATTCACTCAACAGGGGCAGTTTACAATCTAGAATAGATAGATTAAGTCATATTATCTAATAAAGGACTATAGGCCTGTAGCGGTTCCGCCAAACCCACACTTACCTTAAAAACCCCCATAATCATCACCCGAGACGCATAAGTCTTTGCCAATGCATTGGCATTCGGCACCTAAAAATCCTGCACGCATTAAAGAGATCAAATCTATGATCTTTAAGTCCCTGTAAAGAAAACTTACCTTCATGCATTCTCTTCGCATACCACTGCTCCTTAAGATTTCTTTATTAGCTTACCAGGAATTCCCAATCAATTTCGGCATCTACGTCGCCAGTCAAATTTCCTTAGAGAATTCCGGTAAACAAAATAAATAGATTTACATACATTGTAACCTTCATGACAGGGATCATAAATATTGCGCCGTCTATTTTCCCAACTTCGCCAAGTAAATTTCTTTACATACACATCGGCCGGCGACCTGTGTCTTCCAGCAATAAAATTCCCTAACTCGCACCCCTTCCTGGGTCGGTGGCAGAAACGGTTCCCTTGCATGACTTTGTATGTGTTGGGTCATTCGTTTTGTGGCGACGAACAAAATTGAAGATTGTTTGTCTATTGATGATGAATCGCCGGTCGGCTTGCTGCAGCTGTAAAAACAAGCCTCCCGACGTTGCATTTCAATTGATAACAATGGGTGCCGAATGTTGTGTATTTATGGTGCATATGCACATTGAGGAACTATTCGGGCATCCGCCACTCGCGTTGGCTCCCCCACGAGTTGAGTCAAGTTGTGGCTTACAGGAAATATCTCCGCGAGTCTCCCAGCCTCGTCGGTTCTGTTAGAATGTAACAACCAGCCGGAATTGTGCACATTAAAATCGCCAAGGACAACAATATCAGAAGCTGGGTGGTTGATCTGAATCCAGTCGACGGTATATGAAAGATGCTCGAAAAATGTCGCCGGTCGATCGTCATTCGGGGAGCGGTAAAGACACCAAAGAAATTTAACGGAATTCTTCACCGCGACCTTCAACCATATGATGTCCATATTATTGGGTTCCAACGCCTCCATCCTCTGGCAAGCTAGATCGGACCGCGCGAAGACGCAGACTCCGCCCTTAAAACGGAATCTCGAATGTAAGTCGTATCCTGAGCAACGAAGATATGTCGAATCAGATGACGAATCGACCTGAGTCTTAGTTAGGGCAAGAATATTAGGTTTCGCTGTTTGCAAATATCGGTGGACGGAGCTTATATTTGTATTGGTGAAACCGATGCCCCTGATATTACAAAATGCGGTTACCAGTCGAGCGTGGGCAGAGCCTCGAGAGCGAGCGCGGTTATGCGATGACGAACCTCTTAAAGTTCCATTATTTATCATGATATCTGCATGTTCCCCCTGACATAGTCCCCCCCCCCCCCCCCCCCCCCCCCCCCCCGAGATCCGAATGGGGGACTAGTTTACCTCCGGAATTCTTTATATCAGAAGGTGCCATCATGACTTATCTCCGTGTCAGTTCGGGCCATCAGCCACACATCCGAAACACCGTCGAAGATTTCTCTCGGCGATATCGCGGAATGTACAGCGTGACGGGGTGGTATCTCACATTGGGACCGACTACCACCTAACCAACTTTTTCCGTCTAGTTCACAAATGTCAAATATGATTGACATACGAGGGCATTTGTAAAAATGTGAACATATTCCGATAGGGTGATTAATTTTGGGGTTCGTTTCCCCGTCGGGGTGCCTCTGGCGCAAGACTAATGACCTTGCCCGGAAAAAACAAAATCGTTATGGAAAATTTAACAAGCCTCAGGACTTGCTAAATAAGGCCAAGACCGGTCCCAGGTTGTAGTGCCGATGATGATGATGATTTTGCACCACCTGATATATATATATATATATATATATATATATATATATATATATATATATATATATATATATATATATATATATATATATATATATATATAGGTATATATATGTATATATATATACATATATATACATATATATATATATATATATATATATATATATATATATATATATATATATATATATATATATTTATAGTTTAAATGTCAATTGAGAAAATATTATAGGTCGATAGGCGAAACAAAACAAAAAAACATATCGTACAATTTAGAGTGCTTATGAAGAGCCTGTGGGGGTAGAAGTTGTTGTACCGGACACGGTTCACTTACGCCCCAACACTTTTTGCCGCTATCCTATCTCCAACGGAAAATAAAACACTCTGTCTTCGGTGGTGGTTTGTTCATTTATTGTTATGTTGAATTGCTTTTAACAAACAGGTTCAGTATAATTTGATTTTGAATGAATGAAACCCAGTATTATTGGATTTTCACAAAAGGATCAGCATAGGTTGATTTTACTAAACGAAACTCAGTATTATTTCATTTTCTTTAACAACAAGGATAAGCGGCACTATAATCCACGTTTGGTTATTAACACGACTCCTCAAGTGTACAACTCCCGTGGGGTATTTCGACTCCGATAGGTTGAAAATGATGCGCGCTCAGCTGTGAATGAATAGATAATCTCGCGTGAACGTCCGACGTAGCACGTGTACGCGATGGTGTATGGATATTGACTAGGTGAGGCGTGACCGTCACCGGTCGTGGACGTGAAGCGACTGTTTAGAACCCACGAAATTTATGAAGACGAGCGGCGGCGCGACCTTCGACTGTAATGATTAAAATGTGACTGACTTGAATCAGGGGTGAAATTCGTATTTCAACCCACACACAGGACAACCAAAAGAGACCACGCCTCTGCTCTCTCAACCTCACGCCCGTCGAAGTGTGGGTAACTTTTGTTAATAGAGAAATTGACGGACATGGAGAATGAGAGAACAGAAACATGATGTGCTGTGATCTCGGGGTAGCTTTGGTTGGTATCAGATGCAGCTACTGACATGACCTACTGACCTACTGACCCAGTGGTACGGCTATGGTGTAGTCAGAGCGCATTGAACCGTGGAAAGACAGAAATACGAAGGAGATGAAAACCTAGCTGGTGTCACTCCCCTGCAAAAAGAGATCATTGATCTCAAGCGAATAGATGATCTGAGGGAAAGTCAATAGGACGCCGCTGATGCTTGGGAAATAATCAGCGTGAGAACCAGACTCTAAGACGCTGAAATAACCCCAGCGATTTTGCTATGATGCAACAGCGTCGTTCGTTTAGACTTGCTGTTGCTAATCGACATTATGAGATTTCCGATGGGAAACTCATGGTTAGCAAGAATGGGGATGCCGTGTGGCAAGAATGTAGCTAAACTCAATTATGCATTATCTGCATGGGATAATAAGTTTAGCTATGCGTCCGTTTGACATGTTTTACTGGGGAATAACATATGAGGGATAATGGATATGTATGACGCGCTGAAAGCGGTCGAAATTAGGTGGAATTAAGGTGGAAATTGTGGTTGAGATTGTGGGTTGGTTCTCATGTAGAATAGAGAAACCCCCACAAGCCAGTAAGTTAATATAAGAAAAATAAATGTAAATAGGGCTTCACATTTAGTCTTAATTAAAATCTGTAAATATTTGTATAATAAATGCGGATTGTAAAGAGCGCAACACTAACATCTATGCTACAATCAATGTTATATCAAAGACGCCTGGCGGAACTTTGTCTCTGTTCTTTGAAAATGAATTATAGGTGATTTCGTTAATTACGCCATCTCAATTTGCGATTCATTTCTCAGCATAACGTATCACTATAATTTTGTTACACAACGGCTCCCTTGCGGTGCCAATGTTCAAGGGGCGGCACAATTTGCAACTACTATATTTAATAATAACACCAAGAGCTATTTGAGGCATTTCTGAACCAGCGCAGTAGGTACCCCTCTCCTGAACAATAGTCTAATATGGTTCTTATGACTACTTAGTGGAGGTTTGAGTTTTCGTTCAACTGACTCTTGAAGTATTCTCTTTATAATTTTCAAGGAACTCACCGTCTGGGGATAATTATGAGACTGGTTACAAACTTTCTTCACAGGCCTTGCTTAAAGGGGTTTTGTCGTTTTGCTGAGTGCAAAACACACCTTTAGCACATAGTGTGTTGGATGACGTGAGTATCTAAATCTTGTTTTAATTTTTTAACAAACTATTTGCAGTCCACAGCATATCTTGAATACGTATTGTTTTATCTTCTATGTAAATAGCGTAATGGATAGACTGAATCTCAATGAACAAGGTCGTTAAGAAGTTCTCGTTGATGGGATTGTCACCTAACAATCAAATACTTATTCTTCGTTTTTTTTTTTGCTGAGAGTTTAACAAGTCACAAATATTTTCCAAAGTTTACTTCTTAGAGAGAGATCCTTCAGAAATTCCTTTGATTGGGCTCGATCGACCGGGAGTTACTGGCTTATCATTTTTTTTCCTCAAAACATTATTTTGGAAGGCTGCGGACAAAATTTTTCAATAACTAAATAGCCTAGAACTAAACTAAATAAAATTCTTATTGAAATTAAAATTATCTACCTATTTTTTCCTTCGATGACAGCCTATTTTACAAGGCAATACGTGAAGAGATTTTATCGAATATTTTACTTTTTTGCTCTGCCAAATTTTCCAATTTCATCGTTTTATCATTTATGATATTTCTATTTATTTTTTGCTATAATGTCTTTAAATTGAACTAATTTGTGTTACACTTAATAAAACGAAATGACCTTTTTAAGTGTATGGTATGTTTGTTTAGTTCAACAAAGTTTTATTCTGTTGTTTTTGAAATTCATTGACTTTTAGCATACAAACAATTACGTGTTTTTTATGCAGAAATTGGGAGTTTATTGATTTGGACATTTTGGGCAATTGGATTTTTTATATTTTGTTATTGCCCGTCCCTACATTTGAACAAAGATTTTTTTAAAAAGAACTACCAAAGAAATGACTTAAGTTCGACGTTCTTATCTAAATATAGTAAAATAAATAAGGCTTTACTCACTCTTTACAAAATTCGTACATAGAAGCTTCAAATTTAAAAATTGTGCCACGAGTAACAAAACTTAGATTCCCAAAAATCGAAGAGATTTGCATATTTACCCCTAAAACCGAAAAACCAATTGACTTACATCTTTTATCATTAACTTAAATAATCAATCGATTCCGCCAAGTTAAGGTAATAAATAACGCCGCCGTGCAATTTATCTTCATTTAAATTCTCCCAGATCCTTCAATTTTCGCCCAAACACCCCTGGCGCCGTCTATAATGTACAGTAGTACTTTGAGGACTTCTTTATGTACTTAAAGAACATTGTCACTCTATTTGACATTTTATAAAATAAAGCACACTGTGACGAGATCTCTTTTCCTTGACTTGTTGAGTTACTTTATTAGAACGCATATCACGCACACGATTTCTAAATGGTTTGACGTTCTATACCATAGATATCGATACAGAATTCAGGCAACAGCTCATGTCGTGAATAATAATACTTATTAGTCTGGCTGCTTTTATTTTATTATACTGTCAACGCATTGACCCCCATTTACTTTTTGGGTTTGAGCGGCTGTGCAGGTCCTATACGTTCTGAATTATATCTGCTTAAGAAGTGATGCGATGTTGATGGGGAGTTTAACCTAAGACTATAACTAGATTTAGAAAGTGGAGCGAATCCAAGGACTACTTACCTTTTCTGTTATCCTTAAGTAAATGTCAATATTATGCCTTTGTTATGGAGTTATACATGCTTAGATGAATGACAGAGACTCAGAAAATGGAAACGAAATCACGTCGACAAAGGAATTGTTTCACATATGAATTGGGCACAGAGAACAAATATGTCATCAACCAAGTTATCCCTGTAATATTTGATTAAGATTACCCTATGTTAAAATAACACAAATAGTCACTTTAATGAGAAAGCTCTCAAAAGAACAGTACGGTTCTACGAGAAAGCCAACTGGGAAGGTCTGAATGAATTTTTCGGGGAGTTGAATTGGTCGTTATTTTTCCTTAAAACGATGTTGGAACTAACGACTAGACTTAGCAGAGAGAATGGGAGTAGTGAAGAAGAGGAAGCGTGGACTCTAAATGGTGATCGATCAGAGACACAATCAAACTAACAGCCCAAAAGGTATTAGGATCTAAGAAAACAATCAAATCCAAACCTTGGTTTGACGATGCATGCAGGGCGAAGATCGAAGAACGTAAACGCCTCAGAGTGATCCACTTAGAAAGATATGATGAAGTCAACGCAGAAAGATACGCTAGAATTTGGAAAGAGAGAATGAGACTCTTCAAATGCAAAAAACGCGAATGGGAAAAGACTCGGATCGAAAAAATCCTAGAATATGTCAGGGCAAAGAACATTAGAGGTATGTATGCCGGCATAAATTTAATTAGAAATGGGTAGCGAGAGAGACCCAAAATAATTCGAGACGCAAGCGGATGTCTGGTCACAGAAACAAACAATACCGTGACAAGATGGAAGCAGTACTTTGAAAACCTGCTCAATGTGTACACCCATCAACCACAAATAAATGCACCAGACGTACATACAGCAGAGCCTCAGATCCCAGAGCCCTCCTTCACCGAAGTTGTAAACCAAATAAATCGATTGAAAAACAACAGGGCTCCCGGGGTCGACTGCATACCGACAGAGCATGTATAGCATGGAGGAGAGACAACCGCTCGAAAGATCCACCAAGTCATCAAAGCCATATGGGGTAAGGAAGTTACTCCGGAAGAATGGAAAACCTCAATAGTCGCCCCATTTTCAAAAAAAGGCGACAGATCTGACTACGAAAACTACAGAGGCATATCATTGCTCCAATCCACATGCAAAATACTAACAGATGTCATACTGGCGAAAATCACACCGTACGCAGAGGGAAAACTGGGGAACTATCAGTGCGGATTCCGTAGGAACCGGTCAGCAAGTGGGAATACGGAGAAACGGTTCACCAACTGTTCGTTGACTTCAAAAAAGCCTACGACTCAGTCGCAAGGCAAAGACTCTACGATATTGTAGTTGAGCTGGGAATCCCGAAAAATATGCCACCCTCATTCAAATTTGCATAAACGAAAACAAAGGGCGAGTTAGAATAGAAAACCACATTAAATTATACAATAATTATGTAATGTTTAGCTTAGAGCGTCTGCGTAGCACAAGTAAGTTATAATATAAGATAATTAAGCTGGAATTTAAGCATTTTTTGTCTAGCATGTAATTTAGAAATTAAGAATATAAAAAGAAAATTTAGAAAAATGTTTTAAAAATGAAAAAAAAAGAGATGGGCCTAGAAATAAATGAAAACAAAAAAAAGTATATGGTTGCGGTGAGAGCAGGTAGACCTCAGGGAACACATATAAATGTCAGAGGCAAGATAACGAAATGTTGAAGGAAATTAACAAGAGACTGCACTCCGGCAACGCTAGTTGGCACACATCAGTAAACTGCTGAAATCCAAACTGCTATCACGTAACATCATAATCATGCCGATGCGAAACATAGGCTCTTACAATACGGGAAGAAAACACACTCCGCGTATTCGAGAATAAAGTTCTAAGGGGTATCTTTGGCGGTAAATATGACGAGGAGGCAGGACAATGGAGGAAACTCCACAACCACGAATTGGAAGTGCTATACCGCAAACCTACAATAGTGAGAGTAATCAGGTCGCAAAAATTAAGATGGGTGAGACATGTGCCGCGAATGGGCAAAGATAGGACTGTAGCGTCTCTAACAGATTCACACACAATACACAAGCAAATAGTGAAGAACACCGAACGAAAATCGAATAAGAAAATGCATCAGAGCTGTATACTATAGCGATAACATAACAATTCACATCAGTGGAATGTACTTGAGTTTAAAAATCGAATTCTAAACACGGCCAGTAGTCTGATGGGTTGCGCTTTGGTTCAATTTTTGGTGATTCTAACTGTCATCGCGTCAGTTCGAATCACACGTTCTTCACTATCATTCCAAACGCTATAGGACCGTGCGTAGAATTCTTTGCGGTAGACTAACGGGAAAGAGACGGGCAGAACGGCCGCGACGGAGATGGGAGGACAAGGTTAGGTTTGACCTTGAAGAGATCGGGTCGGATGGTCAAGCGTGGAAGAAGCGTGCACAGGGCAGGGAACGATGGTGGAGTCGAGTTGATGAGGTCATGAACTTCCGGGTTCCTACAGGCCAATAAATAGTAATATAAAATAGGTCCGTCCAGAGTTGTTCGTCTGATGGGAACATCTCGTGTGTGTTAAATCAAATGTGAAAATTGAAACAGAAAATTTGTAAATGAAAAATAAAACTGACTTTGAAACCGAACATTAAATGAACAGTGCAAACTTAAATTTGTGAATAAAGAAATAAAACGAATGTTGTTATATAATTATTATAAATCAAAAGTGCAAATTAAAATCCAAGTTTGTAAAAAAAAAATATAACTGATTTCGAAACCCAACACCTAAATAATAAAAGAAGACAACTAAGTGGCGTAGTTTTTTTGAAAGCAAAGAAGATCTTCCCTCCACAAAATAAAGTTAAAGCTAATATATCCATCAAACCGTGAGTACACTCGATCAATTTATTATATATTATATTGTCCAATTACAAACAGTAACAAACCAAAACGAGAAAACAAAAGAAGAGGATAGCAGACAGGTCACGAATAAAACGTTGTTGAGCAGAACCATAAAAGAAAACCACAGACGAATAAAAAACATGAAAAACCTACAGGGCCGGAGCTGATAGGAACGTGAAGATTAACGATTGGAAGTTATTCTTCAAAAAAAGAATGACTAGAGACAACAAAAGGAATCTGGGAGGACGACGCACCTTAAATCCGAAAACACGTTTTTAATGGGAAACAAAAAGCACAGTGTGCTAGAACACAAGATATGTTCGAAATCTTTCTGTTTCCAATCCAACTGAGAACCGTCCGCGGCCAGGCAAAAGTAGTCGACACATAAGAAACAAAGAACTCAGCTACCGATCAAAAATGACAATTTGCCTTAAACCATTTCCTGCTTAAGAAATTTCGTGAACCGATGCCACCTATTTAATTCAAAGGTCACGAGCACATCAAGAAGATAATCTACACAACAGCACAGCTGCTAACGGGCCAGTTTTGGAAAAGACGGGCCAAATAATAAGTCGAGAAAAAAGAATCAATAAGTCATCCAACATTACCTGGCGTCATAAAAAATGGATAGCAATTGGAAGAACACGCGGCAGCAACTGAACATATATAAACAGCGAGGTGGGCCGAGCTGTTTGGTAACCAAAGCGCAGAATGTCAGATACCAAAACTGCGTTTACGTCCTCACCTAAGACTTGTATGATTGCATTTTTACCATCCCTTTATCCAACTAGTTAAAGAGCGCATAACCTCGTAGAGACTACCCGTAGATAACCGTCGATTTTGCCAGCGCCCTGTCTCAAATGGCAACACATAAAATGCCGCCCGTTTTACCCCTTGATTTTTCAAACACCTACTTGACTAAACTCCCCATACCAAGAAGGTTAAAAACGGAAAAACCCATAGAAAGTCTAATTAGTCCACATTTGGCACAATCCTATGGAGGCTAAATTATGGCAATACTTAAAAGTTGTTTAACGTGTCTCTTCTCCACGTCCTGTTACTGATTTCGATGATGCTTAACCCTATAAGACCACTAATGCGACTTCATTGCAGTTTATAGTGTTTTGGTTGGATGTTACATAAATCTAAAATGTATGTAACTGGCAATATAATTTGATTTTCAAAACCGCATGCTCACAACAGCACACGATAATCTTCTACAACACCTATAAATTCAAAAAGATACAGCTCACACAAGAAGCATTATTCTGTAAGCTTGAATTCCCTTGTGTGCACATAAAATTTACAGCGATATAAATTCACTTTTATTTATATTGTGTGTGACTTTTTACAGAGTCCATATAACATGGTAATTCTGCAGCAAAATTCCTGCCACCATGGATTGTCAGTTGATCCTTGTTGACTGTGGTATTCTCTACAGAATACCCGCCCCCAAAAGGACACGACACTACCAGTGCAATTGGAATTAATTGAACAAACGTGGGCTGTATTTGGGGTGGAATGCGTTCTCGGTATAAGATTGGTTCTTGCAAATTGAAAAATAAAAATTACCAGAATCAATTGCAAGAATTTAATGATGAATTTAAAAATGACTTCATAAGGAAATCTGCAAAATTATTAACATTTTACATAAAGTCTTCTGAGGCATTGAACAGTCCGAATTTTTATTGAATTTGACTTTTCATCATCATCATCATCGGCACTACAACTGGCATCCGGTTTTCGCTTCCCAAAGGAAGCGGTAAAGAGTTTAAGAAGGAAACCAGATGACACGCAGGTTGCCATTATCCGCTTACCAAGAGAAAAGGCTAACATGTTGCTGGATACAGGTTTCCTACGGGTTGGATAGGTGAGATGCAGACTTCGAGGGCACATCGCGCGCACACGATGTTTTACGGTCATGTGGCGAAATTCTGCAAATCTGAAGAAGATCGTTCGGAAAACTGTTTGAAATGCGGTGAAAAAGGCCACGAGGCAATAAGCGGGGAAGCACAGCCCAAATGCATGTTCTGCGAATCAGGGTGCGAGGGGGATAACCACCACTCAACAGGGAGTTACAAATGCCGAGCATTTAAAACCGCGATGTCCAATCTCCTCAATAAAAAAAGTAAAACTGACATGGCCAGAATCGCTGCTGTCCTCTTCCCGCAGTGTGATGAGATGTTGATAGTGCAAGAGTAGTGGAGTATCACTGAAGGAGAGATACCTCCCGTGATCACCGAAGAGGTGATCCTGGCTGCAAGGGTTGTCAAAAAAAGACCCCGAGATTTGATGTGGACCCTAACACTGTAGTGAAGACTGCTTTAACAAAAAAGCCGGAAGTCTTCAGCAGTTTCTTCACAACCTGCCATCAAACAGGACAATTTCCTAAACGATGGAAAAAACAGCGGCTTGTGCTTATACCAAAAGGAGTCAAGAATCCCCAAGCGGCGTCGTCTTATCGCCCGTTGTGCATGTTGGACACAACAGGAAAACTGCTTGAGCGGGTAATTGCCACTCGCATGGAACAATTCACTGAGGGGGCAGCGGGGCTCTCTGAATCGCAGTATGGGTTCCGGAAAGGTAGATCAACCGGCAAGGCACTATCTGTGGTGTGCGACATCGCTCGCAATGCGATAGCTGGAGCACGTTGGCTAGGTGGTACAAAAAAATATAGCGCGGTGGTGACGCTAGGTGTTAAAAATGCGTTTAACTCGGTGAATTGGAATCGGATTCTAGAAGCGTTGCTCGATCTACAGGTCTCACCCTACTTGGTGCGTATACTAGCAAACTATCTCTCGGATAGAAAACTGCTCTATGGCACAGATGACACAGGAATATAAAATAACAGTGGATGTACCTCAGGGATCTGTATTAGGTCCCCTGTTATGGAATATCATGTATGATAGCGTGCTCAGGGTCAATGTACCAGAAGTGGTTAGAATCAATGGGTACGCAGATGATTGGGCAATAGTAATCGTCGCTAAACATCTAGATGGCCTGGAGAATATTTGCTCCCAAGCAATCCAGAGCCTTAAATGCTGGCTAGATATAGCCGGACTGAAACTAGCTGGACAGAAGACGGAGGCAGTTTTAATAAGCAGCCGCAAGAAGGTTGAAAACCTTGATTTGGAAATAGAAGGACAAATAATCAGATCCAGTCCCTATATTAATTATCTTGGTGTTATACTCGGCAACAGGTTAACCTTCAAAGAACACCTGAGGAAAACGATAAAACAACGGCAAGAGTATACAAAGTTTTGGCGAGACAGCTACCCAATGTTGGAGAACCCCGGACCCGCATTAGGAAACTCATAACCAGTGTCAATAACTCCATTATAATGTATGGAGCTCACATATGAGCAGGAGCCGCACAACGTAAGTCGTACATGAAGGGGGTGAACTCGGCACATAGGCTGGGATCATTAAGAGTATGCTGTGCATTCCGAACGGTATCCGAAGATGCTATAAATATTTTGGCCGGGAGGACACCACCTGACATTGCAGCTAAAGAAAACGCTGCATTGCAGAAGGTCTCTCAAGAGAATCGTCGAGAATGCGGTCACAATTAGAGCTCTCAAGTCTAAGAGAATGGCAATGGAGGTGGGATTCTTCCAGCAAAGGAAGGTGGACCCACACCATGATACCTGATATAGAAACATGGGTGAAAAGAAAACATGGCGAGCTTAATTACTACTTGACTTAGCTAATGTCAGGACATGTATGCTGTCGTCATTACTTGCACAAGTATAAGCATGTGAATCAGCCATACTGCTTGTATCGCGAAGGCAAAGTAGAAAATGCGAAACACAGAGCGCGTGAGATAAATGTGTGTTTTATAAATGATGCCACAAAAACACACTTTTAGTTTTCTTATTAATAATACTTTATTAACTTAAATAAATTTACATACTTAAAACTAATTTTATACTATTTTGAATTATTTCCGACCGGAGGTTACTGGACGACTGACTTCATTTTTCACTTCAAAACTATTCTAACTCGAAAACACAACTAGTGTTTACATATTCGAGATAACGATTCATAAAACGAATTGGATTTGGGTATTGTATACATTTTCGGAATAGCGTAGGAAGAAAGGAATTGGGTTTAGGTTTTATTTGTATATTCAAGATAACATAGGATAGAGGAATTAAGTTTGAGTATTCATTACATTTGAGATAATATAAGATAGAAGAATAGAACTGAAATATTGCTTACAATGTGTGAATGCAATGTAAATAGGTTTTAAGATAATGCTACCATTCCTTTGGAAATTATTTCTATTTTTATTTTCGGCTTGTTTTGCGGTTAGACGTTTGATGTTCTTATGTTGAGCCTCAACTAGCGGGCACTTGAGTGGTAGGTATGGTTGACATAACCCTTGAGATTCGAGACCGCACGAACGATTTTGGAGAGACATATGAGACGGACAGTTACTCTGCGAGGAGTAATAGAAGACATGCTGAGCTCAAAACAGGCATGGTCTATAACAAATGGTATTCTCTGTGAAATGAAGCAGCAGTTGCGATCCGACGAGCGGAGTAACAGGTAAACTCCGTCCCGTCCCGCGATGGAACATCTAAAAGAAAGTTCCGCTGGGATCCACGGGAATATGTGCCCGGCAGGAGGTGGTTTTAGTCGGTAAAAACCCGGCATGCCTCTGGATCGGGCAGAGGTATCTTTTGAAGATTTCCACCATCCTACCAACACCAAAAAAGAAAAAAATATAATATTACTTTCATCTTGTCGACATCAGCAATTTCTTGGTTTCTTTGTGTAGTTTTTATTACTCCCTTCTAAACTTTTCTGTAGCCAATCCAATCGCGAACTTGTCTAGGACGGCCTACAATCTATTTGAATTTGATGGACTCGAAGTATATAACTTTTAACCCTATTACATCAACCCTCCACGTTAGCGGTAGTTCGTCTAAGTAGCACCATATATAAATCTTTCAGTGTATGTGATTTCACCCGCATTACAAACATTCAACAAATACCTTAAGCTGAAAACAAGAGGTTCGATATATAAGCTACTTAATGGAAGTGGAACTTACAAATATGGATAACACAATACTTTCGGAATATGTTACGAGGGTTGCCTTTTATATTTCGGGATTAGAGAACAAAAACAAATAGCGATCATCGAAAATCACTTTATTGTTTTTCAAAATATTCCCCATGAAGATCTATACACTTTTGCATGCGTTTGAACCAATTGTCGAAACACTTTTGCCACTCTGATTGAGGTATCTCCAACACATGCATTCTGAATGCAGCAACCGCTTCTTCAGGTGTCGAAAAACGTTGACCTCTCAGTTTGTTTTTTACGTACGGGAATAAAAAGAAGTCATTCGGTGCCAAGTCAGGACTATACGGAGGATGACCCATCAAATCGATGTTTTGGGTGCTCAAAAATGCAGTTGTCGCAGCCGATGTGTGAGAGCTCGCGTTGTCGTGGTGAAGAGTGGTCCGTCTTCGGCGGTTGGTTTTCCTGATTTATTGGAAGACAACTGGCAAACAAATGGTTGTGTACCACTCAGAATTGACTGTTCTGCGTTGTTCTAGTGGTACGGTTGCGATATGTCCAGTTTTTCCGAAAAAACAGGCGACCCTTTGCTTGGAAGTGCTTCGTGCGCGAACAACTTTTGTTGGATTTGGCTCATCTTGAAACACCCAGACAGTCGACTGCTGTATACTTTCGGGCTCATACGCGTAAATCCACGATTCATCACCTGTCACGATGTCATAGACGTGTTTCGAAGCACCGCGACCGTATTTTTTGAGCATTTCTTTCGACCAATTGACACGAGCCATTTTTTGGGCGATTGACAAATTGTGTGGGATCCAACGCGAACAAATTTTTTTGACAGTCAAATGTTTATGCAATATTGAATGTATGTTGGTCCCACTAACGCCTAACGTTGTCTCAATCTCACGATAGGTCACATGACGATCTTCCAATATCAGTTCGCGCACAGCATCAATGGTTTTCGGAACAACAACTGATTTTGGACGACCTTCACGAAATTCATCTTGGAGTGAACTACGACCACGATTGAATTCACCATACCATCGATAAACACTGGCCCTTGATGGAGCTTCATCGCCAAAAATTGAGTTAAGTTCATCCATGCACTGTTGCTGAGTTAATCCACGCCGAAAGTTGTAAAAAATAATCGCACGAAAATGTTGACGATCTAATTCCATTTTTGGGCCGAGATGAATCTTTTAAGTTACTGTAAACAACACAAATAGCGCTCGTATGTCAAAACGTTCTGAGTGCGTATAACCTCAAAAATGTCCAACTTTACGACAGAGCTGTCAATTGCCGGATTGCAACACTAGGGTTGCCAAATCCCGAAACATAAGAGGCAACCCTCGTAAGGTATTCGCAAAGGCTAAATTTGTTTCAAATAGGTGCTGCAAATCGCCTTTCCATGGTATAGTGATAAGGCAACTGACTTGTCATAGTGCATCCATTTCATTGCGAAGTTCCTCATTAGTGCAACTCTCTATTATTTATTCATGTGAATCATTTGAATTACTGACAAGAGCCTCTTACACAGTATCGCATTGAAAATATGATTGTGCATGCAATTGCCGTTGCTGCTCATTACACCATCATCCTTTTCATTCTAGTTGTGTACTTTTCCAATACACAATACGAGTCACTTGAACATTTGTTACCTCGATTCCAAAGGACAGATAAATTCCGAGAATCCAGCACCATTATGCTTGTGACAAAGCAGAAGTAGCAGAGGGGCAGAATTGAAGGACCAAAGAAAAAGGTTAACGCAGCTCTCGAACCGTTGTGTTTGGTCCAGCATGATTAATGAGCATTTTCTTGTATTTCTTTCCAGGCTTGATTCCTTTATTTATTTTTTGTTGCTTTCGGTTTTCAAAATACTCACGAACTTAACTTTTTCTTAGGTCGTTCCTTTGAGATAATAAAATTTGATTCAAGAAAATTATCGTCACATTTGTTAAATTAAGTTTCCTGTTTCTTAATATTCTAAATGATTTGAACCGCCTTTTGCTGACCTACAAATTACTACCACTTCATCTAATTGGGGTTTTTATTGTGCTACTAGTCACCATTATGTTCTTTAAAGCCTTTTAACTGATGATTTTCATAAATGAACGGCTCCAAATACCCCAAATGAAGACGGCTCCAAATACCCCAAAAATCAAATTTATCTCGTGTTTGCTTCACATTTTTGTAATCCTTTCACAACTTCCTTTCAGCAGTAATTTTAAGACCTTAGGCAATTTTGGAGATTTTATTTTTTTATAGACTTTACTTTTTTAACACGAGCTTACTTAATAAGACACGAGCGTTTTACCCACGGAACAAACCAGTTGGTTGGACCAGTTGGGTAGATAGCTAGATAGGATTCGATTTTAACACTCGTCAAATAATAACCGTTACTTTAAGGTAAAAACTCTTTCAATTAATTCAGGGTTTTTGACTAGTTGCACTAACATCTAGACGATATTTAAACCTATGTAAACATTGTTGAGCGTATGTTGCTACTATCTAACTATCTGTGCCATTGAGACAAAATGTTGTTGCAGTTTGCTTTAATCGCGAAAAGGCTGGATAGTGGATAGGTGTGGTGTTTTAAAACTCAAAAAATAAGCTGCTCATTGAAACTAAAATCGAAGTACCACAATTCAGACAACAAAAACCGCGAAAAGCACCCAACAAGAGGTACTTCATTCCACACATAATAGAAAACATCAAACCCAAGGCAAACATAATTTGATTCCAACTCTAAGGAAGCTGGTAAGACAATGACATCGTGCTTCTGTTAAAAATACAACCAAAAACCCGTGGGTAATTCAACCAGAGGATAAATGACTGTAATTCATACATTTCGTACAACAACCCCCACTGATCCATCCCTTGGAAAAATGTTTGGAAAAGCAATTATAGCGTTTGAAATAATAGTGAAGAAGAACGTGTGATTCGAACTGACGCTATGACAGTTTGAATCACCAAAAATTGTACCTAAGCGTTACCCATCAGGCTACTGGCCGATTTTTGAATTTGTTTTTTAAACTCAACTATACTCCACTGATGTGAATTGTTATGTTATCGCTAGGTATACGGCTCTGATGTATTTTCTTATCCGATTTTCGTTCGGTGTTCTTCACTATTTTGCTTGTGAATTGTGTGTATCTGTTAGAGATGCCACAGAATATTCCCTTCCCCAGAAGGATGAAGCAACAACTCAACACATCGCAGCATGCAAGTAGCTCATAAGTCCAAAATTTGTTAAATCGACAAGCCCATTGGGCATGGTATGCATAAACAAGCTCCTTTGCGCGAAACAAATTCATCTAAGAAGTGCAAGATCACGGTTGAGAAATGCTCAAAACAAGAAAAACAAATTCAAATATATAAACATTCGCGTAGAAAAATCGGGATAGGCACTTCCGCCACTTTGCAGACCTCATCCTTGCTCCCCATTGGTTTATGGGTGAATGCGTTGAAGAAGGAAAAGATTATATGAGAAACTTCATCGTGGAAAATCATAATATACAGAGCGTGTCGTATATACGGTAGACTGCCACATCTGTGAGGAATGATTCTTTACCTCACAAACTATCAGAAAAGCAAAACACAAAATTCGCTCCGTTTTCGAATTATTTGGGTTTTTTTTTTTTGTAATTTTTTTTGCTGAAAATTCTTGAATAACTGTTTCATGGAATGCATACTAGCTATTTTGACTTTACTTAAAATGTTTGTAAGGAAAAAAATTTCCCTCAACTTTTACCTTATCATATTGTCATCGGTCAACTTTGAGCTTGGTGAACAAAAAATTACTGGGTTGAGATGGAAAATTAATTTCATAACATCAGGAATTTATGAAATTTCCGAAATATGCTGCACTATTGTATAAAAAAATTATATTGCTATTGTTATTTTTACATAAACTCATTGCACAAATTGGTAGAAACTTGATATTGCAAACAATAATAGTTATTTTACACTATTTCTTATTATATTTAATATTTGAAGAAACGTGTATAATAAGTGCTTAAAATGTTTGCCACCTGCTCTAATACATGCTCGAAATCTTCGGAAAAATGACCTCTTAAAACTCCTTAAGCTAATTGACGGAATTTCTCTAGTTGCCTGATTGATTGATTGTCATAGCTTCTTCTTATTGTAACATAAATCATATTTAGATTAGACTCTGTCTTAAAAACAGTCTCAATAAAAGAAAATCCAATGGCTTGGTGTTCCATGTAGGCATTGTAAGTTCTTGTTACAATCACACCTGTCGGGTGGCTACGATTAGGACACCTTTACGCATAAGGTCTTGTAGGTTCTTTCGCATTTTGTGGAAGTTCTCTGTAAATAAGATGGAGATCTCCAAACTGGCAAGTTGTGAAAACGAGAATCTCTGTTCTACAGCGTCTAGTCATATTGTTTTCAGCAAATCTCAAGAAGTACGAGATAGTACTGAGAGGTTGTTACACTAGTACCTAACACACTTTGTCACACGTTTTATCTAGTTAACAAACTACACGTCATTAACAAATAAAACACATGTTTTATTTTAAATAATATGCACATCATACACCGGTTTAATTTTACGTCCATGCTGAACGCTGGCTAAGAAGAGATTCTTTGAAGTTTGATTTTAATGCACGACGGGCTTCATACGAGTATTAGGGTTTTTTTTTATTGTTTTTTGTTGTTGTTGTTTTTTTTGTTGTTTGTTTTGAAGTCCGCATATATTTTATTCAAAATCAAATTACACATTTTTCTTTATGTACGACCAAATGCATGTTCTATTTTACAACTATTGCTCTTATGCTAGTTTACTGACTCTTCGCAAACACTCTAAATTATACAGTACTTCCTTTTTTTTTCTTTTATTTATGCCTTTCGGCGTGCGATGACTTTTATAATTTGTTAACAATGAGTAGTCAATATATTATTTTACAATTTTGCTGGCGCAATTTTTCTATTTTTTTTCTATTTATTTATTTATTTATTTCTTTTTCTTGACAAGCAAAAATTTAAAACAAAACGATCAAACGATACTGTTAAAACACCACGCCTGGGTTGCCTCGGCACCACCACCGTCCACCCCAGGTCCGCAAGAACGATGCTTGTCATGTACTTACCACAGGCCATACAGACAAATTCGGTTGAGCACTTTGAAAAAATTAAAAATGTGCTAAAAAGGGCCACCTCGGAATTTTACACGTACAACCCGAAAAAAATAAAGAATATAACGGTTCTACTAAAAGGCGTCGACCCTGAAAGAGAACCAGAAGTTCTATTACAAACGCTAAGGGAGCTTGACTGTAATGACATTGAGTTTCTGGCGGTTAAACCTTCCAAAACAGCTAGGGCTAGACGAGAGAATCGTAAATTACCATTCTACCTGGTGCAGCTGGGTCCCGGTAGCAAAATTGGTGGACTCAGGAAAATCACATGGGACAAATTGAAAAAAGGCAGAGGTATAATCCAGTGTCTCCGCTGCCAAAGGTTCGGGCATTCAGTGGCAAACTGCGAAATGCAGTATCGATGGGAAAGATGCGGACAGGACCACAGCGTAGAACAATGCACGTTAGGTACAGAAAAGGTAGACGACAGATCTCTTCTAAAGTGTGCAGTCTGTCAGAGTGAGTGACACTCCACTAATTATCGAGGCTGTCCTAAAGTCCGCGAACTATAGGAAAAAAACGTTTCACAACAACGAAAAATAGAAGTCCAAGCTCGACCAGCACTAAACGTAACACCCCAGCTCTCGTATGCTCAAGTAACAGTTGGTAGGAGAAACACGCCACAACCCACCACACGGGTACCGGCGCAACATACTGTGCCTTCAGAAACAGTAATGTGGGGGGCGAAGTCGCGACATCGCACCGGCGAGAGTTCTACCTCGTCCCCACAACTTCCTTTAAATGTTCCGACCAGTACAACCCGAGGGAAAGCCCAAACACCAACGCAGGACACGTAAAAATATGAAACACACTTTTCTTCTATTATTAAGGGTTCCTTTATTGTTCTTTTATTTTCTTATTGGATACTAAAATTTTACGGTAGCACTGTGTGAAAGTTACATTATGAAGTCAATAAAGAAAACACAATCTTCGAAGACTGCCGCAAATGTGATATTCGACATGGAACTTGCAAACACTTCGACACGACCGCGAGGTATATTACGCCTCTCCGCAGCCGGCGGAGAGCGGAAAATCGCGTGACCGTTCTGGTCTGCTGATGGATAACGACTCAGCGATATCTTGCTCGTGCAGAGCTCACCGGCTATGGTGATCATGGTGGTATGTGTGCATGATCCTTTCATGGATGAGAACGAACTTAGAACAAAGAAAGGGAATAAAGTGCATTCATGGGATACGATTTCAGTAAAGCAAATAAAACCGAAATCGTCGGATGCTAATGGGATCTTTGTTGGAACATGTGCGCCGCGGCTAAACAAAGAGACAACGATGCGATGTGGAAATGTGCTAATTGGTTATAGCTAGGTTACTGGGAAATGGTGTTTATGGCATCGCTATTAAGGGTAGGTATTGAGTTCATATTTGCATTTGTTTATGCTTTAGGATTCAATTGATGCCAAGAGACGCGGAATGCGTATTTGTTTTGGTCCCTTAGGTGTAAGTCGCCAGCCAATGTGTATGTAGGGAACATTGTTGTACACATGGCGCGGCTGGGAAAATAGACGGCGCAATATTTATGGTCCCTTACATGACGGTTACATTGCATGCAAACCGAATCATTTTGTTTACAAGAATTTGTCTGGTACCGAAGGTGCCGAATTGGTTTAGAATTCCAGATAAGTAAAACAAGAAATCCTAAGAAAAATTGTATGCGAAGAGATGCATGAAAAGGTAAGTTTTTTTTACAGGGACTTTAAGATTATAGATTTGATCTATATAATGCGTGAAGCATTTACAGGTGCTAATGCTGTCGCATTAGCGAAGTTAGGAAATTGGCTGAATGTTATGGGGGTTTTACAGTAAGTAGACAGTGGGGTTTGGCGGAACCGCCACGGTAACACTAGCAAATCTGCTCACAACCTTGCTCGCTATTCTGACGCAGATGATACAAATGCAAAAACAAATAAAGGACTAGGACACTAGACTAGATTGGGTCTATTCGCAGTTGTCTAGCCAGCCGTCAATAAACCCCATTGTGCATTATCAATCGTGATAAAAACGAAGCGAAGTTGTGGAACTCGGTGAATGTATGATACCGCAACCCTATAACTAAGGGGGTATGCGATGGACGCGTTTCACGAGAACCTTAACAAGAGAAATTCGCTTAAAAGATATTAACCCTCCTACCAACAGAAACATATCCAACGATGACATCGACAAATACATACAAAAAATGGACGAAACCATAAAACAAACTATGGACTAAACAATACTAAAAACCACACCTACGGACATCATGAGCATGTACCGAAACGCCACAATCAACGCACTGCACAGGAAAAAAAGTAGACTTCTGTCTCAATTATAACTACGGTACCGACGATTTATTGATAGCCACGACCAGGAGATAATATCACTAAAGTCTAGATTAAGAAATCTCCAAGAGATGATAAAAGCCAACTATAGGTTATCAGCAAATTTGTGTTGGAACAACAAAGTTCGGGCGGTAAAATCCAACAACCCCAGTATGTTCCCGCGAATTAATAAAATATTTAGACGGAGTAATGAAAACGAGATTCAGTGTCTCCAAATACCACGAACTGGCCAAAACCAACGAATGCTGACAAATATAGGCATAGACACAAACAACGCCATCCTAAATGACGAAGTTTTTGTGTTTGAAGATCCTTTGGAAAAAGTGAATGTAGAAGACAAATGAAGTAATTCGCCGCAACCATGACTTGGAGGATAAAGTTCTACTAAATTATCGTCATCTTCGAAATGACATTTCACAGTGGCGATCAGAAACCATGGTTTTCTCGAATTCAGTAATGAAAATACGGCAAACGCCGAGATCAATGTCGAAAGAGCTAACAGCCTTTTGATCACTAGTGAAGACATCCATGGCGTCTTTGCATCATTAAGAAACAAAAACTCAGTTGGTATCGATGGAGTACCCAATATAGTACTCAAACATCTTCCTCCAATCGCAATGGATATATATGCAGTATTGTTTAACAACGCTCTGAACAGCGCACACCATTCAGTATGTTGGAGAACGGCCATCATCCAACCGTTACCAATAAAGGGAAAGACGGAACAAACCCAAAAAATCTGCGTTCGATCAGTTTGTTACCCAATATAAGTAAAGTATTCGAGAAGGTTCTAAACAAGGCTCTACTTAAATGGGTTGAGGACAATAACATTATTCCAAATAACCAGTTTGGTTTTAAAGCTGGTCATGAAACCACACATGCCGCAGGTAAACTGGTATATGCAGATGATCTGATAATATATAGAACAGCACCAAAAATTGAAATCATTAACAGACTATTGCAAGGGGACTTCAATGATGTACACCGATTCTGGGACAACTGGAAACTCAAAATTAGTATCCAGAAGTAAACCATCCTCTTTAGAACACCAGCAGCTACCAGAGATACCAGGAAAAACTGGCGAAAGCTAGCTATTATGGGACCACGCCAACAAAGACTGGAAACCAAAAATGTAGTCATATACTTAGGCGTCTGGCTCGATCTATATTTTAACAAACATATGGAGGTGGCGCTGCACAGGGCAAAGAAAGCTTATGCTATGACAAGAAGACTGTTTCATAGTAGTCAAGTTGACAGCGGAGTTAAAGTTATATGCTACATGGCTCTCGAAAGACCGATGATCATATATGGATATGTGGCGGTTCCCTTGAACGCCACTGCTCACCTTCCCATTAACTATGCGAAAACGTCCAACATAGGGCATCCAAAAACGATATAAAACAAGTATTGTGGCAGTACCATTGGACGCCACTACTTACCTTACAACCTATGATGAAGAAACAGTTTCCTAATACACATAAAAACATGTTCTTACCTTCCATAGTTGTACCAACTATCTTCAGAAATACTTTTAATCAATAATTCTTGCTGACATAAAAATCCATCGGCAACAAATAGGTATTTTTCCACAAGGGCATGGTAGCATGAAACGCATCATGTGCCTTAAAGGCAATTTGGTTTCACCATCAACCAACCAACATTGCCCGAACCACATCGATGAAATATCTCCTGATGAGTCTGCCACACACGTGCAGGGGATATTTCTTCCTTTCTTTTCTTTTACCTATGCCCACATCGGTCGGTCATCCGATCGGCAAATACATTATGGCATACGGCTGACGGCCCAATGAAGTCGATTTATCCTAAATGGAAATTTAGCACTGAGAATTCGACTGCTTGGAGATGCCGACAAGATGTGCACGATCAGCATAAATGCTGTACGCAGTTGCTGATCGTGTAAACACCTAAATCTCTACGTCGAGATAGTTGCACCAGCTGCAACCATGCCAGCTAATGTTCCCCTTGTGGATTCGGTTGATCCACGGTCCGCATAGTCGTGGACACACACCATGAGTAGCAGAAGCGATCATCGTATGTGTGTTTCACGGGCTTTTGCTGGACCAATGCAAGGAAAATCATCCCTTGTCGGGCACCGAAGCAATCAACGAAATTTGCTGTGCAGTCATCTTCGGTGAATTAATCAGCCGCGATACGGATTCCGTAGAGGCAAGTCGTGCTTCTACGTTAGATAATTTGAGTCGAAGCCCAACAACCGGCGATGAAGGAGTTATTAATCTATAAGTAATCCGCACTCCTGAAAAATACTTAAAATCGTTCGAGTCATTTTCAGTTCATTTTGAAACATTTGAGTATATCTAAATCGATGATGCATTCTTAAATCAGTTTTAACCAGTTTCGGCAATTCAATTCGCCTAAAGCATGTTTAACTGTTTTAAATTATTTCAAAGCTTTTATAAACACTTCCGAACAGTGGAGTTCTTTTTTTTTTGTATTAGAGCCCGAAAAACAATGTTTCCTGTAATGCAGTTGTCGTTTATGTTTATTAAGTTTTAAATAAAGGATTAAATAAATGAAGAAAAACCGTCAGTGTATTTGTGTTAATTGACTAATGGGAAGACTCCTCAAAGACAAAGTGACATAAATACCTACAGATCTCCAGTGTGGTTTAATGTGAGACCTAGCTTAATGGAAAAGATTCAGATTTTTGCGAGACAATACCTCAGAACGTGCCTTAGCTTTCATCGGACTCCTGAATCCGATCACAAAAAATACTATCCCAATGAAGCGTTGCACAGTGGGGCCAATATAAACAGAGTGGATAATGTAGTATTCCAGAATACTACCCTTTATTAAATTTAACACTGAATCTCCTTACACATCCTTAAAAACTTCCCTTAACATATAATACATTCTCACTTAATACATTCCATTCATAAACATTCACAATATTCTATATCATTTAATAACATGCACATTTAATAACCTGCACCTTTTTATTCGTTCAAAACATAGTAACTTTGATTTTCGTCCAAATTTAATTCAAGTTAAAAGTCACAGAGACTTTGTTAAAATTTGTTTTGTTCATGTTATAATTTCCAGTTAATTAGAACATAATGTTCTATAAGTAGACGAAAAATTCATTTCTAAAATCAGTTTGAGTTTGGAGTTCAGTTCAGTTAGTTTTGAATTCGGAAGCAGTTAGTTCAGTAGACTTTGAGTTTTAGTTTGAGATTGGAAGCGAGTCAGTGGAGAAGAAACAGTTTTGAAATTAAATAGCTGAGTAAACAGTCAGCTGAGTTTTGAAAGTTAGTTTTGAGTTTGAATTCGGAAGCAGTTAAAATGGCTGCTAATGTGAGCTCAGTGGAAAATACTTATTAAGAACAACCACTTAATCGGAAACAACGCTTTCAAATATCAAAGACCGATCTTTGATTAAATACTGGAAAGAAAGTTTGATTTGGAAAAGGCCTTCTGGATATGCGTTATCTGATTCCAAAGCCATTACAACAAATCTAGAATCAAGACATCTAAAAGAATGTTGCGCGTACAGAAGTTCCTTAAAAGAAGTAAAAGGAAAAATAAAAGGTCCCCGCTCTTCCCTTAACCGAGGAAGCACGGCGCCGGACTACAACACTGGTGGCAGCGGTGCAGGATTACGAATAATCGGTGGGATGATCCAACCAAAGGATTGAAGAAATAAAAATAAAATAAGAAGAAACAAAAAAAAACAACCCAAACAAAATTTTAACAAAAAAAAAAAATTTTTTTTTCTCAAGAAGAAAAAAAAACCAGACATAAGACTACGAAAAAAAACAACATAAAACAACGAAAAAAAATCCAGCAAAAGACCAGGATATTTAACTTCTAGGGCGCGAAGTCTGCCTGGCAAGAATAACAAAATCAAATAAAATAAAGAAAGTAACACAAAGAAGAACTCAACGACACAACAAAAAAAAAAAAGTGAAAGAAAAATTTTTTTTGGAGAACTCTACAACACAACAAAGAAGAAAAAAAAGGACAACAATAAGAAACTCAACAAGTTTTCTATCAACATCTAGAGTAGTAGTAAGAAATTTTTTTTCAATATTTTGATTTTTCTCTCTTCCTTTTTTTTTTGTAGGAATATTTTTCTTGGAATTTTTCTTTTTTCAAAAAAAAAAGAGTTTTCTCGATAGAAATTTTGAAAATTCTCTTTTCAGTTTTTTCGACGACATTTCCGTTTCTTTTCTTTCTCGTCGAAAATTTTCTTTCTTTTCAGTTTTGGGTCCAATTTATCTTTATTTTCCTGCACATATATTGAATAACTAAATAAAGGCCTTTTCTTTTTTTCATAACCATATTTTTAAGAATTGATAACAAATTTTCGCCATACTTTATTTAAAATTTTCATTATTACGAGTCCTTACTACACGAGACAGGCGGCTAGGCAGGGGGAAGAACAAATCCACTATCAACAGATACCCAGTAAAACCCCTGAAATGGCTCTGTCTGTCGGAATTTCTGATATTTTCAGAATCGTCGCCACCTTTGACGGGAAACCCTGCGACTTAGGTAAATTTATTTCCTGGGGAGACGTTTTGTTTAGATCCATAAAGAAGGCAGACCCGGATATATACGAGACATTTTTAGAGCTAGTCAAAAATAGACTAGAGGGTCATGCTTACGATCTGATTAGGTATAGCAAAACCGCTAAGTGGGAGGATTTAAAAGACAAACTCGAATCGGAATGTAAAGAGGAGCAATCTCGGTCGACGGCACACAATGAATTGATTTCTCTGAAACAACACTACAGAGAAACCGTCCGGGAATACGGCGCTAGAGTCGCGAATGCTCTAAGGACTCTAAACTCTGCCACGTGTGAAATAACAGCAGACGCGGTGGTTAGGGAATACTTAATAGAAGAAAACATCAAATTGGCCGTACAAACATTTGAGGATGGACTACAGGACGAACAATTAAAAATACTAGCTAAAGTTCATGGGGGAAACAATTTAAAACAGTCGATTGCACATGTAGTATCACATGCTGCTCGAATGGACAACTCTCCCAGGCCATATAACTATAATGACAGATTTAATAGAATAGTCTGCCAAACCTGTGGTAAGCCAGGTCATTCTCAGGACACTTTTTATCGGAACATGCAGTCCAACAATTTTCCGAATAGACAACCCATAAAAAGAGAATTTAACATTACTTGCAATTTCTGTGGACGGAATAATCACACAGCGAACGAGTGTAGATACAAGATATCTAGGAATAGACCGTCCTTAACAAATTACCAACAAGGTACAACAACGCGTAACCCATTCCGAAATAATCCTGCAAACGCCGAAAATCGTGCTGGTGAAAAAAAAATAATATAAAGACTCCGATTCATACTCCCATTCTGGAAAATAATTTAGCAACACAGACTGAAAGTTCGAAATTTTCAGCAGTATTAAAGACTGAAATCCCTAATGTTTCAGCTATCCCTATTGACAACGCAGACACTTCAGCAACCAAGACTGAAAACTCAGCAGTATTAAAGACTGAAAATTCGGATCCTGCAGAAAATATACAAACAGAAATCTCTAATAATCCGGCTATCCCAATAGACAACCCCGACACTTCAGCAACAAAGACTGAAAATTCAGCAGTGTTAAAGACTGAAGATCCAAAAGTTGCCATTAAAATCGAAACCCAAGTCAGTTCAGCAGCTAATACTGATGAAGAAATCTTTTCTGCAGCAAAGACTGAAGGATTAAATGTTTCTACAGCAGATATAACTGAAGAAATAGTTCAAACAGCAAATAGGACTGGGAACCAAGATGTTCTAACAGCTAATAAGTCTGAAGAACTATACGAATCAGTAAATGAGACTGAGAAACTAAACGATCCATCAGCAAAGAGTAAGACTGAAAAGGTAGACGTTCCGACAGCGACTAAAGCTATGGACAATGACAACACTAAGCCGAAAACAATAAATATTTTAAACAACGAAAACAAACACAAACACTTACTCAAACACGAAATAATAAATAATGAAAATAATAATTTAACTAAAAAGTTACACAGTCATTTAGGACATTTGAAATCAGTTCTTAAGAAGATTTTTGGTATTATGCATTTCTATACAATCATCATAATAATAGGCCCAGAAAGGTTTTGGAAATTTTTCCATAAATTTAAGGAAAAGATAAACACATAACAAATGACCTTTGTTTTTTTATTCAATATATATGAATTAATCAAACAATTGTAGGAATTGACGAAAACGAGAAAAAAAAAAAAAAAAAAAGTTAAAGAGGGGGAATAACGAAAGAAAATTTTAGAGGTAATATATATTGGAAATTTTGGAATTAATATATATACGGAAATGAGACTTTTGAAACAATAATATTAATATTATAGAATTAAAAAAAACAGAAATAATAATTTTTGGATAAGAAAAGAAAAGGTTCCAAGGAGAAATATACAATGTAAATAGACTATTTTGACTATTTTTCTAGTGTTAAGAACTTTTAGATTATTGTAAAAACTTAGTCAATATATAATGTAAGTAGACTATTTTTCTAGTATTAAGAACTTTTTAATTATTGTAACCTTTGGTGAAAGATTAGTTTTCAAATGTAATTGAACGGAAATCCAAGTTTAATTAATCTTAATCTAATATATAGTTACTAGAAAATTATTCTCTTCAAGGATAATTTTCTTTCTCGAAGAAGGGTGGGATGTTGTATTCCAGAATACTACCCTTTATTAAATTTAACACTGAATCTCCTTACACATCCTTAAAAACCTTCCTTAACATATAATACATTCTCACTTAATACATTCCATTCATAAACATTCACAATATTCTATATCATTTAATAACATGCACATTTAATAACCTGCACCTTTTTATGCATTCAAAACATAGTAACTTTGATTTTCGTCCAAATTTAATTCAAGTTAAAAGTCACAGAGACTTTGTTAAAATTTGTTTTGTTCATGTTATAATTTCCAGTTAATTAGAACATAATGTTCTATAAGTAGACGAAAAATTCATTTCTAAAATCAGTTTGAGTTTGGAGTTCAGTTCAGTTAGTTTTGAATTCGGAAGCAGTTAGTTCAGTAGACTTTGAGTTTTAGTTTGAGTTTGGAGTTGAGTTCAGTTAGTTGGTTGCCAATCAAAGAGTTGAGCAGTTTGAGAAGGAAGTTTGAGAGTTGAGTTTGTTTTGAGTAGAAGTTGAAGTTACAGTTGGATTTAGCAGTAGTAGTTAGAAGTTTGATTTATAAGTGGAATATTGAAAGAAGAAGTTTTAATTGAGAATTGTAAAAGCAGTTAAGTTTGAGTGTTTAAAATAAATACGTAACTAATATCAAGAGAGAAAAGTTCTTAATATCAAGAAAAAAAGTTTTTCTTTGACCATTGATTCTATCGGAGCTACTCAACAATGAAACGCGACTTGATGAAAGAAACAGAAGTAAAGATAAAATAAAAGCTTCCCGCTCTTCCCTCAACCGAGGAAGCACGGCGCCGGACGTCAACAATAACTTTATGATCAAGCTCATCTGAGGGAATCTTGCGAGATCAATGAGCTCACCAAACGATTTAATTTATGGTGCATATTATCCAAACAATTGGTTGAAAGGTTGGCCCAAGGCTATTAACCATGCCCGTAAAAACGAATTCTTATGGCAAATTTAACAAGCCTCGGATATGGACCGGATACACGACATGACCACGGAAACGAAAACCGCTAAACGATTTAAGAATTTTCTCATGGAACGTGCGCTCACTATACAGAGCTCGAGCTGCACTGCAGCTAGCCGATGCCCTGTCCGAATATAAGGTTGACATAATAGCATTACAAGAAATAAAATGGACGGGGAGTGGTGTTATTCAAAGAAAAGAATATGACATTTATTGCAGCTGTCACGCAAAACACCATGTGCTCGGGGTAGGCTTTCTAGTCAGCCAAAAACTGAACCCTGCCATCATCGGCTTTAATGCAATAAATGAAAGGCTATGCATTCTTCGCGTGTGTGGCAAGTTTAAGAACATAAGCCTCATAAACGTTCACGGACCTACAGAGGAGTCCCCTGACGACGAAAAAGAAGAATACTATGAGAACGTCGAACGGACCCTCAATGCCTGCCCAAGATACGATGTGAAAATCGTTCCTGGTGATTTGAATGCAAAAATAGGTCGGTAGCCGGTTTTCAGGCACTACGCAGGTTCCCATAGTTTACATGAGAACACTAATGACAATGGACTACGAGTCACCGAACTGGCAGCATCAAGTATCGGGTTTTCGCGTAAAGATATCCACAAAGCCACCTGGGTATCACCTGATGGAGCCACTGGCAACCAAATTGACCACACGTTGATAGATCGCCGCCACTCTTCGAGCCTGATGACGGTACCAACGTACCAAGGTGCCAACGTCGACTCGGATCACTATCTTGTTGGTACAGTTTTCCGAGCGCGGATTGCCTTACGCAGACGTACTGCATCCCCGGATCAGGTTCGAATCAACACGGCAGCCTTACGCAATGAGAACACCAGTAACACCTTTGGTCATGCACTCAGACTCGCCCTCAAAGAGCTCAACGGAGGGAGAATAAGTCCTGGGGCCAGAATGTCGGGCATAGAAGAGAAATGGACACGCCTTAAGAATAGTAGTACTGCCAACTCAATCTTACTTAGGCAGTAGTCGTAGAGATCGGAGCGACTAGTTTGATTATGAGTGCAAACTAGCGACTGAATGTAAGAATGCTGCATACCGGGCAATGCAGTAGTCTCATAGAACGTGGGTACGCGAGGAGAAATACAAAGAGCTCAGAAGATCTGAAAAAAGGTTTCACGGAAGATTGGCGTCGCGGTATAATTTGCCCTATAGCGTATTGCGACGATGGTGAAGAACGTGTGATTCGAACTGGCGCTATGACAGTTAGAATCACTAAAAATGTAACCAATGCTCAACACATCAGCCCATTGCCGCTTGTACGAGTTCGATTTCTAAACTCAAGTACACTCAACTGACGTGGAATTGTTATGTTATCGCTATGGTATACGGCTCCGATACATTTTCTTTATTCGATTTTCGTTCGGTGTTCTTCACTATTTGCTTGTGTATTGTGTGTGTATCTGTTGGAAACGCCACAGCCCCATATATAAGAAGGGAGATATCACACTGTGCAGCAACTATGGGGGTATAATATTGCTGAGTATCGCCTGTAAGATACTCTCCACTATCCTACAAGACCGGATAGCTCCATACGCTAAAGCCATCATTGGTCAATATCCGTGCGGTTCCATCCCAGGCAAGTCAGCGATTGATCAGATATTCACCCTTAGGCAGGCGATGGAAAAATGTCTGGAATTTAAGATTCCATTATATCATCTATTTATAGACTTTAAGGCCGCCTACGACAGCATAACCAGGGTAGAACTATATAATGGCGTGAGAGAGTTCGGCATTCCAAAAAAATTGATACGACTTTGTAGGTTGACCATGACCAACGTAACTGGTCAAAAAAAAAAATAGCAGGATTGCTGACCAAACCAATAAATATCTTTAATGGACTCCGACAAGGCGACAGTCTGGCTTGCCTCCTCTTCAACCTGGCGTTGGAGAAAGTAATCCGTGACTCTGGCGTCACAACTAACGGGATATTATCACCAAGTCCAGCCAGATACTTGCCTACGCAGATGATCATCAGTAGAACCGAATCGGCTGTACAGGATTCCTTCACCTAGATGAATGGATGGCGTAGATCAGGAAGCCCAGAGCCTGGGAGGGCCAAACTGGATGGCATCGGCTCGAAATCGGGACCGGTGGAGAGATTTGTTAAATAAGGCCAAGACCGGACCCGGTTGTAGCGCCGATGATGATGATGATTATCCAAACAATATGTATTATGAGTGGGTCCGTCGCAATGGCTTTATTCCACCAGAAGCATTCCTCAGTCTTGACATAAACGGCCTCATACAATACGAATCCGCTATATGTTATAATCGAGAGGTTGCGCACACAGATGAAGAGCTCCTGCAGTTCAGTAGGGCAGTAGCACAGAAAGCAACACCATAGATTTTGGTGGCTGATTGGCAATCTAAAACCTGTTTCCATATAAAACTAGCAGAAAAAGGGAAGTGTGGGGGTATTTATGATGGCATCAGCAAGGATGCAAGTTTAATAAAAACTGCGCCGTTCTTACACGGGAAATTGTTCCTTCGAAAGAAAACAAAACGATTACAAAAGAAAACGCACTGGTGTACTTTTAATGGGTGAATGTTTTTCTTTATTAAATATTTGAAATGTTATTGTTCTCCTCCTGTAGTCTTTACACTTTTTTAAGTTTTAGTGGTTCACTTATTTGTTCTACACGATTTCCTCCGGGTTTAATTTAACCACAATAACACACACCTGCAACTGCAATTTATTTCAGCACATACGATATTAGTGCTCGACTGGATAGCCTCGGAATTTAATTAAAAATACACCCAACAATATTCTGCAACAGTTTAGCGTCCGGTTAACTGGAGGTGAAAACTTCGACTTTTAAAAAGGGACTCTGTGGCACATGCGCACTCTTCAAATGTTAAAATCTGACTCGTTTAGAATTCGTCCTCAACGTTCATTGAAGTCACGAGGCTGAGACGCTGATCCATCAGAGAGCCAATCCGATCGCTTCATTGGTGGTAACCCAATGGCCATCGAACTGGAAACTCTAACAAGGGAATTACTCCGGCAGTCGTACAGGCTAGGAAGGCACGCCCACTCGCTGGAAGCAATGACTATTGGAAATCTGGTGGTGTACCGGGAAAATTCAAATACACATCTGGGTAAATAAAGGGACGGGTATTGAGACTGACAGAAAATGCAGTCAACAATCATGGGAATGGTTTCCTATGATGTTGATATAATAGCACAGAAACTCAGGGCTGCCCAAGTCTATGTTTATATTAGGCTACGTTGGTAAGATGGTGCCGTACAGGCGAAAATGTTTTCATCTGTTTGCTTGGTCAAACAGACGTATTTGAGTAAGAATAAAGGAATAATGCAGGCGGCGGCAATTGGGCTCTTCTGTGATGTAAAATCCACAGAAGATTGCCCGCCATAGCATCTAGCAACAAAAAAATGATTTATTGGTCTTTTCTTTATTATCCTGCTCATTATTTCCTTTTGCAGGACTATTAGAAATCTGGCTTGCAGATGTGCAAGCCAGCGAATAGCCCGGCATGTATTCTCGGACGCTGATGGGCATGGCGACAGTGTTTGTGTACACTTTGATTCTGCTCAGAATGTAGCATTCCGTCGGTCGATGAATCGAGTGTGTATTATTTTAAATAACGCTCGATCGCTTGCAGGTAGCCAACGATGGCTACGCTGTATATCGTCGATAGGACGATCGGCCGATGGGTATGTAAATAAAGGGTAAGTATGCCATGCCGTGTATAGAGAAAATGCTCCTCAGTCCTGTTCGGGGTATTTATGTCGGTTATCCATGGGGATAACCGAATTGTTTTCAGCAAATGGGTTGGCAATTAATGCCATGACAAGATTGTGTAATCTTGCCGGAAATTCAACTCACAGGTAAGCTGTATTTGCTGATTATGGTGGGGTCGAGCGATGCGTGGCTCTTCGGACTCTGAAAAGCCCCACAGAAGTAATAGTGATAATAATAATAAAAAAAGCCCAACAAACAACGGAAAGCTCACATAGATGTAGCATTTCGAAGATTGAGTTTAAATGTTATGTATAGGATAGAGTTAAGTTAAGTTAAGTTAAGAAAACCACCTCTCAGTACCATTTGAAATCCGGGACGAACTAAAACAAGGGGATGGCCTCTCACCATGCCTTTTTAACCTTGTCCTCGAGTATGTTATCAGAGAGGTACAAGACGAGAACACGGCCGGATTATCCCTGAACGGGGTCACACAAGTGCTCGCGTATGCGGATGACATCGCTGTTCTGGGCGATAATCTCGAAACTATAAGTAAAAACTGTGAAATCATCATGCAAGCGGCAGAAGAGGTGGGCCTAGAAATAAACGAAGACAAAACGAAATACATGATTACGACGAGAGCAGGTGGACCTCAGAGAACACATATTAACGTCAGGGGCAAGATATTTGAAAATGTCAAAGAATTTAAATATCTGGGAACGATACTGAGTACCAGAAACGAAACGTCAAAGGAAATTAACAAAAGTCTATATTCGGGCAATGCTAGTTGGCATGCAGCCAGTAAGCAATTGAAATCCAAACTACTATCACGTAATATAAAGCTCCGTGTCTATAGAACCATAATCATGCCGATTGCTCTATACAGATGCGAAACATGGGCTCTCACAAAACGGGAAGAGAACAAATTCCGCGTATTCGAGAATAAAGTTTTAAGGGGTATATTTGGAGGAAACTCCACAACCACAAATTGAAAGAGCTATACCGCAAACCTACAATTGTGAGAGTGATCAAGTCGCGAATATTAAGATGGGCCGGACACCTAGCGCGAATGGGCGATTATAGGACCTTGCATAGAATTCTTGACGGTAAACTAACGAGGAAGAGACCGACAGGACGGCCGCGACGGAGATGGGAGGACAATGTTAGATTGGACCTCGAGAAGATCGGATCGGATAATCGAACGTGGAAGGCGAGCGCTCAGAACAGGGAACAATGGCGGAGCCGAATCGATGAGGTCATGAACGTCCGGGTTCCTACAGGCCAGTAAATAATAATAATAATAATAGAGTTAAGGTAAAAAAAATTGTTAGTTTAGTATTTAAGTTAGATACAAGGTAAAAACAATATCAAAAACACATCTTTTTCTGTTCTTCATTTTCTTTTGTCTCTACTTAAGTTCATTAAAATTCATCTAAACAAAACAATCGTAATGTCGAAAGACACATTTTCACATTTTAAGCGTATGCATGTAACTTAGAGAGTTCGCAAGGGACCAGTAAGTTAGAAAATAAGATACCATAATCTAGAGTTTAATCGTTTTTGTCTAGCGAGTAAATAAATTATAATAATAAAATAAAAATAAAATAAAAAATGATATAAAAATAAAAAAAATTAAAAAATTACTCAGAGTTATGTTGTTTCTCTTCTTGTGCATACGTAGTACCCTTACAACCGTCGGACCAGCAAATTCTGCATCCATCTCCATTCGTCTTAATTGGTCATTGGTAAACTACAATTCAATCACCACCTGAGGAGCTGTACTTGGGTATGAAGTTGGTGGTACGAATTTGGTATAGACATCGTGAGGCACCACATATGGGATATTCGGATTTAGTCACCCGTATGAAACACAAGGTGAATGAAATAACTGACGCGTGTAGAATGTCGATGATTGATCTGGCATAATTCACTACACTAACCCCAATTAATAATGAAGCGCTTTTAACTGCTTCGGGCATCGTCGTCGTTAGTGTTGTCACTTGTTAAGTCATACAACGGGAATAAAGTGAAAATGCAGCCGATTTCTAGACATACGAGTAGGTACACACAAGCATGTATACGACGAATCGTATCTATTGTCTATCTAACAAGTGGAACTGTGTAATTGTTTTTAAATACAAAGTCGGTGTTTTCAAAGTGATAGCGAATACCAGAGTGTATGCTGCAAAATGTATACCAACTCGAGTATCATCATCATCATAATCGGCACTAATACCAGGATCCGGTATTGGCCTTATTTAGCAAGTCTCTCCACCGGTATCCGGTCCTTATCCGAGACTTGTTAAATTGCCCATAATAATTTGTTTTTCCAGGCAAGGTTTTTAGCCTTGCGCTAACCTTTCTCAGTATGTCGCTGCATACATTGGTTCACTACTTGGCGGGTGCCAAAGTAGCTATCCGGGGGTGCCACGTGGAGGCTGCATATCAACTTGGATTAAACAGGTACAGGCATCGTCCTGGCCGATGTACCGAACACAAGTTATGGCGCTAGTAAACACGCATGTTATAGATGGACGATTCGGTTCGGTTTTTGATACGCTGTCACGTGTATGTGGACTTTATGTGTGTGTCTAAAGTCCAGTTATCAGTGTAACAGTTCTATGAGTCGTGCCCATAGATTCCAAGAGGAACTGGTGCTGCCGATAAGGAGCCGTGATTAGTTAATTTATTTCATATGGTCGACATCAGACAGAGAATAGCGCGCGTCAGTTAAGGTTCTGATTGAATTCCCAATTCACAAGGGTTCCACTTTAATGTGAAGTGTAGATAGTGAACTAAATTACCGTGAAACACAAGCGTTCGTGTTATTGTTCGGTTAAACTATGACCCTTGATGATCGCTGCAGTCCGCAGAGTGCCCCAAGTCTGCCCAGTATCCCACATTCACCACAGATTACCTCATCTCCGTGGCATTTATGAGCCTATCGCACAGCACCATAGCAATGGCGTCATTACATCATCCGGTCAGTCACGACTCCAGGGCACGTAATCAAACTCCCCCACCGAATCACCTTGCTCTACATCATCATATCGAGGAACAAGCTGATTCCAGCGTGGGCGACAATGATCAAGACATCAGTGTTACAGATGATGACGATAACACGCAACAGCATCATAGGCGAGTGCCTCCAGCAGCCCTGTAGCGATCCTAAATCACTACTCCCATCCAAATCCCCAATATCATCATTAACCTACATCCACATCCCATATTGAATTACATGAGCGATAAATTAAACCAAAAGTTAATTTGTCGCACATTGATTCAATTTCCCATTAATTCATACCCCAATCCAAATTGAATCATATGCACGATAAACTTAAACCAAAATCCATTTGTCGTGCAATGACTCAATTCCCAAAATCCTGACATCATGAAATGCTTAATTCAAAACGCATTGCATGATTCCCTTTCCAAGAACCCATTCAAATAAATCCTTAAACAATTCCTAGAACACAATTCCAGTTGAAGCACACAAAATCTCGTGTGTGCTTCTTGGAATTTTTACACCAAAATAGTTGACAATTCTCAACTCAAAATCGGATAAAAGGGCGAAAAATTTCGATTTCGTGATAAGTAGAGTTCCGGAGGCCGAATCGCTGGCCGTGTATTCAATCAGTCTAGTTCCAAGGGGCGAACCGCCGGCCAAATAATATAATAAAAGATACCATAAAAAGTATATACATAAAGCCTTTTAAATCTAATTGGGCCCGTCAGAATGCAGTTTGTATTGCAATGAACAAAATCATACACCAGAAAGCAGTGAGACGTCCTCCCCAGCAGGTAAGCCAAATACCCCTCCAGGTGATACCCAACAATGGCGCAGCCGGTAGGATTTAGGTAAGGCCACAGAGCGGACGGTTCTGGTAAGAGCCAATAAACCCTAAATCCTACGAACCTATCAAAACATCCCACTACATCACACACAAAAAAAAAAAAAGCAAAAAGGAGAAACGACCACTTCCAAAGACATCAATCCAAGGATTAAATGTGGGGATAAGAAATCATCAATAAAATTACACGAGATTGGACCTAGATTAACCTTGGAGTTAATAAAAATCAAAAAGAAACACAAGCAGAAGGAGCACAATAAGAGGACCTAAAAAATAAATGAAGGAAATAAGACAAAGAAATTGAACGGCAAACCACAGGGACATAAATAAAAAAAAAAGGGAAACACCTACACAAAAAAAAAAACAAGTAACAAAAAGGAACCTCTTCCAAAAACAACAACACCAACAAAACGACAGTTCCAACAAGAATAGCAGTTCCAACTTAGCAGCCAATGGACTACAGCGACAACAATAGCAGACCAACAGGAGCAGCAGTTAGCTCAGATCTAAGTAAGCATTTTATTTCTTCTTATTAACAATTTCATGAAAATATTTTTTTTATATAATCTATAATCTAAGTTCGGGCTCCTCGATAGTATAGTGGTTAGTATACCCGCCTGTCACCAGGGAGACCGGGGTTCGATTCCCCGTCGGGGAGCCCCTGGCGCAAGACTAATGACCTTGCCCAGAAAAAAAAAAAAAAAAAAAAAAATCATTATGGAAAATTTAACAAGCCTCAGGACTTGCTAAATAAGGCCAAGACCGGTTCCCGGTTGTAGTGCCGATGATGATGATGATAATCTAAGTTCGTCCCAAAAATACTATTTAAAACTTAAACAAATCAGTCCTTAAAACTCTGTCCTGTCTATATTTGTGCATATTGTGTGATCGTCAATCTTTGGGAAGTACTTCCACTTTAACATTTTTATTTTAAAACATCTTTGGAATAGTGCTTGTCCTTGTTCCTAAACATTCCCTTGTTATTCCCCTATCCTTTTGCAACTATACTAATCTAACTTCTGGATCTGTAGATTATTATTTCACTTTCCATTTCCACTTAAATCAAATCCGTCTACCCTAAAATATGGCCGTGAATTACACAAAGATCGCGAAGCTGTCAGCACAGCTCATACCCATCTTCTCCGGGGAACGAAATCCGCACATAGGTATAGAATTAGAAACATTTTTGGATTGTTGTAAGAGGGTCATAAACTGCCTCAGGACCGAGGAACATGGGGCTTTTCTACAAATATTCCCTACTAGGCTACGGGGTGAAGCTTCTGCCTTATTCGCGTCCACTCCGTTCGCATCTTTTCAGGAAGCCGAGGATATGCTAAGAAATGTTTATTTACCAGTAGAAAACTATCAGGACCTGGTAAATAAGCTATTAGCTACTCGGCAAAATCCAGCAGAAGCAATTATCCTATTCCAATTACGACTAAAGAAGTCGTTAAGGGAATGTAAGAAAGCCGCGGAACTAAAATACGGACCCATATTGTCTGAGGCCGTAAAGACACAATTAGATGACTTTGCAAAAGCATCTACAAAAAGGGGTTGATAAATCCGTACCATCGACAATTTTTATTACTGATGGGCGATGTACCAATAGATTCCTTAATGGAAAAAACATTGGAATTGGAGCAAATCCAACAACCTCAGCTGCCATTAATCTGTTCGCAGGTTTCACTTAATTCTCCATTGCCTTATACACCAATAACACCCCCAGAGACTTATAAACCGATTTTAGGTACCCAGATGGGACAAACTATAACACAAATAATGCCCAACACTCCAGATGTGGAAATAATACCACACATACAACCTATTACACGGGGGATTCCGCAACTACAGGCGCAAATACCGCCAACCGAGCAAACATATAGGGGAACCGAAGGGGTAATGGAATCAGACCCTCCCAACATATCTTTGGAATACGATGCTCCCGTCAGCAGAATAACCTGCAGTTATTGCAACAAAAGGGGGCATGTCTATGAGGATTGTGTCAAAAGGAAAAACACACCCTTTTGCACACACTGCCAGCAATTAAATCACGATATCCGTGATTGCCAACGGTTAAGGGAGGTAAAGAGAGTTCTGCACATAAGGCAGACTTGCGACTTCTGTGACCAACAAGGCCACAATCTAGGATCCTGTCAGCAAAAGCTGAAATGGGAGTCGCGAGTTCAATGCCAACCCGCAAAGAATTCCCCCACTTCGAGCCCAAAACGAAGAAGGTCTAAACCCTCCGTGGCAAAAAGGACCTACCATAACAGGACCCCGCGCACCCCGATAACCAGCATCCCCACCGTCCAACTACCCATAGATGTAGGTGTTAACAAAAGCACAACACTAATAGTGGACACCGGTGCAGAAGTAAGCCTGATTAACAAAAATTGCCTTAGAAAATCAGACGGCGAAATAAATCAGCAAGAGGCTTGCACTTTAGAGACACCGTTCGGAAACATTAGAACCTTGGGAAGCTGCAAGGTTAACTTCCAATTAAAAGGTAAGCCCAAACTCCCATGTAAGTTCCAAGTAGTGAGCAATATGCCCGATCTTGCAGAAGACGGTCTACTGGGAAATGACTTCCTGTCAAGGAATTGCAATGTGGAGGGCCCCAATCAACGCGTCGCTTTTCCTCGCACGAAAAGAAACCCCAAAGTATTTAGTTGCCAATAAAGTTCTCACACGTCGAGAAAAAGGTACCTGAAAATAAATACGCTGAAGGGAAACAGGAGCAAGCCCAAGGTAAGCGCAAAATCTACAGGTGAAAAAAGAATCCCAAGGAACTAAATGGTAACACCAAAAGTATAAACCAAATAACAGACACCCCGTCAGCTAATCCAAAAAACTCGTGCCCCAGCTCCTCTCAGAATACAAACTTATTGCAAATGCCCAGAACGCCTGAAAAAATAATAAACCTCAATGAGATCGCGGAAATACTCAGGGTTTATCATAATTCCCCCTCCGGTGAACATCTGAGCACCTGAGTATAATAAAATACGACAGAGATACTGGTGGCCGTCCATGCTCTCCAACATTCGGAAATATAAAAAGCAATATGAGGAATGCCGTTCTTCAAAGGCAACCGCATGCCCCGGAATTGAAACAAAACCACAATCGTTTCAAGTGGGAAACAGAGTGTTGATAAAGTACAAAAACCGCAAGGGCAAAGAAACACCCATCTGGTAGGGCCCTTTCCTCATCACAGGAATAACTAAGGCAAACAATATGGTCATCAAAATAGGCCTAAGATCCGTGTTGATCCACAATAATAGATTAAAACCTTATTTCTAATTCCCAATACCCCCAATAACCCCTTTCCACTATTAACCCCAGACATATGGTAACCCCAGGGTGTATCACAATCCAATAACTAACCTGGTAAAAACATTCATAAACACACAGTATGGACAGAAATAACAGACGACACGAAAATTGTCAAAAAATAAAAACTAATAAATGTTATACAAAAAAGATATTAACGAAATACAAAAAAAAGCACATACAAACAAAACAAAACACACATTAACCCTCAGTGAGGAAGACAATTTATAAATAACAAACAAAATTGTAACTATTTCAAAATATATGTAAACCCCAACTAAGACCTAATTTAAAAACATGAAAAATAGGAGCACTAAGAAAAAACTAAAGAACAAACAAAAACATATAATACATAAACAAAATCACTACAGATATATGAAAACATAAACCCAAGATAAAATTACCATGTAATTAACAAGTTCAACCGAATAAAAAGAATAAAATCAAAATACAAACAAAAAACCAAACTATAAAAAATTCTAAATAACATTATAAAATATGCTCCATACTACCCACCACTAGAATAAGACCCTTTTAAAAATAAATACACATTTACTTCTATTAATTCCCAATCAAAAAAAGTATAAATATTAATGTACCATATCCTTAGGCATATATTAGAAAAATAACATTGTAAAACACAAATTAAAACAAAACCCTTACTAATTTAAAATTTATCTACTTACCTTTATAACACATATGCCCATTCTTAAAATATACCTAAACCATATTGGCAAATACAACCAAGTAATGCAAGAAATAATAAACCAAACTGGAACAAATGTAAACTACCGCGAAATTGAAATGCCACCGCCCTTTGCTTTTCACCCGTTCTAGAAAATTAATCTCTCCAGATTAATTTTCTTTTCTAAAGGGGTGTTACGTCTCCAGCGCCGTGCTTCCTCTTTCGAGGAAGGAGCGTGGGGGTTATAATATCTTTTCTTTTTTATTAAAACAATTATAGTTCTTAGTTATTAAATTAATTATAGGTTTTATTTATTTTTATATTTTATTGAACTCAGCTATCTCAAGCTGAGCTCTAACTTGAACTACTTTTACAAAAAAAAAAAAAAAAAAAAAAAAAAAAAAAAAAAATGTGGCGAGAAGGCCGAATTTGGCGAGACAGGACATATGTGTCCTTCATCTTGTCTCTGACTTCTGGTCATCTTGCGATAACCAGAATCACCCACATCCGTGAGGATATTGGGCTCGGTCTCGCGGCATCTGAAAAGAGAAGAAAAAAGGGGGGGTATTCAAGGATAGTGTGGACAGTGTTAGTCCGAGTGTTCTCTAACTACTTTTATAGAGGGATGGTGGGAAAGAAATCTTACAAGACCGGTGGGTCTTGGGTGCGGTAGTGAACGCAGATCACGTCTTTCGAACTACTTTTACAATATAAATGTTCCTGTTTTTATAGAACATTTTGTTCCAACTAACTGTGTCGTATAAAATGAATAAAACAATCTAGAAGTCTCTGTGACATAAAATTTTGAATAAACTTTGAACGAAAATCAAAGTGGCTATGTTTTGAAATGAAAAATGTGCTTGTTATGAAAAGGGGCATGTTTTTAAATGTGCTGTAAGTGACTGGATATAGAATATTGTGTCTGTTTATTTATGAATTGTATTAAATGAGAATGTAAGATATGTGAAGATGTAGCTTTAAAGGTTGTGTTAGAAAGGACATGAGATTAGTGTTAAAGCGAATAAGGGTAGTATTCTGGAATACAACATTCCACCCTTCTTCGAGAAAGAAAATTATCCTTGAAGAGAATAATTTTCTGTTAACTATTGCTTAGATTAGGATTAATTACAGACTTGAATTGTCGTTCAATTACAATGGCGTTCAAAGTTAATCTTATATCAAAAGTTACAAAAATGAAAAAGTTCTTAATACTAGAAAAATAGGTTACAATAATCCAAAAGTTTACTTATAGTCTACTTACATTATATTTTAACTAACTTTAAATATTTCCAACTAACTTAAAATATTTCCACTTGGAACCTTGTCTTTTATTATCCAAAATAATTTTTTTTCTATATATATGATTAATATTAATTCTCAAAATTCTCTTTTTCGTTCGAATTTCCAATATATTATATACCAATATATATTTTAAAATATATTATATCCCAATATATATTTTAACTCTAAAATTTTCTTTCTTTCTTCCCCTTTTTTAACTTTTTTTTTTTTTTTTTTCGTTTTCGTCAATTCCTACAATTGTTTGATTAGTTCATATATACTGAATAAAAAAACAAAGGCCATTTGTTATGTGTTTATCTTTTCCTTAAATTTATGGAAAATTTTCCAAAACCTTTCTGGGCCTATTATTATGATGATTGTATAGAAATGCATAATACCAAAAATCTTCTTAAGAACTGATTTCAAATGTCCTAAATGACTGTGTACCTTTTTATTTTTTCTTATTTTGTGTTCGAATACATGTTTATTGTTGTAAAATTTAATTTTAAGGTATTTATATGGTTTTTCTTTTCAATGCCTATTTTAATTGAATTATTATTTTCAATTTTCATTACTTCGTGTTGGTGTTCAGTATCGTTATTTAAAATGTTTAGTGTTTTTCGCTCAATGTCATCATTTTCTATAGCTTTAACTTCTGTCGGAACGCCTACCTTTTCAGTCTTACTCACTGCTGATGGATCGTTTAGTTTCTCAGTCTCATTTACTGATTCGTATAGTTCTTCAGACTTATTAGCTGTTAGAACATCTTGGTTCTCAGTCCTATTTGCTGTTTGAACTATTTCTTCAGTTATATCTGCTGTAGAAACATTTAATCCTACAGTCTTTGCTGCAGAAAAGATTTGTTCATCAGTATTAGCTGCTGAACTGACTTGGGTTTCGATTTTAATGGCAACTTTTGGATCTTCAGTCTTTAACACTGCTAAATTTTCAGTCTTTGTTGCTGAAGTGTCGGGGTTGTCTATTGGGATAGCGGGAATATTAGAGATTTCTGTTTGTATATTTTCTGCAGGATCCGAATTTTCGGTCTTTAATACTGCTGAAATTTTCGAATTTTTAGTCTGTGTTGCTGAATTATTTTCCACAATGGGAGTATGAATCGGAGTCTTTATATTAGGGGAGGGTTATCTTTGTTTATATGTCTAGGTTTATAGGAGTATGTGGGCTCAAGGTAAATTTGGTCAGGAGCTTCATTAAAATGGTCGTTATCTATTTCCAAAGATCTAATGCTGTAAATAGAAAAATTTGGTCTGTCTTCCATAAATTTTGATTGGCGTCAGGCCTCGTTTTCCGACTCTTGCACCCGAGAACAGTGAACATTTTGCTTATCGTTATGTCTAATTCTCGTCCTAGAATTTTCACCAGCACGATTTTCGGCGTTTGCAGGATTATTTCGGAATGGGTTACGCGTTGTTGTACCTTGTTGGTAATTTGTTAAGGACGGTCTATTCCTAGATATCTTGTATCTACACTCGTTCTCTGTGTGATTATTCCGTCCACAGAAATTGCAAGTAATGTTAAATTCTCTTTTTATGGGTTGTCTATTCGGAAAATTGTTGGACTGCATGTTCCGATAACATGTGTCCTGAGAATGACCTGGCTTACCACAGGTTTGGCAGACTATTCTATTAAATCTGTCATTATAGTTATATGGCCTGGGAGAGTTGTCCATTCGAGCAGCATGTGATACTACATGTGCAATAGACTGTTTTAAACTACTTCCCCCATGGACTTTGGCTAGGTTTTCAGTTGTTCATTCTTGAGACCATCCTCAAATATTTGCACGGCCAATTTTGAGTTTTCTTCTATCAAGAATTCTCTAACCACCGCGTCTGCTGTTATTTCACACGTAGCAGAGTTCAGCGTCCTCAGAGCATTCACAACTCTATCTCCGTATTCCCGAACGGTTTCTCGGAAGTTTTGTTTCAGGGATATCAACTCATTGTGTGCCGTTGACCGAGATTGCTCCTCTTTATATTCTGATTCAAGTTTATCCTTTAAATCCTCCCATTTAGCGATTGTGCTATACCTAATCAGATCATAGGCAGGACCCTCTAATCTATTTTTGACTAGCTCCAAAAATGTTACATATATCTCCGGGTCTTCCCTTTTGATAGATCTAAATAAAACGTCTCCCCCGGAAATAAATTTATCTAGGTCGCAGGATTTCCCGTCAAAGGTAGGGACGATTCTGAAAACATCAGAAATTCCGACAGAAAGAGCCATTTCAGGGGGGTTATGGTGTATTTGTAGAGAGTGGATTTGTTCTTCCCCCTGCCTAGCTGCCTGTCTCGTGTAATAAGGACTAGTAATATTGAAAACTTTGAAATCAATGTATGGTTAAAATCACTTCTTAAAAATACGGTATATAAAAATGGCCTTTCTTTTAGTTATTCAATATATATGGAAAAGAAAGTTAATTTGGTCCCAAAGCTGTAAAGAAAGAAAATTCGGCGAAAAAGACAAAACGGAAATGTCGTCGAAATACTGGAAAGAGAATATTCGAAGTAATTTCTATCGGAAAAATATTTTTGTTTTTTTGTAAAAAGGAAAAGTTAAAAGTTCCAAGGTGAAAATATTCCTACGGAAAAATGAAGAGAGAAAAATTGATATTTTGTAACGATTCTTACTACTAAAATATGTGGGCTAACTGTTGATTGATGTTTTGTTCTTTTTTTGATTGATGTTTTGTTCTTTTCGAGATTACCACTTCCTGGATTCCAATAGTGTAGTTTCTGCTTAAAAAATTTTTTTCTTGAGTTATCGTCTTCTTTTTATATTATTTCCGTTTTTTATATTATTACTGCCAGGCAGACTTCACGCCCTATAGTTGTGTGTTGTCCTGGTCTTTTTTTTTTTTTTTTTTTTTTTTTCTTCGTTTTATGTCTTATATATAATTTTTTTTCAAATCTCTGAGGTTAATTTGGATTTCCTCAGCAGTTGCGTTGACTTCGTACAAGGAAAATGAGGTCATTCCTTTCCTCTTTAGGGTTTTATCCCGCCAGTCGTCGTTAATCTCACTAATCTTCCTCTGGGATCGAGTCCCCCTTCGTGGATCGGTCTTCCTTCGAGGATTGAGTCGTCCTTCGGGGATTGGTCTTCCTTCGAGGATTAAGTCGTCCTTCGGGGATTGGTCTTCCTTCGGGGATTGGTCTTCGTTCGGGGATTAAGTCTTCCTTCGAGGATTGGTCTTCCTTCGAGGATTAAGTCGTCCTTCGGGGAGTCCATCAGTCGGGAGTCCACCAGTCTTCGTGGATCCCACCGCTGCCACCAGTGTTACGTCTCCAGCGCCGTGCTTCCTCTTTCGAGGGAAGAGCGTGGGGGTTATAATATCTTTTCTTTTTTATTAAAACAATTATAGTTCTTAGTTATTAAATTAATTATAGGTTTTTTTTATTTTTATATTTTATTGAACTCAGCTATCTCAAGCTGAGCTCTAACTTGAACTACTTTTACAATATAAATGTTCCTGTTTTTATAGAACATTTTGTTCCAACTAACTGTGTCGTATAAAATGAACAAAACAATCTAGAAGTCTCTGTGACTTAAAATTTTGAATAAACTTTGAACGAAAATAAAAGTGGCTATGTTTTGAAATGAAAAATGTGCTTGTTATGAAAAGGGGCATGTTTTTAAATGTGCTGTAGGTGACTGGATATAGAACATTGTGTCTGTTTATTTATGAATTGTATTAAATGAGAATGTAAGATATGTGAGGATGCAGCTTTAAAGGTTGTGTTAGAAAGGACATGAGATTAGTGTTAAAGCGAATAAGGGTAGTATTCTGGAATACAACAGGGGGGAGGGATGTGGCGATCCTAAATCACTACTCCCATCCCAATCCCCAATATCATCATTAACCTACATCCAAATCCCATATTGAATCACATGAGCGATCAATTAAACCAAAAGTTAATTTGTCGCACATTGATTCAATTTCCCATTAATTCATACCCCAATCCAAATAGAATCATATGCACGATAAACTTAAACCAAAATCCATTTGTCGTGCAATGACTCAAACCCCAAAATCCTGACATCATGAAATGCTTAATTCAAAACGCATTTCATGATTCCCTTTCCAAGAACCCACTCAAACAAATCTTTAAACAATTCCTAGAACACAATTCCAATTGAAGCACACAAAATCTCGTGTGTGCTTCTTGGAATTTTTACACCAAAATAGTTGACAATTCTCAACCCAAAATCGGATAAAAGGGCGACCAATTTCGATTTCGTGATAAGTAGAGTTCCAGAGGCCGAATCGCTGGCCGTGTATCCAATCAGCCCAGTTCCAAGGGGCGAACCGCCGACCAAATAATATAATAAAAGATACCATAAAAAGTGTATACATAAAGCCTTTTAAATGCAGTTTGTATTGCAATGAACAAAATCATACACCAGAAATAGCAACGAAAACTTTACGGGAAGTATTTTGCAATGCTTCCGATAAACGTAACAGAACAAATTCTCCTATTGGTTCACCAACTAAAAGAGGCCGAATCGTATTACAAAAGTTAAATATTTATAATAGCAAAGAAAGCAGTGAGACGTCCTCCCCAGCAGGTAAGCCAAATACCCCTCCTGGTGATACCCAACAGCCCTAACAATTAATTTCTCTATAACCAATATCCTCAGCGAAAGATCCGGACACCTACAGAAGTTGTCGTCAGCACAAACACCACTGCCGAATAAGCAACTACCAACAACGTGAAATAGCACAGTGACGAACTACATATTTATACCATCCGAAGTCACTCGTATACCCGAGCGGTCTGTCTTTCCCGCCTAGCTTTAGCTGCACCAACAACCAGCTGCTGCGGCTGTTGCTGCCATCATACTAGAGCGGGCTAGCTTCCTCAACTACTTCAATCCGGCGGCTTAACCACGATTCCATGATGAATTTATGAGAGGAAGTGGGAATCCAAACCTGCACGAGAATATGCCTCCTTTGGGTAGCCTTTGCAAAACAGTGTCGCAGATTGTCCAATCCAATTTGCAGTAGTCCCAACATCAAGCTGCATTATCATCATCATCATCATCAATTGTTACTCCTTCACCAGAACAATCAATCTCAAGTCCTCCGACAACACCAACGTGCTTTCCCCCCATCCAATGCCACCGGAATTGTTCAGATTGTGCCCGAGTTTGATTTGATACGAGTTAACAGCCGCAAAAGAAATGCCTGCAGAAAACTAATAGAATCTGTAAAGAAAAACCCCAGGAAGTAATAAGACACAACTGTTAAATAGTGTGTAAGTGTTTTGTTGAATAAAGTTATATTTTTTTATTAACTTTAACTTGTGGAATCTTAATTGGCGATCCTGCCAAGAATGTACTAACTTCTAATGTTTTTACACCCTGAGGACCAACTCAAAAGTGGAAGTAAACTAAATCAAAGGTGAAACCACAAAGTGTTAAATCCTAACGAAAACAACACAATCCAACGGACAGAAGCTCATCCCCATCGAAAGGAACGCAAGGACAAACCGTATCCAGATTCTGATGACCACCTCGGACGAAGGAAAAACAAAAAACTAATATCGGGTCTTCCAATAGGGACTTGACAACCTTTTTTTAAAATAAAACGCAAACCATTTGAGATATTCAAAAACTTTATTATCGACTTGAAGTACGATCAAAACATTTATGAATGGAACTCGACTTCGTTCATATGGCCACCGCAGGCACGTTTGCAGCGGTCGATTCGTTGGCCCTAATTTTCGATGAGTCGGCCACACATTTCGGCAGAAACGGCCGCTATTTCGCGTTCAATGTTGGCTCTGAGCTCTTCCAACGTCGTCGGTTTATTGGCATAGACCAATGACTTGGCGTAGCCCCAAAGAAAATAGTCTAGAGGCGTTAAATCGCACGAACGAGGCGCCCAACCGACTGGCCCATTTCTTGAGATAACACGATCTTTAAACATACTTTTCAATAAATCGATTGTATCTTGTGCAGCGTGGCTTAAGGTACCGGCCTGTTGAATCCACAGTCGCCCAAGTCCATATCTTCCAATTCGGGCCAAAAATTATGGGTAATAATGGCGCGATAACGATGGCCATTCACAGTAACATGACGATCGTTATCGTCGACAAAAAATGACGCCGCCGGCATGCGAACCGCACCAAACAGTTATTTTTTGTGGATGAAGTGGTGATTCATGAAGCACATGTGGATTTTCACACGACCAATAACGCGTGTTTTGCTTATTGACGAAGCCATTGAGCCAAAAATGAGCTTCGTCACTGAAGATGATTTTGCGATGAAATTCATCATCTTGGCGCATTTTTTCCAGAGCCCAATCGGATAACGTACGTCGCTCCAAATGGTCCATCGGCTTCAATTCTTGAGTCAGCTTGATCTTGTATGGGTGTAAACCAAGATCCTACGCAAAATTCGCCATAAAGTGGCCTGGGCGTTGCCCAATTCTTGAGAACGCCGTGGAATTGACTGATTTGGATGTTTTTTTTTTTTTAAATAGACTTCTCTCGTGAGAGGCGAACCTAAAGCGCCGAGTGGGCGCCCCGAGATGCCATCAAATAACTGTTGCAGTTCTTTTTGAACAGTTGCAGGTTGTAACGCTCCGGGAACACGTGCGTGGGAAGGGAGTTCCACAGCTTCCCCGCTCTGTAGAGGAACGAGTTCTGATGCAGGGATGTTCGCGCCGTCGGGAGATGAACCACAAACGGGTGCGATCCGTCGGACTGCCTGGTTGAGCGCATATAAGCCGAATTGCATGGAACAATATCACGAATCTTCGAAGAACAGTACCCGTGATAATATCTGTAAAACAGACATAGGTCGGCTATGCGCCTTCGATGTGATAGCCGCTGTATCCAGACGTCAGCGCGGAGTCCCCGATCAGGCGAATCGCTCGTCTCTGTATGCACTCAAGTAGGTCGAGAGTATGTTGAGGGGCCGAGCTCCAAACATGAGAGCGATATTCGAGCGCGAGTCTAATTTGGGATTTATATAAGAGAAGAAGTTGGGCCGGAGTAAAATATTTCTTGGCTCTAAAAAGATAACTCAGTTTTCCTGAGGCTGACCTGGCGATACTCGACACGTGTTTATGGCATGATACATTCCCATAGACCGTGACGTCGAGCAATTTCAAACTTTCCCCAGCCTCGAGGGCCCGGCCATTCATCATCAGCTGTGGAATTGATGATCCACTTTTCTTTGTGAATGTTGTATATTGTGCCTTCGCTGCATTGAAGTCGACGAGATTGGCCCTTCCCCACTGCAGGACCCTATCTTTATCCTGGTTTAGAGAGTCAATCTGTCTACATCTTAGCTGATGCGACGCAGATGCACCAATTGGCCGAACACTCGAAAAGGAGGAAACAAGCGTACTATCATCCGCAAAACTGAACATTTTGTTATCCGTTGCCTCCAACAAATCATTTATGTGAAGCAAGAACAAGGTTGGAGCCAAAGTAGAACCGTGGGGCACCCCCGAATTAACAGAATACAGATCCGAACAGTCGCCGTCCACAACAATCCGGATCGATCGACTCTCGAGGAAGCTCCTCGTCCAGTCGCAAAGCTGTTGGGAAAGTCCATATGAACGAAGTTTGCTCAGCAATGCGCGGACGACATCTCACAGCCCACATCGAAGACCGTACCGGCGAGATCACAGGTGGCTCCAAAAGGCCGGGGTCGAGGTTTGAATTCGCGGAAAATAAATTCGCGAAGACATTAGCTTTATCCTTTGAATTCGTGACTAACGTCCCGCTGTCTGATACCAACGGAGGGAAAGAGGAGGAAGCGAAGTTACTGCTGACAGCCCTTGCCATTGACCAGAAGGATCGCGAACCAGTTGGGCACCGAAGGAGCTTATTGATCACCCTGTCGTTGTGAGCTTTCTTCGCAGTATCAATCCTCTGGTTGCACGCGTTTCTGATTCTAACAAAATTCGTTCTGTTAACATCGGTGGGATTGGAGCGCCATTGCTTAACAGCTCTATTTTTTGTCGCTGTAATTTGCTCGCATCATTTATCAAACGAAGGTTTATCAAACGATCTTCGTTTGATGGAATGTGTACATCTCCATCCCCAAAAGAATAATCCCTGATACCGACTCCGCGCAAGCGTTAACATCCGAAGTTTCCGAAGCACACCTCCGACCATGGAAAGGATGCGAAGAAATCTCGCAAATCGTCCCAGTTAGCAGCCCCATACTTCTATACATGGCGAAGCTGCTTAGGCCGGTTATTCGCTTGATATGCAAGTGCTTGCGCAGATACCAAGCAGTGATCTGAGTTTCCCAGTGGCGGAGAAACTTCTACGGTATAAATACTCGGTTCGGATGTCAAAAATAGATAATCGCCTCGGGCATCCGGCACTCACGTTGGCACCCCTACGAGTTGAGTCAAGTTGTGGCTTACAGCGAACATCTCCGCCAGCCTCCCAGCCTCCCAGCCTCGTCGGTTCTGTTAGAATGTAGCAACCAGCCGGAATTGTGCACATTAAAATCGCCAAGGACAACAATTTCAGAAGCTGGGTGGTTGATCTGTATCCAATCGACAGTATGTGAAAGATGTTCGAAAAATGTCGCCGGTCGATCGTCATTCGGGGAGCAATAAAGACAACAAAGAAATTTAACGAAATTCCTCAGCACGACCCTCAGCCATATGATGTCCATATTATCGGGTTCCAACGCCTCCATCCTCTGGCAAGCCCGATCGGACCGCACGAAGACGCAGACTCCGCCCTTAAAACGGAATCTCGAATGTAAGTCGTATCCTGAGCAACGAAGATATGTCGAATCAGTTGACGAATCTACGTGGGTCTCAGTTAGCGCAAGGATATCGGGTTTCGTGGTTTGCAAATATTGGTGGATGGCGTTTACGTTCGTATTGGTGAAACCGATACCCCTGATATTACAAAATGCCGTCACCAGTCGAGCGTGGGCAGTGCCTCGAGAGCGAGTCCGTTAATGCGATGACGAACCTCTTAAAGTTCCATTATTTATCATGATATCTGCATGATGTTCCCCCTGACATTCACCACCCCCTGCTTGAGTTAATACCGAAAACCCTCCTTATCTACAATAACTCAATCCACAATCCAGACAATAAAACATTACATCCAGTCAGATGACTCACTAACATCTCTTATCCACAAAATACTCATTACTATCTCTTATCTACACTAGCATCCTTATCTAGAAAACTGAAAACGTATATAAACAAAATGTTCACAACTAAAAGAGAATTACTCTAAGTCACGACCATAGGTTCGGACATTGTCTTCACAAATCTTATTGTAAAATGGTCATATAAGTGACGGAAAAAATAAAGACACGGTCGATTAGAATTAAACCTCTTCTTGACAAAGTAATAAAAAAACTTTTTTTTCCTTTCCGTGGCGACAACAAGAATTACTCGTGTGAGCTACTTTTGGGAGAGAATGATTCATTGTTAGAAGGTAATGCGCGATTTCATCATTAGAAAGATTTCTATTGGTCGGCGGATGTGTTTGGGGGCGAAGTAGGGTGCGCCGGTGTACGGCACCGGGTTCACTTCTACCCTCACCGTCACCTGAAGTTCATTAAGAATTGTTCGCCGACCCAACAGGAATGAAAGGTAAAAGAAAAACAAACGCTGTAAGTCCGAGAGGAAGGAAAACACATTAAAACACACTAGATTGTTGGTGGTGGTTGTTTTTATTGTTTTTTTAATGTTAATTTATTTTAATATTGCGACAAAATGAACAGGGATTAACGGTTAACACAGTTGATAACTTTAAATGATTTAGGTTTGAACTTGTGACGCGGTTTGATGCACATTATTTGTTTTTATTCGATTGATTCGACACCGAATACTTTTTGTTATAGATTGTTCGGAGGTCTTTTACATTGAATCACAAACTCGGTGGGGTAAGGAACAAGTCCCGCGGGGGTGCAGACTCGGGTGCACACCCTACGGGGGATAATAAGAATCAAAGAACTTAATGTGCGCGCACTGAAGGGCGAAAGACGACTCAGTGAGGAAAGAACTCCGACCTGTATTCAATCCTCAGTTAGGGGTGAGATTCGGAGGAGAAAGAGAAAATGTTCTCTTTATGGTGTGGCCACCAAAGAAATGCACCCTTTCCTTACTGCCAGTGACCAACGGACGGCGATCTCTGCATGCAGTGGTGTGTATGTGTGATCGTACAGATCACAGTGTTTATCGATGCATTTCAGCAAAGGATAAACGAAAGCTACAACGAGGGAAAAAGAACAAAGGGAGGAGCCACCTAAGGCATCGGTCTGTAATGAGGACCAGCTAAATAAATAAGCTGCAACTTATTAGGTGTGAAATGTATGGGGGAAAGTATTTATGTGCAGACGTACTGCACCGGTTCTACTTCCATCCCATAGGTTAACAAAACTAATTGAGAGCGGCTTAGACGGTTGAACAAAAGCCACGACGTTCGATTTCAATACTTCGCTGGCCATCCTCCCGAATATCATGTTGCTGTACTGTTCCGCCAACTTCCTTATTCAATAATCGCATTCCATATTGAGATCCAGCATCTTTGGAAAAACAATTAACTTTATTTTGCTTGTGTTGAACGAATGTTTTAATGGTTGTAAAGTAAAAACTGTTCGACTTGGACCAATAGCAAATATATACATTTATATTAACCAACAATCAAAAGGTAGATCGCATTGTGTGTATGAGGAGAACCAAGAAACCAATTAGGATCGGTGAGGACAGTGTACTTCGGGTCGGCGTTCTCCTGACGGCAGCAGACGTGTTTACACAATTTAAAGCACTTGAAGCAATTGTAACTGACGAATGAAACTTTTAAAAACATCTTTTATGTCAGCATTTCAATAATACTCGTATCACTGGAGGGTAAGACATTCGATTGACAAAAAAACAAAATTATGCAAAACCTTTTCTCCGTCACTATTGACAACTATTAAACTAAATTTAAAATCATTCTTTCTCAACTAACTGAAGATTAAACACTTTAATCGATTAAATGACAACACACGATATAAAAAAATCAAAAACGCACTGCAATAACAAGTCACCGATCGAGCAACACTCCGCGTCGCCACACGACTCGCGTTTTACGTGAAGGCACCGGCTTGCCTCCACGGAATCTGGACTACGATTAAAGAAGTTAATCGAAGCGATAGAATGCCACATATTCTATCATCCCCTCCATGGCCATATTTGGTCATAAATCCCTTCTGAATTGTTTTTCAACGAAAGGGTTGAAACTTTACACACACGAGGATCACTTCTTCGTTCGTGCGGTGTGTCGCCCAGCATGCGAACCATGTACTTGGCATTAAATACACAATCATTCGCAGCTGGGGCGCGTCATCCTGTACAGGGTTAGGATGTATACACGATCAGCGACTGGGAGTAGCATGATTGCTGATCGTGTGCATGCTGTTGTTGGCGTCAACAGAGGTCGAACCGTCGTGTGTGTATTTACACTGACAAAAACTCGATCCCTTTTGCGGCCAGGTTCGAGTTACCATTTCTTGTAGCTCGGTTTAACGACCGACGTGCAGCATTGAAGCCAAGCGAGAGTATCTCTTGCTTGTGTGCTGCAATTTCGATGGGTGATATGTGCACCGCGGTGGTCGTGTTAAGTCAGTTGCTTCGTGTTGCGACTGAATTGGCTTTGTGGAAATGGTCCGTTTCGTGTAACCGTGCCTTTAGTGGGAGCATCTGTTGGGTGCCGATGAATTTTACATCGGCAAGAATTATGCGTTAAGATACTTTAGGCGAGGTTTTCGCACAATATACAGGTAAGTACCTATATTTCAGGTCAGATATGCCCTACGTAGGAGCTCGATAAATCGGGTAATGGGGAGTTTAATTGGTGGCTCTCCAGTGAGCCGCCACAAATGCATTTGGGATACTTCAAACAATTTGGATTGTTTATCGGATCCCCAGAAAGCCTGCGGAAGAACAGAATTCTTTTGTTTGGACATAATGCGAGTTGAAGAATTTGGTTTTAGCGACTATTGCGCTAATTGTCTGTAGCTGCGTCAATAAGCTGCCTGGAGTTGCTTTGTCGTTGGACAAAAGAGTCGCCAGCCAAAGTGTATGTGGGGAACATTATTGTTCACATGGTGTTTCTGGGAATAGGTGACGCAAAGATAATGATTCCTGATTATGATAGTTACATGGTACGGGAGCCTCTGGCGCAAGACTAATGACCTTGCCCGAAAAAAAAACAAATCATTATGGAAAATTTAACAAGCCTCAGGACTTGCTAAATAAGGCCAAGACCGGTTCCAGGTTGTAGTGCCGATGGTGATGATGTAGTGGCGTTTATGGGAACCGCCACAGACGTACAAGTTAACATTTAATTATTATAATTTACATAAAAAACACACGTTGTTTTAATTTTCAAGACGTGAGTTATGGTTTGTAGATAACCGTCGGAACCAAGAGGTCGCAACACCAAGAAAAGCACGAATCTGAAACTCTTTTACATCAATCAAAGAGGTTCTCTTTTGTCCTTTTAATTTAAAACACGGAGTTTTTCTTTTATTTCGTTTCCACTATTTCTTCTTTATTGTCATTAATATAAATTTTCATTCACACAAGTATTCTTAATACATTTGCTTATCATAAGGAGTTCGTTTTCTCTAACCTATCTATAAATATTCTTCGAGTTATGTACAGAATTCACTTTCTTTATTGAACACTCAACTTTTGGTTCTTATACTTTAACATCAGGGTAAATTCTCTACGAGCATTTAACTAAATTCACTTTCTTCCTTGTCCAACCATCTTCTAGTTTTTACTCTTCAATTATCTTAACAAACTTCTTTTATTTATAATTAACTAAATTCACTCTCTTCTTGGTTCAATCAACTTTTAGCTTATACTCTTGGATTTCTTAACAAATATCTTTTATTGGTATTGAATCGGATTCATTCTCTCCTTAGTTCAATTAACTTTTTGTTTATACACTTCGATATCTTAACAAATTTCTTTTATTTATAATTAACTGAATTCACTCTCTTCTTGGTTCAATTAACATTTTAGTTTATACTCTTCAATTTCTTAACAAATACGTTTTATTGGTAATTCACCGATTTCACTCTCTTAGTTCAATTAACTTATTGTTTATGTTCTTCGATATCTTGACAGATTACTTTTCGAATAACTAACTGACTTCTCCTTATTACTTTAACCGATTCACTTTTGTTTCTTATACTTTTATACCTTAACCGATTTCTTTACCAGACTCTCCCAGAACTCAGGTTTCGCTTTTTGATTCACCGTACCACACTATGACTAACCACTGACTGACTGCTAATTATCTCCTAAACCTTTCGCGACACATCGGGGTCAATACCACCCGATGACGATACTGCAATTACATTTTAATTGCCCTCATTTCCGCTTGTTGCCCTCAGTTCGCAACCACTGTGTTTTCGCTGAACCCGTCAATACTTCCTCATTGACTTGAACTCGGATTCAAGCTCTTCTGTTGCAAACTGACCCAATTAATTTCGTTTATGTTTTGTATGCAATCAATTGCCTTTCCGTGATTTGTTAATTGTTCCGGAATATGCAATTGATTGCTTTTGCATTATTGGGCAATCGTTTGGCATATGCAGTTAATTGCTTTGGAAAATGAAACTAATCGTTTTTATACGATTTGCCAATTGCTTCGGAATATGGACTTACTTGCATTATCGTTTTGTGGGGTCAACTGAGTTTAAACTCGGATGTCGTTTTTAGGTTTAGGTGTGTCAATGATCTCTTGTACATCATCTTTGACTATGATGTCATCGACACACTTAACACGTGCGTCTTTATTTGAATCTTGAACAAGATTTAACTTATTTATCTCTACTACAGGTATTTATATTACAATTCTGTGTCATCGGCTCGACCGTAGACGTAGTGTTAGCAATTTTGTCCTCATATCCGGCGTATGGCTTGGTTGCGAAATTTGGGATGTAGTGTTTTTATTTACTTTTCCTTGTCGTTGAAACCTTAACTCTTCCCTCCATAGATGTGGATGTCCTCATCCTGAAAAGTAGGGTATTTGGTTGACCTTGAATTGTTTTAAGGATGACATTATGATGTTAGGTTTTCCTCGTATGTCCCTCAGTTTGAATCCGGATGCATTATTGGAGGAAAAGGTTTTGTGTTTGACAGTTCGTAAGAGGATTAAAGTCGTTGGTTAATGGTTATTATTGCATTGTGAAATTGGATTATACAACTGCCAGTTAGGTCCGTTGACTCGTCATTTATTAGGATTGTGCCATTAAACCGCTTTTAAAAACAGTGTTCCGGAAACGATTTCTTCCATGTTCGGTATCTACTGATTGGTAGTTTCCCTGCAGTTGGAGGGACGGCTTCTAAGCAAATTAGGTATACAACTAGTTTCAGTTAAATCTATGATTTGTTCTTTATTACAAATAGTTATCTAATTGCTTTTGTTACATTTCTTTTTTATGCCATATATTTTGAATTTTTTGAATATTATTTTAGATGCTACTTTGCCTCACTTACATGATTCTTTTTCCGTATCTCGTAGGCTTATAACATAAAGCAGTGTGGATTCATTTACATCGGTTTTTATTTCAGCGAACTTCAGGGCTTTTTCAATATTTAAATATGGTACATTAATTTCGTTTAATCTATCTATAGCCGCTTTATTAATTGTAACTTGTTTATTATTATTACTTTCTAGTGCATCATCAATTTTCGCTTTTAATATAAGAAACTCTTCATGGTCGGAATTACCTGCCCCATTTTCATGCGCTTCTGATGAAATCTAAAGATTTCTTTACTCTGCTACGGGATTTCATTTGATTGATTAGGGATACAGTTCGGGTTATTTCGTGAACGAGGAAAGGGTAAATTTGATTTGGGTCGACGTCGTGTTTGACTTTTAGTTCCACTTCTCAGACGGCTTTTTCATAAGATTCAAAATTAATCATATGGACGATTTTTAGTTTGCCAGTTTGTATTTTTGATGATCCGACATTTACTGTCACGATTTTGGAGTTGGAATAGTCCGGGATTTGAACCTGTCTAAGACAGTTGGCTATGAAGAGCCTAAGTAGAAAAATTAACTTTTAATATTACCTTTGTGGACCATTTTGCCTGATTGTATTAAAATGGTTTTAGAGAAATTTTCCTTTTCGACTTCTTTCTTATACCGGGGCGATAGTTTGGATCCCAGTTGCTTATTCAGTTTTACATAAACAGTACCACCTGGGATGTACTCTTAAATGGTTTTTCTTTTCATTTGTGTTTCTTAAGTCGGTATCCTGTTTAAGTCTGTTTATCTTACGAGCCGCCATTTGCGAAATCCTCTGGATTATGGATAACACCTCTTCCAAAGAAAACTTTGACTGGCCTTTTCCCTGTGGTTGAGTGTATGGAAAAGTTATACCTTCAAACTGACCTATCCAGGAGTTTAGGAAATGACCTGTAAACACCGCATAATCTCAATAAGAGTTGAACGAAATCTTTCCACTTGTCCATTCACCTGACTGTTGCAAAGCGGACTTCTATAAATTTCGATTTTAAGTTGGTCTGAAAGCATAATGTTAATTGATGGAGAGATTAAGGATTTTTCTTTATTTACTACCACAAATGTTTGGCACACCACAAGAAAACAAAAGTTCGCGTAATGGTTCATTTATGTCCTCGATGGCCTTAGACTTTCAGAGCTTTGTTTGTGCATATTTTGAAAACTTGTCAGCCGTTTCTCGGTGGGGTAGATGTCTATGTGTATTTTGGTTCTTTACAGGTCACGCATTGCCTCACTAAGTTGATAAATCCCATTTCATTAATTTGCGGAAAGTAATATTTTTACAGTAGTTGCCCTTTATTTTCACGGACATTGCGATGGGTTCTTCTAAGTTCTTTAATCATCTCCTCGTCCAGCCTAACCGGGTCGGTGAGATCTTCTACCTGATCTTGGATAAAATACGTTCTATAGTTCTTAAAATGTTCAAGATATATTTATTGCACTTTTCCCCATTATCCTCTCCGATGTTACTAGACCATTTTTCACACTTGTATTCAGATACCTCTATAATATTTATTATTATTATTATTTTTTATTATTTACTGGCCTGTAGGAACCCAGAAGTCCATGACCTCACCGACTCGGCTCCGCCATTGTACCCTGTCCTATGCGCTCTCCTTCCACGTTCGTACATCCGATCCGATCTCCTCGAGGTCCAATCTAACATTGTCCTCCCATCTCCGTCGCGGCCGTCCTGTCGGTCTCTTCCCCGTTAGTTCACCGTCAAGAATTCTATGCACGGTCCTATCATCGCCCATTCGCGCTACGAGTCCGGCCCATCTTAATCTTCCCGACTTGATTACTCTCACTATTGTAGGTTTGCGGTATAGCTCTTCCAATTCGTGGTTGTGGAGTTTCCTCCATTGTCCTGACTCCTCGTCATATTTACCGCCAAATATACCCCTTAATACTTTATATTCGAATACGCGGAATTTGTTTTCTACCCGTTTTGTGAGAGCCCATGTTTCGCATTCGTATAGAACAATCGCCATGATTATGGTTCTATAGACACGGAGCTTTATATTACGTGATAGTAGTTTGGATTTCAATTGCTTACTGGCTGCATGCCAACTAGCATTGCCGGAATATAGACTTTTGTTAATTTCCTTTGACGCTTCGTTTCTGGTCGTCAGTATCGTTCCCAGATATTTAAATTCTTTAACTTTTTCACATATCTTGCCTCTAACGTTTATATGTGTTCCCTGGGGTCCACCTGCTCTCGTCGTAATCATGTATTTCGTTTTGTCTTCGTTTATTTCTAGGCCCACCTCTTCTGCCGCTTGCATGATGATTTCACTGTTTTTACTTATAGTTTCGAGATTATCGCCGAAAACGGCGATGTCATCCGCATACGCGAGCACCTGTGTGATCTCGTTCAGGAATGATCCGGCCGTGTTGTCGTCTTGTACCTTTCTGATAACATACTCGAGGACAAAGTAAAAAGGCATGGTGAGAGGCCATCCTCTTGTTTTAGTCCGTCCCGGATTTCAAATGGTTCTGAGAGGTGGTTTTCTATTCTAACTCTTTGTTTTCGTTCATGCAAATTTGAATGAGAGCGGCATATTTTTTCGGGATCCCCAGCTCAACCACAATATGGTAGAGTCTTTGCCTTGCGACTGAGTCGTAGGCTTTTTTGAAGTCAACCAACAGTTGGTGAACCGTCTCTCCGTATTCACACTTCTTTTCCAGCAGTTGTATTATTGTGAACATTTGGTCGCTTGTTGACCAGTTCCGACGGAATCCGCATTGGGAGTCTCCCAATATTTCTTCTGTGTACGGTGTGATTCTTGCCAGTATGACATTTGTTAATATTTTGTATGTGATTCGGAGCAATGATATTCCTCTGTAATTTTCGCAGTCAGATCTGTCGCCTTTTTTGAAAATGGGGATGACTATTGAGGTTTTCCATTCTTCCGGAATGACTTCCTTGTCCCATATTATTTTAACCAGTTGGTGGATCTTTCGAGCAGTTGCCCCTCCTCCATGCTTCACGAGCTCTGCCGGTATGCAATCGACTCCAGGAGCCTTGCTGTTTTTCAGTCAATTTATCGCATCTACAACTTCGTCGAAAGAGGGCTCTGGGATCTGGGGCTCGGCTGTATGTACGTCTGGTGCGTTTATTTATGGTTGATGGGTGCGCACATTGAGCAGGTTTTCAAAGTACTGCTTCCATCTTGTCACGATATTTTTTTTTTCAGTCACCAGACAGCCAATTGTGTCTCGGATTATTTTGGCTCTCCCTCGGTAGCCATTTCTAATTGAATTTATGCCGGTATACATACCTCTACTGTTCTTTGCTCTGGCATTTTCTAGGATTTTTTCGATCCGAGTCTTCTCCCATTCGCGTTTTTTGCGTTTGAAAAGTCTAGTTGTTTCTTTCCGAGTTATCGCGTATCTTACTGCGTTGACTTCATCCTATGCTTCTAAGTGGATCATTCTGAGGCGTTTACGTTCTTCGATCTTTGCCCTACACTCATCGTCAAACCAGGATTTGGACTTAGTTGTTTTCTTAAATCCTAATACCTCTTGGGCTGTTTGTTGGATTGTGTCTCTGATGGATGACCATTTAGTGTCCACACTATTGGCTTCCTCTTCCTCACTACTGTTATTCTCTAGGATGCTGAATCTATTCGTTAGTTCGACTTGATATTCAGCCCTTTTACGTTGGTTTTTTTGTTTATCAATGTCGAACTTTTTGCTCGTCTCCCGTAACTGTCCATGTGGGTTTGCTGCAAGCCGACTTCTAATTTTGCCCATTACTAGAAGGTGATCGGAGTCGCAATCTGCTCCTCTATATGATCTTACGTCAAGGATATTCGAGTTGTGCCTTTTGTCTATGAGGAAGTGGTCTATTTGGTTACGCGTTACGCCACCGGGTGATATCCATATGGCTTTATGGATTTTCTTGTGCTTGAACATCGTGCTTTTCACTTCCAGGTCTTTTGACGCTGCGAACGTGATAATTCGAATACCATTATCATTTGAAACGTCATGTAGGCTTTCTTTACCTATTGTTGGTTGGAAGATATCTTCCTTTCCAATTTTCGCATTGAGGTCGCCGAGGAGGATTTTAACATCGAATGATGAGATCCCATCAAATACTTCCTCTAGTGTCTCGTAGAATGTGTCCTTCGTTTCTTCGTCGGTAGATTCTGTTGTGTACGTTTATAAATACATAATTGTACCATGGCCCCTGTATTTTTAGCACCGACATTCGGTCATTAATAAATTGCACATCTTTTACATGGGACGTAATCTTCTTGCTTATGATGAAGCCAGTCCCGAGGTTATGTGTATCGGTACCTCCACACACCAGTGTAAACCCATTGGTTTCGATTACTTGATGTGGGAGTCGAACTTCCTGGAGCGCGACGATAACCATTTTATGTTGTTTTGCGTTTTCTATGACCGTCTGTATTGCACCTGGTTTATATAACGTTCGAGCATTCCACGTGCCGACGGGTGTATCCCGCTTTTTCCGTTTTTCCCTACATCTTCTTTTTACCGAATTGGTGTTTTCTTGATGATTGTTTCCCTTATGGTATTGTCGGCTCATCACACCTACGCCTACCGGGTTTTTTGTGGGATTGTTTTGTATATATTGGTTATTCGTTTTTGTTCCTACGAGTCCTTGGGGTTTCAAATAGTCCGCCATATTAGAGCACCGTTTTGATATGGTAAGGTCTGCTTACTGCTCTGCTTCGACCTGGTGTCAGAGAGGCGCCGTTACAATACAGCCGGTATACCCCTGGCTGCAAACCATCCAATGGGCACGATGACGCGTAACACCCTGGATTAGGGCTGGTAGATGTTTGTGTGTTACTCCTCGCTAGCCTGTCTGACATGGGTGGCCCTACTAGAAGCATATGCTTCCGTCAGCATAGCCTGAGTGATTCATTGTAGTTTAAGCCCCCGCACCACGTCAAGGTTTCTACCAAGCGGGGGACCTCTTTAATATAAAGATCAATTCTTGTTCGGAACAGTCGGGTGGCGATATAACATGTCTGTAATACGTCGGGAAAGGTATTGTAAATTGGTATTTGCTATTGCTATCTCTCAGAAGTATTATCTGGTCCTTAAGCACGTTAATTGGTGCTTCGGCCATTTGGACTAGATCGTGGGAGGAATTATTACTGTTATGGTGGGTTGCTGTAAAAGAGTTAATTGGTATCTGGGAAGTATATTGATGTCTGGGTATATGGCATCTGCGACCGCATTCATTTTTCCGGGCTCATGTTTTAGTTCGTATATATACTCCTCGAGTATAGCCTTTTATCGTTTCAATTTACTGTTGTGAATTTTGTGACATAATATCTTGACCCTTGCGATACCCCAGACGTAGTTCCTAAAAGAATCTAGGTCCCAAATTATAGCGAGCATCTTCTTCTCATTTGTTGCGTAATACTCCTCTGTTTTATTTAAAATTCTGGAAATGAATGTAATGGCTCTGATGTTTTGCGCTAAGAGCGCTCCGATGACATAGTCCGAAGCATCGATGGTTAGGTGAAATGGTTTACTGAAGTCGGGGTAACCCTGCAGTAGGTCGTTTGACACTAATGAGGTCCTGACCTTGTTAAAAGCCTCGATTGCTTTAACATCCAGATGAATTAATTTTGTGGGCATTTTTCCACCTTCCCCTTTCACAGGTCTGCCACGAGATTTGCTGGTATGGCATATCGCTTAATAAATCGACGATAATACCCCGAAAACCAAGGAAACGTAGAAGACCTTTCAATGTTCTCGGATGACGACATTTTATTTTCGCGTCTACCTTTGCCGGATTCGTTCCAAAAACCTCCGAAGAGATTCTAAATCCCAAAAATTCCACCTCGAGTGAAATAACGTGCATTTGTCTAACTGAACCTTAATTTTGCATTCTCCAGAGTTTGGAAAATCTTTTTGAGATCCTCGAAATGTGAGTCCTCGTTCTTACTGAAGACAACTATATCGGTATGTATATGCACTATATCTTGCCGATATGTTTACGTACTATGCTCTCAGAAATATATTGTGAGCGAGTGTGAGACCGAAAGGTACTCATACTTCCGTATGTATTTTTGTAATCACACTCTCTCAGCGGAATCTAATGAAATCTACTTTTTAGGTCAATGACCAAAAAAAATGGTATTTTGACCTAGTTGAGCCAATACATCCTTTATTTCGGGTATTGGATATTTATCAGGAGTGGTTATTGAGTTCAGTTGTATGGATGACCGCAGAAAGTTCTCTAAAGCTATCATTACCTAAGATGGTATCAAAAAATTTCAGTGTAGGCAGAAGGCAACATTGGATTTTGGAATCAGTCCGAAAAGGTCAGCCATTATGTGATGACTTACTTCAATATCGGCGCTTATTGAATTGGCATAGAACGCGTAACTCTCCTCCTCCCCGCTCGAGCTTCTTATTCAACCAACGTTTATCGTCTGTTGATTCAATCCAAGGCCTTGCCATCCTATGTTATAGTCAGCTAAACTTCCTGTTATACATTGACGACATGATCCTCAAGGCCAATTCAGCCCTCGGTTTTGTGAAACACTGGTGTTGCAAAACGCAACATGACACTCCCTCGACCAGCCCTCAAATTGCCGTCAGAAAAATACATTTTAATGTCGAATGAGGCGGGGGCCAAAAAACGTGTGAAGCAATACAAATAAAACCACGATCCACATGGTCACATGGCTTCCACAGAGCAGCAAATTGAAAATTCGGCTAGAATTTGAGGTCAACGACATGGATGTGTGATTGAGCGGTAATCTACAAAGAATTGGAGGTAAGTGGCTGGGAGGAAATCAAAGCGATCGTACAATTGTTTTGACAAAACACAAAGTAACCGGAATGAGGTATTTGCCGTCAAACCGTCAACTAAAAACATTCTTCGGTTTTCTTTTAAGTTAAAAATATCGTGAATAATTACTCTAAATAATAAAGATAGCATAGTCTAAGTGGTCGTTTCTTTTTTTCTTTTCCGGTTCGATCCGGTAAATTAATATACGAATATTCTAACCCTTACTAGACCCGATCGCTCTACATTACTTTCGTCCGTCCTCTTCTTAAATATGTCAGCCAGGTCCCCGTATTAATTACCCCATATCCGCCGAATTGGGAGCATTACGTCTTGCCCTCCGAGGACTGTGTTGGGAAAACCCCCTGCCCCTGCCCTCTTACGCAAGTCGTCCTAAACTAATTAACTTAACCACTCTAGAAGATACGCATTTCTCATTTTTCGAGGTTTATTTTTTTCAACGTAATCCACTAACCGAGAGTTCAGCTGTAGGCAAATTAAAGGAGCTGGGTAAGTAGGAGTTTGAAATGTCAGTGCGTGCTCATGTCGTCGGTCAGTCGGAAACAATGCTGTGCGCAGGAATTGAACTTCACAACAAGAAATTTACATCAAATTTTGTTATCATCACAGTTGAATACACAGAGACTGAGTACGGAAGTGTTTTCAATTCGGCGATTGAGTTAAATTAAAAAGTTGCTTTTGTGAGTCGCGAGTGTTTTAAACATAAAGACTATTTAAAAATAAATTCCAGCGATAAAAACAGTCAAAACAAAATTAATATATAGGGTGGCTCAAAATGAATCATCCACTTTTGTTTTTGAATTATTATTTTAGTAAATAAAAAAAAATGATTTTATATGATGGAAATCTTTATTTGGACCTTTACAGTTTTTTCTGTTATGTGGAAAGATGATATACGTCAAGTGGCTGCCGCTAGTGTTGATACGCATTTTCCGCAAAATTTCCGGTGATAACTGTGCGAATTCCTGTCGAATGCTCTCCTTAAGGGCTGCGATTGTCTGAGTCTTGTTGCCATAAACCCACGACTTCAAGTAGCCCTAAAGAAAGAAGTCTGTGATGGTTAAATCGAGCGATCTTGCCGTCCATGTCAAATCACCAAAACGAGCGATTACGCGGCCAGGAAACGCTTTCTTCACAATATCCATTGTGGCTCGTGCTGTGTGTGTGGTTGCACCGTCTTGTCGAAACCACATGTTCACCAAGCCGCACTCATGCAATTCCGATAGTAAGAAGTCATTTATCATGGTCCTGTAGCGTTCACCAGTAACAGTGACCGTATTGCCGATGGCGCCCTCAAAAAAATAGGACCCAATCACTCCTCCCGGTGAACGCCGCACCACACAGTGACTTTGGGTAGATGTAATGGCTCTTCGTGCATCACAGATTTTGCTTATTGACATAACCACTTAAGTGGAAATGCGTCTCGTCGCTCGTGATGTTTTTCGACATGAACACGGACGAAGAAAAACACACAACAACAAATAAAAGGAAAGGTGTACCCAAAAATACAATCGTGGCCCGAAGTAAAGCCGCGACACTAACGATGGAGAAAAAAGAACAGCAAATGGAGGAGGACAGAGAGCTCCCCTCTCCATCGAACTTTAACTTGTATGGGGCAAATAATGCATTCGCTTCTCTCGTGTCGGCAGAATCTGAGGATGAAGCATATGAGGTAAACGAATTGGAAGCGAAACTTATGGAGACAAGAGCATGGCTAGAAGAGAGACGCCGGAAGAAAAATATAGCTGAGCTCGAACAGCAAAAAGCCACCCAACAACAACAAAAGCCGAAGCAAAAGTCGGCCAACAGCAACTAGCAACACAGAACCGCCCACACGAACAGCAGGCAGCACAACAGCAGTAAATCAACAATAACAACAGAAAAATAAATATGCTACCAATTAACACCATCGATATTGAGTGTAAGGAATTGGTAAGTCTTTCTAAGATAGCAGTACGTAACAATTTGGTAGTTAAAAGACTGGCAGGTAACAGGCATGCTATTCAAACCTATACGGTGGCAGACCGCGACAAAATAAGGAGGTTTTAAAAAGAGCCACCGCAGAATTTTACTTGTTCACGCCGAAACAAAGAAAGAGCGTAACAGTTCTATTAAAGGGCGTCGACCCCGAAACGGAACCGGGGGTTCTGTTTGAAATGCTTCAAAAGCTAAACCATTAAGATCTCGAGTTTACCGCGGTAAAACCGTTCAGCACAACCAAGGCAAGGAGCGAACACCGGAAGCTAACCTTCTTTTTGGCCCAATTATCAGCGAGCAGTAGAATTGGTGTTCTAAGGAAAATTACAGTCCTGGATTATCAAATTGTCACATGGGACAAATTAAAAAAAACCAGAGACAATCTGCAATGTGTCCGACGAACTGCGAAATGCAGCATCGTTGCGTGAAATACGGTCAGGAACATCATAATGCAGAAGAGTGTTCTTTGGGTAAAGAAAGGGTGGAAGACAAAACCCTTTTAAAGTGTGCAATATGTCGGAATGAGGAACAGCCCGCTAACTACTGAGGATGTCCTAAATTCCGAGAATTAATATCGAGAAATGTGGCTCGACAAAAAAAAAAAACGAGACAACTCGAACAACAACAATGCCCGTAACATCGCAACGGTGGTACGCACAAGGTGCGTCGGGTGGGAGAACACCAAAACAGGCTTTGAGACTGGTAGCCACAAATACTCCCACACAGACTGGAACAACATCACAAGCAGATGTGTTCACAATCTTGCTCAATCTACAGAAACAGATGACACAGCTGCAAGGTCAAATAAGCGACATCTACTCGCACTTTCCCAGTCTAAATAAAAAGTCAATATAAACCGTCTAACCAAAACATCAGTCAAAGCTCTTGTCGTGAATGTAAACTGACCTATAAGAACTCAAAGAAGAGCCACTCTTTTCAACCTGTTGCAAGATGAAAACCCTGATGGACTTCTGGAGGGGAAACAAAGTTAAACCAGAGACATAAGATAGGGCATGAAAACTACGATATTATACGAAGATACCGACCTAACTCCCCTCAAGGGGGAGGTTTCGCAATCTTTATTAAAATAGGAATACATCATAAATAATATATACTGGAGAAGTGCGTAGGTTTCGTGTGCTGAAAGCCTGTATCGTAGACATTCTCCTACACCAAGGAAGCGTTTGGTATGCGATTGCCGTTTATGCACCGGAGAAGCGGCAATAGAACCTCTTTATAGCAGAGCTCGAGACACTCCTTCGATGCTTACAATTGCACCTGTAAAAAAACTAGTTTATCCTAGGTGTGGATATGAACGCCAAGCATAAAACTTGGGAAAATTATATATCTAATGCCAGACGAAATCAGTTATCTATCTGGTTAGATCAGTATCATATTGAATATACAACTGACCTATTAAGTACGGAATATACATCGTTCCCTACAGGTAGATCGTTCTTAGATATCTTGCTAATTGACTCACGGCTGAGGCTACTTAACACCAACAGACGAAATACAAACTGTTTACGGACAATTGAATACGACAGTTACCACCGTGCATTCAGGGCAGTAATAAAGCTTCCGAGCGATCTCGCAGATCTGGAGGAATTCGTGATCCCGCAACTCTACAACTACCGGGCAAGGCGATGGCCACGGTTCACCAGATCATTAACAAGACAACTTCGTTCGAATGACTTTAATCTGCCAATAAGCAGAAACCTGACAAATGACGAAATCGACAAATCATCATCATCATCATCATCGGCACTACAACCGGGAACCGGTCTTGGCCTTATTTAGCAAGTCCTGAGGCCGGAACCGGAAACCGGTGGAGAGACTTGCTAAATAAGGCCAAGATCAAATCCCGGTTGTAGTGCCGATGATGATGAATCGGAGAATCCCAGTTTTACCGAATTAAGTGACGATAATTTGTCAATTGGCATGAATGTCAATAGTAGGACTAATAGCCTTTTAATTACGAGGGAAATAATCCAGAGTATCTTCGACTCATTAAGAAGCAAAAAGTCAGTGGGAATAGATGGAGTACCTAACATCGTACTCAAGAACCTCCCCCCAATGGCAAGAGACACATGGTCCTGTTTAACATCGCGTTGAATAATGCATGCTTTCCCTCCCTTTGGAAAACAGCAATCATACAACCCATCCTAAAAAAGGGCAAAGACTGTACAAACCCAATGAGCATGCGTTCGATCAGTAATGTAATCGAAAAGACCATTAACAAAGCTCTGCCAAAATGGATAGACGACGAGAACATTATTCCGAATAACCAGTTTGGCTTTAAGACGGGTCACCATTCCACACATGCCGCATCTAAACTGGTCTCCGGCATAGAGTGGAATAAATATAAGAACCGATGCACATGTGCCTGTCTGATCGACTTGATAAAAACCTTTGATACCGTCTGGATTCGGAGGGTTATACTACAAACTGGTCAGACAAGGCATATATAAGCCTTTACTATATACTTTACGATATGTTAAAGGACAGGAGGTTCGTGGTCAAAAGTGGTAATGTGACCTCGAATAAAACATATAATATCAAGAATGGCATGCAACAGGGAGCGGGACTATCTCCATTTATTTTTAACATTTACATCAGCGACTTTCTAGAGGCACTTCCGCATGCTATTGCATACGCAGACGATCTCATAATTTACAGAACAGCTCCGAAAGTTGAGATCATGAACAGGTTACTACAACGAGATCTCAACAACGTGCAGCGCTATTACACTGGACTGGAAACTTAAGATCAACTTCCAGAAATGTCAAGCCATCCTGTTTAGAACCACAGTATATAAAGCGGCGAACGACACAAGAAAAACTGGCGAAACTTAGTTATCGTGGGACCGCATGGAGAAAAACTGGAAACCAAGAGCGTAGTTAAATACCTTGGCATTTGGCTAGATCAATATCTATATTTCAACAGACATGTAGAGGCTGCTTTGGCCAAAGCTAGGAAAACGTTTGCTATGACAAGGAGGCTATTTCACAGTAGCCAACATGACAGCAGGGTAAAAGTTATATTCACATGACGCTCATCAGTCCAATGCTCATATATGGTCCAAATTTGATGGAAAAGATTCGGGTTTTCGAAAGGAAGGGTCTCAAAACCTGTCTCAGATTATATCGGATACCGGAATCGGACTTGTAGCGAATAACTTAGTTATGTGTCGGTATGGACACGGATTTACTAAGTTTCACTAACAAGTTCACATAAGCAGCGCACTCAGACCATGGGGAACAAACAGAACTCTCACAAGTTTGGCGGTTGAACGGTCACTTCTGATGATATTTAGCAATAAGTGTTCGAGCACACCGTGGATGCTAGGATAGCGTTTCTATGACGAGCACACAGTTGGTCAACGAATTCGAATCGTTCTTATTTGTCGTTGATATGTTGACACGTGTATGGATCCGACACCTGTGTGCTTAATAAAAGGCACTCTGAACTCTTAGGAGAATTGTTGGCCCCGTATGTGAGGGAGGACGATTTCGGAGACGCTACAACCACCAGTTGTACGCAATCTACCTTGAAGCTAATGTTGTAAGAAAAATCAAGCTGGGTAGACTCCGGTGGGCGGGTCACCTAGCTCGAATGAGCGTAGAGGAGCATGCCTGGAAAGTCCTTTGTGGCAAGATGTAGAGAAGAAGACATCGCGGCAGACCTTGTCTGCGATGGAGGGATGGCGTAGACCAGGACGCCCAGAGCCTGGTAGTGCTAAACTGGATGACATCGGCTCGAAATCGGGACCGGTGGAGAGATTTGTTAAATAAGGCCAAGTTGATCCCGGTTGTAGTGCCGATGATGATGATGATGTTGACACGATTTGGGAGTTCTCCACCTATTGACGCACTAAACAATACTTACTGCAACTCTCAGTCGTCACACTGCTTAATGCGGCTAATCACCAAGAAGAAGAAATAAAACTCTCGGATGTGGCTGATGAGAAGTGTTTTTTTATTTAAAATAGTCTTAACGTTAACAAGATCACTAATTATTTGATTTTATTAAGGGGTGCCTTGGATGAACCATTTCACAAAGAATTCACTTGATGTTAAAATTCGCCGCGTATGGGGACTCTTGTGGACTCGGGCAGCGATTTCTTATTTGAAAAACGGTGTGTATGCAGTAGCATATCGAAACCCGACTCCTCGAAGGCGAGTATACTCGACTGGTGATGAAATCTGACTCTTTGATGACCGTTTCACTCCACATCCGCTAGCGGCCATCGTGATGGAATTTTCTATCGATCGCGTGATAGCCAATCCGATCTTCTCCTTGATAATCACCAATGGGCGATCGAATTGGAGTTTTTACCAGCGGAATTTCCCCTATGCCGTGGTGGTCAGGTACAATACCCTTTGCTAGAAGTGCAGACATCGATCGATGCTGCACTGTTCAAACAAAGGAACAAGCATTAGGGCTGCCAGCATCGTCGTTGTAAATAAATCATAACGATTGCCGAAGGAAGAAATAGGTCAAGTAAACAGAAACACTATTTCGGGGTTCGTCGCTGGGGTGCGCATTGTTTAGTTTAACCAATGCGACATGGAAGCATTTTGGTGTTTACCCAATCGCTCACAATAATGCCGTTGTAGGCTATAGAATTTTCGGTGACGATAGGTCGACTGAAGATTTGTTTGCCAAGGAAATGGCTAGGGTGCTATTGTTAGGGTTCATGTGGTGGTACATGAGACATGGTCATGAGTGCGATTGTTTAAATAACAATCGTATTCATGATTAATCCTATACTCGGTTGATGGCTGATAATTAGAAATTGGTTGCTCTGTTGGCAACCTGATGGATATGGGGGCAATGTTTGATTAGGAATTGGTAGAAAACACACGATCATGGGTATGGTTGTTGGAATAGCAATCATAATCGTGTCCGACTCAATGGTAGGAAAATTATCGGCTGCAGCTGTGTCAACAAGTACGCTGGTCGGCGTGTCTTCTTGGACCAACGGATTGTTGGAACAAGAACACGCTGAAAGATTGGCGTATGTTTGGTGGTTATGATTGCTGACGAGCTGAGCCGATAGGGGATATGGTGGTTCGTATATTATGAACTGAATAGTCTAATGATGTGTATGCATGCTAGGGTTTTGCTTTCAGGTGGTTTGCACATCTTTATTGCAGATGCGAAATGGGTAGCTAGGTTAAGAGAAATGGGTGGTTCTTGGGAAATGCTTAAAGAACCCCCACGGAGTATAAAAAGTATTATTCAAATGAGACTTTATATAACGAAGCATACATAAGTAGGGTGGATAATTGTATGATTAAATTAATCAGAGGACATATTGGGAGAGCAATGAGCTCGTCCAATGATCGAATTTTCTGGCCTTATTATCCGAATGGCGCAAGACGGAAAAACCAATTATTATGGAAAATTTAACAAGTCTTAGATAAGGACCGGATACCGGTGGAGAGACTTGCTAAATAAGGCCAAGACCGGATCCCGATTGTAGTGCCGATGCTGATGCTGATTATCCAAATACTTTGTACTATGAGAGTGTGCGTCGCAATGGCTTTGTTACACCAGAGGCATTCCTCGATTTGAACATGAATAGACTTATACTGGATGGATCCGGAATTCCGCTGATCTATCATGTAAGTAGATCATCCGTAGACTGGCGATTTTGCATCGGCTGGGAAGTCACGCGCACCGACGAAGAGCTCTTGCGCTTCAGTAGGGCTATCTTTCAAAGAGACCGGGACGATAATGTTGGACAGTGCCAACTGTTCTGGTGGTTGAAAGGCAATTAAGGACCTGATTACCAATGTCAGTAGAATTACTGCATTATTAAACCAATGTCAGTAGAATTACTGCATTATTAAACACAGACTTAGCTTTTCTAAAATTAGGGTAGTATAAGATTAAAGTTAAGGGGTGTTCTGGTTTAGACGCACGAATTTAACGCAATTTTTGAAGTGCTGTAAAAAAAAAGGAATCAATATTTTTGCTATTCATTTTTTTATAGGATGTTTATTAATATTTCAAGAATACAGTAAAACAAATTGAAAGTAAAAAAATTCAAAAATTTAAACATTTAGCAGCTGATGAATTGGGGGATCTCAAAATGTTGGCACGCGACCAAACCTACGTTTCAACCCTCCTAGCAATCTAAAACAAAAAAAAAAAGATTATTAATTTACAGAAATGCCTCTATCGCTGGAACTAAAAAAAGTTGAAAAATCCATGAAATAGTTGGGAGATACCCTTGAGCATCTTTCGGAGCTTGGCTGATGAACTCGGTTGCGAAAAAACAGCATCTCAGCACGCTGACTCAGCGCTATAGGTTCGCGTTTCCTGGGAGAAGTGAAATAAATAAAAAACGTTAATTTCTATTTGAACGACCGAATTTTAATGAAAATCTCAGGACGATTGCCGAAGAGTCTATGCATCCACAAAGGTGGCAGTTTGGTGTGCATTTGTTGCTGGAGGTATCGTTGGATCTTTCTTTTTGAAAAATGATCTGGAAAATTCTATTTCAGTGAATGATGGGCGTTACTGTGCAATGTTCACCAACAGTTTTTTTTTTAACTAGAATTGGATGCTGTCGATATCGACAATATGCGATTTCAACAGGAAGGCGCCACATGGCATATCTCATACCGCGGTGACTTTATTGAATTAGAAGTTTTCTGGACGCATAATTTCTCGGAATAGTAGTCTTTCGAGTTTTTTTCTTTGGAGTAAGGTCTGCACCGATAAGCTAACAACAACTCAACAGCTGAAGAATTCGTTATAATGCATTTTGGGAAGATTCCGGACCACCTATATAGTCATGTAATCAAAAGTGTGGCTCATATGACCCGCCAAGGCCGTGACAAATATTTGTCGAATATTACATTTATACAGAATTGCCACGGACAATGGTATGAATGATAGAGGTAAGCAATAATCATTCTTCCACATGCACTTTGTTTTATTTGTCTTTAACATCTTTCCTTCCTATTAGAACACCATACATAAAAACATAATATATGGATTGTAATATCATCGAAAAATTATCAGGAAAGCGACGTCTGATAAACTTAATAGCTCGTTTCTAAAAAACAATTGAGTTAGATTTAACATCGAAGTGTCCAGAAACACGCTTCGAAATAATGCGGAAGAAAAATTAAAGATGTGTCAAACCATTATAACTCTTTCAACGGACTTTGACGAGGGTTAGACATGGGTTTCAATTAATATTCATGTAATCTAAGTATTCACAAGATCCCAGATTTACTGAACAAATTGCGGTTCATCCAGAGCCCACTTATCATAAATTTTGAATAGTTTACGTGGTGGAAGGTTATCCAGTCGTTTAATGAAACGCGAATACTCAAAGCAAACTGTAGAGTTGCAAACATCTAGAAAGGTAAAATTCTTGCTTAGGAGAGGACAATATAGTTTGCAAAGTGCCCTTCGGTAATCATGGTACCGTGGAGCGTGTTAACGTAGAAGGAAAGGTATTTTAAGCCTCACAACCATTTGTGTTGATGGATACACAAATTTCCATAAATTCAAGTGAAGAAGTTAGATTTATATTCTCAGAGGAAGCAGTCCACGACTTTTTAATTTGAGGCCTCAAAATATCCGCAAGATGTCAATGCCCACATCAAGGATTTACATGCTCTTATAATTGAATCTGCCTTCTGTCTCCTACTGCTCCTTGCCATGACAGTTTATTGCCTGCGTTGGCGACGAGAGCGGATTTATATATTGAAGAAAAGCTTCATACTGACCATTTCATATTCGATATCCTGATTTTTAGCAATTGATAGAATATGTTTCATGATAAATGGTGCTCAAGGCAAAAACCTGTTGACAAAGATGTATTCCTTAACAAAAAAGAAAAAACTCCTAGTTCGTTATAATGAACAATTTGAATTTACAGTATCAAATTATTAATAACAAATCAATTTGATTCGAGTTTCTGAAATTGTTTCTTAATTTTCTGGGTTATAGTGTATACGAGGAAAGTTAATAAGTCCTTAGAAACGCCTACGATGGCACCCGCAACATCACTAATGGTCTGTTTTTAGTAAGCATCAGTCCTCGCTGGGTATCTGTCAATTTGTTCCATGTTTCAATTCGGTACGGAAAAAAATCGGTATAAAAAAACTATCTGAGTGATGGGTGTGGAAAGCAAAGACGGTTAAATCAGCTGGAATATTATGGCTATTGTCTTTTAGAATGCACGTGGTATTATCCTCATTGACTATTTCGAAAATGGACAGACGATAACTGGACAGTCTTATGCGTCGTTATTAAGACAGCTAAATCAGATAATAAAAGAAAATCGTCCTCATTATCTAAAGACTTATTGACCTGCCTTCGTATAAGTCGCCAGAACGAAACACGAACTTTGCTGCGGTTGATTCGTTGGACCCAATTTTCGATGACTCAGCCACACATTTCGGTCGAAACGGTCGCTATTTCGCGTTCAGTGTTGGCTCTGAGCTCTTCCAATATCGTCAGCTTGTTGGCATAGACCAATGACTTGACGTAGCCCCAAAGAAACTAGTCTAGAAGCGTTAAATCGCTCGAACGAGGCGGCCAACCGACTGACCCATTTCTTGAGATAACACGCTCATCAAACTTACTCTCCAATAAATCGATTTGTCGTGTGCTGTGTGGATTGTGGCACCGTCCTGTTGAAACCACATGTCGCCCAAGTCCATATCTTCCAATTCGGGCCAAAAATAGTCGGTAATCATTGCGCGATAACGATGACCATTCACAGTAACGTGACGATCGTTATCGTCGACGAAAAAATATGGCCCAATGACGTCGCCGGCATGCAAACCGCACCAAACAGTTTTTTTTTTTTTTTTGTGGATGAACAGGAGATTCATGATGCACATGTGGATTTTCACCCGACCAATAACGCATGTTCTGCTTATTGACGAACCCATTGAGCTAAAAATGAGCTTCGTCACTGAAGATAATTTTGCGATGAAATTCATCATCTTGGCGCATCTTTTCCAGAGCCCAATCGGATAACGTACGTCGCGTCAAATGCCCCATCGGCTTCACTTCTTGAGTCAGCTTGATCTTGTATGGGTGTAAACCAAGTTCCTTACGCAAAATTCGCCATAAAGCGGTCTGGGCGTTGCCCAATTCTTGAGAACGACATGGAATTGACTGATTTGGATCGATCGCTACGATATTTTCGACACTTCGACCAACCCGTTGTCATACTGGCACGGCAACAACACACAACGAATATGTAGATTCAAATGTTTGCACTAAACTTGTTATTAATACAATACATTAATAAATAAACACAAATAGTGAGTCCGTTTTTTACAAAAATATTTAACGATTTTGACTTTTGTACATCGTTGCAGATGTTAGCTGTCGTTTTTTTTTTTTGAATTTACTTTAATTTAGTTTAGTGGGGCTACCACCTCATTTATTGGCTCAATTCAAGCAACATAGTTACCTACATCTAAGGATTATATAACTTGCAAACTAAAGAGGTTAAGAACAATCTTAACTAACCTTAACTTAAGGTAACCAAGAGAAATTAAGAAGGCAGGAGTTGGGCGGGGGGGGGATTAGGTTATAGTAAAGTGTAGAAGCGCCGCTAAAGATGGGTGGTGAAAATGGTTTAGGGGGCGGTGCTTGAGAGTAAGAGTAGAGAGGTCGAAGTCGAACAAGATGGAATTGGAGTTGACATTTCTCAGCATCCGCGAAATGGGTTCAATGAGACCATAGGAGGTCCGGTGGGGGAGGTGGGGGGAAGTGGAGGGAGGTGGGGGGAAGTGGCGAAGGTGGGGGTTACGCGTATTTTGAGGGTCTGTGTTCAGAGGAATCAAGTTAAGGTGGCAGTCGCAGTCGACCGAGCCGAAGAAGACCCGATGAATGAACACCTTGTCAGCCAAGACCATGCGCTCCTCAAGAATATAATTGATAGAAGAGGAGATGGATATGCTCTCAGATGGGCCGACGTGTGGAAGGATCTGGCAAGGGTGTATATTTTAGGGTTGGAAGAGTGGGCCCTGATGAAGTTGGGATATTTTGCTCCTGTTGTGAAGTTGAAAAGAAGGAGAGAGTTAGACGCGGAGGCATTGGACATGGATTCAGGGGTTTTGCTTAGGATTGGGCGAGTTTGTTTCTTAGCTTGGACTGGTTAGGACATTTTGAGGGGTGAGTAAAAACGAGCAACCTAGGTGGGTTGGGTCAGCGGTTGTGTTGGGATCCCACAGAAGACTTGACGCGCGAACCGATAGTGCAATTAGATGTTTACTTAAGATGCCCTAAACGTATTACACAATTGATCCGATGCTGGGGATCATGAAGCAGAAGCGCGCTTGCTGACTCGTCGGCGGTTAGTTAAATACTCGTGAGGTGATATCTCAACTGACCTGGCTGCCAGAGTTTGGACCGACCTACCTCCCTATTCCAACCTTTTCAACGGGTGCATCAGCCAAATTTCGAAACAAAGCCGAATGTTTCTCCTGACCGTTTCATGGAACCTATGGCTTCTTTATGAAGTGGTGTTTTATCGGACGGCTGGGTGTTCGGTCCTAACTTACGATTTCACAAATTGGCAAGGCTGTGAATATAATCTAAGATCCTAAACATATTATAATGCCTTATTCTATTGAAATGCGTTTTATTCAATGATGAGATTCAGGATCGCAATGGTCTTGTATTTTACTGTTTTATTATGTCACCTGTTTACGATTAGAAAACAACGACGAAAACACGGGCAATGAGTACCAACTCATGGGCGGTATACATCTTGGGGCAATTATGGTGATTACATCGTTCTGTGCTTATTGAACACATAATTTATTTTATGACAGCTTATAATAGAATGATGCCTTTATGTGTATCGAGATTTGATTTTGGATACATAACTTAGCCATTGGGGATCAGCAGGTTCTCGGGTACTTTACAGGAACATTAATTTCTATTCCAACACTCCTTTTAATAGAGAACGGAAACACTCCGGAACTCACTTTCACTACGAGTTTTTGCAGAAGGTCTCTCCTAAAGTATTTAAAAAAAATAAAATAAAAAGAATAAGAAAATACTCTCGACTACTTTTGTTGTGTATCCAAATAAAAAAGTCTGATGACGACTTCCGATGGGCGGCAGGTTATGTATTCCATATTTTCATAGAAAATGCTTGACAACAATTTCTTCACTTCTTCGAAAATATGTACAAAATATTTACGAAATTTGATTCAATTTTTGTCAGGAAAAGAATTACTAAAAAATGTACTCGTAAACCGGATTACTCGCTTAATGCAAATATAAATAAATGAATGGACCTAGAAATACTACGAATGTGTTGGTCTTTACATGCATTCCCTCCGCATCAATAGAGTTGAATCTTGAAATAATCCGCGCAAACATCCGGGAAATATTTAACCTCCGCCTGAACAGCAACAATTCAAACACCAATTGAGGCAGTCGATTGCCCACCGGAGTATTTTTCCGTATAGGAATCCCCGATAGTTTTTTGCAACAGTGAATAGAATTTTATCGAATACACTGCAAATAGAAAGCGATGCAATAATCCGACGCATATATCCACAATCGTCTGCACTTTAAGCGTTAGATGCCCCTAAGATACTTTGTAAGGGAAAACGTTCAAACAGGGAGTATTTTCTTACATAATTTTCTAGCATTTATTTAAATAGCTTGACGCTGTGCTCTCCATATGGAAGGACAGGCGAAGATGCGTTTTACAATTTGCTCCTGTATTAGCTTTTAAATTCAAACCTTAAGATCTCCAAGGGAGATAGTAATAAAGTGGAATAACCTGGTAAACATAACTAGAATCATACATGTATGTTTGCAAACCTCAGTGAAAAAAAATCACCTAGAATAACAAGATTTGGAAGGATTATAATGTCCTTGACAGATAAAACTTGGATTACATTGTTCTAAAATCTCTTAGAAGTAATTGCTTAAATAAGGTGCTTTTAAAAGGGATATAATAATTTTATTTTAAAACGAACGCACTTTTCAACGTTGACAGTGTCAAAACATCAGTCAAGGTTCATGTTTTTATCGTGGTGAAGTTCTCGAACGACCACCGTCCGATGATTATTAAAAGATACCACTAAAATTCCGGGTCGCAACTTTAAGAGTGCTCAGTCCTTATTTCGGCCATAATGATCATCCTACCAGACAGGCTGTGCGGACTATAGTGGACAAATTCGAATCAAGTATTTACTGTTGAATGTGTCTGCGCCAATGAGACAAGGCATCGGTTGAAGAGCCGAAAACATCGTACCAATAAGTGATTCATTTCAAAATGAGGCGAATCAGTCGATTCTCGTAAACTACAAGCGAAATTTTCGTAAATTTCTTAACCTACACCCTTAGAATATCCAATTAACTTTCAAGAACTGAAGCCTCTTCATCATTTGAAGCGTTGAAACTTCTTCGACTGGGTGTTACAAAAGTTTGAAGAAGACCTAAATGTTATCGAAAAATCATCTTCAGCGTTGACACTTTGTTTTGGCTTAATGGCTTTGTCAATAAAGAAAATATGGATTATTGGACAGCAACAAACTAGCATGTGGTTCAAAAGAATCCATTGCGTCAACAAAAAGTGAGGGGATGATGTAGAGTTCATGCCAACGTTGTGATTTTTATTTTTATTTTATTTATTTATTTATTACCATGTAAGTAAATTACATAATAACTTAAATCTAATAGCGCTAGCAACTAAGGCTTTCGGCTAGTTTGGCATTAAATATTTATGTGTACATTTGTTTTTTTTTTTTTTTTTGTTAAATTACGTTTTGAAGCTTAACTAGGGTTAGTAGGTGGTAGAGCTTGGCTATGTTGGTTGCGGTTGGGTCGGAGATGATGTTTCTGATGTCGTCTTGAAGATGTCGGTGAGCGAGGGCTTTTATGCCTTCGCATTCCAAGAGGATGTGTTTGGATGACAATGTGGAGTTAGATCTGCAGATGTGACATGTGGGTGGGTTGGTTTTATTGATGAGATACTGGTTGGTTATACGTGTATGTCCAAGGCGCAGGCGGAGAAAGCATTTGATCTGTTGCACGGGCGATGTTGTCGGGTAGATGACGGGTTGTCTATTAGGGTTTATTGTTACATATGTATGGTTGTAATTTAACCATTTCAATTGTTCTATCTTTCGTAGTTCCCTTTCAAAGTACTTGTCTATGTCCTTATTGTTGTACACGTAGAAAGTTGTTAATGGTTCCTTTATAGCCAATTTGGCTGCGATATCAGCTGCTTCATTTCCCCTTATACCACTATGACCAGGGACCCAGAGCAGTTTTACTTTGGATTGCTTCCGGATTAAGTTGTCCTGAATCATGTGGATTATTTGGTTTTTGTTATTCGGGTTCTGTATTGCTTGTATGGCGGACAGGCTGTCGGTGCAAATTAGTGTTTTATTTTTCTCAACTAATTTGATTGCTTCCAGCACTGCTGTTGCTTCGGTTGAAAAGATGGAGCAGAATTCGGGTAAAAGTCCTTTTCTGATGACTGTATCTGTTCTGTTTACTACGGCGAAAGCTGTACCTTCTTTTGTTTTGGAACCGTCGGTAAAGAGTAGGTCCCATTCCCAGTGTTTGTTTCGTAATAATTGGAAGTGTTGTTGGTATACTTCTTGGTTAGTCGTGCTTTTGGGGAGCTGTGATAGGTCTTCTATTACACAATCTGTTGGTATTAGCCACGGGGGAGAATGTGCTCGTTGTCTTTGTGGTGTAGGTGTGGCGAGCAGTTCTTTTGCCAGTTCTATTGAGTGTCCTAAGGCCGAATTATATTTTTGAGGACGTTTTCTCTTAAGTATTCGTTTAATGTCCTCTAAAATGGGTGTTGAGGCCATTGCGGGAAACTTTGCGGCTAGTTTGGACGACAGAGTTTTTATCCTATTTTCTATGGCCGGGAATCCACTTTCTGTTAGGATGTTCGTAATTGGGGTGGTCCGAAAAGCCCTTGTACTTATGCGGGCTGCTGCGTGGTAGGGAGATTTAATTGCCTGTAACGTTGTTTTGCTGCAATTACCGTATATTAGTAGGCCATAGTCTATTTTTGACAGTAGGAGAGCTCTAGTAATGTTTATTAGTGTGTTAGTATGGGCTGAGCCGTTTTTAGATGACGAATATTTCAGTATGTTTAACCTTAACACTAGATTTTTCTTAAGGGCTAGACAATGATTCTTAAAATTATATTAGTGTATCTACATTCCTAATGTAAGTGTTTTCAAAATTTACTAATAAAGATTTGTTACAATGTTTCTTTTTGCATACATGTAATATTTTAGATTTCACGCTCGAAATTTTTGAGCCTGAATAGTTACACCATTTTTGTATGTCTGATAGGATATTTTCGAGAGTTTTGCTAGCTACTTCTAGGTCGTTTACATTTGTGAATAATATAAGATCGTCGGCGTAGAGACAATGTTTTACATTTTTATGTTTAGAGATAATGCTATTTAACTCTTCAAACGCTATCTTAAATAATACTACTGATAACGGTGATCCTTGGGGGATTCCAGTATTTATATTATGGACGCCAGAGAACACGCCGTTACATTTGATCCTGAATTTTCTATTATTCAGAAAGGATCTAACAAAGTTATACATATGATGTCCTATTTTCCATTTTTGTAATTTTTGGAGGATGACGTGTGGACCGATGCGGTCGAATGCTTTTTCGAAGTCTATTGATAAAATGGATGTATGTTTCTTGCAGGAAAGGGCACCAACAATATGGTTATCTATATGAAGAAGCGCATCCATTGTTCCCCTGCTTTGTTTGAAACCGACTTGTTTGGTACTTATCAGATTATATTTTTCTAGGTACCAGTTTAGTCTCTTAGCAACAATTTTTTCCAATACTTTTCCTAAACAAGGCAGTAAAGAAATGGGGTGGTAGCCGTGGATTGTATCAGTTTTGTTATTATGCTTTGGTAGAGGGATAATTGTGGATACTTTCCACATTTGAGGAATGGTGCCAGTTGTATATATGGCATTAAACAGATTTAGAAGGCGTTGTTTCAAAATCGTTGGTCCTTTTTTTACCATTTGGTAGTCAATTCTATCAAAGCCTGGCGTCTTACCTTTTGCGGTATGAAGAACAGATTCTAGTTCTATCTGTGTTATGGGAAGTTGGATAACGATATTATAGGAATTACTTGGGTTGCTTGGGGGCGTTGGATGCGCCTCTATTTGGTTTTTGGCAGTATGGAAACCTGGGTGGTAGTTGAAGTTGGAGGACGTATTTGCCCAAGTCTCGGCGAAGTATTTGGCTATTTTGTCCGGACATGTGAGGGCGTCGGATCCTGTATGTATTAAATTGATAGTAGATGGGTTATAGTTGCCTGTTAGCGTTTTTATGTTGGCCCATATCTTTTTGGGGGTGTATGTTGGGTTTAGTTTTTCCGTGAAGGACAGAAGGATTTTGCTTTTTCGATTTAGGCTGTTCTTCGGAACATGGCGTTAAGCCTTTTGTACCTTAAGAGATGTTGGTCGGTTGGGTGCTTCTTAAAAATTTTCCATGCCAGTTGCTTTTCTGCCCGTAGCTTTGCCAGATCTGGATTCCACCATGGTACGGCGGTTTTGTGATACCTTTTCGTTGTCTGTGGAATGGAGCCATTGGCGGCTGTTCGAATAGCTTTTGTGATAACGGCAGCTTCTTGATTTATGTTGGCTTTTGTGTTATGTAGATTAAGGAATTGTGTGGTGATAGTTTGAAATTTGTTCCAATTTGCTCGGTCAGATTTGAATTTAGGTAGGAGTTTGATTTTTCCCTTTTTATTGTTGCCGGTTGAAATACAGATTTTTATTGGAAAGTGATCACTTCCATGTAGATTATCTAGTATTTCCCAGTTTGTATTAGGGGACAGTTGGGATGATACGAGGGAAAGGTCTACATTTGTAAACGTCTTGTGTGTGGAGAAATGAGTGTGATTGCCGTTATTCAATATTACCAATTGTGATTGTAGTAAAAATTGTTCCACGGTTTTCCCTCTTTTATTTGTTGTTTGTGATCCCCATATTGTACTCCAGGCGTTGAAGTCTCCCATTAGAAGAATGGGGGTGTGTATGTGTTGAATTATTTTATTCAAGTCAGACAGGGTATATGGTTGAGTAGGAGGAATGTAGATTGAGATCACGGTTAGCTTTAGTTTGCCCGTTAGTTCGACTGCCGTGGCCGAGAAAGGGGTATTAAGACTGATATGCTTATGGGTTAGTGCCCGATGTATTAATATCCCGGACCCTTGTTTACAGGAGTTATTTTCTTTAAGATTGTTAAAGTATGCTATGTATTCCCGAGGCACTCTCGCATTTGAAGAGTGGGGTAAGTGCGTTTCTTGCAGTGCTATGATGGACGGTTTGAGTTCTTTTATAAGGAGCTGTAACTCGTGATAATTGTTATGAAACCCATTCAGGTTCCATTGAAGTATTAAGCAGTCTGCGGGGTTATAATTAAATGTTGCTATAGAGTTCGAGGTGGGGGTATAACGGTGGTTCTTTTCCTGACTCCGCGCCACACAGCTCGTCCCACTCAGTTTTCCAATCCACTCGAATTGATTTGAGTGAGAAGAGCTCCGTGCCGCGGAGTCAATAGGCTGTTGAGAGAGGTTACAATTATATATTTCCATATTCAGGTAGAGGGATATTCCCGATTTGATCTAACTGGGATTTTTGTGTTTGTGTGGTGGTAGGTTTGGCTTTGCTTGAATGTGTTTGAGTTTCTAGGGAGGAGGAAGATTGATCTTTAGTTTTAGTTATATTTATTCGTTGAGAGATGGGATATTTTCTCTTTTCAATTTCTTTTAGAACTGTATAGGAAGAGGAGGGAAATATATTTGTTTCTTTGTTGGGAGATTTGTTTACGGCTATTGGATTTTGAATTACTTTTGGTAGAAGTGTATTGGAACTGGTTGGAGTTATAGGCGCAGACGTGTGTTTTCTAATTTGATCGGAGTAAAGGTCGTTATTTGTTGTTTGGATTGTATTCTGTTCCCTATATATGCGTTTAGCGTCAGCTAGGGTTGTTTTGTTTTTTGTTTGAATTTCTAGTACTTTTTGGTACTCAATATATTTAGGGCAGGTAGAGAAAGAGGCCGGGTGCGGACCTAGACAGTTAGCACACATTGTTCTAGTGCATTCAGTTTCTGGATGTGGTGGCAGATTACATGTATTACATGCTGTTGTGCGTTTACACCATTTTGCCGTATGGCCGAGTAATTGGCATTGCCGGCACCGCATTGGCCTTGGAATGTATTCCTTGACCTTGGCGTTGTACCAGCCGATTTCTATTGTTGTTGGTGGTTGTAGCCGATCAAAAGAAAACAGCATCAATCCTGTGGGTAATCGTTCTTCGTTGTTAATTTTTGTGAATTTGAAGACATTTACCACACCTTGGGAACCCATTTCTGATATAATGTCGGCTTTTGGGACGTTAATTAGGCAAGGGGCATACACAACCCCTTTGGAAGTATTTAGTTTGGGGTGTAGTCTAATATTGACCGGACAGATTGTGTCAAAACGCGTAGACTTCTCCCAGTTCTACGAACCTATTGCCGGAATGATGGCTTGGCCCTAGGGCCATGTTTTTTTTTTGTTTCTTACCTGGTGTATCCTTGTTGTGTTTTGTTTGTGAGTTCAAGGGAATTTACGATTTTTAAATACTTTTACTCTAGGACAATTCACTTCACTTTTTTAACTATCGCACTGTTAAAAAATGGTGTTCTCTGTAAGAGAGTTCGCGGGTGACTGAGTGATTTATTTATTATATATTTATTATACGTATTTGTCGATTCCATGAATATGGTCACCATTCTACGGTCAATGTAGTTCGCTCTCGTACTATGTTGGAACACTAGTTCGGGCCGCAATTGGATGGCCCTGTCATCAATGATATGTGCTTTCGACACAGCACACAGCTGGTCACACAACTGGTATATTGAAGGAAAAGTTTGATGATGGTGTAATCCATTTCTCGAGATTACACCATCATCAAACTTTTCCGGTCGAATGGCCACCTCGCTCATGAAATTTAATACTGTTGGATTTCTCTTTATGGGGTTACGTTAAGTTGTTGGCTTGTGCCAATAGAGCACTTGAACCATAGGATACAAGCAAATAGTGAAGAACACCGATCGAAAATCGAATCAGAGCCGTATACCATAGCAATAACGTAACAAACCCACATCAGTCGAATGTACTTTAGTTTAGAAATCGAATTCGTACACACGGCGGTGGCTTGATGGGTTGCGCTTTGGTTCAATTTTTTGTGATTCTAACTGTCATAGCGTCAGTTCGAATCACACGTTCTTCACTATTATCGCTAACGCTAGTCCACTGTGGAGGCCGGAAAACCGACTACTTCTTTGGTATTTTTGTTTGGATGGGAAAACAAATTAATTTATTTGGAAAAATTACAGTGGCATGAGGCTTTAAAACAAGTTGGTATTTAGGTTAAGGGTCAGCGTGCATATCGATCACCCACGAACTTTTTGATACTTTGGTTGTATAAACCAACGTAATTCGAACTGACTGGTAACAAAAATACTTAGTATAAGGTAAACCTAAAAATTAAAGAATATCAGAACGAACACCAGAAACGCATTCCCTCTAAAAGTCAAACATATATCACCAGTTCAATGTATCGTAGTACCTAATGCTGCTCCCCACTTAGCCCTTTATCTTGGGAAATGTCCCTTAGCACTGATGAAGGGCAGTGCTCTAAAATGAAGATAGGAATGTCTTCTGTCTTCGAAGACCCCAGATACTTAAATTTAAGTATGTGGCGTTTCCAACAGATACACACGAATACGCAAACCATCGTTTTTTTTTACACTAACGCGCCCACAAAATGGGATGTAAAGGGGAAAGTAAATGTCAGAGCATAGTGCGACCAGGCGGAGAGGAAGTCGACAAGGAAAGAAGGTATCAATGTATATTCATCTTGAATGCCTGGACATTACAACGACGATGAAACACATAATCAGGTCATATATATACACCTGTTGTATTGTAATCGTGTCGTTCCTACTCGTACTCCTGTCCTTCTGGTTCCTTTCTAAACGGGTGTTGCCTTTACACCTACTGTGACATATTCAATTTCCCATGCTCGGTGACGGTGCGTCTGCTTGCTTTTCGTCACAGGTATATGATTTCGTGTATTGGAATATTAAATTTTGTATTTATTTGTAATTGAAGTTGTGGGGGTTTTCTATACTACGTGGAAAACGAACCCACAATTACAAGCACAATTTCCGCCTTATTTCGACCGCTTTCAGCGCGTCATATCAACTCCTATCCCACCGTTCGGTAATTTCACCTGTAAAATATATTTCATTAACGGACTCGTAGCGGAATTCATTATTCTATGCAAATAATGCATAATTGAATTCAGCTACCTTTTCGCCATACGGCAACTCCATTTCGCTAACCTATGAGATTTCCGCCGGAAATCGCATCATGTCGGTTAGCAACGGGATAGTCTGAACAAACGACGCGGTTGCATAATCATGCAATCACTGAGGAAATTACAAAGCATTTAATCTTCCGGTGGTTAAAATCTTCCGGTTAAAATCTTCCGGTGGTTAATTATCCCTTGCGGTCTCCTCTTGCCTCTCCCTCGCATACATGTTTGCTGAGGATCCCCATGCATCCGACGGAACGGGTATTTTGATCACATATATTCACCGCCGCAAGTATTCAGTAAACATACACAAACATTCCTCCAGTATGGTTTCATCCACTTGATCTGGTGCACGATACTGTCAAGCATCTGTAAACCACATCAAGCGGTTTCATATTGTAGTAACTGCGACCACCTGCGACGGATCGCTGCAAAGTCCACCCATCCTCAGTGTGGCTTCTTGTGATTCACCCGATCAACCTATTTGATTATTTACATTCAGACTTGTTTATATTAAATCTTGGGGTTCATCACGATGCCCGATCGTTGCCCCCACCTTTGACCGAGAGTCGAATCCTTTTAATGGTTCACGGTGGTTCCGCGTGCTTTCGTTTCCTTAAGTGTATGCCTTCATCAAATCGAGTTGCTTGCGTGAACTAATAAATTCGTTCGATGCGGGCAATGTACTGGTGATCGTTGAAATAACAACGTTGATGTTTGTTACGGGAAACCGGTGTGGTCTTTGGGAACTGGTCTCCTCTAACAGTTAGTACAAAATAAAAGCAATCTTTATTATATCGTCTTTGTTTGCGTTTGCATGCTGCATTGAATTGATACGCCAGCAAGCCACGCTAGCTTTCTATGGGTTCATGGAAGGCCCCTGCTCTGTAATTAATGCACTGTTCCCCATTGCGTTTTCTTCATCATTGTTGCGGTGGTACATCGTCACACCTTCCTGTTATCTAGCGATATACTTGGTATAGAGATTTTCCAACATTTCGATGTCATTTCTGTACTACAAAACTTCCACATTCGATCTGAATCTCTTTCCCTGGAGCCACCGCTTGGTAACAGATTATAGTCTCTGGGGCCAAGCGTGCAGAATACGGTGAATGAGCAACCAATTCAAATCGTAATTATTCCAATTTGGCCATCGCTTTCAAGGACATTTGTGACGGTACGTTATCGTGTTGGTACAGAACTATTTTCTTCGCCATGTGGAACCGTTTTCTCTGCATTTCGGCGTTAAGTTTCTCCAATAATGCTGCATAATACTCTCCAGTGACTATTCTTCACTTCTGCAGGTAATCGATGAAGATTAAGTCATGCGCATCCCAAAAAAAAAACGGATACCATATCCTTTGTGACTGAGCGTTGCTCTTTTGACCGCATTGGCCGGGTTTCGTAGCTTTCCAACCACTGTGTAGCCTGTTTATTGGACTCAGGCGTCTGGTAATGGACCTAAGTTTCACCCGCCGTCACAAAACGTTGAAAAAAGTCCGCTAGATCACGTTGCAACAACGCCAAACCTGTCATTGAATTATCAATACGTTGCTGGTTTTCGTCGACGACCAGCAAAGACGGCACCCGTCGTGCCGATAGCTTTTTCATGCCCAAAAGATCGTGCAAGATGTATCCCGTCCAATCTTTTGAGATGCCCACGGCCTCATCTAATTCACGCAACTTCAATTTGCGATCACTCAAAACGATGCTCTTGATCCTTGATTTCCGCATTGGTAGCCTCTATTGTCCTTCCAGGGAGAGGTGGGTCTGTGGGGGCTCTTGAAGCTCGCCTGGCGAACCCCCCATATCCGCAACCCATATTTACATCTCAATCACCAGCACTTGAAAACATTTCCTTTACCAAGGACATTAATGCATACAAGCATTACCTAAAATTCCTGAAAAGAATTGCATCTACAAGGGCATTTTCCCATGCATTAACGCATCGGCAAAATGTTCCCAAAAAAAGAATTCTTTATGGAATAAACAGCATATCTCTGAAAGAAAACAATTCGGCTCACATATCATGTAACCATCCCAACCAGGGATAATGATCATTGCGTCGCCTATTCCCAGCTTCATCATGTGTACAACAAATCCCTTTTCATACACATTGGCTGGCAACCTTTTCTCCCAACAATAAACAACCCAAGCAGCTGCAAATAATTAGCGCAATCGACGCTGAAGCCAATTTCCCCAACTCGCACCATGTGCAAACAAGAGAACGCTGTTCTTCCGCAGGCATTCTGGCGATACGATAAACAATCTATATCGTTTGAAGTATCCCAAATGCATCTCCCATCTAATGAGTTACAACTTGTTTACTCAGTTGAACTCTCATAACATAAATCCCCTTTGTCCTACATATTCCTGGGTCCGTTGACCATTGACCTTCGCACATGAGCAAACACAAACCCAATTAGCATCCAATGAGATTCGGTTTGTTTGCTTAGCCGAACTCACATCTCATGGATGCACATTTTTGCTTTCTTTGATTCGTTCCCATGGCTTTGATCCATAAAAGAACCAATATACACACATTCATGTGTACCGTGACGATCTTCTCTATGAGATGTTTGGTTACCCCAAAGAGAGACTTTACGTCTCTCTTGGAATAGGAAAATGCACCCCCCACGAGGAGCACATTGTGTTTACAAATCGATTTACAATTCCTGTATCATAAATGTAGAACGTTTAAATTATTCAAATTTAACCTAAACAAATAGTGGAAAAAAGAAAACAGCACATCTCTCACTGGGCTTCCATCACTTCTGGGCAATCGTCCAAAAATAAGTCTAAAAGAACAAAGTACTAAACGTTGCTGCTGCCAAAATTGACCGACATTTGAAATAAAAAAATCAAAAAAAAATAGAAAAGGAAAACACATTCCATCAAATCTATTTTGATATGTTTACTCGTTATCCTTCAAATCTTGATGCAATTTTTCAATATTACCCGGACACGAGGAATGTGTATTAGACTCTTCCTCGCCGTCAGTGTTGATAAATGGCTGCGAAAGGTGTCATCGGACGTTAACACAGATCCCACTTCGAACATTACAGCATCACATTGATATCTAATCAGCACCTAATAAAGGATAATCTTCTTCAATTGAATTTTATACCGCGCACAATAGCTTCATGAATAAATCTCGAGAGGGAAATTCAATCAACTGATACGTAAACGTGCCATTTCTGCTTTTATCGACCACGGGAAAAGCCTGTGTGTCATCAGTAATCCTCCGTCCCCCTCGGGAGTAAGGACTGTACTGTCGAATTTGAGGAGTGACACATAGACATCGTGGGACTGCTAATCTATTGTAGTAAGTGGTTCGTTTACACTTGGATTAGTCTATTATGTCAACTGATTAGATTCGCTCGTCCTGCTTTGTTAACACGCGGATTCTCTTGTACTTTGATGTCGATTCTTCGCTAACAGTTTTGTATACTTGAATGCCCGTTTATTAAAACAGGATAAGGATATAATATTGCGCATTAGAATTGCTCTTACGGAAATCAACAGCTCGCTGAGGAAGCTCCATTAAATGTTCTCAGATAAATAAGTTGTATGGGTTTAATGTAACTCTTTAGCATTTCGCTATTTTTTTTTAAATTCTTTCTATATGTATTAAATTAAAAAGGACCAAGGAATTATTAATAATAATAAATTAAATATTAAAATAAACCTTCCAAATTTATTGAATAGTGTCTGTGAACACTAAGCTTATAATCTTCTTTAAGAAATATGTGGTAAATAATATTATCAGTAATAGTTTAGAGAATATGGGAATAACTTCTCATAAGTTAACTTGATATGAGGTAAGGCGTATTAATAATAAGAATGACGTGAACACTTTCAGAACTCTCCAAGGTTTCGTTCAGCTCTTGATGAATTATACGTAGTATCTACAAATTTGATGCTGCTACTAAGTTCCAATCAGTTAGGAATTATTTACGATGTATACTGACAGCCTAAAGTAGTATGCCAAGGCGCAGAGACATTGATAGAAACCGCTGAGTATGCTACCCTACTTTTAAAACTTAATCATATTTAACATTAATGTTATCTGATATGATCTTTTCACAAGAAGATTATTATTATTAGGTTGCTCATTACGTTACGTCAGATTCAATCTTGGTTACACAGACATTACCGACCTTAGTGTAAATACAAGACAGGTTCTCTTTTAAACCTAATATTATTGTAACTACGATGAAATCCTTAATTCCTCTTGTCAAGGACGTTTAGCTTATCATTTTAATTGAAAGCTAAATTATAATAATATTAGGTGCGCAACTAAGTTCCCGATGTTCTTGCTTATGAAAATGCAACTTTATTGTGAAAAAATGGTTACAAATAAATCATTCGAAGTATTGCCAATCGTAACGCGCTCTATGAATATTTATCTGAAAATTTATTTGGTAAGTTAGTACGGCTGTTGGGAACATCTGACAGACTCGATGACAGACATTGTAATGTCTTTTGCATAAGAAGACGATTGCTGTCGGTGCTTTTTAAAATTGACGAATTTCACCTGCAACATAATATTTATTGGATTGTTGGGCTGTTTCTAAGTCATAAGCATGGATCCAACTCCCATCACCTGTAATTATGCATTTAAGATCATAATCAAATTCAATCCTTTTGGAGCAAGACGAGATAGCCTTCTTGAGCAAAACTCGTTTCCAACTGCTTCAAAATACATACCAAATGATTTACACCTCTTAAATACTTTCCATCACATTGATTTTCTAATTATCACTCCATTGTTTCATTTTTAGACAACTTTTGAACTTGAACTTTTTGTGTCGCAGATCTGCCCTTAAAAGAAAATTTAATTCAATTTTTTTATTATGTAGATAATTACATTTATGGTATATTTTATAACTAGTATTTAAGAGGTTTAGGACAGCAATTCCTTTACAACTATAATCTTAAATCTATATAATGAAAATAGCACAATTTTAATGAATAATAAATAATAAATTAAGGGAAAACTACAAGAAAAACCCTTATTTGAATCTTAAGATTAATAGTACAGGTTTCCGGTTATTTTGTGTAATAATGACCTCGATATAATTTTCATAGACAGAGTACACATGTAGTGATTTAGGATAACGCAAGACGGGAAACGAGAACATTGACAGAAAAAGAACAATTGACGAAGAAGTTTCGATTGATTTTGTCAATACGGAACTCTACCGGTTGAACGTTAGCGTTTTCATGTAGTTCATGTGTCGAATAATGCCATGGAAAATTCAGTAACATTTTCAATATTTTATTTTGACACTTTTGCAATTTTATTTTGTGTGTGCGAGCACAATTACACCACACATGGGGCGCCGTACAGGAGTATAGCTTGAAAAATGGTTTTAAAAATTATAATTTTATTTTCGATGCTAAGCTTTGACTTTCTACACACTAATGGATACATAACTCTTACGACTTTGTTTATTTTGTCTATTGCGGTAGTGATGTGTTTTTGAAAGATAAGTTTTTTATCTAGAATAATACCTAGATATCTACAGTCTTCGGACCAATCAATATCAAGTGCACATGTGGGGCTTTTCAGGGCCCGAAGAGCCATACATCGCTCGATCCCCACCATTCCAAGCGATGCGACTTACCTCGAAGTCGAACCTTCAGGAAGGTTACGTAACCTTGCTACGGCATTAACCGCCAGCCAGATTGCTGGAATTAATTCAGTTACCCCAAAGGATAACTGACATAAATAGCTTTTAGGCAGCTTACCTTTCTTTGGGGGTTTTCTCCAAACCCCTTTCTCCACCACCATACCTGAAAACGTTAAGTCCACGGCAAGGATTATCACCTAGCCGTGGCATCGAAAATTTCACCCTCGAGCATGCATTGCACCCAGTGCATCTCGTTCCCATTACCTATGCCATGGAAACAAAATCAACACGGACATGTCCATGGCACCCCTAGCATGCGGCTACCAGGTCTCATCAGTTTGCCACCGCCGACAAGGTTTCGGCTGATGCAAAGCAAACAGTCACCAATTACCAGCAATAGCTGGTTTCCTATTATCGGTCTCCACCGATCAGGGACCGCAAACAAGCAACGAATTGGATGCGGCCATCAAGTGTTTACTTTTAACATCTGGCAATGGCTGCACCCTATATTCGTTGCAATACCAAAACATAGCATTCACACCACAGATCGTTTATGGTATACCAATTCCCTATTAACGGCTGCCAACTGTCGGCGGATCTGGGAAATCGCACGTCCATCAACCCAAATGTTGATTTATGGCCTCTCCTAGGGTGATCAGATCTTCGGTTTGTTTTGCTTTTACCCCAGATGGTTCGGTTGCCGGCAAGTATTACACAATCAATTGTGTACATAGCCGCAGGCCCATGCATTGTTTGTATACTCGGGAGATGCAGTTGCGACGCTCGCATCCATCCTCGATCACGGACGATCGTATGCGACGCATACACATACATACGAAATGTATGCCATATTCCCCGGTCCAATCAGGATTGACTCCAGCTCCTCCCCTTTTACGGTTTTTCTTGGCGATGTCTTTCTGTCTGCGGCGAATGAAAGTCAGTCAGATTTTAGCCGCCGTCGCGCACACATATGCCAGTTAAGCCCAGAACATTTAATAATATCTAAAGTCAATGTTAAACAGTTGTGTTTCTAAGTCCAGAACATTTAATAATATCTAAAATCAATGTTAAACAGTTGTGTTTCTAAGTCCAGAACATTTAATAATATCTAAAGTCAATGTTAAACAGTTGTGTTTCTAGGTCCAGAACATTTAATAAGATCTAAAGTTAATGTTAAACAGTTGTGTTTCTAAGTCCAGAACATTTAATATTAACTAAAGTCAACGGTTATACCAGTGTGTTTCTAACTCATTCCCGTAGTGCGGTATTTATAATAAAACATTATATGGTTAAAGAACATTAACCATTTAATTTGTAATGAGACTGTGTACTGCATTTTTGCTTTGTCCTCGTTCGGCGATAGCTTGTTCCGGGTTTTAATCTTCACTCGACGGCGATCCGTTTCCACCAGCGTACTACATCGTGGCCTGGAGGTTGAACCAGCGTCCATGCCGACGCACCCGACACCAGGAAATACCTACACACACATACTAAGTTTAGTGCCATTTGGTAGGTAGCATTACATCTCGAAACCAGACAGCTTGTGTTTTATTACCATTTATTTTTATTTTCCATTTCCTGTAATATACTGCTAGTTTGTCAAGAGCTGCTTGCAAAGAGTTGTAGACATTAGTAAATAAGGCACCCGAAGAGAAAATGGCCGTATCATCGGCAAACATAGCTACCTGAATGTTTTCACCTAGACATGGTAAATCTGCGACAAACAATGTGAATAATATGGGTCCAAGGACCGAGCCTTGGGGTACACCATAGTAGATTTGGTGAGTAGAGGATATGTCGGTTCCTATACTCACAACATATTTTCTCGAACGAAGAAAGCTCTGGATAATTTTGATAAGCGGCATAGGCAGCTTAAGCTTCAGTAGCTTATAAATCAAGGCATCGTGCCATACCGTATCAAAGGCTTTTTCGATGTCTAGAAGAACCAGTCCCGTTGACTCCCTGTCGATGAATTTACCAGCTATGTGGTTTTTAATGCGCAAGACTTGGTGGATTGTGCTGTGACCACTACGGAAACCGAACTGAAAGTTTGGTAAGATGTTATTGTCTTCCACAAAACGATCAATCCTTTCCTTAATGATTTTTTCTAGGAGCTTACTTAGACAGCTAAGTAGACTAATAGGTCTGTAGCCTTCGGGGCTGTTCTTCGGTTTGCCGGGTTTCGGGATAGGTATTACTTTTGCTGTTTTCCAACAGTCCGGAAAATAACAATTCTTAAGACAAGCGTTGAAAATGAACGTTAAATAGTTACTTGCAGCAGGTGGAAGTGCTTTGATTAATTTGTTGTTAATATTATCGAGACCCGCAGCCTTTTTTGATTTCGATTTTTTTATTAATTCTTTAACTTTGCTGATATTAGTTGGGTAAGTACTTTCAGCTGGTGTTTGAGAAAGTACATGGATAGTGTTAGCAACTTCAGCTTCAGTATACGCGTCCCTTAGATGCATAGATATGGAGTGGTTCTTACTAAACGTGTTAGCAAGTAGGTTGGATTTCTCCACTGAAGAAATAAACAACTTGTCGTGAACTTTAAACGGAGGAATACTGCACCCTCTCTTTTTCATAATTTTTGATATTTTCCAGAACGGTTTGCTTGCTTTGTCAAGAGAGGAAAGGTGTTTATTCCAACACTTGTTCCTATATGTTGAGATTTCGTTTTTAATGATATTATTTAAGACTTTAACATTAACTAGAAAACAATCGATTCTATAACGCAGCCATTTTCTTCTTTCAGAGTTTCGTAGCCGAATCAGATGTAAGACATTTTCAGGAAGCGGTGCCTTATCAACTGGAGCAGTAGAACATTTAGGTATCGCAAGATCGGCCGCTCTATTGTTAACAGAAACAAAATTGTTACATAGGATATCAATATGCTCGCTGCAGGTTATAGAATTTAGGCTGGTATCACCTAGAACCAAGTTCGTGTTTATATATGATTTATAACAATTCCAGTTGGCGGCGGAATAGTTGTGGTATAAACTGGTACGATTTACAACTACTGTATGATTCACTGTGAGGCTGATCGGAAGGTGGTCTGAACTTAACGCATTTAGAGTTGATGGTACTGTGCAGTAATTTGGAATATTAGTGATATATAGATCAAGAGTTGAGGGGTTCTTGTTAGCACTCGCTGGGATATAGGTGAGGAGAAGTGGAAAAAGTATGGAAAAACTTGGACTGGATTCAGTAACATCTATTAAAATGTTACCCCACCAGTTTGCCCTAAGATAATTCCACGACTGATGTCTGCAGTTTAGATCACCACCAATAATTACCTTGTTTCGAGTGTTGACTCTATACAATTTTTGCAGATCCCGCTTAAAGTAAGTAGATTTCTCAATGTTTCTATTTCCACCAGGGAAATAGACCGAAAAAAAGACTCACCTTGGAGCTATCACTTAATTTTACATCTATACAAATTTCCTCAATTAACTTAAGATGCAATGAAGGACGCAAGGAATGTTCTATACATTTTTTCACAACAATGGCGACACATCCACCATTAGCATGTACCCTGTCTAGGCGATAACATATGTAATTTTGATGTGAGAAAGAAATGTCTTGTTTGAGGCAGGTTTCTGAAACAAGTGCAATGTCAATATTAAAATTTATTAAGAAACTAAAAAATCCATGCTTTTTGTTTTTGATGCTTCTCGCATTCCAAGTTATGATGTTAAGAGAGTTTCTTAACATGTTTTTTCCGAGTATGTATTGTACTTAATAGCTAATGAAGTAATGACGTTAAATTGGTCAGCTTTAGTTTGACAAGCACTTAGCTTGGTTACAACTTCATTACGAAGAGAGTTTATCTCGGTAAATGAGAACAAGTTATCATTAGTTATAGTTTCAAACGGATTTTTCTTCGTGTGTGTCGTATCACTGTTGGAAGGTTGCTGGGTTTGATGGAGACCAGTAGCCCAGGTGGATGAAGGAGGAGAAGGTTGACGCACAGATCGGGGTAGTGGAGGAGAATTATCAATGGATAATAGGTCGGGCAGTGGCTGCTGTTTGTCACTCGGAGGCTGTAGGAACGTTGTATTTCCTGTACCACGTCCACGTGGGGATAATTTGCGGCGAATGTCTATGTACTGCCTACGGCTTATGTATTCTGTATCGGTGGATTTATGTGGCCCACTACAATTTGCACACTTGATGACCTCATTCGTTTTGCAGTCGGATGTTTTATGGTTTCCCGAACAGATTGCACAGAAGCTATTTATATGACAATGCATCGAGCCGTGACCGTAAAGCTGGCAATTGTGACATTGTGTGACCTTACCTGGATGATGTTTTTTAAAGTCCTAGCGAACGATGGTTTTGACCAAGGTAGAGTAGTTCCGTTTTAGTTCGTTTAATTTAACAGTACCGCGTTGAATGTAGACGATGTACAAGTAGTGTTTGTACAGGGCTTTTGTTGACGAATTTAATGTGATGGTTTTAACATCTAGGCACTTAATCCCGAGTGCAATTAGTTCATTTTTCACTATATCGCTCCTAATCAAGTCTAATCCGGATAACACTACCTTTAATGAACGATTTTCCTTACGCGAGTGGGTCAAAAACTCACATTTTAACCGTAAGAGTTCGGTTCTGATTTTGTTATATATGTCCATTGTTGTGGCACATATTTTTTGTCCAAGCGATATGTTTTTAATTAAGTATTTGTCTATCTTAATGTTGCTCAAAATATCACGCACTTTAGCACTAGTTGATTTTAACACCACAATTGACGGAACGGTTTCTTTGGTAAGTTCTGCGCACTGTTCGACATTGGTTGGATCCATTTCAGGAGAGTCTTCCATCAGACTTTGAAGTAGTTGAAAAAAGTTAGTGTTTGAACACATTTTAGATTTTTCTAGCTCTTTATTGTTCACTTTTGAAAGTTTATCGGGAGGAGTTTGGCCTCCAATAACGGGATCGTAACGCAACCGTTTGCGCTTAATTTTATTTAACACACGGGGCCATAACTTAACGGTTTTCACACTTGATCAACTTATGAGTTTACGGTAGCGAGGCAAAGAAAACAAGATAGCAAGATAATGGCTTGTGATAATTATTGCTAATATAACGGTTTATGTAATTAAGAAAAATAGCAAGAGCAAAACTGTGAGACAGGTTGTCTGTTTGAAAGTCAGCCAGGTACTCCAATGTCCTCATTGTTCAATGTTTGTAGTTCTATTAGTTTTTATTAAAAACTTTCTGGGACTTGGCATTTATTTTTGTTAATTTGTATTCGTTGTATCTCTTACTTTCTTTACAATACTTAAATACAATAAGCCTAATTATCGGGGCCTATTAACCAAACACTCTGGACTATGAGAGCGTGCGTCGCAACGGCTTTGTTCCAGAGGCGTTCCTTGACTGGGACATAAAAGGGCTTATACAGGATAGATCCGGAATTCCGCTGATCTATCATGTAAGTAGATCATCTGTAGACGGGCGATTGTGCTACGACCGGGAAATAACGCGCACCGAAGAAGAGCTCCTGCGCTTCAGTAGGGCTATCTCCCACAGAAACCGGGACGATAGTATTAGACAGCGTCAACAGTTCTGGTGGTTGAATGGCATATAAAGACCTGGATACCAAAGTCGGTATAGAGTCATAGTATCATCAGCTAGCTTACATAGACTTAGCTTTTCTAGAATTAGGGTAGTATAAGATTTAAGTTAAGTTAGGTTAAGTGCTTTTACATAAAAAAAAAAATAAAAAAAAAAAAAGTAGGTAAGTTAAGTAAGTTAAATTTTAAGAAAAAAAAACAAAAAAATTGACAAAGTTTTTCAAATCTTTCTTTGTATTTCAACTAATTATCAGTACTGCCACAAAGTTCTGTCGCCGAAAGGCAAATTATACAAATGATAAGTAATGTTTAGCTTAGAGCGTCTGCGAAGGACCAGTAAGTTATTATATAAGATAATTAAGCTAGAATGTAAGCATTTTTTGTCTAGCCTTTAATTTAGAAATTAAGAATATAAAAAGAAAAAAAATAAAATAAAATAAAAAATGTTTTAAAAATGAAAAAAAAAATGGGTTAAGGAATGCACCCGCGATCTTTCAAGGCTGCGTGGATGATATTTTACGACCATTTGTTATAAAATTTTGCTACGTATATATCGACGATATTGTGGGGTTAGTAGTGGTGCTGATCATGGGCTCAGATTCACTTAATCCCTAACGTATGATGTCAACGAAGTCCAAAAGATATTGAATGTAAGGAATTGGTAAGTCTTTGTAAGCTAGCGATAGGAAAAAATTTTGTAATTAAAAGACTGGCTGGTACCAGGCATGCCATTCAAACCTATGCGGTGGCAGACCACGAAAAAATTAAAGAGGTCTTAAAAAGGGCCACCGCGGAATTCTACTCGTTCACGCCGAAGCAAACAAAGAGGGTAACGGTTCTATTAAAGGGTGTCGACCCTGAGGTGGAACCGGAGGCTCTGCTCGAGATGCTTCAAAAGTTGAGGCACGACGATCTCGAGTTTATCTCCGTAAAACCGTTCACTACAACCAAGGCAAGAAGGGAATACCGCAAGCTACCCTTCTTTTTGGTTCAACTAACGCCCAGCAGCAGAATTGGTGGTCTAAGAAAGATTACAGTCTTGGATCATCAAAGTGTCACATGGGACAAGTTAAAAAAAGGCAGAGACATCCTGCAATGTGTCCGCTGCCAAAGGTTTGGTCACGCGGCGGCGAACTGTGAAATGCAGCACCGTTGCGTAAAATGCGGAAAAGACCATAAGGCAGAAGAATGCCCTCTGGGAAAAGAAAGGGTAGAAGACAAAGCCCTTCTAAAGTGCGCAGTGTGCCGGAATGAGGGACACCCCGCTAATTATCGAGGATGTCCTAAATTCCGAGAAATAATGGCAAGAAGTGTGACCCGGCAAAAAAACACAGAGCCAGCTCGTACTACAACAATGCCCGTAACATCGCAGCGGTCGTACGCACAAGTTGCGTCGGGTGGGAGACCATCAAACCAGGCTACAACATTGGTAGCCACAAATACTCCCACACAGACTGAAACAACATCGCCAGCAGGCGTGGTCACGGTTCTGCTTAATCTGCAGAGACAGATGACACAGCTGCAAAACCAAATAAACGAGATCTACTCGTACTTGCCCAATCTAAACAAAAAGTCAATATAAACCCTCTAACCACAACATCAATAAAAGCTCTTGTCGTGAATGTAAATTCACTAATAAGAACTGAGAGAAGAGCCAATCTTTTCAACCTGTTGCAAGTTGAACGGCCGGATGTACTTCTGGCGGGGGAAACAAAGTTAAACCAGAGACACAAGATATGGCATAAAAACTACGATATTATACGAAGAGACCGACCTAACTCCTCTCAAGGGGGGGGTGTCGCAATCTTTATTAGAAAAGGGATCAATCATAAAGTTATATATAGTGGAGAAGTGCGCAGGCTTCGGGTGCTGGAAGCCTGTATCGTACGCATACCCCTTCAGCAAGGAAGGGGTTTGTATGCGATTGCGGGCTACGCACCTGAGGAGCACCAACATAATCTATTTATAGCAGAGCTCGAGACTCTCTTCCGATGCTTACAATTGCACCTGGGCAAAAATTACTTTATTCTAGGGGGAGATATGAACGCCAAGCATAAAAATTGGGGAAATTATATATCTAATGCCAGAGGAAATCAGTTGGCTGGCTGGTTAGATCAGTTTCATATTGAATATAGAACTGACCTGCTAGCTACCGAATACCCATCGTTCCCTAGAGGTAGATCGTTCTTAGATATCTTGCTAATCGACTCACGACTGAGATTACTTAACACCAATAGACGAAACACAAACTGTTTACGGACAATTGAATACGATAGTGACCACTGTGCATTCACGGCAGTAATAGAGCTCCCGAACGAGCTCGCAGATCTGGAGGAATTCGTGATCCCGCAACCCTATAACTACAGGGCAATGCGATGGGCGCGGTTCACCAGATCATTAACAAAAGAACTTCGTTCGATTGACTTTAATCTGCCAGTAAACAGAAACCTGACTAATGTCGAAATCGACAAATACATTCAACAAATGGACGAAACCGTAAAACGAACAATGGACAAAACAATTCCCAAAACAACAGTTACAGATCACACTAACATGTACAGAAACAACAATAAACGCACTCCACAGGCAAAAGAGCAGACTGCTATCGAAATTAAAACGATTACACAGACAGTTTACAGACAGACAAGACCAGGAGATAATATCACTGAAATCTCAATTAAAAAACCTCCAACAATTACTTAAAGCTAATTATAGATTAGCAACAAATTTGTATTGGAACAACAGAATTCGAGCTATAAAAACTAATAACCCGAATATGTTCCCGCATTCCTTAACCCAAATGCTAACCTATTATATTCATAGAGAGCGCCATTTACGGCGAATGCTGTTTTTTCCCTGTCCTTCTCATCTACTAGGATTTGGTGAAAACCGGACTCCAAATCGATCGTTGAGAATACTTTAGCCTCACCTAGATTTTGTATAGTGGGGGTTATGTTAGGCATGGGGTACCTGTCGTTAATTGTTTGTTCGTTTAGTTTTTTGTAAACAATTACCAATCTACGTTGTGGTGTACCATCCTCATTAACTCCCTTTTTCGAAACTACCCAGATCGGTGAGCAATACGGGGATCTGGATGGGCGATTGATGTCCCGCCTTAGTAGTTCTTCTATTTGTTTATTCACAAAGTCTTGGTCAGCGATACGATATGGACATTGTTTTGTCCATATCTTCGTTCTTCGGTTTTTGTTCTTATGGTTGCTACTATATTAGTGGTGTAAGGAAGGTGCTTGTCTACTCGTCTATTCCTATTCATTAATGTATTTACTTCTTCCCTGAATTCTTGTCCTTCAATCATATAGTTAAGTTTTTGATTCGTGTTAACTTCTCCTCATGTTTTTAATATCATTGTATTGAAGTTTATTTCTGCATTTAATTCCCTTAATCCTTCTAAACCGATTAAGAGGTCGAACTCTCTTAATTCTTGTAATTCGAAAAACTGTACATTTTTTCCTAGTATATGTATATATCCTCGATAGTATAGTGGTTAGAATACCCGTCTGTCACCCGGAGACCGAGGTTCGATTCCCCGTCGGGGAGCCCCTGGCGCAAGACTAATGACCTTGCCCAGACAAAATATATCATTATGGAAAATTTAACAAGCCTCAGGACTTGCTAAATAAGGCCAAGACCGGTTCCCGGTTGTAGTGCCGATGATGATGATGATGATATGTATATATCTTTTGTTTTCTACGACACTACTCCCATGGATTGTTTTTGACTGAATTGGCAAAATTTTAATTGGACTGCTTAAATCTATATTTTTTTTACAATAATTTTGGGTTGCTCCCGAGTCTATTAAAATGTTATATGTTTTGTTATTTTCACAATTTTTTAATTCTAACCTAGGTAAACAGATATTCTTTAGTAGTATTAGTTTCACTTACGTTATTTTTCAAGGAATCGATTGTTGACTCCTGTTCCACGTTGTTCATTCGTTGGGGCTGTTCTTGTTGGGGTTGATTCCTGGATAAGTTTGGTTGTCTTGTTGTGCTGTGTATGGAACTATCTACTTCCATCGGCTCTGGTTTAGGGAAATTTGTGTTCTGTAGATCCTGTCTGTATGATCCGAAATATTGGCGTGAGTTCCTTTGGGATTGTTGCCTGTTGTAACCTCTTGGATCTTGTTGGTATTCCATGAATTGGTATCGTCTATCATAGTGTGTATTGTCGTACTGTTGTCGTCTCTCTTGGTGTTATTGTCTATTTTCGGGCTGAAATTGTCTGTCCTGGTACTGTTGTCTAGTTCTGTACTCAGGTCGTCTATCCTGGTGTTGTTGTTGTCTGTATGTGGGGTTCCATTCTCGTACTCATAGATTTGGGGCTATATTATTGTATCGCGAGTCGTGATGTACTGTCAGAGCTATTCCGTACGCACACTGGTTCACGTTTTCTTTTCTTCTGCTAACGAGTTGCATTTATGTGCGTATAATGTTTACCTGGCCGTTACTTAGGCCATTTGAAAAAATGCTCGCAGCTTCTTGTTCGGCTTCTCCTAGAAATGCTTTCCTGGTGTCTTCGTTTTGATACTGTGTTTGGATTTTTGCGATGATCAGGTTTTGGCCTCTGTTTACTTCGTCGTAGTATTGGGTTAGATCTTTGTTTTATTTGTGTCATCTCTGCTTTCAGTACATACAGAGGTCTGTTGTCGCTGTATGTGAAGTCTAGGCGATCCAGGATTGCGTCGAAGTTAAATTTGGTGTTGTTGTTTACTAGGGATAATGCCGCTTCACCTACAATCTTATTTCTGATTATTAGCAGGCCTTCGCAGTACTTCGTGTGTCCTTTGTGAGCCTCACATGCCTCCATTAGTGTCGTTCTGCTTTCCTCAAAGTGGTGTATTCACCTTCTGTTCCACTGAACCTTGGTAAAGATTTAAATGCATCCAGGTTGATGAATGATGATGATGGCCGCGCGGCCGTACTTGAACTCTAAGTCTTGATGTTCCTCCAAATTTGTTGTTATTGCGGGTTGTAGTTTGTTAATTTCCAGTGTCTGCTGGTTCATTAAATTAGCCGTCATCTGAATTTGTTGTTTCATGACGGTTAGTTCTGTCTTCATTGTGATGCTGTCTGCCTCCATGTTTTGCATCTCTTCGGTTTCTGAGTCGGTGGACACTTTATCTGTGGGGTTTCTTAAGGGATTAATTTTTAACTTACCCCGTAGGTGTTTTATTTTCATCTGCTCCTTATCCTCTGGTTTGATTTCTCTTGAATAGTTTTGTCGTCGCTAGGCTCGATTTCTCTATTATTATTTTTTTTCACTGAATAATTTTGTTTTTAACGCGTCCCCTTCGCCGGACGTTGTTCCTTTGGAATAATTCCCTGCACCAAGTCCTTCCTGAACAATGGAGTATTTCTATGGATACACTTTGGTTTTTTTAAACACTCCACAGTGTTGGTCCGTTACCCTAATCGAATTTTTTATTTAAAAAACGATTGGCAGCATCGCCAGTTATTTTGTGCTGTTCTTGGAGAAAAGATTTACAAATGAAAAGACCTTTATATTTGTTTATTTAGAAACTATGTTTCCGTTTTATTATTATTTTATTATTTTTCTCCTCTGAGCAGCTCGTGTATTCGAGTCCGTAGTTAGACAGGATCTCTTGCTTTAGATTTCGAACTTAACTCTATTTATATCTTTCGATTCTATTAATATCTTAAATCTATTAGGTAAAACAGGTTTGAAGTACCTGTGTTTTATGTTTTGAAGCATACTCGTATGTGTTTCTATTATTAAAATACATATTAGTAAAATACAGGATTGGTCTGGTCTGGGTGCAGTCGGATTGACTGGTGGAGGTCAGCTGGGTGGAGTCAGTCCGATTCCAAATGTGGTGGATTGGTGGAAGTCGGGTTTATCCACCCCACAGCCTTGGTCGTCTTCCGCAAGTAAATCAATTGCCGCAGTTGTTGATGTGTGAGGGTACCCACAATAGTGGGATTTTCGGCAAATGAAAGAAATTCCTTTTTTAGTTATTTTGCGTTTATTTTTAATTATACTTTATTTTAACTGCATTCGGCCGTACTTTGGCCTTCTGGAGATCTACTAAAAACGAAATTGAAATTCACTCCCCTTTTATAGATTTTTTAGTTGAGAATTGTCAATTATTTTATGGTCAAAATTCCCAGAAACACACATAAGAGTTTGCGTTTCAATTTGAGTTGTGTTCTGGGAATTTGTTAGAAGCTTTAGTTGGATGGGTTCTAGGAAGGGAAATCATGAAATGCGTTTTGAATTTAGCATTTCATGATGTCAAGGCTTTTAGGAATTGGGTCAATGTATGATGAATTAACTGTTGGTTAAATTCGTTGTACATGTGACTCAATATGGGATTTGAAATGAAGCAATGGGAAATTTGGGTTTATTATGTGGGATTGAATCAATGAATGATAAATTAGCTTTGGGTTAATTTATTGCTCATACGATTCAATATGCAACTAGGAATTTTAGGATTTGATAATATTGGGGATTTGGATGGGGGTAGCGAATTAGGATCGCTACAATGTGAAAATTTATTTGGTAGGTTAGTACGGCTGTTGTGAACATCTGACAGACTGGATGACAGACATTGTAATGTCTTTTGCATAAGAAGAAGACCGCTGTTTTAAAATTGATGAATATCACCTGCCACATAATATTCATTGGATTATTGGGCTGTTTCTAAGTCATAAGCACAGATCCGATTCCCATCACTGTAATTATGCATTTAAGATCATAATCAAATGCAATCCTTTTGGAGCAAGACGAGATAGCCTTCTTGAGCAAAACTCGTTTCCAACTGCTTCAAGATACATACCAAATGATTTATACCTCTTAAATACTTTCCATCACATTGATTTTTTAATTATCACTCCAATGTTTCATTTTTAGACATTTAATGTGTTGACTTTTTGAGGCAATTAAATCTTCAAAGGCTTTCATGATCTCTGCTCGGTTCCGGAAGACCTTCTGCCGACAAAATTAATCCAGATTGCGGAAAAGATGGTAGTCCGTTGTGGAAATGTCAGGAGATTACGGTGGATGCGGAAGAGTTTCCAATCCCAACTGACACCGTTTTTCCACCGTTACTTGTGAGGTATGGGGTCAAGCAGTGTCATGCAAAAGGAACGGGCCGCACATATCAACGAACGCAAGTTGCTTTTCAGCCAATTTGGCATGCCATATGTCGATTTTCTCGTTCTTGGCGATTTAAATGGAAAAATTGGTCGGGAGCCTACTACGAATCATCGAACTGGCAGCATCGAAAAACTTGGTCATTGCAAGTACCAGGTTTCCGCGTAAAGATATCCACAAAGCCGCCTGGGTATCACCTGATGGAGCCACTCACAACCAAATTAACCACGTGTTGGTAGATCCCTGCCACTCCTCGAGCCTGATGACGGTACGAACGTACCGGGGTGCCAACGTCGACTCGGATCACTATCTTGTTGGTACAGTTTTCCGAGCGCGAATTGCCTTGCGGACGCGTATTGCACCCGCGGATCAGGTTCGAATCAACACGGCTGCCTTACCCAATGAGAATACCAATAACACCTTTGCCCCATACATAAGAAGGGATATATCACACTGCGCGGAAACTATAGTGGTATAAACATTGCTGAGTACTGTAGTGGTCCTCCTCTCAGGTAGCGTATCTTCTTATCCTGAAAAGGAAGTAAGATCTCTTAAAGACCGCTCCCGAGGTGACCCGTTGCAGTTGCCACCGTGCTTCCTCAAACCTCGAGGGAAGAGCAGTTACCGGTCGTCGAGTAGGAAGGTTCGGCCAGGCCCAATAAAATGCTTTTTATTTTATTTTAAATTTATTTTATTAATTTATTTTCTGGCGTCCTTACATCTAGAACGCCAATTGAGACTAAACCTCGAATACAAAATCCATCGCCCTTATAAAGAGAAACAAATTGAAATTCGTATCTCGAAAATACACAATTTCCTACAAAAATCCCGATTTTGGAATCCTGAGTGAGATGCTCAGTGTTTATTTAAGATAAGAATTCAATTTCTTGAATTCTTACGAAACCATTTCGCAGATGTCGATATGTATCTGGTTTTGGGTTTTTGTTTGTTCAATTTATTAAGAATTTTCCCAAATACAGACAATGATCTCTGTTTGGATGATGCCGTGGGGCAAATGCAAAACGATAAACGAATATATGATTCGTTTATTGTGAATTTTGATTTTAATTTGGTTTTTTAGATTAAATTATGCCGTGGAGGTAAATGTTAAGCGATAAACGGATATTTGATTCGTTTATTGCGAATTTTGGATCTAGTTTGGGTTTTTTCGGGCTTTGATTGAATTTTAGGTTTTAGTGTATTACTGCTGGGATTTGGACGTAGGTGTGGGGGAAGGAGATGGTAGGGCTTTTCAGAGCACTACAGTACCGCCTATAAGATATTCTCCACGATCCTACAAGATCGGATAGCCCCATACGCTAAAGCCATCTTTGGTCAATATCAGTGTGGCTTCATCCCAGCCAAATCAGCGATTGATCAGATATTCACCCTTAGGCAGGCGATGGAAAAATGTCTGGAATTTAAGATTCCATTATATCATCTATTTAAGGCCGCCTACGAAAGCTTTGCCAGGGTAGAACTATATAATGCCATGAGAGAGTTCGGCATTCCAAAAAAATTGATACGACTTAATGACCATGACCAACGTATCTAGTCGAGTGAAAATAGCGGGATTGCTGTCCAAACCAATAAACATCTTCAATGGACTCCGACAAGGGGACGGTCTGGCCTGCATTCTCTTCAATCTGGCGTTGGAAAAAGCAATCTGTGACTCTGGCGTTACAACTAGAGGGACTATTATCACCAAGTCCAGCCAGATACTTGCCTACGCAGATGACATCTACATCATCGGTAGAACCTAATTGGCTGTACAGGATTCCTACACCCAGATCGAGCAGGCGGCACAAAAACTGGGACTACACATTAATGAGGGAAAAACTAAGTACATGGTGGCAATTTCTGCGAATAGAAGACCTAACGTTGGTCAAGCTATCAGGGTAGTGGAGCATGAATTTGAAATAGAGCAATCCTTTAACTACCTTGGGTTAATAGTATCAGCCGATACCAATATGGAAGAAGAAATACGCAAACGGCTGATCAAATCCAAAAAAGCCTACTATGGTCTATCAAAGCTCTTTAAATCCCGAAATTTATCCAGAACATCCAAGCTACTACTGTAGAAGACCATGGTTTTACCGGTACTCGTGTATGGATCCGACACCTGTGTGCTTAATAAAAGGCACTCTGAACTCTAAGGAGAATTGTTGGCCCCGTATGTGAGGGAGGACGATTTCGGAGACGCTACAACCACCAGTTGTACGCAATCTACCTTGAAGCTAATGTTGTAAGAAAAATCAATCTGGGTAGACTCCGGTGGGCGGGTCACCTAGCTCGAATGAGCGTAGAGGAGCATGCCTGGAAAGTCCTTTGTGGCAGGATGTAGAGAAGAAGACATCGCGGCAGACCTCGTCTGTGGTGGGGGTATGGCGTAGACCATCTGAGCCTGGGAGTGCGAAACTGGATGACATCGGCTCGAAATCGGGACCGCTGAAGAGATTTGTTAAATAAGACCAAGACCGGATCCCGGTTGTAGTGCTGATGATGATGATGATATCGATTTCCTCAGAATATTTGATTGCGTTTATCGTTTCTCCTGGTTGAAGAAATGAAAAGTGGATTGGTCTTTTCGATGTCGACCAAATTTTGGACATATTTGGGTGAAGATCGGGCTCGGGGGTGTGTTTTGGTTTTTCACCTGCATCCAACCACTCCCCAGGTATTTGACGGTTATCATGCAGAATCCCCTTTTCATCATAGGTGACTATCTTGTGCAAAAACGATTCAGTTTGGTTTCTTAACCTCAGCGATGCGCAGATTTCCAGATGCCGTAGGTTTGGAAATCTTTCAGTTCATGGGATACCCACTTATCGAGTTTCTTCACCTTTCCTTTGAGAGAAAGGTGTCGACTTATTGTCATTGAGGATACCCCCGTGCATTGCGCAATCTCCCGCACCGATTTCGTTGGGTCCGCATCCACCGTTGCTCTTAAAATATCAGCGTCAACTAACGTTTCCGGCTCCCACGTGGTTCACTTTCAGGGCTGAAATCTCGCGAACGGAACTTTCCAAACCAACGTCGTATAGTGCGTCCGTTTACCGCTACCTCCTCAAATGCGTCATTAATGTTTTTCATTGCCAATGATGCATTATGTCCCATTTTAAATATATAAAGGAAGAGGGTTCGAATTTTAACTGCCGACAGCGTGGTAAACAATTCCTAAAAACATAATAACTGTACTTGTAACGAGCCCTAAAATGCTCAGACGTCAAGCACGCGTACCACTTTATTTTATAAAAAAAGAAAATTTAACGTTCTGGCACAGATGTTCTCTCAAGATCTTCTTAGTTCCGACTGAACGAAAATCGGACATTTCATGTGGTACAACCCGATATTTGGAATGCAACGGACTTCTGAATGATCGTCAACGCGGATTTCGTGGCAGTCGGTCCACGGAAGATCTTTCGACCCTTGTAAGCAATGTATGGACATCTGCGATCGAAGGGTATTGTGAGTGAAAGGCGGCCATATTGGATATCTTCAAGGCTTTTGACCGCGGTTTGTACGGGACCTCACTGAGCAAGCTTAGTTCATATGGACATTCCCAGCAGCTTTGCGAATGGACGAATAGCTTCTCCGAAAATCGATCGATCCAGGTCGTTCTAGACGGCGAGTGTTCGGATCTGTATCTTGTTGATTCCGGGGTGCTTCAGGGTTTTATTTTGGCTTCAACCTTGTTTTTGTTTCCCATAAATGATTTGTTGGAATCAACGGGTAACAAAGTGTTCAGTTTTACGGAAGATAGTACGCTTGCTTCCTTTTTCTCGGATAATCGACCGACTAGTGCATCAACATCGCACCAAGCGAGATCTAGCCAGATAGACTCTCTTAACCGGGATCTGGGTAACATCCTGCAGTGGGAAAAGGCCAATCTTGTCGACTTCAGTGCAACGAAGAGAAAATGTGCAACATTCACAAGGAATAGTGGATTATCGGTTCCACAGTTGATGATGAATGGCTAGGCCCTCGGTTCTACGGAAAGCATAAAATTGAACAGCATCACGGTCTGTGGGAATGTATCGTAGCACGTACACGTGTCGAACATCGCCAGGTTCCCCTCTGAAAAACGGAGTTATCTTTTTAGAGCCAAGAAATATTTTACTCCGAGTCTACTCCTGTATAAATTCCAATTTAGACCCGCGTTCGAATATTGCTCTCATGTTTGGACCTCTGCTACTAAGCATACTGTCAACCTACTTGAGAGCATACAGAAACAAGGGGTCCACCTGATCGGGATCAGGCCACTGATCTTTGTCTGTTTTACAGATATTATCATGGGTACTGTTCTTCGGAGGTTCATGGTATTGTTTCGCGCAATTCGGTTTATATGCGCTCCACAAGACAATGTATGGTTCATCTCCCGACGATATGAGCATCTCTGCATCAGAACCCGTTCCGTTACAGACCGGAGAAGCTGTGGAATTCCCTTCCCGCGCGATTGTTTCCTGAACGTAACAACCTGCAATTGTTCAAGAAGAACTGCAACAGTTATTTAGTGGCATCTCCAGGCACCGATTCAGCGCTATGGGTTTGCCTCTCCTGAGGGAAGTATAATTAAAAAAACAAAACCTCCCTATGACATACTGTATAACTCTGTGAACCGTACATGCCAAAGGCTCGAAGTCGAGGTATGTTTAAAAGATTCCGTAAAAAAAAGTTGTCTATTCAAACACGCATGTGACTACCTTCAATTGGCTAGAAACGATGAAACCGATTGCGAAGGAAAATATATCGTTATAGTTGCACTTTTACGAATTTGTACGTATGATGTCTCTCCAAGTCCCGATGTTCACCACATACTCTGTTTGTCTTAATAGGTCATTATTGTTTATGTCAAAGTCTAGTATTTCGTCTGCTAAACACCCAGACGACAATTGAAAGCAAACACCCTTAAGTCTGTCTGTTTGCTGTCCTACCCAATTTCTGCGTGAAAATTTGTCACAAGTTCATTTCTCAATTTAACAAGCTCAGAATCCTTCCCGAGGAAAAATAACATTAATCTTCTATTTCTTCGTTTCGCACGCAACATTGCGTTCCAAAGCTCAAAATACGAACCCAAAATCAATCAAATTACTTCCCCGATGATGCATACAAAATACATTTTGATACCATGCCACATTAATTCCAACACATCCGGAAGGTGTCTAAATGGTCCTTTTAGATAAAGCGGTTCAATAACCGAAAACTGAGCAATATTCATTGGAATTCATGGGATTCGAAAACAAATGAAGTGAGATGTCCAAGTGTTCTCTACTAACACGGAAAGTAAATTGTTTTTATCCCACGCCCAATTTGTGGAGCAGGTCTTTCTATCCTTGGAATCGGACACATCCTTTGCAACTAAATTATTCAGAAGATTTGTCATCGGTATGAATTCATATTAATGGTGTGTTATTGTTTTTAGATCTAAAGACGAGCTGTTCCAGTTAGGACATTAAACAAGGATATTCTTAAAACTCCCTTCTGCTCCGAACTGCTGAGAGCACGAGCGTATCTCAGTTCTTGCTTGAAGGATTCTAATGAAAAATGTATCTGCTGGATTAATGTTCGTTGGCCGCCATTGGGAAATTAAAGGCAGCGTACCTTGATCTATATCATAAATTTATGTCTGTGAAGTTTAATTACCTACACTTGGAGGTTTAAGGCCTATTCCCAGACAGGGAGATGCCTGGGCAAATTTGTTACCGGACGAATAGTTGAAAGCCGATGATTAATTTGTGGAAGTTGAACATCATTAACCTTTTTCTCTTTTTTAGCTGAAAGATTTGCGTGATTAAAAGGAAACAGATAACCAGCACGTAATTCAGAACATAGAATTACACTAACACAGCAGCATAAGTTTTGAAGATCATCAATTCTTCAACTGGGTAATGATTTTAGTCGCTAAAGTAAAGGTCTAAACGCAGTATTTTGAAATGCGCTGACATGCCATCGGGATAATATAAGAAAATAGGTACTTTTATAGAAGTCACGTTAACCGGGTTAATGGCTTCATGAACTTTCGGGTTCCTAGTAAAATAAAACAGCAAAACGCAATAAGGGACGCTAGACAAGAATCATTCAGGAAAGACAACAGCGGGGTCGCTAAGTGTTTGAACATTATAAACTGTCATTCTTTTCACCTGTGACTCAAATAGAAATTACCATTCAAAATTACAATTCAAAAATTCGGTCAGTTCGGAGAGTTCTAAATACCAGTTAATCTAGAAAGTTTAAGAGTTGAGTTGTGGTGGTTCCCTTGAACGCCACTGCTCACCTTCCAATTAACCATGCGAAAACTTCCAACATAGAGCATCCAAAAACGATATAAAACAAGTATTGTGGCAGTTCCATTGAACGCCACTACTTACCTTACAACCTATGATGAAGAAACAGTTTCCTAAAACACATAAAAACATGTACTTATCTTCCATAGATGTACCAACTATCTTCAGAAATACTTGAAATCAATAAGTCTCGCTGACGTAAAATTCCATCAGCAATAATAAGTATTGTCCACAAGGAAAAGCAATTTGGTTGCACCATCAAACAACCAACATTACCCGAACCATAGCAATGAGATATCTCCTAACGAGTCTGCCACACACGTGCAGGAGATGTTTCTTCTTTTCCTTTCTTTTATCTATGCCCACATCGGTCGGCCATCCGATCGACAAATAAATTATGGCATACCGCTGACCGCCCAAGAAAGTCGAGTTCTCAAAAATGGAAAATTACCAGCGAGAATTCGACTGCTGGGAGATGCCCCCAAGATGTGCACGATCAGCATAAATGCTGTACGCAGTTGCTGATCGTGTAAACACTAAATATCTACTTCAAGGTAACTGCAACCGTGCCATCTAATGTTCCCCTTATATATTCGGTTGATCCACGGTCCGCATACTAGTGGACACACACCATGAGCAGCAGAAGCGATCATCGTGTGTGTGTTTCGCGCCCCTTTGCTGGACCAATGCAAAGAAAATCATCCCTTGTTGGGCACCGAGGCGATGGATGGATTTTGCTATGATGTCGTCTTCGGTGACCTAACCAATCGCGATACGGATTCCGTGGAGAAAAGTCGGGCCTCCACTTTAAATCATCTATAGTCAGTCGAGATTCAACTGATGACCGGGAAAAAGCCAAGAGCTTCTATCTCAAACTAAAGAATTGTGTTTTCAAGAAATACATAATGTTACTCAGTTAAATTAAAGGACCATAACTCCTTTCTGTTTTCAAGAAATACATAGTGCTATTCATGTAAATTGAGGAACTACAAGACTATTCTGTTTTTTGTGCAAATACAAGTATTGTTTTTATTTTTATTTATTTTTTTTTTTTTGTATTATTGTAAATGTTTATTTGGACCAATAATAAAAGAGAAAGAGTCATTGAACCGCGGAGTTTTAATTAATATTCGTTCAGATAATTCAAAACCGGGATGTTGTTAAGGTTTTATCGTTAATAAGACCCACATTGGTGACAATCTCCGGGCAACCCCATCGTAGGATGGAAGTATAATCAGTACCAACACACACCTCCTACCCCATAGAGTCAGTTCGGAAATTTCAACAATTCAATCAGTTTCAAAATTTAATACTTCAGTCAGTTCGGAAAGTTCTAAATGTCAATCAGTTCTAAAGTTCAGTCAGTTCAACAAATGCAATAGTTCAGTTAATTCGAAAAGTCCAACAGTTCAACAAGTTCAAGAGATCTGTGAGTGTGGAAAATTGAACATTTCTGACAGTTCGGAAGGACCAAGGACTCAGTCAACCTTAAAAGTCCAAAAGGTCAGCCACTGCAGAAAATTGAAGACCTCAATTAATTGTAGAAGTTCAAAAATTCGATCAGTTCTAATAATGTGTTCGTCTTGAAAGATCAAGAGTTCAGCCAGATCGAAGTGCTCAAGAGCTCAGTGAATTCGGAAAGATCTAATGGCCAAGCAGTTTGAAAAGTTCTAAAGTTTAGTCAGTTAAACAAATTCAACAGTTCAGTAAGTTCAAGAGTTCAGTGAATTCGGAAAGTTCAACAGGTGTGTCAGTTCGAAAAGTCCAAGAAATCAGTCGATTCGGATAGTTCAAGAATACAACGAAAAGAATAAGAAGAATACAAGATAAGGAAGATAAAGAAAGATCAATTCGCCTGCGCAGTCAACATATTCCTCTGTTTCTGTTTTCTTAGAATTATCATCGCTACAAGTGTCTAATGAATAAAAATCATCGCTGTATGATATAATTATCAACAATCTACCAAGTGTCCCAAAAGTCTTTTTCGATTTGTTACGATCCCTATGCAAATGCAATAGTAGGGAGAGGCACCGATTAGCTTACCTCGTCGTTGAGAATTCAGTCATTATGAACCTTGACATTGACAGTAACATCTATTATTTTATTATTTAATAATAAAATATTTTTTTATTATTTTGGCACCGGCAGTTTCCTGCCCTCCGCGCCAAATGTAATACTACCAAGGTATTACTTTTAATTATTTATCTGGCACTGACAATAGCTATCCCGTCCGCGCAAAAGGGTGAGGTTATTAGTATTGAAACCTTACCTTAGTGCTACAGGGCGGTCCGGTCTTTCCCCTCCGGGTCCCGCTGGAAAGTCCAAGTAAGTAGACTGTTGTTGGTTGTAGTTACTTTGATATCTTTAATTAAACTAAATTCTACACTGTTACTTTATTATTACTTATTTTCGAGTAACAGGACCGCTGTTCCGTGGCGAGGCTGCAGCCTGTTACTCATAGGATAGACTGCTCCCTAGTCCCATTGCGACCAATCTTTATATACCCCAAAATCGGGTATAGTACCGCAAACAATGCATTTCCTTCGGCCTGGACTTTGATCCAGAACGCATGACCTACGTTGACACCGAGTTTCCTACACGAGCCTTCGATATGGCCCAATTATCATTTAAACGTAATTAGCCTTCGCCAGGTACATCCGCTTAATCGTTTGCTTGAACGATTGACCTTGATCGGGTCATTCGCATGACTCATACGCCAACCGGGTCCGGCAAATCGAAACATGATAAATTGCATTTGCTCTAGGCAGTGGGCCGACGTAAGCACGACCGGCAGCCTCAGCTTTGCGTTTGCTTTATTGCTCTTATTGCTACAGTAACGCTGTCGGTGTCATGTAATCGTAATCGTAATCGTGTCATAAGAGAGAGAGTTGGGATAGGCGTCAGATTTACGTTTATAGTTAATAAAGTGGAAAAAAGATTTGGGATCATTTATCAGGTTGTTTTGTGTTTTTGTAAGATAGTTGTAGTAAAGAGAATTATAAAGCCCGGTGAATTTATAAAGTTGGAGCAGTCCGGGAAAGAGCGTGTTCTTAGGAAAATGTTCCACAAACTATTCCTCTTGTTCCAAAGAGTACGGAGTTTGCGGTTGTACCATGGAGGCGATGATACCGATATCCTATGTCGAGAATAAGGGACATATACGGGAAATGGCATTGTATATTTATAGAGAACGACAGTAGCATCTTCTACCTCTAGGTGATCAATACGATATACGATTCTGCTAAGATGCTAATTTAATAGGCGAAAGTTAGCTTTGCGGAAGTTGACGTGGGTTGTTGAGGTTTGGGATAGCCTAGGATATATGCAGAGTACTCTCGAGAATGGGTTTATTTCCCCAGAAGCGTTCCCCTTCTTGGATAGAAAAGGACTTGTCAAAGACAAAGGTGGAGTCCCTATTATCTACCAGGATTTTCACGGTCTCAGGGATAAACGAATTCTCCAATGATAGCGATACCTCTAATACTCCAGATCGCCTCCGTTTCAGGACGATAATCAGTAAAAGACATAAATCTAAAAGAGACCGATTTCATATTTTTTGTGAAGTTAAATGTTAATCGTGAAAATATTGTACGCTAAAAGGCAAAACACTACAAAAAGACATATTGTACAATTTAGAGTGAATGTGAAGAACCAGTAAGTTAATATAAGAAAAAAAAATGTAAATAGCGTAAAACATTTAGTCTTAATTAAATTATGTAATTTTTGTTGTATAATAAATGCGTTTTGTAAACTAAAAAAAAAGTATGGGTCGGAAACAATTTGCACGATCTTTTGGAGATGAAGAGGCTATCGGCGCGATGGGTGCCGCGTTTGCTGGCCGTAGACCAAAAATAACAGCGCTTTGATGATTCAACAGTAGGTTTGGCGTTGTTGCAGCGTTATCGGGCGGACTTTTTTCGACGTTTTGTGAGGATGAATGAGACGTGGGTCCATTGTCATACACCTAAGTCCAGTAGGCAGTCTGCAGCGTGGTTGGAAAACCAAGAAAACGGACCAAAGCGGCCAAAAGACCAATGCTCAGCCGGAAGGGCTATGGCGTCCGTTTTTTTAGGATGCGCATGATTTCATCTTCATCGATTACCTGCAGAAGAGAATAATAGTCAGAGGAGAGTACTATGGAGCATTATTGAACAAAATGAACGACCAAATAAAGAGCAAACGCCCCCATATGGCGAAGAAAAAAGATCTGTGCCGTCAAGTTAACGCACCGCTACCCACGTCCTCGAAAGCGATGACCAAATCTACCAATTACGATTTGAATTGGTTTCTCACAAACCGTATTCCCCTGACTTGGCCCCCAGCGAATATTATCTCTTCCCAAGACTCAAGCGGTGGCTCCAGGGAAAGAAATTCAGATTGAATGAGGAAGCCATCGCGGAAATCGAGCCGTATTTCGAAGGCTTGGAAGTTTCGAAATACAAAAGGGCACCGAGATGTTGAAATTTCGCTGTACCAATTATATCGCCCTCGAAGGCAACTATGTTGAGGAATAAATATAACTTTGCTCAAGAAACTCTTGTTTTCATTAAAAGTCACAGGACTTTTCAGCCTACATAGTACACTCTTGTGGCGGCTCTTGCGAACGCCATTGCTTACCTGTTTACTTACCACCAGGTAACCCCCGTTTCGTAAGCGTCATGCTCCGATAAAGCGTGTACTTACCTGCATTAGCATGTCTAATAACCACAATGTCTGCTGATACAAAAAGTGTATCAGCAATAACGGGCATCTTCCCCAAAGTAGAAATGCTTAAAATATCTGAAGTCATGACATGAAGACCAAGCGCAACGTAGTTGCAATGGTATGAAACTACATGGCATAAGCAAGCATGGGACATCTGCACATCGATCTGGTAAAAACACCAACCAACGATCTGATATAGCAGAACAACCATCCAAAACATTATCCGGTTGCGCAAGCCTGCGACTAATTCCCAGAATTACCAAGCAGGCGCGCAAACAGATGAAACCTACAACGCATGCCCTTAAAAGGACACATCTCAACCAATACAAATACGAGAGATACAACGCATGCCCGTGTAGCTGCATCAAGTCGCACGTATGAGCAATACGAGCGACCCTTGATATGAATACGTACAATGTGCGAACCACACACAATGGCGCCCATCACTGCGCACATAACGAATAATGTACACACAGGTAGGGGTACGGGTGGCGACCAACATGGATGGCGGCTCTTGCGATGACTTGCACAGCCGGGGCAATGGTGTGATCACATCCGTGGCTGTGTGAGAGATTTCGTCAAAGAATTTATCTCCGCATGAATTGGTTCGCGGAGAGATGGCCGTTGCTGTGTTGGTGCGCCAAATCAACCCCTAAGGTATCGGAGACACTCAGAGAGAGTCAGTATGCTAGTTGCGGTCGAACAGCGCAGTTGATCTGTTAATACATTTGACACAGTGTAGTACTGAGCGTTGAATACAGTTAATACAGCGGTTTTGATCTATAAAAACATTAAATACTGTATATATTAAAGATAAAACCTTAAATACTGTAAGTGATTAAATATAATACATTTAATATTAAAACCTTGAATACCGTAGGTCGTTAAAATAATACATTTAATATAATACGCTAAATATAATACATTATATACTGCTGACTATTAAAATTAATACTTGGAAGTACGCTTTCAAGGAGTACCATTGTTACGGATTTAAAGTGTTGTAATAAAAGAAAAAAAAGGAGGTACCGACTGTTTTTTTTCTTCTTACAGAACTGAAGGACACGAGCTTGGACCAACTGTTGCGGAGTTTGGGGAACGTCTTGGTGAACCTGTGTCGGGCCGACACACTATCAAGACCAAATAATCCCATACTCTCACTAACCCTTAGAAACGCAGTTAATCCCCTCAATACTTTCCAACATTCTATTTCTGTTTTATGCGGCTTACATCTATTCCACAAAAAACTTTTTAACGATTGTGTATTCTTAATAAATATCAAGCATCATTTCTACAGACTGCTGTCATTCTCAAATAGATTAACGACATGAAATGTCTAAAACCATTTACATTATAACCAACCCAAATCATTCAAAGAAATTATTTCACGGATGACTTGCTCGTTGGAAATTGACACAAAATGGGTTTTCTAACATCTTACCCTTACTATCCAATTGAATGGTTCGTAACTCCAAAAAGGATCACATCAAGTTAAAATTTGAACATTTTCCGCTTGAAAAACTTCCTAAGTTTCTGCAAGCAATAAATGTGTTTAAGTTAAATTAATTAACTTCCGATTAATTACCAACTTGTCAGTGTGACAAATTTGAGTAATGTTAAACAGTGAGTTTGCATATTCTTAGTCTTGCGACACAATAATTATTCAAGACGATTGGATCATGAATATTGACGTGGGAGGAAGATAAATGGCTCTTTAAAATGTTCTGTCAAAAAATTTGACTGTACAAAATATAGATGTAGTTAACGCTCTCGTGTTCTCCTTAGGGCCAAAATTTTTGTGTTTAACAATTTGTACGTTATTTGAGTAATCTCGGTGATACCGTACAAGTATGATAGAACGACAGGTTTGCAGGTCTGGTAGTTAGTTAACAGAGTTTGGCCGTTATCGATTGACTCATACCAATGCAGGAAATATGATATTATATACATATTAATACCGAGTACCTATTGACTGTGTAGATGAGAAAACACATATCTTAATCGGTCGAACCATTCCGGCTTTACACCCAAGCACCAGCCTATGGTGACCACGTTCAGCTTTTTTCTTGAAGGATCTATCAAAAGAAAACCTAAGGGAGCAGAATTCAATGTTTTCAGGACCCAATGTTGCTGATACAAACCCCAAAATTGTCGAATTGCGTCATCCTATTCAAAAAACTCAATATACTTATTTCGGCTCTTAATTGAAATGAGTATATATATATACATATATATATTCGAAGTGCCGGAAAATGTAAAGAAGTGCATTTTTTGATATTCGCTTTTTGATTTCATTTTTCACGTTTGATATATAAAATACGATTTTTGACATTTGAGTTAAGAAAAGTTAAATATAATTAAGAGCAAGCTAAACATCTCCGAAATTAAAGAAGGGCGGGGACTCGCTTCCCACACCTGTGAGTAGGGCGTTAGAATATACTCACAGCTAGGCCAGCTTGTCGTAAGAGGCGACTAAACGCCGAGTGGTAGCCGGGGTCACAACGCCCTGTGCACCCGGCGAAATACCACCCCATCAAGCTTTAGGCTCCGTGAAATGGTCGGGAGAAATCTCTGGCCATCTTTCGGAGTTTGGCTGATGGACCAGTTCGAGAAAAGGTTGGTTAGGTGGTAGTCGGTCCCAAGGTGAGATCACACCCCGTCACACTGTACATTCCGCGATATCGCCGAGAGAAATCTTCGGCGATGTTTCGAATGTGTGTCTGATGGCCCGGACTGACACGGGGATAAGTCATGATGGTGTCTTCTGATATAAAGAATTCTGGAGGTAAACTAGTCTCCCATTCGGATCTCCGGGGGGGACTATGCCAGGAGGAACCTCATGCAGATATCATGATAAATAATGGAGCTTTGAAAGGTTCGTCATCGCATAACCGGGCTTGCTCTCGAGGCTCTGCCCACGCTCGACTGGTAACCGCATTTTGTAATATCGGGGGTATCGGTTTCACCAATACCAATGTAAATGCCGTCCACCAATATTTGCAAACAACGAAACCTTATAATGTTGCCCTAACTGAGACCCAGGTCGATTCGTCAACTGATTCGACATATCTTCGTTGCTCAGGATACGACTTACATTCGAGATTCCGTTTTAAGGGCCGAGTCTGCGTCTTCGCGCGGTCCAATCTGGCTTGCCAGAGGATGGAGGCGTTGGAACCCAATAATATGGACATCATATGGTTGAGGGTCGTGCTGAGGAATTCCGTTAAATTTTTTGTTGTCTTTACTGCTCCCCGAATGACGATCGGACGCCGACATTTTTCGAATATCTTTCATATACCGTCGACTGGATAGAGTTCAACCACCCAGCTTCTGAAATTGTTGTCCTTGGCGATTTTAATGTGCACAATTCCGACTGGTTGTTACATTCTAACAGAACCGAGGAGGCTGGGAGGCTGGCGGAGATGTTTGCTGTAAGCCACAACTTGACTCTACTCGTGGGGGAGCCAACGCGAGTGCCGGGTGCCCGAGGCGATTATGCGAACACCCTGGATCTGTTTTTGACATCCGATCCGAGTATTTATACCGTAGAGGTTTCTACGCAACTGGGAAACTCAGATCACTGCTTAGTATATGTCGCACAAGCACTTGCATATCAAGCCAATAGCCGGCCTAGGCAGCTTCGCCATGTATGGAAGTATGGGGCTGCTAACTGGGACGATTTGCGAGATTTCTTCGCATCCTTTCCATGGTCCGAGGTGTGCTTCGGAAACTCCGATGTTAATGCTTGGGCGGAGTCGGTATCAGAGATTATTCTTCTGGGGATGGAGATGTATATTCCACATTCCATCACACGAAGTTCGTCTGATATACCTAGGTTTGACAAAAAATGCGAGCTGATTACAGCGGCAAAAAATAGAGCTTTTAAGCAATGGCACTCCAATCCCACCGATGTTAACAGAACGAATTTTGTTAGAACCAGAAACGTGTGTAACCATGCGATTGATACCGCGAAGAAAGCTCACAACGACAGAGTGATCAATAAGCTCCTCCGGGCCTAACTGGTTCGCGCTCCTTCTGGTCAATGGCAAAGGCTGTCAGCAGTAACTTCGCATCCTCCTCTTTCCCTCCGTTTGTGACAGGCAGCGGGACGTCAGTCACGAATTAAAAGGATAAAGCTAATGTGTTCGCGAATTTATTTTCGACGAATTCAAAACTCGATCCCGGCCTTGGAGCCACCTCTGATCTCGCCGGTACAGTCTACCATGCAGGATGTGAGATTTCGTCCGCGCACTTTTCAACGCATTCTACGTGAACTGGATTGTAGGAAGGCAACCGTCCCGGACGGAATACCAGCAATAGTCCTTAAGAACAGTGCTCCAGAACTATCGCCGGTTCTTGGCAGACTCTTCCGCTTATCTTATGCACGGAGGAACTTTCCTGCCTGCTGGAAAATCGCTGGAGTTCAGCCAATCCCAAAGACAGGGAAAAAGTGTCTCCACAAAATTACCGTCCGATAGAATTACTCTCTATTTTATCTAAGGTAATGCAAAAAGTCATCAACAGAGTTGGTTAAGTATTTGGAGTGTAACGGACTTCTGAATGATCGTCAATACGGATTCCGTAGCAGGCGGTCCACAGGAGACCAGACATCTACGATTGAACGGCATGGTCTGTCAAGGGCGGTCGCATTGGATATCTCCAAGGCTTTTGAACGTATCTGGCACGAAGCATTGCTGAGCAAACTTCGTACATATGGACTTTCCCAACAGCTTTGCGACTGGACGAGGAGCTTCTTCGAGAATCGATCGATCCGGGTTGTTGTGGACGGCGAGTGTTCGGATCTGTATCCTGTTAATTCGGGGGTGCCCCAAGGTTCTATTTTGGCTCCAACCTTGTTCTTGCTTCACATAAATGATTTGTTGGAGACAACGGATAACAAAGTGTTCAGTTTTGCGGATGATAGTATGCTTGTTTCCTCCTTTTCGAATCTTCCGCCGATTGATACATCAACGTCACACCGCCTGAGATGTAGACAGATTGACTCTCTGAATCAGGATCTGGATAAAGTCCTGCGGTGGGGAAAGGCCAATATTATCGACTTTATTGCACTGAAGACCCACTAAACAACATTCACAAAGAATACTGGATCATCGGTACCACAGCTGATGATGAATGGCCGGGCCCTCGACGCTGGAGAAAGTTTGAAATTGCTCGGCGTCACGGTCTGTGGGAATGTATCATGGCATAAACAATGTCGAATATCACCAGGTCAGTCTCAGGAAAACTGAGCTATCTTTTTAGAGCCAAGAAATATTTTACTCCGGCCCAACTTCTTCTCCTATATAAGTCCCAAATTAGACTCGCGCTCGAATATTGCTCTCATGTTTGGAGCTCGGCTCCTAAACATACCCTCGACCTTGAGAGCATACAGAGACGAGCGATCCACCTGATCGGGGACATGACGCTGACATCGGGACTACAGTCGCTATCACATCGAAGGCGCGTAGCCGACCTCTGTCTGTTTTACAGAACAAAAAAACTAGATAGTGGGTGTATGCCTGAGCACTAGAGAGTCCAATTACGGAGTGTGCCAATATTGAGCCAAATTACGGAGGTGGCAGAATTTCGTGCAAGTAAGTAAAATTGATTTAACATTATTGTTATATCACTACACTTATTTGCAACTCATATAAGTGATATTTTTTGTTAGTTTTGTACTATGTACACTTAACCTCAAAATATGATTATATGAAAACACGTGTGTTAGAAAATACATGTACTTTCAGAGCACAATGTCTAATCAAGGAGTGAACATTTCATATTTTTTACTAGAAAGACGTCATCGGATTCGAGGCGAAGTTTTTAATAGTGAATCAGATCACGAGGAAGTCGAGGAGCACGTGTTTGCGTCCGACAATGCCGATGAAGACTCGGATTTCGAGGTTAGGGAAGGAGAGCTGCACAATATGGACGTTTCGGGGTTAGGTTAGTCAGAGCGCTGGCAAGGGCGCAGGGTTCACTAAGCCTCCCACTATCTCCAACACGTCGGTCAAGACGTAACTAAACGAGCGAATCAATCACCAAGAGAAAACAGCATAAATAAAAACACACAGCTATTGTTTGCCATTTAACGTTCCTTTATTTTTGCAGATTTTTATTTTATTTTGATTAGTCCCCCGGATCGCAGCGGAACTCTCATTAGTTAACACAAATGTCATTTTTTTAGAGGATCACAATATTTACAAAAATCTTTGTACTGGAACGACTTTAACCGTAGGCAGCAATCGAGCCTGAATATAATTGGGTTTCTGCATATACACTATGTGATGATTCTTAAATGTCAATTATTTCACCGAGACTCCTTCTCATTTAACCGCGTCTATATCTTAATTCACTAACGATTTTTATTTAGTTACTAGCACTTGGATTCTTACTAGATATTTGACAACTCTCCGAAAACTTAACTTGCGACAAGCGACTCAAATAAAAAATGAGATACGTGGTTGATAACCGGCAGCGTGTGTGCGCACTCCGTGGGGGATGAAATCTGACTCTCTGATGACCGTTTCGTTTAACATCCACTAGCGGCCATCGTGATGGAATTCCATCGATAAAGGAGGAGCCAATCCGATCTTTTCTTTAATGATGACCAATGAGCGACCGAATTGGAGTTTTTTGGGAGAATTTCCAATATACCGTACGATCAAGTTGAAAATCCATTCCCTGAAGGCGAGGATAAACGGGGGTGCGAAGGTGCACAAAAGGAAATCCGAATATCCGGCTGGCTACCCGGGCATCATTAGCGATAGGGGATACAATAATCTGTTGGTGTTATGTCAACATAACTTCGCTACGACGGCAAAGGCTACAATATTTGGGTGCATGTTTATTTTAGGCATTGGATAATGCAAAGGAATGCTACCATGCAGGCAAAAATAGCTTCTTCTGTTTACGTAGAGTATACAGAAGCATTTCATTTCGAATAGCCAGCGTGAGAATCGTGGCTGTTCGTTGTTTAGACAACGAATCATTAGACATGACCGATGCGGTGATCGTTCCTCGATAAGACAACGGATCATGTAGTCGGTCATGCAGCTGTACAATTAAATGCTTGTAGATAAAGGCTAAAGCCATGGAATTGTAGGCAATAGATTTCTCTGTGACATAGGTCGACCCAAGATTTGGTTGCCAAGACAATGGCTAGGGTTCATGTGGTGGTACATGTGGCATGGCCATGGGTGCGATTGTTTAAATAACAATCGTATTCATGTTCAATCCTATACTCGGTTGATAATTATTTGCAGCTGTAGGAAACTTAATGGGCATGAGGGCAATGTTTCTTTATTCAATTTCCATCGCGTGTAGCATTGCTTTGATTCTACACAACATGCAACATCTCATCGGTCGTTGGGTCTGCCGACAAAGCAAGGTTGAACATGTCCCGCAGCATATGGGGAAATGTTCCTCGGCTAGGCGTATTGACATGTTCGGGTGTTTATGTCCGTTATATACTGGGAAAACCGATTAAGTTTCAGGACAAAGGTTGGATTTGATGCCAAGGCGAGATGGTAATCTTGCCTTGGACTTTTGGTACAGGTATGGATGGTGCAGGTATTTTCAGGGCATTTGCGATTGGGGACGGGGAGTTGGTTTAGGACGATGGGTGGTTCTTCGGAAATGCTTAAAGAACCCCCACAGGATCATTTTGACAATATTTTTTATCAAAAACTTGGCATTCCATTTTTTTGACATCAAAGTGTTGTCAATGGATATTTGACACATACATCTTAGTTGTAACATTCGATTTTTCGTATTTTTGCTGGCATTTTGACATCTGAGTTTGGACATTTCATTTTTGATATCTAACATACGTTTTTTTTATTTGATTTTCTGCATTTCATTTCTGGCATTTTATGTTCAGCACTCGATGCTCAGCATTCAGTGATTGGATTTGATTTTTAACATCCCTTTTTCGACATTTCAATTTTGTTTCTAACAGTCAAAGTATGAGATTTGATTTTCAGCATCTGTTTTTTTTTAAGTATAATTTTTGACACTTAATGCTTCTTATATTTGATTTTCGACAGGAGGTTTTGGCACTTAATTACTTGCATTTGGGGTTTGAATTTGATTTTAACATTTGAGATTTGACATTTAATTTTTAAGTCTTTGATTATTTAATATTTAATTTTTTGCTGAAAATGTTTCATATTTATTCCATATATGTAGGGTACGCAATCATTTAATTTTTTTTTTCCTTTTTACAATATTTTTTATTTCGTTTTATATTCTTAGTTTCTAATATATATGCTAGACACAAAATGCTTAAATTCTAGCTTAAGGGGGTATTCTGGTCTAGACGCACGAATTTATCGCAATTTTTGAAGTTCTGTAAAAGAAAAGCAATCCATATTTTTACTATTCATTTTTTATAGAATATTTATTAATAATTCAAGAATACAGTAAAAAAAATTGAAAGTAAAAAATTCAAAATTCAAAAAGTTGGCAGCTGGTGAAGTGGGGGATCTCAAACAGTTGACACACCCAGGATTCAACCCTCCTAGCAATCTGAAAAGAAAAAAAAAAGATTATTAATTTACAGAAATGCCTCTATCGTTGGAACTAAAAAACGTTGAAAAAAAATTTTTTTAACAAAATGGCGACTGCTTGAAAAAAAAATTTATTTTTGTACCACTTTTTTTAGTTTTTCGAATTTTTTAAAAATAGTTAACATTGAAATTTGGGGATGAGGATAGTTCATTGAATAGAAAAGCCTATAAAGAAGACATGTACTAAATTTGAAGTAAATAGCTTCAGTAGAACTTGAAAAATCGTGGGTATTGTTTTAAAAAAGACAGTTTCGAGAAAAACGCGTTTAAAGTTTCACGTAAAGTTTCTCGCGGTCTAAGTCATGAAATGATATTTTAGGCTTACGTTTATTCAATCTGCCATTCCTGCTGCATACATTGGACCTTCCTCGACTTCGAAATAAGCATCTTTCGCGCTTCTCTCTTCCAACAGAGCAGTTCTGGCCTCCTTTGATGCGTTAGACGCTCGGATCTCTGAGGGGTCAATCCGGGTATTGTCTCGTTTCCCAGCGAATGAATAAGCTTCTGGACCAATTTTGACTCCCATAAGCATCATTTTTTTTAATAGAGGAATGTAGCCTTCATTGAATATGCAAACAGCAATAAACGTAGCAATTTCAATGACGTGAGTTCCGGAATGAATATGTTTCGGTGCGAAAGTCCAAATCAAAGAGCTTAGAGTCTCATTATTATTTTGAGTTTCTGAGCCTAAACATCGAGTCAATAACTCCTCCGACGATAAACTCTCTTAAATGAACATATGTATATATAAAGGTTTTACGGTGAAACAGGGTCGCAGGTTGACAGAAAGTCCCTAATGTCTTTTGTCGGATTCGTTCCGACCGAGCCGGTTTAGACGGCGTGTCAGCAAAAAAGCCATACCTCCGAAAATAATTTGAATTTTCTAAAATCCTCTTAAAGACATATTCTTAGAGGATTAAGCTTTGAAAATATTTGTTCAAATTTCTAGACTACAATACCCCCTTAAATATCTTATATTATAACTTACTGGTCCTACTCAGACGCTCTAAGCTAAACATAATAAAACTATTTTGTAATTTGCCTTTCGGCGACAGGACTTTATTTGCGGCTTTACTTCTGATTTATTGCCTAGCAAAGAAAAATTCGAGAAACTTTGTGCAAATATTTTTTTTTTGTTTTTACTTAAAATTTAACTTAATTCAATTTCTGTTGTTTTTTTTTGTGTTTTAATATAATTGTATATACTAAAATAACTTAACTTAGAACTTATACTACCCTAATTATAGAAAAGCTAAGTCTGTATAAGCTGGCTGGCTGCAGTTATACCGACATTGGTAATCAGGTCTTTAATTGCCGTTCAACCACCACAACTGTTGGTGCTGTTTAATATTATCGTCCTGGTCTCTTTGGGAGATAGCCCTACTGAAGCGGAAAAGCTCTTCATCGGTGGCGTGTCTTCCCGGCCATAAAATAATCGCCCGTCTACGTATGATCTACTTACATCATAGATCAGCGGACTCCCGGATCTATCCTGTATAAGCCCTTTCATGTCCAAATCAAGGAACGCCTCTGGTGGAGCAAAGCCCTTGCGATGCACGCTCTCAAAGTACAGAGTATTTGGGTAATAAGCGCCGAAATTAGTTCATTGGACAAGCTTATTGTTCTCTCAATATGTCCTCTGATTAATTTAATCATAAAATTATCCACCCAATTTATGTATGCTTCATTATATAAAGTTTTATTTGAATAGTACTTTTTATAGTCCGATTCCGATGTTCGGTATAATCTGAGACAACTTCTGAGACACTTCCACACCCGAATCTTTTCCATCAAATTTGAACCTATGTTAAATCATACTGCACAACCATATATGAGCATTGACCTGATTAGCATCATACAACATGTAACTTTTACCCTGCTGTCAAGTTGGCTACTGTGAAATAGCCTCCTTGCCATAGCAAACGTTTTCCTACCAGCCTCTACATGTCTGTTGAAATACAGATATTGATCTCCCCAAATGCCAAGGTATTTAACTGCAATCTTGGTTTCCAATTTACCTCCATGCGGTCCCACGATAACTAACTTCCGCCAGTTTTTCCTTTTGTCCTTCGTGGCTTTATATAATGAGATTCTAAATATGATGGCTTCACATTTCTGGAAGTTGATCTTAAGTTTCCAATCATCGCAATAGCGCTGCACTTTATTGAAGCCTCGCTGTAGTAAACTATTTATGATCTCAACTTTCGGAGGTGGTCTGTAAATTATGAGATCGTCTGTGTACGCAATAGCCGGCGGAAGAGCATCTAATACGTCGCTAATGTAAATTTTAAAAAGAATCGGAGAAAGTACCGCTCGCTGTTGCAAGCCATTCTTGATATTATACATTTTTATTAGAGGTCACCACTTTGACCACGAACGTACTGCCCTTTAACATATCGTAATATATAGTAAAGGTTTATATATGCCTTGCGTGACCAGTTTGTAATATAACCCTACGGTCCAGACGGTAGCAAAGGCTTTTTCCAAGTCGATCATACAACCACTTGTGTATTGGTTCCTACATTTATTCCACTGTATGTCGGAGACCAGTTTAGCTGCGGCATGTGCGGTTTCATGACCCGTCTTAAAGCCAAATTGGTTATTTGGAATAATGTTGTTGTCGTCTACCCATTTTGGCAGAGCTTTGTTAATAGTGTTTTCAAATACTTTAATGATGCTTGGGATTAAACTTGTCGAACGCATGTTCATTGGGTTTGTACAGTCTTTTCCCTTTTTTGGCATTGGCTGTATGATATCCGCTTTTCAACGCGCCGGATAATATGCATTATTCAACGCGTTGTTAAACAGGACCGTGTATATGTCTATTGCCATTGGGGGCAGGTTCTTGAGTACGATGTTAGGTACTCCACCTATTCCCACTGACTTTTTGGTTCTTAATGAGTCGAAGATACTTTGGATTCCTTCCCTTATGATTAAAAGGCTATTAGCCCCACCATTGGCATTAATGTCAATTGACAGATTATAGTCACTGAATTCGGTAAAACCCGGATTCTCCGATTGCCAAAGTGAAGTTTCATTTCGGAGGTGCAGGTGGTTCAGTAGAACTCTGCCCTCCGAGTCGTGATTTCGGTGAATGAATTTCATTCGCCTTGTACATTTCCCGAAAGACAGCTCCCACAGCGTTCACCTTCTCCAAGGATTTTCGATCACGAAGAGCACACTATTGAGAATCGCGTTCTCTGTATCTATGTCAATGTTGCTTGTTTACATCAGTACGTGGAATTTGGAGACAATGAATCTCGTTTTGATTATTTGTCCTGAATATTTTATTTATTTGTGGGAACATATTCGAGTTACTAGTTTTTATATTCTGTTGTTCCAATACAAATTTGTTGTTAATCTTTAGTTAGCTTTAAGTAATTGTTGGAGGTTTTTTAATCGGGATTTCAGTGATATTATCTCCTTCTGGTCTTGTCTGTATGTAAACTGTCTGTATAATGGTTATAGTTTTGATAGCAGTCTGGTTTTTTTTCTTGTGGAGTGCGTTTATTGTTGTGTTTCTGTACATGTTTATATGATCTGTAACTGTTGTTTTGTCCATTGTTCGTTTTACAGTTTCGTCCATTTGTTGAATGTATTTGTCGATTTCGTCATTTGTCAGGTTTTTGTTTATTGGCAGGTTAAAGTCATGTTACAGAATTAGAACACCCTCCCGAATCATTAAACTGATTCACATTAAATGTTGCCTTTATTTCAGAATTAAAACACCCACCGAATCATTAAATTGATTCGCGCATTTGTTTCAAAATTAAAACGTAAAAGACGTAACTAACAAAACTAATAAGAGCGTTTCCTTTTCCCTTCATACCATATAAAATAAACTATCTAGAAATGAAAGGAAGTAATTCTTCAAACGAGGACAAAAAGTGAAGAGACTGTGGATTTTTTACGTAGGCATCGACAAGGATGCGGGGTCTATAAAAAATATCCACTGATAGAACACTGGGTTGATTCCCACCTATGGAATGATTACCAACGACAGCGCGGATGTTGTCGTTCGGCGGCAGCACACAGTCGTCAAAATGTCCGGGAAGTAAATTAAACACAAAACGGGAGAATTTGATTCAATCAATGATCTTTATTGTTCGTTCAGGTTGTAATCCATAAGTTGCGGTATAATCGTTATAAAGTTACATTTGATGCTTTATTGCATGAACCACTAGTTGATTTAATTGTTTATAACTCCCAGTGACGCAGCAGCAATAGCAACGGGGACACTAACTACGAAGGTATAATGACATTCTAACACGAACTCTCAAATAGCTGCAGCTATACGAGGACAGAACGCTAAACGCAAACTCACAACTCAGAGGACGCGATGACTTGGCACGTGTGCGCGGTTCGATAGATAATATCTGACTCCCAGAAACCATCCATATCTTCCAGATTCACGGTGTGGATTACATTGGTGTGGGAGGATTCTATATGTGTCCGTATGGGACATGTACGTTGCCCTTCAGCCTGTATATCGACAACGACGAAAATGCACCTAAATAAACATGGGCTGGTGCAATGAATTGGTATTATAGAGATATGCGATGGCGAAAAATCGCCGAAGGGAGAAATAGGTTTCTGTGTCTTAAATAAACAGAAACGCTAATTCGAGGGCCATAAATCTTTCATGACCTGCGCCTGAGAACGAAATAGGTTTTTGCTTCAAGATACACAAAAACTAGGCATTCATGCTAATGCCATTGTAGGCTATAGAGTTTTCATGGCGATAAGCAAACCGATGGTTTGCTCGCCTATGACCTAGGCTATGGTAGCTTTTGTTTGTTTTACAGACCGGAGCATCGTTAGCATGATTTGGGTTATGATTGTCTAACGTCAATCATATTAGAGCCCAAATCCCATGATCGGTAGATAACCGACAAAGGAAATTGGTCGCAAGTGTTGCGAACCTTGGGACTGGGGCAATAAATGGATATGAACCGTAGCAAGACACCATCGGCTTCAGCCATGTCAACAATTACGCTGGCCAGCTAGTATTTATCTATTATAATTGCTTACAAGCCGAGCCGATGGAGATATGATACGGTTCATAAAGGGAAAAATTCAATGTGATGCATGCCTTAAGATTTAACTTTCAGGTGAAAGAGAATGAAGGGTAGCTTACGCTGCCCCAAAATTGCAGGTAGGTATGGTGGGTTTGGAAGCTGGTTCATTTAAGAGGATGGACGGTTCTTTGGGAATGTATTAAAGAACCGCTACATCACTCCCTTCCCAGTGACATAGTCACGAAACAGTTAAGGAAGATTGAGAGCGGGTTAGTTGTCTGTGGGCGCGCGCTTGGGCGCGGGTGCGGGGAGGTTGTGCAGTTCGGGCGGCAGTTGTGTCTTGGATAGGAGGCTGTTCTTGAGCTGAAGCTTCCAGAAAGCAGGGCTTAAGTCTTTCGACGCTGACCGTGGATCGCTTGCCTCTGATATCGATCTCGAAGACGCGGTCGTTGATGCGGCGGAAGACTTTGAATGGGCCATCGTAAGGGGGGTCGAGGGGTTTTTTGACCTTATCCACCCTGACAAAGACGTGCGTGCAGCTGTGCAGTTCAGGGTGGACGAAAAGTTTTTGGAGCCGTGCCTGGCTACTGGTGTTGCTCTAACTTTACGTAGCAGGTCACGGAGATGCCCCAAAACGCGAAGTTGGTCACGTAGTGTTTCGCCGTCCAGGAAGAGTTCTCCTGGAAGAAGGAGGTTAGTACCGTAGGTGAGCTCTGCTGCCGAAGCTCCCAGGTCCTCCTTAATACTTGTCCTCAGGCCGAGGAGGACAGTGGGCAGGGCGTCGAACCATTGGGTGTCGTTATGACATATGAGTGAGGCCTTGAGGGATCTATGCCAGCGCTCTATCATCCCATTGGATTGCGGGTGGTAGGCAGTGGTACGACTTCTTTGGCAGCCAAGGAGATTTGTTAGCTGCTTAAATATTGTCGCCTCGAATTGTGGACCTCGGCCCGAAGTTAAGGTGCTTGGTACACCGAAGCGTGTGACCCAAGTTGAGTAAAAAGCCTTGGCGACTGATTCGGCAGTAACTGCCCGGAGAGGTGTCGCCTCTGGCCATCGCGTGCAGCGATCCATCATAGTGAGGATATAAGAAAATCCTCTTGATGGAGTAAGCGGTCCCACTATGTCTATGTGGACATGGGCGAAGCGTGCCGTGGGAAGCTTGAATTGCGCTGGCTCCAGTACGTTATGTCGCGCTACTTTGCAGCGCTGGTACTGGAGACAAGCACGGGCCCAACCGGTGAGATCTTTGTTCATCCGGGGCCAAATGAATTTGCGACGGACAGCAGCGGCTGTTGCTCGGCCGCTGGGTTGGGCTGGGTTGTGGTAAACCTGGAACACGCCCTTACGAAGTTTCTCGGGAATGTAAGGTCTAGCGGTTCCAGTGGAAACATCACACCAGATTTCGCCCAAAGGGTCGCGAAGGGTAATTTTCTTAAGCTCTAGTGCCGTATCGGCAGTTAGGAGGGACTTGAGCTGCCCGCCCTCCTCTACCAGTCCCAGTGGCAAACAATTCGCCATACCAACGTATGGACATAAGACACCGGCTCTGGACTTGGTCCCTTTCCACCCTGCACACGGCAACCCGTCACTGCGGATGGGAATTACCATGGGATAAGTTCCCCTCCATCTCGCACACACCATTTCCTCACTGCGGATGTGAGCTGATTTCCGATGGGTTCCGATCTATTCGGACGATAAGCCTGTTGGTCCACGAGACCCATAACAGGCCTATGGACCACGCCGCACACCCTTGCCCTTGATGGCATCAATCGGTAACATCTGTGTCCACCTTATTATCGACAAAGGCCCATACTATACCTGGAACTAGTCACCATGACAGTTCCCCCAATTTAATTACAGCGCCTACCGAAGCGCGCAGGGCCACCTTGTTCGTCAAGTGTTCAGCCCTCCGCCCATCATAACACCATGCATTCGAGCACCCCTACAGCCCTACCCATTTTTCGTGACTACGTCACTGGGGGGGGGGGGGGGGGGGGGGGGGTACTGTAGCGTTTCCGCCAAACCCTACGGTCTACTTACCTGAAAAACCCCCATAACTACTACCCAACTCCCTTAAGTTTGCTAATGCAAAGGTATTAGTACCTGTAAATGCTTCACGCATTATATACATCACCATCTGTAATCATAAAATCCCTATAAAGAAAACTTACCTTCATGCATCCCTTCGCATACAATTTTCCGTAAGATTTCTTTGTTTGCTTATTTGGTATTCTGATCCAATTCGGTACCAGACAAATTCCTGTAAACAAAATAATTCGGATTGCATTCAATGTAACCGTCATGACAGAGACCATAAATATCGCGCCGTCTGTTTTCCCAGCCGCGTCATATACCTTTTCATACACATTGCCTGGCAACCTTTTTTGTTTGTCTTACCAACAAACAACCCAAGCAGCTGCATATAATTAGCGCAATAGACGCTGAAACCAAATTCTCCAGCATTTCCTAATGCAAATATGAACCCGGTTTCTATTGCAGCCAGAGATGCCATAAACATCCAATTTGCTTTTAGCACCTTTTTCTCTTAACGTCGAAAATAGCGACGAGGCATCGTGTAAACAATGACCCGCATTACCAGCGGCGCATGTGGTCATTTTTCCCTATTGTCCTTGCCGCCTGCCTGTTTTCGAACACATGCAACAACATTGAATCTGTTCGATCGCGCACATATACCACTGCGCCACTAGTTACACCCTTAAGAGAAAAGTTTTTCTCTCTCTTCTTTTTTTTTTTTTCCTTAGCGAAATCATCTCTGTATGAGATGACGATCGCTGAGTCTTCTTCCATCCTTCAGTGCGCGCACATCGTGTTTTTCTTCTTTATCATCTCCCGTAGGGTGTGCATCGGAGTCTGCACCCCTGCGGGACGTATCCCTTTTATCCAACTAATTATGTATTCCGCGAATGTTTGTACCGGGTTTGAACCAAATGGAAATAATTTAACATAAAGTGAACGTATTAACAGTCACCACAACTTTCATTACACCACCTTAAAAACAAAAAACGAACCTTTTATATAAATCAAAACAAGTGTCTTATTTTCCTCTTCTTGGTGGATAGTTGCAGGACTACGGTAATCAGATGATGGGGATGGAAGTGAACAGAGTACCCATGCTGGTACATACTTCCTCTCCACAAGACTCACTAAAAATAATCCAACCCCAAACAGGGAGCACAACACTTACCAGTTACACCACCCAACTAAGCCCAGCTCAAGTCACAGTTGCGTTCAATACAAAAATCACTCATCCGTAACAACAGGTAAATGCATTGACTTATTTGAATTTGCCACTGTGAAAGTACACATCACTTGGACTGGTTGTGCTGGCAGTTGATGAACATCATGTCATTCCTAGTCGTCTATAACATTGGACATGAACTTGATGTACATAAATTGAATCCAAAATACATTGATTTGCAATACACATTTAAACAGCTTTATTAACTTTCGTTATTTCCTTTTACGTGCAGTCGAAATGCTTCCTGTTGACATTTCCATCTGCAAGTGAACAAGCTCCATGTCCTTGCTGCATTTCCTGATACTTCGATCGAGTCTGCATTCGTTGGAGGGCATCCTCGAATCACGGCATTTACGGTAACTCCGCAACGAAGATGAATTTTAAAAGCGATTGCTGTAAGGGGGCGAATATCAAACCAACGCTGAATTCCAGACTGCTTGCAAAGGCATGCTAGCGGCTTACGTTGGTGGAGCAGAAAGTGTGTAAATAATAAGATTGTGCCTGCGAAGTGACATTTTATATGGCAACGGGTAATTGCTTTTCAATGTTGGGGAGTTTTTAACCACTACAAATGTTTCAGAACATTTGACAGCAATACATTTTAAGTCGACAGAGGTAGAAAAGTGATATCCTGCTTAGAGTCGCCTTGTAAGTGCAGGTAGAAATTAGAATATTGTTCGCTCAATATTGTCGTGTGTGAGCAATCGGGAAATTTCATCCGATAAAGTTATCACAACTTTCATCGATTATGCACTTTTGAAATATTTATGGCTGCCTTTCTATATTCGGAGGTTCCTAATTGGTGGGCGACGCATTTAACTCAATTATGGATTAAGTCTTGGATTCTCAATGAACCCTAAGACGGGGTCTTTTGATAAGTAATTATTAAAATGCAAAGAAAGATACCCCACGAAACTCGATTAAATTTCTCTGCACAGTAGTTAGATGTCCCAGGAAACTCATTTAAATCTCTCCGCACAGTATTTACAGTAGTCCATTCGTTATCCAGTACCAACACTTCGAACCTCTTAAAACGGTGAAAATGTATAATGTGAAAATGTGTAGTAAATTAATTAGGAGAACTTTACAATGTATAATTTTATTCCTATTTTTAATAGATACAAAACCTCAATATTAAGTGTTATTGATTTTCCTCCTTACTGTGAGATGGAGGGACACTACTTTTCGGTAAGGTATGCCGTCACATCTCCTGTATAGACAGTCCTTGAGGAAACCAATGCTTTTTTTATAGGTATTTTGAAAGTTCACAATTGATCAGTGACTCCATAATCATCGATACAATAAAAGTTTGTGATATAGATCAATCGCAAGAGGAGGATTATGGGTTGACGTCTTTGGAAGTTGCTTGGATATTCGCTGACTTTCACTTATCTAAAAAAATAAATTCAGACAGATGGAAGACATTTCGTAGCGGATTAGCAAGTGAATTGGAATGTATTTTCGAAAGTTTGCTGCCATCAGGGCTAGCGAATTTTTTAATCATTAGTACTTTAAATGCTTAGGCAACAATACAAGATCGAGAGAGATGTATTGATTATGGAAAAATTGCAGAGAGGCTGATGCGGTATCAGGAAGTGAAGATTTGGCTTCGAAATATGGAGACAGTAGATTTATCTGGTGTTTTGCGTTGCCGTCTAGCATGACTTCAAATACAAACAAAAGAATAGAAAAATTATTATGCTCCTTCTTCCGATGATTTGTATGAGTCGATTTAAATAACCGGAAATTCAACTCCTTGCACCTTAATAGTTTTTCTGTGCCCCTGTACCCTAGGTTTTGAACTTTTTGCTTGTGGAATAAAGATACGCATATCAGGTAAGACCAGACCTGACTATGCTAGCTGTAGTCTTAACGCCGTCGTTGAAGAAGAATATCAGCCGATTAAGTTTCTCAAAAACAATCGTATAGACGATAACAATGGTCTTTCTCGTACTGTTAAGGGTTACCTGAGTTCCATAAAATACCTTCTTATTGCTTGTGTTGTCAGGAAGCGGTCAGTTGTTTATTTGGTGTTAAAAGAATTCTCGGTATTCGAGGAGGCCTCCTACTGTATAACCTCGGAGCATATTGTACCATGTACTGACACTATGACCGGTGAGATGATAAGACACTCTAGTATCGAACGGCCAGTAAAAAAAGTCACAAAAGTTCGCCACTAAGGGACAACGTAGCGACAAAACGTGAACTATAAAGACCGAAACTAAGGTAAGAGAACTTGTTTTCCACTGCTCATCGTACACACATAAACATTCAATTCAGATTGATTGATCAGATAACACCAAAGAATTTCAGCACACAAATGAAACACCGTGAAAACGTTCCTTTGAAATTTCGAATTTTGAATTTTAATTTTTATTGTTTCGTGTTTTAACGTTACACTTAGGAGTTTAACTTATACATGGTCTGTGACTTTACTTAATTAATTCGGAGCACAAGGTAGTTAATAATTAATTGCACTCGATTCTCATTTTCCTTCTATTACTGCACATTATCGAACACGAACACTTTTAATTTTTGATCGTACACACGCGCGAAGATCGTCGTTGCATCTCCTATACGACTCCCCCGTTGGAATTCTCAATGTCGACATTTCGGATACTCGATATACTCCTCGTCTCGTCGATGATCAAACCAGACTGGTCTTTCATCATCATCATCGGCACTACAACCTAGAACCGGTCTTGGCCTTATTTAGCAAGTCCTGAGGCTTGTTAAATTTTCCATAATGATTTGTTTTTTTTTTTTCGGGCAAGGTCATTAGTCTTGCGCCAGAGGCTCCCCGACGAGGAATCGAACCCCGGTCTCCCGCGTGACAGGCGGGTATACTAACCAGTATACTATTGAGGTCTTTCCTATCCGAAAAAATACCCTGATACAGATTGTATCTTTATCTGTACCGACAACTTTTCCCATTAGATCTGCTAACAGAATTTCCGAATCTCTGTTAGGAGCATGTTATTTAGTCCCAGGGGTAATTTGGATGTCTGAAAAGGAGAAAGTCCCTCATCACATACATCCTGATCACCATCGGTGGTGGTGATAGCATTTCATCTCAACGGTCTTCTGTTTGCACAGCCCATCTGGCGCGCAGAACGGAGATGATTGTGAGGACGTACAGTCCGTGGGTTTTGTTTGCCTTTTGTAAACACACATCAAAATCCATTAGATCTTTCTAATGGTGTGAAATTCAAAAGGGGCCGTGGGATCGGAATAGTTCCTTTTGTAGGTTTTAACCTGGTAAATTTTCCGAATTATCCGCCAAAGTGGTGACCCCGACGAGATCTGAACACGCAACCTTCTGACTCCAGATGTGAATTCACTCTTCTTTTGAGTTCGTGATTTCTTTTGGTTAAAGAATTGAGTTTACATGGTACTGTGGGTGGTATTTGCTATGCGTAAACACGAACGCGGGTCCAGTCAAATACCCCACAACACTAAAGGGCGTACAAAATTGTTCCGCGAAGAAAACAAAGTGGAATTGTTGCCGAAACTAACGGTCACCAGAAGCCAGTGAAATAAAACTATTGGGTTGTTTTTCGCTAAATCTTTATTGGTCATTTATAAAATTGTTGGTTGGTTCACTAGTCACAGATGCTCGATTCGTTAGCACGTATCAGTTAAATTATTTGCACATTCAGTTAAATTATTTGATGTAGATTTTACACTACTTCTTTTCTTAGCTGAAAGGTCAGAATACAATCGCTCAACAGTTATTAGTACGCGGACGAGAAATTGGTATTTAAAGGTAAATAAAATCACGCGTATAAATTATGGGTATTTTTGAATTAACGTTAACTCACAACGACTTTCTCTCTACACGGTATTGCACCAGACTAGTGATGAAAACTCACGTTAGAAGGGCGCGACTGTCCTCTATAAAGACTGACATCTGACTCCCAGAAACCATCCATATCTTCCAGATTCACGGTGTGGATTACATTGGTGTGGGAGGATTCTATATGTGTCCGTATGGGACATGTACGTTGCCCTTCAGCCTGTATATCGACAACGACGAAAATGCACCTAAATAAACATGGGCTGGTGCAATGAATTGGTATTATAGAGATATGCGATGGCGAAAAATCGCCGAAGGGAGAAATAGGTTTCTGTGTCTTAAATAAACAGAAACGCTAATTCGAGGGCCATAAATCTTTCATGACCTGCGCCTGAGAACGAAATAGGTTTTTGCTTCAAGATACACAAAAACGCTATTTCAAGGGTCACGATGATATGCACATCGTGTTTACTTAGGCGTTCATGCTAATGCCATTGTAGGCTATAGAGTTTTCGTGGCGATAAGCAAACCGATGGTTTGCTCGCCTATGACCTAGGCTATGGTAGCTTTTGTTTGTTTTACAGACCGGAGCATCGTTAGCATGATTTGGGTTATGATTGTCTAACGTCAATCATATTAGTGCCCAAATCCCATGATCGGTAGATAACCGACAAAGGAAATTGGTCGCAAGTGTTGCGAACCTTGGGACTGGGGCAATAAATGGATATGAACCGTAGCAAGAAACCATCGGCTTCAGCCATGTCAACAATTACGCTGGCCAGCTAGTATTTATCTATTATAATTGCTGACACGCCGACCCGATGGAGATATGGTACGGATCATAAACGGAAAAATTCAATGTGATGCATGCCTTAAGATTTAACTTTCAGGTGAAAGAGAATGAAGGGTAGCTTACGCTGCCCCAAAATTGCAAAATAGGTATGGTGGGTTTGGAAGCTGGTTCATTTAAGAGGATGGACGGTTCTTTGGGAATGTATTAAAGAACCGCTACAGTACCACATTCACAAAGCTTGCAACACATCGAGATTGTCAGAGACATATCCCTGAACGAAATTCAATCTAGTACTTGGTTTCACTACGATTGTCCGACAATTCTTCCGATAGTACCACTTGATCGGGATTCATCTACTCCCTTCGAATGGATCGCGTGGTGGATATGTCCAGTCCGTGGTGCAGCAAAACGGCATCTGAATCAAACTTAGCTAGCCAAAAACCCGTATGCTGTCATAATTGTCGATCGTAGTGAAGTAGTGATGTGTTTATCCTAGGGATCTTACGATTTTATCGTTGCTGCGTTGAAGATCGGTGGGCTGTGTGGTGAATGGTCGCAGGTGGCCATACAGATGAAACCGCTTGACGAGGGTCGCAGCCTGGTGACAGCATCGTATACCAGTCCACTGTGGGTGTGTTTATGTTTCAGTCGATTATTTGTTTACGTAAATATAATTGTTCATGCTTTCTGAAGCAGAAGGATGGAGTTGACCAATGCACATGAGAACGTTGTGATTGAAGTGTGTAATTCGTTGCCTTCAAAGATCTGTGGAGGGAAGAAGCGTTGTGCACCGGCATACGGCGATGATTCTCTTCAGATCCATAGATAATTATTATCATGATAACCGCGATGGCTGTTTTGGCTGTGCGGCATTGGTTGATGTTGTGAGTGATGAGATGAATGCAGTGATGGCCATTATGATGAGACGGCCGTTCATTGTGGCTTGAATGATCGGGACACTCAGAGGAAGATTTGTAAACGGGGGTTTGATGAGGATTCGAATTTCTGTTATGCAACAGTTGATACCACTCTGTGGACGGTGGTGATGGCATCGGTTACCCTGGGGATCTAAGTGCATATTAACTATTGCAGGATGTTTGGAATTTCTTAAATGATGTAATGTAAACGACTGCTTTTTGGTTGGCTGTGGTAAGTACGTCAAACGCCTCGTCTTTCGACCCTAAGGTGGAAGGTGGTGTTCCTGAAGCAAATATTGCGGTGTGCTCTTAACACGTAAGATCTATAGAACAACTGTAGTCGGTTGAGTCCAGGTGGATTCAAAGGGTATTTATATGTAAGAGGATGTATTTGTGTCTTTGTGGGAATTCGCAAGTGTAAATGAGCTCAAGCCCCAAGTGACGAAGACAACGAAACCACGGCCAGATTCTAGACGTCAAAAAGGAGGTCAATGTATGACCAGACTGCGGTCAGTCCTTTAGAACTGCAGCTTGATAGCCGCTACCGGAACAGTACGAGAACAGCCAATAAATGTACTAGAAACTGCTTATATAATCTGGGATTATACAACGGTTGTAGTGGTTTGAATGCGTGGGGTCTCTGCTGGAATTGGTACATCTCACTGCGATGAATGTGTGTAAGAATAATATTTGTAAAATAGAATTTAACATTTGGTCTTAAGTAAAATCTGTAATTGAATTGTCAATAAATGTGGAGATAAATCAAAACAAAAACAAACTGAATACCCTTTTCCGAAGCCTCAAGTTAAACTCGGAAAATAATTATTTTTTATGGCAGGAGATTTCAATTCTAAGCACAATTCTTGGGGTAACTTTATCTCGAACACAAGAGGCAACGCGTTGTTCGACTGGCGGTAAAAAAAAAAGCCATCGAACATAAACTAGAGTTGTACGCCACAAGTACGCCGTCTTATCCAAGGGAAATTCTATCTTGGATTTACTTATGCTGGACGAGCGAATGCAATAACTAGATACGGATCTAACTACTCGAAATTGTCTTCGTACAATCGAGTAAGATAGTGATCATTACGGACCATGCGCCGTAATTCGTGTTCTAAGGGAACACTCGCTAATTAGGCAATATGACCTGACATATTTTTTTAATTTCCGAAAAGCACGGTGGGCGTGCTTTGATTAGCTAATAAAGAATTACACTATAATGGCGTAGATCCACCGACTGACAGAACTATTTATAATGAAGAAATTGATCATTATCTCTTGTCTGTTCATCGTTGTTACATGTAACAACTACAATAAATCGTTCTATTTCGAAAATGTCTCAATCCGAGGGCCATACAAACCTGTCTACGAGTTCCAGGGACTCCCGAGAACTGTCAAACTCTACTGTTCTGCGTCGAGAAACCTCGACGAGACAGCAAAATAACCGATGTAGCGTGTGTAGCAGCAAAGGAAAAGCACAAGAATTTAATTAAGGTCAACTTTATTGAATGCAAAGGAACAAGTACCTTCCTTCATCAATTTTCCACCTTAATGGCCACCGTCAGTAATTTAAAAAATTGCACTTAATTGCGGGTCACCTACAAAACACAAGCACCGTATATTCCTCCGCACCGCAACAGCAACTTCGACCTCTTCTTGATTGAAAACACCGGTTGATCATTCCAAACAACAGGTTTCTCCACCTTGTCTTATTGAACCGTTGTTGAGGTCAATAACCAGAGTCTGTCTCCTTCGAAAACGCTGATGAGCAGATGTTGTTGTTTTCCTTGGAGTAGCAGATGACGTTGATCGTTGGGGTAGTTAATCGTCATAAGGTTGTTGGATTAGCTTTTGTTATTGGTGTTCTTGTTGGCATTGATGTTGATGTTGATGAATATCGGATTTATATCATCTACCAAATTTATTAGGAGATGTATAATTATTTAATGTAAATCCATTCGATGACATATGAGTTTTCAAGCATCAATGTGTAGAGTTCTACCAAATATAAGTGGTAAAATGACTTGTTGGCCAGTGGTATGTTGTAACGCTATTATATGATGCTACGCCTCTGAAGAATCTTTTCTTGCTACAGGCTGCAACCGAGTTGGTTAGATATTGGATCTAACCATACAACATTTAAATTGATTGTTGTTTGCTCATGTTGCTGTACTGCAACATCTTGCCGGGCCGGCGACACTGGAACCATAGTAGTCCTTTCCCTCGTTGTTGTCACCGGGGGGCATGCCCGCGCCGTGCTTGGTGGCGGTTGGTATTTGTGGTTGAAAACAGAGGCTTTAATGCTCGTGTTTCTCATAAACCGGTACGGTACAACGGTAAGGTAGCAAAATTAATTATATTGTTATATTATATATTGATTCTATTAATTGATTATGTTATAAAAGATAATGAGTTATTGTTTTCAAGTAATTCGTACTCAGTTATCAGTGTTAGTGGGTCTGTGTATGTGTGTGTGTGTGTGGCCGAAGGCCCAGTTGGCCATTGATTACCAACGTTGCAGCTTGAGATAAGGCCGTCGTAGTTTATTGTTGATATTTTCCGACATATTGTGGAGGGGTTGCCTGAGAGGCGATATTTGCCGCATCAGCCGCGGCAACGATGTGATCTGTATTTGTGTTATCCCATTGGTTGAGGTCACTATGGTTGAATTGATTTCTATTTAGTTTGTTGTGCGACTTGTGCGTTTAATGTTGAATGTTGTTTGGAACGTAAATCCATGGTGTCATGGATGACCTTCTTGAACGTTGTCCTCTCTTTGGATCGTGAATCCGTATGTATAGTATGAATATATTGGACGTAGTCCCATGGTGGATCGTAGATCCATAAATGGTAATTGAGCGATGTGGTCGCCAATAGGTTGAAGTGTTTGTCCTTGGTTGAAAATGTAGCCATTTTAGACATAGTTGAAATCTAGGTGCACTAGATGGAGCTGTTGATTCAGTTCAAAGGCCGCTTAGTTGCGTTAAAGTCGGCCGTGCAATGTTGTGTTTTCACCATCTTTTGAATATGGCCAGCCTGTGCCGATATTAGAAGTGCTAGAGTTGCCGCCAACTGATTGAGCCAGAGAGGTTGCGCATCCGGGCTGCTATTAGTAAGATTACTCTGCTGATCAATAGAAGCGTTCGTTCCATTGTGCCACAGGATGAAATAGTCCCAAAGCCAGGTACTTTCTTCTTTGTCTGGTGGCTGGACCATGTGTTCACTATTCGCTCTCCGTTTATATGGTTTCCCGAAGGGTGCCGGCATTTTTCCTTGTTCCTCATTTTTCTTTGTCCCCTAATCTTATAACCGAAAGGCTATCTTAGACACCGACTCCGTTGGGGTGGTGCCCCCGTGGGAGCGATGTGCAATGGGCGGTGTTAAGAGAGTGCCCCCAGAGCATTTCGTCCAGGCGGCGAAAAGCGAAGAACCCCAGACACGTGACAGCGATGTGCCCAGGTGGCGAGAAGCGGCAAACTCCGGATGCGTGAACGATGAGTCCAGGCGACGAGAAGCGGTGTACTCTAAACGGTGACAGCTTTCCGATGGTATGATTTTCCGACGGGTTCCGGCATCTTTCCTTGTTCCTCGTTTTCTTTGTCCCCTAATCTTATAACCGAAAGCCTATCTTAGACGCCGACTCCGATGGAGTGGTGCCCCGGTGGCAGCAATGTGCAATGGGCGGTGTTAAGAGGGTGCCCCCAGATCATTTCGTCCAGATGGCGAAAATTGAAGAACCCCAGACACGTGGCAGCGATGTGCCTGGGTCGCGAGAAGCGACAAATCTTTTCTTAGTATTGACCGTTTAGATTTAATTGTATTGTCTTCATTGACTGCTTTGCCCGATGGGTCATCATCCTCCTCTAGAGGTTCTTTCATTGTACGCGGGGCGTATCTAAGTTCTTTAGCGTAGGTCGTGAAAAGTACCTGCAACGTCGTTAAAAGAGGAGCCGAATGATGTCCTCAACGTGGTACTGGGACCGATTATAAAATTCCTTGATTTACCTGCAGTGAACTCTGCACTATTAAGACAAATGAAACAACCTTGGATGTTGAAAAGTGGACTGTAATTTGTATTTGATAAATGTAATATGATTTGGTAAAATGTCTAGCTTACGTTCATTAATGATGAGATCAATACTATCATTTAGGTTGTTGTTCGACCTACGTGTTCAACGTTGAGATGTTGGTTCGTTTATCTTGGCGTTTGTGAGATGAGACAAATAGAGAATATTCATTATTTTATTCTATTTGCCGCCGATTACAAACAAACAATTATTCAAATAAAAAGCCGAAGTTAGTTTTACTTTCACAAGATTAATGAACCATCCAACCAGTACGGGATCGCATGTGTCCAATCCGACTGAAACTCAAGAAATATATATGTGTGGTAAGCATATTCCACTTGACCACGATGTCTTCGTTTTTCAGAAGCACATCTGCCAGAGTTCCAATCATATAAAGTGCTTCATCAATTTGTTTATCATCAGCGCTTGGGGATGTAGTTTGAAGTTTGAAGTTTAGTGAGGGCAGAACCCTCATTTATTTACCTTAATGCAAGCTTACATTAACTTAAATTAAATTAATATAAAAAGCCTTACAGACTATCTTAAATCTAGAGTAAGAAGGAGGAAAAAAAACCAGGAAGGTGAAGGTGACTGTGCGATGGGGGAGGTAGGAGGCTAGGGAGGAGTGAGTGTATGTGGGGGTGGTAAATTCGGCATTTTTGAGACAGTGACAGTGCAGGGCATGTCTACGTGCTGGTATGGGGCGGGGTTGGTGAGCTGGGGGAGAGGTTGAAATTGTGGGCGGGGCTGGGGGAACTATTTTGAGGGTAGTAGAGGAGAGGTAGGATAACGTGGGTAGGGGGGATTATTGGAGGGTGGGGGCGGATTTAGGACGGGTATATTCTGAGACGTCATTGAAGAGTGTGTATGGAGATCTTGAAATCGAAGGAGGTGAGGAAAGAGTTGGCCTGTCGTAGCATACGCGAGATGGGTTCGTTAGCGCCGTAAGAAATGTGATGAGCAGGCACGTAAAACAGTCGTGGGTTACGTACGTTACGGCGGTTTGTATGCAATGTTAAAGTGGAGAGCAAGCTTGGGCAATTGATTGAGCCAGACAGAAGGCGATGGACAAAGATGATGTCGGCATGGATTCTGCGCTCTTCAAGTGTGTTTAGATTGATTAGACGGAGCCGGCTTGTGTATGGTGGTAGAATCAGTGTTGGATAATACATATTGTTAGTTGGTTATGGGGGGGGGGGGGCGACTATTTCGTAGCTCCCGCTCGCTCGATTTACATTTAACACTTTTTCTGCTTTTCTGTTCGACTATATGTTTCAGCTTACATTTAACACTTTTCTTCTTGTTAAAGCCTTAAATCTAGTATACATGGATACGACCCAAAGTCTTATATAAATACATTCTACTTTTAATGCACACAGTCGACTCTTATCAGTGAGATTTTTACATTTTTTCTTCTTCTTTTCTGCTCAACTATCTTTTACAGTTTTACATTTTAACACTTTTCTTCTTTTCTTCCTCTCAAAAAATTGTCACAACCTTATCTCTGTCTCCCGCCGAAAGAAAACTGGGCTTATACGCCGCCAGTATTTATTTAATTTAATTAGTTTAGGCGATGGGGACGATAATTACGTAACATCAGCGCATTTTCCCAGTTTAGTCCGCGGAGGGCGAAGCGCAAGAAACGACGTTGAACTCCCTCAATCCTGCGAATGTGAGTCACTTGATACGAGGACCAGACCTGACTAGCGTATTGGAGCAGTGGCCGGACAAAAGTTGTGTAGAGTGACCGCGTGACGTAGAGGTTAAGGAATTCCTTCGACCAGCGTTTGACAAACCCTTAAGCTCCTTGTCGCATAGGACGCCCAGATAGCGGATCAATTCAACCGATGTTATCGGTTGGTTCAGTAAGAGATAGAAGCGTGGGTGAGTGGGGGAACTCTTCCGAGAGAAGGTGATTTTGTGACATTTGGCGATATTCATTTCTAGACAATCATTTTGGCACCAAGTCGAGAAGCTGTCAAGATCCGCTTGGAGAAGTGAGGAGTCCAGGGGAGAGCGGATTGTCTTAAAAATTTTGAAATCATCCGCGTAAAGCGAGATGAAGAAGTGATTAATGCAGGAGCCTATGTCGTTTATGGTTAGGATAAATGGGAGAGGGCCGAGGTGACTGCCCTGGGCGACACCCGAGGTTGGGAAAAAAGGATCGGAGAGGGTGGATCTAAATCGCACGGGGCAGGTTCGATTACTGAGTTAGGATGAGACCCACTTAATCAGCAGGGGTCCGAAACTGAGGGAGGATAGCTTGAGAGAAAGAGGTTATGGGAGATTTTGTCGAAGGCCTTGCTAAAGTGGGTAGCGAATACGTCGACCTCATCACCGTTTTCTAGGGCAAGGAGTGTGTGGGATGTGAATTCGACAAGTTTAGTAGTAATGGACCTGCCTGTGAGGAATCCGTGCTGGTTCGGTGAGATGATGGGTGCCCAGCGAAAACTTAACGCCTCATATAGTAGGCCTTCGAACAGTTTAGGAATGTGCGAAAGCTTAGCAATGGGACGATAGTTGGATATATCGTTTTTTCCCCTTTTTATGTATGGGGGTTATGTAAGAGGATTTCCAAAAGTTAGGGAAAAGACCTTGAGCAAGGGATAGATTGAAAATTGACGCGAGCGGGAGAGAGAGAGAAGAGGAACATTTTTTTAAGAGGATAGCAGGGAGTCCGTCTGGCCCGTACTGAAATCGTCTTTCAGTTCTTCAAGTTTCTTTGTGACTTGGTGTTGTTGTACTCGTATGTGTTGAGGTATGAGAGGGCCGATGAAGAATTCAGCGATGCCGGGCAGGTTGTGCCCTAACGTTAAAATACACATCTCTCGTGGGGCGTCCCAAGAGATTCGAATCGCGTTCAGATTCCGTGGAGGCACGACTGGCCTCCACGTTAAGTAAAAGTGGTGTCGGTGTGCAGAATCTTTTTCTTATTATTATTTTTCTTAATTGAATATACAATATTTTGTTAAATTACAGTTTTTTTGCAACTGTTAAAACCTTTCTTTAACACCGGCTATTTATTTAATTGTACTTCCGAAACCGCGTGCAACCTATAAATTGTGAACGGTTAAACATTATTAAATCAACGTGTTTTATTTAAGGAAATAAAAATGTGTTTTAATCTCTTTCGACTAAATCTGGAATGACCCCAATCGGGAAGTGTGTTGCTCGCCATTGAAATGCCTTGACCAAGTGACCCGTTTTTATTAATTATGTGTCGTTTCTTTGCAATTACGAGAGACCCGTTAATAGTGCTATGAAGATGCCTATTAAAATCAAGTGTCATTCTCGGCTGTTACATCCCTCAAAGTGATCGTCGGCGCACGTAATTACTAAGCCGAAACCGGAGCTCGTGCCCCACATTGATGACGACCCAATGGGGTAACTTAATGGAGGGAGAGGTGAACCGGTGCAGTACGCCTGCACACACATACCTCTTCCCCCGTAGATCCACTTCGGATCGCTTAATTAATATATAATTATTAAACTATCAAATAGTGCACCCTACCTTCTTTTCGGTGTGGAGCTCCCTCGTTGAGGTTTTTGTGTGTCGGACGTGATCCGATGGACGTAGTCCAATTTTTCTTGATTTCCAATCTGTTGTTCGTTCGTTGGACGTAATCCTCAATTGTTCCTCGTGGAGGATGTTGGCGGGTGTAAAATCCGGCTCACTGCTGTGGACTTGCGCCGACTTCCTGCACGGATGTAAAATGGCTCGAAGGACCAAATGTTCTGCGTCGAGAAACCTCGATGAGACAGCAAAATAACCGATGTAGCGTGTGTAGCAGCAAAGGAAAATAACAAAAATTTAATTAAGGTCAACTTTATTGAATGCAAAGGAACAAGTACCTTCCTTCATCAATTTTCATATGACGATGATTGTTGGGGTAGTTTATTGTCATCAGGTTGTTGGATTAACTTTTGCTATTGGTGGAAACATTTCCAGAAAACCGAGACTATCCTTTACAAAACGCCCTTATCCAGGGCCTCGAGGGATACAAAATACAACTGGAAACACTTTTCTATTGTAGTTAACAATAACCTTCCACTGCAAGTGAAAACTGTAGTTAGATACCTTGGTATCTGGCTAGACCAGTATTTATATTTTGACAAGCACGTAGCAGCGTCCCTCTCCGCAGCTAAAAGCGCATATTCTATGACAAGAAGTCTATTCCGGAGTAGCCTTCTTGACCCCAGAGTCAAAATAATTTCGTACTCGGCATTCATCCGACCAGTTTTGATTTATGGTTGTCCAGTATGGTATAATATATCTCCACTTTATATGGAGAAGTTTCGTGTGTTCGAACGGCAGTTTTTGCGTTCCTGCCTCGGACTTTATAGAACACCAGAGTGGCAATACAAAAAATTCTATCCCAACAAAATGCTGTATAACAAATCAGGGTGAAATAGGATAGACAATTTCATAATTAAAATGATTCGTGGTCACACAGCAAGGGCAATGTGCAGTGACAATAATCTTATCTCGGGAGCATTCTATCCCAATGATATGTATCTGGAGAATACCCTCCAGAATGGGTTTATTCCCCCAGAAGCGTTCCCTTTCTTGGATCAAAAAGGCCTTATCCAACACGTGCACGGAGTCCCGATTATTTACCACGCTCTCCCTGGTGCCAGGGACAAACGAATTCTCCATGATAGTGATATCTCCAATGCCCCAGACCGCATGCGTTTTAGCACGGCGATCAGTGAAAGAGATAAATCAGCCAAAGATCGAACATCTCCTAAATGGTGGTGGCTTCCCAACGAGGAGAGGACTTCACTTCCTCAGATATAGTATGCCTCTCAAAAGCAACGCTCTCCTTCCTCTTGCCCCCCTCCCCCTGTCCTCCTTTGCCCATTGCTTTTATTTTTATTTTATTTTTTATTTCTTATTTTATGTTTTATTCGTTTCGTTTTGAAGTTTTTGTTTGTTATAATAATAAAAAAAAAAAAAAAAAAAAAAAAAAAAAAAAAAAAAAAAAATTGTAATAATAATGTATACATATAGATGTAAACGAGGAGTCCCTCTAATATATGACTTATTTCATATATATATATATATATATATATATATATATATATATATATATATATATATAAGAAAAAAAAAGAAAAGATGTACGCCGAAAGGCATATATAAAAATCAAGTTGTAATGTGTAATTTAGAGAGCTCGCATAGATCCAGTAAGTTAATTTAAGGACTGTGATTGTAGAAAAGGGTTTAACATTTACCACTAATATTATACAGGTAAAAAGAATTAGGAAAATAAATGTGGTTTAAAAAAAAAATAAGTATCAAGACGAAGCGAACTGGTTGCGCTCGACCCATTCATCGATGACCAAAGTATCCTCAGGGTGGGCGGAAGACTAGAGGCAGCAAGGATGGAATACGAACGCCGACATCCACCAAGCTTCACCTTGCAAAGATCATAGTGAGGGTTTTGCACTTGAGACTGATGCACGCTGGAAGCCGGTTACCGCTCGCCGCGGTGGACTCCCGGTACTGGATCATAGGGAGTCGAGGACTTGTCCGGAGTGTCATCGCTGAATGCACGGTTTGCGTTCGTCACAAGGAACGGGTGCTATCTCAACAAATGGCCGCATTGCCAGCCAGTAGGATTATTCCCGCACGGCCATTTAGTAATACCGGCGTCGATTATGGAGGTCCTATCACTCTTAAGACATGGAAAGGACGCGGCGCGAAGCGAGTCAAAGGCTACATCTGTCTCTTCGTATGCTTGGCAACCAAGGAAATACATCTCGAAGCGGTTAGCAAGCCGTCCAGCGAGGCTTTCCTGGCAGCATTAAGGAGATTTCTCGCGCGTAGGGGTTTTTGTCACACTTTATGGAGTGATAATGGTACCAATTTCGTTGGGGCATGCCGAGAACTGCGAGAAGTTTATGAGCACATAGACCGGAAGGCTGCCCAGGACCGGATCATGACGGAGTTGGCCACCAACGGCATCACTTGGAGATTCATTCCCCCGGCAGCTCCCCACCTTGGTGGCTTGTGGGAGGCAGGAATCAAGTCCGTGAAGCATCATCTGAAGCGAGCTATTGGAAATGCGTTTCTGACGTTTGAGGAGCTTACTACCGTGTTGGCCCAGATCGAGGCTTGTCTGAATTCCCGACCGCTGGTCGTCCTGCCAACGGAGCCTGGCGACCTCGAGGTGTTGACCCCCAGTCATTTCTTAGTTGGAGGACCGGCTATGGGCGTCCCGGAAGTCGATCCGGGAGAGACAACAATCACTTTGAGGTCCAGATGGAAGTACTTGCATTCGTTGCATCGAGCATTTTGGTACCGGTGGAAGAACGAATACCTCCACACGTTGCAGGCTCGCAACAAATGGTATCATCCGGAACCAAACCTATGAAATCCGGCCGTGGTGCTTCTGAAGGACGAGCAACTATCTCCGGCCTATTGGCCCATGGGAAGGGTTATCGAGCTTCAGATGGCAAGGTGCGGGTGGCAACTGTAAAGATTCGGGGGGGAACCCTTAAGCGACCCTTCACGAAGTTGGTCCTACTCCCGGTTGCGGAAGATAAGAGGGTTGAACCGACAGTTCAAGGTGGGCGGAATGTTGGAGACGGAGCAGCACACGACGGCCGACTAGCAGCACACGACTGCCGACTGGCAGATTTTTTTTTTTTTTTCCAAACTGTATTTATTTGACCAAAAATGAATAGTTACAATAAGTAATACAGCTAACTTATAATAGATTTGTTACATATTAAGTGTTTACATGTTATTTGTTAACATTTTTCAAACAATTCTTTTTATATGTGCTTAAGATTTACTGGGAATTATATATATTGGTAATTTTGATTTTCCTGGAAAAGGTCAGAAAAAAACCAGGAACTCTGTTTATTTTAACTTAGCCTACTTTAAATTACTTAACATAACTTAATCTAACTTAATCTAATCTTATATACAATTTACAATATTTGATATTGCAATGATAGTGACAATTCGCATTTGACTTAAAAATAATATTTACAATTTTTATTTATGGATGTGGGATTTCTCGTTGGGATTGAGGATACTAAGGGATAGGATCAGGTAAGTTCTTGAAGGAGGGGAGAGCCATTCGGTTCTGTGTTAAAGGTAAGGATCTTGGAGAATGGTTGGATGTTGCTGTATTTGAAATGATTGGGTGCCAGTTCGGTGTTGTGGTACACGATCTCGTTTAGATCGTTAACCAGTCTGCCTGCGGCGAAGAGGGTCCTGTTTTGGAGACAATTACGGTAGTGAGCTCCCGTATTGGAGGAGGGTGATGGTAGGTCCGTTATTATCGGGTTGGGATTGTTAGGAAGGTTTTCTATGAAATTTATCGACAGTTCTAGGATCCGTCTATCCAGTCGTTCGATGCCTGCGGTGTTGTAAAGGTCGTTGTTACAATGGTATCTATATGAGTTGGTTTTGCGGTGTAAGCCAGTGATAAACCGGAAACATTTTCGTTCAAACACTCGTAATTTCTCCATTTGGGAGGGTGAGATGTGGTACCATAATGGGCAGGCGTATGTAAGAGTAGGTCTGATTATCTGTTTGTAGATGAGCTGTTTGACCTTAAGAGAGAGGCCTTTAGGTTTCCACAACACTCGTCTGCACAGGTTAAGCTGTATTGAGGCTTTTTGAAGAGAATTTTTGATGTGGGTTGAGAATGACCAGTTGTTGGAAAGGGTTACTCCCAAATATTTTAGTGTTTTGGAAGGTTTTATGAGGGTGTTATTAAGATTTAGTTTAATTTTGTTGTGGCAACGTTTAGTGTTGTTTGTGCAGTGAGCGTTTTTGCCCTTAAACACTGTTAGCTGGGTTTTGGTTGGGTTGAGGCGAATTTTCCATTTGTTAAAGTATGCTGAGATGAGCGGGAGGAAGTTGTTAACGCGGTTTCTTGCCGCTTTGACAAATCTACTGCTAGAGTAGATTAAAGTATCATCAGCATAATTTAGCATTACAACACTAGGTGGAGGTTGGGGGATATCGGATGTGTATAGAAGATATAAAAGTGGTCCAAGAATGGATCCTTGGGGAACTCCTGCGGTTATGTTGTGAGTTTGTGAGAGGGAAGAATTTATTCTGACCATAAATTTCCTCCCAGAAAGGTAAGATGCCAGGAGCTTTGTGATATTGGAATTCAGACCAAATAAGCAGTGCAGCTTATAAAGAAGTCCTGAGATCCAGACACAATCAAATGCTTTGGAGATATCGAGAGATATGCATACGGTAGGGCATTGGTTTTCTAGACCAGTTGTGACATGGTGTGTAAGTTTTAGTAACGCATGGCAAGTAGAGTGTCGCTCACGAAAGCCAAACTGAGAATTAGGAATGAGAGCGTTATCACTGGCAAACGAAAGAAGGTTTTGGTAGATCTTACATTCCAATATTTTGCTTAGGGTGTTCAATAAAGATATTGGACGATAGTTGGAGGTGTTATTGGAACTGCCGGACTTTTTAATGGGAATTACTACCGCAATTTTCCAGTTCTCTGGGAAATGTGAAGCATTTATGATGTGGTTAAGAAGGACTAAAATGGGAAGTAGATTTGGCGGGTGAAGTCTTTTAAATAGAAGGTGTGGTATTCCATCTATACCGGTAGATTTTTTGTTGGGTCGTGATTTTATGAACTTGATGAGTTCATCTGTGGTTAAAAATGTGGTGGTGTCTGAAGGATGTGACGCCTTGTTTGTGTCGTTAAATTCTCCGATGAAAGGAGTATAAGATGCGGGTAATCTGTGTGAAATATATTCGTTGACAGTATTTCGAAAATTAGGGACTGAGAGGGAATCATTTTGTTGATGGATCTTTGAGAAGTGGTCAGCGAGGCAATTGGCTATGTCCGTGTCGGATTGGATAAGATTGTTGCTGAGTGGGCTGATAAGGTGATCGATTCGCGGTTTAAACTTCCGACCAGTTAGTCGGTTGATGTTTTTGAAGAGATCACGATTGGGTTTAATATTGTTAAGTGTAGAGGTATAAGTCTGATCCGCGAACTTTTTTAAATGTTCATTTATTAAGGTGGTCAGGAGTTGGATCTGACTTTTAATAAAAGGACAGAATCTTATATGAAGTTTTCGGCGGAGTTGTTTTTTGAGACGCAGCAATTTAATTAGGATGCTGGGTAAAGGTTTTCCTAGATGATTATGAGGGATGGTGGTGGGTGTATTGCTGGTGAGGGCATCCTTGAGTGTCTGCTCAATTTTTAGGGCTGCTCGATCGATATCAGCAGGGATTAGGTTAGAAGATTCGGGGATTTGCAAGTTAGAAAACCTTGCGGCGACGTCTCTATTGACCTTTTTCCAGTTAGTCTTGGAGAAGTTCGGGACAGGACTGTGTGAGTAGAGCAGTTCGAAGGAGGGAACTTTGATCGAAGTGTGAACGGAACCATGATCAGAGGGAAAGAGGAAGGATACTGTGGGGGGGCTCGTTGAGTAGACATCAGCCGACTTGAAAAAGAAGTCAATTGTTGACCGCGTCGAGTTGGTGACACGAGTTGGCTGCAGTGGACTGTCGATATACGTATATGGGTGAGATGAGAGGAGGTGCAAAAGTTGGCAGCCGTATTTGTTATTCTTTATGTCGTTGAATGCTGTATGTCGAGCGTTCCAGTCTCCACCGATCATGAATGGTGCGGGGAGAGACTGTCTGATTATTTGAGATATGTCAGAGTCAGGAAAGTCTGGTTCTCGTGTTGGGTGGATGTAAACGGATGTTACTATGATTACTTTTTTGTTTTCACAAAAAAGTTTAACTGCCGTGTATTCAATATTGAAAACATTGGCGAACCTGATTTCGGTGAATTGAAATTTATTATTTATTAGGATGCCGGTACCTCCATGGGATCCAGTAGTTCTGGGGTTGGAAATAAATGTATAATTGGGGATGGATACTCGGGAGTTGGACTTAAGCCACGTTTCTGAGAGGAGAAGGATGTCTGGGGAGAAGGTTTTAACAAACAACCGTAAGTGTTGCTTACGGATGTTGGAGTATATAGACTCTGCGTTGAGGGCGACTATAGTTAGTTCAGACATTGAGGGAAAGAATATGGGAGGTTATAAGTGAAAGAATCTGACCTTTTTTTTCGATATCCGACATATACTTCAATGTAGGAAGCATAGTTTGTAGACTCTTGATGTAGCCCATGATGTCCAGGTTGAGGCCAATGGAGTTGGGGTTGGCCGACTGGCAGATTGAGCATCGCACATTTTATACTCTGGCTCTCCTTGTTCCTGTGACAACATGCGAACGAGGGAAAGGAGACAAAAAAGCGAATATAAGCAGCGGCAGTTGTGAAGTTGAGACCAGTACAAGTCAAGCAGTCAAACGCTGCACATGCATTTATAAAGAGATCAACAGATTGTTTTATATTTAAATAAACATTTCGAAATTAGTAAATCGAGTTTACATTTGGGTTAATTCGGGTTTTGATAGGTTTTCGGATGTAGGAATGGGGGAAAAAGGTGGTAGGGCTTTTTAGAGCACTACATCCTCCCCTCCTTCAAGAAAAAATTAATCTGTAAGAGATTAATTTTCTAGGAGTGACGCGATAAAAGGCGAAGGGCGATGTCATCATGATTCGTTACATAATTTGGATTTAAAAACTTCACATTTTTGTTTCAGTTAGAATTGCTTGTTTGTTTTTCAATTTTTTTTGTCTTGTTTTTAAGTATTATTCAAAATTTTGTATTAATTCTGTAGCTTACGGTAGACCGTTCTTCAATGTTTTGTTATGTTTTTAGAAAGTCTAAGATTATATGTTAAACTAAAAGCTTAGATTAACAATTTTTCTTATCGTGTATATAAGTACATTTTTAAGTTACATATATTAATAATGTTATTTACAGTGTTCTTTTGTTTTTTCAATATATTTAATAATAATTGTGAATTATTTTTATAAAGTAAGGTTATTTTTAATAAAATATTAAATTCAATTTGTGCTACAGATAAATTTCGGCAAGCCTTAAAAGTGTATTGTATTACAACTTGTGTATTATATAGGAATTTACATTATCTACAGAGTATATTTCTGTTTCATTTTGACGACCATATTTATGTTTTTTTTTTTCATGTATTATAAAGAAAGATTTTATTCCAAATTTTTAAGTTTGTTTTGAGTTAAACTAAAAAATGTTAGTTCTTTATTTTTCTTAGGATATATGTAATTTGGTTAATTGAAGAATGTTACATAGTTATTTGAAATTATTATATTTCTATTTAATATTGTTTATTTCATAGATTTTGTTTTATTTAGTTAAAACATTTTTTTTTTTAACTTAGAATTATATGTTTTTTTATTTACAAATTAAGATCATTTATTATTAAAATATTTTTGTTCATTTATTTAAATTTTAAGTTAATGGCAATTAAATATTGTATAATATTTACAAAATTATTTTATTGAGGGAGTAAATATTTGTTTCATCATTTATGTATTAATAATATGAAGTTGCGGAGATCTATTTCTGTTATATTTTGCTTATTGTCTCCTGACTTGTTAATACTCTGGTATTATTTATAAAATGTCTTTGTTTATTATAGACAATTCTATTTTTTATACATACATTTTCCAAAACAAAGTTGGTTGTTTTATTTTATTTATTTGCGTTATTATGTATATGTATCTATTTTGGTTTTGTACAATAATTTGGTAAGGGGGGAATTCAATATTATTAATTATATATTTTCTATTTAATTTACATATAGTTTTATTTTATTTTTTATTTTTTAATTTTTTACATCTGAGAATTTGTGTTTTACTTTTATATTCATACATGTATACATATATTTGAAAAGGAATAATCCATTTGTTTCACTTTAAGTTTCTCTTTAAATTTGTGAAAAATGTTCCATGTTTTCTTAGGGTTGGGTTGTGTGACATAGTTCAAAATTTGGGCAATAAAACCATCTAGAAAGAGCGTTTTAAAGGATGGAGGATTCGTAATCGATTTTGAAAGATCAACGTTTGTTTTATTTGTAAATGGGGTTTTGATTATTTGTTTATTTTTAAGTTTTTAAACAAGCAATTTAAAAGCGGTAATTTGATATAGCTGTTATTTACAGGCTCATATTCTTGTTTCTCCGTCTTACTCTTAGCTGGGAATCTTTGTTCCTCAGGCTTATCGAATGCTGGGAATTCTTGTGGTTTTTCAAGCTTAAGTTCTGCTGGGACTCTTTGTTCCGCAGGCTTACACTTAGCTGAAATTTCTTGTTCCTCGGGCTTACAGTTTGCTGGGACTTCTTGCTCCTCAGGCTTACACTTTGCCGGGATTTTCAGTTTGTGCTCTATGAGCTTGCACGTGTTGTTGCTAAAAGTCGGAGCACTTAAGAATATGAAACTAGAGGGAGGTGTTAGGATAGTATTTTCAGGGGTTTTTGTCGAATCATCAGATCCGGCCCGTAGACAAACGGATTCAGATGTTGACTGCTGGATATGATCTTTGGTCACTACTTCTATTTGAGGAGCAGTTAGATCACCCTGCCTCTGATTTATGTCCCTATTATATCTAATGCCAATTTCATCCGTAGACGACACCTTGTAAGGTGAGGCATTTTCTACCTTCCTGTTTATATCCTTAGCTTCTAAGAACGATTGTTTTGATCTTTGGCTGTTTAATGTTCCTATACAAATTTGTGATTGCTGTACCCTATTCGTTTTGTTTATTACTCCACTTCTCCAGACGTTTGCGGTAGAAGTGGGCGGAGCTCTAAAATCGTTTTTATTCGATGGAGAGTCATTTAGACTTTTGAAATGAGACTGTATCCTACATTCTGCTTGAGAATGATCAAATCTTTTACAATAAGTGCATTCAATGCGTTGAACCTCTGTCTTCATTTGTTGTGGACCAACAGTTAGAGAGGTTGTGGGGGTAAGAAGTATGATGCCTATCATGGGCACAGATTCACATTCTTCCCACGTATAAATGCGGCACCAAGGAGAAACAAACACAGAAACCCCAACTGGTAGAGATGAAAATTAATTTATCTTTATTTTTCTTTAATGGTGGTACGCACATTGTAATTCTATCACATTAATTTATAAAAGCACGAGCAAATTGTGGTGAATGGCACAATATCGATTGAACTTAATTACACAGCTAAAAATTGTGTCTTAATTGTATTTGCCAACATGAATCACAGCCTCACTGGATTAATCAGAATATCTATGATTTACTAATTCACTTCTGTCAAGCAGGGAATGCAGTACGCGACGGGAACGCCAGACTGTTCAGCTGGTCGGTCGTACGCAAATCACGAATATAGGTGAACCGTCAAAACAGGCTTCGGGAACTAAAAAACTTTACCTGTGCACCAACTCTATCGAACAACTCCTTGGGCTTTTTGTTCCGTGGACTAAACGAACTATCTCATCCGCAGATACAAGCAGGTTCAGATACAAATAGCGACTAACTAAATTAGGGTGGAAATCGTAATTTCTGCTTTTTACACATTGATCTGCCAATGGTAATCATGCTCTCTTGTGTGTTCCCCAACTCACCACACTCATCCAGGTCGAAACGTACTTGTGGATTCGTTCGACGTCGATGGGCGTAGCCAGAATGGAGAAATCAAAAGGGAAAGCACAATAACCCAGGGTTGATCTGGCTAGGTGTGTGTGCGTCAATGCCGTGTATACGGCTGGTCTACTGACCTAGTGACAATCTCTTAGGTCAACGCACTATGGCAAGACAGAAATACGAGAGAGAGGTAAACCTAGCTAAGGTTATTCACCAGCAAAAAGAGATCATTGATCCCAAGCGAATGGGTGATCTGAAATCCCATGGTTAGCGCAATAGTGTTGCCGTATGTCGTTGATTGTAGCTAAACTCAATTATGCATTATCTACATAGAATAATGAGTTTAGCTATGCGTCCTTTTGACATGTTTTACAGGTAAATAACTTATCAAGGAAATGGGTAGGTATTGTGGTTGGAATTGTGGGCTGTTTCTCCTATAGGATAGAGAAACCCCTACAAGGTTGTATTGCGATAACAAGTCCAGGAAGTATGTCCAGTCTTATTGCACGATTGGCAAATTTGTGGCTGGCTATATTTGGAATTATTACATAACTTAAGACGGTTTCCATCGACTAGTCGTGGGGCCTGCTCGAGAGCGTAATTTATTGCTGCTCTAAGACTTGAGGTAGCTCGTGCTTTAACTAGAAATTTCAAATGGGGATCCCTAAGACCATCTTCAAATGTATGCAAGGCGAGCTTTTTATTTTCTTCGAGGAGATATGTTCGCACCGCAGGATCGACAGTACTTTCAAACGTGGCCTTGTCCGGCAGATGCAAGAGGTGTGTGAGTCTGTTTCCAAACTCCCTCACATCTTCCTTGCTATCTTGCTTGGCTGTCACCAGACTGTTTTGTGCGACTGACCTAGAGGTGAGAATTTTAAATTCTTCCTTCAATTCCGAAGCAAGATCATTCCAGGTTGAAATGACCTTGTACCGGATGTGGTCGTATGCTGGCCCCTGTAGTCTGGTTTTCACCACGCTTAAGAAGAAAGCATGCTCACTGTCGTCCCGTGCTTGTGAAAAGTGAATATCCCCGCGAGAAATGAAATCATCGAGTTCGTCCGGGTTACCGTTAAACACCGGCACGAAATCTAAGATATCCTTCAATCCGATTGTGACGTTCATTTTTTCACGTGCTTCAAATATTCGATTCGGGTATTATTTTGGGGGAAGTAGTCCTTGAGTAAATTCATCTTCCTACAAACAAGGGCGAAGAGTAAGAAGAGAATTTTTCGAAATCAAGTGAAGCCATCCTAAAGAGAGAAGAAAAGAGATCCTTTCAAACCCAAACACATTGACACGTATACAGGAAATATCGTAAATACCAAGGGTAGGAGAAGATTTTTATTGACACGAAGTAAAGCAATCCTAATGTCGAAAAATCCTAATAGGCAGATAAGCAGAAGAGATGCTGTGAAAGAAGCCAAGGGTAAAACGAGAGGAGACTTTTATCGAGCCCAAAGTGAAACGAGCCTGCAAGTGGAAAAGATCCTAATAGATGAATATGGGAAAGAGTTCCTAAGGAATTTCGAATCTAAAAAGATAAAACGAAAAAGACCAGCAACAGATAAGCGTAAGCGTATGGAAATTGTGCAGTCTCTGCCCGAGAATATGAAAAATTTTCCCCGAGTAATTACTAAAAACTATGTGATACCAATTTTAAAATATATGTATATATGTATATGTGTGTATATATTGTATATATATAGAAATTTGAATGTCTAGAATTTTCCCCTTTGGTTATATTAAAAATAAATTTCATAAGTTTTGAGGTTTCTAGTTGTCCTCTTTGTGATAAAAATTTTAATTTATATTGTAGGACTCTCTTTGTCCCTTTAAGAGAATTTCAAATTTATGTTTGGGAGATCTATTTGTCTCCTTGCAAATTTGTTAGTAACATAAATGGATATAAATACCTGTGATCTCTGGTTGTGTTGGCGGCTATGGTCGTCGCTAGGTTACTCGTTGTTGTTGATGCGTCTGCGAATGCTGCTGGTGCTTTTAAGTGTGTTGCAAGACAGACGGGGGTTGAAGAATGCTGTTTTCCAGGTTTGTGGTGGTTATTGCTGCTAATATCATTACTCTTCCCTGCACTATTTGTGGGCCTTTGGTGTGGTGTGAATTGTGCTCAATTGAGCATTGGGTGTATGTGACTGCCATTGTAGTTGTGCCGGCATTGGCATTCAATGTCACTTTATGGTTGATGTCCTGCAGGACTGATTATCGTGCTTCTCCATATAATGTTAACGGGGCTGGTGGCCGTCGTCCACTTTACACTGTTTAGGCGTTCGCCTGGTGGTGTCGTCAATGATATAGTCACCACAGGATGTGGCTGTCTCCAACAATTCACTTTTTTTGTTTTTATTTGGATTTTTACTGTTGCCGGTGTCTAGCCCCAGACACGCTTTTATTATTTAAAAGTTTTCTGTTGGTAGCGGGATCTATGGATATCCCACTGCTGCCACCATTTTTGCTGTGGTCCTTCTCTCAGGGAGCGTGTCTGGTCCTGAAAAGGACGAGGGATCTATTTAGGACAGCTCCTGAGGGGACCCGTTGCGGTTGCTGCCGTGCTTCCTCAAACCTTGAGGGAAGAGCAGCTACCGATTGTTTACTATGGCCCGGAAATCGGCCAGGTTTTAATTAAAAATACAATTTTTGTCTGTCGAGTTTAAATTTATTTGCTTTAATTTTATTTATTGGCGTCCTACCGCTTCGGACGCCAATCGAGACTGATCTTCGAATACAAAATCAATCGCCCTTATAAAGAGAAACAAATCGAAATTTGTATCTCGAAAATACACAATTTCCTACAAAAATCCCGATTTTGGAATCCTGAGTGAGATGCTCAGTGTTTATTTAAGATAAGAATTCAATTTCTTGAATTCTTACGAAACTATTTCGCAGATGTCGATATGTATCTGATTTTGGGTTTTTGTTTGTTCAATTTATTAAGAATTTTTCCAAATAGAGATAATGATCTCTGGATTTTGAGTTTTGATGATGCCGTGGAGCAAATGTAGAACAATAAACGAATATTAGATTCATTTAATGTGAATTTGATTTTGATTTGGGATTTTGGTTATAATTATGCCGTGGGGGCAAATGTTAGGCGATAAACGAATGTTTGATTCGTTTATTGCGAATTTTGGATCATGTTTGGGTTAATTCGGGTTTTGATAGGATTTCGGATGTAGGAATGGGGGAAAAGGGTGGTAGGGCTTTTTAGAGCACTACAGGTGAAAGAGAATATGATTTCTGTAATCAATTACGTGCAGTAAATTTTGTTGTGAATTTAAAAATAAAAGAACTTTCCAGGATAAACAAAAGTGTCTTTCAATTAATTACTTCTTGTGGACGGTGTGTTGCGGAGCTTTCCTTTGGTGTTCGGTGGAACAGTGGACGGTTTGTCGTGAAGTTTTGATTTCTTTTGGTACAGGAACTCTTAGTGATGATGGAGGAAGAAGTGAATCAGCGCCGTACGCCGGTGCACAGTACCTCTTCCCCACAAGTGTGTCCATCATGTTTCTGCAACTACCACATTCACCCATATCCGTGAGAATATTAGACTTGGTCTTGGAATATCTGAGAAGGGGGAAGGATTATCTTTGATAGTTTCAGAATTAAATCGTTGAGCACCGATTGGTCAAGCAGATCACATTTTTGGCGTTTCATGATGACCGAAATCGAAGCCCTTTCATATAAATCTCGATTGAGATTTGTTCGAATAAAAATTCCTGAATGAGCGCCATGATTTTATCGTGCAGTTCGAGGGGAATTTTCTAGTAATTTGGACATTAAATTTGGTTAACGAAATTCTTGACGAGATGATCATGAAATGCATATACAGAGGTGTATTTCATGATTTTATGAGTTTTAGGAACTGAATCAATGTGCGATAGATGAACATCTGGTTAAATTTGTTGCATATTTTATCCAAGAGGATCTTGAATTTGTTTTTACACTAACGCGCGCAAAAAAGGGGATTTTGAAGTATCCTTAAATGTCCGAGCACAAGGCGAGCGGATGGAGAGAAAACGGATAATGCCTGGACATCACAACGACGAGGAGACTCATGAACAGGTGGAGCATTCCACATTCGTGTGGTTCGGCTAAAGAATGACTCTCTATGTTTATTTGTGCGCCTGAAGTTGCATTGAATTGGTATGATTATGAATATTGGACGAGATGTGGATACTTGGTGTGGATTGTGAATACAAGTGGTATATTAGGGTTGTTCAGTGGTTCACCTATCCTGAGAGAATTATATAACGAAAAGCCGTATCACTTCATGTGTTTATGGCTAAGCCACGATGTGATAAGAACAGATGCACAACAGTTCATTCCATGTTACAACCAAGTATTTTAGAATCAGTTGCTATGTTTGGCTTAGTGTGTAGGTTGCTGGTGTGGAGTTATATAAGTTAGCAGATACACCAGAGAAGTTGCACCTTCACTTAAGAATGTTTCACTGGTCAACGCGAAAATCTCGTGATATTGCAAGTATTCAGCACAAAAGATTGCCTTGGAATCTGCTGTGAGCTGAGATTACCAACGGTTGAGGGAAAGCGATCTTTATAGATATTATGCCCTAAAAGCAATTGTCCAACCTAATTATTACAGAAACTAAAGTTACGGTCTCTCCCTAACGAATATTGCACCACTTTCACACGATAAACCCACTAATGATAAAAATTCATTCAAGAGTAATGGTTTATGGTGAACGCAATTAGAGAACCAAATAGGAGCAGATTAGTATCTCAGTAGAAATTTTATCTCGCATTACAAAATACTCGTCTAGATATAGTTGTTTGTCTTTGCCACTGCGTAATCGATCTTCCTAAAGTGCTGAGACATTACAACTGCGTAAGCGTAAATACGTCTTTTAAGAAAATTAAAGTTACGGTGCTAAGAGGATTGCAAACCTTGGTTGTAAAAACCTTTCTCTAACAATAAGGACACATAATAATAGAATGTTTTATGATTAACGTTAAATATTAACATTTTCTCTAGTAATTGAGTTCGTTTCTTGCGAAATGATAACAGAATGAGGTTTTGGGGAAAAGACAAAAAAAGACCCAACTGCACCGTACTGCATTTCCCGAACTCAACTATTTCTTTTTCCTCTTCCTTTACCTTTTCTTTTTCATTTTCTTTTTCTTGTAGCGGCAAAATTAGGCGCTACTTTGTTCGCTCATGCAACTTAGCTGCGCCTGACCAATCCCTAAAATTCTTTTACAACAGTTGTATTCCTTTCATGGTGTGCTGGAAATCGATACAAGACATCTATCACGAAAGAGATTATTTCCTCATTCGAGATGGCATCAAATAGTTATAATGACGCAACGAAATGGGAAAACTCTTGGCTACAGTTTGAGTTATACGACAAACAATAAGCACCAGCTGTTCTACAGTTAATTTAATTGCCTGGAACACAGAAGTATAATGAAATTGATTCGCCGGCTGATGTAATTTCAAGAAAAAAGGGACAAGTTCCCAAACCATCAACTTAACAATGTGCAAAGTATTAACAACAATATCATTTACGTATGTATAGTTTTTTTTATCTATTTAATTTTGGGGGGTTTTACAGTGTGGGGTGGCTCGCCCTTGCTACTTCAATGGGTGGTTATGGGGCTCGTTCTAAATTCGATATCACCTAACGTCCTAATCTTCTGATATTCTCCTTCCTTCTGGAGAGTACTATAACTGTTTTCACCAGTTGCTAGTGCATACATACTCCATTACATGACTAGATTAGTTCAACATAAATTAATCTCAGCGAATACGTGTCTTTTTTGTTGTATTTATTTAAAAAAGGTTTATGGGGCTATTCTGCTCTATTTATTCACTATACAATGTTTCTGTTTATTCATTTAAAAGAAGTTTGCGGCGATATTCTACTCTATGGATTCATTACGAAATGCATTTTTATAAAAATTGATCACATATCGGACGGTCACTGTGGGTATTGCCTTAACTTATTTAATTACTGAGTCACAACTTCTTTTTTACTTTACTTTTAGTTCCTTCTTTTTACATTACACCTCTTAGACCGATTCCGCCTAACACTCACACTCAACTCCTCGCGGGCGACGAGCTCGGTCAACAACTGAAAACCATTTCCCACTATTTTTCGATTGTTTCATCGAAAGAAACCTTTTTCACGTTAACCAAAGGCAACGTGTTATTACCTTTTTTCGCTGACCTCAAATAAAACCCTTATTATTTGATTGTCTTTTGTGTATCTTTTGTTTGATTCTTCGCTAATTTACCTTTGCTCAACAATTGTCTTGAAACCCTTAAGCATTGGCTAGGCTGTCCAGAAATGTTTAGAGTTAGTGATTACCATGGGTTTCTTATGTATTTTTGTATATCTTGATGGCATTGTTGTCCAGCAATTCTATTCGTGGGCGCCGTCCATGCTCCGTTTAGGAGATGTTTCTTGAAATAGGATTAAAGGAAACGGTGTCGCCATAGAGTTTTCTCCTCAGACGTACGGCTGGACTCTATGGTTTTATTCTTTAGCGATGACGCAAAACAATTTTTGTAGTGGATTGATTTATTTAACATTAATCAATACGAAGGTGATCCGAAATTTATTGGGACATGAACCGGTATGAATGTTCGGGTGGGTCGTATATCGCATACACTCACAACTGGATACGAATCTAAGGACACGTGCATATTTTAAAAACTGTGTTTTTAAAATATGAACTACGAATTTATTGCGTATATCCTGCACAAAAGCTGAAAAAAGATAATCATCAAATGCCCCTGTTAAAGTTATTTTCAACCTCCCCACTTTACACCACACTAGTGAACTTAATAAAAGAAACACTTCATGTTCTTATGTAGTATAACCGACATCCTTTATTTAATAATAATAATTTTTATTTAAATCCAAATGTCCAGCACACACGACACAATAACTTCGGAAGGGTATTTGGAACGACGGTTCCAGACTCCTTAAGATTAACTTTAAAGAAAGATGAATGTCCTAGATGGGCAGAATACGACATCCCAAGAAAACAGAATTACTCGTCAATCAATACAGTATGATTCCTGCAAGGCACCAACAAAAAGGGGACTATCTCAGTAAATGGTCAGAACTCAGATCCCCCTGAAATTCTCACAGTTTCCAGTTAATCTATATCAAACGACTCATCGACCGTTCAGATCGAATGATGCAGACTCTAATTTACCGACGCTTTGTTTATATCATTTTAAATCTTTGTTTATCTCCCTTTTCAATCGATATGTGTGATGCATGTTTCGCCGATATACTTCATTTACTCTAGTCGAATGGACAGATTGTTTACGCAGCTATCTTCGTTTGATCGCCGTTATTTGTTTTATTTTATTTTTTAGATGTATTTGCATCACTATCCTTAGCTCATTGTGTTTACACAAGTGACATTGCATTGTGGGGCTCCAAAAAGCCCTACCACCTTTTTCCCCCATTCCTACATCCAAATCCCAGCAATATTACCCTAAAACCCAAAATCCTGTCAAAACACGAAAAATCCCAAACATGATCCAAAATTCGCAATAAACGAATCAAACATTTGTTTATCGCTTGACATTTGCCCCCATGGCATAATTTAATCCAAAATCCAAATTGAAATTTAAATTCGCAATAAACGAATCTAATATTCGTTTATCGTTTCACATTTGCCCCACGGCATCATCAAAATCCCAAATTCAGAGATCGTTATCTCTATCTGAAAAATTCCACTAAGTTCAACAAATAGAAAACCAATTCCAGATACATATCCACATCTGCGCAATACTTTCGTAAAAATTCAAGAAATTGAATTCTTATCTTAAATAAACACTGACCATCTCACTCAGGATACAAAAATCGAGTTTTGTCCAAGAAATTGCCATTTGTGAGATACAAATCTCGATGTGTTATCCTTTATAAAGGAATAGTAAAGTGATCTCCGGCCCGCAGTAGATTATCGTTCATAATCCCTGGAGGAAGTGCCCCAGAAGAAAAACCTTATAGATGCAGATAGTTTGACAAAATAAAACACATTTTATATACCGAAGAAAAGCGATACTTTTTAATAGTTTTGTTGAGCTGACAACTGGTGAGTAGAGCTGTGGTACTCCCACAAAAACACTCCTTTTTAGATTCCGAGTATCACCTGCCCCCGCCGAAGCCTGCGGAGCCGAGGACTATGAAAGCCGAAAAAACGGCAGGTTCGACAACAGGACCTTGCTCTTCCCTCAGGCTCTGAGGAAGCACGACGACGACCCCTATGTAGGACGTTTTTCAGGAGCGGTCTATAGAGATCCCTTCTCCTTTTAAGGCCTAGGAGACTCGCTCCCTGAACCAAACCTATTACAGAATCTAACATCATGGTAAGAGATATTACATTGTTTCCACGGAATTGCTTATCATTATCCTGAGCAGTACACGTTGTATTTGTATTTTGTTTCGTGCCTACAGAGAACCAATCCAGATGTGGTATCTGGATTCTATAATTTGACTGCTTATGCTTTTCAGATATTCTGCATGTGTACAAGTATTCAAAGATAATTTGGTGTGTTGATAAAGTATAGGCTGGGCCATAAATTTTTGCAAACGGCAACAGTTGATTTCTTAGAAACCGTTAGAGGGAGGATCGCGAGATAGGCAGGGAATTGTGCGTCGCTTCATGCTATTTTAGTCACGATGGAGCGCTTCACGGGACAACAGCGTACCTTTTGTATAATTTTTTTTTACAAAAACAACGATTCTTACTATATGACGCCTATTTAGAATTGAATACAGATTACGCCGTGTAAGTGTTCAAGTGTTAAGTCAATCAAACCTTGGATCAAAAAGTTCGAGCAAACGGGATCGTCAACGAATATTAAACAAACAGGGCGGCCACGTTCAAGAAGAAGCGATGAAAACATTCGGGAGGAGATAGCCGCGATACCTCGCAGCATGTGTCAGCGAGTTTTCCAAAGTTTGGGTAGTCGATTGCAGGAGTGCCAACGACGAGACCGGGCGCATATCGACGATGTAATTTAAAAAAGAGAATTTCAATAAACGATTATTACGTTAAAAAAATGATCAACAAAATAGCATTTGTGATTTTATAGTTATTCATACTCCAAATGTGCAAAAATGTATGTCCCATCCTTTATAAATTAGTTAATACAGGGAAGCGCACACGAAGTGAATCTACATAATGATGGGTGTTGGTCGCATGGTTAAGTATTTTAGTGTGACAGGTTTGTGTGTAACACTGTGGCGGTTCTTTAAGGCTTGCCCGAAGAACCACCCATCGTCCAGTATGCTGGTCCCACTAACGCCTAAGGTCGTTTCGCGGATGGTTAACGACTGACTGAAAATGGGCAAGAATCCATTCATGGTACCGTGGCAGTGGAGTCACCGCCAAGTGAAATTCACTGCGACTTACTAAGAACTTGAAAAGGGTTGCTATGCGTGCGTAGGAGTTTTAGTTCCAGAGAATTACTTCCGTACAGGCTGAATTAGATTCCTCTGTCGCTATGTATACGTGGAAATCCATTTTGGAAACACGACCAAGTATGGGCATGCGTTGTCGGTTAGACAAAGGAATATGGGTCTTGGTCGTTGCGACGGTTGTTTCGTGGAAATGCAACGCATCGTGCTGGTGACTTACCAGTAAGTAGAATTGGTGTTGTTTCGATTGGTTTGGTTGGGATGGGAGCCGAAATGGTTTTCGGGGAAAGTAAATGGAGCTTGGTTACAAGCGAGGGAAATGGTTTAAGCAGGAAGTGAGCCGGAATGACTATCGGGGGAAATTAATGCTGCTTGCTGCTAATCCCGAAATATAAAAGGCAACCCTCGTATACTTATGCACCTAACAATTCTTTGAAGGGGGTTAGGTGGGGGAAACTTGTGCCCGCATATAAAAGGACGTGAATGAACGACGATGGGCTCTCACCATGTCTCTTTAACCTTGTGCTCAAGTATGTCCTCAGAAAGGTACAAGACGACAACATGGCCGGATCATCCCTGAACGGGGTCACACAAGTGCTCGCATATGCGGATGACATCGCCGTTCTGGGCGATAATCTAGAAACTGTTAGTAAAAACTGTGAAATCATCATGCAAGCGGCAGAAGAGGTGGGCCTAGAAATAAATGAAGACAAAACGAAATACATGATTATGGCGAGAGCAGGCGGAGCTCAGAGAACATGCATAAACATCAGGGGCAAGATATTTGAAAATGTCAAAGAATTTAAATACCGGGAAACAATACTGACGGCCAGTAACGAAATGTCGAAGGAAATTAACAAAAGACTACACTCCGGCAACGCTTGTTGGCATGCAGTCAGTAAACTGCTGAAATCCAAACTGCTATTACGTAATATAAAGTTCCGTGTCTATAGAACCATAATAATACCGATTGTTCTATACGGATGCGAGACATGGGCTCTCACAAAACGGGAAGAAAACAAATTCCGCGTATTCGAGAATAAAGTTCTCAGGGGTATCTTTGGCGGCAAATATGACGAGGAGGCAAAACAATGGAGGAAACTCGACAAGAGAGTAATCAAGTCGCGAAGATTACGATGGACCGGTCACGTGGCGCGAATGGGCAACGATAGGACCGTGCATAGAATTCTTGACGGTAAGCCAACGGGAAAGAGACCGACAGGGCGGCTGCGACGGAGATGGGAGGACAATATTTGGTTTGACCTCGAGGAGATCGGATCGGATGGTCAAGCGTGGAAGGAGAGCGCACAGGACAGGGGACGATGGCGGAGTCGAGTGGGTGAGGTCATGAACTTCCGGGTTCCTACAGGCCAATAAATAATAATAATAATATGACTCTTGTGCACAATTAGCAAACACTAAGTTGACTGCAAAATGGGCAGCAAATAGATTCAAATTCTCCCACACAGTGAAGACTGGAGTATTACCTAGTATGTGTGTTTAGATGGCTGAAGAGAGTGTTTTGATGGCTTTGACTGTTTATTCCTAACGTGGACCTACACTCGGAGTCAAACTCCTTATTCGACTTAGGGTTGATATTTTTTTATCTGTCTCACATAAAGGCCCGCATGCCAAACAGAAGCATACCTACCTATGTTTTAGCTATACGGATAACGTCGTTGTTGGGGAAGATTTTCAACCAATTCAACTTCCCAAAACAGTCGTTTAGATCGTTCTCGAAGAGCCATACTATTTTTTGAGATTTTTGCTTAAAGTTGAACGTCCAGCGCGCTAAGATGAGATTGTTCGATTCGACCGGGTTCATCAGCCAAGCTCCAAAAAATGGTCATGGATTTGTGGGAATTAGGAGTATATTGTGCCAGACACGGGCACTCGGTTCACTCCTATCCCCATCCGGCTGTCACTAAGGTTCCAGAAATGTTCCGCAAAATACTGAAAGAAAACTGTTCACCCGGAAAGACATCACCCGAACAAATAAAACACTGACGCACGTTGTTCTACGTTTGTTCTTTATTTTAACATTTATTTAATAACATGTACGTTGACCATGTTATTGTGTTGACATCACGTTGACAGCACGTTGTTCTACGTTTGTTCTTTATTTAAACATTTATTTATTAACATGTACGCTGACCATGGTATTGTGTTGACATCCAGAACAAATGATGCAGCGAGAAAAATCGGAATTAAGATTAATTTAGGAAATCAAACGTTTCTGGTTGATGCGCACTGTTTTTATGTTTAAAAGTACAAAAGATGCAGCGGAAAAAAATATCCACTTGATCGTTTACTTTATCCGTGACTTGCGTACTTAGACTAACGGGATTTAAATTAAATCACTTAAATTAAAGCGCGCTTTCCTGACTCCAGTTGGGATATATGCGTCCCCGTGGCGCCACGGGGAGCAGGAGATAGCACCGTGGTGGTCGGCGGATGTAATTGGACTCAATGATAAACGGCTCTTGCAGTGCCGAATCGCTAATGGGGTGAGTTTCCCCGAGAGAGAAAGTGTTCCTCTTCACTAAGAATACGTTTTACCTACCACAAGAGAAACGTAAAATCTCTTAGTGGAACAGAAACCAGATTTCGTAATAGATGTCATGGTAGTATGTGTGCATGGGTGATCGTGAGGATCATAATATTCAACACACGTGGGAAGGCAATGGATAAACGAAGCAGACAGGCGGTAAGGACAAAGGGATCGTTGGTAGTACACATGTATGTGTGTACATGGGTTCTTTCATGGGACAAACCATGAGAACGAACCTGAAACGACGAAAAGGGCTTAGGGTGTATCCATGAGATGTGAGTTCGGTAAAGCAGACAAAACGAATCTCCTTGGATGCTAATGGTTTTTGTTTGCTCATGTCGCTGCTGGTGAGAAGCAGATCCCGAAATATGAGAAGACAAAGGGAACGCTTAGCTCTTTGTCTAAGATGTGCATTGCGGCTAAATAAATAGGCGGTAATGCAATGTGGAGATGCGCTAATTGATTTTAGCTTGATTACCGGGAAATGGTGTTTATAGCATCGCTGGTAAAGGTAGGTATTCAATTCCTATTTGCATTTGCCTGTGCTGTAGGATTTAATTGATGCCTTAAGACGCGAGGTTCGTATATTTGTTTTGGTCCTTGTGTGTAGGTCGCCAGCCAATGTGTATGTATGGTGATTGGATTTATGATACATTTGGTGAGGACGGGAAATGGGCGACGCAATGTTTATGATCCCTGTTATGATGATTACATTGTATGTAAACCAAATCATTTTGTCTTCAGGAATTCGTCTACGGGGATTTGCCTGGCACCGAAGGTGCCGAATTGATTTTGGGATTCCTGCTAAGTTAGGAAAGAATTCGTACAGAGAATTTGTATGCGAAGAGGTGCATGAAAGGTAAGGATTCTTTTACAGGGACCCTTAGATTACAAATTTGATCCATTTGATGCGTGACGCATTTACAGGCGCCTAATGCGATTGCATTAGCAAAAACATATGCAGACTGGGATCAAGTTATGGGGGGTTTTCAGGTAAGTGGGCCGGGGGGCTTGGAGGAACCGCCACAGATTTCTCTCGACCATTTCATGGAGCATGGCACCATGGTGGCTAGTTAGTTGTTAGAATCTCTCCTACGACGAGTAGTATCCTATTTACGGCATTAATGGTAATCACTTTAAATGACCGCAAATTTTCTTGCTGTAAGAGGTCTGCGTAAAGATTTTAGTGGAAATTGAAAGAACTTAACTGCTCATTTTGTCATTAACTTTAGGTTTGTCCTTATGGATTGCAACAATAGGGTAATTTATCTTAATAACAGACTACTGCAATTGGCAAATGCATGACTTCCTATTCTCTCATTTGCAAAGTTGTTTCAAAATCCTTGAAGTTATCCTACCGAACTGCGTTCCACTTACAATAGAATTAACTGAGGGTAATCTTTAATAGACTGTGAAAGGAGAAGAGGCAGTTCATTAGCTGTCGTAAATAAAATAAGAACGGATTCTGTCGTCGTTCATTTACGTTTCGTTAAAATCTTCTTAGCTTTAAGAAACGTATGCACAAACCCACTATGCTTCCAGTAATTTAGTAGCAACAAAGGAATTCTGTGAAACCCTTTGAAGCAATAGTGAGAACTTAGAATGCAGTTGAGTGGGCAAGTAATAGAGAACTTAATGTGCGTTGGTTTTTCGATTTCCCAGAAGGCAAGAGCAGACACTACGTTTTGAGATAAATGGACTAACATTAAATTGAGCATGAGACAATAAAGCAGCATTCCAACTCACCTACAATTTTAATCAAATTATAGCCGCTATTTTTAATTAGTAATTAAATGTGAATAAATGCAAAGAGACCATAAACGCCTGGCAAAAATGTACGTACAGTCATTAAAATTACAATTTATAAAATTGATAGACTGCTTCCATTATTTTGTTGTCGAAAACGGGTTTCTTTCTCTTCTAGATACTTAACTACTTCACTCGGTCTTTCTATTGGATTATCCGCTGGCAGGGTATACGCAACACTCTAGGGGAAGTAAAGGGAAATTTTTTACCGCAACACACAATTTCCGTGAGTAATTCTCTTAGAACCACTTGTGTCAACCAGCATTCAAGGAGTACACACCTTTATAAAGCTAGTATTGACAAAGGCAGAATAAGAAAGAGGGCTATAATGATATGGATTTTCATTCGTCGACCAACGGATGAATGAGTTAATTAGCTGCGAGCATCTGTTATTATAAAATGCTTCTTTAAAAGTCAGTATCGATTTGAATTTAAATGAATCGCGTAATGAAGAAACCATTTCAAGAAGTACTTTCATTAAAATTGTGTACAACAAATTTGATGTACGAGTATAGGGCGGTGGTAAATATTGTTAGAGTTAATTCGCATTCTTTGCAGGAGCCTGAGTGTTTTCAATATATTACTTCTTTAATGCATGTGTTATTCTTTTTCAACTTTTAGGTATGTGTCATGCTTTTTCCAATGTTAATCATTTTTTTTCAGAGCGAGTTCAGCAACCAGGGCGAAAAACCGATCTTGCTCTCCCTCTGCTTCGCCTCGCACTATACTTAAGGGAACCTCAAAATCCTCTTTTGTGTATATATTTGCATGCAAAAAAGACCTATGGTATATCCTTTAACCTCCGTTTTTTTATCGTTGTACCTAAAGAAGTATGATTCTCTAAAGATATCGGAATTTCTAGCATGTAAAAATAGCAACGTTATTTGAGGTAATTAATTAAAGGTGTAGGGTTATAATTTGGTTAATTTGTTTTTGCTTATCTTACCTCCTTTGGGGTGTTTTCCTTTAGGGTTGCCCAATTAAAATGCCATTTAATTTTATTTACTTTATTTATTTAATTTTTCAATATTCGGCCGTTGCCTCGACCTGTGGTTCCCAAATCCAAAATACACTCCCCTTTTATACTCTGTGGCAACAGAGATTTGTTAAAAATATTATTTAAAAATTCCAAGAAGCCCAAACAAGATTTTGTGTGCTTCAATTGGAATAGGATTCCCGGAAGTGTATACGAATTTTACTTGAACAAATTCCCGGAAGGAGAAATCATGAAATGCATTTAGTATTACGCATTTCATAATTTCAATAGTTATACGGAATTGAATCAATGCACGACAAATGGACTTTCGTTTAATTTTGTCGTGCATATGATTCAATTGGATTGGGATGTAAGGTACTTGGAAATTGAATCAATGCACAACAAATTAACTTGTTGTTTAAATCTATCGCGTATATGATTCAATTGGATTGGAATTATGAGTAAGGGTAAAGTATTCGGAAATTGAATCAATGTGCGGCAAACTAACTTTTGGTTTAACTTGTCGCTCATATGATTCACTTGGATTGGATCAATGTGCGACAAATTAACTTTTGGTTCGCTCAATGATTCAGTATGGGATATGGTTAAGATTATAGGAGATAATGGGGATTGGGTGGGAGTAGTGATTTAGGATCACTACAAAGGTCTTTCTTTATTTTATCAGGTAATCTTTATTATAGTACAGAGAAAACCATTCACCCACCACCAGATAGAGACATCTACGGTTTAAAGATTATTTCTCTCAAATGTTATATATAATGATACTATATTGATTGATAATATCCAGAGGTGCCTCACTAAAACTGCCGTATCTCGATGATCTATCTTCAAAACCTGATCAAGCTTTGATACGTGCAGTTTGAAAGTTATTATTCGAAACACCGTTTACACGTTAATCTCAGAACGATTCGTACGACCTATCAGATTTGTCTGATAACTTCTTCGAGTAGATCATATCGCCATCGTGAAATTTTTTTATTCCCCAGGATGTCAAAAGTATAAAAAAAGTCTTAAAATATAAATAAGAAAAATTGAAATCATTCAGTGTTCTAAACCTTTAATTGTTAGAAAATGAAGAGTTAAATATCTCTTCAGCTTGGTTGAGGTTATAAAAGTATCCGTATTTAAACAGATAGCTAGCCCAGCCGTTGGAATTAATTCACTATGGAATGTTTCGCGAGAGTCAAACGAGTGTGGTGTTGGCGCGAGTTTTAATAAAACTATAGTTCTCCTACTACTACACGGCGCAAATGTTGCTATCTGTAACAAATTTACCACATTAGGGAAATGCCGAATACCCAACTGATCAAAATATGGGTTCAACGGGTTCCGTCGGCAAAGCGTTAACATGAGAAGCCATTTTATTCGTCAAAAGTTACCATCGAAGGTTGTAGCCGACGCGCATAATTCGGAGTGAAATGGTGATGATGAACAAATTTTTCATTTCAGCTTTACATCATTTTTGTTTTGATCATGATACTTACTTTCAGCATAGAGCAACTTTTTACACCACAGACATGTTTTTACCAGTTGCTCATGAAATTCTCCGTGGTAATTCATAGCCCAATGAGGATACCAAAACAACATCGTTCACAGCAACAGCGAGCAGCACAACAGCTAGCAGCTCAACCACCAGCAGATCAACCAAAAAATAAAGATGCCACCAATCAACACCTTCGACCCAATCTGATAAGTTCGCTAAAGCAATCGCATTAGCACCTAAAATGCTTCACGCATCAAATTGATCAAGTTTATTTAGCTAAAAGCCCCTAGAAGAGAATTCTTACCGGCATGCATAACTTCGCATTTAAAATCCGCTATAAGAATTCTCTCCAAACTTATCATAAATTCCCTGAAAGAAAATTCATCGGTTCACATATAATACAACCGCATAATCAGGGAATCTTACCCATGAGTTGGCTAATCCCAGCCTCAACATGTGTAGAATAAAAACTACCTACATATACATCGGCTGGCGAACCTTTTACCCAACGATAAACAGTCCAACGCAACTGCTCCTTGATAGTATAGTGGTTAGTATACCCGCCTGTCACGCGGGAGGCCGGGGTTCGAATCCCCGTCGGGGAGCCTCTGGCGCAAGACTAATGACCTTGCCAGGAAAAAACAAATTATGGAAAATTTAACAAGCCTCAGGACTTGCTAAAGAAGGCCAAGACCGGTTCTCGGTTGTAGTGCCGATGGTGATGATGATGATGCAGCTGCATGTAATTAGTGCAATCGACGTTGAGACTAATTCCCCAACTCGCGCCATGTGCAAACAAAAGAACGCTGTTCTTCAAAGGCTTTCTGGCAATACCATAAACAATCCACATAGTTTGTGGTATCCCTAATGCATTTCTCATTTAACGAGTTCCAGCTTATTTATTTAGCTGACCCTAATCACAGACCGATCCATTAAGTCGCTTCTCCTTTGTTCTTTTTCTCTCGCTGTAGGTTTTGTTTATTTTTGCTGAAATGCATCGATAAACACGGTGATGCGTAAGAACACACATACACACCACTGCACCAAAAGAACGCATTTCCTTGGTGGCCACACCCGTAAGAGAAAAATTTTCTCTCTCTCTCTTCCGCCCCTTAACCCTAACCGAGGATGGAATTCAAGTCAGAGTTCTATCCTCGGGGAGTCCTTTACCATCCGCCGACCACGCTGGTCGCGCTATCTCCCGCTCCCCGGTGCGCACGGGGACGCGATATATATATTCGGAGTCGTGGGCGAAATAAATCCGAATTACTCGGAAATCGCTGTACGTAATTTTATTCATTATCCATTAAGTCGAGTGGTGGTTTGTCGTTTAGTTGATTACGGGGGATATTATTTAAGCATACATTTCATAGACGAAACTCTAAAGGAAATACGCTATATAAATTAGTATTAATATTAATGTGCATCAATTTTGTTGATGTCATTGTCAACGAAAGTAGTGGTTTTTATTTAGAGGATAAAACTGAACAAATAAATTCCGGTGTTTCATTCATTTCCCTTGTTCTTTAATGGCTCGTGACGGTAGGAACGGTTTACTTGGTGTACATTCCTTAGACCAGTAACAATTCGGTTTGGCGGAACCTTTTAGAATTGGTGGAGAGCAGGAAGAACCCCGTGTCGTGCGCCGCGACAATGACCTCGTACCACACAGTAGGTAGGACCGTAAAGCCCAGTCGCCCGGTGAAATGCTTGGGAGAAATCCTTGAGCATCTTTCGGAGATTGGTTGATGGACCCGGTCGAGAAAAATAGCATCCCAGCGCGCTGATTGGGCGCTATAGGTTTGCCTTTCCTGCGATAAGTAAAAAAAAAAGTGATAGCCCTGGATCATCAAATTGTCACATGGGACACACTTAAAAAAGGCAACGATATTCTACACTGTGTCCGCTGCCAATGGTTTGGACACGCAACGGTGAGCTGTGAAATGTAGCATCGTCACGTAAAATGTGGAGTTGATCACAAAGCGGTAGAATGCCCTCTGGCGAAAGAAAGGGTAGAAAACAAAACCCTCTTAAGATGCGCCGTATCTCGGTATGATGCACATCCCGTTAACTAGAATTAACCTCGGGAAGCGTGACGAGACAAAAGAAAACAGAGACCACTCGAACAACGATAATGCTTTTTTTTTGTTTTATCTCAACATTTATTGACAATTCAATTACAGATTTTACGTAAGTCAAAATGTTAAATTCTATTTTACAAATATTGTTCTTACATTAACTTACTGGCTCTTAGCAACCACTCTAAATTATACATTATTAATCTCTTAATTTTCTTATGCCTTTCGGCTTACAAAAATTAGTGTTTTTATAACATATCACAATAATGGATATGTTTGTTTTTTTTTTTTAGAATTTGTTCTATTTTTCTCTATATCATATTTTTTGTTTTTTTATTTACATATATAGGCGGTTGACAACCAAAATAAAAAAACAAAAAAGAAACAAAACGGACAAACATAAACAAGGAATACAAATAAAAATTTAAAAAAAAAATAAAAAATAAAAAGTTAAAATTAAATTTAAAAAAAATAAAAATAATTGGGAATTGGGGATAGGGGGAAGGAAAGCGATGCGCATACTATGTTTAATGACGTATAGTCCTTTCTTCATCACTGATCCACCACCAGTTTGGTTGACATCGAACTTTTATTGATTTATCTCTTTCACCGATCCCCATACTAAAACGCAGGGGACCTGGAATATGAGAGATATCGTTATCATGAAGAATTCGTTTATCCCTGGCACCACGGAAAGCATGGTAAATAATAGGGACTCCACGTTTGTCCTGGATAAATCCTTTTTTATCCAAAAAAGGGAAGGCTTCTGAGGGAATGAACCCATTCTAGAGAGTATTCTCTATACATATCATTGGGATAGATTGCTCCCGAAATGAGATCATTTTCAGTGCACATTACCCTTGTTGTGTGACCACGAATAATCTTGATAATGAAGTTATCTATTCTGCTTAGTCCTGATTTGGCATACAGGAATTTATTGGGATAGTATTTCTTATACTGCGACTCTGGGGTTCTATACAATCCGAGGCAGGAACGCAACACTGCCTCGGTTGTACCATACCGGGCAACCATACACTAATATTGGTCGGATGAATGCGGAGTATGAAATTATTTTCACCTTGAGGTCCAGAAGACTACTACGGAAGAGACTCCGTGTCATTGCATATGCGTTTTTAGCTGCTATAAGAGCAGCTGCTGTATTCTTATCAAAGTAAAGATACTGATCAATCCAGATTCCAACGTATCTGACTACAGTTTTTACTTATAAGGGAATATTATTACTTCCTGCAATAGAAAATGTTTTCCAATTTCGTTTTGTATCCCTTGATGCACTGGACATCGGCGTTCTGAAAAGAATAGTCTCTGTTTTTTGGAAATTCATTTGCAATTTCCAATCGTCGCAAAAACGTTTGGTTTTGTTGAAATAATTTTGCAGAAGTCTGTTGATGACATCAATCTTTTCTCCCGATCTATACATCACAATGTCGTCGGGATACGCAATTGCACTATATCACTAGTGTAAATGTTAAATAAAACGGGAGAATTCACTGCTCCCTATTGGAGGCCGTTTTTGATGTGGAAAGTCTTGTTAGTGATTATACCTCTAGATTTCACCTCAAATTGTTTACCCCTTATCATATCGTAGATAATGTATAATAAATATTCAGGCATACCTAGATTTGATAACTTATATACCAGCCCTTCTAACCATACGGTGTCGAAAGCCCTTTCGCCGGAAACCAAACTGGTTGTTCGGAATAATACAATTTTCCTCACAGCAGCTGGCCAATGCTTTATTTATTATTTTCTCGAATACCTTGATGATGTTCGAAAGCAAACTAATCGAGCGAAGATTGGCTGGATTGCTCCTGTCCTTGCCCTTTTTGGGGATTGGATGGACTACTGCAGATTTCCATTGGGTTGGATAATACGCATTATTTAGAGCGTTATTGAACAAAATAGTGTAAGCCTTCACTACTTCAAGAGGTAAATATTTTCGAATAATGTTTGGAATACTATCTATTCCAGAAGATTTTTTGTTCTTAATCGATCTAAGAATGTCGGTCAGTTCATCCTTGTGTACAAATATACTAGTGTTTAGATTTCTAAGCGGGGAATCCGCTCTATTATTTTCACTAAAGCTAGTGAAACTTCGACTTAAGAGACGCCAATTGTTAAGTTCATTGCGTAGCAAAATATGTTTTGGGAGTGCCCTATTTTCCAGGTCAAGATGAGAATGATCCGATTCGTATCATCTATACACTACTTTGCTTTGTCTTGCGGATCCTCGACTATCATGAACTTTTCGTTAGAGTTAATGTGTTTTAGTGTAAGTCCTTCGTTCAGCAGAGTTTGACAATTTTCGGGAGTCCGTGGAACTCGCAGACATGGGATCTCATTATAATCTTTCCTTCGAAAGACTTTATTTATTTGAGGGAACATATTCGATCCATTACCTTTGATGGCTTGAATTCTCTTGTTCCAGTCATTTCGATCGCTGAACTGTCTGTAGAGCAGTTTTAACTTAGAGAGCAGAATACTCTTTTCCCATATAGTTCCTCGATCGGTGAGTCTCTGTTTGGATTTGTATGGCTCTCCATGTGAGACATTTTTGGAATAGAACAATTCATTGTATTAGTAAGAATGTTGTTCATCGTCGAAAGATAACGATCAATTTCGTGATTATGAAGATTTCTGTCAGTTGGTGGATCTATGCCATTGGAGCGTAATTGTTTTTTTTATTATTCAATCACAGCGCGATCTGTGTGCTTTTCCGAAATTAAAAAAATGTATCTGTTTATACTGCTCAAGTAGTGAGTGTTCGTTTGGGACATGTATTACAGCACCAAGTCCATAAAGATTGTATAAAGACAATTTCGAGTAGTTCGATCCGTATCTAATAACTGTATTCGCTCGTCCAGCAACAGTAAATCCAAGAAGGAATTTCGTCTTGGATATAACGGAGTACTTGTAGCGTACAATTCTAGCTTATGTTCGATAGTGTTTGTTTGCCACCAGTCGAACAACGCATTGCCTTTTGTGTTTGTGATAAGGTTACCCCAATCACTATGCTGGGAGTTGAAATCTTCCGCCATAAAGAAATAATTATTTTCCGAGTCTAACTTGAGACTTCGAAAAAAGTTATCAAGTTCATTGATAAACTGTATACACTGTGGAGCTTCGGAAGCATAACAGAGACCACATTTACCTTTTCAAAGGAATATCTATAATGCAGGCTTCTAGCACCTGGAACTTATATACATCTCTGCTGTAAACGTCTTGGTGTTGTAGAGCATTTTAACTAAGTCAGCGACCCCACCCCGTGAGTGGAATTTGGACGATCTCGTTGTGGTCCTTCGAGCCGGATCCAGTCTGTGGATCCAATCCACTGCTGCCAGTTCGCAGCATATTAGAAGGTCGCGGGACATATTAGAGTCCAGACGCAAAGACCAATCGTCGCCAAGTTCGCGGTGCAACCAATCGCTATTTGGTCCAGTTTGAGAATAAATGAAATTCGTCAGCAAGAAGAAAATGCCGGCGTCATCGTCCAACCCAAGATCGAAAACGGCAAAGGCCACATTGGCCGAACGTCGAAGACTGACCATAATGGAAACGGATCGTGAACACCAAGACGATGCACCTTGCCCAGTCGAAGAACAGAGCAATGAACAGGATCGCGGCGCAATGACAGCGACGTCGACGATGACAACGGCTGCTTTGGTCGAAAGCCTCATGGCGGCCCAGTTCGCCGCACATGAAAAGATGATGGGCACGTTCAATAATCTCAAGAAGAGAGGGCCACCGACGCTGGCCACAGCGGCGACGCATGAGCGCGACCTCCAGCTGAACTGGGATGAGATTCGGAATCGACATGAACAACTCATATGCCTGATAACTCCATGGACGACCGTCATCCAACGATATTTTGAAGAGCGATTCCTCGAGCAGGCCGAGGAAACATACCTTGACGAGGCCACGGAGCTTGCTGAGGTAACGCACGCGCTGATCGCTGACCGTCCGACCGCTTACAAGACTGCGACGGACACCGTTTATCAACCAAACAGTCGTTTGCCGCCGTTGATGGCGCAACCACCTTGGTGGCCGGGAACTCCTTCAAACCTGGTATGCGTATGCCAGCTGGCCATCCATCCAAACCTAACACTAACGCCGCCAAGGACATCAAAAAGGTTCCAAAAGCAGTGAAAGAACTGCGAACTGCAGCAGCACCCCTTGCCGCCAAAATGAACAAACAGGTTGATTTCAGCAAGAAGGCACCAGCAGCTGCCAGTGTACCAACACCAGCGAGGAACGATGCAAAGACATCCGATGCACCGACTGAAGGAACGAAGCCTGCTACAGGGAGACCCGCCGCTCAAGGCAATAAACAACTACCGAGGCTGCTCGAGGCCCATGTCGCACTCGAGCCAGTCTCCCCAACTACGGTGGACCATGCCGACCAACTCGACATTAGCGAGTTGCTCTCAGTGCAGCTGCCAGAAGTCACCGCCAAACAAGTGGTTAAGGAACCACACACACTCCCTATGAGCAAGAACCAGCAAGCTGCCGAACGGAGAGATGCCTGCCCAGTTAATGAACCGCATACCAGTCCAGTGAGTATGGACCAGCAGGCCGCTGACCAGAGTGCCTCCTGCCCACAGATCACCTCGGCTCATGTCCCGATGCTCGGACCAACGCCGAAGCCCCAACGAAAATCGATGCTGCGCACGTGTTGTAGGGCACAACATCCCGTGGCCGGTCCTCGTGGGTTGCGATTTTTAAAACTCCGGCCCAGAGGAACTGGTCGACCATACGACTGCTGATTACAGATCCCATCAGAGGACAAAGAGTCGACACCGGAGGCCCCGAACGCGATACATGCAGCCAGTGACCTCCGTTCAGCTTCCAGCAGATTGCTCAGATTATCCCTTCTTTCCATGCGGATTAGTGAATTAACATTCACAGCAATAATTTTTAGGGTTAATTCAGCCGCAGTGAATGTTATGATTAAAGTGTGGGTTCATCTGGAAACAGGGTCGAATAGATGATATCAGTTCAAGCCACTCGTTCCGTCAGTTTTTTTTTCGATCATTTCGAATTTTTTATCAAACGCAGCAAACTGTCCTTGTATGGGCAGTAATATAGCTGTTATATCAATCTTTACTTTTTTTTTTATTTTTTTTTTTTATTGTGCGTTTGACAAATAGAAAAGCACGTTCAAGAGTTTATTTATTATACTGTGCACATACACAAACATGAACGGTTCGTATGTCGCCTATCGGCACTAATCGTTTTTTAATTATTTTGGGTGCAGAGAAGTCCCAAGCGAACCCGTACTCATTTAAGATGTGCAACGCAGTTTAATTTAATAATAATAATTTAACAATAAGTTATTCATAATTTTACATACGATTCACTTTTTAAGGCCGTTCCTTTAAACGGTTCATCAACCATCGGTTGTCGATTGTCGACAAGTCTGTGGGTGGTCAATTTGGTGCTGAGTCGAAAAACGCATTGCGTCTTGTGTTCCAGATAAAATTACCCCAAAACTGTGCTAGGCATTGAAATCTCCTCCTATAAAGAAAAATTATTTCCCGAGTCTAACGCGAGACTTCGAAAAAGGGTATCAAGTTCATTGATAAATTGTGTATCCTGGGGAGTTTCAAGTGCATAAACCGAGACTACATATAGATGATTTTTCAAAGGAATAATTAGTGCTTCTAGCACCAGGAACTTGTGTACATCTGTGCCGTAAACGACCTTGTGTTGCAGACCTTTCTTAATCAAGACGGCGACTCCACCGACTTGAGTGGACTTTGGACGATCTCGTCTGATTACTTTAAAATTTGTATACCCCAATTTGTGCCTATGGTTCAGCTTTGTTTCGCTAGGCAAAAGTAAATTAACTGCTTGTATCTTCAGATTGTGATCTTGTATTTTCCTAAATAACTCATCTAACGATTCGATATGCTCTTCTTGTTGCGGATTCACCTTTAACCATCCGCAATAAAATTAATTGTGGCACCACCTGAACTGAATCAGATATGTGGCATCACCGAAGCAATGTCAGCCATCAGCTGACATTTATGAATTCTGTTGGTTGTCACTTGACAACCAATTTTTTGTTTCTTTTTTTATTCTTTCGTTCTTGAGCATTTGATGGATACAATTTTTAATCTTATTCAATCGTAATAATCAACAGAAATAAAGTTCATTTTTTTCATCTATAAATTGGAAACACCAGTGTTTCAATTCTTTGACGACTCAAGTTTGGGATTAACTACCAAAGGTAATCCTTTCATTTAAACATTTTTTATAGATATTGTTGCAGCAAACGTGGACCAGTGTCGCTACACACTGTTCCTGAAATTCCTTCTCCCAGACCACCGAGCAACATTGGGTGGTTGATAGTTTTGTGGTATACAAATACAAAACAATTGTTGTTGTTCCTGAAATTCCTTCTCCCTGACCATCGAGCAAACATTGGGGGGTTGATAGTTTTGTAGTATACAAATACAAAACACTTCTAAAGTTGTGAAAAATATTAATATGTCATCTAGGTAGACAAAACAGATTAGTGTTAATATATTCACGTAAGATGTTATTCATTCACTTTTGAAACGTTGCTGATGCGTTCTCTAACCCAAACGACATCATACGTATTCATATAAACCGCCAATATGGCTTTCGTAGCAACAGGTCCACAGGAGATCTGAAGGCGTACGTTACCGAAGGGCGGAGCCATTCCATCCACTACCTCGGTGAAAGCAAGGTAGTCCCATTGGATATTTCAAAAGCCTTCGACAGAGTTTGGCATCCAGCCCTTTTGTCAAAATGCATTCATATGGAGTGGACAATTCCCTGATGCAATGGATAAGAGACTATCTTTCTGGCCGTTCAATCCAAGTGGTTCTTGATAGTGTCAAATCTGTCTCCCATCAAATTAATGCAGGTGTTCCCCAGGGTTCGGTACTCTCACCCACTCTCTTCCTCATTTTTATAAATGATCTCTTGTCAATTACACACAACCCAATTCACTCGTTTGCTGATGATAGCACGCTGAGTTTCTCATACTCATACGAACACTCCCGTCCAAACTCTTCCAACGTCACTACCAACCAGCAACTTTTGCTTGATACATTGAATTCAGACCTCAACAAGATATATCAGTGGGGATTATCTAACCGAGTAGAATTCAATGCCCTAAAAACTCAGTGCTGCCTCTTGTCGTCAAAGGTGAACCCCAAAGTAAATATACTGCGTATGAACGGCACTTGCATCGACGAAGCTAAGTAATTATCAATCCTCGGCACTCGAATTAATTCGACTCTTAAGTGGAATGATCACATATTTGAAGCTGCAAAAAGTGCAGGCAAATGTATGGGATTCCTTAAGGGATGAAAAAGATACTTCACTCCATCCAACCTGGCCGCTATTTACAAGGCGTGTATTCGTCCAAAAATGGAGTTCAACTCCCATATTTGGTCCGGCGCATCCAAAACTGCACTGCACGTGCTCGACAGGATGCAAAAACCAGCAGTGACACTGATTGGGGACGCAGCCGTAAGTCGATCAATTCCGTCCTTAGAACACAGGCGCAACGTATCATGCCTATCTCTTTTCTATAGGTATTACCACGGTGGTTGCTCAACTGAACTTGCTGAATGTGTTCCGCCCCTTCAGACATTTTCCCGCGATACCCGTCAATCTGTGAATGGGCGTCAGTTCACGTTGAGAGTGGACTTTAGGCGCACAAATAAACATAGAGAGTCATTCTTTAGTCGAACCACACGAATGTGGAATGTTCTGCCTCATCATGTTTTTCCTGGCCGTTGTGATGTCCAGACATTCAGTACCAATATATATCGACACCTCCTTTCCTTATCCAGCTCCTCTCCATCCGCTCGGACTGTACTCTGACATTTAAGGATACTTCAAAATTCCCTTTTGTGCGCGCGTTAGTGTAAAAAAAAATCATTTTTTTTTCTTCAGATAATTAGAAGAGTCAAAATCATGCCAATCAGGACGAACGCTTTTGTTTGAACCCCCCACTTCACCATCCAGGAATTTTGGAAATTTGCGACATTTGTGTCTAAATTTTTTTTTTTTTTTTTTTTTTTTTGTTATCTTATAAATAAATATTGGGCAAAAGTCCGATAATAAAAATATTTTTCGTTTTTTTAATAACACAATTCTAAAAAAAACATTCAAATTTGTCCCTCTACACCAGAATACCCCCTTAATGTTGATGCCAATATTGGTGTTACACTTGTAATGAACCCATCTGGCAAATGCTACCGAGAAACAACTCTTACCTCATCTACTTCGACTTTAATTGTAACATTTCTGCTCTTAAACTCCGTCTCCTAATAACCCCCTGTGAAGCCGCCACTCCCCTCTGCACCCCATACGAAACCGTTCACCTATTTGAAGCTTTCCCATGTTTTACCCTTTCCCAAAAATGTTATTCATATATATTATAATATGTAAAATTTTAACAAACAAATTCCTGCACCCTAGTTTTAAGTTGGTTGTTTAGCTTATTCTTGTATAGCTTGTTCTCAAGTTGAATAAATAAGATTTCTGCTCTCCCCAAAACTGTAGCTGAAATATAACCTGCATTTCTATTACAATCGTGGCTCAACTGAAAACAGTGAATGGGAATATTTTTTCATAATACCCGATAATCAAAGAATGCGCTTAACTTATAAAAAACAAATACGTAACTTCAGACGTAGGCCAATCATTTACCATCCGATCCCACCACTTGATAATGTTGTGGCAGCTATAAATGATGCCATGTTTGAAAGTGGATGGATAATTTGATGAAAATTGAAGAATAATTTTGTAATTACTTTTTACCATTGATTTATGAACCAATAAGGGCAAACTATTTGCGGATCCAATATAATCGTTCGTTAAGATACTTACATGTGCAACATCCTTGGTTTATCCTAGACCTTCAAGTGAATATTTACACGTGATTCCTGGTTAATCGCCGGTTTGTTTTTGTTACTTTGGAATGTGAGTATTACGACCCCAAGCTATTTTGTTTACACAAGTGTTCATTCCTAGTCAAAGATACCTCACAGTCGCATCTTTGATCGGTAACAGTCTGTGCCCCGTCAAAGACATTGATTTTTTGTGCCGAAATACAATCTAACTACATGTAAGACTGGACAGATTTTTATAAATTTACCAAGAAATAAACTAGTTTACTGATCAAACTCAAATCAACCAAAACAGGGGAATTCACGTTAAGTGAATCCCATCATTATGAGGGCGGATAATGAGTATTTAAAGATATCCTTTTTTGGGTGTAGCATTACCACTGACTCACAGTCGCAATTCAACCATAGCCCGCATCGGACGTGTTAAAAGACCACAGTTTTCGCTTTGTTTGTTCATTGACAAACATACAATTGCTTTACTAACTAAAGTGCTGTTTATCACATAACCAATGTGTTTTAATATCACAAAAACAGCGGCTTACACCCTGTGAATATTCAATAACAAAAACGTGTGTTTAATTCAATTACAAAAACGTTCATCTAATTCACAAAATGGAACGAAGCCTCGAAATGGAAAAAAAGTAACGTGATGCGTTGTGACAATCAAAACAAAATACAACAACAACAAACAAACAAAACGAATGTTAAAAGTGACAATTCACAGTGCATTAAATAAAACTAAAAAAATAGTGTGTATAGAAAATTACTTCAGTGAGGCGCAAAAACAATTAACAAACAATTAAAATATATCATCTCGATCGCAAACGTGAAAATTAAAACAAATAATATATTACTCGTTAAGAAAGCAATTTTCAAATCGCCTTTTGGTGCTGTTGTAATCCGGGACGCCGTGCTTCCTCTGATGAGAGAAGAGCGTGGACCTTTTATTAATCTCAGGCTTAGAATTTAATTTATATCCTATTTATATAGGGCTTTCCGTCCGTCTTCTTTATTGAAGTAATTTGTTTTTCTTTTTAGTTATTCGCTTTATTCACTCTTTTATATTTTACTATATTTTATTGTATATTTATAATATATATTTAACTTGACTGAACTCAAATTTACTCACACTTAACTCAAAACTCAAAGTGCTTAACTCAACTAACTCAGACTCAATTAGAACTCTCTTCCTCAACTGCCTCAACTTAACTCTCAACTCAAAGTAACTCAAAACTCAAACTGATAACACAAACTGACTTTACAATAAATTTTTCTCTCTTCTTATGCAACTTATTGTTCTAATTGGTTGTAAATTATAATTTGAACAAAATTAATTTTAACAAAGTATTCCTTTTACTCTCTGTGACTTTTAAATTTTGAATAAACTTTGAACGAAAATCAAAGCGCTATGTTTTGAATGGAAAAAAGGTGCATGTTATGAAAAGGGGCATGTTATGAAATGTGCTGTAACTGGCTTGATATAGAATAATGTGAATGTTTATTAATGGTATGTATTAAGTGAGAATGTAAAATATGTTAAGAGGAAGTTTTAAGGATGTGTTAGATAAGTAATGAGATTAGATAAGTAATGAGATTCAGTGTTAAAGCTAATAAGGGTAGTATTCTGGAATACTACAGTGCGAGTGCAAGTTTACTGACTCTTAACCAACGATAGGCGAGTTCGACTCAGCTTACGTAGAAATCGAGTTGCGTCGTGGTTCGTGTAGCAGGTCGGCTTTGTTTTTTTTTTGTTTTGTTTAATGAAAACAAACTGGAAAGAACCAGAATGAACACGGAGGAAGAGAAAAACGCGACAACAGATAAACGAAAAGGTGCTCTGAAAAACCCCATTGTGACGCGAAGTAAAACCGCGAAATTGACAGTGAGCTCCCCACCCCCTCCAACTTTAACAAGTATGGGGCTAATAATTCATTCGCTTCTCTTGCATCCTCAGAGTCTGGGGATGAAGAAGAGGAGATTAGTGAATTGGAGGCGAAACTTATGATAGCAAGAGCCTGACTGGAAGAGGGACGCCGAAAGAAAAAAATAGCAGCTCTCGAACAGGAAAAAAACATCCAACAACAACAAATGCCGAAGCCAAAAGTCGGCCAACAGCCACAACATCAACATCAACTTCAACATCAACTTCAACATCAACAGAAACTACCAACACAAAATCGACCACCGAAACAGCAACCAACACAGCAGCAGCAAAGCAACAATAACAACGAGAAAATAAAGATGCCACCAATCAACACTGTAGATATTGAATGTAAGGAATTGGTAAGTCTCTGTAAGTTAGCTACAGGAAGCAATTTTGTAGTTAAAAGACTGGCAGGTAACAGGCATGCCATTCAAACCTATGCGGTGGTAGACCACGACAAAATTAAAGAGGTATTAAAAAGAGCCACCGCGGAATTCTACTCGTTCACGCCGAAGCAAACGAAGAGCATTATTAGAAAGCGAATCCATCATAAAGTTATATATAGTGGAGAAGTGCGCAGGTTCCGGGTGCTGGAAGCCTGTATCGTATGCATACCCCTTCAGCAAGGAAGGGGGTTGTATGCGATTGCGGTCTATGCACCTGAGGAGCACAAATTCGATGCTTACATTTGCACCTGGACAAAAACTACTTTATCCTAGGGGGAGATATGAACGCCAAGCATAGAAATTAGGGAAATTATATATCTAATGCCATAGGAAATCAGTTGGCTGGCTGGTTAGATCAGTATCATATTGAATATAGAACTGACCTGCTAGCTACCGAATATCCCTCGTTCCCTAGAGGTAGATCGTTCTTAGATATCTTGCTAATTGACTCACGACTGAGACTACTTCACATCAACAGACGAAACAGAAACTGTTTACGGACGATTGAATACGACAGTGACCACTGTGCATTCACGGCAGTAATGGAGCTTCCCAACGAGCTCGCAGATCTGGAGGAATTCGTGATCCCGCAACCCTATAACTACGGGGCAATGCGATGGCCGCGGTTCACCAGATCATTAACAAGAGAACTTCGTTCGAATGACTTTAATCTGCCACTAAACAGAAACCTGACAAATGACGAAATCGACAAATACATTCAACAAATGGACGAAACCGTAAAACGAACAATGGACAAAACAATTCCCAAAGCTATCGAAACTAAAACAATTACACAGACAGTCTACAGGCAGGCAAGACCAAGAGATAATATCACTGAAATCCCGATTAAAAAACCTCCAACAATTACTTATAGCTAATTATAGATTAGCAACAAATTTGTATTGGAACAACAGAATTCGAGCTATAAAAACTAATAACCCGAATATGTTCCCACAAATAAATAAAATATTCAGGAGAAATAATCAAAACGAGATTCAGTGTCTCCAAATTCCACGTACTGATGTAAACAAGCAGCTGCTAACCAACATTGGCATAGATACAGAGAACGCGATCCTCAATAGTGAGCTTTTCGTCAGATGGAGGCGGATATCTTCTCGGGAATCTATAGCTGAGACTCAACCAATTTCACAGTCGTTACCAGCACGTCAAAGAGATAAGACGTATATCTGACAACAGGAGAAAGCAAAAGAAAAGAAAAAAAATAAATAAATTCGTCGCGAGTGTGTGTGCATGGGTGGAGTGAAGCCGCCACTGAGAGCGGTTATTTAAAAAAAAAAAAATTGTGGAAACAAACAAAGTGCTAAAGAGCTCGTCACCTTTCATGAAAAGGGGCCAGGCAGACCTGAAAACGATGTCACGGAGCCGACTCGAGCGACACCCGAGTATTATAACAAAGCGGCACAAGCCAAATTCGGACGGCGAAAAAAATGCAAAAGGAAAGAAAAACGAATACACAGGCGCAGGTAACCAATTCAACGAATTGGTTGACCTTGACCCAAGTGAAATCGAATTACCTGCTGATGAAGAAAACAATATCACAGGTACTGCAACAGATCCGGCGGAATTAGAAAAACTCCTTGCGGACATTGACACAAAAAAAGAGGAACTCAAAAAACAAAGAGAAGCAATCCTCAAATTAAAAGACCCGGTGCAGCAACAACAAAGCCAAGAAATTACAACAGCACAACGGAAAAATCAGGAACAACATCAGGAAGCAAACAAAAGGCAGCAAACAAAGGAAATGCAGAAGCAGCAAAAGAACCAGCACATAGTAACCAACAAAAAGGAAAAGGCGCCGCCTATAATACTTACGTCCATGGAAACAAAGGACGTTATAAAATTAGGTGAGTTAATTTGCAAAAATTTCAAAACAAAAAAAATTAATAATTCTAAAATAAAATTAATGTGCGATGATATTGAAAGTTATCGCAAAGTAATGACTGCTTTGGGTAGGACAAAAAGCGAGTACTACACGTACACCCCGAAATCGGAGAAAATAATCTCCATGTTCCTAAAAGGAGTTGATCCATGTTTTTCCCCTGAGGAGGTATTAGAGGAATTAAAAAATGTCGAAACCGACAATTTAAAATTTACAGGTGTGAAACCCTTCTCTACCGCCAACTCCAGAAAACGCAATTGCAAATTGCCTTTCTTTATTGTATCACTGAGTCCCAACAGTAAAGTTGATGCTCTCCGATACATCAAACACCTCAACCACCAAACAATAAGTTGGGAAAAAATAAGAAAAATCGATCGCGTATGGCAGTGTATGCATTGTCAACGCTTCGGGCACGCGGCATCAAACTGCCACATGCAATTCAGGTGCGTAAAGTGCCTCTCTGACCATATCATTGGTGAATGTCCCTTGGGCAAGGAACAGCTTCCAGATAGGAAAACACGTTCCTGTGTCCTCTTTAAAAATACAGGTCACACTGCTAATTTTAGAGGATGTCCTGAATTTCAACAAATGATATTAAAATTGGAATCCAAAAAAAAAACAAGTTGAAGAAGAGAAAAAAAAATGAAAACTCGTTCTTACAACAATTTCGTGGCTAAGGACAATTTGCCGAATTTCAAAAAACACTGACTGAACAAAGAGCACGAATAGATACTCTCTATTCAACCCTGTTCTCAAATAATGCTCCAAATCAAAATCTCCAACCCTCCGTCTGAACTCAACCTAAAAATTATAGCTGTGAATGTATATTCACTAATCCACATCGAAAGAAGGGACAATTTAGGCAATCTGCTCCAAGCCGAATGCCCAGATGTGCTCTTGGCTAGCGAAACTAAGCTAAACCAAAGGCACAAAATGGGCTACAAAAATTATAACATAATTAGACGAGATCGACCACACTCTACTCGAGGGGGTGGAGTCGCTATCTTAGTTAAGAAAGGGTTTCACCATAAGGTCGTTTACAGCACGGAAGTACACAAATTCCAGCTGCTAGAGGCACGCATTATAGACATTCCGCTAAAAAGTCAAAGGCATCTATATATAGTCGCTGTTTACGCTCCTGAATCTGTTCAAGGTACCCAATTTATCAGTGAAATCGATACGCTTTTCCGAAGTCTCAAGTTAGATTCGGAAAACAATTACTTTTTAATGGCAGGTGATTTTAACGCCAAGCACAGTGCCTGGGGCAATCTGACCTCGAACACCAGAGGCAATGCTTTGTTTGATTGGTGGCAAACAAATGCGATCGACCATAAACTAGAATTGTACGCTACAAGTACACCGTCTTATCCAAGAGGTAGCTCCTTCCTGGATTTACTTATGACAGATGTTCGAATTCAGTTACGAGATACCGAGGTAACTACTCAAAATTGTCTTCGCACAGCGGACTTGGAGCCGTAATACACGTGCCAAACGAGTACCATCTAATTGAGCAGTACGACCAGGTACACTCTTTCAATTTCCGAAAAGCACATTGGTCGCGTTTCGATCGCATAGTAAAAAGAGAAATACGCAACATTGGCATAGACCCACCGACTAATAGAAACCTCCGTAATGATGACATCGATCATTACCTCCTAACTATGAACGATATTGTTACTAACACAATGAATCGTTCCATCCCCAAAGTAGCTCATATGGATGGCTATACCCACCGATACAGAAATGCAACTATCGATGCTTTGCATAGGCAAAAGAGCACCCTGCTCTCAAAGCTGAAAATGTGCTATAGGCAGTTCAGTGACCCAAATAGCAATGAAATCAAAACAATCAAGTCCTTGATTAAAAATCTTCAAAAACTGATCCGGGATAATTACCGAGCAGTAATAAATGAGGAGTGGAGCAACAGAATTCGAGCTGTTCAAGCAAACGGACCGAACATGTTTTCACAAATCAAGAAAATATGTCGAAGAAAAGATCACAATGACATTCCCTGTCTCTGAATTCCACGGACTCCCGATAATTGTCAGATAATGCTGAACGCAGGACTCGCCTTAGAGAATTCAATTGGAGCCTGTTTCGAAGCAGTGTACAGAGTTAACGAATCAGTTCATGCTAACACTGAAATTGAAAGCAATGCCCGTCAAAGACATTGCTCGCTGCGCAATCAACTTCACAACTGGCGATCCGAAAACCGTAGTTTCATCACATTCGGCGAAAATAATAGAGCGGATTCTCCAGTCAGAAATGAAAATACACATATGTTTGTACGCAAGGATGAACTTAGAAACATACTTAGATTAATAAAAAATAAGAAATCATCTGGAATAGATAGCATTCCAAATGTGGTTCTAAGCCACTTGCCTCGCGAAGCAGTGAACATATACACTACTTTGTTTAACAACGCTCTAAACAATGCACACTATCCAACCCATTGGAAGACTGCAGTAGTCCACCCTATCCCCAAAAAGGGTAAGGATAAGAGCAATCCAGCTAATCTGCGCTCGATCAGCCTGCTTCCCAACATCAGCAAGGTATTCGAAAAATTATAAACAAAGCACTTATAGGTTGGTGTGATGAAAACGATATCATCCCCAACAACCAGTTTGGCTTTCGAGCGCGACATGATACAGTTCATGCAGCGACGAAACTTGTTTCCGATATACAGTGGAACAAGGCAAAGCGACAATGTACAGGCGCCTGCTTGGTTGACTTTGAAAAGGCTTTCGACACCGTATGGTTAGAAAGACTCGTCTATAAGTTAACAAACCTGGGTATGCCGCAATATCTGTTATACATCATTTATGATATGATAATGGACAAACATTTTGTGGTGAAATGCGGGGACATACTCTCCAACAAGACCTTCCAAATTAAAAATGGCTTACAGCAGGGAGCTGTGAATTCTCCCATTCTATTCAGTATTTACACTACTGATCTAGTGAGTTCTCTCGAAAAAGTCTATTCCGGAGTAGTCTTCTTGACCCCAGAGTCAAAACAATTTTGTACTCGGCATTTATCCGACCAGTTTTGATTTATGGCTGTCCAGTATGGTATAATATATCTCCACTTTATATGGAGAAGTTTCGTGTGTTCGAACGGCAGTGTTTGCGTTCCTGCCTCGGACTTTATAGAACACCAGAGTCGCAATACAAAAAATTCTATCCCAACAAAATCCTGTATAACAAATCAGGGTTAAATAAGACAGACAATTTTATAATTAAAATTATTCGTGGTCACACAGCAAGGTCAATGTGCAGTGACAATAATCTTATCTCGGGAGCATTCTATCCCAACGATATGTATCTGGAGCATACCCTCCAGAATGGGTTTATTCCCCCAGAAGCGTTCCTTTTCTTGGATCAAAAAGGCCTTATCCAAGACGTGCATGGAGAGCCGATTATTTACCACGCTCTCCGTGGTGCCAGGGACAAACGAATTCTCCATGATAGTGATATCTCCAATGCCCCAGGCCGATCAGTGAAAGAGATAAATCAGCCACATCTCCCAAATGGTGGTGGCTTCCCAACGAGGAGAGGACTTCACTTCCTCAGATATAGTATGCCTCTGAAGAGCAACGCTTTCCTTCCTCTTGTCCCCCCTCCCCCTGTCCACCTTTCCCCATTGCTTTTATTTTTATTTCATTTTTTATTTCTTATTTTATGTTTTATTCGTTTCGTTTTGAAGTTTTTGTTTGTTATAATAAAAAAAAAAAAAAAAAAAGATGTACGCCGAAAGGCATATATAAAAATCAAGTTGTAATGTGTAATTTAGAGAGCTCGCATAGAGCCAGTAAGTTAATTTAAGGACCGTGATTGTAGAAAAGGATTATACATGTAAAAATAATTAGGAAAATAAATGTGGTTTAAAAACTAAAAAAAGTGAGCTTTTCGTGATCGAAGATCCTTTGGAAAAGGTGAACGCTGTGGGAGCTGTCTTTCAGGAAATGTACAAAGTGAATGAAAGCATTCGCCGAAATCACCGGTTGGAGGACAGCGTTTTACTGAATCACCTGCACTTCCGAAATGAATTTGGAGTCCCAGGGAGCGGTACTTTCTCCTATTCTTTTTAGCATTTACATTTGGGGGGTTATTAGATGCACTCCCGCAGGCTATTGCGTACGCAGACGATCTCATAATTTACAGAACAGCTCCGAAAGTTGAGATCATAAATAGTTTAATACAGCGAGACTTCAACAAAGTGCAGCGCTATTGCGATGACTGGAAACTTAAGATCAACTTCCAGAAATGTGAAGCCATCCTATTTAGAACCCCATTATATAAAGCCACGAACGACACAAGGAAAAACTGGCGAAAGCTAGTTATCGTGGGACCGCATGGAGATAAACTGGAAACCAAGAGTTTAGTTAAATACCTGGGCATTTGGCTAGATCAATATCTGTATTTCAACAGACATGTAGACGCTGCTTAGGTCAAAGCTAAAAAAACGTTTGCTATGACAAGGAGGCGGCGCAAGACTAATGACCTTGCCCAGAAAAAATAAATCATTATGGAAAATTTAACAAGCCTCAGGACTTGCTAAATAAGGCCAAGACCGGTTCCCGGTTGTAGTGCCGATGATGATGATGATGACAAGGAGGCTATTTCACAGTAGCCAACTTGACATAGGTCGAGATTTGATGGAAAAGATTTGGGTGTTCGAAAGGAAATGTCTCAGAACATGTCTCAGATTATAGCGAACACCGGAATCGGAATACAAAAAGTACTACTCAAATGAGACTTTATATAATGAAGCCTCCATAAATAGGGTGGATAATTTTATGATCAAATTAATCAGAGGACATATTGCGAGAGCAATAAGCTCGTCCAATGACCTAATTTTCGTGGCTTAATATCCAAATACCCTGTACTATGAGAACGTGCGTCGCAACGGTTTTGTTCCACCAGAGGCGTTCCTTGATTTGGACATGAAAGGGCTTATATAGGATAGATCCAGAATTCCGCTGATCTACCCTGTAAGTGGATCATGCGTAGACGGGCGATTGTGCTACGACCGGGAAGTAACGCGCACCGAAGAAGAGCTCTTGCGGTTCAGTAGGGCTATCTCCCACAGATACCGGGACGATAGTATTGGACAGCGTGAACAGTACTGGTGGTTGAATGGCATATAAAGACCTGGCTACCAAAGTCGGTATATAATAACAGTATCATCAGCCAGCTTACATAGACTTAGCTTTTCTAGCATTAAGGTAATATAAGATTTAGATGAAGTTAAGTTAAGTTCCTTTAAAAAAAATATTTAATAATGAAAAAAAAAAAAATTATAAATATGTATATATATATATATATATATATATACATATGTATGTATGTATATATATAATGTGTATATGTATATATATATGTGTATATATATATATATATATATATTTAAAAAAAAATTAAAAAAAAAAAAGTTGATTAAATGTTAAGAGAAAAAAAAACAAAAACATAGACAAAGTTTTCAAAATTTTTTTTTGTCATGTAAGTAATTATAAGTACTGCCACAAACAAAGTTCTGTCGCCGAAAGGCAGATTATACAATAGTTATGTAATGTTTAGCTTAGAGCGTCTGCGTAGGACCAGTATGTTATAATATAAGATAATTAAGCTAGAATTTAAGCATTTTTTGTCTAGCATCTAATTTAGAAACTAAGAATATCAAATGAAAATAACAAAAATGTTTTAAAAATGAAAATGAAATGAATTACCACTGACTCAGTTCCCAAAGAAAGCTATAGTATTTTGCAATAAAAGAAGTAAGTTGTTATGCCAGAAACTTTAAGATTTCCTAAACTTAATAAATAACCAGTTGAATACGAGAACTCTTCAATTGCATACCCATATTCAAAACCTAGGGGAAGCTACCAACTGTACGTTAGAAGATAAAGTTTTACTTTATAAGTAAAATAAATTTGATCGACCAAACCTCACATGCCAATCAGCGACACTTAACACCGAAATGTTGAAGAATTAAAAAGGGGACGGGTCTTTAAATTTAAAATAACGCACATTCTAGTTCTTGGATTTCATACATATGAACTGGGTCAACAACCTAATGGAAACTTAACAGACTGGCCTTTATATCCCAAAATAATCATCAAGAGAGTTTACCATATTACTCCATAAGAATCATATCTCACCATAAAGGTGACCTTCTTCGTATCGTGTGAACTGCGTACGCCACACCAGTAAGTTTCTTCATGTGTTAAATTCTGAACTCTAAGAACTCGTAAAATACCTAGTAATCCATCCTTGAATCAGTCCGAGCATACAAAATCTATCTTCTTTCAGTTTTATGAGACGCCCTAGATAGGTATTTGCTGGGATTTGTACACAATTTCCCACACTCTGCTCGCCCATCGTTTCCCAAATCATTCGAATCTTTTCCTAAATCCCTCTTTCTTTTTCAATGACAGAAAATATGCCACAGAGAAGTTATATCACGCACCTGAGAAATGGGAAACAACACAATGTACCCGTCTACGGTTTAAATTATAGCAACCGACAAGTCTTTTGTAAAATCACAAGCTCCAATTCTTGTGAACTGATTCGTAAAACAACGAATTGTATTTTAAAGAAATGTAGGACTTCAATGAATTCAACAGCTTAAAACTTAAATATTGATACAAATAAAGATGACTGAAGTGAAATCCCCGCCGATTTTAAATTATAAATGAACATACTCGTCACAAAATTAATGGGAAAGGATGACCTTTCACCTCTACCTTTCAGTTTCCTTTCACATTTTCCGTTGATTTCTTCAACTTAATCTGAGTTTGATAAAATCAACGACAGAGACCTGGGATGGGATGTAATTTAAGGAAAGGTGGATGGAGTTGGTATTTTCGATTACATAGACAGTATGCATTCTGAAAACTGGGGACTTTGCTCGCGTTACTCCGTATTGAAAATCAATTACTTGGGCGTAAAATCAAAGTCGGTAATGTAATTCGAGGTGAGATTGGATTGAAATTCAATTTTCTATGGCACCTTTTAAATTGATTTCTTGCTATCTTCCAATGACGCAGGCTTTGATTTTGGAAAACAGCGCCTGCATAAATTTGAAGAATCGTACTAATTGCTTTCTATATGTTTTTCAAGGACATTAACGTGTATACCATTTCTCAGACGGAATAGGAGTGTGAAAACTAGTGGGGTGCACCCACTTGAATCATTGAAGCACTCTTGGCAGACTGAACTCTGTAATATAGCTTTTCATTTATTGAACTCTCCGAGCTTTCCTTGAGACAAGCTCATAGAGGGAAATAAAAAGATTCAACGTGAATAAATTCACACCACCTGTTTGATTAAAAGCACAAACGTGCCAGAGAGCATTTGAGAGATTCGTTGAAATACTCACTGCCGGTTTCCCACAGAATCTTCAAAACTTTGGCTGAAGGAAAATAAGATAGAGAATGATATTGAAGAAATACATTTCTCCCTACTTTTGAATTGATAAGTAACAGCCTTTCAGGTGGCAGTCAGTTCAGTTCTATTTAAAAAACCAAGTAAATGTATGGTTAAAAACACCCGAAATTAGTTCCACATCGAAATATTCACCACAATAACATTACAAGAATAAGTAGTAAGTGCACCACAAAAATATTCGATGCATGGGGGATCACTTGAACCTCCACATCACTGTACGTACTAAAGTAATGTACATCAAAATAACAAATGATCGAGAGGGATTTTAATTAAAAGCGATACAATTTATATTTCAAGTAAAATGCAATGCGATACAATTTGTCTTTCAAATAAAATGCACAAAGTTTTAGAAATTGCTGATATTTTCATACAAAATTGAAATTAAGTCAACGCTATTAGTTATGAAATGAAACATCGTTCAAATATCCTTAGTAGGAGGGAGTGCATTGAACTTAATTTCCCATAATTTTTTTTCGAATAAATGAGGTGTTTTCCAGTCCAATATTGGTCTGCATTTTGCCTAATATCGAATGATTAAATGACACGATATAAAAAAGGGGGAGTGGCCGGAGGGCGACGTAAAGGAGACAAGGACAAATGTGTCCTTCATCTTATCTCTGGTTTCTGGTCATCTTGGAATAACCAGAATCACCCGCATCCGTGAGGATGTTGGCTCGGTCTCAAAATGCCTGAAAAAGGGGGGAAGGTATCTAAGGATAGTGTGGACAGGGTTAGTTCGAATGTTCTCTAACTACTTGGATGGAAGGATGGTGGGATAAAAATCAAACATGCAGCGAATTGTTTGAAAAGGATGGTCCACGATTTCTCAGCGGCTGGAGTAAATGTGTAATAATTCACCTCCTTGGCCTTGAGGTTGTCGTTAACCTTGCGTAGGTCTCCCTATCGTAGGTTACGATTTTGTTTAGGAATAGGCTTAGGGTCTTCGCCTTGAAGTTTGGAAATCCCTAGTCGGTTCATGTCACCGACAAAATCCTTCAGATTGAGGCCTCGCTCAAAGATCCCAGGTTGCTGCTTGCTTTTTAAATCAGGTGGGTCGACCGCGACCGCTGTTTGTGTGGCCTTGCGATTTGAAGCGGTCTTTGGTTTTGGGGTTGTGGATGATACTGCCCTCGTTGGGCACGATTTTTCCGAGAGAATGACTTTTCGTGCACTGGGGTGAACCGAGAGGTTTGCCACTGCTTCATTAACCGAAGCCGGGGACAATAGTGGTGTACAGCCGCTGGCAACACGTTTACTGAAGAGACCTCCCACGCAGTTCAGTGTTGGTTGTGGTGTTTTCCGCTTTTCCTCGCGATACACGGGGGCATTCTTGTGGGCAGAAATATCAAAGTCACTGTCGAGGTTTGTCATTTCAGGTTCCATCTTTGATGAAGGGTTTCAAAGTTTTTGTTGACGGGGGTCGAGGGTGAAGTAGATTTCAATGCTGCATTTTCTCTCTCGAAAACAGCAATCATGGAGTTCGCTTCTCAATCTCTCAAGAGGAGTCAAATCCTGACGGGGTTGATGCTTTGAAGAGAAGAAACGTCCATTTTGCAAAGGATAAATGAAAGAAAGTGATGGACATGGGACAACACAAGAAGCAAGAAACAGGTAAATAAGAAGCAGGTGAATAAAAATAAATAGGTATGCAGAAAACATAGAAAAGATAGAAACAAGAAACAGGAAGAGTGAAGATAAATCTAATGAAACCTAAATGAAAACCTAAATTTCAGCACAAACCTGATATATAAAAAGTTGCTAAATAAATTAGAATCGAAGTATTTGAGAGAGAGATAAAGAAATATTGATATCAATTTTATGTTGTTTAAACACTAAATGCAATCTTGAATAACAGTATAAATACGAAAATTGAAATTTTAATGAAAACAAAAGAAAATTAAATGAAATTGAAATTGAGAATGAAATGAAATTTAGATGAATCGAAAAGGGAAGTAGAATACAATACTAAAATAAAATACTTTAAATTTAAATTATAATAAATAAACTACTCCGTGTATACAAAATTCCACAAAGGGGCTGAATCCTGACTTTTTTTTCCTTCACTCAGCACTTCACTTCACTCAATGTATCCACTGTTAGGAAACCAACAATTAAATAAAATTTAATTTTTTTAAAAACGTTGAGGTAGTGTACGCAAATGGCATTTATATAGAAGTGGGCAAATGACCTGATTTGACAATTCAAATTGTTATTATTCTATGAAAAAAGTACCCGGAATTGATCATTTAAAAAACCTACTTAAGAGGGAAGACATATAAAACGGCTTAATCATTTTTTTATTGCTACCGTCTTCCCAAAATCCTTACCTCAATCCTAACATATCCATTTAACCATAAAATCCCTTAATATACATTTATACACTTAATATAATAACTAAATCCTTTGATATCTTTTTAGCTCAAACACATTTGCATATCTATTCAATTTCCTTAGTTCATACATTTACATACTAATCAATTCAATTTCCATAGTTCTTACATTTGCATACTAATCAATTCAATTTCCATTACATTAGAAATACAATACTTCATACATTAAAAAAACATTCATCATCCCTAATTCTCAAATTTGCATAACATACACATACCAAATTTCCAGCCATACATTTCATAACAACAGTTAATACAATTTCCGTTATCCTAAGCAGGTGCATAGTTTGCATTAGTTTCGGTTAACGAAAAACAATGAATCACCCCCATTAAGTAACTAGGGGCAACTGAATGATTTCGTTCATACGAAATTAATAATGTCAAAAAGAGAAATAATCAGACTTCCGACCAGGAAGGTTGTGCTTTGTAAATAGAAAATGAAAAGAAAAAATTAAATAAACACGGACGTGTGCGGACGTCTCATGTCGTGTGAGTTTAATGTGAAAGAAATAAAAGTGTTTTAATTTAAAAGACAAATATTTAGAAAAAAGACATTCCACGCTCTTCCCTCGACGCGACTGAGGAAGCACGGCGTTGGAGTTATAACATTGCTTAAATCATTAGTGTATATATTTAAAAAATATACTCTGTTTTCAAGGCAAAATTTGAAGTCCTTCGTACATTACGGATGTGAAACGGAGCGCGCTACAGTCCACGACCAGCCCGGAAATTAGTTTAAATGCGTTTGTCTCGATGTCTTTTTTTTTCAAATGACGTGCTGCTTTTTATTGAATTAACTATTAGTTAAAACTACTTTTTGGATAAAACAAACATTTTGAATGTACTTCTTTTTAGAGAAAAATACAGCAAAAAAATGACAAAAAACGATTTTTTTAAATGGCTCTTAACATTCAATTTTTCATATTTTGACTAAAAGACTACATTGTAAATTGCCCCCAGGTTAATTTTGCGACCTCCAGGCTGCACGCAGATACCAAACTTGAACGACGGAACAGCAGCATATCATTCGGGCAATTTGCGGGAAAAACTCCTCAACATTTTAAATTATGTAGTTCAATATATAAATAAAATGTTCTCCAAGCCCCAATCACTTTTAATCATTCCTTCCTTTAAAAAAAAAAGTCACGAGAAAAGTATAAAAATCGGTCTCCTGACGTCGATTTTTTGATCAGCATCCTGATCACCTACCGTGCGATGTTTTTGCTCCCGTTTGGTGACGCGTGTCCCACGACTGCCAATTGACGACTGATTCTGTTGAAAAGCCTGCCTCCACAGTGCGGCGTTTCTAACAGATACACACACAATATACAATCAAATAATGAAGAACAGCAAAAGAAAATCGAATAAGAATATACATCAGCCGCATACCAAGCAATAACATCGCAATTCCACATCATTTGAGTGTACTTGACTTTAGAAATCGAGTTTTTACACGCGGCAGTAGCCTGGTGCTTCATTGCTTCACTTTTCACCGGTTTCATCGTATGTTCAAATCACCGTCTTCACTATTCTTGCTGTACGCAACAATCCGACGTGATCTGTACACACACAGCACGCACTTTCCCATAGGTAAACAGAACTTTAACACTACGATCCCGACATCTGTACAGAGCACCGGCACCCTTGCCTGCTCCGACGTCCTCTCGCTCGCTCGTTCTTCGCTCCGTCGTTCGCACACGAAGTTGGTCGTAACTGTAAGTTACTGAGGACGGAGTAGTGTGGCGTTTCTAACAGATACACATACAATATACAAGCAAATAGTGAAGAACATCGAAAGAACATCGAATAATAAAATGCATCATCCGTACACCATAGCGATAACATAGCAACTCCACATCAGTTACGTGTACTTGAGTTTAGAAATCGAATTTGTACATGCGGCGGTGGCCTGATGTGTTGAGCATTTGTTCAATTTTTAGTGATTCTACCCATCAGAGCGTCAGTTCGAATCACATGTTCTTCACTATCGTGAAGATCAACGATCAGAGATCAACGGAAATGTGCTGGTGGCAGATGGTTTTACTTGGTAAAAATCTGGCATGCCTCTCGATCGGCCCAGAGATATCTTTTGAAGATTTCCACCTTCCTACCGAAACCAAAAAAAAAAAAAAACATAGATTTTTATGTATTTAAAAAAAAAAGAAGTTTTCCTCCGCATGATAAAAAATTCGAATGTACGGCCAGAGACTAGCCAACCGATTTTACCGTAAATCAATGCACCAAAAACGCTTATATAGTCATGTAAGATGTGAATAAAGGTGCGCTTGTGATGAGCGTACGGAGGCAACCAAACATTCCTATGAATATGTAGAAATTTATATATCAACGTGCTGTGAATTATTATTAAAGGAATAAGACTGTTAGCCGAATGAAATTTCCAATATATGTATACTGAGAGATATTATACCTTTTACTTTTGCTTTTTGTATGATTTTTGAACAAATACAGTAACACATTACTGTGTGGAGGTTTCAAATTTCTTTTTTATTTCTCCCTTCATTATTCAGTATGAGTGTATGTAATTGTAATAACCTTTTTTCACCACACACACTTGACACAGCTTTAAAGCAAACAGTTTTTGTTGTTTTTTGTTTACTATTCATTATTTAAACCAATCTTTAATGTTATGTTGTTTTCTCAAATGCCACTATTGTACCACATACAATTGTCAGTATATTCACCTTTCTTCATAGTCACCTTTAGCTTAACTTGTCTGGAATAATGTTCTAAATGCACTTTACAATATTAGTTAAAGTTAGAGGCATTTTATTTATTTCCAACAGACTCAACTTAAGACACTTTTAGTATTTCTCACCGACTCAACTTATCATCACCAACTCATCAACGATCCGTTCCGGTCAAATCTCAAATGCCAATTCCTTCGCCGTTTCGTCTAGAACAAACTCCTTTAGCGGAGACTTTTTTTCTTCCATCCTGCAGATCGAAGGATATGTGCTTTTGTCTGCTTGGCCTTTTTGCCAGCCGCTATTTCCTTTTTTTATCTTTCCCGACTTGGGATCAAAAGAGGAAACACAGAGGAAACATCAACAGAGGATCGTGCTAATGCACATTTATGATCCTTTAGTGCTCCGGAAAGCCCTACAATTTCCTTACCCCATAGAAACAATCTCCTTCCCCCACATACAAATCCCTACACCCATATCAACATTGAATTCAATGTCAACCAAATCGAACTAAACGTTCAAACTCTCAAACATTGAATTCAATTCAATTCAAATTCCTACAAGATCCAAAGCCCAAAATGTGGTGTCTAAGCAAAGGCATATCTATTTTATCCGCCGACACACAATTCAAGCAATCATAAACATCCTAATGCATATCTTCACATGTCAGTTGTTTTATGATTTGTAAATGCACGAATTCAAAAAATAACACCTAATTCCCACCAATATTGTGTTACCCATCCGAAGGACGTGCAAACTCTTGTTTGCATAAGCCAGATGGATAACAAAAACGAAAACCCTAATTCCAGTGCATATCCTCATATGCACTATAGTTCCATGAGAACTCATAAAACCGAACCATTATCCTAAGCAAACACTGGGCATCACACTCAGTGTACCTAAAACGGGATTTGATATGGAATCGTGCATTTTCGAGATACAGATCTCAATTTGTTTCCTTTTATAAAGGAACCGTAGAATGATCTCGCGAGCCAGTATCCTAAAATTCGTTGTGCCGAGCCGGCCGAGTCTCTAAACGTTCTTTGTGCCAGGCGGAAGTATCTAGATGTTCATTGTGCCGAGCTGTTAGTGTATGAATATTCAACGTACCTGGAAGGAGTGTGGGAGTTCTTTAAGCATTTCCCAAGAACTACCCATTTCTCCTAACCTAGCTACCCGTTTCGCATCTGCAATAAAGATGTGCAAACCACCTGAAATATTAACCCCCTGCAAGATCATCATCTTGCCAGGGCAACAAACAGCATTACTTCCTTCCTAATGCATTTTGGTTCGTCTCGCCGGCACCCATGCCCACCACGAAACTTTGAGGAATCTAATCGGTTCCTCTTGTCGGCACCCATGACCAATACGAACCGTTTGAAAATCTTCCCCGGTGCTCTTGCCGGCGTCTATGCCTTTTCATATACACAGCAATCTCACTGTGTTTACTTTTCCCAACAATCCATTGGTCCAAAAGACAAGCCATGGCAAATTGCTCGCTTATACAGCTGCAGCCAATTATCCCTGATCGGTTGTATAAGCGATAAACGAACATCGAATTAGACGTGACCATAATTTGTTTACTCTAAACAATCTTGCAACAGTCACGTCCCATGTTTCGTTCGCTAACACAAACAAATGCGCATCTTAGCGCTTACCCTTTGAGATAGCGTTTCGGTATATACAATATACCCTCTATCGTTTACGATAGAAATGCTTTCAGCCTATGCACGTTCATTTATTTGAACAGTTGCATGATTGCTTTCTCTTCTTTTTACCAACGCGCGTTTCGTTTGTCTCTCCTTCCAAGGTAAAGACATTCACCCCAATCTGATCTCTACTTGAAAGTTGGTCATCTGGTCCACAGATTTGGATCCAGGGGATTCTGTGTGTTGAACATATGTTTCGTTCTTTCACGTCAGGGGTTCAAGTTAAATTCAATATGGGCAAATTGAACGTGTAGTTTAATTTGTTTGATATTGAATTGATATCGCGATATTTGATGTATGCGCCTATTATCTATACCTAGATAAAGATGTTGTACATGATGTCATTGATGCACTTAAACCAAAAAACGCCAACCGGTTCTGAACCCGTATAACCCCCAGGTCGATAATGCAATTAATTGCCCCACATTTCGCCACAATCGTTGAAATAGAAATTGTGTAATTGCACATTAAAATTTATTAGGTCACTTTGCAATTGCGGATGTTGAACTGTTACGCAAACCGATGGAGGTATATCGGCTGACGTCGCATTTCAACGCATTACTACATTATTGTAGTGCCGTTTAATTTTGAAAAAGTTATTTTTGATAAGAAGTGGTTAAGAAGTGCCTATATAATAGTAATAATAATAATTGAAGTGAATAAGTGATAAGGACAAAAAAAATATCAAATATGTGTAACTAGTGCTAAGAACCGCTCTGAACTATTAATAAAGAGAAGTGTTGTTAAATAGAGTTAAGATAAAGTGTATAGGTAAAAAAAACAAAAAAGGAAGAGTTAATAAAGAAAAGAATAGTAATTATTATAGACTTTTGTCTTTTATTGCTGGGAGTGTTCTAGTGTGGAGAAAAAATCGCGGAAACCATAACTCGCGCTTAATGGTGGAGCTTAGCTCCAAAGAGGTAGGTATTCGGGGGTGGGGGATTTTGTGCGTAACATAATCGTCTTTTCACAACCTGATTGTGACATATTACTGTGCGCGATGTTTATTCCCCAGTTCTTTCTCTTGTTCTTTATTTCTTATTGTTTTTTTTTTATAAGTTTCAATTTTGTTTTCTTCTTGTTTGAGGATTTTTATTTGTACGCAATTGTACACATTAGGATGTGTACTCATTAGACTTATACACATTAGTTTGTGTACAGGTTACAATGGACACTATCCTTATTTCCTATTGGCTTCCTCTTTTTTATTAACTCTCATTTTGTGTTTGATCTTTTTTGAAGATTTTGATACCATTCATAGATGTTTTTGTAGGCATCAGTCTGTGTACATGTCTGAAATGGCTTTCTCTCTTATTTCTCCTTCTTTTCTCTTTTTTCGAATAAGTAAATTTACCTGTTTTCGATAGATTTGCCGGAGATATTGTGCATTTCCACTGATTCAGCGGAATCTCTTGGCGGATATGAAACACAACATGAAAATATAATTTTACAATATGCACCAGAATATCTTTTTTAACACTTCTCGTATGTGTTTGCTCTCAATCGAATAGTTCATATTCCAAAAACAGTCACCCGCGAACTCTCTTACAGTGAACACAATTTTAACAGTACAATAGTTGAAAAAGTGAAGTGAATTGTCCTAGCTATTTAAAACAAAAGTATTTAAAAGTAATTATCGTAAACAAAAAAAAACATGGCCCTAGGGCCAAGCCATCATTCCGGCAATAGGTTCGTAGAATTGGGAGAATGCTCACTTTCAGGCTCTACAGCCAACGTGCCAACAAGAAAGAAAAGACAATCCCGCAGCCCATTGTCTTTCAATTTCCCTGCTCTCCCGAACAAAACTGCAATAAAAAACCCACGGTTCGTTCAAATTTACCCAACCGAAGCATCAATGCCACTTACATATCCGTCAACTTCTTTGTACTAAAAAGAATCATTGATTCTATAAGTACACAATACGAAAAAATTACACTCCTTAGGGATGGTTCTATCCTAATTCTAGCTAAAGACCAAGAAATCGGTGATAGATTCATCCAGTCTAAGCGTTTTGACACAATCTGTCCGGTCAATATTAGACTGCACCTCAAACTAAATACTTCCAAAGGGGTTGTGTATGCACCTTGCCTCATTAACGTCCCAGAAGCCGACATTATATCAGAAATGAAATCCCAAGGTGTGGTAAATGTCTCCAAATTCACAAAAATTAACAACGAAGAACGATTACCCACAGGATTGATGCAGTTTTCTTTTGATCGGCTACAACCACCAACAACAATAGAAATCCGCTGGTACAACGCCAAGGTCAAGGCCATACGGCAAAATTGTGTAAACACACAACAGCATGTAATACATGAAATCTGCCGCCACATCCCGAAACTGAATGCAGAAGAACAATGTGTGCAAACTGTCAAGGTCCGCACACGGCCTCTTCCTCTACCAGCCCTAAATATATTGAGTACCAAAAAGTACCAGAAATTCAAACAAAAAACAAAACAACCCTAGCTGACGCTAAACGCATATATAGGGAACAGAATACAATACAAACAACAAATAACGATCTTTACTCCGATCAAATTAGAAAACACACGTCTGCGCCTATAACCCCAACCAGTTCGAATACACTACTACCAAAAGTAATTCAAAATCCAATAGCCGTAAACAAATCTCCCAACAAAGAAACAAATATAATTCCCTCCTCTTCCTATACAGCTCTAAAAGAAATTGAAAAGAGAAAATATCCCATCTCTCAACGAATAAATATAACCAAAACTAAAGATCAATCTTCCTCCTCCCTAGAAACACAAACACATGCAAGCAAAGCCAAACCTACCACCACACAAACACAAAAATCCCAGTTAGATCAAATCGGGAATATCCCTCTACCTGAATATGGAAATATATAATTCTAACCTCTCTCAACAGCCTATTGACTCCGCGGCACGGAGTTCTTATCACTCAAATCAATTCGAGCGGATTGGAAAACTGAGTGGGACGAGCTGTGTGGCGCGGAGTCAGGAAAAGAACCACCGTTATACCCCCACCTCGAACTCTATAGCAACATCCAATTATAACCCCGCAGACTGCTTAATACTTCAATGAAACCTGAATGGGTTTCATAACAATTATCACGAGTTACAGCTCCTTATAAAAGAACTCAAACCGTCCATCATAGCACTGCAAGAAACGCACTTACCCCACTCTTCAAATGCGCAAGTGCCTCGGGAATACATAGCATACTTTAACAATCTTAAAGAAAATAACTCCTGTAAACAAGGGTCCGGGATATTAATACATCGGGCACTAACCCATAAGCATATCAGTCTTAATACCCCTTTCTCGGTCTCGGCAGTCGAACTAACGGGCAAACTAAAGCTAACCGTGATCTCAATCTACATTCCTCCTACTCAACCATATACCCTGTCAGACTTGAATAAATTAATTCAACACATACACACCCCCATTCTTCTAATGGGGGACTGTAGCGTTCTACGAACGCACAATTCTGCGCAGGTAAGGTTCCTACCTTCAAAGAAGGTTCTTACCTGATAACGCAGCGCACGTGCCCACAGACACGCGGCCAAAAGTCATTACAATACCTGTAACAAAGGTCATAGAAGGCTGCAAAATGCGAACCGATATAAAAAGAAGCAAGGAACTGAACGTCCCAAAGCTTTCAATATCAAACAACAAGTCGATTGTAACATACTTGAAACAAAGGTAAAAGCATTCATTCATCATATTAGTAAAGATTGAAATGCGTCGCACTCCAGCACTGCACAATCCGAAATCCTGAACATCTACACGATGTTACAAGGATTTGTTATCGCAAGCAAATTAGCCGACCAACGATACACGTGCGGGTAGCTGCCATAAAGACCACTAAATCTATCGGCAAACAAAAGAAGCGGCAACCGTAATTATCTCAACGAGATAATTCAAATTGTATGAGGTTGAAAACCTACAAGGAAACTACTCCGATCCCACGGTGTCTATTTGTATCTCACACCCATTAGAAAGATCTAATGGATTTCGGGTGTATTGACAAAAGTCAAACAAAACCCATGAACCATGCATCCATGCAAATTGCAGGATATCTTTCAGCCTTCGCGCCAGATGTGTTATGTAAACAAGGCGGCATACAATCGACAACCGTCGAACTGAATTTAGACCACCACCACGGATGGTGATAATGATGTTCGATGATGAGCGAGTTTCTTCTTTCAGGAATGAAAAATCACCCCTGGGACGTGATAACATGCTGCTAACAGAAATTCGGAAGTTCTGTTAGCAGAGCAATTAGGGAAATTTTTCCGTGTACATACAGATACCAGTTTTGAATCTGGATATCTGTGTGGGCAGATAGTCAGTCAGATTTCGATCGTCACCGGGACGGGGGGGATAGTTCGAATATCCGTCCAGAGAGGAGAACGGTAGAGAACTCCATCGAGGAGGTCGACGGGAAGCTGCGAGGACGTGAGGATCGAGAATTCTGCCGAACTGCCACCGACGGCAACATTAAAAATTAAGTGTTCAGTTTTTTTTCAATTCGCGAGTTAACTTTATTTAATCGGACGCGGCACAGGAAAAGGAACGAACGGTCGAGCGTGTGTTATCGGATTACGTGTGCGTCGAGTCGCGCGAAAACTAAAGTAATGTTTAAATTCGATATAAACACGAAACAATAAAGATTACAATTCAAAGTTTCAAAGGAACGTTTTCACGGTGTTTCATTTGTGTGCCGAAATTCTTTGGTGTTAGGTATTGGACGGTGTTCGGCGGAACACTTGCAACCGAATGGAAAACTTCCGCCAAAAGACTTCAACGCTTCGAGTACAATATGGGGATCACAAACAACAAATAAAACAATTTTTACTACAATCAGAATTGGTAATATTGAATAACGGCAATCACACTCATTTTTCCACACACAAGACGTAGACCTTTCCCTCGTATCATCCCAACTGTCCCCTAATACAAACTGGGAAATACTAGATAATCTACATGGAAGTGATCACTTTCCAATAAAAATCTGTATTTCAACCGGCAACAATAAAAAGGGAAAAATCAAACTCCTACCTAAATTCAAATCTGACCGGACAAATTGGAACAAATTTCAAACTATCACCACACAATTCCTTAATCTACATAACACAAAATCCAACATAAATCAAGAAGCTGCCGTTATCACAAAAGCTATTCGAACAGCCGCCAATGTCTCCATTCCACAGACAACGAAAAGGTATCACAAAACCGTCGTAGCATGGTGGAATCCAGATCTGGCAAAGCTACGGGCAGAAAAGCAATTGGCATGGAAAATTTTTAAGAAGCACCCAACCGACCAACAGCTCAAGGTACAAAAGGCTTAACGCCATGTTCCGAAGAACAGCCAAAATCGAAAAAGCAAAATCCTTCCAGTCCCTCACGGAAAAACTAAACCCAACATCATCATCATCATCATCATCGGCACTACAACCTAGAACCGGTCTTGGCCTTATTTAGCAAGTCCTGAGGCTTGTTAAATTTTCCATAATGATTTGTTTTTTTCCGGGCAAGGTCATTAGTCTTGCGCCAGAGGCTCCCCGACGAGGAATCGAACCCCGGTCTCCCGCGTGACAGGCGGGTATACTAACCAGTATACTATTGAGGAGCTACCCAACATACACCCCCAAAAACATATGGGCCACCATAAAAACGCTAACAGGCAACTATAACCCATCTACTATCAATTTAATACATACAGGATCCGACGCCCTCACATGTCCGGACAAAATAGCCAAATACTTCGCCGAGACTTGGGCAAATACGTCCTCCAACTTCAACTTCCACCCAGATTTCCATACTGCCAAAAACCAAATAGAGGCGCATCCAACGCCCCCAAGCAACCCAAGTAATTCCTATAATAGCGTTATCGAACTTCCCATAACACAGATAGAACTAGAATCTGGTCTTCTTCATTGACTACCAAATGGTAAAAAACGGGCCAACGATTTTGAAACAACGCCTTCTAAATCTGTTTAATGCCATATATACAACTGGCACCATTCCTCAAATGTGGAAAGTATCCACAATTATCCCTCTACCAAAGCATAATAACAAAACTGATACAATCTACGACTACCGCCCCATTTCCTTACTGTCTTGTTTAGGAAAAGTATTGGAAAAAATTGTCGCTAAGAGACTTAACTGGTACCTAGAAAAATATAATCTGATAAGTACCAAACAAGTCGGTTTCAAACAAAGCAGGGGAACAATGGATGCGCTTCTTCATATAGGTAACCATATTGTTGATGCCCTTTCCTGCAAGAAACATGCATCCATTTTATCGATAGGCTTCGAAAAAGCATTCGACCGCATCGGTCCACACGTCATCCTCCACAAATTACAAAAATGGAAAATAGGACATCATATGTATAACTTTGTTAGATCCTTTCTGAATAATAGAAAATTCAGGATCAAATGTAACGGCGTGTTCTCTGGCGTCCATAATATAAATACTGGAATCCCCCAAGGATCACCGTTATAAGTAGTATTATTTAAGATAGCGTTTGAAGAGTTAAATAGCATTATCTCTAAACATAAAAAGGTAAAACATTGTCTCTACGCCGACGATCTAATATTAGTCACAAATGTAAACGACCTAGAAGTAGCTAGCAAAACTTTCGAAAATATCCTATCAGACATACAAAAATGGTGTAACTATTCAAGTTCAAAAATTTCCAGCGAGAAATCTAAAATATTACATATATGCAAAAAGAAAAATTGTAACAAATCTTTACTAGCAAATTTTGAAAACACTTACATTAGGAATGTAGATACACTAAAAATTCTCAGCACACAATTCTATTGTAAATATAATTTTAAGAATTATTGTCTAGCCCTTAAAAAAATCTAGTGTTAAGGTAAAATATACTGAACTATTTGTCATCTAAAAACGGCTCAGCCCATACTAACGCACTAATAAACATCACTAGAGCTCTCCTACTGTCAAAAATAGACTGTGGCCTACTAATATACGGTAATTTCAGCAAAACAACGTTACAGACAATTAAATCTCTCTCACGCAGCAGCCCCCATAAGTACAAGGGCTTTTCAGACCACCCCAATTACGAACATCCCAACAGAAAGTGGACTCCCGGCCATAGAAAATAGGATAAAAACTCTGTCGTCCAAACTAGCCGCAAAGTTTCCCGCAATGGCCTCAACACCCATTTTAGAGGACATTAAACGAATACTTAAGAGAAAACGTCCTCAAAAATATACTTCGGCCTTAGGACACTCAATAGAACTGGCAAAAGAACTGCTCGCCACACCTACACCACAAAGACAACGAGCATATTCTCCCCCGTGGCTAATACCAACAGATTCTGTCATCGAAGACCTATCACAGCTCCCCAAAAGCACGACTAACCAAGAAGTATACCAAACAACACTTCCTATTATTACGAAACAAACACCGGGAATGGGACCTACTCTTTACCGACGGTTCCAAAACAAAAGAAGGTACATCATTCGCAGTAGTAAACAGAACAGATACAGTCATCAGAAAAGGACTTTTACCCGAATTCTGCTCCATCTTTTCAACCGAAGCAACAACAGTGCTGAAAGCAATCAAATTAGTTGAGAAAAATAAAACACTAATTTGCACCGACAGCCTGTCCACCATACAAGCAATACAGAACCCGAATAACAACAACCAAATAATCCACATGATTCAAGACTACTTAATCCGGAAGCAATCCAAAGTAAAACTGCTCTGGGTCTCTGGTCATAGTGGTATAAGGGGAAACGAAGCAGCTGATATCGCTGCCAAATTGGCTATAAAGGAGCCATTAACAACTTTCTATGTGTACAACAATAAGGACATAGACAAGTACTCTGAAAGGGAACTACGAAAGATAGAACAATTGAAATGGTTAAATTACAACCATACATATGTAGCAATAAACCGTAATAGACAACCCGTCACCTACCCGACAACATCGCCAGTGCAACAGATCAAATGCTTTCTCCGCATGCGCCTTGGACATACACTTATTACCAACCAGTATCTTGTGAGGGTTCTCTATACTACATGGAGAACCAACCCACAATACCACCCACAATTCCATACCTCATTTCGACCGCTTTCAGCGCGTCATTTCTACCCATTCCCCTTATAAGCTATTCCCCTGTAAAACATGTTAAACGGACGTATAGCTAAACTCATTATCCTATGCAGATAATGCATAATTGAGTTTAGCTACCTTTTTGCCATACGGCAACCCCATTTCGCTAACCCATGAGATTTCCACAGGAAATCGTATCATGTCGGTCAGCAACGGCATAGTCTGATCAAACGGCGGTTACTTAATATATCGACCGCTGTGGAAATTATTAAAGCATTTAAGTTAGTTCCCATGATCAGATTTCCCTAGCCAAGTCAGCGTCCTTTACACTTTCTCCAGACACATCATTCGCTGGGGATAAATGCTCTCTTCTCGCAGGTGAATAGCATCAGCTTAATTTTCCCCTCCTTCACAGTTCTGTCTTCGTACAGATCAATGTACTCTGAGTTCACCATATTACCGAATTAGGTCAATGGGTTTCGCTCAGAACTACATTGATTCATGCACATACAACCAAATCCACCCCAAGATAATCATACATCGTGTTTCTGTTCTCTCATTCTCCCGCTTTCTTCGATCATCAATTTACCGATGTAATCTACCACACATCGACGAACGTGGCAATGAGAGAGCAAAAGTATGTTCTCTTTTGGTTGTCAAGTGCATAAAATTAAATTACCCAACTTCATCCCTTTTCGAGTCAGTCATTTCATAACCATCGACCAGATCGGTCGTATGCAATTTATATTCTCCAGAAGGTATCAATTTTAGGGCTTGTTGGACGAGAAGAGTTGGTTTCCCTTCGCACGCCTCCCTAATAAAATACTTACCCCGCGAGCTGAATAAGTGATAGGGCGTATCGAAATCGTAAACAGTAATACAACGCCCAAATACGAAATCATTTCCCAACACACCCGAATCCCTTAGCTTCAGAGTTTTATATAGAAATAAACGCAGTATTCCACTCATTTCATCCGTCCGTTTGTACATAAGTAACAAATCCTTGCATGAATAAAACAGAACACATCAATTGTAGCCTAACCAAAACTCAACTCAATGTCCCATCAGCCCAAAGCGCTTGCATATGTTATCCTTTCCGAGGATCTCATTCCCACATTTGCAGGTTTGGGTCAGTATATTCCAGTCATTCAAATTTATTTCTTTTTTAGAGTAGGCGGAATGCTTTAAGACGATGCTGAGGGTCGAGATAGGGTGCACGCATCTTTTACCAGGAGGTGTACGTGTCTGGAATTAACACTAGGTCTTTATTCAGATTCAGAACGATGTAAAGGCTGAACTGGCGAAGGGTTAATGAAATACCTTAATTATTCTTTTGCCTCTGAAGGAAAGGTCGTAAATTTACTTTTAACAGTTGAAGTAAACTCGTAATCAAAAAGTGACAAACGGAGAAGCTGTGAATTACTGTACATGGGCATTTTGTTGGGAAGTTGAGAAAGATATTTTACCTCACGCACTGTTGTTTTTATGCCACTTGAATCAACCATATTTTCTGAAGGTGCCAACAGGGGAACCCACGAATATAAACCTGAACTTGACAATCCTGACAACAAGTTTTGCCAACATAATTTATTTACCTGTGCGCTGTGTTGCATAATAATCTCTGTCGGGATACGTTGGCATTGCAATTTCATCTTGGCATTGTAAATACTTAGTCCGCAATACTTTTGCGTTCAAAACTTATTTGATGAGGTAAAGAGATTTAATACAAGCTACCTTGCGAACAACAGATGGGTAAAAGAATAGAGAAATACGTTCACGATTTGTTCAACCACTAATGAAAGGTCAAGGTTGAGAGCTTTTCGACTTTTATTAGAAAGAGGATTATAGTCGGCGAATTAATGTAAGGTTTTCCAATATGAGGATGTAACAACATTGGCCAATGACTAAAAGTGACGTGAACTAGTCAACAGTTCGGGTAGTTGTTAGTATTGATTACCACCCACTTTGCACACCACACACTTTAGATAAAACACTCTTGTTGTTTTTTAGTTATTAATAAATTTACACAGCGGTGGAAAAAATAATAGAAACAAGCTTGTTCTTCGACATTAATCGTTAAGAAAAAATGTATTTGGGGAAAAATAAGAATTAAAAATATTTTATTATTATTATTATTATTATTTACTGGCCTGTAGGAACCCGGAAGTTCATGACCTCACCGACTCGGCTTCGCCATTTTTCCCTGTCCTATGCGCTCTCCTTCCACGTTCGATCATCCGATCCGATCTCCTCGAGGTCCAATCTAACATTGTCCTCCCATCTCCGTCGCGGCCGTCCTGTCGGTCTCTTCCCCGTTAGTTTACCGTCAAGAATTCTATGCACGGTCCTATCATCGGCCATTAGCGCTACGTGTCCGGCCCATCTTAATCTTCGCGACTTGATCACTCTCACTATTGTAGGTTTGCGGTATAGCTCTTCCAATTCGTGGTTGTGGAGTTTCCTCCATTGACCTGACTCCTCGTCATATTTACCGCCAAATATACCCCTTAAAACTTTATTCTAGAATACGCGGAATTTGTTCTCTTCCCCTTTTGTGAGAGCCCATGTTTCGCATCCGTATAGAGCAATCGGCATGATTATGGTTCTATAGACACGGAGCTTTATATTACGTGATAGCAGTTTGGATTTTAATAGTTTACTGGTTGCGTGCCAACTAGCGTTTCCGGAATGTAGTCTTTCGTTAATTTCCTTTGATGTTTCGTTTCTGGTCGTCAGTATCGTTCCCAGATATTTAAATTCTTTGACATTTTCAAATATCTTGTCCCTGATGTTTACATGTGTTCTCTGAGGTCCACCTGCTCTCGTCGTAATCATGTATTTCGTTTTGTCTTCGTTTATTTCTAGGCCCACCTCTTCTGCTGCTTGCATGATGATTTCACAGTTTTTTCTTATAGTTTCGAGATTATCGCCCAGAACGACGATGTCATCCGCATACGCGAGCACTTGTGTGACCCCGTTCAGGGATGATCCGGCCGTGTTGTCGTGTTGTACCTTTCTTTTTTTTTTTTTTTTTTTTTTTTTTTTTTTTTTTTTTATTAGACTTCTCTCGGGAGAGGCGAACCTATAGCGTCGAGTGGGCGCCCCGAGATGCCATCAAATAACATACTCCAAGACAAGGTTAAAAAGGCATGATGAGAGGCCATCCCCTTGTTTTAGTCCGTCCCGGATTTCAAATGGTTCTGAGAGATGGTTTTCTATTCTAACTCGCCCTTTGTTTTCGTTCATGCAGATTTCAATGAGGGCGGCATATTTTTTCGGGATCCCCAGCTCAACCACAATATGGTACAGTCTTTGCTTGCGACTGAGTCGTAGGCTTTTTTGAAGTCCACGAACAGTTGGTGAACCGTCTCTCCGTATTCCCACTTCTTTTCCAGCAGTTGCCTTATTGTGAACATCTGGTCGCTTGTTGACCAGTTCCTACGGAATCCGCATTGGTAGTCTCCCAATATTTCTTCTGCGTACGGTGTGATTCTTGCCAGTATGACATTTGGTAATATTTTGTATGTGATTAGGAGCAATGATATTCCTCTGTAATTTTCGCAGTCAGATCTGTCGCATTTTTTGAAAATGGGGATGACTATTGCGGTTTTCCATTCTTCCGGAATGACTTCCTTATCCCATATTATTTTAACCAGTTGGTGGATCTTTCGAGCGGTTGCCCCTCCTTCATACTTCACAAGCTCTGCCGGTATGCAATCGGTTCCGGGGGCCTTGTTGTTTTTCAATCGATTTATCGCGTCTACAACTTCGTCGAAAGAGGGCTCTGGGACCTGGGGCTCGGCTGTATGTACGTCTGGTGCGTTTATTTGTGGTTGATTCAACAGGTTTTCAAAGTACTGCTTCCATCTTGTCACGATATTTTTGGTTTCTGTCACCAGACAGCCGATTGTGTCTCGGATTATTTTGGCTCCGGCTCTCCCTCGGTAGCCATTTCTAATTGAATTTATGCCGGCATACATACCTCTGCTGTCCTTTGCTCTGGCATTTTCTATAATTTTTTCGATCCGAGTCTTCTCCCATTCGCGCTTTTTGCGTTTGAAAAGTCTGGTTGTCTCTTTTCGAATTGTCGCGTATCTTACTGCATTGACTTCATCATATCTTTCTAAGTGGATCATTCTGAGGTATTTACGTTGTTCGATCTTTGCCCTGCACTCATCGTCAAACCAAGGTTTGGACTTAGTTGTTTTCTTAAATCCTAATACCTCTTGGGCTGTTTGTTGGATTGTGTCTCTGATCGATGCCCATTTAGTGTCTACACTATCGGCTTCCTCTTCCTCACTACTGTCATTCTCTAGGATGCTAAATCTATTCGTTAGTTCGTCTTGATATTCAGCCCTATTGCGTAGGCCTAAAGTATATCAATCTCGAACTTTTAGTTTATCTCTCGAACACCATCCATGTGCGTTTGCTGCAAGCCGACTTCTAATTTTGCCCATCACTAGGAGGTGATCGGAGTCGCAATCTGCTCCTCTATATGATCTTACGTCAAGGATAGATATTCGAGTGGTGTCTTTTGTCTATGAGGAAGTGGTCTATTTGGTTACGCGTTACGCCGTCGGGTGATATCCATGTGGCTTTATGGATTTGCTTGTGCTTGAACATCGTGCTCTTCACTACCAGATCTTTTGACGCTGCGAATGTGATAATTCGAATACCATTATCATTTGAAACGTCATGTAGACTTTCTTTACCTATTGTTGGTTGGAAGATATCTTCCTTTCCAATTTTCGAATTGAGGTCGCCGAGGAGGATTTTAACATCGAATGATGAGATCCCATCAAATACTTCCTCTAGGGTCTCGTAGAATCCTTCGTTTCTTCGTCGGTAGATTCAGTTGTGGCGTGTACGTTTATAAATACATAATTGTACCATGGGCCCTGTATTTTTAGCACCGACATTCGGTCATTAATAAAGAATTAAAAATATACTAATAGATTTGGTGCACTGTAATACATAAAAGAAATACTAAATTCTTAATAAAAAAAAACGAGAAATAGAGAAAAATAATATTGATTCCGGTTTTCCTTTGGATTTGCCTGAAAAAAATAATAGAAACAAATTAGTTTTTTGTTTGTGTTTTGTGAAGAATAATTTTACAGTACAAGTGTTTCATATCCTTTTAATGCTTCATTGTTGCACCTTTGTTTTTAATGACTGCTTCGCATCTTCGTCCCATGGAATTGACTAGTTTGGTGGTATAGAATACCATTCATCTTTTATTGTGGACCAAAGTTCTTCCTTATTTTTGGGTTTGCAGTGTCCGATCTTGCGCTTAAGAATGCCCCATAGGTGATCTATTGTGTTAAGATAAGGGGACTGCGATGGCCACTCCATAACATCAACTTTGTTTTGAAGAAACCATTCTTTAGCCAATTTTGAGGTGTGTTTGGGGTCATTATTCTGCATAAACTCCCATTTAATAGGCATGTCGTCTTCAGAAAATGGTAGCATAACGATGTTTAAGATTTCTACATAATCTTTAGCACACAATTTGTGCTTTATAAGAAAAATTGGACCAACACCAGATGCTGAAAAGCACCCCCAAATCATTAAATTGCCTCCACCATGTTTTACTGTCTTTTTCGTACACTTTGGATCGAATTCTGAGTTCATTGGTCTCCTGACGTACAGTTTTCCATCGGAACCAAACAAATTAATCTTGGTTTCATCCCACCATAAGATGTTATTCCAATTCGCACGGTGGAGGTGTTTTTTGGCAAAAACGAGTCTTTGCTTTATATTTTTCTTGCTCAAGTATGGAACTTTTCTGGGACTTCTTCCAGGAAGACCCGCTTCTATTAGTCTGTTTCTAATTATACGACTCGTACAAGGTGCGTTTAAGTCATTTTTTAATTCCATTGAAGGAAAAAACGGCTTGTTCTTGAATAGTCGGATTAGCAGTTTGTCGAGTTGTGAGGTTGTTTATCTTTTTCTGCCTCTGGTTTCCATTTTGGGACCTGAATGAAGACCTGTGAATATTTTTTTCTTAGAGCACTTCATTAGCTTAGCTATTTCGTCCATTGTTTTCCCGTCATTTCTTAATTTTTTTATCAATTCACGATCAGAACTAGTGCAATGTCCTCCACATCCCATTTTCACAAAATTGTATTTTTACTGTGTTGCAGCACAAACAACAAACAATAACAACAAGGGTGAATCGATTATTTAACGACAAATATAAGGAGAACCGATTCATCACAATTCAAACTGCAAACCCACCTCAACACTTCGGATCTGCCACACCCTGAAAGTATGCATGAGATCACACCATGGATTGTCGTGTTTGCTAAGTTTACAATAGCATTCAAGTACACTTGATATGGCGTGATCGACCGACCAACGGAGATTGGCAAACAGCATTGGATCATAGAACAGTTTTTGCTGTGATTACTGTTCTATGGTACGGGCCTTTGATCTGATGATTCCAACGGCGTATGAATGCATAAGGAGCACAATTTCAAAAATTTGACCACTAGTGTATTAGAGTTATCTTGTTCAGTTCACATTTTTTAGTTTTCGTTTTCATTCAAATTAGAGTTTGAAAAGTTTGAAAATTGTGCAAATACAGTATCGATAATAAACACGAATTAAACCTTTTTCAGTCACCCGCGAACTCTCTTACAGAGAACACCATTTTTTAACAGTGCGATAGTTAAAAAAGTGAAGTGAATTGTCCTAGAGTAAAAGTATTTAAAAATCGTAAATTGCCTTGAACTCACAAACAAAACACAACAAGGATACACCAGGTAAGAAACAAAAAAAAACATGGCCCTAGAGCCAAGCCATCATTCCGGCAATAGGTTCGTAGAACTGGGAGAATGCTCACTCTCAGGCTCTACAGCCAACGTGCCAACAAAAAAGAAAAGACAATCCCGCAGCCCATTGTCTTTCAATTTCCCTGCTCTCCCGAACAAAACCGCAATAAAAAACCCACGGTTCGTTCAAATCTACCCAACCGAAGCATCAATGCCACTTACATCCGTCAACGTCTTTGTACTAAAAAGAATCATTGATTCCATCAGTACGCAGTACGAAAAAATTACACTTCTTAGGGATGGTTCTATCCTAATTTTAGCTAAAGACCAAGAAATCGCTGATAGATTCATCCAGTCTACGCGTTTTGACACAATCTGTCCCGTCAATATTAGACTGCACCCCAAACTAAATACTTCCAAAGGGGTTGTGTATGCCCCTTGCCTAATTAACGTCCCAGAAGCCGACATTATATCAGAAATGGGTTCCCAAGGTGTGGTAAGTGTCTTCAAATTCACAAAAATTAACAACGAAGAACGATTACCCACAGGATTGATGCTGTTTTCTTTTGATCGACTACAACCACCAACAACAATAGAAATCGGCTGGTACAACGCCATGGTCAAGGAATACATTCCAAGGCCAATGCGGTGCCGGCAATGCCAATTACTCGGCCATACGGCAAAATGGTGTAAACGCACAACAGCATGTAATACATGTAATCTGCCACCACATCCCGAAACTGAATGCACAAGAACAATGTGTGCTAACTGTCTAAGTCCGCACCCGGCCTCTTCCTCTACCTGCCCTAAATATATTGAGTACCAAAAAGTACTAGAAATTCAAACAAAAAACAAAACAACCCTAGCTGACGCTAAACGCATATATAGGGAACAGAATACAATACAAACAACAAATAACTATCTTTACTCGGATCAAATTAGAAAACACAGGTCCGCACCTATAACTCCAACCAGTTCCAATACACTACTACCAAAAGTAATTCAAAATCCAATAGCCGTAAACAAATCTCCCAACAAAGAAACAAATATATTTCCCTCCTCTTCCTATACAGCTCTAAAAGAAATTGAAAAGAGAAAATATCCTATCTCTCAACGAATAAATATAACCAAAACTAAAGATCAATCTTCCTCCTCCCTAGAAACTCAAACACATTCAAGCAAAGCCAAACCTACCACCACACAAACACAAAAATCCCAGTTAGATCAAATCGGGAATATCCCTTTACCTGAATATGGAAATATATAATTCTAACCTCTCTCAACAGCCTATTGACTCCGCGGCACGGAGCTCTTCTCACTCAAATCAATTCGAGTGGATTGGAAAACTGAGTGGGACGAGCTGTGTGGCGCGGAGTCAGGAAAAGAACCACCGTTATACCCCCACCTCGAACTCTATAGCAACATCCAATTATAACCCCGCAGACCGCTTAATACTTCAATGGAACCTGAATGGGTTTCATAACAATTATCACGAGTTACAGCTCCTTATAAAAGAACTCAAACCGTCCATCATAGCACTGCAATAAACGCACTTACCCCACTCTTCAAATCCGAAACTGCCTCGGGAATACATAGCATACTTTAACAATCTTAAAGAAAATAACTCCTGTAAACAAGGGTCCGGGATATTAATACATCGGGCACTAACCCATAAGCATATCAGTCTTAATACCCCTTTCTCGGCCACGGCAGTCGAACTAACGGGCAAACTAAAGCTAACCGTGATCTCAATCTACATTCCTCCTACTCAACCATATACCCTGTCTGACTTGAATAAAATAATTCAACACATACACACCCCCATTCTTCTAATGGGAGACTTCAACGCTTGTAGTACAATATGGGGATCACAAACAACAAATAAAAGAGGGAAAACCGTGGGACAATTTTTACTACAATCACAATTGGCAATATTGAATAACGGCAATCCCACTCACTTTTCCACACACAAGACGTTTACAAATGTAGACCTTTCCCTCGTATCATCCTAACTGTCCCCTAATACAAACTGAGAAATACTAGATAATCTACATGGAAGTGATCACTTTCCGATAAAAATCTGTATTTCAACCGGTAACAATAAAAAGGGAAAAATCAAACTCCTACCTAAATTCAAATCTGACCGAGCAAATTGGAACAAATTTCAAACTATCACCACACAATTCCTTAATCTACATAACACAAAATCCAACATAAATCAAGAAGCTGCCGTTATCACAAAAGCTATTCGAACAGCCGCCAATGGCTCCATTTCACAGACAACGAAAAGGTATCACAAAACCGCCGTACCATGGTGGAATCCAGATCTGGCAAAGCTACGGGCAGAAAAGCAATTGGCATGGAAAATGTTTAAGAAGCACCCAACCGACCAACATCTCTTAAGGTACAAAAAGCTTAACGCCATGTTCCGAAGAACAGCCAAAATCGAAAAAGCAAAATCCTTCCAGTCCTTCACGGAAAAACTAAACCCAACATATGGGCCAACATAAAAACGCTAACAGGCAACTATAACCCATCTACTATCAATTTAATACATACAGGATCCGACGCCCTCACATGTCCGGACAAAATAGCCAAATACTTCGCCGAGACTTGGGGAAATACGTCCTCCAACTTCAACTTCCACCCAGATTTCCATACTGCCAAAAAACCAAATAGAGGCGCATCCAACGCCCCCAAGCAACCCAAGTAATTCCTATAATAGCGTTATCGAACTTCCCATAACACATATAGAACTAGAATCTGGTCTTCATAGCGCAAAAGGTAAGACACCCGGCTTTGATAGAATTGACTACCAAATGGTAAAAAACGGGCCAACGATTTTGAAACAACGCCTTCTAAATCTATTTAATGCCATATATACAACTGGCACCATTCCTCAAATGTGGAAAGTATCCACAATTATCCCTCTACCAAAGCATAATAACAAAACTGATACAATCCACGTCTACCGCCTCATTTCCTTACTGCCTTTTTTGGAAAAGTATTGGAAAAAATTGTCGCTAAGAGACTAAACTGGTACCTAGAAAAATATAATCTGATAAGTACCAAACAAGTCGGTTTCAAACAAAGCAGGGGAACAATGGATGCGCTTCTTCATATAGGTAACCATTTTGTTGATGCCCTTTCCTGCAAGAAACATGCATCCATTTTATCAATAGACTTCGAAAAAGCATTCGACCGCATCGGTCCACACGTCATCCTCTACAAATTACAAAAATGGAAAATAGGTCATCATATGTATAACTTTATTAGATCCTTTCTGAATAATAGAAAATTCATGATCAAATGTAATGGCGTGTTCTCTGGAGTCCGTAATATAAATACTGGAATCCCCCAAGGATCACCGTTATCAGTAGTATTATTTAAGATAGCGTTTGAAGAGTTAAATAGCATTATCTCTAAACATAAAAAGGTAAAACATTGTCTCTACGTCGGCGATCTAATATTAGTCACAAATGTAAACGACCTAGAAGTAGCTAGCAAAACTTTCGAAAATATCCTATCAGACATACAAAAATGGTGTATCTATTCAAGTTCAAAAATTTCGAGCGTGAAATCTAACATACGAGTATTACATATATGCAAAAAGAAAAATTGTAACAAATCTTTACTAATAAATTTTGAAAACACTTACATTAGGAATGTAGATACACTAAAAATGTTCGGCCTACAATTCGATTGTAAATATCATTTTAAGAATCATTGTCTAGCCTTAAGAAAAATCTAGTGTTAAGGTTAAATATACTGAAATATTTGGCATCTAAAAACGGCTCAGCCCATACTAATACACTAATAAACATTACTAGAGCTCTACTACTGTCAAAAATAGACTATAGCCTACTAATATACGGTAATTGCAGCAAAACAACGTTACAGACAATTAAATCTCCCTACCACGCAGCAGCCCACATAAGTACAAGGGTTTTTCGGACCACCCCAATTACGAACATCCTAACAGAAAGTGGACTCCCGGCCATAGGAAATAGGATAAAAACTCGGTCGTCCAAATTAGCCGCAAAGTTTTCCACAATGGCCTCAACATTTTAGAGCACATTAAACGAATACTTAAGAGAAAACGCCCTCAAAAATATACTTCGGCCTTAGGACACTCAATAGAACTGGCAAAAGAACTGCTCGCCACACCTACACCACAAAGACAACGAGCACATTCTCCCCCGTGGCTAATACCAACAGATTGTGTAATAGAAGACCTATCACAGCTCCCCAAAAGCACGACTAACCAAGAAGTATACCAAACAACACTTCCAATTATTACGAAACAAACACCGGAAATGGGACCTACTCTTTACCGACGGTTCCAAAACAAAAGAAGGTACATCATTCGCAGTAGTAAACAGAACAGATACAGTCATCAGAAAAGGACTTTTACCCGAATTCTGCTCCATCTTTTCAACCGAAGCAACAACAGTGCTGAAAGCATTCAAATTAGTTGAGAAAAATAAAACAGTAATTTGCACCGACAGCCTGTCCGCCATACAAGCAATACAGAACCCGAATAACAAAAACCAAATAATCCACATGATTGAGGACAACTTAATCCGGAAGCAATCCAAAGGAAAACTGCTCTGGGCCCCTGGTCATAGTGGTATAAGGGGAAACCAAGCAGCTGATATCGCAGCCAAATTGGCTATAAAGGAGCCATTAACAAGTTTCTACGTGTACAACAATAAGGACATAGACAAGTACTTTGAAAGGGAATTACGAAAGATAGAACAATTGAAATGGTTAAATTACAACCATACATATGTAGCAATAAACCCTAATAGACAACCCGTCACCTACCCGACAACATCGCCCGTGCAACAGATCAAATGCTTTCTCCGCCTGCGCCTTGGACATACACGTATAACCAACCAGTATCTCATCAATAAAACCAACCCACCCACATGTCACATCTGCAGATCTAACTCCACATTTCATCCAAACACATCCTCTTGGAATGCGAAGGCATAAAAGCCCTCGCTCACCGACATCTTCAAGACGACATCAGAAACATCATCTCCGACCCAACCGCAACCAACATAGCCAAGCTCTACCACCTACTAACCCTAGTTAAGCTTCAAAACGTAATTTAACAAAAAAAAAAAAAAAAAAATGTACACATAATGTGTTGGTTGGCATATGTTGTTGATATCGGAACTAAACGGTCTCTAAACTCCAAAGGTCATAATCGAGTGTGTTCGAAAGAGTCAGGTAAACTCAACTGTCTGACAAATCAGAAAACGAGAGGAAGCTTCAAATGCATATTTAATAGGATATATGGTGAGCAGTATACTAATGTGTTGGCAGAATGAGGGATACACCCCCGGCAGGCGTATTTATAGGGGCACCAATACACATAACCTCACAGCCGACATCATCATAAGTAACAAGATTCTTCATCATAAGTAACAAGACTATGGTTATGTAAAAGACGAAAAACTCATTAACGGTCGAATGTCGTTGCTAAAAATACAGGGCCCGCAGTAGAATTACACGTTTAGAAAACGACCAAAGGAGAAACCGCAGGACGCTTTCTATGAGACCTTAGAAGAGGTGTGGGGGTTTTTAAAGTTCACCTGAAGAACCCCCCCATATTCGCAACCGATATTTGCACCACATCACAGCATTTCCTTTCACAAGGGCATTCTCCATGCATCAACGCATCGGCAGAAAATTTCCTAAAAGGATGCTCAGGCATTCATAATTCATATGCATTTTCCTAGAAGAACTCCTTAAAGGTCAAGCATATTCCTGAAAAGAAACAATTCGGTTCACATATAATGTAACCACATAATCAGGGAATCTTATCCTAGCGTCGGCTATTCCCAGCCTCCTCATGTGTACAACAATGTTCCCTACATACACATTGGCTGGCGACTCTTTTGTCCAACGACCAAGCAACTCCAAGCAGCTTATTGATGCAATTAGCGCAATAGCCGCTAAAACCAAATTTTCCAGCACAAATCATGTGCAAACAAAAGAATTCTGTTCTACCGCAGGCATTCTGGTGATACGATAAACAATCCAAATTGTTTGAAATATCCCAAATGTATTTCACATCTAATGAGTTGCAGCTTATTTATTTAGCTGACCTTAATTACAGACTGATGCCTTGGGTCGCTTCTCCCTTTGTTCTTTTTCCCTCGTTTGAGGTTTCATTTATCCTGTGCTGAAATGCATCGATAAACATTGTGATCTGTACGATCAACCCATACATACATACCAACATAATCTTCTCTATGAGATCCGGTCACCTAACCCAAAGAAAGACTTCACGTTTCTCTTGTAATAGGAAACGCACCCCTTAATCAAGAGAGCATGCACCACTGGCCGAATTTCCCTTACTAGCGAATTCACATCGCTGAGTCGTATTTCAACCAGCAAAGCGGTCGGGTCTTCCGCCATCCACTGTACAGGTACCGGTACGGTGTGAGAAACTAACAGTCGGGTGTGAATAGTGCTAGTTGGCCGCGCAAATAAACCCTCAGTGAATTGTTGTACAGAGTTTCGAAGTTGATATAGATATTTTTACATAGAAACAATTAAACTCTTTTTAAAATAAAACAAGCTATACGTGCAACAAATCAACCACTGATGTTTTATTTTTGTCCTTTTTGGTTAACAATGCCCCGGCGGAACAGTGAAACTTTATCTTAGTGATGATGGGGATGGGAGTGAACCCGTGCCGTACGCCGGCGCACATACTTCTTCCCCACAAAGGTATTTGGCGCAATTTCATCAATCAACGTCAGAAGGAATGAAGATATTTTCCAACCACTGATAGGCAACGAAAGTCTACATAACGTCTCGAACGACAATATAATTCGAATAATTATATTCGCAACATCAAAAGATATGTTAATGAAAAGCACGATGATCAAACACGAAATAATTCATAGTCACATAGTATGTGTAACGCGTAACCATATAGGCTACTTTTTCATAGACAAAAGGTACCACTCAAATATCATTGACCTAAGATGCTATAGAGGAGCAGATTGGGACTCTGACAATCTTCTAGTGATAGACAAAATTAGGATACGAGTTGCAGCAAACCGAGATGATTAGTCACGGGAAATGAACCGCAAGTTTGACATTGATGAGAAAAAGTTGTGAAAATCTTGAAAATAGTCGGACGTGTTTTTCAGTGACTCCTCAGTTTTTTTCTTTTTGATTAAGCCACGAAGCTTTCATTTCAATAAAACATGTAAAAAAGAATGATTTTTTTATTGATTTATGTACCCGTTCAATTTAAATTCTATTGAGTTAATTGAAATGCCAAACTAGCCGAAAGCCTTAGTTGCTAGCGCTATTAGATTTAAGTTATTATGTAATTTACTTACATGGTAATAAATAAATAAATAAATAAAAAATAAAAAAAACCTTTTTACGCAATTGTTCTCTTGTTCAACTACGATCGCTGGTGTTGGCCTCAAGGCCAATGTGGATTTAGAAATCTGAGGCGCTCCCTGCAATCTTGGCTATTCCCAGTTGGCGGACAACAACTGGCGAAATAACAAACTGTTTTTTTTTTGTTTTCTAACAAACACTAAAACACCAGTCTAACAAATTTACCGAAGATCTCAATAAAGACGAACCAGTAGCTTACATCACAATCACGATTGACGACTGTGGTGATGGTTTGTTTCTATTATTTTTTCCAGGCAAAATATCCCTTTCGCTTGCATTTTTTACTACTAGGCAAAAACAAAAAACTGATAAGAGCAAATTGATGCACCATATCAAAGTAGTGTTAGGTACGGTTCGGGTAAAGTATTGGTGTCGAAGAAAAACCAAATTGTACGCAGTTACCACAGCTCGGGCCTGTCCTCGACGAAGGGGCAGTTTTATATTGGGTGGTTTTCGACGCTGGAGGCGTCTAAATATATGGGGGAATCAGATCGCACTTGCGCCTCCTGGTGGGTGCCGGCTCGGATGGTGGGCATTGTGTGTTAATTTCTAGGGAGGAGCCAGAATTGCGGGAGTTGAAAGGAGTCGAGTGGAGTCGGAAAGGGGTCGAGTGGAGTCGCGAGTATCACTGAAAAGGATTGTGTGCCAATCAAAACCTCGAAGGGGCTTACAATGTTTTAATGTTTTGTTAAATAGTGTGGCTCCTAGTAGTTTAGTTTATAAAATAAGTGCTTACAATCCTTGAAATTTTGTAGCAACCTTCTTATTCGGTTTACAAAACGTTAAGATAGTAAATGAAAAACGGAACTATAGGAGAACACAAGAAAAAGGGAAAATTTGAAAATATTTGTAGTTTAAACAAGTGTGTGTGTTTATTTTGCGTCACTTGTGTCGAAGCTATACAATTATGAGGGTTCTTTTCTATTAAAGTGTAATCTCCGATTATGTTTTTCCTGTTAATTAGTTTTGTTTATATGTTTTGTCACTTTTCATAATTAACGGGATTCTAAAATTAATAATATCATTATGGAAAATTTAACAAGCCTCAAGACTTGCTAAATAAAGCCAAGACCGGTTCCCGGTTGTAGTGCCGATGATGATGATGAAAATTAGTAATAATTTTCAGTGTATCGTATATTTTTGTTTTTCATTTTTTTAACTACGTAAAATGCATTTTGATAAAATATGAAGTGCCACAACTTTTATTTGTTTATGTTCTGGGTTTGTTTATTTAAATGATTTTATTTTGTAATTACTTATAATCTTAAAAGAATTATAGAAATGCGTATTGTACGTGTGAATTCGTTGTTTTTAGCTAATATAATACTTTAAAAGGTATTTTTTATTTTTATAACTTTTGTGTATAGATTTTAAATGCTAAACCTAAGATTTACTCCTAAGTTTAACACCGTCTACTGCTGTGCACGATAAGTTGTTTTTTTTTTTTTTTTTTTTTTTTTTTTTTTTTTAAGAAATGTTGCTTTGATTTTAGGAGAATTTTGGTTTAAACTGTTATTACTTATGTAAGTCGAACGTTTTATTAAATGCTAAAAGGAGAAAAAGAGGTTACTTAGCTTAAGGGGGGAACCTCATTTAAATGAAATTTTTTAGCCATTTTTTGTTTTTGCCTAAATTGATAGGAAATTTCCTCAAAAATACGAGAAAAAAGGTTAGAAAGTGATCGAGACCTCCTTGTACTTTATTTTCAAGAGAAAGTAAACAGTCTAATTGGGCGGAGCACTCAAATAGTCGGGCGCTCGTTGGGCGCTCGGCATTTCGGTTCAGACCAGAACAGTTTGAAGAAGAGGATGGTCTACTCTATGGCCCTGGAATCGCAGATTAGCAAAAAACTGCGGTAAGTTAGAACGAATCACGAATTTGTTCACGATTTTTCCGATAAGGTCGCAGGTTCGCTGAATTCCCCACGTGAAAATCAAAATGTGCGTTTCTTTGTCGGGGTCGTCAATGTGGGGGGGTTTAGGTATGGGTGGTGGTGTGGCCGTGTGTGTTGTTGATGGTCTATATGTGTTAAGTTGATGTATATAGTTGTATAGGGTCACCATTTGTTTGTTTGCCTGCACGGGCACTGGTTCAATAAAATCCCACCAGTGAAGATCAGTATGTCGTTATCCACAACATCACAACTGCATTAAAACAACACTCCGCTTATTTTCCTTAATTTTTATTGACAGCTCAGAGATTACACTTATAAGAATGTTCAACTTAATCTCTAATTCATGATGTTTTGACTTGGCTACAGAAAATTTGATTTAATTCATTATATAACATGTATGGATTATAAAATAAGAAGTTCTGTTCGAGTACATATTCACAGAAAGTTTGATTTAATTCGTTAAATAACAGGTACGGATTATAAAACATAAGAAGTTCTGGCTCGCGCACACATTTATAGAAAATTGAATTTTACAATTGGCTTCCGCCAGCAGATGACACTCGACTTAGTGACGATCGCGACTGACCCCGCTGGTGGTTGAATTTCGACTCATTGAAGCTGACTCGTGCAGAGTCAGTCATCCGCTAAGGGTGGGTTTTCATTCTCGAGAGAAACATGAAGCTTCTCTCTATGCTGACCAATAGGAGAGGATCTCTCTGCCGATCTTGGTGGGATTATTTCGGTTGCCCATGTTGCCATGTCATAGGCGAACGAAAACGAGAAAAGGAAATGAGACAAGGGCATCATAATGGTGTGCATGCAGTTGCGCAAATAATCTGCATGACATTAGGGCAACTTGTGCCACAAACAAATAAGATACTTGCACAACGATGATTGTGCACAGTATCGATCCCGGTCGCCAGAGTCGAATTCTTTGTGTGCATGTTTACATGCAGGAGAATTCGTTTCTTGGTGGCTAGGCGCGAGATGCGCGAACTGCTTTTGTCGGTTGGACAAAAGCTGGGGTGACTGTAGATAAGTCAGGAAATGTGCTGCGCACGTGTGTGGCAGGTTAATCTGGCTAACAAGGGGCGCCGATCAGTTTCCCGATGTATGCTGTATGTGTGTTAAAGTTTCGTTTTCAGGGACTTTTGTATGATGCCTTGTGGAGCATGAAATGATGAAATCTTTTCAGGAATGTTCTGGAGATGCATTGAATGCATGATATGGGGCCCTTGGGAAGTGGAATGTTTGCAGGTAACTGCAGGTGCACGTACGGAGTTAGGGTTGGAGTTGTGGTTAGAATTGTGGGTGGAACTGTGTGCAGGAATTGTGGGTGAAATTTTGTGTGAACTGTGGGCTGGTTCTCAGCGCGATATTAAAGAACCCCCACAGAACCATATTGACTTATCTCCGTGTCAGTCGGGCTATCAGCCATATATCCGAAACACAGTCGATGTCGCGGAATGTACAGCGTGGCGGGGTGGTAGCTCACCTTCGGGCCGGCTACCATATATACCAACCTTTTCTCGAACCTATCCACCAGCCAAGCTCCGAAAGATGGCCAGGGATTTCTCCCGACCATTTCACGGAGCCTATAGCTTGATGGGGTGTTATTTTACCGTACGGTAGGGCGTTGGGCCCCCACCTACCACTCGTCCTTTAATCGCATTTTACAACAAGGCGGCCTAGCTGTGAGTATATTGTAACGCCCTAATCACATGGCTATGTTGATGATACTACCGAAAGATTCACGCTAGTGCCAACATCAACTCGCCAAAGTTGCCTCACTGTCGGATAAACGGTCTGCGAAAGAACAATTATCCAATATAGCCCCACCTAGTGTACGTTGATAGCACTGTCACAGAAATATTCATCCTAGTGCCAAAAACAACCCACCAAAGTTTTGTGGGGGTTTAGTTTGGTATGCCGGCGTACGGTACGGGTTCCTATCACCCACCAACGAGTCCTTCACAACGATTGGCCTCCGAAATCGATGCGCCAGGAAAGAGCGGTAAATAAAAGGCACTGGGGGAAATTCTGTCGTATAAAGATTTCTTTATTTGACCGATTTTTACACTGAGTTTTTGTTATTTGTTGTTTCACTATCGATCTCTTAATGTACACAAATTAGTTTCTGTTTTCTTTGTGTCTACTGTATTTTTTAATCGGGAGCTACAAATAGTACTAAACATTTCAAATAGTTCGCGTTTACTTTTTTTGTTTGTTATTCTTTTTCCCTTTTAAACCGTTCAGTCATGCATCGCCTTCATTTATTTTATTTATCTCCTACCCTTTACTTAGTTTTAGGCACTTGAGTCCCGAACAAGGCGCGTCACTTGGTCACAACGTTAACAATCTTTCTGTTTTGCCGACACAATACTGATGCTATGTTAGGAAACGGCACATTCTCGCGCACACGGTTCCTTATGATAATGAACGTCACCTCTACACCCAGGCAAAGAAGAACTAGAATCCCGACCGTCGGCAGTGGTGATTAGGCTTTGACTTTTTACCGGGAGAGCGATGTGCGCTCGGCGGTGGTTGTGTTTCGACTCCGATGTCTGGCCCCGGTGGCGGTTGAATCTCGACTGACTAATGAATGGAAAGAAATCTATTCATCGCGTCGTGGCGGTTGAGTCATAGTAGAAATAAACTCACTGCCACTTCCGAGGAATCTCGAGATGAGTTGCTATGCTTGCATAAGATTTCAGTTCCAGCGAATCCCCACCGTATAAGCTGAGTTGGATTCGTTGGTTGTGTGTACCGGGAAATTGGCATAGCCAAGTATGATCAGGGGCCTTGATCGTTGTGATTGTTTCGTGGAAAATTAGCTGTCGCTTGGTCGCAGACGAGAAGTATGATTTAAGGAGAAAATGAACCGAAGTGGTTTTGGCGGGGAAATTGGAATTGCTTGGGTGCAAGCAAGGAATGTCGTTTAGAGAAGATATTAACCGAAGTAATTTCGGGGAAATGTATGCGGCTCGGTGTAGTTGGTGGTGATGGTTAATGTTCGTTGTAGGTTTGAATGTGCGTTTTGTTACGGCATATGAATTTCGGGGAAATTAAGATTGCTTGGTCGCAAGGAGGGAATATGAATTAAGTAAGGAATTGACCGAAGCAGTTTTGGGAAAATGTATACGGAGATGATTAGAATGTATTCTGTTGAATTGTATTCTGTTGTCTTGGAGTATGTTTTATTACAAGGTTTGGAATGTATGCTATTGCGGATTTTGCATGGTGAGTTGGGTTAAAGTAACGCGCTGTTAGTGGTCAAGGTTGGTTAGAATTGTGGGTTGGTTCTCCGTGTGATATAGAGAACCCCCACAGTTTCATCGCAATCGGATTAGTAGTTTAGAGCGTATAGCGTTTGAAATAATAGTGAAGAAGATCGTGTGATTCGAACTGACGCTATGACAGCTCGAATCACGAAAAAAAATTTACCTAAGCGTTACACATCAGGCTACTGACCGTGTTTAGAATTTGATTTCCAAACTCGACTATATTCCACTGATGTGAATTATTTTTATTTATCGCTTGGTATACGGTTCTGATGTATTTTTCTTATTCGAATTTTTCGTTTGGTGTTCTTCACTATTTTTGCTTGTGAATTGTGTGTGTATCAGCGCATACTGGACAAACAGACAGACATACATTCAACTTTATGTATTCAAAATAATGGGTGTAAGTTGTATAGGATGGCACAAAATTAATCACCGGATGGGAAGATGTTATAATTTTTGGAAATGGCGTAGTACGTCAATCATATTTGACATTTGTGAAGTAAACAGCTGCAGTAATCGCTTAACTTAACAGAAAAAAAGTGTAAAGGTCCAAATAAAGATTTTCATCACTCCAGATCAATTTTTTTATTTAGTAAAAATGTAATTCAAAAACAAAATGGATGATTAATTTCTACTTAATTTTGAAAACAAATCATCCTTATTGGGAAGCGTTTTAAAATCTTGAACTTTGAGACAAATGCCTTTTTAAAACGTTCTATGACAGCAATCAAAAAAGTTACTTATCCCCTTTTTAAAATCAAGTGTATGAATAGAATGATAAAATACTTATAAGCAGTTTAACAATTCTGACAGAACCCACAGAAAATGCAAAACTACAATAAGTATCATATTAACAAAAATTTTATTTTAGAAATCGTACATTCCACTTTACCTGTAAAACTATAGTCTTTCCCTACCCATTAACTTCTACATGTATTGTTTCAATATTTTAACGAATCTTCCCATAAAAGGAACGCTTGAAGCTAAAATATAACAAAAGTCCATTCTTCTAAAACAAAATAGCCCAGTGCAATTTTCTATCCACAAATTCGTTAATTACACTTCGTAATCCTCCGGTTTCTTTCAATAAGACACCATCACACTCTGGTTTTCAACGTCTTTATTCATCAATTAACCTTGTCTAACTTACTCCATTACATAAAAGCCGATGCAACCACGCACACTAAAGAACCTCGACAGTAATTGACGCTGTTCTTGGATCCTTCTTCTGAGCCAAATTGAGTGTTCATGAATAATCTAATTGAGTGAGGGAATGTCCTGCCTTGGCTGGGTATTCCCTTTTATGGCTTTTAATTAATTACACTCACTCTTCGACCGGTTTGATCCTATTATGGAACGCTACTCTATATACTATAAAGTTTATTATGAAAAGGCGAATACCTGATAGTTGGAATAATAAGAGTACGGCTTTGATTTTAATATGGTAAGAGTACTATTTTGCCATAATACTAGTTGTGTTTTGACCTATTTCTGTGTGTTCTAATAACTAAATGTAGTATTAATTCTCAGACTTCTCATCTGCCCACGGGATTCAGGCCGATTGAATTTGTTTACATGCATGTCGAAAGTTATTGGAGTCAATTTTCAATCAGAAGGAGATGTAACGCAGATACGCCTCCAGGAAGTTTGGAAAGCGTATTAGATTAATTTCGCTCGACATCTCATACTGTAACGTGGGCGAGTAGTGACTTTTTGTGTAGATGGTAGTAAGTCTACAAATATACATATGTACATCTTCTAGAAGACATTTTCTAGGCAAGAATAGAATCTGTTTTCAAAAATACTCTCCAAATATGTGACATCGGAGAGGGATAGCGTCCGTCATTGTCCCTGCACGTCTTGCAGTGTAGGACAAGATATATTACAACTCCTATTTACACGTACTATGTTACACATGTTTTCATTCGTGTAATATCACATATAATCCGACTGCAGGTTTCGGAACAGACAGGAATGCACATATTGTCTTGTATGTGTGTACAGATACCGCATGTACAGGACATCCATAGACCAGTATAAGCCTGATTAAGGCGCTATATGAATTAAATTTAACTCTTAAGTAAAAAAGACTATGGCGGTTCTTTAAAGCTACGCAAAGAACCACCCACAATTCCTCCCACAATTCCAACCCCAACCCCCTTCACCAGGCATTACATCAAAATTCCCTGAAAATAATTCATTAACATACATGTAATCATCATACATGGGAAACGTTATCGGCGCCCCTGTCAGCCAGCGTAGCCTGCCACACACGTGTGCAGCAGATTTTCCTGGCCTATCGACATTCACGGCAGCCTTTTATCCAACCGACAAAAGCAGTTTCCGCATCTCACGTCTAGCCGCCAAAATCCGAATTCTCCAGCGTGTAAATATACACACAAATGAATTCGATCCTCTTCGCCGGCATAGACACCAGTGCACAATCATCATTGTGTATCTAAATTGCTTTTAGCACAAGTTTCACTAATGACATGCAGACTATGTACACGGCTGCATGCACCTCTTCTATGATGCCTTTTGTCTCATTTCCTCTTCCCGGTTTCGTTTACCCATGACCTGGCAACATGGATAAACCATGTAATCTCGCCGTGATCAACTCAGAGAGATCCTGTGGGGGTTCTCTATACCACATGGAGAACCAACCCACAATGCCAACCAATTTTGACCGCTAACAGCGCGTCAACCTAACCTAACCTGTAACGCATTTCCCAAGATGAAAAAACAATCCGCAATTGCATACATCCCCATACATACCAAGAAACCATTTCCCAAGTTGTAATAAATGCTTATCGCATTTTACAAAGGAATATTAATCATCTCCCTCAATTACATCACCCCACATATAATTTTTCCCAAAAACCACCTCGGTTAACTTCCTATTTAAATCACATTCCTTGCTTACGACCAACCAATTTTATTTTCGCCCGAAAATCATACTCCGTAGTAAAGGCATATTTAAATTTACAACGGAATACTCACCATCTCCACCAACTACACCGAGCCGCATACATTTCCCCCAACCTGCTTCGGTTAATTCCCTATCTAAGCCATATCCCTTGCTTGCAACCAAGCAATTCCAATTTCCCCCGAAAACAATTTCGGCTCCCATTTCACCTAAACCATGTAGAACCACACCAATTTTTTCTTACTGGCAAGCCAACAGCATGATGCGTCGCCTTTCCACGAAACGATCATCGCAACGATCAATACCCTTGACCATACTTGGCTATGCCGCCGAAACCAATTTCCCGGTACACACAACCCAAAAATCCAACTCAGCCTATACGGCGATGATTCCCCGGAACGAAATCCCCTATACAGGCAAAGCAACCATTTTCAAAGTTCTTAGTAAATGACAGTGAGTTGATTTGAGCTATGACTCCACTGCCACGACGCGATGAACTTTTTCTCGCCAGTAATGACTCAGTCGATATTCATCCACAGCCGCGTCCGCGCGCGCACAGTCGAGTCGCAACCGCCAATGCGCACACACCGGGAAAGTCGTAACGAAGTAAATAGCGAATGCTTTCGAGAAATTGTAACGGGACAAATAGCGAATACTTTCGGGAAGTTGTAACGAAATAAACAAGACGTGGACCCAAATAGTGATTTGCTGAATTAAAGATAAACGAGGACGATCATCCTATGCACGCGAGCACGTAATTAGGTCCCCTCTGATTTAAGCGTGTGTTTTCTTCAATGACACTTGACGTTACATTCTTTTATTGCAAAATAACAAACTCAACTAAACAGAAACAAATCAAAAAACATTTTCAAAACAATTATTATTATTTGTATACAACATTACTTAAAATAAATTCTATGTAAAACCATACATTTGCACGTTATCTTCTTATTTGGTGGTGAACGATGGCAGACGGTGGGACCTTAGTGAACCAGTACCATCCGTAGGCGCCCCAAACTACCGCCCCCCACAATCCTCTCCCATTGGTCACCACCAAGAGAAACTTCACGTTTCTCTCAAGAACTAAAACCCACCCTTAGCGGATATCCAACTCTGCACGAGTCAGTTTAGTTAGTCGAAAATCAACCACCAGATGAGTCGGTCGCGTTGGGAATTAAGCAGAGTGCGCACGGGAGTGCGCACACACCCCAGTCGAGTAATAGCCGCCAAACATGCCCAGTCGAGTTTAACATTCACAGAGTCGAGTCACCTGGGGAGTGCGCCCCAAAGACAAATAAATATATTCAATAGTTTTAAGAAGACCAATAAGTTTGTTCAATAGTTTGGCAAAGACAAATAAAAATATTCAATAGTTCTGTCAGACAAATAAATATGTTCAATAGTTTTGTGAAGACAAATAAATGTGTTCAATAGTCTTGTGAAGACAATTACCTAATTAATAAAAATTGTTCCAAACTATTTCCTGGTGTTTAATTTTTAATTTTTGTGGACGGTTCATGGCGGAACTCAGTGGTGTATTGGTGAACATGTTCCGTGCCGGCAGACATATCCAATACTACCCACAAGACTATTGCGAACTAAAATATAAATTGTTTCAGATCTAGACAAAGGAGTTACAACGAGTTTACAAAAATATATAAGCTGGTCGAATCAGACACCAAAATCTCCAAGCATCCTTTTTTTAATGCCAAACTATTTTGGCCAAAGTTGCAAAATCTCAACCGAGAGGAAGAGGAGTCAGTGAATGTACGCCGGAGTTTGTCTATGACGGCATTAGGTCGTTTTTTTACGACATTCAGCCTTTAAGGTATTGAATTCCACACGGATAAATAATGTCTGTTGGCATATGTTGTTGATATCGGAATTAAACGGTCTCTAAACTCCAAAGGCCATAATCGAGTGTGTTCGAAAGAGTCGGGTAAACTCAATTGTCTGACAAATCAGAAAACGAGAGGAAGCTTCAAATGCGTATTTAATAGGATATATGGTGAGCAGTATACTAATATGTTGGCAGAATGAGGGATACACCCCGGCAGGCGTATTTGTAGAGGCACCAATACACATAACCTCACAGCCGACATCATCATAAGTAACAAGATTCTTCATCATAAGTAACAAGACTATGGTTATGTAAAAGACGAAAAACTCATTAACGGCCGAATATCGTTGCTAAAAATACAGGGCCCGCAGTACAATTACACCTTTAGAAAACGACCAAAGGAGAAACCGCAGGACGCTTTCTATGAAACCTTAGAAGAGGTGTGGGGGTTTTTAAAGTTCACCTGAAGAAGCCCCATATTCGCAACCGATATTTGTACCGCATCACAGCATTTCCTTTCACAAGGGCATTCTCCATGCATCAACGCATCGGCAGAAAATTTCCTAAAAGGATGCTCAGGCATTCATAATTCATATGCATTTTCCTAGAAGAACTCCTTAAAGGTCAAGCATATTCCTGAAAAGAAACAATTCGGTTCACATATAATGTAACCACATAATCAGGGAATCTTATCCTAGCGTCGGCTATTCCCAGCCTCCTCATGTGTACAACAATGTTCCCTACATACACATTGGCTGGCGACTCTTTTGTCCAACGACCAAGCAACTCCAAGCAGCTTATTGACGCAATTAGCGCAATAGCCGCTAAAACCAAATTTTCCAGCACACATCATGTGCAAACAAAAGAATTCTGTTCCACCGCAGGCATTATGGTGATACGATAAACAATCCAAATTGTTTGAAGTATCCCAAATGTATTTCACATCTAATGAGTTGCAGCTTATTTATTTAGCTGACCCTAATTACAGACTGATGCCTTAGGTCGCTTCTCCCTTTGTTCTTTTTCCCTCGTTTGAGGTTTCGTTTATCCTGTGCTGAAATGCATCGATAAACACTGTGATCTGTACGATCAACCCATACATACATACCAACATAATCTTCTCTATGAGATCTGGTTACCTAACCCAAAGAAACACTTCACGTTTCTCTTGTAATAGGAAACGCACCCCTTAATCAAGAGAGCATGCACCACTGGCCGAATTTCCCTTACTAGCGAATTCACATCGCTGAGTCGTATTTCAACCAGCAAAGCGGTCGGGTCTTCCGTCATCCACTGTACAGGTACCTGTACGGTGTGAGAAACTAACAGTCGGGTGTGAATAGTGCTAGTTGGCGGCGCAAATAAACCCTCAGTGAACAGAGTTTCGAAGTTGATATAGATATTTTTACATAGAATATATACCCGATAAAAACAATTAAACTCGTTTTAAAATAAAACAAGCTATACGTGCAACAAATCAACCACTGATGTTTTATTTTTGTCTTTTTTGGTTAACAATGCCCCGGCGGAACAGTGGAACTTTATCTTAGTGATGATGGGGATGGGAGTGAACCCGTGCCGTACGCCGGCGCACATACTTCTTCCCCACAAAGGTATTTGGCGCAATTTCATCAATCAACGTCAGAAGGAATGAAGATATTTTCCAACCACTGATAGGCAACGAAAGTCTACATAACGTCTCGAACGACAATATAATTCGAATAATTATATTCGCAACATCAAAAGATATGTTAATGAAAAGCACGATGATCAAACACGAAATAATTCATAGTCACATAGTATGTGTAACGCGTAACCATATAGGCTACTTTTTCATAGACAAAAGGTACCACTCAAATATCATTGACCTAAGATGCTATAGAGGAGCAGATTGGGACTCTGACAATCTTCTAGTGATAGACAAAATTAGGATACGAGTTGCAGCAAACCGAGATGATTAGTGACGGGAAATGAGCCGCAAGTTTGACATTGATGAGAAAAAGTTGTGAAAATCAGTTTTTTTCTTTTTGATTAAGCCACGAAGCTTTCATTTCAATAAAACAAGTAAAAAAGAATGATTTTTTTATTGATTTATGTACCCGTTCAATTTAAATTCTATTGAGTTAATTGATCCTTAAATAAAAAATCGGTTAGCTGTAGTCACTGTGAAGAAGACCTTCCTATGGAGGGCGAATACTTCAAATGTAAAACTTGCAGCAGGCTTCGCTTTGCATGCACCACAATATCCCCAAGGACCTTCAGGGGTATGACTTCGATCCAGAAAGGGACTTAGAAGTGCCAATTTTGTCGAAAACCTAAGGAAGGCCAAGAACAAAAAGACGGTCAAGTTTCCAGGGACAACCAAGGACAAACAAATGCAACGGCGGCTAACGGAGATGAGGTTGGACGAGGTTCTGGCAAGTCAAAGGGACGTACTACTTCAACAACTGCGCCTAAAATGATAAACAATGGCCTGGAAAGTGATATAAAAGAGATTAAGTAGATACTTAAAGATTATTCGTCAACTGTGTTGTATCCAAAAACTACACTGAATTTGTATCCAGGAACTACAACTATTTTTTTAGTCATCATCGGCACGTCAAAAAAAAGAGACGTATATTTGGGCTCCTCGATAGTATAGTGGTTAGTATACCCGCCTGTCACCCGGGAGACCGGGGTTCGATTCCCCGTCGGGGAGCCCCTGGCGCAAGACTAATGACCTTGCCCAGACAAAATAAATCATTATGGAAAATTTAACAAGCCGCAGGACTTGCTAAATAAGGCCAAGACCGGTTCCCGGTTGTAGTGCCGATGATGGTGATGATGATGATATTTGGCAACAGGGGAAAGAAAATAAAAAAAATTCGTCGCGCGAGTGTAAGCGTGCAAGTGTGGATTACACAGTGTGGTCGCTACTGAGAGCGGTTGTTTTAAAAAAATTGTGGAAACAAACATAAAGTGCTAAAGGGTTCGTCTCCTTTCATGAAAAGGGGCCAGGCAGACTTTAAAACTATGACACGGAGCCGACTCGAGCAACAGCCGCGTCTTATAACAAAGCGGCGCAAGCCAAATACAGATGGCGAAACCAATTTAAAAGGAAAGAAAAGTGAATTCACAGGAGTAGGCAACCAATTCAACGAATTGGTTGACCTCGACCCAAATGAAATTGCATTACCTGATGATGAAGAAAACAATATCACAGGTACTGAAACAGATCCGGCGGAACGAGACAAACTCCTTGCGGATATCGACACCAAAAAAGAGGAACTGAATAAACAAAAGGAATCAATGCTCAAATTAAAAGACCTGGTGCAGCAACAACAAAGGCAAGAAAATACAACAACACAACGGAAAAATCATGAACAACATCAGGGAGCAAACAAAGGAGAAAGAAAAAGGCGCCACCTATAATACTTAAGTCCATGGAAACAAAGAACATTATAAAATTAGGTGAATTACGTGGGTTGCCTTTTATATTTCGGCATTAGAGAACAAAAACAAAAATTAATCATCGAAAATCACTTTATTGTTTTTCAAAATATTCCCCATGAAGATCTATACACTTTTGCATGCGTTTGAACCAATTGTCGAAGCACTTTTGCCACTCTGATTGAGGTATCTCCAACACATGCATTCTGAATGCAGCAACCGCTTCTTCAGGTGTCGGAAAACGTTGACCTCTCAGTTTGTTTTTTACGTACGGGAATAAAAAGAAGTCGTTCGGTGCCAAGTCAGGACTATACGGCGGATGACCCATTAAATCGATGTTTTGGGTGCTCAAAAATGCAGTTGTCGCAGCCGATGTGTGAGAGCTGGCATTGTCGTGGTGAAGAGTGATCCGTCTTCGGCGGTTGGTTTTCCTGATTTCTTGGAAGACAACTGGCAAACAAATGGTTGTGTACCACTCAGAATTGACTGCTCTGGGTTGTTCTAGTGGTACGGTTGCGACATGTCCAGTTTTTCCGAAAAAACAGGCGACCATTTGCTTGGAAGTGCTTCGTGCACGAACAACTTTTGTTGGATTTGGCTCATCTTGAAACACCCAGACAGTCGACTGCTGTTTACTTTCGGGCCCAAACGCGTAAATCCACGATTCATCACCTGTCACGATGTCATAGACGTGTTTCGAAGCACCGCGACCGTATTTTTTGAGCATTTCTTTCGACCAATTGACACGAGCCTTTTTTTGGGCGATTGACAAATTGTGTGGGATCCAACGCGAACAAATTTTTTTGACAGTCAAATGTTTATGCAATATTGAATGTATGCTGGTCCCACTAACGCCTAAGGTTGTCTCAATCTCACGATAGGTCACATGACGATCTTCCAATATCAGTTCGCGCACAGCATCAATGGTTTTCGGAACAACAACTGATTTTGGACGACCTTCACGAAATTCATCTTGGAGTGAACTACGACCACGATTGAATTCACCATACCATCGATAAACACTGGTCCTTGATGGAGCTTCATCGCCAAAAATTGAATTAAGTTCATCCATGCACTGTTGCTGAGTTAATCCACGACGAAAGTTGTAAAAAATAATCGCACGAATATTTACGATTTAATTCCATTTTTGGGCCGAGATGAATCTTTTAAGTTACTGTAAACAACACAAATAGCGCTCGTATGTCAAAACGTTCGGAGTGCGTATAACCTCAAAAATGTCCAACTTTACGACAGAGCTGTCAATTGCCGGATTGCAACACTAGGGTTGCCAAATCCCGAAACATAAGAGCCGACCCTCGTAACATGCAAACATTTTAAAACGAAAAAAATAAATAATTCTAAAATAAAATTAATGTGCGATGCTATTGAAGGTTATCGCAAAGTAATGACTGCTTTGGGTAGAACAAAAAGCGTGCACTACACGTACACGTAAAAGGAGTTGACCCATGTTTTTCACCTGAGGAGGTATTCGAGAAATTAAAAAATGTCGAAACTGACAATTTAAAATTTACAGATGTGAAACCCTTCTCTATCGCCAACTTCAGAAAACGCAATTGCAAATTGCCTTTTCTTATTGTATCACTGAGTCCCAACAGTAAGGTTGATGCTCTCCGATACATCAAACACCTCAATCACCAAACAATAAGCTGTAACGCTTCGGCCACGCGGCATCGAATTGCCACATGCAAGACCATATCATTGGTCAATGCCCCTTGGGCAAGGAGCAGCTTCCAGATAGGAAAACACTATCCTGTGTCCTCTGTAAAAATAGTGGCCAGGTTGGATGGAGTGAAGTATCTTTTGCAAATTAAGAAACCCCATACATTTTTCTGCACTTTTCGCAGCTTCAAATATGTGCTCAATGGACTGGGAGGTAATATGCATGCCATTCAAACATATAACGTTGGTGACCATATTAAAATTAAAATGTTTTGAAAAGACCCACTGCGGAATTATTTTCTTAGACGCCGAAAGAACTTAAAAATATTACGGTTCTATTAAAGGACGGCGACTCTGAAACTGAACCGAAGACTCTTGTGAAAATGCTGCAAGAGCGAAAGTACGATGACCTTGAATTTAGTATGGTGAAACCCTGCACCACAGCCAGGTCTAAAAGGGAGAACCGAAAACCACCATTCTTGTTGGGACAGTTAACCCCAAATAGTAAAATTGGTAGTCTACGGAAAATAACTCTCCTGAACCACCAAAGTGTAACATGGGACAAACTAAAAAAAGACAGAAACATTCTTCAATGCGTGCGTTCCCAAACGTTTCGATATTCAGCGGCGAACTGTGAAATGCACCATCGTTGTGTGAAATGCGGTCGGGATCATAATGCAGAGGAGTGCCCTTTGGGTAAAGAAACGGTGGAAGATAAAACCGTTTTAAAGTGTGCAGTATGTCGGAATAAGGGACACCCCGCTAACTACCGAGGTTGACCTAAATACAGAGAATTAACGTCGAAGGGTGTGACTCAGCAAAGAAAAACTGAGACAAATCGGAAAAGATCAATGACTATTAGCCCTCAACAGCCTTACGCACAAATAGGGAGAGGTCGGGGAAACCAAACACAGCCCCCAACACTGATACCCACAATACTTCAGCACAGACTGAAACAACATCATAAGCAGTTCATAATCTTGCTCAATCTACAGAGACAAATGAGACAGTCAATTAAACGAGATCTACTCGCACTTGCCCGGTCGAAATAAACAATCGATATAAGCCCTCCAACCAAAAAATCAATTAAAGATCTTGTCGTGAATATAAATTCACTTATAAGAACTGAGAGAAGAGCCCAACCTGCTGCAAGATGAAAACTCTGGTGGGGAAACTAAGTTAAACCAGAGGCACAAACTATAGCATCAAAGTACCGGTATTATTCTACACCTACACATCGTAATTTTTTTGCACCTACGTCTCCTAATTATTCTACCGCCACACACAGTAATTCTTCTACGCCTACACCGCCTTAATTGTTCTACACCCGCACACCGTAATTAATCTCCACTTAGCCACTGTAATTATTCTACACATACACAACATAATTATTATGCAACCTCACACCGTAAATCGTCTATAATTATAAATCGTTATTATTCCTAACTATCTATACTCCAAAATTCCAAACTACCTATACTAGATAATTCCTAACTATCTATACTCCATGGCTCCTCGATAGTATAGTGGTTAGTATACCCGCCTGTCACCCGGGAGACCGGGGTTCGATTCCCCGTCGGAGAGCCCCTGGCGCAAGACTAATGACCTTGCCCAGAAAAAATAAATCATTATGGAAAATTTAACAAGCTTCAGGACTTGCTAAATAAGGCGAAGACCGGTCCCCGGTTGTAGTGCCGATGATGAAGATGATCTATACTCCATAATGCCTAACTACGTATACTCCCTAATTCCTAACTATCTATACTCCATAATTCCTAAGTAACTATACTCCATTATTCCTATCTACCTATACTCCAAAATCTCTATTTACTTATACTCCATAATTCCTATCTACCTATACTCCATAATACATATTTACCTATACTCCATAATCCTTATCTACCTATACTCCACAATCCCTACCCACCTAAACACTCTAATGCCTACCCGTACCTATACACCTTAATGTCTACCTACCTATACGCCCTATCACGTATGTACCAGCCAAACGCCGTAATTATGCCGTACGTAAACTCCATCATTATTCTATATCAAATACCGTAATTATTCTACATCTAACTCCGTAATTTTTCAATATCAAAGCACCGGTATTATTCTACACCTTCACATCGTTATAATAGATATAACAGGTATCCCTAATTGCTTATACTCGATAATCCCTAACTACCTATACTCGATAATTCCTAACTACCTATACTCCATATCCCTATCTACCTGTATTCCATAATCTCTATCTACCTATACTCCATATCCCTAACTACCTATACTCTATAATTCCTAACTACGTATACTCCATAATTCCTATCTACCTATACTCCATAATTCCTAACTACCTATACCCCATATCCCTATCTCCATATTTCCTAAGTACCTATACTCGATAATTCGTAACAATCTGTACTCCATATCCCCATCTACCTATACTCCATAATCCCTATCTTTTTTTTTTGAAGGTCAAGGGCCAAAGGTCAAAAGTCAAAGTTCAAAAGCCAAAGGTCAAAGTTCAAAGGTCAAAGGTTAAATGTCAAAGGTCAAAGGTCAGCGGTCAAGGGTCAAAGAAAACGGTGATGATTCCCCAGGATGACGTCACTTCCTGGCCCAGAATCCCCCGATTCACACTACTTAGTTCATAAGTTTATTTTTATATATTCTTGTACCGCTTGTACTAAGCGTAATAAAGGAGGGTTCCGCCCTCACCAAATTAAAAAAAAATCAAAATTGGGCCAGCAAGAAGATCTGTCGATAACAAGAAGATTCTCCACCTTCCATTGCGAGCGCCTCAGACCGAATCGGTCGAGACGGACTTGACGGCCATTCGAGCCGGGAAAAAATTCGCAAAACGAAGAACTAGTTGCGCTCGACCCTTTCATTGATCACCGAGGTATCCGCGAGATGGGCCGACGACTGGAGGCAGCAAAGATCGAATACGAACGCCGACATCCGCCTATCTTACATCAACATCACCTTGCACTTGAGGCTGATGCACGCTGGAAGCGAGTTACTGCTCGCCGTAGTGATATCCTGCTGTTGGGTCATAGGGAGTCAAGGACTTGCCCGGGGGGTCATCGCTGAATCCAGGGTTTGAGTTAGTCACAAGGGACGGGTGCTATCGCAAGAGATGGCGGCATTGCCGGCCAGTAGGATTAATCCCGCACGGGAATTTAGTAACACCGGCGTTGATTATGGGGGTCATATCACTCTTCGGACATGGAAAGGACGCGGCGCATGGCGAGTCAAAGGTTGTCTCTTCGTATGCTTGGCAACCAAGACAATACATCTAGAAGCGGTCAGTGAGCTGTCCAGTGCGGCTTTTCTGGCAGTATTGAGGAGATTCTTCGTGCGTGGGGGTTTTTGTCACACCCTATGGGGTGATAATCGTACCAATTTCGTTGGAGCATGTCGAGAACTGCGAGAAGTTTATGAGCACATAAACGGGGAACTACCCGGGACCGGATGATGGCGGAGTTGGCCACCAACGAGATCACTTGGAAACTCATTCCCCCGGCAACCCCCCATTTGAGCGGCTTGTGCAAGGCAGAACAAAGTCCATGAAGCATCATCTTAAGCGAGTTATTGGAAAGTCTTTGCTGACTTTCGATGAGTTCACTACCGTATTAGCCCAGATCGAGGCTAGTGTGAATTCCCGACCGATGGTTGCCCTGCCAACAGAGCCTGGCGACCCAGAAGTGTGAACCCCCAATCATTTCTTAGTTGGAGGACCGGATATGGGCGTTCCGGAAGTCGATCTGCGAGATACAACGGTTGCCTGGCAGACCAGGTGAAAGTACTTGCAGGCATTACATCAAGTATTTTGGTCCCGGTGAAAGAACGAATACCTCGACACGTTGCAGGCTCGCAACAAATGGTATCATCCGGTCGTGGTGCCTCTGAAAGACGAGCAATTATCTTCAACCTATTGGCCCATGGGAAAGGTTGTCGGGCTTCATACTGGCAGAGATAACAAAGTTCAAGTGGCAACTGGAAAGATGCAGGTGGGCCATACTTAAGCGACCCGGCACGAAGTTGGTCCTGGTAAAGCTGGACGGAATGTTAGAGACGGGCAGCATGCAACTGCCGACTGGCGGACCGAGGATCAGCTACTTATACCAATTGCTCTCTTCGTTTCTATGATAAACATGAACGGGGGAACAGGAACACAGGAAATTGAGTCGAGTACAAGTTAAGCAGTCAAACAATGTGAACCCAAAAACAAAGCCATCTTAACAGATTGGAAACGGCTTGCTCCACCAATATTTATAAAGAGACAAATAAGCCAACTGAATCAGTAATTCACTACCTTTCAAGTAAAACGAGCTTACACCCTATATGAAGTGGACAGTCAAATTGATAAAAACTGGGTCAACGTGGTTCGCTGGTTTTTTTATTTTTATTTATGACCAAAAACCATAACCAGCATATTACATAGGCATAAGAGGTTTTGCCTAATCCTGTGGTTCTGTGATATTACAATCCTTTGAAAGTTAAGACCAATGAGCTTCAAAAACGCCTCTTTTCTATTCTGCTCCTCATCCATCTTTCGAAATGCCCTTTGGCATTTATAAGTATTCGTCATCATCATCGGAACTACAACCGGTATCCGGTCTTGGCTTTATTTAGCAAGTCTCTTCACCGGTATTCGGTCCTTATCCAAGAATTGTTAAATTGTCCATAATAATTTGTTTTTCCGGGCAAGATTATTAGCCTTGCGACAACCTGTCTCAGGGTGCCGCTGCATGCATTTGTTCACTACTTATCGGTTGCCAAAGTAGGTATATCCAGGCGTATCACGTGGAGACTGCATGTCAACTTGGATTGAACAGGGACAAGGATAGTTCTGGTCTTCGCCTGGTTGAAAGCAGAGACTTTGCCCTGTATGTTCGCTCCCATCCCCCCATTTATAGGTATTACATAAACCTTTTGATGTGTGCGTATTGTAGGAGTACAAAGAAGCAAATACCAAGAATATACCCCAAATACAATCCAGCTTAATTGACCAAAAATTAAACTCCAACAGGTCGAAGTATGCATGGCCTACCGCAAATCTTACGTATACATTTGTTTACTTGGATTGGCACAAGAGAGCAAATACAGCAGATTAGACCAAGATACCAAAGAAGATAATATTTATATCTAAGGACGTTAAACAAACTTGGTGACTGTCGGGCGAGAACATTCTCGACTTACACTGCTCCGATATCAATATTCCCTCTATCCTGCCATTAATATTGATATTGTGTTCGCCTACCGTACTTGCAACCAATTTTTCACCTAGACATAATTCATCAACTTACAAACGTATAAGTTTCCAGTCCTCGGAGCAATTGCTCAAAATGACAACTCTCTAAAGTACACATTTATGCCAGGACATGATTGACGTAATCCCATGAGCTTAATGAACATAGCACCTTCTGCCACCCATAGCAATTCTCTAAAGTAGAACCCATCATTTAGAATGAATGTACAGTGTCGACTTGCATGATGTAAATTACATGAAGGACTTTCAGGACGACGATACATCACCACAACCTTCTCGGTCTGGCATCGATTACAAAGCAGATTATGTTTCGCAATATGGATACTCAGGCAATAGCTATTAATCTCTTAAACACTTCATCGCAGAAGAAAAAGCAGAAAAAAAGTTTTTTTTTTTCCAATCTCCTTTTTGTCCTTTAGCCAGTTTTCCGTATCAAAACATATCGCCCATGTTCTTGTGCAAAACATAAGGCACGTGACGACACCGAATTCGAAATGATTCATCTAATTTTCATTGAACTTGGTTCAGAAGTTTGCCTAGAGGAGTCCTTTTACCTTGAACGTAGAAGTTTAAATGAGAAAACTTATTATTGAAAAGGATACGCTTTCCAGGAAAATTGCATTTGCTATTGAAAAGACGTATTTTCAGCTACAACACGGTTTACTATGGAATGTGTGTGACTTGTGGTAAACAAAAAGAGCTAAATTATGTTTTATGGATAAACCAAAGTCCTAGTTCACGGATCAATAGCAAGATACACAACAGATGAAGTTGGCTAGAGGACATTTTCAACCGAAGTACAATTGAATAGAAATTTTCCAAGATGGGAATTGTATTTTTTAAAAGAGAATAAAGTAACTCGCAAAAAAATTAATGGCAAAAAACTAATTTTGGGGATCTCTGCTGCATTTTAGGGATCATTGTTAGATAATTCTACCTATACTTTCTGATCTCCGTCGTTTTAGTTGAAGAAAACCCTTTAGTAGGCACTAGAATGAATGAGCAAACATATTTCTGTTCGGAATTTCTATGGTTTATATGAAATCCACAAACTATTTCTCAGAAGGGTGTTTTAACCTTACTGTTACAGAAGTTAAGATGTAAGATAGTATACTCGTGTCTGACCAACAGCTGTTACCTCTATCAATGTTGCGCGAAACTAATGGTCTATTTTCCATTTGCTATTCCCAGACTACAAGAATGAGTTCTCTATGTATGGGCTATGAATTTAAAGATTTGTGGTTATAATAAAATAAAAAGAAATAATAAATAAAAAGAAAAATAAATAAAGTATTCTGCTTGGAGTTACCAAGAATTTATTTATTGCGTCCTGTGAGAGAATTGACATTGTTTGATTAAATTTGGCTGAGATGTCTGAATCCTCAAGCAAATGGAGTAGAATATGCTCATTCCATCGTCCACCGGAATCAAAAAAACCAGGCCCCACATCACAAACAAAAAAGAACGAAAGATTGTACAGGCAGCCCTCCTACAACACGGTAGATAAATTACAGAAAGTCCTTGTATAACACTGGTTCTCTCTAACACGATAAGAAAATTACGAAAACCTTTCCAGAACACTATATGTATTTCCACCGCACTGGATATCATGATGTTTGTTTAACATGTTTGAAAACTAATCTGTCTTAAAATAATAACTGCAACGCATGCACAAAAGAGAGTTTGAAACACCATTTAATGTCAGTATGTGGGGGTTGTTGAACCTCACGCAAGAACCACCCACAATTCCATCCCAACTCCCCTCGCATACCTGCAACATTTCCTTCTTCAAGGACATGTAATGCACCTAACGCATTACATAAAATTTCCTGAAAAGAATTCTTTCATCATTCACGCATTCAATGCATTATTCCAGGTCCCTGAAAGAATTCTCTAAAATACACATGCATCATGTAATCAAAAAACTATTTGGCACCCTTGTTTGCCAGGCAAATCCCAGCCTGACATGTGCACAACAATTTTCCTACATGCACATTGGTTGGTGACCCTTTCATCCAATGACAAAGCAACGCCAAGCAGCTCGTTTACTCAGCTGCATTATAACCGACCCATCTGCCCTACTGACAAACATTCACCAACTTCGCGCTTAGCCGCCATATTCGAATTCTACAGCATAAACAAAGGCAAATAAGGAATCCCATTCTGTCCGCCGGCAGAGATACGGTATACAATTCCCATTGTGTAATGTATCGAAATCCATTAGCACCCAATGCTGGTCTAATGAAGCACAGAGTATTTACTCAGCTGCACCCCTCATTACACATGATGCCCATGGTCGATTTTCCCCTTGTTCGCCTTCTCTTGTCTCAATTTCGTCTTTCCATGACCTTCGTGCATGGGTAAAACAATGCGATCTCCACGATCACCGCACACACACATCACCAAAATCCTCTTCCTGGTTTCTCACCTTAGAGAGAAATTTTTTCTCTCCTCCACTAAACTCACCTCGAACTAAGGGTTGAATCGAAAGTCGGAATTCAACCCTCGAAGAGTCCTATTACAACCACCAGAGGAGTCGATCGGGTCTTCTCCCCTTCGCCGTACCGTGCAGACGGTACGGTGCATTTACACACGCGATTTTCTACGTGCGAATATTAGTAAAAATTGCTTTATATCCGAAGTGAAAATAATAAACTAAATGGATACTTAACATTACTTTACATTTACTTTTGGAATATGTCAAATACATTGCCGCGGCAGTATAAGCAACATTCGGCAGCATTTAACAATGTTCCGTCCACTACTATAAGTTATGTGCCTATTTCTATTAATGTGTAGAGTCAACTTTACCTAAGAAATAAATGCCATTAAAACGTATTCAATGAATGTTGTGCTGAGTTTAAAGTAACTATAAATAAATATTTTTACATAAAATGGAACAATAAACGACAATTAACAACGAAAACCGTGCGCTAGTGTTTTATTTTCTCTACTTGGAATGGTTGCATTAAGCAATGGATTGACTGAGTTTCTTTGTGAAAGGAAAAAGGATAATACGAGTGTCAGAGAAAAGTGTTTTTAGGTGAGAAACTCAAATATTTCTGTTGGCGGTACATCATTTTCGTAAAGTGTTCGTCGAACAATATAGTGGGGTCGTGGTAGAACCAGCACCCATGACGGCACACCGATGACATACCCCCACAAGAACACAGTGCGAATGGGCGAGGGGTAGTGGATAAGGAAAGGAAGTATCGATGTACATTGGCCTCAAATGCCTGGACATTACAATGACGAAGAAAGTCGTGATCAGATAGAACCTTCTACATTCGCGCGGTTCGGCTAACGAATGACTCTATACGTTTATTTGGAGCCTGAAGTTGACTTGCAACTTGAACTCATGCGCACCCTCAGATTGCCAGGTACGGCGGGGAAATGTGTCAAGAGGCAGAACACATTCAGCAAGTTCAATTGAGCGATGACCGTGATAATACCTGTTGCGCCTATATTCTAACGACGGAAACTTACGACTAGGTTGTGGCGGTTCTACGAACCACACAATCCACTATAGGTCGAGATGTCGTCATTCCACCAAGGAACATACTCACCTATAGCGAAACTACACGTGCACACAGACACATGCCCCCAAAGTTATCCTTTCCACCTGAAAAAGGGTAACATTCACACTGGTATTAGCAACCCCACGTATCCATAGATACGTGGGCCACAAGTCCCAAGCAATTTTCTTACGCCAGCACGGCGGTCGAAGGACATGACCCAGCATAGAAATTGTGTGCCGATGCATCAACTGGATATACACAAACGGAAGACACAGCTGCGCCAGATGTCGACAAACATCACATCTCCGGCGATAAGCGAGTTGCCGGAAAACCAATCCGTCGACAAAAGCTTTGTCCCTGTCGCAATGTACTTCGCCTATACAAAGGCCATTGCGATGCAACAGCAATAAACGGAAATGCTGTTCCCATAGGGCTAAGTAAACACGATCCCAAGATCGAATACTGTAAATCATACACTCGATTGTTTACGTAAGCAATCCATCAGAGGTGTGAAATTTTGACGATCACAGAGTGATCTACAGCAAGCAGACAATAACCTCCGCGTCTGTGTATGTGAGCGCGATCTTCACTGGTGTAGAGATTCTCGATTGAGAGAAAGTCACCACCAGGGAAAGCGAAAGCAGAGAAAGACAACTATGGGGTGAATAAGCTCATCCCCAGAGAGAGTTGTGGCGGTTCTGCGAACCGCACAAACCACTATAGGTTGAGATGCCCTTTCCGCCAAGGAACACACTCACATTTACCCATTACACGTGCCCACAGACACGTGTGCCAAAAGCCCTTACTCCCACCTGAAACAAAAGGTAACATTACATACACCAACATTGAATTCAATACTAAAAATCAATCAAACTAAACGTTCAAAAGTCTGTAATATTGAATTCAACGCATCCATGCAAGGCATCCAATCCAACGCATCCAATTCGACGCGCCAATTCAACGCATTCAAGCCAACGCACCCATTCAAGGCATCAATGCATTGCACCCATTAAACGCAATTTTCGGTAAACAAACCGAACAACGAATATCTCCTCTGGTAGCTAATAGCAATTAGCACCTAAATTTCTAGCATGACCCAAAACCTAAAAGGCACACTTGTACAAACAAAGGATAGCGATTCGCCGCCGACCAACAGTCATGCCATCATAAACATCTTAACGTAGATCACACACTAGATGTTTATGAGTTGGAAATGCAAACAAAAACGATTACGATCCCACGGTTCCTTTGTACCCATCTGAAGCGCTCAAGAACCTCGTTGTCTTGGGCCAGATGGACAACATAAATAAATCCCAGGAAAAGATCGAAAATTAAGCGGCGGTACGATCGATCGTCAAACAAAGGAACAAGATTCCGATAAGGAAGACGGAAAGGAGAATGATGGATTGATGATGGGAAATTTTTCTTTGCAGATTGGATGGGAAATTTTCTTTTGCAGATGCAGGGATGAAAAGTTCGAAGGATAGAGACAATTAGTCTATATCGAATAGTCAAACAGAGAGAACCCCACCCAGGAGGGCGATAGATTGAGTCACTGAGAGCCCAACGAGGGGGTCGGTCCGTGAAAAGAATGTGTGAAAGGTTAAAAGTAACGTCGAGTGTGTAATCTAGCGCTTGAAATTTAAAAACGTACCTAGTGATTTGTTTTGCCACAAACATCTAGCAAGAACACTATATCGTGACCGTCGAAGGATAGTATTAAATTATAAAAAAAACATTATATTGTGAACATTCAAACGATTGTGTACCTCCTAATAAAGAAAATTTAAAACGACAAATAAAAGTTCAAAATAAAACAATTTCTTCTGAGTTTCAATTTTGTGCTGTGTGCGCTCCGTTGGTGTATTCTTTTCTCTGCGGTAAACAGTTTTCGGTGGAACAAAATCATTTTCGCAAAAACACTCACATCGAAACACTCAAACGACTGTGAAATAAAATCTACACTTCCAAAATGGATGAATTTTTTTTTTTTTTTTTTTTTTTTTTTTTTATTAGACTTCTGTCGGGAAAGGCGAACCTATAGCGTCGAGTGGGCGTCCCGAGATGCCATCAAATAACTCTTGCAGTTCTTTTTGAACAGTTGCAGGTTGTAACGCTCCGGGAACACACGCGTGGGAAGGGAGTTCCACAGCTTCCCCGCTCTGTAACGGAACGAGTTCTGATACAGGGATGTTTGCGCCGTCGGGAGATGAACCACAAACGGGTGCGATCCGTCGGATTGTCTTGTGGAGCGCATATAAACCGAATTGCGTGGAACAATGCCAACAATCTCCGAAGAACAGTACCCGTGATAATATCTGTAAAACAGACAGAGGTCGGCCACGCGCCTTCGATGTGATAGCGACTGTAGTCCCGACGTCAGCGCCGAGTCCGCGATCAGGCGGATCGCTCGTCTTTGCACGCTCTCAAGTAGGTCGAGGGTATGTTTAGGAGCCGAGCTCCAAACATGAGAGCAATATTCGAGCGCGGGTCTAATTTGAGATTTATATAGGAGAAGAAGTTGGGCCGGAGTAAAATATTTCTTGGCTCTAAAAAGATAACTCAGTTTTCCTGAGGCTGATCTGGCGATACCCGATACGTGTTTATGCCATGATACATTCCCACAGACCGTGACGCCGAGCAATTTCAAACTTTCCCCAGCCTCGAGGGCCCGGCCACTCATCATCAGCTGTGGAACCGATGATCCAGTTTTCTTTGTGAATGTTGTATACTGGGTCTTCGTTGCGTTGAAGTCGACAAGATTGGCCTTTCCCCACCGCAGGACTTTATCTAGATCCTGATTCAGAGAGTCAATCTGTCTACATCTCAGCTGGTGCGACGTAGATGCACCAATCGGCCGATCACTCGAAAAGGAGGAAACAAGCGTACTATCTCACCAACTGGTGAGTAACTATCAAAAGATGCACAACTATATTCACTAGCTTTTATTGGCGAATGCTGCTATCTTCACGTTGTGATCGGAAACTTTTCAATCCACCCATGTATAAATTTTACAAGACAAAATGAATCATTAGTGCCACCTTTTATGATGAACAGCCAGGTCTTTAAATCTAAGGAAAACATGCAGTTGTGTCACGATCTGTGGGTTTGTATCGTAATAGTCGAATATACTAAAATCCGCCTCCAGAAAACAGAGTAGTCATTTTAGAGCTAAAACATGTTAAATAATAGGGTTCGCAATAGAAAACATATCTTCAGTTTACCTAAAGGATGATAGGCTTTAAAATTAAATACAAAGTATTTGAGATAAACCTTCTTTTTATTTTAATGTGTGACAACTTTTTTAAAATCAAAATATATGAAAGATAAATGACAACTAGTGACATTTCTACCATCTTAAAAATGGCTTCTATGAGGCTTTTAAAACATATCGCCCCTATTGGGAAACTCATTGGTTAATTTTAACAACACATCGTCCTTGTTCAGAAATGCTTTACTACATGCTCCAATTTAACATCATACAATTTTCCCCACTGTAATCCACACCATTCGCTGTTCCGAAACATAGTTAGGTTAGAAGGTTAGAAGTTAAAGACCTCATCGCGATGTGATATTATCTCACCCGGAAGCCAGATTTGAGACTATCCTACCATCTAGTTTAACTAATTCAACCGGTCAATCAGTCAAGCTCCGAAAAATCTTCGACTATTTCTTGATGCCTAATGCTCAACTTAATAGTATTTCACCCGACGAGGGTTCATTCTGCTACCTGTTCCAACTTTTCCATCGATACATCACCCAATCTTAAACAAATATGTAATGAAAATGTTCTTTTAACCATTTCACCGATTCTAGATCATGATCTTATTGGTTTGCTGGGCGTTCTTACTTAGGCTATCATCTGATAGGATACACTGGTCAAACCACTAAAACGATATCAACTAAAACACGCAGAAGAACATTATGTATTTCGATTAGAATGTCCTGAGTAACAAAACAACAAAACAATTCACTTTATACGCCAGAACACTTTACTGAGCTCTTAAGGGAGAAAGGAGATTTCACAATAATAAGTTCCCAGCCAGGACATGTGTGCTTGAAACTCTGCCCAGCTCATTGTATATGCCATTATCAGCACTCTGTTTATACCTCGGACTAGCATTACTACTACATTAGCTTCTTGCTGATGCACTTCGTTCAATATTAAAGGTGAAGGTGCAAGCAGCGTTGTCCTTTCCGGAGAGTGTTTTTCCAGATTCTAATTTCCTCGTGTAAAATTGAAATTCTCTACATTACCGCAAAGTTATTAGATGTCACCCCTCTATTCTTAGAATCCATAATAGAGTGTTCTTTCTTGCATTTCCCTCGGCACACGTAAATTTATAATGTTCCTGACAGAAGGGTATGGTTTACGTTAAATTAAGCAGAGAAAAGAGATTTTAATGAAAACAATAACGTTTTTAATTAACCAGGGGTTTTGGTAGAATAATAATCGACTATGCTTGCGGAATTTGCAATCCAGCATCTACCTTTTATCCTTCAATAGCCTGTAGATACATTCACGTTCATTCATTATTCAAATTTAATTAACGCATAAATTATTATCAGAAGGACGGACGTTTTTAACTGCAATCTGTGTATAGTCTTATTAATGTGCTGTAAACAGAGGCACTGGCTTGTATACTCGACTTCATGGTTGTGGTTTGTGGGTTTTATTACTGGTAATTAAAAATATGTTTATATCAGGATACAAAGTTGGAGATTTTTACCGAATTGCGTACATCCCAAAACTCACTGGCAATCGCCTAAGCCACTGATTAAGTTGAAAATATTTTGTTATGGAGAAAAACCGAAATTTCTAAATACAACCTGATTGATATGTTACATTTATGATAGACTTCACGTTGTTATTTTCGGTTATACGTAGTTTGTTTACACAAAAGCAAGGAGGTAAAGGTAAAAAATAAACCTAAGGATTATGATGATACCGAACCACATGAGCAGAACATTCCTAGTTAACGTAGCTGGGCTGAAGAACGGTTTTCCATGTCTATCCAAATGCCAGATTCCTTTATATCTTCATTAAAGTCATGAAACCTTTAAATGAAAGCCAGGTCATCACTGGTGTCGCTATTTGGGATTTCAATCCACGTAGATACAACTAATATCGCTTTTTTTCACGCATCATGACGTGTATCTGAATGCTTTCAAGGAATGCCTTAAATGAATGCCTTTTCATCGCCTAACAGATTCTAACGTCTGTCAAGTGTGAGACGTATCAGACTATTGGGCTGAGTAAAAAGTCATTGCCTATTTTTGTATGTTTTTCATAGCCATTTATCTATATAAAGGACAGAGATCAATCTTTTTTTTTTCATTTTGTTTGATGACCTTTTACCATCTTTCCGTGAGCTTCATAATTCCCCGTTCGTAGAGGAACCTGATTTTATAATATTTATTGGCTTGTAGGAACCCGAGTGTTCATGACCTCACCGACTCGTTTACGTGTTCTATTTGCCAATTTGGTGTTTTCTTGATGAATTCTTCCCTTATGGTAGTGTCAGGTCATCACAGCCACGCCTACCGCATTTTTTGTATGTTTGTTGTATATATAGTGTAAACTCGATTTACTAATTTCTAAATGTTTATTTAAATATAAAACAATCTTTATAAATGCATGTGCAGCGTTTGACTGCTTGCTTATACTGGTACCAACTCAAAAAAAAAAAAAAAAAAAAAAAAAAAATGTGGCGAGAAGGCCGAATTTGGCGAGACAGGACATATGTGTCCTTCATCTTGTCTCTGACTTCTGGTCATCTTGCGATAACCAGAATCACCCACATCCGTGAGGATATTGGGCTCGGTCTCGCGGCATCTGAAAAGAGAAGAAAAAAGGGGGGGTATCCAAGGATAGTGTGGACAGTGTCAGTCCAAGTGTTCTCTAACTACTTTTATAGCGGGATGGTGGGAAAGAAATCTTACTGGTACCAACTCCACAACTGCCGCTGCTTATATTCGCTTTTTTGTCTCCTTTCCCTCGTTCGCATCTTGTCACAGGAACAAGGAGCCAGAGTATAAAATGTGCGAGGCTCAGTCTGCCAGTCGGCAGTCGTGTGCTGCTAGTCGGCCGTCGTGTGCTGCTCCATCTCCAACATTCCGCCCACCTTGAACTGTCGGTTCAACCGTCTTATCTTCCGGAACCGGGAGTAGAACCAACTTCGTGACGGGTCGCTTAAGGGTTCCCCCCTGAATCTTTACAGTTGCCACACGCACCTTGCCATCTCTGCCAGGATGAAGCTCGATGACCCTTCCCATGGGCCAATAGGTCGGAGATAGTTGCTCGTCCTTCGGAAGCACCACGACCGGATTTCCTAGGTTTGGTTCCGGATAATACCATTTGTTGCGGGCCTGCAACGTGTGGAGGTATTCGTTCTACCACCGGTACCACAATGCTCGATGCAACGCCTGCAAGTACTTCCATCTGGAGCGCAAAGTGATTGTTGTCTCTCCCGGATCGACTTCCGGGACGCTCATAGCCGGTCCTCCAACTAAGAAATGACTGGAGGTCAACACCTCGGGGTCACCAGGCTCTGTTGGCAGGACGACCAGCGGTCGGGAATTCAGACAAGCCTCGATCTGGGCCAACACGGTAGTAAGCTCCTCGAACGTCAGAAACGCATTTCCAATAGCTCGCTTCAGGTGATGCTTCACGGACTTGATTCCTGCCTCCCACAAGTCACCAAAGTGGGGAGCGGCCGAGGGAATGAATCTCCAAGTGATGCCGTTGGTGGCCAATTCCGTCATGATCCGGTCCTGGGTAGCCTTCCGGTTTATGTGCTCATAAACTTCTCGCAGTTCTCGGCATGCCCCAACGAAATTGGTAGCATTATCACTCCATAAAGTGTGACAAAAACCCCTACGCGCGAGAAATCTCCTTAATGCTGCCAGGAAAGCCTCGCTGGACAGCTCGCTAACTGCTTCGAGATGTATTGCCTTGGTTGCCAAGCTGTAGCCTTGGACTCGCTTCGCGCCGCGTCCTTTCCATGTCCGAAGAGTGATAGGACCTCCATAATCGACGCCGGTGTTACTAAATGGCCGTGCGGGATTAATCCTACTGGCTGGCAATGCGGCCATTTGTTGAGATAGCACCCGCCCCTTGTGGCGAACGCAAACCGTGCATTCAGCGATGACCCTCCGGACAAGTTCTCGACTCCCTATTATCCAGTACCGGGAGTTAACTGCGGATAGCAGTAACCGGCTTCCAGCGTGCATCAGTCTCAAGTGCAAATCTCTCACGATAATCCCTGCCAGGTGATGTTGCCGATGTAAGATTGGTGGATGTCGGCGTTCGTATTCCATCTTTGCTGCTTCTAGTCTTCCGCCCACCCTGAGGGTACCTTGGTCATCGATGAATGGGTTGAGCGCAATCAGTTCGCTTTGTCTTGATACTTGCATTCCGGCTCTCATGGCCGTTAGGTCCGCCTTCCGCCACGCTAATGTTCGTACCGTTCAAGTGAAGCTGGAGACTCTTCTTGTTATAGACAGCTCCTCTTGCTGTATTACGAAATACGATGCCCTTCGTTCCTGGAGGTCTACCGGTGTTCCGGTGTCCGCCTCTCGGACTTGATGAGCGGGCGTCCGGGGCAACTTCAGCTCTTTGTCTCGCAAAAGGCCCGGACCTCGCCACCACAGCTCTGCTCCGGCGAGCTCCTTTTCCTTAAGCCCCCTTGATAGGTAATCCGCTGGATTGGACGCAGTGGGTACATGATGCCACTGGCCCCTTGGCAGCCTTTCCAAAATGTACGACGTACGATTCGCGATGAATGTCTTCCACCGCCTGGGATGATCCGATAGCCATTGTAGAACTATAGTGGAATCGGTATATGCGAAGCATTGAACCTCGCTAAGTTGAAGCGCCTTCCTCACGACCGAAAAAAGCCGAGCCAAGAGATGGGCACCACATAACTCGAGTCTTGGGAGTGAAACCTGCTTGACTGGGGCCACCTTTGCCTTTGCCATGATGATACGTACTTGAGAAGCACCGTCCTCCTCAAATCTGACGTAGAGGACCGCTCCATACGCCTTCTCGCTTGCGTCCGAAAATCCATGTAACTGAAGGGTTTTCGGATGTCCCAACCATCGTGGGATCTTCACCGACTCCAGCGCTGGCAAATCCTTCGAAGTACTCCTTGCACTCTCTCCGGATCTCTTCATCCAGTGGTTCATCCCAATCGACACCTCTAAGCCACCGTTTTTGCAATACCAGCTTGGATTATATAGTCTGGAGAAGTGTGACAGGACCTTCCTCTTCGTGAGCGATGATACCTCCAGAATCGTCTGCACCTTGTAGCTCAAATAGTCCGGTCCGGGATGCCAATTCACACCAAGTAGCTTCGTTTCTTCGCTCGTGATGAACTGGTACACTTCTTCAGAACCCGGTGAATCGGCGGACAGCCAGTTCAATGCCTTGTGGCAATTTGATTTCCACTTACGTAGCGGGAATCCGCCGCCTTTAAGAACCTCCGTCAGTTGATTCACCAACTGGATCGCCAATTTGCTTTGGCCCTTTGATTGGTGTGATTGGTGTGGTATAGATTGCTGCCCCATAGGTTGTGGGGCCAAAGACTGTTGCGGCACAGATTGCTGCTGCATACTTTGCTGTGTCATATGCTGTTGTGGCACCGATTGCTGAGTCATAGGCTGTGGCAATGTTTGATGAGAGACATACCGCTGTGCCATAGATTGTTGTGGCATGGATTGCTGTGGTACAGACTGCTGTGCCATTGATTGCTGTGGTACAGACTGCTGTGGCTCAGACTGCCGTGGTACAGACTGTTGTGGCACCGACTGTTGTCGTACACACTGTTGTGGTATAGACTGTTGTGGCACAGACTGTTGTTGAATAATTTGTGGTTGCAACGATTATGGCTGTTGCAAAGTTTGATGCTGTTGCAGTGGTGGTGGTTGTTGTTGAATTTGCATTTGCCCATTCGGCGGAGTCCCTGAATTTGAATAAGGTTGTGAAGACACCTGATAAGAACTCTGTGGTTCATTTGTGAAGATACCTGATAAGAACTCTGTGGTTCATTTGTTACTTGAGAGGTTATGTACGTAGTGCCCGTCATTGTGTTTGTGGCACCAGAGGAATAGGGTTGCTGAGATATATTAGAAGCAGGTGGTGAATTATAATTTTGGAATTTTTGTTGCTGTGGTTGTGTGGAAGTTGATGGAGAAACACCGAGTTCATTTCCACCTTGATACACCGATGTCGGAACATAAGGAGCTTGCTGATAATTCGTATTCGCAGCTTTACCGTTGCCGACATCGTTATATGTAGGCATATTTATTGGCAGTGTACCCTCTAATGGGTCGACTTGTTGGGTGACAGTGCAGCAATGTTGTTCCTGATCGAGCAGAGCTGGTCCACTCCCTGCGACTACCCAGCCGAATATGGTGTTCTGCGCCATCATTTTACTATCGGGAACCATCAGTCGTCCATCGCGCAGGATCTGGAAGATAGTGTCCGAACCCAGCAACAAGTCAATGGGTCTTGATTTGTGGAATAGCGGGTCGGCCAACGCCAGCGATGAAAAGCTTCTCCAGTCATGTTCCAGTGACCTTGACGGCAGATCCGAAGTCAATCGTCCCATCACCAATGCCGTTATCCGAATACTTGTTTCCCCTGTTCGGCCTTTCAGCAGCATCTCGACCCTTTCTTGGCTGAGTTGTGGATTCGCTTCCCCTATGCAACTTATCTTCACCTTCGCCTGCGTGCGTCGCAGGCCCAACTGCTGAATGAATGATTCTCGGACTAATGATGTGGTCGAGCCTGAGTCCAGCAGCACCCGGCAAGGAACCAACTGGTTTCTGTCGTCTATCACCGTTACTATTGCTGTAGGTAGTAGTGAATCCTGGGTTTGTACTGTCGCGCAAGATCCCTCTGATGGTCCAACCTTTGGTGATAACGTCGGAACGTCTACGGGTTGATGCAGCAGAGAGTTGTGCCGTCCGTTACACTCTCGACAGTTACCTCTCTCACATTTGTCAATGCTGTGGTCGGGGCTGAGGCAATTTCTGCATAGCTTGTGGCGGCGGACAAACTGATCCCGCTGTAGAGCTGAGAGATTCCTGAATACACTGCATCGGAACAATGGATGCGGCTGCGCGCATCTGGGGCACTTAGCCGTCCCTGGTGATGTGATTGCCGAGTACGCCTTCCTGGGTGGGCCGGCTGCTATACCTCTGTCCCGAACAAAGTGACCCTTTGAATAGTTCTTCGCTGTCTGGAGGCTCTCTAGCTCAGTGAGGCGGGCTTCCAGGAATTCAGTCAGCTCCTCGAATGTCGGCATCTCGTTCCTGCTGGTTTCTCTAGCCCATAACTGCCTAATCTCACTATTGAGCTTCTCGACTGTGGTGAAAACTAGCCAACAACTCCAGTGCTCCACTGGTAGCTCCAAGGCTAGCAAAGCCCGAACCTGCTCGAAGAGGCCGTTGATGAATCTGCGGAACTCCGTAGAACCTGGTGATTGCATAGCTGGAATCGTCATTAGTGCTCGTAGATGTGCATCCACGATGAGCTTCATCTTGTCATAGCGCGAGACCAGTGCAGCCCAGGCCTCCAGATAGTTTGCCGCCGTGACCGGAACATTGCGAACCACTGATAGTGCGTCCGCTCTTAACGAAGTCCGGAGAAATTGGAATTTCTCGACTGCTGATAACTGGGGGTTGTCGTGGATGACTGGTTGGTACAGGTCTCGAAACGTTACCCACTGCTGGTAATCCCCATCGAAGGTAGGCACGTCGATATGCTTCAATTTGACCGCTCGGGTGGTCGCTCCACTCGTAGAATCCGTTGCTGTCGGTTCCGTGGATCGCGTACCCAATTGTTCCACCAAGCTGTTTATGAGCCTCTGGCTGGCATTCATGGTGTCAAGCAGCCTCTCCATTCCTGGTTGCTCCGCTGTTAACGTTGTAGTAGGTGCCGTTCCCAGGGTGTCTCCTGAAGATCCAAAGCGGTGGCGCCCGTGCTTGTTGACACGTTCAAACGCTGGGTAAGTCTGCCTTGCAGCGAAAAGTATCGCTCCTCGAAGGCTGCTCGCTCCTCGTTCTCCCTGTCGATGTCCAGTTCCGGGTCGTTCTCTTCGATACATATCTGAAGGTTCTCAAAAGATTTGAATGAGTCCTCCAGTTTGCGCAGTCTGCTTGCGACTTCCTCCCTGGTCACCTCCTTTGACTTGTCCGCGAACTCCTCCAACCGCGTGAGGAATCTCTTGATGACTCCTCGTCTCCGTTTCATTGTCGGAACAGTCATGTCACCGGTAGCCATTGCAACTTAGTTTGCCCCTTTTTTGATGCTTGTGGATCGAAGTGCCACTAGCTACTTGTTTCCGATTCTTGTGGATCGGCTGTAGGTTGGCCTTAGGCTTCTACGCAACTGAGTGCGCTGCTGGTTGTGGCTAGCTTTAATCGGTTGGATGACCGTCTGTCTTGTTGCTTTGCGTTGCGGTTGAAACGCTTGGGTCACACGTTGCACTGCAGGAGAGGTTGTCCAGTCGGCAGTTGCTGTGTTTACCTCGGATCGTGAATCCTCTAATATGCCGTGATGTAAGAAACTGCAACTCGTTTGTGCACTGCGAACTGGCAGCAGTGGATTGGATCCACAGACTGGATCCGGTTCAAAGGACCAATTTGTAAACTCGATTTACTAATTTCTAAATGTTTATTTAAATATAAAACAATCTTTATAAATGCATGTGCAGCGTTTGACTGCTTGCTTATACTGGAACCAACTCCACAACTGCCGCTGCTTATATTCGCTTTTTTGTCTCCTTTCCCTCGTTCGCATGTTGTCACAGGAACAAGGAGCCAGAGTATAAAATGTGCGAGGCTCAGTCTGCCAGTCGGCAGTCGTGTGCTGCTAGTCGGCCGTCGTGTGCTGCTCCATCTCCAACATATAGTTTTATTCATTTTTGTTGGTTCCCATGAGTCTTGGGGTTTAAAATTGTCCACTATATCAGAGGCCCATTTATAGTGAGGTCTACTTGCTGCTCTGATTCGACCCTTTATCAGAGAGGCGTCGTTATAATACAGTCGGTATACCCCCGAGTGCAAACCACCCAATAGCCATGGTGACGCATATCACCGTGGATTAGGGGGGTAGATATTTGTATGTTACTCCTCGATAAGGATAAAGCTGGTGGAAGCATAGGCTTCCGTCAGCATAGCCTGAGGGATTGATTGTAATTGTTACCTACAAAGACTACCCACCCAAACATTCATACCTGGCGAAGCCCCATTCAATTTCGTATCACACAAGGTGAATCCCCTGCAGATTGATTAATGTACCAATCCGCTAAGAAAAATTCTCTACCGACATCGCTACAGAATCAAACCATAGAGTCCAGAAGTACATCTGTGGCTTTTCTAACAGATACACACACAATACACAAGCAAATAGTGCAAACACCGAACGAAAATCGAATAAGAAAATGTATCAGAGCCGTATACCATAGCGATAACATACCAATCTACATCAGTTGAGTGTACTTGCGTTTAGAAATCGAATTCCTACAAGCGGCAGTGGCCTGGTGTGTTGAGCATTGGTTACATTTTTAGTGATTCTAACTGTCATAGCGTCAGTTCGAATCACAAGTTCTTCACTATCGTCGCAATACGTTATAATTGGTGACCCCGACGTGATCTGTATACACACAGCACACACTTTCCCATAGTAAACAGAGCTTTACGACACGATAACGACTTCCGCATCGAGCACCGGCACACTCGCCTGCTCCGACGTTCTCTCGCTCGCTCGTTCTTCGCTCCGTCGTTCGCACACGATAACAACTCCCGCATCGAGCACCGGCACACTCGCCTGCTCCGGCGTTCTCCCGCTCGCTCGTTCTTCGCCCCGTCGTTCGCACACGAAGTTGGTGGTAACAAAGTTACTGAGGAGGGAGTAGGGTGGCGTTTCTAACAGATACACACACAATACACAAGCAAATAGTGAAGAACGCCGAACGAATCAGAGCCGTATACCATAGCAATAACATAACAATCCCACATCAGTTGAGTGTACTTGAGTTTAGAAATCGAATTCGTACAAGCGGCAGTGGCCTGATGTGTTGAGCGTTGGCTACATTTTTAGTGATTCTAACTGTCATAGCGTCAGTTCGAATCACACGTTCTTCACTATCGTCGCAATAGGCTATACATCTGAGAACAGAACTCAATGGCGGCACCGTTTCTTTTAATCCATTGTAAGGATACGTTTCCTAAACGGAACAAAGAGCGATGCATGTGAATAGGATTGCTGGACAACAATAGCATTAAGATGTACCAAATATCTTTGGCACCGCTGTCCATTAAAATGTAATTACCAAAAACACCCGTGGTAAATACCAATCCTAAGCATTACTAAAAAACCCAAGTAATGTTTAGTGGTCGATCCTAGGAAAATTGCCGACGGATCAAAGAAAAGACCGCTGACTCACAATAGAGATCCGGATACAAAGGATTTGATGTGAGGTCAGCAAGGAGAGAAAAAAGAAAATAACACATTGCTTTTGGTTAATGTGGAAAAAAGTTTCCTTCGATCAAACGATCGCAATAGTGTCGGGAGTTGGTTCGGGATTTTTGACCGAGACGGTCTTCAAGTGGTGCGCGGTGTGAGTGAGTGTTTACAAGATAATTTGTTTAGATACTCTGAAGAGTTTTTAATGAAGGAAGCCAAGTGCAAACATACAAAATTATGGACACAACCATATATCATACCAAATATACGTCACTGAAACAATAAATGAGCTTAAATTTTAATTAAATAATTAATAATAAAAAATAAAACAAAGAGTGTTTTCTTCCAATGTGTGTTAAGTGTGCAGGGTTAAAAGAACCTAACATAATTTAAGCCCCTGCACCACGTCAAGGTTTCTACGGTGCGGGGGAGAGGAACTTGACTTTATTGGCAAACACCTGACCATGATGCCGATTTTGCACCTCATTTGAGCGAGGAGTTTTGAAAAGGGCGAAACAAATGGAAGTCTGTACGCTGGGTGGGGCAACACCACCCATTCAAGCTTTAATAATTTTTGACGAGTCGCTACACTGGTCTCGCGTTGTTGTGATGGACACAACTCGATCACGATTAACAAAACCTGGACGTTTCTAAATGAACAAATTCGTTTAAACTGTCCAATTGCTGACAGTACTCTGTAGTGCCCCACGAAGACCTACCATTTCCCTCCTACATGCATACTACCCCCTAATCAATATACCCAAACCCATTCATATACAATACCCTACATACCATATCCTATCGAATAAATTCCAAGACGTGATAAACGAACCAACTGTCCATTTGGTTCGAGTACACGCAAAATTCCCAAAACCTAGGATCAAAGTAAATGTGCGGACCAGATGTCCCATCTCCGAAGAAATATAGTTGAGAATCATAAAATTTGGTTCTGCAATTGTATGATCTACCAAGAATTTGAAGGCTCAAATTCGGTCCCACAAAACACAACATCCATTTACACCTTTTTCAACAAACCGAATTCAAATACACACAAATTGTGCCATAAAACGAACCACATGTAAATTTTATTGCGCATCAACATCTAGGATCATAAATGCGCATTCGCAAGATCCTTTGTCTATTTGTTATCTCGCTAAACCGCATTGTTCCTTTTCCTTTCCTTTTTTTGTGATCCAAAACCCAAAAGATAAATAAAATAAATGAATAGCGGATGATCAAGAAAAGGCACGGGAGTCAGTCTAAATTTGGTGTTGGGCGACTCTAGAGGTTGTAGACCGCAACACCAACGACCTAGATAAAGGTCACCAACACAACATAACTTAATAAAGTAATTTTCCCACCATGCACAAATACTTCCAAAGAAATGCAATACTTTAATACCTGTGATATCCGACGCAGAGAAACAATTCTTGGAATCATTGGTGCAATCCATGTGGTGGCAATAAATTTCTTTTGAGGTGTGTAACAATTATGAATCAGTCTAAAGATAGAGTCATGAAAGCGAAGACGTTCTCGATACGATAGAAATTAAAAATAAACAATAAATGACAAATATAGAAATTGTTGCTTTTATTTTCTCAATAAAGTCCTTTGTGAGAAGTTCTAGACCCAGACGAGTCGTGATGGAGAGCCATGCGCGGCAAGACGTGTCGCGATTTCGAGCAAATGTTAAAAGTTTAAAACTGGAAGAAGAATTTAAAAAAACGAGTCGTTAGTTCAAACTAACAGTGCTTGGAATTCTAAAGTTTCAGTTCTGTCTATTTAAAGTCAAAGTAATAAATATACAAACAACTGAGAAAATCAAAGGACCTTTTAATCTTAAAACTAAAGACGACAGCGGTAGCCTACTCTTCCCAGGGGGGCCGGGAGCACGGTGGTGCACCAAGTCTATATTACAAAATGGTGGCAGTGGTGGGATACCGGTGGAGGGACTTGCTAAATACAGTGAAGTCTGGATCCCGGTTGTAGTGCCGATGATGATGATGACGATGGCGGGATTATTCCAAACACCCCCTACCGGAGTACGGTGGGATTACCGACGTCCCTGTTACATGCATACGCCTGCATACACATACTCGATTGCTGTACGCATAATAGTACTGCCTCTTGCATCTCATGTGACATATATTGTTGACAATATACTCCATAATACCTATATTAATGTACTCCATAATACTTTTGTTACCATACTCCATAATTGCTATGTTACCATACTTCATAATGCCTATCTTACCGCAGCCCATGTTACATGCATACATGCGTGCAGGATTCACGCGTGCATACGCGTACTCAATTGCTGTACGCATGATGGTGTTGTTTCATGCATCTACCATTTCATACAAATTGCTGTACGCAACTCAAAGAAGAATCCCATAATGCAACATGTAGCAACATCTGGTAGCATATACCTTCTACCCCAAAGGAAACAATATAATTTCATCTAATTTTGCATCTACTATTGTATGCTATTTGCCATGGGCTAAGCAAAAATTCGCATCACGTTGAATCGAAATTTTCCCATGGCCTTGGTGTGGAGTAAGAGTACGCCTAAGGTTGCCACCTCAAGGTGAATGGCGACAGTATTACAACGTTGCAGTTCCCATCGTCGTTGGCATAGCCTACGACTGGGCTAGCATCAGGTAACTGTAATTGGTAGCTCAAGGTGAACGATGCGACTGTGAGAAGGAGAATGAAATTGAATTTGGATGGGTGGCACTATAAAAGGGTTTCTGTTGACTGTAGGAAACGTCGACGAATGAATGAAACATCAATTGAGAATTGTTGTTCATGCGCTAATCATAAGAGGAGACTTCAAACGTACGATTTACAAATTTCCCACCGTTAAGGGAAGGTGCATAATAACGCTGATGCTCTATCAAGAAGACCATGTAAGCCAAATTGTAAACATTGTCATAGAGCGGAAGAAGAAAGGCGTACGACCTGCGAAATGTACAAGTAAAATTACTAGATGGGTGGACGAGTGATGCTATACGCGCCGCTCAACGTCAGGATGAAGATATGTCGCTAAACATGGAACACAAAGCAAAGAACGAGCGGCCAACTTGGAACAATATTTCCAACAAAAGTGGAACATTTAAAGCATATTGGGCATAATGGAATTCCTTGCTGGTGGAAGATGGAATTCTAAAGCGTAAATGGGGGGGCGCGGACGGAAAATCCCACCGAATGCAGATTTTAGTCCCACCATCAAAAGTGAAGGATGTACTACCAGAAATGCACGACGAGTCCTCCGGTGGACATCTGGGAGTCAATAAGACACTTTCAAAATTACGATCTCGATTCTACTGGCTTCACATGAGAGATGACGTCGAGTCTTGGTGTAGGATGTGCACAACTTGCACTGCGACCAAAGGACCAACTGCAAAACCAAGGAGCGCTATGAAGCAGTATAACGTGCGTGCCCTTTTCTAGCGAATTGCGATTGACATCTCAGGACCATTTCCAAAAACCAACGACAACAGCAAATACATGTTGCTCATCATGGATTACTTCAGTAAGTGGGTGGAAGTCCTTCCAATTCCAAACCAACAACCGTCATTGAACAGCTTATCAATAATTGGATCAGTAGGTATGGTGTTCCCTGTGAGCTTCATTCCGATCAAGGCCGAAACTTCGAATCACAGATATTTCGAGGCATCTGTGCGGCACTGGGCGTAAGGAAAATCAGGACCACGTCCTTACATCCGCAGTCAGACGGAATGTTCGAAAGGTTCAACCGAATAATAAAAGAGCATTTATCGAAGGGCGTTAGTGATCACCAAAGAGATTGGGACAAATATGTACAAACCTTTCTCATGAGTTATAGATCGGCTAATCACGATACGATAGGCCATTCTCCAGCAAGAATTATATTTGGACGGGAGATACGATTACCAGTCGATCTGCGATTCGGAATACTTCCAGACGCCATAGATAAGACCGAATACTACGTAGTTGAATGGAGAAATCGCCTCGATGAGATTCATCATTTGATTCGAAAGCAAATCAAGGTATCAGGTGACAGGATGAAAACAAGGTACGACGTTCGAGCCAACGCATCCGGATTTGATGCAGGCGATAACGTGTGGCTTTATAGCCCCCATCGGCAAAAAGAAGGTCTCCGAAGTTGCAGCAACATTGGGAAGGACCGTATAAGAATCTCACAAGAATTAATGACGTTGTCTATGGGATTCAGCGAAGACCGAACGCCAAGATGAAAGTGGTACATCGTGGCCGACTGGCGACGTTTTGTTAACCCAGGAGATCAGTGAACTTAGTTCGGGACGAACTAAGCTAGGCGGAGGGTAGTGTGACGCATATGACAATCAGTACTAGAATATTCTAGAAAGTCCGAAACAAAGTATTAGAATATTCTAGAAAAAACTTGAGACTATGAGCAATAGAAAATTCGAGGCTATGGAACGGAAGGAAACGAGACACCAAATCAGAATGAGGAAAAACGTTATAAATACGTCGCACGCAGATCGCGAAGATAAGTAAGAAGTAAGCAGTAAAAGATGCGATAAGTACGGAAGCGATAAGTCAAGAAATCGTTAAGTGTACGGTAAAAGTAACGGTTGTTATTAACGGACTAATAAAGTGTTACATTAAACCAAAAACGATTTAACGGCTCTTATTTATTAAAAATAATTAGTCCAGCGAACCCTAAGCTCGCTACAATTGGTGTCAGAAGTGGGATGAGCAAATATCAACACCACTAATCAATACCATAAAATTTTTAAACCACTTTTTTTTCAAGTCTATCTTTGGTTCTAATGAACCGATTGACTTGAAATTCGGTACACACCTTCGTGATATAACGCTCTAAAGTTCCTACCAAGCTTTTAAAAATTTTTTTTTACTATTTTAAAAAAATTGATAACCGGAAAAAAATAATGAGAAAAATCAAAAATGTTTTCAAACCGTTGCCATTTTGCGAAAACTTTTTTTTATTTTTTCGGAGTAGGGAAGATTACAACACCTCACTGATTAAGAATTCATTTTTATTTTTTGTTTTTCAGATAATTAAAAGAGTTAAAATCATGTCAATCAGGACGCACGCTTCTGATCCTGAACTGAATATCTGTTCACACCTTTCAAATTCAAATACAAACAAATTGCGCCATAAAACGAACCACATGTTCATTTTATCGCGCATCAACATCTAGGATAATTAAAGCGCATCCGCAAGATCGCTATCCATTGTTTCCTGCCGAAGTGCATTTATGACCTTTGTTCCTTTCTTTTCCTTTTTATGATCCTATTTCCAAAAGTAAAACAAAACAATTGAATGGCGGGTGGCATTTGAGACAGTCTAGATTTGGTGTTGTGCGACTCAAGACTCAAGACGAGTTCGTGGTTTCGGGTTAGTGTCTGCGATATACAAATGAATAGTTGAAAGTTTTAAATGAAATAAAATAACAATGAATTGCAAATTAAAAGATGAATTTTTATAAAACAAAACGGTAGCGCACTCTTCCCGGGGAACCGGAAGCTCGGTAGTGCACCAGGACAATTTGTATTACATTTTGGACTGAAACTTTTTTTTTTACTTCTCCCAGGAAAGACGAACCTATAGCGCTGAGTCAGTGCCCTGAGATGCTATTTTCTCTCGAGTGGAGTCGACCTCCTTACCAACTCACCCATCGAGGCGCCTGTACGAACTAGTGTAGAATAAACTACGCGAACTCGAAACAGCAAGATGAGAAGTCACAGAAAGCGATAGAAAGCCAGCCTAAATAGGTAACCATACCCCCGAAGGAAAACCTACAATCAATCCCGTGGTGAAAGTGATGGAAGATGCGAAGGTGAGTTTTAGAACGCAGATGTAGTGTTGTTACAAAACGTACAACTCTGTGGATCACGCATGCTAAAGGACCGGACCCATTGGTATTTTTTTAAAGATTACACATCTTTTAACGCAACCATAATAAAAAAAAAGTCTTCTGACTACACTGCAATAAAAATACACTCTTATTTCCGAGCAGGCGAATCAATAGCGCTGAAGCAATATGGAAAACGATAAAAAAGGATTTGATAATAATTGTGAATAATCTAAAATCATTGTTTTCTAATGATCAATTTATCGAAGGAGAGTTCTAGAGTTTACTTGTTCTGCAACAAAACAATCTTTGATATGTATTGCCATTGCTATGCGATTATATTAACCAAAACATTGCTCTTCCGAAATGGCTCATCAAATACGTTACAGTCGATAGAAACATAATTGAACTTTCTTCTTTCTTTTTTCAGCTCTTGAGAACGTATCTGGATTCTTCTGCATGGAATATTAAGTCAGATAGAATAACTATAAATTAAATAATTAATATCATTCAAACTTCATTGGAGCATAGTTAAATGACGGCTATGTCACGATAAATTTAAACACCGCTCTGTTCCAATCGAAGAATTTAATTTTTACATTCAGAAACTGGTTTATATATCCCTTTAACAACACAGTTTATCGTGATCTAAGCAAGTGCCATTTAGAATCGCCAATATACAATTTGTTATGAGCACTCGTCTTCGAAGCCACTGGGAAATAAGCGTCCACAAATAAATGTCCTTTCATATTGTTTACCTTAAATAAATAATCCCTCGTGTCGTTGTCGACAATTTCGATGACCTCAATATAACAACAGCCTTACAACAGCAATTCAGTTTGGCTCCATGGATATCCTAACCAAACAGAGTGACCAATAATTGAAAACTCAATCGTAACTGGTTTCACGTGCGAAAGGTGATATTTGATTAGGTCACAAATAAATAGATTCTACTTTAAAAAACCTTTGTTGGTAGTTAATTTATTTATTGAATTGCAACTGAAAATAGTAAATTGTTTTGAAAATGGTTTCTGGAAAATATATTCTGTGAAATAGAATAGAACACGGAATAGGGCTTCGACACATTGGAGACAGAGAGCAATACAATAAGGTGTATAAAATATACATTAGAAGATTTAAGATAAATGATATAGAATATACGATATGCGATATACGATATACGATACATGATATACGATATGTGATGTACGGTATACGATATAAGATTTGAGATGTAAGATATGCTATATACTATACAAAACAGTTGATGTGAATTGCGAGATACGGTATACGTTATACGAAATATAATATGCGATATACGATATACGATACGTGATATACGATATGTGATGTACGGTATATGATAACAGATTTTAGATATATCACATATCTTGAGATATACGATACAAAACAGTGGATATATATTATGTATAATAGCCCTGTGAGTAGGGCGTTAGAATATTGTCGTAAGACGCGACTAAAGGCCGAGGTCCCAAGGCACTATGCGCCCAGTGAAATACCACCCCATCAAGCTTTAGGCTCCGTGAAATGGTCGGGAGAAATCCCTGGCCATCTTTCGGAGCTTGGCTGATGGACCGGTTCGAGAAAAGGTTGGTTAGGTGGTAGTCGGTCCCAAGGTGAGATGCCACCCCGTCACGCTGTACATTCCGCGATAACGCCGAGAGAAATCTTCGACGGTGTTTCGAGTGTGTGGCTGATGGCCCGGACTGACACGGGGATGAATTATGATGGCACCTTCTGATATGAAGAATTCCGGAGGTAAACTAGTCTCCCATTTGGATCTCCGGGGTGGACTATGTCAGGGGGAACATCATGCAGATATCATGATAAATAATGGTGTGGCGATTCTCCCGAACGCCATTACCCATCTTCCCATCATATGAGGTAAAAACGCCCCATCTGGGACATACAACCTAAATTAAAAACAAGTATCGTGGCAGTTTCATTGAACGCCACTGCTTACCTTATAGGTGAAAAAGGGTAATCGTGTCCTGGAATGCCCCAACATGTGCTTGCCTTCTGTGCTGTGCCTGGAAAAGCGAAGAAAAATCATGAAGCATTGGTTTACGTTGATCGGCAACAACCGACAATGCAGTAAAACCTATTTGGTCGCACTACCCGCAAAATAACATTGCCCGGTCGTTTCGGTTGCCGAACATCCGACCAAGCGAAGTGCGGCCACCAGCCCAGCATGTCCTCGGTACGTCACGTACACAAGCCACCGGTCGATTGTATCGATCGGCATTGGCCCACCATCGTAGCCGGGCAAGTGTAGCATCAACGAGATGCTGTCTGGATGTTTGATAATGTGAACATGCAACGTTCCCTCCATGCACCAATACCGCCCTGGCGCAGCATCTTCGGCAGGAATTCCTGGTCGAAGCTGTGAGCTGTCTGTGCATGTTTACTGTGGAACGGCGCAGATACTATGCCCCGCAGTATCAATGGACTGAACGTTTCAACCCTTGTCCTTTATGAGGATGCTTGCACCTGTTGCAAATGTATAAGGGGATCTTTACTGTGGCTGCAGCTTCGCGGACGCACACGATGAGTAGCGAAAGCAACCATCGTGTGTACATTCCAACCCCTTTTGCGTTGAACTTGAACGAGAAAGGGGATATCTTACCATATTTGGCCATGGATCAAATGTGCAGGATGGTATAGCGTCGTGGACGAAAAAGGTTCTTGGCCTCAGCCTGAATTGTCGTTTCGCTGGCGTTTGTGTCTCGTGGATTTAATGTAAAATAATACCGAAAATATAGTCTGATGAACCGCGAGTTGCTGTATAATGAACCTAAAGTATACTGAGTGCGAACTAAGTTAGTTTAATTAATTATTACGTACGGACGAGAAACACTTTTATGTTGATCTAATAGTGGCGTGTAAATAATAAAGTACATTTCAGTTCAATTAATTAATTATTACGTACGAACGATAATCACCTTTATGTTGATCTAAGAGTGGCGTTTAAAGAATAAAGTACATTTTAGTTTAATTAATTATTACATACGAACGATAAGCACTTTTATGTGATCTACTAGTGGCGTGTAAATAATAAAGTACATTTCAGTTTGATTAATTAATTATTACGTACGAACAATAAGCACCTTTATGTTAATCTAAAGATGAAAGAAAAGTTACATTGAATTACATCCAAATATTATTGTGAACTACCGATTATTTTTTTACGTTAATTAAAATTATAACGCTGCGGCTGAAGTAAAAAAATCGACTTTGTTTTAACCGAAATGAAGTATTCTTGAACGTGGGTGAGCAACAAATAACACATGTGGTACGCACCTAGAAACCCATAATGGAACTTTGAGAGGTTCGTCATCGCATAACCGGGCTCGCTCTCGAGGCTATGCCCACGCTCGACTGGTGACGGCATTTTGTAACATCAGGGGCATCGGTTTCACCAATACGAATGTAAACGCCGTCCACCAATATTTGCAAACAACGAAACCTGATGTCCTTGTCCTAACTAAGACCCAGGTCGATTCGTCAACTGATTCGACATATCTTCGTTGCTCAGAATACGACTTACAATCGAGATTCCGTTTTAAGGGCGGCGTCTGCGTCTTCACGCGGACCAATCTGGCTTACCAGAGGATGGAGGCGTTGGAACCCAATAATATGGACATCATATGGTTGAGGGTCGTGCTGAGGAATTCCGTTAAATTTCTTTGTTGTCTTTACTGCTCCCCGAATGATAATCGACCGGCGACATTTTTCGAACATCTTTCACATACCGTCGACTGGATACAAATCATCCACCCAGCTTCTGAAATGATTGTCCTTGGCGATTTTAATGTGCACAATTCCGACTGGTTGTTACATTCTAACAGAACCGACGAGGCTGGGAGGATGGCGGAGATGTTTGCTGTAGGCCACAACTTGACTCAACTCGTGGGGGAGCCAACGCGAGTGCCGAATACCCGAGGCGATTATGCGAACACCCTGGATCTATTTTTGGCATCCGATCCGAGTATTTATACCGTAGAGGTTTCTGCGCCACTGGGAAACTCAGATCACTGCTTGGTATCTGTCGCGCAAACACTTGCACATCAAGCGAATAACCGGCCTAAGCGGCTTCGCCATGTATGGAAGTATGGGGCTGCTAACTGGGACGATTTGCGAGTTTTCTTCGCATCCTTTCCATGGTCCGAGGGTGCTTCGGAAACTCCTATGTTAACGCTTGCGAAGAGTCGTTCACAGAGATTATTCTTCTGGGGATGGAGATGTATATTCCACATTCCATCAAACGAAGTTCGTCTGATAAACCTTGGTTTGATAAAAAATGCGAGCAGATTACAGCGGCAAAAAATAGAGCTTTTAAGCAATGGCGCTCCAATCCCACCGATATTAACAGAACGAATTTTGTTAGAATCAGAAACGCGTGCAACCAGGCGATTGATACCGCGAAGAAGGCTCATAACGACAGGGTGATCAATAAGCTCCTTCGGTGCCCAACTAGTTCGCGCTCCTTCTGGTCAATGGCAAAAGCTGTCAGCGGTAACTTCGCATCCTCCTCTTTCCCTCCGTTGGTGACAGACAGCGGGACGTTAGTCACGAATTCAAAGGATAAAGCTAACGTGTTCGCAAGTTTATTTTCGGCGAATTCAAACCTTGATCCCGGCGTTTTCGAGCCACCTGTGATCTCGCCGGTACGGTCTTCGATGCGGGATGTGAGATTTCGTCCGCGCACTATTCAACGCATTCTACGTGAACTGGATTGTAGGAAGGCAACCGGTCCGGACGAAATACCAGCAATGGTCCTTAAGAACTGTGCTTCAGAACTATCGCCGATTCTTGGCAGACTCTTCCGTTTATCTTATGCACGGAGGACATTTCCTGCCTGCTAGAAAATCGCTCGAGTTCAGCCGATCCCAAGGCGGGAAAAAAGTGTCTCCCACAAAATTACCGTCCGATAGCATTACTGTCTATTTTATCTAAGTTAATGGAAAAAGTCATTAATACAGAGTTAGTTAAGTATTTGGAGTGTTACGGACTTCTGAATGATCGTCAATACGGATTCCGTGGCATGCAGTCCACGGGAGACCTTTTGACACTCATACCCGATATATGGACATCTACGATTGAACGGCATGGTGAGTCAAGGGCGGTCGCATTGGATATCTCCGAGTGCGTCTGGCACGGGGCATTGCTGAGCAAACTTCGTTCATATGGACATTCCCAACAGCCTTGCGACTGGACGTGGATCTTCCTCGAAAATCGATCGATCCGGGTTGTTGTGGACGGCGAGTGTTCGGATCTGTATCCTGTTAATTCGGGGGTGCCCCAAGGTTCTATTTTGGCTCCAACCTTGTTCTTGCTTCACATAAATGATTTGTTGGAGACAACGGATTACAATGTGTTCAGGTTTGCGGATGATAGTACGCTTGTTTCCTCTTCGAGTGTCCGGCCGATTGGTGCATCTGCGTCGCATCAGCTGAGATGTAGGCAGATTGACTCTCTGAATCAGGATCTAGATAGGGTCTTGCAGTGGGGAAGGGCCAATCTCGTCGACTTCAATGCAGCGAAGACACAATATACAACATTCACAAAGAAAAGTGAGTCATCGGTTCCACAGCTGATGATGAATGGCCGGGCCCTCGAGGCTTGCTCGGCGTCACGGTTTGTGGGAATGTATCATGGCATAAATACGTGTCGTGTATCGCCAGGTCAGCCTCAGGAAAACTGAGCTATTTTTTTAGAGCCAAGAAATATTTTACTCCGGCCCAACTTCTTCTCCTATATAAATCCCAAATTAGACCCGAGCTCGAATATTGCTCTCATGTTTGGAGCTCGGCTCCTAAACATACCCTCGACCTACTCGAGAGCATACAGAGACGAGCGATCCGCCTGATTGCGGACTCGACGCTGGCGTCGGGACTACAGTCGCTATCACATCGAAGGCGCGTAGCCGACCTCTGTCTGTTTTACAGATATTATCACGGGTACTGTTCTTCGGAGATTCTTGGTATTGTTCCACGCAATTCGGCTTATGCGCTCGCACCCCTTTGTGGTTTATCTCCCGACGGCGCGAACATCCCTGCATCAGAACTCGTTCCGTTACAGAGCGGGGAAGCTGTGGAACTCCCTTCCCACGCGAGTGTTCCCGGAGCGTTACAACCTGCAACTGTTCAAAAAGAACTGCAACAGTTACTTGATGGCATCTCGGGGCGCCCACTCGGCGCTATAGGTTCGCCTCTCCCGAGAGAAGTTTAATTAAAAAAAGAAAAAAATGTGTAATGCGATGCACGGTATGCGATATACGATATACGAAATATAATATACGATATATGTTGCGGATTCGCACTGGACACAACCAGTGAATTCGCAACTGAATGCTGCCCTTGGCAACAAAATAACAAATGCCAGCAACCAGCTCAACAACGAAGAGGACGGTTTTGTGTCGTAAATTATCATGAGCGACGAGGCGCATTTCCGCTTAAGCGGTTACGGCCATAAGCAAAATCTTCGTTTCTGGGGCACTGAAAATCCGCGTGTGATGCACGAAGAGCCATTACATCCGCTCAAAGCCACAGTGTGGTGCGTCGTTCACGTGGGTCGTATTTCTTTGAGGACATTATCGGCAATCATCATCATCATCGGCACTACAACCAGGAACCGGTCTTGGCCTTATTTAGCAAGTCCTAAGGCTTGTTAAATTTTCCATAATGATTTGTTTTTTTCTGGGCAAGGTCATTAGTCTTGCGCCAGAAGCTCCCCGACGGGGAATCGAACCCCGGTCTCCCGCGTGACAGGCGGGTATACTAACCACTATACTATCGAGGAGCCCATCATCGGCAATACGGTCACTGCTATTGACAAACGCTACAGGGCCATGATAAACGACTTCTTACTGCCGGAATTAGATAAGCGGGGCTTGGTGAACATGTGGTTTCAACAAGACGGTGCAACTGCACACACAGCACGAGCCTCAATGGATATTGTGAAGGAAGCGTTTCCTGGTCACGTAATCACCCGTTTTGGTAATTTGGCATGTCCAGCAAGATCGCCGGATTTAACCATCCCGGATACTTGAAGTCGCAAGTTTATGCCAACAAACCTCAGACAATCGCAGCCCTTAAGGAGAATATTCGACAGGAATGCGAACAGTTATCACCGGATATCTACGGAAAGTCATGGCAAATGGGATAAAACGGGTACACTGGCGGCAGCCACTTGACGGATATCATTTCTTCCGCTTAACAAAAAATAATTGTGAGTCCAAATAAAGATTTCCATCACTCAAAACCATTTTTTTTATTTAGTAAAAAAATAATTTAAAAACAAAATTGGAACATTAATTTTGCGCCACCCTATATATATATATATATATATATATATATATATATATATATATATATATATATATATATATATATATATATATATATATATATATATATATATATATATATATATATATATATATATATATATATAAACGATACAGGATATACCATATACTGTATACAATACATTTATCTCGTAAGATAGTGGAATAAAAAGGTAAGTTAAACGAAAGCTCTCCACAGTTATTCTTTGATCCTCAAAACTTCAACACCTTTGCCTATACCCAAGGCCTTCAAGGTGAAAATTGCGAATATTGCTCAGATTTTTTTTTATTGTTTAAGTACCGGGTCAACTTAGGCGAGCGCATCGTGCAACCGTATAGCTTAACAGTGTGGTGATCCTAAATTACCACTCTCTTCTAATACCCTACTACAGTATGAAACAATATCGCCCCCCAAAGCCTAAACCTAATCCAACAAATCCAATGAATATCCCCAATTGAATTAATGTACAACAAATTGAACCAAATGTTCATTTGTCGCACATTGATTCAATTCCCAAAAATCACTGCATCATGAAATGTGTATCCTCGAATGCATTTCATGATCAGTATCCGAAAAGTCGTTGAACGGACTACATGGATCGTCGCTCCTCAACAAGAAAATATTAAAAATCTTGTTCGCGTACACGTGGGTGTGTGTATCCTCCTCACCGTAGAAATAACAGTAAAGTGTCGACGTTGTATATGCGTTAATCACAACAACAAAAAGATGTGTATGTAACGAGAGTGTGTGAGTGCACGTGTTTAATAAACAAATATTTTATCGTTCGATCACGTGTATTATCAAACAACCAACAATTTAAAATAAAAAAATCGCAAAAAACGTTTTATAAAAGTGACGCACTGGCTATGGCCCAAGGCCGGGTCAAAGGTAAAATGACAAGGGGGAGGTTGAATCCTCAACCGAATTTAATCGCCAAGGAACACAAATCATATGCGAACGAGGACCGTGAAATACGTAAAAACGATGAAAATTTGTATCCCAATGATGCTCACTACTCTGGAGTAGGGAACAAATACAAGGGTCTGACCGTTAAGGAGTCAATGGAAAATAAGTCTGATGAAGAGCTCGACAAGATTATCGCCGAGCTTATCAAAAATAGATGTGAGCTGTGCAGAAAAATAAAAGCAACTCCTGAATAAAGGAATATGCGGCGTTGAAAGTTATGTGAAGAAAAACAACGACAACAGCAGCAACAGTGGGAAAAACAGAAACAACAAATCGGGAGGAAGGACTCCAAACTCCCCTCAAGGAGGAGGAGCCGCCGTCTTAATCAAAAATGGTCTGCAACACAAGGTCGTTCACAGCACAACTGTACTCAAGTTTCGACCTCAACGTGAAGATAGCAGCACTCGTCAATAAAAGCTAGTGAGTGTAGTTGTGCATCTTTTGGCAGTTACTCACCAAAATTTCGGCCATTTTGGACGCGTAGTTTTTATTTGACAGTCGTTTAAGTGAGCCGATGTGAGCGTTTTTGTGAAAATACTCAAAATTGAGTATTGAGCTGTATTACATTTTTGTTGCAGGTGAATTTATCCGTGGCCGTGAGAGCGGGAGTGACGCGTGGCGTGGCGGTAGCGGGGACTCACCGAAGATAGAACTCTGACATCGATTCCATCCTAGGTTAGGGTTAAGAAGAAAAGAAGAGAGAGAAGAACTTTTCTCTTAAGAGTACGGCCGCCAACGAAATGCACTCTTTCAGTGCACGGGTGTGTGTGCACGATCGAAGAGATCGATGTTATTTACACGCGTTCGAAGGCAGTCGAACAACGAAATAGGCAGGCGGAAAAGACAAAGGAAATCCATGACCTATGTCTATGCTGTGCAACGTCGCTATGATAGACGTTAGGAAAACAAAGGTGCTAATGGGATGCGATACTTTATACAATGGAAATTGTATATCGTATCTTGGGTCGGTGGCAGAAACGACACCCTTGCATGCCTTTGTATGTGTCGAGTAATTCGCTTTGTGGCGACAAAGAAATTGAAGATTGTCAGTCAATAGGGAAATGCTGGGAATACGATTATAGTTTGCCGTATCGCCAGATGCCTGTCACAGGACAGCGTTCCTTTGTTTGCACTTAGTGCATTGCTAAAGCATTAGTCTCAACGTGAATGGTGCTAATTACATGCATCTGAGTTGGACTATTTATCGCCGGCTAAAGGGGTCGCCAGCCGATGTGTGTGTAAATAGTTTTTGTACACATATTGAGGCTGGGATAATAGACGGTGCAATATTTATGGTCCCGGTCATGACGGTTACATTGTATGCAAACCGAATCATTTTGTTTACAGGAATTTGTCTGGTACCGAAGGTGCCGAATTGGTTTGGAATTCCAGATAAGTAAAGCAAGAAATCTTACGGAAAATTGTATGCGAAGAGATGCATGAAAAGATAAGTTTTCTTTACAGGGACTTTAAGATTATAGATTTGATCTATATAATGCGTGAAGCATTTTCAGGTACTAATGCGATTGCATTAGTGAACTTAGGAAATTGGCTGATTGTTATGGGGGTTTTACGGTAAGTAGACTGTGGGGTTTGGCGGAAACGGAACACCCAGATTCCAGGGCCTGACCATTCATCATCAGCAGTGGAACCGACGATCCACTTTTCCTTGTGAGTGTTGTATATTGTGTTTTCGTTGCATTGGAGTTGATGAGATTGGCCTTTCCCCACTGCAGGACTTTATCCAGATCCCGATTCAGAGAGTCGATCGGGCTACATCTCCGCTGGCGCGACGTTGATGCACTAATCGGCCGATCACTCGAAAAAGAGGAAACCTGCAAAGGCATCCGTATTGACGATCATTCAGAAGTCCGTTGCATTCCAAATACTTAATTAACTCGGCATAGATGACCTTTCCCATCACGTTAGATAACATAGACAGTAATGTTATCGATTGGTAATTTTGTGGGAGGCACTTTTCCCCTTTTTGGGATTGGCTGAACTTGGGCCAACTTCCCGCATGTAGGAAATAGCTTTATCTTTTGAATTTATGACTAACGGATTGTCTTGACTCTGGGTGATTATGTTATTTCCAAACCGACTAATCTATACCTAGTTGATAAAAGGACTGATTGGGAACATTTCCGAATAACACAGAAAAAAAAATTGAATTTTCAGTTGTACTGCAAACTAAAGAGCTACTGGACATCGATGTAGACAAACTATTTAAGGACATTCAATAATCGACGTGGCAAAACACATCTAAAATCAGAAGGAAACTGAAACAAAACAACTACCCTAAAGGAATTTTAGAATTAATAGCACAAAAAAGGAAAGCAAGGAAAAATGGCAGCAACCCAAAAATCAACAAAATAAAACAAGACTGAATAACCCAACATCGCCATTGACAAACGAAGTCAAACGAGTCGCATGGCGAGCAAGAAACACTAGCAAAAGTTAAAAAGGAAATTAAATCAATATTAATCAGAACAAGCTCATGGCTTGATCTCATCAGTGGACAGATCCTAAGAGAACTTCCGAAAAAAGCCGTAATTACGAGGGCAGTCTTAGAATTAGGCGGCCTGACACATATATGGCAATATTTATTAAAATATAATAACTGTGGTATATAGTAACAACTTTAAAAAGTTTAAGTTTCAAGTTTGAGGGCGTTTTATCATAGTGAACGCTCTCAGTGAATTTGTACCTGGCTTGCTAGCCAAGCCGGTTCCCCTACTCTTCATAAACAATAAAAAATGTACGCACAAGATTATCTATAATAGATATGAATATAAAATTGCCGTTTATATTTGATTTACCCTCGTTATTCGAAATAAGACTATATGTATAATTTCCAATAAAATATTAATATATTCTATTGTTATATTCACGTATCATCATCATCATCATCGTCATTACAACCGCGATCCGGTCTTGGCCTATTTAGCAAGTCTCTCCATCGGTATCCAGTCGTTATCCGAGACTTGTTAAATTGTCCATAATAATTGGTTTTTCCGGGCCAGATTATTAGCCTTGTGCCAACTTTTCTCAGGATGTCGCGGCATGCATTGGTTCACTGCTTAGCGGGTGGTAACGTAGCTATCCAAGGGTGTCACGTGGAGACTGCATGCCAACTTGGATTGAACAGGGACAAGGATCGTCCTGGCTTTCGCCGGGTTGAAAGCAGACACTTTGTATGTTCGCTCCCACCCTCCCATATATGCACGTATGGTATTAATATATTATAAAATGCATTATATAAATCTATTTAGTAAAAAAAAAAATCTGTTTATTTATTTGTGTATACATCCTGCCAATTGTCTACCCGGAACTTCTCAGTTAAAATTTCCGCGTAAGCCTATTATCAATATTTCTTTTTGCCACTGAATTGGCACCACTGTAAAACAAAATGACCTCAAGTTTGAGCACTATCTATTAATTAGTTTGTTACTGCTGTTGATTTTATTGGTTCACCTCAAGTATATTTTTCGATTTTAATAATGGACAATTTGGTTGAGCGAAGAGTTTGCATTCATGCAACTCATCATATCTGGCGACGAGACATGGGTCTACGAGTATAACATGCAAACAAGTCAACAATCATCCGAATGGCGCTACCAAAACGAGCCGAAATCGAAAAAACCACTATAAAGTCGATGAAGAATTAAGGCGATGGTCACTGTGTTCTTCGATTATAGTGGTGTGGTGCATTATGAATTCCTAACGCAAGATCAAACTGTGAATAAGGAATACTTCTTAGCGTTATAAAGCTTTATAAGAGAGTGTTCGTCAAAACAGGCCAAATTTGTGGAATCAAAAATGTTGATTTTGCATCACGATGATGCACCATTTCACAAAGATACTGTGGCGGTCCCGCAAACCCCACATTTCGAGTCAATTGAAGCCATATCAGAAAAACCGAAGAAGGAACTAAAATCGATCCCGGTTGCGATCTATAAAATGTGTATGGATAATTGGATTAATCGGTGTCATAAGTGTATTACCTCGGAAAGGGGTTACTTTGAAAGCGATTAATTCAAATTTGTTGTTTTATTGAATGCTGGGTAGGCATTTGGCAACATATACATCAATCATCAAGTCATTTCATATGCGAACACAGCTAAATATACTAGAATAACTCTTGATGCCAAACTCAGGTGAAAACCACATGTCAGGAAGGAACAAGAAGAACTAAACTAAAGTACAGTAAGATGTACTGGGTCTTAGATAATACGACTGTATCAACAAGTCCTGGAACCATGGACTTACGGTTTACAAGCTTGGGGCTGCACCAGTCATAGCAACAGAATGATCAGACAACGATTCCAAAATAACGTATTTCGAAGTTTTGTCAATGCTCCTTGTCACATACGCAATGACGATCTACATAAAGATCCGGAAGTGGACATGCCGATAATGTTATCAAAAAGTATCCTCAATAGCGACTTCATCGGCACATCAACATCGAGGCTCTCCAGCTCCTGGATAATAATGGCTTGACCAGGAGGCTAAAACGAGTGAAACCATTCGAAATAACGTTTACATAGTTTAACTATAGGTCGTTTGGAATTAATTGTATACACAAAACAAGGCGCATAAATGTTGAGAATCAAAATAATAATTATAGTATAAGTACTTTGTACTGTTAAACCGTAGTGTATAAGTTGGAAGGAAATAGCTTATTACTGTTTAGTTACTAGATTGCTATTAAATACCTTCATTTGCGTATATTTAAATGCAAAAACAAAAGGATCGCACAGGCACCCAGCGAAAAAGTAATGGAATTCTTTTTTCCCCTACAGTATATTCGTGTATATCTGTAAATTCAATCCCCACACACTAGACCCAATGAATGCTAATCCGCATACTCCCCTTTGTTGGTTTTTCCATGGAAGCGAGAACATGTTTCTAATGTCGTTACTCAGTAATTGGCTTTCCATGTCTAAAACAAAGCTTTCCGTGCGATTATGTAACGAACGTAGGTTCGTTACATGATGCAACTCAATAGCAGTACAATGAAATCTATGGAGCACAAACAATGAAGTCTATGGAGCTGTTATCAGTAGACATTTCGTCACAATAAAGGTTTCCTTCATTGAATCCCTGAACCGAATACTGTTGGTGACGAATGCATCCGCACAAAAGGATGGAATTACAAACAATAACTACGAGGGGTTCTTCACTGTGTCAACAATGACACGAACAAGAGAACTGAACATGAGAACTGTGGTGTGCCACATTGAGCTTGAATTTCTTATTTCGTAGTATCGAAACCATTTGATCTAATTTCAAAGTCAACAAATCCTTTTGAAAATGATTCTTCCATATAAAAGGACTCCACTCCCGAAGTCATGGATTTTGAATATAATTTCATCTGGTCGTTGATTTGTTTTTCATTCGTCTTACTATGGCTGGCTTACGAACAAAGGTTGACAATAAAGCACATAACTTCAGAGGCATCGAAATTAATTTATAAAAATTTTAATTTTGTTTAAAACATTTCCCATATCCAATAAATTGTTGTCAGTTCTAAAAATAGTAATATACCGATAAAATATGAAGTCATTTTGAGAACCCCAACCTTGTCGTTGCTATTAATTACGTATTTATTGATTTTATTATTACGTATATATTTTATTAAGTACGTAAAATTGATTTTTTGTTTTCTGACCCCTTTTAGCCAGAACTGTTATGAAACCAAATGACATTGAAGGAATTTATAAATGTAGCGTATTTTATTTCTACGACGAGTAGCGATGAAATGTATTTCACAGCTCACTGGTTTTAACATGTTGCACGTTTCCTAACACTAGCCTCTATATTTTCCAGACGATGTAGTTCTCGAGGTTACGGGCATTATTCCATGACATTCCGCCGCTTTGTAGCAACCTTGACTTGGTGCGGGGGCTTAAATTACAAGGAATTACTCATGCTTTTCTGATGGAAGCATACTCTTACAATAGGGCCACCCATGTCAGATAGGCTAGCGAAGAGTATCACACAAAGATCTGCCACCCCTAATCCAGGGTGTTGCGCATCACTGTGCCCATTGGATGGTTTCCAGCCAGCGGCATACCGGCTGTATTATAACGGCCCATCTTTGACACCGGGTCGAATCAGAACAGTAAACAGACCTTACAATATCAAAGCGGGGCTCTGATATGGCGGACTATTTGAAACCCCAAGACTCGCGGGAACAAAAATTAATAATCCATATACACAAAACAACTCCACGAAAAAACCTGGTAGGCGTAGGTGTGATGATCCGACACTATCATAAAAGAACAAATCATAAAGAAAACACTGACTCGGCAAAAAGAAGACGTAGAGAAAGACGAAAAATGCGGGATATACATGTTAGCACGTTCGAACGTTATATAAACCAGACGCGTTACAGACGGTCGTAGAGAACACGAAACACTATAAAATGGACATCGTCGCCCTTCAGTAAGTCCGGCTCCCACATCAAGAAATCGAAACTAATGGGTTCACACTGGCGTGTGGAGGTACCGATACACATAAAGTCGGAACCGGCTTATCATAAGCAAGAAGAATACGCCCTAGGCAAAAGATGTGAGATTTATTAATGACCGCATGTCGGTGCTAAAAATGTAGGCCCCATTGTACAATTATATACTTATAAACGTACACGCCCCAACAGAATCTGTGGGGTTTCTCTATATCACATGGAGAACCAGCCCATAATCATAATCTAATTTTGGCCGCTAACAGCGCGTCACATTATCCGCTATCCCACCATTCGGCTATTTTACCTTTAAAAGAAAGCATAGCTGAATTCATTATTCTATGCAGGTAATGCAGAATTGAATTCAGCTACCTTTTACCATACGGCAACTCCATTTTTGCTAGCCCATGAGATTTCCATCGGAAATCACATCATGTCGGTTACCAACAACAAGTCGAAGCAGACGACGCCGTCGCATCATAGCGGAACCGCTGGGGAATTTATCAAAATATTTAATTAGTTTTCATGATAAATTACCCTGGCTAATTTGGCGTCACTTCGGCTTTTCTTCAGATCACCCATTCGTTTGGGATCAACGATCTCATTTTACAGGTGAATAGCGCACACAACATTTTCCTCTCCTTCATAATTCTGTTCCCATACGGTTCAATGCACTCTGAGATCACCACCGCCGTAACACTAGGGCAGTAGGTCATGCTCAGAAGGTGCATTTGATACCAGCATACACAACCAAGCCACCCCGAGATCACAGTACATCATGTTTCTGTTCTCTCATTCTACCACGTTCCACGATTATCAATTAACCGAACGATTATCAATTAACCGAAGTTACAACACTTCGACGGGCGTGACGATGAGAGAGCAGAGGCGTGATCTCTTTTGGTCATGTGTGCAAAATCGAGAAGATATAATTTCACCCCTAACCAAATCAGTCGCTATTCATTCACCATCGCGTTCGGACGTTACATCGAGCGTTCAAGCATAAGTCATTTACAATCTCCACGCGGGCAATATCGCCTCAAGAAAGTCGATAATCGAAAGCAAATCGGAAGAGTCAACTTTTGAGTTACCCGGTCACCGTGTCGAGAAAGAAGTGTTTCGTCTTAAAATAATATTTATAAAAAAAACAATTTACTAATATTAATACTAAGTTACAAGTTAATTAAAAGAGAAAAAAAGACAATACCAATAAAAAAAAATATCAGACATCAAGTCAACACCAGTGCATTTTCATTTGTTACATCTTTTCTATTGAACAATTTACGACGGAACAATCGATGAGTGCAGTGGGGAAGAAAGTGAATCCGTGCCCATGTTCGGCATCATACTTCGTACCCCCACAAATCCACCGACGAAGAAACGAAGGACACGTTCTAGGAGACCCTAGAGGAAGTATTTGATGAGATCTCATTATTCGAAGTTAAAATCCTCCTCGGAGACCTCAACGCAAAAATTGGAAAAGAAGATATCTTCCAACCAACTATAGGTAAAGAAAGCCTACACGACGTTTCAAATGATAATGGAATTCGAATTATCACGTTCGCAGCGTTAAAAGATCTGTTAGTGAAAAGCACGATGTTCAAGCACAAGCAAATTCATAAAGTCACATGGATATCACCCGGTGGCGTAACACGTAACCAATTAGACGACTTCCTCATAGACAATCGACATCACTCGAACATCCTTGACGTAAGATCACATAGAGGAGTAGATTGCGACTCCGATTATCTTCTAGTGAAGGCAAAATTAAGAGTCGGCTCGCAGAAATCCCCACACGGGCAGTCACGGAAGGCGAATAAAAAGGTCGACATTGATAAACTGAAAGACCTGTACAAAAGGACTAAATATCAAGTGAAGTTCGAAGAACGTAAACGCCTCAGGGTGATCCGCTTACAAAGATATGATGAAGTCAACGCAGAAAGATACGATTCGGAAAGAAACTATGAGACTCTTCAAACGCAAAAAATGCGAATGGGAGAAGACTCAGATCGAAAAAATTCTAGAAAATGCCAGAGCAAAGAACATCCGAGGTATGTATGCCGGTATAAATTCAATTAAAAATGGCTACCGAGGGAGAGCCAAAATAATTCGAGACGGAAACGGCTGTCTGGTTACAGAAACAAAGAATGTCGGCACAAGATGGAAGCAGAACTTTGAAAGCATGCTCAATGTGCGCACCCATCAACCACAAATAAACGCACCAGACGTACATACAGCCGAGCCTCAGATCACAGACCCCTCTTTCAACGAAGTTGTACACGCAATTAATCGATTGAAAAACAACAAGGCTCCCGGAGTCGACTGCATACCAATAGAGCTTATGAAGCATGGAAGAGAGGCAACCGCTCGAAAGATCCACCAACTGCTTGAAATAATATGGGATAAGGAAGTCACTCCGGAAGAATGGAAAACCTCAATAGTGGTCTCCATTTTCAGAAAAAGGCGACAGATCTAACTGCGTAAACTACAGAGGACTATCATTGCTCTCAGCAGTACCAAATTGACCATCATCCAGTAAAGACGTGTCGACAACCGACAAACGGTAACTAACAAATCTCTCAACGGAACGGTCGTAAAAGTGAAGTCAGGTGGACCAAATATCTAAAGAAGACAATAGATTCGATTTTCGCGCCGTGTTTTGCTTTGTGAAAAGTGTATCAGCACGGTGCATTTATCGTGCAATTTGAAATGTTTAACGAAACGAACTACGATTTAAATTAAAACGACACATAAAATTCATCACAAAAATGCTCTTTATTATCTATGTGGTAATTGAAACGACAATATTCAATTACACACATGAGAAAGTCGCACGACACGATACAATAAGCGACCGAAACGATAGCAATTACGAACGAAAAAATAAGAGAGTTGAAAAATAGAACACAGTCGTTTTTATAGCATTTACATATTGAAAACAAAATGGCGGTGGAACGCAGTGGCAGCGAAATACCTTACAGGATGTTAATAGATTTAATAAAGGCAAGATTGATGAAAGTACTAGAAGAGATACACGGAATACAATTTACAACTTAAAACATGGAAACAATAATGGAAATGCGGCAGGATCATAATGCAGAGGAGTGCCTTTTAGGTAAAGAAGGGGTGGAAGACAAAACCCTTTTAAAGTGTGCAGTATGTTGGAATAAGGGACACCCCGCTAACTACCGGGGTTGCCCTAAATACAGAGAATTAACGTCGAAGGGTGTGACTCAGCAAAGAAAAACTGAGACAAATCGGAGAACATCAATGACTGTTAGCCTATGGAAGTGTTTGGCTTAGTGCACCTACACGGGCGCGGTTTCCGTAAAACACCCACCGAGGGGAAGACAAATCACCAACACACAAGATAAATAGTTCAATAAAACACACCGGTTGCTGTTGCTTATTGTTGTTGTTGTTGTTGTTTTTATTGTAACTTAATTAGAATAATCCAATCGATAAAAAAGGAAATACCACAACGTAGCTCTACTTAATTTCAATGTATTAAATCGGTGACACAGATGCGGTCCTTAAATTTTATTTACACATTTGTCTTTAGTTTGCTTTTTCTTGTCAGCTCTGGTGATTGTCACTGCTTAATTGTCACTTAAAAGATACTTTTTATTCCTCGCTATATATATATAACTATTGAATAAGTTTGTATTACACAGGTTAACTTTTCTTTAATTTTAGTTATTTTACGATTCGCATTGCTGGCGCGAAGCCTTTTTAGTTCAAACAAACTGAACGAGATTAGTGTCAATCTGTATCTCTGACATACACTTAGAAGGAACAAAACGCAACCGCTCCGCGATCCTGCGTAATTAACACTTGGAATTAACTTGGATAAAAAACGCAACCACTCTGCGACACTGTCTAATGAAAACTTGAAATTACTTGAATTCCTCGAACGCGTGTGTACCCAACTGGGGATGAAATCTCACTCTTCAAACTGAAGGGAACTCCAACACGCAACGTATCCGATACGTGGGTATGGTTCTACGGGTAAGATCTGACTCCTCATTTTCTGCCGACGAAAGAAAAGGGACACCCAAAGAAAACCGCAAAAGGGGAGGAGCTGCACGATTAACTCGAGGTAGTTAATCGTGATTGGACCAGGGAATAGGCATACATTATGCATGTGTGTGTATGCCTCGCATACGATCGTCCGGTGACCGAGGATGGATGCCAGCATCGCAACTGCATCTTCCACGAATGCAAACAATGAATGGCCTGCGGCTGTGTACACAATTCATTGTGCTATACATGCCGGCAACAAGGAACATCTGGTGTGAAAACACACGAGCCGAAGATCTGGTCATCCTAGGAGAGGCCATAAATCAACATTTAGGTTGATGGTGTGAATTTCCTTAGGTCCGCCGACGGTTGGCGGCCGTTAATAGGGGATTGTATCTTCATAACAATCGGTGGTCCAAATGCAATGTTTAGATATTGCAACGAATATAGGGTGCAGCCATTGCCAGATGTTAAAAGTAAACACTTGCTGGCTGCATCCAATTCGTTGCTTGTTTGCGGTCCCTGGTCGGTGGGGACCGATAATGGGAAACCAGCTATTGCTGGTAATTAGGGAAATGTTTGGTTTGCGTCAGCCGAAACCTTGTCGGCGGTGGCAAACCGATGGGACCTAATAGCCGCATGCTAGGGGTGCCATGGACAAACAAAAAAAACAACGAGTAATCAATGAACTCCTTGTTGATTTTGTTTCCATGGCATAAGGCTATGGAAACGAAATGCCCTGGGTGCAATGCATGCCCGAGGATAAGATTTCCAATGCCACGGCTATGTGATAATCTTTGCCGTGGACTTAATGTTTTTCAGATATCAATGCCTGCCCGAGGATGAATTTTCGATGCCACGGCTAAGTGATAAGCTTTGCCGTGGACTTAATGTTTTCAGATAGTAATGCCTGCCCGAGGATGAATTTTCGATGCCACGGCTAAGTGATAAGCTTTGCCGTGGACTTAATGTTTTCAGGGATGGTGATGGAGAAAAGGGGGTTTGAAAGGAAAACCCCCACAGAAAAGGTAAGCTGCCTAACAGATATTCATGACAGTTATCCGATTGGGTAACTGTATTAATTCCAGCGATTTGGATGGCGGTAAATGCCGTAGCAAGGTTACGCAACCTTGCTGAAGTTCGACTTAGAGGTAAGTCGTTCGCCTGGAATAGTGGGGATCGAATGATGTATGGCTCTTCGGGCCCTGAAAAGCCCCACATCACTCCCTCCCCAGTGACGTAGTCACGAAACAAGTAAGGCAGGTTAGGAGGTGGTTGGTTGGGTGTGGGCGCGCGCTTGAGCGCGAGTACGGGGAGGTTGTGCCGGTGGAGTAGGAGTGGTATTCGTAGATAGAGGTAATTCTGGAGCGGAAGCTTCCAGAAAACAGGGCTTAAGCCTTTCGACGCTGACCGTGGATCGCCTGCCTCTAATGTCGATCTCGAAGACGCGGTCACTGATGCAGCGGAAGACTTTGAATGGGCCATCATACGGTAGGTCGAGAGGTTTTTTGACCTTATCCACCCTGACAAAGACGTGCGTGCAGCTGTGCAGTTCAGGGTAGACGAAAAGTTTTTTGGAGCCGTGCCTGGTTACAGGGGTTGCCCTAACCTTACGTAGCAGGTCACGGAGATGTCCCAATTCACGAAGTTGGTCACGCGGTGTTTCGCCATTCAGGAAAAGTTCTCCTGGAAGAAGAAGGTTGGTACCGTAGGTAAGCTCTGCTGCCGAAGCACCCAGGTCCTCCTTAATACTTGTCCTCAGGCCGAGGAGGACGGTTGGTAGGGCGTCAAACCATTGTGTGTCATTATGACACATGAGTGAGGCTTTTAGAGATCTGTGCCAGCGCTCTATCATCCCATTTGATTGCGGGTGGTAGGCGGTGGTACGACTTCTTTGGCAGCCGAGAAGATTTGTTAGCTGCCTAAAAATGGTCGCCTCAAATTGTGGACCTCGGTCCGAAGTTAAGGTGGTTGGTACACCGAAGCGTGTGACCCAAGTTGAATAAAAGGCCTTGGCGACTGATTCGGCAGTAACTGCCCGGAGAGGTGTCGCCTCTGGCCATCGCGTGCAGCGATCCATCATCGTGAGGATATAAGAAAATCCTCTTGATGGAGTAAGCGGTCCCACTATGTCTATGTGGACATGGGCGAAGCGTGCCGTGGGAAGCTTGAATTGCGCTGGCTCCAGTACATTATGTCGCGCTACCTTGCAGCGTTGGCACTGGAGACAAGCACGGGCCCAACCGGTGAGATCTTTGTTCATCCGGGGCCAAATTAATTTGCGACGGACAGCAGCGGCTGTTGCTCGGCCGCTGGGGTGGGCTGGGTTGTGGTAAACCTGGAACACGCCCTTACGAAGTTTCTCGGGAATGTAAAGTCTAGCGGTTCCAGTGGAGACATCACACCAGATTTCGCCCAAAGGGTCGCGAAGGGTAATTTTCTTGAGCTCTAGTGCCGTATCGGCAGTTAGGAGGGACTTGAGCTGTTCGTCCTCCTCTTGAGCTAGGGCAAGGTCTGTGTTATTCAAGGCGGTACGCACATGAATCGTATCGATTCGAGAAAGGGCGTCCGCCGTGACATTTTGTTTACCGGAGATATGCCTTATCTCCGTAGAATATTGCCCAATGAGGTCTAATTGACGCTCTTGTCGGGGGGAGGCATTTCCCGACTTCTTCCGGAACGCATAGACCAAAGGCTTGTGGTCTGTTAAAATAGAGAGCGAACGTCCTTCTATCATATGACGAAAGTATTTAACAGCGCTGTAGATCGCGAGTAATTCGCGGTCGTAGGCGCTGTAACGTCGCTTGGTGGGACTCAGCTTCCTTGAAAAGAAACCAAGTGGTTCCGGTCGGCCTTCAATGTCCTGTTCAAGGACGGCTCCGATTGCGGTATCCGAGGCGTCGCATTGGATAGAAAGTGCCGCTCCCTCGAGGGGGTATCGGAGTAAGGTGGCATTTGCCAATTGTTCTTTGGACAGTTGGAATGCTCTATCAGAGACTTCTGTCCAATTAATGGGGCGCTTATCATTGCGCTTGGCTCCTTTCAAAAATTCATTCAAGGGAGCTTGAACTTGGGCAGCGTTCTTCAGTGTTGGGCGGTAAAAGTTAAGCATGCCCAAAAATCGACGAAGCTCACTCACGTTAGCAGGCCGAGGATACTTCAGGAGGGCCTCCACACGGTCTGGTAGTGGGCGAATGCCCTGGTTGTCAACGACATAACCCAGATAGGTGATTTGCTCCTTGGCGTATTGACACTTATCTGGGTTGATGACAAGATCGAATTCACGGAGGCGCTCTAGGACCTGACGTAAGTGGCGTTTATGTTCGGCGTGGTCTTTGGAGGCGATGAGAATGTCATCAAGGTATGCATGGCAGCAATTAAGACCACGTAAAGCCGTGTCGATATAACGCTGGAATGTCTGTGCGGCATTCCTGAGGCCGAAAGTCATCACTTTGAACTCGAAGAGTCCGAAAGGTGTAATGACTGCGGTCTTGGGGATGTCTTCTGGTGCCACCGGAATTTGATGGTATGCCCTGGTGAAATCCAGGGTGGTGAAGACATTGCACCCTCGTAACTTGTACGAAAAATCGTAGAGGTGTGCAATAGGGTATCTGTCCGGGACAGTTGCTGCGTTCAACAGCCTGTAATCGCCACATGGGCGCCACTCACCAGAACGTTTCTTCACTAAGTGGAGTGGGCTTGCCCAGGGACTGTCCGACGGTTGGCAGATACCTAATTCGATCATATGTTCGAACTCCACGCGCGCCGCACGTAATTTTTCAGTAGCCAGTCGACGTGGACGCTGGCTCACCGGGGGACCACGTGTTTCTATATGATGAAACACCGTGGCTTTGTGTCGGCGTTGGTTAGGTAGAGGGATTGTTGTACTAACAAATTCCTGTACCATGATCTGAAACGGGTCTGTGCACTCTGTGGCCCCTGAAGCTGCCGCTGGAGATGCCGTCATGGGCAAGGGGGGTGCGGTTGGAGCCACTAGTCTGTTATGGGTCGAATCGACCAACAGATTATGTGCACCTAATAGGTCGGAACCTATCAGGGGTTCGTTTACGTCCGCAATGACGAAACGCCAAGTGATCGGACGACGAAGACCCAATTGCTTTTACGTCCGTACGTAAGTATCGGCGTATTATTCGCAGCTGACAATTTAAGTGCGGCTGGCACGCGGTTACGCGGAGCAAACGATCGCGGGAGGACTGAAATATCGGCGCCGGTATCGACAGTAAAAGCGATATTCAGTTTAGAATCCCGGATGGTTAGGCGACTTATCGTATGGGTGCCGGCCGATTGCGCGAGGGGGTCGGTCGGCAAAATTAGTTTAAAGAGCGCCTTTGGTTGGTGGAAGGTTGCGTCCAACCACAAGGCGCCTTGGTTGGCGCACCAAGGCAGAGTAACGGCATTATCAGATATATTCTGCCTATTGGTATTGCCGTTACGGGGAGGTCGAGCCGGAGCTCGCTGGGAATTGGCCCGGTGAGGGCCATTTTGAGAGGAATTGGCCCTCTGTGGGGCATTTTGAGGGATATAGGCCCTCTGAGGGGCAGTTTGGAAGGAATTCTGCCGATTGAGAGGACGGCTCGGCATGGCACGATTCCGGGCGCCTCGAGGATTGTTTCTCACCCCCGCGCGAATTTGACTTATCTCGCGGAGGAGTGAGGTTTGGAGCGCCCGAAGGAGTCAGCAGGAGTTAAATGTGGTGGCGAACTTCTTTGGTTAAATACGTTGGGGCCTGCCTCTGGATTCCCCTGAGGGAAATTGGTTGAGGCGGGCCTTCTATGAGGTAATTGAGTTTGAGGAGGATGGAGAATTGGGACCAATTGAGGGGCTGTGAAAGGCAGACGAGGGTGCCGTGTAGGCTGGGCGGCGTGTTGAGAAACCGCCGCTACCTGGTACGCAGGAGGCTCAGAATACTGATCTGAGCTTTCCATAATTGCGTCCGCAATTTTGGATAAATAGCCCAAATTCTGATTGGGTTACGCTATAAGTGCCGAACGGGCATGTTGGGGAAGACACCTCAAAAAGTGAGGCAGTATAAGGTCGTCCCCAATCCTGGTCCCCGCTATAGAGCGTAAATGGGTCAGGAAAAGAGATGGTCGCATCCCAGAAAGGTTGGTTACAGCGGCTAAACGTTGTTGCCGCACACTTCCAGGCTCGTCCAAAGCGTCGAGCAGAGCTTCACGCATGTTGCTATACGGGTTGCGGCCGGCCGACCTTATTATGTGGGCAACATGCGGTCGCTGAGTGCGGTCAAGCACTTTCAACAGCTCGACTGCACGAAGTTGTTCGTCGTGCAAGGCTGAGGCCTGGAAGATGCGGTCTGCTACTGCGAACCAAAGGTCTGGGTCCTCCTCATCGAAGGGGGGAAGCCCTATATTTGAATGGCGAGTCCCATTCCCGAGGCTGGAAGCATCGTGGGACTCTTGGGGCACTGGTTGAAAAGGGACACCCAAAGAAAACCGCAAAAGGGGAGGAGCTGCACGATTAACTCGAGGTAGTTAATCGTGATTGGACCAGGGAATAGGCATACATTATGCATGTGTGTGTATGCCTCGCATACGATCGTCCGGTGACCGAGGATGGATGCCAGCATCGCAACTGCATCTTCCACGAATGCAAACAATGAATGGCCTGCGGCTGTGTACACAATTCATTGTGCTATACATGCCGGCAACAAGGAACATCTGGTGTGAAAACACACGAGCCGAAGATCTGGTCATCCTAGGAGAGGCCATAAATCAACATTTAGGTTGATGGTGTGAATTTCCTTAGGTCCGCCGACGGTTGGCGGCCGTTAATAGGGAATTGTATCTTCATAACAATCTGTGGTGCAAATGCAATGTTTAGATATTGCAACGAATATAGGGTGCAGCCATTGCCAGATGTTAAAAGTAAACACTTGCTGGCTGCATCCAATTCGTTGCTTGTTTGCGGTCCCTGATCGGTGGGGACCGATAATGGGAAACCAGCTATTGCTGGTAATTAGGGAAATGTTTGGTTTGCGTCAGCCGAAACCTTGTCGGCGGTGGCAAACCGATGGGACCTAATAGCCGCATGCTAGGGGTGCCATGGACAAACAAAAAAAACAACGAGTAATCAATGAACTCCTTGCTGATTTTGTTTCCATGGCATAAGGCTATGGAAACGAAATGCCCTGGGTGCAATGCATGCCCGAGGATAAGATTTCCAATGCCACGGCTATGTGATAATCTTTGCCGTGGACTTAATGTTTTTCAGATATCAATGCCTGCCCGAGGATGAATTTTCGATGCCACGGCTAAGTGATAAGCTTTGCCGTGGACTTAATGTTTTCAGATAGTAATGCCTGCCCGAGGATGAATTTTCGATGCCACGGCTAAGTGATAAGCTTTGCCGTGGACTTAATGTTTTCAGGGATGGTGATGGAGAAAAGGGGGTTTGGAAGGAAAACCCCCACAGAAAAGGTAAGCTGCCTAACAGATATTCATGACAGTTATCCGATTGGGTAACTGTATTAATTCCAGCGATTTGGCTGGTGGTAAATGCCGTAGCAAGGTTACGCAACCTTGCTGAAGTTCGACTTAGAGGTAAGTCGCTTCGCCTGGAATAGTGGGGATCGAATGATGTATGGCTCTTCGGGCCCTGAAAAGCCCCACAAGCCCCTAACGGTCTTACGCACAAATAGCGAGAGGTGGGGGAAACCCAACACAGGCCCCAACACTGATACCCACAAATACTTCGCCACTGACTTAAACAACATCACAAGCAGACGTGTTCACAATCTTGCTCAATCTACAGAGACAGATGACACACCTGCAAAGTCAAATAAACGAGATCTACTCGCACTTGCCCAGTCTAAATAAGAAGTCGATATAAGATCAATTAAAGCCCTTGTCGTGAATGTAAACTCACTTATCATCATCATCATCGGCACTACAACCGGGAGCCGGTCTTGGCCTTATTTAGCAAGTCCTGGGGCTTGTTAAATTTTCCATAATGATTTTTTTTTCCGGGCAAGGTCATTAGTCTTGCGTCAGAGGCTCCCCGACGGGGAATCGAACCCCGGTCTCACTTATAGGGACTAATCGTTAACAATAAAACGGTGGAATGGCGTCTGGGAAATGCCCCGTGCAGCGTACAGGTCACAAAAAAGATCTGAAACAAAAAATACAAAATGGGTTCTTTAGTTTATGCAAAAACGCTCAGTATGACGTTCCCCTTTTATTAAAATTTGCAAATTTGCAAAAATGGCGAAGTTTTGAAAAAAGAGGATTTTCTTTTATAAACAATTGTTAATAACAACGTTTTAAATAAAAAAATAAAAAATCGGAGCTGAGGCCAAATATCTATAGAATTTCTATACCAAACTTCATAAAGTTCGAATGATTAGTTTTTGAGCTACGTTGCACGGCATGCGAAATTTTGCGTTTCGAGAAAAACGCGTTTAAAGTTTGAGTAATAGAAAAATCGTGAAAAAATTCATAATTCGTTCTAACTTACCGCAGTTTTTTGCTAATCTGCCATTCCAGGGCCATAGAGTAGACCTTCCTCTTCTTCAAACTGTTCTAATTGAACCGTTTTTTCCTGTTGTCGAAAAGTACGAGCCTCTTTTGAGTGCTCCGCCCAATTAGACTGCTTACTTTCTTTTGAAAATGAAGTACAGGGAGGTCTCGGATCATTTTCTAACTTTTTTTCTCGTATTTTTGAGGAAATTTCCTTTCAATTTAGGCAAAAACACAAAATGGCTAAAAAATTTCATTTTACATGAGGTTCCCCCCTTAACACCAACAGACATAACAGAAACTGTTTACGGACAATTGAATACGACAGTGACCACTGTGCATTCACGGCCGTAATAAAGCTTTCGAACGAACTAGCAGAACTAGAGAAATTCGTAGCCCCACTACCCTACAACTACGGGGCAATGCGATGGCCACGATTCACCAAATCGTTAACAAAAGAATTACGTTCCAACGGTATCGACCTGTCAACAAACGGAAACCTGATGAATGACGGAATCTACAAATGCATTCAACAAATGGACAAAACTATAAAACGAACAATGGACAAACAATTCTTACAACAACAGAACTGGACAATATGAAGCTGTATACTATTTATTGGCCTGTAGGGACCCGGGAGTTCATGGCCTCGCCGACTCGACTCCGCCATTGTTCCCTGTCCTGTGCACTCTCCTTCCAAGTTTGACCATCCGATCCGATCTCCCCAAGGTCAGACCTAACATTGTCCTCCCATCTCCGTCAAGGCCATCCTGCCGATCTCTTTCCCGTTAATTTACCGTCAATAATTCTATGCACGGTCCTATCGTTGCCCATTCGCGCCACGTGCCCGACCTATCTTAATCTTCGCGACTTGATTCCTCTCACTATTGAGAGTTTGCGGTATAGCTCTCTGGCCCCGAGTGACTTCTTTTTATTTTCAAATACATCAAATGAGTAAGTCATCGCACACACATGTGCTTATTTTGAGGAACTACCACAATCATACTTTTCTGAAGGCTTAAAAAGTAGGAGGGACGTCTGTCAAGGTGTGTTGAACTAGAAGGAGATTATATTGAAAAATTAAAATGTTTCTATCTTTTTTTAAAGACTTATTGACCTACCCTCGTATCATGTATTAAAATGGAACAAAATAATCCTAGTTCTAATTAATTATTCGCCTTCATTATTTAAGAAACGCAATGGAAGAAGGTTGATCGTATTTGATTTACGATTTAACAAATAAGTAAATAAAAATGTCAACGGCCAGTAAAGTTTGTAATAACTAATCGTAAATTATTTAGTTCACAGCCGTTAACCAACCACTAAAGTTCTTCATCCCTAGGCATGTTTCCTCTCTACTTGCTCACCAATGTCAACTTATCCTTATCTCTTGCAAATATTGTGTGGATTTTTGAACGACAAACTTTCACGAGAATACTCTTTAATATAATAATAAAAAATATATAAAGAGGATTTCCTCAGGAAGAAGCACGGTAATTTAATCCTTTTTGGTGAAAGTTACACTGATTACACATTTTACAGTTATACTATCTAAGGATAAAGTTTTCTATTTGCCCTTAAGTGTCAGGACATGACATTCTAGAAAAGTTTAACTTTCACAGGGCAACGAGTGACGACGCCAACAACAAGTATAGAGAAATGAATTTGTTTAAGGAATTGAATAAGGATGTGAATGAGATTATCCTTGATAAAAAGATACTTTTAGAGAGCTATAAGCAATGTAACCTGGTTGTTGTTATAACTCGATTTTCCTTTGTTTGGTTTCCCTACAATGACAGCCTGTTGAATGTGATATTTATATCATTTCATAGAGCAATTCTGTTCATATAACTGGGTGGAAAGAAGTATACGAAGATTCATTTTATATCGACTGTTCTGTTTCTTATCACCTTTGGGAAATATAAAATAGTTATGGTACACTCGTTTCTTTGTTTCCAGGGTAGAGTAACTGAATACTTGATTCCCTTCTCGTGCTCAAGAGTCCTTGAAGCAAATGGATTGTTGGTCCTTAATACAAAGAATGGAATATTTGGATATTTACTACATTTAAAAGGTTATTTAGTTCCAAGAGTTTAAAGATTTATAGGAATTTATGGAATTCAACATAAGGAAGATTTCTATGTAAATGCGAACGAAACCGGTTGTCATTTTGTTCCGGATACTGTGGACGTTTCATGTAGTTTTCCTTTTAGTACATATTCTTCTCGGTTCTTATTTATAATTAGAAACTTGTTACTTAAGCTTACCATTACAATTCGGTTTTTGTTTTTTTAGGATCCTCAGGATTGATTGCTTCATATAGTGCATCGGAGGTTAATTTCGTGACATGAAATATAAAAATAATATTACAGTCTTTAGTGAATGCTTTTATTTCTATCTTTTTTTAAATTTCGGGGTAATTTACTAAATTTGTATTGCAATTATGGCATCATGTTCAAATTATCTTGGCTCAATGAACAAATCGGATGTTTCAATGATTCATGGGTGTAAAATTCCCGACTGAATAAATAAAAGATTACCAATTATTTGCTCTATTTCAAGTTAAAGTTAATTAATCCCGTGATTAATTTTTCTGGATACCTCATTAATGTGACAGTTATGTTAAAATTGTCTTCTCTAATATTAACTATATTCGTTTCATCAATGAGTTTCTTCTTCAGTGTGTTATACCATAAAAAGATCTCCACATAGATTATCTATTTGGCACCGGCAGTATATACGCCGGCTCCGCCAAATAGTAAGGTTACTAATTAAGTCCTTACCTGACTAGTTAAGGGCGGTTCTCCTTAAATGCTTTTTATTTATTTCTAAATAATCCCGATACAGGAATTTGTTGCCAATATTTTCAAATAAGCAATTTTACTAGTCGTTCACCGTAAACCGAGTACTGCACAAACACACAACAGTACCAAATTGGCCACCTTCCGGTGTAGACGTGTCGACAATCGACAGATGATAGTTGATGAACCGTTCAACGGCACGGGCTAAAAAGTGAAGTGTATTTAAAATTTTTATTAAATTATTGTTACATTATTATTTTTAAACTAAACTGCGTTGCACATCTTAAGGGGGTATTCTGGTCTAGAATTTTGAAAAAATCGATTTTTTTCTTTTTATATTTTCTTATAGTTATACTTTTAAGAATATGCTGTCCAAAGGAAATTTTAAAATTCCAATAATTGGCGAAGTTACAGCTGCTTTAAAAATATTTTGTCACTGGAAGTTACTTTACCCTGAAATTTGTAAACCCGTTTTTCTCGAAACTGTTTTTTTTAAAACAATACCCACAATTTTTCAAATTCTACTGAACCGATTTACTTTAAATTTAGCATAAGTCTTCTTTATAGGCTTTTCTATTGCATGAACTATCCTCATCCCCAAATTTTAATGTTAACTATTTTTAAAAAATTCGAAAATCTAAAAAGAAGTGGTACAAAAATAAATTTTTTTTTCAAGCAGTCGCCATTTTGTTAAAACAAAATTTTTTTCAACGCCTGTCTCGTTTCACGCATGCCGCTTCTCTCTCTCTCTCTCTCTCTCTCTCTCTCTCTCTCTCTCTCTCTCTCTCTCTCTCTCTCTCTCTCTCTCTCTCTCTCTCTGCGTTCATACATGCATTCATAAGAGCGCGCTCATGCGCCATACAGTAGGCAGTGTAAATGTACATTCTCAGCACGCCTCCTTACATTGATGTTGTATACAATTTTAATATAATAATTTTAATTTATATAAGCTCAATTTTTAAATCAAATTCAGCATATTTCTAAACTTTTCAAATTTTTCTCTACACAGAGATTTTGTAAATACATCAGCAACATTTTCATTCGAATCAATCTTAATTACATTTATCAAATTTTCTTTTACACTTTCATTCACATAGTGATAATGTACTTCGATATGCATTGAATTTTTAGTAAGATTTCCATATTTCGCTATATTAATCGCACCTGAGTTATCCTCGTACATATTTATCGGCTTTGTCAATGCAACATTAAATGTGCTCAATAATTCTCTTATAAACTTTACTTCGCTTACAGCTTCTGACAATGCTACATACTCCGCAAATGTCGAAGCTTTTGTTACAGATTTTTGTTTTCTTGATTTCCAATAAATTACATTACCAAATAATCTAATTACATAGCCAATTGTGGATTTTCAATTTACAGGGTCTCCTGCCCAATCTGCGTCCACGTAACAATCCAGTATTTCAGCATTTTCATTTTTTTTATAAATCAAATTTAAATCTTTTGTTAAATATAAATACTTCAAAATTCTCAAAGCATATTTAATATGTGTTTCATCATAACAATTTTGATATCTACTTAAATAGTTTACACTATAATTTATATCGGGTCTTGTGGCTGAGCTTAAATATAATAGTTCACCAATTAAATTTCTGTATTTTATATCATTTTCACTATCGTCTGATTTTTCAATTTTCAAATTAACTTCCATTGGCGTAGTATACAATTTACTATTTTCTATGTTATATTTCTTACTTAACGATAAAATATATTTACTTTGATTTAATTGCATTGTAGCGGTGCAGCCAAACCCTACGGTCTACTTACCTGAAAAACCCCCATAACTACTACCCAACTCCCTTTAGTTTGCTAATGCAACAGTATTAGTACCTAAAAATGCTACACGCATTTAAGAGATCAAATCTATGATCTTTAAGTCCCTGTAAAGAAAACTTACCTTCATGCATTCTCTTCGCATACCATTGCTCCTTAAGATTTCTTTATTAACTTACCAGGAATTTCCAATCAATTTCGGCATCTACGTCGCCAGTCAAATTCCCTTAGATGAATTCCTGTAAACAAAATAATTCGGATTGCATTCAATGTAACCGTCATGACAGGGACCATAAATATCGCGCCGTCTATTTTCCCAGCCGCGTCATATACCTTTTCATACACATTGCCTGGCAACCTTTTTTGTTTGTCTTATCAATAAACAACCCAAGCAGCTGCATATAATTAGCGCAATAGACGCCGAAACCAAATTCTCCAGCATTTCCTAATGCAAATATGAACCCGGTTTCTATTGCAGCCAGAGATGCCATAAACATCCAATTTGCTTTTAGCACCTTTTTCTCCTAACGTCGAAAATAGCGACGAGGCATCGCGTAAACAATGACCCGCATTACCAGCGGCGCATGTGGTCATTTTTCCCTATTGACCTTGCCGCCTGCCTGTTTTCGAACACATGCAACAACATTGAATCTGTTCGATCGCGCACATATACCACTGCGCCACTAGTTACACCCTTAAGAGAAAAGTTTTTCTCTCTCTTCCTTTTTTTTTCTTTAGCGAAATCATCTCTGCATGAGATGACGATCACCGAGTCAAATTCCATCCTTCGACCCGAGCGGGTCGCGGCTCCATCGCTACCCTGGTGCGCACAGGGAAGCGGTAATAAAAAATAATCGTTTGTGTCGTAGTCTCCGCGAGTCGGTATTGAGTGCATATAAATTTAATATTAACGTTTATCTACGGAAAATAAAAACCCGATGTCTAAATAAGAACTACACCAGTGTTTGTTTCATTGTTCCTGTGCTGTGTCCACTCTGAATTTTGAACTTGTTTCCTGCGTCGAGAGGTTTTGTTTAGTGTCACTTTCCTTAGTGCGAGAACAATAGATGATGGGGATGGAAGTGAACAGAGTACCCATGCTGGTACATACTTCCTCCCCACAGCATTATGTGACGAGAGTAATCATAGTTAATGGTAATACCAAGATAATCTTTAATTTTTCCAAGATTTTTCATTTTAAATTTTTCCGATAGTAACTTTTTAATTCTTTCAATTTCGACGTATATATTAATAAGTAAATTACATCATTTCCGTTTTTATAAGTATATAAACAGTAATCAATGTTACTTCTTTCAAAACCTAAATCAATCAAAAATGTATCAAGGCACTCATACCATGCCTTTGGGCTTTCTTTTAAACCATATAAAGCTTTTATTAATCTACAGACTCTATTTGTATCGTCTTCATAACCTTTTGGTTGTTTTATATAAACTTCAGAATTTACCTTACCATTTAAAAATGCGGTTTCCACGCCCATTTGTTCAATACTTAGGCCCATTTGGCAACAATATGAAAATAAAATTTTTAACGTTTGCATTTTATCAACAGGAGAATATATATCATTGATTACATCATTTTGTTGAAAACCTCTTACAACCAATCTGGCCTTGAAACTATCATCGGATTTTATTGTGTATACCCATTTAACATCGAGAACTTTTTTGTTTTCAGTATTCTCTACTAATTTCCAAGTTTTATTGTTATTTAAACAAGCAATTTCTTTGTTCATAGCCTTTTTCCAAAATTTGCTTTCGTTACTATTAATCGCCTCCTCAAATGTATTAGGTACATTAATTCTACAAAATTTTGCAATAATTCTACTGTTATACACCTGATAGTCATCTTTTATTTTTTTTTTTTGGAGGTTTTCTATCTCTTCGAGGTTTGTTTTTAACCGTCTCATTTTCAGATTCATGTTTATCATCATCACTTCTTGTATTTACATTAGTACTTTTAAAAGTTTGATTCAAAGAGCTGTTGTCAGAATCACTTGAATCATTATTTTCATTATTTAAATCATCAAGATTTGACATCATTCGTATTTAAACCAATACATTTTACATTTTCTTCAATGAATTCAACTGTCTTGCAGACATGATTCGATTATTTAATAAAACATGGTAACCAACGTCATTATAACCGATCAAAATTCCCATATCAGCTCTTTTGTCCCATTTAGACGATCTTTTCTGTTCCGGTTTTCTAACAAAAACTTTACTTCCATATAATCGTAAATTAGACACGTCCGGTTTTTTACCAAAGAATATCTCATAAGGAGTCTTTCTTTCAAGCGTATTTGATAACGTACGATTTCTTAAGTAAGTAGCCGCGCAATAAATTCCCGGCCAATATCTCCTATGTGCTTGTACTTCATCTAATAAACATCGCGACATATCCATTATTGCTCGATTAAATCGTTCCGCGGTTCCATTCAGTTCGTGTACATAAGGAGGACAGTTATTAATTTTGATTCCTTTCCCCTTACAAAAATTGTAAATTTTACCATTTAAACATTCCTTTCCGTTATCACATCTTAAAACTTTTACTCTTTTATCCGTAAGATTTTCAACTTCATTTATATATTCCATAAGGCAATCGAAAACTTCCGATTTAGTTTTCATTGTGTATACACGCGCGATTTTACTATAGTCATCAATAAATGAAATAAAATACTTTTCGCCATTAAAGCCGGTAGTTGTAAAAGGTCCACAAACATCCGTATGCACGATTTGTAAAATCTCTTTAGCTTTTTCTCTATTATTTTTAAACGGAATATTATGCATTTTATTTTCAATACACGTTTTACATTTCATAAACTCATCTTCGAGTTCCGACGGAATACCATTTAACAGCTGCTCTTTACATAGAATATTCAAATACTAAAAATTTACATGGCCTAACACACGATGCCATTTTTCCTTTTTACTCATATTCTTCGTATTTTTGTTTGCAATATTTACACGGTTGAGACTCATTATTACTTGTAATATTTGCACGAGTGTATTTTAGTGTACTTTTCATTGGATATAAATCCTTTTCTTTCCAAGATATCGCCGAAATATCACCATCACAATCAATCATCTTTGTCAATTTACCTTTAAAGATAATTGTATTATTTTCCGCGATCTTGCCATAGCTTACCAGATTTGCATACATATCTTTAGCATAAAATACATTATTTATATTTATTTTGTTAGTTTTACCGAAAGCATTAAAATAACTAACTACATTTTCAACTTTGGTAGCTTTTATAGAGCTATTATTTCCCATATATACATCAACAGGGTTTTTAAGGATTTCAATTTTTTCGAAATACCTGTCATCGTTTATTAAATGATCGGTACGACCGCTATCCAAAAAACAATTTATTTCTACATCATTACTATCATTATTATTGTTATTTACCGCATAGTTGGCTCGCGTTACCCACGCTTTCCTCACATTGTTGTTCCGTCCTTGTTGCGTTGACTGCTGTTGGCTTGCTCTATGCCAATTTCGGGAGTTGCCATGCCCTCCGCCCTAATTTCCTCTTCCGGCTTCTTGTCGGCCTCGTGCTGATTGTTGAGAGTATCCGCCGTTATTCGATGCTTGATTGATTCTTGCCGCTTGGCCGCCATATCGGCATTCTTTTTGCATGTGCCCAATTTTTCCACACTTAAAGCGTGTGCGTTGATTTTTGTCCGCCAAGAAAGCACTTGAATTTCTCTTATCATTATTGTCCTTTTGATTTTTTACTTCATTTATTTGAATTTTATTTTTCATATAATCGGCTGTCTGGTCTTCTTCCTTTAATGTGTCTATTAAATCACCGATATAACTGTACGATTCCGGCAACGTGTTCAATAAATAATTCAGTTTTTCCTTTTCAGTTATTTTAGTACCCATGTTCTTTAGCTCATTTACATAGCTTTCAGAATCATAAAAGAATGTCGCCGAATCACTATAGTTTTTAAGCTTGAGTCTTTCTAATTTATTTCGACACACAATTTGCAGCGCCGTTGATTCTTTTAAATAAATATTATTAAATTATCACAAACGAATTCTAATTGCTTGTCGGATATAGCACTGTAGATGTAGTTCATCGCTTTCAAGTTATTGTTTTCTCAATCGTCTTTATCATCGCTTGCTTTTGCGCTTTCTATTACTTTTTCACATTTTTTCAATTTCAGATATAGGACGAGTCTTTTTTTCCACACACTATAGTTCGCTCCGTCGAACACTGGTATTATTATTTTTTCTTCCGCCATTTTTGTGGTTTCTAACATACACGAAAATGTTATTTATATCACTTGACTCTTTCCCGAACAACTACGCTTCGCTACCATGTTGAGTCGGTTGAGATAAATAATGATAACGGAGATTTTCTATTTACAATATACAATACATTTATTAATCTATAACTTCGCGGCGCTTATGACACCTGTGTTCATCTCTGCGTCTTATGATACTCTGCTGTCAGTGCTCCTCGCCTGTCTCGTTTCACACATGCCGCTTTCTCTCTCTCTCTCTCTCTCTCTCTCTCTCTGCGTTCATACATGCATTCATAAGAGCGCGCTCATGTGCCATACAGTAGGCAATGTAAATGTACATTCTCAACAAAAACAATTAGTGCCGATACGCGACATAGTGTTCCTGTTTGTTTATGTGCACAGTATAATAAATAAACTCTTGAATGTGAGTTTCTATCTGTCACTCGCGCAACAACAAAAAAACAACAAAAATGAGAACACGTGGTCCATAATATGGGCGTAAATCAAATAGATTCCAATATGGTGCTTCGGAGAAGGCAAAATAAAGACCCAAATCTAATGGCTAAACGCCTTAAAACCAATGAAAACATGGATACAGATACGTTGAGTGTCAACGGCGACGACTTAGACAACGCCCATGGTGCCCAGTACTCAGGGACTGGAAACCATTTCCAAGAACTAGCTGTCAGTGAAACAAATGCAGACGCCATCAATAAAGTCGAGGTCCTCAACAGACTCATCCATGAGATTAGTCTTAAAAAACTACAACTGGATAAACAAATGGAGGAAGTTGTTAAACTAAAAACCAATTTGGGCCAGAACGGAAGAACGGAAAACGAATATGATACAACAACAACAGCAACCCACGAAGACAGAGAAAACAAGACAACCTAAAGAAACTTGTGGGGGTTCTCTATACCACATGGAGAACCAACCCACAATGCCAACCAATCTTGACCGCTAACAGAGCGTCACTTTAATCCAACTCCCCATGCAAAATCTGCATTTGCATACACCCCATACTTACCAAGAACCCATCTCCCAATCTGCGATAAAACATTTTCCAAACTCCCAACAGAATATAATTCAACAGAATATATTCTAATCATCCCCGCATTGATTTTCCCAAAATTGCTTCGGTCAATCCTTTACCGAATTCTCATTCCCTCTTTGCGACCAAGCAATCACAATTTTCCCGAATTTGATAGGCCTTAATAAAACCCATATTCCAACCTACAACAAGCATTAACCATCTCCCTCAATTACATCACCCCATATATAATTTTTCCCAAAATTGGTTGGGTCAATTCTCCACTTAAGTCATATGTCCTCTTTGTGACCAACCAATCTTAATTTCCCCGAAATTCATATGCCGCAACCAAGCGCATATTCAAATCCACAACGGAACCTTAACAACTGTACCAAGCCGCATACATTTCCCCGAAATGACTTCGGTTAATATTCTATCTAAACGATATTCCTCGCTTGCGCCCAAGCAATTTCAATTTCCCGGTACACACTACCAACGAATCCAACTTAGCTTTTACGGCAAGGATTCGCTGGAACTAAATTCTTATGTGAGCACAGCAACTCTTCTCGACACATCTCGGAAGTGACAGTAAATTTATTTCTGCTATGAAGTTTTTTTTTCATTTCATTAGTCAGTCGCAATCCGACCACCGCTGCGTGCACACACGCCAGAATCGGTTCGTACACAGTCAACCAAACCCAGTCCACACGCGAGTCGCTACAGAAGTCGAAGTTCATCAACCGCTGGGGACGGTCACGCTGCGTGCGCGCAATTTCGATGTTTATCGGTTAGTTTTAAGTATACCGTGCACCCAAACTAATCAGTAATGTAAAAATATAGTTCTCAAAACGCTTTCATAAGTGAATCCAGTCGTAACAACACGAGTCCTGCCGTGAATGCATTCCCGCTGAATCGTTCCGCGCGGGGAACAGAAATTAGACTTAGTGTACTATAAGACAAACAAATAAAAGAAAACCTATGTTCGATTAGCCGGGGTGTTTTATTCCTCCTTCCCGTCGTCGGTGGTGTATCGTCGTAGTCCATTGTTCGTGGACGACGCATTTGTGCTCATTGTTCCCTTTCACTCGTATTAACATTGTCAGCAGAAGGTGGATAGACAAGGAAAAGCGGTATTTGTAGAGACACACTTTCCTACGATTCTAGAAACAGTCAATTTTATTCGGTTCCAAAGAACGCGGTGACACAAACGATTTTATAGGTGCGGGAAATGCGAAGGAAGTGAACCAGGGGCCCGTGTCTTGGCGCACATACTTCCTCACCCGCACAAACTCAACAGGTGGAAACACATCAACAACAACAGCAAGAACCACATCAACAGCAGGAACCATCTCAGCAGCTGTGTGTCAACAAAAAGGAGAAAGTACCTCCTATCTACATTAGTTACATGGAGACAAAGGATCTCATAAAGTTGGATGAGTTGCAAAATGAAAAACTTTTAAAACAAAACGGATAAATAATTTTAAGATAAGTTTAGCATGCGATGATTTAGAAGGTTATCGCAAAATCAAATCGGCATTGGGGAAATCGAAAAGCGAGCACTACACGTACACTCCTAAATCGGAGAAAACTGTTTCCATGCTCCTCAAAGGAGTTGATTCTTCCTTTACTCCTGAAGAGGTGCTCGAAGAACTAAAAAGCTTCGAAAACGATAGCCTGAAATTTAAAGGTGTGAAACTGCGTTGGGGTTCCCGGCGGGGGGGGGGGGGTGTTGATATTGTTTCCCCCACGGGGACGGGTTCACAAAAAGGCTGGACAAACTGATCAGACAAGGCATATATAAGCCTTTACTATATGTACTTTACGATGTGTGAAAGGACAGGAGGTTCGTGATCAAAAGTGGTAATGTGACCTCTAATAAAACGTATAATATAAAGAATGGCTTGCAACAGGGAGCGGTACTTTCTCCGATTCTTTTCAACATTTACATTAGCGACTTATTAGATACACTTCCGCAGGCTATTGCGTACGCAGACGATCTCATAATTTACAGAACAGCTTCGAAAGTTGAGATCACAAATAGTTTATTACAGTGAGACTTCAACAAAGTGCAGCGCTATCGTGAAGCCATCATATTTAGAATCCCATTATATAAGTCCACGAACGACACAAGCAAAAACTAGCGAAAGTTAGTTATCGTGGGACCGCATGGAGAAAAATTGGAAACCAAGAGTGTAATAAAATACCTTGGCATCTGGCTGGATCAATATCTATATTTCAAGAGACATGTAGAGGCTGCTTTGGCCAAAGCGAGGAAAACTTTTGCTATGACAAGGGGGCTATCTCACAGTAGCCAACTTGACAGTAGGGTAAAAGTCATATGCTACATGACGCTAATCAGGCCAATGCTCATATATGGTTATCCAGTATGGTTTAGGTCCAGATTTGATGGAAAAGATTCGGGTGTTCGAAAGGGAGTGTCTCAGAACTTGTCTCAGATTAGATCGAACACCGGAATCGGACTATAAAAAGTATTATTCAAATGAGACTGTATATAATGAAGCATACATAAATAGTGTGGATAATTTAATGATTATATTAATCAGAGGACATATTTCGAGACCAATAATTTCATCCCATGACTTAATTTTCAGGGCTTATTATCCAAACACTCTGTACTATGAGAGCGTGCGTCGCAACGGTTTTGTCCACCAGGGGCGTTCCTTGATCTGGACATGAAAGGGCTTATACAGGATAGATCCGGAATTCCGCTGATCTATCATGTAAGTAGATCATCCATAGACGGGCGATTGTGATACGACCGGGAAGTCACGCACACCGGAGAAGATCTCTTGCGCTTCAGTAGGGCTATCTTCCACAGAGACCGGGACGATAATGTTGAACAGCATCAACAGTTCTGGTGGTTGAATGGCATATAAAGACCGGGATACCGATGCCGGTAGAATAACATTATCATCAGCCAGCTTACACTGACTTAGCTTTTCTAGATTACGGTAGTATATTATTTAAGTTAAGTTATTTTAAGTATTGGGTTTGTACCACATTAAATGTCCGATTTTATAGTAAACATTTAAAAGCCAATATTATTTTTCCGTACATTTTTTTTCAATCAAAATAGGATCCATTGGCATCTATGACATTCTTCCAACGTGATAACAACGTCAAATATTCTTTTTTCGTAGAAGTGCCTACTTTTTGAGGCAATGAAATCTTCAAAGGCTTTTATGACCTCTGCCCGGCTCCGGAAGACCTTCTGCCGGCGAAATGAATCCAGATTGCGGAAAAGATGGTAGCCCATTGGGGAAATGTCAGGAGAGTACGGTGGATGTGGAAGAATTTCAAGTCCCAACTGTGGGGTTTTAAAAGTAGAGATGTCTCAGGGACAAAGATTCACTTTCTTACCACTCAATCTAATAATTTGCCGAACGACATCAATCACGAATATTCACTAGAACGTATGAAGATAAATAATGAAACTCACTGAGTAATGGAAGGAATTGTTTTATTTTAACATACAAGTTACAGGGTGTGACTCCAATCGTTACTTTAACATATAAGACATAGGATCTGATTCTTTTAATTTATTCTAACACAAAAATCACAGGATCTGATTTCGGATTTTACTTCAACATAAAGGTCACTGGATCCGGTTTTTAAACTTAATCTAACACAAAAGTCACAGGATCTGATTTCGGATTTTACTTCAACATAAAGGTCACTGGATCCGGTTTTTAAACTTAATCTAACACAAAAGTCACAGGATCTGATTTCGGATTTTACTTCAACATAAAGGTCACTGGATCCGGTTTTTAAACTTAATCTAACACAAAAGTCACAGGATCTGATTTCGGATTTTACTTCAACATAAAGGTCACAGGATCTAGTTTTTAAACTTATTCTAACACAAAAGTCACAGGATCAGAGAGCGTTTGTTTACAACACAAAATGTTGACGATCGACATAAACTCGAACTGTGAACTGGTGACAATCACACACACTGCGAACGACCCGAATAATCTGATGAAAAATAGAGATGACAACAAAAATGACGCGACTCCTTGACTCGGACACTTCGGCTTGGTGGTAAAAATCTGACTAATTATTGGATGTCTCTTTACAGACATCCAACGAAAACGAACCTAAGGGATTCGCCGACGAAGGGCGGCCCATGGCGAAGGTCAAAAACAAAAGGAAACAGGGAAAAAACTCACGTAGCAGATCGAATCTGCTGCTATATGTTTGGGCAAGATAAACTGCCGCCATCCGCAAGGGATAGCTTCTTTGATTGACATGAGTCAATAAAACCCTTGCCGAAGGCAGGAATCTATCTTGGAATAAATGAATCAAGCATAGGATAGTTCGGTAGCTGTGTACACAATTAATTTGTGTAACACTCGTCGGCAGCGGACCCCGTCAGGTGTGAAAATACACCGAAGATCGGCTAGCACATCTGTGGAACCATAAATCAACGTTTAGTTGGTTGGCATAATGTTTCCTAGGTCCGTGGGCGGCTGGCGACCGATAACAGACACACTCGCCGAAGGCAAACAATCCCAATAAGCATGGGTGCCTTGGATTCTGTTTAATCTAACACATAACGGCCAGATAACATCAGATGCATGAGTTTTAGAATTATTCCTGTTCTGGTGCCATGAGGCAAGAGCATCCGCTTAGATGTCTACTTAAGTAAACGAAACTGCATCGCTAGCCATTGTGTGAAACGTTGGTCATTCATTTGGTAAATAATATTGATGGTGATTCCCGACGCTGGCGATCGTTCCGAGAAACGGCAACGGATCGCAGCATCGGTCATGCTGATAACCCAGTAATATGCGTGCCAGCTAGGCCAATAATAATTTGAACCTTTTTTTTCTTGGAAGGGATAGATCGAGGATCGTACCGATGAGAATCGGTTGATGTTGGAATCAATGTCATGGCAAGCTGATGATCTTGCCATGAATTATGCTTTCAGGCGATGGCCGTGGAAAAGAGGCTTGGAACAGCCCCCAAATAAGGTAAGCTGCCTAATATGTATTTATGTCGGTTATCCGTAGGGATAACCGAATTGATTCCAGCTATGGTAGCGGTTAATGCCCTAGCGAGATTGTACAATCTTGCTGAAATTTCAACTTAAAGATAAGTTGTATTGCTGGTAATGGTGGGGATCAAGCGATGCGTGGCTCTTCGGGCCCTGAAAAGCCCCACACAACTGCAACAGTTTTTGCACCATTACTTGTAGGGTATGGGGTCTAGCATTGTCATGCAAAAAGATCGGGCCGTGCCTATTGACCAACGCAGGTTGCTTTTCAGCCAATTTGGCATCCAATATGTCGATTTTCTCACAATATTTAATAGCGTTTATCGTTTCTCCTGGTTGAAGGAATTAAAAGTGGATTGGTCCTTTCGATGTCCACCAAATTGTCACCATAACCTTTTTTAGGTGAAGATCGGGCTTAGGGGTGTGTTTTGGTTTTTCACTTGCATCCAAGCACTGCCCAGTTCTCTTGCGGTTATCATACAGAATCTACTTTTCAGAACAGGTTACTACTGATACTCCCGTGCTCCGTACAATCTCTCGCACCGATTTAGTTGGGTCCGCATCCACCGTTGCTCTTAAGACATCGTCGTCAACTAACGTTTTCGGCTACCCAGGTGGTACATTTTCGAGGCTTAAATCTTCAGAACGGAACTTTCCAATCTAACGTCATATAGTGGGTTCGTTTGCCGCTACATCCTCAAATGCTTCATTAATATTTTTCATTGCCAATGACGCATTATGTCCCATTTTAAATTCATAAAGGGAGACGGTTCGAATTTAAACTACCGGCAGCATGGTAAACAATTCCTAGAAAAAAAATAACTGTACTTGTAACGAACCCTAAAATGCTCACACGTCAAGAAGGCGTACACTTTACTCTATAACTCATTGTTCACTCGAGAACTTCTTATTTCCGACTGAGCAAAACTCTGACATTTCATGTGGTACAACCCAATAACAAAAATAGAAGGAAGTTACATTTTAAGTAAAAACAAAAACAAAATTCGGCACAAAGTTTTTCTAATTTTTCTTGTACATTCAAATATTCATAACTAAAGCCACAAACAAAGCTCTGTCGCCGAAAGGCAAACTACACAATAGTCATGTAATGTTTAGCTTAGACCGTCTGCGTAGGAGCAGTAAGTTATAATGTAAGGTAATTAAACTAGAACTTAAGCATTTTTTGTCTAGCATATAATTTAGAATCTAAGAATATAAAAAGAAAATAAATAATTTTGCAAAAATGAAAAACCAGTTCACCACAAACTGATTTTATTTTATGAACTTATCAAGAAGTATAGCAAATCAACAGATAAAACAATTTGTAACTTAAACTATATGTCTTTTCAATAAATATATTTTTTAATTCAATGGGCAGAGCCTAAGGTTGTTTTCTGTGCCCCTTATAATATAATAATAAAAAAAACTGTTGCTGATTTTATTACTAATCACATCAATTATAAGGGGTGGGCCATAAAAGTTTGCACATTTGAAACATGAATAGAAATAACACTAGAAATGTTATTTTGTTGATCATTTATTTAGCTTCTATTTGGGACACTGTGGTTACGCGTAAAAATAGTTCACGGCTCACGTACATTGTCTGAAGTCATATATATTTCGTAAATATTGGTTACAGCTTACACCACACATCGGGTTCATTTATGTTTAAATAAAATATTGTAGCGAGCTTAGGGTTCGCTGGATTAATTATTTTGAATAAATAAGAGCCGTTGAATCGATTTTGAATTAATGTGACACTTTATTAGTCCGTTAATAACAACCGTTACTTTTTACCGTACACAACGACGATTTCTTCACTTATCGCTTCCGTACTTATCGCTTCCACACTTATTACTTCTTACTCTTACTTATCGCTTGCTTGACCTTCTACTTCTTACTCATCTCCATGGTCTGTGTGCGACGTATTTATACCGTTTCCTTATTTTGATTCGGCGTTTCGTTTCCGTCCGTTCCATAGTCTTGAATGTTCTACTGTTCACGGTCTCCAGTTTTCCATTACTTTATAGCATATTCTAGTACTCTGTTTCGGACTCTAGAATATTCTAGTACTGATTGTCATATGCGTCACACTACCCTCCGCCTAGATTAGTTCGTCCCGAACTAAGTTCACTGGTCTCCCGGGCCAACAAAAGCCGCCAGTCTGTCGCGATGCACCACTTTCATCTTGGCGTTCGGCGGTGGAAGTTCTTGACCTTCATCCAAATTTTCTACTGCTCTCCTTTTCGTGTCAGCTCTAGCCTGCCGCCATTTTTCCTTCTCCTGACGACGAAATTCCTCTTGCATTTTAGGGATCTCATGCGAATAGTATAAGAGAAAATGCATGTGCACACCCTTAAGCTCTTCTGGAGTTTGCACATCACGTAAGCAGTCTAGATCTTCATCTTTAATTACACGCATATGATCTGGTATTGGAGCATCTGTCGATTTCATAACCGTATCCAACTGGTAGTTCCGCATCTTTTCAAATAACTGGAGCGGTTTGTTCTTTGGAGCTGACAGTAAACACGAGCGTGCGTCGTAGTAATAGACTTTCCATAGATCGTCGCACGTTAATTCTGGTTTCACGTGGTCTTCTCTATAGAACGTAATGAACTGCACCTCTAGCTGTTGATTACGTCTACAATCTAGGGCTTGCTTGATCTTTCCTCCCGTATGTGGTGGCTTACAATAGCGGTCTCGACCTCCAACATCCATTGATCTCTCTTGTTCGGAAACAGTTGATTTACAAAACGCCTGTTTGTAAATCCATTCAGCTTCATCTTGTAGCTCGTTGGGTCCCTCTGGAACAGGCGTAACCGGAACTTCGCGTAATTGCATTCGCTCAGGAATATCCGTTTTACGGATTTCATTGTCCAAATCAGTAAAGTGACCCCTTTCCAATTCACTAGGTTCGTATTCGGGTTCATATCCGTCCTCGTCACAATTAGTGAACTCCTCATAGTCGAAATCTACACCGAAACTGTCTTGCAATGACGCGTGAGTGACTGGAAGTCGTCTTTTCTTCTTCTCAGCAATTGGCCTTCCTTCGTCGTCTACAATAAAATCCTCAGCACCAGACTCCGATTCCTCATCATCATTGAAATGTTTTGCCGCCTCAGTTTCCCTGTGACTACGTTCAGAGCGGCGCTCAACATTGTCTTCGTCGTCGAATAGCTGTTCGTCTATAGCCTCACGTCCTGAACCTTCATCGACGTGCTGTTCCTCTCCATCGCTTTCTTCGTCCTGTGTACGACGCAGACGCTTGGGGCGCTTTCTGCATTCGACTTTCAAACCAAGATTCTCTTCAATAAGGTCACAGTCCTCGTCTTCCAGTCGGTCGTCCAACTCGTCATCATCATTGTAAATCCGTTTCGGGGAACGACCTAAAGCATCAGTGTCTTCACCATCACTGCCGTCCTCTTCAATCGGGTTATCATCGATGAGATCCTTCAGTTCTTCACATAACACATCATCGTCATCTTCCTCCTCTTCCTCACTGCTGAGTTTCTTCCTTTCATGTGGCTCCAATTTCTCCTCATCCTCAGATTCCTCCACTTCCGAGTCCCAGAATTCTTTCATACACTGCCTTTGGGCATCCAATTTTGCCTTAAACTCTGCAGCTCGTGCGTCCAATTTTGCATTAACGTCTGTAGCTCGCGCATCCAATTTTGCAGCTCCTGCGTCCAATTTTGCATTAACGTCTGCAGCCCACGCATCCAACATTGCAGCTCGCGCATCTAATTTTATCATCATCATCCTGAGCATCTCCGAAATGTTCAACTGTGGCGAATTCTTCTCCGTTACATTGGCACCATCTTGACTCGCTGTTTCTTCTCCATCCGGACAGTCTGGCCCAATCGCAAATACATATGTGTTAACATCAATACCCTCTTCCTCCATTGCTGCTTGCAGACGCTGTCGAAGAACTTGCTTCTGTCCTCTGCTATCCAGATTCCGGTCCTCAAGTTCCTTCTTCAACTCAGGAACGCGAAGATCCTCCAAATGTCGATCTGACATCGTTACAACACACTTTCACAGACTTATTTACTTCACCAATAATTAATCCCACTTCTGACACCAATTGTAGCGAGCTTAGGGTTCGCTGGATTAATTATTTTGAATAAATAAGAGCCGTTGAATCGATTTTGAATTAATGTGACACTTTATTAGTCCGTTAATAACAACCGTTACTTTTTACCATACACAACGACGATTTCTTCACTTATCGCTTCCGTACTTATCGCTTCCACACTTATTACTTCTTACTCTTACTTATCGCTTGCTTGACCTTCTACTTCTTACTCATATCCATGGTCTGTGTGCGACGTATTTATACCGTTTCCTTATTCTGATTCGGCGTTTCGTTTCCGTCCGTTCCATAGTCTTGAATGTTCTACTGTTCACGGTCTCCAGTTTTCCATTACTTTATAGCATAATCTAGTACTCTGTTTCGGACTCTCTAGAATATTCTAGTACTGATTGTCATATGCGTCACAATATATTACAATTTGAACAACACTTCGGACATCGACTCCGTTTATACTCGGGTCGTGCGTATTTACCGGTGGATGAAACTTGACTCCATGTAGCGTATGCACATGCATTCACACGCTGCGATGGTCGGTAGACGAACCGTGTAGTTAATTTACGTGGAGGACCCGGCTTGCCTCCACGGAATCTGTATCAAGACTGGTTAATTTCAGGAATTCAAATTTCTTCTTTTTTTTTTCGTCGCCCAATAGGGGATATCTTCTATACATTGGTCACGGTGAAGATGTGCACGCACACAGATGCGGTTACCTCGCACGCTCATGCTATGTGTCCATTAGCATGCGAACCGTGGATATTAGAATTCCATAAAAGAAGATGTTAAACAACGAGTTTGCACTGGGCAAGCTATCATGGCAAGGAACATGGGATGTAGGAGTAAAACAAGGGTGAACATGCCATGCAGGTTGTGCGGCAAAATTCTTTGTTCGTTATGTGCATTGGCATGTTCGGGAATTTATGTCGGTTACGTGATGTCGTAACCGAATTGGATTTCAGGAACATGATGCGTTGAATGCAAGCATGCCGCTGGGGGAAATGTTTGTTGATGCTAATGCAATTGAATTGGCGAGTGACAATTGTTTTAGGTGGTTAGAAGACACCTTTGGTTAGACATTGGAAAGGTAAGTAATGTTTTCCAGAGTTTATGTATTTTAGGTGGAACTTTCTTAATAATTGGTGGAAAGGTCAGTAGTGGCCACAGTAATGCCCCCCCCCCCCCCCCCCCCCCGCCCAGCGACGCAATCGCGATAAAAAAGGGTAGAAGGAGCACTCAAGCGGGTGATGTGGTGTGAGGAGGGAACGGCCAATGGACCCGTTGATCCCGGCAAGGGCAAAAGGTGTGCGGTACGATCTACTGTGGTGTTTGGGCTTTTATGCACCGACAAGTGGTGTTTTTCCAATTAGTTGGATCCCATTTGGCTCACTGACATTGGAGATGGGGGTCAGGAGATGGGGATACAGGTCCGCTAGCATTGGTACGCCAGGGTGCCAGGCGGTGTAATGGAGTGCTCGCTAGCATTGGTACTCCAAAGTGCCGGGAGGTGGTGTAGAGATCTCGCTGGCATTGGTACTCCAAAGTGCCAGGAGGTGGTGTAGAGGTCTCGCTGGCATTGGTACTCCAAAGTGCCAGGATATGGGGTGGGGCCATGCGCCCCACTGTTTGTTTGCTACGATCAGTAGCTGGTGATTAGTAAGGAGCCGACCTAGAGAGCGGTGAAGGCGCGTGGAGTCGAGTGTGGGCGGAGGGAATTGCGAGAGCGTTCTATACCGCGTAGCGAGGGGCTTTACTCGATTGAGAGTAGAGGGCGGAGCGATTGGTCGGTGGAGTCAATGTGCAAGGGTCGAGTCGTTGGTGCCGCGAATATAAGGGGCTTACACACGTTTCTAAAAGTTGGTGATTATTTAATCAGTTTTAATTCACAATTAGCACGAAGTTAAATGTCTAATCGGGAAGATTTTTTACTGTAAAGTTATTTGTAGTGTTTATTCAACAAAAAAAAAAACCATTCAAACAAAGAAGGACCACCTCATGTGATTACTATTTGTGACACGGTTGGTTCGTTAGTTGATCTTTTACTGGTTTCCTATGCAGGCTTAGGTGTGTATCTATGTTCTTGACATTTGTTGTTCTATTGTTGCAAAGTAAACTTATTGAATTAGATATTTACAAATAATTACTATATGCGCCCTAGCTGATTTCTATTGTGTTGTTTTGTCGCTCTTGACTTGGTTAAATAGTCTATGAATTAATTATATGTATATATATCTAAGTGTTTAAAGGAAAAAATTAAGAGACTTTAAAGCGATGCTATGGAGTGACAACCAAAGTCAATACGTAACTTTCCAATTATTAATTGTACTATTTTCCTTCACTTTATATTTTGCAACATTTGCAGTTAACTTTCTCTTTAAATTTACGCTAACTTACTTTGCTACTAAAAGAAATTAATCACAGTTCTATTGGGCTTTATCCGAAAAGACTTGATTGTCTAATTTGTTTTTTTTTTTTAAATTAGTCAAGAAGTTTACAATTACCTCGAAAGAAAAAATTTGTTTGGCGGCTCGGAAGGAGCTCAACGTAAAAAAAACGATCACACCTGGACAATAATTCGAAAGGAAAAACCTGGTTATCCTGCTGGTGCTAAATTGAAGTTTACAGATTCCGCTGACGTCCGAACTGTAAGGTGATGTTGCGTACAGTTGTGTTGCTGTTCGTCGGTAGAGTTGGGGTATTAAATAGCCTTTAATAGTCTCCTTGAGGTTTTTTCTTTTTCTTTTTTCTTTTTTTACTTCACCAGCACTCCTCTAGAAGGTGCGTCCTCACACGCGTCGAATTGTCACCAATGTGGGTTGGTCTTTGCTATGTGCCGGCAGGTGCACTGGTTCACTAAGACTCCCTAGTTTTCTAGTCATGGATCACTGTCACAGAAACCAAGACGCTATGATTGGTCCCTGCACGTCCCAATTAGATTTACAAAAACGACTCCAATTCTATTTTCGAGCTTTTATTTGGAACACCGTGGTTACGCATAAAAATAGTTCACGACTCACGTACAATGTCTGAATTCATATATATTTCGTTAATATTGGTTACAGCTTACATCACACATCGGTTTCATTTATGTTTAAATAAAATATATTATAATACAACTTGAACAACACTTCGGGTTCGTTTATGTTTAAATAAAATATAGTACAACTTGAACAACTCTTCGGGTTCGTTTATGTTTAAATAAAATATGTTACAACTTGAACAACACTTCGGACATCGACTCCGTTTATACTCGGGTCGTGCGTATTTACCGGTGGATGAAACTTGACTCAATGTAGCGTATGCACATGCGTGCACACGTCGCGATGGTCGGTTAGACGAACCATGTAGTTAATTTACGTGGAGGGCCCGGCTTGCCTCCACGGAATCTGTATCAAGACTGGATAATTTCAGGAATTCAAATTTCATTTTTTTTCGTCGCCCAATAGGGGATGATCTTCTATGCATTGGTCACGGTGAGGATGTGCACGCACAGATGCGGTTACCTCGCACGCTCATGCTGTGTGTCCATGAGCATCCGAACCGTGGATATTAGAATTCCATAAAAGGAGATGGTAAACGACGAGTTTGCACTGGGCAAGCTATCGTGACATGAAACACGGGATGTTTACCCGATCTGCAACTGCGTACAACATTTATGCTGATCGTGCATATATCGCTGGCGTCTTCAAAGGGTGGGTTTGTTATGTGCGCATTAACATTATGCAACACTCGATTCCCTTCGTCAGCCAATGGTGTGGTATGCTGTGCATTGTCGTTCGAAAGATCGACCGATGGGTCTGTGGAGTAAGACAAGAGTGAACATGCCATGCAGGTGTGCGGCAAAATAATTTGTTCGTGATGTCGTAACCGAATTGGATTTCAGGAACATGATGCGTTGAATGCAAGCATGCCCCTGGGGGAAATGTTTGTTGATGCTAATGCAATTGCATTAGCGAATGGCAATTGTTTTAGGTGGTTAGAAGACACCTTTGGTTAGACAATGGAAAGGTAAGTAATGTTTTTTTCTTAATAATTGGTGGAAAGGTAAGTAGTGGCGTTCAATGGAACCGCCACACCGCCCTATATTTAACCTTCATAAAGTGTATAAGCAAGCTCAAAATTGCAACAACAGAAATTCCTTAACTTTAGATTAATTTCAAGCATTACAGAACAAACAATTAATTCTAAAATTGCCTACGCATAGTAAAGCAGTCCTATTTAATGACATTTATTACCTAGTTATGACAAATGTCTCACCATACAACCTCTGAGCGTGTTCGACATTGACAACCACCATTTGCAGTCTACGCTGTAATCGAAATCCCGATCATATATACACACGCTCGACATTGGACTATTTTGGGAAATTAATCACTGAACTCCTGTAATCTTACCAGTGTGTAATAATCTGTGTTGTCCTTTGTTTACGGAACATTCCAATCTACACCTATTACCGTAAAGCTATTCTCTAAAGCTTGAATGCCGTTGTCGCAAATATGAGAATCGTGATAAGACAACCATACCAAGTCAGTCGGGAGATAACTATATCCTTGTTTTGGCGGTAAGCAATAAAACAGGAAATTAATTCCATTCTAGTCCTGTATACCCTACCTCAAGCGTGCGATGTGTTGCTTATTGCATTGAAGATATTACACCCTCTAGATGCGTCTTATCTCTTGCTGCCCTTGAGGAGTAAAGGTAATTGAATCTCTTCAAAAGATTTTCCTGTTCCTTGCGTTTTCATCGGCCAATTGACGACGAGTGTGTCCTTTGAGGTGACATTATTGAGATTGCTTAATAGCAAGGAATGAAAAGAGGTTAAATGGAAAGTTATATTGAAAAAGTTTTATATTTTCCTGTCGTTTCCTGCTAGAGGCTTGACTTTTGCTACATAGATAAAATTAGTCCTTCAAAGAAATTGAAGACAAGGCAATAAGAAGGCAAATTATTCACTATATCTACAATACTTTACAAGGTAAATTTGCTTTTTGAAAAACAGGGCAGTTTGAAGTTAACTTCTGCTACCGTTTGTGGGATTTCCTGCCTGTAGAGAGTTTGCTATTCTTGATGCTGTACCCACATCCTTCCTCTTTAACGTAGTTAAACCTAAATTTTCACGAGTTTAAGTGGTGACTCTTTAAACAGAAGTAAAATTTAAAGGAGAATAATAATTTATACTTCTTACCATACATTTCAATGGCGAATTAATTAGACACATTTCATTTTATTATTTATTCGACTACACTCTCGTTCCTTAAATTTTATTTTTAGGGAACAAGGATATTCTATGGGAGTTGCTCAGAAAAAAAAGTTCATTCCAAATCAAAATAAGAGGTGGCAATTTGCAGCAGTTGTGAATGTTTCCTGAATGAACATTAAGGATTCTTTTGTTAGTGTACTCAAGAAAAATGCAACATTCCTTCGTTTGTTTTTATGTTGAGAATAGAAGCGACGCCCCAGTCTGACTTCGTCTGCCATGCTGAAGAACAAATGGTTATTGCTTTTGCATGTTAAGTGGCTTAACGAACCTGCCGTAAAATCGTTATTATACACATGTACACGAGATTTTCACTTTACACAGAAATGATATGTGGTAAAGGCAATAGGAATACTCGTACCATCGCATAATGCTGTCGGATCCATTGATGTTTTCCTTTTAAAGAGGGAGAGTTAACGAATAACATGATTTGTCACTTAAAGGATATATCGAAGGAGAGAAAAGATTTATTTGATGTAGCCTAAAGCAGAGCTTGGCAGTTTTGGATAATACACAATCGCCAACACTCGGATTCTGTATCCTGTTTTGATTATACACGTCTTGGAAAGACCGTTGATATTACCCCAACCAATGTTTACATTACTGAATTTATTTGCATTCATCTCTCTGGTGTTTCATGGAATCGAATCGCCTCTAGTGTGGGACGAAGTAACGTGTTGGATTTGACATTTCTTAGCATCCGCGAAAGAGATTCGTTGAACCCATACGAGGTGCAGTCAGAGGAAATATAGAGAAGGCCTTTCCTTCTGTCAGCTGCTTTTGCTTTCACAGGTTTAACGATCTCTTAATGCAGATATGATCTAAAGGAAAAGCCACACGACTCCAGGTCAGACGAATGAAGCGAATGATTTAAATAACACTGCGAGTTGGTAGTTTTCAACCCTCGTCTAGTCTCCTATACGAACGAACTTCCCATTTCGTAGCATCTCCAATTGGGATCATTCCATTTGGAGGAGCCGCGTGATTGTGTTGTCAACAGGCGAAAACTAATAAAAATTGTCGGTGTTGTAACTAACACCAATGGATAATTGATGCCAACATTCATTACTTTCATCATCATCATCGGCGCTACAACCGGGAACCGGCCTTGGCCTTATTTAACAAATCTATCCACCGGTCCCGATTTCGAGCCGATGTCATCCAGTTTGGCACTGCCAGGCTCTGGGCGTCCTGGTCTGCGCCATCCCTCCATCGCAGACAAGGTCTGCCGCGCTGTCTCCTTCCATACATCCTACCACGAAGGACTTTCCGGGCAGGCTCCTCTTCGCTCATTTGAGCTAGGTGTCCCGTCCACCGGAGTCTACCGAGCTTAATTTTTTATACGAGAGTTGCCTCTTATGTTTCGGGATTTGGCAACCCTAGTGTTGCAATCCGGCAATTGACAGCTTTGTCGTAAAGTTGGACATTTTTGAGGTTATACGCACTCAGAACGTTTTGACATACGAGCGCTATTTGTGTTGTTTACAGTAACTTAAAAGATCCATCTCGGCCCAAAAATGGAATTAAATCGTCAACATTTTCGTGCGATTATTTTTTACAACTTTCGGCGTGGATTAACTCAGCAACAGTGCATGGATGAACTTAATTCAATTTTTGGCGATGAAGCTCCATCAAGGACCAGTGTTTATCGATGGTATGGTGAATTCAATCGTGATCGTAGTTCACTCCAAGATGAATTTCGTGAAGGTCGTCCAAAATCAGCTGTTGTTCCGAAAACCATTGATGCTCTGCGCGAACTGATATTGGAAGATCGTCATGTGACCTATCGTGAGGTTGAGACAACCCTAGGCGTTAGTGGGACCAGCATACATTCAATATTGCATAAACATTTGACTGTCAAAAAAATTTGTTCGCGTTGGATCCCACACAATTTGTTAATCGCCCAAAAAAAGGCTCGTGTCAATTGGTCGAAAAAAAAATCAAAAAATACGGTCGCGGTGCTTCGAAACACGTCTATGACATCGTGACAGGTGATGAATCGTGGATTTACGCGTATGAGCCCGAAAGTAAACAGCACTCGACTGTCTGGGTGTTTCAAGATGAGCCAAATCCAACAAAAGTTGTTCGCGCACGAAGCACTTCCAAGCAAATGGTCGCCTGTTTTTTCGGAAAAACTGGACATGTCGCAACCGTACCACTAGAACAACGCAGAACAGTCAATTCTGAGTGGTACACAACCATTTGTTTGCCAGTTGTCTTCCAAGAAATCAGGAAAACCAACCGCCGAAGACGGATCACTCTTCACCACGACAATGCGAGCTCTCACACATCGGCTGCGACAACTGCATTTTTGAGCACCCAAAACATCGATTTGATGGGTCATCCGCCGTATAGTCCTGACTTGGCACCGAATGACTTCTTTTTATTCCCGTACGTAAAAAACAAACTGAGAGGTCAACGTTTTTCGACACCTGAAGAAGCGGTTGCTGCATTCAGAATGCATGTGTTGGATATACCTCAATCAGAGTGGCAAAAGTGCTTCGACAATTGGTTCAAACGCATGCAAAAGTGTATAGATCTTCATGGGGAATATTTTGAAAAACAATGAAGTGATTTTCGATGATCAATATTTGTTTTTGTTCTCTAATCCCGAAATATAAAAGGCAACCCTCGTACAACATTAACTTCAAGGTAGATCGCCTACAACTCATGATCTTCCCTCACAGAGTGCCTTTTATTGAGCACTCAGGTCTCGGGCCCATACAAGAGTACTGGTAAGACCATGGTCTTTTACAGTAGTAGCTTGGATGTTCTGGATAAATTAAGGGATTTAAAGAGCCTTGATAGACCATAGTAGGCTTTATTGGATTTGATCAGACGTTCGCGTATTTCTTCTTCCACATTGTTATCGGCTGATACTATTGACCTAAGGTAGTTAAAGGATTGCACTACTTCAAATTCGTGCTCCACTACCCTAATAGTTTGACCAACGTTAGGTCTTCTCTTCGCAGACGTTGCTACCATGTACTTAGTTTTCCCCTCATTAATGTACAGTCCCAATTTTTCTGCCGCCTGCTTGATCTGGATGAAGAGATCCTATCCAGCCGAATCGGATCTACCGATGTTGTCGATGTCATCTGCGTAGGCAAGTATCTGGCTGGACTTGGTGACAATAATCCCTCTTGTTGTAACGCCAGAGTCACAGACTGCTTTCCCCAACGCCAGGTTGAAGAGGAGGCGGGGCAGACCGTCCCCTTGTCGGAGTCCATTAAAGATGTCTATTGGTATGGACAGCAATCCCGCTTTTTTTACTTCACTAGTTACGTTGGTCATGGTCAACCTAAAAAGTCGTATCAATTTTTTTGGAATGCCGAACTCTCTCATGGCATTATATAGTTCTATCCTGGCTATGCTGTCGTAGGCAGCCTTAAAGTCTATAAATAGATGATATAATGGGATATCAAATTCCTGAATTTTTCCATCGCCTGCCTAATGGTGAATTTCCGATCAATGGCTGGTTTGCCTGGGATGAAGCCACACTGATATTGACCAATGATGACTTTAGCGTATGGGGCTATTCGGTCTGGTAGGATAGTGGAAAGTATCTTATAGGCGGTACTCAGCAATATTATACCCCTATAGTTGCTGCACAGTGTGATATCTCCCTTCTTATGTATGGGGCGAATTATACCACGACGCCGCTCTTCCGGCATCTCCTCTTTTTTCTATACGTGCAACACGATCTCATGAATTGCGTGATGTAACGCTGTCCCTCCTTGTTTGATCAGCTCAGCTGGTATGCCATCAGCTCCGGGGGCTTTATTTGATTTGAGCTGTCTTATGGCTTTTAATGTTTCCTCGATGCTTGGTGACGGGAGCATTTGGTGTTGATATTGCATTGGTGGAGCCTCCAATTCTTCTGTGAGCTGGCCATTTAGAAATTCATTGGAGTGCACGTCCCACAGCTCCAGAATGCCTTCAGGATCGGTAATCAGATTACCCTCTTTACCCTTGCAGTAAGTGCAGCGTGGCGTGTACCGCGTCATACTGGAGATTATTTGGTAGAACTTCCGGGCCTGGTGCGGACCTCGCTCTCTACTTTTCTCTATTTCACAGACAAGGTTTTTTTCCCAGCCACTTTTCTTTTGTCTGTGAAGTCTTTTTTCAGATCTTCTGAGCTCTTTGCATTTCTCCTCGCGCATCCGCGTCCTATGAGACTGCTGCATTGGCCGGTATGCAGCATTCTTACGTTAAGTCGCTAGTTTCCATTTATCATCAAACCAGTTGCTCCGATCTCTACGACCACTCCCTAAGATGGAATTGGCGGTGCTAATGACAGTATATTTAAGGCGTGTCCATTTCTTCTCTACGCCCGGGACGCCTGGACTTACTCTCCCTCTGTCGAGCTCTTCGAGGGCGAGTCTTAGCGCATGACCAAAGGTGTTACTGGTATTCTCATTGCGTAAGGCAGCCGTGTTGATTCGAACCTGATCCCCGGATGCAATACGTCTCCGTAAGGCAATCCGCGTTCGGAAAACTGTACCAACAAGATAGTGATCCAAGTCGACGTTGGCCCCTCGGTACATTCGTACCGTCATCAGGCTGGAGGAGTGGCGGCGATCTATCAACACGTGATCAATTTGGTTGCGAGTGGCTCCATCAGGTGATACCCAGGTGGCGTTGTGGATATCTTTACGCGGAAACCTGGTACTTGCAGCGACCAAGTTATTTGATTCTGCCAGTTCGATGACTCGTAGTCCATAGTCATTAGTGTTCTCATGCAAACTATGGGAACCTGCGTAGTGCCTGAAAACCGGTTCCCGACCTATTTTCGCATTCAAATCACCAAGAACGATTTCCACACCGTACCTTGGGCAGGCATTGAGGGCCCGTTCGACGTGCTCGTAGTATTCTTCTTTTTCGTCGTCAGGGGACTTCTCTGTAGGTCCGTGCACGTTTATGAGGCTTATGTTTTTAAACTTGCCTCGCACGCGACGAGTGCATAGCCGTTCGTTTATTGCATTAAAGCCGATAATGGCAGGCTTCAGTTTTTGGCTGACTAGAAAGCCTATCCCGAGCACATGATGTTTTGCATGACAGCTGTAATAAATGTCATACTCGTTTCTTTGAATAACACCACTCCCCGTCCATCTTATTTCTTGCAATGCTGTTATGTCGACTTTATATTAGGACAGGGCATCGACTAGCTGATGTACAGCTCGAGCTATGTATAGTTAAAATTCTTAAATCGTTTAGCCATTTTCGTTTCCGTGGTCGTCGTCGTGTATCCGGTCCATATCCGGGGCTTGTTAAATTTTCCATAATAGTTCGTTTTTACGGGCACGGCAATTAGCCTTGCGCCAACCTTTCTCGGGATGTCGCTGCATGCATTGGTTCACTACTTGGCGTGTGCCAAAATAGCTATCCAGAGGTGTCACGTGGAGACTGTATGTCAACTTGGAATGAACAGAGACAAGGATCATCCTGGCCTTCGCCGGGTTGAAAGCAATCAGTGACTTTGACTTGTATGTTAACATAATTATTTTGGCACCGGCAGTATCCTGCCGTCCGCACCAAATGTAATACCACCAGGGTATCACTTTTAATTTGTTATCTGGCACCGACTGTTTGCATGCCGTCCGTGCCTATTAATAGGGCTATTGGATTTCAGACCTTACCTAACTGTTGTAGAGCGGTTCGCTCTCTCTGTTCCGGATAACGCTGGAGAGTCCAAATAATGAGGAGTTTGGTTTTTTTGTTCTTTATTTAATTAAAAGTACTTATGTACGTATAAGTACTACGCTATTTTGTTATTTTGAGTAACAGGCCCGCTGTACCAGTGCAAAGACTGCAACCCCTTACTCTTAGTTTACGACTGCTTCTTTAGTCCATTTGGAACCCTTAGTCCATTTGCAACCACCTTTTATATACCCTAATTTCGGAAGTAGAACAGCAAACAATACATTTCATTTAGCCTGGACTTTGATCCAGAATGCATAACCGGCATTGACACTGATGCTCCTACACGAGCAGTCGATATGACTTAATTATCATTAGAACTTAGTTTGCCTTTGCCAGCTGCATCCGCTTAAACGTTTGCTTAAACGATTTGCCTTGTTCCGGTCATTTTCGTCACTCATACGTTAACTGTGTCCGGCAAATCGAAATATAATACATTTCGTCCGTTCTGTACAGCGGGTCAACGTTAAACACGACTGGCAGTGTCTGTTTTGCGTTTGCTTTATTGCTTCTATTGCTACGGTAACGCTGCCGGCGTCATGTTTCCAGCGTATGTCCCAGTGGTGGACGTAAAGTCGCCGCTATACAGTCTGATGCCGTGGGGCGTGTGGCACTAGGCACCAGCCAAGTGTCCGTGAATGGGTATGAATTGAATCGAACAGCACGGCGAGCGTGTAACATGAGTATTGACGTTACGATGAGCGTATAGCTCTGGGTGTTGAGACAATTAATGAGGTATTCGAATGAATATCACAGCGTGTGCGATATGAACATTAATTGCCTGTGATAAGAGGCGTCAATTGGTTAATTGCTTGAGGATTGCTTCGTGTGCAATATGAGTTTATGCTGGTTGATTGATAATTGGGGAAGTTATGTAGCGAGATGTAACAGTGTTATACGCAATGCTAACCATCGCCCAATTGTTACCTTTTGTGGCCACTCCCACCATTAACCGGATTCACTTACATGTGAACCCCCATATGTTGATTAAACCAAATTAATATATCCAGTGCAATTAGTACCTGTAAAAGTGTATGAAATCTTAAATGCATATCAAGTCGGATGATACAATGTAGATACCACATAAAAAAAAATCTATGACGACAGAAAGGAAATTATATTAATACAAAACAAATAACAATTCTATGGACACGATGCAATAAGATATTTAAATTACAAAATACAAGATTCTAAGGATTGTATTACACACATACACAAAATCAGATCTCGCAGATCGTAAATATTTTCAGTGTAAGATAAACAAAAAGTTTACTTCGAGACTTGCATCTGTTGCGTGATAGAAACACATCTATTGTGTGTGCAAACAAAGAATGTATCCTTCGATCTACACGAGTCACTTATCAACCATCTTCCAGAACGGACGTCGCGAATCGGAGTGCAAAGCCCGTCTAAGACGGAAGTAGTTTTTATAACCCATCGCGCAAGTTTATTTAATAAACGAGCCGATAAAACTCGTAACATTAGACGGATGTGGTGTGTCGTATGTATCCTGTGTGGGTGTGTGGAAAATAAAGGATCCTTGTGAACTAAATAAAGTAAAACAATAAATGAATTCAGTAACAAAATATGTTTTATTATAAAGTGAAGTGAGTGGTTTCGGTAGGAAGGTGGAAATCTTCAAAAGATACCTCTGGACCAATCCAGAGGCATGCCGGGTTTTTACCGCCTAAAACCACCTGCCGCCAGGCTCAAATTCCCGTTGGTCCCCACGGAACTTTCTTTTAGATATTCCATTGTGGGGCGGGACGGAGTTTGTGTGGGTTCTCTATATTACAATTACACAATTCCAACCCAATTTCGCCTGCTCACAGCCCACCAACTCAACCCCAATTCCTCCTACCAGCTAATTCACCTGAAAAAAGATAAATCACAAAAGAAGCATGGTCGGAAGTCATTAATGTATGCAATTAACGCACAATTGCATTCAGCCCTTTCTTGCCATACGGCAACACTATTGCATTAACCCCATGAGATTTTCACCGGAAATCTCAATGTCATATTGGTTGGCAGCAACCAAGTCTGACTAAACGACGCGGGTGCATCATTGTGCAACGGCTGGTGTCATTATCGAATTCCTTAGTTTGGTTCCCACGGTCATATTTCCCTAGCCGATGTGGCGTCCCTTTGACTTCCCAAAGACACTCTATTCGCTGGAGATCAATGATCTCTTTAGTCAGGTGAATAGCACAAAACCATTTTCTTTTCCATCTCATTTTCCCCTTTGCTGAGTGCATTGCACTCTGAGATCAAACCGATGTCCTAACTAGGTCACTCGGTCATCCTCAGATTTTGCGTTAGTGCATACACGCTAAAGCCAAATCAACCCCAAAGTCATTGTGCTCTCCCTTAAAGTGTTTATTCACCTCGATTGGGATGAGTCAATAACCATCCTCCAAAGTGTTGTACGTCCGACGCCGTGCTTCCTCGGAATGAGGGAAGAGCGGGGACCTTTTATTTTTTATTTATTAAGATTAATTTAAACTCAGGATTGCGAAGTTATTCACTGTTCTTTTATTTATTTCTATTCTAATAACTAATTATTCCTTTTCTTAACTTTTCCGAACTTAACTTCACTTCTCTGATTCTCAACTCCAACTGATTTTTTTTTATTTTTATTTTCTCTCTCTGATACTCAACTCGTTCGGAACTGAAAATTTTTCTATTTCTATTTTTTCTTCTGTGACTTTTCACATGAGTCAATTTGGACGAATATCCAAGTTGCTATGTTTTGAATAAATAAAAAGGTGCAGGTTATTAAGTGTGCTGTAACTGGTAATATTGTGAATGTTTATGAATGGTATGTATTAAGTGAGAATGTCATACATGTTAAGTGAAGTTTTTAAGGATGTGTTAGGAGATTCAGTGTTAAATTTAATAAGGGTAGTATTCTGGAATACAACATCCCACCCTTCTTCGAGAAAGAAAATTATGCTTGAAGAGAATAATTTTCTAGTAACTATAGGTTAGATTAAGATTAATTAAAGGCTTGGATTTTCGTTCAATTACATTACAATGGTTTTCAAAATTAATCTTTCATCAAAGGTTACAATAATCAAAAAGTTCTTAATACTAGAAAATTAATCTATTTACATTATATATTAACTAAATTTTTCCAATAATCAAAAAGTTCTTAACACTAGAAAAATAGTCCAAAATAGTCTATTTACATTATATATTAACTAAATTTAAATATTTCTCATTGGAACCTTTTCTTTTCTTATCCAAAAATCATTATTACTTATTTTATTAATTATATAATATTAATATTATTGTTTCAAAATTCTCATTTCCGTATATATATTAATTCCGAAATTTCTAATATATATATTACTAATAAAATTTTCTTTCTTTCCTTTTCCGTTCGAATATATATTAATTCCAAAATTTCCAATACATATTACCTCTAAAAATTTTTTTTTCTTTCGTCCCCCTCATTAACTTTTTTTTTTTTTTTTTCGTCATTTCCTACAATTGTTAGATTATTTCATATATATTGAATAATAAAACAAAGGCCATTTGTTATGTGTTTATCTTTTCCTTAAATTTATGGAAAAGTTTCCAAAACCTTTCTGGGCCTATTACTATGATGATTGAATAAAGATGATTATTACCAAAAATCTTCTTGAAAAATGATCTCAAATGTCCTAAATGACTGTGTAACTTTTTATTTTTTTGTATTGTAGCGAGCTTAGGGTTCTCTGGATTAATTATTTTAAAATAAATAAGAGCCGTTAAATCGATTTTGAATTACTGTAACACTTTATTAGTCCGTTAATAACAACCGTTACTTTTTTTACCGTACACTTAACGTTTTCTTTATTATCGCTTCCGTGATTATCGCGTATTTTACTTCTTACTTCTCACTCGAGACGTATCGCTTGCTTCACTGTCTTACTTATCTCTAACTTAACTTCCGCTCTGCGTGCGACGTATTTATACCGTTTTTCCTCATTCTGATTTGGTGTATCGTTTCCGTCCGCTCCATAGTCTTGAATGTTCTATTCCAGTTTTCCAGTACTTCCTAAAATAATCTAGTACTTTGTTTCGGACTTTCTCGAAGATTCCAGTACTGATTGTCATATGCGTCACACTACCCTCCGCCTAGATTAGTTCGTCCCGAACTAAGTTCACTGATCTCCTGGGTTAACAAAAGTCGCCAGTCGGTCACGATGTACCACTTTCATCTTGGCGTTCAGTCTTCGCTGAATCCTATAGACAACGTCGTTAATTCTTGTGAGAATCTTATACGGTCCTTCCCAATGTTGCTGCAACTTCGGAGACCTTCCTTTTTGCCGATGAGGGTTATAAAGCCATACGTTATCGCCTGCATTAAATCCGGATGCGTTGGCTCGAACGTCGTACCTTGTTTTCATCCTGTCACTGGATACCTTGATTTGCTTTCGAACCAAATGATGAATCTCATCGAGGCGATTTCTCCATTCGGCTACGTAGTCTTCGGTCTTGTCTATGGCATCTGGAGGTATTCCGAATCGCAGATCGGCTGGTAATCGTATCTCCCGTCCAAATATAATTTTTGCTGGAGAATGGCCCGTCGTATCGTGATTAGCCGATCTATAGCTCATAAGAAAGGTTTGTACATATTTGTCCCAATCTCTTTGGTGATCACTAACGACCTTCGATAAGTACTCTTTCATTGTTCGGTTGAACCTTTCGACCATGCCGTCTGACTGCGGATGTAAGGGTGTGGTCCTGGTTTTCCTTACGCCCAGTGCCGCACAGATGCCTTGAAATATCTGTGATTCGAAATTTCGGCCTTGATCAGAATGAAGCTCACAGGGAACTCCATATCTGCTGATCCAATTATTGATTAGCTGCTCAATGACGGTTGTTGCTTCTTGGTTTGGAATTGGAAGGACTTCTACCCACTTGCTGAAGTAATCCATGATAACTAACATGTATTTGTTGTTGTCGTTTGTTTTTGGGAATGGTCCTGAGATATCAATCGCAATTCGCTCGAAAGGGGCACCCACGTTGTACTGCTTCATAGCGCTCCTTGGTTTTGCCGTTGGTCCCTTGGTCGCAGTGCAAGTTGTGCACTTCCTACACCAAGACTCGACGTCATCTCTCATGTGAAGCCAGTAGAAACGAGATCGTGATTTTGAAAGTGTCTTATTAACTCCCAAATGTCCACCGGAGGTCCCGTCGTGCATTTCTGTTAGAACATCTTTCACTTTTGATGGTGGGACTAGAATTTGCATTCGATGGGATTTTCCGTCCGCGGCTTCCCATTTACGCTTAAGAATACCATCTTCCACTAGCAAGGAATTCCATTGTGCCCAATATGCCTTAAATGTTCCACTCTTGTCGGAAATATTGTTCCAAGTTGGCCGCTCGTTCTTTTCTTTGTATTCCAGAATTAGCGACATATCTTCATCCTGAAGTTGAGCTGCGCGTATAGCATCACTCGTCCACCCATCTAGTACTTCTACTTGTACATTTCGCAGGTCGTACGCCTCTTCTTTCTCTTCCGCTCTATGACAATGTTTACAATCTGGCTTACATGGTCTTCTTGATAGAGCATCAGCGTTATTATGCACCTTCCCTTGACGGTGGGAAATTTGGAAATCGTACGTTTGAAGTCGTTCGATCCATCGAGCTATTTGTCCTTCCGGATTCTTAAAATTTAGCAACCATTTCAGGGCCGCATGATCCGTCCGAAGGTTGAATCGACGTCCGTAGAGGTATTTATGGAAATTCTTAACGGCTTCTACGACAGCCAGCAGTTCCTTTCTTGTTGCGCAGTAATTTCTCTCTGGCTTAGATAGAACTCGACTATAACATGCGACAACTCTCTCTTTACCATCGACTTCCTGTGACAACACTGCTCCGATTCCTGTGTTACTTCCATCAGTATCCAATATAAATGGGCAATCCGCTCTTGGGAATGCCAATGTTGGTGTCTTACATAACTCGGCCTTCAATGTGTTGAATGCTGCCTCACACTTTTCTGTCCAATTGAATTTCTTGTCTTTACCCGTTAGTTCATGTAGGGGTTTTGCCACATTTGCGAAACCTTTAACAAACCGTCGGTAATATGTGGCTAATCCCATAAAGCTTCTCAACTGCTGCTTGTCTTCTGGAGTAGGCCACTCACGGACGGCTGCTATCTTGTCAGGATCCGTTTGAACTCTTGCAGATGAAACGATGTGTCCCAGAAATTTTACTCTCCTTTGGAAGAGTTCACATTTCTTCGAATTGAGCTTTAAGTTGGCCTGTCTTAGTCGTTCGAAGACGGAGCGCAGATTATTGATGTGTTCTGGTAAATTCCTTCCAACAACGATGATATCATCCAACTACACAAGACACGTCTTCCATGTAAGTCCCCGTAGAACACTTTCCATTAATCGTTCAAACGTTGCTGGGGCATTACACAATCCAAAAGGCATCACGTTGAATTGATAAAGTCCGTTTCCGGTAGTAAACGCTGTCTTCTCCTTGTCCTCCTCCTCCACTTCCACTTGCCAGTAACCACTTTTTAGGTCCAATGTTGAGAACCACTGAGCTCCAGAAAGGGTATCTAGTGTGTCGTCGATTCGAGGAAGTGGGTAACTGTCTTTTTTCGTAACGTCGTTTAACCGGCGGTAGTCGACACAAAATCTAGTTGTCCCATCCTTCTTCTTGACGAGCACTACCGGCGAAGCCCATGGGCTCGATGATTTCTCGATGACTCCTTGCTCTTCCATCTCTCGAATCATGTTGCCTACTTCTGATTGTTTGGCCAACGGTAGTCGACGAGGTGGCTGTCTTATAGGTCTTGACTCACCCGTGTCAATGCGATGTTTAACTATACCGGTGCGTCCGAATTTATCATGTCCTGTCACAAAAATATCAGAAAAATCGTTCAGGAGTGATTTAACGCTTGCCTTTTCTCTGTCTGTTAATCCGATTTTCCGGGACATCAACCTATTAACCACAGCCGGTGTACCAGAGGGCTGTTGAATTCAATGGTCCTCTCCCCTTGTCGGAATTGAGCTTATCATTGACACGGGTGCACATTCTACGATTACCTCTCCTTTTCTTATTGTGATCGGCTCTTTGGACGCATTTAGTACTCTGACGGGTACGATGTGCTTCTTCGCTTTCCCAACAAGGATGTTCCCCTTGCGCTGATTTTGTGCAGCTTCGGTGATGTAAAACCGATTGTCACCGGGATCACTCTCGAGACTGGTCCAAATTACCGAGTCTGAACGAGCTGGGATCTCATCCTCCTCACGCACATAACATTTCAGCCTTCGCAATTGTTCGTCCTGCAGTGTAATAGCAACCTCCAAGTTACCAATTCGCAGTGTTCTTTGCCCGATATCTAGAACAACTTGGTGCTCCTTCATGAAATCCATTCCAAGAATGCATTCGTCCGTTGTACAGCGTCGAGGAGGCTCCTCGACGTGACAGCAAAATGCCAACTCCATTAGTTAGTTTGGGAACAGCAATCCATTTTTTCACAACGATTGTGTCAAAAGAAAACTTGTAATTATTTTAATTTACAATAAGTTACTTTATTTTACTATATTTAATAATTGCCACTTAACATGATCACTTTAAACAATCCAGACACTAAAAACGATGATAACGAATTACATAGCACCGTATATACTACGGCACCGCACCAGTAACTTCCAAAACAAACTGTCAACGAAAAACAGTAAAACCAGCGCTGTGTGGAAACAGTACCACAGAAGACGTCACATGCATAGACCATTTTGCTTTTGTCTACTCAGCAATAGGTGGCGCTCCGTGTGGTATGTATTTTCCGACTGGTATAAGATAGAATGTATATGTTGCGGAACTGCAACATCTTCCCGGGCCGCGACGATGGATCCAGTAGTCCTCCTTAGTTGGCGTCACCACCTGGTGTCAGCGCCGTGGGAAGTGGCGGTTGGTATTTCGTTGAGCTCAGAGCCCTTAATGCTCGTGTTGCTCATAAAACGGTACGGTGCAGTGGTAGGGTGGCAATAATTAATTATGTTGACTAGAACTAACTATTAATTGAATTCATTTGTTATAAAATATACTTAGTTATTGTTTCAATTCCTAGTCAATTATCAGTGTCAGTGTGTGTGTGTGTGTGTGTGTGTGTATGTGTGTGTATGTGTGTGACCGAAGATCCTGTTGGCCATTGATTACTAACGTTGTAGCTTGTGATAAGGCCGTCGTTGTTTATTGTTTATAGTTGGTTGGATCGTACATCCCTGGTGTCATCGATGATCTTCTTGGACGTAGTCCTCCCCTTGGATCGTGGATCCTTCTGTGTCATCGATGACCTTCTTTGACGTAGTCCTCTCTTTGGATCGTGAATCCATTTGTATGTAAAATTTCAATACGTTGGACGTAGTCCCAAGTCGGATCGTAAATCCGTAAGTTTAGTTTATATAGTTTGGACGTAGTCCTATGTTGGATCGTGGATCCATGAATGGTCATTGAGCGATGTAATCGTCAATATGTTGAAGGTGATGGGTTGTAATTCCACCATCTTCTAAGTATGTCCAGCCTGTGCCGCTGCCAGAAATGTTAGGTATCCCGCCAACCGCATAGAATCATCTGCGACTCGAATCCAATTTGATTGCTCTGGCTGATGCTGTTGCAGTTGGGGATATGTCCCATCTACGCCGCTAAACCAATGCTCGGCGTTGGGCGAATTTCTTGATGGGAACTGAACCCTCTGTCGGCAGCGTTACCTTTGGTCGTATTTGATGAACTGATAGAATGATGGTGCTGGACATGGTGTCTGGTTTTAATGGTGTTGTGGTTGAACACCTTGTGACATATTCTGTTGAATTATACTGGCACTTGATTGAGCCAGAGAGGTTGCGCATCCAAGTTGCTATTTAGAAGATTACTCTGCTGATTATTAAAAGCTTACGTTCTATTGAGCCACATGATGAAATAATCCTAAAGCCAGGTACTTTCTTCTTTGACTGGTGGCTGGACCATGTGTTCACTGTTCGCCGTCCGTTGGTTGGATTTCCCGAAGGGTGCCGGCATCTTTCCTATTCTTCTCCTTTTATATTCCCTAATCTTTGCACCGAAAGTCTATCTTAGACACCGACTCCGTTGGAGTGGTGCCCCCGTGGCAGCTATGTGCAATGGGCGGTGTTAAGAGGGTGCCCCCAAAGCATTTCGTCCAGGCGGCGAAAGGCGAAGAACCCCAGACACGTGACAGCGATGTGCCTGAGTGGCGAGAGCGGCAAATTCAGGATGCTTGCACGATGAATCCAGGTGACGAGAAGCGGTGAACTTCAAATCCGCGACAGCTTTCCGACGACATGCTTCTCTGAAGGGTGTCGGCATCTTTCCTTGTTCTTCGTTTTCTTTGTCCCTTAATCCTACAACCGAAAGCCTATCTTCGACACCGACTCCGTTGGAGTGGTGCCCCCGTGGCAGCTACGTGCAATGGGCGGTGTTAAGAGGGTGCCCCCAGAGTATTTCGTCCAGGCGGCGAAAAGCGAAGAACCCCAGACACTTGACAGCGGCGAGAAGCGACAAATCCTGGATGCGTAAACGATGCGCCCAGGTTTCGAGAAGCGGTACCCGGGAACGGAAGTGGATGCGGCGGTGAAATCGCAATTCTCTGAGTTCTTGGTTTATTTCATCTGCAATTCGATTTTTGGGTTGATACTTGCTGGTATAGGACCGGATGTGCCTTCGTTGACAAAACTTTCTTGGTACTGACCGCTTCGATTTCATTGCATTGTCCTCTTCACTGTTTTGTCCAATGGGTCATCGTCCTCTTCTTGAGGTTCCTTTAATTTACGCGGGGCGTATCTGAGTTCTGTAGCGTGGTCGTGCCAAGTACCTGAAACTTAATTAAAAGAGGAGCCGAATGATGTCCTCAACCTGGTACTGGGAACGATCAGAATGTTCTTTGATTTACCCGCTGTGACCTGCAGAATTAAATAAATGAAACAACCTTGGATCTTGCAAAGTGGACTGTAATTTGGCTTTGTTAAAGTTGATTGTTATTTAAATTGCTAAATAACAGTAGTTTGTTAAAATTACTACCTTTTCGGTTACTAATATTGTTATTTAGGTTATTGTTCGACCTATGTGTTAAAGTTGGAGTAATGTTTGATGGATCGTAAATCCATCTATGTCATCGATGGCTACTCGGACGTCGTCCTCTTTTGGATCGTGAATCCTTCTATGTCTTCGATGACCCTTGAACGTAGTTCTAATTTGGATCGTAAATCCATATGCGTTCCACTCGTAAGAAACGCAAAAAATGTTTATTCTATTTATATTGGAGGTTTATAATATTGGTAAAATAGGAAATATCTATTAATTCATTCTATTTACCGTCGAATGCAATAGAAAAATTATTAAAATAAATAAGCAGGTGTTAGTTTGTTTTGCAAACCAATACGGCTGGTATATGTCAGTCCGATTTGAAACTCTGGCAATAGATATGTGGTAAGCATATTCCACTTGACCACGGTATATTCGTTTTTCAGAATCACATTTGCCAGAGTTCCAATCCTTTTGAATACATTCAGCGGCTGGTGATGTAATACCCTGCTTCATGCTTCCCATTGTTTTCGGTAGCATTCCTTTTCTGCGTTCTACCTGATGTTGAGATATTTGTGCTACAGGACCTGGACAATTCAAATCTGCAAAAAATGTCAAATGTTGAAATTGACTGAATACATTCCTGTGGGTAGCTTTCCTAGAGGTCCTGGTCAGATTCTGTGAAGGAAGTTATTAGAAATATAACATCTTCAATATTGCAACCATGTGACGTTTAATTAACTTCTAGGAATAGACATGAACCACCGCATTTTTTTTTAAGTACATTGAAAATGTGTTAAGACTCGCTGTGACAAAGCTCCGTGCTTACGAGTTTGGTCGAAATCCTTGAGTGAAATCGAGAACAACTAACGTGAACGCAAGAAGATACCACTTCGCAAATCTCCGATAATTATTATCAACGGTTTCCGTATCTTCCAAATATGCGTACGATTATGTCAGGATCATGCACAATTGCATCCACAATATTGTTCCAAATCACTGCACAGCACTGTTCATTAATTGAGAAGGTGATTGTTTCGCCAGGTTTGTCTCCTTGTCGTACCAGCAGGACGAAGTGAGCTTCTTGAGGTAGATAGCTCCAGCTTGTCTAGCTGGTAGTTTTACATTGTTCTTCATAGCCTGTAGAATAGTTGGAGAAATTCTATGACTGGGATAGTTGTTTTTCGACGAACTCTCGTTGTTCAGGAACAACAGCTATTGTGGCACGTATCAATTCCTTCCGTTTGTTCAGGTTCATTTTTAATCGTTGTTGTCAGGTTCCAATTGAATAGTTTCGTATAAGCGTTTATGGCTTCATCGTACTTTCCTGTATTGAGATATACATCTCCCATTCGGCCAAATGCTTTGCCGTAATTTGGATTGTGGAACAATGCAGAGTTGCAGTCTTTAATCGCACGATCATTTTCTGTTACACGGATATATGCTGCAGCTCGATTACAGTAGAATATTGGGTTTTTTTCGGATTGAAACTGATGGCCCGGTTGATTAAAGTACCACTTCTTGATATTTGCATTCCTTCATCAAGCGGTTGCCTTCATTCTTAGTCTGTTCGGCTGTTTCAAGGGATTGCGGATTGCGTTCGATAAACATTGATTGACACTTCGAATATATCTAACTTTGCGGCCTTGTTTGTAATTGCCGTTATTAATTCCAAATCAATGTCTTCACTCAGTTCACTTAGAAACCAGAACAGTCTCGAACAAATATCACTCCAATATTATTAATGTTTATTAAAGGGAATGACAATTGCTACCCGGTGGTAGAATGTCGATGAAATTGAACACTTCGATGAACACACCACACAACACTTTGTAGTTAAGATCCATTCGGATCGCTAAATTAAGTTATATGTCAAATTATAAATTCAATTGCCACCTACCTTGGTTACTGGAGCGTTGCTCACGTTGATCACAGGTTGTTGGCGGAGTTCCCTCGTTGAGGATGTTGACGGACGTAATCCAATGTACGTAATCCAATTTTGTGGCACCGACTTCTTGCACGGATGTTGGACATCCGGCTCCGAAGGACTATATGTACAGCGTCGAGGAGGCTCCTCGACGTGACAGCAAAATGCCAACTCCATTAGTTAGTTTGGGAACAGCAATCCATTTTTTCACAACGATTGTGTCAAAAGAAAACTTGTAATTATTTTAATTTACAATAAGTTACTTTATTTTACTATATTTAATAATTGCCACTTAACATGATCACTTTAAACAATCCAGACACTAAAAACGATGATAACGAATTACATAGCACCGTATATACTACGGCACCGCACCAGTAACTTCCAAAACAAACTGTCAACGAAAAACAGTAAAACCAGCGCTGTGTGGAAACAGTACCACAGAAGACGTCACATGCATAGACCATTTTGCTTTTGTCTACTCAGCAATAGGTGGCGCTCCGTGTGGTATGTATTTTCCGACTGGTATAAGATAGAATGTATATGTTGCGGAACTGCAACATCCGTAATATCGGCAACCAAAAATTTGTGGGAAATGGAAATATTGCCCAGCACTATTATTCTCTCGACTTCTCCGTAGACTGTAGAACATTCCCCTGTGGCAGTCCTCAAAGCGTATCTTCGATTTTTATTAAGGGCAATTTGGCCCACGACATCCGGCCGAATTATGGATCTCGTTGCTCCAGTGTCGATTGTCACTGTTGTTGTCCTTCCATTAACAATCGTAGTTATAACCAAACTTTGGTTATCCCGTTGGAGTTGTGATACAGTTACGATGCTGGGGCTGCAAATTCCACCAGGCGACTTCCGCCCCGTAAAGTCTGCCCTTACAAGTTTCCCGAGCTATTGACCTCAGGTTGGTCCGTTGATAGTCTCCTCTTATGATTAGCGCATGAATAACAATTCAAACTTGATGTTTCATTCATTCGTCGACGTTTCCTACAGTCAACAGAGATGTGGCCGACTTCGCCGCATGTCCAACACTTCATGTCAGTTCTCGGGGTTCTCCGTTGTACATGCCCGATTCTTTGGCAGGAACATTCTTGGACGGACGTTTCTCGAACTCTATATGTACTCCTGGTAGCCAGTTTAGCAGATTCATATGCCAATGCGAACGCCAGTATTTCATTAGTCGTCTTCTTTCCTGCCAAACGAACGGCCTGTTGCAAGTCCCGATCTTGGAGTGCGTTTATAAATGCATCCATTGCTACCTCGTTCAGAAATTCTTTAGTCATATTTGTATAAGCCAAGTTTGCCAATCGCTCAATGTCTGCATGCAACTGTTGAAGATTTTCTCCCGGTTTCTGCGTTCTGCTCCGCAGTTGCATGCGGTAGACCTGCTGCATGTGGTTGTCGCCATACCTAGCTTCAAGGCCGTCTCTTATCGCTTGGAAATCTGTTTGCTTCTCTGCTGGTATGGTTTGTAGCAATTCTGCAGCCGCCCCGCGGAGTGACAGGATTAGTGATGTTGACTTTTGCTCATCCGACCACTTATTATAATTGGCCGCGGCGTCAAACTGACGTATAAATACGGAGAAGGGTCCCGTTCCATCGAAGGTTGGCGGTTGCATCCTTGTATCTTTGTAGTCATGTTGATTGCCTGGCGATGTCTTATTTCTCTCAACACAATCAAGTCTCTTTTCTATTCGTATTATTTCATCGGTGACTTTCTTGAATTCAGTTTCGTTTTTTAGATCTAGATTTTCTACTTCGTTTCGAATTTCGTCCTTAAAGTGTTGAAAATTACATTTCATCCATTGTGTTTGGGCATCCAACTTTGCATTGACATCTGCAGCTTGCGCGTCCAATTTTGAATTTACGGCGTCGAATTTTGAATTTTGGGCGTCGAATTTTGAATTTTGGACATCAAACTTTGCCTTAACATCTGCAGCTTGTGCGTCGAATTTTGTCATCATCATCCGGAACATCTCCGAAATGTCTAACAGTGGCGAACTCTTCTCCGTTACATTGCAACCATCTTGACTCGCTGTTTCTTCTCCAAACGGACAGTCTGGACCAATCGTAAAAACATATGTGTTGACATCAATACCCTCTTCCTCCATACGAGGGTTGCCTTTTATATGTCGGAATTAGAGAACAAAAACCAATACTGATCATCGAAAATCACTTTATTGTTTTTTAAAATATTCCCCATGAAGATCTATACACTTTTGCATGCGTTTGAACCAATTGTCGAAGCACTTTTGCCACTCTGATTGAGGTGCATGCAACACATGCATTCTGAATGCAGCAACCGCTTCTTCAGGTGTCGAAAAACGTTGACCTCTCAGTTTGTTTTTTACGTACGGGAATAAAAAGAAGTCATTCGATGCCAAGTCAGGACTATACGGCGGATGACCCATCAAATCGATGTTTTGGATGCTCGAAAATGCAGTTGTCGCAGCCGATGTATGAGATCTCGCATTGTCGTGGCGAAGAGTGATCCGTCTTCGGCGGTTGGTTTTCCTGATTTCTTGGAAGACAACTGGCAAACAAATGGTTGTGTACCACTCAGAATTGACTGTTCTGCGTTGTTCTAGTGGTACGGTTGCGACATGTTCAGTTTTTCCGAAAAAACAGGCGACCATTTGCTTGGAAGTGCTTCGTGCGCGAACAACTTTTGTTGGATTTGGCTCATCTTGAAACACACAGACAGTCGACTGCTGTTTACTTTCGGGCTCATACGCGTAAATCCACGATTCATCACCTGTCACGATGTCATAGACGTGTTTCGAAGCACAGCGACCGTATTTTTTGAGTATTTCTTTCGACCAATTGACACGAGCCTTTTTTGGGCGATTGACAAATTGTGTGGGATCCAACGCGAACAAATTTTTTTGACAGTCAAATGTTTATGCAATATTGAATGTATGCTGGTCCCACTAACGCCTAAGGTTGTCTCAATCTCACGATAGATCACATGACGATCTTCCAATATCAGTTCGCGCACAGCATCAATGGTTTTCGGAACAACAACTGATTTTGGACGACTTTCACGAAATTCATCTTGGAGTGAACTACGACCACGATTGAATTCACCATACCGTCGATAAACACTGGTCCTTGATGGAGCTTCATCGCCAAAAATTGAATTAAGTTCATCCATGCACTGTTGCTGAGTTAATCCACGCCGAAAGTTGTAAAAAATAATCGCACGAAAATGTTGACGATTTAATTCCATTTTTGGGCCGAGATGAATCTTTTAAGTTACTGTAAACAACACAAATAGCGCTCGTATGTCAAAACGTTCCGAGTGCGTATAACCTCAAAAATGTCCAACTTTACGACAGAGCTGCCAATTGCCGGATTGCAACACTAGGGTTGCCAAATCCCGAAACATAAGAGGCAACCCTCGTAGCTGCTTGCAGACGTTGTCGAAGAATTTGCTTCTGTCCTCTGCTATCCAGATTCCGGTCCTCAAGTTCCTTCTTCAACTCAGGAACGCGAAGATCCTCCAAATGTCGATCTGACATCGCCACAACACACTTTCACACACTTATTCACTTAAACAATAATTAATCCCACTTCTGACACCAATTGTAGCGAGCTTAGGGTTCGCTGGATTAATTATTTTAAAATAAATAAGAGCCGTTAAATCGATTTTGAATTACTGTAACACTTTATTAGTCCGTTAATAACAACCGTTACTTTTTTTACCGTACACTTAACGTTTTCTTTATTATCGCTTCCGTGATTATCGCGTATTTTACTTCTTACTTCTCACTCGAGACGTATCGCTTGCTTCACTGTCTTACTTATCTCTAACTTAACTTCCGCTCTGCGTGCGACGTATTTATACCGTTTTTCCTCATTCTGATTTGGTGTATCGTTTCCGTCCGTTCCATAGTCTTGAATGTTCTATTCCAGTTTTCCAGTACTTCCTAAAATAATCTAGTACTTTGTTTCGGACTTTCTCGAAGATTCCAGTACTGATTGTCATATGCGTCACAGTATTTTGTGTTTGAATAAATGTTTATCGTTGAAAAAGAAAATTTGTAATGTACTTATATGGTTTTCCTTTTCCGTACCTATTTTAGATAAATTATTATATTCATTATTTATTATATCGTGTTTGAGTAAGTGTTTGTGTTTGTTTTCGTTGTTTAAAATATTTATTGTTTTCGGCTTAGTGTTGTCATTGTCCATAGCTTTAACCGCTGTCGGAACGTCTACCTTTTCAGTCTTACTCACTGCTGATGGATCGTTTAGTTTCTCAGTCTCATTTACTGATTCGTATAGTTCTTCAGACTTATTAGCTGTCAGAACATCTTGGTTCCCAGTCCTATTTGCTGTTTGAACTATTTCTTCAGTTATATCTGCTGTAGAAACATTTAATCCGTCAGTCTTTGCTGCTGAAAAGATTTGTTCATCAGTATTAGCTGCTGAACTGACTTGGGTTTCGAATTTTATTGCAACTATTGGGTCTTCAGTCTTTAACCCTGCTGAATTTTCAGTCTTTGTTGCTGAAGTGTCGGGGTTGTCTATTGGGATAGCCGAAATATAAGGGATTTTTGGTTGTATATTTTCTGAAATTTCCGAATTTTCAGTCTTTATTACTGCTGAGTTCTCAGTCTTGGTTGCTGAAGTGTCTGGGTAATCAATTGGGATAGCTGAAATATTAAGGATATCAGTCTTTAATACTGCTGAAAATTTCGAATTTTCAGTCTTAGTTGCTGAATTATTTTCCAGAATTGCAGTCTGAATCGGAGTCATTATATTAGGGTTTGGTTTAACTTCTTTTATATTTGTATTCATATGGTTAGGATAATCATAAGCTGGCTCAAGGTAAATTTGGGTAGGAGTTTCATTAAATTTGTCGTTATCTATTTCCGAAGATCTAATGCTGTAAATAGAAACATTTTGTTTGTCTTCCATAAATTTTGGTTGGCGTCAGGCCTCGTTTTCCGACTCTTGCACCCGAGAAAAGTGAACATTTTGCCGATCGTTTTGTCTATTGGTGGTCCTAGAATTTTCACCAAAACGATTTTCAGAGTTTGTAGGATTGTTTCGGAATGGGTTACGCGTTGTGGTACCTTGTTGGTAATTTGTTGAAGACGATCCATTCCCAGATATCTTGTATCTACACTCATTCTCTGTGTGATTATTCCGACCACAGAAATTGCATAAAATGTTATATTCCCTTTTTATGGGTTGTCTATTCGGAAAATAGTTGGATTGCATGTTTCGATAACATGTGTCCTGTGTATGCCCTGACTTACCACAGGTTTGGCAGACTATACGATTGAATGTAGGTTTTTCGTTATATTGATATGACCTGGGAGAGTTGTCCATGCGAGCCGCATGTGACACTACATGTGCAATCGACTGTTTTAAATTGTTTCCCCCATGGACTTTAGCTAGTATCTTAAGCTGTTCGTTGTTTAGTCCATCCTCAAATGTTTGTACGGCCAATTTTATGTTTTCTTCTATTAAATATTCCCTAACCACCGCGTCTGTTGTTATTTCACAAGTGGCAGAGTTTAGAGTCCTTAGAGCATTCGCGACTCTATCGCCGTATTCCCGGACGGTTTCTCTGTAGCGTTGTTTCAGAGAAATCAACTCATTGTGTGCCGTCGACCGAGATTGCTCCTCTTTATATTCCGATTCTAATTTTTCTTTTAAATCCTCCCACTTAGCGATTTGGCTATACCTAATCAGATCGTAAGCATGACCCTCTAGTCTATTTTTGACTAGCTCTAAAAATGTCTCGTATATATCCGGGTCTGCCTTCTTTATGGATCTAAATAAAACGTCTCCCCCGGAAATAAATTTACCTAAGTCGCACGGTTTCCCATCGAAGGTAGGGACGATTCTGAAAACATCAGAAATTCCGACAGAAAGAGCCATTTCAGGGGGTTTAATGTGTATCGGTTGATAGTGAATTTGTTCTTCCCCCTGCCTAGCCGGCTGTCTCGTGTAATATGGACTCGTAATAGTGAAAGTTTAAAATAAAAGGCGAAAATTCGTTATCAATTCTTAAAAATATGGTTAACTTAAAAATATGGTTATGGAAAAATTGGCCTTTCTTTTTGTTATTCAATATATACATATAGGAAAGAACAATAAATTGGTCCCAAAACTGAAAAGAAAGAAAATTTTCGACGCGAAAGAAACGGAAACGTCGTCGAAATACTGAAATGAGAATTTTCAAAGAATATAGATAGAAATTTCTATCCAAAAAAAAATTTTTTTTTTTTTCTTATTTTGGTTTGGTTATTTCTCCTGTTTTTTTTCTCTCTTTTCTTCTTGAAAAAATTTTTTTCTTCTTATTTGGTTATTTCTCTTGTGTTCTCTTTTCTTCTTATAATCAATTTTTTTTTGTTGTTTTAAATTTTTTGTTTACTTTGTTTTTCGTTGTTTTATGTTTACTTTTTTTTTTCTTCTTCTTATTTGGTTATTTCTCTTGTGTTCTCTTTTCTTCCCATAAACATTTTTTTTTTTGTTGTTTTAAATTTTGTTTTCTGTTTAAAAAATTTTTTTTCTTGTTTATTTTTCTTCTTATTTTCTTTCTATTTGGGATCCTTTGGTTGGATCATCCCACCGCTGCCACCAGTGTTGTACGTCCGACGCCGTGCTTCCTCGGAATGAGGGAAGAGCGGGGACCTTTTATTTTTTATTTATTAAGATTAATTTAAACTCAGGATTGCGAAGTTATTCACTGTTCTTTTATTTATTTCTATTCTAATAACTAATTATTCCTTTTCTTAACTTTTCCGAACTTAACTTCACTTCTCTGATTCTCAACTCCAACTGATTTTTTTCTATTTTTATTTTCTCTCTCTGATACTCAACTCGTTCGGAACTGAAAATTTTTCTATTTCTATTTTTTCTTCTGTGACTTTTCACATGAATCAATTTCGACGAATATCCAAGTTGCTATGTTTTGAATAAATAAAAAGGTGCAGGTTATTAAGTGTGCTGTAACTGGTAATATTGTGAATGTTTATGAATGGTATGTATTAAGTGAGAATGTCATACATGTTAAGTGAAGTTTTTAAGGATGTGTTAGGAAATTCAGTGTTAAATTTAATAAGGGTAGTATTCTGGAATACAACAAAAGTGTGCGGGCACACAACGCCGTAGGAGTCGGATTTCATAGCCCGTGGAGTGCGTACACACAGACGAGTCGTTTAAAATCTCTGCGCGAGTGCCAAAATCTCCCCTTCACTGCTAAATCATCAATTTCTCATCAAATCATTATTAAACGTGCACCAAATAGAACATTTAAAATATCAAATTATATTCGTTGAAAAAAAAAGGTGTCGAAGTGCTGGTACTAAATTAAGTAAATTAACCGACCTGTGTAAGAATTTAACGAACAGTAATTACCAACAACTTGGTTGGGTGAAAGTGTAAATTATACCGACTGAAAGTGAAATAAATTAACATTGACTAAACCCAGTTCAAACAATAAAAACGGATTATTTTAAAAAAACAGAGTGTTTTATTTTGCTTGCTGATTGGTTCTTCGGCTGGACAAGAGTTGGGAAGGAAGTGAACTAGTGCCCGTGATTGGCACCAATACTTTTACCCCCACAAGTTTACTTGTTACTGCGCTCGTGGCGTCGCAACTGCTGCATCATTTCACAGAGAATACCATTTGTTACGGACCATGCCTGTTTTGAACTCAGCATGTATTCTATTACTCCTGTCCGTCTCATATGTCTCTCCAAAACTATTCGTGCGGTCTCGAATCTCACGCACTCTGTGAGTACGTGTTCCGCATTTTCTATTTTGCCTTCGCAATACAAGCAGTATGGGTGATTCACATGCTTATACTTGTGCAAGTATTGACGAAAGCATCCATGTCCTGATATTAGCTAAGTCAAGTAGTAATTAAGCTCGCCATGTTTTCTTTTCACCCATGTTTCTATATCAGGTATCATGGTGTGAGTCCATCTTCCTTTGGTGGAAGAATCCCACCTTCGTTGCCATTCTCTTAGGCGTAAGAGCTCTAATTGTGCCCGCATTCTCCGACGATTCTCTTGGGAGACCTTATGCAATGCAACGTTTTCTTTAGCTGCAATGCCAAGTGGTGTCATCCACAGAAACACATCTATTGTGTGTGCAAACAAAGAATGTATTCTTCGATCTACGTGACCTGTGTAACATCGGAAATGATCCTGTGGCGGTTCTGCCAGATCCCACGGCTCGCCTTCCTGAAAAAACCCTCATAACCACAACCCAGTCTGCACCAGCTTTCGCTAATGCAATTCGCATTAGCATCTTAAATGCTTCACGCATCAAATAGATCCAATTATTATAACCCAAAAGTACCTGCAAAAGAATTCTTATCTTTTCAAGCATTCCTTCGCTTACACATCCCCTGTAAGAGTTCTTACTTTCCTTATCATAAATTATCCTGAAAAGAAAAACCCCGGTTCACATATCATGTAACCATTCCAGCCAGGAATAATTATCATTGCGTCGCATATTCCCAGTTTTATTCATGTGTACAATAAATTTCTTTATGTATACATAGGCTGGCGTCCTTTTCTCCCAGCAATAACATTCCCTGACTCGCACAATGTGCAAACCAAAGCAAATACGAATCTTGCGTCTTAAACCTATTAGCACCATGTGCATCGGCATTGCGGCTATCGTAACAGCTGCAATGCATACCATAGACAATTCATACCATTGTCCTTTGATTCTCCGAATCTTGTCCCTTAAGAACTAGATGCATAAACAATACAAAGCCATTAGCATCCGACGAGATGCGATTCGTTTGTTTCAACAAACACACATCTCTTTGATGCGCATTATGCCCCGTCCTTGAGTTTCACGATTTTTTTTTTTTTTTTTAAACTGTATTTATTAACCATAATTAAAATTTGTACATTTAAGTAATACAGTGACTTAAAATTAAATTCGTGACAATTGCTTACATGTAATTATTATTATAATACATTTTCCAAACAATGTTTTAAGAGTTATAGGCTATATGTGTGTTTATACATTTAGTAGGGTTTCGTCTTCCTGGAAAAGGTCAGAAAACCAGGAATTTCTTATTTTTACTTTACTTAATGTAAACTTAACCCTAAATATAAATATAAATATAACTTAACCTAACTTAGTCTGATTATTATAAAATGAGCTATAAACAAAACAAAGTTTTATAATTAATGGGATTTATGAATTAAAGGATGTGGAATGAGGTCAGTTATGGGTTTGAGGAAGAGTATTTCTTTCCGGTTGTTCGTTGGAAAAGCGTAGGATGTTGGAAAATGGTTGGACGTTACAGTATTTGAACTGGTTAGGGGTAACTTCGGTGTTGTGGTATATGATCTCGTTTGAATCATTTACCAGTCTGCCTGAGACGAAGATAGCTCTGGTGTGGAGACAGTTGGGGTAGTTAGTTTGGATGTCTAGAGGGTTCTCTAAGAGCGAGGTTATTATGGAATTGGGATTATTTTGTAGGTTTTCGATAAATTTGATAGATAGCTCGAGGAATCGTCTATCGAGGCGCTCAATACAAGCGGTATTGTAGAGTTCGACGTTACTATAGTACTTATAGGAGTTAGGACGACGATGTAACCCAGAGACATACCTAAAGCATTTTCTTTCGAATACTCGTAATTTCTCCATTTGGGAGGGAGTGATATGGTACCACAATGGGCACGCGTACGTGAGTGTGGGCCTGATAATTTGTTTGTAAATGAGCAGTTTGACTTTGTGAGAGAGACTATTAGGTTTCCACATTACTCTTCTACAGAGATTAAGCTGAATTGTGGCTTTTTGAAGGGAATTTTTAATGTGGGAGGAAAAAGACCAGTTATTAGAAAAAGTGATTCCCAGATATTTTAGGGTTTTGGAGGGTTTTATTAGAGTGTTGTTTAGGTTAAGTTTAATTTTGTTGTGGCAGCGTCTAGTGTTGTTTGTACAGTGCTCGTGTTTGCCCTTGAACACTATGAGCTGCGTTTTATTTGGGTTAAGGTGAATTTTCCACTTATTGAAGTATGATGATAGGTTAGGGAGAAAGTTGTTAATGCGATTTCTTGCAGCCTTAACAAATTTGCTGCTAGAGTAAATTAATGTATCATCAGCATAATTCAGCATCACAACATTAGGAGATACGGGTTGAGGAATATCCGCGGTATATAATAGATATAAAATTGGCCCTAAAATAGAGCCTTGGGGAACACCCGCGGTTATGTTGTGGGTTTCTGAGACTCTTTATTCTCACAACGAATTGTCTGTCAGAAAGATAAGAGGCTAAGAGCTTTGTTGTGTGAGAGTTTAGATTAAATATGGAGTGCAGTTTGTACAGAAGCCCTGAGATCCAGACGCAATCAAACGCCTTAGAAATATCGAGAGATATACATACAGTAGGGCTTTGGTTTTGGAGACCAGTTGTAACATCGTGTGTGAGTTTTAGTAGAGCATGACATGTGGATTGTCGCTTACGAAATCCGAACTGACAGTTAGGGATGAGGGCATTCAGATTGGCAAATGAGAGAAGATTTTGGTAGATCTTGCGTTCCAGTATCTTACTTAATGTACTTAATAGGGATATTGGACGATAATTGAAAGGGCTATTACTACTACCGGGCTTCTTAATAGGAATTACTACCGCAGTTTTCCAGTTCTCTGGGAAGCGCGATGCATTAATTATATGATTAAGAAGAATGAGGATGGGAAGTAGATTCTGTGGGCGTAGCCTTTTAAATAGAAGGCGTGGGATTCCATCTAATCCAGTTGACTTTTTGTTATTTCCTGATCTTACGATCTCGGATAATTCGTCTGCAGTTAGAAAATTTGTAGTGTCTACGGGGTGTGAAGCTATGTTCGTGTTGTTAAATTCACCGATGAAAGGAGTAAAAGATGTGAATAATCTGTTTGAGATGTATTCGTTTACTGTGTTCTCGAAGCCGGGAGTTGATAGAGAATTATTTGCTGATGAATCTTTGCAAAGTGTTCTGCGAGGCAATTTGCTATGTCCGTATCGGACTGGGCAATATTATTGCTGACTGGGTTGATGAGATGATCAATTCGGGGTTTATATTGACGACCAGTTAATTGGTTGATGTTTTTGAAAAGATCCCGATTTGGTTTGATATTTTTAAGTGTGGAGATGTAGTTTTCGTCTGCGAACTTTTTCAACTGCTCATTTATCAGAGTGGATAGGAGTTGGATTTGGCTTTTAATAAAGGGGCAGTATCTTGTATGGAGTTTACGGCGGAGCTGCTTTTTAAGGCGTAATAATTTGGTTAGGATGCTGGGCAAAGGCTTTCCTAAATAGTTATGAGGAATGGTTGTCGGGGTGTTGTTGCTGAGAGCCTCCTTAAGAATTTGTTCTATTCTTAAAGATGCGTGATCGATTTCAATAGGGAGTAAGTTAGATGCTTCAGGGATATACAAGTCAGAGAAACTTATCGCTATGTCCCTATTGACTTTTCTCCAATTTGTGTTGGTGAAGTTTGGGACAGGGTTTGACGAGTAGAGTGGGTCGAAAGAGGGGATTTGGATCGTGGTATGAACGGAACCATGATCAGAAGGAAATATAAAGGAGACTGTAGGTGGACCCGCTGAGTGAACATCATCGGACTTGAGGAAGAAGTCGATTGTTGACTTGGCTGTGCTAGTGACACGGGTTGGCTGTAATGGGGGGTCAATGTATGTATATGGATAAGATGGCAGGAGGGCTAGCAACTGACGACCATATTTGTTGCATTTATTATCATTGAATGCTGTATGACGAGCATTCCAGTCTCCCCCGATTATAAATGGAGCGGGAACAGACTGTTGGATTATCTGAGAAATGTCAGCATCTGGGAAATCTGGTTGTCGTGAAGGGTGAATATAAATGGATGCTAAGACGAGCACTTTATTGTTCTCACAAAAAAGTTTAACTGCCGTGTATTCAATGGTGAATATATTAGTGAATCTAATTTCACTGAATTGAAATTTTTTGTGTATTAAGATGCCGGTACCTCCGTGGGATCCACTAGTTCTGGGGTTAGAAACAAAAGTATAATTGGGAATGGAAACTCGGGAATTTGGTTTGAGCCAGGTCTCTGAAAGGAAGAGGATATCTGGGGAAAATTTTTCAACAAACAACCGGAGGTGTTGCTTACGTATATTAGAGTAAATGGAAGAGTTTCAGGATTATTCCGAAGGCCTTTTGTATGAGAAATAAACCAATGGGATCTTCACTCACACATACACACTCATTGCCAAGTCTGTCTTCCTTGTTTCCACCACAGAGAAACATTTTCTTCTTGGGCAAACTCACCTCAAAACGAGATAATTATCGTGGAGTCGATTTCCATCCGCCGGCCGCTGTGGTCGTTGCTGACTTCCGCTCTCCGTCCGTGGCGAAGAGACGCAGATACCCAAAGTAATTGGTGTTGTAGTTTTTATTTGAGCCAAACGATGAACTTGTATTTAATTTATCATTTCCAGTCCGGTGTTCGATCGAAAGTGTAACAAAAATAAAAATTAATTAAGAACTTTCCTTTTGTGTTAATACCAATAAAAATTATTGACAGCTATTCATATCCTGTGCATTCTTATTTCTGTCGACTACTACCTGTGTGTATTTTTTTTGTTTCGTGCCTTGGTGACGATTTCTCGTGTACAATTAGGATGGTGGTTAGGAGTGAATCCAGTGCCGTACGCCGGCGCACCAACCTAACACCACATTGGTAACCTCGCGAAAGAACTCGCAAACTTCCGAAAAGGAGTCGGAACGCGTTCGTATTGTTGATCATAGTTGGCCGTGCTTTCGCCATTACCATCACCATAAACGGAGCGGCTGTGGCGGCAATCGCTAAAAAACATTAAACAGTGACTTAATCGTGGAAGTAGTTTTTTTTTCTTCTTTTTAAACAGTGCAAAACAAAAAAAGATAAAAAACAATCAATGGGCAAAAACATCGCCCCAACACAGCCAACAACACCAAGCGACTCACCAGCACCAGTTACCTCAACACATTACCGGACTAGCAGCAGCACCAAACAGCCAAGGCTTTACCAACATCACCTGGCCGGGAGCAGCACTCGCCTCAATAGCAAGGGCTAGGATTTGGTAAGTTCTGTATTCTCTCTTCCTTTTTTTTTTTCTGAACAGTGAGTCACGCAACACTACCAAGCAACCATGGCAAGAGCAACTCATCATTCAATGCTCCCAGAATGCAAGTAATCTCAGAAGCAGAATGAGATCGCGATCATGGACCACCGAGGCATGTATGGTGCACCTAAACGATCGCAGTATCAGAAGGATCAGCGTACTACCGATGAAATACGGAAATTAACCGATAGCTGAAAATAAAATTTCAACACCTGCTCCACCACGAGAAATCGAGCAAAAATATGACATAGCGAGGGAATTTTCCAAAGTCATCGAATACAAAGAAAAACTAGTATCCTGTTGGTGCGTGGCTCTTGGAATTGTCTATCTTTATGGTTTATGTGTGTTGCCTATTCCGAGATGATGTTAAGAATTGCAGGCATTTCACAATTTATGATACCAGAAACTGAAGACAGGTGAACAACTCGACTGGCTGCGATTATCCTTAACAAACACAAGTATCTATATTAAACTCCTTTATTTTCTTTCATAATAAACTGTGCAATACAAACGATTTCTTAGTCATACAGCGGTATCTGCGTTAAACCCATTTTGGGTTTGGCAAAATACTTTAAAATTTAAAATTTCCAATAATACTTTTAAAAATTGATTAGTGGGTTATATCCAATACAAGGAATCATAGAAGTAATTATTAAGCTTGTTTTTTATGCAGAAATTAATTAACGGTTTGAAGTGCAAATTACCACACACAGTTCTAATTAGACGATTTTCATGGTAAAGGTAGACAACTGGCTCGAAACAGTTGCCCTGCCAGGCTACGAAAACTGTATAATTGGTTTGACTATTAAAGGCTTTAAAAGATATCGATATTTATATGAATGGACATATGTCCGGAAATATGTTCATTTGTATGAATGCGTTTCTTTTATTTTCTTTTAAAATTTACAAACCAACATGAACAATTAGTAATTTCCAAAACGCATTATCATCAATGACTTTAAAAAAAAAAAAAAAAAAAAAAAAACATTAAATACGGAAATAGTGTAAAATTTTTTTTATTTTTCATTGCACTTAACTGTGCCGTACTGACAAAAATAAATCAAACCGAAATGTAAAACCCATAATAGTTTAAACCGAAATAAATAATTAAATGAGAACACATGAATGTACAACGATTCAAAAAAGATCCCTTTATTTACGGGTTTCTCTTCAATTTTCCAGCAAAAAAACACAAAAATATATAACACTTTTAAAATTTGATTACCATATAGACCTTCGCTATGTAATATTGACATTCAAGAAAAATGCATAAAAAACTCTAGTTACAATCCAAAATTGTACTCATTTTAAAAACAAAATTAATAAAATTAGCCTTTCACATACACTCATTTGTAATATGATAAACACACCAGATATCCTTAATTATAATAAAATAGGTAGCGACAAAACACCACATCTGAAAGCCACATGTAAAACTACAAATTAAAATCAAATTAAAAATATATATATATATTCATAGGAAGGCACCATTATATTGTTTAAAAAATAAAAGAAAGAAATAGTTCTTCTATAAATTAAAGAAATCAATATCCTAAGCTAACACATTAAATATCGAGTCAAGAATTTAATGTAACTACAATTAATTCATTTTAATCGAATACTGCAAAATTCGTAACAGTTCCTCTGCTATTTTCTTCCATTTTATCACAACCGCTATATGTTAACAAATTATAGATACAATTTATTAAAGCTGACAAAAACAAACAATAGAAATTAACTAGGGCACAGATATTAACTCAAAACAGCTTTTCAAGCAAACAGTATGATTACTTTTACTTGAACGCAGCAGCCTACCTTGACTTCATTAACTTTAAATGCTTCCAAATTTAATAGGATTTGATGTCAGTTTTTATTATTATAACTTTATATTTCATTTTATATTGTTTCATATTGTATTCTCAGTAAGTTTGCAAATATCAGTAAATAAGAAATTAAAACACAACTTTTTAAATATTTTCGGCTATAACTTAATATCTAATGCCGAAAGGTCATTTTACAAAAGGCAAAGAAAAATTATTAAAACAAGATTATTAATGTGATAATAAATAAAATAACGATAAAGAGTTCTAATTAACCTAAAAGCAACCAACAACAAAAAACATTTAAAATTTATACACTTGTTTAATAAAAAGAAAAAAATAATAAATATTAAAAAAAATTTGTAAGCCCCTTCTGGGTATTGAATTACGCACAACCTTGTGTCGTAATGTTCAGCACGACTCCGCGCTCGCACATTCGACGTTTTTCGAGTTCTGTTGACCCCACTCAACCCCTTTTCAACTCCGTTCTCGGTAGACCCCCTTCGACAACACTCACCCACGCGACTTCACCCGACTTCTCGACCATCTTAGACTTCTTTCAACTCTCTAGACTCGCTTTAATTCGCACAAATGCCGGCTCCTCATTGCACATTAGCTACTACGCGTAGCATCATTCAATAGGATGCCCGGTTTCTCCACATACTCGATCACCTTCGACTTATTCCTTTGCCTTTTTGGCCTCCTTATGACTTCATCAAATTCGCCTCTGCCCACCTTTTTTCTGTTGAGGCCCTTTTACAAATATTGGCGCACGCGCTCGCCATTGCTCAACACCCATTTTCTGCAAACCGACCCCTTAAGTAATAACAGCTACTACGCGTAGCATATAATCTATAGGACGCCCGGTTTTGTCTCGCGTGAAACATCTCAACCTTTTCTGTCTCTTTTCTGAATATTGGCACTCATGCTCGCCAACCACAGCCTTCACGCTACACCGTTCATCAATGCTCGACCTTTCTACCCGATTTCAGCAAGCCAGCTCCCCACGTTACCACAGCTACTACGCGTAGCAGCACCCGGCAGGACACCTGGCTTTGCCTCCTTATTTAAACTTCAGGACTTTCGTCCTTAGAACTCTTAACGTCTCCCAAATGTCTCAGCAACACCGGTCCACAAATCAAACCGATACCGCCGGACTGAGACAATATACCCAATCTTTAGCCACCATGGCTCCCCTTTAGCGACAACTAAAGGCTATGCAGGCCCCTCTACGCCGCCTCAAATACCTAGGTGCATAATACTTCGGAACGCACATCTAGTAACCCTAGGGCGCCCTGGGGGTTGGACACAATCAACCACCCACCAGGAGCCCCCTAAGCAAAGTCCCCTATTTTTTAACAACTGCGACGGCCGGCACCTCACAGCAAGTTTCCATTCGGTCGAGGTCGCAGCTACCGCTACATTGGCACCAATGTACCGGTCCTCCCTCGATAGGTAAAACGTGCAATTGAGGGCCCGCCCTCCTCTACCAGTCCCAGCGGCAAACAAATCGCCATACAAACGTATGGACAAAAGACACTGGCTCTGGACTTGGTCCCTTTCCATCCCGCACACGGCAACCCGTCACTGTGGATGTGAATTACCCTGGGATAAGTTCCCCTCCATCTCGCACACGCCATTTCGTCACTGCGGATGTGAGCGGATTTCCGATGGGTTCCGACCTATTCGGACGATAAGCCTGTTGGTCCATGAGACCCATAACAGGCCTATGGACCACGCCGCACACCTTTGCCCTTGATGGCATCAAGCGGTAACAGTTGTGTCCATCTTATTGATAAAGGCCCAAACAATAACCAGGAACTGGTCACGACGACAGTCCCTTAACATTACCACAGCGCATCCCGAAGCAATTTCCCTATCATCACAGCACCCACCATCGAGCATCCCTTCGCCCCTACCTTTTTTCGTGACTACGTCACTGGGGAGGGAGTTCTGTGACGGTTCTGCCAGATCCCACGGCTCGCCTTCCTGAAAAAACCCTCATAACCACAACCCAGTCTGCACCAGCTTTCGCTAATGCAATTCGCATTAGCATCTTAAATGCTTCACGCATCAAATAGATCCAATTATTATAACCCAAAAGTACCTGCAAAAGAATTCTTACCTTTTCAAGCATTCCTTCGCTTACACATCCCCTGTAAGAGTTCTTACTTTCCTTATCATAAATTATCCTGAAAAGAAAAACCCCGGTTCACATATCATGTAACCATTCCAGCCAGGAATAATTATCATTGCGTCGCATATTCCCAGTTTTATTCATGTGTACAATAAATTTCTTTATGTATACATAGGCTGGCGTCCTTTTCTCCCAGCAATAACATTCCCTGACTCGCACAATGTGCAAACCAAAGCAAATACGCATCTCGCGTCTTAAACCTATTAGCACCATGTGCATCGGCATTGCGGCTATCGTAACAGCTGCAATGTATACCATAGACAATTCATACCATTGTCCTTTGATTCTCCGAATCTTGTCCCTTAAGAACTAGATGCATAAACAATACAAAGCCATTAGCATCCGACGAGATGCGATTCGTTTGTTTTAACAAACACACATCTCTTTGATGTCCATTATGCCCCGTCCTTGAGTTTCAGGATTATTCCGAAGGCCTTGTGTATGAAAAATAAACCAATGTGATCTTCACTCACACATACACACTCATTGCCAAGTCTGTCTTCCTTGTTTCCACCACAGAGAAACATTTTCTTCTTGGGCAAACTCACCTCAAAACGAGATAATTATCGTGGAGTCGATTTCCATCCGCCGGCCGCTGTGGTCGTTGTTGACTTCCGCTCTCCGCCCGTGGTGGAGAGACGCAGATACCCAAAGTAATTGGTGTTGTAGTTTTTATTTGAGCCAAGCGATGAACTTGTATTTAATTTATTATTTCCAGTTCGGTGTTCGATCGAAAGTGTAACAAAAATAAAAATTAACTAAGGACTTTCCTTTTGTGCTAATACCAATAAAAATTATTGACAGCTATTCATATCCTGTGCATTCTTATTTCTGTCGACTACTACCTGTGTGTATTTTTTTGTTTCGTCCCTTGGTGACGATTTCTCGTGTACAATTAGGATGGTGGTTAGGAGTGAATCCAGTGCCGTACGCCGGCGCACCAACCAAACACCACAATCCTCCCTGACTCCAACCAATCATATAGACTTCATTAACCGCTCAATCTGGATGGCGAATGGAGCAATGATTCAATAGGATGCCCGGTTTCTCCCCATACTCGATCACCTTCGACTTATTCCTTTGCCTTTTTGGCCTCCTTATGACTTCATCAAATTCGCCTCTGCCCACGCGAATGGAGCACAACTTACCTAACCTACAAACGCATCGCCGCCTCCTTGCAAACCATCACCGCTTGTTTCAAATGAGAAAGTCTGTGATGTCCTCTGCATGAAGTTGTCACAGTACAACTCCTGTGGGGATGAAGTATTGTGCACCGGCACACGGCGCTGATTCACTTCAATCCCCATCACGAATCGAAAGTTCCACCGCAGCAAGCTGTTCACGAACACAAAATAAAAAGCAGGGAAATGTTGTTTCGAAATTTGCTTTTTTTATTGTTTAAGGTTCCTTTAATATGGGGCAATTTAAGTACACCGGTTTACAATGAATTTTGTCCTTCTTAATCGTTAATTTAATTAACTGGTTAAAAATCACAGTGCAAAATTGACGCGGCGAACAATAGTGAAACGGAAAACTAGTGATTAACTAAAATCCCGAACGCTCTCGACTCTGGTTATACGCTTCACCGTGCGCGAAACGGGGAGCGGAAGACGAACCATCCGGATCGGCGGTTGAAATAAGACTCTAATCGAGGGTTGGAATCTGGCTCTTGATTCACCCTCAATTCGGTGGTGGTGGATCTCCTCTCAGCTAAGGATACATTTTTACTTACCACAAGAGATGCGTATAGTCTCCCTTTGTGGAATAGAAAACCAGATCTCGTAATGAAGATCATGGTGTTTGCATGTATGGGTGATCGTACAGATCACAGTGTTTATCGATGCATTTCAGCAAAGGATAAACGAAACCTGAAACGAGGGAAAAAGAACAAAGGGATCGTATGGATCATTGTTTACGCTATGCATTGTAGCTATCATAGACGGCAATTCATCGGAGAAATGGTGCTGGAAGCAAATAAGGGCATCATTACAGTCGTGGATGAGTGGTGCAGATGCGTTAATAGATGCAACGCTATTAGGAAAAGGTGCTAATGGGTTTTAAATGTTTATGGCCTCTCTGACTGCAGTGGGGACCGAGTTTTTGTTTGTACTAGGAAATGCTAGAGGATTCGGTTTCGATGATAATGCTTGGGATGCGGTCATTGTTTGTCGATTGGACAAACGAATCGCGGGTCGGTTTATTGCAGCTGTATAAACAAGCTGTCTGACATAGCAATTTAACGATGACAAATGGTGCCGAATGGTTTGGGATTTATGGTGCCTGATGTCGTATGATGTGAAAAATTCTTTACAGGGAATTTGAATAATAGGGATTTTCAGATAATGCGTCGAATGCATTAAATGGTCTTGGAAAAGGAAATGTTCTCAGGTGCCAATGCCATTGCATTGGCGAAAAACAATGGCAGTTGAGTTGCAATTGTTAGGGGTCCTTTGGGTAAGTTGAAAAGAACCCCCACACTCCTCATACGACTCTTGGGGCAATAACGCACTCTCGAGCCACAGCCCAAACTCCTGGAATGATACCGGGGCCATAATCATTAAATTCTCCTTGGCTGAGTCAATCCTAAAAATTATTGCTGTGAATGTGAATTCACTTATTCGAATTGAGAGAAGAGACACCGTAGGGAACTTGTTGGAAGCCGAACGCCCTGATATTCTTCTGGCTAGCGAAACAAACTAAACCAGAAGCATAAATTAGGCAACAAAAACTACAACATGATAAGAAAAGATAGACCCCAATCCACATAAGGAGGCGGTGTTGCACTCTTAATTAAAACAAGTCTTCGATATAAGATCTTGCAGAGCAAGGAAGTACCCAACTTTCAATAGCTGGAAGCTTGCATAGTAGATATTCCTCTTCAAAGTCAGAGGCATTTATATGTGGTATCGCGGTATGCTCCGCAAGCTCATCAGGGCGCACAATTCATCAACGAACTAAATACACTTTTCCATTGTCTTAAGCTGCATTAGGGAATCAACTATTTCCTTTAGCGGGCGATATTAATGATAAACATGCTACTTAAGGAAACTTAACCCCCAGCACGAGAGGTAATGCTCTATTCGAATGGTGACAAGCAAACACCATCAAACACAAGTAAGAAATTTACGCCACTAGCACCCCTTCTTTCCCAAGAGGTGACTCTGTGACAGTTCTACGAACCACACAACCCACTATAGTTCAAAACAGGCATGGTCCGTAACAAATGGTATTCTCTGTGAAATTATGCAGCAGTTGCGACGCGACGAGCGGAGTAACAGGTAAACTCCGCCCCGCCCCGCGATGGAATATCTAAAAGAAAGTTCCGCGGGGATCAACGGGAATATGACCCTGGCGGGAGGTGGTTTTAGCCGGTAAAAACCCGGCAACCTCCACCTTCCTACCGAAACCAAAAGAAAAAAAAACCATAGGTTGAGATGTCCTTTCCTCCAAGGAACATACCCACATTTATCCATCACACGTGCCCACAGACACGTGTCCCAAAGTCCTTACTCCCATCTGAAACAGAAGGTAACATTTCACACACCAATATTGAATGCAATTCCAAAAATCAATCGAACTAAACGTTCAAAAGTCTGTAATATTGAATCCAACGCATTTAATTTGACGCGCCAATTCAACGCATCCAAGCCAACGCACCCATTCAAGGCATCAATGCATTGCACCCATTAAACGCAATTTTCGGTAAACAAACCGAACAACGAATATCGCCTCTCGCTAATAGCAATTAGCACCTAAATTCCTAGCATGACCCAAAACTCTAAAGGGGCACTTGTGCAAACAAAGGATAGCGATTCGCCGCCGGCTGCTCGTGCATGATATTTTTTGTGTCTCCCGACCAGCCAACCTGCACGCAGATAGGTGAGGAAAATTCACAAGTTGAACACAACAACCGAAAGGGTTGCAGCTGTGCAATATGGTGTACGGGGACGTTGGATGTTTATATGAGCGGCGACTGTGCGCCGCATCTACGCCGATTTTACATCCGCCGATTGGTACTTGGTGCAGCTAGGCATGATTCTTACATTGCCTGTGGATTGGTTTAGCGACCAAAATGCCCGCTGTAAAACAGAAAAAAGAGGATATCTCCTGCACGTGTGCGGCGGGATTGGATAGGCGATATGCGCGCACAAATATATTTCAAGTTGTATCGGTTGCTTAGTGATGCGACCGTATTGCCTATTAGGAACATAGGTGTCTCACGTAATTATGCCCTTGTGGAAAATACTTGTTTGGTGCTGATGGATTTTGCATCAGCGAAAATTATAGATTTAAGGCATTTCAGGTGATAGTTTGCGCAAACGATGGAAAGGTAAGTAAACGCTTTCCAGGTTTTTGGTGCTCTATGGAGCAGTTTTTGAATAATTGGTGGGAAGGTAAGTACTGGCGTTCAAAGGAACCGCTGTAGTGGTTCCGCCAAACCCTACGGGCTACTTACCTGAAAAACCCCCCATAACTACTACCCTACTCCCTTAAGTTTGCTAATGCGACAGTATTAGTACCTGTAAATGCTGCACGCTTTTAAGAAATCAAATCTATGATCTTTAAGTCCCCGTAAAGAAAACTTACTTTCGTGCATTCTCTTCGCATACCACTGCTCCTTAAGATTTCTTTATTAGTTTACCAGGAATTTCCAATCAATTTCGGCATCTACGTCGCCAGTCAAATTTCCTTAGATGAATTCCTGTAAACAAAATAATTCGGATTGCATTCAATGTAACCGTCATGAGAGGGACCATAAATATTGCGCCGTCTATTTTCCCAGCCGCGTCATGTACCTTTTCATACACATTGCCTGGCAACCTTTTTTGTTTGTCTTATCAATAAACAACCCAAGCAGCTGCATATAATTAGCGCAATAGACGCTGAAACCAAATTCTCCAGCATTTCCTAATGCAAATATGAACCCGGTTTCTACTGCAGCCGGAGATGCCATAAACATCCAATTTGCTTTTAGCACCTTTTTTCTCCTAACGTCAATAATAGCGACGAGGCATCGCGTAAACAATGACCCGCATTACCAACGGCGCAGTTGGTCATTTTCATCCTTTTGTCTTTGCCGCCTGTTTCGTTGTTCCACTGCCTGTTTCGTTGTTCCACTGCACGTGTGAATAGCATCGATCTGAACGATCCCACACAAACCACCATGGCCTTTATTACAAGATCTGGTTTCCTATACCACCAAGAGAGACTTTACGTATCTCTGGTGTTAGGTAAAAACGATATCCTTATTGGAGAGAATATCGGTTTAGTCGTAATTCATCTATTGAAGGAGTCGGCCGGTTGTCTACCTCTTCGCCGTGCCATGCATACGGTACGGTACGTTTATCGAGTGTGTGCTAATTTCTAATTCCTAATTTTAACCGGTTGTGTTTCAGCGCGTGGTGCCTTCATCGTTTAAACGAAATTTATTGTGGTTGCGATATTAAAATAAAATTAAGTCTTCACAATTTGAACAAAAGTAATTTGTCAACTGAACTCATGATGGGGATAGGAGGGAACCGCGTGCCATACGCTGGCACACCTACTTCGAACCCCAGACCGCCAAACATCTACTTTGGAATTCGTGTTTGATGACGAAAAGCAACACTAGGTGTTAGATGCACATGTCCATTGTTGGGGCGGGAATTCAATCAGTTGAGCACATATTGCGGATTGATAGTAAAGTTCTGCGGAGATCAATGGGAATATGTGCCTGACGGGAGGTGGTTTTACTGGGTAAAAATCCGGTATGCCTCTGTATCGGTCCAGATGTATCCTTTGAAAATGTCCGCCTTCCTACCGAAAAAAAAACAAAAAAAAAAGCAAAGTTCAGAAACGTTGGTTGAACTTGTTAGAAAAACAACATGCTATTATTAGTAAACAAATGAAGTAGGCGACGATTCCGCTATATGTCAACTCCACATTCGACCTTTCTTTGCATAGGGTGATGCAACCTCGGCTTTTCTTTTCTTTCAATTGGTTATCGTTCGCCCGTCATCGTCGGTCAACTTTACCCCATGTAACCCCAATTCCTGCATTTTCTTTACGTAGATTATGTAGTAGGCTGTTCCACCGTTCTCCGCTAAAAAACAAGCTCGACACCACCCTGGTAATGGGTTCGTCAGCCGTTACAATCTACAAACATTGAAAACGTTGCATTGACATATATTCCACGCATCATTTATTGGTATCACCCAATTTCTTCTGTTTTCTTTCTAAGTATTCAACATCTGCCTAATTTCAGCTTATATCGGCTTCTCTTTTTTTTTACCTATGTTTCCAAGCTATCCATCTTGATATTCTACAGCCTACACGATGCACCATCTCGAAATATTACCAATTTACCCTCCAGTTTTGAAAATATTCGACGTAGAACCATTACTCCTTCACTTGCTGTCACTCATTTCGTTTATGTGGTGAGAAACAAAACAGTGGTTCCTAGAATGCTTACTATTGTCATACGGGGCCTCGAAAGGTCTTTTCACTTCAGTTTCATGAATTCAGAATTAGAGCAATTGATTCCTCTTTACATCCCCATGATGATTGACAGTCTCCATCATATAAACAGTAACCGGCTGATGAGCCGCCGGGTTGTGTATATATTAACCTTTAGCTTAACCATTGAAAATCATGTTACTGGTAAACATGGCAATGCCTCCGACTAACCCTACAGTCAAAGAATTTGCATTTTTATCCTTTCGACCCTAGTTGTCCCAATTGCCCAAGGTACAAACGAACCTGCGAACGAACCGACACATCAGAAGCTTAGTTTGTATAGTTGAATGTTATTACAGGTCTCCCAAGCACAACAAGTGATTACCCCACTTCAGAGCCAACTACCGAGGAAGCCTGAAAGGTAATTGTATAACTACTTATGCAACCTTTCATCTAGAAATGTGTTATGGGCAATTTATGAATTAAGAAGCAAGACCTAATTCGGCTTAAGCCCAATCTAGTGATGACATTATAGTATTAATATATAATTATATTATAGTGAAGACAACTCGAAGATGAAACAGGATATGAAATTGATTTTATAGAAGGTCGACTGGGGAAAATCCTGACACGTTTTTAAATAGAGCGACAATTTATTTGAGGGCAAGGATAATCGAATTATTTCAAATCGAATATAATGGCTTAAGTCTTAAGGAGCCCCAGGGCATTCAAAAACATCTGTCTAAATTGAATTGAAATTTATCTGTAATGAAGACTCTTGGTTATAGGTGTACCAAGGACAAATTATTCTGCTTGCCAGTTGATTACTCTTTTGTACACATGATGTCCTTCGATGAGGGCAAATCGTTACGATAAATTTCCACCGTAGAATTCCCAGATATCCGGTCTGAATGCCGATTGTTGTCTTCCAACGTTCATAAATTCCGATTAGCGTTGGCAGTAGCCAATGTTGTTTGCCTGCTGTTTTGCCAATTTTGTTTTCCTCGGATCCTAATTGTGTGTCGTGTCCTAAAATTATTTACATTACTGTTTGCATGCTATTCCCAAAAGGTGTGCGAGGGCTATAATATCGTTGCCCATAAATAACAAGCCCACTATTTAGATGGGAGTTTCAAAGATTCGTGGTCATGTTTAATGCACACATTTGAGGTAACAGAAAGGACAATAGAGTGGGCCTGGAATGTAGAACTTTCTGCCACTACTTGTAACGTCTGATGAGAGGCAGTGTTTAATGGAAAAACAATAGTACAGAAGAAACGTTACCCTATAACTTCTAGGATTAACAATGCCTACATTTTTCGGTTTAATGCATTAGATGATATTTTTGGTTTGTGTGAAGGGTTTTAGTGATGGTCAGTAATGGCCATTGATTGTGACCACATCAGACTCTTCACAGATATGCGTTTATTTGCAAGAAAGTACATTTAAATTAAGTTAATCCATAGGAAAACAGACAACATTCATTATACAGAATACCAGATTTAAGATGAGAGATATTACACATGCTAAAATTTAAAAATTCACAAAACTCCTCTAGGTACATAGGCTTTCCATATAAAATCGTCATACGGATGGTCCTGGATAACGTTAAATCTAAAAAGTTTATCAAAAGGGACATAACAACTTTGTATTTTAAAACGAACGCACCCTAAAACTATGAAGAAGAAATCGTGGCGGTTGGATCCAAAGAGATCGAAAGAGAGAAAGAACAAGAACGCAAGGTTCTCGCTGTTCTGAATGCTTCGAGGTACTTGTATGCAAATTGTAGCAATTCCGCGACTAGTTGACAGCAAGGAAAAACGGCACTCCAACTCGAATATTTAAACGTGGAAAAACGAAATTGGCTACTCAGTAGCGGTGCTGGTAAAGGGCGGAACTCTAAGCGGGTGCGACTGTCCGCTGCGGTAATAGGAATCTGACTCCTCGATGCCACTCACATCCATCAGATTCAATGGCCGTGAATTGCATCGATAGAGGGGGAGCAAAACGGATCCACTTGACTGTGTAGGGTAGGTTCGATGCCGTACGATGAAGACGATGATCGGCGGACACCTGATTACACAAATGCATGATCATCAGGGACTGTGGCGATGTACCCATACATCGTTGATGATGTATGCCAGGGAACGAAATAGATTTTTGTTTCAAAGTAAACAAAAACGCTATTTCACGGGTCAAATGGTGGTATGCATAATGTACATGATGTGCCTATGCTACAAAGGGGTCGTCATTGTATTTGCTTAAGATTCTGGGGAAATACCAATGTAGGCAATATCTACTGGTGTCAACGGCTCGACCAGAGATTGGGAATCTGTTTACTTTAGCCAAATGGCTCTGAAGCAGAATGGGGGAAATTGGTCCTGGACGTTAAGTCCGCAGAAAACTCGACGACGGTGGCTATGGATTGTTTGTTCGGGTTGGATGATGGGTCTTCATGGGACATGGACGTGAGTAAATAAACGATCACGTTCATGCTCAAATCAAATGCATGGCTGGGTAATAGTTAGGAATTGGTCGCGCTAAAGTGGACCTTAGGGTAGGATCAGATATACTATTATGTAGGTGTAGGTGTTTTATACGTTGGCATCAGCAAGGATGCGATTTTTGCAAAAACACCACAGATTGTTCGCTAAAACTCCACCGACAAAACATCAACTCACCAAAATTATCTATCAAAAGAACGGAAGCACCACGAACACAATAAATAAAACGACTGAGTTAATTTTAATGTTACTTTATTTTTGTCCACGAGTTCACAAGTTGTTACACGGGTGGTTGAATCTTTAGGGTTCATTAAACATTAATTATGACACATTATAATGACTCTTAATTAGATACTTAAGTGATATTTTGCCCGAAATTAGCGAGTGTTTAATACGATAAACTATCGGTTGAGAATGAACAATCGTCGCGGAAGACAAAAAGAACAGCGTGAGATTATAATACAACTCAAAAGTAGTTGCGTCTACTTCCTATGATAAATTGGGCTCTGTAGCCAAAATCGGCCTCGGGTATATGTGGACGCGACGGTGGTTAAGAACTGACTCCTGGTGTATTGTGAACTCCGTAAAGGTTATTTTCAGACTCCTGGTAGAAATCGTCCTCAACATTCCTTGTAGTATCGGATACCTCTGGCCTACCAGGGAAATTCCAATACACATCTGGTCAATTAGAGGGACGGAAATCTAGGCTGGCAGAAAATACAGTCATAAATCATGAGAATGGTTTTCCCATGATGGTGATAAAATATCGGCAAAAACCCAAGGCTGCCTGAGAACATGAATCTTTTGGACTACATTGTTTATGTAGAAAATTGCCGCCTGGACGAAAATGTTTTCTTTTGTCTACATCGGATAGACAGAAGTTTTTCGGGTAGCATAGTGGAACAATGCTGGCGGCGGCAATTGGGTCATCTGTGATGTAAAATTCACAGAAGATCGCTCGCCATAGCAACTAGAAACAGGGTTTATTGATCTGGTTTATCCCGCTCATTATGTCCTATTGCAGGGCTATTAGAAATCTGGCTTGCAGATATGCAAGCCAGCAAATAGCCCGGCATGTATTTCTGGACGCTAAATGGGCATGGCGACAGCGTTTGTGTACACTTTGATTCTGCCAAGAATGTAACATTTCGTCGGTCGATGAATCGAGTGTGTGTTATTTTAAATAACGCTCGATCGCTTGCAGGTAGCCAACGATGGCTACGCTGAATATCGTCGATAGGACGATCGGCCGATGGGTCTGTAGATAAGGGTAAAAATGACTTGCCGGGTGTAGAGGAAAGGCTCCTCGGCTGTGATGGGATATTTATGACGGTTATCCAAGGGGATAACCGAATGGTTTTCAGCCATTTTAGGACAGTGGTGAATACTATGGCAAGGTTGTGTGATCTTGCCAGTGATTCGACTTAAGGGTAGATATGGGGTTTAAAGGATTTTTATGGGGTTAAAAATGATGCGAGGTTCTTCGGGCCCTGAAGAGCCCCACATAGGTATATCGATTGCAGCTGTGTCCACAATACGCTGGCCAGCGTTTGTTTATCGGTAATTGAAGACAAGCTGAGCCGATAGGAGATGAACTGGTTCATGGAGTATGAACCAGAAAAGTTCAGAATATATGTATGCCATCGGGTAGGTTTCCTTTCCGGTATGATGCTGCAGGGGAGCTTGCGGTGGCCAAAATTGCAGGTAAGTACCATAGCTTTGTATGAGAAGAGGAAGGTGGTTAATTTAAAGAGGATGGGTGGTTCTTTGGTAATGCCTGAAAGAACCGCCACGGGCCCCTTTGGAGAATGTGGGTCACATGTTTGGTGAAATTCATGTTTGGGATATAAATTACCCCAAAATATTTCAGCCTATCTTGTGGTCTAATCACAATACTTCCTATTTGTATTTGAATATTCTGTGAATATTGGGAAGTAGGTTGGGAGTGTTTGCCACTCAAACTTATAGCTACTGCTTTGGATGGAATAAATGACCATCGAAATGGGGATGCATCGCCCTTTTATATCAAATCTCGATGAAATTTGTATAAGAAAAACATTACAAATTCCGAAAAGAGCAGACAAAATTTGTCATGCATTTTGGGTGGGGTGGAGTTCTAGAGAAATTGGATGGGAATTTGGTGTGGACAAATTCCCGAAAGTTATGCTCACACAATGCATATGAAGACATTCATTGTGATATTAAAATTTTGGTTTGTGCATAATAAATGAATATATGGTTTATTTTACTATGCATTTGGTATGGTTGGGAATTTTAGGAACTGAATCAATGTGCATCAGTTGAACATTTGGTTCAATCCATCGTGCATTGGATTCAATGTTACTTGGATATGAATGCTTGTAATTATTTATTGTTAATTGGAGATATTGATTATTATGTATGTAGATATATATATATATATATATATATATATATATATATATATATATATATATGGGTTAGCTTAGGGTGAAGGATATTGTTTGTAAATATATGTGGGGGGGGGGGGGGGGGGGGGGGGGGATGGTAGTGGTTTGCAGAGAACTACAACATATTTTAATATTTATTTCAAACCTATAAGTTGAGGAACCTCGAAGCAAGCCATCGTATAAATCCTCACGCCGATAACTGGTCTTAACAATTGAAAAGTCCCCGGCCTGGCACATAGATGGCGGCACTAGAATTAAATCCATATGATTTTTAGTTAGCCATAACCTTCAAAAGACGCGTGTATAATTTTTGAAGGTTAGGGTTATTTGACAGATGTCGGATCATTAGTTTGGGAATTATAGTATTTTGAGTGAAGCAACTTCTGTTATTGTGAAAAAAATGGATAAAAAGGAATTTCGCGTGTTGATAAAATATTGCTTTTTGAAGGGAAAAAATACAGTTGAAGCAAAAACTTGGCTTGATGACGAGTTTCCAGACACCGCCCCAGGAAAATCAACCATCAAGGATTGGTATGCTAAGTTTAGACGTGGTGAAATGAGCACCGAAGACGGTGAACGCAGTGGACGCCCAAAAGAGGTTGTTACCGACGAAAACATTAGAAAAATCCACAAAATGATTTTGAATGACCGTAAATTGAAATTGAATGAAATAGCAGGCACTCTAAAGATATCCACTGAACGTGTACATCATATTATTCACGAATATTTGGGTATGAGAAAACTCTGTGCAAAGTGGGTGCCGCGCGAGCTCACTTTTGACCAAAAACAACGACGAGTTGATGATTCGGAGCAGTGTTTGGAGATGATCAAGCGTAATAAACCCGAGTTATTGCGTCGATATGTAACAATGGATGAAACATGGCTCCATCATTTCACTCCGAAGTCCAATCGACAGTCATCCGAGTGGACTGCACACGATGAACCCGCCCCAAAGCGTGGAAAACGCAACAGTCGGCTGGCAAGGTTATGGCGTCTGTATTTTGGGATGCGCGCGGAATAATTTTCATTGACTATCTTGAAAAAGGAAGGACCATGAACAGCGACTATTACACAGCGTTATTGGACCGTTTGAAGGACGAAATCGCCGAAAAACGACCGCATTTGAAAAAAAAAATGCTGCTTCACCAAGACAATGCACCGTGTCACAAGTCAGTGAAAACGATGGCAAAAATCCATGAATTGGGCTTCGAATTGCTTCCGCATCCACCGTATTCTCCAGATCTGGCCCCCAGCGACTATTTCCTGTTCTCAGATCTCAAAAGAATGCTCGCTGGGAGGAAATTTTCGTCGAATGAAGAGGTGATCGCCGAAACTGAGGCCTATTTTGAAGCAAAGGACAAATCGTACTACAAAAAAGGTATCGAAAAGTTGGAGGGTCACTGTAATCAGTGTATCACCCTCGAAGGGAATTATGTTGAATAAAAAAAAACGAATTTTGCCAAAAAAATGTGTTTTACTATGGAAGGGCGGGGACTTTTCAATTGACCTGTTATTTCAAGACAACCTGCAACACTTCTTACATTAGTGTATATCAAAGTCGTACCTCATCTATCATACGACCAACTACCATGTTCTAAAACAACATACAAGGGGTCATTGATACACTTAATCAGAGAAGTACCACCAAATTCTAAACTCCAGTAACCTCACGATCCAACAATACATCCAAGTCATCGTCCTACCGAAATAATTGCAATCAAATCACCAACTCTTGAGCAATTAATAAATCGGTCAAAAACAAATGATTGATTGCATTTATCAAAGCAATAAACGATTGCACAAGTTGGAACAATTAAAATACGGAAACCTCCAAAATGCATGTTCCAGCACAATCGTCATAAGTGCAATAACTAGGTCAACTCGTTGACGCAAAGGTTTAACTCAAGTAAAAAGCAATGAGGAAGTATTGACCGAAATCAGCAAAATGTAGCAATTACAAATTGGGTCGATGAAAATGTAATTGCATGATCGTTGTTGGGAGGTATTGACCCCGAGGTGCGGTGAAACGTTTAATAAGTAATTGAGAGGCAGTTAATGGTCGATCGTGGAGATAGAAGCAATAAGAAAATTTGATCGGAAGAATCGGGTGTTGTCTACTGAAGAAGAAGTTAAAGTATAAGGATAATATTACAATAGTGTACTGAAGAAGAAGTTAAAGTATAAGGATAATATTACAATAGTGTACTGAGGAAGAAGTTAAAGTATAGCGATAATATTACAATAACATAAAGAAGAAGTGCTTTAACGTAACAGTTAAATACCAATTGTGACTGAAGTAAAAGGAGTTAATGTATAGATATAATATTGCAATAGTGTAAAGAAAAGAAAGTGCTGTAACTTTATAGTTAAGTACCATTTGTGACTGAAGAAGAAGAAGCTAATATATATAGCGATAATATTACAATTGTGTAAAGAAAAAAGTGCTGTAACTTTATGGTTAAGTACCATTTGTGACTGAAGAAGAAGAAGCTAATACATAGCGACGAAATTACAATTGTGTAAAGAGAAAAAGTGCTGTAACTTTATGGTTAAGTACCATTTGTGACTGAAAAAGATGAAGTTAATGTATAGCGATAATATTACAACAATGTACCGAAAAAGTGCTGTAACTTTATAGTTAATAACCAACTGGAACTGAAGAAAAAGGAGTTAATGTATAGATATAATATTACAATAGTGTAAAGAAAAGAAAGTGCTGTAACCTTATAGTTGAATACCAATTGTGACAATAAAGGAGAAGTTAATGTATAGCGATATTATTACTATGGTGTAAACACAAAATACTGTAATTTTAGGGATTTATAATAATAAAAGGAATTCGTGATTTAACTGTTCACTGTCTTATCAATTCGTTTGGTATCCTAATGGTTATTTCGACATAGACATCTAAAAACCATAACTCGCGCGAGATTGATATACATACGCCAGTAAGAAAGTAGAGATAAAACTCCTGCATCTGCATTTTTTAACACACGGAAACATCGGTTTTCCAAACCAACACTAGTAACCACAGCGAAAAGCACTTCCGATTTAAAGAGTATGCTCAGTCGGATATTCATTTATTATACCTGTTGTGGCCATCTAACAACCATAAATCCGTATATGAATGATAAGCATACAAGTTTTTTTTCCCGGGGGATAACAGAAAAGGACAATCAGTCCTCTGTTAACTAGAGAGACTAACCATCCATTTTCATCCATGTACAGGAAAACTCTGGAGTGTCGCACAACGTCGATACTTCATGCACAGATGGTGGACAATATATAAAAAGCATCAAGAGCAATTACATGAAATTTCAATTTAAAATTCATTTCTTGACTTTCAATAGATTTGAATAAGATTTGCTTTGAACACTTAATTTCATTATCAAGAAGATTTGCTTTGAACACTTAATTTCATTAACCCCCATTGCTCAAGGGGCTACTGCTTTAGTTACAAATCCACTAAATACCGTTGAATATCCCTTAGCTTACAACATAACTAGGAGTTATCCCTTTAAGATGAGTATATGAGAACAAATTATGGTTACAAATGGTGGGAATTACATGAGCATGCAAGTTTTTATAAGGAACTGTGCCAGTATATAATACCTAGTAAGTACAATATAATAGCGTCCTTGAGAATGACAGCCTTATTATATTAGAAGCAGATGGCTTTATTGCTTAGATATAGGCACACAAAGCGAACATCTACGCAATTCGGAAATCAACTTATATCTTCTTTCGCTTAACGAAAACACACACGTATACGGATGCAGTATACTAACGTTAAAAGGAGGCGTTATTAAATAACACAATATATATGATTAGTTCGCTTCTCCGAAATGGTTGGTGGAATTAATTAATTAATCAATTAATCATGGGTCTATTAGGACCAATGGCGGATTTAATGGATCTGTGGCGATTCTTCTGAACGCCACCATCCATCTTCCCATATTTTTAGGTAAAAACCCCCTATCTAGGACATACAACCTAAATTAAAAAACAAGTATCGTGGCAGTTCCATTGAACGCCACTGCTTACCTTACAGGTGCAAAGGGTAACAGTCTCCTAAAATACACTAAAGCTTGTACTTACCTTCTGTGCTGTACCTGTGAAATTGAAAAGAAACCATGAAGCATTGGTTCACGCTGACGTGAAAGCCCATCAGCAACAAATGATAATGCCGTCAAAGCAATTTGGTCGCACGATCCGCAAATCAACATTACCCAGTCATGCCGGTCGCCGATCGTCCGACCAAGCGAAGCACGGGCACCAACACAGCATGTCCCTAATGGCCAGCTCGGTACAACATTATGGAACCAACATAATCCCTGAGATCAACCAGGCACACGAGAAGAGGAAAATTGTCCACGCATGTCCACGGTAGGTCACGTACACAAAGCCACCGGTCGATCGTATCGATCGGCATTAGCATACCCTTCCAAGGGGACACCTCGAAACCAAACAAAACGCAGCATCAACGAAATGCTGACCGAGGATGTATAATGATATGAACATCCAACGTTTCCCTATACACCATACCGCCCTGTCGCAACCCCTTTCGGCAGGGATTCCTGGTCGAAGTTGTTGGCTGTCCGAGGATATCTACAGCAGAACAGCGCAGATGCTGTACGCCGCTATATCACTAATGTAAACATTTCAAGTCCTTTTCTTTCGTAGAGATGCTCGCACCTGTTGCGAATTTGTGGAGGGATCTTTGCTGTGTCTGCATACTCGCAGACGCACACGATGGGCGGCAAAGCAATTCCAATCCCTTTTGCGTTGAACTTAAACGCAAAAGGGCTATCTTACCATATTTGGTCATCGAGGCGATGATCGATTGCGTCGAATACAATCGCGTCGATGAACTAAGAAAAGAGTTTCAAGTTAGTCTGAAGATCTGAGGAGTGGTAGTTGGTCTCGTTACACAGGTTGTGCACAAAGCGTCTGTTTTATGTTAAATGACATAATCATATATTTGGTGTTAAATGAAATAATCACGGTCGGCTCGATAAGTTACGTTGTACATAAAATTGGGCATTGTCAAAGTCGACGCAATTAGTTATATTTTCGGTGTTAAATGAAATAATCATATTTTTGTGTTAAATGAGATAATCACGGTCGGCTCGATAAGTTACGTTGTACATAACATTGGACATAGTCAAAGTTGATGCAATTAGTTATATTTTTGTGTTAAATGAAATAATCACGGTCGACCCGATAAGTTACGTGTGTATAGAATAAGTTATATCACAGATACCCCAATTAATTTACTTGTCCAATAAGTGTTTAATTTTTTGAAGTTGTGGAACAGTGACTGTCTACTTGGGGTCCTTGGAGAACCAGTCCACCTGCCTGCACATAGCTAAGAGAAAGACACACGATACCCCATAGATCTTGGGCTAAAATGGTTCGAAACCCTTTTAGGAAACAGACTAAAAAAATCGGTGTAAAACAGGGATTGCTACCTATGCTACTGTCCTTAAAACACTATCTGTTGCCAGGTGCAATCCGTTGTTTTCATTGAAAAGTTTACCATAAATATACTCAGCACGATTTAACTTACAATCACCATTTCCCTACAGTGACTGAAAAATTTATTTCGCCAATAAAATGGAATTAACTCATGGCCATTTTCATGCGATTGGTGTTCATAACACTCAGCGTGGATTATTAAGATAAGAAAAACTCTCAACTGGGATTATCAGCTAAGAGTGTGGCGTGAAGAACACCGATAGAAGATCGATAAGAAAAGCGTCAGAGCCGTTTATCTTACCGATAACATAGCAATTCCATATCAGTTGAGTATACTTGAGAAAAACGATCGAATTGGAACACGCGGCAGCGGACTGGTGTGTTGTGTTTTGGTTCTATCTTTTAGTGATTCTAACCGTCATACCATCGGTTCGAATCACACGCTCTTCACTATCGTCACAAAGGCTATAAGAATACTAATAATAAAAACAAAATATTCACATCAAACAATATGTCACCCCTGTCGGGGCAGATCGGTGACGAGTCGTGGTTTACAATTGCCCCGAAAGGAAAGAAGAGGGATTCCAAAAAATGATAAGGAAAGCCAACATTAAAAAAAGAGGCCACGCCCGGACGCTATAATAATGTCTAATACCGGTAAAAAATCATATGCGAGTGAGATGCAGACTATGAGAACACATCACACCCACACGATGTTTCAGAGGTTGGCAATACGGACATGTGGCGAAATCCTGCAAATCCGAAGAAGATCGTTCGGAAAACTGTTTGAAAAGCGGTGGAAAAGGCCACAAACCGATGAGCTGTAATGCTCAACCCAAATGCATCTTTTTCGAATCAAAGTGCGAAGAAGGGAGTTACAAATGTCGAGTATTTAAAAACGCGATGTCCAATCTCCTGAATAAAAATTAACTTAAACCATTATGGAGCAGCACAAGATCTCCTTTCTCAAATGGTTAAGGAATATGGTGTCAACGTGGTACTCATCAATAAGCAGTACAGGATGCCTGGCACTGGTACAATTAGATGGGATTTAGACAGCAGCGGCCATCTGGACAACTAAAAATTCGCCCATAGAACACATAAGTGTCCAGCAGAATTCGCCTATGCTGAGAATACACGAATTCATTTTTACTGTTGTTATTGTCCTTCAAGATAGGAAATAGAAGAATTCAAATGCTTTTTGGGCACGGGGGGGGGGGAGCACAAGGACCAATAGTTGAGGCCAGTCACTACTCGAAGCCTCCGCGCGCATAGATGTACTGCTACTTAATGACGGTACTGATGACACATTCATAAACGAGAGAAGCCGGTCCAAAATCGACATCACATTTGCCAGATCTCTGTTGGGAAGAAGTATGGAGTGGCGAGTTTTGGACACCTACACCCATAGTGACCACCAATCCGTGATGTACGAAATATTACCACACAAGGGATTCATCACTGGCAAATTGGCGAAGAAAGGCCAGAAAAATGGGTGGAAAGAGGACTCGATACGGAACTGCTCGATTATATACTGGAAGACCAAATCGAACAGTTTGACGCAAAGGCCGATGAGAACAAGCAGGTTGGAAAAGTCTTGAACTGGCTAACTGCCGCATGAGATGCTTCTATGCCACGACAAAGACAACCAGTAGGGGCAATCAAACCAGTGTGACCCCCAGACTGGATGGTATTGCTAACGCGATAGTGAAGACTGCTTTAACAAAAAATCCGGAAGTCCTCAGCTGTCTCTTCACGACCTGCCTCCAAACAGGACACTTTCCTCAACGATGGAAAAAAACAGCGACTTGTGCTTATACCAAAAGGGATCAAGGAACCAGAAGCGCCGTCGTCCTACGGCCCGTTGTGCATGTCGGATACAACAGGGGAGCTGTTTGAGCGAGTAATTTCCACTCGCCTGGAACTACTCACTGAGGGGACATCGGGGCTCTCTGAATGGCACTATGGGTTCCGGAAAGGTAGATCAACCGGTAAGGCACTATCTGTGGTGTGCGACATCACTCACAATGCGATAGCTGGACTACCATAGCTAGGAGGTACGAAAAAATATTGCGCCGTGGTGATCCAGCGGCGTTAAAAATATATTTAACTCGGTGAACTGGAATCAAATTCTAGTAGCGTTGGTCGATCTACAGGTCTCACTCTACTTGGTGCGTATTCTAGCAACTATCACTCGGGTAGAAAACTGCTCTATGACACTAAGGAGAGACCACAGGAATATAAAATAACAGCGGGCGTACTCCAGGGGTCTGTATTAGGTCCGCTGTTATAGAATGTCATGTATGATGGTGTGCTCAGGGTCAATGTACCAGAAGAAGTTAGAATCATTGGGTACGCAGACGATTCGGCGATAGTGGCCGTAGCTAAACATCTAGAATCTAGATGAATATTTGCTCCCAAGCAATCCAAAGCATTAAATATGGCCAAACTGAGACTAGCCGGACATAAGACGGAGGTAGTTTTAATAAGTAGTCGCAAGAAATTTGAACACCTTGAATTGGAAATAGAAGGACAAACAATCAGATCCGGCTCCTATATTAAATATCTTGATATTATATTCGATAACAGGTTGACCTTCAAGGCACGCCTGAGGAAAACGAGTGAAAAACCGCAAGCGTATGCACAGTTTTGGTGGAGACTGCCCCCACATAAGGAAACTGAAAACCAGTGTCAACACCTCTATTATACTGCATGCAGCTCACAAATGGGCGGGAGCCACACAGTATAAGTCGTATATGAGGGGAGTGAACTCAGCACATAGGCTGGCATTATTAAGAGTAAGCTGCGCACTCACGAACGGTATCCAAAGATGTCATAAATGTCTTGGCCGGGAGGAAACCACTTGACATTGCAGAAAGAAAGAAAACGTTGCGTTGCAGGAGGTCTCATAAGAGAATCGCCGGAGAATGTGATCACAATTAGAGCTGTCAAGCCAAAAAGAATGGCGACGAAAGTGGGATTCCTCCACCAAAGAAAGATGGACCCACACCATGATACCTGATGTAGAAATATGGATGAAATGAAAACATGGCGAGCTGAACTGCCACTTGACTCAGCTGATATCTGGACGTGGGTAATTTCGGCAATACTTGCACAAGTATAAACATTTCAATTACCCATACTCCTTGTACTGCGAAGGCAAACTAGAAAATGTGGACCACGTACTCACAGAGTGTGTGAAATTCAAGGCCGCACCAACGATTTTGGAGAGACATATGAGATGTACAGTTACTCCTACAGGAGTAATAGAATATATGCTAAGTTCCAAACAAGCATGGTTCGTAGCAAACGAAATTCTACGTGACATGATTCAGCAGTTGCGACGCGACGAGCGGAGTAACAGATAAACTCCGTCCCGCGAGCGATGAAAAATCTAAAAGAAAGTTCCGCGGGGACAACGGCAATATATGCCTGGCGGTGGGTGGTTTTAGTCGGTATGAATCCGGCATGCTTCTGGATCGGTCCAGAGGCATGTTTTGAAGATTTCCACCTCTCTACCGAAACAAAAAAAAAATCCCACCACATGATGACAACCGACTTTCTATCAAGTTCCATTCAATCACGTCACACAAATGTGGCGACTTGCTATTTCTATCGCTGAACGTGAACCTAAGTATCCGTCCATCCAAAATTTGAAATATTCTAATCACTGTTTTGGTTTCTCGCTATGAATTCTAATTATATTCCCCATGATCTTCATTGCATGAGCAAACAATGGATCATTAGCACACTAGCTAAGATCGACCCGGAGAGCTCCTCTCCAATTCACCACCTCAAAAAGAGACTTCACGTTTCACTCGAGATAAGAAAACGCACCCTTAGTTGAGAGAGGACTCACCAGAGTCTGTGGGTTGGTTATGTTAGTGGCGTCAGCACGGATTGATCACTGGCAAGTACTTTTATTAAATTGCCCAAAACTTCGCTGCGCGTTACTGAAACCGATCGTCTGGTGAAAGGAAAATTAAAAAACTGTTGTTTGTATGATGATGATTTTTATTGATGGTGAATATCCTTACGAACACTAATTACAAAAGTTACATACAATCTGGTGAATATCCATACGAACACTGGTTACAAAACACAGACTCCTGGCGGACTAGTGAACCAATTCAATTTCGCGGGCAACGACTATAAATAAACAACACAATGGTGGTGAAGACTCGCGGACTCCACGTGCGTGTACGCACTGGAAATAATGATAATGAGTTAAGCGCAAGTGCTCTCAACAAGGGATGCGATTTGACTGCCCGATGTCTGTTCACCGAGATCCATCAAACGTGATCCTAATGAATTCGCCGCCGAAGGGTAGCCAATCAGCGCTTGGATTCCATTGGCTCGCTTCCATGGAGATCGTCCAAGAAAATTGGAAGGATCCACCCTGGAAGGCAAGCGCATGACGTACCATGGCGAAGGTCAGACGAAAGGGAAGAAAGAAACACATGTCGCAGGTCAAAACTGTTGCTCCATGTATGGGCAGGATATACTGCCGCCATCCGCAAGGGATAGATTCCTTGACTGACGTGAGTCAATAAAACTCTTGCCGAAGGCAGGAATTGGTTTTGGGTTAGCGAACTAAACATGGGATGTAACCGTTGCTAGTTTACTTAAAGTAAACACATTTCGGTCATGTTCAATTCGATGCTTGGGTGCATGTTGATTTTAGATAACATGCTATGGAAGATGTTGCTGTCAAGGCGAAAACATTTCCTTGGTGTTTACTTGTGTAAGCAAAAGCCGTTTCGATAGCCAGCGTGTGAATCGTGGCTATTCGTTGCTTAGGTAAATATTCTTGGACATGGCCGATGCTGGTGATCGTTCCTAGATACGGCAACGGATCGTAAAATCAGTCATGCTGATAAGGAAACAAATATACTCACTTGAAGGCCAATGTTTAATTTGATCTTCTCTTCTTTTGGGAAAATAGATTATAGGACATGTCGTTGTAAATCTGGCTTGCAGATGTGCAAGCCAGCAAGCAGCCCGAAATGTCTTCTTGCACCATAGAGGGGTGGAAGGATAACACACTGAAAGATTGGCGTGTGTTTGGTGGATATGTGCCGTCCATTGATCGGTCAATTCATAGCAGATGCACCGAGGTAGCTCGGTTGATGCAATGGTCATGGCAAGATGATAATCTTGTCATGAATTTTAAGTTTTCAGGTATGACCGCTCGAAGGGGGCTTGGAACAGCCCATAAAAAGGTAAGCTGTATTTGATGATTATGGTGGGGTTCGAGCGATGCGTGGCTTTTCGGGCCCTGAAAAGCCCCACAAGTCTCTCGAGGTTAATCACTGGGTAAGTGAGTCCAAATCCAACCACCAGTAAGTCGTCTTCCATCCATCGTAGCGTGCGCACGAGAGTGCACACACCTCTGAGTGTGTCGCCATTAGAGTCGAGTCTTTACCATCAGCGGAGTGCACCACAAAGTACAAGTAAAATCAAGCACGTTTGTGTGTGTGTTCTTTTGTTCCCACTCGGGAAAGTTTTAGTTTATTTTCCCATGTAAAGTTATCCGTTAAATCTAAGTAATAACGTGAAGTTGTGTAACCTAAATAGTAGTATTAAAAACATGATAGTGTCGAACAATAAAATAAAAACAAATCACAAACAAAAAACAATATCTGAGTGTTAATTTTTTTTTTTTCTGTTCTGTGTCCGCTCCACATTTTGCTCAATTGCCGTACCATCTTTACCACCAAAATACAATAAAATAATTTCAAACAAATCAGTGCGTTTTATTTCTCCTCGTCCGGTGAACGGTTTGCAGTGTTTCGTCCAGTGAACCCGTAGTGGGGTAGTAGTGAATCAGTTCCCGTGCCGGCGCACCAACTACGTACCCCCACAAACTTACTGATGAAATGTTCCAAACTTATTTTACTTGCAGGGATTTCCTGATCTGAAATGGCCAAAATAAAGACTATGGAGGTAAAAGTCTCTAGAAAATATCGATTTCTTGAGAGCAGATACGAATTATTGAGGAACTATTCTATTCTATTCTATTTATTGGCCTGTAAGAACCCGGAAGTTCATGACCTCACCGACTCGACTCCGCCATTGTTCCCTGTCCTGTGCGCTCTCCTTCCACGTTCGACCATCCGATCCGATCTCCTCAAGGTCCAACCTTACATTGTCCTCCCATCTCCGTCGCGGCCGTCCTATCGGTCTCTTTCCCGTTGGTCTACCGTCAAGAATTCTACGCACGGTCCTATCGTTGCCCATTCGCGCCACGTGTCCGCCCCATCTTAATCTTATTGAGGAACACATGTACATATTCTGCTCCTGGACTTTTCGAACAAAGTTAAATATGTACCTTGATTAATTCATAACACCTCGATTTTCTTTTTTCATTTACACATTTCACAAGAGTCCAGATTTCTTTTGAGATACTGTGCTACTGCCTTTGCCTTATTTAATTTACATGAATAACTGGGAATTCAGTGAAACAGCCTCGCATCATCAAAGAACACAGTCATCCCTGGAATTTGATTAGATCCCTCCGGAGGAGTGCAATCATTAGAGATTCCTTTTGTTATTCTCCACTAATGGATGTGTAAATAAAATAAAAATGATCATCTTGTCCCACATGGAAAACAGTACCTCATGTCTAATAAATTATACTTAGGAGGAATTTACATCATTTGCATTGGTGATAACATTTTGAACTCCATTTATTTATTAAAAGAATTTGTGACGGTCCCGAATGGTTATTGTACAACATAAAAAACAAAAACCTGAAAAAGACTTATTTCTCTTTTGTTTTATTTAAGGTTAAGAATCTTTGCAACTATGTTAATAACAAGCAAGATATTTGTGTGAGGGAAATCTTTATAACTCAGAAGTACAACATGCTTCCTAACCAGCGCCTTGCTTGTATTTTTGGCAATAATTATTTTCGGCCAATCTGCTAAACCAAAAACAACACCTGATATGTAATATCAACAGGGTTTCACGGGCTTATGAAGTTGGGACATAAGAACCAGCTGATGGGTACCGTAGAGTCTAGCATTATGAGGAGCACGTTCAGAAGGATGTATACCAACTTACGGAAGTTATTCGAAGAAAAAGTTTCTTTTATTGTATATACGTGATAAATGGGCTCTTAATAGAAAAAGGAAATGACACACTTACAACGAGAGGAAAATAAGAAAGGAATGAGTGTTGTTTTATATCACGTCACGATCCAGCTAACGATATAATTCCACAAGAAATTGATTATATCCCAGCTGGTGGGGGCTATATAACTAAGCACAGCCTACACTGACTCAAAGGCAAAGTTTGCTTAACGATGAAATTTCAATGTATGATTCTAGAACATACCTGATTTTGAAGGAAGCAGTTTTTGAGATAACGATTGGAGCAAACAGATATGTTCATCCTGTGCCCATTTGTTAAACATGCACCGATGCGTATTAAAGGAAATATGTGTTCCCTTAAATATCGAAGGACAAATCATAATAAACAAGACGGAGAGTCGCTTTTAAATACCTGAAGATGGCAATAATGAGAAAACACGTATCGGGTAGAGTGTTTCGCACTCGAAAGTTTCGATGGGAAAACATTTCTCCATGTTTATCATCAATTGAGCGGCGACAGTGACGCTCCGAAAACACATGCGCTGGAAAGAAGTTCCATAGTTTTTCCGTTGTGTAGCAAAATGAATTTTGATGGAGTGATGTACGTACCATTGAGAGATGAGCCGTAAATTGATGGGATCTGTCGGATTGTTTTGTGGGGTGCAAACAAACCGAAATCCTAGATATTGTAGCGAGCTTAGGGTTCGCTGGATTAATTATTTGTAAATAAATAAGAGCCATCAAATCGATTCTGAATTAATGTGACATTTTATTAGTCCGTAATAACAATCGTTACTTTTTACCGTACACTTAACGTTTTCTTTATTATCGCTTCCGTAATTATCGCGTATTTTACTGCTTACTTCTCGCTCGAGACTTATCGCTTGTTTCACGTTCTACTTCTTACTTACTCCACGATCTGTGTGCGACGTATTTATACCGTTCCCTCATTCTGATTCGGCGTTTCGTTTCCGTCCGTTCCATAATCTCGACCTTTCTATTCCAGTTTTCCAGTACTTCCTAAAATAATCTAGTACTTTATTTCGGACTTTCTCGAAGATTCGAGTACTGATGGTCATATGCGTCACAATATGGTAACAGTCCTTATGATGATACCCATAAAACAAACATAGGTCTGCCACGATTGTTTAATGTGTCAGTGGATGTTAGAGCTGTGTTTTCGATTAGGTGGGTTGCTCGTACCTGAAGGTTATCGAGTACGTCGAGTGTGGGTTTAATTTCATCATCATCATCGGCACTACAACCGGGATCCGGTCTTGGCCTTCGTTATCAAGTTTCGAGGCTTGTTAAATTTTCCATAATAATTTATTTTTACGGGCAAGGTTATTAGTCTTTCGCCGTAGGGGGTCTAATTTTGTTTTTTTTTTTTTTTTTTTTTTTTTTTTTATTAGACTTCTCTCAGGTGGGACGAACCTATAGCGCCGAGTGAGCGCCCCGGGACGCCATCAAATAACTGTTGCAGTTCTTTTTGATTTGGGTTATAACGCTCCGGGAACACTCGCATGGGAAGGGAGTTCCACAGCTTCCCCGCTCTGTAACGGAACGAGTTCTGATGCGTACTATCATCCCCAAAACTGAACACTTTGTTATCCGTTGTCTCCAACAAAGCATTTATGTGAAGCACAAACACGGTTGGATCCAAAATAGAACCTTGGGGCACCCCCGAATTAACAGGATACAGATCCTAACACTCGCCGTTCACAACAACCCGGATCGATCGATTCTCGAGGAAGCTTCTCGTCCAGTGGCAAAGCTGTTGGGAAAGTCCATATGAATGAAGTTTGCTCAGCAATGCCCCGTGCCAGACGGGGTCAAAAGCCTTGGAGATATCCAATGCGATCGCCCTTGACTCACCATGCCGTTCAATTGCAGATGTCCATATATCGGTTATAAGTGTCAAAAGGTCTCCCGTGGACCGCCTACCGCGGAATCCGTATTGACGATCATTCAGAAGTCCGTTGCACTCCAAATACTGAACTAACTCGGTATTGATGACTTTTTCCATTACCTTAGATAAAATAGACAGAAATGCTATCGGACGGTAATTTTGTGGGACACTTTTGTCCCGTCTTTGGGATGGGCTGAACTCGAGTGATTTTCCAGCAGGCAGGGAAGGTCCTCCGTGCATAAGCGGAAGAGTCTGTCAAGGGCTTAGAGCGTCTGCGAAGGACCAGTAAGTTATTATATAAGATAATTAAGCTAGAATTTAAGCATTTTTTGTCTATCCTTTAATTTAGAAATCAAGAATATAAAAAGAAAAAGAAAAAATGTTTTAAAAATAAAAATGAAATGGGAGTCTGCCAAGAACCGGCGATAGTTCTGGAGCACAGTTCTTAAGGACTATTGCTGGTATTCCGTCCGGGCCGGTTGCCTTCATACAATCCAATGCTTCGAATAGTGCGCGGACGAAATCTCAGATCCCACATCGAAGACCGTACCGGCGAGCTCACAGGTGGCTCCAAAAAGCCGAGATCGAGGTTTGAATTCGCGGAAAATAAAATCGCGAACACATTAGCTTTATCCTTTGAATTCGTGACTGACGTCCCGCTGTCTGTCACCAACGGAGGAAAAGAGGAGGATGCGAAGTTACCACTGACAGCTTTTGCCATTGACCAGAAGGAGTGTAGCGTCCTACGAACGCACAATACCGCCCAGGTAAGGTTCCAAACCTTCAAGGAACTTACTTACCTTATCCAGTACACGCGCCCACAGACGCGTGCCCCAAAGTCCCACGATAGGGCCTGCAACTCGCAGCCAACGTTGAGACCGACACCAAAAAGCAAGGAACTGAACGTCCCCAAAGCTTTTTAGGTTAAGCTCAACAATTATAATTCTCCATGCCTGAAACAAAGGTATAAACATCCATGCGTTCTATTCCTAAAAAAAAAACAATTCCCAAAATGCCATACATGCTGCCTGCGCCCAGGAACATCTCATCGAACCGGCAATTCCGAAATTCAATACAAAAGAATTGCTATCATCAAAGAATGAGCCGATCAACGGATGCACGTGCGGGTAATCTAACGCAAGGACCACCCAAATCCGTTGAACAACAGAAGGCAGCCACGACCTATCGCAATCGAATATATCTCAACGAGATATCCGATAATTTATGAGGAGTTAAGCCAACAAAGGCAATACTCCGGTCCCACGGCCACGCTAGAATTTCGCACCATTATAAAGATCTAATGGATTTCGATTCCGGGTACCAAGTTCAAATAAGACCCACGGACTGCACGTCAAAACAATCGCCGAATATCTCTGGTCTGGGCGCCAGATGTTCTGTGCAAACAGAAGGCCGTGGAAATGAAATTCTATCAGCAATAATAATGATGTATGCAAGATGACTTTCCCCTTTCAGGAAACTACAAAATATCCCGGGGGATGTGATAACATGCTGCTAACAGAAATTCGGAAGTTCTGTTAGCAGAGCAAATAGGGAATATTTTCCGGATAGATACAGATACCAGTTTTGAATCTGGGTATCTGTGTGAGCAGGATATGGTAGAGGGCAGATAGTTAGAGAGATTTTGATCGTCAAAGCGAATAGATAAAGAGAAACGTCGAGGAGGTAGAGTACCGTATCCGATTTATAGTTAATTGAATCCAAGGGTGTAACGTGTGTGTCGTGCGTGTGTTTCGCTGCACTTTTTAATAAAATATTGTACGGGACATTGTTCGAGTATTAAAGAAATAAAAAAGATTAAATCCGTAAAGGATCTGTTCGTGTTTATTGTGCTGATTCGCTCCGTGTTCTGGTTGCTGGTATTTTTTCTCTGGTGCGAACAGTGTTCGGCGGAACACTGCATCATCGATTATAGACCAACGATCCGCCAAAGGAGCACGAACCAATGGACACCGAAGGAGCTTATTGATCACCCTGTCGTTGTCAGCTTTCTTCGCGGTATCAATCGCCTGGTTGCAAGCGTTTCTGATTCTAACAAAATTCGTTCTGTTAACATCGGTGGGATTGGAGCGTCATTGCTTAAAAACTCTATTTTTCTTCTTTAAATAAAATAATTAAAACAAATAACCAACTTCTACTAGTTTGGACTCTTTACTGGGACATGGAACAGCAAGGGCGGACCGCCCTCAACCAGTCGGGTAAGGTTAGATAACCTCACTATTGGGTACAGCCGGCATATATAGAGCCGACGCCAAATACATAATCTAGGTTGATACCTTTCTAATGGTGTAACAATTCTAAAAAGATAACTCAGTTTTCTGGAGGCGCACTTAGCAATATGCGACTCGTGTTCACGTTACGGTACATTCCCACTGACCATTCTATTTCGGTTGACGATGCTTCTTGAACTCGGACAGTGATAACGGCGCCAGTGTATTGGTCCACTGACCATGAAACCGAGCAAATGCATGCTTTCCTGAGATTTAATGAGTTTTTTGTTGCCCTTTGATACTAATAAATCTTTAATATGAAGCAGTGTTAAATGAAACGCCTGACTATAACACGTCGCTATAGGATGGAACCAATGATTTACGTTCAGATTGCATCTCACACTCCTTAACCCTTACTTTAGTTGCACCATTGTATTGAATTCTCATAGTTTGTGTATTCATTCATTGCTTTTGAGTTCGCATGTTTGCTTGTGTGTGCTTATTATTATTATTATTATTATTATTTATTACAATGCAAGTAAATTACATGGTAACTTAAAACGAATAGCACTAGCGACTAAGGCTTTCGGCTAGAATACAAATATTAAATATTGTTTACACTAGATTTTGTAACTTAACTAAGGTTAGTAGTTTGTAGAGCTTATCGATATTAGATGATGATGGTTGGGATATGATGTTGAGGATGTCGTCGTTGTAATGTTGGCGAACGAGGTCTTTTACCCCTGCACATTCAAATAGTATGTATTTGGAGGATAGGTTGGTGTTGGATGTACAGATGTGGCAGGTAGGGGGATTACTCCTGTTGATGAGATGTTGGTTGGTGATAAATGTGTGCCCAAGGCGCAGCCGGAGGAAGCACCTGATTTTATGTTTTGCGGCTGTTGGTGGATATGTGATGGGTTCTCTTCTGGGGTTTACTACTGCATACATATGCCTGTAGTCTGCCCAGTCCTTTTGTGCTAAGTTGTGGAGCTCACTATTAAAGTATCTATGTAAGTCCTTGCTGTTTTCAACGAAAAAGGTTATTAGGGGTTCCTTGATGGCCAGTTTTGCAGCAGCATCTGCTGCTTCGTTGCCTGCTATCCCACTATGGCTTGGCACCCAGAGAAGCTTTATTTTGTTTTGTTTATAGAATAAACTATGCTGGATCAAGTGAATGATTCGGTTTCTATTGTTTGGGTTCCTTATTGCTTGGATGGTTGATAGGCTGTCTGTACAAATAAGTGTCTTGTCCTTTTTTACTAACTTAATTGCTTCCAGTACAGCGGTTGCTTCGGACGAAAATATGGAACAGAATTCGGGTATAAGTCCCTTTCTGATTACTATTGTGACGCATATGACAATCCGTACTAGAATATTCTAGAGAGTCCGAAACAGAGTACTAGAATATTCTATAAAGTAATGGAAAACTGGAGACTAGGAACAGTAGAACATTCAAGGCAATGGAACGGACGGAAACGAAACGCTGAAACGGTATAAATACCTAAGCTCGCTACAATTGGTGTCAGAAGTGGGATTAATTATTGGTGAAATAAATAAGTCTGTGGAAGTGTATTGTGACGATGGCAGATCGACATTCGGAGAAGAGTTCGCAACCGTTGGACATTTCGGACATGTTCAGGATTATGATGGCAAAATTGGACGCGCAAGCTATCGATATTAACTCAAAATTGGATGCGCTAGCTGCAAAATTGGATGCGCGAGCTACAAACGTTAATGCAAAATTGGACGCGCGAGCTGCAGAGTTTAAGGCAAAATTGGATGCCCAAAGGCAGTGTATGAAAGAATTCTGGGACTCGGAAGCGGAAGAAGCTGAGGATGAGGAGGAATTGGAGCCACATGAAATGAAGAAACTCAGGAAGAGCAAAGCTATGGCCGACAGCAGTGAGGAAGAGGAGGAAAATGACGATGATGTGTTACGTGAAGAACTGAAGGATTTCATCGATGATAACCCGATTGAAGAGGACGGCAGTGATGATGAAGACACTGATGCTTCAGGCCGTTCCCTGAAACGGATTTACAATGATGATGACGAGTTGGACGACCGACTGGAAGACGACGACTGTGACCTTATTGAAGAAAATCTTGGTTTGAAAGTCGAAGGCAGAAAGAGTTCCAAGCGTCTGCGTCGTACACAGGGCGAAGAAAGTGATGGAGAGGAAGACGACGACTGTGATCTTATTGAAGAGAATCTTGGTTTGAGAGTCGAAGGCAGAAAGCGTTCCAAGTGTCTGCGTCGTACACAGGATAAGGAAAGTGATGGAGAGGAAACGCACGTCGATGAAGGTTCTGCACGTGAGGCTATAGACGAACAGCTATTCGGCGACGAAGACGATGTTGAACGCCGCTCTGAACGTAGTCACAGGGAAACTGAGCCGGCAAAACATTTCAATGATGAATTGGAAAGGGGTCACTTTACGGATTTGGACAATGAAATCCGTAAAACGGATATTCCTGGGCGAATTCAATTGCGCGAAGTTGCGGTTACGCCTGTTCCAGAGGGACCCAACGAGCTACAAGATGAAGCTGAATGGATTTACAAACAGGCGTTTTGTAAATCAACTGTTTCCGAACAAGAGAGATCAACGGATGTTGGAGGTCGGGACCGCTATTGTAAGCCACCACATACGGGGGGAAAGATCAAGCAAGCCCTAACTGGTAGGCGTAATCAACAGCTAGAGGTGCCGTTCATTGCGTTCTACGGAGAAGAACACGTGAAACCAGGATTAACGTGCGACGATCTATGGAAAGTCTATTACTACGACGCACGATGGTGTTTACTGTCAGCTCCAAAGAACAAACCGATCCAGTTATTTGAAAAGATGCGGAACTACCAGTTGGATACGGTTATGAAATCGACAGATGCTCCAATACCAGATGATATGCGTGTAATTAAAGATGAAGATCTAGACCGCTTACGTGATGTGCAAACTCCAGAAGAGCTTAAGGGTGTGCACATGCATTTTCTCTTATACTATTCGCATGAGATCCCTAAAATGCAAGAGGAATTCCGTCGTCAGGAAAAGGAAGAATGGCAGCAGGCTAGAGCTGACGCGAAAAGGAGAGCAGTAGAAAAATTGGATGAAGGTCAAGAACTTCCACCGCCGAACGCCAAGATGAAAGTGGTGCATCGCGACCGACTGGCGGCTTTTGTTGGCCCGGGAGACCAGTGAACTTAGTTCGGGACGAACTAATCTAGGCGGAGGGTAGTGTGACGCATATGACAATCCGTACTAGAATATTCTAGAGAGTCCAAAACAGAGTACTAGAATATTCTATAAAGTAATGGAAAACTGGAGACTAGGAACAGTAGAACATTCAAGGCAATGGAACGGACGTAAACGAAACGCTGAAACGGTATAAATACGCCGCACACAGAGCATAGTGATGAGTAAGAAGTAGAACGTAAAACAAGCGATAAGTCTCGAGCGAGAAGTAAGCAGTAAAATACGCGATAATTACGGAAGCGATAATAAAGAAAACGTTAAGTGTACGGTAAAAAGTAATGATTGTTATTACGGACCAATAAAATGTCACATTAATTCAGAATCGATTTAACGGCTCTTATTTATTTTAAAATAATTAATCCAGCGAACCCTAAGCTCGCTACACTATTTTTGCGCTGTTGACTATCGCAAATGACGTGCCGTCCTCTGTTTTGGATCCGTCGGTGAAAAGTAGGTTCCACTGGGGGTGTTGGTTTTTGATATGTTGATAATGTTAGTGGTATTCTAGGTGGTTTGTTCTAGTTTTTGGGAGTAGGGTTAAATCGGTGTTGAATATCTTAGGTGATAATAACCATGGGGGTTGAATTGAGCCGTTCAGAGCACACATCGATTAACTCCATTAAACAAAAAGTTGAGAAACGCGATGATGTAATATATATTGTTTTTAAAAATTCCTGTGATGATATGAATTCAAATATGTAATGTAGAATGCACAATTGCAGATATAGCTTTCATCTTACGGTATATAAAATAAATAAAAAAGTAAACAATCGTCAGTAATGTTACAGTTTTTATGTGACTGGTGGAGTTAATCGATTTGGCGACTGAAAAAAAATAATAAGATTAAATTTATACTTTACATTTTTAAGTTTTTATTAAGAAAAAGTTAAATTTTACACATTTTAAGCACAGGTTTTAATTTTTTTTAATTAATTTATAGCAGCTTTATGTTTGGGGCATTATTCTTTGGGATGTTTCAGCAATATTATACATAATGTCTTCTTCATCAGCTGTAGGCGAGGATTCGTCATTTCGATTTGTTGACAAATTATTATAGTAATCGTGTTTAACAGGAGGAATGAATTTTAGCAGGTCCATCATATCTCTCCATTTTTCCTTTGTCACAGTTCTTCCTTTAGGAAATAATAAAGGCTGATCAATATTTTTCAAACTTTGCGGTCTACCCTTTAAAGATTTTTTTATATTAATGGCTTGAAATTCAGTATCTTCTTTATAGTCATTTTTGAATTGTATGAGATAGGGTTTTGACCTTTCTAACTTTATCCAGCGTATTTTAAGCCAATTTACTGGAAGCCCTGTGACGGTCACTTTTCTGTTAATGATAGACTGTTCTAAAGGTTTTGTTGACAAAAAATCTTGGTGAGTCATTTGTATTAGATGAAATGGCGCTTTCTTTTTACATGTTTTGATTATATGGTACCAATCATCTGGTGAAAAGATGTTTTGATTTTTTTTCGCACCTGGCTCAATAATGGCAAAATCCGAGTCATTGGGTAAATAGCTGAGTCCACTTACCAAAAATTTCATTTCAATTGATACAGCTTTGATTTCCGTGCTTTGAACAAGTTTTAATAAACTTAAGACTGTTTTAATATTTCTCTTTTGGCCGGTACACGAATCCGAATATGTTATTATTTGTTCGTAATTTGCAGGGTAAGTCTTTATGTACTTTGTTAGACAAGATGAAATTTCTTGAGACCCACGTGATCCTTCAGTGGCTTGTATTTTTATTGAATTCATGACATCCAAAATTATACACATATAAATTTCGCTTATAATATGCTACGGATGTGGTCAACTTGGGAAAGGCTAAAGCTTTTTCCAAGTCAAAAGAAAATACGAACAACTTATCTGATGTTGCCATTCGATCGGCAGCCATTTGACTGCGAGCCCGTTCAGCCTCTTCTAAGTGAGTTTCCTTTTCAATTTTTGCCATCTGAATACCCTCATCGTCTAAAGATTGAATTTTTATTTGAAAAGCATCACAAGTTTGACACGTATCCTTTGATGACTATTTAAAATGTAAATTAAATTTTGTAGAGAACACATTATAGTAATATTTTTCTTTCACTGGTGCTACGTTTTCCTTTACACATTCTGTAACGTATCATACATCTTCTTAATGTTTAAGTCAGGATTTAAATATTGTCGTCTTGGATTATGAGCTCTGGTGTAGTGACTACTGTAGGCTGGAAATGACTTTATATGTTTTATAACATTTGTATCATCTATTTTATTGCTTGCAACGCGGTCATTGCGCTTATCTACCAAAGATGTAACTTGTTCTTTAGAACAACAATTGTATATCCGCCCGTCACTCACCTGAAAAGTGTCTCTAAAATATTTTTTACAAACGGGAATATCACGTCTCTCTTTTCGAAAGTAATATGCAAACGAATGTGATCTTCGCGTTTTAGTTTCATTTGTAGGGCGTCTTCTTTTTATTTCGTTAACTTTGATACAACCTCTTAAGAAAATATTTTGGTGAAGATGACTATGCAAACTATAAAAGTCTTTCATGGCAGCCTCTCTTTCATCCGAACTAATTTTTTGATTGCAATTTTGACTGCATTTGCATTGTATATCGACAAATGTTTTTGCAGGTATTAATTTTCCACCTCTATTTCTGTATGCCAAACCTTTTATCCTGTTATGCTTTTGAAAATTTCGTTTCCATTTACCAGGATTACGACTTCTTTTCCTCCCAATCGATATGTTAGTTGGGTTTGTACTGTTGCAATCCGATGAATCCGAGGAAAACGATAAACGTCTGCTTGGGCCAGACCTTTTGTTGATAAATCGTATTGAAGAATCTTCACTGCTTTCCTCACTCACATTATTAGTCTTACTCATCTTGATTATAACGGTATAATAATTATTTCTTTAAAAACAACGTGGGAGTAATATTGAAAAGACTAAGAAGTACACAGTAACATTCAGAGTGCGAGATCACTTCTTTACTAACTACCATTTGTATTATGCTTCTCACTGTTGCATGATGAGTTTTGCGAATTCCCACTAATACTGCGTTTTCATATAGGCAAGGGGGATTTTCAGCTACAGCATTGTAAATTCGTTCATTTTTGGGCAAAATTAACAATGCAACGCTGACACACAATATTATATTATTGAGAGGGAGAGGGCATCTTCGGCTGTTTAAAAACAAATATGTGTCTATGCTCAGCTAGAACAGATACAGCGTTTCCAAAACGATTTACATTGGGGTATGGAGTTAATCGAAATGGCTTCTGAAATAAATTACTTATTATTCAATGGCCAAAAAAAATTTAACGGTGCTAATCTTTATTATTCGGGAAAGTTATTATAAATATAAAAAGTTATGACTATACCAAGGCCTTTGACACTTAAATTTAAAATTTTTCAAAAAGTGGAGTTAATCGAAGTGTGCACTGAGCGGCTCAATTGTCCTTGCCTTTTGTGATTTAATGTTTATTCGGAATTGGTGCGCAAGTAATATTGCCTGTCCTAGGGCCGACAAGTACCTTTGAGGCCGTTTCCTCCTAAGGATGTGTTTAATATCCTCCACTATGGGTGTCTCCGGTGTGGCGGTAAGTTTGACAACTAGCTTGGCTGAATGGTGCTTCATTCGATTTTCAATCGTCGGGAGTCCACTTTCTGCTAGAATGTTTGTTATTGGGGTGGTTCTGAATGCACCTGTACTTATTCGGGCTGCTGCGTGATAGGGGGATTTCACTAGTTGTAGGTTATTTTTGCTGCATTTCCCGTATATTGGTAGGCCGTAATCTATTTTCGATAATATAATTGCTCTGGTGATGTTTGTTAGTGTATTAGTATAAAAAATCAAAACTCTTTTTTGATCCTAAGTATTTAATGATATTTAACCTTAGATCTAAGTTTTTCTTAAGAGCTAGACATTGATTTTTGAAGTTGTATTTACTGTCAAGTTGTAGACCTAGAATTTTTAGTGTATTAACATTGGTGATGGTGGAGTTTTCAAAGTTAACTGTTAACAATTTATTACAACTGTGTTTTTTACATATGTGTAATATTTTGGTTTTCTTGTTTGAGATTTTGGCTCCGGAATAATGACCCCACATTCTAATATCTGAGAGAATATTTTCAAAAGTTTGACTGATAAATTCTAAATTGTAGACATTACTGAATACAATGAGATCATCTGCGTAGATACAATATTTTACAACTTTATATTTTGCCAGTATAATACTTATATCTTCAAACGCTATTTTGAATAAAACTGCTGAGAGTGGTGATCCTTGGAGGATACCGGTTTCTAGATTGTATACCCCGGAACAAACGCCGTTGGATTTTACCCTGAATTTCCTATTAGACAGGAAAGATCTGATAAAATTAAACATATTACCTCCTATTTCCCATTTTTGAAACTTGATCAGTATGACGTGGGGGCCGATGCGGTCGAAGGCCTTTTCGAAATCTATTGTTAGAATGGAGGTATGCTTTTTGCAGGAAAGTGCAGAAGTAATGTAGTTATCAAGGTGAAGGAGGGCATCCATTGTACCTCGACTTTTTTTCAATCCAACTTGCTGCATACTTATAAGGGTATATTTCTCTAAATACCAGTTGAGCCTTTGTGCGATAATTTTTTCTAACAATTTGCCTAAGCAGGGGAGGAGGGAAATAGGGCGGTAGCTATTGATTGTGTCGGTTTCCCCATCGGACTTTAAAATAGGTATGACAGTGGATGTTTTCCATGTTTGTGGTATGACGCCTGATTTATAAATGTGGTTAAATAGATCTAGCAGACGCTGTTTCATGATCGGAGGGCTGTTTTTGACCATAGCATAATCTATTCTGTCGAAGCCCGGGGTTTTTCCTTTTGCAGAATGCAAACTGGATTCAAATTCTATTCCCGTTATGGGACTTTCTATGGCATTGAGATAGGTGTTCCCTAGGGTGGTTATTCGCATTGGGTGTTCCTGCATTTGTTTTTTTGCTGCGTGGAAGTTTGGATGAAAATTAAACTTTATATTTGCCCAGGATTCGGCTAGATGTTCGGCTATTTTTTGAGGACATGTAAGTATGTTAGTGCCGGTATTTATTGCCGTAATACCAGGGGGATTATAATTGCCTGTGGGCGTTTTTATATCATACCATATCTTTTTTAGGGTGGAATTGGGTGTTAATTTTGCCGTGAAGGATTGAAATGATTTGGCCTTTTCAATTTTGGCAGTTCTCCGAAACTGGGTGTTAAGCCTTTTATATGTTATTAGATGCTGGTCCGTTGTATGTTTCTTGAAGATTTTCCAAGCTGATTGTTTTTCGGTCCGTAATCTTGCCAGTTCGGTATTCCACCATGGGACAACGGTTTTATGGAACCTTCTTGTTGTCTGCGGAATGGACATGTTTGCGGCCGCTCTAGTCATTTTTGTAATAAAACCTGCTTCTTGGTTAATATTTTGTTTTACGATATGGGAGCTAAGGAATTGTGTAGTTAATGTTTGAAATTTATCCCAATTGGCACGGTCAGATTGGAACTTGGGGAGGAGTTTGATCTTTTTCTTATTGCCGTTGCCAGTCGAGACAGAGATTTTAATCGGGAAGTGATCGCTTCCATGCAGATTGTCTAATATTTCCCAGTTAGTTATGGGAGAAAGTTGGGCTGATATTATGGAAAGGTCTACGTTTGTAAAGGTTTTGTGTGTGGAAAAGTGGGTTGGCTTGCCGTTATTCAGTATTGCCAAGTGGGATTGTAGAAAAAATTGTTCAACGATTTTACCTCTTTTGTTTGTTGTTCGTGATCCCCATATTGAACTCCATGCATTGAAATCCCCCACTAGGAGGATTGGTGTGTGTATGTTTTGAGTTATGTTATTCAGATCCGCTAGATTGAATGGTTGGTTGGGTGGGATGTAAATTGAGATAACAGTTAAACTTAATTTCCCTGTAAGTTCGATTGCGGCAACCGAGAAAGGGGAAGTAATGTTGAGGTGTCTATGGTTAAGGGCCCTATGTATTAGTATACCGGACCCTTGTTTAGAGGAGTTGTTTCCTGTGAGGTTGTTGAAGTAGGCTTTGTATTCCCGAGGCACTTTAGCATTTGAGGACTGGGGTAAGTAAGTTACTTGCAATGCTATGATCGCTGGTTTTAGTTCCTTTATAAGGATCTGTAGTTCGTGATAGTTATTGTGGAACCCTTTTGGGTTCCACTGAAGCATTAAAAGATCGTTTGGGTTTTTGTTAGTGTTTTTTGTGGTGTTCAAAGTGGGGGAGTCAATATATTGCTTATATCATAAGGAGATACATTATGCTCACATTTTGATATGAGATAAAGTTTGTTTATATACGGCGCTTGTATAATTTCTAAATTCACCAAAATCATGATTCAGCAACTCACGTCGTGTTGCTGGTCTTTGGATCTCTGGCCACCTGCAGGCAATTCAATTGCTGGGATTACACTCCACCCCTTATAATCCAACTCCCAAGTCAGGTTTACGGATAGGGCGTCGAGTACGTGGTCTAAGTAAATCTATAAACAGCGTGCTTCGCGATTGAACGATTCGTGCGAGGATCTTTGCTTCTTCGGTTTCGATCAAATGTGGCTTGAAATGACCGATATAGATGTGTGAGAGTTTGTTTACGTCATTGGGCAGTTTGGGAATGAGCACCCGAAGCTATGCAGTTCAGTTGGTTTTTTGCGCTCTATATGATCAGTCAATGTAACTTGTTCGGCTAAATTCAAAGTTTATGGAGAAGCCATTTACCATTTACCATTTTGACATATAACAGTTGTTACGTAGTAACTTCCCCCACCGCCCTTGCCTCGGCGAGGGGGGTACATAACATATACAATATTAAAGCATTAATTAAGCAGATACATTACAAACAATCTACCATATTGTAGTTGAGCTGGGGATCCTGAAAAAATATGCCGCCCTCATTCAAATCTGAATGAACGAAAACAAAGGGCGAGTTAGAATAGAAAGCCACCTCTCAGAACTATTTGAAATCCGGGACGGACTAAAACAGGGAGATGGTCTATCACCGTGTCTTTTTAACCTTCTGCTCGAGTATGTCATCAGAAAGGTACAAGACGACAACATGGCCGGATCATCCCTGAACGGGGTCACATAAGTGCTCGCATATGCGGATGACATCGCCGTTTTCGGCGATAATCTAGAAACTGTAGATAAAAACAGTGGAAACATCATGCAAGCGGCAGAAGAGATGGGCCTAGAAATAAATGAAGACAAAACAAAATACATGATTACGGCGAGAGCGGGTGGACCTCAGAGAACACACATAAACACCAGAGGCAAGATATTTGAAAATGTCAAAGAATTTAAATATCTGGGAACAATACTGGTGTAGTGCTCCAAAAAGCCCTACCACATTTTTCCCCCATTCCTAATCCAAAATCCTAGCTATAATACGCTAAGACGTATAATCCTATCAAAACCCACAATAACCCAAACAAGATTCAAAATTCGCAATAAACGAATCAAACATTCGTTTATTGCCTAACATTTGCCCCCACGGCATTATTAACCGCAAAATCCAAATTAAAATTAAAATTCACAATAAACGAATCCAATATTCGTTTATTGTTCTACATTTGCTCCACAGCATCACCCAAATCCAAAATTCAGAGATCGTTATCTCTATCCCAAAAAATTCCATTGGGTTAAACAAACAAAAATTCAAAAGCAGATACATTCACACATCTGCGTAATAGTTTCGTAAGAATTCAAGAAATTGATTTCTTATCTTATGTATATACAACATCTCGCTCGAGCTATCCAACAAAACCGAGATTGTTGTACGAAAATGTGTATCTTTGGGATACAATTTTCGATTCCTTTTCCTTTATAAAGGAATAGTTTAGTGATCTCCGGGCCGCAGTCTAAATTCACAGTCCCTGAAGGAAGTATCCCAGGAAAATCCTATTCATAAAGGAAACAAGACGTGTTTTCATTTTTTTATGGACGACGGATAGCTAAGCATCACCTGGCCCCCACGGAAGACCAAGTGAAGACATCAGGACGAAGGCCGAATCAAAGGACGTTGCTCTTCCCTTTGAACTCAGAGGAAGCACGGCAACGACCCCTTTTGTAGGACACATTTTCAGGAGCGGTCAAATTTTAAGAGATCGCCTTGTCCTTTTAAGGACCAGGAGACACGCTTCCTGAAAATAAAAACCCCTACAAGAAACACAACACTGGCGGCCAGTAACGAAATGTCTAATGAAATTAACAAAAGACTACACTCCGACAACGCTAGTTGGCACGCAGTCAGTAAACTGCTGAAATCCAAACTGTTGTCACGTAACTTAAAGCTCCGTGTCTATAGAACCATAATCATGCCGATTGCTCTATAGCAGTGGTTCTTAACCTTTTTAGCTACCGGCACCCCTAAAATTTTCAAACAATATTCTCGCACCCCTTACTAGAAATTATTGAGTTATATAAATTAAAAAACAAACATTATGCAAAACATATTTTTTATTAATTTTATGTGCGTAACAAATTTTTTATAAATTTTAATTGTTAGCTGAAATAATCAATTATAAATTATCAAAGTTTTTATTAATGGCTTTTTTGTTGTTGCTTTTCCTCAATTATTTTTGAAAACCGGGGGATCTTTTTTGAAATAGCTACACGCATATCATTACTAACACTAAGTCTATTTCTAGCTTTTGTTTTTATATGCACAAGTGACGAAAATCCCATCTCACACAAATATGTTGTGGCAAATGGAACAAGATGCTGAAGCGCTATTTTAGCTAATCGTGGATATGACATTACTTGAGCACACCAGAAATTTTCCAAATTCTCTGCTTCAAATTCCATTTGATTATGTCCATTTGTCCGTAGTTCAACAAGGTCATCTTTCAATAAATTACTGTCATCCATTGAGTCCAGATTATAAATAAATGGATCTAATATCCATTTTTCTGATATATCTATATCTCCAGTAGCAAAATATCCCTCAAAAGATTCGCTCAACTTTTGCAAATGATCTTTAATTTCGGTGGTAATATTGTTTCTTTCATCATCTGAAACAAGAACTTCTTCAAGCAAAGGAAAGTTAGCATAATTTATCTTGTCAACACGGTTAATCCAAATTGAAAGTTTTCGACTAAACGCAGTCAACTTCTCTTTCGCTGTTATAGTGTTCACTCCAAATCCTTGGATTGAAATATTTAATTCATTAAGGTGCGTGAATATGTCTGCCAAATACGCTAGCTGAATTATAGCATCTCTATTGCTGAATTCATCAGCTAAACTACTGCCTTGATTATTAAGAAACTGCATTATTTCACTTCGCAATTCGTACACACGATTTAGCATACGTCCACGCGATAGCCATCTTACTTCTGTGTGAAATAAAAGGACAGTATGCTCGGCACCAAGTTCTTCGCATAAAGCACGGAAGAGACGATGATTTAAAGCTCGACCTCTGATAAAATTTACAACTTTGACTGAAGTGATTAATGTTTTCTTTAATTTTTCAGGCAATGTCTTTGTAGCTAGCGCATGTCTATGTAAAATACAATGGGTAATTGTAACGTGAGGCACTTCCTTTTTTACATACGCTACAAATCCAGAATTTTTGCCTAACATGGAAGGAGCTCCATCAGTACAAATTGATCCTATTTTGTTCATCGGTATCTCATATTGTAATAAAAAGTCTTTGACTTTATTAAATATATCAATTCCTTTTGTAGTCAATTCTAATGGTTCACAAAACAAAAATTCTTCAACAATTTCTTTTTCTTTTACATATCGTACAAACACCATCAGCTGAGAACAATTTTCAACATCTGTAGATTCATCCAATTGAATACCCACTGGGACATTACTAGCTTTAATATCTTCAATTACTTGTTGTAAGATGTCTTTACTTATATCAGAAATTCTAGTACGGATTACGTCATTTGACAAAGGAATTTGTTGAAGCTTTTGTTGTGCTTCAGTACCCAACACTATTTTTGCCATTTCTAATGCACAAGGCTTTACAAGTTCTTCAGCTATTGTATGTGGTTTCTTCTTCTTGGCACAGATATATGCAACTTGATAAGACGCTTGCAACAGCGGCTTTTCGTGTGATATAAATCCAAAAGTTGTGATAGTTCCACTTTTATCAAATCGAACTCGTTTAGATTTCAAACTTTCAAAATCATAGCCAGCATCTACACCACCATGCTGTTTGGTAAAATGCTCATTTAGTTTCGACGGCTTGAGATTGGCGTTTGAAAATTTATTGCAGCACAGAATACATTGTGGTCGCTGCGTTCCATCCTTCTCCGTTGTAAATGTAAAACCATAACGAACATAATCGTCATTCCAACATCGTTTCTTTGACATGGCGCCTTTTGAATTTGACTTTAATGTACCAAATTATATTCTAATAATTAGAATATAAATATTCAACTAAACTTGTAAAATTAACTTGTATTAATTATTTTATTATTAATATTTAACTTTTAATATTCAACACGAAAATTCAAACTTGTAATAGTCGACACTAAAATTCAATTATTTTTAAATTTTTATTCAATGTAATGTGCGCATCAACAGTATTTATATTTCTAAGAATAATCGCAACAATCAACTGAAATTTCGAGGAAATATAAAAATTAGTATAGAAACTAGAAACGCATTTGAATTTTTGTAATTGTAGAAAAAATACAAAAATTAATTTGTCTCGATGGTTTATAATTTACAAACATATTTAAAAAATGTTTAGGGAATAAAAAATTTACTAACCAAAATGAATTTTTAAGATTAGTTTTTTATTTTGCTAGCTACACGTGAATTTGTAAAATTACAATTTCGCACCCCAAAATATTCAAGCTCGCACCCCTAAGGGGTGCGTGCACCACCGGTTAAGAACCACTGCTCTATAGGATGCGAAACATGGGCTTTTGGCGGATGTTGTTGTTATTGAGAGTCGGTTGGAGTGATGTGTCCCGCCGAACACTGTTCACTCATGGAAAGCGACACACGGAGCGAATGCCGTCACCAATTAAACACATGAAATTTATATCTTTAATAATTTTGTTTTATTTCACTCTTTGTCATTAAGATTACATTTACTTTGCTTGTACATTTAGTTTTTATGTTATTTTTTTATATGCTGCAGAAAAAGAAAACAACAAACCTTCATACCACTCGATACGTCTTATTTGACTACGTTCTTATTTAATGTTGTCTATCTCGTATAACCTTTCACTTATCGTACGGAAATTGATGACATATAAAACGTCAGCCTTTCACTATTGTTTTTAGCACGAAGAGTTGAACATATATGTAAACGTCACACGTTGGGATACCATGCATATGTCGCAAAGAGGATAACCGTCTCAGTCTCTGTGTTTACTGTCCGCACTTCATTTAATTATTTTAACGAACAATGAAATTAGCCGATCCACTTTTTTGAGATGTCCTCCGTAAGGATCAGTGAGGGCCACGGGATTGCGCGCGTTGAAAATGCCGGGCGTTAAACGTCGGATATATACGTTTCGGTTACTACGTTGCGCGGTGGGGTTCTCTAACTGGACTGTCAATGTCGACTGTAGTGGCCACGTGTAGTTTGGATATAGGTGAGTATGTTCCTTGGTGGAACAACGACATCTCGACCTATAGTGGTTTGTGTGGTTCGTAGAACCGCCACAGGCTCTCATAAAACGGGAAGAAAACAGATCCCGCGTATTCGAGAATAAAGTTTTAAGGGGCATCTTTGGTGGTAAATATGACGAGGAGGCAGGACACAACCACGAATTGGAAGAGCTATACCGTAAACCTACAATAGTGAGATTAATCAAGTCACGAAGATTAAGATGGGCCGGACATGTAGCACGAATGGGCAACGATAGGACCGTGCGAAGAATTCTGGACGGTAGACCAACGGGAAAGAGACCTTGAGAAGATCGGATCGACTGGTCAAGCGTGGAAGAATGCACAGGACAGGGAACAATGGCGGAATCGAGTCGGTGAGGTCATGAACTTCCGGGTTCCTACAGGCCAATATATAGTATAGTAGTGTGGGGTAGGTGTTTGATGCCACCGTATGGCACGGATTCACTACACTCCCACCGAATTAATCCTTCATAAGAATTTCCGTCCGAAATCCGAGCACCAAGGAGAATATAATAAATAAAAGGCACTGTAGGAAATCCTGTCGCACAAAGTTTTCTTTATTCGTCTAATTTTCACAATTATGTTTTTGGTCCCACTTTACAGGTGCCTCGCGCGTTAGGCGACATAGGTGAGAGTACGTATATTGTCTTTGCACCGTAACAAATATGGCTTAGTGAGTTCAAAGTTTAATTATTGGGTACCTCTTAAATTTGCGTAGTTTAATGGTCCTTGCGTACATGCATTTATTTTTGTACTTCTAGTTTTTAATCACTTGAACCTCGGGCAAAGGCACCGCGTCAACGCAACGTTATTAGGGTGTAATACTAGAGCAATTACTTGCCATTGCGGTCTTAGTTACAGAGTCGGCCCGATGCGTTTAAACTACTAACGATAACGTGTACTAAGTGGCACGACACTTGTTGTTGGAGAACGACCGCTTGACGATCGGTTGTGGGAAGGCGACTAGACGTACACTCACTGGCAGGTGGGATACGACTGACCGTAACGCGGTGACCGGCGCGGTAGTGTGGAATGAATGGCTGGGCGTGTGTGCGCGTAGCGGAGGTTGGAGATCGGCTTTTTATGTCTGGCCCCGGTGGCGGTTGAATCTCGACTGACTAATGGATTGGGAAAAAAATCTATTCATCGCGTCCGGTGATTGAGTCATAGCAGAAATAAACTTGCCGCCACCTCCGGGGAATTTCGAGAAGAGTTGTTATGCTCGCATAAGAGCTCAGTTCCAGCGAATCCTCGCCGTACAGGCTGAATTGGGTTCGTTGGTTGTGTATACCGGGAAATTGAAATTGCTTGGGTGCAAGCAAGGAATATGGTTTAGATAAGATATTAACCGAAGTAATTTCGGGGAAATGTATGCGGCTTGGTATAGTTGGTGGCGATGGTTAATGTTCCGTTGTGGATTTGAATATGCGTTTTGTTATAGCATATGAATTTCGGGGAAATTAAGGTTGCTTGATTAGGAAGAGGGAATATGAATTAAGTAGAGAATTGACCGGAGCAATTTTGGGAAAATGTATGTGGGGTGATGTAATTGAGGGAGATGGTTAATGTTCGTTGTAGATTTGAATATGCGTTTTATTACGGCATATGGATTTCGGGGAAATTAGGATTGCTTGGTCGCAAAGAGGGAATATGAATTAAGTAGAGAATTGACCGAAGCAATTTTGGGAAAATGTATGTGGGGTGATGTATTTGAGGGAGATGATTGGTATTCCATTGTAGGTTGGAATATGCATTTTATTACAGCTTACGAATTTCCGGGGATATTGAGATTGCTTGGTCACAAGGAGGGAATGTGAATTCAGTAAAGGATTGACCGAAGCAATTTTGGGAAAATGAATGCGGGGATTATTAGAATATATTCTGTTGAATTGTATTCTGTTGCGGGTTTGGGAGTGTGGTTATTGCGAAGTTAGGAATGTACGGTATTGTGGATTTTGCGTAGGGAGTTGGGTTACAGGTTAAGGTAAGGTGACGCGCTGTTAACGGTCAAGGTTGGTTGGTATTGTGGGTTGGTTCTCCATGTGGTGTAGAGAACCCCCCCAGTAGTGTTGGAAAACGTGGTTTTAGCCATGAAAAGTTACATGCCGAGTTGGAAGAACCCATAACGTTGCAGAAGCTTGTACTGATAAACAATCTACCTTTGTAGGTACGTTGCTAAAACACGATATGTGAGGACCATGGGATGTAAGTTATACAAAGGCACATTGCAATATGAGTCATGGATAGCTAGCTTCACCTAGTAAACAAATTGCTAGTCTTTGGTTGTACAGATCATCATCATCATCGGCACTACAACCGGGGAGCGGTCTTGGCCTTATTTAGCAAGTCCTGAGGCTTGTTAAATTTTCCATAATGATTTGTTTTTTTCCGGGCAAGGTCATTAGTCTTGCGCCAGAGGCTCCGCGACGGGGAATCGAACCCCGGTCCCCCGCGTGACAGGCGGGTATACTAACCACTATACTATCGAGGAGGTTGTACAGATACCACAGAGAAATAGTTACTCAAGTCAGAAATGTTGCACGGGTTGGCACAAAACTCTCGACCAATAAGAAAAATATCGCACCCAATACGGATGTATGTCCACAATGCGTAGGTCTGTGCAAAAAACACTTTTTTAATATGTGTGCTTTATAATTTTTATTATTGGAACTATTTCACTATCAAAACTTTAGAGTGGCGAAGGCCAGGACGATCCTTGCCCCTGTTCAATCCAAGTTGACATGCAGTCTCCACGTGACACCACTGGATAGCTGCCAAGTTGTGAATAAATGCACGCAGCGACATCCCGAGAAAGGTTGGCATAAGGATAATAACCTTGTCCGGAAAAAGAAATTATTTTGGACAATTCAACAAGTCTCGAATGTGGACAGGATGCCGGTGGAGCGACTTGCTAAATAAGGCCAAGACCGGATCCCGATTGTAGTGCCTATGATGATGATGATTCGTTAACTAAAGTGATACGGTCCTGTTTATTAGCAGGGCAAAGCGATATAGAGCAAAGGGTAAATTACATCCCCTTCGATTTATTTAATAATATAAAGGGTGGTTAAATTTTAAGGGCCGATGTTGAATGTGAACCACACCTAAACGTCAAGTTTTTTTCTGCATTTCATTTGACATTTCTCAATTTCAGACTAACTCAATTTGAATCATGGAAAAATACACAATCGAGCAACGCATTAAAGTTATTCTGGCTTATTATGAAAATGGGTGTTCAAATCAAAATGCATATCGTGCACTTCGTGATATTTTCGGTCAATTTAATCGTCCAAATGTGCGTACAATCGGAAAAATCGTGCAATAATTTGAGCAAATCGGGTCTGTAGGAGATGTGAAAACACCAGTGCATGCTCGTACCGCTCGTACTGCAGAAAATATTGCTGCTGTTCGCGATAGTGTGGCTGAAGAGCCGTCCACCTCAACTCGTCGTCGTGCCCAACAATTGCACCTCTCGCTCGTCGTTGATGAACATTATGCATAAAGACTTGCATTTACACGCTTACAAGGTGCAATTGACTCAAGAACTAAAGCCTCTTGACCATTTCAAGCGTCGTCAATGGTCAGAATGGTGGCAAGAAATGGCAACAGCGGATGATCAATTTTCGAAGAAAACCGTCTTCAGTGATGAGGCACATTTTCACCTCAGTGGATTCGTCAATAAGCAGAATTGCCGCATTTGGGCGAATGATAATCCAAGAGTGATTGTCGAAAATGCACCCACAAAGAGTCACTGCTTGGTGCTGTTTATGGCCTGGCGGCATCATCGGGCCGTATTTTTTCCAAAATGAGGCCGGTCAGGCAGTTACTGTGAATGGTGTTCGCTATCGTGAGATGATAACGAACTTTTTATGGCCCGAATTGGAAGATATGGATGCGGACGATATGTGGTTTCAACAGGACGGTGCCACTTGCCACACAGCTAACAAAACAATGGCTCTTTTGTGCGACAAATTCAATGGCCGTGTTATCTCACGTGGTGGCGATGTCAATTGGCCGCCAAGATCATGTGATTTGACACCGTTGGACTTCTTTCTTTGGGGTTATTTGATCGGGTGTACGTCGATAAGCCAGCAACAATTCAAGAGGTAAAGGATGAGATAATTCGGCACATTAACGGCATAGAACCTCAATTATGCCTCAGCGTCATCGAAAATTTGGACCATCGGATGGAGGTGTGCCGCCGAGGTCGCGGCGGCCATTTGGCCGATATTTTGTTCCATACATAATTGAACCATACCAATATTATCATAATAAAAAGAAATGCCAATAATTTCCTAAATAATTTGTGTTTTATTCAAAATCAACATCGGCCCTTAAAATTTAACCATATTTCATATGCGAAGAGAAACAAAATAATAAATTATAAAAATCGCCGCAATGGAAAGTTATAACTTTAAAGTAGATTCAGGTGGTCTTACGGGACCATCAGTTGTACACGCCAAATAAAAGTAACAAACAATTTCTGAGAGCATTCAAAGCGAATTTTTAATTTACTGAATAAACAACAATAAATATGACTTCCTTCTTATGTTTCACTTTCGACAAAATTGTAATTCTACTCTTTCCTGTTTTTGAAAATTTTTTGAAGCAATATAATTCAATGAATAAATACACACTTATTCGTATTCTTTAAGAATTCTTTTTAAATTTATAATTAATTTACCAAGGGGCACGTATAATAAGAAATACATCGTAGAATCTAACGAAATTTACTCTATAGGCATTCACGCGCCTCTTCTCAGTAACCAAGCAACTAAAACTACTCAAATATTGATTGCTGCTTGTAATATAACTGCGTAAAATGTCCTATTTTTTTTTTTTTTTCTATAAAAGTGCCATTAAGAGAGATGTTACATTTGCTCACAGTAATATCAAGGAAAAAGTTATATAAAAATGTATATTTTATATTTGCAATGTACTTTTGAAAGTTTGTGTTGTATCCTTGTTAGAGATAGTCGCTGGTGTCGTCTTCTGAGCTGCCATTCTCTTCAACATCAGCATTTTGTGATTGACTTTCCGTTATACGGAAGTTAGAAAGAAACTCCCTCATAAAATCTACAATAGATATCAATGAATGGGTTATCTCGCTGTAAGATGCATTCTGTTCCACTCCATCTGAAAGGATATCGGGTGTGCAATTCTCTGTTACATCAACCAGATTTAATCCACTCACCATCGTTTGGGGGATTTTCCAAGTTCATGTTTAACTCTTGTAGCTGCCTATTGACTTCTACTTCGTGATCGCCGACTACTAAATTCTGTGGGAGGTCGGCAGGTAAACCGATATCTCCGCCAGCTATACCTGGTGGAGCTGGCGGAGCTGCCACTGCAGCTCCTCCAACTACTCCTAATCCACCACCTCCAACAGGTACGGCCGCGCCCATATTTGGCTGTGCGCGTAAATTAAATGAAGGCAGAATCGATTGGAAAAACATGGAAATCGAACGGTTGTTATGCGTCGTTGGACTACTGCTTGATGACTTTCTAAAACCAAAGACATTCTATAGTTTGAAACATCTAACCAATTTGTGACGGTAAGAACCTTTCATAAAAATTTATTGACTCCAGAGGAGGCAAAGGATCATACAGATTGATCTCTTTTTCTCCCGCCACAAATTGTGCCAATGGAACCTTTTTGCCGTAATCCGATAGGATGACATGCCGCAAGATTGCTCTCGGTGGTGATGGATATCTATGAATTATGAAATGATATACTCTTTTCAAGATCAAGAAGAAAAGAGCAGTCCTATCCTTCGTTGTACCTTTTATTACGCTTCGCACTGTAGTCACTGATAACTTCATCCTTAGCGTTAATCCTTTCTATGACCACATTAACATTCTTTTCCAACCATTGCAGTACGTCTGTGTCCCGCCAGACTATTTGAGCTCTGCAAACGTGCAACGCGACCAGTTGGTCTAAAGCTGGCGATTGACTAGAATAAAAAATTCTTATTAGGATCATTTACCAATGCTTTTAATGTACATTTCTCACCTGCCCGAGATCCCAGGAGTAAAGTACGACTGCGCAAGAACTTTTGCATCAGTCTGCACTGATAGTGCGTCCAAAAGTGGTCGAAGAACTCCAGGGAACATTAATAAAGCATACTGCAAAGCTTTATCGGCCTTCTCACAATCTGTACAATTTCATTGGCATATCAGCATGAACAAGTTCACCACAAGTATTTTAACTTACCACCCAATAAGAAAAACAGAGCCAATGCATACGAATACGCCATATTGGGTAATTGCGACAGATTCCTCTTTGCATCCCATTCCTCGTAAAACTTCACCAACCACGCGTATTGCTTACTTCGCAAAGCATAATAATCAATAATCAACACCATAGCCAAAGGATCAACTTCAGGACTGAGGCTTAATATTAATTTGGAAAGTTCAAAAGCAGTCCGGCAACAAGATCTAGCTTCCACGTATTGCGCCTGTTTAAAAAGTACAATAAAAAAGCCTCTATTCTCCTGTCGCCGGTAATCCAGACGAGAATTGCCCGACACAAGACTAAAACTGGGATGTAGCGATGTTTCTAATACCAACACCGCTCTTTGAATAAGATCAGATGCCATAGCCGTGTCGTCCGTGATTTTACCTGCAAGTTATCCAAATTACCATTAAAATAAAAACCAATATTAGGCCAATGTGTTCTACTTACACATTTCACTCAACTGAATTAGTGTATCCACATGGTAGGGACATCGGGTGAACAAATTGACAAGTTGATCTGAATCGGTAGTCTCAAGAGCAGCTAAGAACATATTTTGTATGCCCTGGTAGAACTGACTGTGTTCAAACGCGAACCATTGCGTCTTGTCATCTGTTATAACAGCATCTTCAGGTGGCGCACACGGTTTCATGGTGATAATGTTCTTTGTAAGATGTGGCCAAATTTCTTTCGCAGTGACGAGATAAGTTGATTTCAGTGTAAGTTTCTGTCGACTCCGTTTGTTTCTGCAAAAAAAAACATCGCTTACTGAAGTGAGGATAGACAAGCGCGTCAAATATTGTGGCTAAGCTTAAACAAGAACTTCAAAAGCAATCCGTAGAAAGGGTAACTCCGAACTTACTCCAGCTTAACAACGCGCTTTCCGAAAGTCCGACGCATTTCGTTTAAAGGGTGCAAGTTCTTCAACTCAACGCATAACAAGGTTTTGTCGCGTTCAACTTTTGTAGGTGTTGCAGTGCTACCAGTCCAAACCTTGTCAATGAATGAGTCTATATCTCTGACGTATTTATCCGTTAACTGGAATGAGAGAACACATGTGTTTTACGAACTGTTTACATAAGCTGTGTGGTAGAACCATTTACATTTTCGCATGCAAACGCTCAATTACATTTTCGATAAATTAAAACAAAAACAAGATATGCCGCTGATGAATTTCAGTTAAAATTGGGATCAATTATCGCCGTTAAAAAAGATAAATTACCATATAACATATAGATGGGTATGATTTGGTTTCTCAGTGGAATTACGGTACAAAGATAACGAAATCCAGTGGATTCGTATCGCGTAATGATGACAGTCAGTCGATGATAGGGAGTCGAAAATAAAAAGTCGATAAACATATAGTCGAGGGGGATGGGAACGAACATGTGGGGGTTCTTTAAAGCTACGCAAAGAACCACCCACAATTCCAACCCCAACTCCCTTTGCCAACCTGCAGTTACCTGCAAACATTTCCTTCCCAAGGACATCTAATGCATCACCCAAAATTCCCTGTAAAGAATTCTCTAACATTCAAGCATTTAATGCATCATCCGAAATTCCTGAAAAGAATTCTTTACACACAAGCATCATCATAAATTAGGAAACCTTATCGGCGCTCCTGTCAGCCAGCGTACCCTGGCACACACGTGCGCAGCACATTTTTCTGGCTTATACACAGTCTTGGCAGCTTTTTGTCCAATCGACAAAAGCAGTTTAAATAAATAAATATACACAAAGAATTCGACCCTCCGCCAGCAAAGATACAGTGCACAATCACCATTGTGTACCTAAATTCCTCTTAGCACCAGTTTTCCTAATTGCATGCAGACTATTTATACAGCTGCATCCATGTGCTATATGATGCCCTTCGTTCTATCCTCTTTTCTCCTCGTTTCGTTTACCCATGACCTCGTAGCATGAGTAAGCAATGGATCAATTAGCACACTAGCTAAGATCAACCCAGAGAGATCCTCTCCATTTGGTCACCACAAAGAGAAACTTCACGTTTCTTCCGAGAAAAGAAAAATCACCCTTAGCTGAGTGAGGACTCACCACGAGTCTTTCGAGGTTAATCCTTGAGTATATGAGTCGAATTTCAACCATCAAACGGGTCGGACGCGGGCGAGGTTTATCAGAGTGGGCACGGTAGTGCGCACATCCCCGCCATTTTTAAGAGTCCTCTGAACTTTGCTCAAGATCGAATCTCCCACCCCCTCACCTTACTTCCCCATCACGCCTCTGCCCGATACCCCCCCCCCCCCCCCCCCGAAAAAGTTTTTGATCCCCTCCTACAGCCCCCCACCAAGATCACACAACAATCCCTTAAGTCATGCAGTAATGCCGCTATGCCCTCTCGAATCTTCGAAATATTCGGACTTACAATAACGTTCACATCTATCTAGCTTACCTTAATGGCAAACCTGATGCAGTGTGCTATGAAAGCAAAACGAAAACGACCGTTGTTTCCATTCAACGGGAAGGACTACCCACCGATTTCCCTGGGTTTCGTAATCTGTACATAAAATTCCATGAAAATTTCAATATTACCCCTCTTAAAGTAACAAAAGACCTCTCGGCTTTTCGACAATACATCTGGCATCTGGTCCCCAGCGCTGCGAACCCGTCAATAATAAGTTTTTTTGGCCCTAACCGGCTGCCCACCCCACACTCTATGAAGTCTCCCAATACTCTTCCCCTAACCATTTACTATCAGAATGGCAGAGGACTTCGGTGCAATACCCATTCGATCTTACAAAATACTCACTCCTTTCCCTTTGATATATACGCTCTGACTGAAAGTAACCTCACCCCCAGTATCAATAGCCTAATTTGAGATAAACTTATAGTTCAGAGTCACATTGTGACAATGGAGACAAGCTGAATTTTGTTTAGTCCTATAATTCAAAATCAATCAGAGCAGGGCACTCTTGATAGGGTGAGCAAAAAGAGAGTTAGCCTTGAAAATTTAAATAAAGTGAATATTTTTATCCCACACATTATTAAAATGAAATATTATAAAATTAGTTCAATGTTATAAAAAATTCAGCCTTTCTTGGGAGGTTTGTTATCATAACTATTCATCTCACGATGGCACGAATCTCTTTTTACCCAAGTTCGTTCGGTTACAGAGCGGGGAAGCTATACGAGGGCTGCCTCTTATGTTTCGGGATTTGGCAACCCTAGCGTTGCAATCCGGCAATTGACAGCTCTGTCATAAAGTTGGACATTTTTGAGGTTATACGCACTCAGAACGTTTTGACATACGAGCGCTATTTGTGTTGTTTACAGTAACTTAAAAGATTCATCTCGGCCCAAAAATGGAATTAAATCGTCAACATTTTCGTGCGATTATTTTTTACAACTTTCGGCGTGGATTAACTCAGCAACAGTGCATGGATGAGCTTAATTCAATTTTTGGCGATGAAGCTCCATCAAGGACCAGTGTTTATCGATGGTATGGTGAATTCAATCGTGGTCGTAGTTCACTCCAAGATGAATTTCGTGAAGGTCGTCCAAAATCAGTTGTTGTTCCGAAAACCATTGATGCTGTGCGCGAACTGATATTGGAAGATCGTCATGTGACCTATGGTGAGATTGAGACAACCTTAGGCCTTAGTGGGACCAGCATACATTCAATATTGCATAAACATTTGACTGTCAAAAAAATTTGTTCGCGTTGGATCCCACACAATTTGTCAAACGCCCAAAAAAAGGATCGTGTCAATTGGTCGAAAGAAATGCTCAAAAAATACGGTCGCGGTCCTTCGAAACACGTCTATGACATCGTGACAGGTGATGAATCGTGGATTTACGCGTATGAGTCCGAAAGTAAACAGCAGTCGACTGTCTGGGTGTTTCAAGATGAGCCAAATCCAACAAAAGTTGTTCGCGCAAGTTATGGGATCTGGGTATACCCCAGTAATAAAATACCCTCAGAAGTCAAAACAAGTAAACAAATCCTTTTTTTTCACATTTCTTTTCCTTTATTTCTTTTCTTTATTTTCTTATGTGCTAAACTCCGATGAGTTGTATTAAGATTAATTTCAACTTTTAATTTTGTCTTTAGATATAGTTAATAATTCAACTTTATTTAATGCACATTTATTCAACTAAGTTTGATTCACTAGGATTAATTTCAACTTTTAATTTTTGTCTTTAGATATAGTTAATAATTCAACTTTATTTAATGCACCTTTATTCAACTAAGTTTGATTCACTAGGATTAATTTCAACTTTTAATTTTTGTCTTTAGATATAGTTAATAATTCAACTTTATTTAATGCACCTTTATTCAACTAAGTTTGATTCACTAGGATTAATTTCAACTTTTAATTTTTGTCTTTAGATATAGTTAATAATTCAACTTTATTTAATGCACATTTATTCAACTAAGTTTGATTCACTAGGATTAATTTCAACTTTTAATTTTTGTCTTTAGATATAGCTAATAATTCAACTTTATTTAATGCACATTTATTTAACTAAGTTTGATTCACTAGGATTAATTTCAACTTTTAATTTTTGTCTTTAGATATAGTTAATAATTCAACTTTATTTAATGCACCTTTATTCAACTAAGTTTGATTCACTAGGATTAATTTCAACTTTTAATTTTTGTCTTTAGATATAGTTAATAATTCAACTTTATTTAATGCACCTTTATTCAACTAAGTTTGATTCACTAGGATTAATTTCAACTTTTAATTTTTGTCTTTAGATATAGTTAATAATTCAACTTTATTTAATGCACATTTATTCAACTAAGTTTGATTCACTAGGATTAATTTCAACTTTTAATTTTTGTCTTTAGATATAGCTAATAATTCAACTTTATTTAATGCACATTTATTTAACTAAGTTTGATTCACTAGGATTAATTTCAACTTTTAATTTTGTCTTTTACATTTCTTCAACTTCCGAAAGAATCCCCTCATATCTTTCACCGATCACTAGTGATGGACCTCCAATTACCGACTCCTCGTCTTTACCTCCAAAAATCAACTGTCTAATTCAATCCCTATCATCATCCAAAACCCCTACCCAAATCATTACCTCTTTCGCAACACCTTCCGGGGTTAACGATTTCCTTATTTCACATAGCCTTTCAGTTTCGATTGCCCCAATTATCGTTTACTGGCCTTAGTTCGCAAACTTGCAGAATTGTCCAATATTTCTTTATTGGTTTGAACTCGCTTCACCTTTTACGGTTGCGAACTGACCCAGTTAATTGCATTTCTGTTGATATGCCGTTTAATTGCTTTCGCAATTTGGCTTATGCATATGATAATTGCTTTAGGGAAATGAATTTAATTGTTTTTCTTTTTTTTTTCTCTTCATTTTAATTGTTTGCCAATTGCCCATGAAGTGCTAAGTTGGCTGTAATTGTTTTTTAGGAAATCGCGATTAATCGTTTTCCGATTGATTCCTATGAAATGATGATTCTGATGCACTCGTTGGACTTTAGGGTTATTGGAGTTCAGAATCTGGTGGTACTTTTTCTATTAAGTGTATCAATGACCCCTTGCATGTTATCTTTGGGTATAACGTCATCGACACACTTAACAAGCACTTCCAAGCAAATGGTCGCCTGTTTTTTCGGAAAAACTGGACATGTCGCAACCGTACTGTGGGTGTTTTACTACTCGTGCGTCAACACGGACGCGGATTTAGCAATAACACCACGGATAGTTCGATGAAACAATCGCCCACAAAAGAAAACCAAACAAACAAAAATTAAACACTCTGTCACAAGAAGCAAGTGAAATGAAACGCACTGGAGCCTTTTTATTTTTGAACAAAATGTCACTTGTTTATTTTAATATTAATGTTTCCTATCGGTTAACATTTGTCCCTGGTGCATAGGGTGAATTTATCGTTATTCACTTTCGCGAACGGGGTTAAACACGAGTCCAGGAAGGAATTGTTTTTCACTACACTTTGGTGTCGACTATCTCAACACCGTGGTGAGGGAACGCATATACACAACGACTATTGTGTAATCAACCGAGAACGCGTATACAAAAAGACTATTGTTAAATTGACCGAGATACCCGCGTTTAGACGTTCTCCGTTTTAGGTGACTCCACTTACATGAATTAAATCTGAATGGCCTGACTCCATAAAAATTGGTCCAGCCTCCGGCGATTGTGATGGATTTCCACCGCACACCATCGCAGGAGAAACATCCCTTTCGATATGCATGACCAATGGGAGCCGATCAGCATCCCATTGGAAAATCCATGCATAATATCTTTTCTATGGGAACGAATGTCTTCCCATTGGAAGGAAGGACAAACGAACGCGCATCGAAAAGAATAGTTGGGAGATGTGAAGCTGGGTAAACATAAACATTGGAGGGTATATTGAATACCGAAACGTAATCCAATGCTTAGGTGCTAAAATGTGGCTTGTTTGAACAAGCCAATGAAAATACACTAGGAATGTCTAAGCAATGGTGATCCGCGATAATTGGATGCAGCTGCATGGGCATCGATTTGCATGATATGCTCTTGGGGATCGATAATTGCTTTGAGAAAAACAAACACAGAAGAATTTTCGTGAGTATGATTGCAATGAATTGCGATAAGGGAACTACGGAAGATTTCCCAATGGTTGGCAATGGGCATGTGTGCCTACCAGAGAAAACAAAAAGTTTTAAAGATTACAGCGATGTGGATAATGCTGTGGCAAGATGATGATCTTGCCATGGAATGTTTTGCAGGAAGCTTAATGCTGCCTAATTGAAGGTAAGTACCATGGGGTAAAATAGAAAGAGGAAGATTTAAGGGGGTTAAGCGATGGGTGCTTGTTCGGCGCCTTGAAGAAACCCCACAGTACCACTAGAACAACGCAGAACAGTCAATTCTGAGTGGTACACAACCATTTGTTTGCCAGTTGTCTTCCAAGAAATCAGGAAAACCAACCGCCGAAGACGGATCACTCTTCACCACGACAATGCGAGCTCGCACACATCGGCTGCGACAACTGCATTTTTGAGCATCCAAAACATCGATTTGATGGATCATCCGCCGTATAGTCCTGACTTGGCACCGAATGACTTCTTTTTATTCCCGTACGTAAAAAACAAACTGAGAGGTCAACGTTTTTCGACACCTGAAGAAGCGGTTGCTGCATTCAGAATGCATGTGTTGGAGATACCTCAATCAGAGTGGCAAAAGTGCTTCGACAATTGGTTCAAACGCATGCAAAAGTGTATAGATCTTCATGGGGAATATTTTGAAAAACAATAAAGTGATTTTCGATGATCAATATTTGTTTTTGTTCTCTAATCCCGAAATATAAAAGGCAACCCTCGTAGAACTATAGGAATGTTTGGAGGTGGCATAAATTCGACACGTCTATTTGAGTAACAGCCGTGATATCTGTAGAAAAAAGATAAACAAGCAACATTTCATCTATCTTCTACCGACGAAATTGAAAAACTATATCGACCACATGTAGCAAGCATAGTTCGCGAAATTCGGTGGTCTTCTTCTCGATATTCCGCTGATACATTAGGCCAATACACAGCTGTTGGTAAGTATGGTGATATAAAAATAGGTTACAGACCTTAGATTGGACTCTTTGGTGTTGCGGGTTTCTTTTATCATGTACTTTGCCGATGCATTCCAAGCTAAATCCATACAATGGACATTATGAAAAATAAATATTTTTAAATTATGGTCAGGGAAACCAGAAAATTTTGTTCAAAGAATGAAGATAATTTAAGTAAAATAAGTAAAAAGCTGACAGTAGGTGATGTGAAAAATATCACTGTCGATATTACGACGGTTTTGGTTGTTTGCAGCCAAAGAGATACCATCATTAATTTATCTAATCATCATCATCATCGGCACTACAACCGGGAAATTTATCTAATGGGAATCATTAAATAAGAACATCAGACCCAATTTTACGTCAAAATAGTTTAGATTCCACATAGTCAGGGGTTGAAGATAATTATAATGTTTTGTATACCTCGACCGCCACACGAAGATATTTGCCAAGGAATTTGAAGACGATTTAAACTCTAGCGGTCATGTTGTATTATTTTCTTCAACAATGAATATTTTAACCATTTATATTTATCACACAAAACTTACCTCTGTGTGTCTTGGTTGTTCTGCTGCTTCTGCTTTTCTTACTTCAATGAAACACCACACAAGCGTCTGCTTTGCTGAATCTTTTATTTATGGTTTTTCTTTCTTTACACTTTTAGTTTAATATTTATAATCTTTCAATACTTTTCTTCAAATTTTCTTACACACTATTTCCTTTTTTATTTGTAACGAAACCTCTGTACCGCACGCGCACACGACCCGATTAACTATTATTCAAATTTTATTTTCTTCCTTTTTGCTATTTATACTACTTTAACCAGCTTTCTCGAATTTTAATTTGTACGGAGCGAACGACCACACTGCTCAACGCACATCGAACCAACCTTAAATCACAACAAAATATTCAAATTAGGTAGGAGCGCACAACCACTCGCTACCACTACTCTATTAAGAACAAGGAATATCTCGTGTCTTTTCGGCACATATCCTTTTCCGTTCCGCTTTCACGGGTTATTTCTATGAAGTGGCGGAATTGGCTAATAAGGAGCGACTATGGTTAATAGAAGGAAGATGGCTATTAAAATGTGAATGGGGTTTTAAATTGGGGTTTACTTTTATTTAAATTAGATTCTATTGTAAAGGGGATATTCTATTGTAAAGAGAATAGGAAATTAGTAATTTGGAGGGAAGGGAAGGAAATGTGCATAAAGACACGAGATGTTAAAATTTATTCATTTGATTTTATTTTTGAGTTAATATCTATTTTGTACCTATTTCCATATATAGTTTTGTATTGGTTTTAATATTACTTAAATATTTTATTTACAAATTTATTAAATTTCTAAATATTTTATAGTTTATACTATATTTACATTTGTTTTTGTTTACTATTTTATAGTTTATAATTTAAAATATATGTGTAATGTTTTTTTTTTTTTCAAATATATTATTCAAATAATTTTATATTACCACATATGCGCTTCTTAGGTCACGTCGAGTTCTGTTGGTTCAGATATGAACATATAAATTGGTGGTTGTCATTATATTCGGGTAACTTACCTTAAAAGTTGTTTCTCTTTTATTTAAGCCCTGCTGACTTTCTACTGTTACTAATGTTGGAACCTAATACAGCACTGTCAATCCCAGGTGTCGTCCTTTATTCGAAATAGGGGTTCAACCTGTTATTGTGCACCACACACCCTGGAGTGTCCCGTACATCTACTACCTTGTTGTTAACGGTAGGAAATTTGAACCGCCCACACGATCCGGTAAAAACCTCCTTCACTATAGTGAGAACGTTTCCTTTCACCGTATGCCAGGTGTGACTCGAGTAGGCATTAGGTGTGTCTTTGCTTGTTACGTCTTAATTTTGCCCATCATCAAGTGCTTCACTGCTCGCATCCGTGGCCAGAGTAAAAGAGATTGGTATTATTGGGATTCGCCCATTTTGGCGGCGAAACCAAGATCTACTTTTTTTTTCAACTGTGTGTTGACATTTGTCTGACCATGTTAATTTGTTACATATATGATGCGAGCTAGCACTAGTGCATTGGCCGGTAGTCATCTTCAAGATGCATAAATTTATCTGACGACTTACCGTCCGAGAACATGAGTTTAATTTGTTTAATTTATTGGAGGTGTTTCCCCCGAAAATTGGTTCTCGGATACGGCATGATTTGATTATTTATCAAAAATGTGTCTCGTTGACGTATTTACTCGCTTACCGGTTTGTATACCGGTTTATCAGCAATATTTCCGCTTCCGAAGGGTTTATTGGTAGGTGTTCTACTGAAACCTCCCCTTCCTTGCCACCTTTTGGCTTTTGGGTTATTGCCTGCTTGTTGGGGTAACTGGCGCCTGACAGGTTTTCGCAGCCCTTCCCCTGTGTGGGTAGGGTCTTCGCGGTTTTTCCGACCGCAGTATCGACCTTGTTAGGTCCCTGTGGTCCGGTTTCCCATTTGGCTGCCTTTTGTCTAAGCTTTCCCGTGCTTGCTTTTTTGCATTTATTTGCAAAGTCAACAGAGAAACTTTCAGGATTTGTGATTGTTTGGGGAAATTCCAAACAACCTCCTGGTCCATTAACTTTGCAATAACGCGACAGAAAGTCGTTACCCAACAAGCCGTCTTCTGACATTCCTGGCAACTTGTCTACCACTTCGAAGCTACAGGGGATTTCATGATGTAGTGTGAACTTCCCCTGTATGCCTCCTCTAGACTTTCCCTTGCCAAAAAGTGTATGGAGGATTATGGCCTTCTGGGCATCCACTTCATAATTTTTGTGGAGTGCTTTAGTCTTTAATAAGCTGATCTCAGCGCCGGTGTCCACAATTAGGCTCGTATATTTTTTACGTCCAATGTCTAATTGGAGTTGGACAACTGGAGCATCAGTCGGCGAAAACTGAGAGCAGCTCTGACTATCTTGCGAGTTTAATTCGGTCGGGTTGGGAATGTTTCACCCGACCGTTTGCCGCTTCCCGATTTCTTACCCATAGCTTTTCGTTTACCAAGTGCCGCCGTTGTTACGTACGTCGGCCACCACCATCATTTGATAATTTGTATTTAATATAATTTTGTTTTAACATAGTATGATGGTAAGGTGGTGGAAGAATTGCACGATCCAGAAGTGAGTTTTTGAACACGCCCTGATTCGGGTGTGGATCGTGCAGTTCTTCGAGTTCGAATTTATTTTTCGAAGTGGACGTGAGTGGAGAGGGAGAGAGACGGGGGGTTAGCCTTTTTCTAAAATACGGTTCGGGATTCCGTTGTTGACGTTTGACAACGGAAAAAGCAAAAAAAAAAAAAAAAGAAAAAACGTTTTGTTTTTTGGATAGAGTACGGAATTAGTGGAACAGTTGATTTTCCGTTGAGTTGGCGAGCAGAAGAAAAGGAAAGATTACAGAAAGAGCCGGTTCCCTTTTTCGTTTTGGTAATAAGTAAAGTCTGAAACTTTGTTATAAAATTAGAAAAGGAAAAAATTAAACGTGAATCTAAGAAAGAATGTGGTTTCCGTTTCTTCTGTGAATTTGTGTGGCCTTTGTCGTTGCTTTCCGGATTGCTGAATCGGTAAAACATCCAGACGAGCCAACACTGGATAATTTAAGAACGACTTATTGCTGGAAATCAGGGCAGTTATCATCTATTCAAGTGGGACACCACAGACAGGATAGTGTCTGGGCTGCTGCACTGACCTGGGCCGAGCACAACAGAATTCATCAGCATGCCCCATGGGGGAGGACACAGGTAACCACTATAACTTATTGACAATTATAGAGATTTTGTGGTTGTACACACGACAAACTCGAAAGCGCCAGTTTGTCGTGTGTACAACCACAAAATCTCTATAATTGTCAACAAGTTATAGTGGTTACCTGTGTCCTCCCCCGTGGGGCATGCTGATGAATTCTGTTGTGCTCGGCCCAGGTCAGTGCAGCAGCCCAGACACAACCCTGTCTGTGGTGTCCCACTTGAATAGATGATAACTGCCCTGATTTCCAGCAATAAGTCGTTCTTAAATTATCCAGTGTTGGCTCCTCTGGATGTTTTACCGATTCAGCAATCCGGAAAGCAACGACAAAGGCCACACAAATTCACAGAAGAAACGGAAACCACATTCTTTCTTAGATTCACGTTTTATTTTTTCTTTTTCTAATTTTATAACAAAGTTTCAAACTTTACTTTTTACCAAAACGAAAAAGGGAACCGGCTCTTTCTGTAATCTTTCCTTTTTTTTTTCTGCTCGCCAACTCAACGGAAAATCAACTGTTCCACTAATTCCGTACTCTATCCGAAAAACAAAAACGTTTTTTCTTTTTTTGCTTTTTCCGTTGTCAAACGTCAACAACGGAATCCCGAACCGTATTTTAGAAAAAGGCTAACCCTCCATCTCTCTCGCTCTCCATTCACGTCCACTTCGAAAAACAAATTCGAACTCGAAGAACTGCACGATCCACACCCGAATCAGGGTGTGTTCAGAAACTCACTTCAGGATCGTGCAATTCTTCCACCACCTTACCATCATACTATGTTAAAACAAAATTATATTAAATACAAATTATCAAATGATGGTGGTGGCCGACGTACGTAACACACCTCCCCCCTCCACAAGACTGCGTGGCATTCTTAGGAGAGGAATGTCACGCCGGAGAGTGGACGGCGGAGAGCAAACAAACAAACAATCAGCAGAACAATCAACAAATAAATAAATAAATAAACAAATAAATTAGTCTACATGCTTAAGTGCTAATGTTAGTAGGGATTATACTACTTATATATGAGGGTTAGTACAAATAAATAAATAAATAAATAAATAAATAACACGTAGGTATTAGTATAAGAGGGGGAACAACAGACAAGCACTCCACAAAACCAAGGACAACACAAACGTCCGCGGCGGGTCCGACACTCAATCCGATGGTCCGACCAAAAGCTCGACCGCCCACACGATCCGGTTAGGACTCCCCCGCCAAGGCGAGGTGATCCCCTCTCGTTCAACCACTCCAAAATGTCACCCGGCCGGCGAAAGCGTCCCGCTCCTATATATTTACTTTAATTCTCCTGTTTTTGGACTCGGTACTTGCCCCGGTCCATGGGTTGGTAGATCGGGGGTTTGTCCCGTTTCGGCGGCAAAACCTACCATCACCCGACATTATAGTGCGCTTTCGCACTTGCATATTTGCGATCCAACCCCCAGCACTGGGGTTTGCCTCTGCAGTCTGCGCTGGGACTGCGCCTGCAGCATTAGGCCTGGCCTTAAAGACTTTTCGTCAGACTCTCAAGTTGGTATCCCTCGACGAAGGTCACAAGGACGAAGATTCCGGAGGGTAACCAGAGTCTGGCCAGCTAGGATCAGGGGCTCCAAGTTACAGGAAGGCTCATCCTTTCCTTATTTGTTTTTTATAAAGGGTGTTGTCTATAACTATGTTATCAACGTCCGCTGTTCGGGGTTCATCCAGATGACCCTTTGGGTAGCACGTGGTCGAACAGCTTTTCGCAGCCCTCCCCTGTATGGGTAGGGTCTCCGGGCGAGTACCTGCCGCAGTATGGCTCTGGTCGATTGCTATTTTGGGTCTTAGAGGAGGCACTCTTTTTCTCGGCGCCGTTACTTCGGTCGGTGCTCTGTTTTGCACTGTCCGTACTAGAGCGGCTTCCACCTAACCTGCACCTAGAGTTCCTCTGTCGGTTTCTCTTGCCTTTTACGGTTTTTCCTTTTTTGTTTGGTTCTTTTTTCTTATCTGAGCTATTCGTTGGTGGTTCTGGCCATTCCAGGTTAACCGTGCAGGTTGGTAGGTTTTTTCGGCGACGTACAGGTCTAGCCGTTGCAGTGTGCGTACAAGCTGGATTTGGGTGAGCTTTTTCCCAGTTGATCTTGTATCGACATTGCTCCCACTTGTGACCGTTTCGGCCACAATACTCACAACAACATCGAACGCTGTGAACTCTTCGGTTCGATGTTGGTTGTGGCTGTTTTGAGTTAGAGGGTTGTACTTGTCCTTGATTTGGTTGTCTCGGGGACTCTCTCTGTTCATTTTGTGGCCTTTGTGTAGGTTGTGGCCTTGGTGCTTGTGGTGCGGGATTTTGTGCCGCTGGTGGTACAACTCTTACCCGACAATTTCCTACGTCGTGTCCATATCTAAGACACGAGGTGCAAATTGGCATTACGCCGAGTGATGCAATCGTCACGTAGGTGCCCCCTTTTGTGGCAAAAACTGCATGCTACTTCTGCAGTTAGCCGGTGTGGTTGTGCGTCACGGCCCTGGTGATAATAATCATCCTCGTCCCGTTGGTACCTTCATACTCCGGGTCCATCGGGCCTTGTCCCGCTGTGTGGTTGATAGTCGTGTGGTGGTGTGCGTGCTGATTCATATTGGCGGAACGGGTTCCTCGCAGGTTGGGGGCGGCTTACGGGGTGGGGTTGTTCTGTATAGTGTCGAGCTGTTTCGGTCGACCTTCTATAGTAATCCCCATCTCTCCGAAACGCGTCGTTCGTAGGTTGAGGTTGCCTACTGAACGATTCCCGCGGATCCGGACTATATTCCCTGTACCTTTGTTCTCGGTGACTTCTTTCATCCTGTGTTCGTGGAGGGCTCCTTGGTCGGCTATCATTATATCGTCCACTCACCGGGTGGTCCTCTATATATTCCATGCCCTGTGAGTGTCGATTTGGGCTCCGCCTTGTTGGTTCCCGCCTACTGGTCACTGGATGTGCGAAGTCTCCCCGCCTGTTTACCGGGGGTTCGTCCCTTTCATCATTTTTTTCTGCATGACGAGGCGGGCTGCTCCATTTGACATGTCGTCTCGCTGGTACAGGGCGGTCACATTCCTCTTGTCTATTCACAGGTTGGTCTTCTATTTTTTCCAGTTCCTGTGAATGATGGGTAGGGCTTTGCCAAGACACACAGAGGTAAGTTTTGTGTGATAAATATAAATGGTTCAAATATTAATTGTTGAAGAAAATAATACAACAGTCATGTCAAACCGTCCTAACCGAACTGTAAATACGTCCATGACATATTTGAAGTTTTTGGAATATTCCAGCTAAATAAAAAATAAACTACAATTAGATAAACATAGCCACCAAATCTGCCTCTCTTATAATCAGGAAGCTTCAAATCAAATTTGGCCTATATCTCTTCATTGGAGTATATGAACACATAGTCGTAGGTGACTTCAAAACAATTGAGAGAATCAAACGAAACCACTATTTCAGCTGCAATGAAAGTCAACGGAATTTTCACCCGACTGAACATTCGTCGTCAACATTCAGGATTGTGATTTCAAGCAGCAAGTCGTATGTATAATAATGCGCAACTAGGTCATGGAACCACATACATCTGCAAAGTTTAAATGAGAACTTACATCGTTATCCTCACTGCTGATGCGATTGCCATGCTGCTTAGTACTCTTCTTCTTCCTCTTTCTTTTCTTCTTCTTGGAAGTTGGTCCAGCCTGAAGATTGGCTGCTGTTGATGCGTGTTCTGTCTCATTGTCATCCTCCTTAACTTCACTCTCCGAAAGGCTCTGTTGATTCAACTAAGAAATAATACGAAATAAATGAAAAAATGTAATTACCATAAAAAATAAACAGCGCAAATATTATAAATTATATTAAAAAGAAAAAAGTTGCTGCACGGTTTACGACCCTATCCAGGAGCATGCGAAGTAGCTCATCAAAATATTTCAGTCATCCACAACATTTTTGTGTACATATTTTCATGATTAACTCTTACATTTGATTTAAGTCTATATCCTTTGGTTGAATTATGTTTTTTATCTATTCAATCCATATATAAGGAATCTTTAACAGCTGTACAAACAAATATGCACACGAATTTATATATAGCAAAACCAACAAATATTACCATCACGAAATAGTAAAACGTACCAAATCAAAAGGATTAATATTGAGTTGTCTACGTTTATCATGTGCTGCTAAATCGACTTCATCATCGTCATCAGGTCCTTGATCTTCAATTCCATCATCGGGCTGCAATTTCTTAAGTACTCTCGACGACATACTGTTATTTTAAAACCAAATAAATCACTTAATCCTCAAATTATGATAACAACCGACAAACAAAATCAATAAAAACCCTTTCCGCAAATAAGTTTGCAGAAAATTCTTTCACCTCCTACCTATCTCTCCACCTTTTGTCAGATGGAAAAGAAAAATATACACGAAACCTGTCGAATTGTGAACAAAAGCTGAGTGAGAAGTGTCAGGGATGTTATACAACTTGGCGATAAATTATTTTGCAAATTTATGAGGGTTAAATTTTACCGAGATGGATCCGCACTATTCTTTTAACCAAATCTGAAACGAAGAAAGAAAGATGTTGGAAATTATATCACTGAAATAATGCCAAAAGATTGTAAAATGAATGATAGAGGAATTTGAATATTCCATTATCAATAGACACTCAAATGAAGTACATAATATATACATTGGTTGTTCGTGTTTTCATAGTTGAAAATATGCCTCATGTAGTTTGAGGAAGACACGAATTAGAAAGTCATACTTGTCTCTAGATTTCACACCGTCTGAATAATGTCTTAGAACAATTACTAGGACTATTCAAGGACGGCGTAGTATAGAAGAGTAACGTTCGAATTTATAATCTGAAAAAAACTTTATTTGAAATTGATTAATAAAATTACTTATTTCGTGTAGACGTTTTGAGACGTAAAAAAGTCACACTTACAGTGCAAAAAAGCACTGTGGTGGTTCCTTTGAGATTAATGATTATTAAAATAAAGAGAAATGGTCGTAGTTGTTTGTCTTATGATGCTAAAAAACAAAAAGCTCCGAAAACGGAGCGAATACTGTAACAACGTTTTTCAGGTAAGAAATTATCCAGCTTATCGGAAACGTTTTAATAACAGTCTTTAAAGCTGAGATTGTAAACGAATTTTAGTGGGTTATCTGCCTTTCATGAAGTTGCACGAGATATGGGAGTTCAAAAACTTCTACTACTTAGGGCGTCCTATAGAATAAAATCGAGAAGAAAAAAATACTATAAACTGGTAAATTAGAGTGCTTATTTTAAATATCAAAAGAGTACAACTTGCTTTTGGAATAAGGTATCCCGACCACAATTCAACAGAGAGTAGGTAGATCCCCCGGCGGGTCGCACATAATCTCGTAGGAAAGATTGAAAGAGCGAATGAGTTTAATCCCAGTTTACCGGATGTGATGATTGCCATGTAGTAATTAACATGTGATGAGATTTACCTCCAGGATGACCATATGATAAGTATGAATGGTATGAGGCAAGATCTAAATTTTATTCTATAACAATCTAAACCTGACTTCCCTATTTGTTGCTGTTTAAGCGCATCTCGCTAAAAGTGGATGGCGTAGAGCGCCGCAGTTAATTGAATCAAACACCCTAATGGTTTTTGATTGATTTATTATTGAAATTGCTGGGGTATTTATACTCTCAATCAATCACTCAATTATTCACAAATTTCTTAATCTACTCATACAAATTTTGCTTCATAAGCCATTTCACACTTAATCCGTAATTCAATCAAATACAAATTGCTTATTATGCTATTCTATTCTCTATCACCAGCTTGGTGCATAGTGTAAAAACAATGACACGATTTGACCCAATTAATTTCTAAATCATTTATCAACGGCAAGCTCGGAAACGATTGTCATTTGATTCTTACAAATCGTAACCGGGGCAATTCGCTTCTTTTACTCAATAAAAAGAATCGACCTTGAATTCTGGTCGGCAACGAAGTCTGGTTACGTGAAACTTGCTAATTGTGACAAGGTTTAATTGATTTACTTGATATGTTTCTTCATGGTCGTTTCGTGGTTATGTTGTTACACTATAGGATTAGCTAAAAAAAAAATAAATAGCTTTTCGGTTTAAACGTAAATACATGTGAGAATTTAGCAATGATATGGTACTTAGTTTCGCCATTCTTTAGTCCATTGTTGTATATCGGGGTTATAAGAGAGATTTTCTAAACATATGGAAGCTCCCCTTTTAAAAAAAAGTGGTTGAAAGAGGCAAAAGAGACAAAAAAAGAGTTGGAGAAATATAACGGCGATATTATTAGAATTCTGCAACTTTTTTTTTTCAATATGGATGATAACAAAAATGAGTTATCCGGGATATTACGCGAACTACCGAAATAAGGTTATTAAAAAAGTTACTTCGGGTATAAATTGTTTTGGATGATAGCTGCAATACAAGTCATAATCATTTTTCTGTAAAATATCGTTTCCTGTTGAATGACAAGAAGATAATATCGGCCAGATAGACCAAGTTATACTTAGAGCGAGCAATTTGCATGAGAATATTCATGGCCGGCACCTAGTATTTATTGTATAACATCATCATCATCATCATCCTCATCATCATCATCATCATCATCATCATCATCATCATCATCATCATCATCATAATCATCATCATCATCATCAGCACTACAACCGGGATCTGGTCTTGACCTTATTTAACAAGTCTCTCCACCGATCCCGATTTCGAGCCGATGTTGTGGCGTGCCGCCAAACCCCACGGTACACTTACCTAAAAACCCCCATAACCCCACCCCAAGTCGCATAAGTTTTGCTAATGCAATCGGATTAAGCACCTAAAAATGCTTCACGCATTAATTAGATCAAATTCATAATCTTAAAGTCCCTGTAAAAAAAAACTTACCTTTTCATGCATCACTTCGCATACAATTCCTGTAAGATTTCTTTCTTACCTTATCAGAAAACTCAAACCAATTCGGCACCTTCAGTGCCAAGTAAATCCCCCCAGACAAATTCCTGTAAACAAAATGATTCGATTTGCATACAATGTAACCCTCATGACAGGGACCATAAATATTGCGCCGTCTATTTTCCCGGCCGTGCTATGTGGACAACAATGTTCCCTACATATACATTAGCTGGCGACTTACACCCAAGGGACCAAAGCAAATACGCATTCCGCGTCTCTTGGCATCAATTACATCCTACAGCATAAACAAATGCAAATAGGAATTCAATACCTACCCTTACTAGACATGCCATAAACATCATTTCCCAGTAACCTAGCTAAAGCCAATCAGCACATTTCCACATCGTATCGTCGTCGCTTTGTTTAGCCGCGACGCACATTTCCAACAAAGGTCCCATTAGCATCCGACGAGTTCGATTTTATTTGCTTTACCGAAATCGTATCCCATGAATGCACTTGATGCCTTCTCTTTGTTCTAGGTTCGTTCTCGTCCATGAAAGAACCATGCACACATACCGCTGCACTGTGGCGCCACACCCTTAAGAGAACAGTTTTTCTCTCTCTTCCCTTTTCTTAACCCTAACCTAGGATGGAATTCATGTCAGACTTCTATCCTCGGTGAGTCCTTTACCATCCGCTGACCGCCGCGATCACGCGTCACTCCCGCTCTCCGTCGGCTACGGAGATGCGTTTATAAACGGGTCGTTTGTGAAATGCTGGTTGACTTGATAGCTCGTCTCACATTTAAAGCGGTAGTGAAGACTAAAGTGTTCGGAATTAAATTAACTGCAACCGAACTTTTCTTTTAATAATTAAATAAATTGACATCCAACCGTGTAATCCTTAAGTAAAATCAATAAAAGAACATTCGATCCAATAGACCCAAACGGCGCCTTTAAATAAATTGACATCCAACCGTGTAATCCTTAAGTAAAATCAATAAAAGAACATTCGATCCAATAGACCCAAACGGCGCCTTTTATTTACTCTATGTGATCGGTGTGTTGCGGTTTTTGTTTCTTTTTGACGGATCAGGTTCAGCAGTGGAACTTTCTTTTAGTATCGGTTGAGGACGACGTAGAACTCGCACCCTTGCATGGTGCCAAGACGCGTCCTCCACAATGTCATCCTGTTTGGCACTCCCAGGCTTTAGGCCGTCCTTGTCTACCCCAATTCTCCGTCGCAGAAAACGTCTGCCACGCTGTCTCCTTTCATACATCCTGCCACTAAGGACTTTCCAGATAGGCTCCTCTTCGCTCATTCGAGTTAGGTGTCCCACTCACCGGAGTCTACCGGGCGTGGTTTTTCTTACAAGATTAGCTTCAAGGTGGATCGCGTACAACTCATGATTGTAGTGTCTCCGGAATCGTCCTCCCTCACATTCGGGGCCAAAAATTCTCCTTAAGACCCAGGTCTCGGATCCATACATGAGTACTGGTCAGACCATGGTCTTGTACAGTAGTGGCTTGGATGTTTTGGATAAATTTTGGGATTGAAAGGGCCTTGATAGACCATGGGCTCCTCGATAGTATAGTGGTTAGTATACCCGCCTGTCACCCGGGAGACCGGGGTTCGATTCCCCGTCGGGGAGCCTCTGGCGCAAGACTAATGACCTTGCCCAGAAAAAATAAATCATTATGGAAAATTTAACAAGCCTCAGGACTTACTAAATAAGGCCAAGACCGGTTCCCGATTGTAGTGCCGATGATGATGATGATAGATCATAGTAGGCTTTGTTGGATTTCATCAGCCGTTCGAGTATTTCTTCTTACATATTGTAATCGGCTGCTGCTATTGACCCAAGCTAGTTAAAGAATTGCACTACTTCAAATTTGTGCTCCGCTACCCTAAAAGTTTGACCAACGTTAGTTCTTCTCTTCGCAAAAGTTGCCACCAGTTTTTGTGCCGTTTGTTGGATCTGGATGAAGGAGTCCTGTACAGCCGAATCGGATCAACCGATGATGTCGATGTCATCTGCGTAGACAAGAATATGGCTGGTCTTGGTGACAATAGTCCCTCTAACATAGTTACAACGCCAGAGTCACGGATTGATTTCTCCAACGCCAGGTTGAAAAGGAGACATTCCAGACCGTCCGCTTGTCAGAATCCATTAATGGTGTTTATTGGTATAGACAGGAATCCCGCTATTTTTACTTGACTAGTTACGTTGGTCATAGTCAACCTACAAAGTCATATCGATTTGTTTAGGAAGCCGAACTCTCTTATGGCATTATATAGTTCTATCCTGGCTATGCTGTCGTAGGCGGCCTTAAAGTCTATAAATAGATGATATAATGGGATTCTAAATTGCAGACATTTCTCCACCGCCTGGCTAAGGATGAATATCTGATCAATCGCTAATTTACCTGGGATGAAGCCACACTGATATTGGCCAAGGGTGACTTTCTCATACGTGCCCCACGATCTCATGAATTGCGTGATGTAAAGCCGTCTCTCCTTGTTTGATCAGCTCAGCTGGTATGCCATCAGCTCTGGGTGCTTTATTTGATTTGAGCTGTCTTGTGGCTTTTACTGTTTCCTCAATGCTTGGTGGCGGCAGCATTTGGTCTTGATCTTGCATTGGTGGAGCCTTCAATTCTTCTGTGAGCTGAACATTTAGCAATTCATTGAAGTGCACTTTCCATCGCTCCAGAATCCCTTCAGGATTGGTAATCAGATTACCCTCTTTATCCTTGCAGTAAGTGCAGCGTGGTGTGTACCACGTCATACTGCGGATTATTTGGTAGAACTTCCGCGCCTGGTGCGGACCTCGCTTTCTACTTTTCTCTATTTCATAGACTAGATTTTTTTCTCCCAGGCACTTTTCTTTGGTCTGTGGGGTCTTTTTTTCAGATCTTCTGAGATCTTTGTATTTCTTCTCGCGTACCCGCGTTCTTTGAGTCTGCTACATTGCCCGGTATGCAGCATTCTTACGTTCAATCCCTAGTTTGCACGCATCATCAAACCAGTCGCTCCGATCTCTACGACTACCGCCTAATATAGAGTTCGTAGTACTAATGACAGTATTCTTAAGGCGTGTCCAGTTCTCTTCTACGCACGGCAATTTAATTTACTAATTTACTCAGCAAACTTAATTGGCGTCGTCGGATCGGTTCTCGGTTGACTGATCTGTTCTTCTGGTTGCAGGGGGTTGTTGGCTTCTTGAGCCCCCTGTTCACTTTTTCGGTTTACACGCGGTTGGTGTTTTGCGGCTTATGCCGTTCACTCGCAGCAAATATTAAGCAACGGATGACTCTCTCGACCGAGCCACAAAACCAACGCTATTGGAAATCGCTGTGTGTTTCTCGGGATATAAACTTTATTAGTCGCGGAATATAACATTTTATTTTGATGACTCAAACCGCATAAGCCCTGAAACAAGCAAGCATCATACGAGGAGTTACACTCTAAAGTCTCTCATATGCGACAGTCCCACGAAGAGGATGTAGCAGACTTCTCTTCCCGGGTCATTCAAGCGGTAACGGACTGCAAAGAAGCAGCGACGCGCACGTATGGGCAGGACATCAGTGCCGCATTTACCATCCAAATCGAAAGGCTGGCGAAATCGGTTTTAATGGTAGGAGTATCGAGACCAAATTCCGGCATCGTCTATTAGAATCGAATATAACATTTGCATGGTAGGGGAACAACTACAAGAGTGGAAACATGCCATGACCCCCCGCCTAACATGTATGACCCAAGCCGGGGTCCGACATGACAGATACACCAACCATGTTAAGAAACAACCCCTTTTATTATTGGGTAAACAAGCCAAGTGAAACGCTGGCAACGTCAAGGGTTTTAGACCAAACCTAGGGGGAAACATTGCCAACCCCCAGGAGTCGTTCCACAGGCAACACATACCTGTGAACAATGCGCCTCAGGCAGTTGGAGCCAATAATATACGACCCGCTCCCAACCCCAACAACCTCAACCTGTTACACGCCCACTTAACAGTTGAGAATTCAGTTAAATACGATACTGTTTAGTTAAACATGATTAAACGAAAATTATTATGTATAATTCTTAAATCGACTTACGTGGTTTTGGAGTCGGACCGCTTCTCGGTCGACGGCATTGCTCTTCTGGCTGCAGGAGGTTGATGGTTTCTTAAGTCCCCTGTGTTTATTTTTATCTTTCGCATTTTATACGCACGGCCTCACAAATTAGAATATCCTCGCGGCGATCTGTCTCTGTACTATGATCAGGGTTTGCGGAATTACGGTGACGATTAAACTGGGACTATACTATTCGACGAACTTTTTTCGATTGAAAACTTTACCTCAACGTTTTCTGAGGTCTTGTATCTATTTTTTGACACTAACTTTTTTTTTGCTTATTGCCAAGCAGTTTATGTAAATTTACTACTTGGCTCGATTATAATTATAGAGTGGGAAGGATTGGGAATTGTGGGTGAGGCTGTGGGTGTGCGACCCGTAACAGCAGTTACGGGCTATGTGCCCGACGACATTGCACTTGAACCACTTGATTCTGGCTGCTGTAGGTTGATCTGCGTCTGTTCTGCTCTGGGTGGCCTTCGTTAAACCCCTCGTAGTTGTTTCTCTACCCCGTCTATTTGTTGGGCAATTCCGTCCAATGTGTCCACACCTGAAGCATCTGAACGAATGTTAAATTTCCTGCAGTTGTCCCTGATGTTCCGGTGCGTTTGCATTGCGTCTTACGGTCACCACCGCCGAAAAAAAAAAACGGGGTTCATACGCCGCCAGTATTTATTTTATATATTCTGGTTAAATTAAAGGCGATGGGGAAGATACTTACGTAACAATATCAGCCTTCTTTGCGGTGTTACACTTTCGTTCCACCGAATCTTCTGTAGGGGCTCTTGTATGGTGTCGGGCTGCGCTCACCGCCGGAAAAAACAATGGGGTGACGAGAGGCCGACTTTAGGGAAAGAAGGAGAAATACGTCCTTCATCTTGTCTTTGGCTTCTGGTCATCTTGCGATAACCAGAATCACCCACATCCGTGTGGATGTTGGGCTCGGTCTCAAGATATCTGAAAAGAAAAGAGGAGGAGTTATCTAAGGATAGTGTGGACAGGGTTAGTTCAAGCGTTCTCTAACTACTTGGATGCGGTGATGGTAAGAAAGAAATAGTACAAGACCCGTGGGTCTTGAGTGTAGTAGTAAACGCAGATCACGTCTTTGGCGTCTGATAATCTTCGCTTTGGTCTATGTGTGTGTGTGTGTGTGTTTGTGCCGTCTTGTACTGTGCGTGCGTGTTTGTAGTGTGTCAGGAGTAGACCGTATGGCATGGATCCAGGAATCCTCTATTATAAAGGGAAATGTTGTTGGGAAGGGTACTTTCTTCAGTTTTGTACTGAAGAAGAAATTGTGGTGATCTGATCCGAACAGATCGAAAGAGAGAAGGGTCAAGAACGCAAGACTCCCGTACAAGTGGGTTCTCGCTATTCTGAAAGCTTTCGAGGGCCTTATATGCTAATTTTAGCAAGTACTTGTCGATAGGGATAATGGAGACGCCTTCGTATAGGTGAGAGTTTGGGTAACAGCGACTGTCGGGCCTTCTAGAGTGGTTGGTGCATCTTCTGAGGAGTTTTCTTTGGAAAACTCGAAGTCTTTCCATTCGGGCCAAAGATATGCATGGCGCAAAGCTAATAACCTTGCCCAGAAAAACATATTATTATGGAAAATTGAACAACCCTCGGGACTTGCTAAATAAGGCCAAGACCGGATCCCGCTTGTAGTGCCGATGATGATGATATGCATGACCATATGGGAAAGGCCTATGATATTCCATATCTGCTTATAGCAGAGAAGCTTAACTTTGGTGTCAACTTTGTTGCTCCACTTCAAAATGTTGTGCAGTTGCTTAGACCGACCGAGGCCCCTTTGAAGAATGTGGGTCACATGTTTGATGAAATTATTTTTTGGGGTATAGATGACTTCAAGATATTTCATTCTGTCCTGTGGTCTAATCGTAGTACCTCCTATTTGTATTCGGATATTCTGTGAATATCGAGAAGTAGGTTGGGAGTCTTTACTACTCAGAACTATAGCTACTGCTTTGGATGGGCTAAGTCGAATTTTCCATTGATTGTAATACTGATACAGTTCGTCCAGATGGCGGTTGAGTCGGTTTGTTGCGAGTTCTGGGCTTTTAGATGACGTGTACACTAGGACGACATCCGCATAGCATATCTGGTTTACTCTCCCGTCCACAAGGAGAGGAATATCTGAGGTGTAGATATTAAATAAGATGGGGCCTAGAATGGAGCCCTGTGGTACGCCTGCAGCGGTGTTGAAAGTCCAGAAAAACTTTCCATTCACTCGAACTTGGAAGGTTTTGATGATAATACACAACGTTCTACTGAGTCCAGTATTCAGTAATTTAAAAACGAGATCTTCGATCCAAGTTGTGTTAAAAGCCTTTTCAATGTCCAGCCTCACCGCAATGGTGGGTTCTTTATTAAAGAGCCGCACTCAGACGTGGTTTTGAAATATGTTGAGAGCCATGGTGGTGCTGTGCGTTCTTCTAAATCGAAATTGGAAATCAGGTATTAGGTTCCTGGCACTGATAAAGTTATTTAGAGACACCAAGTGCCCGCCATGCGCTTTTTTATGCTGCATACTCAACGAACAGTGAAGTTAGCATTCGTTCAGTACCCGAGAACACAAGTAGCCGTCAGCCGCACCAGAGTCGGGTTACACTGAACTGAATTGTTCTTCACCATTTAAAATTACGGCTATTTGATGGAAAGGTGTATTACACATTTGATAATTTGTTTTTTGGTTGTACGACTTACGACTAAAGTCGTGTTCATGGTTACCGGTTGGTGTCTGGTATGTATAAACCAACAATGAACTGATGGAAATGAAGAAAGGTAGAATTGTTTTAACCAGCACCACGTTTTTCCGTGAGTGAATTAGCTAAAAGTGAAAAGATCTAGTTGTACATAATAACATAAGAAAATCGAAAACGACGTAGGAAACATTTCAGTAAAATATACATATTTCAATAATATTGTTGGGATAATTGAGCAAATGAACTGGTGGAAAAGCTGTGAAGGCAGAAACAGAAGGGCAAATAGTTGATTCTGTAACATTACTCTGACCAAAAACAAAAGAACATCATCACATAAGTTGGGACCGCAGCGTGAAATATACAGCGACACAAACCGTCAGTACACATAATATTTATTTATAAAATATATTATTTGTATGCAAACATTATATGCAACCCAGCAAACGTGGCACCCACCTCACATACAGCTTTCTTATGTTCAAATATTTAGTGAATATGCGATGTACAGCACTTTTTGAAATATCTACCATTTCTACTAACTCGCACAGCTTTAGTGGACAGTCATCTAATACCATTCTGTCGATTTTTTTGACTATTTCTGGAATAGTTACCTCATTTGGTAGATCACCACGATATTCGTCTTCGCAGTTCGTACGGCCTCGTTTAACCTCTGCCACCCAATACTTCACTGTTGAAAACGAAGGTGCTGACTCCCCCGATGTAGAATCTAACTCGGCTTTGATACTGGTTGCACTAAGTTTTCTCAAATGAAAGTATTGAATCAAATAACAATGACCGATTTTTTCCATGTTTACAAATTCACTGGCAGCGTTCACTATTGATGGCTGTCAAACAAGTAATAAACAACGTAACGTCTTCAAACTTGAAACTTAATCTTTCTGAGGTTGATACTCTCTACGACAGTCATTATATTTTAATAAAAACCGCCATCTATGTGTCAGGCCGATTAATTCTGGTTACATCATTCATATCTGCTGCATATAGGTTTATTCAAAGATATTATAATAAAAATAAATGTATTTCTCGCCAAAAACTGAATATTAAAGTGCATTGAAAAAAAGTAATTTTTGCCAGAACTCCCGGTGAATTCCAAATGTTCACATTTTTGATGAATTTAAAATAGTCATCCATCTGCCTTAAGAATATCAATCACTAAATAATTTACTGCCAGAGATATTCTCAAACGCTGCCGACTATATTTAATATTAATTTAGAATTCGCTCATACGTTCGAGAGCTGATTCGAAATCAATGCCGATTCATTATTGTTATTTAAATTAATAATTTCGTGTTAATAATTATCAACTTCAAATGCGATCTCATTCATTATCCATCGAGTCGTTATGATTTGATATTAATATTATCCGTTTAGTAGTTCTTACTTCTATAATAAAACGAATATAATCCGCGGTTAGTAAAAACTCTTTATTCGGTTCAAAGGCTACACAAAAACTGCTGACTTAATCACGCAAAACGATCCCATTCTTCACCTCTTTCATCGCGGAATTCAACGAAACAAACAAAGCGTCTCATCCTCTGGATAATGCGACCTTCTTAATAGCAGACGAATTATCTGAATTTATAACATGACGCAATAACAAGAAGTCGACAGGCTTAGATGGAATTCCAAACCGTCTTTACAAAAGACTTCTCCCGTCAAATCTAGTCCCTATTCTCGTTCTTCTCAACCATATAATAAACGGATCACATTTCCCAGATAACTGGAAAACAACGGTTATAGTCCCTATCAATAAGTCCAGTCCTTCTAACAACCCCAGCAACTATCGTCCGATATCGTTATTAAACAAATTAAACAAGATGCTTGTTAAATAAGCAAGATATATCAAAATCTCCTTTCATTTGCTAATGACAACACGATTATCCCAAATTCCCAGTTTGGCTTTCGCTCACAACACTCCACCTGTCATGCTCTGTTAAAACTAACGCACGTGGTCACAACTAATTTTCAAAACCAAAGCCCGACGATCTGTATCTCTCTCGACATATCTAAAGCATTCGACTGTGTTTGGATCTCTGGACGGCTTTACAAGCTGCACTACATATTTGGATTAAACACCCACACCAGCAAACTTCTCACTTCCTACCTCTCTAGTAGAAAATTCATGGTCAAAATAAATTCTTCTATCTCCCAATCGTATAATATAACCGCAGGGGTTCCGCAGGGTTCAATTCTTGGACCACTATTATACCTCCTTTATACTTCCGACATACCGCAGCCTCAATTACCCAATACCGTAATGTTGAATTACGCCGATGACACCATAGTCTACTCCAACAGCAAGTTTGTAAAAGAGGCAAGAAACCGCATTAATAACTTCCTCCCAAATCTATCAACATACTTCAATAAATGGAAAATTCGCCTAAATCCTGATAAAACCCAACTTATAGTGTTTAAGGGTAAAAATGAGCACTGCACAAACAACACAAGGCGCACTCACAACAAAATTAGACTCAAACTAAATAACACCCAGATAAAATCTTCTTAAACTTTAAAATATCTGGGAATAACCTTTTCCAATGACCTTTCATTCTCCACCCACACTAAAAATACTTTACGTAAAGCCACAATACAACTGAATCTCTGTAGAAGACTGATGTGGTAACCCAACGGTCTCTCTCACAAAGTCAAACTGCTCATCTATAAACAAATAATCAGACGTACACTGACATATGCGTGTCCACTGTGGTATCATATAACACCAGCCTAAATGGAGAAGCTACGCACTTTCGAAAGGAAATGCTTCAGGCTGGTCACTGGCCTCAACCGACAACCCAACTCTTACAAGTATTACAATAACAGCTTGCTATACAATGCCGCTAATATTGACCGTCTCGATAGACGCTTCCTAGAGCTGTCTATCAAATTTATTGAAAACCTCCCAATTAATCCCAACCCCATAATAACTTCACTACTACCAACTCCTCTAGATAACAGGGCTCACTATCTGAATTGTCTCCATACTAGAAGTCTCTTCACCTCTGGAAGATTGGTTAATGACTCCAACGAGGTAGTGTACCATAACACCGAGCTGGCACCCAATCAGTTCAAATACCGTAACATACAACCATTCTGCAACATTCTGCGTTTTAACGAACAACCGGAAGCAAACAGATTTCCAAGCGATAAGAGACGGCCTTGAAGCTAGGTATGGCGACAACCACATGCAGCAGGTCTACCGCATGCAACTGCGGAGCAGAACGCAGAAACCGGGAGAAAATCTTCAACAGTTGCAGGCAGACATTGAGCGATTGGCAAACTTGGCTTATACAAATATGACTAAAGAATTTCTGAACCAGGTAGCAATGGATGCATTTATAAACGCACTCCAAGATCGGGACTTGCAACAGGCCGTTCGTTTGGTGGGAAAGAAGACGATTAATGAAATACTGGCGTTCGCATTGGCATATGAATCTGCCAAACTGGCTACCAGGAGTACATATAGAGTCCGAGAAACGTCCGTCAAGGAATGTTCCTGCCAAAGAATCGGGCATGTACAACGGAGAACCCCGAGACTTGTTATGAAGTGCTGGACATACGGCGGAGTCGGCCACATCTCTGTTGACTGTAGGAAACGTCGACGAATGAATGAAACATCGAGTGAGAATTGTTGTTCATGCGCTTGTCATAAGACGAAACTATCAGAGGAACAACCTGAGGTGAAGAAACACATTGTACCTGTCAAAGTACTAAAGGAGTCCGAAGAGCCGGTCGCAATAAGAAAGGGAGAGTTAACCACAGAATGTGCACCCGTATCAATGATAAGCTCAATTCAGCAAGGGAAGGTGCATAATAACACTGATGCTCTATCAAGAAGACGATGTAAGCCAGATTTTAAACATTGTCATAAAGTGGAAGAGAAAGAAGAGGCGTACGACCTGCGAAATGTACAAGTAGAAGTACTAGATGGGTGGACGAGTGATGCTATACGCGCAGCTCAACTTCAGGATGAAGATATGTCGCTAATTCTGGAATACAAAGAAAAGAACGAGCGGCCAACTTGGAACAATATTTCCGACAAGAGTGGAACATTTAAGGCATATTGGGCACAATGGAATTACTTGCTGGTGGAAGATGGAATTCTAAAGCGTGAATGGGAAGCCGCGGACGGAAAATCCCATCGAATGCAGATTGTAGTCCCACCATCAAAAGTGAAAGATGTTCTAACAGAAATGCACGACGGGGCCTCCGGTGGACATTTGGAAGTTAATAAGACACTTTCAAAATTACGATCTCGTTTTTACTGGCTTCACATGAGAGATGACGTCGAGTCTTGGTGTAGGAAGTGCACAACTTGCACTGCGACCAGAGGACCAACGGCAAAACCAAGGAGCGCTATGAAGCAGTACAACGTGGGTGCCCCTTTCGAGCGAATTGCGATTGATATCTCAGGACCATTCCCAAAAACCAACGACAACAACAAATACATGTTAGTTATCATGGATTACTTCAGCAAGTGGGTAGAAGTCCTTCCAATTCCAAACAAAGAAGCAACAACCGTCATTGAGCAGCTAATCAATAATTGGATCAGCAGAAATGGAGTTCCCTGTGAGCTTCATTCCGATCAAGACCGAAATTTCGAATCACAGATATTTCAAGGCATCTGTAAGGCACTGGGCGTAAGGAAAACCAGGACCACACCCTTACATCCGCAGTCAGACGGAATGGTCGAAAGGTTCAATCGAACAATGAAAGAGCACTTATCGAAGGTCGTTAGTGATCACCAAAGAGATTGGGACAAATATGTACAAACCTTTCTCATGAGCTATAGATCGGCTAATCACGATACGACGGGCCATTCTCCAGCAAAATTTATATTTGGACGGGAGATACGATTACCAGCCGATCTGCGATTCGGAATACCTCGAGACGCCATAGACAAGACCGAAGACTACGTAGCCGAATGGAGAAATCGCCTCGATGAGATTCATCATTTGGTTCGAAAGCAAATCAAGGTATCCAGTGACAGGATGAAAACAAGGTACGACGTTCGAGCCAACGCATCCGGATTTAATGCAGGTGATTACGTATGGCTTTATAACCCTCATCGGCAAAAAGGAAGGTCTCCGAAGTTGCAGCAACATTGGGAAGGACCGTATAAGATTCTCACAAGAATTAACGACGTTGTCTATAGGATTCAGCGAAGACCGAACGCCAAGATGAAAGTGGTACATCGTTACCGACTGGCGACTTTTGTTACCCCAGGAGATCAGTGAACTTAGTTCGGGACGAACTAATCTAGGCGGAGGGTAGTGTGACGCATATTACAATCAGTACTGGAATCTTCGAGAAAGTCCGAAACAAAGTACTAGATTATTTTGGGAAGTACTGGAAAACTGGAATAGAACATTCAAGACTATGGAACAGACGGAGGCGATACTCCGGATCAGAATGAGGAAAAACGGTATAAATACGTCGCACGCAGAACGGAAGGATAAGTTATAAAAAGGAAGTGAAGCAGGCGATAAGAGAGAGTTATAAGTAAGACGGTGAAGCAAGCGATACGTCTCGAGTGAGAAGTAAGCAGTAAAAGACGTGATAAGTACTGAAGCGATAAGTAAAGAAATCGTTAAGTGTACGGTATAAGTAACGGTTGTATTACGGACTAATAAAGTGTTATATTAATTCAAAATCGATTTAACGGCTCTTATTTATTTTAAAATAATTAATCCAGCGAACCCTAAGCTCGCTACAATATTAAAACCTATAATACTCGAATAGTTATTCACACATTCAGTTATGTTTGAAAAATGTGTAATGTATGCATGTAAACAGTTGTATCACTAGAATTATAAGTTAGCTGTAGTACTTAATGTAAACATTGATTATTGGTCAAATAAATACAGTATGTTAAAAAAAAAAAGCTGACTTAATGTCAACCACAGAAAAACCGCTAATGAGAGAGAGAGAGTAAGAGCTCAGTATACAATGCTTACATTATAATGGCGATGGTGGTGGTTACTTTACATTTACATTGACTACATTATTACAACTTCGACACAACTTCTTTTCCTCTATAATTCCCTAATAAGCGTTAAAGTATGGAGTTATACTTCTTAGCACGAGTTATATTGTGCCGTTCTAGGAGAAAATATTACAAAAAAGAAAAGACCTTTTTCTTTGTTTATTTGTAAACTATGTTTCCTTTTATTAATTATCTCCTTGAACTATTTATATTAATTATTTCCTTGAATCTATTTATATCTTTCGAACTTAAATCTATTAATATCTTTCGAACTTAAATCTATTAGGTTAAACTGGTTTTGAAGTACCTGTGTTTCTTGTTTTGAAGCATCTGTGTTTCTATTATTAGTATACAATGGTTCACGTTTTCTTTTGTTCGTGTTTTATGACTAACATTAGTTTGAACTGATTTTGAACTATCTGTGTTTTATGTTTTGATTGTTAACTATCTTATTCTTTTAGGAGTGTTAACTATGTTATATTTTAGGGGTGTTAACTCACCCCTTTGTTGTCCTTGACAGTATACAAGCAATATGGCTTATTGAAACTATAGCACTAACATCACTTCGAGCACGCCTGCTGGACGTTTGCCCCGTTTACAGATATTGTCCATAAAACTCTTCCTTGCATACCCGTGATATCATCCCGAATAATTCAGTTTTTTTGTGCCATACAAGGTAATCCGATGAGTTCAACCAATTTGAAAGGTAACTCTCAACGACGCATACAACACTTCACCAAAACCCATTTTACTACAGAACGGGAATTCGCTTGAACTCTCTTTGAACACAGGTGTTTCCAGAAAGCTATTATTTACAACTGTTCAAAAAAAATATATTAGCGGCGAATTTTATCAAGACCCTTTCGCAACATTATAGACACGCATTTCCTGGTGGAATTAGTACATAAAAAAGGATATTAAATCCATTCGTTTTGACAGAGGTACTGAAACGGAACAGCGATAACGTAGAAATATAATTTATTTTCTAAAAAGTGCATTTTTCTCTATTACTTTTCTCCTAAAATATTATTGTTATATTTTATTTAACTTTAAATTAACAATGACAAATGTCAATGTTTGACTAACTTTTACTATTTTTACTATTTATTGGCCTGTAGGAACCCGAAAGTTCATGACCTCACTGACTCGACTGCGCCATTGTTCCCTGTCCCGTGCACTCTCCTTCCACGTTCGACCATCTGATCCGATCTCCTCAAGGTCTAACCTAACATTGTCCTCCCATCTCCGTCGCGGCCGCCCCGTCGGTCTCTTACCGTCAAGAATTCTATGCACGGTCCTATCGTTGCCCATTCGCGCCATCTTAATCTCCGTGACTTGATTACTCTCACTATTGTATGTTTGCGGTATAGCTCTTCCAATTCGTGGTTGTGGAGTTTCCTCCATTGTCCTGCCTCCTCGTCATATTTGCCGCCGAAGATGCCCCTTAGGACTTCATTTTCGAATACGCGGAATTTTTTTTTCTTCCCGTTTTGTGAGAGCCCATGTTTCGCATCCGTATAGAACAATAGGCATGATTATGCTTTATATTCCGTGATAGCAGTTTGGATTTCAGCAGTTAACTGACTACATGCCAACTAGCGTTGCCGGAGTGTACTCTTTTGTTAATTTCTTTCGACATTTCGTTACTGGCCGTCAGTATTGTTCCCAGGTATTTAAATTCTTTGACATTTTCTAATATCTTGCCCCTGATGTTTATTTGTGTTCTCTGAAGTCCGCCTGCTCTGGCCATAATCATGTATTTCGTTTTGTCTTCATTTATTTCTAGGCCCACCTCTTCTACCGCTTGCATGATGATTTCACAGTTTTTACTTACAGTTTCTAGATTATCGCCCAAAACGGCGATGTCATCCGCATATGCGAGCACTTGTGTGACCCCGTTGAGGGATGATCCGGCCGTGTTGTCGTCCTGTACCTTTCTGATAACATACTCGAGGACAAGGTTAAAAAGGCATGGTGAGAGGCCAACCCCTGTTTTAGTCCGTCCGGATTTCAGATGGTTCTGAGAGGTGGTTTTCTATTCTAGCACGCCCTTTGTTTTCGTTCTTGCAGATTTGAATGAACGCGGCATTTTTTTTCGGGATTCCCAGCTCAACTACAATATGGTAGAGTCTTTGCCTTGCGACTGAGTCGTAGGCTTTTTGAAGTCAACTAACAGTTGGTGAACCGTCTCTCCGTATTCCCACTTCTTTTCCAGTAGCTGCCTTATTGTGAACATTTGGTCGCTCGTTGACCGGTTCCTACGGAATCCGCATTGGTAGTCTCCCAATATCTCTTCTGCGTACGGTGTGATTCTAGCGAGTATGACATTTGCTAGTATTTTGTATGTGGTTGGGAGCAATGATATTCCTCTGTAATTTTCGCAGTCAGATCTGTCACCTTTTTTGAAAATAGGGACGACTATTGAGGTTTTCCATTCTTCCGGAATGACTTCCTTATTCCATATTGTTTTATCAGTTGGTGGATCTTTTGAGCGGTTGCCAGTTCCCCATGCTTCACAAACTCTGCCGGTATGCAGTCGACACCGGGAGCCTTGTTGTTTTTCAATCGATTTATTGCGTCTACAACCAATTGTCGCGTATCTTTCTGCGTTGACTTCATCATATCTTTGTAAGTGGATCACTCTGAGGCGTTTACGTTGTTCGATCTTCGCCCTACACTCATCGTCAAACCAAGGTTTGGACTTAATTGTTTTCTTAAATCCTAATACCTTTTGGGCTGTTTGTTTGATTGTGTCTCTGATCGATCCCCATTTAGTGCCCAGATTATTGGTTTCCGCTTCTTCAATACTCCCATTCTCTAGGATGGTAAATCTATTCGTTAGTTCGTTTTGATATTCAGCCCTTTTGCATAGGTCTTTTAGTTTATCAATGTCGAACATTTTGTTTGTCTCCCGTGATTGCCCATGTAGGTTTGCTGCGAGCCGACTTCTAATTTTGCCCATCACTGGAAGGTGATCTGAGTCGCAATCTACTCCTCTATATGATCTTACGTCAGGGATATTCGAGTGGTGTCTTTTGTCTATGAGGAAGTGGTCTATTTGGTTACGCGTTACGCCGTCGGTATCCATGTTTTTTTTTTTTTTTTTTGGTTTCCGTAGGAAGGTGGAAATCTTCAAAAGATACCTCTAGACCGATCCAGGGGCATGCCGGGTTTTTACCGACTAAAACCACCTCCCGCCAAGCTCATATTCCCGTTGATCCCCGTGGAACTTTCTTTTAGATATTCCATCGCGGGTCGGGACGGAGTTTACCTGTTACTCCGCTCGTCACGTCGCAACTGCTGCATCATTTCACAGAGAATACCATTGGTTACGGACCATGCCTGTTTTGAACTAAGCATGTATTCTATTACTTCAGCCGGAGTAACTGTCCGTCTCGTGTGTCTCTCCAAAATCGTTCGTGCGGTCTCGAATCTCGCGCACTCGGTGAGTACGTGTTCCGCATTTTCTATTTTGCCTTCACAATACAAGCAGTATGGGTGATTCACATGCTTATACTTGTGCAAGTTTTGTCGGAAGCATCCATGTCCTGATATTAGCTGAGTCAAGTAGTAATTCAGCTCGCCATGTTTCTTTTCACCCATGTTTCTACATCAGGTATCATGGCGTGGGTCCATCTACCTTTGGTGGAAGAATCCCACCTTCGTTGCCATTCTCTTAGGCTTGAGAGCTCTAATTGTGACCGCATTCTCCAACGATTCACGTGGGAGACCTTATGCAAGGCAGCGTTTTCTTTAGCTGCAATGTCAAGTGGTGTCCTCCCGGCCAAAACATTTATGGCATCTTCGGATATCATGTGACTTTATGGATCTGCTTGTGCTTGAACATCGTGCTTTTCACTAACAGATCTTTTAACGCTGCGAACGTGATAATTCGAATTTCATTATCATTTGAAACGTCGTGTAGGCTTTCTTTACCTATAGTTGGTTGGAAGATATCTTCCTTTCCAATTTTTGCATTGAGGTCCCCGAAGAGGGTTTTAACATCGAATGATGAGATCCCATCAAATACTTCCTCTAGGGTCTCGTAGAATGTGTCCTTCTTTTTTTCGTCGGTAGATTCTGTTGCGTGTATGTTTAAAAATACATAATTGTACCATGGCCCCTGTATTTTTAGCACCGACATTCGGTCATTAATAAATTTCACATCTTTTACATGGGGCGCAATCTTCTTCCTTATGATGAAGCCAGTCCCGAGGTTATGTGTATCGGTACCTCCACACGCAAGTGTAAACTCGTTGGTTTCGATTACTTGATGTGGGAGTCGGACTTCCTGAAGCGCGACGATAACTATTTTATATTGTTTCGCATTTTCTACGACTGTCTGTATCGCGCCTGGTTTATATAACGTTCGAACATTCCACGTCCCGACGCGTATATCCCGTTTTTCCCGTTTTTCTCTACGTCTTCTTTTTGCTGAGTCGGTGTTTTTTTGATGGTTTGTTCCGTTATGATAGTGTCGGCTCATCACACCTATCCCTACCGGGTTTTTCGTGAAATTGTTTTTTGTATATTGATTATTCATTTTTGTTCCCACGAGTCTTGGGGTTTCAAATAGTCCGCCACATCATAGCCCCTCTTTGATATGGTAAGGTCTGCTTACTGCTCTGATTCGACCCGGTGTCAGAGAGGCGCCGTTATAATACAGTCGGTATACCCCTGGTTGCAAACCATCCAATGGGCACGGTGACGCGTAACACCCTGGATTAGGGGTGGTAGATCTTTGTGTTTTACTCCTCGCGGCCGCCCCGTCGGTCTCTTACCGTCAAGAATTCTATGCACGGTCCTATCGTTGCCCATTCGCGCCATCTTAATCTCCGTGACTTGATTACTCTCACTATTGTATGTTTGCGGTATAGCTCTTCCAATTCGTGGTTGTGGAGTTTCCTCCATTGTCCTGCCTCCTCGTCATATTTGCCGCCGAAGATGCCCCTTAGGACTTCATTTTCGAATACGCGGAATTTTTTTTTCTTCCCGTTTTGTGAGAGCCCATGTTTCGCATCCGTATAGAACAATAGGCATGATTATGCTTTATATTCCGTGATAGCAGTTTGGATTTCAGCAGTTAACTGACTACATGCCAACTAGCGTTGCCGGAGTGTAGTCTTTTGTTAATTTCTTTCGACATTTCGTTACTGGCCGTCAGTATTGTTCCCAGGTATTTAAATTCTTTGACATTTTCTAATATCTTGCCCCTGATGTTTATTTGTGTTCTCTGAAGTCCGCCTGCTCTGGCCATAATCATGTATTTCGTTTTGTCTTCATTTATTTCTAGGCCCACCTCTTCTACCGCTTGCATGATGATTTCACAGTTTTTACTTACAGTTTCTAGATTATCGCCCAAAACGGCGATGTCATCCGCATATGCGAGCACTTGTGTGACCCCGTTGAGGGATGATCCGGCCGTGTTGTCGTCCTGTACCTTTCTGATAACATACTCGAGGACAAGGTTAAAAAGGCATGGTGAGAGGCCAACCCCTGTTTTAGTCCGTCCGGATTTCAGATGGTTCTGAGAGGTGGTTTTCTATTCTAGCACGCCCTTTGTTTTCGTTCTTGCAGATTTGAATGAACGCGGCATTTTTTTTTTGGGATTCCCAGCTCAACTACAATATGGTAGAGTCTTTGCCTTGCGACTGAGTCGTAGGCTTTTTGAAGTCAACTAACAGTTGGTGAACCGTCTCTCCGTATTCCCACTTCTTTTCCAGTAGCTGCCTTATTGTGAACATTTGGTCGCTCGTTGACCGGTTCCTACGGAATCCGCATTGGTAGTCTCCCAATATCTCTTCTGCGTACGGTGTGATTCTAGCGAGTATGACATTTGCTAGTATTTTGTATGTGGTTGGGAGCAATGATATTCCTCTGTAATTTTCGCAGTCAGATCTGTCACCTTTTTTGAAAATAGGGACGACTATTGAGGTTTTCCATTCTTCCGGAATGACTTCCTTATTCCATATTGTTTTATCAGTTGGTGGATCTTTTGAGCGGTTGCCAGTTCCCCATGCTTCACAAACTCTGCCGGTATGCAGTCGACACCGGGAGCCTTGTTGTTTTTCAATCGATTTATTGCGTCTACAACTTCGTTGAAAGAGGGCTCTGAGATCAGAGGCTCGGCTGTATGTACGTCTGGTGCGTTTATTTGTGGTTGATGGGTGCACACCTTGAGCAGGTTTTCAAAGTACTGCTTCCATCTTGTCACGATATTGTTTGTTTCTGTGGCCAGACAATCGTTTATGTCTCGAATTATTTTGGCTCTCTCGGTAGCCACTTCTAATTGAATTTATGCCGGCATACATATATCTGATGTTCTTTGCTCTAGGATTTTTTCGATCCGAGTCTTCTCCCATTTGCGTTTTTTGCGTCTCGTTGTCTCTTTCCCAATTGTCGCGTATCTTTCTGCGTTGACTTCATCATATCTTTGTAAGTGGATCACTCTGAGGCGTTTACGTTGTTCGATCTTCGCCCTACACTCATCGTCAAACCAAGGTTTGGACTTAATTGTTTTCTTAAATCCTAATACCTTTTGGGCTGTTTGTTTGATTGTGTCTCTGATCGATCCCCATTTAGTGCCCAGATTATTGGTTTCCGCTTCTTCAATACTCCCATTCTCTAGGATGGTAAATCTATTCGTTAGTTCGTTTTGATATTCAGCCCTTTTGCATAGGTCTTTTAGTTTATCAATGTCGAACATTTTGTTTGTCTCCCGTGATTGCCCATGTAGGTTTGCTGCGAGCCGACTTCTAATTTTGCCCATCACTGGAAGGTGATCTGAGTCGCAATCTACTCCTCTATATGATCTTACGTCAGGGATATTCGAGTGGTGTCTTTTGTCTATGAGGAAGTGGTCTATTTGGTTACGCGTTACGCCGTCGGTATCCATGTTTTTTTTTTTTTTTTTTTGGTTTCCGTAGGAAGGTGGAAATCTTCAAAAGATACCTCTAGACCGATCCAGGGGCATGCCGGGTTTTTACCGACTAAAACCACCTCCCGCCAAGCTCATATTCCCGTTGATCCCCGTGGAACTTTCTTTTAGATATTCCATCGCGGGTCGGGACGGAGTTTACCTGTTACTCCGCTCGTCACGTCGCAACTGCTGTATCATTTCACAGAGAATACCATTGGTTACGGACCATGCCTGTTTGGAACTAAGCATGTATTCTATTACTTCAGCCGGAGTAACTGTCCGTCTCGTGTGTCTCTCCAAAATCGTTCGTGCGGTCTCGAATCTCGCGCACTCGGTGAGTACGTGTTCCGCATTTTCTATTTTGCCTTCACAATACAAGCAGTATGGGTGATTCACATGCTTATACTTGTGCAAGTTTTGTCGGAAGCATCCATGTCCTGATATTAGCTGAGTCAAGTAGTAATTCAGCTCGCCATGTTTCTTTTCACCCATGTTTCTACATCAGGTATCATGGCGTGGGTCCATCTACCTTTGGTGGAAGAATCCCACCTTCGTTGCCATTCTCTTAGGCTTGAGAGCTCTAATTGTGACCGCATTCTCCAACGATTCACGTGGGAGACCTTATGCAAGGCAGCGTTTTCTTTAGCTGCAATGTCAAGTGGTGTCCTCCCGGCCAAAACATTTATGGCATCTTCGGATATCATGTGACTTTATGGATCTGCTTGTGCTTGAACATCGTGCTTTTCACTAACAGATCTTTTAACGCTGCGAACGTGATAATTCGAATTTCATTATCATTTGAAACGTCGTGTAGGCTTTCTTTACCTATAGTTGGTTGGAAGATATCTTCCTTTCCAATTTTTGCATTGAGGTCCCCGAAGAGGGTTTTAACATCGAATGATGAGATCCCATCAAATACTTCCTCTAGGGTCTCGTAGAATGTGTCCTTCTTTTTTTCGTCGGTAGATTCTGTTGCGTGTATGTTTAAAAATACATAATTGTACCATGGCCCCTGTATTTTTAGCACCGACATTCGGTCATTAATAAATTTCACATCTTTTACATGGGGCGCAATCTTCTTCCTTATGATGAAGCCAGTCCCGAGGTTATGTGTATCGGTACCTCCACACGCAAGTGTAAACTCGTTGGTTTCGATTACTTGATGTGGGAGTCGGACTTCCTGAAGCGCGACGATAACTATTTTATATTGTTTCGCATTTTCTACGACTGTCTGTATCGCGCCTGGTTTATATAACGTTCGAACATTCCACGTCCCGACGCGTATATCCCGTTTTTCCCGTTTTTCTCTACGTCTTCTTTTTGCTGAGTCGGTGTTTTTTTGATGGTTTGTTCCGTTATGATAGTGTCGGCTCATCACACCTATCCCTACCGGGTTTTTCGTGAAATTGTTTTTTGTATATTGATTATTCATTTTTGTTCCCACGAGTCTTGGGGTTTCAAATAGTCCGCCACATCATAGCCCCTCTTTGATATGGTAAGGTCTGCTTACTGCTCTGATTCGACCCGGTGTCAGAGAGGCGCCGTTATAATACAGTCGGTATACCCCTGGTTGCAAACCATCCAATGGGCACGGTGACGCGTAACACCCTGGATTAGGGGTGGTAGATCTTTGTGTTTTACTCCTCGCTAGCCTGTCTGACATAGGTGGCCCTACTGGAAGCGTGTGCTTCCGTCAGCATAGCCTGAGTGTTTCATTGTAGTTTAAGCCCCCACACCACCTCAAGGTTTCTACCAAGCGGGGAATGTTTGAATAATCGCTTTTGTAATTCATGTAGGTCGGTTAAAATGTTAATAGTCTTAAGTTGTCATCTTACGATTAAAGTTTAAATAGCCGTAGGTTCTCATTTTATCTATGATAAAAATAAATCAAAATCTTTGTAATATATTTCATTTAATAAAAACCTGATAACAATTTTACTATAAAAAAATACCCGACACACTTTTTTGCACCACCCTATAGAAACCGTTGTCAACAATTAACTTCATTTTATTTTCACCGGTTTATCTTTAATTAACCATCAACAACTGTATTAGGAGATGTCGTCTCCAATTTCAAACTCGCCGGAATTGTCGGAGAAGAATAAAAAATATGATCGCCAATTACGGTAAGTACAAAAATAGATAAACCTATGTGCAATAGAAGATACAACATTCCAAGGAGGTCTTCGTATGTGAAACAACTGCCAGTACGAAATTACAATTTTCTATATTGGGAATTATTCCATGGCATGAAGTGTCCAATTCTATTAAATTAAATACATAAATGAAACTAAATTAAATAAAAGTTCAAATTTCCAGATTATGGGGCGACCATGGCCAAAATCTGTTGGAAAGTTCAGCGGTCTGTCTCATAAATGCAAATGCACTTGGAACCGAAGTCTTGAAAAGTCTAATTTTACCAGGAATTGGTGGTTTTACAGTCATCGATGGATCCATAGTTACTGAGGAAGATATTGGGAACAAGTAATACTTCAACCGTTTAATATCTCTCAAATTAATTTTAATATCCATTATTTTTAATAGTTTTTTCCTAGATATGTCGAGTGAGGGGCGTAAAAAGGCGTCCGTATGTATGCAATTTTTACAAGAACTTAATCTAGATGTACACGGAGATTATATCGATGAAAGCATTGAATTCATACTAGTGAACCGTCCAGAGTTCCTTGATACCTTTGACGTAGTAATTGCATCAAATTTAGATGAGAAAACACTAATACAACTCTCGAATAAGTTGTGGGATGCGAATATTCCTTTTGTATATTGTCGATCATTAGGATTCTTTGGCTCAATTCGCATACAATTTAAAGAGCACTGCGTTGTGGAAACTCATCCAGACAATAGACAATATGATCTGAGATTGGAAAATCCATTTCCCTCTCTAGCGACATACCTCAGCGTAAGTTGGAATTATAACCATCATTGAAAAATGTGTTACCCTGTTTGTTTTATCAGAAAACTGAAGTCACCCCAAAAGTTCCTTGGTTGCTAATTCTTAACAAGTATTTACATATCTGGAAGGAAAAAAATGGGGATCGAATTCCGAAAACATACAAGGAGAAGACAGAACTTCGTGATCTGATTCGGTCTGGTGAGTATAGCGTCCTGTCCTTTGAATAAATTCTTTAATATGTGTGGCTACCTCTTGGCTGAGTTGGCAATAAGTTTGTGGTACACAGGTGCCTCCGTACTGACGATACTGTGTTACTGTGACATTTGATATCCTAAACGTACTAACTTATCAATAAAGTTAAGGTAAGTTACAGAATCTTGATCTAATATACAGCATTAATCGTAGTTATAATCGTTTTTTCTACGAAACGCGGGCACAAAGGCGATCTTGGTGCACCCTCAAATGTCAAAACAAAACAAACGGAAGGAAAGAAGAAGGATACTAAAGTAGGCATTGAAAAAACACCTGCTCAGACAGAACACTTTACAGAGCTAGAAAATGGTTTTCTATACTCGGTATCGTAGGAAAATGTTTTGGCGTGATGGAATGAATTTCCCATGTTCAGTTGAGCAACGATTGTGGTCATATCTATAGAAAGGAAGTGGATTACCTTGTGTTTATGTTCTCACAGTGGTATTGAGAAACTTACGCTGGGATTTCTAATTGCTTGTTTTTACTTGTTTTAGAAGCCCTGGGAATACGCATGTTATAAATTGTGGTCAGATTTATTTTGGTGAAATATTTCTCGGATCTGTTAGGAAGTCTGATACATTTGGCGCACCTTTCCCCGAGTAAAATATATAACCCTTCCAATTAGGGTCGAATTAATTCGATTGTCAATAATTGGTACTTTCTTGGCGAGGACCGCCAACCATTGTCAATGTTTTGATTTCGCTTTAACCACAAGAGGCACCACTGGGATTTAGGGACGCTACATTCTACATTGATATATCTCGATAAGGTTAGGATTCAAAGAGTTTTCATATCCTGTTGTTTGATGACAAAGTTCAACTAGGTGAGCCAAGCGTATTTGAATGAGTACGAGAAACTCAAGGCGCTGTCATCAGAAAATGTTGAGAATTGATCAATTGACAGCTGGTCTTACCCAACACAGCCGTCAGCCTGTGCGGACTTCACACAGCTCTTGGACTTGAAGTTGGCACTGATCCCATCTGTCAATCAACTGCCCGATTCAAACGACGGAAGACGCAAAAGGAAATAGAAAAACGTGGCTCGAAATTAAATCCAAGTTTTTATGTGTATTCCCTGTCAATCGACAAATTTTCTTTTTACAATAAATTAACCAATTCAAATCACTGCTAACTCTGGACTCTTATTTCATTGAGGACCAACGAGCCCGAGTCATTTATCGACCAACAGAAAACTACTGAATTGGGTTGGGAGTACTGATTTGATGTTATGGGGTTATTTAGGCTATAGGAGTGCCGTCGTTGGCACGGGTTCTATGCCCATCCTACCTACTGCCTCGTTTGTCGTCGCCAAAGGTGCATTAAGGTTTGGGGTTTCTGTTCACTATTGCTCCTGAAAGTCCCCCGTTTTGTTTAATAATAAAAACACTTTCCATCCATTGTCAGCCCTTCTTTATTTATTTATTTAAACCGAAAATGTCATAACTAAACAAACCACACAAATTTACAAAACCTTTTCTTTTCTCCGCTTGATAAATTACGGCGACTCCAATGTTCAACTTGTCTACCAACAAATGCTTCGATAATTACAGTGTCTGGCTAATCGTTAAGAATTATACAAGATTTCACAATAAACTATAAATGGGGCACGGACTAAAGTTTAAAGAAATAGTAATTAAAACAAAAAGATAGCAAACGGCAAAGACTTCACATTCGCTGGTTATCAGTCAAACTTTTAAAATAACACTGTTTGGCTTTCGAATTGTAATCGATTTGAACAAAACAACTGGAGGCACACTTTCACCGACTGTAGCTATTCTCTGACTAAACTCATCATGCCACAAAACCCGCTATCCGTAAGATAAAAATAAAATAAAATAAAATAAACATTTTACATACATCCCCCTAGCTAATCGACCTGTAGGAAAAATAACCTCCGACGATCGGTCTCACTCAAGATGCGCACACATACCATGATTACCCCGGCTACCCATGCTGAACATTCTTCAACATGCGAATCGTGGAAACACCGATACTCTTGCTTGAGACGAGAGATACGCTTGCAGCCGGGACAACCCATCATACAAGGGTGTTTACTTTATCGTAAACTGCGTACAGCGCTTAAGCTGATCATGCTTATTACCTGAACCGACCGAAGGGTCGAACTCCCGTGTGTATGTTCATGCTGCCGAGAATTCTGTTTCCCTCGGCGGCCAGTCGCGAAGCATGATACTCCTTGGGGTCTCGTGACCGGCGCAGATAGGAAAAAATCAAAAACGGAAGACAATCAAAAAGGGTTGCAGATGTGCACCCGTTGTATAAAGGGACGCCGGATGTTTATACAATTGGCAACTGCGTACAGCATTTATGCTGATCGTACATCCCTCGTTAGCAATTGGTGCCCCATTTTCGCTGGTGCTATGTTGATTTGGTTCTCTTGGGGCAGCTAGGCCTGTGGATTGGTTTAGCGACCGAGATGCTCGCTGTAAAACAAAAACAAGAGAACACCTGCACGTGTGTGGTGGTATTCGACAGGAGATGTGCGAGCCCAAATATATTTCAGGTTGCATCGGTTGTTTAGTGATGCGACCGTTTTTCTACACAAGAAGATGGTGCACTTTGGTGGAAATCATGCTTGGGATAAATATCGTTGGCGCCATATAATGCCGCCGTAATACTTGAATGAGATTTCTTTCTCAGGGCTTTATCGAAGATGCATTGCATGCATCTTGTGGGGAAAACTCATAAGAGTAGAAATGTCTGCATGTAATTGCAGTGAATGGAAAATTCGTATGCCCATTTTCCCTGGCAAGCAATGCCGCCCAGCCATACCTGCCCAAATTACTAGTCTAGGGTTTTTTGTAGGCTTTTGGGATGTTACCGAAATATAGTTGAAACGGTAAGCAGTAGCGTTAGAAGAAACCGCCACAATGTCACTCATACGTGCTTGAATTGAGTGATCGGAAAGATGAGTATTAACGACTGAAGTAGTGCATCGCCACTGCCATACGAAATAAATTTCGATAATAGGAAAAATCAATCGTTTCAAGTTATTGCGGACGATGTGTGTTTACCAGTAATTCCGGAGTTGCCTCTAAGTATCAACTTGAGTAACGACTAATTTGTTGCCATCGAGAAATACTTGGATTGAGGTACCGAGAAAATAAGTCTTAACCACGGAATCAATTTCGGCAATAGGACTGGAACACTGTGGAATACTTTTGAGATATTCAGTGCGACAACTTTTTTTCACCAAAGTAGTGCCTTGAGTATCAACATTTTTTTGTAAGATATACCATTAGAACTTCTGCGGACCTTTTCCTACGAAGCGATATTCTTGATCACTAAGATGGAAGTTGTCAAATATTTTTAAATATTCAGTCAATCAGTAACTCCACGTTCTTTATCAGAAGGAAGAGGAGGATGATAAGTCGCCATCTTTAGAAATCCTGTGGGGTTTGTAGGTTTGTGGCGCCGATCATGGGCACAGATTCACTTAATCCTCAACGTATAATTTCGACGATGTCCAAAAGCAAATGAAAACGCACTGAATTAATTTTAATATTTTTTTAATTGATCTTTTGATTTTTATATTTTTACAGCAATGTGTTGATACAGAGATAAAAGTTTCGTAGATTCTTTTAATAACACAAAATTACTTTCAACATTCGAGATTTCGTTTAGATTTTGTTCCTATCCAGTTCAATGTTGTAGGATAAACGGAAAAACTTGCCACCAACAGTCAATAGGCAGGGTGAAACCCTAGATTCTCCCAAAAGTTTTACTTTTACACACAAACTATACACTTAATTATAACACATTTACAAACACTTGATTAGTTACGTAAGTGGAATTGACTAAAATTAACAAGATGTTTAAACAACAAACTATTGGATTGTAAATAGCACTCGTCGCGGAAGACGAAATGAACTGAGCAAGGTGACTCTTCAAAAGTAGTTGCGCCTACTTCAAGTGATAAAATCGGACTCTTCGTCACGTCGACATTAGACTCTCTGCAAGCTGCGCTATGCTGACCCAACCTCAAGGAATGAGGTGGATTTCCAATCATGTCGTCGTAGGGGAAAACAATCTTTCCTTCCCCCCAAAGACCAATGAGGAACCGATACGCATCCCATTGGAAAGGTTCCCATAGACATCGTCCCGAGAGGTTGAACGTCTTTACCTAGGAAAGAAAGACAAACGAAACATGCGTTGGGTGAAGGAAGCGAAAATAAACATGCGGCTGGTCAAATATAATAACCGATGTACGGAGGCTGGCTGCCCTGCCATCATAAACGATCCGGGATAGGTTTTTCTGTTGATGTTATGTCAACAGAACTTCTGTGGCGACTCTAACAGATACACACACAATTCACAAGCAAAATAGTGAAGAGCACAGAACGAAAAATCGAATAAGAAAATACATCAGAGCCGTATACCTTAGCTATAACATAACAATTCACATCAGTGGAGTATAGTCTAGTTTAAAAATCAAATTCTAAAATCGGCCAGTAGCCTGATGGGTAACGCTTAGGTTCAATTTTTGGTGATTCAAACTGTCATAGCGTCAGTTCGAATCACACGTTCTTCTTCACTATTATTTCAAACGCTATACTTCGCTTACGATGGCAACGGCTAGAATGCATGGGTGCATGTTTGTTTTAGGAAAAACGTATCGTGGGACACGTTCGTTGGTATGATCGTGTCCGATCCAATGGGTGCCTTATCGCAGTAAGGGCTAGCGTGGAGATTGTTTAGTTTAGGAAAACGATACGTGGGACATGATCATTGGTATGATTGTTTGAATAACAATCATGGTCGTGTCCCATTCGACGATCGGTTGTGACATGACAGATGAACCGAGATGGTTTAGTTGATGCAATTTGTTTGATACCATGGCAATGTGGTAATCTTGCCGTGGGCTTATGTTTCAGGTATGACTGATCGAACGAGAGCTTTGAACAGGTCATATTCAGGTAAGCGGCGTAATGATCGGTAATGGTATTTGCAGGTTGAGAAAGGGGAGTTGGGTTAAGACGATGGGTGGTTCTTCGGGCGGCTTAAAGAACCCCCACAATCCCGTCGGACGTAAGCTGGATTGCCATCTAATTTGGAATTGGTCAGTCGAGTGGGGCAGATAGAGAACTGTTGCGTTAATTTAGGGGCTGAAGAATCATATCTCGTCAAAATTCTAGGAGGAATGCCATCCGGATCAACGGATTTGTTAATATTCATCTACTACCTACGGACAGTGTTTTTATTGTCTCTCTCTTAAGTCATGTAAGACAACAACTGAAAAAAAAATAAATGAAGGCAGAGTATTACATGTATGTCCCAGCCAAAATCATGGTATTAAATTGTGCTCGTAGCTATCTCGAAAGGCGACTGAATGCGTTTTAGTTCGCCGCTTTTAAAAATATGACCCTTAGGAAAGCTACAAGCGTTTTTGCTTGTTCAGCTCCAAAACATAGTGGTATTTTTTTTTCGTTACCTTTTTATTATTTCAATCCAAGACCACAAATTAGAATCTATTTAATAAAAAGGAACTTAAAAAAGCAAACAAGACCTCATGAATCTTCAAATTTCAACTAACCACAATCCAATAGGTATGAATATAAGATTTACCGAAGGTCATTTCGCAAATCCACCAGATGAACCTACTGCATGCCGCTTTATGCAATATATAACAGCACTTAAAATTATCTTAAATTAGAAAGAACCTAGAGCGATTGAACAATCTATGCAGTTACCCCATTACTAATACAAAGCTACTAACCTAGACGATTAATGAACATTTTTTTGCATCCTTTCTATTGTCAGAGATTTCCGTTAGAAACCTAGTTGTTAACGTCTACGCAGAGCCCATCAGCGAAATTAGTTTTCTCGGTATGAAACCTCACATTCCACATTGTCAAAAGAAATTCATTCAATGAACCTTGTGAACAGTTTACACCAGCAAAAAACAAGATTTCTAAACTGTGGCGTTCTCCAACGAAGATCAACAGAACGGATTCTGTTGAAGTCAGAAACACTTGCACCAAACGCTGAATATCACGAAAAAGGTATGTGGGGGATCTTTTAAGCTTGCCCGAAAAACCCCCCATAATTACAACCCAACTCCTATTGTTTTTCGCTAATGCAATTGCATTAGCACCTAAAACATTTCCTTTTCCAAGGACATTTAATGCATACAACGCATTATCTAAAATTCCTAAGAAGAATTCTCCCAACATTCACGCATTTAATGCGCTATTCAAATTCCCTGAAAGAATTCTTTAATGTACATATGCATCATAAATCCCAAACCATTCGGCACCCTTTGTCATCATTAAAATGCAATGTCGGACAGCTTGTTTATGCAGCTGCAATAAACCGGCCAGCGATTCGTTTGTTCAATCGACAAACAATTACCGCATCTTCGGCATTATCAGCGAAACTGAATTCTCCCGCATTTCCTAATGCAAACACGAACCCGGTTTCTATTGCAGGCAGAGATGCCATAAACATCTAAAACCTCAATAAGCACCATTTCCACGATGCATTGCGGTCTATCTATACAGGTGCAATGCACATCATAAACAATGATCTACACGACCCCTTTGTCTTTCAATGTTTCAGGATTCGTTTCTCATTGACCTTCTCGCATGAGTAAACAACACAGATCTACACGATCGCACACATACATCGGAATTTAGCCAGCAAGATTCACTTAGTGGTTACCCCATAGCGAGAAATGTTCTCTCTCTTCTCTTTGGTGATGCCAAACACCACCGAAATGAGGGTGAATCAGAAGTCAGATTCAAACCCTCGGGAATTCGTTTTCCATCACCCGACCGAGCCGATCGTTTCTTTTCCCGCTTCCCGTAGCGCTGCGGGACGCGTATATAATTCAACCGGAGTGGAGTTAGTGTGGATTATTTCAAAACAAACTTACCGTGTTGTGAATTCAAAAGACAAATTAAATAAAACCTATGGTTAAACCCTTAAACCATGTTGTGTATTCAAAAGTTATAATAAATCGAGTGCATTTGTACAACAGTTTTAGAGTTTTAGAGTTAAGACGAACATGGTTATCCTAGATCCAATAATAAACACTAATTAATAATAACTACCACAACACAGTGCGTTTTATTGCGAACGATTTTTGGTGAACAATTTTCATTGAATGTTGGCTTACATGTTACTGAGTTTAAAGTTCCTGGGTGTTAGCTTTCATCTTTTGCCGTTCGTGGACAATTTTGGCGTTCGCATCTGCTGCTTTATTCGACAGAACTATTAGTGACGATGGGAGTGGAAGTGAACTCCGTGCCGTACGCCCGCACACCTACTTCCTACCCCACACTGGTGACCCTTTGGGAAGAACGCCCAACCTTCTCCCTTAAAAACAATAGACAGTCGATGAAAGTGGTGAAAGTGAAAAGTTTAAAGAGACAATTAAAGGGCAACCTGAGCCCCCTTGGGGCTCCTCGATAGTATAGTGGTTAGTACACCCGCCTGTCACCCGGGAGACCGGGGTTCGATTCCCAGTCGGGGAGCCCCTGGCGCAAGACTAATGACCTTGCCCAGAAAAAATAAATCATTATGGAAAATTTAACAAGCCTCAGGACTTGCTAAATAAGGCCAAGACCGGTTCCCGGTTGTAGTGCCGATGATGATGATGAGCCCCAACTCAACGTTCACTTGAGAAGCGACCCAACAGCACCAAACATCACCGGAACCGGAACAACACCCACGGCATCATCAACACTTGCAGCCACATCATCAATAACGACACCAGATTTTCTTTCTTCTTTTTTATAATTTTTTATTCAAAATGTTTTTTGTCATTTCTCCTCGCCCTAATTAAACAAACAATTTCGGTTCATTTTGAAAACAGCTTTTCAACCAAACAATATAATTGAAAATGCATGAAAGTTCAAGTGCGATAGACCACTAACTTGTATTCCCAACCGACCTGCTAATTAAGTGTATTTGTTTAATGGCAAATTAGGCGTTTATTACCATAGAGGCCATGCTAGAAAGAAAATATTAAGATCGCTGGCAGACGCGTTTCTCTTTATAGTATCAATATAAACATTTGTCGAAAAAAGCTTCCTTTTTTTTTTTTTTTTTTTTTTTTTTGTTAAAAAAAAACGTATGTACGCATTATCTTAGATCCAATATATACTTACAATGCAATTTGTACGGCCTTCTTCCTTAAAATAAAGTCGAAACGATCAACTACTATTTGCTACAATTAAGCAAGTAGAAAAATTGCACCATTCGGTCTCAGGCTGGCAATTCTTACTTTTTATTTTTTTATTTTCTATTACACTTCTCTCGGGAGAGGCGAACCTATAGCGCCGGGTGGGCGCCCCGAGATGCCACCAAATAACTGTTGCAGTTCTTTTTTAACAGTTGCAGGTTGTAACGCTCCGGAAACACTCGCGTGGGAAGGGAGTCCCACAGCTTCCCCGCTCTGTAACGGAACGAGTTCTGATGCAGGGATGTTCGTGCCGTCGGGAGATGAAGCACAAACGGGTGCGATCCGTCGGATTGTCTTGTGGAGCGCATATAAGCCGAATTGCATGGAACAATACTAAGAATCTCCGAAGAACAGTACCCGTGATAATATCTGTAAAACAGACTGAGGTCGGCTACGCGCCTTCGATGTGATAGCGACTGTAGTCCCGACGTCAGCGCCGAGTCCCCGATCAGGCGGATCGCTCGTCTCTGTATGCTCTCAAGTAGGTCGAGGGTATGTTTAGGAGGCGACCTCCAAACATGAGAGCAATATTCGAGCGCGGGTCTAATTTGGGATTTATATAGGAGAAGAAGTTGGGCCGGAGTAAAATATTTCTTGGCTCTAAAAAAATAGCTGTTTTCCTGAGGCTGACCTGGCGATACACGACACGTATTTATGCCATGATACATTCCCACAAACAGTGACGCCGAGCAAGCCTCGAAGGCCCGGCCATTCATCATCAGCTGTGGAACCGATGACTCACTTTTCTTTGTGAATGTTGTATATTGTGTCTTCGTTGCATTGAAGTCGACGAGATTGGCCCTTCCCCACTGCAAGACCCTATCTAGATCCTGATTCAGAGAGTCAGTCTGTCTACATCTCAGCTGATGCGACGTTGATGCACCAATCGGCCGGACACTCGAAAAGGAGGAAACAAGCGTACTATCATCCGCAAACCTGAACACTTTGTTATCCGTTGTCTCCAACAAATCATTTATGTGAAGCAAGAAGAAGGTTGGAGCCAAAATAGAATCTTGGGGCACCCCCGAATTAACAGGATACAGATCCGAACACTCGCCGTCCACAACAACCCGGATCGATCGATTCTCGAGGAAGCTCCTCGTCCAGTCGCAAAGCTGTTGGGAAAGTCCATATGAACGAAATTTGCTCAGCAATGCCCCGTGCCAGACGCGGTCAAAAGCCTTGGAGATATCTAATGCGACCGCCCTTGACTCACCATGCCGTTTAATCGCAGATGTCCATATATCGGTTATAAGTGTCAAAAGGTCTCCCGTGGACCGCCTGCCACGGAATCCGTATTGACGGTCATGCAGAAGTCCGTTGCACTCCAAATACTTAACTAACTCTGTATTTGATGATTTTTTCCATCACCTTAGATAAAATAGATAGCAATGCTATCGGACGGTAATTTTGTGGGAGACACTTTTTTCCCGTCTTTGGGATTAGCTGAACTCCAGCGATTTTCCAGCAGGCAGGAAAGGTCCTCCGTGCATAAGATAAACGGAAGAATCTGCTAAGAACCGGCGATAGTTCTGGAGCACAGTTCTTAAGGACTATTGCTGGTATTCCGTCCGGGCCGGCTGCCTTCCTACAATCCAATTCACGTAGAATGCGTTGAATAGTGCGAGGACACAATCTCACATCACGCATGGTAGACCGTACCGGCGCGATCACAGGTGGCTCCAAAAGACCGGGATCGAGGTTTGAATTTGTGGAAAATAAATGCGCCAACACATCAGCTTTATCCTTTGAATTCGTGACTAACGTTCCGCTGTCTGTCACCAACGGGGGGAAGGAGTAGGATGCGAAGTTGCCGCTGACAGCTCTTGCAATCTGCTCGCATTGTTTATCAAACCAAGGTTTATCAGACGAACTTCGTTTGATGGAATCTGGAATATATATCTCCATCCCCAGAAGAATAATCTCTGATACCGACTCCGCGCAAGCGTTAACATCGGCGTTTCTGAAACACACCTCGGTCAAGAAAGGATGCGCAAATCGTCCCAGTTAGCAGCCACATACTTCCATACATGGCGAAGCTACCTAGGGCGGTTATTCGCTTGATATGCAAGTGCTTGAGCGACAGATACCAAGCAGTGATCTGAGTTTCCCAGTGGCGCAGAAACCTCTACGGTATAAATACTGGGTTCGGATGTCAAAAACAGATCCAGGGTGTTCGCATAATCGCCTCGGGCATCCGGCACTCGCGTTGGCTCCCCCACGAGTTGAGTCAAGTTGTGGATTACAGCAAACATCTCCGCCAGACTCCCAGCCTCGTCGGTTCTGTTAGTTTCTTGTCGGAATTGTGCACATTAAAATCGCCAAGGACAACAATTTCAGAAGCTGGGTGGTTGATCTGTATCCAGTCGACGGTATATGAAAGATGTTCGAAAAATGTCGTTGGTCGATCGTCATTCGGAGAGCGGTAAAGACAACAAAGAAATTTAACGGAATTCCTCAGCACGACCCTCAACCATATGATGTCCATATTATTGGGTTCCAACGCCTCCATCCTCTGGCAAGCCAGATTGGACCGCGCGAAAACGCAGACTCCGCCCTTAAAACGGAATCTCGAATGTGAGTCGTATCCTGAGCAACAAAGATATGTCAAATCAGTTGACGAATCGAACTGGGCTTCAGTTAGGGCAAGGATATCAGGTTTCATTGTTTGCAAATATTGGTGGACGGCGTTTACATTCGTATTGGTGAAACCGATGCCCCTGATGTTACTAAATGCCGTCACCAGTCGAGCGTGGGCAGAGCCTCGAGAGCGAGCTCGGTTATGCGATGACGAACCTCTCAAAGTTCCATTATTTATCATGATATCTGCATGATGTTCCACCTGGCATAGCCCCCCAACTTCATTAGCCTTATTTGGAAGCATTTAATAGTATTCCATGTCCGTTTTTTTTTTTTTTTTTTATAACTTTATATTTTAAATATAATTTTTGTCATCATTTTATTGTATCCTTAATATTTTTGCAAACAAGTATATGTATCTAATTTCTTCACATGATATTTCCACTAAGCGAATTTATATTGTTTAATAAAATTGAATTTGTTTAAATTAAAACATCTGCCTGTGTAAAAAATTAAAAAGGAAATATATTTGTATCCTCAAATAGCACGAGATAGAGGCAAAATAAAATAAACAATTGTAAACCCCTCCTGGGTACAAATTGAGTACAACCGCTTTTCAGCTCACGCACAACCTTGTTCCGTAGTATTCACGACCCCTTTCGACTTCGCTCGACTCTTTTTCGACGTCCTTCGACTCCGTTTACCCACACGACTCCACTCACTCACACCCAACTTCCCGCGACTCCATCCTCTCCTTCAAAACCGGCACCACTTCTCAACATATTGGTGCACAATGCCCACCACACATACTCGTACACACCCGACTCCCTTCGTCTATTGTAAACACCTTCTATTCCGGCTCCTCACTACACAATAGCTACTATCACACTTGACTTCTTTCGACGCTCTCTTCGATCCTTTTCTGCCTCTTCTCATTATGTTGGCGCACATGCCCGCCAAGCGCGGACTTCACGCGACTCCGCTCGCTTCCGCGCGACACCCTCCACCACTCTCCAGCCGGCTCCCCACTTAACCACAGTTACTACACGTAGCAACATTTAGTAGGAAGCCCGCCCCGACCACCCTTACTCCCACGTAAGGATCTTTCCTCCTAGGGCCACGCTTCGGAGCGCGCATCATTACCCAAGGGTGCCCTGGGGATGGACACAACCAACCACCCACCAGGAGCCCCCCTCACTGGTCGCCTACCTCCAACCAAGCGCGACCGGCCGGCACCTCCTCATAAGTTGCCGTTCAGTCGAGGTCGCAGCGACCGAATATCGAGCTCCGTCGTCGACACCGGTGCCTCGATCGGTAAGCCGCGCAACTGAGTGCCCGGCCCCTTCACCAGTCCCAGGGGCAAACAATTCGCCATACTAACGTATGGACGAAAGACACCGACTCTGGACTCGGGTCTCCCTTCCATTCCGCACAGGACAACCCGTCGCAGCGGATGCGAATAATCCTGGGATAAGTCCCCTCTATCCCGCACACGCCACTTCGTCACTGCGGATGCGAGCAGATTTCCGATAGGTTCCGACCTACTCGGACGATAAACCTGTTGGTCCAAGCGACCCACAACAGGCCAGTGGACCACGCCGCACACCCGTTGCCCCTGTGGCATCAACGCGGTAACAACCGAGTCCACCCGGGGACACACAGGTGGCACAAAAACTGAGATTGCACATCTCATGGCAACTTCTGCGAAGAGAATACCTAACATTGGTCAAACTATCAGGATAGCGGAGCACGAAATTGAAGTAGTGCAATCCTTTAACTAGCTTGGGTCAATAGTAGCAGACGATTACAATATGGAAGAAGATATACGCGGACGGCTGATCAAATCCAACAAAGCCTACTATGGTCTATCATCATCATCATCATCATCATCGGCACTACAATCGGGATCCGGTCTTGGCCTTATTTTGCAAGTCTCTCCACCGATCCCGGTTTCTGGCCGATGTAATCCAGTTTATCACTCCCAGGCACTGGGCGTCCTGGTCTACGCCATCCCTCCATCGCAGACAAGGTCTGCCGCGCTGTCTCCTTCCACACATCCTGCCACAGAGGACTTTCCGGGCAGACTCCTCTTCGCTCATTCGAGCTAGGTGCCCCGCCCACCGGAGTCTATCGAGCTTGATTTTCTACATTTTTGAAGGTGCTTTACAACGCAACTGAGAATTTAGTATAGTATCTCTCTGCCCACGGCGTAATTAGATAATTTGATGACCTTGTGGTTCCCAGTCAGTATGTTTTTTCTGTACCAGCGAATATACTTCGTCGCTTTTCTCTACAACACCATGGACCGACAGATAATCGCCCGTCATCTCTTGTGTAAGACAATCTTTTGGCTCAAATAGAGATCGCTTGAAAGATAAAATTCAAATGCAATACTATAGCGGATTTCGAGGATAGGAGAAAGATCTTTTACAGCCATAGCAATTAGAACATAGACCGAGGTTGAGGCGTAGATGTAGATTGTGCCGGCGTACGGCACTAAATTCACGTCTACTTCACTGAGTTCAACGAATACGTCCAGAACAAAAAGGACGATCACCGAGCAAGGAATGTAACGCACTGATTAGCTTGTCCTAAATTGTTATTGTTGCTGCACTGAGAAGACGGGACGGCAGTTGATTAAGGATGGAGCTGACATAGAACCCAGGAAATCCAATGCATAGAAATGAAACTCAATATATCAGAAGGCGACAATTGATCTTTTTATTTGTAGTTCTTTAGATTATTATGTTACACAGGTGTCCTTATTGCTTCTTAACCCAGCGAAGGGAGTAGCATTTGTACATTAATTGAAACTTAAAACTGAGAGAGTTTATTTAAACACATTTGTACTCTGATGGCAACTTAAAAGCTCGACTCCACTACTCGACATTTGAATTTTACTCCCTGCACGCAACGACAGTGGCACGTGTGCGTGCTTGCGCGATTCAAATCTGACTCGTTGAGACATTGGTTCGATCCTACGGCCAGTCTCAACTGGGGTGGGTTTTCCTGTTTGTGGTGAATAACGATTTTCCTCTGCTATCTATCCGACAGCCAATGAGAACGCGATTTTGGGTTTCGCCGGGAGGATTTCCATTGATATCATACAGATAAGTGGGCTGTCCATACCTTGGAAGTGTGGACAGCGAAAGATGCGTTGAAGAAGAAAAAGAGGAAAACCGATCAGCGGCTGTTCAAACAAATGAACATGCAAAGAGGCTGAAAGAATTGGTAGTGTAAACGATAGAGGGTATATTGGATAAACAATCCCACGGGCTAGTGCTGAAATGGGCATTTGTTTGTATTAGCAACGAACATGGGACGAGACGGTTGCAAGTTGTTTAAGGTAAACACATTAGGGTCGCGTCCAATTCGTTGCATGTTTATCGCTTATGCAACCAGTCGGGGATAATTGGCTGCAGCCGCTGAAAATTCGATGTAACAGGAAACATAGTATGGGTACACGATCGCAGTGGTGTATACAACTACGTCGGTTGTATTTGGCCTCCATAGCGCCTCAAGGGTCGAATTCCAGTGTGAATATTTACACTGACAGAGAATTCGGCTCTTGGCAGCTAGGCGCGAGTTGCGCTATACTTTGATGGTTGGAGAGAAACCGCCGTGGGTACAGATAAACTATGAAAATCTGCCGCGCACGTGTGGGACGGAAAACGCAGGCAGACAGGGATTCCGATGATTGTTTCATAGTTCATTGCAGTTACCTAGTACAGCAGCCGAAATGTTTTTCGTTTCAGATCAATGCTTAGATGCATTGATGTATGCGGTAATGGCGGGCCGATTTCTTTCAGGTTAGAAATGGTTGAAAGGGTGCTTTGTACTGCTCGTATACAGGTAAGAGGTAATGCTTGGTAAAGTATTGCAGGTTGGGAATGGGGAGTTGGGTTAGGAAAATGGGTGGTTTTTCGGCGAGCCTTAAAGAACCCCCACAAGGTGATGTGCCGACCCTTTAGAAAATTAAAAATATTACCCCCCTTTCTCCGATAGAGTAATTATCTGATTGAGACGTGCAGATAAAAGTGTGTTTGCAGAGGTTTAGCAAACAAAAAAGGATCCACTTTAGCTGGGCCCGCGGCTTTTCCTATATTTGTCGTAATTCCATAAGGGCTCAGATATAAATATGAATTTGAGAGAACACTGAAATTATTTTCTTGACAATTCAATATGTGAAATAGAAAAACACCTGAATATTATTAATTCTCTGTGCATTTATTTAGGAATGACGAAAGACGAGGAAAACTACGAAGAAGCCATTAAAGCAGTGAATACCGCCTTTGGAGCCGGACAAGTGTCTCCGGGTCTCAAAACCATATTCAAGGATGAAATGTGTTCTAATATAACGAAACACGTAATATTATAATAACCTCTATCCTATAGCTATCCGTTTTTTCTAACTTACCTCATTCGAACAGATTAATTTATTTTGGTTCATGGTAAAAGCTCTTCGAGATTTTGTGGAAAGTGATACTAATGGTTATCTACCCGTGCCTGGTGTTCTGCCAGATATGACTGCAGAAACAGCATCGTATATTAATGTCCAGAATTTATATCGCCAACAAGCTCTGCATGATGCTGACATTATTTATAAAAAATGTCAGCACTACCTAAAAGAATGTGGACTACCTGCGGACTCGTTATCTGAAAGTATAGTTCGCGTATTTTGTCGAGAGGCGGCTGGATTAAGAGTAGTCCGTGGTACAAAAATCTCCAATGATTACACGAAGTCGAGTAAGATCATTTGTCTTGGTAATCTATATACAAAAAACTGTCATGTTCCTTCGAGATAATATGAAACACTTTCTTTTTGTTTATAGTTGAAAATTTCGAAACATATGATACTCTGATCGACAGCTATGTGGCCTTATTAGCTTATGAAAGGTACAAGACAGAATTCGGTAATCCTCCTGGAGAGGGCTTTGTGGAGACGGATATTCCAAAACTGAAAAGCATTGCTGGTAAATTCTACACGGAATGGGGTATCCACAATCAAGTTAGCGATGATGTAATTCATGAAATCTGCCATTATGGAGGATGTGAGATTCACACTATATCAGCGTTTATTGGTAAGGATATGTCTGCATTAAAATCCATATTGAATATATATTACCTGCATTTTAGGAGGATGTGCTGCACAGGAAGTAATCAAATTAATTACCAAACAGTATGTTCCTATTGATAACACATTCTTATATAATGGTATCACATCTGAAACGGCTACAATAAAATTATAAAAGCATTTTATTGGAAACAATTTTATCAATTCTTCATTTGGTGTGGAGGCGAGATTCCATTGACATTGTTTGAAAATTAAGAGACAAATCTTTAACTGCTGTGATCATCTTCAAAACATCATAAGTTTCAGAAACATACATTTCAATTAAAATACTTTTCAAACACAAATATCAATCCATCCAGTGCATTGAATTTTTTTTTTTTTTTTTTTTTTTTTTTTTTTTTTTTTTTTTTTTTAAGTATTTATATGGGAATGTGCACGTGCTTTAATATCTTCCCTCGGTCGTCGAAAAGTATCATTACAAAAAACGAGAAGAAATACATATAAGAGGCATCACAGTAGGATACGAAATCTGTTTTAACGGTGCGATCTCAATGGCTCTTTTGTTGATTTCCTCCCCAACGAGAAAAATGGGTCATACCACGTAACCATTACCGTATAACCCAATCAACGGCGATGATGGATCTCTAGTTTATCCGAGATACCACCGCCTGTGTACTCGTAATCCCTGGGAATTTGTATGGGCGAGTTCTGTTGTTTTAATTCTATGTTTTAAGTGTTAAAAATGTAAAGTGTGTTTTATGTGTAATTTAATGTTTTGTGTATTACGACTAATTTGAAAAGTGTGAATTGTGCTTTGTATTTAAGCGTATGTTTAATATTTGTGTGTGTATGGAAATGTGGCCCCCGCTTAATAGAAACCTTGACGTGGTGCGGGGCCTTAAACTAAGATGAATCACTCAGGCTATGCTGACGGAAGCATACGCTTCCAGTAGGGCCACCCATGTCAGACATGCTAGCGAGGAGTAACACACAAAGATCTACCACCCCTAATCCAGGGTGCTACGCGTCACCGTGCCCATTGGATGGTTTGCAACCAGGGGTATACCGGCTGTATTAAAACGGCGCCTCTCTGACACCGGGTCGAATCAGAGCAGTAAGCAGACCTTACCATATCAAAGAGGGGCTATGATGTGGCGGACTATTTGAAACCCCAAGACTCGTGAGAACAAAAATGAATAATCAATATACGAAAAACCCGGTAGACGTACGTGTGATGAGCCGACACTACCATAAGAAAACAAATCAAGAAAACACCGACTCGGCAAAAAGAAGGCGTAAGGAAAAACGGAAAAACCGTTCGAACGTTATATAAACCAGGCGCGATACAGACGGTCGTAAAAAATGCGAAACAATATAAAATGGACATCGTCGCGCTTCAGGAAGCTCAACTCCCACATCAAGTAATCGAAGCCAACGGGTTTACACTGGCGTGTGGAGGTACCGATGCACATAACCTCGGGACTGGCTTCATCATAAGTAAGAAGATTACGCCCCATGTAAAAGATGTGCAATTTATTAATGACCGAATGTCGATGCTAAAAATACAGGGACCGTGGTACAATTATGTATTTATAAACATACACGCCCCAACAGAATCTACGGACTAAGAAACGAAGGACACATTTTACGAGACCCTAGAGGAAGTATTCGATGGTATTGTGGGGAAGGAGTATGTTGCGCCGGCGTACGACGCTGATTCACTCCCTTCCGCCATCGTTACTATAAATTCCGCAAAATGTTTTACCAGTGGTGATCAGGAAAGCACATTAGCAACGCCGAAGGAAAACAGTGGAACATTAACACACTAAGTAATGTGTTTGTGATTTATGATTTTAATTTGTAGTCTATTGATTTGATTATTACACTTAACAGGTTTCAATTAATTTGGACGAGAAAAGCGCAAAAATATTGTCAAAGGTTATAATTGGTCGGCAGTCCAAGTAAACGACGCCGCCATTAAGGAATGTGCACTACACGTACTCGCGGAGAGAGCAACTCAAGCGATCACAAAGGAACTCACAAACACGCTCGACTACAATCGATTATCGCCTCCCTGTGCGCATCAGGGTAGCGATAGGAGCAACGACCTGCTCAGGTCGAATGATGGAAAAAGACTCAACGATATTCAATCGTTATTAAAAGAATTTAGCCAGTGAAATTGGCTTTCTTAAATTAAGGGTGCGTTTCCTGTTCCGAGAGAGACGTAAAGTCTCTCTTTTGGGTAACCATCCGATCTCATACAGAAGATCGCCACAGTACACTTGTGTGTGTGTACGTCGATTCTTTTCGTAGATCAAAGCCATGATGGAGAACCTGATGCACAAAGAAAGGGAAAAGGATCGTACAGATCTTTGTTTATGTGGAAAGGTTACTGGGAAACGGATCCAGAACTATGTAGGATAAAAGAGATTTATGACCTGTGAGTTCAACTGAGTAATCAAGTTGCAACTCATTAAATGGTAGACGTATTTGGGATACGTTTTGATGATTGGATTGTTTGCGTATCGCCAGAATGCCTGTTGTTAGACAGCGACCTTTTGTTTGCACTTTGGTGCATTGGTAAGGCATTCGTCTCAACGCAGATGGTGCTAATTACATGCATCTGCGTTGGACCGTTTATCGCTGGCTGGAAGGGGTCGCCAGCCGATGTGTGTGTAGATCGTTTTTGTACACACATCGACGCTGGGAAAATCGACGGCGCAATATTTATGTTCCCTGTCATGATGGTTACATTATATGTAATCCAAATCATCTTGTTTTCAGGTTCTTGGTTTGAGATTCCTGATAAGGTAAGAAAGAAATCTTACAGAGAATTGGTATGCGAAGAGAATGCATGAAAGGTAAGTTTTCTTTACAGGGACTTAAAGATCATAGATTTGATCTCTTTAATGCGTGAAGCATTTTCAGGTGCCTAATGCCATTGCATTGGCGAAAACGTATGCGTCTTGAGATGAGGTAATGGAGGTTTTTAGTGTACCGTGGGGGCGGTGCCGCGCCACAGTATCTCATCATTCGATGTTAAAATCCTTCTCGGGGACCTCAATGCGAAAATTGGAGAGGAAGACATCTTCCAACCAACTATAGGTAAAGAGAGCCTACACGACGTTACAAATGATAATGGAATTCGAATTATCACGTTCGCAGCATCCAAAGATCTTGTAGTGAAAAGCGCGATGTTCAAGCACAAGCAAACCCATAAAACCACATATCACCCGACGGCGTAACTTGTAACCAAATAGACCACTTCCTCATAGACAAAAGACACCACCCGAATATCCTTGACGTAAGATCATATAGAGGAGCAGATTGCGACTCCGATCACCTTCCAGTGATGGGCAAAATTAGAAGTCGGCTCGCAGCAAACCCAATCACGGGAGACAAGCAAAATGTTCGACATTGATAAACTAAAATACATCCGCAAATATCAAGACGAACTAACGAATAGATTTAGCATCCTAGAGAATGGGAGTAGTGAGGAAGAGGAAACCAATAATCTGGGCACTAAATGGACATCGATCAGAGGCAATCAAACAAACAGCCCAAAAGGTATTAGGATTTAAGAAAACAATTAAGTCCAAACCTTGGTTTGACGATGAGTGCAGGGCGAAGATCGAAGAACGTAAACGCCTCAGAGTGATCCACTTAGAAAGATATGATGAAGTCAACGCAGAAAGATACGCGACAATTCGTAAAGAGACAACGAGACTTTTCAAACGCAAAAAACGGGAATGGGAGAAGACTCGGATCGAAAAAATCATAGAAAATGCCAGAGCAAAGAATATCAGATGCATGTATGCCGGCATAAATTCTATTAGAAATGGCTACCGAGGGAGAGCCAAAATAATCCGAGACACAAACGGCTGTCTGGTGACAGAAACAAACAATATCGTGACAAGATGGAAGCAGTACTTTGAAAACCTGCTCAATGTGCACACTCATCTACCACAAATAAACCCACCAGACGTACATACAGCCGAGCCTCAGATCCCAGAGCCCTCTTTCGACGAAGTTGTAGACGCAATAAATCGGTTGTTAGTTGGCGTCTGTTGTGGTAATTTGGGTACCCTGTACTTGCACTGCTACAGTCACCAATTGCCTCGATTTTTCTGGCACTGTCCGGTGTTATTTTAAATGTTCACCATGTGTGTGTCGCACTATTGTTTTTCGTTTAATTTAAGCGTGGACTTAATTACTTGTGATGGAGGACTCGGCGGGATCCCTTTAATGTCACATTCAACATTTTTTGAATATTCGCGTATGCAAAGCCACTAGTCGATTTATTTCACTGTAACTGTCACCGCTGGTATATTTCACCTGATGGTTAAACGCGCACTTTTCACCTTTGGGTGTGGTTGCATTGACACGTGTTCACTTTTTACGATCACGTCGGGGTCACCAATTATAGCGTTTTGCGACGATAGTGAAGAACGTGTGATTCGAATTGACGTTGCGACAATTAGAATCACTAAAAACTGAACCAATGCTCAACACATCAGGCCACTGCCGCTTATACGAATTCGATTTCTAAACTCAAGTACACTCAACTGATGTGGAATTGTTATGTTTTCAATATGGTATACGGCTCTGATGCTTTTTGCTTATTCGAATTTCCTTTCGGTGTTCTTTACTATTTGATTGCATATTGTGTGTATCTGTTAGAAATGCCACACCACCATCAGCTACATATTAATATGCAGTATCTCAGGGCACTGTCGCGACGTTATATGCTATGTTTTTTTTAGAGAACTATTTACATCAACGATTGGGCGTCACCCGCGTAAGCTCACGGATGGAGTGACACTTACTTAACAATTCGTATCGGACTACATGTTATTCCCCGTTCTCTTCATTCTGTCGTTTCATGTTATATTTCACCGCCAATAGTATATCTCTTTTTCATTTAAAATAAGAAGTTTCACTTTAAAAAATTCCATAAACCGCAGTAAAAGGAACAAATTTAGGCTTCTTGAAAATTCGTTTATACAACTGGTATATGTCTTTATTGTGGAGCCGTTCTGGTCGTCTTAAAATGTTTGACTAATGGGGCTCTAGTTGACAGAGGATAGTGTGTTGGCTCACGTTCGATCAGAAATACAATGAAGAGTTGAACACATCATCCTTATGGTATCTCACGGAGGGTGAAGACGATTGCATCGTCGACGAAAGTCTCACGTAGAGGGAAGGCTAATGCACCGTCGAGGAATTTCCAATCACGACGACTGTTCTAGAAAAGAGAACGCGTGGAAGAGCCCTACGTCATGGCCTCGAACTAGTTGTAAGCGAGAACTTTGTGTTGATAATTATTTGCTGGCCACATCGAGGTACCATTGGCGTAAGTCATCTCGCCGAGTTCCAACGTGAAAATGTCAGTCGAGAACCTGAACTCGCAACCTTACAGCGCAATCGGGAAGAAGGACCCTTGGCGTAGGTCATATCACCAATTTCGCAACCTTACAGGGTCAATCGGGAGGAAATACCGATCGAGAATAGCGACTTAAGCTCTAGAGAATTCGAGGGGAGAGGCCATCGACGAGGGGGGTTACGAATACGAGAATACGAGGCTGATGACAGCTTTGTAAACGCAAGCCCTAGGGGCAAACCGATCGGACAGAAGACCGAGACCACTCTGCCTTATGCCTCAGTCACGAATAGTCTAATAATCTATCTTACCTTATGTAACGCCGGTAGTGGATTGACACATTGCAAAGATTGACATAAACACGAATTTATATCGACTGGAGATCGACATCATCTGGGATCGAATTCAGCTTGGACTGGCACAACCTTGGATTGACATCAGCGTGAATAGACATCCTTAGACACACATCATAAGACAGCTAAACATGATTTAACGTCTCATCTAGTAATCCGTCTCTCTCGTAACATAGGACTCATTCTTATAAGACTCGATGGACGTGTAGCAAAATCTATTCGTAGGCGAGTTATTCTTCCTCAATTCACTGCTGTTACAATTCAATCAGTCGTTCATTTTCATTTAATTTTTGCAACATTTTTTTATTTCGTTTTATATTCTTAGTTTCTAATTTAAATGCTAGACAAAAATTGCTTAAATTCTAGCTTAATTATCTTATATCATTACTTACTGGTCCTACGCAGACGCTCTAAGCTAAACATAATAAGACTATTGTGCAATTTGTCTTTCGGCGACAGGACTTTACTTGCGGCTTTACCTCTGATTAATTATCTAACAAAGAAAAATTCGAAAACTTTGTGACCATTTTTTTTTTTTTTTTAGGCTATACTTTACAGGATCATTTAATCAGTCGTACTATGTAAGGTGTGCTTGAAAAAGGACGATTAATAAGTAGACAGGACAACATAAGTTTATCCGATGGAACCACGACCTTTACGTTAGATCCAGAAACCTCTCTTAGATAACGATGCTGGTTTATTGGGGTGTGCGTGTGGATTTTTCCGACACCTTTTACCGCTTCCTGTGTTCGCGGTTTTGTGGTTGGTTCACAATACATTACAATGCTATCGATATCTTGTAGCTTTTGTGAACTATTTCAAACTAAACCGATTCGAGATCACTAATGAATGATAATCAACTATGAATAGTAGAATTTAGAAATCTGCAATATATTAACCCGCACGATCAACACACAGAGCAGTGATATCTTCTTCGTGTCAACAATTATACTGCCCTCAACAACCGGTCGAGATAGAGAACTAGTCCTATAGGCGAACACAACAACACACAAGTCTCGAGCCACGAGAAGCAGCACCACCCCCACACACATAGATCACCGATGCAACCCTCAAACGAAATGCAAAGCATGGCAACCCGACCGCACGGAGCGACGCATAACCCAGGCACACGACCCGCCACCAGATCAGGATACAACTGCGACGAGGGTTGCTGGATCGTGATCCCTAACCATGAGAAAAATTGAAACGTACGATGTACACAAAAAACTTTATTTCAGTTGAATGCAAAGTAAGGGTTCCTTCTTGGGGATTGACAAATAAAAACAAATAAAATAAAATTGAAACCTGAGGATGACAAGAAAAGGGCAACCCAATAAAAGAATCGAAAAGGTATTCAACACACTGACGCCATTAAAGGAAAATTATGAGGCGCACAAGCGACCGGCCGGACACCGTTCGCTTCATCTTGGGTTCATGGGTTTCCCTGTTGCCGCCCTTCAAACTACTTGAATATCCACGTACGCCGAAAGGCAAACTAAACAAAAAGACATTGTACAATTTAGAGTTCTTGTGAAGATCCCGTAAGTTAATTAAGAAAAATAACTCTAAATAGGACACCATTTAGGTTTATGTGAAAAATGAATTTTTTTTAATAAATGAGGAATTTAATGTAAATGTAAAATGTATTGAATATTCAGACTGACAAACCAACTGAGAATTAAGCACATTCAAGTGTCCACAGTTATGATTTCAGAATGCGAGAATAGATGTAAAATCCTGTTAATGAAGTTGAATAAAACATCGAATTCATTTAACAATGCATTACTATTCATTACATAAACTTCTATAAAGAAAACAACAGTGATTGACATGCAAAAGTAGCCACGATATATTAACCACGAAAATTTAAGTTAATCGATGGAACAAAAGGTGATAAGCAATAACCAAATAAGCAATTCATACATAGGAAACAAAATAGACAATAACATATATAGGTAGCGCTGAGATTAAAATCGTTTCTTTTTAGTTCTTTGTATTAAAAGAAAAAAAGACTTAAGTAACCCTTTCTTCATATTGAAAACCCACCAAACGTTATTAAATAATGGGTTCTCCAATAGGGACTTGACAACTTTCTTTCGGTAGTAAATTTTTATAATTTGCAGACGTTGTTCGTTCGTGTACTTAACCATAATGAAAATGTTGAGTTCGATGATTAGTGAAAGGGTGCGTTCACAAATTAAATTCAAAGTTGTCAAGTCCCTATTGGAAAACCCGATATTTAACTACACAAATAAAGTGACTTTCTGAACCCATCCGTCAGATGTGAGTGGGAAATGTCATGAAAACAAATAATTAAAGTTTAATTCTATTTCAAATCGATATGTTCTGCGAATTTTGTTTAATCTAGAGAAAATCGTTGAAGTCTAACTTATAGAAATATTAGTGAACTAACCATTTAGTAACATTGTAATATAATAATACGAAGTCAATATGGTCATAAAGTAAGTACCCGTTTGTCGAAATTATGGTTTACGTAACGTTGTGATTTACAGAATTGCTGCTAAAACAGGCATTGCCGGTGGGATAATCTATTATCTCTCTGATCTTGGCATTTGGGGTAATAGTCATCAAGCTGAGCATATCATGAACAATGTAAAAGCATATGCACATCCTCACGTGAATAAACTACAGAAAAGCTTGTCGATTGATATCCCATCTCTGCCCGAAAGGGGAGAAGTGCGATACGTTACGAAGCACTACTATAATTTAGGAGTAAAAAATACATTTCATTTTATTCAGATGGTTCCATGTTACCTAGGTCGACTAGCGAAAACCACGAAAGATGCCATAAGCAAGACTCTTAATGAGCCCAAAGTTAAAAATTAAGTATCGTCTGCATACCAATAAATAATTAATGATACATCGGTTAAACAAGCATAGTGCAATGAGACAGTGTTGTGTTCTCAAATTTGGAGATATTCTATTTTTGTGCTATTTTTCAGATTTATGTTCTAAATAAATTGTTTTCGATATTTAAGGAATGAGTGATAAATATTTGTAGACCAGAGAAGAGGTTTAAAACCGAAAGAATGCTTTTAACATCGGCGGATATGTATTTTTTAATTATATATCGACTTTTTTGTACAATAAAAAATCAATAAGCTGGAAGGAAACAAGCAAGAAAAAAATATATCCAATTAGATTTCAGAATGCAAGTAGCTCCCACAACATGTGGAGTCAGTTAGTTATAAACAAATGTGCACATGACAGACAGTCAGACTAAAAGCCTCAGGAAATTACTGGTAGCCGGGATGGTTGACTTGAACAACCAAGTTATTTAAAAGTTTCCTAAAATGCACCTTAAATGTATACAGATCAGTTCCCCACACGATTTAAAACGTGGTGGGAAAATTATGGCTTCAGATACTCTAATTGGGGAGGCATGACATATGCCAGCTAAGAACTTGCGTAGAAAATATTGTTACGTTTTTACTTCGCACACGACCGTTAAACTATGTCCAGTTTAAACTATCCGTTCTTTTTACGCGAGTTCGACCACTGGATCGCAAGAGTGCTTCAATGTTCAGGGACAACCTCCTTTTTTGCTCCGTTAAATTCCTCAATCAATCGTCTCCTGTAGCTTTCCTTTTTCTTGGTTCTTGCACGTCCTCTCACGTGGTTCCGTCTCCTGACGTTTTCGCCAGTTTCGTGTATTCTCCAGTATTCCTCTTGTTGTATTCCAGAATACTACCCTTATTCGCTTTAACACTAACTCATGGCCTTTCAAACACAACCCTTAAAACTATATCCTCACATATCTTACATTCTCAGTTAATACAATTCATAAATAAACAGACACAATATTCTATATCCAGTCACTTACAGCACATTTCATAAATAAACAGACACTATATTCTATATCCAGTCACTTACAGCACATTTCATAAATATGCCCCTTTTCATACCAAGCACATTTTTCATTTCAAAACATGGCCACTTTGATTTTCGTTCAAAGTTTATTCAAAATTCTAAGTCACAGAGACTTCTAGATTGTTTTGTTCAGTTTATACGCCACAGTCAGTTAGAACAAAATGTTCTATATAAACAAGTAAATTTATATGAAAAAAGTAGAAAGAAGAAAGCTCAGCTTGAGATAGCTGAGTTCAATAAAATAAAAATAAAACAAATAATTATTATTAATAAAGAAAACTTTAATTATTTTAATAACCCCTTAATTTAATAAATATAATAACCTCCACGCTCTTCCCTCGAAAGAGGAAGCACGGCGTTGGAGCCGTAACACTGGTGGCAGCGGTGGGATCCACGAAGACTGCTGGACTCCCCGAAGGACGACTCTATCCTCGAAGGAAGACCACTCCTCGAAGGAAGACCGATCCACGAAGACTGGTGGACTCCCCGAAGGACGACTCTATCCTCGAAGGAAGACCAATCCTCGAAGGAAGACCGATCCACGAAGACTGGTGGACTCCCCGAAGGACGACTCTATCCTCGAAGGAAGACCAATCCACGAAGACTGGTGGACTCCCCGAAGGATGACTCTATCCTCGAAGGAAGACCACTCCTCGAAGGACGACTAAATTCTCGAAGGAAGACCAATCCCCGAAGTACGACTTAATCCTCGAAGGAGGACTCGATCCCAGAGGAAGATTAGTGCAAGATAAAACCCTAAAGAGGGAAGGAAGGTCCTCATTTTCGACTTGGATGGCGGAACATTCGATGTATCGAGTGCAAATAACTTCGAAATTTCCTTTGCCGATGAGTTCCAGAGGAAATCTAAATTAACCTCAGTGGCAGCAGATGAAAGAAAAAAAAACACAAGAAGACAACACCTCAGAAAAAAAACACCAATCAACATATATTAGTAGTAAGAATCGTTAGCGAAATATCAATTTTTCTGTTCATTTTTCCGTAGGAATATTTTTACCTTGGAACTTTTAACTTTTCCTTTTTACTAACAATTTTGTCCGATAGAAATTATTTCGAATATTCTCTTTCCAGTATTTCGACGACATTTCCGTTTTGTCTTTTTCGCCGCATTTTCTTTCTCTACAGCTTTGAGACCAAATTAACTTTCTTTTTCATATATATTGAATAACTAAAAGAAAGGCCATTTTTATATACCGTATTTTTAAGAAGTGATTTTGCCATACATTGATTTCAGAGTTTTCAAGATTACGAGTCCGTATTACACGAGACAGGCGGCTAGGCAGGGGGAAGAACAAATCCACTCTCTACAAATACACCATAACCCCCCTGAAATGGCTCTTTCTGTCGGAATTTCTGATGTTTTCAGAATCGTCCCTACCTTTGACGGGAAACCCTGCGACCTAGATAAATTTATTTCCGGGGGAGACGTTTTATTTAGATCTATAAAAAGGGCAGACCCGGAGATATATGAAACATTTTTAGAGTTAGTCAAAAATAGACTAGAGGGTCCTGCCTATGATCTAATTAGGTATAGCACAATCGCTAAATGGGAGGATTTAAAGGATAAACTTGAATCAAAATATAAAGAGGAGCAATCTCGGTCAACGGCACACAATGAGTTGATATCCCTGAAACAAAACTTCAGAGAAACCGTTCGGGAATACGGAGATAGAGTTGCGAATGCTCTGAGGACGCTGAACTCTGCTACGTGTGAAATAACAGCAGACGCGGTGGTTAGAGAATTCTTGATAGAAGAAAACTCAAAATTGGCAGTGCAAATATTTGAGGATGGTCTCAAGAATGAACAACTGAAAATCCTAGCCAAAGTCCATGGGGGAAGTAGTTTAAAACAGTCTATTGCACATGTAGTATCACATGCTGCTCGAATGGTCAACTCTCCCAGGCCATATAACTATAATGACAGATTTAATCGAATAGTCTGCCAAACCTGCGGTAAGCCAGGTCATTCTCAGGACACTTGTTATCGGAACATGCAGTCCAACAATTTTCCGAATAGACAACCAATAAAAAGAGAATATAACATTATATGCAATTTCTGTGGACGGAATAATCACACAGAGAACGAGTGTAGATACAAGATATCTAGGAATGGACCATCCTTAACAAATTACCAACAAGGTACAACAACGCGTAATCCATTCCGAAATAATCCTGCAAACACCGAAAATCGTTTTAGTGAAAATCCTAGAATCACCAATAGACAAAACGATAGGCAAAATGTTCACTTTTCTCGGGTGCAAGAGTCGGAAAACGAGGCCTGACGCCAACCCAATTTTGTGGAAGACAGACAAAATTTTTCTATTTATAACATTAGATCTTTGGCAATAGATAACAATTTTAATGAAGCTCCTAACCAACTAACTAAAGCGATACAGATAAACGAAGAGAAAACAAGCACTAATATAAATATTCCGATTCATACTCCAATTTTGGAAAATAATTCAGCAACACAGACTGAAAATTCGAAATTTTCAGCAGTAGTAAAGACTGAAATCCCTAATATTTCGGATATCCCTATTGACCACACAGACACTTCAGCAACCAAGACTGAAAACTCAGCAATATTAAAGACTGAAAATTCAGAACTTGCAGAAAATACACTAACAAAAATCCCTCACATTTCGGCTATCCCTATAGACAACCCCGACACTTCAGCAACAAAGACTGAAAATTCAGCAGTGGTAAAGACTGAAGATCCAAAAGGTGCAATAAAAATCGAAACCCAGGTCAGTTCAGTAGTTAACACTGAAGAACACCATGCTTCAGCAGCAAAGTCTGAAGGTTTGAAGGTTTCTACAGCAGATATAACTGAAGAAATAGTTCAAACAGCAAATAAGACTGGGAACCAAGATGTTCTAACAGCAAATAAGTCTGAAGAACTATACGAATCAGTAAATGAGACTGAGAAACTAAACGATCCATCAGCAATGAGTAAGACTGAAAAGGTAAACGTTCGGACAGAAGTTAAAGCTATAGAAAATGATGACAATGAGCAGAAAACACCAAACATTTTAAATAACGATACTAAACACCAACACGAAGTTATGAAAATTGAAAATAATAATTCAATTAAAATAGGTATTGAAAAGAAAAACCTTATAAATACCTTACAAATTAAATTTTACAACAATACACATGTATTCTAACACAAAATAAGAAAAAATAAAAAGGTACACAGTCATTTAGGACAACTGAGATCATTTCTTAAGAAAATGTTTGGTATTATGCAATTCTATGCAGTCATCATAATAATAGGTCCAAAAAAGTTTTGGAAAATTTTCCATAAATTTAAGGAAAAGATAGACACTTAACAAATGGCCTTTGTTTTTATTCAATATATAAAACAATTGTAAGAAATGACGGAAACGAAAGAAAAAAAAAAAGTAAAAAAAAGGGGAAGAAAGAAAGAAAATTTTAGAAAAAAAAAAATTTTTATTATATTCTGGGATATAATACATTTTAAAATATATATTGGGATATAATATATTGGAAATTCGAACGAAAAAGAGAATTTTGAGAAATAATATTAATTATATATATAAAAAAAAAAAAAGTTGTTGGATAATAAAAGAAAAGGTTCCAAGTGGAAATATTAAGTTAGTTAGTAATATTTAAAGTTAGTTAAAAGATAATGTAAGTAGACTATAAGTAAACTTTTAGATTATTGTAACCTATTTTTCTAGTATTACGAACTTCTGGATTTTTGTAACTTTTGATATAAGATTAACTTCTTTGAACGCCATTGTAATTGAAAAAAAATCCAAGTCGGTAATTAATCCTAATCTAAGCAATAGTTAACAGAAAATTATTCTCTTCAAGGATAATTTTCTTTCTCGAAGAAGGGTGGGATGTTGTATTCCAGAATACTACCCTTATTCGCTTTAACACTAACTCATGTCCTTTCAAACACAACCCTTAAAACTACATCCTCACATATCTTACATTCTCAGTTAATACAATTCATAAATAAACAGACACAATATTCTATATCCACTCACTTACAGCACATTTCATAAATAAACAGACACTATATTCTATATCCAGTCACTTACAGCACATTTCATAAATATGCCCCTTTTCATAACAAGCACATTTTTCATTTCAAAACATGGCCACTTTGATTTTCATTCAAAGTTTATTCAAATTTCTAAGTCACAGAGACTTCTAGATTGTTTTGTTCAGTTTATACGCCACAGTCAGTTAGAACAAAATGTTCTATATAAACAAGTAAATTTATATGAAAAAAGTGATTCGTCATCCGTACCTGAACACAGTTGGTCCTATCATCTGTATCTGAGCACAGTTGTGAAAGTATAATTCAAAGTGAAAATTCAATTCAAAGTAAATTCAAAGTGTTAATCGAAATATAATTCGAAATAAAATTCAAAGTGCCGTATATGCTGTGCAGTAATGCACCAGCCCAAGAATATTTAATAAAGCGAAAAAGAAAGCCTATCGACTTTCTTCACAACCCCCCTAAAAGAAATTCGACCGTCCCAACTTACTTGAGCCCTATCCCCGAAAATATGGCGTCAATTTCAGCTGATCAAAGACTGCAGCAGGCCCTGGATCACATCAAGGCCCAGGAGAAGATCATCAACGACTTAACCAGAAAGATCGCCGAACTGGAAAACAACTTAAACCTTCCTGATTTATCAGATGAGTCTGACATGGAAGACCAACCTGCTCAGCTACCAGCACCAGCTGCCAAGGCAACGCCAACAATATCAAATTTCAAAACAACCCATGAGCCGAAAGCTCATACGAATGAAGGCACCGTCAAAGGAGGAGCTCCGAAGAACGAGAGGCCCCCGCCAATCAACATAAAAAAGGTCAACAACATCAAAAAAGTTATCCAGCTTCTGGAGAACGCTTTGGGACACCGGAATTTTACCACCAGATCTAAGGGTGACAACGTTTCCGTATCACTATCTTCCTTAAAAGACCACGCTCTTGCCGAAAAAGTGCTTATTCTGAATAAGCTGGACTTCTTCACCTTCCTAAGGTCAGATCTCAAGCCGAAAACATTCATAATTCGCCACATCGACCCTGCTTGGACTAACGAAGAATTAAGCGCGGAATTGTCCAGATTAAGTCCCAACCTGAAAACGTCCAAAGTCGACTATTATCAAACCCCACACATGAGATCCAACAACATTTTCAACCTACGGATCATCCAACTGGCACCAGACGAAGACATTAATAACCTGAAAAAAATTAAATACCTCTTCACTCATAAAATTGGCATAGAGGTACCTCACAAGCAGGAGCTTCTCCACTGCAAGCGCTGTCAGCAGTCAGGTCATCTTTCATCTTCGTGTCATCTTCCACGAAGATGCGTAAAATGTGCGCAGGAGCATGAACCGAACCAATGCAAAGTCAAGCCACCGGGTGAGGAACCAGAACGTATACACACGGAAAATCCGGATGGCTCCATTTCTGTAAAGGAATTGTCAGTTGAATGCTGCAATTGTGGTGGACCGCATCCAGCAAACTTCACAAAATGCCCGCACAAGCTCCGTTTACTGAAGCAGAGAGTGCCTCCAACCAAAAACAACACTGGCCAACTTAAGCAACCAACAGCAGCAGCTACTACAACAACGAGATCGAAATCCTATGCGGAAATTACCAGAGGAAACAACGCACCCTCATCACAACCAGGAACAAACCTAGGACTCGACATCATGGGATACATCCGAGAGTTGCAAGCTCTCTTGCCGACGCTAAATGGATTAAGTAACTTCGAAAAAAAAGGTCAGATACTTTCTCTTATAACCTCACATATATTATCACAAAATGTCTAAGTTAAGTGTAGTTGCCCTCAATGTAGATTCCATTTCGTCAAACATACGGAGGCATCACCTCCGACTGCTAGTGAAGGAGTTTTCTCCAGACGTCCTCCTTCTTTGTGAAACCTGGCTCAAACCCAACTCTCGCATTTCTATTCCAAATTACCAATTTGTTTCAACTCCTCGAATTGACGGTGCAAGAGGAGGTACCGGTATCCTTATTCATAAAAGATTCCAATTCAGTGAAGCAAAATTTAGAAACATCTCCTGTGTCGAATACACTGCTGTCAAACTGCTTTGTGACAACAACAAAGTCTTGGTTCTAGTAGCCATCTATTTACAACCCAAGAGGTACCCTAACTTCCCATCTTCAGACTTCGATGAAATATTCCGTCAATCCCACCCCCACTCATTCATCATCGGAGGCGACTGGAATGCCCGTCATACCGCCTTCAACGACACCGCTTGCAATAAATTTGGCAAACAATTGCTTGCTTTCCTACCTCTCCACCCCTACGTCTATATCGACTCCCCTACGGAACCTACTCATTGCTCCAGCTCTACTCAATCAACTATAGACTTCTTCTTAAAATCTGCGATCCTACGCTCTGTATCTCCCCCTACTGTGTCGCACTTCTTCCCCTCTGACCATGCCTCCATCCACTCGGTAATTGACCTTGGCCCCTTAAATCCGATTCAAACTCTCAACCCAGTCCATAATTTCGCCAGAACTAACTGGAGAAAGGTCAACAAATCCGTTGGCGATATGTTTGAAACGCTTCCCATCACTGATACGAATAACTTGGATCCTAACGAAATTGAAGAAGCAGCTTGTAAGATGGAAGGGATCTTACAGCAAGCCCTGTATTCTAATACCCCTTCAAGGATGCCACACTCCTTCGTAGGTAAACCACTTCCATATCTCACCCTCAAACTCATCTCATTAAAAAAAAAGCTCCGCCGAAAACTATTTCGAAGATTTTGTCCCCTCCTGAAAGTACAGGTTCAATTATTGTCTACCCTCATTAACCAGCAGTTAAATGCTTTCGTAGAGCAGAACTACATCTCCACTTTAAATAGTATCAGACCCGACCGTAATCTTTACAAAAACATCAATCGCCTTACAGGACGAAAAATACACACCTCAATAGACAGACTAATTGGTCCCAGAAATAATATTCTGTACTCTGATTCTGAAATAGCAAACTATTTAGCGGAACACTTCTCCCAAGTGCATAGGCAAAATGATAGCCTAGGCAACTCCGAGTTTGAGGAAGTGGTCAACCGTTATACATCCCATGAACTAATCTCCTCATTCACTCCATTCATAACTGAATTTAATAATGACAATAGAGCATCTCAACCCACCGATACAAACTTCTTTTTGCAACCGCAGGAATTTAACCAAATGATATCTTCTCGTGGCAATAAAAACTCAACCGGCTTGGACAAAATTCCACATGTGCTTTTCAAAAACCTCAACCCTTCAAATCGGCTATACATCATGACCCTGCTAAACCACATAATAAATGCTGGTCACATACCGGAGTCTTGGAAAACTGCCATAGTCATCCCCATTAAAAAATCAGGCATCCCTGATGGCGGCCAATTTTCGACCCATCTCACTACTTAATAATTTAAGCAAATTACTTGAATTAAAAATTCACCATTACCTACTCTCCTTCGCGGAAACTAACTCATTACTCCCTGATTTCCAATTCGGTTTTCGTGCACAACACTCAACATGTCACGCTCTCCTCAAGTTTACTCACGACATCACTATGGCTCTTAACGACCAGTGCCCCTCTGTGTGTATCTCCCTTGACATACCCAAGGCTTTCGACTGCGTGTGGACTGCGGGTCTTCTGTACAAATTACATTCCACGTATCGTCTCAACAATCACACTTCCAAGTTTCTCTACTCGTACCTATCAAATAGGAAATTCATGGTCAAGATAAATTCCACCCTTTCCCAGACGTACTCAATAACAGCAGGAGTCCCCCAAGGATCCATTCTGGGTCCCCTCTTATACTTACTATACACATCTGATATTCCTCAACCCCTCTCACCGAATACTCGAATCCTCAACTACGCAGACGATACCCTTGTCTACTCCAGCAGCAGGCTCATATTATCTGCCAGAAACCGCGTAAATGAATTCCTCCAAATTCTTTCCTCCTACTTCCTTAAATGGAAGATCCGCCTAAACCCCAACAAAACTCAACTGGTTGTATTTAAAGGTAGAAACGTTCACTGTACCAATAACACGGTACGTAACCATTCAAAAATCCAACTCAACCTCTGCAACACCCTCATAAAACCATCTAAATCACTAAAATACTTGGGCATTACTTTCGAAAATAATCTCTCTTTCACGACTCACATAAACAATGTCATCCGCAAAGCGGGGATACAGCTGAACCTTTGTCGGAAAGTAATGTGGAAGGCAGATGGTCTCTCTCAACAAGTCAAACTTCTACTTTATAAACAAATCATCAGGCCCACACTTACTTACGCTTGTCCCATCTGGTTCCATATCTCTCCCTCTCAAATGGAAAAACTTCGTATCTTCGAAAGGAAGTGTTTCAGACTAATCACAGGGCTACGTCGACAGCGCGACTCCCACAAATATATCGGAAGCCTTACGCTATACCACTCCGTCGGCCTGGAGAGATTGGATAGAAGGTTCCTGGAATTGTCGATAAGATTCATTGAAAACCTGTCAGCCAATCCAAACCCTCTCATCAATTCCCTTAGCCTCCCCAGCCACAATGCATCAAATCCCTATCTTCATGCACTCCATTTAAAGGCTCTCTTCTACGCAGGAAGATTAGTAAATGATGCGAACGAAATCATCTACCATAACAGGGTAACCGATCTTAACCACTTCAAATACTCAAACATTCAACCCTTTTCTCGGGTTCTTTCCTTTAACGAGCAGTCGGTGGAGAGACCTCCCTCTGCCGCTCCCTTCCCTCCTTAGGGTATGTAAAGTATGGAATCTCAACTTAAGCTTAAGACTAGGCTAATTTGTTCTAAATGACTATATGTGAATTTATTTAACTACCTTAGATATAAGCTAGATTTAAGTAGAGATAAGTAGTTTTAAGAATATTTATTGTAAACATTGACAATCCATCCTGGTTTTCATGACCTTTCCAGGAGTCCTACTAATAAATTGTATCTGGTATAGATCTCCTTAGACGTAAGACCTCAATTTAAATATTACTTGGAAAAATGTTCTAGACATTGTAAGTAAATTTGTCACAACCTAGTTAAGTTAGCTGTAAACTTATGTAACTAAACTTTTAATGGTCAATAAAGACAGCGTTTTATAAAAAAAAAAATAAAAAAAATGAAAAAAGTAGAAAGAAGAAAGCTCAGCTTGAGATAGCTGAGTTCAATAAAATAAAAATAAAACAAATAATAATTATTAATAAAGAAAACTTTAATTATTTTAATAACCCCTTAATTTAATAAATATAATAACCTCCACGCTCTTCCCTCGAAAGAGGAAGCACGGCGTTGGAGCCGTAACACTCTAGATGGATCCAGAATCGGTGTGTTGATGTCGTATTAGTTGGCTTAAGGGTCATTGCGACGCCATGAGGTCACGCTAACGGTTGACAAGTGTCGGTTTTGAATTTGTGACAATATAATCCAACAAAGTGCATTCAATTTATAAGTAAAATCATTTTGTAGGTTCTTATTAAAAGCAAATTAAGTTGCAACAACATGTAAGTGAAAATACAGTACGGTTTTCAAAAAACAAACGTGTATTAACGAGCAAAACCTTTTAGTCGATCACCGATGGTGTAGCTGTAGTAATATCACCATTTCTGTGACAACGTACGTTTGTGTGACCTCATAAGTATTAGGAGAGCTTAATAAGGCATGCTTGTATCCACTAAAAATAGGAAACCGTCTGGAGTCAATAGCATTCGTAATATCGTTCTCAAGTCCTTGCCTCTAGAAGCTGTATTCTGATGTAGAGGGCCAAATTTGAATGTTTTTTAGAATTGTGTTAAGAAAAAAAAACCAAAAATATATTTATTATCGGATTTTTGCCCAATATTTATTTATAACAAAATAAAAAAAAATGTAAACAAAAATTTCGAAAATTTCCAAAATTCCAGGATGGTGAAGTGGGGGTTGAAACAAAAGCGTGTGCCCTGATTGACGTGATTTTGACTCTTCTAATTATCTGAAGAAAAAAACGACAAAAATGGATTCTTAATCAGTGAAGGTGTTGTAATCGTCCCTACCTCGACGAAATAAAACAAAAATTTCGCAAAATGGCAATTATTTGAAAAAAATTTTGATTCTTCTCATTATTTTTTCCTGGTTATTAATTTATTTAAAATAGTAAAAAAAAATGTTTTTTAAATCTTGGTAGGGACTTAGAGCGTTATATCAAGAAGGTGTGTACCAGCCTGCACGGAAAAAGGAATGGAGATAACCAATCCTGAAGACATCCAGTTCCTACTCCGGGAATACCATGATCCTCCGTTGAGTGGAAACCAAGGAGTGAGTAAAACAAATAATAAAATACGTAGAATGGCGGTCTGACCGTCAGGGGGTCCGGCCGACAGATCGACAGGGGGTCAGGCCGTCAGAGAGACGGTCAAACCGTCAGACAGACATAGCGACAGATCGTCGTGCCATCAGACAGACAGACCGACAAGCCGTCGTGCCGTCAGAGCTACAGACCGTTGTGCCGATAGACGGTCAGACCGTCAGAGGGCCAGACAGACAGACCGACGGACTGTTGTAGTTTAATCACATAATTTAACAATATATATAATATAGTGAATATATTTCGATTTAATATTATGTAATATATTGATTTAATTATAATTAACGTAAGTGACTTACTTGTATTTAGTCGACCGTTGAGCGATCGCTGTAGCTGCTGCTTGGCGTCAGGTTGCAGGGGGCGTTGAGCTTTTGCTCCCCTGTTCAGCTTCCTGTTGTCCATTGTTGGATCTTCTTGATCTTCTGGAAATCTTGGAACTGCTGGAATTCTCTATCCTTCTTTATGGCTTCGCTTCCTTTTTCTGGTCTAGTAATTACGATTAGTTTTCGTGATTCTCGTCTGAAGTTTTACGTCGAATCCTTCCTTCGTTCGTCGTCTAACATCGAATCAATTCATTATTATCATTGACGTCGACGTTTTATTTTATCCGGCGCCAACGCCGTTTTTTTTTTTGTGTGCACCCCGGGGTTAATTTTCAAGATCCGGTATTTAAATGTTTTGTAAACTAGGATGTGACTCCAACGCGTTTTCTATCTGCACTTTTTCGTTGAATCTCCTTTTTCGTTCGTCGTTTAACGTCAAATATGAATTATTTATTTTTGATTGCCGTTGGCGTTTTATTATTATTATTATTATTATTATTATTTTTTTTTTTTTATTTTTTTTTTATTAGACTTCTCTCGGGAGAGGCGAACCTATAGCGCCGAGTGGGCGCCCCGAGATGCCATCAGATACGAGGGTTGCCTTTTATATTTCGGGATTAGAGAACAAAAATAAACATTGATCAACGAAAATCACTTTATTGTTTTTCAAAATATTCCCCATGAAGATATCTATACACTTTTGCATGCGTTTGAACCAATTGTCGAAGCACTTTTGCCGCTCTGATTGAGGTATCTCCAACACATGCATTCTGAATGCAGCAACCGCTTCTTCAGGTGTCGAAAGACGTTGACCTCTCAGTTTGTTTTTTACGTACGGGAATAAAAAGAAGTCATTCGGTGCCAAGTCAGGACTATACGGCGGATGACCCATCAAATCGATGTTTTGGGTGCTCAAAAATGCAGTTGTCGCAGCCGATGTGTGAGAGCTCGCATTGTCGTTGTGAAGAGTGATCTGTCTACGGCGGTTGGTTTTCCTGATTTCTTGGAAGACAACTGGCAAACAAATGGTTGTGTACCACTCAGAATTGACTGTTCTGCGTTGATCTAGTGGTACGGTTGCGACATGTCCAGTTTTTCCGAAAAAACAGGCGACCATTTGCTTGGAAGTGCTTCGTGCGCGAACAACTTTTGTTGGATTTGGCTCATCTTGAAACACCCAGACAGTCGACTGCTGTTGACTTTCGGGCTCATACGCGTAAATCCACGATTCATCACCTGTCACGATGTCATAGACGTGTTTCGAAGCACCGCGACCGTATTTTTTGAGCATTTCTTTCGACCAATTGACACGAGCCTTTTTTTGGGCGATTGACAAATTGTGTGGGATCCAACGCGAACAAATTTTTTTGACAGTCAAATGTTTATGTAATATTGAATGTATGCTGGTCCCACTAACGTCTAAGGTTGTCTCAATCTCACGATAGGTCATATGACGATCTTCCAATATCAGTTCGCGCACAGCATCAATGGTTTTCGGAACAACAACTGATTTTGGACAACCTTCACGAAATTCATCTTGGAGCGAACTAAAAACACGATTGAATTCACCATACCATCGATAAACACTGGTCCTTGATGGAGCTTCATCGCCAAAAATTGAATTAAGTTCATCTATGCACTGTTGCTGAGTTAATCCACGCCGAAAGTTGTAAAAAATAATCGCACGAAAATGTTGACGATTTAATTCCATTTTTGGGCCGAGATGAATCTTTTAAGTTACTGTAAACAACACAAATAGCGCTCGTATGTCAAAACGTTCTGAGTGCGTATAACCTCAAAAATGTCCAACTTTACGACAGAGCTGTCAATTGCCGGATTGCAACACTAGGGTTGCCAAATCCCGAAACATAAGAGGCGACCCTCGTAACTGTTGCAGTTCTTTTTGAACAGTTGCAGGTTGTAACGCTCCGGGAACAGTCGCGTGGGGAGGGAGTCCCACAGCTTCTCCGCTCTGTAACGGAACGAGTTCTGATACAGGGATGTTCGCGCCGTCGGGAGATGAACCACAAATGGGTGCGATCCGTCGGATGGTCTTGTGGAGCGCATATAAACCGAATTGCGTGGAACAATGCCAAGAATCTCCGAAGAACAGCACCCGTGATAATATCTGTAAAACAGACAGAGGTCGGCTACGCGCCTTCGATGTGAAAGCTACTGTAGTCCCGACGTCAGCGCTGAGTCCCCGATCAAGCGGATCGCTCATGTCTGTATGCTCTCAAGTAGGTCGAGGGTATGTTTAGGCGCCGAACTCCAAACATGAGAGCAATATTCGAGCGCGGGTCTAATTTGGGATTTATATAGGAAAAGAAGTTGGGCCGGAGTAAAATATTTCTTGGCTCTAAAAAGATAGCTCAGTTTTTCTGGCGATACCCGATACGTGTTTATGCCATGATACATTCCCACAGACCGTGACGCCGAGCAATCTCAAACTTTCCCCAGCCTCGAGGGCCCGGCCATTCATCATCAGCTGTGGAACCGATGATCCACTTTTCTTTGTGAATGTTGTATACTGGGTCTTCGTTGCGTTGAAGTCGACAAGATTTTCCTTTCCCCACTGCAGGACTTTATCCAGATCCTGATTCAGAGAGTCAATCTGTCTACATCTCAGCTGGTGCGACGTAGTTGCACCAATCGGCCGACCACTCGAAAAGGAGGACAATATCATCCGCAAAACTGAACACTTTGTTATCCGTTGTCTCCAACAAATCATTTATGTGAAGCAAGAACAAGGTTGGAGCCAAAATAGAACCTTGGGGCACCCCCGAATTAACAGGATACAGATCCGAACACTCGCCGTCCACAACAACCCGGATCGATCGTTTCTCGAGGAAGCTCCTCATCCAGTCGCAAAGCTGTTGGGAAAGTCCATATGAACGAAGTTTGCTCAGCAATGCCCCGTGCCAGACGCGGTCAAAAACCTTGGAGATATCCAATGCGACCGCCCTTGACTTACCATGCCGTTCAATCGCAGATGTCCATATATCGGTTATAAGTGTCAAAAGGTCGCCCGTGGACCGCCTGCCACGGAATCCGTATTGACGATCATTCAGAAGTCCGTTGCACTCCAAATACTTAACCAACTCTGTATTGATGACTTTTTCCATTACCTTAGATAAAATAGACAGTAATGCTATCGGACGGTAATTTTGTGGGAGACACTTTTTCCCGTCTTTGGGATTGGCTGAACTCGAACGATTTTCCAGCAGGCAGGAAAGGTCCTCCGTGCATAAGATAAGCGGAAGAGTCTGCCAAGAACCGGGGATAGTTCTGGAGCACAGTTCTAAAGGACTATTGCTCGTATTCCATCCGGGCCGGTTGCCTTCCTACAATCCAGTTCACGTAGATTGCGTTGAATAGTGCGCGGACGAAATCTCACATCCCACATGGAGACCGAACTGGCGAGATCACAGGTGGCTCCAAAAGGCCGGGTTCCAGGTTTGAATTCGCGGAAAATAAATTCGCGAACACATTAGCTTTATCCTTTGGATTCGTGACTAATGTCCCGCTGTCTGTCACCAACGGAGGGAAAGAGGAGGATGCGAAGTTGCCGCTGACAGCCTTTGGCATTGACCAGAATGAGCGCGAACAAGTTGGGCACCGAAGGAGCTTATTGATCACCCTGTTGTTGTGAGCCTTCTTCGCGGTATCAATCGCCTGGTTGCACGCGTTTCTGATTCTAACAAAATTCGTTCTGTTAACATCGGTAGGATTGGAGCGCCATTGCTTAAAAGCTCTATTTTTTGCCGCTGTAATCAGCTCGCATTTTTTGTCAAACCACACTGTAATCAGCTCGCATTTTTTGTCAAACCAAGGTTTATCAGACGAACTTTGTTTGATGGAATGTGGAATATACATCTCCATCCCCAGTAGAATAATCTCTGATACCGACTCCGCACAGGCGTTAACATCGGAGTTTCCAAAGCACACCTCCGACCATGGAAAGGATGCGAAGAAATCTCGCATATCGTCCCAGTTAGCAGCCTCATACTTCCATATATGGCGAAGCTGCCTAGGCCGGTTATTCGCTTGATATGCAAGTGCTTGCGCGACAGATACCAAGCAGTGATCTGAGTTTCCCAGTGGCGCAGAAACCTCGACGGTATAAATACTCGGTTCGGATGTCAAAAACAGATCTAGGGTGTTCGCATAATCGCCTCGGGCATCCGGCACTCGCGTTGGCTCCCCCGCGAGTTGAGTCAAGTTGTGGCTTACAGCAAACATCTCCGCCAGCCTCCCAGCCTCGTCGGTTCTGTTAGAATGTAACATACAGTCGGAATTGTGCACATTAAAATCGCCAAGGACAACAATTTCAGAAGCTGGGTGGTTGATCTGTATCCAGTCGACGGTATATGAAAGATGTTCGAAAAATGTCGCTGGTCGATCGTCATTCGGGGAGCGGTAAAGACAACAAAGAAATTTAACGGAATTCCTCAGCACGACCCTCAACCATATGATGTCCATATTATTGGGTTCCAACGCCTCCATCCTCTGGCAAGCCAGATTGGACCGCGCGAAAACGCAGACTCCGCCCTTAAAACGGAATCTCGAATGTAAGTCGTATCCGGAGCAAGGAAGACATGTCGAATCAGTTGACGAATCGACCTGGGTCTCAGTTAGGGCAAGGATATCAGGTTTCGTTGTTTGCAAATATTGATGGACGGCGTTGACATTGGTATTGGTGAAACCGATGCCCCTGATGTTACAAAATGCCGTCACCAGTCGAGCGTGGGCCGAGCCTCGAGAGCGAGCCCGGTTATGCGATGACGAACCTCTCAAAGTTCCATTATTTATCATGATATCTGCATGATGTTCCCCCTGACATAGTCCCCCCCGGAGATCCGAATGGGAGACTAGTTTACCTCCGGAATTCTTTATATCGGAAGGCACCATCATGACTTATCTCCGTGTCAGACCGGACCATTAGCCACACATGCGAAACACCGTCGAAGATTTCTCTCGGTGATATCGCGGAATGTACAGCGTGACGGGGTGGTATCTCACCTTGGAACCGACTACCACCTAACCAACCTTTTCTCGAACCGGTCGATCAGCCAAGCTCCGAAAGATGGCCAGGGATTTCTCCCGATCATTTCACGGAGCCAAAAGCTTGATGGGGTGGTATTTCACCGGGCGCACAGGGCGTTGGGACCCCGGCTACCACTCGGCCTTTAGTGGCCTTTTACGACAAGCTGGCCTAGCTGTGAGTATATTCTAACGCCCTACTCCGGCGCCAACGCCGTTTTTTATTATTTTTCTACCAAGTCGAATTTGCACAAAGTAGTTTATGCAAATTAGCTGCTTGGCGATTTGTCTTCCTTTTACATGTAGAGAGGGGAAACTTGCGAAGGGGGATTAGTGGATGTTAGGGGGACCTGGGCGCGAGGTAGGTCCGTAAAATAAACCAACAGAAACAACGGAAAATATTTGGGTAAATTATATTTAGAATTTTCCACCCAACGTTGATTTCTTCCTCTCTCCTGTAAATTGAAAAAAGAAAAGGGGAAAACGAGAACAATATTTTTCTTTATTTTGTTTATTTTATTACGGCTTTTTATTTTTTATCCTAGCCGCTAGTTCCCCTAGTCGTCGTAGGTGGGTAAGAGCCTCGGGGCTCTTTTCCTCCGGGGTTCTTACCCACCACTGGATTTGTCTCCCCGACGGATTCGTTACAAGTCTCAGCTGCTGGTAACCGGTTGGTTTAAGCTGGTGCGACCGTGGAGGGGACGCTGTAGTTTCTGTTGTTGATGCTGCTGGCAAGTTGCAGGGGGCGTAGAGGTTCCTGCTCCCCTGTTCAGATTCAGTGGTTGTTGAATTACCAACTAAATGTTGTCAATTAAGGCGTCGACTTAGCTTCTTTTGTGCTATTGGATTCTTCGATTTGGCCACTTGGGTGCATCTGATCGGTGTTATTACTGTTCTCGTAATTTGGTTTGACCGTGGAATCGTACGATCTTTTATTTTAAAGAACTACATTAAACTCTCTTCTTCGTTTTTCATCGTTTTACAGCGAATTGAATTATTTATATTCATTGCCGTTGGCGTTTTATTATTTTATCCGACACCAACGCCGTTTTTTATTATTTTTCTACCAAGTAGAATTTGCACAAAGTAGTTTATGCAAATCAACTACTTAGCGATTTGTTTTTGTTTTACAGGTAGAGAGGGAAAACTTACGAAAGGGAATTAGTGGGTGTTAGGGGAGGGCCTGGACGCGAGGTAGGCCCGTAACAATGCCTTCCCCTCTTAAATAATGATAGCTTCATTCTTATAAGAGGAATGAAGCTTGGCTACAAAAGTATATAACTGCAGCGTTGAACCCTACATCAGATGTGATGCATTATTTTCCCTTGTTTGTCGTGCTTTGTCTGCTTTTGGCCTCCTCTATTTGTAGTAGGGTTTCAGCCTATTGTTATGCACCACTACATTTCTTCTCCCTACCTTTACGACGCTATTCATCGGACTTTTTATCTGTACTACTTTGGCGGATTTACTAGTCACTGTGACTGATGTTGGAGTGTTCCGCCGAACACTACTCCCAAAACAACGAAACACACAAACGGAGCGAAAACAATGTCAAATGAAATACGAACTATATTTAGTGCGCCCTTTTGTTTATTAACGTTTGTTTTTCACTTTAAGTTTTACCTACTTAAGGATAGCACCAGCGACAATCTACACTCGATTATTCGTATGCCACTCTAGCGTTGTTTATTTGCTGTTACTGTGTTCAATTCGTACTACTCGTATTCACATATACAAATATTTTCCTTTCCTTCGCACGACAACACAGGATAATCTAGACACACGTCACTTTCGAATACTCTAGTTTCTTACGCACGACAACACACGTTAATTTTTCTTTTCTAAATTTTGCTGCGCGGACCGACTACCTCGTGGGTTCCTCTCTGTTCGACCTCCTCGGTGGGGTTCGCTGTCCTGCTGCTCGATATAGACTGTCTGTCTGCACACACAGATATCCCAATTCCCTTATTCCGGCTGCAGCCACAAAAGGAAATCTCTCATCCTGTCTGCTAACAGGTTTTCCCATCGTATCTGTTAGCAGCGTAAAACTTCCCTTTGCATCTCAAAGGGAGAATTTTCCATCGGATCTGGAAAGGGAGAAAGTCATTGACACATACATCCTTATATCATTATCACCATCCGTGGTGGTGATCGAAGTTCGGATCGACGGTTGTCGATCGTGTGCCGCTTCTATTTGCATAGCACATCTGGCGCGCGAAACGGAGATGATTGTTCGGGCGTACAGCCCGTGGTTGTTGGCCTATGGTAAACACAACCGAAATTCATTAGATCCTTCTAATGGGTGTGAAATTCTTACAAAGGAATCGTGGGACCGGAGTATTTCCTTTGTTGGCGTTGGTCTTGTAAATCTTCCGAATTATCTTGTTGCGGTAATTACGGTTGTTTACCATTTTTGGCAGCGGATAGGCGATATGCTTTCTTGCATTTAGCTGCCAGCGTATGCATCCGTTGTTATCTATCTACCGAAAATGGTAATTCCTGGTAAACATCGTGCAGATGTTTAAGATGGGAGATCTGTATGCGATGCTTTAGCTGTTGGATTTTTGGGATCTTGCACGGAATTAGAGGTGCTAATTGCCTTTAGCTACCCGAGTATGCCTCCCTGGTTCGGTTAATTTACCGAAAATATAATTCCTTGGAAACATCGTGCAGATGTTTCGGATGGAAGATTTATGGCCTGTAATCTGGGATTGTTTTTGCATACTATGAATGGATGCGTTGACTCGATACTGAAAGTTTTTGAACGTTAAGTTCCTTGTTTTTTTTATGTCGGGTTCAACATTGTTGCAGCTTCCTATGCCCTTGTTACAGGTCTGATTAGGAGCTTTGGGGACACGTGTCTGTGGGCCCGTGTAATGGATAAGGTAAGTAAGTTCCTTGAAGGTTTGGAACCTTACCTGGGGGGAATTGTGCGTTCGTAGGACGCTACACTACCTTATAGGGAGCCCTCCATATGGGAGCTAATTTTCCTTGCTTTTGCGCGTTCCGTATTAAAACTTTGTCGCCCACATGGAACGTGAATGGGTGGGTCTTACGGTCGCAGTACTCTTTCGACTTCCTCTTGGAAGTTAACAGGTTACGCCTTGCTATTTCGTACGTATGTTGAAATTTGTACTTCAATAGCTTATGGTCACTGTCATGGTTATACACCAGTTCCGGAGTTTGCTTTATGCTTGTCGGTGCCTCCGGGATGAACACAAATAGACAGTCCATTGGCGTAAGTTTAGTACCTTCGTGTACATTGGTGTTGCATACGAATGTTGCCGTCCTCAGGTACTGGTCCCATGATTTTGAGTTTCCATCTACAATACTTCGAAGGTAATCTACGAGTGGACGATGGGCTCTTTCTAAGGCTCCATTTGATTGTGGGTGGTACGCTGAAGTCTGTAGTTTTTAATACGGAGCAGTTTGCACACGCTTTTAAACAAACTGCTTAGGAAATTGCTTCCATGTTCGGTGACCAATTGCTTCGGAACACCATACCGAGCAATTATTTGGTCAAAAAAGACTGTCGCCACCGTTTCTGCCTCCGCATCTGGGAGAGCGTAGCAATCTATATACTTAGACAAGCTGTCTTGGAATGTAAATATATATTGATTGCTGGTTGGAGTGCGATCAAGAGGACCTACTATATCTAAGTATACTTTGTCAAAAGGCCTCTTTGCAATGTCGGTTATTACAATGGGCATACGTATGTTCGGTGAAGATTTCATGGTTTGACATGTTTTACATACTAATGTCGCGCATCATGTTCTTCTACCAAAAATGTCTACGTATTTTGTGATATGTTTTACTCACTCCTTGGTGTCCATCCAAAGGAGGATCATGGTATTCCCAGAGTAGGAACTGGATGTTTTCAGGATTGGTTATCTCCATTCCTTTTTCTGTGCAGAATGGGATTCTCGTTAAGAGAGGACTTGTCGTCATTTGGACTATCCTGAGTTTCTTCCCTTGCCCTTAGCTTCTTAGCTTGGGCGCGTGTTAGTACATTGCACCTTGGTAGTGTGGGAGTCTCATCACAATTTTGCGGAATACGACTCAAAGTATCCGTATTAGTGTTGAATTTACCGGGTTTATACTCGATTTGGTAGTCGAACTCCAGTAGTTTGCGATGGAACCTTAGTAAACGTGACGTGGGGTCTTTCACTCCCTTTAACGGTTTGTTATCCGTGTATATATTGAATTTTCTCCCTTGTAAATAACTGGAAATTCTTAGCCGGCCAAACAATGGGTAGTAACTCTTTCTCGATTGTAGAGTAGTTCTTTTCCGCCTTATTCAAGGTTCGACTGGCATATGCGACTGGCTGGTCCTTACCGATTTCGCCTTGCGACAGTACGGCACCCAGTGCTTCATTACTTGCAGCCGTGGTCAGATTAAAGGGTTTGGTAAAATCTGGATAGATTAATAATGGCGGCGAGACCAATAACTCCTTTATGTTATCAAATGCAAGTTGGCATTTGTCTGACCAGGTGAATTTGACGTCCTTCCTTAACAAGTTTGTTAAGGGGCGTACTACCTTTGAAAAATTTGGAACAAGTTTTCGATAGTATTTCGCCAAGCCTAGAAACGATTGGACGTGCTTTACCGTCTTGGGAATGGGGAAATCCCTGACACTGGCTTTCGTATCGAGATTTGGCATTGCCCCTTTTTCGGAACAAACATGTTCCAGATATACTACTTCCTTTTGTAGGAAATTGCATTTCTCCGGTTGCAGCTTGAGATTGTGGTATCTCATTTGGTTGAATGCTTTCCGGAGTTTGTCATTATGGTGTTCTAGGTTTTTCCCATATATGACAACGTCGTCCAGATAAACAAAGCATTCGATACCTTGCAGCCCGGTTAGAACATGGTTCATGAGTCTCTCGAACGTAGCTGGAGCTCCCTTCAGACCAAATGGCATACGTTTGAACTCATAATGCCCGTAATTTGTGCTGAACGCTGTCTTACTTCGATCCTTCTGATCCACTAAGACTTGGTGGTAGCCGCTGGCTAAATCGAGCGAGGTAAAATAGCGTGAGTGACCGAGCCGATCTAACATGTCCTCTATTCAAGGAAGAGGGTACGCATCGCCAATGGTTTTGTCGTTCAGTTTCCTGAAGTCGACCACAACTCTCCATCGGGCTTTTCCATCGGGGCCCGCTTTCTTAGGAACTACCAAGAGTGGTGAGTTCCACGGACTTTTGCTTGGTTGAATGATATCATTCTCCAGCATCTCCCGATACATTCGTTGATTTATCGGTGCTTGATCCTGTATCACCGGTATCGCATGTTTTATTGCACTGGCATATGTCAGGAGGTCACCTTTGAGATGGAAAATGTCGTTAAACTCCTCACATATTTCCACTATGGATTGACACTCTTGAGGACTTAGGTTTTTCCCTAAGTGGAGTTCCTCGTGTAATTGTGTCAACCTCGGATTTTTTGCGATTTCTCCTCCGGGAATAGATGTCGGATTTACTGGAGGTGTTCCCCCTCCGAAGGTTTCTTATCCGAATTATATCCCGTAGAACGGTTGTCCTCATTTTTCAGCGGAAATATGGAAAATTCCTTCATTGGATGTACGTCCACCATAATCCGGTCTATGCTTTGGAGGTAGCTTGCGATATTGAGTACCTCTACTTGGGCACTCTTCACTACAAAACAATTGGATATGAAAGTCCCTGATTGTACTGCTTTAGGTACTAGCACTACCTCTTCCCCGATTTGTCTAAGCATTTTTCGTGAACGTGTCGGTATTATCGCCGGTTTGTTCAGAAAAATGTCTACCTCCGAAGCGTTTGGCAGTGAGTGTTCCACCGCTGCTTCTTCTTCGTTAGCTTTCTTTACTTTGTCAGATATCAAGATGGGGTTGGGGTACTTGGAGCCTGACAAGTTTTCGCCACATTTCCCTTGTTTGGATAGGGTATCCGGTATACTTCCGACCGCGGTCTGGACCTCTGAGGATCCCCCTGGCACGGGTTCCCGACTGGTTGCCTTATGTCTGGACATCCTCTTTCTGTCTTTTGTAAACTCAACGGAAAAGCTTACCGGATTTACTTTTGTTTGGGAGAATTCCAAGACAAGAAGTCGTTCCCTAATAACTCATCTGCTGACAATCCCGGTAGGGAGTCTATTACCTGAAAGCTACAGGAGATTTGTTGGGGCAGTTTGAATATCCCCTTATAAAAGCCCCTAGACCTTCCCTTGCCAAAAAGCGTTTGGAGGGTAGTTGCCTTTTTGGTGTCCAATGTTGTTTCATTTTGGAGTGCCTTCAGCTTAAGAAGGCTGATCTCCGCACCTGTGTCCACTATTAGACGTGTAGTGCTTCTCCAATGTCTAATGGAAGCTGGACAATTGTAACTTTTGTTGGTAGTGGCTGAGGACAGATTTATTTAGTTGGTGGCTTTAGTTCGGTCGGGTTGGGGGATTCCGACCCGACCTCTGTGTTGTATTCCAGAATACTACCCTTATTAGCTTTAACACTGAATCTCATTACTTTTCTAACAAATCCTTAAAACTTCCTCTTAACATATCTTACATTCTCACTTAATACATACCATTCATAAACATTCACAATATTCTATATCAAGCCTGTTACAGCACATTTAATAACATGCCCCTTTTCATAACATGCACCTTTTTTTCATTCAAAACATAGCACTCTGATTTTCGTTCAAAGTTTATTCAAAATTTAAAAGTCACAGAAACTAAAGAAATACTTTGATAAAATTAGTTTTGCTCACATTATGATTTACAACCAATTAGAACAATAAGTAGCATAAGAAGAGAGAAATTTTAATAGTAAAATCAGTTTGAGAAATAGAGAGTTCGGAGAAGTTTTAGTTTTGGCAGTGGAGTTGAGTTTAGTTTGAGATTGAGTTGAATGGAGAATCAGTTCAGTTATAGTTGAGAGTTGAATATACAGCTTATAGTTAAAGTTCAGTTTTGAGTTATCAGTTAAGTTATAAATTAATAGAGAAATCAATTAATTCGTTTATGAGAAATTAAATCAAAAGAATAAAAGAATTTAAAATGAAAATGAAATAAAATTATTTTAAACTGAACCAAAGAAGAGGAGATATATGCTTATATCAAAAGCTCCACGCTCTTCCCTCGATATAAAGAGGAAGCACGGCGCTGGAGATGTAACATTTGGGAGTTTTTCGACGTCTCCCATTTTGCTTTTTGTCGACACACTGTCTCCGTGTGGTTGTGCCGCCTGCAAAATGTGCACCATTCCCCGTTCTTCTGTCGCCGATGTCCCTGTTTTGGCGTCTCTGACGCGTCCATAGCGACTGTCTACGATTCGACTCGGGTCGACGGCGTTGTATCAGTTTTCGAGCCTTTGAGTGATCAGTACTGCTCTATGTTCGTGTCTGTTGACCGCCTTTGTCGCCTGGCTGATTATTGCCCTTCGGAAATTTTTTCCTTTGGACTGTATGTCATTCCGTATTGGCCGCGTTGGTCGGTGGGGTGTGGTCGCTGAGTACAGACTTAACCACTTTGGCCTCTGTTAGCTTTTCGGCTTTTACCCACATTGCTTTGCTACGACACTCATCCCATGTGTGGCCCTTTCGGCCACAAAACTCACAACAACATCGAATGCTGTACACTCTACGATTCTATGCTGTTGCTTGTTTCGAAGTGGATGGTCGTTCTTGCCCTTGATTTGAGGCATTCACGGATGACTTCCGTTGGTTCTGCGACCTTGGTTGTGGAGGTTTGGGATTATCCGCCTTCATTTGTGTAGTTTGTGTCCGACAGTCTTGGGCATCGTGCCCATATCGATCACACTTCGTACACAACGGTGTGTTTCGGCGTCGAATACATTCGTCATACAAATGCCCTTTCCTATTGCAGAAGGTGCAAGTCATGCGTGCAATCCATGGGTGTGGTGCACGTTTATCCCTGCCTTGGCTAGTGGACTCACTGTGATAGTCACCTCCGCCTCTTTGAAGGTGTCGTGGTACCTCGAGCTTCTTAAGTTTAGACCCTGTTGGTCTTCTAGAAAACGGTGGTGGTGTTTCCGACCTATACGGGTTTTCTCAGGCTGGGGGCGTGTGACAGGGTGAGGTCGTTCTGGGAACCTAGTGTTCGTGTTCTTATTCTGTGTCCCTACTACCTGAGACGCATCGTTTACAGGCCTATTTGGCCTTTGCCTCGATTCCTGGGGGTTTGGTCGTGTATCCCCGCAGGTCCTATCTGAAACCCTATTTGTTCCCTCTGGAGGATCCTATTCATCCTCCCAATAGTAAAATGGATTATTCCTTAGCATTGGTTGCCTATTTGATGAGATGGGGGCATGGTGTGTGTCGTTCCTTTGAGGTGAAGGTGACTGGTTGTGATACCTCGTTGGTATTTCCCCACTATACCATCCACTCTCGCTCCTCATCTCATTCTCTGTTTTCTCTAATTCGAGAATGCTAGCAATAATTCTATCTAGAGGGTCCCTTTCTGATTCCACTATCAGATGTCTTAGCTGGTCCTTTCTAATCCCTACCATCAGTACCGATTTTGCTAGTCTTTCGATCTGGATGGCGAACCCTTCGCTATTCGTATTTCCGTACTTACGTATTGCTGCCTCATTACAGTCGATTACTGCTTGGGTTATACGTTGCGTAAAATCTGCGACATCCTCTTCGCGGGATTGTTGCATATGAGAGAGTTTTGAGTGTACCTCTTCATATGACGCTTGTGGCAGTAGCGTTTTCCGGAGTCGTTGTTCAAGCTCCTTGAAAGTCGCTGGGAGGTTTTCCTTGGGTATCCACCGCAGGAAAATGTTTTCCTCCTCTTCGGACAGACAGTCTAGCGTCCTGTCACAGCTTTCGAGGAAGCTATGCAGTTCCCTCGCTACGTTAGGACCTTTCTGTCCACTGAAGACTGTCACATTGTTTTGGACTAGGTCCAAAATGTTCTCTGTACCCAGCATAGCGGCAATGGGTTCCTCTGTTATTTTTCCGCGGATAACCCCTTTCAGTGGCTTCTCATTTGCATCAAGGGTAATAACTTACGCGCGTTTAGTTATTTTGCGTGCGGAGGGACTACCCGGGTTATTCTAATTTAATTCGCGAGTATTCGTTAGCGAATCCGAACACGATTAGAAATTAGCAACCGAACGATGAGGGACAAGAACCAATCTAGATACCTGTGGAAATCAAAAAGGAAAGAAAAGAAAAAACCTGAAAATAAACCACCAGAAACAATGGAAAATATTTGGGTAAACTTTGTTATAAATTTCCCACCCAACGTTGATTTCGTCCTCTCTCCTGTAAATTGAAAAGAAAAGGGAAAAAGGAGAAACAATATTTTTTATTTATTTTGTTTATTTATTATACGGCTTAATCTTGTTTCCTAGCCGCTAGTTCCGCTAGTCGGCGTAGGTGCGTAAGAGCCTCGGGGCTCTTCCCGACGGATTCGATATAAATCCCAGCTGGCGGTAACCGGCTGCGCCAAAATTGTTATGTTCTTTCACAACAATTTATTATATATTTAAATTTATATATTTAATATATTTGAATATATTTAATGGTAATATAATTAGTATAGAGGATCGACTTGGAATAATCTAGAGTTTGTCTTGAGCGTCCGTGGAGCGGACGCTGTAGTTACTGCTGGCACGTTGCAGGGGGCGGTATTTAAATGTTTTGTAAACTAGGATGTGACTCCAACGCTTTTTCTATTTGCACTTTTTCGTTGAATCTCCTTTTTCGTTCGACGTTTAACGTCGAATATGAATTATTTATTTTTGATTGCCGTTGACGTTTTATTATTTTATCCGGCGCCGACGCCGTTTTTTTATTATTTTTCTACCAAGTAGAATTTGCACAAAGTAGTTTATGCAAATTAGCTACTTGGCGATTTGTTTTCTTTTACAGGTAGAGATGGGAAACTTGTGAAAGGGGTATAGTGGATGTTAGGGGGGACCTTGACGCGAAGTAGATCCGTAACAGTTCTGAAAAAATGTCGGGATTTAGAGAGCCTTGATAGACCATAGTAGGCTTTGTTGGATTCTACTACTTCAAATTCGTGCTCCATTACTCATATAGTTTGACCAAAGTTAGGTCTTCTCTTCGCAGAAGTTGCCACCATGTACTTAGTTTTCCCCCCATTAATGTGCAGTCCCAGTTTTTGGACCGCCTGCTCGATCTGGGTGAAGGTCCTATACAGTCGAATCGGATCTACCGATGATGTCGATCTATCTGGCTGGACTTGGTGACAATAGCCCCTCTAGTTGTAATTCCAGACTCGGGTATTGCTTTCTCCAAGGCCAGGTTGAAGAGGAGGCAGGCCAGACCGCCCCCTTGTCGAAGTCCATTAAAGATGTTTATTGGTTTGGACAGCAATCCCGCTATTTTTACTTGACTAGTTACGTTGGTCATGGTCAACCTACAAAGTTGTATCAATTTGTTTGGAATACCGAACTCTATCATGGCGTCATATAGTTGTGCCCTGGCTATGCTGTCGTAGGCGGCCTTAAAGTCTATAAATAGATGATATAATTGGATCTCAATGACATATTTATCCTCGATAAACAATGCATTCCTACTGTATTTTTAAGAGATAATCATCATCATCATCGGCACTACAACCGGGATCCGGTCTTGGCCTTATTTAGCAAGTTTCTCCATTGGTCCCGAGTCCGAGCCGATGTCATCCAGTTTGGCACTCCCATGCTTTGGGCGTCCTGGTCTACGCCATCCCTTTATCGCAGACAAGGTCTGCCGCGCTGTCTCCTTCCATACATCCTGTCACAAAGGGTTTTCCGGACAGGCTTCTCTTCGCTCATTCGAGCTTCATTTTTCTTACAATATTAGCTTCAAGGTAGATTGCGTACAACTCATGGTTGTACCGTCTCCGGAATCGTCCCCACTCACATACGGGGCCAACAATTCTCCTTAAGACCTTCCTCAAACGCGGCAAAGAGTTCAGAGTGTCTTTTATTGGGCACCATGGTCTTGTACAGTAGTAGCTTGGATGTTCTGGATAAATTTCGGGATTTAAAGAGCCTTGGTGGACCATAGTAGGCTTTGTGGGATTTGATCAGCCGTTCGCGTATTTCTTCTTCCATATTGTTATCGGCTGATACTAGTTAAAGGATTGCACTACTTCAAATTCGTGCTCCACTACCCTGATAGGTTGACCAACTTTAGGTCTTCTCTTCGCAGAAGTTACCACCATGTACTTAGTTTTCCCCTCATTAATGTGCAGTCCCAGTTTTTGTGCCGCCTGCTCGATCTGGGTGAAGGAGTCTTGTACAGCCGATTCGGTTCTATCGATGATCTCGATGTCATCTGCGTAGGCAAGTATCTGGCTGGACTTGGTAATAATAGTCCCTCTAGTTGTAACGCCAGAGTCACAGACTGCTTTCCCCAACGCCAGGTTGAACAGAAGGCGGGATAGACCGTCCCCTTGTCGGAGTCCATTAAAGATGTTTATTGGTATGGACAGCAATCCCGCTTTTTTTACTTCACTAGTTACGTTGGTCATGGTCAACCTAAAAAGTCGTATCAATTTTTTTGGAATGCCGAACTCTCTCATGGCATTATATAGTTCTACCCTGGCTATGCTGTCGTTGGCAGCCTTAAAGTCTATAAATAGATGATATAATGGGATATCAATTTCCTGAATTTTTCCATCGCCTGCCTAATGGTGAATATCTGATCAATGGCTGATTTGCCTGGGATGAAACCACACTGATATTGACCAATTATGACTTTAGCGTATGGGGCTATCCGATCTTGGCGGATAGTGGAGAGTATCTTATAGCCGGTACTCAGCAATATCATACCCCTATAGTTGCTGCACAGTGTGATATCTCCCTTCTTATATATGGGGGAAAACTATTCCACGACGCCAATCTCCGACATCTCCTCTTGCTTCCATACGTACACCACAATCTCATGAATTGCATGATGTAGCACTGTCCCTCTTTGTTTGATCAGCTCAGCTGGTATGCCATCTGCTCCGGGGGCTTTATTTGAGTTGAGCTGTCTTATGGCTTTTAATGTTTCCTCGATGCTTAGTGACGGGAGATTTGGTCTTGATATTGCAGTTGTGGAGCTTCCAATTCTTCTGTGAGCTGACCATTTAGAAATTCACTGAAGTGCACTTCCCACAGCTCCACAATGCCTTCAGGATCGGTGATCAGATTACCCACTTTATCCTTGCAGTAAGTGCAGTGCGGTGTGTCCGGCGTCATACTGCGGATTATTTGGTAGAATTTCCGCGTCTGGTGCGGACTTCGCTCTCTACTTTTCTCTATTTCACAGACTTACTCTCCCACCGTCGAGCTCTTGGAGAGCGAGTCGTAACGCATGACCATAGGTGTTACTGGTATTCTCATTGCGTAAGGCAGCCGTGTTGATTCGAACTTGATCGTATGGGAACAAGAGGAGATGCCGGAAGATTGGCGTCGTGGAATAATTTGCCCCATATATAAGAAGGGAGATATCACTCTGCGCACCAAGTATAGGGGTATAACATTGCTGAGTACCGTCTATAAGATACTTTCCTCTATCCTATAAGATCGGATAGCCCCATACGCTAAAGTCATTATTGATCAATATCGGTGTGGCTTCATCCCAGGTAAATTACCGATTGAACAGATATTCACCGTCAGGCAGGCTGTTACGGACCGACATTGAGTCCAGGTCCCCCCAGAATCCACTAATCCCCCTTCGATTCCCCTCTTTACTTGTAAACGGAGAATAACGCGCCAAGTAGCTAATTTGCATAAACTACTTTATGCAAATTCTACTTGGCAGAGAAATTAATAAAAAACGACGTTGGCGTCAAATAAAATAAAAATATACGTCAACGGAAAAAAATTAATTAATGACAATTCGTCGTAAATCTTCGAATGTTTTGCACGAGTTCACAAAACCAGCTCCTCAATCGCAATTGATACAACTGTGATATAAGGAAGAATCCGAACCTCGCAATTGATGCTACTGTGATATAAATTAAGGAAGAATCTGAACCTCGATGGACTAACCATGGCTTCCACATAAGAGATAATTCCTTAATTAACAAAGAAAATTTGTACAACAAATCATAATTAACCAAGGAACAGACTAACAGGGGAGCAGCCTTCAACGCCCCCTGCAACCAGTCGCAGATACAAAGCCAATCCAACGACCGCTCAACGGTCCAAACCCAAGTAAGTCCTTCCTTACTATATGTTTAAAAATAAAATCAAATAAACTATATTAAATATATATAAAAACAAAATTATATTTACATTTAAATATATTTGTTATACAAACAATATAACAAATTGGCGCAGCCGGTTACCACCAGCTGGATATAAAGGGAAAGTCTAGGGGTTTTTGTAAGGGAATATTCAAACTGCCCCAACCAATCTCCTGTAGCTTTCAGGTAATGGACTCCCTACCGGGATCGTCAGAAGATGAGTTATTAGGAAACGACTTCCTAGCTAGGAATTGTAAAATCAACGGACCCGGAAATTGTTTGGAATTCACCCAAACCAATTTAAATCCGGTAAGTTTTTCCGTTGGATTTACAAAAGGTAGGAAGCGGACGCCAAGACATAAGGCAACCAGTCGGGAACCCGAGCCAAGGGGATCCATAGAGGTCCGGACCGCGGTCGGAAATACACCGGATACCCTACCCAAACAAGGGAAAGGGGGCGATATTTTGTCAGGCTCCAAGCATTCCAACCCCACATTAATAGCTGACAAACCAAAGAAAGCTAACAAAGAAGCAACAGTGGTGGAACACTCACTGCCAAACGCTTCGGAGGTAGAAATTTTTCTGGACAAACCGGCAATAATACCGGCACGTTCACGAAAAATGCTGAGACTTCCCATAGAAATTCGGGAAGAGGTAATGCTAGTACCTAAACCAATGCAATCAAGGATTTTCATATCCAATTGTATTGTAGGGAAAGCGAAGAGTGCCCAAGTAGAGGTACTCAATATCGCAAAATACCATAGACCGAATTATGGTGGAGTTACATCCAATGAAGGACTTTTCCACATTTCCGCTGGAAAATGAGGACAACCGTTCTATGGAATACAATGCGGATAAAAAACTTTCGGAGGGAGACAACCTCCAGTATATCCGACATTTATTCGCACAGGAGGAATTACCAAAAGATCCGAGGTTGACACAATTACACGAGGAACTCCACTTAGGTAAAAACCTAAGTCCTCAAGAGTGGCAATCCATAGTGGAAATATGTGAGGAGTTTAATGATATTTTCCACCTTAAAGGTGACCTCCTAACATATACCAGTGCAATAACGCATGAGATACCGGTGATACAGGATCAAGCACCGATAAATCAACGAATGTACCGTCTGACTGAGTGCAAGAAAGAGGTGATCAACGAGCAAGTACGGGAGATGCTGGAGAATGACATCATTCAACCAAGCAAAAGTCCGTGGAACTCACCACTCTTGGTAGTTCCTAAGCAAGCGGGCCCCGATGGAAAAGCCCGAGGGAGAGTTGTGGTCGATTTCGGAAAACTGAACGACAAAACCATCGGTGATGCGTACCCTCTCCCTCGAATAGAGAACATTTTAGACCAGCTCGGTCACTCACGCTAATTTTCCACCCTCAATTTAGCCAGCGGCTACCACCAAGTCTTAGTAGATCCGAAGGGTCAAAGTAAGACAGCGTTTAGCACTATTTACGGGCACTATGAGTTCAAACGTATGCCATTTGGTCTGAATAGAGCACCAGCTACGTTTCAGAGACTCATGAACCATGACCTAACCGGGTTGCAAGGAATCGCATGCTTTGTTTATCTAGATGTGTTGCAATACAGCAACATGAGCAAACAACCATTAATTTAAATGTGGTATGGTTGGATCCAATATCTAACCAACTCAACAACAACGGAAATGAATGGGATAGCAAAACTGATATAATTCCAATATTCATCAACATCAACATCAATACCAACAAAATCTAATCCAGCAACCTGATAATGCTAAACTACACCAACGATCATCGTCATCTGCAACTCCAAGAAAAACACCAACATCTGCTCTTCAGCGCTATCGAAAGAGACAGAGTCTGGTTATTGACCTCAACTACGGTTCAATAAGACAAGGCTGGGAAACCTGTTGTTTTGAATGATGAACCGGTGATTTTAATCAAAAAATATCAAAGTTGCTGTTGCGGTGCTGGTGATGGCTGTAAAACAACCAATGTGCTGTTGGTAACGTTTTTGAGCTGGGAGCTGAAAGATCGTTGCGGTTTTTTGAAGTGATTCTAAAGGACGGTACAGTTGGCGTGAATTATTCCAGTTTATGTACCAAGGAGTCAGTCAATATAAAAGATTCAGAGGTGCTGTTTTAAAGGAGCCTTAAAGGGTGATTTTTGTAATTAAGTGCGGTTTTGAATTTCAACAAATAAAATTCCTTGTAACAAGGTACCAATTAAATTTAAATTTGCTTTTCTTTCGAGTGACATTCGGACGGAAAACATGGTCCTTCGAGCCGGATCGTAGCATCCGCAACCAGAAGAAGCTCATCGAAATCACAACCACCAGAGAAGGAACCAACCTTCAAGTACATTGGCCAGCGGTAGACAAAACGTGTTCTGCAGAGGATTGAAGTCGGAGTTCATCATTCATCAGGAGCATCAGTCTGTTTCAAAGATGATCTTGTTGGCGTGATCCGGTTGGCAGATTTGTGACCAGGTAGGTGGCAATTTATAATTTGTATTGATTAATTTTGATCCGAATTGGATCGTAACATAAGAAAGTGGTGTGGTGTGTTTAAAAGTGACTACAGCGGCGGTCGTAATTTGCGATATATCCGTGTTATCGGTGGATGCAAGGCAGACATCATCTTTATTAATTTCTATTTCATCATTTATTAATTTCGATTTTTAACTTCGGAGTGTATTTGGCTGTGTTAAATAATAGTATAGATAGGACAAAACATTCTTTTTTAATAAAATAAAATAAATTTGTACAATAACCTATTCACGATCGTACTGGGCAAGACATCCTTCCCCTTTAATCCGGAGCTGAGTCTGGCTTCGGAGGTACGAAGCGCTAAAAACAAATTTGCATTACCAAGGACTTCACAAACAACGAACAATCCAAGGTGAAATTCTGGGAACAGTGGACAACAAATATAGCTGATTAAGCTATAACATTAAAGAAGCAGAAGAAAGCGTACAATTGAGATGCAGAACAAAACTTTTATTTCTCTTCTTCAGTTAATTAATTGTTTTTGGTAATCAGCGAAATAAATAATAGCACGAAATAGTTTCTATGTTTCATTTTCTAAATTCTACAATTATAACGACAAGCTAAACAATTTCGTTCGAAAGGATAAGAATTCTACCATACAATAATCAATTTATCAAATACAGTCCACTTTTCAAAATTCGGAGTTGTTCATTTGTCAATCCAAGGCTGTTTATTGGTCTACAATCTACAAAATAAATTTCAGGTAGATCTGTAGAAATCGTTCCAGCGATCTCAGTATTTTTGGCTGCTGACTTTCCTCTATTCAATTTGTCAACGGCGTTGCAGATACTTTACGACACACGTGGTTCATTTTAGAAGTTGAGTCGTCAACAGAACAATTCACGACAACCTTTTACGCATTTCATCCGGGCTACATTTCCACAGAACATAATGAGCAAGCAAAGAACGGCAAATCTGATCGACTGTTTGCAGAACATTGCAAGCGAATTAACCGCCGATCATAAATCATACTTGGCCTTGGATCATTCAGCCAAGTCTATGCACATGATTGAGGCGCGGTTAAGGAACCTGGAGCAAGCGTTCGAACACGCAAGGGGGCTTCATCAGATGATAATCGCCGCTCCAAGTGATGAAGCCAAGGCGAAATATATGGAGGAGTTGACTTTCCATCAGCTCAAGGAATTGTACTACAGCTATTCCTCTGAGCTGAAGGCACAGTTACCCCACATAGAGTCCCAATCACTATTGCACAACTCGCTCAACGGCTCCATGGGAGGAACAAAGTCGCCAACGGCAGAATTAAAGCTTCCCCCCATCAAGATACCAACCTTCTCCGGCTCCTATCAAACTTGGCCGGAGTTTAAAAGTTTATTTGAGAGCCTAATCATCAGGAACACCACCATCTCTGATATGCACCGGCTGCACTACCTCAAGGCGAACTTGAGTGGAGATGCGGAACCTTTGCTTCGAAATACGGCAATAGTGGACGGCAACTTCGAATCAGCATGGGCAACCCTGGTCAAAAGATACCAAAACCTGCGGTTGCTCAAAGATAACCAGTTCAGCCTACTTTTTAATCAGTCTGCACTCACGTATGAGTCGGCTGACGGAATCAAGGCACTGGTAGACACCACCAACGACGCCAAGCAATCTCTTCAAAACCTTGGAGTCTCAGTTACATCATGGGAAGATGTTCTGATCTACCACACGGTTCAGAAACTTCCCCCCAATACGCGCGGTTTATGGGAATCACATATTGCATCGTATGTCGACTATCCAGCGTATGATGTGCTGGAGGATTTCTTGCTTACGAGGGCAAGAGCCTTGGATATCATGGAACAAACGACGTCCAGTGTTCCTCACGGGAAGACCAGGGGAACACCTGCTACAGTTCGTGCCCACAATACAACCATCGACAGGTGTTTAATGTGCTCGGGTACACACTCGCTCCGCAAGTGTTACAATTTCCAGGCTCTAAGTCCTTACAAGAGACGAGAGTTAGTATACAAGCGCCTCTGGTGTGTCAACTGCCTGTCGAATACGCACAGGTCTCAAGAGTGCACGAGCAAGTTTACTTGTATACATTGTAAACAAAAACATCATTCGTTGCTGCACCCAGACGATATACGCCCGTCCATTCCTAAAAATGACTCAGCTTCGGTGACGACTCCAGCTGGCACATCTGCTGCCCAAATTCATCAGGCACAATCAACGGAGGATTCAGCGGGCTCCACCAGAAGAACCTCAACATTCAACGCCTGCGTCGTCGAAAACAACAATGTTCAAACTATTCTGTTGGCTACAGCTCTCGTGAAAGTCTATCCGACCACGGGACAGCCTTTAGTGCTGCGAGGTCTCCTGGATCCTGGATCGGAAGCATCCTTCATTACTGAGTCAGCATCACGGACATTGAGGCTCAAAGAAGAGAGTGGCAACATGTCCATCTATGGCATCGGAGACAAAAGGATGAGTGCATCATCGAAAAGGGTATCACTCATCATCCAATCCAAAGTCAACGAAATCTTCGCATTATCGATTCAAGCCTTTGTTTTGCCCAAAGTCACCGCGGTACGTCCCATGCGCAAGCTACAATGCAGGAGCTGGGACCATCTAAAGGGTATCGAGCTGGCTGATCCTACTTATTATAGGCCAGGCAAAATTGACATCCTTCTTGGGGGCGATGTTTATTCGGCGCTCCTTCTGGATGGAGTGATCAAAGGAGCGCCCGGCGCCCCTATGGCACAGCGCACTGAATTAGGATGGGTGCTCTCCGGAGGCATCTCTAACAATCAGTCGTCAGTAACATCCTTTCGCATAAGGATGAAAACGACTAACCTGAACGCTCGATTATCAAGATTCGGGGAAGTAGAGGAGGTGAAACAAAGAAAGATGCTTTCTCCCTTCGGGAAATTACCTCATCCAGCAGGGCGTTATCCAGTTCATCCTAGTGCTCAGCAAATTATTCTTCCTGCTAGCAGCCTGACTACGCAACCTCTCCGGCTCATTCAAGTGCCCGCTTTGGTTCAGCAGGATCTGAACAACAATGCACACCCTGATAGGCATCATATGCGGTCACAGCACCCGCAACAACAATCGCAGCAGCAGCATGCACCTTATGATGAAAGGCATCATGAAGATGATTGACTGACTGCACCTTCTGACCGTAGTCCAGGTTCATCTGATAGGAATCACGCTCGACGACGTCACCGGCGGAAATACAAGTCAGGTGATGGCAACTACAGGTCAAATTTCAAAGGATCCAACAATACCAGAAAATCAATTTCCACGAACTACTATCAAGGGAACAATACAATCCTTTCTGATAGTGTGGGAAATTTAGATAATTTTGGAAATTCAAGAAGCACATCGTCTTCTTTTGGTCCTCAAAGCCAACAAGGCTATCCCTATGGTGGCCATAATAGTAACAACCGAAGTCATCAACTCAGCGACAACCACATCGATCAAATACAAAGGTCGAATGGTCTCAATGATCCGACCGTTGCACAATTGCAAACGCTGTTTCAACGGAGCGCGTCAGGATTTAATCAAATCAACCGGAATACTGACCTCAGCCAGTTGAATAGCACAAATGCTCACCAAACCGTTGCCGCGGCTGATGCGGCAAATATCGCCTTTCAGGCACCTCCTC